>CM066034.1:210908276-213408276 GCA_033557465.1 Ichthyophis bannanicus
GAAAAGAGCATATTCCCGGTGGGAATCCTGAGGACCAAACCAGGGAATTGAACAACTCTAAGCTTTCACGTAAGAGAAGGCCCACGTCCTTTGTTTTAAAAAGGAGATAGTAGGGTAGGAAGAACCCTTCCAGTCATGAGGGGCATGACTGAGGGAGCCTTTTCCAAACATCTAGGACAGCTGTTTGAGATAAATGGGCACAACAAAGACTCTCTAATGCTCTCTAGCAAAGGCCCATGGTGGAAAGCTTCTCTGTAGAATTGCAGAGAGCATAATACAGGAGAATTAGGAGATAGAACTGGCTGCTGGAAAAGCCAGTACCTACGTCAACTATGCTGCCAAACCCAAGGGAATTGGAGATGGCAAGAATAGAAGACAATCCGAGAAGCCTGTAGTGATAAGGTTTCCCAAGAAAGATGAATCCACTGTCTTGGAGTCACTACTAAGGCCAGAAAGAATGTAGTGGAGGACAACTCTGGATGCTTGTGGAGAAGAACCAGTGGTCCAATCACTAGGGCTCCTGCATGGGCAGCTGCTGGTAAGAGCAGAAAATCTTTGTTTAAAAACAGAAAGGACAGAACAGGAATAAGAAAACTCTGGACCTGTCTGATAAGCTGCCCCAAAGCAAAAATGAAGAAGGGCGTTAACTCAGAGGAAAACTCCACACTGGAATAGTGACAAAAACTAGAGGGGCTGAAGCAGCCGCCCTCCAGTGTAATAGTACCACTCTTACAGAGGAAAAGCCTGGTAAGAGGGTAGAGAAGATGGAGCTGAATGGAGACTTACAATGTGGTAAGTATGTGGAAAGGAAAAATTCATGCCGGTACAGAAAACTCTTATTTGATAGTTGTTAAACCTCTTTCCCTAGCAGGAAGAAGAGGGGAAACCTGTGACCTATAAGGCATGAATATCCTAAGAGCTCGTATACAGAGAAAAAATGGACGTCTTGTGAAAAGAGATCCATGCCTAGAGTTTAGAATGAAAACAGTGGAAAGCTTCTACTGAGAAGAAGCCAACTGCAGGTTCTAAACCCCAAGAGGCACAAAAATATGATGATTAATCAGAAACCCTGCGGTTGCTGGTTTTGCTGAGCCTGGTGAGAGTTTGGATTCTTCAGACCAGGGCGATGTTTCCCCTGTTTGGGAACATCTGTATGATGGGCAGAAGATGAATAAAACCTTCTCCCCCTAGGGGAAGAAAGTTTGGTAGGACATTTCCTACCTACTGGGAAAGGCGGCGGCGTAGAACAGCCCTTAGAAACAGGTAAGTCAGTGGACCACTGAGTAACCTGATGTAAAGACTACTTATTGAAGAGATTTTCTCCAGTGCAAGGAATATTACCCAGTCTTTGTTGTGCCCATTTATCTAAGTCTGAAGCTTGGAGCCAGGCTCTACGTCGTGCCCCTATAGCAATAGCAGAGGTTCTGCTAACAGACTCAAATGAGTCTAGGGAAGCACAAGTAAGCCCAGTGTGCAGCGGTGGCCAAGAGAGCAAATAGAATGCTAGGTATGATAAGGAAAGGAATGGAAAATAAAACAAAAGATATTATAATGCCTCTATATCGTTCCATGGTGAGACCGCACCTTGAATATTGTGTGCAATTCTGGTTGCTGTATCTTAAAAAGGATATAGCAATTTTAGAAAAGGTTCAGAGAAGAGCCACCAAAATGGTAAAGGGGATGGAAGGATACTCCTATGAAGAAAGGCTAAAAAGGTTAGGGCTCTAACTTGGAAAAGAGACGGCTGAGGGGAGATATGATAGAAGTCTATAAATTAATGAACGGAGTGGAACGGGTAAACGTAGATCGATTGTTTACCTTATCAGAATATAGAAAGACTAGGGGACATGCAATGAAGCTACAGGGTAAACTATTTAAGACTAATAAAAGAAAATATTTTTTCACTCAACGTGTAATCAAACTCTGGAATTTGTTACTGGAGGATGTAGTAAAGGCTGTTAGTGTAGCTGGGTTTAAAAAAGGTTTGGACAAGTTCCTGGAGGAAAGGTCCATAAACCATTATTAAGAAGGGACCCAGGATATCAATGCTTGAACCAATACAAGCATTGTGGAACCTGTGTCCCTTGGGGAAACTGCTAGGTACATATGACCTAGATTGGCCACTGTTAGAAACAGAATACTGGGCTTGATGGACCTTGGTCTGACCCAGTATGGCATCTCTTATGTTCTTACATTCTTATAAGAAACCAAGAGATATTTTAAATATGACTAAGCAGTGAGGAATAGTCTGCCCTCTTGGGCTCTGAAAGAAAAGGAGTCAAAAGATGTAATTTCTTTGTGACCTCCTCAAGAGATAGACTCAAAAAATATATGAGGGAATTCTTGCTGAAAGCATGGATGTCTGGAAGGTTTGACGTCAAAAGGCATCTAGTGTCTTAGACTCACGACCTGGCGGATAAGAAGAGTGCTTTTTCTTACTCTTCACCCGCCTCATTGCTGATTCCACTACAATGGAATGATGAGGAAGTTGAGTCTTTGAAACCCTGGAGAGGGGGGCACCTGATATAGGAGATCAGTTGCTCTGGAAGGTGGGGGTACCCTTAAAGGTGCTTCCCACATTCCTAGAAGATCCTGCAAGGAATGATGGAAAGGAAGCATTATGTTCTCCTTTGCTTCGGTAGAAACAGAGCCTTGTGTAGGATCATGGCCAGGGATAGGAATGGCAAGTGATCTTGCCATATCCAGGAGGAAACTCTGAAAAGAAAGATCTCCAAAGAGAACCTCCCCTGGACAGGCTAGATCTGAAGAACTAGCCTGGGCACTGAAGGATCCGAGTATATAGGAATATAAGATCCTGCACGGTGCAGTATGGAATCCTTAACGGATGGACGCTGGTACTGGAGGTCAGGACCAGCGACAGTCAGTACCACATCGTCCATGCCAGGTATCGACTCCAAACTTGGTATAGAAGGGAGCGATCCTGTTGAAAGAAGCATGGAAGGAGCTGGCCACGATGCTACTGTGGATACCGGTACCGAGACCGATACCGATACCGCTGTCGGAACTGAACCCGACACAGACAGACATCGGAGCAGCAATCGGTGACAGCCCAATCGGTACCGAGGCAACCAAAACCTTTGGCAGTCACCCTTGGTACCAAGACGTGTCGGTACCCAGTCTTCCAGACTAGAAATAGATTCCAGACTCGGCATCGAAGGAAGCAAGTCTATCGATGCACGTCTGGAGGGTACCGACGTCGGTGGTAGTATCGGTGCCGGTACCGATACTGGAAAGTTAGTCTGGAACGTATCCACCGGTCCCGTAGGTACCAAGGACGCTAGATGACGATCCCTGGTGAGGAGTGTTACGTCCAACACCAGTGCCGATGCCGGGGTATCAGTACCACTCAAAGCGGATGCCACCACCGGGCATGGCTCAGGTATGTTCTGTGAGGGGTGAGCCCCAGGAACAACCCGAAACCCCACATAGGCTTTGGAGGCCGAAGACTCCCGCCGGGGTTTTGAAGCCAATGGGCCCTCGAGGGCAAGGCTGGAGCAGTCTACATGCTATGCATGAGACCTACCACTCGAGGGTTGGCTAGTCTTAACAGACTGTTTGTGGGTTACCTGATCCTGTGTAGAAGAAATGGTCGGTGCCCTGAAATTGGAAGGGAACCTCATATCGAGGGAAAACTCGATGTTGAAAACCTCTTCTCACAATACTGTAGCCCGAGGGCTCCGGAGGAAAAGGGTCAGGACCCAAACAGGTTAGACACCAATTTTGGGAGTCTAAAAATAAAGTTGTACCGCCACAGTTTGAACATTTCTTGGAGAAAGTGGCTGGTGGTTCCATGAGGGACATGGAGAGGCCTAGAAGGCCTGAAAAACCTTAAAACCCACCTGTTCCAATCACATTACGGCATCACCTAGACAGATGCAACCATTACACAGGTACACTACCAAAAAACTGCCTCCAGTTTTGCAACTGATTCCTATAGATTTAGGGGGGGATGATGAATCCAGGAAAAATAGCCAAAATGTTCCATCACGTCACGTTTTCTTGCAAAATTAGATTTCTTACCCATATAAGGAATGTTCACATAATTTCTTTTTAGCCGACTGCAGTTTATTTTCTTGGCCCAAAATAGAGGTTGTAATGGTTAACTAGAAACACTCCCTCATGATATTTTAGAGTGTTTTGTATTCATTTTATACATTAACAGGACAATTGGGAGGCGAGGGGCTAAATCCAGTACTCACGCTGGCGCATGTTCTTTCCTGTTCGCCTTGCCTCGTTCGCTCGCTCAAACACGGTGGTTGCGACATGAACGTTCCTGTCAAATTTCAGTTTCTTGCAAGTTCATTATTACCTTGTTTGCTCAGTCGTAATCCAGCTTTATTCCGAAGTGGTTCACTACAGTTGTAGTTTGCAGTGCTGTGTATTTGTGATGGCTCACAGAGCCAGAGGTTGTGTCAACTCTCCGGACAGTTTTTGTTTTATTTGTGGGGAATATACCGTGAAAAAGCAGCAGAGGAACATTTCTGCATTTATTAAAAAAGTATATTTCGCCTATTTCGGTTTGAAGTTAGGCGATCAAGACAAACCATGGGCTCCTCAAAGTGTGCAAGACATGTGAGGAAGATCTACGCTTATGGATGAAAGGTAAAAAACAAGCATTTCGTTTCGGAATACCTATGATGTGGCGTGAACAAAGAGACCACAGCAGTGACTGCTATTTTTGCTCTTGCATTGTGAAGGGATACAACTTAAAAAATAAGAACGTAATAAGTTACCCCAACGTTCCCTCAGCAATTAGGCCTATGCCTCATAGCAACGAAGTACCTGTGCCTGAACCACCAAAATCTTTGGATCATATTTGTGTGGACGGTTCTGATCATGATGAGACTCATCAGATGGCTTTTCCCGATGAGTCCAGTACTTCCGAGTTTGAAACTGAACCAGATCCGAAACCTGAACTTCTCTCAAGCTGAATTGAATGATTTAGTCCGGGATTTAGGACTCCCAAAAGATGCTGCCCAACTGCTAGGTTCTCGGCTTAAACAGAAAAATCTATTGTCACCAGGAACAACTTTTTATTGGTACCGCAACCGCGAGACACAATTTTTGAAGTATTTCAGCAAAGAGGAAGATTTGGTATTTTGCAACGATATATACGGAGTGATGGAAAAGTTTAAACTCAAGTATGATCCTGCTGAATGGCGGCTGTTCATTGATTCGTCAAAAGACAGCATAAAAGGTGTTCTTCATAATGGCAACACATTCGCTTCAGTTCCTATTGCTCACTCTGTTATTCTCCAAGAAAAATACGAGAATTTGGCCCGGATTCTTCAGAAGATTCGCTATGATGAGCATTAAGTGGATGATTTGTGGAGACTTTAAAATTCTATCCATGCTATTAGGGCAGCAATCCGGTTTCACCAAATATCCCTGCTTCCTTTGCTTGTGGGATAGCCGGGCCCGCGACCTACACTGGGGGAAAAGAGACTGGCCAATTCGGGAGTATTTGAGACCCGGTGAGAAAAATGTTCATGAGAGCTTGGTACCTCGTGATAAAATTCTATTACCACCTCTCCACATTAAGTTGGGTCTCATTAAGCAATTCATCAAGTCCCTTCCAAAAGATGGTGAGTGCTTTCGGTACCTTTGCTCAAAGTTGCCCCGACTTTCTGAAGCAAAGCTAAAGGAAGGAGTGTTTGTTGGCCCTGATATAAGGAAACTCATTTCAGATGGAGCATTCGCTGAAACGATGTCTGAGAAGGAAAAAGCCTGGGATTCCTTCAAGGATGTTGTTCTCAAATTCTTGGGGAACAGGCGGGATGAGAACTATAAGGATATTGTTGCCAGGATGCTCAATGCCTTCAAAGAACAAGGCTGTAACATGAGCCTGAAAGTCCATTTCTTGCACTCCCATGTGAACTACTTTCCCGAAAACTTGTGGGCGTACAGTGAAGAACAAGGTGAAAGGTTTCACCAGGACATCAAGGACGCAGAGAGAAGGTACCAAGGAAGATGGAACACCACTATGATGGCTGATTTCTGCTGGTTGCTGCTGCGGGAAACCCCAGATGAAAAATACGCCAAGCAGCGCACCAAGAGAAGCATTCGGGGGAAGAAGAAGAAACGGGCCCACCAGGAGATTGATTGACCCAAGAATGACTTTAAAATCTAAACTGTGTTGACAAATATCGTGTTTTTACTAAACTTTGAAATAAAAATTTGCTAGTTATTACCACAGTGTCGGATCTCATTTATTAGAATTTTATTTTCACACCATCGGGTGTTTGTCTTCATGTATTGCAATGGTGCGGTTTGCATTTTCTATTCTTACATACATACCTGTACAACATTTTTTGCACATTTCTTTGCTTTGCTTTGTGTCTAACCTCGCTCTTATATGCTCAATGTTTGTGCACATGTATGTGGCTGTTTTAAGTGCAGACAATTTTGCTACCATCACAGTGTGTTTTGTTGACACTACTCTATTCTTATGTGCTGCCTTGTTACAATTTTCTTTATTCTTATTTGAATAACTACTAAACAATTAGTATAAAGAATTCATCCAAGAAACTTTTATCTCGATCGCACTCAATCTGAAACGTTCACCTCAAACTGCTAATCCAATGTAGCAAAAAATCTGTACGTGATGGAGCAAATTGGTTACCAGATTTGGATTCAGCGCACCAAAAAACGTAAAAATCAATCGAAACATTAGAGGCAGTTTAAAAAAAATTTTTTTTTAGTGTACCTGTGTTATCATTGCCCAAGTTGCCTACCTCCCTCTGAAGCACATGAGTCTTAAAATCTATTGCACTGACAGCTCACATCTATGGCGATTTAAAATGTATATATCCACTGTTAATAAAATTGCATATTTTGCGTTGTATTGTATAACTAATTTATATTGTTGATCAAACTAATTTAGCTGGTTGCTCAAGCTGGGTGATCAAACTGTAATTTATCTGGTTAATCAAATGTATAATTGTAATTCATGTGTGTGGTGCACCCCTCCCTCAAATCAAACTGTATTCTTAAATTGTTATGTACATACTCCCTTGTTTTCTCCACCATTGGACCGCTGCTGATCGCTGGAAGTGGCGGCATACAAATGTATACCAAATAAATAAGACAGACACTCAAAAGAAAAAAAATATTCCCTTAAAGGGAAAAATTTACAAGAAAAGAAAAAACACACTGGCGGTACCGGTGGCGTTGGGGAAGACAGCCGCGACCACAAGAAAACTAAAGAATTAAAAAGAATTTTCTGCAGTTACAGGAGGACGTCCTGCCGGCTCCGCGGAAAAATGAAAACTGAGGAGAGGCAGTTGGGAAAGGCGGGAAGGCAGCACGCAGGCGTGGTGGGATGCTTCCAAAAGCTCTTTGATTGGACGCTGGGAAGCGTTCCCACGCAGACTCCGTCGGTACCGACGTACCCATATGTGAAGACTCATTCCTGCTTGTTCCTGGAGATAGGTGATTCAACTGACTGTGGAAATCATCGCACAATCGCTCTGATCCCACATGCCAGCAAGATTCTACTGAAGATTATTCAAAAGATTATTCAACCATACCTGGAACAAGAACTACCTGAAGTGCAAGCAGGGTTCAGGAAAGGGCGAGGAATGAGAGACATCATTGCAGATGTGACATGGATCCTTGAAAAGACTAAAGAATACCAAAAGGATATCTATTTGTGCTTTATCGACTATAGCAAGGCTTTTGACTGTGTAAACCATGAGAAACTCTGGGCCACATTAAGCAGCATGGGTATACCAGAACACCTGATCGTTCTCTTGCACAATCTGTACATTGATCAAGAAGCAACAGTTCGAACGGAACAAGGAGAAACAGAATGGTTTAAAATAAGCAAAGGTGTAAGACAAGGCTGCATACTTTCCCCCTACCTGTTTAATTTATATGCAGAACAAATCATCAGAGAAGCAGGATTGTATGAAGACAGAGGTGTGAAGATTGGTGGAAGACTCAACCACCTTCGCTATGCTGATACCACCACATTACTGGCTGAAAGTGAAGATGATCTGAAACATTTGCTTCTCACAATCAAAGAACAGTCTCAAAATGGGCCTGCACCTTAATGTAAAGATGACAAAGATCATGACAACTGGCATAATCAACAGGTTCATCATTGAAGGAGAAGAAATTGAAATTGTGAACAACTTTAACCTACTTGGATCAACTATCAATAAAGCAGCAACAAGCAGTCAAGAAATCAGACACATTGCTCTTGGCAAAATGGCTATGAAAGACCTAGATAAGATTCTCAAGAGCAGAGATGTCTCTCCATACAAAGATTCGACTTGTTCAGGCCATGGTATTTTCAACATCATATGGATGTGAAAGCTGGACAGTGAAAGAGACAGATAGGAAGAAAATTGATGCCTTTGAATTATGGTGCTGGCGGCGAATACTGTGTATACCATGGACTGCCCGAAGAACAAACCAGTCGGTACTAGAGGAGATCAAACCTAAGCTTTCTTTAGAAGCTCAGACGACAAGACTTCGACTTTCATACTTTGGACACATCATGCGAAGAGAGATTAGAGAAAGACATTATGCTTGGCAAGATAGAAGGTCAACGCAAAAGAGGAAGGCCAGCAATGAGATGGATCGATACAATAACAGCAGCTACAGGTACCAGTCTGTCAACAATGAGCCGCCTGACTGAAGACCGAATACAATTTAGGATAGCTATCCAGAGGGTCGCCATGAGTCGACTCAGACTCGACGGCACTTAACAATTTAGGTAACATTCTGATATTCATGCTCTTATTACCAGGGGGGGGGGGGGGGGGGAAGGGATATTTCTCTCAGCCAGCAACACACCTCTCCGTTCATCCCTTCGCTCTACAAGCAGACACTCAGGTAGCACAGGGAAGGAGAAAGCCTGCAGACAGTTGCATGTTTTCTTTCTTTTTGTAAGGAAAGCTTGTCTACATCAGAACATTCTGATATCCTAGTACTAAATGGCACAAGTGAATCTCTTCAATTCTGCTCCAAAAACAGCTTTTTTTTTTAGAACCCAGTACACTTGAGGATTCCTCTTGTATCAAAAGATGTGGGGTTTTGTTGGGGTGAAGGGTAAGCATGCAACCAACTGTTAAGTGTCTCATGTTCGCATCTGCTGAAGGCAGCCGTGGATAGAAAAGGCATCCCTTCATCTCCAGGCCCTGCCAAGCTCATCATCTGAGGAGATATTTTAGTGCTTCAACGCTATAGATAAGACAAGCAGCACCATTCAGTGGCAGTAGTTTTACCACCACCAGCATCCTCCTTTACTTAAGCTGAATCACGTTCACAGCTTGCAATACCTCATGAGTATAGAATTGATAGTGACAAAAAAACCAAACAAAAAACCCACACCACAATGGAAGCCAAAGCCATTTATTTGCAATTCCATCAACTACATATTGAGAGTCATGTGATCACTAACCAATTTTTTTTGGGGGGGGGGGAGGACGACAGGGGGAGGTAGTGTGAGGGAAACAAATGCAAAATTGACTTTCCCAAAATAAGCATTAGGTCTTAATTGCAGTACCCACTCCGTGTACAAATCTATACCAGTAATACGAAGGGGCAAACAATCATTTACTGACCTAACTATGTGTTGTTGTTGTTAAGTGCCGTCGAGTCGGAATCGACTCATGGCGACCCTCTGGATAGCTATCCTAAACTGTGTTCGGTCTTCAGTCAGGCGGCTCATTGTTGACAGACTGGTACCCGTAGCTGCTGTTATTGTATCGATCCATCTCATTGCTGGCCTTCCTCTTTTGCGTTGACCTTCTATCTTGCCAAGCATAATGTCTATGTAGGATAGCAGTATCACAGCATATACAAGACCAACACACACACACCCCCTTAGTTCTCTGGAGCGCAAATGAGGTATACTAATCACACACCAGGTCACATAGGACTGCAGAAAAAGATAGCACCAAACCATCCTGCAGTGCAATGGCAAGCTACTTTATTACTAGGGGAAATGCATAGTAAGGTTTCCTACCCAGATGATTTTGGGTTCTTTTTACAAGAGGAATCCAGTTTTTAAAAATGACTAAGAGTACCTAAAACAAGATATTCAAATTAGAAAGGTGCACTCAGATGCTGAAGTTCTGTTCAATGTAGTCTGAGAGCAAGAGAAGCATTCTAGAGCAGCCAAGCAAATAACATTCTGCCCATTTGGCCTATGAAAGCCGCCCACCACACGTGTTGAGGGAGCATGAGATCAAATAAGCTCCCTGGTCTGCAGAGGGGAAAGAGATTTCATATGACTGGCAAACTCTGGAACTTTCCACTATGCAGGAAATCGCCATCTGTGTGAAACATGGAAGAGACAGCAGCTCTGAATCTCTGCGGTCAGATATGTTTGACAAACCCAACTGGTCTTGAGCAATTTGAAAATAGGAAGTACTTGAGACTGAGGAATGAGAGAAAACAAAGTGACAGTACTATCAGCTATGTACATTTTGGGTCAATGCAGTTTATGGTTTCCATCTTGAAAATATGCAGTAAAAATCATCCATTTGGGACATAGTACTAAAGACGATGGCTCATTAACACTGAGAATGTGTTTTGCAAACTCTGCTACTGTGCTACTCAAGTTGCCTGAACAACATGCAAGTTGTCCCCCCCCCCCCCCAAGAGATTCTCAAACCTGTTGTACCTTTTTGGATGCTTCTGGGTGCAAAACTTGCCGGATAAGTAACTGGCCATCAGTGCAAAGCGTGAAAGTACTTCTTCCCAGCGCCTTCAGATCATTTGCAACCAGCTGATTAAACTACAGGGCAAAAAAAAAAAAAAAAGGACGACAATTAACAGAAAACTCTTGAAGCAGAATCTCTTCTTATAGTTCTCCAAAACAGAAGTCACAAACTGTAGTGATAACTCTAGACTAAAATTATAAACATCATTCTTTAAGCAAAAGCCCAAGTTCTTTTTGGATTGCAAAACTTAACTACACTGTCATTTGACTTTGCCTTAATTTTAAAACTAAACTGTAATAAGATACAATTAAATCTAAACGAGACTAAAAGGAACAGTTTGCTATACTGTGTCAAACATTTTTTTTATATTGCTTTGTGCCTGCATTAATACCTATAGTTTCTCTTATAGATGAGCCATCCCAAAAATGCAGCATATGTGCTATGATTATTAAATTGATTTGTATGCTTTAAAAAAATAAGAATTTGCTACAGTGCATAAAAAATAAAAAGGAGAAAGATCTCGGAACTCAAGAAATCCTCATGCTACCAGAGTTCTAGTTATAGTCAAGGCCTCTCCAACCTGCGACTCTACAATGCAGCAGCAATGAGGTGGATACATGAATTGCATACTGGAGCTGCACGGTATGCCTTGGAGGGGTTCCTAGATGGGGTTAGTGCACTCTACAGTTTGAAATGCTTCAAGTCAGCCAGCTGTGGAGGTGTAAGATGGGGTGGGGTAGAGGGTTCTTGGACCCAATGTGGCAGATGTGGCAATGGTGGCGCACTCAGGTGCGTGGTGGACAGGGGAGGTCCCCCTTCAGCTGCCTGGTGGGGAACCCTGAATTCCAGCCAAACCTAGGAAAGGGGGGGGGATCTTTCGGCAATGGGCACAGAAGGGCAGCCACTACAAGGGACAGCTACAGGAGCCGGGAGATGTGGCCTTCCCTATATTTGGCTGGCTGAAAAACTGGCAACTAGACAAACATTTCCTCTTATACATTCAGTGCAGATACTTTGTGGTGAACAAATTCGGTGTACTGGAGAGACCAAAGGACATCACACATCTGGAATGGATCTTTATGGCTACTCCTCCCAAACTCAATGTTTCTTACTGGTATAAGACGGGAGAGACTCCAGGCCAAGAGGGTAGGGACAAGCCCTAGTGGAGCAATGGATACGAGTGCTCAGAGAGAAGGTGTGAGAGGAGACCATGGAGGGGCTTTTTGTGGCACCACCAGGGAATACCACCAACACTTCACTTCAGGAGATGCAACA
Source organism: Ichthyophis bannanicus (assembly GCA_033557465.1). Lineage (NCBI taxonomy): Eukaryota > Metazoa > Chordata > Amphibia > Gymnophiona > Ichthyophiidae > Ichthyophis > Ichthyophis bannanicus. Next base: position 210,920,249 of record CM066034.1, read on the forward strand.
TAAAATCTTGCAGACCATACTTGACAAGGTAGAGGGGAGAGAGGCTCCACCTATGGGAGAGCTCAAATTGCTTAAGGTACAAGGCAAGCAGGGGTACATGGACTCATACCTTCTTAGAATGTCGTCTGCGTGAATTCTGGAGGGAGATTTTAGAACACAATGGCTGTGCTGGGTGGGTCCATGGAATGGACATACACTACTTTTATTGGGCAATGTCACACCGGTGCAGCTGGGGGGATATGGGCTTATGGAGCAAATATTTGTACAGGTGGCATTGATGCTTGCCCGAAAGACTATCCTGGCTACGTGGATAGAGTACCCATGAGAAGCCAATGGGTAACCATGATGAGAAAAATGGTATATTGGGTGCTGTGAGATCAGGTGGCGGGGGATCCCAGAATCAAAACACACTACTGGCAACTCTGGGAACAGTTCTGTAGATGCTAATCTCCGGCCTAGGGCTTGACCACGCAGAACATAAAGAGATAACTCGCAAAGGGAGGAGACAGGAGGGGAGAATAGAAAATGTGCGGCCATGCCAGACAGTGGTATAGGCAAAAGAAAGGGTGACAGGGCTGTCCTCATACTGTATAGGTTTGAATGGTCTTGGTTTGAGATTGTTGTATATTCACAAGCAGTTCTTGTATAAAAGGTTCTCTTTTTTTTCCATTATTTTTGATGCACTGGTTGAAGATAGACTTTGTATAATATTGTGCCACGGTGAGCACCCAATGTGCATTTTGTATGTATATGCAATATACTGCTTGGTGGTGCTAAACATTAACAAACTGATTTAAAAAAAATCTTCCTTCAAGTCCTTATTCTTTACACATATCAAAGCATTTAAAAATATTCAGAATGTTAAAAGTATTTGAAAATTAACTACTTTTAAAATTTGTCTCATGTGGTACAAACAAGAAATCCTCAAGTGTACCCGGTTTTATTTATTTTTTTTAATATTCAATGTTTAGTTTTAAAAACAAGATGTTTGAAAATTTCATGAAACAGTTAAATGTTTTAAGTGGGGTTTTTTGAGGTTTTTTTTTAAAAGACAACTAAGGTTAGTGACATGATTGCAACTATGTAACTGCTGCAGCATGAGGGTTTGAGTTCTGTCATCTTTGGGCACTATAGCAAATTATTAAAATTGTGCTGTAAATTTGCTCTACGCAAGATGCAGTAATTTATTATTTCCACTGTATGGTTTAGTCACTGATTTGATTACATTATTCTTTATAGTTTTGATCCATCATTTATTGATCCTTCAGTTCATTGAGTGGGATTTAGATTCTCCATTTTACAGAAAATATTTGCCACCTTTCAAAAGCTGTACTTCCCTCATCAGATTAGTGCAAGTAGATTAACACCAACTACACTAAATCCAGTTGTCAGAACAGCTAAACTTCGAGACCCTTACAATCTATGCAGGGGCGGAAACAAAAGCTATGTGCCAAGCTCTGAATCTCAGAATATAAATTTGCTTATGTTTGAAATTTGCAAGTTATTTTTCCCTTTAGAGCTAGGGTCACCAACCTCCAGAGGGCCGCGGGCAGCACAGCCGACTACCGGGAGCCTCGCGGGATGCACCCCCCTTCTCCCCGCCCCCGCGAAAAAAAACAAACGCAAAATTATGAAAACAATGGCTGATCACCTTTATTGAATTTAATGAGATGGCTGATGATTCATGCTAGCAGACAAACACTTAAAGTCCGGCTTCACAGATGACACTGACAGGAGAAGGGACGCTTGCAGGTGGTCGTCGGTGAGCTGCGAGCGCGTGGATACAATGGCGGGAATCCTTGGCGGGCCGCACGTAATGTTAACCGGGGTAGAGCCTCGCGGGCCGCACGAAGGGACCTCGTGGGCCGCATGCGGCCCGCGGGCCGCAGGTTGGTGACCCCTGCTTTAGAGGATGCACGTGTGCTATAATTAAATGGCGCAAACATACTAGACTACCACTTTATTATTATCTTTATCAAGTCATTTGATAGACCGCTCTTGTCAAGACATTCGAGCGGTGTACAATAAAAGGCAATACGCCACTAAGCTAAAGAAAAGGAACGCCAAATTATAAATAGGAAAGAGGGAGAAAAGGACAGTGTACAACAGCAAAAGAGCACAAAGACATCAAGACAGACAACAGGCACAGGGAGGGAAGCCAAAACAAAAGGGAGGCAACAGTACATGACTGGACTAGGCAACAGCACTAAAGACAAGCAAACAGACTCAAGGGGGGGGCATCCGGGGGAAGGTCAAAGGCTTGTTGGAACAGGTGAGTTTTCAGTTGGTCCTTAAATTTGGAGTATGAAGGTTCTAGTCGGAGGGAAGGTGGCAAAGCATTCCAAAGGGAGGGACCTAGAAAAAAGAAAGCGGAGTGACGGTTCTGTTCTAAGTGTGCTTGTGATGGAGAGGGTAAGGACAGGCGATAAGCATGCAAGGAAGGGAGTTGACAGTAAGGTGTGTGCAGAGATATAAGATCAGCCAGATAACGGGGAGTAGAGGTGTAGATGGCTGTGTGTGTTAGAATAAGAAACTTATAACGGAATCGAAAGCGGAGAGGCAACCAATGTAAGCGGAATAGGATGGGAGTGACATTCTCGTAACGATGGGAAAAATTGATAAGACGAGCCACCGTATTCTCAATTAGCTGAAGGCGCTTGAGTTGAGTGGCAGGAAGGTTAGCTAGGAAAACATTGCAGTAGTCAAGTCTATTGATAACCAAGGCCAAAACAAGGGTAATCAGTGCAGTAGAAGGGAGAATGGACCGAACAGCTCTAATTTGTCGTAGGACTGCGAAAGACCGGCGGGTGAGAGTGGAAATGTGACCAGAGAAAGAAAGAGTGGAGTCCAGAGTAACCCCCAGGTAGCGGAAGGAGGAGACAAGCGGAATTGGAGTGAGATCGATCTGAGGAGCAACAGTAACTTTGTAACTTTGCTGGCTCTGAAACTGCAAAAGCATACACATCGTTAAGCATGCATCCAATTAAAAACACACACACACACCTGGTCAGAAGCATTCAAGTTCTGTATGATGCCAAGATGAGACCTGCTATTTTTAAACCACTATTTTCTGTTCTCATTATGCAGCAGAAGCATCCCTCTTCATAGCAGGATAAATTTGTCTAATGTTCAATAAGCACAGAACAGTATTTGACAGCAAATCAATGACAGCATTTTGTCTGGTAATTGAGCAGCAATGACAGATTGTGCTCAATCGCTTCTTTCAAGCCCCTTCCCCTTACAATGCTGAATCTGAGCAGCCCAGCACCGGAAATAGCAACTCATAGGAGCAGAGATCAGGGCATTTGAACAGCACGAGCAGCAGTGTTAGGGACTAGAGACACTGGGGTATGGTAGGAGAGAAGCAACAATATTTTTACTGACTAGCTGTGCATGTCCAGTATGCAAGGAGAGGGGTCCATTTTAATAATGGGACAGACTTGTTTTGGCTGGCTATGGAAGTATGTGGTAAGGTATTTTGGCAGTTGCTAACACAGCGGAGAAGAAACAGGTAGAAGGAGAGGAAGGGGTGGATTGTTAGCTATAATGTGGTAAGGAGGTTCTTGTTTAAACTCTGAAGTAGCCTAGTGGTTAGAAAACTGGCTTGGGAACAAAGTGGCCAGGGTTCGATTCTCACTAGCACTCCTTGGGGCTTGTTTACAAAGCCGCGGTAGTGGTTCGCGATTGCGATCGCAGCCGCGGCCCCATTGAAATCAATGGGGCCGCGGCTCCGATTACGATCGCAAACCGCTACCGCGGCTTTGTAAACAAGCCCCATGTGGCCTTGGGCCAGTCACTTAACCCTCCATTACCTCAGAAGAATCCAAGTTATCAATGTCCCTCCTTATAACAAAGCAGTTTACATTAATGTACATTACCAAGTTTAGCTAAAAATAATGACATGGTATAAGAAAATCTATTAAATAAATTTACATTTTTATTTATTCTCAGAAACCCCCATTAGAATAAAGGGAAATCAAAACAATGGTGGGCGGAAGGGGTAAAGCACGCAACTGTCTATGGGCAGCTGACCTGCTGTCTAATTACACGGGTGGCTAGCAACCCATACTATCCCAAGTCAGTTGCAGACAGGAAGTCCTCACCACCAACTTCAGAGTTTAAGGGCAGCCATGAGAGGGGGAGGGGGAGCGTAAATGTTCCGGTAGGGCTCCTTCGTTTCATTTGATTAAGAATGGGTTTAAGTTTTCCTCCTAAATGGAGGGGTTAGTCTTGGGTAATGTTTTTTCCAGCAATTATCCATGTAAACGCAGAAAACATTTGAACCTGGTTGCTTTAAAAATGACATCAGCAGAGGTCAAAGCAAGAGATTCTTGGCCCTGCCATCACTGGAAGTTAAAATTGAGTCATCTGGTTTATGATTTTATTGATTAGGGACACACATGGTTTTGTATTAGTTAAACCTCAACCAAATCTATTGTATGTATTGTGTTTGTTTTTTTAAATGTACACTAAGATTTAAAAAAAATAACAGAAAATCAAACTAAGATCAATTTAAGTTAGCCTTACAACAGGTCCAAAGTAATTGGCAGATCCTCAGAAAAGTTGAGAAATACTGGCCCATGTTGAACTATTTAGCATCTAACAGTAACTGCAAGTAAAAGTATAGGTAGTTCAACATGAACAAGAGGGCATATATATTGCATAAACAGGAACTACATCATGCCCTAAATTTAACTTGAGCATAGACTTATTGCCAAGTTGGTCCATGCAAATACATAGAAAATAATGGCTAAACAAGCTTTAGGTGATATATCAGATTTGTCCAATAAAAAAAAATACAAAATTTAGAAGCCATCAAGATTGAGAAAGCTTCCTGCAAGTCCAAGCCTGCAGCTTAGGCACCCACCTGGCAGACACCAAAGATATCAGAAAATCCACCTTAAAAAGTCCAACCCTTGAGGGAAGCCTTTTGAATGGGCTCAAAGGGAAGCCCCATTCCATGCCTTCAATACCAGAAATATCCAAAATATCAACCTAACAATACTCTACAAATTGAAAATCCAAAACCAAAATAGAGAAAATACTTTTCAAAGCTGACGTGTGTGAAATTAATTAAATGTCGGAAGTATAGCCATGAAGCGAGAAATCACCTCTTGAAGCTAACCTTCCATTTTACTCAATTTTAATTGAGCTCATAATCGAGCTTTCAATAATTAAGGTTAAACACCACAAAAGTGCTACCAATAAAACTGTGTGCAAAAAAGCTTAGAAAAACTTGTCATAGCAAGAATAAATATGCAAAATTTCTTGCTGAAACCTTTTCTTGCATAAAAACAGAAGCAATTTAAACTTATCTGAGTCCAGCAAGGTTAAGACGGTTGTCAGCAACGGCTTCCAAAAACTTCCCAAAAAGAAGTGTGATGTTGTCAGCACATAAAATTGCGAAAGCAACAGACACAGCACTGCGTTTCGGGCGGCCAACTTTTCCACTCCAATTCTTTATTTAGGCCCAAAGGTGCCACTTCTTCTCCATTAGACAGGCGAGTTGAGAAACCAACAGTGACTGGACATTATGCTTGCACTCAATGTTCTCATTGTTCTAGGACGATTGAGGGTGTTCAATGGACGGTCCCTACTTCTTCATACGTTCATACTTCTCAATGGTTAACTAGCTGTTCTACTACTCATGCAGTTTATGTACTTATTTGTCCGTGTCACTTTCTGTATATTGGACGTACTATTCGCTCAGTGAAAACCCGCTTAAACGAACATGCCTCTAGGATCAAGCATTCTGTATTATCTGCCCCGTTGGTTCAACACTGTTTAGATCACCATCATGCTTTTGAAGATTTGTTCTGGCGAGTGTTGGACCATGTGCCTATGCATCCTTGAGGAGGAGATCGTGAACAAAGATTACAGTTACTGGAGCAACAATGGATTTTCCGATGGTCGACTGTTCAACCTTTGGGCCTAAATAAAGAATTGGAGTGGACAAGTTTGCTATGACTTTTTGACAAATTTCCATCTTAGCGCTACAGTTTTTTCATGGCTGCTCACGGATTGGCTATTTAAGTTGACAAATCCTGAGGCTGGGTTCAGATTGCTAGTGAGCATGTGCTGGCATTTTTGATCAGTGAAGACGGAGTAATGTCGGTGCAGTGAGCTGAGCATTGAAGCAGGGTGTGGAAAAGTTGGCCGCCCGAAACGCAGTGCTGTGTCTGTTGCTTTCGCGATTTTATGTGCTGACATCACACTTCTTTTTGGGAAGTTTTTGGAAGCCGTTGCTGACAACCGTCTTAACCTTGCTGGACTCTGATAAGTTTAAATTGCTTCTGTTTTTATGCAAGAAAAGGTTTCAGCAAGAAATTTTGCATATTTATTCTTGCTATGACAAGTTTTTCTAAGCTTTTTTGCACACAGTTTTATTGGTAGCACTTTTGTGGTGTTTAACCTTAATTATTGAAAGCTCGATTATGAGCTCAATTAAAATTGAGTAAAATGGAAGGTTAGCTTCAAGAGGTGATTTCTCGCTTCATGGCTATACTTCCGACATTTAATTAATTTCACACACGTCAGCTTTGAAAAGTATTTTCAATACCAGAAAGGCAGATGGAATTGCTTCACTTCTATGACGTGTGGGATATTGGGGTGCACCGCCAATGAAATCCCTTGGATGTGACCCGTGTAGCTCATCATGACCTTGCGAGTTCAAGGCCAAGCCATGATCTGGGCCAGGTTATAAGAAAGAATATGGGCAATGTCTGCCTTCTTGGCCTCCATAGATCAAGAGGATCATCTCTCTCTCCAGACTTTCACATAAGCTAAGGAAATAGAGGCCCCTCTGGGGCTTTAGCAGGGTGTCCTAGTACTGCTCTAGGATAAACCTACTTGCAGAGTCTAGGCCTCGAGAACCAAGCCATAGAGTGACTAGCAGCTGGGATATTCCATTACCAGAAGCCCCTGCTACAGAAGGCCCTTCTCTTGGAGACAGAGTAAAAGGGGGCCTCCAGCAACAGCAAGAGATAGTCTGAGGCCACTAGGACCACCAGGCCCAATGGGCCTGAATCCTGCACAAAGACAACTCACTAGGGGCCAGGGAAGAAAAACTACAGAATCCCCTCATGAGGGTAACCCCTGAAGCCTAGTATCTATATATTCTTGGTGAGCAGCCTATTCTCATTTGTTTAGAAATACAATACCAGATATGCCAAGTCTCACTCATTAGGAGTGTCACACATGTGAAGACAGTCTCACACTTGAACCCCTTCCCTCAAGCATTACAGCTTTGGTGCTAATGCACTGATCCCGATCATTGCTTGCATGAGAAAAAAGCCCAAGAAGAAAAACCAAAATAGCTCAACCAGTAGGAAGAAATTTAATTATATCTTCCTGTCTGCTTCTACACCATCCCTTTTCCCTGTTACCTACAAAGTACAGGTGCTGAGAAACCTGTGCACATACTTTTAGCCACTGCGTGGAGAGCACTTTCCAGCCCAGAGAACTTACCCATATTGCCTCCATTACATCTGTATCCTTTCAGAGGCTCAAAAGAAAAGCAAACTAGTTTATGCTGTTTTTTCCCCATTTATAAACTACTACTACTACATTTAAATCTTTCCAGACTTATTCTCTGCATGCACCATCTCCAAAAAAAATCTTTGGACTTCAGTTTCACTCTGGGATGATTCACCCTTGGCATCTTTGCAATACTTTGGGGTGGGTTACAGCATAAGAGTGACCTTCGAACCCAAATAAACTGCAATGAAAATGTTTTGAGTATGTTCTTTGTATAGACAGAAGTTTTTTTTTTTTTTTTTTTTTTTAGCAACTGCATATTTTGATGGGTTAAATTACAGCCTGTCAAATGTATTGAGTTGCAGTAGTTTGACCGCCTTTAGAATGCTATAGCGAAGCAGTTAGCAAGGCATCTTTAATTTGCCAACTTGTTTGTCTTTGTCCTTGATGTATACAAATCCACACCAACATACAGATTAGGGGTACACAAGTTCAGTCCAAGTGCTGCTAACAGGCTGGTTGATCTATATCAGCCCTGATGATTACGCATATGAAAGATCTGCATGCATAATACCCAACACTGCCTCAAACTGTATACAGCTCTCTTGTGTATATTTAATCAGTGCCGATATAGATCAACATCTCAACCCTGGATATTAAGGGGAGCTGAAAACAATCTGCTGCCTGAGGTGAGAGATGAGCTGGCACCTTTTATCCCCACCACCCAAATTGGGGAGCTCTCCAGAGCTCTAGTCAGGAACAGTGGGTCCCCTCAAACACTGGTTATGTGGTTGCCCCAAGAAGAATGAAAGCTATATATACATTTTTATTTAATAAAATATTCCAATGCTATTTATATGCAGCAAAAACTGTAGTGGTTTAGTTATGTAGCCAAGGAATCTAAGAAAACATACACAGAGGATCCCTTTACAGCAATAGGATAAAAACAAAATAAACGGTACCATCTAACTTCTGAACCATATAATGTCTCAACAAATATATAACATCTCAACAAATAGGGGTGTCCTACATGGAGTGGTGGGTTTACCCCTAAACAAAGACATGGGGAGGGGTAGCCTGCACAGAGCGACAGGTGCATCTACTCTTGCCATCTTGCTGGGCAGACTAGATGGACCATGCTGGTCTTTATCTGCCGTCATTTACTATGTTACTATGACACGCCACAGTGTACCAGCAGAGTCAGACAGGCAGGGGGGTTGCAGCTCTTCCGCTCCTCTCCCCCTATCCATGAACTATCTTCCCCTGTGTTACATTACCCTGAATCTCTTCACCACCTTGATGCTTCTCCTCCATGTCCTCATTCATTCCCCTGCCTCTGGCTGTTCAGCCCAACCTCTGGGACTCTCCTTACCCTTTGCAGCTTCTCTTTCATATCCCAACCTACTGATCGTGGGAGATTGACGTACATTTTGACTCCCTTTTCCAAACAGCATGATAATACTTTCCTTACACTTCTTGCTGACCTATCCCTACAGCATGTCCTTTCTCCTACTCACCCTGCTGGTCACACCCTAGATCAGGCAATTTCCCCCACTGCCTCTCCACTCATTCCCTCCACCTTGTCAGCATCCCCAGTTCCCTGGTCAGATTTCTGCCTCTTTCCATAAATTTGCCTCCCTCCCCCCCCCCCATTTTCTCAGTGAAAGTCCCCCTGCCCCTCTGTTCTTGTACGCCATATCATGCCCAATACCTTTCTAAAGTTTCCCTTGTCTGACATTCTTCACGTCAGACTTCCCTTCCATCTGATCGCCAGCTTCAAATCTGGAATTCCATTCTACTCGCCATCCTCAATAATCTTGCCCTTCTTCGCCCTGTCCCCTCCCTCAGTAGGCCAAAACAGCATCCATGGCTTCATTCCAGTCTTTACACTGCTCCTACTCCTGCTGTGCAGAGCGCCTTTGGCGTAAGCACCCCTCACCAGAATCCCTGGCCCACTTTCATCTTTGCCATGCCCAATACCATTCTCTTATTCACGCCACCAAGCAATCCTATTATGCTAACTTAATTTCCTCATCTTCTAACTCCTCCTGCCAGCTTTGTACTCTCTCAGCCCCCCATTCATCTGCTTCCTCAGCACCCCCCTACCCACTTTCCCTGGACCCCATTCTTTTGGAGGCCCACTTTAGGAATAAAGTGCATGCTCTTAGTCTTACTTTTCCCTCCTGCCCCCTACCCTCTCTCTCCACCCCACCCTATCAGAGGATCCTTCCCTTTCCTACCGCTGGTTCTCCTTCCGTCCCATAACCTTCTCTGAACTAGAAAAGACCTTCTCCACCTCCCACAAAACTACCTGTCAACTCTATCCCATTCCCTCTCACTGGCTCTCCAAACCCTCCCTGACCTTCCTCCCTATTATCCTTAGTATCTTTAATTCCAGTCTCTCCTCAGGTTCTTTCCTATCTTCTTGGAAGCACGCCCTGATCTATCCAATCCTTAAAAAGTCCTCACTGGATCCATCCATCCCTGCATACTGGCGCCTTGTCTCCAATCTCCCTTCTCTCCAAGGTTCTGGAAAAACTGGTCTTTTCACAACTCTCCTCTCACCTTGACACCACCCTCACCCTTCACCCCCACCAATCAGGTTTTCACCCCAGCCACAGCACAGAGACCATTCTCCTCTCATTTCTGAACGTCATCTCTCATGATTGTGGTCTTATCTTCCTAGCTGTCTCACTGGATCTGTCCTCTGCTTTCGATCTAGTCAACCATACTACAGTCCTCACATGCCTTCATCACACTGGGATCTCTGGTTCTATCCTTCATTGATTCCACTCCTCATCTCTAGGTCTCTCTGCCTCCTCCAGTTCCGTCACCTCACCAGCCATTTCCCTACCGCTGGTCCTCCTTCCGTCCCCATAACCTTCTCACCAGTCATTCCCCTACCTTGCGGTACTCCCCTCCTTTTTAATGTCTTTCTGGCCCCTCTCACTCTGATACAGCAGCATGGTATCTCCACATATTATGCGGATGACATTCTTGTACCATCCAAGCCCCACTGTACTTGACATTAGCCCTCTTAATGCCTGTCTCTCCTGCATCAGTTCCTGGATGTCCTCTAATTTCCTTCACTTCAATCTTGCTAAGACCCTGGCTATCTGGTTTACCTTCGGTGGTCCTATTCCTTCCCTAGCTCCCCTCACTCCTCTCCTCCCTCATTCCCCTGGTCCCCTCCTTGCGCTCTGTCATTCTAGATTCTGCCTTATCATTCCACGATCCTGTTCTCCATCATACACTGCTCCTTCTGTTCCCTGTGTCAGATCCATGATGTCTGTCGCTTTTTCACCACTTCCTCCTTGGTCATATTACTGTGATCTCTCATATAGACTATTGCAATATCACTCTCGTCTGTCTACCACGGTACCAGTTATGCAGGCTGCAACTTTTACAGAACCCTGCAGTCTGTATTTCTACCCATGCATCCAGGAGCAGCTCAAGGGGGTGTGGGATTATGTGCATTCTGGGACCTCATTTGCATAAATATTTACATAATGTTAACATGCGTTAATGTTTAGTAAACATGTCTCTTAATGAGTGTCTTGATAAAGAAAGACTTCCAGATTTCTACATTACTATACTCCAGTGCCAACCGCCAGGCACATTAGGAAGTACTATAAACACTGCCCATTTAGAACCCATAGCAAACACACCATATCATAACAGTACTACCAGGACACACAAATCACCAAACCCTACCTATAAAAAGGCAACATTGCAAATATTAAACCAATACATCTGAGAATACCAATACATCTCCTACTGGGGAAAGAACAAGTGGCACTGTCAAACAGAAACTACATAAACAGAATACCTCAGCTTTGTTACACATGCAGAACATAGACCGTCAAACAAAGAACAAGGGATTACAATTTAGAAATAGGAAGCCAATTAAACCGGGAATCCCAAAAGCCAAACTTGGAATATACAACACTGGAGAAAAAGCTATAAATTAATTTTCTCTTATACTAAACAAAAATGCAAAGATATTAGCAATGCACATTTCCCAGAGCCGACATTCTAGTTAATAAATTCAAAATAAAGTATTTTTCTTCCTTTTGTTTGGACATTAATTTCAGTTGCAATTGCTCCAGTCACTTTCTTCTGGTTTCTTGGTGTCTTCTGCTAACTCTCCATTGTCTGCTGTCCATTTGTCCTTTCTTCTCTCATCTAGGTTTTTTTTTTTCCATTCTCTCTACATCTGCTTTAACATACTGATCTTCCCCTTTTGCTCTTTCCTCCATTTCTTTATTTCTTTATCCACTCAAATTTCACCCTTCCATCCTCAATCCCCACTTACTCTCCCAATACCCGGCCAATCGTAGATTATTCTTCCCTCCCACACAAAATCTTTTACCCTTTCAATCCTCACTCCCCCCGCCCCATCCTTTTCCAGCCCCACCCAGCATCTGCTCCCTTCTAGTCCCATTCTCCCATCCACCCACCTCAGCCCATTTCCAGTCCTAGCACAGCCCCCCCCCCCATCAGCCCATTTCCAGTCCTATCCTCCCCATCGGCAATTTCTTGTCCTATCCTAAAACCCTACCACCCCCCCCCCCCCCCCCGAAGAGCCCTGCAGCTGTCTAAGCTGCTTCATAGGTGAGCCGGGGAGGCCCGCGCAAGGTCCCGGCTCACCTCTGCACAGCCACCAGCATGAAAAACAGTGTTTTTCCTTCACGCTGGCAGCTGTATTACTGTGAAGTGCACTGAATGCTGGGAAAGGTTAAAGGGCATTACCAGCACTGGCCTGCTTCACAGTAACAGCTGCCAGCATGGGGAAAACGCCGCTCTTCACGCTGGCGGCTGTGCAGAGGGAGCTGGGCCTCACGTGGGCTTCCCTGGCTCACCTCTGAAGCCATTCATAATTGTGTTAGAATGAAGTTCACACAGGGCCCTGTGCAAACATTCTCGCGCAATGGATGGGCCGACCCTGCACACCTGTGCAGATCACATCACCTCAATACTTATTCACCTCCATTGGCTCCCCATCACCTTCCGCATATAGTCCATAAAGCCATTCACACCAGCACCCCACAATACCTCTCAGATCTGGTACATCTCCACACCCCTCTGCTTTCATTCAGACTCATCCACTCCCAATTTATGTCCTTCCCCTCCCCTTCACAAGCACACCTGGAGTCCACCCGCAACTCTGCCTTCTTTCTTGGCCCCAAGCTATGGAACTCCCCTTCCCCCAGACTTACGATTGGAACTTTCACTCGCTAAGGTTAAGTCAATGCCGAAAACCCATCTTTTCTGCTCTGCATTTAATCTCCCTTCTCCTCCCCCCCATGTTGAGGCTGCTCCCTTACTTCCTTTCTCTGTCCTCTTTCACCATCTCTCATTCCTCTTTCTCTCTTTCCTATCTAAAATTATGAAATTCTTTTCTCCTTTTCAGCGGTCTTATGTATTGTAAACCACTCTGGTACTCTAGCATAGAGCAGTATATCAAAAATCAAATAAAGATTAAGATATTAAATGTAAATACATATTCCTAAAAACTAAGGATATGTAAGATGATCCCATACCAAGGAGCAGTGATAACCACAGCACAGTTTATATCAGGGGTCTCAAACTCAAATTGCTTTGAGGGCCGAATGAGGACTTGTAAAGTAACCCGGGGGCCGCATAAGACACGGGCCTCATTTGCATAAGGGGCCTCATTTGCATAAATATTTGCATAATGTTGCATAATGAGTGCATGGATAAAGAAAGACTAGAAAATTTCTATATTACTATAATCCAGTGCCAACCGCCAGGCACATTAGGAACTACTACTAACACTGCCCATTTGGAACCCATAGCAAACCCCCCGTATCATAACAGCACTACCAGGACTCACAAAGCACCAGACCCTACCTATCAAAAGGCAACACTGCAAATATTAAATCAATACATTTCAGAGAACAATACATGACCTACTGGGAAAAGAGAACAAGTAGCAATGTCAAATAGGAATTACACAGAATACCTCAGCACTGTAGAAATAAAACTATAATTTCTTGTACCAAAGCACAGACATTAATGATGCACATTTCCCAGAGCTGACATATTCCAGTTAATAAATTCAAAATAAAGAGATATTTTTCTACCTTTTGTGCATTTTTCTTCAGTTGCAATTGCTCCAGCCACTTCTGGTTTCTTCGTGTCTTCTGCTATCTCCATCGTCTGCTGTCCATTTGTCCTTTCTTCTCTCCTAGTTTTTTTCCATTCTCTCTCTCTACATCTGCTTTAACATACTAATCTTTCTCCTTTTGCTCTTTCCTCATTCCTATTTCATCCACTCAAATTTTACCCCTCCATCCTCAATCCCCACTTACTCTCCCAATACCTGGCCAATTGTAGATTTGTCTTCTCTTCCAGACAAAATATTTTTCCCCTCTCCATTTCACTTTCCCAGCTCCATCCCATTCTAATCCTCCCCCAACATCAGCTCCCTTCTAGTTCCAGCCCCACCCAGCATCTGCTCCTTTCTAGTCCCTGCATCAGTCCATTTCCAGTCCTATCCTAGCCTCACCATCAGCCCATTTCCAATCCTAGCCCCCCATCAGCCCATTTCCAATCCTAGCTCCCTCCCCTCACAGCCCATTTCCATTCCAAGCCCCCCTCCCCATCAGCCATTTGCAGTTCAAGCCCCCCTTCCACTCAGCCCATTTCCAGTCCTAGCAACCCCCCCAGCCCATTACCAGTCCTAGACCCCCCATAGCCCATAACCAGTCCTAACCTCCCCATAGCGCACTTCCAGTCTTACCCCCCCATCACCCCATTTTCAGTCTTACCTCCCCTCATAGGCCATTACCAGTCCTAACCCCCCAATCAGCCCACCTCCAGTCCTAACCCCCATCACCCCATTTTCAGTCCTAGCCCCCACCATAGCCCATTATCAGTCATAACCCCCCCTGCCAATAGCCCACTTCCAGTCCTAACCCCCATCTGCCCATTTCCAGTCCTAGCCCCCACCATAGCCCATTACCAGTCATAACCCCCCCCCCCTGCCAATAGCCCACTTCCAGTCCTAACCCCCATCTGCCCATTTCCAGTCCTAGCCCCCACCATAGCCCTTTACCACTTATAACCCCCCCCAGCCCATTACCAGTCATAACCCCCCCCCTCCCCCCTCTGCCAATAGCCCACTTCCAGTTCAGTCAGCCCCTCCATAGCTCATTACCGGCCAACAAAAAAACCCCCAAAACCCTGGCTTCTGCTGCTGCCGTTGCCGCCGTGGCAGCAGCAGAATCAATTGTCAAATTAAAAAAAAAACACCTGACTTCTGCTGCTCAAGCAGCTGTCCTGCGGCCCCTTTCCCTCTGCCCGGAGATCCGACTCTGCTCTATCAGCGGCGTGCTTTTCAAGCCGCGACGAGAGTATTCCCGTCTCGCGCGGTTTTTCAAGCCGCGCGAGAGGGGAATACTCTCTTCGCGGCTTGAAAAGCACGCCGCTGAGAGCAGAGTCGGATCTCCGGGCAGAGGGAAAGGGGCCGCAGGACAGCTGCTTGAGCAGCAGAAGTCAGTTTTTTTTTTTAATTTGACAATTGATTCTGCTGCTGCCACGGCGGCAACGGCAGCAGCAGAAGCCAGGGTTTTGGGGGATTTTTGGTTTTCCGCCATCGCGGGCCGCACAAAGTTGTCTCGCGGGCCGCATGCGGCCCGCGGGCCGCGTGTTTGAGACCCCTGGTTTATATCATCAAAAAAAATTGATAATTTTATTCTGGTGTTTATAAACTGCACTATGTTCACTTTCTTTTTATTTTGCACATATTCCGCATCCAAACTCCAACAGTGGGTGCAGAGCAGAACTAGAATATTTCCCCATGGAACATACAAAATATATTTCTCCCGAGTCTGTTGTCATCTCAGTAACAGCAAAATAAACTTTCTCCAGTACTGGGCATATTGTGAACTGATAAACTACATTTATGGATATTCTAGAGCCCACTGAAACATTTGTAGTGCTGGCCTGTCTGGGTAGGCTTCTTGTGCAAGTTCTGGAAGTTGAAGGCTGTTTGTTGGCAAAAAAAATAAATAAATTCACTCAGCAACTATAGAGAAACTAACAGCCTTCAACTTCCAGAACTTGCACAAGGAACCTACCCAGAAAGGCCAGCACTGCAAATGTTTAAGTGGGCCCTAGAATATCCATAAATTTAATTGGGGGAACTGTACAAGATGAATTATTCCACGTTAACAGAATACCTGGCCTCTGTCATACACATAGAATACAGATCAATTTTATTTTATTCATGGTGAGGATCTACCACAAAACTGAATTATGTAGACAGAAATGTTCTGGCCTTAGACTGCTCCGCACTCAGCTCTGTAGAGCCGAACGCCTATGGTGCAAGGCACCCTCTCCAACCACCCTCTCATCATTTAAGGCTCATCATTCCCATTACCGCTCTCAGGTACACTCAGCCAAAAGAAATTACTTCTCTACTGCTGCTATCTCGAATGCTCCTAATCAGACCCGACACCTCTATAAAACACTCCACTCCCTCACTTCCCTTCTTCCCCCTGCCTCTGCCTCCCCCTCCCCCGCTCACCCATCTCCCCCTCCTTCGCTTCTAGCCACATTCTTTAGTGATAAGATTTCCAACCTCAGGTCCTCCCTTCCCTCCTGTCCTTCCCCCATCCTCCCTCCCCCTCCCATCGCATCTCCTCCCCCGTGTCCCCTGGCCATTCTCACACCTGGTCTTTCCCTAATAACTTCGGCTGAACTTCACCAACTTATCTCTTCTTCTAATAAGACCTCTCGACCCCATCCCCTCCTCTTGGTTATTAGACTCATCACTGGCACTTCTCCCCCCTCTTCTCTCTATGCTTAACTCTAGTCTCTCCTCTGGTATTTTTCCCCACTCTTGGAAGCACGCTCTCATCCGTCCCATTCTCAAGAAGCCCTCCCTTGACCCCATGGTTCCCTCCCACTATCGCCCAGTATCCAACCTTCCCTTCATCTCTAAACTTCTAGAAAAATTTGTATTTGCCCAACTCTTTCACCACTTAGATGTCAACTTTCTTCATCCACGGCAATCTGGTTTTCGTCAGGGTCACAGTGTGGAAACTGTCCTTCTTGCTTTCACTAATGCCCTTCACGTTGCTCATGATTGTGGTGATATTTCAGTGGCAGTAGCCCTCGACCTGTCCGCTGCCTTTGACCTCGTTGACCACTCCCTCCTTCTCACCCATTTCCGAGAGGCAAGTCTTTGAAACCAGTGAAGCACCGTGCTGCGCTTTTTCCTATCTTCACGGTCCTGCTCAGTCCTTTCTTCCTCCCCTTCTGTTCCTCCCTCGGACCCTTTTCCTCTGATATGTGGTGTCCCCCAGGGTTCTGTACTTGCACCTCTTCTCTTTAACCTCTTCTTAGCCCCCCTCACTCTTCAGATTCAGCAAACTGGGATCAGCGCCTTTTACTACGCTGATGATATCGTCCTACACCACACCTCCCCTTCTCACCCCGATCTTTCCCCACTTAATTCCTGTCTTTCCATTGTCGCCGATTGGTTGTTACAAAACTGTCTTCACCTTAACCTCACAAAGACTATCGCTATCTGGTTCTCCCGCGGTGGCCCCTCTCCTTCTCTAGCCCCATCTTTCTCAGGCTCCCGCATTCCACTGGTTTCTTCTTTCCGCTACCTTGGCGTTTTCTTTGATTCAAATCTATCCTTCCATGATCACATCTCTCACGTCACTAAGACCTCCTTTTTCTTGCGTCAAATTCGTGCTATTCGCCCCTTCCTCACCCCTCCAGCACTTGCTACATTACTCCTATCTCTGGTCATGTCCCGTGTTGACTTTGCTTACTCCCCCCTTCCCTCCGCCTTGAGCCCCACTACCTTACTTTTAAGTGTAATCTGAAAACCCACCTCTTTTCCCTTGCCTTTGACCTTCCCTCCCCTTTTGTTTAAGCTCTTTACTGTGATTTATGTTGTGTTCTTTTCTCCTCCCTCTTTCCTATCCAGAGATTGTAACTTCTTCTCTTCTAGCTTAATATTTTTATTATTGTTTTTATGGTTGTTTTTATGATTGTTTTTATATTGTAAACTGCTCTGGTCCCCCTAAAGGGCGGTATATCAAGCTGAATAAAACAAAACATAATGGAAACCAAAAAACCAATATCAGAGGAAATCCTGCACTATGCAAAATACAAGAGATATGTAGATTCCAAAAACTGACATATTCTAATTACTAAACTGAAAATAAAATGTGTTTTTCTACCTTTGATCATTTTACTCTTATTGTATTGCTCCCAGTTTCTAGTTTCTGCTTTCCTCAGTCTTCTCTTTACTAGCTTTCTAGGGTCTTGAGTCCATCTGCCACTTCTCGCCCCGCCATCTTCAATTTCTCTTTTTACTGATCTAGCTACAGCTTTGACTTTTAACACAGCCCTCTTATTCCCTACTCTGCCTGTAGCATCTGCCTTTATTCCCTACTCCATCCAGCATCTGCCCTCCACCCGCTAATCCATGTGCAGCATCTGCCCTCCTTGCTTCTGTGCCCTCGCACCCAATGTCCAGCATATGCCCTTCACCCTTACCTTGTGTCTATTTCACATCTTGCCAATTTTACCCATTCGACCTACTATTGCCACCACTGCTGCCCTCTTCCAACATCTGCAACCTCAATAGCAACCCCCCTCCCCCACACACAAAAAACAAAAAAACAAAAAACAGAAGCGCAGGGTCTTTTAGACTTCTGGGCATTTGCTAGTCCTGCCCTCAGAAAAAAAAATGAAATCTGCATCAGAGGTGGTCTGGACTGGCAGTGCCTTTCAAGTGTGCCAGAAGCTGAAAGACCCTGCACTTTTTTTGAAGTCAGTCCACCACTGCCACTGCAGACCTAGGAAAAGCAGAAGGGGGGAGAAGATGGGGAATAAAGCTGGCACATTTGGTATGTTGGGGGGGGGGGGGGGGGAAGAGCTCCCCTGCTGGAAATCCAGAGTATATGGAGCATAAGAGCCATCCTTCATTCATTCATGAGCTTCGATTAAAGCAAGATGCTGCAGTTAAGATGAGCCAAAGTTAGGGAGAACTCATTAAGTAAGGCTGTAGACAGTGCACAAGGGTTTGTTTTTTTATATTTTACCTTTACTATGCTATTCCTTCTTACCTTCATGCTGAATCATTTAAAAATTTAAGACAGTTAAAGATCTAATTTAAATCCCTAAACTCCTAACTGAAAAATAACCGGAATGCTGAGGTGTAGTTAGTGGTTGGTATGAATTATTCCCATTTATTCTATTTTGATTGTTTTAATTTAGTCCTGTTGGTTTATCTTTATTGGTTTTTGTAAACTGCCCTGGTGCTATCCAGCAGAGTAGTACAGAAAGCAAATTAATAAACTAAACCGTGAATTTCAGTGTCATTTACCCCCTTCTCAGGTCTCAAAACAGTTTGTCAATGGTTCGATATGCCTTTCCTCCTGGCTCTCTCCCTGAAAGAAACGGCAGGTGGCTGACATGCCAAGAGTTGTTGGTGTTCCTTAACATCCATTCTTGCTGATTTTAGGGGCAATAGCACACAGATAAATTTGAAAATCACATTTTATAAAGTCATGTATTTATATGCCTTTAAGAAAACAAGCCCCAGAGCTAGTCTAGAGCTCGGTGCACAAAACCGCACATGCACCGAGGCAGATGCACATGTACCTGCACAAGGCTGCATCAACTCCACCCAGAGCACTCACAAGCCTGCACTATTCTATAAGTATGACGAGCACATGTACACTATTTCTCCATATGTGCACACAAGAGACTTTTTCCACAAACAAAACATGCCTTACACTTCGAAAATGTTCAAGATTTTTTTTTTTTTTTTTTTTTTTTTAGTATCGCCACCAATGTGCCCGATTTTATAACAAGACAATTATGTGACGTCCAAAAAGGCACCTAGTTTAACCCTATTTCATAAAGGCAACATAGGTACCTAGATTCATCCCATGCTGATGTACACATTTACATCTGCTCCAAAATTGGTATGCACATACTCTACACATGTACTCATGTATTTCATAAGATGCATGTAAACTGCAGCTCTGCCTCTATTGTGCCCCAACTATCCAGGGAATGTCAAATGTAACATGCATACAGTACACAGTTTCTTCATGACTCAGCTCTACACGTTTATACCACCATGCAATTCTATAAAAGATCTTTTCTGCATATAAAGCAGATTTTATACATGGAAAAACCCAAGTTACCTTTAATATGCCCTGGGCTCCTGCTCATGATCACCAAGCGAAAGTACATTGGACAAATGACCAGTAAACAGGATTCAGTTGGTTCCATTTAGATAGCAAATTTGCACCTGCAGTATCTCGTTATGAAAGAATCCAAGGCTATTTGTCAGACATCTGATAATTTAGTTATTACATGTTCCCTGAAAGCAAGGTTAGTTTTTTGGAATTTGATCCTATATTGAGAAGTGCCTGTAAATTTGGGAGATCTCTTGTGAAATTGTTATAGCTAAAAGCATTTTTAGCTTATCAAGCTGTGTCAGTTTTAGTTTGTTAGTTTTGGGGAAATTTCCTCTAGGGGCCAGGATCCTCCATTACTGGAAGTCCCTGTTACAGAAGGCCCTTCACACTAACATAATATAGCTAATGTTAAGCCCTGTGGGTTTGTTTGTTTTTTGTACTCTTGTATGTTTATTTTAAAATAAAAACATACATTTGTTGTAAGCCACTTGAAAATTCAGTGGCTAGTTTATTACAACTGATACCATATAAATACATTCACAAAGGTGATCTGCAGGACATTTTCCCCCATTATATTCTAGTCATTTTTACCTCATTGGCTCTTGTAAGCCATACCAGGAAGTACGAGGGTCATTTTTAAAGTAAGAACCGATTGCGCATCGTGTCTGCGCGATCTGTCAAGTGACGTCCGTTCAAGGTCAGCCACTCTTGGCCAGTCTCTCACTACACCGCCATTGTGTTTCACGTCTCTGCCAGTGTTGGTTGTATGGTTATACTGCTTCGTTTGTCACCATGTCAATCAGTAATCCCTCCGATTGTGAAGTGCGCTCGGTTATCTGTTTTTTAAATACAAAACAAGTTCGTCCAGCTGAAATTCACCGGCAGCTTGAAGTGTATGGGGAAGATGTAATGAATGATGTTTAAGGAAGGAAGGACAAATGTTCATGATGAACGACGATCTGGACGGCCTACTGTCATGAATGAAGACCTGACACAAGAGGTTGATGAGGAAATTCGCCAAAACAGGTGCTTCACTATAGACGAGCTGCATCAGGCATTTCCACAAGTTTCAAGATCAGTAGTTTATCACATTGTTACTGACAAACTGCACTACAAAAAAATGTGTGTGAGATGGGTGCCGAAAATGCTGGACGAACTTGTTTTGCATTAAAACCGGATAACCGAGCGCACTTCACAATCGGAGGGATTACTGATTGACATGGCGACAAACAAAGCAGTATAACCATACAACCAACACTAGCAGAGACGTGAAACATAATGGCGGCATAGTGAGAGACTGGCTAAGAGTGGCTGACCTTGAACGGATGTCACTTGACAGATCGCGTGGACACGATGCGCAATCGGTTCTTACTTTAAAAATGACCCTCGTATGTGCTGCAAAGTCAAATAAAAGTTATCCTCAAATTGGAAAGGATGGGAGGTAAGGGACCCGTAAAATTGGAGTTTGATGGATGGAAACCCGTTCTGATGGAGCCTGGTGGCCAAAACAAACTTCAACAGCACCACAGGACATGTCAATCATTTGGCAGAAGGAAGGTGTCTCTTGTGACATTCCTTGTAGTACCAACCATGCATGTGAAAATAGTTTTTCTAGCACAGTTTGAGGACATCACTCTAATATGGGACTGACTTCATCCCATTAATTGAAAGAGAAGGGATAATTCAATCACCCCTAAGGCTCGAACAGTAAATGCTACTTTCCAGTAACAGGTATACTTTGGAGCCATGAGAAGTCGAGTCCTCTTCAGGAACGTTCAATATTTCTGCTCAGAGGAAGTATGATAGTGTGTGTTTTGAATGTAAAGGATGCCTGAAGAATATGGAGGTATTCAGAATAATCTGATCTTCTGTATAAGATCCTTTAAACAAGAGCGGCCCTAAATCAATGAGCTTGTAAAACAAAAAGGTTGACCAGCATATTTGCTCATTTCCATGAGTTCCTTGTTTAATCAGGCTAATCCATTAATCCTCCAGCATTGTCCGACAGCTTTATAGTTATCCACTAAACAAGCATCACAAAAATTATGTATGATTCACAATGAACATCTGATTGAACAGAAAATTGCTCATCTGCTAGAAGAGGACAGCCCACTTTCCAGAATACAATAAATTACAGGACTTGAAATAGCATGTGTTTCACCAAAGGAACTCTAATCAGATGAATTTCTTCGGCTGGGTGACTTAAGAGCTCATCAGGGGAAACTGTGCTTTTAATTTTGGGATACTTGCATTTGTTGGCTTGACTTTTCCTAGCTGTATGTTTCATGCTAATGGATTACCTGTTCTGGCTCTATCGACTTCTACACAAAAATATGATACAGGAATTTCTGAAGATCTGAGCTCACAGGGTTAATTGCTAAATAAATTTTGGTAGCCAAGATAGCACAGCTTGAAATCTGTCCAATCTAGATTCTGGTCTGGTAGCTTAGCAAATTGACTAGCAAAAAAATCTCTTAAAATTGAATCCAGCTATGGGGGTTTCTTGCATGTTGCCTCAGCTTAGCCTCTTATCTATTAAAAGCATCCAAAATTTCCCTCCAAAGCTGATGTATCAATCCACTACTTTTTGAACCCCAGATCGAATCCATTACTCAATTGAGCTCAGAGATTAAAAGTTGGATTAACTGTTAGAACATTCACTTCAGAGATAGTTTACCTCAGAAGTCAAATCATAGATGGGAAACCTACCACTATAAATTGGTCACATCCCAGGGTGGCACTATACCTACAGGTTTTTCTTCAGACATCTTTTAGATGGATTGTATTCCCCTACAGTTGGAAGAAAAGTGTCTCTTCCATAAACTTTCAAGCTGATCCTTCAACTTTTTATCCACATTAAAAGTTCTGGATCTCCCTCCCCTTTAGAAAGGACATTCCACAAACCTTACCAACCAAAAAGTATAATCTTTTTACTTGTTCGTTTTTGCCTCTCACTTGTAATATGTTACTTCTATGCTGATTGTAATCAGTTGAACCAGTTAAGTAAAAGGTAAAGTCTGTTTGAATTCACTATGAAAATATATTTTTGTTCTCTGCTATACTGGAAAGCAAGTGTGCTAGGTCTAAGATGTTTTGTAAGCTCTACAGCTCCCTAGGAAAAACATGAGGTGGTACCAATGGTTAACAGACTTTGGAGACCACAAATATGTGAAGCAGGATGATCCTGCAAGACAGTCTTCCCCTTCATAGTTAAAGTGAGACGTGTATTATACTCTTATCTATGCACCATTAATTTGTTTTCTATTCTTCTAGAAAACAAAATATATACACTGGCATTGGATTTGACTTGCTGCTGATTGTGCTTCAATGGGAGGGAGTGACAAAGCACAAATTTTAGCATGGTGGCCAAATAGTAGCACACTGCTGACTAACCACATGGATCAGACACCAATGGAATCTTCCTGCTTTAAAATAGAAAAAAAAAACCCACACACATCCCTGGTGTCTTAAGACCTGCACCGAAGAAAGTAACCTGGGAAAAACAGCTAAGACACTTTATGTAGGTCAGGGTCATGGGGAAATGTAAAAGTAGCATTTTGAAAGTGAAAAAGGTGAAGGGGAATATGTAGAAGCTGATAGGGATAAAAGCAGTGTTGCTTGACTTTCTCTGGTCTGTGTTCAGAGAAAGGGCTGGGAATAGGACTACAGAACTTACAAATATGAATGGAAATGAAGTAGATCTCTAGCCAATTTATGAACACTGTTCATGAGGAGTTCACTAAATGTAGACAGTGATAGAGCCAAAGGGGATATGCAGAGGATATTAAGAAAGTTGTGGTGGCGCTGATCTGACTTTTAATGCTTCCTTACAGTCAGGATGTAGATGGATGTGGTTTCTCTACACAAAAGAGAAAGTAAGGAGGAGACTTGAAAACTACGGACAAGTTAGTCTGACCTTAACTGAGTAAATATAGTTGTATTTCTCACCCCTTTCAAAATACTGCCAAGCAGTTCACAAAAGGCAGCTACATAATATAACAAATAAGCAGTTATGGAAAAAACACCCACATACCAAGTTATTCAAATATATTCTAGAAAAAAAAATTGGCTTTTTGGTAGGAGCACATCATCTAATAAATCACAAATCCCATGAATAGTGGGAAAGCAATGCATTGCACAATTTGGACTCAACCATAGAGCAGATCCTAGAGCTTGTGGATGCATTAAAATCCCCAGAAGGATGACAACTCAGAAAGCCCTGGGAAGCTGATCAAGTTCAGAGCTGGAACAGAGGAGGTCAAAAAGAGTACAAAGCTCCAACGTAACTAAGTGCAGTGATTTAAACTATGTGAAAACAAGCAACCAGTGGAGCTGGACTTTTTGTTAAGGGCCATCAAAGTCTGTGTCTACTCCTGGTGACCCATTTGATACTCTACCTAAACTTTGTTCGGTCTTCAGCCAAGTGGCTCATTGTTGATAGAGTGGTATCCAAAGCTGCTGTTATTGTATTGATTCATTTCATTGCCAGCCTTCCTCTTTTTTTACAGTGACCTACCTTTCCAAGCATTATGTCTTTCTTCAACAATCTCTTTGCATGATGTGTCCAAAATATGAAAGTTGGTCTTGTCATCTGAGCTTCTAAGGAAAGCTTAGGTTTGATCTCTAGTACCGACTGGGTTTGTTCTTCAGGCAATCCATGATATACACTGTATTAGTCACCAGCACCATAATTCAAAGGCATCAATTTTCTTCCTGTCATTTTTCATTGTCCAACTTTTGCATCCATATGTTACTGAAGATACCATGGCAAGTTGAACTTTCGTATGGAGAGACACCTCTGCTCTTGAGAATCTTTTGTCTAGGTCCTTCACATCCATTCTACCAAGAGCAATACATTGTCCGATTTCTTGACTGCTAATCCATTTATTGATTGTTGATCCGAGTGAAATATTTGACAACTTTAAATTTCTTCTCCATCAGATGAACTTATTTTGCCAGTTGTGAGTCTTAACATTAAGGTGCAGAGCCATTTTGAGACTATGCGCCTTGATCTCGAGAAACAAATGTTTCAGATCATCTTCACTTTCAGCCAGTATGTGATATCAGCATAGCAAAGGTTGCTGATGTGATGAGTAATGTGATCATTCTTTTATACCTTGAATTACACATGCAGCTGCAATCTAAGCCAATTGTAGGGGGCTTAAGGACATATTCTAGTAGCCCCAGGTAGACCATATTACAATAGTCCAAATGACAGAAGATCTGGACCACTGTCCAAAAATCTGAGTGTTCTAGATACAAAGTTTTCCTGTTAAAATGTAGTATGGTATATTTTCTTTAAGATTTGCTCCTGAAACAAACTGCATATCAAGAGTGATCACTAAATAGCAGATCTTATCCTTAAGAAGAGTAATACGGCTAGCCAATAGAACAGAAGAGGGAGCGACATAAGTAGCATATTTTTCAAGCTATCAAACTGTTTCTTAAACCTGATAACCCATTATTAGTTCTCTACTTCACAAGCATTGGAAAATTATGCAAGATTCAAAAGAATCATCTGATTGAACAGATAATTGCTCAATAAGAATATCTGCTAGAAGAGGATAGCCCAGCTTCCGGAATACAATAAAGTTACAGGATCCAAAACAGCATGGGTTTTACCAAAGGAATCTTGTCAGATTAAGTCAGCTGAAGAAATTAATCTGGGTGACCCAAGAGCTCATCAGGGGAAACTGCTAGATGTGGTGTATTAAAGGCCTTGCTAGAGAAATAGAAAGAAAACTGAAAGATCATAAGGCCTAGTCAGCCTCCTCAACTTTATCAGCTACAAAGCTCTACAATCCTGTCTTGTCTTCTCAGAGATCCTCTACATTGTCCCGTGCTTTCCTGAAGTCAATACCATCCTCATCACCACTATTTCCCACTTAGATGGATGCATGGAACAGACTCTCGAAAGAAACATTTTCTTAGGATTATTCCTACATCTTTCACTCATTTTATGACACCTTTAGTCCAGTGCTTTCTTTCAATTGGAGGCCCATCTCCTGAGACATTTAAATACCTCCATGGTATAAATGCAATCTTCTCCCCATCTCAGACCTTTTCCCCATATGTTTTATGGACAAAGACCACTAATCCACTTAGTAGCTGTCCTCTGGACCAACTTCATTCTGCATATAAAACGTTTTGAAGTATGGTCTCCAGAACCGCATACAACATTCAAAATGAGGTCTTAAATTAACCTAGTGCCCCTGGTATGGGCAATAAAAAGCCTAATTTAATACACATCCCATTAGCCAAAGGGGGCTTAGATTGTAAGCCCATTCAGGAAAGGGCTTAGAAACTATTCCCAAATCCATAAATAGCTGAAAGGTCCTCCTCTCTTGTAATAGCAACTATGGCACTCCACTCTGATCATGCAAATCCCTTCCATCTGTGCCCTTCACTTCCTCTGCCAAGTCCAGACTGTTCTTTCCACCTTGCAGCACCATATGCCTGGAACAGATTACCTGAGTTGGTATGGCAGGCTCCATCTCTGCTCCTATTCAAATCTAGGCTTAGAACCCACCTCCAAGGCTACTTTTGGATCCTGACCCTTTATTCTCCACTGTATAACCCATATGTGTCAAGACTATCTCTGATCCCCTCAGATTCCGTCTTGCAAAGGCTAAGCTCTGTGGAGCAGGGAGTGAGAGAGTGAGAGAGTGAGAGAGTGAGAGAGTGAGAGAGTGAGAGAGTGAGAGAGTGAGAGAGTGAGAGAGTGAGAGAGTGAGAGAGAGTGTGTGTGTTGTACTTCTGCACAAAATTAGTAGTTGTAATCTCCAGAGCTCACAATTTGAGTAATATTCAATAGCACAACTGTGCATGTGCTACAAAATTAAAGAACTGCATCACTGTATAAAATAGTACAATACAGATTGAATTACTGTGACTGAAGTCAGGATTATTTAAAAGACGGGTTTAGAAATTAAACATGCTCTAAAAGCTCATTTGTAAATTTATCATTATGACTAATGTCTTGATGCACCACCTCCTGTGCATTTATACCATGCTAGACATTTAAAGACCTCCTTATCTCCTCCTTATCTCCTCCTTCCCCCCCCCCCCCCAATTTGGAAGTGCCATTGACCTTCAAATCTTTTTGCAGAGAATTAAGGGCAGAAAGTTTGCTTCTGAACAAAGACTACAAAGTTGTGTGCTTAACCACATGAAGGCCCAGATTAGATGCTTTTTTTTTTTTTTTTTCTTTTTTACAGGGGAGGGGGATGCAAACAGCTTTGAGCAAAAATTATAAAAGTCCTAAAAATGCAAATCTTATGCGTTTACCCTACAAAATGAGGAAATACTAACTACTTTGGATTTGGATATGTCATTTATAACCAAAAAAAAGACAACATTGTTCACCTCTTGAATAGGGGGCAGTACAGGGTAGAGATGGAGAGTTTGTCACTGTACAACAGGCTGTTCTGTAGAACCGGTGATTAGTAACCCTAGCTTTTAAGAAAGTGAAAATACCAAGCTGAAAAAACAGTTACAGGATTCTGGTCATTTAGCCAGGGGGTGACCTGTCTGGCAGGAAGAATTGGTAATTTCCAGGTATTGAAACCTCTTCAAAATCAGGGATCTCCAACTCCAGAGTCCTGGGGGGCACCAAAATAAACCAGTCAGGTTTTCAGGCTATCCCCAGGGCCGGCACGTCCATTGAGCAAGAATGTTTGCACAGGGCCCCGCACAAACATTCTACCCATCAGCCCAGGGAAATTTTAAGAGAAAAAATAAACTTGCCGCCGCCGTGGCAGCGGTAGAATCAAGTCTCTCCCATGGGGCCCCCACCCGCCCAACAGAGCCCTCCCTCCTGCCCAGCTTTCAAAGCCACGAAGGGAGAGTTTCCCTCTCGCAGCTCTGTTAAGCCTGCTGGGGCTGATGGGAACAGGCATTTCCTGTTTCCCATCAGCGCCAGCCGGCTTAACAAAACCGCGAGAGGGAAACTCTCCCTTCGTGGCTCTGAAAGCCGCACCGAGAAGATTGATCGAGGGAGGCCTCTGCCAGGCAGGAGGGAGGGCTCTGCCGGGCAGGTGGGGGCCCCACGGGAGACACTTGATTCTGCTGCTGCCACGGTGGCAAGCGGCAGCAAGTTTGTTTTTTCTTTTAAAGTTTCCCTGGGCTATGGGGGAGGCAAAGAGTGGAGGTGGGCTGA
The DNA here is from genome assembly GCA_033557465.1 of Ichthyophis bannanicus. Taxonomy (NCBI): domain Eukaryota; kingdom Metazoa; phylum Chordata; class Amphibia; order Gymnophiona; family Ichthyophiidae; genus Ichthyophis; species Ichthyophis bannanicus. The sequence continues at coordinate 210,948,086 of CM066034.1, forward strand.
TGGTGGGGCTAGGACTGGAGGTGGGCTGATGGTGGGGCTAGGACTGGAAATGGGCTGATGGTGGGGCTAGAAGGGAGCGGATGCTGGGTGGGGCTGGAACTAAAAGGGAGCTGATGTTGGGGTAGGATTAGAATGGGATGGGGCTGGGAGAGTGAAATGGAGGAGGAGGAAAATAGTGTGGGAGGGAAGAAAAATATTCAATTGGCTGGGTATTGGGAGAGTAAGTGGGGATTGAGGATGGAGGGGTAAAATTTGAGTGGATGAAATAGGAATAAGGAAAGAACAAAAGGAGAAAGATCAGTATGTTAAAGCACATGTAGAGAGAATGGAAAAAAACTAGAAGAGAGAAGAAAGGACAAATGGACAGCAGATGATGGAGAGTTAACAGAAGACACGAAGAAACCAGAAGAAAGTGGCTGGAGCAATTGCAACTGAAAAAAAAATGCACGAAAGGTAGAAAAATCTTTGTTTTGAATGTATTAAATGGAATGTCAGCTCTGGGAAATGTGAATCATTGACATCTGCGCTTTTAGTACAAGAGGAAATTTATAGTTTTATTTCTACCGTGTTGTTGTGCATTCCAAGTTTGGCTTTTGGGGTTCCCAGTTTAATTATTGTCTTCCTGTTTCTAAATGGTGATTCCTTGTTTGGTGATGGTCTATGTTCTGCATGTGTAACTCAGCTGAAGTATTCCGTTTATGTAATTCCTATTTGACATTGCCACTTGTTCTTTCCCCAGTAGGTCATGTATTGTTATTCTCTGAAATGTATTGGTTTAATATTTGCATTGTTGCCTTTTGATAGATGGTGCTTTGTGAGTCCTGGTAGTGCTGTTATGATACGGTGGGTTTGCTATTGGTTCTAAATGGGCAGTGTTTGTAGTAGTTCCTAAGGTGCCTGGCGGTTGGCACTGGATTATAGTAATGTAGAAATCTTTTAGTCTTTCTTTATCCATACACTCATTAAGAGGCATGTTTACTAAAAGTTAGTGTAATGTAACATTATGCAAATATTTATGCAAATGAGGCCATTATGCAAATGATGTCCCGCACCCCACCTTGGGCCGCCCCTGGCTATCCCTAATGAATATACACGAGATAAATTTGAAACAATGGGGGCAGTGCATGCAAATATATCTAATGTATACAGTATTCATTAGGGACAACCTGAAATGTTTTGTGCCCTCCAGGACAGGAGTTGGAGAACCCTGCTCTAAACCCCCTTGATGTTGTAAGGGATCCTTCTGAGGGCCCACTTTGAGGAGGATAGTAGAACTATAAGTCTTAAGATGGAAACGAGAACAGTACTGTACAAGGAGACAAGCTGTTGAGATTAAAAAAAAAGGTTCCCTGCAGAGCAAAGCCTGCAACTCAGACACTTACCTAATGGATACTATGGCCACCAGGAACACAACATTAAAAGGTCAAAACAGAGGTTTCGCAAATAGGCTTAAATGGAGGCCCAATCAAACACCTTCAACACCAGAAAAACTGCATTGAAAACCACTAGATATACTAGTAGGCAAATTTGCTTTGCTTCCTTGAGGAAATGGGAGACCGTGCTCTGCTAATGATATCCCTTGGATACAAACCCCGAGGCATGTCAGGGACACTAGTTGGAACCTTGAGTTAAAGGCAAATGCTGCCCAGTTATCCTAGAACATTACAATAATCAAAATAGGAAAGGCAAGAAGAGCAGAGAAAAGAGATTGCATATCCCCCCACAGTCCCGAGGTCCACATCAAGTAACAGCTGGAACAGCCAGATCTTAATGGCTCTTTTAAATTTAGTTTCCTGACTGATGCAGAGGGGGAGGAATTCCATAGTGCAATAGAGCAAATTCACTAGAGATGTTCAGACAGGCAAGAAGAGGGAGGAAGAGAGAGGGCTGGGAAGAGCAGAGAGAACAAGAGGGGGCTCAGAACAAGCTTGGATATGAGTGAGGGTTGGCTAGCAGTGTGCAGAGCTCTATGAACAAGAGTAAGATTCTTACATTTTAGACATGCAGAAGACAAGATGATGCCGATACTGAAGGAGAGAAACAGGATCAAAGTAGGAAGCTATTGCCAGGAGCTTGACAGCTAAAGACAATGAGCTGCAAGTATTTTATGGAAGGCTGGGGGAGACCATTGTAGAGGGAATTACAATAATTCAGTCATACAATGACCACTGGGACCTGAGGAAAGGCGGCGGCAGGCTTTTCTGAAAAGAGCAAAGACTTAACCTCTGCATCAATCTAAAGCTTAAAATCAAGGAAGAGTCACTAACACCACCAAGTTAGTTATAAAAACAAGTCAACTGAGGTGAATATAACAAGCCAAATCTATTATGCAGTCAACAAGCAGAATGAATTTGCGAGCAGAAGGGACTACTAGAAAATGCAGTTGCAAAGATCTGAATTGTCTTACCGGGCAAAGCAGAATAAGATGAGAATAGAGATAATGGGTGTAAAAAAATGCAGTAAACAAGCATCAGGACCTTAAAATTTGACCCTACTCAAACTTGATAACCAGTGGTGTTCAACTAACAGCGGTGTCACACGATCAGAGTTTAGCAATGTAGATGAGTTTGACTGCAGTGCTTTGTATCCTTTACAATATTAAAATCCTCCAGAGGGGGATTCCAATCCGCAATGAGTTACAAGAGTCAACTCTATTTAAGATTAGTTCATGGATCAATATTTTAAAGGGCCTTGATATCAGGATGAGAGATTAAATCCCATTAACCTAAAAGGCGATGAAGGTTTTCTTCATTGCATTAATCCAAGTTTAGTAAGAAAGGGCCCTACTCAGAATTTCCTGAAATGGATGGGACACAATAATGCTAGGAAACCAGAGAGCCACAGACCGCTGTCGAGAATAAGCTTGGGGTTTTTGATCCAGCTATTTTCTTGAAGCTGTATTCACGCTTGGACGTCTGCAAATGGGCTTGCAGACTTCTAAATCAGAGAGGCCTCTGCAGAGACATTTTAGAAGCCAGGCCTGTGGATGTCCCCAGTGAGAGGACATCCAAGTCTGAATGGAGGGATAGCAGGAGCATTCCTAAGAACCTAGACATCCCCGCCAGATCTCAGAAATGCCCTGAAGGTCCCAAGTCATGTAGAAGGTTAAATCCGTGAACACAACAAGCGAGTGGTATATGGAGGTCACAGGTGAAGAAACGTCTAGAGGCAAAAGCTGAGGAGGGTTGGGATGCCAACTTGATCTTATAAGCTATTGCTCTTTCAACTGAATCCATAAAGTGTGCCATTGACGTGTACTCCCTGGGGAAGGCTACGGCCAAAACACGTTGGGATCTTCATTTAATAAAGTACCTGTGACCTCAATATGCCACTCGCTTGTTGTGTTCTTTGGCTGTTTGTGAGGGTATCTGTTCTCCATGTGGTTTGTCTTAAGGTTAAACCTGCTGCAGGCACAAACAGGGATTTGAAAAGTGCCCATTATGTCAAACATCTGGTAGATGTGAAGGAGCTACACTAATACCCCTGTCAATGGCACTGGCAGGGGATGGGGCTCCTGTATTCACTGCTGGATGTCCCCTTAAGCTAGCTTGCCTGAGATAGACATCCAAGACAAGCATCCTTAATGGGGATGTGTGTCTCCACTCACATGCGCGTCTGGGACATCTATGTTCTCAAAATTGCCCAAGACAGATGTCCCTGGCATTTGGTCTGCACGTTCCACCCTGGATGTCCAAGTTGGACATCCATTCTAAAATACCTCTAAATGTGCTAGAGGATGTGAAAGTAGTATCACAATTGCTGGCCTTCAAATAAGGGGATAGCTGATATCCTTTTGGCTAGAAATGGAAGATTTGATTCAAATTTCTATTTAGTTGGAACTGAAATCCTTTAGGGGAGGACCTATAGTGGAAGTTTTCTAGGTCTTGAGGACACAGTCCTGGCTAAAGCTATGTAAACCCTCTGTCGATAGGGGAATGTGTATTGTGCCTGATATAGCTTGCCTTGAGCTAACAATGAAAAGGCACTAGCTAACTAATGCTACATAAACAAACCCATGAGGTGGTAAACTTCTTGATATTACCAAGTGAGCAATCTTACCAGTAAAATGGTTTGACATTTAACTACCATACACAACATTACATATTTCTCTGAATATTGGTAACATTTGCTTTGGCCCTAGTACCATATCACTGCCTTCAATTCTGAAAACAAATCTCTATGTTAGTGCTACCAACACAAAGTCTTACAACACAGGAGAAGTTATTCAAAGCCTGAAGGAAAGCAAAGCTCAGCTCAAATTCATAATTAAAGCTTCCATTACTTGCCATGTACTTGCCATGAATAAAATATCTAAACACAAAAGTAACCACCCAATAAGCCAAAGCTAACTAGAAAGGCTGCCTATTTAAAAAAAAAAGAAAGAAAGCCAATCATGTTCAGAATTTTGACCTGTAAAGTAATTAAAAATCTTGTAGAATCAGTTTACTTTCATGTTTAAAATCTACTCTAACCCTCCAAGCACCTCCCCCCCACTAATGGTAGTTGCGGGAATACAGTGTAGTTACTCATCTGTAACAGGTGATCTCTGGGAACAGCAGGAATTTATCTTCACATATGGGTATCAATGGTACCGACAGAGCCTGCGCGGGAACACTCCCCAGCGTCCAATAGGAATGCTTTTGTGAGCATCCCTCAGCACATGCGTGCTGCCTTCCCGCCTTTTCAAACTGTCCCTCTTCAGTTAAGTTTGCAGCTGAGTGAAAGGATAGAGGGAGAGAGGAAAGAGACAGAACTAGAGAGAACTCCTAGGGGAGGTGGGTGGGTTGTGAAGACTAAATTCCTGCTGTTCCCGGAGATCACCTGTTACAGGTGAGTAACAATGCTATCTCCAGGAACAAGCAGGAATGTAGTCTTCACATATGGGGACTCCCTAGTTGAAGATGCTGGGGAGATGGTCCCAAGAAGCTGCCACCTATAGTGAGGTAGGCCATGCTTCCTGCCATGGATCTCTGGCATCCTACCAGGGTTGGTGGGTAGGAGTTGAATTAAGTCTGAAAGACATTGAAGAGCAGCCTAGCCAAAGAAGGCATCCCAACGGGAGGCTTTATCTAGGCAGTAGTGGGCTGTGAAGGTGTGCACTGAAGCCCAAGTGGCTGCTTGACAGATATCGATAGACACAGAGTGAAGGTTAGCCATAGAGGCTGCCATGGCTCTCACATTATGTGCTGTGACATGGCCTTGAAGAGGAAGACACTTGCTCTCATAAGTAAAAGATATGCATTGGGCAAGCCATTTAGATAGAGTTCTTTTGGAGACAAACTCCCAAATAACTAGAAACAAAAGCAACAAAAAGTTGAGAAAGCGTAGTTACTCACCTGTAACAGGTGATCTCTGGAAACAGCAGGAATTTAGTCTTCACATATGGGTATCATCGGTACCGACGGAGCCTGCGCGGGAACGCTCCCCAGCGTCCAATAAGAACACTTTTGGGAGCATCCCTCAGCACATGTGCGCTGCCTTCCCGCCTTTCCAACTGTCCCTCTTCAGTTAAGTTTGTAGCCAAGTGAAAGGATAGAGGGAGAGAGGAAAGAGACAAAAAGAGAGATAGACAACTCCTAGGGGAGGTGGGTGGGTTGTGAGGACTAAATTCCTGCTGTTCCCGGAGATCACCTGTTACAGGTGAGGAACTATGCTATCTCCAGGAACAAGCAGAAATGTAGTCCTCACATATGGGGACTCCCTAGCTGAAGATGCCAGGGAGATAGCCCCAGGAAGGTGCCACCATCAGAGGTGAGGATCCTTCCTCCCATGGATCTCTGGCATCCCACCAGGGTTGGTGGGTAAGAGTTGGTTTAGGTTTGAAATAGGTTTTGAAGAACAGCTTGGCCAAAGAAGGCACCCCGACGGGAGGCTTTATCCAGGCAGTAGTGGGCTATGAAGGTGTGTACCGAAGCCCAGATGGCTGCTCGACAAATGTCATCGATAGACAGAGTGGAGATTATCCATAGAAGCTGCCATGGCCCTGACATTACGAGCTGTGACATGGTCCTGAAGAGGAAGATCCTTACTCTCCTAAGTAAAGGATATGCATTGGGCAATCCATTCAGATAAAGTTCTCTTGGAGACTGGAAGTCCCAAATGACTAGGGTCAAAAGCTATAAAAAGTTGAAGACTTTCTATGTTGCTGTGTTCTTTGTATGTAAAAGGCCAAGGTCCTTTTGCAATCCAAAGTATGAAGGTTCCTTTCTGCATTAGAGGCGTGAGGCCTCGGAAAAAATACAGGAAGGTAAATTGATTGATTTAAATGAAAAGGCAAAACCACCTTTGGCATAAAATGTGGGCGAGTTCGAAGAACAACCTTATCGTGATGAAACCTAGCATAAGGAGGATCAGCCACTAAAGCTTGCAATTCACTGATGTGACGGGCAGAGGTGATTGCAATTAGGAAGATGACCTTCCAGGTCAAAAACTTGAGGGCTGCAGTGGCTAAAGGCTCAAAAGGCGGCTTCATGAGCTGCCCGAGAACTAGATTTAGATCCCATGCCACTGGCTTGATGGGAGGTTTGGTTAATAGAAGGCCTCTCATAAATCTTGATATGAGTGGATGAGAGGAAATTGGTTGTCCATTCAGAGGCTTATAAGAAGCTGCAATTGCACTAAGATGTACTCTCACCGAATTGGTCTTTAATACAGAATTCGATAAGTGAAGGAGAAACTCTAGTATCGATTCTAAGGGTACAACCAGGGGGGTTTAATCCCCTCCTGGAGCACCATATAGTAAAACGTTTCCACTTGAAGGCATAAGATCTTCTTGTGGAAAGCTTCCTAGAAGCTCAAAGGATATCTTTTACCTGCTGATACAGGTTGAAATCCTGGAGGTCTAAGCCTTCAGCAACCAGGCTGTGAGGTGCAGGGACTGGGGATTCGGGTGCCTTAGCATCCCGTTCTCCTGAGAAAGGAGATCTTGAGCATGCCCTAACTCCAGAGGTGCCACTTGAGAGAGATGCAGAAGCAGGGAATACCACGTTTGGCGTGGCCATCGTGGTGCGATGAGAATCATGCGACCCCTGTCTCTCTGAAGCTTGAAGAGTGTTTTGGGAATGAAGGAAATGGGTGGGAAAGCATAAAGGAAGTCCTGACCTCAGTGAAGGAGGAAGGCATCCCTTGCCTGACAGTTGTGTGCCGGTATCCTGGAACAGAAACGGGGAAGTTTGGCATTCAGCGGACTTGAAAAGAGGTCTATGTCTGGAGTGCCCCAGAGATGAAATATCTTTGCCACCTGGTCTAGATGGAGTGACCACTCGTGAGGTAGCAGTACTCAACTGAGTTTGTCTGCCCAAAGGTTTTGAATGCCTGGAAGATATACCACTAGAAGGTGAATTTGGTGCTCTCTGGCAAGGGCCAATAGTCGTAAAGCTTCGTTGCATAACGACAGAGCCCGTTCCACCCTGCTTGTTCACATAGAACATGGCTACCTGATTGTCCATCTGGACTAGGACTGTCATGTAGCTGAGCTGGGCGTGGAACACTCGAAGAGCTAAATAAATTGCTCTTAACTCCAGGAGGTTTGTGTGCAAATCTACCTCCTGTGGAGTCCAGGTGCCCTGGGTAGAGATGATCCAGGTGTGCTCCCCAACCCACCTCTGATGCATCTGCTGTTAAGGTGGCCTGAAAGAGGAGTTGATGGAAAGGAGACCCCACAGTCAGATTTTCTAGTGATTGCCACCATTGGAGGGACAAAATTAGTCATTGAGACACTTTTGTCCGACAAATGGCCCGTGGCCTGTGTCCACTGTGTGGAGAGGTCCACTGAGCTGCTCGCATGTGGAGGCGACCATATGGGACTACATGAACTGAGGATATCATGTGTCCCAGTAACTGCAGTAGTTCCCCTGCCGTGAGGGAGGATTTGCCTGCTGCTTGGGAAGCTAGCTGCATAATGCGAAGACACCAGGCTTGTGGAAGGAAAGTCTTTGCCTGCCTGGTATCCAGACAGGCTCCTATGAATTCTAGGCATTGGGAAGGAACTAGTTGAGACTTCGGGAAGTTGATTTCCAATCCCAAGTATTGGAGGATTCGTATTGTATGAGATGGTGCAGTGCTGGCCTCTGCAACTGTGGAGGCTCGAATGAGCCAGTCGTCTAAGTAAGGGAAGACAAAAATCCCCAGGGTTTGTAGAAATGCTGCTACTACTGTCATGCATTTCGTGAACACCCTTGGTGCTGAAGCCAGGCCAAAAGGAAGAACCCTGTACTGGAAATGTCTTCCCCTGAAAAGGAAACGTAAGAATTTCCTGTGATCTGGATGGATGAAAATGTGAGTGTATGCATCCTTTAAGTCTAGAGAGCAAAGCCAGTCCTGGCCTTGAAGGTATGGCAAAATAGTTCCTAAATAATCATTTTGGATTTCTCTCGAAACAGATATTTGTTCAATTCTCTGAAGTCTAGAATGGGTCTGTGTCCCCCCTGTTTTCTTTGGGATAAAAAAATAGGAGGAGTAGAACCCTGTTCCCTGTTGAAAAATGGGTACTTCCTCTATTGCCCCCTTGGGCAAGAAGTGTGGAGACCTCGTAATCTAGAAGATTATCTGCAGAGGTTTGTGAATTGAAGGAGGGGGTATGCTGTGAAAATGAAGTTTGTACCCCTCTCCTACAATGGACAAAGTCCACTCTTCTGCTGTTATTTGATGCCATCTGTTGATAAAGTGGCATAACCTGCCTGTAATATTGGGGGGCTGGGGACCCCTCAGAGGCAGGAAGGCGACGCTCTCTGGGAAGGAGTCAAAAACCTTGAGGGGGCTGAACCTGGAGAGCTGGTTGGGCTCTCAGTCCTTTTGGTCTCTTTTGCTGTCTAGGTTGTCCCTTTTGGGCAACCTGATCTGAAGTCTGGTTCTGCTGGGTATAGGAAGGATAAAACTTCCTCTTTTTGCTAAAAAGAGGGTTTTTTATAAGGCTTCCTTTTGGCTGGAGTGGCTGTAGACTGACAGACAATCTAAGGTAGAATTGTCAGCATCTAACTCGTTAGCCTTTTCCTGCCAGTTCTTGCCAAAGAGATTCTCCCCCATGCAAGGAATGTTGCCTAATTTGTCCTGTACCCAAACCTCCAAGTCTGATGCCTGTAGCCAGGCAGTCATGCACCAATGGCAATAGCAGAAGTTCTGCTGATGCATTCAAAGCAGTCAAAAGCTGCACGATTGACAAACTTGGAGACATTTTGAGCATGCTTATCTAGAGCAAGAAAATCTTGTCTCTTATCTGGGAGAAATGGGCTCATAAGTTCCAAGTCTCCTGTGACTTCTTTGAGGAACATTACCATATATAGGATGAACTGATCCTAGCTGAAAGCATGGAAGCTTGAAAAGTTCTGCTTCCAAAAGCATCCAGAGTCCTGCATTCATGACCTGGAGGAGTGGATGTATGCCTCTTTGCACTTTTCATCCTACGCATGGCTGATTCCACTACCACTGAATGGTGTGGCAGCTGGGTTTTCTGAAATCCAGGACATGGTGGAACTCAATACATAGTATCAAGCCTCCCAGAGTGAGGAGAAGTAGTCAGAGGTGTCTCCCACATTCTGAGCTTTAAGCTATGCAGAATTTCATGGATAGACAGGGTGGCTGCCTCTTTGGGAGCTTTAGGATATTGGAGGATTTCCAATTCCTTTGCTCTGGGTTCCTCTTCAGGAGCTACTGCGATTGAAAGACCTTTGGCCATAACACAGATGAAATCCTGAAAAGACATGTCCTCTGGAGGTGACATTCTGCGTTGGGGAGAAGAGGGATCTTCTAGGAGAAACCCTCCAGTGCCAGCAGAATTGTCAGAGTCTTCGGAATCGGAGGAATCAAAGTATTCCTGACCCCGATGCTCTTGCAAAGCACGATCTCGGTACCGATCAAAGCCAGTACCGAGGTGACTCGGTACCACTTTGTCCCCTCCAGCCAGAGATGGCATAGGAAGAGTTCCCACGGGGGGCCGGTACCGTCGGTACCGGCATCAGTGTCGATGTCGGCACCGGTGCCCTTGGGACCACCGGTACTGCAGCCGAAGGAGCAGCTGCGATACTGCGCTTGATAGCGAAGAACCTCTGATCTATCACCGCTGCCAATGCTTGGGTGTCGGTACCGGTAAGGACGGCCGGAACCCCTGAGCATGGCACAGGTAGTTCTTGCGAGGTTGAGGCCTCGAGAACATCCTGAAGCCCCATCGATGCTTTGGAAGCCGAAGCCTCCCGCCGGGGCTGTTTTGCCTGTGTGGTTCCCTCAAGGGCAATGCCAATGGCCTCTCAATGCTTAGCAGGAGAGCTACCCTTTGAGGACCGGCTCTGTTTAGTTACCTGAGATCCATGGGAGGAAGAAGAGGCCCTCGATGTCAATGCAATAGATCTAATCATACCACTTGGTTTCTCACGCTCACAATTCACCAATAGAAACACTAATTCAATATACTATATATGCTTCACTTCTCATTGCAGTAAGGTCTCAGACAAATTTGTAGCACTTTGTCATGAACTGAACACCAGTCCTTACGGAGTGCTTCCTTTGCATCAATGACCTTCTACCTTGATTTTTATATTTTATTTTATATTTTAATTTTAAAAAGTCTCTTCAGCCCATATGCAGCTGATCTTTCTTAATCACTATGTCACGCTTTTCATATTGTGTAAATTGGTGAAAAAAAACTGTTCCGCCTTGAATTCCAGATATCATCACGACTAAAAAAGTAAACACTTAGCTCATATGAAGCTGATGTTCTTAGTTGTAAAGTCTTTTAGTCAATCACGACGCCGTAATGAAGGCGCCCAAAGCTTTTCACTAACGTTCGTTTCTTCAGGGGATTGCCACCCTATATTACTCTGGATATTCAATAAAACACAAGAATTAACACATTCATTAAACATCCCTGTTTCTTTCAAAATATAAATTACTGTATCATCGAAAATACTCAGAAACCAACCTCTTGCTGCCCACGTATCTACTCAGGAAACTGAAAACCCTTGCTGCTGCTCGCTAGTAAGGGATGAGCTGTCTCTTCCCCGATTGAAACAATGCCACACATGCGGACTCCGGGATACACCTCGGTATTTAAAACTCTGCCCCCTGCATAATCATCACAAAAGAACCAATCAATCCCTCCATTTAGCTTTTCTATAGCCGGTCGTAATTACTTCCCCACATACCTAAAAACTGTTCAGAAGGTGACTCTAGATCATGTAGAGCTACCATGGCTTGTGCTATACTAGTCACCCGACGTCCCTTCAATAAGTCCATGAAAATCACACATTGCCGTGTTAAAGACTGACCAATCTATTTTCACATTCAGACCCGCGGGGGTAACTGTATTTAAATCAAAAATCCATCTCTGTTCTCTAGTAACAACTGTTCGACTGACTTGCCTGCTGCGCTCAGTTCAACTTGGTCTATACAGAAGCAAAATCGGCACAGTTGAATATCAGGCCCCAAGAGACCAGGGTTCAATTTCCACTATCACTCCTTGTGGCCTTGAGCAAGTTACTTTAACCCTCCATTGCCACAAAAGAATCCAATCTATGTATGTCCCTGTTTAATGTACAATGTCGGTACATCAGGCTCCATCATCGGCACTATTCAAATCCAAGCTAAAGACTCACCCTGTCAAGGCTGCTTTTCGATCCTAATCTTATTCTCCTGTTGATCTATGTGTAGCTTTATCATTCCCCACCAGCAAATGATCCCCTTTAAAGACAAGTACAAAAAACAGAGCATGGAACTGCAGCAGGAATGTGCCCAGTTGCAGCGGGAACTGAAGGGTGAGGGTTCATGTGAGCGGGAAAAGCTCTTGGAATAGCTGCCAGTGGAGAAAGCGGAACGGGCTTGGGCCCTGCGGGAGTGCAACGAGCACAGCTGAAAGAAAAGAGTGAGGCCCAGGCGCTCATCCTAAAAGAGCAGGAAGAACATCGGGCAGCTGGAGAAGGAACTGTGTCGACTCATAAAAAAAGAAAGACTTAATAGATGCAGAGGAGCAGCAAGCACTGGCAGGGAATTGCAAGGACCAGCCGCGGCAGTGAGGGGAGATGGAAGAGCTGCGCGGCCAACTAGAGCAGCTGAGCTGGAAGAAAAACATACTGCTGCAGCTCTCTATGGAGCAGAGCTGGCTCATCCAGGACAGGCTGCAGCAGGTGGCATGACTGGAGGAGGAGCTGCGGGCAGTCACAGAAGAGTGAACTCGCAAGGAAGACCGGACCGGGAAGGGTGGGCTGGAGGTGCGTGAGCTACAGCAGCGTCTGTGGGAGGCCGAACGGGCATGAGTTTGGAGCTTACAAGCAGCAGTGCCGACCTGCTCTCCAAGGAACGCGCACTCAAAGCAAAAAACTCTCCAGTTCTGTTTTAATTTTAGATTTTGCCGCCTCTGGACTGCCTCTGCCTTCCCACGCGGGAAGGCAGAGGCAGGCCAGAGGCAGCAAAATCTAAAATTAAAACAGAGCCAGAGTGTGCCACTGCCATCGGAGTGCTGCCCCCTGCAAACTGCCGCCTGAGGCCATCGCCTCAGTTGGCCTCATGATAGAGCCACCCCTGCCTGTAGTGCTTTAGAAATTGTGCTCAGAGACATCAAGACAGACTTAGCTCAGGACAAGCCCTGTGTCCTATTGGAATAAGCTTAGACTCTAGTATGTGTTTTCCACACAGGAAGCAGGCTAAACTGACTGCCTCAAGCCAGCAGACAAACTGAGGACTTGGGAGCTGCCCGCACATTCCTTGAAACACTGAAGACAGACTGTCTGCCCACTGGAAAACATTACTAGGTCTCCAGATATTTCACCAATGCTCCCTCACATCTGACATGAGGGATCTGACTGAAGGTCCTCCCTTCAAGGGGGGCAGGATCACATTAAGATGAAAGGCAGGCAGTACTTTTGGGAGACAGGCTGGCACTGCCCTCAGGGAGACTGATACTAACATGGATGAGATTACCAGAAAGGGCTCCCTACAGGGCAAAGGCTTGTAACAGACATTCACCTGGCAGAAGCAATAACCACCTTCAGGACTAAATCCTTGAGGGAGGCCTTCCAAAGGGCCTTGAAAGGGTGGCCTTTCAGCACTTTCAGAGAGGGGATCCACTATGGCATCACCCACCACATGGGTGGATGGATTTACTTTATACCCTCTGATGAAGTGGGGCACATGGTGCACTGCCAGAGAGACACCTATGAACCTGCCCCTGGTGGTATGCAAGGGCTGTCACTGAACCCTGAGCAAATTCAGGAGCTAAAACACACTGGTTCAGACTGGACTGTAGAAAGGGCAATAGGGCCACTGTCTTCCCTCCTAGCATCCAGGGCCCGAGAGAAACACCATCTCTTGTAAACCCACCAGACTAACAGATCAAAGACCTTCTGGGCCTTAAGGATGATGTCGACTAGCACCACAGAGTATTCTTTGTTAGGCAGTTTGTGCTTCTGAAAGACTGAGATGGGCACTGAAGAATTTTATCATCCCCAGAGAGCTTCCAATCTAAGTTTGTATTCAAGGCAACAGAAGGTTAGGTACCTTGCCTAAGATCACAAGGAGCAGCAGTGGGATTGAAACCGGCTCCTCAGCCCACTGTTCTGACCATTAGGCTATTCTTCCACTACAAGGGGTAGTTTAATCACCCAACCCAGCTTTTCCATGAACTTTTCTAGGGAGTCAGATCACACCAGCCAGTCATACAGGTATAGGTGAACCTAGATCCCTTGCTTGCACAAGGTGGCTTCTATGATCCACCCCTCTCCCCCTCCCCTTCCCCCGTGACCTTCAGAATGTGAGCAGCTGTGGCAAGATCAGAGGACTTGGCCAGAACTGGAAGTGGCAGTCCAGGAGCCCAAACACTGTTCCTGTTTGTTCAAAAAGCACCTCCCACTTCTTTGGAAAATAAGGGGGAGCTGGCCTGGTGGCTGAAGACTATCACCCTTTGAATGGCATGACTGGAGGTGCTGAATTCTGTGATTAGTCAGCCCAGATGCCAACCTTTTGAGTTGAGGAGCTCACTGTCTGGATGCGAGTTTCTGCACAGGGACATTGGTCCCTGCAGAAACTCACATGGTCTATCAACAGGCTAGAGACCAGGGTGAAAATGAAGAATGTGAATGCTTAACCCTTTACTGCCAGAAAGGGGGTAACCTCAGAGCCTCCGAGTCCCCCATAGAGGTGATCAGGGCTTAAGATCCCCATGGGGTGTGGGGGGACTCTAAGGCATCTACCAAAGACTGAAACTGCCCATGAGCTAGTCCAGAAGCTGCTGTTCAAAGCAGACTAAAAATAGGCTTCGATGCCATGAAGGACCCTCAGGGGCCTGCCATGCTCCCCCTTCAGCCAGGACCATGTGCTCATCCCAGATTTTTTTCCTTGCTGGTAGGAATGGCAAAGTCACAGGAAACTCAGCAGAGGCAGCAAAATTGGTAATGGGCCCCAGGTTCTTCATATGGGGGGGGGGGGGGCAGTCCTGACATTGCTGAAAAAGAGTTCCTTGGAACTTCTATTCCACTTGGGAGCAAAGTCAGCCACAGAGCTCACCTATCAAGAGCTGCAAGCAGCACCTCTATGTACCAGGCATGGCTTGCAGATCTCAAATGCAGTAAACCGGGGGAAAAAGCTTCAGTGAAAAAAAGGAACCCCTTGATTGGTAAAGGTAAAGGAATCTTCATCTGTTGGGCCAGTTGGTGAAACTCAAAAAGAGACTCCCCAAGCCACTCAAACAGGCCTGAGAAAACCTGGCTGCCTAAAAGTGTTGGGGGGGGGGGGGAGGAAGGGGGTTGTATTTTTAAATTTGAAGCTGCTTTACTCAAAGAGCCTATAAAAGCAATAATAAAATAGCATGCATAAGTAGGACAGCAAGAGGGAAGGGGGGGGGGTCCTGGTCCCAGACTTACCAATCCCCCATTTAGAGGCCCCATGGGGTTCTCCTGTCTGCACTTCCACCCACCAGTGCTAGAACCCATGGATAACACTGCTAGACAAAGGGCAGCTGTTGACTCAAAGGGTCAATGGGCATACCCAAGCTCCAAGTAACCTTTAGGCCAAAGGTGGTCTCACAGGCCAAGATGTGGGACAGGGGAGATAAACCTATCTACACACTTTGGTGCAGCACTGCAAGAAGCCAGTATTGTCTGCCTCCAGCAGGTGGCAGTGTATTTACAAGTGATAACTTTACTGAAAGCTGGTCCTGTGCCTCCACCTTCTGATTTGGGAACATAATTCACTTGTCTGGATTGGTCTAGAGCAGTCGTTCAACCTTTTTTGTACTGTGACCCCTTTTACCATTGGTTAACTTGTGGTGACCCCCAATGATAAAATCAAATGCGTCTCTCTTCCTTTACCGTTAACACATTGTCGCTGTAATCATTTGTTGAATTATTATAGGCCTTTGCAATATGTTATTTATAAAATTTACTTATTTAAAACACAATCAATCACAACAAGTAACAATATTTGATTTCAAAATTATGATGATTTTGTAGTCAAATCACTAATATGAAAAAATTATTTTTTCTACCTTTGTCTTCTGACCAATTTATTCTCTGATCATGCTGGTCCCGATCTGAGGCTTCTGCTTTCCTGTCTTCTCTTAGCTCTCTTTCTGTGGTCTATGGTCCATCTGCCATTTCTTATCTCTTCTTTCGTTTTCTTCACTTCTTTCCATCAGCCTATTTCCAGTCCCAGTAACCCTCCCCAGTATCAGCCCCTTTCCAGTCCTCACTCTCAGTACCTTCCAATGTCAACTTGCATTCCCATGACTGCCACTGGTGTTCATTCCCTTCCAGTCCCCCTCCTTCCCCACTGACCAGTTCCTTCTAGTACAAATACCATGGCAGTCCCTCTCAGATCCACTCCCTTCCAGTTCCATTCTCCCATTCCCTCGTATCAGCCCATTTGTAGCCTTAGCCCCCAGTTTTCTTCCAGAGCCAGCAGCTCTATCCTCCCCTCAATCAACCCATTCCCAGTCGAAGCCCCCCAATCAGCTCGCTTCCAGTGCTAGTCCCCCTCAACCCCATTACCAGTGCTAGCCTCGCCTAATCGGCCCAATACCAGTCCTACCCCCCCCCCCCCATCAGCTCATTACCAGTCCTAGCCTCCCCTAATCAGCTCATTTCCAGTGCTAGTCGCTCCTCAACCCCATTACCAGTGCTAGCCTCCTCTAATCAGCCCATTTCCAGTCCTAATCTCCCCGATCAGCTCATTTCCAATGCTAGCCCCCCATCAGTCCATTACCAGTCCCAACCCCCCCTTGATTAGTCCATTCCCAGTCCTAGCCTTCCCTAATCAACCCATTACCAGTCCTAGCCGCCCCATCTGCCCATTATGAAATTCTAACCCGCACTGTCTCTCCCCTCTGTCCAGCATTTATCCCCCGTCTGTCCGATATGTCCCCGTCTCTTTCCTTTGTCCATGTCAGCCCCCCTTTGTCCATGTCAACCCCCCCCTCCATGTCAGCCCTCCCTTCCCTCCCTCCATCCATCATCAGCCCCCCTCGTGAGTGCTGTTGCAGGTTCCCTGCGCCCCTCTCCCCATGTCTGTCTCCTTCTAGCGCACAAGTTACTGCCGCTGCCGAGTCTGCTTCTCGGCAGCGGCAAACTCACCCCCTCCCTTCTAATGCAGCCACGGCTCCTTGCCTCTTAGGGAACCATGGCGGTGCCTATAAAACCATTGCGGAGTCTTCCTGTCTCTCGACAGGCTCTGTGCAGCATTGTCCCGCCACCAACGGAAGTTGTTTACCACTTCCTTTGGAGGCGGGACAATGCTGCACGGAGCCCGTCGAGAGACAGGAAGGCTCCGCAACGGTTTTACAGGCACAGCCGCGGTTCCCTAAGAAGCAGGGAGCCGCGGCTGCATTAGAAGGGAGGGGGCGAGTTTGCCGCTGCCAAGAAGCAGACCCAGCAGCGGCAGCAACTTGTGCGTTTTTTTTTTTTGGCGGAGTGAGGCGACCCCCGCTAAGTCCTGTGGTGACCCCCATGAGGGTCGTGACCCACAGGTTGAGAACTGCTGGTCTAGAGGATAAGGATAAATGAATGGTCATAGTATTATCCATTCTTTATAGTTTCACTTATGCAGTTATTTTATTAGGCACATTTCAAAGCAAGTGTGCCTACTGAGTATTAGCCATGTACATGAGTTTTAGTTTCTGAAGTGCATATGCCTCAGAAACTAAACTCTGAAATGCTGAAGGGAGAAAAAAGCAGCAGCCAAAGGACAAATTTGTCCAGTTTGCGACCATAATATAAAAAGTGGCAGTTGCTTCCGAAGTCAATGAAATTTCAAAATGCAGCCTTTGCCCGTTCATATGATTTAGCAGTCGTTTCACATGGTTGATTACAAGGAGTCAAGGTGACATGGCACTGCTGCATAATAGTAAGTTTACTTGTGCTTTGAAACAAACATGAACACAAAAGTAAAGCAGGCTATGCTGCTGAAAGACCTAGTGCCACAGATTTTGTGAATTGAAAGCCTCAAGTCTCTCCCATACCTCCCAACATCTGTCTGGAGATTTCACCACTCTTGCATCTAAACCCATCCATACAGCTCATAACCCAAACTTTAAGGAGCCCTCTAACTGGAATATCCTTCTCCCATGACCATTAACTTCTAGACATGCCCAGCATACTCTGAAGGACATGAAATTAACCAAACATTTGTGGTTATATACAGTGGAGCGTGAACACCTGGTCAAAAGATGGTTTTAGGTAAAAATAGTGCACAAAGTTGCAATGGACAGCTCCCCCCCCCCCCTTTTTTCAAAATGTGCAGTCTCATTTTTCAAGTAGACTTCATTGCAGTTTAAGTTTCGTCAAGAAAATATACAGAAGAGTCAAAGGTTTGTTGTTTAATAGTAGTTCTATTTGTTCTGACAAATATGGCACTTCATGAACGTCAGATACAATATACTGTACAGTATGAGGTATACATCCTGTAAGGGTGCATGCATATGCTGATCATATAAGCTATCATTAATCTCAGGACTGTGTGAGCATTTGTATGGTTTATGTGAGTATGACTACACAAGAGTTAAATGGTACAAAATTACTTCTTCCTAAAGTCCTGCAGGCTACTATTCCCCCATAAAGAGCAGTTAGTAGTGCTTACTGACTAGAAGCCACCACATCCTAACATGTATCAAGCATAGAAACGTGACAGCAGTAAGACCACATGGCCTCTCTGGTCTGCCCTTCCATATCAACTACAATAGTCCTCTTTTTACCTTTGTCCCATGCTTTTTGAATTCATATACTGTCCTTTTCTCTACCACCTCCACTGGGAAACTGACACAGCCTGATGAACAAATCAGTTGATATTAGAGAAGATCACATCTAAACTTTCTTTAGATGCTCAAAATGACAAGACTGACTTTCACACTTTGGGCACATCATGTGAAGAGAAATATTAGAGGAAGACATACTTGGCAAGGTTGAAGGTCAGTGCTTAAAAAAAAACAAAACAAAACAAAACCAAAAAAAAACGGACAACCAGCAATGTGATAGATCACTACAAACAGCAGCAGTTATGGATGCCACTATCAAGAATTAGTCACCTAACAGAAGGCCAAAACATGTTTTAGGACAACTGTCCAGACTCATTCTGGAAGAGCGAATAGTGGGCTTCCTTGAAACCAACAGGTTGCAAGAACAGAGGCAACATGGTTTTATCAAAGAACCATCTTGCTAAACAAATCAGTTCTTTGACTGGGTGACCAGAGAACTAGATCAAGAGTATGCGATAGATGTGTTCTACCTAGATTGCATCAAAGCCCTTGATACTGTTCCTAATAGGAGATTTTGATAAGCTCAACAGCTTGGGGATGGGTCCCAAGGTGGTTTACTGGATCAGAAATTGGTTAACTGACAGATGACAGAAGATGACTAAATGGAACTCTTAGATGAAAGGAAGGTGATTAGCTGTGTGCCCCAGGGTTTGGTCCTGGGACCGATACTGTTCAATATATTTGTGAGTGATACTGCTGAAGGACTGAATGGAAATGTTTTTTTGCAGGTGACACCAAAATGTCCAACAGAGTGGATTCCCCTGACGGAGTAGATAACATGAGGGGAGATCTACAAAAGCTGGAAGAATAAATCTTAACTGCCAAGCATCAGACCAATGTAAAGTGCAGTGTCATGCACTTGGGAAGCAGAAATTCAAAGAAATTGTATGCGATAGGGGGCAATAGGTTGGTGTGCACGGACCAGAAGGGCGGCCTTGGAGTGATTGAGGATCTCAAGGTGGCAAAACAGTGTGACAAGGCAGTGGCAAAAGCAGAAGGATGTTGGGTTGCATACAGAGGGGAATTACCAGCAGAAAGTAAGAGGTACTAATGCCACTGTACAAGTCGCTGGTGAGGCCTCACTTGGAATATTGTGTTCAGTTTTGGAGACCATATCTCACAAAGGATATAAAAAGGATGGAAGTAGTTCAGAGGAAGGCAAACAAAATGATTTGGAGCTTGCATCAGAAGACTTGAGAAGAGACTTGAAGACCTAAATATGTACACTCTGGAGGAGAGGAGAGACAGGGGAGATATGATACTCTGTTTTTAAGTCTGTATTAAGGAACAAATCAAACCTCTTCCAAAGACGGGGAAGCTGCAAAACTAGGACATAACATGAAGCTGCAAGAGGGTAAACTGAAAGGCAATGTCAGGAAATACTTCTCCACTGAATGGGTGGTGGGTGCTTGGAATGCCCTGCCGATGGAAGTGGTGGGTGCAAATACAGTGACAGACAGTGAATCCCTTTATAGCAACAGGATAAAATCAAAACATACATAAACTATCTTATATCTGAACAAATAGGGGTGACCTATATGGAGCAGTGGGTGCACCCCTAAACAAAGGCATGGGAGGGGTGACCTGCATGGAGCAGCAGGTGCACCTACTCTTGCCACCTTGCTGGGCAGACTAGATGGGACCATACTGGTTTTTATCTGCTATCATATACTATGTTACTATGAGTTAAGAGACATGATGGCACTTCTATCACACACACATACCCCCTGCCCCCATAACTTATTGTTTTAGTAAAATAGGGAAAGCCCTGCACCTTTTTTTGTCCTGTTATATCAGCCACCATAAGTTCTCCCTCTCTTCAGCTGCACAGTTTGTCAGCATTATGACAGATTCTTTTCCCAGAATACCCAGGCCTTGAGCAGCCAGGGTCCTGCCTGAACTTGCAGATTTTACATGTGCAACACAAAAAGCCTTGCTCATCGCAGTCTTTATTTTTTAATAAAGCAAAAAACCTCAATTACCAGTCCAATCCAAAACAGAATTGTGGGGAACAAATAATCCAGTAAGGATAACATTTATGAGATTCATGTATTTATTCATTAGACACAAGCAGAGAGGTATAGGATCACAAAACCTGCACAAAGACAAACTAGACTGGATACACACGACTTTTCAAAACACATCCTCTATGCCAATGTAAATCCAACACTGACGTTATTTGCATATATTACTTTCTATGAAGTTCTATTACCAGGTTGATCATCTGCTGTTCTATACAAACTTAAAATCACTGTACAAGACAAAGCTAAAATGTTAGCACACATTAACGTTCTCACAGAAATGTCATAGGCAACTTGTCAAGATGAGACCTTAGCAGGGGAAGTCTGAAACCTGAAGCCTAGGCTTCAAAATTCACTTCATTCACCACTGTGCAACAAAAGTAAACCATTTAAAAAAAAAAACACACAAGTTTTAAGTTCACATAAAATGGCAAAACAGCACATGGCAAACTCAGGCATGGGAGATTTGGATTAAAGTCATAGTAAAAATTGTCTCAGCAGGGTAACACAATAGTATAGTGTGTATATTGCCATGAGGAGAGTTTAGCTGTGTCTGCAGAACTTAAATGCCATAATAGGAGAGACCAAGGTCCATCAAGCAAAGGGTAGAGTGTGTGTTAATAAAAATTACATTAAAAACAAAGCCTTATGTCCATGCCACCTTTTCCCCCAGTGCTCAATGGGAGCAGATACTGTCCCCCACAGTCACTTAATTTATCACTCCAAAAAGGTTGCATCCAGGTGTCTTTTTGAACCTTGCACCTCAGGCAAGTGCTATCCTGTCACAGCCCCATTCTCTTCCCTCATTCTCTAGTGACATACCCTCTCTTATGCAGGATTTTTATTTGCCTTTCTTGCAATGTGGCGCTAGGGGTCTGTTTCCATAACTCCCAAAATAATTGTGGGAGATCCACTTCCTCCAGCCCTTCTACCCTATCCCCCTTCCACACCTGCACAAAGCCCCCAAGATAGAGATCACTAGTCTGTAGGATGCAGGCTATCCTCCAGTCCTGGAGGGTCGCAAACCAGTCGGACATCCTGAAAATCTAATGAATATGCACGAGGTTTTGCATGCACTGCCTCATTGTATTCAAATTTTCACGCATATTCATTAGGGACATCCTGAAACCCTGACTGGTTTGCAGCCCTCCAGGACTGAAGTTGGGAGACCCCTGCCTGCTGTAGACTCTTCCCAATTTGGTATCAGTTTATCAGCTTGTTCACCTGATGTGGGACTCTGGAAGTCTTATTGAATTCTGTGTAGTAACAACCTTTAGAGTCCCATGTCTTTAGATCCTTGTAATAGTGCTTTCACTTGTAAGTACTGAATAAAGTGAGAGTTTACCAACCCCCATTTTAATTTAACCTGGTCAAAGGAAAGAAAAGCCAAGATCCTGTAACTGAACCAGTTGTCCCATTTTTTGGCACCCTCTACTCTTGAAAATTCTGTTTGAGCCAGTCCTAAGAATGCAAGGTTCCCCACAAATTGCAAAATGGTAATACCACCTGCACCCCCTTTTGCTCCACCATCTCTAGGCCTTGAAGGGGGTCAACAGTCAGTACCCACCTCCTAGTTGGATTTGACTAGTGTGCAGTAAGCTCATAAAGGTCCATGGGGCTCATCGGCTCTGTGCCTAATCTATAGTGGTCCATATACACCTCGTGTATGCACCTGGTCAATGCTACCAAGCTATAAAGCCAAATCCAAGAACCTAACCGCTCCCTGGTCCCTATCCACCCTTTCGATATGATGGGCTTGATAATGGCCTTTATAAAGTAGGTCCTCTTTCTGATAAATCTAAATAGGGTCTGTAAGGTTTACAATAATTTAGGGAATATGACCACCTTCACTAAAGCAACCCTGCCCAAAAAGAATAGCAGATCTTTCCAGCCCTTAGCATTTGTGAATCTGTTCATGCTTGCCTACTACATTCTTTCAATATAAAGCCATGTAGCTTGTGCTTAAATGGATGCCCTGTTATTTCAAGCTTGTAGGGGGCCATGTCAGTGGGGATCCCCCTTGCAGCTGCTGCCCAGCTTTCCCTCGCAACACTAACTACAATTTGGCGTATTTAATCCCGAGAAGATCCCAAAGTCCATCAGCTTCATCACCCCCAGGATATATCTCTCTGCACATGCCCCAAAAACAAGCAGGTCATCCTCAAATAGACTGATTTTAGGCAGAGTGTCCCCCAATTGAATGTTGCTGATGGTCTGGGCCTCCTGAATTTTAAAAATCACTAAAGGTTCAAGGCTCAGCACAAACAAGATGAGCAACATAGAATAGCCCTGTCGTATACCCCTGTACAGAGCAAAGGCCACCATCCTCCTATTCAGTATCAGTTGGGTCTAGGGTCTGGAATAGAAGAAGTGAACCCAATCCATGATGCTTACACCACATATCCACAACACACACTGCAATCACTGATCCAAAAAGATCCAGAACTCAAACCCAGAGCTACTAGCAACAAAAACCAACTCCTTACCCCCCAAACACCAAAACAAGATGCAAAACATACAACAAGGCACCCTCACTCCATGCCCCAACCATACGGAACTCCTTGTCAAAAGAAAATCAAAGCCACGACAGATATCCAAGACTTTTGCAGGAAACTAATCATCACTATTTTCTGAACACTTTGGCACCATCACATAACCTGGAACAAACACTTTCACCACTAACCCCCTTCCCTATTCCTCATGTAATTAAACACCCCACCCAAATCCTTAGAATATTAAACCCTAGTTTTGTTACCAATACTCCAAGTTAATATTCCTGTTACAATGTAACGCCAAGTTTGTTACAATGTAAACCAACTTGACTAAAGGATAATACGGTATTAAAAACCTGTTAAATAAATGGCCCCTTGGAGCCCATATTGCTCCAGAATCCAGTCTATGTATTCCTAAAATACCTTATCAAAAGCCTTCCTGGTGTGACAATTTTCCTGTGTTTTGTGACCTATACTTGCCTCTGTTGTGGACTTGTGGTCTGAAAAGTCCTTTTCTGTACAAGTCATTACTTGATGTATTGTAAATTTGCATAAATTTAAAAAAGCCTTCCTGGCATCCAGACTGACCAAAGCCATTGCATTCTGGTCCCCGCCACCCTGAAGTTCCGTCAAGGTCCTCATGTTTGAAGTGCTTTGCCTCTGCACAAACCCCGTTTGATCTGCGTATACCAATCGATGGCAATTCTGTGGCTAGGCGACTCACCCAGCCATCAAAATCTATGTCCTGATTTAACAATGAGATCGGTCGATAAGCCCTCACCTCAGTCAGATCCTTCCCTAGTTTGGGAAGGAGAATCACATATGCTAGGTTTGGGACTTACTCCTCCTCCCCACCCATTGCACTAATCGCCCCAGCATGGGTGCCACCTGATGATCTAGAATTCAGCCAGTAAATCATCAGGGCCTGAAGTTGTAGCCAATTTCAGTCTTAATAATGCCCCATATCTTCAGTGTAATGGGTTTATCTTATCCACCTGTGAGCATGGCATTTTGGAGGTTGTGTTGGTAGGATGTGTGTTAGGCAGGTGGGGAGGGCACCTGACCGAATGTGTGTGCACAGACAGTGTCCGATTGGTGTGCGTATCGCTAGTAGTGCTATATAAAGGATAAATAGTAGTAGTGTGCACAGATGTGCATGACAGACAGGGAGTGAGCTTCCCCAGTAGGTGCTATCACTTAAGAAAATCGGCCTAAAAATGATTGAAAGGTCTTTTGGGAAGGACCCTGTAAAGCCAAATGATTCACCTTATATACTGCAGTGTATACTGACTCCATGCTACACATTAAGGAAATAAATTTTATAAAATCACTTCAGTCATTGGCTTCCAGCTAGCCATCATTTCTGCTATTTTATAATGGCACATAGGTGCCTAATTGGCCTTCAACCTATAGGCAGCCTGTTATAAAATTGTCTATATTCTAACAAGTATGCTTTTTTGGAGGTATCACATTTGGAAAAGTTGCTGCTAGATAAATAATCCTGAAATTTGTGTTTGAGTGAATTTGTTTGAGAATAAAAAGGAGTGATAGATAATTTTGGGCCCCTTCTCCACATAGGTGTCTCCCCTTTATGTGGGCTTGTGTGAATTTATTGTATTTTCTTATGTTCTGTTGCTCTTCAAGTATTGTCTTGTATGGAGGTATCGCTTTTCTTTTTTGCTTGATTGTAGCAAATGTGCTGTGTGCTTTTGAGTCAGTCCTGACTCCTGGCGACCCAGAAGCTCCTGGGTTTTCAATGTATAAAAATGTTAATTAAAAAAAAATAATGAGATACAGCCATGGGTGCTGTTTGAAATTTTTATACTGCAGCATGCATCATTCATTACCTGTCTAAAAGGTAAATAGGCACAAGTTTGATCAGTGATGCAGCTAACCAAAGCATTCCATATACCTGCTTTTATAAAACTTACTGAATATTCTGACACGAGATAAGAGCTACAGAGATCATATTTACTTTGAAGAATTAGAACCCTAGTCAGACAATTGAGATGTAGGACTCCTTATGAATTAAGGTTGCAATATTATTAGAGCAACTGTAATTTCTTAATTTAGAGTTACATTATTTAACAGTGGGAAGGTCCTTACTTAAGCTGGGAATTATTGGTTGTTCACCTTGTTTGAAAGAATTAAAACATTTGAAATGATCAAAAGTTATGACCTGTATTCAACATGCATAGCCAGGCTGCTCGGCTGGAGATATTTAGCTTGCATGTACACATCAGGTTAGTTAAAGAAATTTTAATGTACTCTCTGAAGTTTCTCCTGTGCATATTTTTTTTGTGGTCTTTATTTTCATAGACTAGAAACAAGGACTTTTCTTCAACTGTGAATCACCAGGTTCACAGACAATACAGCAAAACAGATCACAAAAATAATCTGGAAGCAGCGCTAAACAAAAAGGAACTCCAAGCCATCTATTAGTGCTTACTGAAACATTTTGCCCTGAAAAGAAAACCACAATATTTCAAAGCATTTAAGATAGATTTTTAAAGATCTTATTCTTTAACTGGTCAAGCACACAACACAAAGGGGGTAATTTATTAAAAGTGCATGCTAAGCTACAGAGCCTATTTTCTTTTTCATCTTGTAAAAGTTGGTGTGCACTAACAGTAAGTGATCTCCTTAAACCTTGAGCTATGTGGAAATTCTAAGATCTTGGATATGGTTTATTATAAATTCACAAGTGCATTACAACATCTGAAATAAAAATTTGATTACATTCCTCACCAATCCACTTGAGATTTACCTAACCAATATATTACATAATAAAACACACCACAAACCTGAGCATCCATAAGCCTCATTTTCTCTTTAAAAATTACTTTGCTATTAAGATAAGAGAAACTGACAAAAGCTCCCAATCCAAAAATACCACCCCCTCTTTAAACTAGGTCAAGGAACAGAGTGATTTTTATAGAAGAAAAAAAAAGCAAGCCAACCATCTCTTGCCTCATTGCCAAAGACAAGTTTCAGAAAATTTCTCAAATATTAGAGCCCACTGTGATGCAGTATCTTAGAAAAAAAATCCATAGCTTGAATCTTGCTGGAAACCAGTGAAGGCCATTCAAAAAGGAAGTCACATGATCAAATTATTTTATCATCAAGAAACATGCTGCTACGCTCGCACCAAAGGTGCCCAAGCTGCCTCTTAGGCAGACAATATACAAAACATTTCAATAATCCAGTTTGGACATAAGCAGAGCATGGACTAAATCTGGCCAGATCCTTTTGTTCTGCAAAATACTGCATGTGAAGTATAAGCAGTGAACTGAAAAGTCTTTAATTGCCGTCTGCCTTTCCAATATAAGATCAGAATCCAAGAGAACATCTGAACTCAAGCCACCTCCCATCTCGTCCTTATTGAATCCACTGAGTAAAAGGAGGTACACAGATCTGGTATTCACTTAATCAGACTTTCCGATTTCCCTAGATTAAACTTTGGCTGAAAATCTATAAACTAATGAGCCACTTCAGATAATCAATCATTCCAATTAGCTACCACAGAAGCTTGGTCTGCCTGAAACATCTAGCTGAATCAGCATAAATGATAACAGATTCCAAACCACTCAATTACTGGAAAAAAGGAGTGGTGAAAAGAAAACCAGGGGTGGGGGGCATGGACACACTCCAACCAAATTTAACTGGAATGGTCCCTGTTCCCAAAGCATGTTAAGGCCTATCTGCCAAAAACAAAGCCCATCACAAAGCTGTCCCTGGATCCCAATAGCTACCAGTCACCAAATGATTAAGGAATGTCAGTCTCAAGTATTACAGATAAGTCGAGAACAACATTTAAGTAATTTTTACTATCCCTCCTCCCGCCCCCCCCCCCATACATCACCAACAGGACCTAGTCCCATGACCTCTACAAAACCCCAACTGTGGACGAATCACTATTTTTCATCAAACCTGGTAGCTGCAAATATAAAAGGATTTTTATATTTGACCCAAAAACAGTAAAGGATAGGGCATACCCTAGGGATATGCCCAGGTAAACTTTTCAGTTCTGTTTTTGAACATTTGGCCTATAGGTTTTCCCCTTGATTTTTGCGCTTTCCATCACACATCATAAAAAAAAATAAAAATGTGTATAAAGTCAATTTGTGCATCAAGTCGCAGCTTAGCATGCAGAAGTTTTGCATACCTGCATTTTCTCCCTGAATCTTTTAGACCAGTCCTAGACAATTAGATTATGCTCACCAACAATTAGTGATGATATGGTATATCCTCTGGTGCAGCATTAAGAAAAGATAATATGATACTGCCCAAGCAATAAGACTGAAACCCGCCCCCCCTCAAAAAAAAAAACCTTTATGCAAAAAATAAACGGAACAATCAGAACATGTATTTGGCTTTTACCTTAGTTGACTCTACGTTAGGCACTGAACCAGACCACAAATTGAAACAGCAGCAGGGCTCCCAAACTGTATGCAAAGTCTTGTAGGGCAGATCATGGGCTGGTCTAGCACGATTCAAGGAAAGAAAGAACAGATATGTAAAGGTTTCTCCCTACATCTTCCTCCCCTGTGCGGGGAGAGCAACACCGCCAGGCCATCCGACCTACCTGAAAAACCCCTCCAGCCCAGTCGGGGCTGTGGGAGGGGGGAGGAGCTGCGGGCCGGCATAAAACGAAGCCGCCGCCGGCGGGAAAACCCTCTGGCCATCTTCCTCCCCTGTGCGGGGAGAGCAACACCGCCAGGCCATCCGGCCTACCTGAAAAACCCCTCCAGCCCAGTCGGGGCTGTGGGAGGGGGGAGGAGCAGCGGGCCGGCATAAAACGAAGCCGCCGCCGGCGGGAAAACCCTCTGGCCATCTTCCTCCCCTGTGCGGGGAGAGCAACACCGCCAGGCCATCCGGCCTACCTGAAAAACCCCTCCAGCCCAGTCGGGGCTGTGGGAGGGGGGAGGAGCAGCGGGCCGGCATAAAACGAAGCCGCCGCCGGCGGGAAAACCCTCTGGCCATCTTCCTCCCCTGTGCGGGGAGAGCAACACCGCCAGGCCATCCGGCCTACCTGAAAAACCCCTCCAGCCCAGTCGGGGCTGTGGGAGGGGGGAGGAGCAGCGGGCCGGCATAAAACGAAGCCGCCGCGGGCGGGAAAACCCTCTGGCCATCTTCCTCCCCTGTGCGGGGAGAGCAACACCGCCAGGCCATCCGGCCTACCTGAAAAACCCCTCCAGCCCAGTCGGGGCTGTGGGAGGGGGGAGGAGCAGCGGGCCGGCATAAAACGAAGCCGCCGCCAGGCGGGCCCGCGCCTGGTCGGGCCCGCGCCTGAGGGCCTCGCCAGAGGGCCCTTTGGCATGGCCCTTAGGCGTGGAACAGGGTGGAAAGCTTCGCCAAACGATTGCAGCTTCAGACCTCCAGCCACACAGCTCCCGGATACGAAACACGGAAGCACAGCACCACCTAAGAAAACACTTTATCAGAGACATACTTGTAACCCTCACAGGTACTGATCCTAACAGCTTTGCATAGCACTACCATTAACAATATTATGGCTTTACCATTGTCATTATATGTTCCCTATTAGTAGCCTATACTGTATATTAGCTTGTAGCTTATCCCTGTTAGATTAAACTGCATTATCTGTTCATTATCTGTTCACTATTGCTAGCTTTTACTGTGCATTTAAATTGTCTGAGTAATTGCTCCTCAGCTTACCCTCTTATGAGTGTATCTCTGCTGCATAGTTCTACTAGTTACCAACAAAAGTACCAACATTTACTGCCATCTTTGTCTTATTTATCGTGTATGTACATCTTACTACCACACTACAACATGTAAGCATGTTTACTTTTACAACCGTTTGACATCATCATCTAGTGCTATATGCCCCTTTAATACTTACTAGTTCTACTATTGCTGTGTAATCTACAGTGAGAACCTATCCATATTGCAATCACTCTCTCCTATACACACAAGATGGCCTCACACATCCTGACTCTTGCCAGCCTGTATCTCCTTACACATTGGCTGGGAATATCCAATGCACTATCTCAATCCCAGAACCATATCCCCATCTTGAGCAACTGTGGGAAAAGATGGTCTGGACCCCACCCAAGTCACGACACACGTCGCTCTCACCTTATACACATTCCACTGCAACCTTCCAGGACACCCGACCACAAGAAACAAATACTGCCACAACCTAAAGTGTGCCATGATTAATGCACGTTCCATACGCAAGAAATGGCCCGTTGTCCTAGATATAATATCCCTGTATAACCTGGACATACTTCTGATCACGGAAACCTGGCTATCATCCGAGGATAACGTCATCCTCAACCAACTCCTACCTCCCAACTTCTCTGTACATATAAGACACAGAGAAACTAAAAAAAGGAGGGGGGAGTACTAATACTTACAAAATCAGATCTTCATTTCCATATCACTGAAGCCTCCAGTACAAGTGACCTGGACTCGCTTTCCATCAAAAACCAGCAATGTTCCATCACTCTACTATACAGATCACCATCTTCATCACCTGAGGACCTCCCCACAATTCTCGACCTTGCTGCCAATGCTCACAACCTCAACCCACCTATTTGGATAATGGGAGACTTTAACCTCCCTTCACTTCATCAAAGCCACGCAACTGCATTCCTCGAAGCCATCGAGAATCTGGGCTTTACACAAATCATCGACAAACCCACACACGATAAGGGCAATATCTTGGACATGGTGTTCGCACCTCACGCAGCCCTCGAGGAAAACCATAACACGATGTTGTCTATCATTGACGTCCCCTGGTCCGACCATAAACTTATCACTTTTCAAATACCCACCAGGAACAGCCAGCGGCACAGTACCCAAAAATGCTACAACACAGCTCGAACCTCAACAAGAAACTTCCGCGCATTTGACAGAGAGTTAATACTATCGCAAACCCAATCCCTCTTCACCATAACCTCATCGGACCCGGAAGAACTAGTCACCGCATGGAACCTCAACCTCAAGGCTATCTCACAACGTCCACAAAGCAATAACACATCCAAGAGAATAAGAAATGCGGCCCCTTGGTTCTCCCAAGAATTGAAATCTTCTCTAACACAACTACGTAGACTAGAGAAAAAATGGCGCCGATCACTCTCCACACAAGATTTGACAGCCTACCAACTCCACCTAACAAGGCACAGGGAAGCGATCTCAATAAAAATGAAACAGCACCACACTGACACTTTGAAAAGATCTCTGAACAAACCACGGGATCTTTTCAACTTGGTGCAAGCCCTTTCTAAAGAACCAACTCCTGAACAACACGTGGATATCCATCCACAAAAATTCGCTGACTATCTCCAGTCAAAGATCATACAGACCGACAAAATATCAACAGCCTCACTCCAAGACCATACCGGCATAACCCCTTTAAATAAGTTTTCCGCACCATCTAGAAAAAGCATTGAAGATACAATAGCTTCCCTCAATACCTCCACTGCACAAACAGACCCTTGTCCGGCTTTTTGGATCAAGGAGCTACGCAAGGAATTTAGTCCATTCATCGCAAAACTGACAAAACATTCCTTTACTACTGGTTCCTTCCCTACAACACTCAAACAAACTTCTATCAGGCCGTTACTGAAGAACACTAAACTTGATCCACAACAAGCCGAATCGTACAGACCAATAGCTAGTATTCCTATACTAGCAAAGATATTGGAGAAAGAGGTCCAAAGGCAAATCCAGGATCATATAGACTCCACAGCGCCCTTGGATCATTGCCAACACGGGTTTAGAGAGTACCATGGAGTAGAGACACTTCTCACCTTCTTATTCAACAACATCTTCACAGGCATTGACAACATCCGACAAGGCTTTGTGCTCATCTTTTTAGACATCGCTGCAGCCTTTGACTCGGTTCATCATGAGATTCTCCTCGGACGATTGAAAGAAAAGGGAATTTGTAATACCGCACTCAATTGGTGCAGTTCCTATCTAAATGGCCGATGTCAATATGTTAAATCTGGAGCAGAAGAATCGAAACAATTCCATCAAACACAAGGTGTGCCGCAAGGATCCTCATTGTCATCTTTACTATTCAACATTTACATGCAGCCCATCTGCAACATCATTAGATCATTTAACGTGAGCTGTCTGATATATGCAGACGACATCCTACTATATATGCCTTTTTCAACCGTGCAAATGGACCTTACACCTCTTATAGAATGCTTCAATACCATATCGGATTGGCTACAAGCACAAAACCTCCGCATCCAGCACAAGAAAACGGAGGTATTATTCATCGCTAGAGACCCAGACTTCACCCCACCGACACATATAAAGGTAAAGGAAGCGGAATTACAAACCAAAGAAACAATAAAATACCTGGGGATCACTTTAGACCAACATCTGGACATGAAATGTCATATAAGCAACATTGTCAAAGCGGTCTATTTTAAAATCCGTTCACTCAGACATCTGCGCTCCCTACTGGAGCCAGATGATTTCCGGACCATATACCAAGCACTGATCCTGCCGCACTTTGACTTTGCCAATTCCATCCTACAAGGTCTCCCGCAATCCACACTAAACCCGCTACAACTGGCCATGAATGCTGCAGCAAGGATTCTTCATGGAGCCTCCAGAAGAGACCATGTGACTCCGATATTAAAACAGCTTCATTGGTTACCTATACACGGAAGGATTATTTTCAAAACATTAATCCTCTCATTCAAGGCAATCAAGCACCTTTCCTCCACAGCACTTACGGATCTCATCCATACAGTGCCCCCCAACAGAGCTAGGAGGTCAACAGCCCTAAATTTATTAGCAACCCCGAAGACCTTGACAAAATGCAATAATACAACAGCAAATAGGGCCTTCAGCCTTTACGTCCCCAAATGTTGGAATGCACTCCCACCAGACATTCGAGCTATAGCAGACCTGACCCAATTCAGGAAGGCAATCAAATATCACCTCTTCCTCCAATACTACCCAACCAGCGATGAATTTAGTTAGCACCACCTAAGAATCACCGCCCTTTTGCAGCACATACTCACAAGGTATCAAGTATTCAAAACGGATTCATCATTTATTGAGCAATTCAACAATGTTATAGGAATGTTATAGGAATTTTTTACCTCATGTATAGGAATTTTTTACCTCATGTATATAGCATATTTCATGTAAATAGTTCATGTATATAGTTCAGCCCCTGTTATCCAAGTTTATATTCCTGTTCGATGTAAAACCAAACAGAATGTGTGTATTGGTCACTTTGTTATACTGTAAACCGCGCTGATGCCGAATAGTGCGGTATATAAGCAACTGTAATAAATAATAAATAAAATAAATAAATGTCTTCCTGGCTAGACCAGTCCAGACAAATGGATGTACCAAGCAGTCAGGACTCAGGGTAGGAGGAAAACTCTGGACAGAATTGCCCCGCCTAAGGCACCATCTGGTCCAGCTAATACTTGCAACCTGTAGAGCTTCAAAGTTGCTCAGAAACTACCACCAGGTAGGCATCTTCAGGAGATATCTGTAAGGTGGCTAAGTGGATTCCACCAGCCTGTGCCCTAGTGGAGCGAACTCTGCCGCGCCCCCCCCCCCCTCCTCGCCAAGCACACACTGCCAGAAAAGATATAGCCTATCCATAAGACCAAATGATCCATCAAGCCCAGGATCCCATTCCAATAGTGGCCATTCCAGGTCAAGTAACTGTCAAGTTAAAGATAAACACATTCCATGTTGCCTGTCCCTGGGATAAGCAGTGGATTTCTCCAGTCCTCTTTACTTAATAATGGTTTAGACTTTTCCTCCAAGAACTCGTCCAAATCTGTTTTGACCCACCTACACTAACAGTTTTCACTACATCCTCTGGTAAAAAAATTCCAAAATTTGATTATGCACATGAGTGAAAAAATATTCTCTCAGTTTTAAATGTGCCACATTGTAGCTTCATTGCTTGTCCTAGTCCTACTTTTTGAAAGGAGTAAACCACCGATCTACATTTACCCATTCCACTCCATTCATTTATAGACCTCTATCATACTTCCCTCAGCCATCTCTTTTCCAAGTTGAAGAGCCCTAACCTTTCAAGCCTTTCCTCATAGGGATAGCCTTCCATTTCCTTTACCATTTTGGTCACTCTTCTCTGTACCTTTTCCAATTCTGCTATATCCTTTTTAAGATATGGTGAGCAGAAGTACACACAATATTTAAAGATACTGTCAAGCCATGGAGCGATACAGAGGCATAATAGTCTTTGTTCTATTCTCCATTCCTTTCCTTATGATTTTCTAGCATTCTATTTGCTTTCTTGGCCATGGCTGCACACTGGACAAGAGGGCTTCAATGTATTATTCACAATGATGCCCAGATCCTTTTCCTGAATGTTGATTCCTAATGTGGAACCTTGCATTGTGTAACTGTAGTTTGGGTTGTTATTCCCTAAGTGCATAACTTTGCACTTGTCCATATTTAGTCTGCCATTTGCCCACCTGGTCACTCAATTTTTCAAGATCCTCCTGCAATTTTTCACAATCCTCTTGCGTTTTAACTGAGTAATTTTGCACCATCTGCAAATTTGATCACCTCGCTTGTTATGCCCATTTCCATGTCATTTATAAATATGTTAAAAAGCAGCAGGCCCAGCACAGATCCCTGGGGTATTCCGCCAGTCATCTTTCTCTATTGAGAAAAATTGGCCCGTTTAATCCTACTTTGTTTTCTCTCTTTCAACCAGTTCCTAATCCACAATAGTACACTGCCTCCTATCCCATGACACTTTAATTTTGCCAAGTCTCATGATGGACCTTGTCAAAGGCTTTCTGAAAAGCCAGATACACTGTAATCAACTGGCTCACCTTCATCTACCTGCTTATTCACACCTTCAAAAAAAACATAAGAAGACTTTCCTTGGCTAAATCCATGTTGGCTTTCTGCCATTAAACCATGACTATCCACATGTTCAGTAATTTTGTTCTTTATAATGGTTTCTATCTTTATGTCTGGTACAGATGTCAAGCTCACCAGTCTGTAGTATCCCAGATCACCTATGAAACCTTTTTAAAATATTGGCGTTACACTGGCCACTCTCCAATCCTCAGGCACTATAGATCATTAAGGATAGTTCATAGGTCAGTAATCTCATATTTCACTTCTTTCAGCACTCTGGGATGTCTGCCATCCGGTCCAGGTGATTTGCTGCTCTTTAGTCTATCAAATGGCTATAAATACATCTTCCCAATTTATCAAGATTAGTTTTAATTCCTCCAGTACATTATCTTTGAATATCATTTCTGGTATAGATAAATTTCCTACATATTCAGTAAAGACTGAAGCAAAGAATTAATTTCAGTCTCTCTGCTATGGCTTTGTCCTCTTAGTGCCTCTTTTCCCCCCATCATCATACAGTCCAACTGGCTCTCACACAGGTGTTTTGTTACAAATGTACTTGAAAGTTTTTATTACATGCTTTTGTTTCCATGGCAGGCTTCTTTTCAAATTCTCTTTGACAGCTTTATCAATGCCTTGCGTTTTACTTGTCAGTAGTTAAGTTGTTTCCCCGTTTTCATCATTTGGTTCTTTTTTCCCCATTTTCTGAAGGATTTTCTCTTTGCTTTAACACCCTCTTTGAGCTCATCTTTAAGCCATGTTGGCTGCCATTTGGCCTTCCTTCCACCTTTCTCAAAGCATGGAATACATCTAGTCTGATCTTTGAAGACAATATATTTAAACACCCAGGCCTGATGTAGACTCAATCTTTGCAGTTGCTCCTTTTAGTTTATTCTAAACTATTTTCCTCATTTTATCATTGTCTCCTTTTTGAAAGTTAAATGCTAGTGCAGTGGATTTCCTCATTATCCTCCCACCATTTATTAAATCAAACAATCATGTTATGATCACTATTGCCAAGTGGTCCAGACATAGTTACCTCACACAGTAGATCCTGCATTCCACCAAGAACTAGATCTAAAATTGCTTCATGGAGCAGATGTCTGAAAGACTTGATGGGAAGCTGACATTTCATCTAAACTCTTCCTAGCATGGCCTGATGTAATATTGACCCAGTCAATACTGGAGTAACAAATCTCTCATTATTACCGTGTTGTAGGCTTTGCAAGCTTCCCTAATTTCTTTTAGCATTTCATGTTTACATAGAATTTCTATCCATAATGATTCTACAGTGCATTTTGCTTCCTATAAAACCTTTATCCTGTGACTCAATGCCCTCTAACATATAGCATCACCCCACCACCTATGTGATCTACCCTGTCATGATATAGTTTGTAGCCTGGTATCTGTGTCCCATTGGTTATCTTCCTTCCACAAGGTCTCTGGGATGCTAATTATGTCTAACCTTTCATTCAGTGCTATATTTTTAACTCTCCCATCTTATTTGTTGAGACTTCTAGAATTTGCATACAGGCATTTCAAAGTTTGTTTTTTGTTCATATTAACAGTCTGGCTATCAAATGACATGGATAATTTGGAATCTTTCAACTGTCTGAGTTTTACTTAAAAAGGCACCTGGGTTACTTTTACCTTTATAGGATCCAGTTTGCCCTTCCATTCCAATTCCTAAGCTTTAGTCTTTTTTCCTCTTAGAGATCCTTTGTATTTGTCCTATGCTTTCTAGAATTCATATACAATCCTCTCTCTCCTCCACTGGGAGGCTATTCCATGCATTTACCACTTTTTCTGTAAAGAGCTATTTATTCAGATTACTCCTGAATTTATCCCTTTTCACCTTCATCCTATGCTCCCTTACTGTCTTTTGAAGAGCTTCTGAAAAGAATGAGATCATAAGAAAATTGGAGAAATTTTGGCAATACAGCGTATGACAATTTTGGATGCAGTATGCTGATATCAGAACTAAGCACAACATTCCAGCTAGATCCCCTGATGAAACTGCCTAAGCAGTGAAACGCAAGAGCGTGCCGACTTGGCGTTGGGACCACAGGGATTACAGATAAGTTTGGATTGTTTGGACGGATATCTTGCTAAATAAGCTAACAGAAGGATGAGTGTAATGGACTAAAATAAAAAACAAACAACGGAGTGGTTAAGAGTCAAATGTAATCCACTCTGCATGTAATGTCACTCATTGGTATGCTAAGGAAAATACATCGATCTCGATATCAACATTACAAGTCTGTCTTTTAAAAAAAACGTTTAAAACGAGGAGAACAGGGTCATTGATGCAAATAAGGGGCTATTGAACCACAGCAGAGGTTTACCTCCTGGGTTCTACCCCGTTCCAACTAAGTCTGAGACCCGTTCCCTCAAATAATTAAGCTTTAATAGATTTCTGGCTTCACTTTGGGGTAATTTTTTATTGTAATTTTGGGATCATTTACTCCATAAAACCCACAATTTATTTGTTTGTTAGTCACAATAGTTAACAGAAAAGCCACCGTAAGAGACAAATCCTTAGACAAGGACTTACAAATGGGCTGATGAGGAGGCTCTTAAGTACCTTCAAAATGCCAGAGAGACTGCACTAAGGAACAACTAGTACACTAGTGGACAGATCTGCTTTACTCCTTTGGGGAAACTGGAGACATCAGGGTGCAGTGCCAAGGACATGTCTTGAATATTCCTCATGTAACACCAGGGCCGCAACCAGAACCTTGAGCATGTTTAGGACCAACCCTTGGTCCAAACCAGACTGTAAGGACCAGTAGCCACAATACCTGCCTTCCTGGCTTCTAGGGCATGAGCGCAACACCTCTAGAAACCCCTCTAAACTCTCATATAGGCTAAGAAAGTGAAGGAACTCCAGGCTTTAAGCAGTGTTCACTACTGCTCCAGAGTAGCTCTTCCTGGACAGCTTCCACCTCTCAAGAGCCAGGCCATAAGCTAGAAAAGAATGGGATCTCAAAAAAAGTGCAATGTTGTAAACTAGTTTTTAATCTGCCTTTTTGTTAACTACCGTCAAGTCTGTGTCAACGCATGGCGACCCTCTGAATAGTTGTCCTAAATTGTGTTCGGTCTTCAATCATGCAGCTCATTGACAACAGATTGGCACACATTGCTGCTGTTATTGTATTGATCCTTTTTAGGGAAGATCATTGAGAAGGCAGTAGCCTCTTAACTGATGAGTATTTTTGAATGAACATGTAGAAGCACATTCATGTTTGTGCATCACCAGGCTGTCCAGATGTCTCAACATCCAGACGGCCAGGGGATGCACCCAATTCTTCTCCCAAGGGGGCTAGACATCCCCAAGGGAGCAAAATCGCATCTAAGTGGCTGGTCACCTGGGAGGTGCCCTGATTCAGGCACCCCAGATATCCAAGAACAAAGGGGCAACAGGTACCCGCAGCACAATAGACAGAAGACAAAGGAACTGGTAACAGAAGATCAACAGGACTTCATTGGAACCCCAATGTGTTTCAGCCATGTAGGCCTTCCTCTGGGGGAATCAAGCCTGCATTGAGAAAGCGCCTATAAAGAGCTACAGCCATCCAAGTCAAAACAATTGGCAATGTTTCTGAAAACAGACAGGTTTTGCATGTGTGCACACTGTGATCCTATTTTCTGAAGGTGCCATGATCACCAGCATCTGTTGTAGGCCTGTTCCCCACAGCCTGACCCCCAATTGCATCTCCCACAGTTTGGGGGGGGGGGGGGGGTCGAGCTACAGGGAATCCCCTGCACTACCTCACCTCAAGCTTGGCCCTCTGTGCTGCCATCCCCCGACATCCAGGGGAACTTATTCCTCAGAATCAGCCCTGTACATCTGGGGTCACATCCCTGCCTACCGCCCATACTCCTGCCCAAGCCCATCCCCTCCTGCCCACAAACAGAGCTCCCCACACAAGTGGCCTGTATCTGCAGCCGTAGGAGAGATCCAGCTGTTTAGTGGGTCTGAACGTCTAGATCAGATGTCCAGATCCGCTAAACAGATTGGAATGACCACCCATATTGTAAGATTGCCAGGTTGACTTACTAATAAAGTTTCAGTCCTATTATAACGTTGTAACACTGTTGGATGAAATTAACAGGGCATTTGATAAGGATCTTTGTGATGTCCTGTTGCTGCTGGACATTTCTGCAGCTTTTGATATATTAAAAATACAGCGCTTTATAGTTGGAACTTGCTGCAGGAAGTCCCTCATGGATCAGTTTTGGCCCTCTACTTTGGTTCTAAATACAAACTTTCTATTCTGTGCTGCATGTAAGCAGGGTTTTATGTTTACATGAACCATATCCAGGTTTGCTTATGTTTCCTAAGAATATGGGTTCAATACAGGATAGTGTGATAGACACAGAGTGGAGATTAACCATAGAAGCTGCCATAGCTCTCACATTATGAGCTGTGACATGGTCATGAAGAGGAAGACCCTTACTCTCATAAGCAAAGGATATGCATTGGGCAATCCATTTAGATAACGTTCTCTTGGAGACTGGAAGTCCCAAATGACTAGGGACAAAAGCTACAAAAAGTTGAAGACTTTCTATGTTGCTGTGTTCTTTGTATGTAAAAGGCTAAAGCCCTTTTACAATCCAAAGTATGAAGGTTTCTTTATGCATTAGAGGCGTGAGGCCTCGGAAAAAATACAGGAAGATAAATTGATTGGTTTAAATGAAGAGGCGAAACCACCTTTGGCATAAAGTGTGGGTGAGTTCGAAGAACAACCTTATGATGAAATCTAGTATAAGGAGGATCAGCCACTAAAGCTTGCAATTCACCAACGCGACGGGCAGAGGTGATTGCAATTAGGAAGATAACCTTCAAAGACAAAAAAAAAACAAAAAAAAAACAAAAAACTTAAGGGCTGTAATGGCCAAAGGTTCAAAAGGCGGCTTCCTGAACTGCCCGAGAACTAGATTTAGATCCCATGCCACTGGTGGTGGCTTGATGGGAGGTTTAGTTAATAAAAGGCCTCTCATAAATCTTGATAGGAGTGGATGAGAGGAAATTGGTTGTCCATTTAGAGGCTTATAAGAAGCTGCAATTGCACTAAGATGGACTCTTACTGAATTGGTCTTGAACCCAGAATTAGATAAGTGAAGGAGAAACTCTAGTATCGATTCTAAGGGTTTGACCAGGGGGTTTAATCCCCTCTTGGAGCACCATATAGTAAAACATTTCCACTTGAAGGCATAACATCTTCTTGTGGAAGATTTCCTAAAGCCTGAAAGATATCCTTTACCTGCTGGGACAGGTTGAAATCCTGGAGATCTAAGCTTTCAGCAACCAGGCCGTGAGATGCAAGGACTGGGGATTCGGGTGCCATAGCATCCAGTTCTCCTGGGAAAGGAGATCTGGAGCATGCCCTAACTCCAGAGGTGCCGCTTGAGAGAGATGCAGAAGCAGGGAATACCACGTTTGGCGTAGCCATTGTGGTGCTATGAGAATCATGCGACCCCTGTCTCTCTGAAGCTTGAAGAGTGTGTTGGGGATGTTGGGGATGAGGGGAATGGGTGGGAAGGCATAAAGAAAGTACTGACCCCAATGAAGGAGGAAGGCATCCCTTGCCTGACAGTTGTGCGCTGGAATCCTGGAACAGAACCGGGGAAGTTTGGCATTCAGTGGACTTGCAAAGAGGTCTATGTCTGGAGTGCCCCAGAGATGAAATATCTTTGCCACTTGGTCTAGGTGGAGTGACCGCTCGTGAGGTAGCAGTACTCAACTGAGTTTGTCTGCCCAAAGGTTTTGAATGCCTGGAAGATATACCACTAGAAGGTAAATTTGATGCTCTCTGGTGAGGGCCCACAGTCGTAAAGCTTCATTGCATGACGACAGAGAGCCTGTCCCGCCCTGCTTGTTCACATAGAACATGGCTACCTGATTGTCCGTCTGGACTAGGACTGTCATGTAGCTGAGCTGGGCGTGGAACACTCGAAGCACTAAATAAACCTCCTGGAATTAAGAGCAATTTATGTGTGTTAACCAACCTACTGTGAAGTCCAGGTGCCCTGGGTAGAGATGATTCAGGTGTGCTCCCCAACCCACCTGTGATGCATCTGTTTAGGGTGGCCTGAAAGAGGGGTTGATGGAAAAAAGAGACCTCAGTGTCAGATTTTCTAATGATTGCCACCATTGGAGGGACAAAGTTGTTGAGAGATTGTTATTTTGTCAGACAGATGACCCGTGGCCTGTGTCCACTGTGTGGAGAGGATCCACTGAGCTGCTCACATGTGGAGGCGAGCATATGGGACTACATGAACTGTGGATGCCATGTGACCCAGTAACTGCAGTAGCTCCTGAGCAGTGAGGGAGGATTTGCCTGCTGCTTGGGAAGCTAGCTGCATTATGTGAAGACACCGGGCTTGTGGAAGGAAAGCCCTTGCCTGTCTGGTATCCAGACAGGCTCCTATGAATTCTAGGCATTGGGAAGGAACTAGTCGAGATTTTAGGAAGTTTATTACCAATCCCAAGTATTGGAGGATTTGAATTGTATGAGACAGTGCAGTGCTGCCCTCGGCCACTGTGGAGGCTCGGATGAGCCAGTCGT
Source organism: Ichthyophis bannanicus (assembly GCA_033557465.1). NCBI lineage: Eukaryota > Metazoa > Chordata > Amphibia > Gymnophiona > Ichthyophiidae > Ichthyophis > Ichthyophis bannanicus. Next base: position 210,988,254 of record CM066034.1, read on the forward strand.
CTAAGTAAGGGAAGATGAATATCCCCAGGATTCGTAGAAATGCAGCTACTACTGCCATGCATTTCGTGAATACCTTTGGTGCTGAAGCCAGACCAAAAGGAAGAACCCTGTACTGAAAATGTCTTCCCCTGAAAAGGAAAACGTAAAAATTTCCTGTGATCTGGATGGATGAGAATGTGAGTGTATCCATCCTTTAAGTCTAGAGAGCAAAGCCAGTCCTGGCTTTGAAGGTATGGCAGAAGAGTTCCCAGAGAAATCATTTTGAATTTCTCTCGGAACAGATATTTGTTCAATTCTCCGAGGTCTAGAATGGGTCTGTGTCCTCCTGTTTTCTTTGGAATAAGAAAATAGGGGGAGTAGAACCCTGCACCCTGTTGAAGAATGGGTACTTCCTCTATTGCCTCTTGGGGAAGAAGTGTGGAGAGCTCGTGATCTAGCAGATTGTCTGCAGAGGTTTGTGAATTGAATCGGTTTAGAATTGTAGGAGGGGGTAGGCTGTGAAAATGAAGTTTGTACCCCTCTCCTATAATAGAGGAAGTCTAATCTTCTGCTGTTATCTGATGCCATCTGTTGACAAAGGGGCATAACCTGCCTGGAATATTGGGGGGTTGAGGACCCTTCAGAGGCAGGAAGGCAAAGCTCTCTAGGAAGGAGTCAAAGCCCTTGAGGGGGCTGAACCTGGAGAGCTGGTTTTGCTCTCGGCCCTTTTGGTTTCTTTTGCTGTCTAGTTTGTCCATTTTGGGCAAAATGACCTGGAGTCTGACTCTGCTGGGTATAGGAAGGATAAAAAAAAAACACTTCCTCTTTTTGCTAAGAGGGTTTTTTTATAAGGCTTCCTTTTGGCTGGAGTGGCTGTAGATTTTGACAATCTAAGGTAGAATTGTCAGCATCTAACTCGTTAGCCTTCTCCTGCCAGTTCTTGCCGAAGAGATTCTCTCCCATGAAAGGGATGTTGCCTATCTTGTCCTGTACCCAAGTCTCCAAGTCTGATGCCTGTAGCCAGGCAATCTGTTGTGCGCCAATGGCAATAGCAGATGTTCTGCTGATGCATTCAAAGCAGTCAAAGGCTGCATGATTGACAAACTTGGAGACATTCTGAGCATGCTTAGAGTAAGGAAATCTTGTCTCTTATCTGGGAGAAATGGGCTCATAAGTTCCAAGTTTCCTGTGACTTCTTTGAGGAACATTCCCATATATCGGATATATGAACTGATCCTAGCTGAAAGCATGGAAGCTTGAAAAGTTCTGCGTCCAAAAAGTATCCAGAGTCCTGCATTCACGACCTGGAGGATTGGATGCATGCCTCTGCACTTTTCATCCTACGCATGGCTGATTCCACTACCATTGAATGGTATGGCAGCTGAGTTTTCTGAAATCCAGGACATGGTGGAACTCGATACATAGTATCAAGTCTCCTAGAGTGAGGAGAAGTAGTCAGAGGTGTCTCCCACATTCTGAGCATCAAGCTATGCAGAATTTCATGGATAGGCAGAGTAGCTGCCTCTTTAAAAGCTTTAGGATATTGGAGGATTTCCAATTCCTTTGCTCTGGGTTCCTCTTCAGGAGCTACTGTGATTGAAAGACCTTTGGCCATATCACGGATGAAATCCTGAAATGACATGTCCTCTGGAGGTGACATTCTGCGTTGGAGAAGAGGGATCCTCTAGGAGAAAACCTCTAGTGCCAGCAGAATTGTCAGAGTCTTCGGAATCGGAGGAATCGAAGAATTCCTGACTGATGATCTTGCAAAGCACGATCCCGGTACCGATCAAAGTCGGTACCAAAGTGACCCGGTACTGATTTGTCCACTCCAGCCAGAGGTGGCATGGAAAGAGTTCCCACGGGGGGCTGGTACCATTGGTACTGGCATCAAATCTGTGTCGGTACCGGCATCGGTACCAGCATCGGTACTGGCATCGGTGTTGATGTTGGCACTGGTGCCCTTGGGACCACCGGTACCGTAGCTGAAAGAAGAGCTGCGATACTGTGTTCGATAGTAAGAAACCTCTGGTCTATCGACGCTGCCGATACCTGGGTGTCAGTACCGGTAAGAATGGCCGGAACCCCTGAGCATGGGCACAGGTAGTTCTTGCGAGGTTGAGGCCTTGAAAACATCCTGAAGCCCCATCAATGCTTTGAAAGCCGAAGCCTCCCGCCGGGGCTGTTTTCCCAGTGTGGTTCCCTCAAGGGCTATGCCAATGGCCTCTCGATGCTTAGCAGGAGCGCTACCCTTTGAGGACCGGCTTTTATGTTTAGTTACCTGAGATCCATGGGAGGAAGAAGAGGCCCTTGACGATGTCGATGCAATGGATCTGGCATCTGAAGAAGAGAGAGTACCGAGCTTTGCGGCCCAGTTCTGTCTTCCTCTTTTGGTCATCCCCATGCAGGAGACACATTCAGTTGGAGAATGATCAGATCCTAAACATTTTAGACACCAATCATGGGTGTCAGTGACGGAAATGGTACCGGCACACTTAGTACATTTTTTAAAACCACTAGTTGGCTTTTCCATGATTTAGGAGAAACGGGGCCTAATGCCCAAAATGGTGCCTAGCACCAAAGAGGAAAGTTTCTGAAAAGAAACCTTTTAAGTTTAAGGGGGGGGGGGGTTTTAAGTAAAGAAAAGAAGAGAACCGGCGGTACCGGTAGGCGTCGTGCTGTAGGCAAACGCGACCACAAGAAAGAGTTTTAAAGATGGAATTTTCTTCGGTGACAGGGAATAGGTCCTATTGACTCCGCGGAAAATGAAGAACTGAAGAGGGACAGTTGGAAAGGCGGGAAGGCAGCACACGTGCTGAGGGATGCTCCCAAAAGCGTTCCTATTGGACGCTGGGGAGCATTCCCGCACAGGCTCCGTCGGTACCGACGATACCCATATGCTTCCTGCTTGTTCCTGGAGATTAATAGCAAGTAGCAGGAGCCCGAAGTGCCACAGACTAAACTTGACTTGTTTCTTTTTATGCTGCATGTCTTCCTTGTTTGAGCAAATGCAATTCAGCTTGAAAACAGTCCTTTTTCTTAACTGCCCTAACCAAATCTGCTTTCCAAGGGCCGATTTATCCGAAGATAGGCTGTGGAATGAAAGCGTCCTGTAAGCATCAGGAATGGCACCAGTAAGGGCAGTGGAATACTCTTTTGTATAAAGACAAGTCAAATAAAGTAGACACTGGCCATTGCTCCCATGCTCACTAATTGCTGATGTTATGTCAGGCAAAATATTGTTAGCACAAAAAAAAAAAAAAACAAACAAACCCTATCAAGTCAGTGCTGACTCCTGGCAACCCAGCTGCCTCTGGGTTTTCTTGGCAATGGAGGGTAAAGTGACTTGCCCAAGGTTGCAAGAAGTGCCAGTGGGAATCTAATCCTTGATCTTCTGGGTAACTAGGCAATTGCTCTAACCACTAAGCTACTCCTCCACTCTGGTAGGGCCGTGGCCCACCCCATTCTCCTGCCTATGAGCAGACTCTCAAACACATACTCACTTGTCACCTGAGTTCCACCACCAGAGGTCAAAGGGCTTAGCGTACCTCTAAACCCCAGGCTCTAAGCGCTACAATTTACAGCACACCAAATAAATCAGTCTGACAAAGAGGACCAACATTCGTATCTGCTTGAGTTCTCAACCTGTGAGCAGCTGTTTGAAAATTGACCCCACCCCCAGAATTGGAGAGCACACAGAAAATTTATTTAACTCATTAATGAACAAAGTTCTTCCCTTTTTTCTTCAGACTGTAAATGTATATTTCAAATCACCAACAATTCTCAAATTGTCAATGCGTTAAAACAATCTAATTGCAGCCCCATTACAACAGAACCAGAGAGAAGCTTTCTATAAACACAAAAATACACAAGACAAGGTTTTCTGCCAAAGCTCATCTAGCAGTTAGAACTTCCTCCATCTCCAACATCAATGCTTACACAAAAATAATGGCTACCTCTCCTTCCCTTTTTGTCTGGACACTCCTAAGAAGAGCATATGCATCTTTCCATCATCAAAAACTTTGCTTAGTAAAACTTCTTAAGATCCTCATACTTATCAAATTGGAAATTAAGATGTTTCACCATGAATCACACACTTGGTAGTTCTATCAAAGTAGCTCTCTGCTTACCTCCTCTTAACTGTTCATTAAGCTCAATAGGAATAGGGTTGTTGCTGTGTGTACTGTATATGCCATACCTCCCTTCCCTTACATGTTAGGACCATTGGCCATATTCTATATTGCCCAAACATATTAGAATACAGCTAGATAATGACAGTCAGTCATTCTACCTCCTCCCCCAGACACATGAGATCAATACACTTGTGATTCCATCATTTAGAAACTGTTTTGTGAGGTATGTTGCCAAACGTTCACATAAAAACATCCAACAAATCACTCACCCTGTCCTATTGTTTAGGGTAAGATTCTACAATGCATTTAAGAAACAGCGTTTTAACAGGTTGCCGTGGTGGGTGTCATTTTATAAAGGCACATAGGTGCCAGTGTTTTATATAGCAGAAATTGCAAGTCATGTGAACCTGTGTACATTCATGAGCAAGTGTCTTTTAGAAACTACATATGTAAACAGCAACTGTGGCCATGCTCTAGAGTCCAGCTCCTCCTCTAAATATGCCTGCCTCAGTCTTGTAAACGCATGCCCTTCCTTATGGTACGTACATTTGTGCTGAGGTCATGCCATAAGAGGTAGTTTGCTGTGAAAAGTCATACACCATCTTGGTGTGCAAGATACGGCTGCTGCTATTGCAGACCTGTGTAAGCATGCATCTGGCTTGCTCTCCTTGTTCAGCACAGACATTTGCCTCAGCATCAGAGAGCAAAACGTCTGCATTAGACTTGTATTAGGAAACCCTGTGCTAAACTTTAGTGCAAGACTATAAAGGCATGGTTTCTGCATTTGTCACGCGATCCCCAAATTTCACTATTTATACAAATATATATGCAAACATTATGCTTCAAAAATGAGCAAAACTACTCAAATACTGGGAAAATCCTCATGCCAAGCCCCTACCTGCTAGGACCTATGAAATGAATTCAAACAGTCCGTCATGGATCAGAAAAAACTTCCTTCAATTTAATGTTATCTTAATATGATCATTCCATTTTTTATACACATACCATTTTTCCTTGCTAAGCTAAATTCAAATCTGTTAACCATAGCACCAGACACTATGGAGCTTGCTTACTAAGCAGCAGTAGTGGCTTCCGACTGATATCTGAACCACTACTGCTGCTTAGTAAACAAGCCCCTATGACTAACAGTAGACACTATGCTCTGTATTGACCGGAAGTAACTCCCTGAAGCAGCAGGAGCAAAATGCTGCCAGCAGAGTTCAATACATGATTGGGGTGAAGCGTGCGAAGTCAGATAAGATCTGATATTTAAAAAAAACAAAATTCCACAAAAGAAGTTTTAAACACAGAGCACGCACATACTGAGACTGCATGGCACTGTGTTTTGAGATTTGAAAATAGCAAGGAAAAATAGGGTAGGAAAGGTTTTCTTCTGACCAATGATGGATTGTCTGAATGAACCCAGTTCTTGGCTCAATGAATACAAAGATCTATTTTTTCTTAAACATGCAGATCAACTGGCATAAGGATTTTCCCAGCATTGAGCATTTTAGAAGCAGAGTGTTTGTTCTATTTATACATAAGTTATGCGCAGTCTATAAGAAATTCAGAGATCACGTGATAAACTTTATCTCCAGGAACAATCAGGAATGAGTCTTCACATATGGGTATCGTCGGTACCAACAGAGCCTGCGCGGGAACACTCCCCAGCGTCCAATAAGAAAGCTTTTGGGAGCATCCCACAGCGCCTGCGTGCTGCCTTCCCGCCTTTCCCAACCGCCTCTCTCCAGTTCTTCTTTTCCACGGAGCCAGCAGGTCATGTTCCTGTCACCGCAGAAGTTCTTTATTTTTCCTTTATTCTTGTGTCGCGTCTGCCTTCGACATCGGACCGGTACCGCCGGTCTTTTTTTTTTTGAAAGAAAGAAGAGAAACACACTTTATCTCTACTGCGCATTTTCCGTTTTTTGGGCCCTAGGCCTAAAATTTTCTTCATGGAGAAGCCCGCTTCTGGGTTTAAAAAAAATGCACAAAATGTGGCAGTACTATTTGTCACCGACACCCATGACTGGTGTCTAAAGTGTTTGGGAGCTGACCATTCCATCACGGATTGTATGTCCTGTACCATGATGTCTAAGAGGTCGGCAGAACCGAGCAGCCAAGCTCAGTACCCTGTTTCCCTCTGATGCAGCTTCAGTAGCATCGACGTCTTCCAGGGCCTCCTCTTCCTCCCATGGATCTCAGGTAACCAAGCATAAATCTGGCCGGTCCTCGAAGGGCAGATCTCCCTCCAAGCATCGAGATTCCTCCGGGCTTGCCCTCGAGGATTCCGCACTGGCAAAATTACCCCAACGGGAAGCTCCGGCTTCCAAAGCATTATCTATGGGATCACATGTTGACATCGATGGCTCAGCCTCAACAGATCACCTGTTGCCATGTTCTGGGGTACCGGTGGCTCCCACTGGTACCGACATCCAGACTCTGGTGGCGTCAATGGATCCGAAGATTCTGACGATGCAGCGCACCTTAACGGCTTTCATACAGGCTGCGACGCCTCTGGTACCGCAACAATCCCCATTGCTGGTACCGGCATCGCTCCCGGTACCGATTGCATAGACATCGGCTTCGGTGTCGACTGCAACGGTACCCTGTCCTATGATGCCGATCGGTACCGAACCGGTACCAATTACTCCCGATGTCGATCCCACTTGATACGGTTATCGGGCTTTACAGGAGCATCCAGACAGGCGATACTTCGATTCCTCTGAGGACTCTGATGAGTCTGAGGGTTCTGTAGAAGCATCGATACTTCTTCCTCAGGAGTCTTCTTCACCTAAACGAAGAATGTCTCCTCCAGAATACTTGTCTTTTCAAGGCTTTGTTAGAGAAGTGGCTAGGGGCCTCTCTATCACAGTGGCCCCTGAGTCAGAACCCAGAGCCAAGGAGTTGGATATTTTACAATATCCTAAAGCTCCTAAGGAGGCAGCTACTTTACCTGTTCATGAGATTCTGTATGATCTTATGTTGAGGATGTGGGAGACACCTCTCACCACCTCTCCTCATTATCGCAGGTTAGACACCAGGTATCGTGTCCCTCCTTGTCCTGGCTTCCACAAGACTCAGCTTCCTCACCACTCTATTGTGGTAGAATCTGCCATGAAGATAAAGAGTGTAAAGAGACACTCATCTAATCCTCCAGGGCATGAATGCAGGACCCTGGATGCTTTTGGCCGAAGGGTTTTCCAAGCTGCTATGCTAGCTGCTAGGATCAATTCCTATAGTCTATATAGGAATGTTTCTAAAAGAAGTCACAGATCTGCAGACTTTAACCCCTTTCATTTCAGAAGATAAAAGACAGGAGTTTCTCACTTGGCTCAAACATGTCCAAGATGTCTCCAAATTTTCCAAACATGCAGCCTTTGACTCTTGAGTGTATAAGCAGAGCTTCGGCTATTGCCATAGGGGCACGCAGAATTGCTTGGCTACAAGCTTCTGATTTGGAGCTCTGGGTCCAAGATCAATTGGGAAATCTCCCTTGTACAGGTGAAAACCTTTTTGGTAAGGATTGGCAAGCAAAGGCCACTCAGATGGATGCTGAAAACTCTGCTTTGGATCGACTTTCAAAGTCTACCTCTGCTCCTGTTAAGAAAAGATTGTTTAAAAAGACATCTTTTGCCAAAAAGGGAAGATACTATCCTGCTTATGGTAAGCAGGCATCTTCTGCAGGTCGTTTTGCTGCAAAGCGTCAGCAACCACCTAAACAGGCCAAGTCAAAGGCAGCTAGACCTTCCACGGCCCAGCAGCCTCAGCCTCCTCAGGGCCTTTGACTCGCTACTAGAGAACTTAGCCTTTCTAGCTCTGGAAGGACCAGAGCCCCTTACCATCCCAGGAAGGTTGACTTACTTTGCTCCCAGATGGGAGCAAATCACAGCAGAGCAATGGACACTCCATCATAAGGGAAGGGTACAAGCTTCATTTCTTAAGCCTTCCCCCTCACACCATGGTGAAAAACAGTTCAATTTTCCAACATCTCTCCTCAACCTTCTAGGTCAGGAGATTGCCATCCTTCTTGCCCAAGGGGCAATAGAAGTACCACCTCTTCTTCAACAAGGCACAGGGTTCTACTCCCCTTATTTTCTTATTCCAAAGAAAACAGGGGGCTACAGACCCATCTTAGATCTCAGAGAATTGAACAAATTTCTATTCAAGGAGAAATTCAAGATGATTTCTCTTGGTGCTCTGCTTCCATACCTTCAGAGTCAGGACTGGCTTTGTTCTCTAGATCTCAAGGATGCGTACACCCATGTTCTCATCCATCCGACTCACAGAAGGTTCCTTCGGTTCCTTTTTCAAGGAAAGCACTACCAGTACAGGGTGCTTCCTTTTGGTCTGGCCTCTGCACCAAGGGTGTTCACGAAATGCATGGCAGTAGTAGCTGCATTTCTACGCACTCTAGGAATATTCATCTTCCCATATCTGGACTGGCTCATTCGAGCTCCATCTCAAGCAGAGGCCAAGACTTGTCTAACCTGCACAATGCGTGTCCTTCAGTATTTGGGACTAGTAAAAAACATCCCAAAATCCAGTCTCACCCCTACTCAGTCCCTCGAGTTTATAGGGGCTTTGTTGGATACCACAACTGCAAGGGCCTATCTTCCTCGGCCCTTTGCCTACGCTTGGTGCAGTTAGCCTCCCAAATACAGTTAAAGCCCCTTTTAACTGCTCGAAAAATGTTACAACTCTTAAGCCACATGGCACCCACCGTGCATGTGGTTCCATATGCTCTCCTTCACATGAGGGCAGCTCAATGGACTTTGTCCACCCAATGGACTCAGGCATCAGGTTGCCTGTCAGACAAAATAGCAAACTCCAGTCGCCTTTTTTGGTCTCTCCAGTGGTGGAAGTCCTCAAAACCTGTTGCTGGGGTCCCCTTTTCAACAGTTACTTCCCCAAGCAACCCTTACAACAGATGCCTCTCCAATGGGTTGGGGAGCTCATCTGCAAGATCTCTCCACCCAGGGCATCTGGTCTCCACAGGAGACTTCACTACACAAATCTCTTGGAACTCAGAGCAATTTTCTTAGCTCTGAGTGTTCCACTCCCTGCTCAGCTACAGGACAGTCCTCATCCACACGGACAATCAAGTAGCCATGTTCTATGTAAACAAGCAGGGAGGGACTAGCTCTCTGTCGCTTTGCAACAAAGCTTTGCGACTGTGGGCCTTTGCCAGAGAGCATCAGATTCATTTTATGGCAGTGTATCTTCCAGGCGTTCAAAACTCTTGGGCAGACAGACTCAGTCGAGTTCTGCTTCCACACGAATGGTCCCTCCACAGGGACCAGGTAGCCAGGATTTTTTGAATTTGGGGAACCCCGGACATAGACCTATTTGCAAGTCCGTGGAATGCCAAACTTCCCCGGTTCTGTTCCAGGATTCAGTGTCAGGGAGTTCAAGCCAAGGATGCCTTCCTCCTTCACTGGGGTCAAGACTTCCTTTATGCCTTTCCACCCATTCCCCTAATTCCCAATACACTGTTCAAGCTTCAGAGAGACCGAGGTTCTATGATCCTCATAGCACCACACTGGCCACGTCAAGTGTGGTACCCTTTATTTCTGCATCTCTCTCAAGCTCCATCCCTGGAGTTGGGCTCTGCACCAGATCTTCTATCCCAGGAAGACGGAACGTTGTGGCACCCAAACCCCCAGTCTCTCCATCTCAGGGCCTGGTTGCTGAAGGCCTAGACCTTCAGGTTTTCCATCTCTCTCAGCAAGTCAGAGATATTATTCATGCTTCTAGAAAGCCTTCCACTAGACGTTCCTATGCTTTCAAATGGAAAAGATTTACCATTTGGTGTTCAGAGAAGGGTCTTAACCACTGTTCCCTCTAAGCTGTGCGTGTGTGCGCGCGCACACACCTCACCGAGCGAGCGCACATACTTTACAACAGAGCGCACAAAAATTACGGCTCTGATTCTGATAGAAAACACAGATGTCTTAAAATTTAAAAGTTATGATTGTAATTACTAGAACTTTCCTGCTTCATTTAGTAATCGTCTATTTTCATTTAATTTGATTAAAATCAGTGTGGTGTACATACTGTATTCTGATGTGTAGTTAAATTTTAAAGTATATAGCTCCGAGTGTCGTTATGTGGCGCACAAAAATTTAACCTTCCTTCAAAAGCTGCACACAGCTGATATTTTATGCGCACACAGCCTACAGAAAATTAGAGGGAACATTGGTCTTAACCCTCTTGCAATACCTTTGAATTCTTTACTAGAGTATCTTCTGCATCTTTCCCATGCAGGCCTCAAAATGAATTCGGTAAGAGTCCATTTGAGTGCTATTGCAGCGTCCCTCAAGCCTCTCAATGGACAGCCTGTTTCCTCTCATCCTCTTATTGCAAGATTCATGAGAGGCCTTCTTTTAACTAAACCTCCCATTAGACCACCTCCAGTGGCATGGGACTTAAATCTGGTTCTTGGCCAGCTTATGAAGCCACCCTTTGAACCTTTAGCCACCACCTCCTTGAAATTTCTTTGGAAGGTTATCATTCATTGCAGTCACCTCAGCACGTCGCATCAGTGAGTTGCAAGCCTTGGTGGCTAATCCTCCTTATACAAGGTTCCATCATGATAAGGTAGTCCTCAGGACCAATCCACACTTTATGGTCAAAGTGGTCTCGCCATTTCATCTGAACCAGGAGGTATACTTACCTGTCTTTTTTCCAGGACCTCATGCATCAAGTGCAGAGAGGAATCTTCATACTTTGGATTGTAAAAGAGCTCTCGCCTTTTACTTACAAAGAACACAGCAACATAGAAAGTCTTCTCAACTCTTTGTTGCTTTTGATCCTTCCCATTTAGGACTTCCAGTTTCTAAGAGAACACTGTCCAACTGGATTGCTCAGTGTATTTCTTTCACCTACCAGAGTAGGAACCTTTCTCTGGAAGGCCATGTCACAGCTCACAATGTGAGGGCCATGGGAGCCTCAATGGCTCACCTAAACTGTGTCCATCGACCAAATCTGTCGAGCGGCCACCTGGGCCTCAGTTCATACCTTCACAGCTCATTACTGTTTGGACAAGGACTCCCGCCAGGTTGCCTCATTTGGTAAGGCTGTTCTCAAACACCTGTTCCATTCCTAATCAACTCCTACCCACCTACCCTGGTTGGATGCCAGAGATCCATGGGGGGAGGTGGAGCCCTTTTCAAGGACACACAACTCTGGGGTCTCTCCCTGGCATCTGCAGCTAGGGAGTCCCCATATGTGAAGACTCATTCCTGCTTGTTCCTGGAGATAGCACAGTTACTTACCTGTAACAGGTGATCTTTGGGAACAGCAGGAATAAGTCTTCACAACCCACCCACCTCCCCTAGGAGTTGTATCTCTCTATCTTTCCTTCCCTCTCTCTCTCTCTCAGCTTTAAAACTCAAACTGGAGAGAGGCGGTTGGGAAAGGCGGGAAGGCAGCACGCAGGCGCTGTGGGATGCTCCCAAAAGCTTTCTTATTGGACGCTAGGGAGCGTTCCCACGCAGGCTCCGTCGGTACTGACGATACCCATTTGTGAAGACTTATTCCTCCTGTTCCCAGAGATCACCTGTTACAGGTAGGTAACTGTGCTTTATCTCCCTGAATCGGGTGTTGTGAAGATTTCTGCATTGTCATACTAGCCATATCTTGCTATTGGTGCAGCAGCCTAATTATTAGGCTAGGCTGATGCTCTGTGATTTCTGATAAGACACTTAAGTCTCCATTGTCACAGATATACACTCCGATTATGAGCCCTCAGGGGACAGGAAAATACCTCTAGCACTTCAGTGCAACGCGCCTTGAGCTACTACTAAAAAGAGTTGTGTGCTACATAAAACCTTCAATGTCAAGTAGACGTGCTGGGCCCACAACATAAAACCCAAGTAAAAGACCAATTCAACCAATCACTTCTATGCAGAATCACTTGTGCACAATAACTAACTTTGCACTGCTCTCTCTTGTACGAGATTCCTTGTGTTCCCTTCTTCCCAAGGACAAAATATCTTTCATTAGCAATGTGATCTTTAGCTTTGTATGTTGATTTAGAACCTGGGCACTGCTTTATTTACTCAACACTCTCACACTGTTTGCAGTGCAAGCTGAAGCAAATAGAGGAAGAAAGTTCTTCTCCTCTGTATTAGCAGCACATACATTTAAAAAAAAAAAAGGGGGGGGGGGGGAAGCACACTAGCAACAAGAACTAGCAAGTCTTTGGCAAACACCAAAATGATGACTTTCCTAATGAGACTGTTGCATGAATTGTCTTTCCAAACCTCATCACAAGCGAGTGTGACAATGTTAGTAGTGCATAGGTAAGATTTCAGGATGCATCCTTCAGCTCAAAAAGTTTAATTTCCAGTTTCAAAACATGAATAGAAACACCTTAGAGTTGCACCAGTCTACTGAAGTTTTTCAACCAACATGCTGTGGCTGAAACTAAATTTGCTATACAGGAGAATGCCTTCATCTTTGCAGTTTATAAGTACTATTCCCTCTCTAGTACTCCACACCACCTGGCATGACTTTTCCAAAGGCTCAGAGGGAAAACTGGTTTACAATGTCAAGAGACAAGTGGTTTGTGAAAGGCTGTAAACAAACCTCAAGAATCTTGGATCCTTATATACATATACATATATAGAGAGAGAGAGAGAGAGAGAGAGAGAGAGAGAGAGAGAGAGAGAGAGAGAGATAGAGAGAGAGAGAGAGAGAGAGATAGAGAGAGAGAGATAGAGAGAGAGAGAGAGAGAGAGAGAGAGAGAGAGAGAGAGAGAGAGAGAGAGAGAGAGAGAGAGAGAGAGAGAGAGAGAGAGAGAGAGAGAGAGACCTTTGCAAAATAGGATTCCAAATCATGCTACCTTGCCGTGCTGCCCCTCCCCCGGAAACGACTTCTGTAATAAAACAGGACGACCAACACTTTGACAAGTCACTTAACTGTCCACTGCCACAGGACGAGATTGTGAGCCTTCAGGGGAGAGGAAAATACCTACTGTACCTGAATGTAGTAATCTAGCCTTTTCACTCTGCTCTGTGATTGAAGCAAAACAGGCACAGATTTTAATTTTAAATATGTATAGTTCTCTCATTCATAGCTAGGAGAACCCACAAGTTGATACAGGCTGTCATGCCATACTAGTCATCTGAGGCCCATGCTGGCTTGGGAGAAGGGATATCTTCATTAGCCCCTACACCTTTGGCCTTCTGTTCCCAGATCAGTCACCTAGTCTGAAAGGCCATTTCTAGAGAAAGGAATTCCTCAGTAAAAATCTCTACAAAAGCAGGTACAGATGCAGCATTCAGCAGAGTAAAAAAAGCCATCACATTTCAGTCATATCCTTTGACTTTGAGTTGTCAAGTTACCCAGTTCCAGGAGTGAGATTTTTTGTCATGTCAGGTTTAAAATTTGTATTGCAGTGCAGCATGGTATTAGTACTCCCTGATATGACCCATTGGTGTAAGTGCTGCAGGTCCCATAATGCATCAGAATGAGATAGTCAAGTCTAGAAATGGCTTAAAATCTCATTCCTGGAACTGGGTAACTTGGCATCTCTTAACTTCTGGGATTTTTCTCCCCTCTGCTTCAGCATACCCTTCCGTCCTAGGACTGAAAAGTTGGTATCTACTCCTTAGTGACTAAAGTCTGGCCACTAGCTATTAGAAAAGAGAACACAAAGGGTGAAGATCAGATACACTGGTGCAAATCTGTTTTTTATTTCCAGAACCCCAACACATTTCGGCGTGAACGCCTTCTTCAGGGGGAACGCATCTACATCACACAATAGGGTAAAATAAACTTATATAATATAAAAGAATAAGAACATGATATCAAAAAGAAAAAACATTGTCAATATAAAATCATGAAAGCAAAATGCTAAAACTAATAAAAACAGCAAAGTTAAAAACAATATACTCATAATACCAATAAAAAGAAATAGAATAAAAATAATAATGAGTGACTCCAATAAGACCAGAATCAGAAGAAACAAATAAAATAGAAAATAGGCATTAGGCCATTACATAAGTGATAAAAAAAGATTATGTAACTAAATCTATTGCCCAATAAGAGACGGAAGATATACTTACAAAGGCACCTAGCAATGTCTTAGTTTTTAAAAAGACTCCAAACCATATAGCTATACTAAACATTTAAAACATACAAAATATATTGCATTAGAATGAGCACCCCAGAGCCAGAGGAGTATCTGCAAAGGAGGCAACACATGAACTTTCAAATGTGTAAAGGGAAAAAAGATAATGTTTTTGGTTAGAACACACAAAATACAATGCATTAGAATGGGCTACCCAGAGCCAGAAGTATCTATGAAGGAGGCAACACATGAACTTAAAAATGTATAAAGGGAGTGGATAATGTAAAAGGTAAATGTTTAATATTTAAAAAACAGTTGAAATCAGAAATGGAGGAAAGGGTGGACCATAGTTAATTATACTATTGACAGCCATATTGAAACGTGTAGTGAACTCACAACAGATTCTAAATCTTCCCGGAAAACTAATAAAGGGCTTAATTTGACAAATGAAAGGGGAATAAATGCGTTAAAAAGAGAGCAAATTATTCTTATTGTCATGATATGAATAGCGTGAGTAATGTCAAACACTAAAAGCAGTCAGGAACATAAGAAGCTTGCTGCAGAAGCAAAAACGCAAAATAAAGACCTTTTCAAGTACATTCGTAGCAAAAAACCTGTGAGAGAGTCAGTTGGTCCGTTAGATGATAAAGGGGTTAAAGGAGCACTAAGAGGCGACAAGGCGATAGCGGAGAGACAATGAATTCTTTGCTTCGGTCTTTACTGAGGAAGATGTAGGGATGTTACCCATGACTGAAGTGGTATTTAAAGGTGCGGAAGAATTGAAGGAAATATCGATACATCGGGAAGATGTCTTACAAGTATTAGATAAACTGAAGAGTAGTAAATCACCTGGGCCGGATGGTATACATCCAAGGGTGTTGAAAGAACTGAAATATGAGATTGCAGAACTGCTATTAGTAATCTGTGAACTATCATTAAAATCATCTAATACCTGAAGATTGGAGGATCGCCATTGTAACACCAATTTTTAAAAAGGGTTCCAGGGGTGATCCGGGAAACTACAGACCGGTGAGCCTGACGTCAGTACTGGGAAAAATGGTAGAAACCATCATAAAGAACAAAATTACTCAGCATGTAGATAGTCACAACCTAATGGGAGACAGCCAACATGGCTTTAGACAAGGAAGATCTTGTCTTACTAATCTGTTATGTTTTTTTGAAGGAGTGAATAAACAGGTGGACAAAGGTGAGTCGGTTGATATTGTGTATGTGGACTTTCAGAAAGCCTTTGACAAGGTCCCTCATCAGAGACTTTTGGCAAAACTAAAGAGTCATGGGATAGGAGGCAGTGTACTATTGTGGATCAGGAACTGGTTAAAAAGATAGAAAGCGGAGGGTAGGGCTAAATGGCCATTTTTCCCAATGGAGAAAGGTGAATAGTGGTGTACCCCAAGGATCTGTGCTGGGTCCGCTGCTTTTTGACATATTCATAAATGACCTGGAAAGTGGAACAATGAGTGAGGTTATCAAATTTGCAGATGACACAAAACTATTTAAAGTTGTTAAAACCCAAGAGGATTGTGAAAAATTGCAAGAGGATCTTGATAAATTGGAAGAGTGGGCATCAAAATGGCAGATGAAATTTAATGTGGACAAGTGCAAGGTTATGCACCTTGGGAAGAACAACCCAAACTATGGTTACATGATGCAAGGTTCCACATTAGGAACCACCACCCAGGAAAAAGATTTAGGCGTCATTGTGGATACCATGTTAAAACCCTCGACCCAGTGTGCAGCGGCGGCCAAGAGAGCAAATAGAATGCTAGGTATGATAAGGAAAGGAATGGAAAATAAAACAAAAGATATTATAATGCCTCTATATCGTTCCATGGTGAGACCGCACCTTGAATATTGTGTGCAATTCTGGTCGCCGTATCTTAAAAAGGATATAGCGATTTTAGAAAAGGTACAGAGAAGAGCCACCAAAATGGTAAAGGGGATGGAAGGATACTCCTATGAAGAAAGGCTAAAAAGGTTACGGCTCTTTAACCTGGAAAAGAGACGGCTGAGGGGAGATATGATAGAAGTCTATAAATTAATGAACGGAGTGGAACGGGTAAACGTAGATCGATTGTTTACCTTATCAGAATATAGAAAGACTAGGGGACATGCAATGAAGCTACAGGGTAAACTATTTAAGACTAATAAAAGAAAATATTTTTTCACTCAGCTTGTAATCAAACTCTGGAATTTGTTACCGGAGGATGTAGTAAAGGCTGTTAGTGTAGCTGGGTTTAAAAAAGGTTTGTACAAGTTCCTGGAGGAAAGGTCCATAAACCATTATTAAGAAGTGACCAAAGATATCAATGCTTGACCCAGTACAAGCATTGTGGAACTTGTGTCTCTTGGGGAAACTGTTAGGTACATATGACCTAGATTGGCCACTGTTGGAAACAGAATACTGGGCTTAATGGACCTTGGTCTAACCCAGTATGGCATATCTTATGTTCTTAAGTGAAAAATGTGTATGCACAACGAGAGAGGGAACGGATTCAGCTTAGTAATGCCAAAGTAATGACATTATAGCAGTATCAAAACCTAAAATCTGTCTGGGGCCAAAAGGGCAACTCAAAATGTACTTCTTAAAGACTGCAATCAAAAGAGGTAAAACTAAAAGTGTGAGGGGAGATAATTAGAAGCGCGAACGATCGTGAAAATCAATGGGTCACAAAAAAATCTTACCTTAAAGCCAAAGAACGATCTTATATTCAAGTAGCAAACTTTAGAGGCATAGGAACTGTGAAATAATGACAGCACAATATTGTTCAGTGCTGTAGCAAAGAAAGTAAAGGCATGTCTTGCCGGATGGCGTCTTTTTATATGTTTAATTTTTCACGCACATTGCCTGCCGATTGACAGCTTGTCGCGCATGAGCAGAGGTGGCACAGGCTCCAAAGTTCAACAAATCTCTTGTGCATTCCATAGACAGATGGCGAGTTCCACTACATTATAGATACATAGGCGGCTCGGCTCTATAATGAGGCCAAGTGAGGTGGTGGCCTCAGGCAGCAGCTTTTTGGGCTTTTTGGGGGTGGCAAAATTGCCTCCAAAAAGACCGCCGTCACCGCCTCACTCAGCCTTCAAAATAAAATTTAAAAAAAAAAAAAAAAAAACCTCCGGCGAAAGCAGCTGCCACTGCTGCTCTAGCGGCAGCAGCAGCAGAATGAGGAGTCCCTGTTTCCCATCAGTGCCGTGGGCTCAGCTTTAACAGAGCTGTGGTTAAGGGAAACACTGTCCCAAAGCAGAGCCAAGGAAACCAGCAGGCTCTCCAGGGGGGGGGGGGCGGCCGGGCGGCTGCAGGGCTCCTCATTCTGCCACTGCCGCCGCTAGAGCAGCAGCAGCAGCTGCTTCTTATGCCGGAATTTTGTTTTGTTTTTTTTCAATTTCCTTGAGTTGGGGGTGGCGGGGTCTAGGACTGGAACTGGGCTGATGGGCGGGGGTGTAGGATAGGAAATGGGCTGATCAGGAGGGGGGCTAGCACTGGTAATGGTCTATGGGGGGTTAGAATTGGAAATGGGCTGATGGGGGTTAGGGCTGGTAATGGGTTAATGGGGGGTTTAGTACTGGAAGTGGGCTGATCAGGAGGGGGCTAGGACTGTTAATAGGCTGATGGGGGGGTTAGGACTGGAAATCGACTGATGGGGGTTAGGACTGGAAATGGGCCATCGGGGGGGGGGTGTTAGAACTGGAAATGGGGTGATGGGGCTTAGGACTGGAAATGGGCTATGGGGGGAGACTAGGACAGGAAATGGGCTGATTGGGGTGCTAGGACTGAAAATGGACTAATTGGAGGGTTATGACTGGTGGTGGGCTGATTGGGGGGCTAGGACTAGAAATGGGCTGATAAAGGGGATAGGACTAGAAATGGGCTGGGACAGGAAATGGGCTAATAGGGGAGGGGTGGAGAGTGCTGCTGGCCCTGGAAGAAAACTAGGGGCTAGGGCTACAAATGGGCTGATGTGGGGGGGGGATGGTAGAATAGGACTGGAAGGGAGCAGATACCGAGAGGGTCTGCCAGGGGAAGGATGGGGCAGGAAGGGAAGGAGAGGGCTGGAAAGGAGCTGTCACCTGGAATGTACCGAAGGGGGACTGGAAGGGAGCTGACACTTGGGGATGGGAGGAGTGGTAGGTAGCTGGGTAATAGGGAGGAGCCTGGAAGGGAGCTGACATGTGAATGGCACTGGAAGAGAGATGGACAGAGGGTAGGGAGGCTGGAAGGGAGCTGACTAGGGGGTGGCACAGAGTGAACCTGAGCTGATACCTGGGATGGTATTTGGATTAGATGGGGCTGTACAGTGGGAAAGGAGGGGGACTGGAAGGGAATTTTATTTATTTACATTCTCTTATATACCGCGCTATTCTGCATCAGTGCGGTTTACATTGAACAAACTGAAATTACATTGAACAGGGCATTATAACTTGGAGATAACCCTCCATAGCCCATGTTCCCTGTAAAATAGTTAAGTGGCTTGCCCAAGACCACAAGGAGCACCTGTAGGACTAGAAACCCCAGTCCTTTTGGCCCAAGGTTGCTGTCCTCTAGTGGGATTTGAACCCCCGACCTTCCGGACACAAATGGCAGTCATGGGAATGCAAGGTGGTTGACATTGGAAGGTACTGGGAGGGGAGGACTGGAAAAAGGGGACTGATACTGGGGAGGGTTACTGAAACTGGAAATGGGCTGATGGAAGGAAGTGAAGAAAACAAAAGGAGAGATAAGAAATGGCAGATGGACCATGGACCACAGAAAGAGAGCTAAGAGAAGACAGGAAAGCAGAAGCCTCAGATCGGGACCAGCATGATCAGAGAATAAAATGGTCAGACAACAAAAGGTAGAAAAAATAATTATTTAATTTTGGTGATTGGACTTTGTGCTATTTTTATATTTTACACAGTATTGAAGAACTGCATCTCTTATTTATCTGATGTTGCACTGCATGTGGACTCTGGCTTCTTGGGGTTTCAGTTCAAATTTTGTCTACATATTTTTATTTTTACTTTAGATTGTGGTTACTTATTCTGTACTTGAAGGTCGATGTGTGTGTGTGACTGAGGTCAGGTGTTCTGTTAACATGCAGTTTGTATATAAAGATCTATACTATACTGTAGTAATTTGACTTGTTCAGCTTTTCAAATAGGTGTATGGATGTTCCAGGGCCCACTGTAGTATTTACAGTGATGCTTTTTTTGGATGGGCTCCTTATGTGACTTTTGGAAGTTTGTGCTAATATGGTATGGTAGGTTTGCTTTTTGTTGTAAGGTATTTTATTAGTTCACAATATGCTTGGTACTGGAGAATAGTGGTTGTTAGTGAGATGATCAGAATCAGATTTATTTATTTATTTTTTTTTTTTAATATTGAGTTCTGTGGGTGAATGTCCTGGTTCTGCTCTGCACCTACTGTGGATGCAAAATATACGTTGAAAAAGAAAAAGGGAGAACCATAACGCAGTTTAACACAAATTAAAAATGGGTTATAATTTAGTTTTATAAACTGTGCTATTGATTCTTGCTGTCTTTTAGTTCCTTGGTGTGCAAAGTGGACCGTACCTAGCCCTGTGCAAGCAGTGCAGTCACACAGGGCGCAAAGGCTTGGGGCGCATTTCGGCTCTCTGCTGTGCCCTGCTGCTGCTGGCAGGACAATAGCAGGCAGTTAAAAAGCACCCAAAGCCTTTTCGCAGTACTTTAAGCAGGTCTGGTCCCTCCCTCCTCCGACATGTCAGAGCAGGGAGGGACAGATCTGCTTAGAGTGCCAGCGCCTTTCAGATTGGGTGCATGCCCCCTCCTCCTCCCTATACCTCCGTCCAGTGCTGCCTGCTCTTTCCCTGCTGCCGGCGCTGCCGTGAAAAAAACAGAGGGTGGCAGTAGCAGGTAAAGAGCAGGCAGCGCTGGACAGAGGTATGGGGGAGAGGGGGCGTGCGCCCGAGGTGCAAGTTGCACATGGTGCAATTGCACACAGGGCCATATCGAGCTGCAAACATCTTGCATTTCCTCCATATAATCTAATCGGCTCTTTGGTTTGGTTCAGTTTGACTGGATTTCTGAAAAAGCCACGCCGCCCTCTAAGGTGATGGGGGGGGGGGGGGCGCCATCTCATTCTTCGCCTCAGGCAGCAGACTGCCTTGAGCCGCCCCTGTATAGACAGAGTCTGTGATAGTTACATGACCATGGGAAAGGGCAGAATATAGAGTTACATCTTTTTTTTGATGAAATAAAGCAAAAGTAAAGACGGCTAACAGTATAATTAACTATGGTCCACCCTTTCCTCCATTTCTGATTTCAACTCAGTTTTTTAAATATTAAACATTTACCTTTTACATTATCCACTCCCTTTATACATTTTTAAGTTCATGTGTTGTATATCTTTAGTCTCTTATTGGGCAACAGATTTAGTTACATAATCATTTTTTCATCACTTATGTAAATTAGTTAGGTTTCTTCTGATTCTGGTCTTATTGGAGTCACTCATTTATTATTTTTATTGTTCTATTTCTCTTCATTGGTATTATGAGTATATATTGTTTTTAACTTTGCTGTTTTTATTAGTTTTAGTATTTTGCTTTCATGATTTTATATTGACAATATGTTTATGTATTTTTGATATCATGTTCTTATTCGTTTATATTATATAAGTTTATTTTACCCTATTGTGTGATGTAGATGCGTTCCCCCTGAAGGGTTCAAGCCAAAACGCATTGGGGTTCCTGAAATAAAAACAGATTTGCACCAGTGTATCTGATCTTTGCCCTTTGAGGTTCCGTGCGGAGGTCACGCTCCCTTGTTGGTTCCTTCACTAGCTAGTAGAAAACAAGAACTAAGGGACCAATGCAGAAACCCTGCACTAGAGCCCACCACTCTAGGTTTCAACCAGTTCAGTGCCGACGTTTTGCACAGCAATGTTATAAGCAAACCTATTACCTGTGAACAAAAAGTCAGTACTAAACCAGGAAAGCAAGCCACACATGTGCACAGGGGTCTGCGTTAGCAGCCCCTGAATATTGTGCAAGTTCTGGCATGCTGTCCTGGTGGGTCATCTTGAAATGAAATTAGACACTTCACTTCAGATGATCCAGGCATCAGGAAAGCCCTCCAATGCCATAATCCAAGGCATTAACCCTCCGCTGCCTTAGGTACACATAGACTGAGCCCTTTGGGGACAAGGGAATGTATCCAGTACCTGTTTGCAGTGATTACATAATGCAAACCACTTTGATTGAAGGATAAGATGGTATAGAAAACTGATTAAATAAGAGGATGGGAGCCAGAGCCCCCCCATCCAACAGGTACCAAAATCTTTGGTGGTTGGGTCCCCCTCCCCCGATCTCACCTCCCTTTTCATAAAATCATTGATGGCCCATGGGCTCCAGCATGACTCCAAACAAACTAGTCAGTCGCCTAATGTGCCAACATTCCCAGGGCACCCACTGCCACCACTGCTGCCCCTCTCTAGTATTGCTGCCACTGCAGGTCCCATTTAAACAGCAATATATCCCTTTCCCAAACTCTGGCAGTGTGTTGACTTTCCTTCTGTGACTTGCTGCTTCCACCCCCTCCTTGTTTGATGGGGTGGAAGCGGCAGGTCAGTGAGAAGGAATGGCAACACAGTACCAGAGAGTTTAGTTAAGCATTGAGTTGCCATTTAAAATGGTATTACTGCCATTGCAATTCCCAGTGGCAGCATGGGGCAGGGGTAGGGGGTAGTAGGACTGAGGACTCACCTAGGGCACCTCATATCCTCGCACTAGCCCTGACGAAGCCTCCCCTCCCAGCCTCTTGGAGTATGGGTGGCTTCATGGGCCTCTAATAAGAGGTACTGTGGTAGGGATGGGGGAAGCTTAACTGAATGGGAGGCAGGAGTGATGCCCACTTGCTCTTGTCTTCCCACTGCCATTCCTCAAAATGGCTGTATGTGACCCCATGTGGTGCATCCTGGGAATTTTCTTGTTTAGCAGACTGAGGCCCCCCCCTCCCAGGCCGTGCATCCTCAGTGTACACCATGTGGGGTAAGGCGCAGCTATTTTGAATAATGGCAGCAGGGAACCCAACAATTGCAGGATTTCCTTCTCTTCTCATGACTTCACTTTGCCCCTCCTCCTTTGCTGATTTCACTCTGCTCTTGATGCTCGTCACCAGTGTTTTCTAGTCTCTGGATCTCACTTTGGCTTTCGACTTGGTGGATCACACTATTTTTTGTTCTCAGCTTTCATTTATTGGTGTATCAGGTTCTGCACTTGCTTGGTTTTATTCTCATCCTTCTTGTTGTTTAGAGTCTAGTCTTCTCAAATTTCTGCTCCTCAATCTCTTCACTGTGGTGTCCTACAGGGCTCTGTTCTGAGCCCTATCCTGTTTAATATTTTCTTGGCCACACTTGTGTTTATCGAATCCCTGGATATTGTTTACTTTGTTTATGCCTGAGAACATACAGTTGCTTTTTCGCTTTCCTATCCATTCCCCCTTAGTTGTCTCTCAGATCTCTGGTAAACAGGACACAATTGCTGACTGGCTCTGCAGTCATGGTCTGGTGCTTTATACCTTTAAGTCCGCCTCTTTTGTTTACCCTCCCAAGTCCTCTTACACTCTGCGCCGTCATCAATACATGAGGTTCCACTTTCCTTTGAACCTTTCCCTAAGATTCTGGATGTTCGTTTTGATTCTCGCTCGTCTCTTGCCTCCCATATTTCTTTGGTGGTTCAGCGTTGTTCTTATATTCTTTGCCAGCTTCAGTCCATGTCACATCTCTTTGAATGCTCGTCTCTCCATCTGCTAGTTCTCATTGCTTGTCCCACCTTGACTATGCCAACTCTTTTCTGGTCTGCCTTTCTCCCAGATTTGTAGGTTACAAGTCTTTGATCATATCGCGCCCCTCTTTCTGGCTGAGTGTTGGTTACCTGCTTTTCATGTTCAGTTTAAGATCCTCGTTTTCACTACATTTCTGTCTTCTTTCTGTATATACCCCCTCCAGGGCTCTCCGTTCTGCTTCTCAAGGTCTGCCAACTGTTCCCAGTCCCCATTTGATTCGCACTTCCCTAGCCTGCTCCTCAGCTTTCAGCGCTGTGCTTTATGGAACGCTGCTTCTTTTCATTCCCAGCTATCATCTTCATCTTTTAAGTCCCAGTTGAAGTCTCATTTTATTTTCCTTTGCTTTCCCTGCAGTTACAGTACTTCTTGACTGTTCTCTCTCCATTCTGCTCTGCAGCTGACTGTTCACTGTCCCCCTTTTTTTGCCAGTTTTCATTCCCCTTGATTTTGTAACCTAGGCCATCCACCTCCCCTTTGTGCCCTTCACTCACTTCCCTTTCTTTCCCATCGTCTTGTTCATCTCTTTCCCTCCCATTTTAACTTTGTATGCCGCCTAGTTGCTTCCACTTTAGACGGGTTATCAAATACAACACAACAAACAGTAGAGTGTGGGTATCACTCCTACCTCCCATTTAGTTAAAAGGTACCATGGGGGAGGCCCACGGAACAGCCAATGATTCTGTGAAGTGGTTGAGGGGGAAGATTGGAGGCTATAGACCAATGATTGTTTGTTGGGGGAGGGGGCAGGGGGATTCCCCAAATACAGGGATCTGAGGAAGTGTCAGACCACCTCAGATGATCCTTTTGCTCCTGGCTGGATCTTTATACCTGCCTGAAGCTGGTATAAAAAGATTCAGCATTAGAAGCAATGAAAGGCAAAAAACAAAAAACAAACAAAAAAACAAAAAAACCACTGTGCTAAGTTTCGCCCCCCCCCCCCCAATAAAGAATAGAGTGAGTAACCAGTGGTATTTGAACCCTGGTCATTCTGGTCCCAGGCTATTGCCTTAATCACTAAACTAATCCTCCACTAAATGTGCTATGACAAAAAACGAAAATGGACTCACTGCCTCAAGTTCTGGTTGGCTTTATTACTTGCAACCCTAAATGTGAGAATTAAGTAATGTTAGAGAATTTTTTTTATACCCAAATTTTCTTTCCTTGAATCATGCTAGACAGTTCAGACAAGTGGGTTAGGCTCTCCTGCCCACAGGTTAAGGCAGACTTGAGAATCTTTCAAAATGTTATCCTCAGAAAGCAGAACCATTGCTGCAGCACTTAGAGGAAACTAAGACGACCCTTCCCAAGAAGCAAGCAGGACAAGCTCAAAAAAAAAAATTCAAATTCTGAATGTCAATCCCCAACCATAGATTAGAACAATTGGAAGTATTCGGTTCTCTTGCCATAATACTGTGTCTGTAACAGATACCAAATATAATCAAGTAGCAGTGGTCCCCAAAGGAACAGGCGTGAAAGGGTAACATGAGGATGCTTAAACCCAGGGATGATCTAACCATCAGGCAAGACTAGGCAGCTGCCTAGGGCAGCAGTTTCCAAGGCAGCAAAGCAGCATTTAAAGCAACATAATAGATTTCGATAGCCACTAAATTAAAGAGCCAACAGTACACATTCTTTTACTTGCAGGAAAGCATAGTTACTCACCTTAACAAGTGATCTCCGGGAACAGCAGGAATCAGTCTTCACATATGGATGAATATCACCAATGGAGCCCATGCTCCCCAGCATCCAATAGGAAAGCTTTTGAGAGCAGTCCCTGTGCCTGTGCATCTGCCTTCCCAACTCCTCTCAGTTAAGTTTGTAGCTGAGAAATAGGGGGGGGGGGACGGGGGAGGACAGAAACTATCCTACAATTCCTCCTAGGGGAGGATGGTGGGTTGTGAAGACAGCTTCCTGCTGTTCCTGGAGATCATCTGTTACAGGTGAGTAACTATGCTATCACCAGGAACAAGCAGGAATGCAGTCTTCACATATGGGACTCATTAGCTCCCAGGAACCAGGCTGGTATGGGGGAAGAGTGGATTGATCCCCTATTAAAAATGCAGGAGCTAAACAGAAGGAAACATTTGCGGGCCATCTATTTCATGAGGGATGGTTCTGCAAAGGTAGCCTGGTATCCTGAGAAGTCCAGGACAGAGGGTAGGAGTTGAGTTTTAAGTCCCAAAAAGATGCTGGAGAACAGCCTGGCCAAAGACAGCATCCTGGTGGGAGTCTGTCAAGGCAATAATGGGCCACAAAAGGCGTGTATTGAACACCAGGTGGCTGCTTGACAGATCTCCTGAATGTTTACTGAAACCGACATTGCCCATACACAATGAGCAGTAATGTGACCCTCCAAGGAGAGTCCTGCTGAGCATAGGCAAAAGAGATGCAGTCCGCTAACCAGTTGAATAGAGTATGATTGGTCAATGGGAGACAGAGGTAACTAGGATTGAAGGAAATTAACAATTGAGAAGACCTCCTGTGATCTTTGGTTCTGTTCAAATAGTAAGCCAGTGCTCGCTTGCAATCCAGAACGTGCAGTGCTGCTTCAGCCTGAGACATGTGGGGTCTGGTGAGGAAAATTAGTAGGATAACAGAATGGTTGAGATGAAACTGAGAAATCACCTTTGAAAGGAAGTGTGGATGTTTACGGAGAACCACCTTGTCATGGTGGAAACAAGTATAGGAAGTATTTGCTACAAGGTCTTGCAGTTCACCGATTAAACTAGCTGAAGTGAGAGCAATGAGGAAGATTGAACCTTCAGCCACTGCTTCACTAAAGTTCCTCTCTTGGAAGATAAAGGGTGGCTTGAAAAGTTGGGCCAAACCACATGGAGATCCCAGGCCACGGGGAGCAGGGAGGTTTTGAGAGAAGACCCCCCCCATGAAGCATGTCACTAAAAGTTGCAAGTTCTCAATTTTTATTATATCGATGGGATAAGGGTTCCTTAACCTGTAAGTTGTTTCTTTTGTACATTCTTTACTGTAACAAGTGTGTATCTTGCGGTTATAGTGAAATTGCATAAATAAATAAAAAAAGGTGCAAGAAATTAGATCACCCATCCCAAGTCTCGCGAGATGCCACTATGGCACTAAGATGTACCCTAAGAGGGATAAGTGAAGGAGATACTGAAGTAGTGGCTCCACTGGGCAAACAAAAGAATTGTGCTTTGTGGACCACCAGGATGAAAACCTTCACCATTTGAAGGCATAAGAGTGCCTAATTAAATCTTTGTGGGAAACAAGGATAACCTTTACCACCTCTGAAAGGTCAAGGTCAGCAAGTACTACCATTTCAGGAGCCAAGCCATTAGGTGTAGGAGTGAGGATTGGGATGGAGCAGTGTCCCCTTGTTCTGTGAGAGGTCAGGTGCACATCCCAGGTTAAATGGTTGAGTGAGACGTAGAAGCAGAGGAAATCATGGCTGGTGAGGCCAAAAGGGGGCTACAGAGGTTCGAGCCCTTTCCAGCCTGGAATCGGAAAAGCATTTTGGGTATCAGTTGTATGGGTGGGAATGTGTAGCACAATCCTTGTTCCCAGTGGAGAAGGAAAGTGTCCAGGGCCTGTCAGTGTAGTAGTGACAGGGTCCTGGAATAGAAGAGTGGAAGCTGCGTGTTTGGCAGAGTAGCAAAGAGATCCATGGAGTGAAGTTCCCCACATCTGGAAGATCTGGGCAGCTGTTTCCACAATAGAGCATCCATTCATGTTGAGCTTGCCTGGGAGATATACCACTGAGGTGGATGCGGTGTGCAAGACCTAATGTCCAGAGATGGGTCACTTCATTGCTGAGGGGACATGATCCTGTCCCTCCCTGCTTGTTCACATAGAACATTGCAAGCTGGTTGTCCATTCTGACTATGACAGATTAGCCAGCCAGGTGGTGTTGAAAACCCCATAGTGCACTGGTGAGAGCTTGTAGCTCTAGGAGATTGATCTGCTGAGCAGATCCTGGAGGTATCCACAACCCTTGAGTGGTCAGGTTGTTCAAATGGGTACTCCAACCCAGTTTGGATGCATCCATCATCAGAGTGCATTGTGGTGAAATCATCCAAAAAGGTGACTTGACGAGCAGATTGGGGGGGGGGGGGGGGACACCACCACTGTAGTGAGTTGATCAGGTGAGGGGTGATGGAGATCTTGTCCAAGACATTCCACTGCCTGTGTCTGAGAAGTGTCCACTGTGCTGGATGCATATGTGAGCAAAGATGATGACATGGATGGTGGAGACCATGTGACAAGAGGCTTAGCATCGCTCAAGCTTTTACTTGCTTTGTCTTAACATGGCTCTGGCTAGCTTGATGAGGTGGAACAACAATCCTGAAGAAGGGAGGCCTTGGCCTGTATAGTGTCTAGA
Organism: Ichthyophis bannanicus; assembly: GCA_033557465.1. Lineage (NCBI taxonomy): Eukaryota > Metazoa > Chordata > Amphibia > Gymnophiona > Ichthyophiidae > Ichthyophis > Ichthyophis bannanicus. Next base: position 211,015,616 of record CM066034.1, read on the forward strand.
AGTGTACAGATGAACTCTAGGTTTTGAGTTGGGGTGAGGTGAGACTTTTGATAGTTTATGAAGCAGCCCAGATGTTTGAGGACTGTTATGGTACAGTGAAGGGCATTCATTACTTCCTGAGGGGATTCTCCCCTTATGAGCCAATCGTCTAAGTAAGGGAAGACTAATATCCCCAAGGTGTGTAGGTAGGCAGCTACAACTGCCATGCATTTTGTAAAGACCCTTGGGGCAGAGGCAAGGCCGAAGGGTAGAACACAATATTGATAGTGGTCTGTCTAATATATGAAGCACAGATACTGCCTGTGAGATGGCTAGATCAGTATGTGCATATATGCCTCCAAGTCCAGAGAGCAAAGCCAATTGTGTTGCTGGAGGTACGGTAGAAGAGTTCCCAGAGAAGTCATTTTTGAATTTCTCTGACCATGAATTTGTTTAGGTCCCCAAGATCTAAAATGGGTCTAACCCCCCCTGTTTTCTTTGGGATGAGAAAGTAAGGAGAATAGAAGCCCATCCAGTGTTCTGAAGGTGGAACGCATTCTATAGCACCCTGTGCCAACAAGGTGGTCACCTCTGCGCTTCATAGAGTGCTTTGGAGTGGTTGATGGTGGTATTCCTCTGAATCTGATGGGGGATAGGTTTGGAAGTGGAGTCGGTACCCCTTTTGGACAATTTGTATTGTCCATTGCTCTACTGTGATGAGGTGCCACCTCTGGGCAAAACGGCAAAGTCTACTTGCTATATGGGTGGGCTGGGGTTCCACCAGAGGCAGATTCATTGAGAGCATCACCAAAATCAAAAGCCCGCACTAACAACTTCTTACTGTTATAGAGATGTAGTTACTATGCTTGAGTTCATTGTCCCTGAGGAAGCCAGTTAAGGCGAAACGAAAGCTTTTGTTGGACTATTAAGAACTGTCTCGGCATTGATTCTGCTTCTCTGGCTGTCGGATTTTGTATTTGGAAACTGTCAAAAGTGTGTGTGGTCCTGTGACGGCGTGAGAATTTTCAACAAAACCTCAAAGTTGAGTATACTATTTACATTTGAGATGTTGTTATGCTTCATTTTATGAAACTCCTTTATTGTTTCTTTGTAGGTTGAATAGCCTCTACGGGGCTGGTTAGTGCTGCCTTGGATATCCATACACACTTGGGATATATTGAGTATATTAAAAAATTTTTGAAATCCCGAAAAAGTACTTTTAGGTGATTGTGTGAATTTTTAATAAAGATATAATTTGATAAGAATTAGTGATATTTAATTGGAATAATAAATTATAAAAAGGCTTGGGGCCCGTGATGTGGAATTTACCATCTACCCCTATGGTGAGCTGTTTCGCCAAGTGCTGGGGAAGATTTCTCTGAGGCCTGTTTGCCTTTATTGAATTGTTGATTGGATATAATAATTGGAATTTGAAAAAAAAGGGGAATTAAGGAAGGTTGGTGCTTGGTAGTTTGTCTTATTTCCCTTCCCTGCAGTTCTTTGGTGTGGTAAGAATAAAACAATCCATAAAAAAAACAGTAAAAATGTGTTGATATATCCATGTGTGAGAGAAATATGTATTCATATAAAATTGTGACAAATCTGACTAAATTTAAGATAACAAAAAGTTATAATTTATATTCATGGGTCAATAAAATAAATGGACAATTCAACACAACTGAATAAAGAGAGGAGAGGAGGAAATTTAAAGGGGGAAGAGGGATTTAGAGCATAGATTCATACCCCAGGGATTCTTAAAATCATGTGAAACCCAGCTATATATAAGTCAAAATACAAATGCTATGGGGGTGGGAGGAAGGTGGAAGAGTCACAGAATTGTGGAAAGTAAAACTATGAGACATACAATATAATGCAATTCATACTCTGGTCGATCCAGATACTTTTAGTCTATATATCTCTTTATTGAATAGCCTCACATCACATACATTGTTTATTATGCATAAATTGTATTTAATGTATATCATTTGCACACTTGCTTCATGTTCAATAATACATGTCAAAAGAAAGCACAGTTACTTACCTGTAACAGGTGATCTCTGGGAACAGCAGGAATTAGTCCTCACATATGGGTACGTCGGAACCGACGGAGCCTGCGCGGGAAAGCTCCCCAGCTTCCCTGAAAGGAAGCTTTTGGGGCCTCCCACTGCACATGCGCGCTGCCTTCCCGCCTTCCTGACCAGCTCTCCTCAGTTCGAGTTTATAGCTGAGACAATAGAGAGAGGAAAGGAAGATAGATAGAAGATACAACTCCTAGGGGAGGTGGGTGGGTTGTGAGGACTAATTCCTGCTGTTCCCAGAGATCACCTGTTACAGGTAAGTAACTGTGCTATCTCCAGGAACAAGCAGGAATAAGTCCTCACATATGGGGACTCCCTAGCTAAGATGCCTGGGAGATCCCGTTCCAAGGGTTCGCCATCTTCGTATGGATCTCAGGCATCCATCCTGGGAAGGTGGGCAGGAGTTGTTCAAGTATGGAACAGGTGTTTGAGGACAGCCTGACCAAACAAGGCATCCCGGCGGGAGTCCTTGTCCAAGCAGTAATGGGCTGTGAAGGTATGAACCGAGGCCCATGTGGCGGCTCGACAGATCTGATCTATGGAGACAGAGTGAAGATGAGCCATAGAAGTGGCCATGGCTCTCACATTGTGAGCTGTGACATGGCCTTCCAGAGAAACGTTTTTACTCTGGTAAGCAAAGGAAATACACTGAGCAATCCAATTGGAAAGTGTACGTTTGGAGACTGGACGTCCCAAATGAGAAGGATCAAAAGCCACGAAAAGCTGGGAAGACTTTCAATGTGGCTGAGTCCTGTTGAGGTAAAAGGCAAGAGCTCTTTTGCAATCTAAAGTATGAAGGTTCCTCTCTGCACTGGATGCATGAGGAGCTGGAAAAAAAGACAGGTAGATATACCTCTTGATTAAGATGAAAAGGCGAAACCACTTTGGGCATAAAGTGGGGGTTCGTCCTAAGGACCACCTTATCATGATGAAATCTAGTATAAGGTGGATTAGCCACTAAAGCCTGCAGTTCAATGATGCGGCGAGCTGAAGTGACTGCAATGAGGAAAACTACCTTCCATGGAAGAAATTTCAAGGAGGTGGAGTGTAAGGGCTCAAAAGGTGGCTTCATAAGCTGACCTAGAACTAGGTTCAAGTCCCATGCTACCGGAGGAGGTCGGATGGGAGGCTTAGTTAGAGTCAGGCCTCTCATGAATCTTGCAACAAGCGGATGAGAGGAGACAGGTTGTCCATTTATAGGTTTTAAGGATGCTGCAATAGCACTCAAATGGACTCTTACTGAATTCGTCTTAAGGCCTGCATTAGAAAGATGCAGGAGATAGTCTAGTAGAGAATTCAAAGGAAGTGCTAGAGGGTCAAGACCCTGTTGAGCACACCAAATGGAAAAGCGTTTCCATTTGAAAGCATAGGAACGCCTCGTGGAGGGTTTCCTAGAGGCATGCAGGATATCTTTCACTGGTTGAGAAAGATTGAAGTCATGAAGGCTTAGGCCTTCAGTAACCAAGCTCTGAGGTGTAGGGACTTGGGGTTTGGGTGCCACAAAGTCCCTTTCTCCTGAGAGAGAAGGTCTGGCACAGCTCCCAGGTCCAGGGAGGGTCCCTGGGAGAGATGCAGAAGTAGAGGGAACCACACTTGGCGTGGCCAGCGTGGAGCTATGAGGATCATGGATCCGTGATCCCTCTGGAGTTTGAACAGAGTCTTGGGAATCAAAGGAATGGGTGGAAAGGCATATAGGAATTCCTGACCCCAATGCAGGAGGAAGGCGTCGTTGGCCTGAACTTCCTGACACGGAGTCCTGGAACAGAACCAGGGAAGTTTGGCATTTCACAGACTTGCAAAGAGGTCTATGTCCGGGGTTCCCCATTCCTGAAAGATTTTGCCTATCTGGTCCATATGTAGGGACCATTCGTGTGGGAGCAGAACTCGACTGAGTCTGTCTGCCCGAGAGTTTTGAACCCCTGGAAGATATACTGCCAGAAGATGAATTTGATGCTCTCTGGCGAAGGCCCATAATCTGAGAGCTTCGTTGCAAAGCGACAGAGAGCCTGTCCCTCCTTGTTTGTTTACGTAGAACATGGCCACCTGATTGCCTGTCTGAACTAGGACAGTCAGGTTGACAAGGAGGGTATGGAAGACTTTGAGGGCAAAGAAGATTGCTCGCAGTTCCAGGAGGTTGATGTGAAGGGTGGTCTCCTGCGGAGACCAAGTACCCTGAGTGGAGAAGGATTGTATATGGGCTCCCCACCCTGTTTGGGAGGCATCTGTTGTGAGGGTTGCTTGGGGCAACAAAGGCTGGAAGGGGGCCCCCAACAACAGATTCTTGGTGGACATCCACCATTGGAGGGACCAAAACAGACGCTTTGAGGTGAGTATTTGGTCGAAGAGCGCTCCTGATGCTTGAGACCACTGGGTGGCCAAGGTCCATTGAGCTGCTCTCATGTGAAGACGAGCGTAGGGCACCACATGTACCGTGGAGGCCATGTGGCCCAGAGGTTGCAGCATTTCTCTGGCTGTCAAGTGACTGCTGGACTGAGCTTGGGAGGCCAAGCACAGCAGATGTTGGCCCCGGACTTTAGGCAGGTAGGCCCTTGCAGTGGTGGTGTCCAACTGGGCCCCTATGAATTCTAGAGACTGAGTAGGGGTAAGTTGAGACTTGGGAAGGTTTACCACCAGTCCCAGATACTGCAGAAGGTGCCTTGTGCGGTCCAGGGAAATCTGGGCCTCTGACTGAGATGGAGCTCGGATGAGCCAGTCGTCCAGATATGGGAATACAAAAATTCCCAGACCTCTTAGAAATGCGGCAACAACTGCCATGCATTTGGTGAATACTCTTGGAGCAGAGGCTAGACCGAAGGGAAGTACTCTGTACTGGAAATGTTTTCCCTGAAACAGAAATCTTAGATATTTTCTGTGGGATGGGTGGATGAGTATATGTGTGTACGCATCCTTGAGATCTAGAGAACAAAGCCAATCCTGACTCTGAAGGTATGGAAGGAGAATGCCTAGAGAAAGCATTTTGAATTTCTCCTTGTACAGAAATTTGTTCAATTCTCTCAGATCTAGGATAGGTCTGAATCCCCCTGTCTTCTTTGTTATGAGAAAATAAGGGGAGTAGAATCCTGTCCCTTGTTGAAGAAGAGGAACCTCTTCTATGGCCCCTTGGGCAAGGAGAGAAGAGACCACCTGATCCAACAGGTCCAGGAGAAATGGGGGAGAATTGAAGTGCCTCACCATGGTATATGGAGGAAGGTTGGAAAAATGAAGTTTGTAGCCCTCTCTGATGATAGAAAGGGTCCATTGCTCTGATGTGATTTGCTCCCATCTGGGAGCAAAGTGAGCTAACCTTCCGGGAATGGTGAGGGGCTCTGGTTGTTCTAGAGCCAGAAATGTTAAGTTCTCTAGGGGCAAGTCAAAACCCCTGAGGGGGTTGAGCCTGCTGAGGAGTGGTAGACGCTGCAGGCTTTGACCTTGCCTGTTTAGGTTGCTGATGTTTAGTAGCAAAGCGAGGCTGAGAAGATTGTTGGCCAGTATTTGTGGAAAATCTGGCCTTCTTGTAGTAAGGCCTCTTGAAAGACTTTTTCTTGGCAGGAGCAGAGGTAGACTTAGAAAGTCTATCCAAGGTAGCATTTTCTGCATCCATTTGGGTGGCTTTAATTTGCCAGTCCTTACCAAATAAGTTCTCACCTGTACAGGGCAGATTCCGTAAGCCATCCAGGACCCAGGGTTCTAGGTCAGAGGCCTGGAGCCAAGCAAGTCGTCGGGCTGCAATAGCAATGCCCGAAGCTCTACCGGCATCCTCAAAGGAATCAAAAGCTGCTCTGTTGGAGAACTTAGAAACATCTAGAAGCTGTTTCACCAGAGAAATGAACTCCTCTTTTCTATCCTCAGGGATAAAGAAGGCAAAAGGTCGTATCTTTAGGGCAAGTTCTCTAAGAAACATGCCCATATACAGACTAAGAATTAATCCTGGCTATAAGCATAGTAGCCTGGAAAATTTTCTTGCCAAAAGAGTCTAGGGTCTTACATTCTCGTCCTGGAGGGGTAGAAGAGTGCCTTTTGGTACTCTTAATCTTTTTCAGTGCATACTTCACCACAATGGAATGGTGAGGCAACTGAGTCTTTTGAAAACCAGGAGAAGGAGGGACCCGGTACATGGTGTCCAGCCTACGAGAATAAGGAGACAACGTTAGAGGAGCCTCCCATAAGTCCATCAAGTGATCTTGAAGGATTTCATGGATAGGCAGGGTGACTGCCTCTTTAGGAACCTTGGGGTATCCTAAAATATCCAATTTCTTTGATCTAGGTTCTTTTTCTGAGGATGTGGTAATAGAAAGTCCTTTAGCTAATTCAATAATGAATTGTTGAAAGGACAAATCCTCTGGTGGAGACATTCTCCTCTTTGGGGAAGAGGGGTCTTCATGAAGAACTAGAGACAGCTCAGAGTCCTCAGAGGAGTTGAAATCCTCAGAGGAATGAGAGTATTCTCTATTTGCTTCCAACGCACGATACGCATACCGATTGGTATCGACATCGGGCGTACCGGGTATGGGATCGGTATCGGGTAAAAACCCGAATCCGGCATGCGGAACCGATCTGCGTTTGGAAGTCGATGGTCTCGGTTCCGGTATGGGAGACGATACCGGAACCGAGACCCGGTATCGCTGAACGCGATACCGAGGGCGTCGCAGCATTGATAAAAGCCAGCATGGCCTGCTGCATGGTCTGAACAGTATTGCTCATAGACGCCACTGCTGCCTGGATGTCGGTACCGGTATGGGCCGGTACCCCAGAGCAGTCCAACAGGTGATCAGTCGAGGCCGTGCCATCGATGTCAACCTGTAACCCCATAGATGGTGCTTTGGAAGCCAGAGCTTCCCGCCGGGGTTGTTTGGCTGGGGCAGGATCCTCAGACTCAAAAGAGAGAGCCTCTCGATGCTTTGAAGGAGATTTGCTCTTTGAGGACCTGCCCACAGAGGGTTTGGTTACCTGAGATCCATCCGGAGAGGAAGACCTGGATGACTGTGATGCTGGATTATCAGAAGCAAACAGCACATGGAATTTGTTGGCCCGGTTCTGCAACCCACGTTTAGACATCTGGGAGCAGGATGGGCAGTCCGGAATGGAGTGGTCAGGTCCCAAACACTTAAGACACCATTCATGGGTGTCTGTGACTGAAATAACAGCACTACACTTCGTACACTTCTTAAAACCAGGGGCTGGTTTCTCCATGAGGAGAATTTGTGTAGGCCTGAGGCCTAACCGAAGTCACCAAGTTGTGCAGAAGAGAGATTTTTTTTTTTTTTTTTAAAGAAAAGAAGAGAGAGACCGGCGGTACCGGTTTCGGTATGGGGAAGGCAGGTACGCGGTCTAAAGAAACAAACTAAAACAATAATTTCTTCAGCGGTGACAGGAACACGACCTGCTGGCTCCGCGGAAAAAGAGAAACTGAGGAGAGCTGGTCAGGAAGGCGGGAAGGCAGCGCGCATGTGCAGTGGGAGGCCCCAAAAGCTTCCTTTCAGGGAAGCTGGGGAGCTTTCCCGCGCAGGCTCCGTCGGTTCCGATGTTCCCATATGTGAGGACTTATTCCTGCTTGTTCCTGGAGATTCAGTGGTACTCCCCAAATATCTCCGTTATTAGATTTATTTTTGTCTTTGTTTTTAATGCCTCCTTTAAGTCTGTTTTACATAGCTTACTAGTATTATAGGCTCATATTTATTTACTAGTTAATCAGTTCCTACGTGTTCTCTTTATTTATTTATTTTTTTAATGGACAAAGTATCAGTTTTACTTTCAACAATTCCATTGTCCTACAATTTCAAAGTTAGTTCTCTGTGACTCTTCCACCCTCCAATAGCATTTGTATTTTGATATATATATAGCTGGGTGTCACCTTATTTAACAATCCTTGGATTATGAATCTATTCTCTAAATCCCTCTTACCCCTTTAAAGTTCCCCCTCTCCTTTTATTCAGTTGTGTTGAATTGTCCATATATTTTAATCAACCAATGGATAACAATTATATATTATGTTTTTTGTGTTTTATCTTTAAGTTAAAGTCAGATTATTTGTTACAATTTTACATGAATACACGTTTCTTACTCATGGATATATATCTTAATACTTTTTTTTTTACTGTTTTTATAGATTGTTGTATGGCGTGTTACGTTTTATTCTAAACCATTGTTTGCCATTTGTTCTGAGGCTCCCCCTGATGAAAGCTCAGCCGAAATACAGCCATTTTGGGGCTTTGAATAAAGGACCATTTATTACTTCTTGCCTTTGTGTGTTCTTCTGGCTTTAACAAGATGATAGTGTTTTCTCCTGTGGACTGAAGTCCTGGAAGGATGTGTCCTCTGGAGGGGATCGGCACTGCTCATGAGGCAGAGAGGGGTCTGACGGGACATCAGGAAGGTCAGAGGAAATAGAACGATTCCTGCTCAGATTCAGCAGACGTGGAGTCTGAGTCCAGGAGGAAGTCAAAGTATTGACGGTCCTTAGATGTGCTTGATGTCTATGCAGACATTGGTACTCCAATACATTGGTATCCAGTGGTTTGTTAGTCAGGTTGTTGAGCGATACTGGCATTGATCGATGCTGAGGATTCTGGTAGCATCAATTCCAGTACATGTACCAGTGGGTGAGTCTCCGGCAGGAGGCTGTGTGCCAAGAGTTGCACTCCTGGTGCTCTCAATATTAGTATCAAGGCTGCCAAACTTTTCAATAGTCAGCATACGCTGATCTAAAGAGACTGCCAATGCCTGGGTAGATTCAGCAACAGGGCTTTGGGCTACCATCGAAGAGCATGGCACCGGTAGCTCTGGTGGTCGATGCCTCGGGAGCATCCTGGAGCCCCACTTGTGCTTTGGAGGAAGAATCCTCCTGCCGGGGCTGTTTGGCTGGCTGGTCAGCATCTGAAGTGCCCCATGGGGAGTCTTGATGCTTATGGGACTTTATTGTAACATTGTCTATCTGCATCAAAGTCTAATACCAATTTGGAGAGAATTAAGCATTTTTCAGCAGTGACAGGAACAGAGTGACCTGATGGCTCCACATAAATCAAAGAACCGTGGAGAGGAGTTGGGAAGGCAGAGGCACTGGTGCAGTGGACTGCTCCCAAAAGCTTTCCTATTGGACGCTAGGGAGCGTTCCTGCGTGGGCTCCACTGGTCACCCTTATGTGAAGGCCACATTTCCACTTGTTCCTAGAGATGAGTGGGCACACATACACAAAGCAAAGTTTAAGTATGATGCCCAATTCTGCATTTTTACAGGATTGTTATGGGAGGGGTGGCATTTCGATGATCATGACTGTTGAGTTTAAATTAACAAAATCTCATCAAGGGTGAGTATAAGGCTAATGTTTGCCTAGGGCACCCACCAGTTTGCACCAGCTCTTGGGCTGGCACTGCTTAAGCCCCTTACCACCATTGGTGGAGATGCTAGAGCCCCAGATCCCCCATGAGGGAGGCCTGAGCCCCAGATCCCCCATGAGGGAGGCCTGAGCCCCAGATCCCCCATGAGGGAGGCCTGAGCCCCAGACCCCTGAGGAGGGGGCTATCAAGCAGCTATGAAGGAATAAAAGCAACCTGTTAAATGCTTAAAAAGCTGCTGCTCAAAGCCATTTTGAAAAGCATCCCATGGCCAAGGTAAGGCCCCCTCCCAAGAGGAGCTGCTGGCTGGAGCCTGCAGCCTCATCACATGCCCCTACCACAGAGATGGGGAATTTAAAATGGCCACTGGTCCTACAGGTGGGAAATACATAGTAATCTGTTGAGGCCTCTGAAATGGCATTCGGTATCAGGCAGGGTCCCAAAAAATGTAGAAATCCTACCAAGCTGTTGCAGCTGAAGTCACAAGAATTGCATGAGGCTATTGGCATCGTGGCAGGGTGCAAAGTGACAAAACTGGGGGGGGGGGGGGGGGGGGGGGGGGGGGGGGGGGTAAGGTAAAGAATGAAAAAAAATCCCACTGAAAAACAAACTAGGCTGTGACAAAAAGGGAATCCCCAGCACCTAAGGCCAGTCAGCTAAAATCTAAGGGGAAAGAGCAGTCACCCTCAGTCTGAAACGCTGATGCCGGCCAAAGGTTGTTTATTTTTGTTGTTTTATTTTTTTAACTTTATTCTACTTTATTCAAGCAGGTATAAGAACCAAATACAGTTACATAAAGAATAAGCTAAGAAAAAACTGAAATAAAACCCACCAGCAAGAGCTATGTAGACAAAAGAATAAAGATGGCCTGAGCCCAACTTACCAACCCCCTTTCTCAGAGGCCCTATTGGAGCTTCCTGTCCACACTCCAGCCCAACAAGTACTAGGAACCTGTGGGTAGCAGTACTGGACACAGAGCAAGCTGCCAGCTGAAGGCAACAAAGGGCATACTCAAGCACCAAGCAATAGTAGGCCTACAGTCAAAGGCCACTGGACTAATCTAGGCCTGGGAGAGAGGCCTGTCTGCACTGCTGTACCAGTCCAAACACCTTGCCACCTGCTAGAGGCATGTTCAAAATCCCATATACAAATACCAGCCTTCAAGCAATATAATATTTTTGTCAGATTGGACAGCTTGTTGATAGCAGCCTTTGTTCCAGTAGGTATGACAAATGTATTATTTTACGTGAAGGCTGGTGGTGCATATGGGATTTTGAACAGGTCACTTAGTGAGAATGGATTATCCCTATACAGATTCATTGTGTTACTGGATCTGCTAGAGGCAGACAAATACAGGTTTCTTTCAGTACTGCATCAACACTTTTACAGAGTGACGACATCACTAAAGTTACTGCCTCCACCTGATGACAAGGGAATATAAGCACTCACTCATCTAGACTGGTCTAGCAGGACAAGGAAAGCATCATACAATTATCCATTAAACAGTTACACACACAAGTCATCAAAAATCATCAGTTTCTTCTGTAAGGCTATATTCACTACGACATCTGAGATCTGCTACAACATGTTTAGAAAGGTGTTCCCTCTAATCATGAGACTACTTTTAAACAAATCAGGCTTAGAAATACATGAATATAGATACTAGAATACGAGGGAAGTAGTGTTGCCATAAAAACGTCCTTTGTATACACAACACAACCCCTATGTCTGACCCAGATAGTTCTGAAACAGCTCACAAGAAACTGTAGACAAAACCTACTTTCAGCCCTCACAAATAAGTCACCAGGCTTGTGCAAGATTTGAAACAATGTACGCTGCTCATTCACCTGCATGATGTAATGCTTAGACCAGCATTACTCAGCCTGGGGAGATGCATGTGCCTGGTTCTCACCATACAGAATTGCAGGGAAATAAAAATACACACACACGCTATATGGGAAATAAAATATAGTCAACAGTTGTGATGTTAATTGGTTATTTTAATAATCATCTCAGCTCAATGCCAAGGAGATTCCTTTGGAGAGGGGAGGGGAGGGGGAAGGAAGTAGTTTTCCATTTAAAAATATGACATTCAAGTACTTGACATGCATTTGGTTTGCCAAGATGCCTGATGTCCAGTCACCTGTGAACTCAAGCCTGCAGAATGAAGGACACATGGATTAGGCAGTGTGAAAAAAAAATTTAACGAACTGTGCTAGAGTTTAACACGTATCTGAAATTTGCTTCACGCCAGATTTTAGAGAACTCCATGCTGAAGATCATGGTTCCAAAAAAGGTTTCAGACTCAAGGGCTAATGTACTCAATAAGCCATGTGCTGAGATTTGGCACAGTTTCCTAAAACAAGACACCACACTCCCTTACACCCTATGCAGTAAATTAGTTTTCTGATGGGTGGGCTAAAAATCTTTAAAAAAAGAAAAAAAAAAAAAGAAAGGGCACAAACAAGGAAAGTATGTCAAATCCCCATGGAAATCTGCATTCCGATTTAGTACTTCAGGTCATGTGTTAGTAACAGAATCAATATGTTGCACAAAGACTGTACCAGAACCTGGAGGAACCCTGTATTCACATATATATCTGGAATACCAAAAGCAAATCAGTGTATCTGATTTTTGCATATTCCACAATATACTCTTGATGTATATTTCTATAATCAATAGCATTTTCTTCACTACATTATCCACCCTTCCTCTTCAATAAAAAGAGAAAACAAAATAGTTGTGGGTAGTGCATGTTGACTGAAAAGATCAGAAACTACCATCTTACTAATGCTAGCCACAGAAGACGAGGCTAAATTTCACTCCCCATGCACTAAAGCCCCAGTTGGGGGAAACCGCACCTGCCCTTCAGGTCTTCCAAGCACCTCTACATCCAGACTTAATAGTCTAAACCTTCATTTCCATCTATTCTAACGAACTGTGTGCTGATCTCTATGCATTTCCTTGCACACATCTTCTCTGTACATAGGGCCGCTCTAACTGTGCAGAAAAAGCGTAGTTACTCACCTGTAACAGGTGTTCTCCAGGAGCAGCAGGAATCAGTCCTCACTTATGGGTGACGTCGGCGCCGACGGAGCCCTCGCGGAGCAATTTTCCCCAGCTTTCAAAGAAAGCCTTTGGGAATTGCAGCGCGCATGCGCGGTCCTCTTCCCGCCCAAGGGTGCCATCTTAGCCAGTCAGATGACATAGCTAAAAAAGACAGCATAAAAATTTGCAAAAAAGTAAAGCAGACGATTGCAACTCCAAGGGGAGGAGGGAGGGTTGTGAGGACTGATTCCTGCTGCTCCTGGAGAACACCTGTTACAGGTGAGTAACTACGCTTTCTCCAGGACCAAGCAGGAAGTCAGTCCTCACTTATGGGACTCCCAAGCTTAAGGCTACCGGAGACCCTAAGCACAAAAATGAGCTCCCTCTAGCTCAGCAGCACAGAAGGAAAGAATCTTCGCTGAATTATTACCCACCGGTAGCCCACATCCGGGATGGAGGGTAGGAGTTGCTCAGACCTCAAGAGATTACGGAGGACTGCCTGTCCGAAAGCACTGTCCCTGCGGGACTCCCTCTCGAGACAGTAATGGACCGCAAAAGTCTGGCTCGAAGACCAAGTAGCGGCCCGGCAGATGTCTGCCAGCGGAACAGAGCGGAGGTAAGCCACTGACGTGGCCTTTGCCCGAACGCAGTGAGCCGTGACTCGACCGTCCAAGGAGAGTCCGGCTGCCCCCACAGCCCAAGTGATCCCCTCCGCCCCCCAGATGGACAGAGTACGCTTGGAGACCGGGAGCCCCAATTTATTGGGGTCAAAAGACACAAAAAGCTGAGCAGCTTTACGGTGCTCCCGCGTACGGTCAAGGTAGAAGTTCAACGCCCTTCTACAGTCCAGGGTATGGAGGACCGTTTCAGCTCGGCTGGAGTGTGGTCTGGGAAAGAAGGTTGGAAGTACCACCTCCTGATTGATATGAAAAGGGGAGACCACTTTTGGAAGAAATTTTGGGTGAGTCCGTAGGACTACCCTATTTTTGTAGAACCGAGTGTAAGGGGGATCAGACACGAGGGCCTGCAATTCACTTACGCGTCTAGCGGAAGTGAGGGCTATCAAGAACAGTGTTTTCCAAGAAAGAAAACGGAGAGAACAGGTAGCCATAGGTTCAAAAGGCGGACAGGTGATCCGCTGTAAAACCACATTCAGGTCCCAGTCAGGCGCTGGCGGGCGCAGAGGTGGTTTAAGTAGAAGGAGACCTCGGAGAAACCTCGCTACGAGAGGATCGTTGGAGAGAGGTCTGCCGCCCACCGGCACATGATGTGCTGAAAGAGCACTGAGGTGAACTTTGACGGAGTTGGACTTAAGTCCCAGATTAGAGAGGTAAAGCAAGTACTGCAAGACCACCGACACCGGGCAGGAGAAGGGATCCTGAGACTGTCGGGTACACCAAACGGAAAAACGCCGCCATTTAAGGGCGTAGCATTTGCGGGTAGAAGGTCGCCGCGAAGCTAGGACGACCTCCTCCACCTCTGCCGGCAGGAGAAGGGGAGCGAGGACTACCCTCTCAGCAGCCAGGCCATTAGGTTGAGAGACCTGAGGTTGGGGTGTAGCAGAGACCCCTGATCCTGAGTGAGGAGATCCGGTTGTAACCCCAGAGGGAATGGATCCTCCACCGCTAATTGCAGCAGGAGCGGAAACCACGGCTGTCTGGGCCAGCGAGGGGCCTCCAGGATCATGAAGGCTTTGTCTCGGAGAACCTTGAAAAGAGTCCGAGAGACTAGCGGGATGGGAGGGAAAGCGTACAGAAGGCTCCCCGACCATGAGAGTAGAAAAGCGTCCGCCGCAACCCGAGAGCAGAAGCGAGGAAGTTGCCGGTTGTGAGGACTGGCAAAGAGATCCACCGTGGGGAGGCCCCACTTTAGAAAGAGCTTCTGAACTACCAAGGGATCCAGACGCCACTCGTGCGGCTGGAGGATCCTGCTGAGTTTGTCCGCCAGGTAATTCTCTTGGCCTGGGAGATAAACTGCCTTGAGGAGAATGCCGTGACTGACGGCCCAAGAGCAGAGCTTCTGTGCCTCCCAGCAGAGGAGGAAGGAGCCCGTGCCCCCCTGCTTGTTCACGTAGAACATGGCAACTTCATTGTCCGTCTGGACAAGGACGGACTGGTGAGAAGTCAGGTGGGAGAAGGCCTTGAGAGCCAGGCGGATCGCCCTGAGCTCCAGGAAGTTGATCTGCTGAGCAGACTCCCACGTGGTCCAGAGGCCCTGAGTACGTGCCCCTTGGCAATGCGCTCCCCAGCCCAGGAGGGATGCATCTGTTGTCAGCACCCGGACCGGCTGAGGTGACTGGAAAGGCATTCCGAATATCAGGTTCGGCTGCTGAAGCCACCACCGGAGAGACGAGATCAGCGGCTCGGAGACGCGCACTAGGTCTGCTAGGCCGCCTGTGGCTTGTCGCCACTGCTGGCGGAGACACCATTGAGCAGGCCGCATATTCAGGTGGGCATTGGGGGTCACATGGACGGTGGAAGCCATATGGCCGAGTAGTCTCAGGAAGCGCCTGGCGGAGACCAGGGGCTGGCTGCGAAAACGGTCGGCTAGGTCCATGAGCCGTTGAGCCCTGTCGAGCGGTAGGTATGCTCGTGCCTGAGGAGTGTGCAGCCTTGCGCCGATGAACTCGAGATCCTGTGAGGGGAGCAAAGTGGACTTTGCGAAGTTTATAACAAAGCCCAAGTACTGCAGAAGAGTCACCGTGCGGCGCGTGGCGTTGGTGACCTCCAGAGCGGACGCTGCTCTGATGAGCCAGTCGTCGAGGTATGGAAAGACAGAGGCCGTGAAGCCTGAGATGGGCCGCCACCACCGCGAGACATTTTGTGAAGACTCGCGGTGCGGAGGACAGGCCAAAGGGCAGTACTCTGTACTGGTAATGATTCCCTGCCACCACAAACCTTAGGTATTGGCAGTGGCTTGGGTGGATGAGGATGTGCGTGTAGGCATCCTTTAGATCCAAGGAGCATAGCCAATCTCCCTGCTGGAGGTAGGGCAGAAGGATTCCAAGGGTAAGCATCTTGAACTTCTCCCTGACGAGGAACTTGTTGAGGTTGCGAAGTCCAGGATGGGTCTGAGGCCTCCTGTTCTCTTTGGTATTAGAAAATACCTGGAATAAAAGCCTTGACCTTTCAGGTGGTGGGGCACCGGTTCCACTGCCTGTTCCTGTAGAAGACCTGCTAACTCCTGAAGGAGTAATTCCCTGTGCAGAGGGGGTCGTGGAGGTTCTCCCGGAAAATAGGAGGGAGGGACCTGGTGGAAGTGGAGAAGATAGCCTTCTCGCACGACTTGAAGCACCCAGGCATCTGAGGTGATGCTGGACCACCTGTGGGCGAAGTGAACCAGCCGGCCTCCGGTGCTGGGAGGAACCAGCGGGGGGGGGGGGGGGGGGAGGGGCGATGCTTAAGGAGTCAAAAACCCCCACCCTGCTGAGCAGGGGCTGGTGGCGCAGGCTTGGGGGCTTGCTGCCTACGGGACCCGTTACCCCGTCCCTTGGCCTGCTGGCCCTGTTGGGGAGCTGCAGGGGCCTGATAATGGGGGTATTGTTTGTAGGCAGCCGCCTTCCTCGGGTAAAAGGACTTTTTTCCCGAGCCCTTCTTTTTCTGGGAAGGGGCGGAGGTCTTCCTAGAAAGCCTGGTCCTGGTGAGAGTCTCCGTCTCAATTTGTGCAGCCTTTTCAGCCATGGGCTTGCCAAAGAGGTTTTCGCCTCAGCAGGGGACATCGACCAACTTGTCCTGCACCCAGGGCTCAAGGTCAGACGACTGAAGCCAAGCCTGTCGGCGGGCACCGATGCCAGCTGCGGCCACTCGAGCCGATGCTTCAAAGCCATCATAGGCTGCTCGGGACATGAATTTTGAGCATTCCCGAATGCCAGTGGACAAGGCCAGGAACCTCCGCAAGGGTTTCCTCGGACAAACCAGCGGAGAATCCGGCTAGCTCTTTAGCCAGGTCTCGGAGATACATGCCCATGTATAGCTGGTAGGTCTGGACACGACACGCAAGCATAGAGCCCTGGAAACACTTCTTACCAAGGCCATCCAGGTTACGGGCCTCCCTGCCAGGAGGCACCGAGGAGTGCATCTTCTGGCTCTTAAGACGATGCATGGCCGATTCCACTACCATGGAATGGTGTGGTAGCTGTGCTTTTTGGAAGCCAGGGCTCTTGCGGACTCGATAGATAGAATCGACCCGCTTGCTCAGGACCGGCGAGGTGGCCGGACTCTCCCACATGCGGAAGAGTAGTCGTTCCAGCATAGGAGGAACCGGTACAGTAAAGTGTTCCCTTGCGGGAGAGTCATACTGGAGGGCGTCGAGCTCTTCGGCTCGAGGCTCCTCCTCGGGGTCCGCAGGGAAGGCCAAAGCCTTGGCCATATCCCTGACGAAGTCCGAGAACCGGGCATCCTCCGGGGGGGACTGCTTCCGAGGTTCGGACTCCGGTGAGTCCGAGGGGACACACCGAGTCCGGAAAGAATCAGGCGACTCTTCCTCTTCAGACTCCCAGACCGACTCCGACGAGGACTCGGTGGGGTCGGCCCGGGCAGGGCGCGGCGCCTGCCGCCCCGACGCCGAGGGAGTCGGCGTCGGCGACATCGGTCCCGAACGGGAGGCCGAGGGTGACCTCGACCGAGGATCGACTCGAGTTCGCATCGACTCGAGGATCGGCTCGGTCTCCGGGGTCAACTTGGACGTCGACGTCCCGGCGGTCGGGGCAGCGACGCCAGCAAAGCCAGCGAGCAGTGCCCGCTGCTGGTCCATGAAGGCAGACAGTCTGCTCTCCAAGGCCGTCAACCTGAGTCCGAGCTCAGGTGACCCAGCAGCCCCCGACTCGGGCCCCGACGGCGTCGGGCCCGACGTCGGCTGTCGTGGAGGCGAGTCCAGGAGGACCACAGGACTTACCCGAGCAGGCAGCTCCGACTCCAGGCGAGGTCGCTTCGTGAGGTGCTCCTTCTCCAAGGACCCGGGGCGGCTATCGGGGCTATGCGACCTGGCCCTCGCGGAGCCAGGAGCGTCCACCGACGCCGCCCTCGCGGGGTTCACCTTACGTCGATGGTCCCCGGAGGGAGAACCCCTGTCGGAGGAACTCCGGCGATGGTCCGAGCTGGAACCTTTGGACGCGGAGGCCTCCGACGAGGTCCGGGTACGGCTGGGGTCAGCGAAGATCCTATCCCGCTGATGCCGCCGACTTCTCAACGCTTTGGAGGACATTTTGCCGCAGGGCCCACAGATCATTTCTTCATGATCCGGGCCCAGGCAGCGGAGGCAAAAGTCGTGTGTGTCAGTTAGTGACATATTTCGGTCACACTGACCACACCGCTTGAAACCACTGGCAGCCATCGGGGGAAAAAGGGCCCCGGTGAGGTCAAAGGACCGGGCTGCCAGGGAAAAAAAACCGAAAACGAAAACTGACTAAGTCAGAAAAACCGAAAAGAAGAAGAGGACTCGTGACCGGCGTCGCGAGTCCGGGCGGGAAAAAGACCGGCGTCGAACCGAAGGAAAAAGAATAAAATTATGAAGAAATATCAACTTTTTCGCGGGGACACGACGGGGACGTCTGTAGGGCTCCGCGGAAAAAAAGAAGACTGGCTAAGATGGCACCCTTGGGCGGGAAGAGGACCGCGCATGCGCACTGCAATTCCCAAAGGCTTTCTTTGAAAGCTGGGGAAAATTGCTCCGCGAGGGCTCCGTCGGCGCCGACGTCACCCATAAGTGAGGACTGACTTCCTGCTTGGTCCTGGAGAATAGTACGTATCTTATGTCTTCTGCACACAAAACCAACATTCTGTTTAATATTTTACCCACTGACAAGTCAATTTAAGGGGCCTATATATGGAACTTGTGCTATGTATGTCTCCCCTTCCCAGTCACTAAGTGTCCAAGCGTTCAAGCAGTAGTTTGCAAAAATGAACCTATGAAATAGATTAAATACATCCAATTCACCACTGCCCCAGATCCTGCATAAAAGCACAACCTCAGAGTTTTAACCAGCTCCCTAAATGGAAAGCCAGAGGCAGAGTTCAATGTTATGGAGATTATACATGGGGTTTTGGAAGAACTCTTTCCTTCCTCTTGTTCTGCCTCCCAAAATCAGGCAGACAGCCAGGCTGTTGGGGAACACAGGCTTCATGAAGGGTGTTTCCCCCAAGCACTATTCTAGTCCTGGAGCAAATGGAGCGATCCAAGGGGATCCCAGAGTAAAACATCCTAGAAGGAAGTTTGTCCATTAGCCTCTTTTCTTACCCAACTCTGTAGAACATCATGCTTCCCTGTCAGTGAGGTCCCTGGATGCCAACTTAGGCCCATAACAAAGCAGAGTTAAATAAAAACAAAAAAAAAACCCACAATAGAACAAACTGTTCCATACTGGGTCAGACCAAAGGTCCATCAAGCCCAGTATCTTGTTTCCAATAGTGGCCAATCTAGGTCACATGTACTTGTCAGGTTCCCAAAACATACCACCTTTTTATTGGATTAACTTAGTACATTTTTAAACTAGCTTTTGAGGTTAAAACCTTTACCTTTAGAGTAAAGAGAGGAACTTAAAGTTCGACCCATCCTTTCACTAAGAAGTTGCAGAGACTGAGCAGACCCTGGTGAGCTGTCAAGCATCTGTGAGAGAAGACATCTGACAAGAATTTTGAGTGAAGGGAGCTTTGGCTTGTAGAAGCAGCCTGTTTTGAGAAATGGCACATGGGGGTTCCCCTGAGCCCAAAGGGGCATGAGTTCACATATGAAGAGAAGACAAGGAAAGAGGCACTACCAGAAAATCACTGAAGATGGGAGACTGGACAGATGCTCAGAAGACCCTCTCTAAAGGATTCCAAATGTGAGCAAAAGAATAAAGATTTCATGAATCAAGCACCCACCAGTTGTCTCGCTTTTCTAGTCTTTTGTGACTTGTACTATATCTGAAGAGATTCCTTATCCTGGCCAGCCTTGCCCTGCCCCCGCCCCCCCCCCCCCCGGTGTAAGTTTATACCATCCTGCACCCTCATAACTGAAGGTTTGTCTAGAGCATTCAATGCTTTTGGGTTGGCTCTGCTCTGTAAGGCTCTGGTGAGAGCTCATTTGGACATCTGTGTGCAATTCTGGAAATCCTTCAAAAGGATATAAAACAGGACGGAGTCTGTGCAGAGGATGGCTACTAAAATGTCTCTCTGTCCCCATATGTCTTATGATAAAGACCATAAAGATCTCAATATGTATACTTTGAAAGGCAGAAGAGGGGAGATATGACAAATGCACGAGGAGAGCCTCTTTCACTTGAAAGAAAGCTCTGGAACGAGGAGGCATAGGATAGATCCAGGAATAATCTGAGAAAATATTTCTTTATGGAAGAGTGGTCAATGTGTGGAATAGATTCGCAGCGGAGTAGTAGAGAAATGTATCAGAATTCAAGACAGCATGTGACAGAGGATTTCTAAGGGAAAAGGGATTGTAGAGCCTAGTAGTTAGCATGCATAGGCAGATTGGATAGGCTGTATGGTCTTTATCGGCCATAATTTTTCTTCAGTGAGTTTGTCTCCCACTCCATAGCGCACAACCAATTTTTTTTCCAATTACCTATTAGAGTTTGCCACAAAGTACAGGAAAAAACCATAATGCTCTAAAAACATTGAGTGTTCCAGGAATAGGACATTACATAGAATCATTCCAACTGAAAATAAAAATCACTTATAACAAACCATGTGTTCCCTCTAAGAAAATAATTGGGAGAAGACCAGTCACAAAAAATCAGAAAGGTATAAACAATTAGAAAAAAACCTCACAACCAGTACACCTTATACCAGGGGTCCTCAAACTACAGCCCGCGGGCCACATGCGGCCCGCCGAGGACATTTATCCGGCCCGCCGTGTTTTTGCCGCCGCTGCCTGTCCATTCTGCTTTAAAAGTAAAGTTACAAAAAAAAAAAAAAAAAAAAAAAAGGCCGTCTGCTTCTGCTGCCGCCACGGCAACAGCAGAATTGAATGTCCCGCGGGCCCCCCCCCTGCCCGAAAGAGCCTGCCCTCCCTGCATCAGCTCCCTCTCCGCAGTCGCACCGGCTTTCAGAGCACGAAGGAAGACTAGTTTCCCTTTCGTGGCTCTGTTAAGCCTGCGGGGGGGTTAGGACTGGTAACGGGCTATGGGGAGCTAGGACTGGCAATGGGCTGAGTGGAAGGGGGGGCTTGAACTGCAAATAGCTGATGGGGAGGGGGGCTTGGAATGGAAATGGGCTCTGAGGGAAGGGAGCTAGGATAGGACTGGGAATTGGGTGTTGGGGGGAGCTAAGATTGGAAATGGGCTGTGGTGGGGGCTTGGATTGAAATGGACTCATGGAGGGGCTAGAACTGGAAGTAGGCTCATGGGGGGCTTGGATTGGAAATGGGCTGAGTGGAGGGGAGCTAGGATTTGACATGGGCTGATGGTGGGGCTAGGAAAGGACTAGAAATGGGCTGATGGGAGGCTGGTATTGGAAATGAGCTGATGGAGGGACTCTGATAGGACTGGAAATGGATGGGGAGCTAGGACTGGAAATGGGCTGATGCGGGGACTAGAAGGGAGCAGGGACTAGGTGGGGCTGGAACTAGAAGGGAGTTGATGTTGGGGGAGATTAGAATGGGATGGAGCTGGGAGAGTGAAATGCAGAGGGAAAAAATATTTTGTGTGGGACGGAAGAAAAATCTACAATTGGCCGGGTATTGGGAGAGTAAGTGGGAATTGAGGATGGAGGGGTAAAATTTGAGTGGATGAAAAAGGAATGATGAAAGAACAAAAGGAGAAAGATTAGTATGTTAAAGCAGATGTAGAGAGAATGGAAACAAAATTATAAGAGAGAAGGACAAATGGACAGCAGACGATGGAGAGTTAGCAGAAGACAAGAAGAAACCAGAAGAAAGTGGCTGGAGCAATTGCTACTGAAAAAAAAATGCACAAAAAGGTACAAAGATATCTCTTTATTTTGAATTTATTAACTGGAATATGTCAGCTCTGGGAAATGTGCACCATTAACGTCTGCGCTTTGTTTAGTACAAGAGGACTAGAAGTGGGCTAATGGGGGTGTTTAGGACTGGTAATGGACTGATAGGGGGTTAGGACTGGACAGTGACAAATATGGAACCGGACATTGACCATCTCATTAGCCAAAAGCAGGCCCATAGTTCCCATTGAAATACTGGTAAGTTTGTTGATTTAACCTTACTTGTTCTTCATTTTAAATATTGTATTTGTTCCCGTTTTGTTTTTTTACTTCAAAATAAGATATGTGCAGTGTGCATAGGAATTTGTTCATAATTTTTTTTTTTAAACTATAGTCTGGCCCTCCAATGGTCTGAGGGACAGTGAACTGGCCCCCTGTTTAAAAAGTTTGAGGACCCCTGCCTTATACTAATTAACCCCTTGTAGATTCCAGCAGGTATCTTATGAAAGCACAGGTAATAACCCGCATTACTCATTACTAGGCCTTTCATGAGACTGGTTAAATATTTAGGTAGAGAATTTTTTTTTTGAACTCTTGACTTCAAAGTGTTGATTCAACCACCACCTAGGATATTTAAGAAAAAGGCCATCTCAATAACAAAGCTCTAGGCTTTAAATGGAGAAAACCCCTCTGAATTTGCTGCGTTTTAGCAAACACATCAGGATATACATGTATAACATGACCATGAAAAGGAATCAACCTCTCGTTGAAAAATGCAGCAAAAACTCTTGTCTTTGAAAAGTAGCCACCACAGCACGTGTTAGTGGACTCCCGAATCAAAGTATCCAAGAGCAGTTAAATCCCCATCTGGTGGATGAATCAGGCTACCCCCTCCAATATTTTTAAATTGAAGAAACTACATAATAAGCATGCAAAACAGAAGGTAGCCAATCAGCCTCCAGATACAACACATTAGTAAATAATTCTTCAGCATTTCTAACACAAATTGCATTACAATATGGAATATTCAGAAATCTAAGATTTTATTTCAAAGCATTTCCCAGCCTTTCAATTTTACTTTCCAACATCAGTTATACCCTTCAAAAGAGAAAACTGTTCACTCCAAGCGCCAGAATTTTATCCCAGTGTCGCCAATCAGACACCCCCCCGGGACCTTAGCTCCGCTTCAAGAGGAGTCAACTTATTCAATTTCATCTAAAAATCTACACAACTGCAGAGACAGTCAGGAAGTAGCATCCACCTTGGCCATAACACCATATTTCAAGGATGGTCACTTCCTTCGGGGGAGTTATAGGTATAGGCGAGTCATTCCTCAAAGCACAAGGGGGGGGGAACCCCACCACAGACTAAGGGAGCAGTAGTTATTATGGAGTTATCCACTCCCTCACCTGCCACAGGAGGCGGCAACAGAAACCTCCTGCAGCTAACGCACATATTGTCGTGTCACAACTCTGCTCCAAGGGCAGGGGCAGCCCAAGGGGGGTGCGGGGCCATGTGCGGAGACTCGGTGTGGGGCCTCATTTGCATACATATTTGCATAATGTTACCACACACCAACTTTTAGTAAACATGTCTCTTAATGAGTGTATGGATACAGAAAGACTAAAAAAGATTTCTATATTACTATAATCCAGTGCCAACTGCCAGGCACATTAGGAACTACTACAAACACTGCCCATTTAGAGCCCATAGCAAATCCGCCATATTGTAACAGCACTACCAGGACTCACAAAGCACCATACTCTTTCTATCAAAAGGCAACACTGCAAATATTAAATACATTTCAGAGTACAACAATACATGACCTACTGGGGAAAGCGAACAAGTGGCACTGTCAAATAGAAATTACAAAAACAGAATACCTCAGCTCAGTTACACATGCAGAACAGACCATCACCAAACAAGAAATCACAATTTAGAAACAAGCCAATAATTAAACTGGGAACCCCAAAAGCCAAACTTGGAATGTACAACAATACTGTAGAAATAAAACTATAAATTAATTTCCTCTTGTACTAAACAAAGCGCAGACGTTAATGATGCATATTTCCCAGAGCTGACATATTCCAGTTAATTCAAAATAAAGAGATTTCTACATTTTGTGCATTTTTTCAGTTGAAATTGCTCCAGCCACTTTCTTCTGGTTTCTTCGTGACTTCTGCTAACTCTCCATCGTCTGCTGTCCATTTGTCCTCTCTTCTCTCCTAGTTTTTCCATTCTCTCTACATCTGCTTTAACATACTATTCTCCTTTTGCTTTTTCCTCATTCCTATTTTCATCCACTCAAATTTTACCCCTCCATCCTCAATCCCCACTTACTCTCCCCCAATACCCGGCCAATTGTAGATTTGCCTTCCCTTCCACACAAAATATTTTTACCCTCTCCATTTCACTCTCCCAGCTCCATCCCATTCTAATCCTTCCCCAACATCAGCTCCCTTCTAGTTCCAGCCCCACCCAGCATCCACTGCCTTCTAATCCCCGCATCAGCCCATTTCCAGTCCTATCCGAAGTCCCTCCATCAGCTCATTTCCAACCCCAGCCCATCAGCCCATTTCTAGTCCTTTCCTAGCCACACCATCAGCACATATCAAATCCTAACTCCCCTCCTCTCAGCCCATTTCCAATCTTAGCACCCCCCAACAGCCCATTTCTATTCCAAGCCCCCTCCCCATCAGCTATTTGCAGTTCAAGCCCCCTTCCACTCAGCTCATTTCCAGTCCTAGCAACCCCCCCAGCCCATTACCAGTCCTAGGCCCCCAATCAGTCCATTTTCAGTCTTAGCCCCCCCATAGTCAGTTACCAGTCCTAACCCCCTCCCCAATCAGCCCACTTCCAGTATTAGTCCCCCCAGCCCATAGCCCATTACCAGTCTTAACCCCCCTTCCCCCATCAGCCCATAGATTTTAAAAACCCCACAAAATGTCTGCTGATGCGGCAGCAGCAGAATCAAGTGTCCCGCAGGGGACCCCTGCCCAGTAGAACCCTCCTGGCATCAGCTCTCAAAGCGCAGGCTTTTCAGAGCCACGAAGGGAGAGTTTCCCTTTCTCGTGGCTCTGTTAAGCCCACCGAGGCTGATTGGAAACAGGAAGTCTCATCAGCCCCGGCAGGCTTAACAGAGCCGCGAGAGAGAAACTCTTCGTGGCTCAAAGCCGCCACTGATAGAGCTGATGCCAGGAGGGCTCTCCTGGGCAGGGGGGCCCAGCGTGATGCTTGATTCTGCCGCTGCCACGGCGGCAGCGGCAGTGGCAGCAGCAGCCAGTTTGTTTTTTTAATCTATGTGCTGATGCAGAATGTTTGTGCGGGCCCCCCTGAAACGCGGGGCCCTGTGCAAAGGTACCAATTGATCAAATCTGGCTCTCTACACCCTAACAGGGTAGAAGCCAAATTGATAGCACCCTGGCTCACTGTTGGATGGATGAGTGGTGAGCCCGAGTCCCAACTTAGTGAGGAAACCTCAGGACTAACATGACTTTTTTTTTCTTTTTTTTTTTATTATGCATTTACTTGTATACATATACAAGAAAAAAAGAAAGGCACAGCATCTTACAGTACAATCAAAACAAGAAACTGATCCAAAAAAGAGAAAAAACCCACTAAAAATTAAGCCTGCTAGGATGCTAAAGTCCACATCAAGGAGAACATCAGAGGCCCAAGTTAAAAGGGGTTTTGGTTTACTTTCCAGGTAAACTATCCCAACTCGTTACCTAACACTTATCTAGAAGAAAAGTCTCTAAATGTGTTACATCTGTAAACACATTTCAAACCAGAATACAATATAACACATTTACAAGGAAACTTCAAATAGTCCCTCCAATAGCCAGAACTTTAGGTTTTAATTGCAAAAAAAGCTTTCCTGCAAAGCCGAGTAGATCGAGCCACATCAGGAAAAATATTTAAGGGATATCCACAAAAAATGGATAGCCTTCTTAAGAAAATACTATTTCAATATGGCTGACTTATCTGCTTCCATCTTAAAAGTGACAAGAGTTGCCCTTTTGTGGACCTTCTCTAGAGATGACTCTAAAAACTAAGTTGGCTCCAGATCATCCACATTTTATTCCTCTGCCTCACCTTCCAAAGAGAGCTGAAAAGAAGTCTGAGGAACATAATATAAAGAAACTATAATAGTCTTCAAAAGAGGAAAAATTCAAGATCTCTCATATACTTCTTCAAAAGCTCAAGGAGGGAGAGCAGGTGGACAACAGGAAAATTTAAAAACCTCAAAATGTTTAGCTGTAGCATTATTCTCCAAATATTCAATTATGCAATAAACTATCTTTAACAAAAGTATTACATACTGACTGAACACCCACCACTGTGCTCTTCTGTTTGATTGCTTTACCTTCCAAACTGGAGAGCAGAGACTTAACTTGATGTAACAGTTGTGTAGCCCCCTGTGAGAAGGTACACAATTGAGTTAATGTCCCCTTCAAAACCTCTTCCATCCGGGATACAATTAACCAAACATCTTTTAAGGAAATATCTGCCCCCTACCCCCCCCCCCCCCCCCCCCGAGGCCAATGCCGCTGAAGCAGGCATGGAGACTGAAGTCAGGAGGGACAAAAAAATCCATCCGAATCCTGTTGGAGAGTAGAAGCAAAAAGCGGTACAGCAGGGAACTGTCACCAAACCACCAGATTTATCAACATTCTGAACAGTCTTGGGAGTGGGTTGAGGGGGAGGGGTACACAACTCCAAACTAATAGAGGCTTCAGAGGATGAAAGACCTTCCTCAAATAGCAAAGCAGAAGGTATACCTGTAGCAGTACTCACGACCATGCTTAGTCATCGGTCCTTGAACAGCCACAGAATCCATTGATTTAACTTTTGCTTTACGCTTCCCCATACTAACCAAATAGGGAGGACAAAACCCATTGGTTCCCTCAATGCTCCTCAGTACTCCTAAGGGACTCCCAAGGGGCCAAACAAGCACCTTGGTACATGCCATTAGGACATGTCCGTGTCCTGTGGAAAACAGCTGGTTATCAAACCCAATCACGGGGGAGGGGGGGGAGGGGGAAGAGCAGGGCTATACAGGCAGCACAGCTGATGATCTACCACCACTAACCAGCTCAATTCCAGGCAAGGCAAGCCAAGCCTCCAATGTCTCACATGCAGGACTGTACTGAGTCCTGTGCAAGCGGTGCAGCCACACAGGGCACAAAGATTTAAGGGGCACATTTTGGCTCTCTGCCATTGCCTGCCGCCGCCACTTTAGTGGCGGCAGGCAGCAGAAGAGTCGAAATGCACCCCTTAAGTCTTCTTGCCAGCACACTAAGCAGGTCTGGTATTTCCAGGAGGGACCAGACCTACTTAGTATGCCAGCGACTTGCATATCTGGTGCACACCTCTTCTCTCCTGCCCCCATAAAGTGGCTAGATGGAGGTGTGGGTGGGGCGCCCCTGATGTGCAACTTGCACAGGGTGCTTTTCACCGTTGGTACGACCCTGCTCACATGACTTGCTTTTAATGGTAACCTGAGTCCAATAAAGCTTTGCCCTTAACCAGAACAAGAGTCCATAGGCCCCTGGGTCAAGACCCATGCACTACCAGTTTCATTCTTGAGCTTTGCCTTCCTCTTCCCCATACCAGCAACAACTGAAGACAGTACCTCTTGCTCCTCAAAAGCTCTTCATTTGGCTCTGAAGGGGCTCCAAAAGGGCCAAGCATGCCCTTGTGGTCACACGACCATGGGCTGCGTACCATGGCTACAGAAGGCAAAAAACTGCAGGACTGGAAAATGTCACCGGCCAGCTTCCAGCATCTCAGAAGTGCAATCAGCAGGCAGGAAGAGATCCCAGGGTTTCCCCCCACGCTGTGCCCGCCACCTGGCCGTTTGGTGTAGACAACCAGCTTCCCCCTCCACGACCAAAATTTTAACCTCACCCCTCAGAGCCACCACCATACTGGTGTGCCATGTATGTAAGGACATTCAGAAGTGTTCCTACTGATACAGGGGGAGATCAAAGAGTGGCCCTGTTTTCTTCTATCCTAGGAGCTTGCAGAAGTTCAAAGGAAGCGCTCTAAGAAACCCCAGAGTTAACCTATGTCCAAGGGAATCAGAAGATCAAGAGGACTGTAGGCTGAGACTGGGTTTAACCCCTTTCAAGATAATCCTTCCTATTACTAAACACACAACAAAAAAAAAACAAGGCCTTTAAGTGTCTCAGAAAAACAGTGTTGGCATCCTATTTGGAGCTAGAGCTAGTGGCTACAACTGTGGAGGTACAGAGAAGCTGGTAAGTAGCAGAATATCTGTTGAGCATCCACAGAAGCAATAAACGTCTGTCAGAGCCAGGAGCCTAACCCAGCAAGAGCAGGTAATGAAGTGTATTAATGCTCTTGACCTTCAGTGAGATTTTATAGGCCCACACCTGCCTTTCAGCATCTATACTAGGGAAGCTTTAAACATTTGCCTTCTAATGGTGGAGGAGTTGCCCAATAGTTAGAGCACTGGCTTGGGAACCAAGAGGCCAGGGGTCAATTCCCACTAGCCCTTCTTGTGGCCTTGGGCAAGTCACTTAACCCTTCTTTGCCTCAGAAAAAGCCAAGTTATCAGTGTCCCTGTTTAATGTATATTACCAAGTTTAAAGTTAGAATATTAACCGCTTTGATTGAAATGATAAATGTTAAATAAAAGCTAAAATACTACTTAGGAGACTAATTTTAAAAATATGAATTTATTAATCTTTATATTTGAGTTGTGCTTTATTATCTGATGTATTTTTCCCCATGCATTTGTGGTATTGTGGTTTTGTGAACTGCTTAACATTGTTAGACAACTCAAAGGCAATACGCAAAACAAGCAGCTCCAGTAAAAAAAAAAAAAAAAAAAAAAGTAACTGCAGTCACACATGCCTCAATAGAGATTTCATGCGAGTAAAGATGTCATGTGTGAGAGAGGCCTGTATTTGCAGCACAGTGGACTCAAACTCCTTGAGGCAACACTGTTTAAAAGTCTAGGACTGTGTCACACTGAATTAGGAGGGGGAGGGGGAATTTCAGCTATACTCAAGGGTGAGACTAAAATGCATGCCAGTAAAATTTTCATGAGTTGGCTGCTCTGCATTACTTGAATTGGATTTCCAAACTGTTTTAACACACAAATCTTTTAAAGAACTGCTGCTGTGTATTTAGCAGATTCAAGCAGTCAAAGCTTTAAAAAAAAATTTAGATGTCACACACACTCAGCCATTCCTGCTTCCTCATGATTGTTTGTTTTTGGCTCCCTTATCAACACTTGCAAGCATGCAGGCGAAGTAGTAATTTGATCATATAATAACAAGATCACTTTACTGACTGTGCGCTTCCATTGTTTGCCCATCAGCTCCAGTTTGGAAACTTATTCGATAAGCAGCGGTTTCACCTCATCTTTGTTTGGAGTGTTCCAAGTTAGAATTATACAGAGCTATTGAACTATAGCTTGAAACAGGGGCAGAGAAATTCAAACCCATAAAAATGGAACACAACATAAATAAGGTGCTATATAGTCCTCATGCATTTTACAGTTTAAAAAAAAAGTGGAAAGAGGGTTAAAATGGAAGCTTTCATTCGTGTAAGAAGGGGACCATGGTTTGTCCCCACCCTTGTAAGCCATTGCAATCACATCTTAATATGAGACCTGCCCTGGTTTGGTTCCCTTAAGCTATTTAAACCTAACACTCCCATTCTGCCTTGCTCTTTGTTACGTCTTGAGAGTTTCTGGGTGTGCTACTACTTCTGTCTGCTTAGCCTACAGTCACACCACTCCAAGTCTGTCCAAGCTTGCCTGGTTAGATAAGTCTGCAAATTTCATTTTAAGTTTCACCCTTTGCAGAATAAAACTAAGGATATCATAATACCTTTGTATCATGCCATGGTGCGACCGCACCTTGAATATAGTGTGCAATTCTGGTCGCTACATCTAAGAGGATATAGCAGAATTAGAGAAGGTATATTTATTTATTTTTATTTAACATTTCTTCTATACCGCGCTATTAAAATCAGCATGGTGCACATCGAACAAAAATACTACAATGCATACAAACATTGAGTTTACAAAGAACAAGGAATTGAACGTGGGATAGAAACCAGGGAAACTATATACATATTAACTCAAAACTATGTACAGTACTCTAATTCGAATGGGTGTTGCATTGGTTTTGAGAAGATGAAGATTAGTGGTTTGGTGGGCTTAAGTGGGGACTATCCGTTAGTATTGATGTGCTGGGGCGGCTGGGGCATGAGGGAAGCTTGCTGGTTGTGCTTCTGTCTCGGGATGTTTCTGGGTAGCATTTTGTGAACAGGTGGTGTTTTAAGGCTTTTCTGAATAGGATGAGGCTTTTAATACCACGGATCTCATGGGGGAGTGCATTCCAGTTTAAAGGAGTGAATATGGAGAAGGCCCTGTTAGAGGTAGCCTTTGTACACGTAGTCATTAGCTTGGGGACTACTAATGTGTTCAGTGCAGTAGATCTCCTGTTCCTATTTTCCAGGGTACCATGGATTAGCTTGCTGATTGGCGTAGGGGGGTAGTATAGAGAAGAGTGAACAAAATGGTTAAGGGGAATGAAGGATATCCCTATGAGGAAAGGCTTAAAAGGTTAGGGCTCTTCAACTTGCTTTAATGCAGTAACCGACTGGTTAGGAGCACACAACCTGAAAGTAAACTATAAGAAAACCGAGTTCTGTACATCACGAAGGACCTGACATTCATACCTCCATCTAACCCAGGACAGTACCGAGCCCTGTGCTAGCGGTGCGGCCGCACAGGGCACACAGACTTAAAGGGCGCATTTCAGCTCTCTGCCGTTGCCACTTTTTCGGCAGCAGCAGACACGAAACGCGCCCCTTAAGTCTTCACGCCGACACACTAAGCAGGTCTGATCTCTCCAGGTAGGGACCAGACCTGCTTAGTGTGCCGGCGACTTACAGATTGGGCATGCGCGCCCCCTCCTGCACTCCCATAAAGTGTCTAAAATGGAAGCGCAGAGGGGGGGAGCACGTGCCAGATGTGCAAGTTGCACAGGGCGCATTTCAGTCTCGGTACGGCCCTGATCTAACCTACATGTTAAGAATGCTGAATTTAAGACTAATCAGAAGGTTAGATATCTAGGCATCACTCAGGACCAACACTTAAATATGGAATCCCATATAAGCAATATCACGAAGGCTGTCTACTTCAAAATACATTCCCTCGGCCAGCTCAGACTCTTATTGGATCCTTATGACTTCCAGGCCCTTGTCACTCCCCTATTCGACTATGCTAACATCCTCCTACATGGCCTTCCTGCATATGCTATCCATCCTTTATAAATGGCTTTAGATACTGCTGCCCGAACCATTTATGGTGCCTCCAGATATGATCATGCATCACCTCTCCTAGAACAGCTACATTGGCTACCAACAAACAATCAAATCAAATATGAAGCTCTTTTATTGTCATTCAAAATCCTTCACCAGCTCTCTGCATCCACCCTGGAAAACCTCTTGCACTGGATGCCCAACACCAGAACCAGGAGATCAATTATGGCAAACTTACCATTCCAGCCATGGCTAGTAAAAGCTCCCAATTTGCTGACAGAGCCTTCTCCATTTTTGCCCCTCTGCTCTGGAACTCTCTCCCTACTCCTTTCCGTCTCATCACTGACCTGTCAACTTTCCATAAGGCTATTAAGACACATCTGTTCCAGCTTTAATGCGACCATGTACCATACCTTATTTTTGATCTCCCCTCCAACGTAAAGCTACCTTTCAGCTTGTATATAGTTTACATACTTATGTTCTATTTATTTGAATCTATGGCATCTTGTTACTTGTTCTTTATAACTGTTCAATGTATTTAACTTGTCCTGTTCAATGTAATGAGCTGTTCTAATGTGTACTGCGCTGATTACAAAAGTGTGGTATATAAAACCAAATAAATAACTTGGAAAAGAGATTGCTCAGGGGAGATATGATAGAGATCTATAAACTAATGGAGTGGAACGGGTAAACAGATCAGTTGTTATGCAATCAAAAAGTAAAAAGACTAGGGGACATGCAATAAAGCTACAATGTAACCCATTAAGACTAAGAAAATTTTTTTTCAGTCAATGCATAATCAAATTCTAATCCGTTACTGGAGGATGTAGTAAAATCTGTTAGTGTAGCAGAGTTTAAAAACAAAAAGGTTTGGAGAAATTCCTGGAGGAAAAAGGTCCATAAACCATTAGAGGACCCGGGATATCCACTGCTTACCCCAAACACAAGCACTGTGGAACCTCCATACTTTTTTGGGAACCTGCCAGATGCTTGCGACCTGGACTGACCACTGTTGGAAACAGGATACTGGGCTTGATGGACCTTTGTCTGACCCAGTATGGCATTTCTTACGTTCTTAATCTCACTCAAGTCCTACCCTACAACAGGGTTCAACTCCCAGCTTTCTCTGCCTTCTCTCCAATGTAGGCCACCCTACAGATTTCTCTACCCTGCCCCCCTCCAGCTCTCTTCTGCCAGGTGCTATATATTTTCCTAGTTTGAAAACATGTTCTGCCAGCCCCAACTGGTATTCGATTAAACTATGATTTTGTCTGCCAATTTGGTGATGTTCCTGGTTTACTGGGATGGTCCTGGCTTGTTATACCACATTCTTAATCTTCATTCCCATACTTTTCCAGCCTTTTACTACCTGGTAACCAGCAACTAATGATGAATCGGGTAAACACCTTGAAGCTTGTGCTTTAAGCCCTAACATCTTCTAGCACCGGAAGGCTCAGTACAAAGCAGAGTGAGTGAGTGTGTGTGTGTGAACCTAAGCCAAGGGCCCTCTGGTGTTCCTCACTGAGTTGTCACTAGTTGCAACATGGGGACTGTGAAAGCCATTTCAAGATCTTTTCTATTCCTATAAATACTTCATGGTTGATTTTGAGGTAAATTCCAGATTGCATATTTTATGACAACCCTTTTCTGTTTCAAATTTCTTCACCAACTTTGGAATGATAGCTAAAGATATGTTGGCATTTAGTTCAATCCCTTCCTCCAACCACTTGTACAATATTTCTTGTGCCATTAACTGTCACAGGTCCCTAAACCATAATAGAGCCAACCCCTGTGCTTTTTCTTCAAAGACTTTGCCCCTTTTTTTTGGCTCCAAAACGTATTTCAGTCCAAACCACTTCATTCTCAAAAGTATGCACAAAGACCTTTAAAGACTGAAGTTTTACATACCTGATAAATGTTCTCCTTGGATCCTGCTAAATCAATCCAGACAAGTGGGTTATGCTCCACAGCCAGCAGGTGGAGGCAGATTTGAGCAACTTGCAATACAGAGAAGCCAACTTGATTCTTCCCAAACAGTAAGCAAGAATGAAAACTTCAGAAAATCTCAAACATCAAACCACCAGAACTTGTTCCAAATGGCTATTCAAGTATTTGTCTCTCATAGCACAAAGCACTGTGCAATCATGAGGCAACAGAGCTTCTAAATCTGTACATAAGAACATAAGATATGCCATACTGGGTCAGACCAAGGTCCATCAAGCCCAGTATTCTGTTTCCAACAGTGGCCAATCTAGGTCATATGTACCTAGCAGTTTCCCCAAGGGACACAGGTTCCACAATGCTTGTATTGGTTCAAGCATTGAACCAATACAAGCATAGTTGTTCTGTAAATAGTTGCTCCTGTTACCCAAGTTGATTTTCCTGTTAACTGTAATGACCAGATAAATGTAACTTGTCTGAGGTTTCATGTTCCATGTAAACCGCGCTGATAATGAATAGTGCGGTATATAAAAAAGTGTTAAAAATAAAATAATATCCTGAGTCCCTTCTTAATAATGGTTTATGGACCTTTCCTCCAAGAACTTGTCGAAACCTTTTTAAACCCAGCTACACTAACAGCCTTTACTACATCCTCTGGTAACACGTTCCAAAGTTTGATTACACGTTGAGTGAAAAAATATTTTCTTTTATTAGTCTTAAATAGTTTACCCTGTAGCTTCATTGCAGGTCCCCTAGTCTTTCTATATTCTGATAAGGTAAACAATGGTTCTACGTTTACCCGTTCCACTCCGTTCATTAATTTATAGACTATCATATCTCCCCTCAGCCGTCTCTTTTCCAGGTTAAAGAGCCCTAACCTTTTTAGCCTTTCATAGGAGTATCCTTCCATCCCCTTTACCATTTTGGTGGCTCTTCTCTGAACCTTTTCTAAAATCGCTATATCCTTTTTAAGATACGGCGACCAGAATTGCACACATTATTCAAGGTGCAGTCTCACCATGGAATGATAGAGGGATTATAATATCTTGTTTTATTTTCCATTCCTTTCCTTATCATACCTAGCATTCTATTTGTTCTCTTGGCCGCCGCTGCACACTGGGCCGAGGGTTTTAACATGGTATCCACAATGACGCCTAAATCTTTTTCCTGGGTGGTGGTTCCTAATGTGGAACCTTGCATCGTGTAACCATAGTTTGGGTTGTTCTTCCCTAGGTGCATAACCTTGCACTTGTCCACATTAAATTTCATCTGCCATTTTGATGCCCATTCTTCCAATTTATCAAGATCCTCTTGCAATTTTCCACAATCCTCTTGGGTTTTTAACAACTTTAAATAGTTTTGTGTCATCTGCAAATTTGATAACCTCACTCGTTATTCCACTTTCCAGTTCATTTATGAATATGTCAAAAAGCAGCGGACCCAGCACAGATCCCTGGGGTACACCACTATTCACCTTTCT
Organism: Ichthyophis bannanicus; assembly: GCA_033557465.1. Classification (NCBI taxonomy): domain Eukaryota; kingdom Metazoa; phylum Chordata; class Amphibia; order Gymnophiona; family Ichthyophiidae; genus Ichthyophis; species Ichthyophis bannanicus. Next base: position 211,049,670 of record CM066034.1, read on the forward strand.
CCATTGGGAAAATTGGCCATTTAGCCCTACCCTCTGCTTTCTATCTTTTAACCAGTTCCTGATCCACAATAGTACACTGCCTCCTATCCCATGACTTTAGTTTTGCCAAAAGTCTGAGGGACCTTGTCAAAGGCTTTCTGAAAGTCCAGATACACAATATCAACCGACTCACCTTTGTCCACCTGATTATTCACTCCTTCAAAAAAAAAAAACATAACAGATTAGTAAGACAAGATCTTCCTTGTCTAAAGCCATGTTGGCTGTCTCCCATTAGTTCATGACTATCTACATGCAGAGTAATTTTATTCTTTATGATGGTTTCTACCATTTTTCCCGGTACTGATGTCAGGCTCACTGGTCTGTAGTTTCCCGGATCACCCCTGGAACCCTTTTTAAAAATTGGTGTTACATTGGCGATCCTCCAATCTTCAGGTATTAGAGATGATTTTAATGATAGTTCACAGATTACTGATAGCAGGTCTGCAATCTCGTATTTCAGTTCTTTCAACACCCTTGGATGTATACTATTGTGAGGGCATCCCCTGGTGACCATTCTAAGTATGGGCATGCTCCACGATAGAAAATATTTAGGGAGCGTGATGAAATGTAAGGTCCACGAATGGCGAATGGTCTTATTTCCAGCTTCCTATGAGAGCTCAATAATCAAACCAAGTGTAGGGAAAACAAGGCTTTATTCCCTGTCTGTGCAGGGGTTCAAATAAGACATTGAGAAATCAAAAGAATGTCCTTTGTTTCAAAAAGTGCCAGTATTAACAAGCTGACTAATTGTTAAACTCCACAATTAGTGCAAGGATTAATCAGAGGAATTCACTTCATTCCAACACAATAAAAATTAAACAAACTTCTTCCCGTTATACAGTGGCTACAGATTCTAGGCTCGTGGCCATGCAGAAACCACAATCCATCTCTTCTGGTGGAGGAATGGGAACAGCATTTATATATTCAATTTCCATGGATTCTGCTCCACTACATTCATCATCATAGTAGTCACTGTCCCTGTCTGCTACAGGTCTACGTGAAGTGTCTCTAGGCTCTTGCCTCCAATAAGAAAGTTTTAAGTTCTCTGGGAATTTTCTGAAACCACCCTGTTTTTTTCTTCCTTACAAACTGAGTTTGTTTTAGCAGTGCCTCTAGGAGTTAAGCATTCAGTATCATGAATAAAGCTTTCATACCTGGAGCCTCTGCGGTTTGAATCCATGGAGCTTTCTCTCCCAGAAATGTTTCTCCTGCAACAGGTTCTCTGCCAGTAAGCTCTAGGCAGGGCTATGCTTTCTGGCAGCTTGGTAAAACCTGGTCTGGATTCAACTTTATGCTGCGGTAAGAACTTAGCTTTGTCAGAAACTGCTTTTCCTTTGGTGCCTGGTAAAACTTGACTAGTATTTCCCAGAGACTGCAGGCTTTCCTCCAAACCTATCTCTCTGGTTCTGTGGATACGTCTCTCTGCCTTTGAATCAGGAACGTTGTGAGAACAGGGAGTTGCACACTCTCTAGCCTTAGTGCTTTCTCCAGCAGACTCCCTCTGAACAGCTGCTCGCTTAGCCTGGCCCTTCTGAACTCCACCTTTGTGAACTCTGTTCCTTTGGGCTTGCTCAGTTAGGATTCTTTCTCCAAGTCCTTCTCCTTTTCTTAGAGCTGCTCCTTCCCTCAGAGCTGTTCCTTCTCTGTCCTCTCCTTTGAGGTGTTCCTCTCAGTAGAGATGTTCCACCTTTCTGGATCCAGTTCCAGTTCTGCCCTTCCTCTGGAGCTGTTCCTCTCAATAGAGGTGGTCTTCTTCCATGAGGTGTTCCTCCTTTGCTAGCATTCAGCTTCTGCTTATAAAGGAATCTTTCCTTTGAAACTCCTGGGCTCATTCCCAGGTGCAAGTCATTAGCTCTCTTGGGCTCATTAGCTCCTGTATGATCACTCCTGCCCCCTCTAGCTGTGCCTTGAGGTAACTTCACATCTAGATTTCTCTGAGAAACAGGGTTTCTTTTCAGGTTTGCATCTTTATTGATACCCACTTCATGACAATACCATCCGGCCCAGGCAATTTGCTACTCTTCAGTTTATCTAATAGTTGCGATACATCTTCCCGATGTATCGATATTTCCTTCAATTCTTCCGCACCTTTAAATACCACTTCAGTCATGGGTAACATCCCTACATCTTCCTCAGTAAAGACTGAAGCAAAGAAATCATTCAGTCTCTCCGCTATCGCCTTGTCACCTCTTAGTGCTCTTTTAACCCCTTTATCATCTAATGAACCAACTGACTCTCTCTCAGTCCAGGACCTACCCTAGGAAGAGTCTAGGGTAGGTCCTGGACTGGTCTAGCAGGATTCTAAGAAAGAAGAAAAAAAAAAAAAAAAAAAGGGTACCTGAAAATTCTTCCCTCCTTACATCCTGCTGAACCAGTCCAGACTAGCGGGATATACCCAAGTAATCAGGACCTGGGGGGGGGGGGGAAGAGATTCATCTGTTCTTTTATACTGCTTTATCCAAAAAATCCGCTTTGAACAGTATAAAAGTTACAATTAACAGATTTACAGTTAACAGTGAACAGGTGCCATAACAAGAAAAACAGAACTTGTTAATGCATGTTGAGTATTAAGAGTATTAAGAGTGAAACAGAGGTATATAACATAGGAGTAGCAGTCTTGAGAGTTTGGTGGGACTATGTGCTGTATCACCCAAGGAAATGATCTAGTGGACAAATAGGGAAGTGGAATGAGGGAAGACAGGAAGAGGATTTTAAATTAATTAGAAATATAGTTAAGTTATTGTCCCTTCAAAATGCTCGGCAAATAGAAGTGTTTTTAGGTGCTTGCAGAATGATATGTCTGGGTTAGATCGGATTCCTTCAGCGAGGGCATACCAAAGTTTAGGACCAGAGAGTATGCTCTGTTACACATGGATTGGTTGCTCCTAGTGTATTCAATGGGGATGACAAGTACAGAAACATGACAGAAAATGACCACATGGCCTATCTAGTCTGTCCTTCCATATCAACTACAACAGTCCCCTTTTTACCTTTAGAGATCCTCTGTGTTTGTCCTATGCTTTTTTGAATTCAGTTACTGTCCTCATCTCTACCACCTCCACTGGAAGACTATTCCACGGATCCACTACTCTTTCCGTAAAGAAATATTTCCACATATCACTCCTGAATCTATCTCCCTTCACCCTCATCCCATGTCCCCTTGTAGCAGAACTTGCTTTCAGTTGAAAGAGGCTCTCTCCCTGAACATTTATGCCACAGAGGTATTTAAACATCTCAATCATATCACCTCTATCCCGCCTTTCCTCTAAGGTGTACATATTAAGATCCTTCAGTCTGTCCTCATATGCTTTATAATGAAGCCCACTAATCATTTTAGTAGCCACCTTCTGCACGACTCCATCCTGTTCACATCCTTTTGAAGGTGCTGTCTCCAGAATTGCACACTATACTCCAAATGAGGTTGCACCGTAGAGACTTAATGCCTCTCTATCACCTCCTTTTTTCTGCTAGCCATTCCTCTCCGTATGCACCTAAGCATCCTTTTAGCTTTTGCTGTCGCCTTTTTTACCTGTTTAGCTACTTTAAGATCAGACAACCACGCCTAGGTCCCGCTCTTCTTTAGTGGACAAAAGTACTTCACCCCCTATACTATAAGAACATAAGAACATAAGATATGCCATACTGGGTCAGACCAAGGTCCATCAAGCCCAGTATCCTGTTTCCAACAGTGGCCAATCTAGGTCATATGTACCTAGCAGTTTCCCCAAAATACACAGGTTCCACAATGCTTGTACTATATTGCTCCCTTGGATTGCTGCAGCCCAAAAGTATGGCCTTACATTTCTTAACATTAAATCCCAACTGCCAAATTCTAGACCATTCTTCATGCTTAGCTAGATCCCTCCTCATGTTATCTACACCTTCCTGGGTGTCTACTCTATTGCAGATTTTGGTATCATCCGCAAAGAGGCAAACCTTACCCGACAGCCCTTCCGCTATATCACTAACAAGTATGTTTGTTGAACCACCTGTTCTCGTTCTGCTGTTAGGAACATCTTGTAGGAGGGATTTTAAATTGGTTGTGCAGAATTTTAAAAAAGTCTTTAGTAGCACTTTGTACTTGATTCCGATCGCTACTGGGAACCAGTGCAGTCACTTTAGGATGGGGGTGATATGCTCTGATCTTGGGACTTGGCAGATGAGTTGAGTTGCTGTATGTTGAGCCATCTGAAGTTGGTATAAAAGATATGCTTTGGGAGTCCTTTGAGTATGCTATTGCAATAGTTGAATTGTGGGAAAATCATGATCTGCAGAACTGAGGAAATTAGATGATAGCAGGGGTCATAGGTGTTGAAGGGTTTTCAAGTTTGATGTAAATTGCTCTAGTTGTATTACTGATCTGTGTTGACAGGTTTAGATGCCGATCTAAAGTTATTCCCAGGTATCACACTTTTCTTACCTTGAAGAGTTGCATTGACTCTGCCTAGTGAAGATGATGCTCTGGGAAGAGCTGCCCTGCCTAAAGGGGCCATTTGCTCCAGCTCCCACATGCAACCTGTACTGTAGCTGTGCTCAGAAACTACCAGGTAACCTTACAGATATCCTCTGGAGGCACCAAGGCAAGCTCCATCCAAGAGGGCATCTGTGCCCTAATACAGCAAGTTCTAACTCTCTGGCATACGCTTTCTATCCTTAACCCAGGGGGCAATGGCAGACCTTGCTTCCACCCGTCCTTTCCCTAACCCATTGAAAGGGAAAGAGATGATCCTTGCAACAGAAGGGACCATAATCTTCAGATATCTGATTAAGCCCGCCACGTGTCTACCAGACACAGAAGAGTCTATCCCAAGAGCCTCCTCCAAGAAGGAGAATAGGATGTTTGGTTAAAGTGAAAGAGGCATCACCTTTGGGAGAAAGGATGATGGTCCACAAAGGAGAGAAGACATCAAGATGACCAAAAGGCTCCCTGCAGGACAAGGCCTACAGTTGAGACACCTGCCTGGTAGACAATATTCATCAGCAGAACCACCTCAATGGTCAAATCCTCGAGAGGCCTTATGAATTGGCTCAGAAAAAAAGGACTCAGTGCCAATGTCTTCAGCACCAGAGACACACCACTGAAGAACCACCAGATGCTTTAGTGGACAACCTGCTTCATTCCCTTGAATAACTGGAATACGTCAGGGTGGGTTGCCAATGACATCCTTTGACTGTGTCCTGGTGGCATGCCAGGGCTAACACTGAATCTTGAGTTCAGGTCTAACCCCTGATCCAGAGCAGAATGAGGACAAAACAATTAGCTCCCCCCCCCCCCCCCTTTTCCTGGTCTTCAGAGCCCAAGAGAACACGATCTTTCAAAAACCCTCTAGACTCTCACAAAAGGTTAAAGGATACAGAGGCCCTCTGGTTCTTGAGCAGGGTGTCCACTATTGTTCCAGAGTAGCTCTTTTTAAGGCAGCCTAGGCCTCTCAAAGACCAGGCTATAAGTGAGATGGAGAATTCTGTACCATCAGGGCCCTTGCCACAGAACACCCATCTCGAGACAACATGAGAGGTTCAAGAAATCTGCATACCATGGCCTGAATGTCCAGTCCAGAGCCACCAAGATCAAGCCAGACAGAATCCCATGCAGAAGGCAGTTTGTCAAGGGCCACTCCTGAAGTACAGCATAGAAGTCTACTGCCCACAGATCCTTCCTGCAGCAGAAAATGTTCTCCATTTTGCCCTTCTCATGAGTGGCCATCAAGTTGAATATTAGAAGGTACCACCTCTACACTATGGAGGTTGCACATGCGAGGGCTTATATCCCACTTGCTGGGATCCTGTGTTCCAACTCAAATAAGTCAGCTTCTATATTGGCAATGCCTACCATGTGGGCTACAGACAAGGCAATCAAATACTGTTCCACCCACTAACACAGCTCTGCCTCTTCAGAGCCACTATGGCACAGAGTTCTCACTTGTTAAATGGCTGGGGTATTGTCTAAGAATCCCAGACAACCCTGCCCACAGAAACAGGCAGATTGCTCTGGCTTTCAACCAGTTGATTTGTCCAGAGATTGTAGTCCCCTCAGTCCTCTTGGTCAGCTGACCTAGACAGCAATTGCCCAACCCTTTAGGCTAGCATCCATAGTGACCATCACCCAATCCAGTGTTTAAGATATCTTGTCCAGATGGTCCAACACAACAGCAAATTACTTCCTCCACTGAACATCTTAACTCCAGGGCCAGCCCATCCACTATGCAGCAGATCTCTGTGGGTGACAGGCCATGTGCTTCAGCACACATGACCTCCCGCCCCCCTGTGCTGAGCCGCTGCACCTCACTGCTGCTAGTTCTAGCAGCAGAAGAGGATGGCTAGGCTCAATGGCAGGCCATGTGTTTCGGCATACATTGTTTACTGCTTCTGAACCCCTGAGGTTATGTTGGAGGGGGGTCAGAAGCAGCAGGTCATGTGTGCTGAAGGTGCGTCCACCTCCAACCCCCCTCCCAGAATCAGCAGTAGCGCAGCACAGCTGGGGGGGGGGGGGGGGAGGACATGGCTGGGGTTTCTGACTAGAGCAGCAGAAACCCTTGGACCAGCCCTGCTTCACTCCCAACCATGCTTTGTTAATTATGTCACCATCTCCATAGTTTTGCTACTACTTCAGTAAGATATTTGTTCAGCAACATTACTATAATGCACCCATGTTTTGTTTATTTTTCTGTAATAACTTAAGGTTACTTATACTTTTAAGTTAGTTACCTCTCACTTACTCTTTTCACTTACATTGTTACATGTTCTTAATACTCTACCTGTATTATTCCTCACCTTTACATTGTTTCATGTTACTTGTAAACTGCTTTTGTTCCCTGTAAACCACTTAACTGATAAGGAAGTATAAAAAAAAAAAAAAAAATATCTACAAGTAGTAGAAGAATAGTCTAATGCTTGGCAACAGAGTTACTACAAAAGAAGTGCAGAGTGATGCACTTGGTATGCAGAAACCCAAAGGAGCTGTAGGAGATGAGGAGGTTGATGTGTACAAACCAAGAGAAGGACCTTGGAGTAATAGTATCTCGGGATCTCAAGGTGGCAAAGCAGTGTGACAAAGCAGTGGCCAAAGTCAGAACGATATTAGGTTGCATACAGAGAGGAATAACCAGCAGGAAGGAAGGAGGTATTAGTGCCCCTGTACAGGTCCATTGGCGAGGTCTCACTTGGAGTACTGTGTTCAGTGTTGGAGATCATACCTTGGAAAGGCTATCTAAAAGGATTTGAAACTGTTCAAAGGAAGTCGACCAAAATGATACGGAGCTTGCACCAGAAAACATGAGAAAAGACTCGAAGACCTAAATATGTATTATTCTAGAGGAAAGGAGAGATTTTTTATGGGGGGGGGGGGGGGGGAATGGACATAATACAGACATTTAAATACTTAAAATAGTGTTAATGAACAAACCTTTCAAGGATGGGAAAGCAGTAGAACCAGAGCACATAAAATAAAGCTGCAAAGAGAAACTAAAACGCAACATCAGGAAATCATCATGGAAAGGGTGGTAAATGCTTGAGATGTGCTCCCAAAAGTGGTGGTGGGAGCAAAAACAAGGACAAAATTCAGAAAGGCATGGGACAGGATCACTGTATAGCAAGAGGATAGTATTGAAGTGACAATATATAACTTCATAAAACAGAGAGGGGGGATGGGGTAACCTTCCTAGAGTAACAAGTATAACCTTAAGCAAAGGCAGAGGGGGAGCAACCTGCACAGAGCAGCAGGTGCAGCTCTAGTCACCTTACTGGGCAGCCTAGATGGGACTGTTCTAATTTTTTTTTTAATCTAATGGCAAGAATTTTGAAAACAAATAAACAAAAAAAAAAAACAAATAAAAAACAGATCAAACATGGCAGAGGCACCCAACAAGGTGTCAGAACCCCCACTGAGGTTCTGAACATGCTGAAAAAAAAAATATATATCCCAAGGCATTCCCATTGCTCCCAGAGCAAATAAGATTGCAGTCGTGAGTTAAAAAAAAATTGCTGCAGGCTGCACCTGAATGCAGTTGAATACTGTAAAAGTCATTGGATAAACCGTGAAAAAGAAAAGAATTGCTAACAGTGAAAAACAGAGTGAAAAATGAACCATGAAAAGGGAATTGCAGCACACGTCAGGCTACTTGGGGAAACCTTAGAAGAGCTGTGTCAGCCATCCTTGCACGTCTGAGAGGCTCAGCAGCTGAAGGGGTTTTTTTTTGTTTTTAAATTTGAAGATGCTTTATTGCAGGGCTTGAGAAATCCCAGGCACCAGGTTGCCATGGCAACCATAAATTTGCATCTGGCTCCTGGGATTTACATGCCACGCCCCCCCTCCCCCCCCCCCAAAAAAAAAATATCCCACAATCCCAGGGAGATCAGAAGAAAAGGGGATGACTGCAATGGCAGCCCCGATCCAAGCTGTCTGCTTCTGGGGATTCAATCTCCTGCAGGCAGACAGTTTGCATCGGTCCAGTGAACTGAGCCATCCCCTTCTTTTCTGCCCATGGGAGATCAGATCCCCACAGGCAGAATAGGTGGGGAAGGCCAGGATCACTACCTGCAAGGCAGAAACAGAGAGCTGATGGGGCAGCAAAAAAAATAAAAAATAAAGAGTTAGAAAGGAAGGAGTAAAAAAAAAATGCAATGTGTGCCTTCGAGTCAGTCCTGACTCCTGGCGACCCAGAAGCTCCTGGGTTTTCTTGGCAGTGTCACCGGAAGTAGATTGCCAGGCCTTTCTTCCGAGGCAATGGAGGGTTAAGTGACTTGCCCAAGGCCACAAGGAGTGCTAGTGGGAATCAAACCTGAAGGAGGAGTAAAACTATAAAATCGTATACAGTAACAGACACACACACACAGGAAAGGATGGGGGAATGAAGGGCAGGGGCAGGGAGTGCTAGTGGGGGGGGGGGGGGGGGAAGAAGGGGAGAGAGTTTTGAAGAGGGAACAGAGTGGGGAGGGGAAAAGGAAGAATGCAAAGTGATGTTAAAGGGATGAAATCAAAGGGAGAGAGAGACACACAGCATCCCACCTCCATAGGACAGACATGCATCTGAGCTCCACACTACATACACATGAACACCACAGGCACCCCACCTCTGCTTTATTGGGGGGGGGGGGGAGAGGGAGGGGGGAGAAACCAAAAATGCCACCTACATCAAAATGGAGGGAATAGAAAACGAATTAGAAAGTTTGGCACAAAGTAACATTTTTTCAAAATCTGACAGAGTACTGACTTTTTTCATGTTTATACTGACAGCACAATGTAAAGGATGGAAATCCATCATGGTTCTATTTAACAAGTGTTTATCCTTTTTAAAAAAAAAGATATGAAAAGTCCCATCAATATTACATTCAAAACAGAACAGGTATCTTTCAATCCTTGGGTGTTCTGCTTTGCATAGTGTTCTCTATTACACACATATATAAAATATTCTACTTCACATCGGTAAATAGAGGGTTGGTCCCAAGAGAACTATGCGTTTCCAACTTGCTAGACGTGAACATTGCAATACAACTGAGGTTATCTTTATGGACAAGATTTATAACTAGTGGAGCCTACTTAATATAGCCATACAGCTTAGGTGGATTACGTCAATAGAGGAGCACTTTTCTTATTATATATTTACATTACATAGATAAAATGTGGGTAAAAGTCCAAATGCTGTTATGATTTACTTGGTTTTCCGTTGTTCCTACCCAGTTTAATCGTCCTTGGTTCCTTTCTTATGATATTATAGACAAGTGTTGTGACCAAGTTATTTTGGAATTTCTCCAATGCAAACAGTGTCAATTCAGTAAGTCCTCTGTTTCTCATTTTTGTCTCTTTATCCTACTCAATGCTGGTGGTATATATCATAACAATCTGATAATATTTTAAAGTATCATCTCCTTTTGGTTTGAAGACATACTAGTCTGTTTAAGTGGCGCTAGCGGCTTCCATGCAAAAATCAGAGCCGCGGCCCCATTGTATGGAAGTCACTAGTGCCACTTAGTAAGCAGACCCCATGGCTTTGATTTGCTATGAATGTACTGCACATTTCTTTTAGCACACTGTCGCATCTTTACACTCTCTGGAGTTTATTATGCACTCACAATATGGCACATTTTATATTTTACCCCTCCTCATCTCTATCTTTTCCAATTAACTTATTTTTTGTGTCTTCATTTTTCATTTTATTGAATTGGTATACATTTCATTGTCCTTTCATTTGTTTTTGTCTTCTTAGTTTGGCTTTCATATTTAGTGCATATTGTGAATTATATAGAACAATTTATATTCAATGAGTTTATTTTATTTTTACTCAAATGTTCATTATGTCAATTGTATGTTTGGGGGTTTTTTGTGGGGGGGGTTTGGGGTTTTTTTTTTTTTTTTTGGTACCCCCTGACAAAGGTGCTTGCCAAAAAGCAGCCATGTCTGGGGTCGCTGTTTTGAATAAAGGACATCTCTTCACACCTTGTTTGTTCATGTTTCCACTAGTGCTGGAAACCATGGGAAACAGTACTGGACACAGGGCAGCTGTCCCCTCAAGGAGTCAGAGGCACACTAACTCCAAGCAAACTTGGTGCCTACAGGTTTTCATCACAGGCCACAGGTCAATGATCTGGACCAGGGGTATTAAATCTGCTGTGCTGCACCATTCAAAGCTTCTTGCTACCTAATGGAGGAAACAAATATTGGCTGTACCAAGTGATGCTAGAGTTACTCAAGTCTGCCTCCATCTGTTGGCTGGGGAGCATAACCCATTTGTCTGGACTGGTCTAGCAGGCAAAGGACTAAAGCATTAAATGACTTCTGTCCTAAAATATTTTTCTGACAGCTCTCCCATGCGGTTCACTGTTGTAGAGACAATACTGTTCTGTGGATACCCAATGTCAATTAAATGTGTTGGCATGTCATCCACAGTGATCTGTGCGTTGTGCTTTGTATATCTGTGCAGTTTTTAGGTAGTTCTATCAAATGTCTGTCTTCCAGACCATGCATTTACTTCTCAAGTACCAGGTAACTTACATTTCTTGACATCGTTTGGCTGAAAGCATTTAGAAGGTTATAATCTTAATTTTTCAAATGCTCAGGCAGCTGCTGCTTAGTTGGAGCCCATGATAGTTTGAAGTAGACCGATCATAAACTAGAAGCATGTCTGTTTGTGCACACATAGGCATGCCTATGCTAGCTGCAGCTCCTGAAACATGCTATTTCACACTTCCACTACTGCAATCAGCTGTGCACATGGCTCGGTTGAGGAAATATGGGCAAATCTTGGGGTTTCAAGTTTCATGAGATTTGAAATCTGTATCAGTCTGAACTTCCTCCACTGTGCAACCCAGACATGCACGCAGTTTATCACAGTGTGGGCAGGTGGGCGAGTGAAATGCTGAGCTTCAGGAGTTGCAGCCAGGCAGAATTCGCTAGTGTGAGACTGGGGGTGAGAGCAAGGGGGTGAGAGAGCAAGAGTGCGAGCGAGCGAGATCCCCCACTTGTCAGGGTACATATGTTTTGTAGTAGCACTTCTGAAACATTGAATCAACCCTCCCAGATGCCCGATTCTGTGAAGGGGGAAATGCATCATTGTGCCAGACTGTAAGCGTACACCTTTTCCCAACTGGTTTAACTCTTGGCTTTGTTTTGAATTGAAAAATTGAAAGACTGACAAAACTATTTAACTTTATGAGCCTTAACTTAAAATAAACTTGAAGGATGCCCAAGCTTCTGCACCTGCCATATCATTTTCAACCTGTTAAAAACACATCTTTCTGCAAAATACATAATTACTATTTGTTGATCTTATCTTTGTATCATGTAGACGTTGTGTCAGCTTCTGTTTAGAGTAGGAGTGTCCAACATGTGGCCTGTGAGCCCAATGTGGTTCACCTAACCTTGGGATGCAACCCACAAAGTTTTTAACAAAGCTTTTACAAAGTTAGCTAGCACACTTGAATTAGAAGCATTAAAAAAGTTCTTAAGTTATCTGGTAAGTTCAGAAGAGATTCACACATTAAATGAGTATGCTTCATACTATAAATATTCATATTGCCTATATATGATTTCTGATCATGTGGCTCACTGTTCAAACTGGATGTTGCACTGAATCCCTAAAACAAGGGCATCCAGGTATTCTGAACAGGGGTTCCTACCTTTTGCACACAAGTGCCTAAAAAATATTTCAAAGGGGGGGGCGCTCGTGAGCCCGCTGTGTGATGGCTGCAATCTAACTGAGCTCCGTCCCAAGTACCCCAAAACTCCAGCTAACATGCGTTAACTGAAGCAATTTTCCCCGAACTCACCTGCCCTGGGTCGGCATTTGCATGTGGTGACCCCTGAAAAACTGACAAATTGCCCGGTAAGATCCCTGACGGCTGGGACGCTGTGAAGTAAATCTCTGGAGTGCGGCCTGCTATCTGCCTCTCATCGCTGCTTGCCTTGGGCCTGAGCAACCTCACTGTTGACCCTCGCGATTCGCGGCGGATTGGACGGCACCCGAGCAGAGTCCTCCTGGACTGTACCACCGGACCCCTGCGCCGAGTCGGAGCACGTGCGGCAGCCTACCGCCGAGCGGAGCAACACCCTCGAGATTGGGACGCATGAATGCGGATCTGAAGCCCTTTCGGCTGGGCTGAGGAGAGGGCCTCGATCCCACGCGGCAACTGCTAGTGCCCATCGCATCCTCCTGCCCTCGCTGCGGCCTTGTCAACACAAATCCCCCTGAGGGGGGTAAATACGAACGTTACCTTTTTCTCTTGATACCCTCTGGATCAAAGGCGCCAACGACAGTGGCAAAGTATTGGCAGCCTAGCGCCCTGCCGAGGCCCATACTTCTCAGCGCGACTCATCTGTGCCCTGTTGGAATGCCTCTGCGCTCCTATTGATTCTGGATCTTTGCAGTTGTCGGCACTCAGCAACATATTTTCATATAGCTCTGCAGAGCAATCTGAACAGCCTGGCAGCCCGCCTCTCTTGGAGGGCCAAGGCAGCCTTCCCCTCCTTACATCGCTGTCTTTTCAGTGCCTCTACCTTTGTGGACATTGGCTGTATCTCTTTTCACTGTGAGACAGTAATTGTCCGGCGGGCTTGCGAAGCTTTCTGCATTGTCGCCTCTCCGGTGCCTCTGCCCTTGCTGACATTGACTATACTTTCTCCCAACACTGTGCGGCATTGGTTGCCTTGTGGAACTGTGGGGCTTCCCTTGCTGCTTGCCTGAGAAGCTGCCCAGTATATGCCGATATTTGGTTTGGTGTTTCTCCCTCCTATGGCTGCTAAAGCTAAAAACCCTGAAGCTCGAGAGGGGATGCGTTCCTCCCAGCGACTGCAGATTAAGTCTGGGGCCCCCAGCAGTCCACTTGAACAGCTTCCATCAGGCACGGATGATGAGACTAAGTGAAGATGAACTAGAGCCCCACAAGCAGCTCTCCTCTGCTCAACTCAAAAAAGAACTCTGCAGAGGCTTTGCGGAACTAGCCAGCGAGTTTCGCTCACTACGTGAAGAGCTGCTGAATGATGTTGCAGCATTAAGGACTGATGTGAAAGAACTGGGAGCCCGAGTAGAGGATGTGGAGGCCAAAGTGGCTGACCATGATGGGACTCTGGTGGATCTACAATGTGCACTTGACCGACAGCATGCGCAAGCAATGGAGTTGATCTACAAAATTGATGACATTGAAAACCGCTCCCGCCACAATAATGTGCGTTTGAGGAATCCCAGAGGCGGTGGGGGGCAGAGAGGATTTACCGACAGTGCTTAAACTGTTGATAGCAGAACTGCTCCCGGCAGAGGATCTGGCCGCTCATGTGTCTGGAATGGAAATTGAACGAGTCCACCGTGCCTTGGGAAAACCTCCCAATAACCAACCTCGTGATGTCATTGCAAGGTTTTTGCGATATTCTGATGCTGAGCTTCTCATACAGCGAGGCCGGGAGAAAAAAAACAGTCCGCTTCCAGGATGCAGCAGTGTCAATTTATTAAGATCTCTCGACGTTCACCTTGGCGTGTAGGAGGGAGATGAAGCCAATTACGATGGTCTTGAACAGCAAGGGGATTCGCTACTCTTGGTCTTTCCCATTTAGGATTAACTTTCTTTTGGGAAATAAAAAGATTTCAGCAAAAGACCATACTGAAGCTTGGCGAGCTCTTCGTCAGGCGGGACTAGTTGATGATAATGCTCAGCCTCACCCGTCGCTCCCTAAGCCACAGCACTCTAGGTGGACTCGGGCGGGCAAACCCGCTTAATCTCTCTTGGAGAAGGAGAGCTGCTGTTACCTCTAAGGGAGACTCATCTTGTGGGCCTCCCGGCCTCATGATGTGGGGTTAAATGAATGGTTTTTGATGCTTTGCTGTTCCTTGTACTGTTTTTTTTTTTTTGAGTTATTGGCTATTGGCCCGGGTTAGCCTGGGCCTCCACTCTAATATACATAGGGGGTGGCGGGTGACTTGCAAATGCTTTGATGACACTGTTTTGATAAGGGGACAGGATGGTACTGATGACTCAGAGTGGGTGGGGGAGTAATGGGGAAATACTACCATCTGTTTTGTTTGTACTCTTGCTTTAAGGGGACTTGGGGGGGGAACAGGGTTTGAGGTCAATTTACCGTGTCCTGTATTACTGTTGACAGGCAGGTGGTATTGACGGGAAGGGGGGGGGTTGGTTCTGAGGGAGGGTGTTTTAACTTGGAGTTGGTGGGTGTGTGTGGGTATGGGGGGGGGGCTATGGCACTTGTTTCTGGAGTATGGAATAAGTGGGCAGGGATAATAAACCTTCTGGGTTTGCTGGGGGATGCTGTCACTGGGACCCTTCGGTTAACTGGAGGGTAAGAGGGTTTAGATTGTGAATATTAATGGTGCGACTTATTTCTTTGAATGTTAAGGGTCTCAACTCCCCAAGGAAGCGGTCGCTGTTTTCAGAGTTGCGCACTTTGCGGGGGGTCATTATCTACAGGAGACTCATCTTCAGAATTGTAAGCAGGGCTTGTTGAAGCGGTCCCCGTACACTGAGGTGCAGGTGGCCTCAGATGCGCAGGGCCGGAAGAAGCGGGGGGTGGCCTTCCTATTTCATCAGAGCCTGTCCTTGCACGTAGAGGAGGAGAAAAGAGATACCCTGGGGAGGTGGCACTTTCTGAATGTTCGCTTAGAAGGGCGCTTGCTAACTTTAGCTAATATCTACGCGCCCAATGAAGGCCAGGGGTCATTTTTTATGCGGTTGAAAGCCTTACTGGCAGACTTCGCAAGGGGTCCCATTGTTCTTGGTGGGGATTGTAACACACATTTGGTGCCCCATCTGGATTCCACAGGTCATGCTGGGGGGGGGAGTGAGGGGGCCGGCTAGAGCCCTTCAACGCCTTATGTTAGATTTAGGTCTGCGGGATGTATGGAGGGACACCCACGAGGGAGAGCGGGGCTACACCTACTACTCTCCAGTTCATCAGGTTCACACTCGCATTGATTATTTCTTACTGGATCAGCGCCTGATGAATGGGAGAGTGGAGGCTGGACATGGAGCGCTGACTTGGTCAGATCATGCCCCATGCTGGCTTGCCCTCCCGGCAGGATTGTACAGCGAGCACCAGCGCCTCTGGCGCTTAGATACGCGGTTCCTGCGGCGGCAGGGTGCAGTGCAGGAACATGCCTGTTTCATCACCGAATTCTTTGAGCTTAATGATTCTGGGGATGTCTCCCTTCCCACAGTTTGGGATGCCTTTAAGGCTACGGCCCGTGGTCAACTCATGGCAGAGGCAGCCCGCATGCGGAAAATGTGGACGCGCGACCACGATTAGTTGGTGAAGGAGTCTACTCGCTTAGCTTTGGAGCATGCCCGAACCGGCTCGCGGCAGGTTTTGCGTCAGTGGCGGACCACGCGAGCCAATTTGGATGCATGTTTGCAGAGGGAATTAGATAATAAACGCCGGAAATTACGGCAGACTTTTTATGAGCATGGGAATAAAACTGGCCGCTTCTTGGCCTTGCATCTCTGACAGCAGCAATCCGCGAGAGTGGTTCGCGAACTGCGCGATTCCGGGGGACGGAAAAGGGTAATTTCTCGGGAGATATGCGATATTTTTGCTGATTATCTGGAGCAGCTCTATAAGGCAGAACCTTTTGATCGGGATCGTGTCCAGGCTTAACTTACAGAGGATTGCTCTGCCGCGTCTTTCTGACCCTGACTGAGCTCAGTTAGATTCTGAATTTACGGTGGACGAAGTGGAAAATGCTATTCGGCGGCTGAAAACTGGCAGTGCGCCGGGTAACGACGGCTTCCCAGCGGAATATTATAAGAAGTTTCGTGTACAATTAG
Source organism: Ichthyophis bannanicus (assembly GCA_033557465.1). Taxonomy (NCBI): domain Eukaryota; kingdom Metazoa; phylum Chordata; class Amphibia; order Gymnophiona; family Ichthyophiidae; genus Ichthyophis; species Ichthyophis bannanicus. The sequence continues at coordinate 211,065,969 of CM066034.1, forward strand.
CGCCAACCTTGACCATATTGTTTAATGAGGTTCTGGGCGGGGTTCCTCTCCCTTCGTCCCAGTGCGAGGCGATGATAGTGATGATACCCAAGCCAGGTAAACCTCTGCACGACGCGGCGTCGTATCACCCCATTTCCCTGTTAAATGTTGATGTCAAAATATTTGCTTCTGTTCTGGCTGCACGCTTGAATCGGGTCCTTCCGGTTTTGGTCCACCCTGACCAGGTTGGGTTTGTACCGGGTCGCCAGGCCGCAGATAACATAAGGCGTATGTTGCAGGTTATTCAGGTGGCCCGACGGGAACCACAGCCGGCTTTGCTGGTGGGGATCGATGCAGAAAAAGCTTTTGATTGGGTCGATTGGGGATACCTTTGGTGTGTTTTGGCAAAAATGGGCTTTGGCCCTAATTATATCCGTTGGGTTTGTAGTCTATCAACGCCCTCAAGCGTGCGTTCGGATAAATGGGGGACACTCGAGAAACCTCTTCCTGGAGAGGGGCACATGGCAGGGCTGCCCACTTTCGCCTCTGCTCTTCGCCCTCGCAATGGAGCCCTTGGCACAAAGCTTTTGTGAACATCCAGGCTTGCAGGGGGTCTGCATTGGCCCTGCAGAATATCGGATTGTGCTCTTTGCGGACGACATTATATTGTCCCTGGTGGATCCGTCTGCTTCCCTTCCTGCCGCGATGCAGCTGTTTGAAAACTTTTCTCGGATATCCGGTTTCAAAATTAACTACACTAAAATCAGAGATCTTAAATGTCGGGATCCCTGGGGCGGTCTGTGCGGAGCTCCAAGCGGCCTATCCTCTTCGATGGGTATCGGGTACCCTACGCTATCTAGGGGTGCAATTGACCGTGGAGCGGGCGGACCTCTTTAAAAGCTAACTATGAGCCTCTGCTCCGTCAGGTTCGACGAGACTTAGATATCTGGAATGGCCTGCTCCTTTCCTGGTTTGGGCATATAGCGGTAGTCAAGATGGTGGTTGTTCCCTGTTTTCTTTATTTTTTTCAGGTACTACCGCTTCCCATTGCGCGGGCCACTTTGGCGACTTGGCAGCGGTTACTTATGAAGTTTATATGGCACTACCGTCGCCCGCGGTTGGCACGGCATGTTCTCTATGCCCGTACGCGCACTGGAGGTATGGGCATGCCCAATTTGCATTGGTACTATGCGGCGGCACAATGTCGGGCGGGGGTGGAATGGATGATTGCCGATAGCACCAAACGATGGGTACAGATAGAAATGAGTTTGGCTGGGGGAGCGGGGTTGGGGGATTGGCTGTGGCTTGGTCCAAAACTTTGGCACGGTAAATGCATCAGTAATCCCTATGTACTTCATACCCTCCGTTGCTGGGATCAGCATTTTCGATCCCGGGGTACAGACTTGTCCCCTTTGGCCCCTATAGTAGACAATGCTTCCTTCCCGCCGGGGTTGAGTGACTTAGTCTTTCGGCAGTGGGGACATCATGGCCTTAGCCGGGCCGGGCAATTCTTTGATGAAGGTTGGTTGCAATCCTTCCGTGCATTACAAGATGAATTTGACATTCCGGGTGGGCATATCAATATACGCAAGTGACACATTGGGTTCAATCTAGGCTTGTGCAGCCCCAGGCGGCTCGGGACCTGACGGATTTGGAACGTTACTGTGAGGGGTGCACTACTACTAAGGGACTCGTGGTGACCCTATATGCACACCTACAGGGGTGTCAACCGCGATCTATAAGACACTGGGAGCTTTGGAACTCTGATCTGAATCTTTCTTACGCTGAGCAACAGTGGGAAAGGGTGGAAACACGCTTATGGAAGAGCTCGGTAGCGATTAATGCTCGTGAAACTAATTATAAAATAATGCACCATTGGTATATGACCCCGACGCGGATCGCTTGTATTTATCCAGGGGTTGCGGACCTCTGTTGGCGTAATTGTGGGCAGCGGGGCACCTTGGGGCATATTTGGTGGGATTGCCCCCGCATTCGCGCCTTTTGGAGGGGTGTACAATTCCGGCTACAATTGCTTTTGGGAGTGAGTATCCCCTGGGATCTGGGGATCTTTCTTTTTGGGGCCTCAGTGCCGGGCGCACAAGCCCCGCAGCTTGCTTTACTCCGCCACGGCCTGAATGCGGTCCGATTATCCCTTGCAGCAGCATGGAAACGTGATTTGTCCCCCTCCTTCCAGGGTTGGTTGGAAAGAATGTGGGATATGTATATAATGGAGCGGGGGGTAGCTGTTAGCAGGATGCGTTTGGCGCGCTTTGAATTGATATGGGCACCCTTTGTTTCTCGTTATGCCGCGTGATTGTTACAAATAATCATAAGGGAAAACACAAACTTCAAGGGAACTTTCCCCTTGTATGTGCTTCTTGCTCTCTATCTTCCCTTGTCTAAGGATCAGCAAGCCATAGAGGGGGGGGGGGCGCTTGGTTTAGGGAGGTCTTGGGAGGTTGGGGGGGCTGTAGCCCCTTTTCTCTCTTCGGAGCTTTAATCTATGTGCCATTAAAGTTGAATGGGGGAGCAGTGGGGAGAGAATGGGTGGGGGAAGGGGGAGGGTGGTTGTTTGGTACTTATCTTAAAAATACCAAAATGAAGGCATATTGTAGGCTACCATTGTGTTCTAAAGCCCTGCTTTTGATGTTGCATTCTTTTTGATGATGTATTTGGTTTATGGTTCTTGTTTCTATGTATTCTTTGGAAGCCTTTCAATTTAAAAAAGATATAGATATAGATATCAAAACCGAACAAACTTACAACAAAGGAAGCTACACTGAGTTAATCTGGAAAGAGAGAATGAAGATTGAAAATCTATATTCCCATGAGATACAAAAGGAAGAATATAGATTTAAAGACATGCACAGAACTGGGACACTTTAAAAGATACTAAATTTCTTATCTAGAAAGCAAAGATGCGTTTGCATACAACCAAGATTAAAGTGATTTTTTTTAATCACTTTAAGCATGTGTCCAGAGACACTAGAATAACAAACCACAAATAAAACAATGGCAGGAACTCCACTGAGAGAACATTATAAATGAGTGCCATATGACAAGTCAAATATCTATTTAGGATAAAGGATTCATAAATCTTCAAGATGGTAGACACTCAAGTTGTTTTGCTGATCAAGTCATGTATATAATTTTCTATCCTGTAATTGAATCTATGTAGGAGAAAGAACTAGACACTTTAAAAATGAGAATGCAATACACTGAAGTTGCCTGAAAAAACTAGGAGTCTCTCTGGTAGCATGTTGCCTTGGAGAAAAAGCTAAACACACACACTATCACTAACACAATTGAATGAAGAGAGCTAGTTCCTAAAAATGTGTGATGGCAACAAGAGCAAGATTTTATGGCATGTGGAATGGAGGTGGATATAATCAGTTGCAGTCTACACAGACAGCCAACAGGTTTAAATGCTCAGACCAAAATGGAAGCATTTTGTGACGTGCTGACAAAGTAACACTGAAGAAATGTTAAATATAGATATACAAGGATGCATTAGAGAAAAAGCAATGATGAAGATGATAAACTGCATAACTTAAATTAAAATGAATTGCATGATGTTAATGGTTGGGTGTTCTGAAGATGGTCGAGCATGATGGTGGTAGACTGAAGGGGTTTTCTGCCTGTAATCGGGGGGAGGAGTGAGGAGGAACCCTACCTAGGCGCCATATATAAATTTCTGGTTGCCATGGTGACCTGGCACCTGGGCTGTGTTGAGTCCCGATTTAATGGGTAGATAACTATTTTTAAATGCTCAAAGTTCATTGAGATCTGTTCAAGTAATCTTTTACCACTCATAAGATGGGTCATACCCTGGATCTTATTTACATTCATGCAGATAAAGGAGATTGATGTAGAATCATTGGCAAAAATATATGGACCGATTCCTTAAGTAATGTTTAACAGTCCATAGTTGTGTCAGGCATACTTTAGTTTAGACTTAACCATAACAAAACATGTTGTGGAGCTGAACTAAGTTGGTGCTTAGCTCCCTCGGGAATTAGGAGTATTTGGATTATTTAAATAGTTATAGAATATTCACACAAAAGGCCAAAGTCTTCACAATCTTTATATCATCCAGAGGAATTGTTTGTCCTAGTTATGAAATCAACTGTGCATTAGTGAAAACATGAAAGTGACAAATACCCTAAGTCTCTCGCTACTCATTTAAGGGCATATTTACTAAAGTCCGCTAAGTTAGCATGATATTGGGCTGAAGTAAACTCAGGGGACATATGCATCTGTCCCCCTGCCGTTAATGCATTGCAACTATGCAGCACTGTGCTAACTGGCATGCAGATGCGCCTCCTATGCTAACAGCAACAGCCACAATGAATGCAGGCCAAAGATGCCCACACTAACCACACTCTGCATTGCATCCCGTCCCTCCAAGTCCTCGTCCAAATGCATGCCAACTGCCTAGTGTGGGATTTTTGCTGCAGGACTCCACACTAATTTAGTATAGTGCAAACCCCACACTATCTGTCAGCAAATAAACCGTCTGGCTCTACTGATGCCGTTTTTGGATGAAGGCAAAACTAGAAGAGGGAGCTGAAGCTTAAGGACAAGGATCAGTACTGCATGTACTAACATGGCTTGGGAAAGTCTCTAGGAGTGCATTGTTGCAACCTTTAAAAGGCTTAGAATTGATGCCTTCATTAAAAAGGGCACTGTTTATTCTTTGGGGTGGGGGACCAAAATCCTGTGGTTTACCTCATTCTAAAAAAAACAAACAAACACCTCAGATTTGGATATTATATAGTGGTCTAAAGAATTAACTCATCCTTAGTTAGCTAAGGCAATGGGGGGAAAAGCACATTGAAGCAACTTGGAAATGTTGCCAAGCATGAACTGTTACATCTTTAATTTGGATTCAGAAGGGGGGTAACCACCTAATCCTTAAGGATTTCAGCAGTTGGCTATGGCAATTAGATATGGGGCTGTTGCTATGGCATTTTTAGAGATCAGTTTTAAATTCCATTACTCATTCAATTTAATTTTCTTGCAACGATCTTGGCACTTTGATTTGAATCTTACTTGATTGAAGCAACTTGAAAAGTGTGCAATGTGCTTTTCTCCCCATTGCCTTAGTTATCTAGGATAAATTTATATTTGGGTGATAATTCTTTAGTCACCATAATATGATGATCCTTTTGGTTTTTCAGAATGAGAAACCAAGCTTTAAAATAAAAAAAATAAAACACACCCCAAACCACACACTCTCCTCCTGCGGGTCCTGCGTTTTTCCTCTTACTCACCTGAAGTGCTTTCACTCACTTGTCTGATCCAAGGCAGTGATAGCAAATCACTAAATCTCCCCCTCTTGCTGGCCATGAATCCTTCCCTCAGCATGTCTCGCCTCCCCCCTTGGAGGTAACCTCCTGTTACAGGCATGGGCCTAATGCAAGGCTTTGGGACCGGTGAGAGTGTGTTAGTGATTTGCTGCAGCTGCTGGAATTGGAGATATTGTCATATCAGGCACATGAGTGACAGCACTTTGGGAGAAGAGGATGAGTCCAGTTTGCAGAAGAGACGGGGGGGGGGGGGGGAGGAGGAAGAGGAGATCTTGGACACACAAAGGAAAGATCAGGGAAAGGAAGAGGGACATTGGCATCTGGGGAGATGGGTGAAGAATCACAATGGGCCCTTTAAACCCCTTGCAATAAACCACACGATTACATTTTTGAATCATTCGGTTAAAGATTTTAAATCAATGCCCACCCCTAATTTTTATGCATCTGATTTTCATACGTTAGTTCAGCATATAGTTTTATCCTCATTGGACTACTGTAGAAATCCAAAATACAGAACAGTACTCTAGACACTTCAGTGTGTTCAGATTTCAATGGCCCACCTAGTGACAAGCACCAAAGGGTTATAAGCATATTGCCCCAGTATTAGTAGATGTGCAGTGACTGCTTATTGAATAGCAGGTCAAAAGATTGATGGAAGGTTCCCACCCCCCCCCCCATGCTAAATTGAGTTTTGTAATTAAAATTGGAAATTCCCCATCACTGCCTACCAACCTAACAAAATACAGAATTGGGCATAACTACTCAATAAGTACCTAAAGCTGGCAAATTACAACTCCCGTACAAGAAGCAGAACTTCATAGCTCAATCAGTTCTTAAGAATGAACAGAACTAACCTGCACTCAGGTTTCAGAAGATAAAAAGATATTGTCCTGAACTGCAAGGAGAGTTGATCCTCCAAAACTTAGTCCAATATAGGTATCGCATTAATAAATAGGGAAAAATATATATTACAGATGCTGGGGAAAACTGGAAATGACTAGGTTCCCAAAGATATACTGGTGATCTTAATGCAAGATGAAAAAAAATAAAAAACCCATTTAGCAGAATGCCAGAGGATCAAGGTAGCCCCTTTACCTACAACTGCTGTATGTAAAGCTAAGAAATATTTCCTTTTCATCCAAAAGGTTTGGGAGACATCTGGATATCCTGATCTTGGAGCCCATAAATTCTTTGTTCATAGCACAAAGCTTCACAAATTTAATTGAACTCAAGATATGAGTTACCGTTGGGGGAACAGTTCATCTGGTAAAATTCAAAAATCATGTTTTTTGCATTACTGACAAAGTTTGCAAATGAAAAAGAATCCTTAGGCACAGGGCCAGATTTACCTATACGCCAACTATGCCGTGGCATAGGGCCCACAGCTGACAAGGGCCCACAAAAACTGAAAAAATTGTTAGCGTTCTTAAAATTAAATTATTAAAAAAAAAACAAAAAAAAAGAAAAAAAACACACACACGCTGGCTGCTGCCACGGCAGCATGGACTGTCCCGCGGGGCCCCCTCTGCCTGGCTGAATCCGTCCGTCCCTCCCTCCCTCCGTCCGTGCTGGCTTTGAGAGGCAAGCGGCGACGTCACGGTGATCAGTGAATCAGCTTCTCGCAACCCGCCGGTGACGTCTCAGCGCTCCGCCAATCAGCTTCCCGCGTCCCTCTCTGCTTTTCTGGTTCAACTGTTGCTAGGCAACTGCTTCCCACACCACTGCCTAGGCGCCCTGGAGATGGAGCGGCCGCAGCCCAAGCATGGAGGAGAAGGTGGTGGCCGGTATCAAGGTTTTCCCCCCGTTCTTGTACTTCACTGACGTGGTGGTCGGGGCCGTGTACCGCCAGACCGTTACCGTGAGGAACATCAGCAGCTCCGGCAAGAAAGTCGCTTTCTACGGCCCCCAAAGTCAGGAGGTGAGAGACGCGATAGCGGGGGGTGGGGCCGAGGCCTCCCCATGGCAACAAGGCACTGCGAGCCCCCAGCCTCCCTCTCTGAAGAGCGGCTGGAAACGGTCGACTACCAAGTGACGGGCGGGCACGTGTGGCATTGAGAGGCGCGAAGGGAGAGTGTCTCCCTCGCGTCTGTTAAGCTGCAGGGGCTGATGGGAAATTTCCCATCAGCCCCTGCGGGCTTAACAGACGCGAGGGAGACACTCTCCCTTCGCGCCTCTCAAAGCCGACACGGAGGGAGGGAAGGACGGATTCAGCCGGGCAGAGGGGGCCCCGCGGGACAGTCCATGCTGCCGCGGCAGCAGCCACCAGCGTTTTTTTTTTATTTAATTTTACTTGAGCCGATGGGGGGGGGGGCTGAGACTGGAAATGAGCTGGGGGGGTTAAGACTGGAGGTGGACTGACACGAAGAAACCAGAAGAAAGTGGCTGGAGCAATTGCAGCTGAAAAAAAATGCACAAAAAGGTAGAAAAATCTCTTTATTTTGAATTTATTAATTGGAATATGTCAGCTCTGGTAAATGTGCATCATTAACGTCTGCACTTTGTTTAGTACAAGAGCAAATTATTGTATAGTTTTATTTCTACAGTGTTGTACATTCCAAGTTTGGCTTTTGGGATTCCCAGTTTAATTATGACGTCAGGGCCAACAGCACGCAGCTGATTCAGCATGCTCGTTTTTATCTTTTCTGGGGGCCCACAATTTTTGTTGGCGTAGGGCCTCACTCAAGTTAAATCCAGCCCTGCTTAGGCATCTACAAAGAAAATTAAGCAGCAAAGCTTCACAAATAAAATTCAACCATTGCATCAACTCTAAACAGCTCCAGGCCAGAGATATTACTTTAAATGCAAAAAGCTCAAATTCTAATATTTTGATCTCAACATGGGTTCCGTAAAGTCTAAATTTGAGGTTTCTCTATCCTTAGCCATCAAAATTTTACAAGCTCAACGTTTTCCAAACTAAGAAAACACAAGCATTACAACCAGAATTAACAGAACCTTGTTTTATGATTTTTCTACAGAGACTGTGAATCTCAAGGCTAAGGTGCAAATTCTACCAAATTATTTTGGAGTTCCTGACTAGCTTTCACAGTGGTGTTAAAATTATATTTCAAAGTCGCTCGAATCTGTCCCAAGCAAAATAAACTTCCTTCCACACTCCAAAGCAGTTATATCTATATCTATATTAGTTAAGATTGAAACATCAACAGAAAATGGGACCACCAATATATATTCACAAATCATATGCACACAAGTGGGAATCCAAGATGGTGCTGTAAGACATATGTTGAAAGATGCGCTGTAAATGCTCTGAGTCTGCATGTCAGCAGTGTTGATAGTCATGGCAATGGGCAAGAGGAAGAGAAGGGGGAAACTTACCCTCCTGGAGAGCTCCTCTTTTGTCCCCACGTGTCAGACGATTGACTTCAGTGTGCCTCCATTCTCACCAGCACCTCTTGGTCTGCCAGAGGGCGGAGGGGGGTAATCTCCTGGGCAGCAGCGAAGGGGCTTTGCTAAGCCCCATCGTGCAGATGCCGCCTCCTAACCCCAGAAGTACTTTGGCTGCTGGTGCTCTGGGGTTCCTACAGAGGTGGTTGGTGCAGGGCCCTTGCTGGGAGGAACTTTGATAGCTGCTTTGTCCCCTGTGCTGGCAGGAGCAGTTGATGAATCTCAGTTCCTCAGTTGAGAGCAGTGGAAGACATTGTGAAGAGGGGAGAGATGCCTTTGGGGACTTGTGAGGTGCAGAGATCACAGACTGACTATGGAGTCACTGTGGGAGGAGATTCAAGGTTCCAATTCCTCTCTTTAATGTCTATCTAGTTGGATGGGGGTGACTTGACTACCGAATCCCAAGTTGTGGTCCACCACTCTAAAGCACTGGACTCTATCTGGGAAAATGGAAGTCGAGTCAAAAGTGAATGTGGTATCAGTTATAGGGGAAGCATTGGTGAAGGTCAGCAATAGTATGTGTCGTCAGTTGGAGTATCTTGAAAATAAAGTCATTCGCAATAAAATTTCCCAAATCTCCTCTAACACCTGCTATGGATATGGTGAATTATTTGACCAAGACTTTGGGGAAAGAACCTGGCAATCTTCCTCCTTTAGTGAAAGCTCAGTACCTTCCCTCCAGTGATGGCTCTACTCCTGAAGGACAGGGAGGCTCTATTGGGGATAACCTAACTGAGTTTCTGGAGTCCTCTCTGGAGGTGGTAACCTAGGGGACCATTCTTGTAACATTTGCTTTAGAGTGACCATAGTGCAGTATTTAAACTGTATTTTCGGCTCAATACATATTTTTCCTGATTTTTCAAGAAATATACAAAAGTGGCATCAGGGTTTTTTTTGGCTTTGGGGCTAAATTTTGTGTTGCATTTTCCTTGTATTATAGTGTAGGAGGGTAAATCTTATGCCTTTTAAGACTAAATCGCTTGTGGAGTTTTTCTGCAAGGGAGGGGGTAATACTTTGACAAGTCTCACAGGCACCACTGTAACGGCCCTTAGAGAGGCAATTCCTGTGGGGGGCACCCTTGATTTCCTTCTTTAAATTGTATGAAGTGTTCTTTTCCTATTTCTTGGATTCTTTATTTCCTTTTATTGGTGGGTCAACAGATTTGTACTTTGATGTCTTTATTTTCCAGGGGGATTTTCCCCATATAAATTATTTCAGTTTTGTTCACTTATTAATTGTGAAATGTATATGTAACAATATAAATAAATAAAAAACTCATATGCACCCAAAAATGTTAATCCTAAACAGCATAGTAATGAATCCATTTACATGGGTTTGTAACCTGCGAGATCTGATACACACTGACTTTTTGCCTTTTCAGCATACCAGAGATCATTCAGGGCACCATGCCCCATGTGGTGATTGCATCATGTGTCATTCTGTGGATATCCATATTTGGGTGGACACCTATAGGGGACATCAATATTTGACATATCAGACTGCTGGACGACATATGCCATCATCTACCCTTGGGCTAAGATCTATATTGGCAGAACAGATTTAGTGAACATAAGTTTTTTTTGGCCAAGTCAGTGGCGACAGCACCTATGGTACAACACTGTTTAGATACCGTACATCAATGACAAGATTTGATGTGGGCAGTGATTCATTGCATTATGCACTTTCAATGGGGTAATGCAGCAGATAGTCTTGCTTGGCTTGAACTGAGATGGATCTTTACCTTGAAAGCTCTGGTTTCCAATGGTATGAATGAAGTAGCGTTATGAAATCTACTTTATGGGAGGGGTTTGTCTGCTTACTCACCGCCACCAGTCTTTAAATCATTACACATCTGTGATAGAATTTGTATGCACTCTTTCAGTTTAGCATCTTCACTACTGATGTGTCCTGAAGCAGCCACAAATTTTGTTTGGCAAAACTCAAGTTGATAATTTGTCAAGAAGTGTCCTGTGGTCTTACATTCATATGTATTTCTATAATTGACAGCTACTGTAAATAACTTTGAAATGCATTTTAAAAAAAATTTCTAATATATGGGCCAATGAAAGAATATCAGGGGATTCTTTTACCTGCGTTTGCCTGCCCAGCAGGAACCAGGTTCCCTCATCGGAAGCCCTTCATTCATATATAATAAACGCCATACCCAGGTTAATTCATTAATATGCCATCCACGATTAACATTTTTGGGTGCATATGGTTTGTGAATATATATTGATGGTCCCATTTTCTGCTGGTATGTGATGTTTCAAGTGTGGGCACCCTTGTGCATGTTGTTTGGTTGGTGCGATTTCAATCTTAACTAAGGCAAACAGCTTCTTTGGGTGACGTAACGTAGTTAACTGCTCGTCAGATAGAAGAGGAGGATACGTATTTTGTCACTTGTATACAAGTCTCTTGCTATTCACTTAGCAAATAAATTGTCTGGCTCTATTAATGCACTATTGGATGCAGGTGTGACTAGAAGCGAGAATGTTATTTCTCCTTGCCCAAAGAGCCCCAGGGGTCAGCAACACATAAAACAGTGGCAGATAGCATAAAACACACCCCTCTGGCTTTGAAGCCCTTGAGCCTGCTTCCCCGCCCGGTGCCAATACTGCTGTGGCTCCTTTCTTTGCTGAGGCAGCCAAACCACCCCACTGCCTGAGCTCATGCTTTCAATTACTAGCTGCTCAGCAGGACATAGGACTATCTAAGAGAAGGCCAGGGCATGACACAAAGCTACCAAAGAATATGCAGAAAATCTCTGGTAACCTCCAAAAGAACCACCACCATCTTGCCTCTCTTAAAGAGTGTTAAAAGAAGAAAAAACCTTTAGCCTTATAAACTTGATCTCTGCCAAATTGTTTATGGTTTATGTTTTATTAAAATTCTTGACATACTGCCCTTCATCATATCAGAGTGGTTTACAACAAACACAATTGTTCATCTAGCAAGTGGTAGCACTCAGACTTATCTATATTTACACAAATAGTATTTAAGTTTTCCATACACAAAAAAAAATCCAATATGCATCCGAACCATCAAACGGTAAAATAAACTATAACCAGCATTTCAGAAACACAAAATAAGGGCCTGCTGAATGCTGTAATTTACTGGTATATAAACCAAAGTACAGCTATAGATTGGGTAAGAGACCCTATTCGCTGTTCTAGCCACGAAGTAACCAGATCTAGCATTTCTTTCCAGAAGGTTTTCTAGAAGCTACCAAAACATCTACCATAAAGTCCTACAGCTCCAAATGTAGGACATCCTTGATCCATTTACCTGCTTTCCAAGGTGCCTGGGCCAGTGTTTCACCTCTTGAGTATAAGCAGAACGCGGTAATATTATAAGGGAACACAGTGTACACATCTAAACATCTAATGCGGGCACTGTAGTCATTAATCTGCATATGCACATTAACCACCTCTTATAAAAGACCCACCAGCTTGAACGTATGCATGTTACATGATGGTATATACTTTGCTGGTGGAAGTGCACATGAGCAGAGTGCAGAAAGAGGACCCAAGTACATACAGGTTTACATGAGTTGTTGTAAACACCCATGGCTAAATCTATCATTGTGCCTTAAGGCACAATTTCTACTATTTACACTAGCATATTCTAAAGAGAAGTAGATGCTTACTTGTTTTTAAAAACTATACTTAACATAGGCACTCCTTTATAAAAAAAGTTACCCTCAGCATGTCTTCAGTCCAAGTGCACCTGAGTGCAATAGCAGTCAACCCCATTTCAGGTCACCTGTTGGTATGCCATAACCCTTCCGTGAATTTGGATGCTAACTCCCAAGTGAGCAAACAATGGATGCTATGGGACCTCAGCACTGTCTACTCCAAATTATGGTACTACCTTTTAAACTCAACTGATTCAGCAGCAAAGATAACTCTGGGCCAATGTTATGGGCAATAAAGAACCAACCAGATCAAGTCAGTCAACTGCACACTTTCCATCCAAGTGGAGTAGAAGCCTTATGGGTAGAGCAATGGCCTGGTAACCAGAGAGAGACCAGTGTTCAAATCCTACTGGCTCTTCCTGTGGTCTTGGGCAAGTCACTTAACCTTCCATTGCCTCAAGTACAAATAGACTGTAAACCCTCCGGGGACAGGGAAATACCTCTAGGACCCGATTGTCCTATGCCGTTTTGAATTCAAGGTGTTATAAACTGTGATGGGGTCAGTATGATAGACCTTCTCTGAACCCTATTAGGCGGCTGCCTAAGGCTTTAAAGTTCACAATGCCTTTCTACCAAAAAGAGTCTTGCAGTCAAATGGTAAGGCAAAATATTGTCAGGGCTTTATTCCCCTTCCCAAACGGATATTCTTTGGATACAACACAAACAAAACAGCAGAAAAACAAACTACAAAGAAAAATATCTTCTTTTCCTTTGACATTAGCACATGGCTGCTTTCCACAGGCTTAACATAAAGATATGACATCATCTGAAAAACATTGTGCACTCCATAGGGACCGGGTCAGGAGTACAGCTGTTATTCTCCCACTGCATTAATTCGGATTCACTCCCCGATAGCATAAGGGTCACACTCTTTACATGTGCTGGCTTCCTGAAAACCCTCCTGTGGTGCATGGATTATTTTTCCCAAAAAGTGCTCTTCAAACCTAGGGCTCTGAATGCCTGGTATGGTGATAGCTTCTTTCTGGCTTTCCTTTCTCTTCCAACCTGGTGGAATCACTGGATCTCTTTCAACATCAAAGTCACTTCCAGTGCCACACCCTTGCCCTTTAAAAAACAGAGCTTTTAGCCTTTTCCTCAGAAAAGCAAGGTTCTCACCTTTTAACTGTGTTTCTGGTTCTTGTTTCTGGGCTCCTGACAGCTCTCTCCCGGACTCTCCAACCATCAAACCAAGCAGGCTCCTGGCCACGTCCCTGGCTGCTTCCTGCTCTGGGGTCAGACCTACTGTTTCCTTCTCCCGGCAAACTTCCTTCAGCATGACACGTGCTCACTGGTTGCTTGCTCAGTCCTCCTGAGTCGCTGCCCCTGCTGGCCTTTCCTGGTTCTAGCCAGCAATTTGCTTCCCTTCTCTGCACGCTACGTGGGTCTTTGTGAACAGGTGTTCCTGATGAGGCTGTTTCTAACTACGTCAGGACTATCACCAGGAAAATTCATTCTAATGCCTTTTGGCTTCTCCTGTGCTGAATGTATTTGCTGCTCAGCTGTTCCTACGTGTACTGAGTTTATTTGCTGCTCGGCTATATATGAGGTAAGTTCCTCATTTTCTCTTACCTCCACGTGCTCTATACTGCCTACTGTGTCACAAAAAACAGTGGATCCCTTTACAGCAACAGGATAAAACCAAAATAAAACGGTACCATCTAACTTCTGAGCCATCTAACGTCTCAACAAATAGGGGTGTCCTACATGGAGTGGTGGGTTCACCCCTAAACAAAGGCATGGGGAGGGGTGGCCTGCACAGAGTGACAGGTGCACCTACTCTTGCCATCTTGCTGGGCAGACTAGAAGGACCATGCTGGTCTTTATCTGCCGTCATTTACTAGGTTACTATGTTACTGGAAAGGTGTGAGCTAAATACTAATAAACCTATAAAACCAACAATGCCCCTCAACCCCCAAACAAGTTCGTACTTAACATAGCTTCAGCTTTTCATAGCTGTGCGTCTCACCTTCTCAGAAGCTTCAAACCCACAATTTAGAGATTTATATTCTCCCTTTGCCTCGTCAACTTGTTTCAATGCAAAAATACACAATACATGAAATTATATTTCACCTGATAACTTATGCATGTTATGTAGCATCAAGTAAAAACGTCTAATACAGACTACTCCCTATACAATTAAAATCCCCTAGCATAGAATCTATAGTACATAAACCCAGAATATCACTGCATCATATATAGACACTCATACCCTTACTAGGAAGGGGCCACACAACTTGACACCTACCAGAAAACCTTGGAAGCAGTACAGATGCTTTAGAACTCACTCCCATGTGTGCTCTTATGAATGTGTGTTTTTGAGCATGAATTCGGTTTGTCTGGATGCCTAAAAATGTACACAATCTACACACAGTTCTAAGCACACATGTTAAGTGCTGTTGAATGTGTCAACTCATGCATGGCGACCCTCTGGATAGGGTCACATGTGTCTAAAAAAAATGAATGAAGACATACAAAAAATATTTTGAAAAAATCATGCTCATTTAAAATGAGTCAAACTGTTTTTGCCAAGGACACCCCTTTCTCTAGCAAGACAACCTTTACTCCAGAAAGCAGTTGAAAGCGTTAAACTAGTTGCATGTGCTCAGATTAACAGCTGCACACATTCTACAACAGGCCTAATCCACCACAAACTCACATGAGCTGCACATATAGGGGCATAATTAAGCTGGGTCAACAGCATGTGCTATTTGTAACTAGGTTGAATTGAATAAAATGGGACCTAGTTACAAACTGTGTGCTGTTAGCTCAGTTTAGTAAATATGCCCCATAATTTCCTCAAGTTATTTACAGGGTAGGGTAAACTGGTTCAGAGAGGGTATCACCAAGTTCCCCCTTGCACAAGTCCCCTTTGCTGCCAATTACAATGTTTAAATGTGTATTGTGTGAATATTCTAAGTAGCATGCTTTTAAATTGGATCTTTGCAGGCTGATCTGTCCTATCTCAATCAGAATTCTCATTCTCAAGGAATAGATGGAAAGATTACAATTAATCTAGTATACTGCAGAAAAATCATTGTGGGCTATAAGAAAGGGGACAGGGCCATACTAATGCTACATGTTTTGCACTGGTTACCAGTTACTGTCCAAATTTGTTTAGAAATTAATAGAATTCTTAAAAAGGTATGGCTGCAATTTAGCCAGATAGGTTGATCAAGTTAGTTATTTTACTAAAAATATCTACTGGGCAGATTAGATGGACCATACTAGTCTTTTTTTAATGTTTTATTTATGCAAATTTTCAATATAAGACAGGCAATTCAAACAATATCAATACAAGCAGGAATTCAAAACATAAGGAAATAATCTCATCACCTTCTACTCCACAGACCGTGGTCCAATTAGCATCGCTTGACAAATTTTCCCAGGTATCACACAAAGAGATCGAAGATACCATAGCAGCTATTAATTTAACTACTGCACCAAATGACCCCTGCCCAGCCAGGTGGATCAAAGAACTACGACATGAACTTAGCCCAACTATTAGCAAGATTGTCAATCACTCCTTCTCAACAGGATCCTTTCCTCAGAGCCTGAAATACTCATCCATCCGCCCGCTCCTGAAGAACAGTAAACTTGACCCAACAAAAGTTGAATCCTTCAGACCCATCTCCAGCATCCCTCTACTGGCAAAAATCATGGAAAAAGTAGTCCAGCGACAAATACAGCATCATGTTGACTCCGAATCCCCTTTGGACCCCTCACAACATGGCTTCAGAGAAGAACATGGCGTCGACACCCTTCTCACAACACTGTTCAATAGCCTAATCATAGGCATTGATAATATCCACCAAGGGTTCACTCTTATCTTTCTCGACATAGCTGCAGCATTCGATTCAGTAAACCACAATACTCTACTACAGCGCCTCCAAGACAAGGGAATCCAAGGACTAGCCCTGAAATGGTGTAAATCCTACTTATCTGATAGACAGCTGCAAGTCAGAACAGGAGAATCAACGTCTGATCTATTCCCCCTTAAACAAGGTGTCCCGCAGGGTTCCTCATTGTCCGCCTTAATGTTCAATATTTATATGCAGCCAATCTGCGATCTCATACGCACCTTCAACATACAATGTCTTGCCTATGCTGATGACATCCTGATGTTTGCCCCATTCAACATAAAACAACCAGATTTTACACCAATAGTTCACTGCTTTGAAGCTGTATCCAACTGGCTCCTCAATCAGAATTTACGGATAAACCATAACAAAACAGATGTTCTATTCATTACACGGAACCCAACATTCATACCACCTACCTCTCTCCAGGTAAACAATATTGAGTTGAAAGCACAACCCACAATTCGATACTTAGGAATTATATTAGATCAACAGCTTAATATGGCAGCCCACATTAAGAAAACGAGTGCAATCTACCACAAGATACGATCATTACGTAATCTCCGACCTTTACTTAACTACTCCGACTTCCGTACCATATTCCAAGCCCTGGTATTACCACACTTGGATTTCGCCAATATCATTCTACACGGTCTCCCGCAATCCACCATAAATCCCCTCCGTCTAGCCATGAATGCAGCCGCGAGAATCCTCGTAGGTGCTCCACGATCAGAGCACATAACCCCAATATTGATGAGCTTACATTGGCTACCCCTACAAGCCAGAACTCTATACAAGACCCTGGTCATGACTTTTAAAGCATCAAAGTGCCCATCTCAATCACCTCTCAGCAATATGATTCATATCACCCCAAATAACAGATCCAGGAGATCTGTTACATTAAACTCCATCGACCTACCAAAAGTCATCACAAAATGTTCTAAATCAACAGCCTCTAGAGCTTTCTCTCTGTTTTCACCCAGAGCCTGGAATGCCCTTCCACCCGAAATCAGAGCTATCTCAAGTCTGATTAAGTTCAGAAAGGCACTGAAGCACTATTTGTTCCTAACATACTACCCCGAAGCTACTCCATCCGAAGCTACTCCATCTGAAAACAGCTCTCATGCAGATCTTTCATATTTGACCCCTGTAGAGAATGGATAATTACGATGATTATTACCTGCTCACTATTGGACATATTTATTCTCACTATATTTAGCATATTTACTCTTTAATTTAATTAACTTCTTATCCACGGCATTAATAATTAACCAAAATATCCATGTATATAGTTGCCATGTATATAGTTATTTATATATAATTACCATGTTTTACCAAGTTTATTTACCTTGTTCATTGTAAAAAACCAATGCTGTTTGTACCATTGTGTTTATATTTGTTCATATGTAAACCGCACTGATTTAAGAGCGCGGTATATAAGAAAAATAAATAAATAAATAGCGAGAGCTATGGAACAAATTGTCAGTGGAACGATACTATGCAACCGTCACCATGGCCCCTAATTTCCCTTCTAATGAAATGAGCTCAAGGAGCAGTTTAGGATCAGAAAAGAAGTAGTTTTTGCACTCAAAGCTAACACAACACAGGAAATTTCAAAAGCCAGATTCCCCCGAGCATCAGAATTCAAGGCTGAAAAGCTAAGAATTCCTTATGCCGGGCCTAGGTCCGTTTAGGAAAATCAGGAAAAATATGGATAACAACCAAAAAACTACTCCTGCTTATGCCTAAAGTATAAGAGACTGACTTTTGTCCAGCTCAAAGGTGAGAGTGGCCAACAGAGTACTACGAGTAGTCACCACCTCCATGGACTCCCAGGAACCCATTGACCCCAAGAGCAAGCAGGGCCCGAGCACCCCACCAGAAGACAGACAGACGACCTGCATTACAAGAGGGAGATTGTCTGAAGCCCAGCCTAGGACATTCACCAAATACTTTTTCACCATCTCTGCTGGGCTGAGCCAAGGGGACCGTAGGAAGCCCAAGATTGTTCCTCCGGGACAGACTCAAGGTATTCCAGCTTCCTCCACAGCCCATTGCTCTCCTTAACTGCCTTCAGCTCCCCCACCTGTAGTTCCAAGTGTTCAAATCTAGCAGAGAGTGTTGAGCAATGTCCTCCTCCTGAGCAGAAACAAGACTAATCAGCAAATCAACCTTTGCACCAAGCTGCAGAAAGGGAGACATCAAGGGCTCCAATGGAATCTTACAGTCCCACCAGGGTAGTCAAACACTTTCCACCCTCACCCCAACATGCTGTTCCCCAGGCTTACCTCCCCACTGCTGCAAGAAGCCTGGAAAATCAGGGGGGGGGAGGGGGAGAAGAGGAGCCCAATGAATTCCCTGTCTCCAACGTTGCAGCGGCATTCACAGGCAGAACTCTCCCTCCCATGTGAGCATTTTCAGGTTGTGGGGGAAGAAGCTGATCTTCAGGGCTCAGAGAAGCCCCCTCTACACTCTGCTCCAGCAAAGTGCCACCAGAGTGGTCCAAGGCAGCCACCTGTTCCAACACCGGTTGGGCACCAAACTGCTCCATGGTAAGCCGCACTCCATCTCCCGCTTCAGACCCGGAAGGGTTGGTCAGGAGCTTGCCCTTCCGCTTTAGCATAGCAGTAAAGCAGCAGCACTAGGGCAGAGAACTCTGCTCAGCCGATCTCACTCAGCACCATCTTGCCCCATCTCAGTCACCTGGATGTATCACCATCCTGGTCTTTATCTGCCATCACATACTATGTTAAACATAGTAAAACATAACTATGAAGTATGCACTCTTATGTGAATAATTTTAAAAATGTTGTAAAATGGATATAGACAATTTGCTGTACCTTTAAGGCAAACACTACCAATCAAGCCTCAAAATTATCAAATAGCAGCATTAACTTTCCTTAAAACCATATTTAGCTTCAAATCTGGCGAAATATCATGAAGAACTTAGCATGCCGCCCAAGAAAGCTTTTTCCCAGCTAAACTAACCAAATTCATTAAGGAAATGGAACACATATCCCAGGATTAGCAGAACATTTAGTAAAGTTACTTGATTACCCTATTTGGTTAAGCTTCTAAACAAATGCTGACAGCAACTGGTAACCAATGCAAAGCATGTAGCATTGGTGTGGCCCTATCCCATCTCTTATGGCCCATACTGATTTTATCTGTACTATATCAATTGTAATCTGTCCATCTGTTTCTTGATGAGAATTCTAATTGAGATAGGACAGACCACAACCTGCAAAGACCCAAGATCTGACAATGAAAAGCAACTGCATGTGTCTTAATTCAGGCTAAAGTTTGCACAAGCCTTATATATTGTTATGGAGACTTGCTCCTTGAAAATAAATAGAATTAAATTCCCAGACACTATCCTAAGACATTTTACACTGAAAAAAAAGCCTGAAAATGATATATATTGAAAAAATATATATAGCAAATGCTTTAGTAAGATGTGCTATATTGTGTCAGACCAAGGGTTCAAAGCCCAATATCCTGTTCCTAACAGTGACTAATCCAGGTCACAAATACCTGTAAGGTTCCCTAAAAGTATACAGATTCCATGCTGCTTGTCCCATGGGTAAGCAGTGGATTTCCCCAGCCCGCTTTAATAATGAAATGTATTTCAACATCCATGTAAACATGTAGAAGTACTTTAATGCCTTGCAACAATGAAATAAGGCTTACCACCACAGAAGCATTTGTTAATTTGAGCCACACCCTCAAGCCACTTATATCTTACTCTCACCCACATGCTACACAGAAGGTTGCCATTAAAATTCTACATACAACAAACATGACTTGCCCTTTGCCACCTCACAGCACGTGAAGATTCTATAGTAAGTTTCAAGTACAATGGAATAAACATTTTTTTGTATAGTCTGAATGTCTAGCATTAATTTTTCGGCAACCACCCCTTTATTTCCCCATTACCCTGCTGCGCCTCTCCTCTGTGCATGGCTCCCAGCAGTGTCCCTAGCTAGTTCTTCTGCATCATGTTCATCTTGGTGCAAGCCACATGGCACCTGAAATCTAGTGCTATTCCCAGTCTGAGACCTGCACAGGACTTTAGACACCACATGGACCACGCTCTAAGTCATCTGGTACAGAAAGACAGAACAGCCCCTTTTCACATGCAGATTGTTGTTATGCCTGCCCACGTCCCCAACCCCCTGCTTGCTGGTTTTGGGGGGACTGCCTAGTTATGGCTCAATTATGCACAAACTTCTACAGGTGCATACTTGTGTGTATATTCTATCTAGGAATTACACACCTTTTTGCAAGAGGGGTATATACAGGAGGAATAAACTGGACTTTCCCCACCCATAACAATTTGCTTTTACCAGGGTTCAGTTTTAGCCCATTTACTAATATTTACTTACTAACAGCCCAAGAACGTATTTAAACTTTGAAAAAAGCAGCCTTCAGGGGAATCAGGTCAGCATAACTAATATATTAGATCCGTGTCTAATCAGATGAACACGTAAAAAAAAAAAAAAGTGAGGGTGGTGAATCCTTGTTGGGGGGGGGGGGGGGGAGGAAGGAGAGAGGAAGACCAAGGCCCCAGCACTTGCATTTCCATTCTCACCCTGTGACCTTCCTGCCAAATAGCAGGAAAACTACTTCTTAACACGTCAAGGGTGAATAGACAAACTCAGATTTCAAAGGGGCTCTGGTTTACTACATGAAGAACACTCATCAGAAAATAAATCCATTTTTCATATCAGAAAACCCAAATAGATGTTTGTTTCCAAGAAAACTTTCTGAAGCTGGCTGCAGTAGTATGCTAGGCAATCTATTAATCCAGCAGTGTTGCAAACAAATGCATGAAGGTGCATCAAATCTAAGTTACTGCAACATTCAATTGCTGGCCTTCACTCCTAGAGTTTCAGATTTGTAGGTCTGAGACCAGGTCTTCCATTATATCTTCACATCCTATTACTCTCCAGATGTCCTCTTCCAAAGATTGGAGTGCAGCAGTCTAGTGGTTTGGGCAGCAACCTGTGATCAGATAGACCAGGGTTTGAATCCCACTGGACTCTCCTTGTGGCCTTTGGCAAGTCACTTAACCCTCCATTGCCTCAAGTACAGTACAAACTTAGATTGTAAGCCCTACGGGGGACAGGGAAATACCTTCAGTACCTGACTGCAATGCACCTTGATCTGCTACTGGAAAAGGCAGGAGCTAAATGCTACTAAAGTACATTTCAACAAGCAGTCCTACAAAACCTATTTAACTAAGGACCAGTTCCTCCAAGTTTGACCTTTGTGATGCAGAAATCACATCTAGCATAACACTCAAGGAAAGAAATCTTTAGTGTGGCCGATTTTCATCTCATTTACATAAAAGACATATTTACATGCCTATAATAGGCATTCTGCACAGAAAGCACAGTTACTTACCTGTAACAGGTGATCTCTGGGAACAGCAGGAATAAGTCTTCACATATGGATATCGTCGGTACCAACGGAGCCTGCATGGGAACGCTCCCCAGCGTCCAATCAGAAAGCTTTTGGGAGCATCCCACAGCGCCTGCGTGCTGCCTTCCCACCTTTCCCAACTGTCTCTCCTCAGTTGGGCTTTAAAGCTGAGAGAGAGAGAGAGAGAGAGAGAGATACAACTGGGTGGCTTGTGAAGACGTATTCCTGCTGTTCCCAGAGATCACCTGTTACAGGTAAGTAACTGTGCTATCTCCAGGAACAAGCAGAAATGAGTCTTCAGATATCGGGACTCCCTAGCTTTAGATGCCAGGGAGAGACCCCAGAAGTTGTGTGTCCCTGGGACAGGGCTCCACTTCCCCCCATGGATCTCTGGCATCCGATCAGGGATGGTGGGTAGGAGTTGATTAAGTATGGAACAGGTGTTTGAGAACAGCCTGACCAAACAAGGCATCCTGGCGGGAGTCCTTGTCCAAGCAGTAATGGGCTGTGAAGGTATGAACTGAGGCCCAAGTGGCTGCGACAGATGTCGTCAATAGACAGAGTTCAGATGAGCCATTGAGGCTGCCATGGCCCTCACATTGTGAGCTGTGACATGGCCCTCCAGAGAAAGGTTCTTACTCTGATAGGCGAAAGAAATACACTGGGCAATCCAGTTGGATAGTGTTCTCTTGGAGACTGGTAGTCCCAAATGAGAAGGATCAAAGGCAACAAAGAGCTGAGAGGACTTTCTATGTTGCTGTGTCCTTTGTAAATAAAAAGCCAGAGCTCTTTTACAGTCCAGGGTATGAAGATTCCCCTCTGCACTTGATGCATGAGGCACTGGAAAAAAAGACAAGTAGGTAGACCTCCTGGTTGAGGTGAAAGGGCGAGACCACCTTAGGCATAAAGTGTGGATGAGTCCTAAGGACTACCTTGTTATGATGGAACCTTGTATACGGTGGATTAGCTACGAGTGCTTGCAATTCACTAATACGACGTGCTGATGTGATTGCAATGAGAAAGATAACCTTCCAAGAAAGGTATTTCAAGGAGGTGGTAGCCAAAAGGTTCAAAAAGCGGCTTCATAAGCTGACCATGAACCAGGTCCAAGTCCCATGCCACCGGAGGTGGTCTAATGGGAGGCTTTGTTAAAAGGAGGCTTCTCATGAACCTTGCTACAAGAGGATGAGAGGAAATAGTTTGTCCATTTAGAGGCTTAAGGGAAGCTGCAATAGCACTCAAATGGACCCTTACTGAATTTGTTTTAAGGCCTGCATTAGACAGATGGAGGAGATAATCCCCTTGCCATACCCCTGGAATATTTGCTGGAGTAAGACCCTTCTCAGAGCACCAGATGGTAAACCTCTTCCACTTGAAAGCATAAGAACGCCTAGTGGAAGGTTTTCTGGAAGCATAAAGAACATCTTTCACCTGTTGAGAAAGATGAAGATCTTGGAGATCTAGGCTTTCAGCAACCAAGCCCTGAGATGCAGAGACTGGGGACTGGGATGCCATAACTTTCCGTCCTCTTGACATAGGAAATCTGGAGCAGGCCCTAACTCGAGGGAGGGAGCTTGAGAGAGATGTAGAAGCAGAGGGTACAACACTTGCCGTGGCCAATGTGGAGCTCTGAGAATCATGTGGCCTCTGTCTCTCTGAAGCTTGAACAGGGTTTTGGAAATTAGGAGAATGGGTGGAAAGGCAGACAGGAAGTCTTGAAGGAGGAAAGCATCCCTTGCCTGAGCTGGAGTTCTGGAACAGAACCGGGGAAGTTTGGCATTCCACGGACTTGCAAAGAGGTCTATGTCCGGGGTTCCCCAAATCTGAAAAATCCTGGCCACCTGGTCCACATGTAGGGACCACTTGTGTGCAAGCAGAACTCGACTGAGCCTGTCTGCCCAAGAGTTTTGAACGCCTGGAAGATAAACTGCCAGAAGATGAATCTGATGCTCTCTGGCGAGGGCCCACAGTCGCAAAGCTTCGTTGCAAAGCGACAGAGCCAGTTCCGCCCTGCTTGTTCACATAGAACATGGCTACCTGATTGTCTGTGTGAATAAGGACTGTCTTGCAGCTGAGCAGGGTATGGAACACCCGCAGAGCAAGGAAGATTGCTCTGAGCTCCAAGAGATTGATATGTCAACAAGTCTCCTGTGGGGACCAGATGCCCTGGGTGGAAAGGTCTTGTAGATGAGCTCCCCACCCCATTGGAGAAGCATCTGTTGTGAGAGTTGCTTGGGGTAGAGACTGCTGAAAGGGGGACCCCAGCAACAGGTTTTGAGGGGACTTCCACCACTGGAGGGACAAAATGAAGCGACTTGTGTTTGCTATTTTGTCTGACAGGCAGTCTAATGCCTGGGTCTATTGGGTGGATAAAGTCCACTGAGCTGCTCTCATGTGAAGGCAAGCATAAGGTACCACATGCACGGTGGATGCCATGTGGCCAAGTAACTAACATCTCTCGAACAGTTAAGTGAGGCTTCAACTCTGCTTGAGAAGCTAACTGCACCAAGCGATGGCAACGGGCCTGGGGGGAGATAGTCCCTAGAGTTTATAGGGGCGTTACTGGATACCACAAAGGCAAGGGCCTGAGTAGGGGTTAAATTGGATTTTGGGATGTTTATTATCAGCCCTAAATACTGAAGGATACTCATTGTGCAGGCTAGAGAACTCTTGGCCTCTGACTGAGTGGGAGCTCGAATGAGCCAGTCGTCCAAATAAGGGAAGACAAATATTCCCAGAGTGTGCAGAAATGCAGCTACCACTGCCATGCATTTTGTGAACACCCTTGGTGCAGAGGCCAAACCAAAAGGGAGCACTCTGTATTGATAGTGCTTCTCTTGAAAAAAGGAACCGAAGGAACCTTCTGTGAGTTGCATGGATGAGAACATGGGTGTACGCATCCTTGAGATCTAGAGAACAAAGCCAATCCTGACTGTGAAGGTATGGCAGCAGAGTTCCCAGAGAAATCATTTTGAATTTTTCCTTGACTAGGAATCTGTTCAATTCTCTGAGATCTAAGATGGGTCTGTAGCCCCCTGTCTTCTTTGGAATAAGAAAATAGGGGGAGTAGAAACCTGTGCCCTGTTGTTGAAGAGGCACTTCCTCTATTGCTCCCTGGGTTAGAAGGGTCGCAACCTCCTGTCCCAACAGGTTGAGGAGGGAGGTTGGAGAATTGAACTTGTGCACTCGTGTGAGGGGGCAAGCTTGAAAAATGAAGTTTGTACCCCTCTCTTATGATGGGATGTCCAATGCTCTGCTGTAATTTGCCCCCACCTGGTAGCAAAATGACATAACCTTCCTGGAATGGTGGAGGGCTCTGGTCCTTCCAGAGCCAGGAAGGCTAAGTTCTCTAGCAGAAAGTCAAAGGCCCTGAGGGGGCTGAAGTTGCTGGGTCGGTGGAGGCCTAGCAGCCTTTGCTTTGCTCTGTTTGGATGATTGCTGACGTTTGGTAGGGAACTGAGCTGCAGAAAATGCTCGCTGACCATAAGTAGGATAGAATCTTCCCTTTTTAGAAAAAGGTGTTTTCTTGAACAACCTTTTCTTAGCAGGAGCAGCTGTGGATTTGGATAGTCTATCCAAGGCAGAATTTTCAGCATCCATCTGATTGGTAAAGATTGGCAAGCAAAAGCCAAACAGGTTTTCACCTGTACAAGGGATGTTTCCCAATTCATCTTGAACCCAGATCTCCAAATCAGATGCTTGAAGCCAAGCAAGTCTACGTGCACCTATGGCAATAGCTGAGGCTCTGCTTACACATTCAAAGGAGTCAAAAGCTGCACGGTTGGAGAATTTGGAGATATCTTGGGCATGTTTGAGCCAAGTGAGAAAGTCCTGTCTTTTATCTTCAGAAATGAAAAGACTTAAAGTCTGCAAATGATCAGTGACTTCTTTTAAGAACATTCCCATGTAAAGACTATAGGAATTACTTCTCGCAGCAAGCATGGAAGCTTGGAAGACTCTTCTTCCAAAAGCATCCAGGGTTCTACATTCACGTCCTGGAGGATTAGAGGCATGTCTTTTGGCACTTCTAATCTTTCTCATAGCAGACTCAACCACAATAGAGTGGTGAGGAAGCTGAGTTTTATGGAAACCAAGACAGGAAGGGACACGACACATGGTATCCAACCTGCGAGAATGAGGGGAGGCGGTCAGAGGTGCTTCCCACATCCTCAACATGAGATCATACAAAGTCTCATGAACAGGCAAGGTAGCTGCCTCCTTAGGAGTTTTAGGATATTGTAAAATATCTAACTCCTTGGCTCTGGGTTCTGTCTCAGGGGCCACCGCGATGGAAAGGCCCCTAGCCACCTCCCTGATGAAGTCTTGAAAAGACAAGTCCTCTGGAGGAGACATCCTTCATTTAGGAGAGGACTCCTCCTGTGGAAGAAGCATCACTGCATCGACCAACTCTTCAGAATCCTCAGAGGAATCGAAGTATCGTCTGTCCGGATGCTCTTGCAAAGCCCAATACCTGTACCGACTGGGATCGGTATCGGGAATAACCGGTACCAGGGTATCGGTACCGGAGGGCTTCAGAGGACAGTACCGGCATAGTGGACACCGATGCCGATGTCACCGGTACAGAGATCGGTACCAATGGCGATGCTAGAGCTGGTACCGGTGGGGTAGTCTGTTGCAGTACCACGGGCGTCGATGCCACAAGGAAAGCCGCCAGACTGCGTTCTATGGACAGAATCCTCTGATCCATCGACGCCGCCAAAGCTTGGAAGTCGGTACTGGTGGAAGCCACCGGTACCCCAGAGCATGGCACCAGGAGATCTGTCGAGGCCACGCCATCGAGATCATCCTGGAACCCCGATGATGCTGCTTTAGAGGCCGAAGCCTCCCGCCGGGGTAATTTTGCCGGTGCAGAATCCGAGGGCAACACCAGAGGCATCTCGATGTTTAGAAGGAGGAGATCTACCCTTCGAGGACCGGCTGGATTTATGTTTAGTTACCCGAGATCCATGTGAGGAAGCAGCAGCCCTGGAAGATGTCGATGCCACCGAAGCTGCATCAGAGGGAAACAGGGTACTGAACTTGGCAGCTCGGTTCTGCCGACCTCTTTTAGACATCATAGAACAGGACATACAATCTGTGATGGAATGGTCAGGACCTAAAACATTTTAGACACCAGTCATGGGTGTCGGTGACGGAGATTGTACCGCCACATTTTGTGCGCTTAAATCCCGAGGCAGGCTTTTCCATGTTAAGGAAAAAATGTTTGGGGCCTAAGGCCCAAAACACAAGTGCACCTGGAGAAAGAAGAAGCGGAAAAAAAAGTTTGGTTTTTTTAAACAAGAAAAGAAAAAGACCGGCGGAGCGTTGAAGAAGGCAGACGCGACACAAAAGAAATAAAAATAAAGAAATTCTTCCGCGGTGACAGGAACACGACCTGCTGGCTCCGCGGAAAAAGAAGAACTGAGGAGAGACAGTTGGGAAAGGCGGGAAGGCAGCATGCAGGCGCTGTGGGATGCTCCCAAAAGCTTTCTGATTGGACGCTGGGGAGCATTCCCGCGCAGGCTCCGTCGGTACTGACGATACCCATATGTGAAGACTCATTCCTGCTTGTTCCTGGAGATAATCAGGATTATTCTGATACACAAAACCTTCCCATCTTGCTAGTAATTACATCGAAGCTAAGTAAATGGATTGTATATACGACCAGCATGCATTCGTTCCATCAGTTTAATATGAAAGAGGGATTTAAGATTTTGAAAGCTCATTTACTACAAATTTTCCTTTTAGACGGGGCAACAAATCACAGCTTACAAAGATCTAATATACATACAAAATAAAGGAACCTCATTCAGCGGTTACATGCATTTATCCATTGTCACTGTACTCCATCTCCTGAGGCAGTTACCTTTCTAGGGCAAGAGTCACTCCCATATTATAAAACGGTTTCCCAATGTTTCAAAGGTTTTGTTGTCCCATTTTAAAAAAAACCTGCTTAACAATTAGACTCTTCCTAAAATAAGTTAAGTTAGCATATAAGCAAGTAATATTAATCTGCTTTTCATAAGCAGCAACATTTGCTTTCAGAGATTACTTCCTATTAAAATAAATATGTACCTATGCCTCTTACGATTCAGGGCTGGTGCAAGGATACTGGGTGTCCTAGGCAAATCTTTGGCCTTAAAGCCCTCTCTCAAGATTTTGATCATTAAACACACCACCACCCATCCCGTAACACTCTTTCTACGCATGCATTATTGGACTTCATACCAAAATGGACTGTATGACCTTCCTGTAGGTGAAAATGTGCTGATGGCTCCAAGTTTATGGAGCTGTCTAAGATCCGTTCTGCTTTGATTTCTGCTATTTGATGCCCCAGGTGCCATCAAGCATTGCCTAATGGTTAGGCTGGCCCTGCAGATGTTATTTTCACAAAGTTTTACAATTTAAATATTACAATTTGGCTTTGCTATGGAAGAGAATCTAAAGGAGATCTAGTTCTTAGACTATGCTAAGCAGATTTAGGTTAACCATGTTAACAGCACCCAAAGTTTAAATACATGATAAAACCCATCACACCCCTTCCTATAAAGGGAAGCATAACAAAGCCAATGCAAGTTGTTAACTACAAACATTTAGTTAACTCCTCCATGCCAGAAGGGGCCAGCCAACACTCCTGGTGACATACTGTAGCTATGAACTATGCCCTACTTGTCAGGACAACTTGAACTAAAGGTTCATGGGTGCAATAAGACGACCTAGGACTGCTCAGCCTGCCACAGATTACCTAGAGGCATTGATATTCTAGAATGCTATGTCTTAGAAAATTGCAGGAAAGTTGAACACTGCATCCACTTTGAGTTACAGGCAAATCAAGCTGCACTCTTAGCGCATGCATGCGTGTGTGAGAGAATCTTCCTCCTGGGGGTATTCTATGTACTTTTTTTTTTTTTAAACCTACAAACAATTCTACGTATTTTTCAAATATCAGCAAGTAGTAATTAAGCTTCAACACAGAAATTCACTCCGAGATGAAAAATATTAAGTTTTTGGGGCAGAATTCCCCACTAGTCATAGTACACTAATATTGCAGCTAAGCTAGGTCCTCAGGCATTAGTGATTTTACTTAAGCAATCCAGTAAGACCAAGGGTAGTTCTGAGCTGTGGGTAGTGCTGAGCTCTTGTTGCAAACCACTATAAAGCAACAGATACCATGCTGGGTTAGATAAGGGTCTAGAGAGCTCTGCATTCTGTCTCATAGTGGTCAATCTGATCTACTTCTTGCTGATGTGTGACAGCAACCACAGACAACTATGCTGCAGCAAGTTATCAGCAGCTAGGAAAGCCAGATTAAGCAGCCATGGTGCAGAGGTTGCCGGGACACCTTTTGACATCATTGAGGCCCTCCATAAAGACATGCTGCTGAAAAGGCACACTGCCATTTGGGCATGCCACAGCCACATGCTCAAAAGGGTGTGCAACAAGGGGCAGGTCACACCCCTTAGGAGCACCGGGGTATCAATGAGGTGGTATTTGTAGCCATATTGATATTGATTGGCATCCATGGGCAAAAGGGGAAAAAAAAAAATCAAACAAAAAAAAATCAAAACACACTGTTGGGAATGTTGCAGTGTCTGGTCCAATGGATAAACACACCTTAAGGCTAAAGAGGTGATGTTGCTACCAGGTACTGATCTCCTAACTTCACCCTCATTGGTAGCTTCTTTGAGCTCCCTAGATTGCACCATCTCCACCACAACCACCTGCTGGGACTCCAACTGCTCAGTTGGCAAAACAGATAGATATAAGAACTAGCAAAATGTGGAGAACTCTAAGTCTTGGTCTGTCCGCCCATCCCCCCCGTTGAGGCTAAAGTAGTACCCAATTCTCAGGTCTCTCTGGCTGATCTTTGGAAAGTGATGACCTGGACTGAGAACTACTGTATCTTAACTGCCAATCCTCTCATGGTTGGTGAGTGTCTAAGGCAGGCTGGATGATTATTCCAATCAATTATTAAAGCTTGAGGTTCATTGTTCCTCCCTTCAGGCAATTAATGTCTCAGCAATTAAGGACAGTTTGATTGTTCATTGTAAACTGGAGTCTCTTGTGAATATTGTTAGACTGAAAAATTTGAGGTTTTTGAATTCTATTCACCATTTGTTATCGGAAATCTTGAGAAAGTCTAAGAGAAATTCTTGCTTTTCCTAATTCTGAAGCTATACCTTTTTCTAACATGTATTTGATGGGTAAAAAAAGTTTGTGAAATCCCAAGATGTTCTGATGTTTTGAATTCACAATCTGACTGATTTAACTCAGTTCTTGGAGAATTCATAAGATAATCTACCCAGGCTACTCTCTTTCCTTTCAGTCTGATCAAGACAAGGTTTCAATTTTGAAGAGCTACTTTAAAAATAAGGAAATGCTATTTTGTGATGCTAAAATGCAATTGTTTCCAGACTTCAAGGACTTCCCAGTTGTGCAGGAAGGCTTTTTTTTTTTTGTCTTCAAGCCCAGGATGTTGGCCCTTGGGGCTTCCTTCTATTTGGGTTAACAATTTAATTATGTTTCAGGGAACTAGGCTAGTTTTCTTAAATTTCTTACAGCTGGAGCTGTTTGACTGATAGAGAGAAGCAGGGGTGACTCTTGGATGGACTGGGTGGTATTTAGTTAAGGGCTGTTAATATAGTGGGAGGGATCTTTTCCTCAGTTTTCTTGACTTATATTTAAAAAAACAAACACAGACGTAGTACAACACCTCATGATGTGTGCTAATTGACTTCGTTGTATTATTGTTCTCTTTTCCTTCTTTCATTCTTCTTATGTCATTCTTTTTCATTTTTTTTTTTTTTTATTACTTGCTGATGTGATTGGATAATGTAATAAACATTTATAAAAATCAAAAATAAGCAGCTGAAAGGCGTTAATGCTGCCTGCAGTTTACTGAATTATAGGTAGGGCTTCTAGTTTAGATGGATTTTTAAAGGCAGTAAATCTTTCTCCTTCCTCTTGTCGTCCACATACTTGCTGCCTCTCACTTCATCTCTCCCAGCAAAACCCTTCCCTAAAAATCAGCCCACTTAGAACATAAATGCCATACTGGGTCAGACCAAGGTCCATCAAGTGGTAAGCAGTGGATTTCCCGGGTCCTCTTTAATAATGGTTTGTGGACCTTTTCTCCAGGAACTTGTCCAAACCCTTAAGCCCAGCTACACTAACAGCTTTTACTACATCCTCCAGTAACTACTTCCAGAGTTTGATTATACATTGCGTGAAATATATATTTTCTCTTATTAGTCTTAAACAGGTTGCATTGTAACTTCCTGTACAGTCTAGTCTTTCTACTTTTTGATGGCGTAAACAAGCAATCTACATTAAATTAAAATTAATGAATGGTGTGGAACAGGTTAAAGACTTCTATCATATCTCCCCTCAGCTCTCTTTTTTCCAAGTTGAAAAGCCCTAACCTTTTAAGCCTTTCCTAATGGGGTGTGCTTCCATCCCCTTTACCATTTTGGTGGCTCTTTGTACCTTTTCTAATTCCGCCATATCCTATTTAAGATACGGCGACCAGAATTGAACACAATATTCAAGGTGCAGTTGAACCATGGAACAATATAGAAGTATTATATCATCCTTTGTTTTATTCTCTATTCCTTTCCTTATGATTCCTAGCATTCTATTTGCTTTCTAGGCTGCCACTGCACACTGAACAGAGTTTCAACATATCCACAATCATGCCTAAATCTTTTTCCTGGGTGCTGGTTTTTAAAGGTGATACTTGCAGCATGTAACCATAGTTTGATTTGTTCTTTCCTAGGTGCATAACTTTGCACTTCTCCACATTAAATTTCATCTCCCATTTGGCTGCTCAGTCTTCCAATTTATCAATGTCCTCTTGCAATTTTTCACAACCCTCTTGTGTTTTAAGAACTTTGAATAATGTGTGTCATCTGCAAAATTTGATCACCTCACTCGTTATTCCCATTTCCAGGTCATTTATGACTATGTTAAAAAGCAGCAAGCCCAGCACGGATCCCTGGTGTACTTGACCATTTACTTTTCTCCATTGAGAAAATTGGCCATTTAGCCCTACTCTCTGCTTTGTATCTTTTAACCAGTTCCTGACCCACAATACTACACTGCCTCCAATCCCATGACTCTTTAATGTCGCCAAGAGTCTCTTGAGGGACCTTGTCAAAGGCTTTCTGAAAATCCAGAAACACTATATTGACTGGCTCACCTTTGTCTACCTATTTATTCACACCTTCAAAAGGTAGATGTGCACAGACCAGGACAACGGACCTCAGAGTGATTGTTTGACAATCTCAAGGTGTCAAAACAGTGTGACAGGACAGTGGCAAAAGCCAGAAGGATGCTGGGTTGCATACAGAGAGGAATTACCAGTAGAAAGAAAAAAGGTACTAATGCCACTGTACAAGTCACTGGTGAGGCCTCACTTGGAATATTGTGTTCAGTTTTGGAGACCGTATTTCGTAAAGAATATAAAAAGGTTGGAAGCGGTTCAGAGGAAGGCGACCAAAATGATTTGGAGCCTGCATCATAAGACTTATGAGAAGAGACTTAAGACCTAAATATGTACACTCTGGAGGAGAGGATGTACACTCTGGAGGAGAGGGAGGGACAGGGAAGATACGATTCAGACCTTTAAATACTTAGAGTATTAATGGACAAACAAACCTCTTCCAAAGACGGGGAAGCTGTAAAACTAGAGGGCATAACATGAAGCTGTAAAGGAGTAAACTGAAAGGCAATGTCAGGGATACCTTTTCACTGAAAGGGTGGTGGATGCTTGGAAGGCCCTCCTGATGGAAGTGGTGGGGGCAAACACAGTGACAATTCGAAATGGCATGGGACAAACAGTGGATCCCTTTATAGCAACGGGATAAAATCAAAATAAGCATAACTATCTCATATCCGAACAAAAAGGGGTGGCCTACATGGAGCGGTGGGTGCACCCCTAAACAAAGGCATAGGGAGGGGTGACCTGCACGGAGCAAGTGCACCTACTCTTGCCATCTTGCTGAGCAGACTAGATGGACCAGTACTGGTCTTTATCTGCCATCATATACTATGTTAAAAGATATATCATGTGTAAGACAAGACTTTCCTTGGCTAAATCCATTTTGGCTTTTTCTCATTAAGCCATGGCTATCTACATTTTCAGTCATTTTGGTTTTTTTTATAATGGTTTCTACTATTTTTCCCGGTAGACAGACAGACATCAGGCTCACTGGTCTGTAGTTTCCCGGATCACCCCTGGAATCCTTTTTAAAATATTAGTGTTACATTGGCCATTCTCTACTCTTCAGGTACTACTGATGATTTTAATGATAGCAGACCTATTAGTAATCTGAACTCTCATATTTCAGTTCTTTCAATACCCTCTGATTTATACCATCTGGTCCAGGTGATTTGCTACTCTTCAATTTATCAAATACTTGTTATACATCTTCCCAGTGTATCGATATTTCTTTAAATTCTTCGAATACATCACCTTTATATACCATTTCAGGAATGGGTAAATTCCCTACAACATCTTCAGAAAAGACCGAAGCAAAGAATTCATTTAGTGTCTCCACTATGGCCTTGTCCTCACTTAGCGCCCCTTTTACTCTATCATCCAATGGTCTGACTCACTCACAAGTTTCCATGGCTAGCTTTTTTTCAAATTCTCTTTGCCTGCCTTATCAATGCTTATGTTTCCCTGTTTTAGTCATTTGACTCTTTCCATTTCCTGAAAGATGTTTTTTCGGCAGTGACAGCTTATGACCTCACCTTTAAACTATGCTGGCAGTTTTTTGGCCTTCCTTCCACTTTCCTTTTTTTTTTTTCTCTTTTTATTATTTATTTATGAAAGTTTTTACAATTGAATCCAAGAAAGTTACAACACTATTCTTGAAAGAAATAGAGCAACAATACAAGCAAAAAAACAAAGAAAACATCTTACAAAAGCAAATATACCAAGTGTTTGCTCACACTAGCCCACTACAAAAGAAGGGATAGAGGGGGGGGGGAACTATTCTTAATCTGATCCAAAGAAAAACAAGCGATACACCAATTAACCCGATATAATTCAAATGAGCACAGGTGGACCCTCAACAGGGGGATCAAGCCTCCTAGCGCTTATGAAGGAAGTCAATTGAGGGGGATCATAAAAAACATAAGAAACAAAATGGTATTTAACCAGACACTTACACGGGTGTTTCAAAAAGAAAAGCCCCCCCAATTGCAAAACTCCAGGATGTAGAAGAAGAAAATCCCTTCTACGTTTCTGTGTTTCTCTCGCTAAGTCAGGATAAATGCGAATCATCAAGCCCCTAAACAATAGATTACGTTTTCTAAAGAAAAACTTTAGAAACCATTCACGATCAGAATACAATGCAAAAGTGACTAAAAAAGAGTAGAAGGAACTGGGGTCTCCAAATCAGACTGTTCTAATAATGCGATTAGATAGGGAAGGGGAACAGGGGAATTTGTTAAATGTTTCTGCATTATTAGAACAGTCTGATTTGGAGACCCCAGTTCCTTCCACTTTTCTTAAAGCGTAGAATACATTTGTGCAGGGCTTTCAGATAGTACTTTTGAACAATGGCCACGCTTTATGTAAACCTAACTTTGGCTGCTGTTCATTTTAGTCTTTTCTTAACTAATTTTCCTCATTTTATCAAAATCTCCCTTTTGAAAGTTAAAAGGAAGTACTGTGGATTTCCTTGCCATCCTTCTTTCATTTATTAATTCAAATGCAATCATTCTATGATCACTATTGCCAAGAGGTCTCAACACCTTTATCTCTTGCATCAGATCCTGTGTGCCAGTAAGGACTAGGTTCAAAATAGCTTCCCCTTTTGTCAGTTCATGAACCAGCTGCTCTAAGAAGCAGTCACTTATTTCATCTAGAAACTCTCTGCATGTCCTGCTGTGACACCGACCCAGTTGATACCCAGGTAATTGAAATCGCCCATTATGTTGTAACTTTGTTAGCTTCCCTGATTTCTTTCAACATTGCATTATCCATCTGTTCATTCTAGCCAGGCGGTCTGTAGTACACCCACCACTGCCATTGCCTTCCATTTTTAATATGGAATTTCTGTCCAGAGATTCTACAGCATATTTTGTTTCCTGCAACACTTTAATCCTATGTGACTCAATGCCCTCTATATTAGAGCGCACAACCCCTCCACGAATTTGATCTATTCTATCATTGCAATATAGTTTGTACCCAGGTATCAGTGTCCCTTTGGTTGTCCTCCTTCCACCACGCCTCGGATATCAATCATATCTAACCTCTCATTTAGAGCTATACTGTATATTCTAACTCCCCATCTTATTTTTTTTTTTAGACTTCTAGCATTTGCAGACAGACATTTTGGAGGTTGTATTTCATTCGTATTAATCTGGTTATCAATTCATAGAGGTAATTTGGAATCTTTCAGCTCTGTACTTAAGTTGCCCAGATGCACTTATCTTTATTGGAATCTCTCTGAGAATGTCCTAACTTCCCTCTTTTGCTAGTATCCTTCAAGAATACATTCTTCCAAACCATGTGTTCTTAGAGGAAAGCTGACAGTCGCCCATCTCATTTTTAAATGTTAATGCCAGCAGCCTGACTCCATCCCGATTAAGGTGGAGCCCATCTCTTTGGAAGAGTGCCTCCCTTCCCCAGAATGTTGCCCAGTTCTTAAATCTAAAACTTTTTGCACCATTGTCTTATCCACATATTGAGACTCCAGAGCTCTGCTGCCTTTTGGGTACTGCATGTGCCACAGGATGCATTTCAGAGAATGCTACCCTGGAAGTTCTGGATTTCAACTTCCTACCTAAAAGCCTAAACTTGGCCTCCAGAACCTCCATCCCACATTTTCCTGTCACTGGTACCAACATGTACCAAGACAGCAGACTCCTCTCCAGCACTACCTAAAACCTTGTCTAGGTGGCACGTGAGGTCTGCTACCTTCGCATCAGGCAGGCATGTTACCAGGTGATCCTCGCATCTAGCCACCACCCAGCTATCTACATGTCTAATGATCGAATTACCCACTATAAATGCTGTCCTAACTCTTCCCTCATGGGCACATGGCCTTGTAACACCCTCTCGCACTGAGGTGGTTTCTCCCTCTCCTGGTAGGCAGGTCTTATCTACAGAATCAATTCCTGGCTCATCAAGGTGATGCTCTTTTCACAAGACCTCTCCATGGTAACACAGGCAGCCAGACTGGAGATGGGGCTTCAATACTGTAGGTATTTTCTATATATCTCTGTCTTCCTTGCATCCTCCAAATCTGCTACTCTAGCCTTCCGAGGGCAAAGAGCTCCTTGCACCTAGTGCACACACAAGACCTCTCAAATTGGAGAAAGTCGTACATGTGTGTCACTCAATGCAAGAAACTGGATAACACCAATTTCGCTGCTTGACTGCTGTCTGCATCTTAGTTTTGAAATTTCTTTTAGTTAAGTTGTTTGAAATTGCTAGGGATACTTGTACTAATACTGCTAAACCAAATACGTTTAAGGCATTTTGTTCACATCAAGATGAATTACTTTCAGGGCCTTAACTCATCATCTATTCCTGGTGAGGATAATCAGCTGAACCTGAAAGTGAATGAATACCCCTCCCCCCTTTAATAGGTCTAATGCCCTATAAAGCTAAGATTATGCTAGGGGGGGGGACTAACACTTGGTAAAGGCTGGCTTGCTACATAGGTCCCAAATCTGTGCTTCTAAAGTAATCTGTGACCATTTCCTGGGTGATTCACACGGCCCTTGCTTTGATAGATCAAAGGGGCAATTTGAAAGGCTCTCTGTCACTTGGCTGTATCACCTACTTAAATCAATTTCACAGATCTCTTGCCCCCTTATCTAGAAGGCTTCTTTATAAAGGTCTCCAGAAACAATGTATTCCTTTCTGCTCAAATATTGACCCTATTTTTCCTAAGCTATACTCAGATTTGATTTAAACAAAAACTCTGCTTATACTAGGCTCGAGTGAGTATTTAATTTAAACTGAAAGCTACCTACCAAGATTTAAATTTAAACTAAAAGCTCTTTGCCAATACTAGGCCCTGACTGGAGTTTCTGGTCCCACAGGCACTCCTTGTGGCCTTGGGCAAGCCATTTAACCCTCCATTGCTTTATGTACAAAATGTAGATTGTGAGCTCTTCGGGGTAAAGGAAATCTATACTGTTCCTGAATGTACACCGCTTTGACCGGGTGAAAAGCAGTATATAAGCATTACTAAATGAATAAAGTAAAGTCACTTAGCCATCCATTGTATGCACTCCAGTGACAGAAAAATACCTATTATAGCTCATTATAACCCACCTTGAGTTTCTGAGAAAGGCATGAGCTAATTAGGTAGATGACCAGGCCCAGAAGACATGGTAGATCATTACTTCAGAAGTTTGTGAATTACAGAAAACCACGGCATTTCCAAATATATTGCCAAGTCAAATAAGTGCCCTTTCAAACTGTTTACAAAATGTAATATTTGCTGCATGTGGGTACAAAAACAATGGGCCTGCAAGCACCTTGAAGTGTAACAGTCAAGTTTCCAAATATCCTAGAACATGTTAAGGCCATCTTTGGTACTGTGTGTTTCATACACATTTCAAAGCTGTCATTTTTAATCCATACTTTTACATATGCAGAAATAGAAGGATTATTTTCTATCTTGCTAATAAGCAAGAGTTGTGGCATACCAGATAACAGAGGTCACAATTCAACATACAGAAATCATTCTTTAGTCCTCCTACAGCTCCACTCCCCTCTCTATTCCCTCATTTTTCGCTGTCCTTCCTCACTCTCTCTCTCTCAGCAGCAATAATCCAAGGATCACTTCTGATTTTCCTGCATTCACCCCTCTCCTCATGCAACATTTTAGTGCAGAAAAATCCATAGTAAAACCAAACACATTCTAAAGAGCAGTGTGGGCAACAAGTAAATCGTATACAAATCCACTGAATCAGTAATTGCTCCCAATATATAAAAAGACGAAAGAAAAATCACTTTTCCCCACTTTCCTTTTAGTACAGAATCTTTATTTCAGCTTTGAGATGAAGTACAGATGCTATCAAGCAGGGTCATCTGAGGTGAAGAGCAGCCCTTCAACACAGGATTCATGGCCCAAGTGGTGCTAGATAGTCACCTCCATCCCGAGGCTACCTAGTCCAGAGCACCCCTAGCGCAGGAAGGCCTTTGATTAGCATATTTCCATGCTACTGAACAACTCTTGACCAATGAATACCTATATCTGGCTTAGGGAGACTGCCAACCACCACCTCCTTGTACCACTGCCACTAGGGGTCAGTCTGTCAGAAAGGCAACTATTTTTTATAATCTTAGACCACTCACTCTCCATGATTCCACACATAAAACACACAGTAAAAACCATATTTTATAAACTCAAGACAACACAACATCTGAGACCCCTACTCAACACCGATGACTTTAGATCTGTAGTTAATACACTCATAACCCCCCACTTCGACTATTGTAATAGTCTCCTAAATGGACTTCCATTAAAAAGCATATACTATCTCCAAAGAGCCCAAAACATATGCGCCAAGATGGTCACTAAAGCTAATCTAACAGACCACGTGACCCCAATTCTCCTAGACTTACACTGGCTCCCTATAAACAGCCGAATAAATATAAAATCCTCCTAACTACTTTCAAAATCGTCAACAACATCTCCCCAACACAACTATCCACCCTAATACACCCTCCATCAGATACTAGATCACGCAGACAGAATGCAACCCACTCCCTCAACATAAAAACAAATTTTAGAAAAACTAAAGCGACAACAAGTGACAGGGCATTCTCCTTCGCTGACCCCCACCTCTGGAATGATACACATTTAACACTCCGCATGATAAAAGACCTTCACCAATTCAAAAAAGAATTAAAAACCTACCTCTTTACAAAACACTTTGAAATCCCCTACCAACAAAGAACTTCGCCAATACAATCACAGAAACACATACACTGTACCCAAGACAGAACAAATGACTAACACAGGAAAATTCACTAACCCCACTAACCCCACACAACCCGCTAATGAACCACTCAAACAGTTGATTATTTTCACCACTGTAACTGTATCTAACTAAGATGCGCTCCATGTATATAACTTGTAAATAGTTTGAAAAGCTCTGTTATAGTTAATGTTCAAAATGTTGTTCAAAATGTTGTGTCAAAATCTGTTCAAAATATGTTCCCTGTAAGTACACCTGTACATAGTTAAAGCATAATGTTCCCTGTAAATGTATACAGAAGTATACAATTGTTCTGTTTAATGTTCAATGTAAACCGCCCCTGATCTCTGGAAGGGGCGGTATAGAAAAGACTGTTAAATAAATAAATAAATAAATAAATATGGAAAACTACTACTACTATTTAGCACTTATAAAGCGCCATGCATGCAGCGCTGTACAGCTAGCCTACAAGAGGTGGCTAACATACAAGAGACAGTCCCTGCCAGTCAGTCATGCTCATCGGAGCTTACAATCTAGTTAGAACAGTACAGAGCATTAGTCAGTTCAGCGGAAGGTAGGGTGTGGTACAGTTAGGTACAGCTTGGTCTATAGTTTGGTCATAAACGTTAATGGGGGTTAGGGTAGGATGAGGATGGAAGTCAGGATCTGAATGCAATGGTGAAGAGGTGGGTCTTCAACCTGGATTTGAAGAGGGCCAGGGAGGGCGCCTGGCGCACAGACGCAAGAAGGATATTCCAGGCGTGTGGCACAGCAAGGTGAAAGGAGTGCAATCGGGAGTTTGCGGTGCAGGTGAAAGGCATTGAAAGAAGCGATTTGTTAGCGGAGCGCAACTTTCGTGAGGGGACATAGGGAGAGATAAGAGATATGAGGTATTGAGGGGCCATAGAGTGAGTGCACTTATAGGTCAGTAAGAGAAGCTTGAATTGGATGCGGAATTGGACAGGGAGCCAGTGAAGTGACTTGAGGAGAGGAGTAATATGGGCATGGCGAGGCTGGCAGAAGATTAGCTGAGCAGCGTGATTTGTATAGATTGGAGGGGAAGGAGGTGGCTCACGGGGAGACCAGCGAGGAGTAGGTTGCAGTAATCGAGGCGAGAGGAGATTAAGGAGTGGATAAGCGTTTTGGTAGTATGTTCGGAGAGGAAGGGGCAGATCTTGCTGATGTTGTAGAGGAAAAAGCGGCATGTCTTAGCTACAAGCTGGATATGGGCGGAGAAGGAGAGAGGTGTCAAAGATAACCCCCAGATTGTGGGCCGAGGGAATAGGAAGGATAGTAGATCTGTCCACATGGACAGAGAGGGGGAAGTGGGGGGGGGGGGGGAAGGAGTTGGGTGGAAAGACAAGGAGTTCAGTCTTGGCCATATTCAGTTTCAATCGGTGATGAGACATCCAGGCGGCGATGTCCAAAAGACAAGCAGAGATCTTGGACTGGGTTGCCGGAGAAATTTTAGGTGTGGAGAGGTAGATTTGGGAGTCATCGGCATAGAGATGGTACTGAAAGCCATGGGAAGAGACAATCGCGCCAAGGCCTTGGGTATAGAGAGAAAAGGAGGGGACCCAAGACAGATCCCTGGGGTACACCTACATGGAGCGGGGTACGGGAGGAGGAGGAGGAGAAACTGCCAGAGCATACACTGAATGAGCAATGGGAGAGGTAGGAGGAGAACTAGGATAGTACAGAGTCCCTGAAGCCAAGCGAGGAGAGGGTGGTGAGGAGAAGGTCATGGTCAACGGTGTCAAAGGCAGAAGAAAGGTCAAGAAGGATGAGGATAGAATAGAGGCCCTTAGATTTAGCCAGGAACAAGTCATTGGTGACTTTTGTAAGTGCCGTTTCAGTGGAGTG
This sequence comes from Ichthyophis bannanicus, assembly GCA_033557465.1. Taxonomy (NCBI): domain Eukaryota; kingdom Metazoa; phylum Chordata; class Amphibia; order Gymnophiona; family Ichthyophiidae; genus Ichthyophis; species Ichthyophis bannanicus. The sequence goes on from CM066034.1 coordinate 211,106,451, forward strand.
TAGGGGATGGAAGCCTGATTGTATTGGGTCCAGGAGGGCCTGGGAGGTGAGGAAGTTGAGACAAAGACGGTGGACTGCTCGTTCTAATAATTTGGATAAGAAGGGAAGGAGGGAGATGGGCCGATAGTTAGAAGGGCAAGTGGGATCAAGTGAGGGTTTCTTGAGGAGGGGTGTGACAACAGCATGTTTGAAGTCAGCGGGGACAGTTGCAGTGGAGAGTGAGAGGTTGAGGATATGAGTGATGGAGGGGACGATGGTGAAGGAGATGGAACGTAGGAGATGGGTGGGGATGGGGTCTGATGAACAGGTGGGTTTGGAGGAGGAAAGAAGAAGTGCGGTTTCCCCTTCAGAGATTGGGGGGGGAAAGGAGGAGAGGGTAGCAGGGGGAGGTGGATGAGGGGGTAGGGAATTGGAGGGTAATTTTGAGAATTTTGCCCTGGAAGTAGTCGGCTAGAGTTTGGGCAGAGAGGGAGGGCGAGATCGGGGGGGGACCTTGAGGAGAGAATTGAGGGTGTTAAAGAGATGGCGTGGATTAGAGGCAAGGGAATTAGTCATATGGATGTAGTAGTCTTGTTTGGCAAATGCTAGGGCTGATTGGAAGGAGCCAAGCATGAATTTGAAGTGTAGGTGGTCTTCCAGGGAGTGGGATTTGGACCAGGCTTGTTTGGCAGAGCAGGCACAGATGCGTAGATAACAGGTTGTGGGTGAAAGCCAGGGTTGGGGAATAGATTGTTTTACCGGACGTGAGGTGGGAGGGGCAAGAGCTGAGGATAGTGCTTCGTCAGACTCGAGTATAAAATGGAGGAAAGATGGAGAAATGGTGGAGGAGAGAGAGTCAGGGGATTAATATTATGAAGGTTTCTAAATAGGTCGGAGGAGACAGGACGAGGTTGGGAAGGCGGGAGCTGAAGAGTAAATGTTAGTAGATGATGGTCAGATGAGGGAAGGATTGATTTGCGGAAGTTTGAGGGAGAGGAATTTGAGAAGAGTATTAGATCAAGGCAGTGGCCATGTAGAAAACAGAGAGAACAGAGCCCCACCCCACCGCCCCGCCCCCACCGCCCCCGCCCCACCCCACCCGCCCCCCCCCGCCGCCCCGCCCCCGCGCCCCCCGCCGCCCCCACCCCCCACCCAACCCCCCCGCCGCCCCGCCCCACCCCGCCGCCCCACCCCCACCCCCACACCCCACCCCACCCCCCGCCGCCCCACCGCCCCGCCCCACCCCGCCCCCCCCCTCCCCCCCCCCCCCCCGCCGCCCGCCCCGCCCCCCCCCCGCCCCACCCCCCCCCCCCCCGCCCCCCACCGCCCCCCCCCCCCCCCGACCCCGCCCCCGCCCGCCGCCCCCCGCCCCCCCGCCGCCCCGCCCCCCCCCGCTGCCCCCCCGCCGCCCCCCCCCAGCGTCAACAAGCACAACCAAGAGCAGGGCACAAAGCTGTGGAAGGACAACTTTATTCAGCAAACAAGAGGTCAACCAGACATGTTTCAGTTGGGGGCCTTCCTCAGAAATATAAGACCTCTTCCAGGATAGAATTTATTAGACAGTAATTTGCACGGAACTTCCACTTTAAATTCAGAGGTCCACTGAAAACACCAGAGACAGCAAGTCTGACGTGAAGGTATATTCCTGGATGTAACAGTCAGTCTGTGTCCTGCTCTTGGTTGAACTATTCCAAATAATGTTTGGTATTCAATGGATAGCACTAATTCTGATCAAGGCACAGGAGATATATAGCCAGTAGCCTCTAAGCTCAATACAAACCAACCAACTCTACACTAACAACTGTCTAATTTTAATTAAACCATAAACCTGCCAGTGTCCTTCGAAAACAGAACAGTTGTAGGTGAAGCGACAAATGGGAACAAACCTCCTTTGAGAGAGAATTCCACTGCTGAATTCTGTCTATTTGGGGAGTGGAACTAGAATGAGCACTTTTAAAGGCACATGCAGAAAAAATAAAAGTAAAAATGTGCCTGAAATCAGGGCCAGCCCAACCATTAGACAAACTACGCAGTTACCTCAGGCAGCAGCTCGGGGGGGGGGGGGGGCAGCAAAGAGCAGCTAGTCAAAGCAAAGCAATAGGTCCTGGTAGCCACACAAAGTCATCAGTGCACACTTTTACCTGTAAGAAGAATGGACAATAAGCAAATAGTCCAGTTACCCTTGTAAGCAGCTTTTTGAAATCTCCCTCGTTGTGTATATAATTTATTCAATGTACTTAGAAGTGTGATGCCAAATATATGCTTTTATAGTATTGCTCTGGGTGGGATGTGGTGAGATTATTCAATTTAATTGTAATATCAAACTCGAGGAGGGAGGTATGCTAAGGGACTAAAAGCTAGTTGTGAGAGGTGTATGGCTGAAGTTTTGCCTAGGTTGCCTAAAAACCCTTGCACTGGCTCTGCTTGTAACACCTCGTACTATTGCTGATTATTTCTATAGCACTACAAGGTGTATGCAGCGCTGCACAGGCATATGTGAAAAAGACGGTCCTTGCTCAGAGCTTATAATCTAGTTAAGAGACAACACAACAGCTCAAAACAAAAAAAAAAAAAAGGCAGCATCTTGCCTCAAAATGGGAACCAAGCCAGCTACTTTGCAAACTACTATACTTGCTCTGCGTACAGCAAAGTATGCGTATCTAACATGGGAATGATCTTACATGACAGCACAAAATCCTGCCATAAATTCTAAAAGCCATGGAATGATACACTAATCTATTATGATTTCTATGCCTCAAAATACTGCTGTAAACATTTCACAAAATAGGATGTGCAATGTAAATAGCCAAGGGACAGCCAATATTCACAAGCCAGTATTGCAACACCCGGAATCAAGAGGAAGGTAGAAGCCAACGGGAATGATTTTGGCAGATGCAAAGCACCCAAAATGTGCATACAGGAAACAAAAATGTTCATTTATAAGAAGGTGTGTAATGCCAGCAGTGCATCTCTCAATAGGACAATTACACAATTTACATAGAGACATAGAAAATGACAGCAGATGAAGATCATTTGGCTCATCTAGTCTGCCCATCCATTAGAACCATGAAGTTCTACAATCCCTCCCCCTCCCTCAGAGATCCTCTGTGCTTGCCCCATACTTTCTTGAATTCAGATAGTTCTTTTCCCCACCACCTCCAATGAGAAGCCGTCCCATGCATTCACCATCCTTTCCCGAGAAATATTTCCTTAGGATTACGCCCGAGTCTATCCCCTTTCACCCTCATATTACGACCCCTTACTCCAGAGCTTTCACCTGGAAGAGGCCACCTCCTGTGCACTTATACCACAGAGGTATTTGAACATCTCATCTTGCTCCTCTCCTTCCTTTCCTCTGAAGCATAGATATTGATATCTTTAAGCCTATCCCCATATGCCTTATGACAAAGGCCACTGACCATTTTATTAGCTACCCTCTGGACAGACTCCATCCTGTTTAAATCCTTTTGAAGGCGTGGAATCCAGAATTGTACACGGTATCCCAAATGAGATCTCACTGGAAAGTTATACAAATGGTACTATTAGCTCCTTTTTCCCGCAGGCCATTCCTTTCCCTGTTCACCCAAGCATCCTTCAGTCTTTTGGCATCACCTTTTCTACCCGTTTGACTACTTCGTGATCATTTGATATAATCATCCCCTAGGTCCTACTCTTCTTTCATGCACTGAAGTACTTCACCTCCTATACTGTATCACTCCCTTGGATTTTTGCAGGCCAAATGCATGATCTTGCTTTTTTTTTTTTTTTTAGCATGACATCTTAGTTTCAGGCTTGAGTAACAATGCATGGAAGAAAAAAAAGGAGTTACTCTGCCGCCCCCAGCCTCTTCCCATCCAGCCCATGACAGCAACATCACTTCCAAGCAGACAAATCAAGCAAGAAATAGTGCTACATATCTTCCCCCCATACTGTTTGGAATATAAAGATAATGGATGTAAATCCATGTCTGTACTACCACCGCTGGTCCCGCTTGCTGGAATCAAGGACAGGAGGCTGCCAAACAGGCAGGAGTCAGACAGCTCTAAAATCAGGGACAATCCCCAAAAATCAGAGAATCTAGTAACACTTATCAAGCCATAATCCTGCTTCAGTAGCAAGTCTGGGCCACAAGAGCCTGGCACTGTACAACAAGCAATAGGACCTTGCAGAGGTATGTACAGGTTTCTTTGCATATGTTCAAAAATCTATGCATAAAGAGAAATATGCCAATGTTGCAATCTGAAGCCCCCCTCCTCCCCACTTAGACAAGCTTGGGGCCATGGTAGTAGGGAGCTTGGGCCTTACCTAGGTGAGAGGCCAATGCCAGTAAGCGAAATAGCAGTAGAGCAGTATCAAAGAGGAACAAATATAAGAAACAGAGGTAGCATGAGGGGTGAGGGCAAGAAACAAAAAAGGGAAGATATGGAAAAGATTGGGGGTTAGCAGCAGCGAGAATCTCATCTGAGTCGTGTGCCACCCACCTATCCATTTATTCAGCCTGCCAATCCACTCAAACCCTACAGTCACATTTGACACTCAGTCTGCCCACTTACCCAACCCATCCACTTGTGCACAGCACCCCAACTCACATATCTGATCCCCTTAAAATGACACCCCACCCACCTCAATCATACACAGATCCTTCCATTACTCACATACCACCCATTCTCACACTGCCAACTCATGTACCCACCTGGGAGCACAAATGTTTTCTCAAGACTGATGAAGGGTAACATGCTTATTTGTAAAACGTCTAGCGTACACTACAACTTGTTCGTAAATATAGCTGACACAGAGAAGGGCATGAAGCCAGTTCCATGTACTCTTAGTGTGATTTTTATTAGAACCTGATAGAAACGGAATCAGGTATTTGCTTTAAGAACTACAAGTGGAGGAGTAGCCCAGTCGTTAGAGCACTGACTTGGTAACCCTGAGACCAGGATTCAATTCCCACTAGCACTTCTTGTGACCTTAGGAAGGTCAGTTAATCCTCCATTGCCAGGCCTTTCTTCTGGAGCAATCTACTTCGCCACACTTAAGAAAACCCAGAAGCTACTAGGTCACCAGGAGCCAGCATTGCCTTTCCAGGATTGAGGTTTATGGTAAAAAAAAAAATAAAAAAATGCAACTTATCATTCCAGATTTGGACAGTTGTGTTTTCCCTACCTGTTTGATTTATATGCAGAACAAATCAAAGCAGCAAGACTATATGAAGACAGAGGTGTGAAGACAAAACAACCTTCTCTATGCCGATATCACAATACTGGCTGAAAATTAAGACAATCTGAAACCTTAAGATACAGGAAAATTAGCAAAGATAAAAGACAGAGAGCCTGACAACTGGCAAAACTCAGTAAGTTCATTGCTGGAGAACAAATTGAAATAGTAGACAACTTTAACCTGCTTGGATCAATAGTCAAGAAATCGGACACATTGCTTGTGGCAGAATGGCTATGAAAGACCTAGACAAGATTCTCAAGAGCAGAGATGTCTCCCTCCGTGCAACAATTTGACTTGTCCAAGCCATGGTATTTACAGTAACGTCATATGGTTGCAAAAGCTGGACAGTGAAAAAAATAGACAGGAAGAAAAAAAATCAAAAATCAAAAATCGATGCCTTTGAATTACAGTGCTGACAAAGAATATGGTGTATACCATGGTCTGTTCAAAGAACAAACCAGTCAGTACTAGAGGAGATCAAACCTAAGCTTCCTTTAGAAGCTCAGACAAGACTGATTTTTATACTTTTGACATATTATGTGAAGGGAGAGACCATTAGGGAAAGACATCATGCTTTGTAAGGTTTAAAAAGGTCAACACAAAAGAGGAAGGCCAGCAATGATATGGATTGACAGAACAGCAGCAACTATGGATGCCATCATCAACAATGAGCTGCCTGACTGAAGACCGAACACAGTTTACGATAACTATCCAGAGGTTCACCATGAGTCGACAGACTCAGCTCTTAACCACCACCACCACTCAGAATAAATGGAGACAATTTCTTATGAAAGTCCTATGTATTGAAATTGGGCAGCTTGTTAAATTTTCCATGTATCATAAAAATGGCTACCAGAGTTGTTCCTGCTCCCAGTGGCTTTAGCTTCTATATCTTCAGTTGTCCTTTTCAGCTCCTTCTAAAGCCCTTAGTTAAAAAATATTCTGGGGTAGTCTGTGCAGGCAACTGCCTTTTATTTTTAATTCAGAGGTAACATTTCCTAGAATTGTGAGTAACTGGCCCTTTGAGTATTGTATTATTTTTCCCCTCCTAAATGTTTTTTGTGCTAATTTCTAAATCTTTGAAAGTTAAAGAAAATCAGCAAAATTAAAATATATATAAGCTTTAAGTGTTTGGACAAAAGAGCACTCCAATATGCATTGTACAATCTGCTCAAATTTGTTCAGCTGAACTAGATATTATAGTTATTTAAAAAAAAAGTGTTGTGCCTTGCCTGTCATCTTGATCTAACAATCAGTTGCCAAATCATTAAATATCAAAGGTCTTCGGCAGAGTTGTGAATTTGCTGCTTTGGACAGCTTTAGTGATTTGTTTAATGAAGAAATCAAAGCTTTATAATGGCCTGTAGTCATTACAGTGTTAGTCAGGGGAGATCTATGATTTTTTCAAAGTGAAAAAAAAGTATGTTAGCTTAATGACTGTTAATATTTTATGGTTTCATAAGCCATGTTTACTTAAAATTAATGCATGCTAACAGTTTATTCCTATGACATACAGCACAGCACACACTTCGTCACGTTTACTGAAGTGTGCTACCTGGTAGCATGGTGTTTAGATGCAGTTTAGGTGACATGCTAAGTAGTAGCAAGGGCCCCCCCTCCCCCCACACTAAAATCCTGTACTATGAAGCAGAATAGAGGCACCGACATCCAGTCATGGCTAGCACACAGGTGTTAGTAGCTCCCATTAATTGCATTGCTGCCCTTAGCATGGAAACACTTAGCAGCACCTCAATGGGCAGCGTTAAGCATCCACGTGCCAACCTGCTGTGCTGCATTTTGGGCACATGTTAACTGCAAGGGAACAGACACACAGCCCCTGAAGTTAGTCTGGGATCCTGCGCTGGCAATGGTAACAGTGTCCACATGCGCATTACCAGCACGGGTTTTATTAAACATGCTCCACCAACGTTTAGCAAACATGGTCCCATATAAGCTATGGTGAAAGCTTTCCAATCCAGTTTTCCATAACTGTCTTATTGGAATCAATCCAAAATGCAGCAGCTAGGTTGAAAGTGGGAGTGCCCTAGATGGAGCTAGACTACCTCCTTCCTGAAGCTACATTGGCTCCTGGTGATGCTGGACAAAATTTAGCATTTTAGCTATGGTGCTTCAGGTTCTTCATGTGAATAGGCTGTTTGTAAGCAAGACCACTCTGGTCAAGTCAGAGGGCGGGTAGCAATTCTATTAGTGAAGGTGGGGAGAAAGGCAAAACACAAAGCTCTCAGCAAATGCACCAGCTCTTTGGAATGCACCGCTGGAGAACATCTGATTAAAGACAGAGTACTGTGCTTTGCAACGTTTATAAAAAAAATTTCCTCCAGTATGAATAGGGTTATGAAAGGGTGTTGAGGGTAGCGGGAAAGGTTTGAAGGAACAGGGTATTGAGGGTAAACAGGCTGTGGGAAGGAATGTTTGGGGAGTGTGTTTATTATTGTAATGTAAACCGCTTTAGATGACCTATGACTGGTAAGATGGTATAAAAATCAAAATAAGCTTAAAAATTTTAAACAGCTTTGGACTTTTGCTTTCACACACACACACACACACACACACACACACTGCATTTTCAGACAGACTGACCAAACCAACTTTAAAAAGAATAAATATCCCTGATTTTCATGCCTGCCTGACTGAATTTAGGAGCAATTTCAACTAAATAGTAGCTCAAAAACAAACATCAGCCTGAGCATTCCCCGTCCACCCATGGCAACATGAAGTGGCACTATTGGCATTCAGCCTCTGTTTCATGCAGCATTCCCAATTGGTATCTAGTTCAGCAATTGCATCAGTCTTATTGCAGCCACCACCACGCAACGTCTGTTTTTCAACGTGTGTCTACCAGACATCGTTCAGGAAATTGATAGTTCTCCAAGATTACACAGAATAATTTCTCCCTCTTCTACTGAAGGAGAAACAGCTACTGGTTCAATTTCATGTTAACAAAAGACAGTTGCAGAGTATAAACTAAGTGTTTAAAGCTAAACATTCTGTACCTGGTTAAACCTTTCCAAAAAGGAAAAAAAGAAAAAAAAAGCTGGAGTTTAAAACATGGGGCAAGATCAAACCTGTAGGTGTGTATTATCCTAGAGTCATTTCAAAAGCTGCACAAATCACTACACACTCCCATTTCAACTATTGTGAAACCTGCTAAGTGAAAATGCCGCCAGGAGAAAAAAAAATGAATTTGTCATCTACATATTGACAGACAAAATGTAACCAAACAGTCTGTAGATGTATTTTCTTCCAGAGATACTGAGTTTCTAGATATAGTGTTGTGAAAATTATGTACCACTCAGTATCAAGGTGTGGACTCTGTCAAAGACTCAAGCCTGCCTGAGGAGCTGAAGCTACAGGAACCAGTTTTACAGCCTAAGCAAGTTTTACTCTCAGGTACATCTAGAGTGTTTCTAAGAAGGTGTGGCATGGCATGGCATGTCAGGCTTTAGTCACTGCTGTATAATGCCAGGTTATTTTTCCAATGAAACTAAGTTGGGATGTGGGGGAGGGGGATAACTTAGTTTCCTATAAGAAAAGAGGCCTTTAAGACAACTGTTCCTTCCCACCAAAGGTTTTTGAGTACTTCATCCAATTTTCTGGAAAAGTATTGCCACAGACCCTAGTTATGATGCTTGGTGCCCATGATAGTTAGGGGCCCCTCATTTCCTTTTCTTGTATGGAAAAGGGTCACATCAGTTCAAATCACGGAGGTCAGCACACATTGGGATCTCAATGGAAGGACACATTTAAGAGCCGATATTGGTAAGTAGTCATAGCCACATGCAAATTTCTCTATATAAAATTGAAGCTTGAACGCAGTATTAAACTGATCGTGAAAGCAGGGCCATACTAAGCTATAACTGCATCCTGTGTGACTTGGACATCTGGTGTGCCTACCCCTCCCCCCCCCCAAATACCTCCATCTCCAGCCAGCTGTTTGCCCTTGTCCTGCTGCCGCCACTGTTTTTGGAGGCAGTGGCACCAGCAGTAGCAGAGCAGACATGACTTTCCAATTTTAAAAACAACTTGTGAGTCCTTAGATTCCATGCTTGTAGGTAGATCTGATCCCTTCCTGCTCTGACATAGGCTCATGTCAGAAGAGGGCAGAACCAGACCAGCCATTCAAACACTGTTCTTTGCAACTCCACGCTTGAATGGCTGACCTGGTCCCTCCCTCCTCTGACACGACCTACATCAGAGAAGTGAGAGAAGGAGGGACCAGACCTATGTACAAGCGTGGTCGGAAACACCTGCGTGTTTTATTTATTTTAATTTGAAGCCAGGTCTGCTCCGCTGCTGCCGCTAGTGCCACGGCCACTGAGAAAACAAAGTGGCAGCAGCAGGGCAAAAGCAGGCAGCGTGGGGAGGGAGCCAAGGCTAGCAGCCTGAAATGCACTCCTAATCTTTTGCACCCTGTGCAAATGCGCTGCTCACACAGGGCTAGGTGTGGCGCTGCATGAAAGTCTATGTCAGATGAGCAGACTAACACACCCGTCAGAAGCAACCTTAAAATCATAACCCACTTCTACAAATTTCAATACCTTTCCAGGTGTCTTACTCAGACTTCAGTACACACGCCCAAAAAAGTATCTGAAATATCAGCAAATTAAAGACTTCAGTTTAAAACCCAAACTGCTCACCTTGATATGCACCAATGAAATTGTTTGCGACTGCGGTTATATTAGAGATCCTCTGTGATTGTCCCATGCTTTTTTTGAATTCAGTTACTGTCCTCATCTGGGAGACTAACAAACATAGAAATATGACGACAGAAAAAGACCACATGGCCTATCTAGTCTGTCCTGCCATAACTACAACAGTGACATCAACAGAAAAAAAAAAGGGGGAGGGGAGGAATTCTCCATAACCAAGCAATGTGTGTTTGCAAAAGAAAACCAATAGCAGAAACTGACCACAGCCATAACATCCAGATATTCAATTTGTGTTTTATTAATGCACTGAAACTCAGCTGAATTAGGTCTATTAATAAAGACACAAGTTATGGCTATGGCTAATCTCCATCAAAAGAAAACAGATTCTTGAAGTTAGAACCTTTTTTGCTCGGTTATGAAACTTGGAAACTAAGGGACATAGGAGCCCTTTCACTAAAGCCTGATAAGGCTTTGCGCTTAATGTGCCTTACAAATGCACATGACGTGCAAAGTCCCCACATTAGCTGTCAGGTGCATGAGCTCCTGGTAGCTAATGCACAGCGCACTGACACCAATAGATGTGCCATTGGGTGCACCTTTGCCGACTGCCACGTGAACTGCACTCACACGCTGATGTGCTCATTGCGCCCACTCTCCACATTAGCGCACATGTGCCAGTTAACTTGACTTTTGGTGGTCAGTAGCTGGCATGCTCGTGTGATGGCATTCCCTGGTTCCCTTACTACACGCTATAATGCATTTTAACTGGTTAGCGGAGCTTACTAAAAAGCCCCATTAGGGCCAGTGCAAGGATATGATGCTCCCCATGCAAAATTCCTTTTGCATGGGGGAGGAAGCAGCCGGTCCAGAAAGCCTGCATCAGAGATAGCAGAAGCAGGAACAAGGTATTACTGCTGCTGGTGGTTCCTGAAAAAGTAGCAGCAGTAGCAATGGGCCACCCTCAAACACCTAGTTCACCTAATGGTAGCACCAGCCCTAGGCCCCAGTTTTCCCCCTTAAGTCAAATGGGCATATTTCTTTCACACCCCCAAACAGGGGGGGGGGGGGGTTGTGCTCTTAAATAACATACACCAACTTGAAAGCACCACGCAAGACAAGTCAGTCCACAGGCTCCTTATTCCTTTAAAATGGATCATCTCTTCTGTAGTATAAGAAATGCCATGACCATTTACCTAAACACTATACATATAGAGGGTATACACAGATAGTACAAAGCATTTACAGCATAACTAGATGCTGCGTCTATAAAACTTACAAGACACAACAGGACTAACCAACAGTTCAAATAAACTCCATATGTTCAGAGATTTAAGAGAAAGGGAACTGAAATGGATGAAAGCATTGCCCACATCTTACTGTTCCCTTCATGCACTTCTCTAGTTGCTTCTACTGTGGTCCAAGAAGGAAAGGAACCCAAGACCTGCATCACCTCCCCTCCCTTTTTGCCAATAAGTACAGGAGAAATGGAAATCCTAGCTGGGACTGGAAGCACACACACATCCACAGCAGCTGCCCCTACAATGAATGACTACCACTCAACTTTCAGTTCTGGGTATTAACTCAGCCTGCCAATCACAAGCAAAAACATAAAAAAAGTCTAGAATAGAAGTTACAATTTATAACTAAACCACCCAAAACCTCTGCAGCACTAGTGAAGATACTGGGTAAAGTTGAGCATTCTTAACACAGCAGCACCTATATAGTGCCAGTTTTGTTTACTGTGAAAGGACGAACCTGGACAGACTGTGCCTTGCTCATTTTAAAAAGCATCACATATATGACGATTTCAGTTTAAATTGTCGACCAAAGCTTTCCTTTAAAAATAGATTCCGCGATTTTCCGCTATCACAACAAATAATTTTTGTATGTGCTACAAACTCATAGTGGAAGCTAGCTGCAAGAGTGCAGGCCCTCACCTGCTGCAGGACTCTGTCCAGAGGCTCCGCTTTACTCAGTCCCTCTGGGGTCAAGCCACTCTCTTCTTTGCACTGGTCACTTAAGTCCAAATGGTCTGCTTTCACCAGCGCTTTATGTAATATGCTCGTCTAAAAACCAAATACAATAAAGCCAATTTTAAAGGTCAGAGCAATAAGACTAGACGCCCGGACTAAACGATTTTCAACCCCAAACTTATAAAGCCAGTATCACTGTTCAAGGCAGCCCTGTGTAAATTTCACAAGTTCGACTTCTCTGATGTTTCTTGGCTTCTGCTCATCTCGCCCCGAATTCAAAGCGACGCCAATGGGGAGCGTCTCGGGATCAGTTTACAGCTACAGGGCATGGAGACTGCCGAACGAGCCCCAATCTTGGGAACGGCGGCCCCTAGTTCGAATCCAGAGGCTGCCAAGAGTTAGGATGTACTGGGATTTAGGATCGCGTTCGAGCGATACAGTCATGGATAACTTCCGGGGCTCTTTTGTTTATTCAGAAGATCAAAAACGTGGCTCGTTCAAACGCTCCAAAAGTCAAAGCGGCTAATTTTGATCTGGGAAGCAATTTTAACAGACAGCGTCCCAAAACAGCGCATGCATAGGATTGCAGAATTAGCTTTTCAGAAACCCACTTAATTCCAATTAAAAATACAGATGCTCAGCCAAACGGTAGTAAGCAGCTCTAAGCAAAATTTTTTTTTTTAGGTAAAGTCTCCTTGCACGAATCCCAGAACATCAAATCAACTTTCTTTTGTGAGCCTAATCAGCGTGCTTATGAAATGGACAGAGCCAGCTGTGAAGCAGTGATACAGGCCAATTCGTTTCCAATCCATACAGGTGTGCTGGGATTAGTAGCATGTGACATCTCCTCCGCCTGTAGTTAATCTTATTTTTTTGTGAGATTATACAAGCTTTATCATCAAGTCACATAGTCAGTCATACCTTCTTGCTGTGTAGATCCACAACTTGCCACACCAAGAGAATTAATTCCCTCTCATCCGAACCTAGTTTAGCCCCATTTGCACCAGCTGTTGCCCCAAACAACACCACCAGAGAGTCACTGTGCGAAGCCGTCATGACCACAGGGGGGAAACAACTACAATCAAAAGCACAGGTCAAAAAAATAACATAAAAAACACAAAGGTCCACCTCTCCTCCAGTGAGCAAAGGAAGATAAGACGATGAATAAATATGAAGGAAAGGAGAAAAACAGAGCCCCAAAAACGAAAACATAAAAAGGAGACAACTCCTTACAGTTCTACCTGTGTTCTGGTGCTCTTGTTGCAAAGTATGACTTGGTGCTACAATCACCAAGCTACGGCTGTCTGGCCCTCTGACATCACAGCAGGAGAGCAGCAGCTGCCTTTTTTTTTAACCTTCCCTTTTTTGTAAGTTACCTGGCCTTGATTTGGACCATGTGACCTATGCCAATCTCTCAAGAGGAAGCGACCATTGGCCGCTTGGGAAAGGTGTGCGCTGCCTGTCGAGTTCCCACCCCTGCAGGCCTACCTGATTGGTTTCTAGCTGCTAGCCAAGGTTAAAAAAAAACACAACCCTCCTTCCCTGCTGAATTCATTCTCCAGGAAGTGCATTTATCTTGTTTCAGTTTTAAAAAGCATTTGTGTTATCGGTCGCATGTGTACTTGGGACTGTTAAAGAGAGGGGAAGAGAAAGCTCTGAGTGCTGTACAGTGTTTGGTTTCGTACCTGCCTATGGCAGCAGCTGGTAGTTATGCAGCTAACATCTTTTAAAGATTTTGTTTATTGTAATTACCAGATTTTTTTATGACCACGTCTGAACCTCTTGCTCGCACACACCTGACAGCGAGTTTGGTGGGATTATGGATAAAATCGATTTATCCTAATGTGAAAAAGGTGTAATACAGTATTTTTACCTATCTCTTTCTTTGTCTATAATCTATATCTATATATTTGGTTCTGTGGCTCAAATCTTTTAGATGATCTTCATTTACTCTTTTAGTGGCATTTTGGAGTGGGGGAGGGATGTGATTTCTTTCATCCTCTGCGGGTTGAATCACTTATTAATGGGCTTCTGCTATGTCAGACTCTGCTGACATCTTTCTTCACATGTTTTGAAAGCTGATGAAAAGAGTTGCATGAAGCTGAAAAGAGCTTCAGCCCAAAAGCTACCCATTCCAGCAGGGAGACTTCTTGGCTAGATCTAGGTTTGATCTTAATTGTATTTATTTAACTAGGCGTATATACCACTCTTCTATCAGTCAAAGCAGTGTACATTCAGGTACTGTGTATATATATTTTCCCTTGTCCCTGAAGGGCTCAAAATCTATGTTTTTGTACCTGAGGAAATGGAGGGCTAAGTGGCTTTGCCCAAGGCCACAAGGAGCACATGTGGGGCTAGAAATCCCAGTCCTTCCAGCCCAAGGTTGCTGTCCTCTAGCAGGATTCAAACCCCTGGCCTGAGGTAACTTGCTCCAACCTCTAGGCCACTCCTCTCAGTAAAGCAGTATGGTATTGGTAACCACCATTCTGCCCATTCAGGTCAGTACTATAGGTCCTATAATACACCAGGATAAGGTTGTCAGAAATCCAGGAGTGACCTCAGATGCCCCTCTCCCCACCCACAACAGGGTAATTTGCCAAGTGGGCAGGAAGAACTAGAGTGATGCACAGGACAGAGGTAGTGAGAGATCTGCATGGCAGACAAGGGAGAATAGCGAGTAGCCTTCATGATACTGGATTGAAGGGAGGATAGTGAAAGGACTATAGATTCACTGGGGAATTCTGCAGAAAAAAATAAAATGCTGTACACAGAATTTTAAAATTCTGCAAAATTGTTCATACTTTGATTTTTATTGGGGGGAAAGGGAAGCAAATTCCTACAGGTGTACTGTGAAGGGTGCATCATAAGGCCAAGACCTAACTCTAATTCCCCCTCCCCTCACCCCACAGCTTGTTTTCTTTCACAACATATTTTCACCCTGGCTAACTGTATGCCCTAGCTGTCTCAATCCCAGCCTGCTCTCTCCTCGGTCCCCAGCCTCTACCTCCTCCCCGACAGCAAACTCTCCTCCCTATTCTCCCAAGCCAAATGCCCAGGTTGTTCTCCCTCTGTCCTTTAAACTTGACCCCACCTTCAATTCTCTTTTTCCCTGCCTCCCCCCCCACACTTGACTCTCTTGCTCTCCCTCTCTATCACTCCTTTAGCCTGCTCTATTCACTTTTAAGTTAGCAGGGTGCTGCCCCCCTTTCTCGCTCTTTGGGTCCATGAGGTCAGCACACCCCCTGCCTCTTTCAGCTCTCTCTAGCCATCCAGCTAATGCTCTTTTCTTCTTCTGAGTGTGAGTGGACTGGCGCAGCTGTCTCTTTCTGCCTCTTCCAGTACAAGCAGACAGACTGGCACCTCTCTCTTTTTCTGATCCACTTGGCTAACACTGCTGCCTCTGGTGCCAAATTCTGCACTGTGTAGAATTCTTATAGGAGAATAGGGGCAGAAGTGCTCCGGAGTAAGGCAAGGAGAGAGACTATATGGTGGGGTGGGGTGGGGTGGGGTGGGGTATGGTGGGGTGGGGCGGGGCGGGGCGGGGGGGCACGAAGAGCGATGGAAGTCAAATAATAAATACAAGAAGGCTGTTAAAACTTGGCCATTCTCTAGGACCTTTTCATAAGGTTAAGGCATGCTTGCTAAATTCATTGCTCTTTTTTTTATTTTGGAGATTAAGTCTGTTTTCTGGCTTTTTTCTCCCCATTGAACATCTTGTTGTCCCAAGACCAACGGAGGTATATTAAGTGTTTTTAAATAAATGATAATGCATTTCATCATTTGTGGAGAAATGGTCCCTGTCTTTGGAATATGTTTCCTTTGTCTATTTCAGCGGTTCTCAACCTGTGGGTCGCAACCCCCATGGGGGTCGCCTCAGGATTTACCAGGGGTCGCCTTCTTTAACGGCACCTGGCAGGCTCAGCACAGCTCGTTAGAGCCGCTGAAGTGAATAGCGTTGTTCCCTTCACTTCGGTAGCTGAATTGTAATGAAAATCGCAGGCGCGCCGGAGGTCAAAGGACACTTCCTGTGTCCCGGCTCTCAGCACACCTGCGATCTTCATTACAATACAGCTGCTGAAGTGAAGGGAACAACGCTATTCACTTCAGCGGCTGTAACGAGCTGTGCTGAGCCTGCCGGGTGCCGTTAAAGAAGGCAACCCCTGGTAAATCTTTTTTTTGTTTGCATTTATTGGACACCACACCAGATGAGAGCCTGGAATGACTTATAAATCCATCCTATTGAGTGAAGCCTGCCGTGGGGCTCTTCGGGGAGGAGGGTTTGGGCTTGAAATGGGTTGTGGAGGGGTCTAAAACTGGAATTGGGCTGGGGGGCTATAATTGGAAATGGGCTGAATGGGGGGAGACTAGAATTGGAAATAGGATGGGGGAGCTATAATTGGAAATGGGCTGAATGGGGGGAGGCTAGGAATGGAAATGGGCTGAGTGGGAGGGGGTGCAAATGAGCTGATGGGGAGGACTAGGATAGCAAATGGGCTTTGGGGGGGTAGGATTGGAAATGGACTGATGTAGTTCTGGAATAGGATTGGAAATGTCTGAGGGGGGGGGGCTACTTTTAGAAATGGCTGATAGGGGCAGCTTGGACTGGAAATGGGCTGAAGCTCCTCCACACTCAGCCCAATTTCCAGTCCAAGCCCCCCCCCCCCCCAATCAGCTCACTGGAATAGGATTGGAATTGGTTTATGGGGGGACTAGTATTGGAAATGGCTGATGGGGGGCCTAGGATAGCAAATGAGCTGATGGGGGTAGCTTGGACTGGAAATGAGCTGATGCGGGGGGGGGGGTGGTTTGAATGCAATTAGAAGGGAGTGGTTACTGAGTGGGGCTGGAACTAGAAGGGAGCTGATTTTGGGGGAGGACTAAAAGGATGGGGCTGGGGGAATGAGAATGGAGGGGGAAAAGATATTTTGTGTGGGAAGGAAGAAAAATCTACAAATTGCTGGGTACTGGCAGAGTAAGTGGGGATTGAGAATAGAAGGGTGAAATTTGAGTGTATGATAAAGGAATAAAAAAGAAATAGGGGAAAGAGCAAAAGAGGAAAGATCAGTATGTTAAAGCAGATGTAGAAGATAGAATGGAAAAAATCTAGAAGAGAAAAGAAAGGACAAATGGACAGCAAAAAATGGAGAATTAGCAGAAGACAGAAGAGACCAGAAGAAAGTGACTGGAGCAATTGCAATTGAAAAATAAAATGCCCAAACAACAAAAGGTAGAAAAATAAGTAAATTTTATAAATAAAAACATATTGCAAAGGCCTATAATATATTAATAATTCATCAAAATGATTACAGCGACAATGTGTTAATGGTAAAGGAAGAGAGACGCATTTGATTTTATCATTGGGGATCATCACAAGTTGACCAATGGTAAAAGGGGTCGCGGTACAAAAAAGGTTGAGAATCACTGGTCTATTTGCAAAAAGAAGAGCCCTATTTGACTTTTCATAACCAAACAAAAGTTTGGTTATTCAGTAGTGGAAAGGGGAGATATAAATTCCCGTTAATTGTTTTTGTTCTTATTTAAGTAGGTCAAATTTTATTGTAACTCACCTTACATGTTATGAGAAGGTATGTATAATCAATGTCTATGAAAATAAATACATTTAGACTGATCTAGGGCTAGCCCTACTATTAGGCATACTAAGCAATCATCTGGAGTGGCAGAATGTGGGGTGGGTGGCATGACAGCAGCATTTAAAATTTTTAGGAGGGATTGAGGGATTATGTATGGAAGACTGTAGGGGTGATGGGACTGGGCAGGTGAAGGGTGGGAGAATGTGTAGATATGGGTAAAAAAAAAAAAAAGAAGTTGACCGGTAATGGTATTATGTTTATGTTTATTACATTTGATATACCGCTCAGGCCAAAGCATCAGAGCTGTTTACAATATTACATAAATGATACTGAAAATATGAAAAGAACGCCATTAATTATGTGGCTACATTGTTTGATCTCTTTTCTGGATATGTTGTATAAGTTGTATCATACTGACTAATAAAAATGACTGAACTAAAAGCACTGTCAGTGTGGGGGCAAGCCTTTCAACACCCATGTGCACTCACTCAAGGCATATCGTTTCCTGCGCCCTTCGCCTGGAAGTTAGCTTCAAAGGGGGTGGGGACGTAGCAGGCCATGACTGCATATGGATGTATGAAGGCCCATCACTGCACTGAGATTTCCTTATGCAGCAGGCTTGGGTGGACAACCGAGGTAGAGCGACGGTGGCAAGGAGAAGGGAAAAGGGGGGAGGATTCTGGACATATTGGAGGGAGATGGGGAGGAGGAGGGAAGGAAAAGAATAGGAGATGCTGAACATCTGGGAGGAAGAGAAGGAAAGATGATGATACCTGAAGGGGTAAACAAGGGAAGGGAAGATACTGCACTATGGAGGGGAGAGAAAGGAAGGGAAGGGGAGATACTGGACATGGGGAGACACATGGCTGAAGGTTCACCTAGGGTATCAAATGCCCTTGGAGCAACCTTGGACTGAAAGCTCTATAGAGAAGGAATTCTCTCTATGTATCTGTGCAGCTGGATTGGAGGAGTAGCCTAGTGGTTAGAGCAACAGCCTAACACTCAAGAGATCAGGGTTCAATTCCTACTGGCACTGTTTGTGACCTTGGGCAAGTCACTTTACCCTCCATTGCCTAGGTAGAAAAGACCTGGCAGCCTACTTCCAGTCATACCTTGCCAAAAAAAAACCAGGGGTTTCTGAGTCACCAGGAGTCAGCATTGACTTGATGGCACTTAAAAAAATCTGTGCAGCACTGCAAGTATACCCTACTGCACTGTAGAAATGTTACGCAGTAGCACAGGTCTGTCTTTTCATCCTTCCTCTCTCCCTCCACTCCTTCTAGTCTCTTACCCTGCCATCCCTCCTCTCTCCCTCCACTCCTTCTAGTCATCTAGTCTCTTACCATGTCATCACCCTCCTCTCTCCCTCCACTCCTTCTAGTCTCTTACCCTGCCATCACCCTCCTCTCTCCCTCCACTCCTTCTAGTCTCTTACCCTGCCATCACCCTCCTCTCTCCCTCCACTCCTTCTAGTCATCTAGTCTCTTACCCTGCCATCCCCTCCTCTCTCCCTCCACTCCTTCTAGTCTCTTACCCTGCCATCCCTCCTCTCTCCCTCCACTCCTTCTAGTCATCTAGTCTCTTACCCTGCCATCCCTCCCCTCTCTCTTTCTCCCCATCTCTACTAGTCCTCCCTTCTTTACTCCTCAGTCCTCCCCTCCCTCTTTCACTTTTCTTTCCATTCCTCCATTTTCTTTTCCTTCCATATTGCCTTTTTCTCTCTGTGTTCTTCATTTTACCAGTGTGATCCTTCTGTTTCTCTCCCTTCCCTACCATGCTCAGTGGTTCCAGTCATTCACAGACAGAATTGTTGATGAAGTCCAGCCAAAGCCCACAATTTAGAGTTTAGAATCAGTCCAGTACTGTACACAAGAACATAGGAAATGCCATACTGGGTCAGACCAAGGTCCATCAAACCCAGTATCCTGTTTCCAATAGTGGCCAATCCAGGTCACAAGTATGTGGCAATTTCCCAAAAAGACACACGGGTTTCACAATGCTTGTTTTAGGGCAAGCAGTGGATTTCCCAGATCCTCTTTAATAATGGTTTCTGGACCTTTCCTCCAGGAACTTGTCCAAACCTTTTTTAAACCTAGCTACACCAACAGCTTTTACTACATCCTCCAGTAACATAGTATATGACGGCAGATAAAGACCAGCATGGTACATCTAGTCTGCCCAGCAAGGCAGCAAGAGTAGATGCACTTACCACTCCCCATGCCTTTGTTTATGGGTGTATCCACCGCTCCATGTAGGTCACCCCTCTATATATATATATATATATATATATATATATATATATATATATATATATAACAAATTCCAGAGTTTGATTACGTGTTGAATGAAAAACTATTTTCTCTTATTAGTCTTAAATGGGTTACACTGTAGCTTTATTGCATGTCCCCTAGTCTTTCTACTTTTTGATGGCATAAACAATCAATCTATGTTTACCCATTCCACTCCATTCATTAATTTATAGACCTCTATCATAACTCTCCTCAGCCGTCTCTTTTCCAGGTTGAAGAGCCCTAAACTTTTAAGCCTCTCCTCATAGGAGTATCCTTCCATCCCCTTTACTATTTTGGTGACTCTTCTCTGTACCTTTTCTATTTCCGCTATATCCCTTTTAAGATATGGAGACTAGAATTGCACACAATATTCAAGGTGTGGTCGCACCATGGAACAATGCAGAGGCATTATAATGTCCTTGGTTTTAGCCTCCATTCCTTTCCTTATGATTCCTAGCATTCTATTTGTCTTCTTGGCCGCCGCTGCACACTGTGTGGAGGGTTTCAACGTGTTATCCATGATGACGTCTAAATCTTTTTCCTGAGTGGAGTTTCGTAATGTGGAACCTTGCATTATGTAACCATAGTTCGGGTTGTTCTTTTCTAGGTGCATAACTTTGCACTTGTCCACATTAAATTTCATTTGCCTTTTGAACATCCAGTCTTCCAATTTATCAAGGTCCTCTTGCATTTTTTCACAATCCTCTTGGGTTTTAACAACTTTAAATAATTTTGTGTCATCTGCAAATTTGATTAGCTCACTCATTCCCATTTTCAGGTCATTTATGAATATGTTAAAAAGCAGCAGACCCAGCACAGATCCCTGGGGTACTTCACTGTTCACCTTTTTCCATTTAGCCCTACTGTCTGCTTTTTATCTTTTTAACCAGTTAAAAATAAATTTCATGCAAGCAGCCACCGCAGTGTAGGAGGGCCCAGAGAAGTAAGCGGCCTTTTTGTAGCTGCTCCCATATCTTCTGAGGCATATTCCCCCTCCTCTGGGGACACCTTTTAGTAGTTCACTTGGAGGCTCTGCATTTTAACATCTGACACTGGGTCAGTTCTTAAAAATCAGGGCTATATGACAACCTTAACCTTTGGCAATGGCATAAATTCTGCCCCAGGAAGAAGGTGGCCTCCTCTTGCAGCCTCTCCCAGCTATTTGAAAATGGACTCTTCCTGCTTGGGGGTCCTTAATCTGAACATCTGCCACTGACTTTGGTAACAAGGTTCTGCATCTCCTGGAGCTCTCACAAGTACTAGTTTGAAGAATAATGCCCTTTGTATTGTACATAGCAATATATTGTGGTCTATATGTGCATTTGCATTAAGTATGTGAGACTTCCATTGATTAGATTACAGTACATTACTTGACGGATTTGCTTTCCAGACACTGATTGAGTTCCTTGAACTTTTGCAGCCTGTTTTTGCTGTAGGGATTCCATTTTATGTCATAAGCAATACGTTTACTCATCTGTTCATAAAGTACGATTTTTTTTTTGTTTATCATTGTTCATTTAGGCTTGATAATACTGCCCTTGGCAGAGCATACAGAGTGGTTTACAAAACGAAAATGTCGAGAGAAGGAAAGGAATTCCATTAAATGACAGGAAAGAGGCAGTGGAGACCAACACACAGAAAGAAACAGACGGTCAACGAGACTACAAACATTTCAACATCAACAAAGACATTAAGATACATTTACTATAGTTGTTTGCAAGTGCAGCATCCGTTCCGAAGGCTGTATGAACAAGTGGGTCTTTAGGAGGGCCTTAAATTTAGGAAAGATGAGGCAGATGTCAGAAGGGAGGTAGTTTCAGAGGGAGGGAGTAACAAAGAAGAAAGCTGAGAGTCAGGTGGAGTCATGTGTAGCCCAAGACGGAGAGGGGAGGACCAGTCGATTATCGTGGAGGGAGCACAAGCTGCAAGGGGGCACATAGGGAACTGTCAGAGAGGAGAGGTACCATGGGGCTTTGTTGTGCAGGGCCTTGTGTGTAAGGGTAAGAATCCTAAATTGGATACACTGGGGAATCCAATTTAAGATTCTTATTCTCATGCGCAAGGCCTGTAGTATAGTGCAAACCTAGTGCTTTACTTTTTAAAATCATTTTCTTCTGAAACCACATGTCTCATGTGGGACTATGAAATGTACTTATTTATTTAAAACAACTTCTGTAGCACCTCCCCTATCCAACGAGAATGTCTAACTGCAAACCATTGGAACTCAGATATGATTTGGCACATAATGTTAATAAATAACTTTTCTGATTGCATGTTCGGCGATACTCCAAAAGTAAACAAAGCAAGCAGTACAACTTGCTGCATAAAATACAAGACTATCTCTCTTTTAACTTCTGGATTTTTTAAAGTGCACTTACAAAACTGTAGATATGTAGAACAGCCTCTCAGTGGAGACAGTAGAACCCAAGACTGTAACAGAATTCAAGAAAGCATGGAATAACTACAGGTGATTGCTAGCTAGGCATACGTGAGAGTAAAGTCTGGGACTTGGGGTACTATAACAGGAAGAGCAAATGGGCCTTCTGGTCTGTAATCTCCCTCTTTAGCATATTTCGGTTTAAATATTTGCAATTATGTTCTCTGCAACCTTGCATATAGCTATCGTGACCAGCGGCACAGGTGGCATGATGGAAATGATCTCCGATGAGCCATCATGAAAATGTTGTCACAAATAACATTCGAGGTGAGCTTTTCAGAGATGTGTATATAATGTGATCTGGTGCCTTTTCAACATGGTAGCTTCCACTGCTGCTTAAGCATTGCAAAAATGCTGCATAAATAATTTTAAATTAGTAATACAAAACCAAATTTAGTAATTTCCAGGGTGTGGTGGTTGTTCTCATGCCACTTGAATTAATGTTTTATTTTTTTTAAATAGCTGCATTTAAATTTGTGCTTAGGCATTAAGACCAGACGGCAACAACACTGAGAAGAGAGGAAACAAGTATAGCGGAAGGAAATATGCAAGGACAGCATGAAGGTTGCACAGGTTGATAAAAAGGTTTAGAGAGATTTTACTTTAATTACTCACATTTTTAGGTGCATTTCACTTAAACAATATGGAAGGGTCCATTTATCTGTTTATCCATATCCATCTGTTTGTTGGTGCATGTGCCAACAAGTAGATGCACAGGATTTCATTAAAGCGGGGCAGTACAACAAGTAGTGAAGAGCTGGTGGAAGACCCCAGCTCCCACCAGCAGAGAGTAGCTAGCAGCAGTCATGAAGGGCTGGCAGGCCTCCCCAGCTTCCACCAGGACCAAGTGAGGGCAACACAGCCAAGAAAAGCCAGTGGAACTCCCCAACTTCTGCTGGCATGAAACGACAGGGCATGAGGGAAAGAGTGGGATTAGAGAGGAGGGAAAATGATCAAGAGGTAGAATGAAAGGGAAGGGGTGGACTTAGGAAGAAAAGAGAGGGGGTAGTTTGAGGGGACAGGACATGAGGGAAGGGGCAGACTTAAAGAGGAGGAAGGAGAAGAGGAGGAGGAGTATGGGGCAGGGCAAAAGGGAATAAGTGGGGTTAGGAGGTAGGGAAAGGGGGCAAGTGCAGGGAGAGGGAAGAGAGAGGAGGGAGAGGTGGGGGGTTAGGAGATTGCAATGGGGCTATGGAATGTAGGGAAAGAGGGACCAGAGGAAGTGAGTGAAAGAGGACGGCAGAGGAAGAGTGCACCAGTGAGTGGAAAGAAGGAAGGGCAGTGGCTAAGAGGTAGGGAGGGAAATAGTGCAAGATGGTGGGAGGGTGGAGGAGTGAGTGAAGAGGGACAGGGAACAGTGCAAGAATGCCCAGACAATGCAAAGGCCCCCCCAACATGCACTGTCAACATGTACACACCTCCAAAACAGACACACACCACTTGATGCTCCCATGACACATATGCAGTTCCCAAGGCGCACTGCCAACATCCACATCCACACACAGTCCCCGATGCATACACTCATAACAGAGACCCCAGCACAAAGTGCCAACAAGCACATAAACACACAAGTGTCAATACACACACACAAAAATACATTACCCCCCACTCTCTGACATCTCATCTTCACATCCCCATGTATAAACAACTAAACTCTACCAACAGAGATCTACATACCAATGATAGATAGACACCACTCACACACACCATCAGTCACTACGCACGATATGCTCGCTTGCCTCTTCACACATCCCCTGCTACCTTCCTAATACTTGCCATGGCTGTTTCAACCAAGTCCCCAATGGAGACATGCCCAAGTCTGTAAATGGAGAAAATAGGAGACGCACCATTGTGTCCAGCTTGGTTGTTGAGGAGATGAGCAACATAAAGCAAATATGGAATATAAGTTTTCTGCCCTATAACCTTTGGGAGCAGAGTGATAATGTAGTTGCTTTGCCAGCACTTCAGTTTCTCAATGTATTAACTTCACCCAGAAAAGCTGCCCACTTAGCAAGTAGGGGGTCAAGAATCAAAGGGAAATGGGTTGTTTCACTTTACAGCTCAACATACAAAAAAGAGTGGGGGGCATTTTCAAAGTGTCTTAGCCAGTTAGCAGACCTGCTAACAGGCTAAAACACGGTCAACCCCATATTCAGCTGGAAAAGTGACCAGCTAAAACTGAGGCAGTCTGAGTGGTTCATGGGTGGCGGCAGTCGCTGTGCAGATAGCAGTGATATTTTGCTGCTAACTAGATAGCGAAAGCAGTTAAAAGTTAAGAAAGGTAAGCAGCAGAACTTTAACTAGTTAGCAGTTGAATATCAGCATTCGCCAGATAGCATCACCCATGCCGAAGGGCCCTTAGGCTGGACTCCAGGAGTGGAACCATCAAGACCCGAAAGAGAAATCTTTCGCAGTAGAAGAAACAATCAAGATACAGGAGGTAAACCTTGGGTGTGCACCTTCAAATGTCCCTTCACGAAAGAGCAGTTCTCTCAACAATCCTATCACTTGGTGGACAGCAAATCTCACTAAAGTCAGAACAAATTACAGATGGCATCACCTAGGCAATCACAAGGATTCCACTCAAAACCTGAGCACCCTCAACACTCTTTTCAGCCGGCACTGGGGCAGTACAGCATGTCCATCCAGACCCCGAGGGAGAGGAAGCCCCGTTCGATCTGCTCAGCCCACCTCTGCTCCAACATCCAGGTGAGCACATGGACGTTTTCCTCCTGCTTCCCCCGATGTTTCTGCCCCGCTATTCAAGATTGCCAGCTCTGCCTCCTGAATCATCACTCGGCTCTGTGGAGACTCATATAAGGCAGCATGCTATGGGCACACCCACGCCTGAGGGCCTCACCAGAGGGCCCTTTGGCGTTGCCCTTAGGCGTGGTCCAGGCAACTGAGGCTGTTAAAATCTTAAAATTCCTACTCAATAAAGAAGATCTCCCTTGAGAAGAATTTGATACATACTCTGGTAATTCTTCTATTTATCTCCACATTGGCTTATGTTAGTAGGACAGACAAACAATTCAACTTACTCCACAATTATTAAATTATTTGGCACAATATTTTCAAAGTTCTCTTTACTTATATGCCCCACATCCCAGCTTGTTTCCTACATACTTATAATTGCTACTGTTTAATTTACGCTACCTGATACATTGTATTTGAATAGCTTTTTCACTTTGTTACATTGAATCCTTGCTACAGCTTTGCCATGCTATACTTTTTCTCTCCTCCTACACCTCTTTGCAACTCCTATAACCTCCTTCAAAGGCCAATTGATCATCTTGACTCTATATACAGTCTTTACGTCTTCTACCTTAAATCTCTTTACTGTCAAAATGCCTCCCCAACTTTTTTCACTTTTAATTGGCTCAATTTTATTATCATTTCTTACTGCAAAAACCTATGCTCAATTCTCACCTACCACACGTCATGAAGCCATCCCCATCGTCCAGTCACACCTTGTTACTCATAAACCGCAGCCCAGAACACCACACAGTGCGCATACCTGTAGGCTAACTCAAATTAATCTAGTCCCCTCAGTCTTCCTAGCCTCACAGAAGGGCATCCAAACATCCTCCCTGTTTAAATGCGCATATATAAACGCAAGATCTATAAAAAAGAAAATGCCAATCATTATGGACTATGCAAGTTCAGTCAATCCAGATGTGATATTCATTACTGAAACATGGTTCGCTGTTAGACAATGCATTATTAAATCAATCATGCCCTCCCAAATATAAAATATTCCACACCCCCAGAACATCTAGGCGTTGTGATGGAGTACTTATTATTATAAAAGACTCTCTTGAACCTCAATTACTCCATTCTACCGCTATAGCAGATCTGGATCTTCTAACCATCAATAGTGGAAACTTACTTAGCTTTCTGCCTTGTATATAGACCTCCAACAAATGACCCAGATGGCCTTGCAAACATAATTAAGGAAATTATTAATATTTCCCCAAAGAACAAAACAGTAGTACTTGGTGACTTCAATCTCCCATCACTGCAGACATCCAGATCCACCTCCTTCACCAGTGCTCTGGAGGATCTATACTACAAACAAATCATCTCAAACCGTGCCCACAAGAAAGCAATGTTCCCTCTAATTTTCTGTAGGCTGTGTGCGCATAAAATATCAGCTGTGTGCAGCTTTTGAAGGAAGGTTAAATTTTTGTGCGCCACATAATGACACTCGGAGTTATATACTTTAAAATTTGACTACATGTCAGAATACAGTATGTACACCACATTGATTTTAATCAAATTAAATGAAAATAGACGATTACTAAATGAAGTGGGAAATTTCTAGTAATTACAATCATAACTTTTAAATTTTAAGAAGTCTGTGTTGTTTTCTATCAGAATCAGAGCCGTAATTTTTGTGCGCTCTGTTGTAAAGTATGTGCGCTCGCTCGGCGAGGTGTGCACACGCGCACAGCTTAGAGGGAACAGTGCAAGAAAGGTAACATCCTTGACTTAATATTCTTACCCCATGATATCCAATTACTACATAATACCTCATCCCTTATAATGCCTGTTCCATGGTCTGACCATCACCTCTTTGAATTCACCCTCGAGACTAAATAATCCCTGACTCTTACAGAAAGAAACCTCCCTAAAAAGTACTCTAAATACAAACAATACAATAGAGAAACTTTCACTGTTGAGCTCCTAAATTCTGTGTACTTAAGCAAATATGATCTTAATGTACTTATTAATAATTGGAGCGCCTCAATAACTAATATTGTCGCCAAAGCGCAGAATGCCCAAAACTGCTCAAGAAACCCCTCCAAACAATGGTTCTCTCATGAATTAAAATTAATGAAAAAACAACTCAGAAAACTTGAACGTACTTGGTGGACCATGAAAACTACTGAAAACAGAAACAAATGCCTAATCATGCTTAACAAATATGTAGTCAGATTAACATAACCAAAAAGAATTATCACACTAAGTTTCTATTGAATTCTCTTAATAAACCAAGAGACCTGTTCACAAACTCAAATCCCTCACAACCCTTCCTAACTCTTTACCCACATCTCCTGATATATCTCCACATATGCTTGCAGACTTCTACATGTTCAGAATAAACTCATCAACAACTTATACTAGCTTAGGAAGAAATGCTACACTATCTCATGCTGAACCTTGGGAAGTGTTTTACCCTGTCTCCCCAGAATCCCTTAAAAGAACAATTTTAAGTATGAATACCACAACATCAACTGCTGACCCATGCCCGGTTAAATGGATTAAGGATGCAATTAATGGAATATCCCCTATTATACTTTCAATAGTAAACAGGTCTTTATCCCAAGGCTACATGCCACTCGAGCTAAAGAGAGCCACAATATGTCCAATCCTAAAAAACAAAGCCCTTGACAAATCAGACCCTTCTTCATATAGACCTATCTCCAGCCTCACCTTCTTTGCCAAAATAATAGAGAAAAATGTTTACATGAATTGCAAAAAATAAGATTCGCACCCCTCATACAATAATAAGAGTTTAGTCTAATTTACCATTGCTGCTCTCGTCTTATAAACTGTAGCTTTACTACACTGACGGATTCCAGCATAAAAGAACCAAATGGTCTCAGACTAAATCGGCAATGTCTCAGGGTATTATTTCCGTGGAGATTCTTTTGCCAGCTTGCATCAATGACCATTAATAGAGGTTCTTAAAAAATGTGCTAATTAATGCATTTACAACCTTATTTAGACTTCTCCTAATATTCTCTCAAATGTATTTAGAGATTGTGCTTATCTCAAAAAAGTAGATGAACATCCCCAACGCCACCTTATTGGCACCATCAATGCGTTTCGTTTCTTCGTCAGGGGGTTAATTTACCAAGCAATCTCTGTGAATAAAGAGTAAAATAGTTTACTTCCAGAATATTCAATCCCACAAGCCGTTTATGTGCTTAAAAAACGAAGGCGATAATGTTCTTACCGTAAACGTAATTTTGCTCAACAATGCACGACCAGGCAGCTACCTCATCCTAAAACCTTATCGGTTTTCTCACAGACACCGCGCATGCGTATTGAAAGAATGGCTGTGATTTAAATGTTTCACAAATCACATGATCTCAATGTCTATGAAGCTTCTTCTCCTTTGCTTCAATCTAAAATGTGGTAAACCACATGTACTGATACTGACCAGCTACATACAAGCACTCCATTCCACCATATTATTCAAACCTCCCGGGGCTACTGATTGTAATCTATGGATCCACTGCTGTTCCTGGATCAACAACGTTTTTGACCGGGATTTGCCTGATCTACCGGTCGCTATCCAATCTAGTCCAAAACATCTCAAGTCTTCAAAGGTGTGATGATATTGCATGCAGTGTGTAACAAGTGGGGCTTCTTGCACCTTACACTTCAATCTAGTCCTGTGCTCATTCATTCGGACGCATAATTGTCTTGTGGTTTTACCAACGTACAGTAGACCACAAGGACACCTAATGCCGTACACTACGTGATCAGAGGCACAGGATGTAGAATGTCTCAATTTATAATTGTGTCCATGATATTGGAAAGTGCTAATCTCATCTGAGATTTGGCATATGCTGCAATGGCCACACTTCTTATGACCCGGGATTACCTCTCGTACATCTGTCGGGTAAGCCTTAAGCTTTGCTGGGCTAAGTCTCTCCTTCAAATTGAGGTGTCGAGTCCAGACACATCAAATTTTTTTTATTCTGTAAACAAGGAAGGGTATTTAGTACATTCTGATGTCGTTTAATAATTCGTTTAATACTGCCACTAAGTGGAGAAAATTTAGTAATAAAATTGATAGTATTATCATCAGCATCTTCTACATTTCTATGTGAATGCAGCAATAGTCCCCTGTCATTATAAAGTGCTCTTTTATAGGCACTTTTAATGACTTGCTGGGGATATCCTCTCTGCTGGAATTCTTGTATTAAATTCTTTGCTTGTTTTTTATAATCATCCAAATTAGAACAATTCCTGCGATATCGAAGAAACCATAAGAGAGGCAAACTATCCCATAATTGTTTAGGATGCCTGCTGCGATAATGTAGCAGTGTATTCCGATCTGTAGGTTTTCTGTGTACTGAAGTAACCCAACCTTGCAAGCTTTTCTGGACAACTACATCAAGAAAAATTATTCGTTGTTCATGAAAAGTATGAGTGAATTGGATATTGGGATTTACTCCATTTAACCAATTCAAAAAATCTTGTAATTCCATAGCAGATCCCGTCCACAGCACAAATACATCAGCAATGAATCTTTTCCATAACACTAAATGATGCTTATATGGTGAAATAGTGAGCCATTGACGTTCATAAGCTTCCATATATAGGTTTGCCACAGACGGAACACATGTGGCACCCACATGGACAACGAAACTCCTCGACGAGACTAGACCTACAATATTGTGTTACATGAATTGCAAGACTACACTGATCTGCATGCCCCGCTCGATGACAACCAATTCGGATTTAGACCCTACCACAGTGTCGAGTCTTTGCTACTAGCTCTAATAAAAAAAAATAATAAAGGGAACAGATAACATCAATCATGCCTACATCCTAATTTTTCTTGATATAGCTGCAGCTTTTGATTCTGTAATCCATTCTCTTCCAATACAAAGATTGAAACAAATAGGCTTAAGTAATATAGCCCTAAAATGGTTCACTTCCTATCTCACTGATAGATTCCAGCAAGTAACCATTTGTCACACATCTTCAAACTCCTACCCTTAAACCACGAGTCTTCCACAAGGCTCAGCGCTGTCTGCTCTGTTATTCAATATATATTTACAACCAATCTGTCAATTAATAAAACAATTTAAGATCTGTCCAAGAAAGGTCAACTCATCTTCAGTAGTAGACTGGCTAATCTACTGAAGAGGGCTTTAAACTAGATTCATAGGGGATGGGTGAAGACAGCCCCCAGGTAAGTGAAATATTAAATACCTTTATGGAAAAGGGTAAAAGGGGTAACATATGGAAAGCAGTGTGTATAAATGCCTGTAGCATGGGAAATAAGATCCCTGATGTTGAAGCTTTGATGGGAGTGACTGACTTGGATTTAGTGGCAGTTACAGAAATATGGTTCACAGAAAACCATGACTGGGATGTAACTATACCAGGCTATGCTTTATTCAGAAAGGACAGGGTAGGAAGAAGGGGAGGAGTGGCACTATATGTAAAAAATCATATTAAAGCTTTGGAATTACAGAGCTTAAAAGGGAGAGAGGAGGCACTGTGGGTTAAACTAGAAAGAGGGAAAGAGAAATCTATTTGGCATGATATACAGACCTCCCTCACAAGAGGAAGAGGTGGACAGAGAGTTAATTGAAGACATATGCAGTATTGCTAGGAAAGGGGAAGTGCTACTGATAAGGGATTTCAATATGCCAGATGTTGATTGGCACATTCATGCTGCAGTATCATCTAGAAGTAAGGAGATCCTTGATTCTCTACAGGGAGAACTATTCAGGCAATTGGTAACAGACCCCACATGTGAAGGGGCCAAATTGGACTTGGTGCTTACCAATGGTAAAAGTGTTTCTGATGTTATAGTGGGAGAACATTTTGCATCCAGTGATCACCAGATGGTGTGGTTCAATATTAGGACTAGGGCTGTTAGAATCCATTCAAAAGTGAGGGTCTTAGACTTTAGGAAAACTAACTTTGCCAAGATGGGCCAATACCTCAGGGAGTCGTTAGCGGGATGGGAACAGCTGGGGGATGTAGAAATACAGTGGACAAAGCTGAAAAGGGATATTTTAAGGGCAACCAACCTTTTTGTTAAAATGGTAAATAAAGGTAAAAGTAAAAGGAGACCACTATGGCTTTCAAAAGAAGTAGCTGAAAAGGTGAAGAAAAAGAGGGAGGCCTTCATGAAATACAAGAGATCAAAGAGAGAGGAAGATAGGCAACTATATTTGGAAAAACTTAGAGAAGCAAGCAAAGTAGTCAGAAAAGCAAAGATTCAAAAAGAGGAGGAAATAGCCAATGCAATAAAATAGGGAGATAAGACATTTTTCAGATATGTTAGTGAGAAGAGGAAGGGCAAAAATGGTATTCTCAGACTCAAGGGTGAAGGGGAGAAATATGTAGAAGATGATGAAGATAAAGCAGAATTGTTTAACAAATATTTCTGTTCTGTGTTCACAGAAGAAGAACCAGGAACAGGACCTCAGAAAACACCCACAAACAGGAACAAAAGCGAGGAGCGTCTTGAACAATTTTCAGAAGACTGTGTTTGTGAGAAACTAGCTAAACCAAAAGTACACAAAGCGATGGGACCGGATGGGATACATCCTAGAATACTGAGGGAACTTAGGGACGTTCTAGCAGCTCCACTGACTGACCGTTTCAATGCCTCTTGGGAGTCGGGAGTGGTGCCAAAGGACTGGAGAGAGGCTCATGTGGTGCCTTTACACAAAAGCGTAAGTAAGGATGTCGTTGAAAACTACAAGCCGGTTAGTTTAACTTCGGTGGTGAGTAAATTATTCGAAACGCTGCTGAAAGAGAAAATAGTGAGGTTTCTGGACTCCAGCGGACTACAGGATCCGAGGCAGCATGGATTCACCAGAAGCAGGTCTTGTCAGACAAATCTGATTGATTTCTTTGACTGGGTGACCAGGGAGTTGGACTGAGGGAGAGCCCTAGATGTGGTGTATTTAGATTTCAGTAAAGCCTTTGACACCGTTCCTCACAAGCGACTTATAAACAAACTGAGCACCCTAGGGATGGACCCTAAAGTTACTGTTTGGGTTAGAAATTGGTTGAGTGGGAGGCGACAAAGAGTACAGGTAAATGGAGCTCACTCTGAGGAGAAGGAAGTTACCAGTGGTGTGCCCCAGGGATATGTCCTTGGTCTGATTCTTTTTAACATCTTTGTTAGTGATATAGCGGAAGGGCTGCCGGGTAAGGTTTGCCTCTTTGCGGATGATTCCAAAATCTGCAATAGAGTAGACACCCAGGAAGGTGTAAATAACATGAGAAGGGATCTAGCTAAGCTTGAAGAATGGTCTAGAATTTTGCAGCTGGGATTTAATGTTAAAAAATTCAAGGTCATGCATTTGGGCTGCAGCAATCCAAGGGAGCAATATAGTATAGGGGGTGAAGCACGTTTGTCCACTAAAGAAGAGCGGGACCTAGGTGTGTTTGTGTCCGATTATCTTAAAGTGGCTAAACAGGTAGAAAAGGCGATAGCAAAAGCTAGAAGGATGCTTGGGTGAATACGGAGAGGAATGGCTAGCAGAAAAAAGGAGGTGATAGTACCTCTGTATAAGTCTTTGGTGTGGCCCCATT
Source organism: Ichthyophis bannanicus (assembly GCA_033557465.1). Classification (NCBI taxonomy): domain Eukaryota; kingdom Metazoa; phylum Chordata; class Amphibia; order Gymnophiona; family Ichthyophiidae; genus Ichthyophis; species Ichthyophis bannanicus. The sequence goes on from CM066034.1 coordinate 211,138,917, forward strand.
TGGAGTATTTTGTGCAATTTTGGAGACCGCACCTTCAAAAGGATATAAACAGGGTGGAGTCAGTACAGAGGGTGGCTACTAAAATGGTTAGTGGTCTTAATTATAAAGCATATGTGGACAGACTTAAGGATCTTAATATGTACACATTAGAGGAAAGGCGGGATAGAGGTGATATGATTGAGACGTTTAAATACCTCCATGGCATAAATGCACAGGGGGAGAGCCGCTTTCGATTGAAAGCAAGTACTGCTCCAAGGGGACATGGGATGAGGGTGAAAGGGGATAGATTCAGGAGCGATATGCAGAAATATTTCTTTATAGAAAGAGTGGTGGATCTGTGGAATAGTCTCCCAGTGGAGGTGGTAGAGATGAGGACAGTATCTGAATTCAAAAAAGCATGGGACAAACACAGAAGATCTCTAAAGGTAAAAAGGGGACTGTTGTAGTTGTTGATATGGAAGGGCAGACTAGATAGGCCATGTGGTCTTTTTCTGTCATCATTTTTCTATGTTTCTATGATTATTCCATATATGCTGATGACATAATGCTCTTTATGCCTTTCAACATAATTTCCCCTAACCTCAGGCCTTTAATTGATTGATTGCTTCAAGGAAATTGCTTCCTGGCTAAAGAACGTTGGTCTGAACATTAACTACAAAAAAACTGAAGTGTTAATTCACTAGGAATCAAACATACAAGCCACCACAAAACATCTCATTTGATGATGTTGTACTTGAAGTCAAAGATGAAGTTAAGTATTTGGGAGTAACACTCGATAAACACCTTACATTCCAATCCCACATCAAGAACCTAACTAAAACAATATTCTACAAGATACATTTCCTTCAACCCATAAAACCTTTACTATAACAATCTAATTTTAGAACAATTATGCAAGCATTAATCATGCCACATATAGACTACTGTAATAGTCTACTCCATGGTCTTCCAAAAATATCCCTATACCCACTCATCTTGGCTCATCATTCAGCTGCACGAATTATCAGCAACTCACTTCGGATAGATCACATTAATTCCAATCATATGACTTGCATTGGCTTCCCATACAAAGCTGGATAAAATACAAATTGTTGATGACCACCTTCAAGATCATCAGGAAAATAGCCCCCCCCCCCGCCCTCTCTCAGCTATTCATTGTTGTGCCTAATTTCCGCCAAAGAAGACTTCAGTTGGACAATACGCTCAAAATCCCTGCAGAATTTCATAAGGCCAAGCAATGCACTAGCAATAGAGCATTTGAATAGATATCGCCAACACTCTGGAATTCACTTCCAACGAGCCTTCGTAATATTACTGATCTATCCTCATTTTGTTTCCATCTCAAAACTCATCTCTTTACTGGACACAATTTTAACCCATTTTACACTCAACCATCTGACGCAGACCAAACATAAGTAGCTTCTCCCTTCTTCCACTAAGCTGAATTACGATCTCAACCATTAATTGTATATAAGTTATTTTGTTAAAATCATGTACATTTTTTGATTGAATGTTTCACAGCACCTGTTGTTTGATTAATTGTTCATTGTATCTGTTGTTTTAACTGTAAACTGCTCTGAATACAAGATATTGTGGTATAAAAAACTCCTCACAAATAAATAAATAAATACAAATGCCCACCAACTCAAAAGGAACTGACTACTACCATCGTAATATTTCTCTCTCTCTCACCTGCCTGACCCACACTGGATCAACAGCTATTCACAATAAAATTATTCCAACCATAGAAAATTTGTAACATGCAACCCCAGCCCAAATAATGGCCATAAGAAACAACACCAGCTCATAAATATGAAACCCTACTGAACCACCCCACCCTTACAACTTGACTTAATGTCTACCTCGACTATGAAATGTGGCCTCGTCAGTTCACATTCTGCCCGTAACAAAATCCACACAGTAGTACATAAATGAGCATAATCTAGAGATCATATGCATCACTGAATTCTGGTTCACTAAAACGGATAATGGACCACTCAATCAACTTACCCATCCATCATTCACAACTGCCCAAGAAACACCAGGAGGGGCAGGGGTATATTCATACTAAGCAGCAAATATCTAAACTTCTCCACTATTATATCCAACTCTATGGATAATTCAAACATACTAGTAATTGAAAGCAAACACTGGACAATATGCCTGACTTATTGTTCATCCAACACCAATACAGATGACACTGCCATCCTGCTAGAAACGGCCTGTACCCACACTGCAAAAAACAAACTGTTCATCCTGCTCGGCAACCTTAATTTCACTACAGCTCCTGACAACCAAGCCAACTCATTTCTGAAAGCCATGGATGCACTAGATCTCACTAATCAATGTTCCCACCCACAAAAAAGGAAACACTTTGGACCTTCTATTTGCACCCACTGAATTCATCACAAAAAATCCTCAAACATTCCTACTCATGTGACTCCAATCCCATGGTCTGACCACCACATGATCACATTTGAGCTGCCGCAACAACCCCTCAATTATACCCAGCACAGCCAACCTTACAAATCACACAGATTTAAGAAGTTTGATAAGCAATCACTGCTATCACACATCATTCCAAAACTAGACAGAAATACAACCGACCTTACTGCTTTAATCAACAACTAGAATGATACCATAGCTCCATTCACCCTACAGCCACAATGGAAAATCAGCACAAGAAATCATCAAGTGCCTTGGTACTCCTTAGAAATAATAGAAATCAAACATAGACTGCAGTGGTCACATTTCTTGAACCCACCGGGAGTCATTGTGGGAAACACCTGGCCTGGGTTGAGGACCCCCAGGCGAAAAAAGGCACAAAGGCCAGTCGAGGTGGAACCGTGAGGAAACACAGGAACAAAGGGGGCTGAGACCGGCACCAGTGGTGCCACCTCGAGGCAGGAAGGAAACCAGTACACAAACTGGACAAAAGGAAGGAATTAAAGAACTTTTTCTGAGAGAGTAGAGGACCACGTCCATTGGGTTCAGCGGAAAAAAGGAGACTGAGCAAGATGGCACCCTTGGGCAGGAAGGGGACCACGCATGTGTGGTAGCATTCCCAAAGGCTTTCTTTGAAAGCTGGGGAAATGCTCTGCGCGTGCTCCATCGGTGCCGACCTCGCCTATATGTGAGGATTGACTTCCTGCTTGTTCCTGGAGAATCCACTAACCAGAGTAAGTGTTGGCATTTATCCAGATATCATTGATATCACCCCTGCCCTGCCCCACACTAAACAGATATTTCTGGGGTGGTCTGTGGGGATATTTGGTGGATAGTGTCACTGAATATCATGACCAGCACCCTTAGCAATCTAGTTTCCCATTGGCTGACCAACTAAGGGTTCTGAATAGTCTTCCCCATGACTATGTTTTATCTACAGACTTTGCCCTAGATATCAAAGGGAAAGTATGTGGGTATTTTCATTTTGAAATTGCCAAAGGAAAACACACTTTCACTTTTCCTTTGACAATCGGTACAAAGTCTATGGCTAAAAGAAACCTTTGAATTCTGCAACTTTTTCTAATCAAAGCCCACATGCTTTTGAAAATACTGTCCTCACTCTAACCCTGTCCCCAGGAATGCCTTTGCTAAATGCAGATCAACGTACGCCTGTTGTGCAAAATGCACCTACGTATAGAACATCAGCACACAAGATGGGCAGATTTCAAATAGAAAAAGAACAATGATCTCCAATAAGATGTCAGGGTGGAAAAACACCCCAGAAATATTTAATATGAAAAATATTTTCCTAAAAATTTGAGAGATCGGAGGCTTCTATTGGACCGAGACTGTGTGTAACACTCCTCCTTTAACATCTCCCACCTATTGGAGAGTGAACTACAGCTGCCCTTCCATTCGCGGTGGGGTTTAAAGTGCTTTCTGCATCGCGAGTGAACTACAGCTGCCCCTTCTTTCGTGGTGGGGTTTAAAGTGCTTTCTGCACCGCGGTGAGGTGGAGGCTTGTTTTGGACTGGGACTGCGTTTTAACACTCCTCCTTTAACATCTCCCACCTATTGCAGAGTGAACTACAGCTGTTCCTCCCTTTGCGGTGGGGTTTAAAGTGCTTTCTGCACCGCGGTATGTGGCCGAGGGCGCGTGCCCCTTAGGATCCCCTTTGGAGCTTCCGTGGTGGTGTTGTCTGTTCTACATGGGACATGGGTAAACGTAAGGCGAAATCCAAAGGCCCGATGGTGTCGAAAGGGGTTGTTGGCCCTATGAATCATCATGTGGTAAATCTTGCCTTACTCGGATCAACTAGGTCTCCGGTACTCCATCCTCGGAGGCTTCCTTAAGTTTGGGGGCACCTACCCCTCCCCCACAGGCAGGACTTGATAAAACTGTTTCTCCTTCGGAGGTCCAAAGTTTCTGAATGGTTCTCTGCCGTTGGCCTCTACTCCTCAGTTGGGGGTGGCGAGTCAAACTGGGGGTTTGCGTAGCTCAAACTTTGGTTTGGCCAGTTCTGGATAGCGCAGGTCCCCCCTCAAATGATGTTTCATTGAATGATGTTTTGTTAGCTGTTCATCGAGCGGAAGGAGTTCTTTCTGGTGCCCTCTCTGTTGTGCTCTTACTGAGGGCACTTCCTCTGCTCTCCGGAATCATGGAGAGGTTTTATCCTCAGTTTGTGAGAGGATCCGTAAGACCGAGGCTATGGTTACTGGGGTCCAATCTGCGGGTAATGCTTTTGTTAAGGATAGTTTGCTTCTTCATTCTAAATTAGAACATTTAGAAAATTTTAGCCCGAGCCCAGAATCTCAGGATTTAAAAATTTCCGAAGGTCCGTCTCATTTCTCCTATGGAGCTATACTTCATTTGATGAATCGTTTGTTTCTTCCATTTATTATTTACCCAAAAGTAGGTTGGATAAGGCTCCTGAGGGTGAAACGGACCAGTTAATTGATTTTAATCAATTAGATCTTACGACCTTTCTGGAAACCTCTTTGGATAAGGTTTCCCAGAGACTGACTTTGTTGGTTGCTTTTTAATCTGAGGCTATGAAGGGGGCAATTTTGCATCTTTTTTTTTCCTCTATGATGGACGTTTTATTTTCTGGCAAATCTTTATGTATATTTACTGATGTTGCTAAAGCCACCCAATCACGCTGTAAGGCTTTTCTTCAAATTAGACCTAAGATTCTGGCTATCGGTGCTACATTTTATTTGAAATATCCCTGTAAGTGCTTGGTCTCTTACAAGGGACATAAATTTGTTTTTTTGGATCCTCTGCAGCTGGAACGGTTTTTGCTTGGTAAAACTTGATATACTTGGATTGGGGGGGGGGGATTTCCCCCTGGTTGTTTGTTTAAATTGGGGTTTTTGATATGTAATTTTTGGGTGGGCGGTCCAATGCTTTCCTCCCTTGATGTGGACTTGTACAGCTTTTCATTGTTTTCTTCCTTGGTTGTATTTTCTGTTTTTGTGACCTTGAATAGTTGTATTTCCTGTATGTTTACTTTTTTTTGTATACATGTGAAAAATCTTATAAATTTAAAAAAAATAAATTTTGAGAGATCGCTCTTCAAAGGCACTTGTACGGATAAGTGCTGGCCAGATCGCTATTAAGCAGCACTGTCCAGATAGCGTTGCTGCATATTATTTCTGACCATTTCTGTACTGTCTGGATAGTGCTGGGGTGGAGCCAGCACTTATCTGCATAGCAGTGATATTCAGCTGACACATGGATAAGTTATCTGGATAAAATTGAGGCCATCTGAAAGGCTGTCTTAAATAAATCTGGTTACCTAATCCGGACAGTGGGCTTAATATCACTGCTATTTGGATACCAAGCTTAGATTGTAAGTCCCCCAGGAACAGGGAATTCATCACAGTACTTGAATTTATATAAATAAATAAATAAATAGCACCACTTGTCAGTGCTGGATCCTAATATACAGCACCGGCCATTTTTTGGATACTTGTCCAGATTTTTTACCGCCACAGTGGATGTTTTAAAAAAAAAACAACCCAAAAACAGCCAAACGCCAAATTTGAATAGCATCCCATAAGATTATAAAAATTACAATTTATTTGTTTATAAAGATTAAAATTGTTGAAAGAATTAGTGATTGAAGGAGCTTTTGCCCTTATATGGAGGCTTAGCCACCACCATTTTGAACCAGGACCCCGACAAGGCAGGAGTGACTGGTGATCACTCCTGCCCCAGTTAGTAGATACCAGGAAACCCCCTTGCAAATCTTGAGGGGCGGAGGTCAACAGGGTGGTTTGGGGATGTTTTCTGGGGGTGGAGAGCTGGAAGTAGGGGCTGAGAGGTGTCTTCGGAGGGAGAGGGGTTTATTTGCTGGGGGAGCAGTCAGGGTCCAGGCACACCATTTTGTTTAGCAGTGGTCTTTTTAAGATGCCCCCATCAGGCCACATGTAAATGTCCTAGTACTCCCAGAAGGAAGAATAATGCAGCTTGCAAGGTTGACCACAAGTTGTTATTCATTTACTACTGGACTTACTAAACTAGGTTAATGACTCCCACGATAAATTACACTGCTTTAAATGTAATATTTTACTGCAGTTTAGTAACTTCCTCCTGTATTAGTGAATATCAGTCTTGCCACTCCTTCCCCATAGCCTCGTACATGCAGGCTATCAGTCCCTAAAACCATCTGCTATATGCTCTTATAAAAGCATAGGAGCAACTTACTGTATTTGGAAAGAGAGAGAACAGGATTCACTTCCTGTGCAACACAGGACTAACCCCTTGGGTGCTCAATGTCAGCAAAGTTAATTTGTAACTAAGATCTTGCTCAAAGAAATGCCAATTTCATTTTTATCACTACTGTTTTTCGACTGTGCTTATATTTACATAGTATTTTGCCACTGACGGTTTGCAAACAATACCCATGTCTGCTGCTGTATTTACTTCTGAATTGATCCAAATGGCATTGTCTCTGAATACAGGTCTGTATCTATTGGGATATAGCTGGCTATATGCAGGGGCGGCTCAATGCAATCTGCTGCCTGAGGCAAAGGATGAGATGCCCCCCCCCCCCAGAGGGGGGGAGGCTTTCTCAAAACTCCAGTCAGGGACTGAACCAAACCAAAAGGCCTATTAGATTATATGGAGGAAATGCAAGATGTCTGCACACCAAGGAACTAAAAGAGAGCGAGAACCCACAGCACAGTTTATAAAACTAAATTATAACTCATTTTTATTTTGTTATAAACCGCATTATGGTTCTTGACTTTTTGTTTTGAACATATATTTGCATCCACAGAACCCCCTTCAATAGTGGGTGCAGAGCAGTACCAGGACATTAACCCACAGAACTCAATTTCTTTACAAAAACTCTGACTCTGATCATCTCACTAACAACAACAACAAGCATTCTCCAGTTTATTTATTTATTTACAGTCTCTTTTATACTGCGCTATTCAACATCAGTGCGGTTTACATTGAACATAGAAACTTACACGTTTCATTGGCTGATCCGTGTTTACAATGAACAGGTATTAAAACTTGGATAACTTGGGGTAACTATTTACATCTATGCAACAAGATAAGTATTACCTCACTGGACATAGTCGTGGTTGTTTTGTATGGTAAGGCTTACTTAAACTGCACCGGTTAGATAGTGGATGGGGCTATTATAGCACTGTCTACCGGGTAATACAGGAGGAAGAGATGGTGCTTCAAGGCCTTCCTAAACTGGGTTAGGTCAGGGATTGCTCGGATGCTGGGAGGTAGGGTATTCCAGCATCTGGGCGCACAAAATTTGAAAGCCCTGTTTGCTGTTGACCGGGTGCAGTGGGTTATAGATTTCAGGACTATCAGTGTATTAACTGCTACCGATCTCCTGGACCTATTGGAGGGTGTAGTCTGGATCAGCTCTGCTAGTGATGTGGATGAGAGCCCATTGATGGCCTTGAAAGTCAGTAGTAAGGTTTTGTATGTGAGTCTACCATATATCGGGAGCCAGTGTAGCTGCTTCAGGATGGGCGTCACGTGGTCTTTCCTGGATGCTCCATGTAGGACTCTTGCTGCGGCGTTCATCGCAAGTTGCAGCGGGTTCAGAGTGGCTTGAGGGAGACCATGCAGAATTGAATTTGCATAATCCAAATGTGGTATGATCAGTGCCTGATAAATTGTCCTGAAGTCATCTGGTTCCAGCAAGAATCGTAGGTGCCTGAGGGATCGGATCTTATGGTACACCGCTCTCACTATGTTGCCTATGTGCACCTTCATGTCTAGGCGCTAGTCTAAAGTGACTCCGAGGTACCTGATCGTGGGTTTGGTCTGGAGTTCTGTTTCCATGACTTTTAGAAAGGGCAGTGTGGAGAAATTTTGATTCCTTGTAATGAATAGGACCTCTGTTTTCTTGTGCTGAATTCTGAGGTTTTGGGTTTGTAGCCAGTTGGCTACTGCATTAAAGCAGTTTGTCAGTGGAGAGAGGTCTGGGTTCTTAGTTGAGAAAGGCATGTAAAGCAGCACCTCATCTGCATATATCAAGCAGTTCACACTGAAAGACCGGATAAGGTTACATATGGGCTGCATGTATATGTTGAACATCAGGGCGGAGAGGGAGGATCCTTGCGGGACACCTTGCTTCTGGTGGAAAGGATCCGATGATGTAGCCCCTGATCGTATGTGCTGCCATCTGTCAGAAAGGTAGGACTTGCACCAATCATGCGCTTTGTCGGTGATCCCCTTCTCCTTAAGACGCTCCAGGAGAAGCTCTTGGCTTACCGAGTCGAACGCAGCTGCAATGTCCATGAAAATGAGGACAAACCCTTTAAGGATGTTGTCAATTCCTGCTATTATGCTATTGATGAGTGTGGTGAGGAGTGTTTCAACACCATGAGCCTCTCTAAAGCCGTGTTGGCATGGGTTCAGTGGCGCGGAGGCTTCAATGTGTTCTTGAATTTGACTTTGGACTTCCTTTTCAATTATTTTTGCCAGAAGAGGTATGCTCGATATCAGTCTGTACGAGTCTACCTTCTGGGGGTCGAGCTTGCTGTTTTTTAGCAAAGGTCTTATGGACATGTGTTTTGAGGGATTGTGGGAATGCACCTGTAGTGAAGGATCGGTCCATGAGTCTGGATATAAAAGGGCTAAAGTAGCTCTTTAATCCAGAACGCAGGGCAGGGGTCGGTTTGAGCTGTGGTTGTGTTGATCGCAGCAATAGTGTCTTCAATGCGCTGCTTGGGTGGTGTGGAGAAGATGGTGAGAGGTGTTCGGTAGCTTGGCTCGAGAGAGATGGCAGGTGCTGGGGCCTTGTTGGTCTGACATAGCTTGGATTGTAAGTAGTCTGTGAATTCTTGAGGGTGGATCTCGATTGATTGTTCCGAAGCTGGTTCCTTTGTTAGGTTCTTGACGAGGGTGAACAGGTCATGTGGTTTGTTCAGTGATTGTTTTAGAGTGTCTGTGGCATATTGTGAACTAAAATAAAACCCTACAACAAAGTCACTGAGCATCAATCCAAGAGAACAATATAGTATAGGGCAGTGATGGCTAACCTTTTTGAGCCCGAGTGCCCAAACTGCCGCACAAAACCAAAGAATTTCCTCAAAGTGCCAGCACGTCAATTAAACCTTAACAACAAGATTTTAGAGCCTTATAATGATGTTCCAGATCACCCTTTTTGGGCAAGGATACTGGGGCGTTACAAATTAGACAATACTTGTCTTTCACCATGATGAAGAAGTAGTCCATTTCCCATTCATCATGAAAGTGGTAGGTTTTGCTCTTCTTTGGAACCCAGCTTCCGCGCGGGTCCTATAATCTCGCGAGAGGATGGCGCACGAGCCCTAGCGCGCAGCTTCTCGGCGAGAGGCGCGCAGAAGCTCCGACCGGAAGGGGAAGCGCGGGGCCGGGCTGGGCTGGGGCCTTTCTCCAAGCACAGGGGTCTGCAACCTTTAAGACATAAAGAGCCACTTGGACCCGTTTCCGAAGGGAAAAAAAAACTGGGAGCCGCAAAACCATTGCGACATTTAAAACAAATCTAACACTGCATATATTGTTTCTTACAGTGTACCATCATAATCACAATCACAATCATAGCCTGAGGTAAATATGAGGGCCCAAATGTAATCCACATTATAAATATATTATTATATTATTGTCACTTTTCTTTTAATATTTTTTTGACCCCCCTCAGAACTACTTTTCATAGAAAACGTTAAATTAACTTACCGTATTTTCCGGCGTATAAGACGACTGGGCGTATAAGACGACCCCCTACTTTTCCTGTTAAAATATAGGTGTTTGGCCTATACTCGCCGTATAAGACTACCCCTCTTCCAGCGCACACCAAAAAAAATACGCCGGAAAATACGGTTAATTAATCACAAGTAACAATATTTGATTTCAAAATTATGATGATTTTGTAGTCAAATCACTAATATGAAATAAAATTATTTTTTCTACCTTTGTTGTCTGACCAATTTATTCTCTGATCATGCTGGTCCCGATCTGAGGCTTCTGCTTTCCTGTCTTCTCTTAGCTCTGTTTCTGTGGTCTATGGTCCATCTGCCATTTCTTATCTCTTCTTTCGTTTTCTTCACTTCTTTCCATCAGCCTATTTCCAGTCCCAGTAACCCTCCCCAGTATCAGCCCCTTTCCAGTCCTCACTCCCAGTACCTTCCAATGTCAACTTGCATTCCCATGATTGCCACTGGTGTCCATTCCCTTCCAGTCCCCCTCCTTCCCCACTGACCAGTCCCTTCTAGTACAAATACCATGGCAGCCCCTCTCAGATCCACTCCCTTCCAGTTCCATTCTCCCATCCCCTCGCATCAGCCCATTTGTAGCCTTAGCCCCCAGTTTTCTTCCAGGGCCAGCAGCTCTATCCTCCCCTCCCCACAATCAGCCCATTCTCAATCAAAGCCCCCCAATCAGCTCACTTCCAGTGCTAATCCCCCCTCAACCCCATTACCAGTGCTAGCCTCCCCTAATCAGCCCAATACCACCAGTCCTACCCCCCCCCATCACCAGTCCTATCCCCCCATCAGCCCATTTCCAGTCCTAACCTCACCGATCAGCTCATTTCCAATGCTAGCCCCCCATCAGTCCATTATCAGTCATACCCCCCTATCAGCCCATTACCAGTCCCAACCCCCCCCCCTTGATCAGTCCATTCCCAGTCCTAGCCTTCAACCCATTACCAGTCCTAGTCCCCTCCCATCTGCCCATTACCAGTGCTAGCTCCCCCATCAGCCCATTATAATCCTAAGCCGCACTGTCTCTCGCCTCTCTCCAGCATTTATCCCGTCTGTCCAGTATGTCCCTGTCTCTCCCCTTTGTGCATGCCAGCCCCCCTCCCTCCATGTCAGCCCCCGTCCTTCCATCTGTCCATGTCAGCCCCCTCCCTCCCTCCCTCCCTCCATGTCAGCCCCACTGTCCATGTCAGCCTCCCTCCATGTCAGTCCCCCCCCTCCATCTATCCCTCCCTCCATGTAAGCCCCCCTCCTTCCATCCATCCATATCAGCTCCCTCCCTCCATGTAAGCCCCCCTCCTTCCATCCATCCATATCAGCCCCCCCCATGTCGATGTCAGCCCCCTCTCCCCATGTCTGCCTCCCTTCGTCTGCAGCCGCGGCTCCCTGCCTCTTAGGGAACCGCGGCTGTGCTTGTAAAATCGTTGCGGAGCCCTTCCTGTCTTGACGGGCTCCGTGCAGCATTGTCCCGCCTCTAAAGGAAGTTGTCCTTTGGAGGCGGGACAATGCTGCACGGAGCCCGTCAAGACAGGAAGGGCTTCGCAACGATTTTACAAGCACAGCCGCGGTTCCCTAAGAGGCAGGGAGCCGCGGCTGCAGACGAAGGGAGGCAGACACCTGTCCTAGCAGCATAGTAAATGCTTCTGTTTGCAGGGGGGCTGAGTTCAGTTTCCCGTTCTTTGCGCTCAGGGTGACTATCTAGAGCAGTGATGGCACACTCACCTCCCGCCGCGCCGCATACTTAATTGCGGACCTTCCCGCGTGCCAGCTGCAAGGCCTTCGCGTGCCACAGCTGGCACGCGTGCCATAGGTTCGCCATCGCTGGTATAGGGGGTGATGTACTTTTGTTCAATAAAGAAGAGTGGGACCTAGGCGTGATTGTGTCTGATGATCTTAAAGTAGCTAAACAGATAGAAAAGGCGACAGCAAAAGCTAGAAGGATGCTTGGGTGCATAGGGAGAGGAATGGCTAGCAGAAGAAAGAAGTTGATAGTGCCTCTGTATAAGTCTTTATTGTGACCTCATTTGGAGTGTTGTGTGCAATTCTGGAGACCACACCGTGAAAAGGATATAAACAGGTTGGAGTCCATACAGAGGGTGGCTACTAAAATGGTTAGTGGTCTTCATTATAAAGCATATGTGGACAGACTTATAGGAAAGGCGGGATAGAGGTGATATGATTGAGATATTTAAATACCTCCGTGGCATAAATGCACAGGAGGAGAGCCTCTTTCGATTGAAAGCAAGCTCTGCTACGAGGGGACATGGGATGAGGGTGAAAGGGGATAGATTCAGGAGTGATATGTGGAAATATTTCTTTACGAAGAGTGGTGGATCCATGGAATAGTCTTCCAGTGGAGGTGGTAGAGATGAGGACAGTATCTGAATTCAAAGAAGCATGGGACAAACACAGAGGATCTCTAAAGGAAAAAAGGGGAATGTTCCGTGGTTGATATGGAAGGACAGACTAGAGATAGGCCATGTGGTCTTTTTCTGTCGTCATGTTTCTATCTATAGAGTAAATCTATCATAACCATACCATATCAGCACCAACTTCCAGAACTCACATAAGGAGCCCATCCAAAAAAAGCATCACTGTAAATACTACAGTGGGCCCTGGAACATCCAAACACCTATTTGAAAAGCTGAACAATTCCGATTACTACAGTACAGATCCCTACGTACAAACTCCATGATAACAGAACACCTGGTCTTGGTCACTCACTCATAACACAGACCCTCACCAAGTACGGAATAAGTGACCATAACCTAAAAATAAACATATGTAGATAAAAATTAAACTGCAACCCCAAGAAGACAGATTCTGCATACAGTGCAATACCAGAGAAATAGAAAGAGATGCATTTCCATGTACTGTATAAAATATAAAGAAAGCACCAAGTCAGATAATTACATTGAAAATAAAATTCTCTTTGAACTTTATCTGACCATTTTATTACGTGATCGTGTTGGTCCCAATCTGAGTTTTCTGTTTTCCTCTATCTCTCAGTGATGTAGGGCCATGTGCGGAGACTCACTGCGGAATCATGTGCATAAATTTAGTATACTTTATTTTTAAATGTAAACCGCACTGATGCAGAATAGCGCGGTATATAAGAGAATGTAAATAAATAAATAAATATGCCACCCATCTAAAATCCTAGGTGGCTTCTAAACATACACATGCAATTTAGTATAACAGATGTTACAATAAAACAAACATAATAATAAAATATTAAACTTGATTAATGAAAAGCCATTTGCACATAAACTTCCAAAACTCATACAAAAAAAAAGCAGCACTATAAATAGTGCAGCAGGCCCTAGAACATCCGTACACCTATTTGAAAAGCTCAACAAGTCAAATTACTACAGTGCAGTATAGATCCCTATGTAAAAACTCCATGTTAACAGAGCACCTGGCCAGAGTCACACACACTCAGAACCCAGACCCTCACCAAGAACATAATAAATTACTACAACCTAAAATTAAAAATATGTAGACAAAAATTAAACTGAAACCCCAAGAAGCCAGGCTCCACATGCAGTGCAACATCAGATAAATAAGAAATACAGTTCCCCATGCTGTGTAAAATATAAAAATAGCACAAAGTCCAATCACTAAAATGAAAATAAAATTATTTTTTCTACCTTTGTTGTCTGATCATTTTATTCTCTGATCATACTGGTCCCGATCTGAGGCTTCTGCTTTCCTCTGTCTTCTCTTAGCTCTCTTCCTATGGTCTGTAGTCCATCTGCCATTTCTTATTTCTTCTTTTGTTTTCTTCACTTCCTTCCTTCAGCCTATTTCCAGTCCCAGTCACCCTCCCCAGTATCAGCCCCCTTTCTAGTCCTCCCATCCCAGTACTTTCCAATGTCAACCACCTCGCATTCCCAGGACTGCCTCTGGTGTCTGTTCCCTTCCAGTCCCCCTCCTTCCCCACTGTCCAGCCCCTTCTAGTCCAAATATCTTCACAGGTATTAGTTCATTTTCACTCTTAGTGCCCCTGTCAGCTCCCTTCCAGTTACCCTACCCTCTGCCCATCCCCCTTCCAGTGCCATCCCCACATGTCAGCTCCCTTCCAGCCCCAGTGCCCCCTGCCTTCCAGCCTCCTCCCTATTACCCAGCCGCCTACCAGTCCCATCCCCAAGTGTCAGCTCCCTTCCAATCCCCCTTCAGTACCATCCCCAGGTGTCAGCTCCCTTCCATCTCCCTCCTTCCCCCCATATCAGCTCCCTTCTTACCCCACCTCCCCCCCTTGTCAGCTCCCTTCCTGCCCCCACCTCTCCCCCCCCCCACGTCAGCTCCTTTCCTGCCCCCTCCTTCTCCTGGCAAACCCTCTCAGCATTCACTCCCTTCCAGTCCTATTCTCTCATCCCCCCACATTAGCCCATTTGTAGTCCTAGCCCCTAGTTTTCTTCTAAGGCCAGCAGCATGCTCCTCTCCTCCCCCCATCAGCCAATTTCCAGTTCTAGCCCCCAGTCTTCTTCCAGTGCCAGCAGCTCTCTCCTCTCCCCCAATCAGCCCATTTCCAGTCCTATCCCCCATATCAGCCTTCTCCAGTCCTAGCGCCCCATCAGTCCCATTGCTAGCCCCTCAATGAGTCCATTTCCAGTCCTAACTCCCCCAATCAGCCCATTACCAGTCCTAGCACCCCCAATCAGCCTATTTCCAGTTGTAGCTCATTTCCAGGCCTAACCCAACCTGATCAGCCCATTACCAGTGCTAGCCTCTCTTAAGCACCCATTTCCAGTTCTAGTCCCCACCCCCCATCAGCCCATTACAAGTCCTAACCCCCTCAATCAGGCTATTTACAGTGCTAACCCCCCCCCCCCCCAGCCCAGCCCAGCAATAGACCTCTCAACCGATTTTCAGTCAAAGTCCCCCAGGGGAAGAGCCCTGCCATTGCCTAACCGGCTCACCTTTGCAGAGCCGCAAGAAGCAACAGTGTTTCTCTCATTTCCCGTGGCTCTGTTAAAGTTGAGCCCACCAGCACGCTAAGGGTCAGGAGCATTTCCTGTCTTGCGCGGGGCAATTGATTCTGCCGCTGCCGAGAAGCAGCGACAGCAGCTTTTCCGGTCCTTTTTTTTTTTGTTTGTTTTAATTTTGAAGGCCGAGCGAGGCAGTCTTTTTGGGGGCATTATTTTCTGCCTCCAAAAAGTTGCTTCCTGAGGCCACTGCCTCACTTGGCCTCATTATAGAGCCACCCCTGGCTATATGATAGTAATTAAGATATAAGTGGAGGCTCCAGGCCTCAAGGTTCTATCACCCTCTGAATTAGTCAGTGTTTGAATCTAAAAAAAAGGAAAAGCTGCTATATTGATGCAATTAGATCTTTCGGCTGCTTTTGATGTGCGAGATCATGAACTTCTCTTGTTGAGATTAAGTGAATTTGGGTGTCTGGGAAGGTTTTGCACAGGTTTGGTGAATTTTTGTATTGTTCATATAAAGTTAAATGGATACAGATTTTTCTGAGATTTGACATTGCGGTTTGTGTGGGACCTCACTCCTATCACTTATTTTATGCAATGTGTTTTTGAGTGCATTTAACTTGGATATGGAGGGATTTGGTGTGTTTAATGTATTCTTATGCAGATGATATTTTAATACTTATTTCAGAGCAATGTAATTGGTTACAGACATATGATTTATTAAATATGATTTATTCATGTGGAGAAACGGACACATTATTATGGTTTATGTTTGAATGGGAGTCAAACCAATTTATTGTGGCTAGGAAGATCCCCTGAGGAATTTCAGAATGGTTTTATGTTTAATAGATAATAAATGATCTTCTGTCGCTTCATTGAAGGTGTTAGGAATCATATTGGACTCTATCCATGGAAGCACATATATCTTATATAGTGAAAATATGTTTTTTAACTTACATCTTAGACAGATTCGGCTTGACTATTGTAATATCATCTATTTGGGTCTTTGTCAAAAAAAAAAAGAAAAAGATTACAATTACTATTGAATACTACAGCTAGATTGATTTTTCCTGCTACTTCCATGGATAGATTTACTCCTCTACTGGCAAAGCTACACTGCTTGCCTTTTCAGGCATACATTAGTTTTAAATTACGGTGCTTTCTTTAAGATTTTGCATGGATAGGTTCCAGCATTATATGTCACGCTTAGTAGTTTAGTCAGCACTGGACTTTAGCTTTTCTTATCATAAACATTTTAATTATAAAAGAAACATAGAAACATAGAAATATGACAACAGAAAAAGACCACATGGCCTATCTAGTCTGTCCTTCCATATCAACAACTACAACAGTCCCCTTTTTTCCTTTAGAGATCCTCTGTGTTTGTCCCATGCTTTTTTGAATTCAAATACTGTCCTCATCTCTACCACCTCCACTGGGAGACTATTCCACAGATCCACCACTCTTTCTATAAAGAAATATTTCTGCATATCACTCCTGAATCTATCCCCTTTCACCATCATCCCATGTCCCCTTGTAGCAGTACTTGCTTTCAATTGAAAGCGGCTCTCCCCTCTGTGCATTTATGCCATGGAGGTATTTAAATGTCTCAATCATATCACCTCTATCCCGCCTTTCCTCTAATATGTACATATTAAGATCCTTAAGTCTGTCCACATATGCTTTATAATGAAGACCACTAACCATTTTAGTAGCCACCCTCTGCACCGACTCCATCCTGTTTATATCCTTTTGCAGGTGCGGTCTCCAGAATTGCACACAATACTCCAAATGGGGCCACACCAAAGACTTATACACAGGCACTCTCACCTCCTTTTTTCTGCTAGCTATTCCTCTCCGTATGCACCCAAGCATCCTTCTAGCTTTTGCTGTCGCCTTTTCTACCTGTTTAGCCACTTTAAGATAATACAACCACGTCTAGGTCCCGCTCTTCTTTAGTGGACAAAAGTACTTCACCCCCCCCCCCCCCCCATGCTCTATTGCTCCCTTGGATTGCTGCAGCCCAAATGCATGACCTTACATTTTTTAACATTAAATCCCAGCTGCCAAATTCTAGACCATTCTTCAAGCTTAGCTAGATCCCTCCTCACGTTATCTACACCTGCCTGGGTGTCTACTCTATTGCAGATTTTGGTATCATCCGCAAAGAGGCAAACCTTACCCGACAGCCCTTCCACTATATCACTAACAAAGATGTTAAAAAGAATTGGACCAAGGACAGATCCCTGGGGCACACCACTGGTAACATCTTGGATAAACTGTTTTCGTATCAAGTTTGTTCTGAATGGAATCCACTCCTTTTTGAAATCCAGTCTACTGAAAATTATATGGTATTCTGTTGTCCTCTTAACCTTTTTGTTTCAAAATTATTTTGCTTAATTGTTATAGTTTGCATATATTTTTTGTTTATGTTTAACTAAATTGATTTTATATTGCTTTATTCTAATATGATTGTACTGCTTTGGATTTTAGATTTCATTATATCTAATTTGCTCTGAACATTTGGATATTGCAGAATATAAAACCCGTATTAAATTCAATTAAGTCACTTAAGGAAGTAAAGTTGCCAAAATGTTTTCTATAATCCCTCAGTTGAGACAGCAAATAAACCATCAAGATTTCTTTTTTGTTCCATGAAATAAGTTTTTGAAAGGTCCTTTTCCTTCACCCCTCTACTGTAATCGTTCTCAGTAAATCAGGATAATGCAGTGCTTACCTTAATCATCCCAGGGCCAGTTCAACCATTAGGCAAGACTAAGGGGTCACCCAGAGCGGCAGCTTCTAAGAAAGGGCGAAGATGACAGCAGTCAAAGCAAAACAGCCAATCCTGACATCCAGACAAGCCCAAAGAACCATCAGCACATTTTTATACCTGAAGGAGGAGTAGACACAAGTACATACAAAGCAAAATTTAATATTTAAAAGTATGATATCGAATTATGCATTTTTACAGGATTTTGTGTGTGTGTGGGGGTGGTATTGGGATGATCATGTTTGTTGAGTTTAATTATCTAAATCTTTGGGGGAGGGGGATGTAAGGCTGAATGTTCAATTATTTATTTATTTATTTATTTATTTAACTATTTTTATAGATTGTAAACTGCTTTGATTTTGAGATAAAGCAGAGTAACTGGAACTTTAAACTTTTACATGAAACATGAGATACAGTGAAGATCTTAATTTTAACTTCTACATTCAGGGTGCCTAATTTTCAGCCCTCCAGTGCCTCAGGTACAAACTTGGATTATAAACTCTCTGGGGAAATGGAAATACCTACTGTACCTGATTGTAACTTGCCTTGAACTATTACTGGAAAGGCATCTGATAAATTCTACTAAATAAATACGTAAATAAATAATACCCTTGCATTGACCCTGCGCCAGCCTGATGCATCAGAAATACTGGTATGAACATAGGATGAAAAGATAGTCAGTCATTCCTAATGGATGAGATTATAAGATTTTAAAAGCTATAGCAATGAAAGGTAAAAACAGTTTATTTTGCAAACAAATAAAAATATAAAGAATGTTAATGATTAAAAAAAAATCAATGAATAAGTTCAAAATAGGGGATAACAGAGCTAAGAAATAGCCAAATTGATATCTGAAGGCGTCTTGGGTAACTCTGCTATTTTAATTTTACTTCATATAAATTCAGATTGTTATATGCAGTTTGAGTAGGCATCATATAACCATGTGACTTAACTTAAACCACAATGTACACGATGGTAGTGCAATTAAAAAAATAAAGCACCAATATTCAAAAACACTTATCCAGTTAGCAGCGCTTGCTAACCGGATAAATTAGCCAGACAGCAAGACATTAGTAACACTATTCGGATAGTGTCACTAAATAAGAACATACTGTAAGATATGCCATACTGGGTCAGACCAAGATCCATCAAGCCCAGTATCCTGTTTCTAACAGTGGCCAATCAAGGTCACAAGTACCTAGCAGTTTCCCCAAAAGACACACAGGTTCCACAATGCTTGTATTAGGGCAAACAGTGGATATCCCGGGTACCCTTTAATAATGGTTTATGGACCTTTCCTCCAGGAACTTGACCAAACCTTTTTTAAACCCAGCTACACTAACAGCTTTTACTGTATCCTCTGGTAACGAATTCCAGAGTTTGATTACACGTTGAGTGAAAAAATATTTTCTCTTATTAGTCTTTTATATAGGTTACCCTGTAGCTTCATTGCATGTCCCCTAGTCTTTCTATATTTTGATGGCGTAAACAATCTATCTACATTTACCCGTTCCACTCCATCTATTAATTTATAGACCTCTATCATCTCTCCTCTCAGCCGTCTCTTTTCCAGGTTGAAGAGCCCTAACCTTTTTAGCCTCTCTTCATAGGGATATCTTTCCATCCCCTTTACCATTTTGGTGGCTCTTCTCTGTACCATAGTGCTCAAGCTGTCATATTTCTTATGACAGTTTGAGCACTATGGGGGTCATTCTGAAACATGAATAAGCCACATGGACATGCACATGCACATGCACAGGACATGGATATGTAATGAAAATGTCTAATCCATATGCCGTAAAGTGGACCCCGTGTACGTATATGGCATGCAAACAGAAATCCCAGAATGTGCACGTGAGGGGCAGGACGAGGGTGTGGTGTGCGGCAGAGATGTGTAACTGCGATACAGGTTGTACCGATGTACGGCCATCTGTGGCAACAAAAATGTACAAAGTGGACTAGCAGAAATGTGGTATAAGGGCAGAACTTAAAAAAAAAACAAACCTCAACACAGCACACATAGCCACTGTGACTGGAACAGTAGAAAATGGCATGGCCAAGTCAGGGAAGCACTACCAGAAGGGAGCAGCTGCCAAGCCCATGACACTCTGTGGCAGCCCAGTGATACAAATGAGCACAGCACTGGTGATTGAGGCAGGAGGAGACATGGACACAGGTAGGTGTGTTGCAAATGCATTTATTCAGGGCATAAGCATAAGGACAATCACCAACCCAGGCAGGATCTGACATATGCCTGTCCCAGGCCACCCAACAGACCCACACACCCCACAGTCACATTCCTGTGATCCCAGAGTATACAACTGTGCCCACATCATACATCCAAATGCCCCCCCCCCCACAGTCCACTGCACAGCACCCCCAGCCATGCCCACAACCCCACCCCACCCCAGGAACAAATACCAGACCCCCCACATCAGAGCTACCTTTACCACCCCAACTCCTTGTCTGCCCCCTTGCCCTCCCCCTACCAGAGGACACATGGGCTGGTGTGGGTGCCACGACATGCACCGGAGATGGGGGTGAAGGGCTATCAGACACAGAGCTGCTGCTGTCCCCGCTGCCCTCCCCAAGAGCCTCATGGAAGGGTGAGAATATGGGAATAGCAATGGTGGCCTCACACCCTAAGAAACAGGTCCCTGCTGCAGTGGCAATACCCATGCCCTGGCCACAGCTGAAACACATTTGGAGGATCCCCACGTGAGCTGCTACAGATGAGGTAGATGCCAAAGAGTAAAATTGGAAACTTGTAGCAATGAGAGGCAGTGCCAATGCCCCAGTTGCTAGGTGTGCAGTGTTGATGCCCCTGTGGGTGACAGTGGTGGGCAAGAGCCCAAGGGCAGGGGCAAAGTGTCCTGCACAGACCCACACCACATGTCAGGCAGATGACGTCAGGGGGATGGGTGAACCAGAGAGCGGGTGGCAAACAGCAGGATGAGGCAGGGCCTGCCGATGGATGCAGCCCCCCAGACCCCATGCCTCTTCACACAGGTGCAGATCTGAGGACCCTGTGGAGTGTTGCCCCCTGTGCAGTGAGCAGGGCCGGCCCGTCCATTGAGCGAGAATGTTTTTTGCACAGGGCCCCGCGTTTCAGGGGGCCCCGCGCAAAAAACATTCTTTTTGAAAAGTAAAATTGAAAAGAAAAAAAAAAAACCTGTCTGCTGCCGCGGTCGGGGCCGCCGCGGCAGAATCGAGCGTGCCGCGGGGCCCCCCTGTGCACGGCAGAGCCTGCCCTCCTTGTAGCAGCTCTCTCTTTAGGGAGCTGAAGTCAGGCGCGCCGGCTTGCAGAGCGCGAGGGAAGAGTTTCTCCCTCGCTGCTCTGTTAAGCCCGCGGGGGCTGATGGGAAGTTCCCATCAGCCCCCGCGGGCTTAACAGAGCAGCGAGGGAGAAACTCTTCCCTCGCGCTCTGCTCTGCAAGCCGGCGCGTCTGACTTTTCAGCTCCAAAGAGAGCTGCTACAAGGAGGGCAGGCTCTGCCGTGCACAGGGGGGCCCCGCGGCACGCTCGATTCTGCCGCGGCGGCCCCGACCGCGGCAGCAGACAGGTGTTCTTTTCTTTTAATTTTCGCTGGGCTGGGCTGGGCGGGGGGGGGGGGATTTAGGAGTGATGCTGGGCTGGGCTGGGCTGGGGGGGGGGTTTAGGGGTGTTGATGGGCTGGGCTGGGCTGGGCTGGGGGGGGGTTTAGGAGTGTTGCTGGGCTGGGCTGGGGGGGGGGGTTTAGGAGTGTTGCTGGGCTGGGCTGGGGGGGGGGTTTAGGAGTGTTGCTGGGCTGGGCTGGGGGGGGGTTTAGGAGTGTTGATGGGCTGGGCTGGGCTGGGCTGGGGGGGGTTAGGAGTGTTGATGGGCTGGGGGGGGGGTTAGGAGTGGTGATGGGCTGGGGGGGTAGGAGTGGTGATGGGCTTGGGGGGGTTTAGGAGTGGTGATGGGCTATGGGGGAGCTAAATCTGTATATGGGCTGATGGGATTAGGACTGAAAGTGGGTTGATGGGGGGTTAGGACTGGTAATGGGCTATGGGGGGGCTTAAACTAAAAATTGGGTGATGGGGGATTAGGACTGGAAATGGGCTGGTGGGATTAGGACTGGGAGTGGGCTGATGGGGAGGTTAGGACTGGTAATGGGTTGGGGGGGTTGCTAGGACTGGAAATGGGCTGAGTGGAAGGGGGCTTGAACTGCAAATAGCTGATGGGGAGGGGGGCTTGGAATGGGCTCTTAGGGGAAGGAGCTAGGACAGGAAATGGGCGGATGGAGGGGCTAGGATAGGACTGGGAATTGGGTGTTGGGGGAGCTAAGATTGGAAATGGGCTGTGGTGGGGGCTTGGATTGAAATGGACTCATGGAGGGGCTAGAACTGGAAGTAGGTTCATGGGGGGCTTGGATTAGAAATGGGCTGAGTGGAGGGGAGCTAGGATTTAACATGGGCTGATGGTGGGGCTAGGAAAGGACTAGAAATGGGCTGATGGGAGGCTGGTATTGGAAATGAGCTGATGAAGGGACTCGGATAGGACTGGAAATGGATGGGGGAGCTAGGACTGGAAATGGGCTGATGTGGGGACTAGAAGGGAGCGGATACTGGGTGGGGCTGCAACTAAAAGGGAGCTGATGTTGGGGGAGATTAGAAGGGGATGGGGCTGGGAGAGTGAAATGGAGAGGGGAAGAATATTTTGTGTGGGAGGGAAGAAAAATCTACAATTGGCCGGGTATTGGGAGACTAAGGGGCTTGTTTACAAAGCCGCGGTAGTGGTTCGCGATCGCAGCCGCGGCCCCATTGAAATCAATGGGGCCGCTGCTCCGATTACGATCGCAAACCGCTACCGCGGCTTTGTAAACAAGCCCCTAAGTGGGGATTGAGGATGGAGGGGTAAAATTTGAGTGGATGAAATAGGAATGAGGAAAGAGCAAAAGGAGAAAGATTATTATGTTAAAGCAGATGTAGAGAGAGAATGGAAAAAAACTAGAGGAGAGAAGAAAGGACAAATGGACAGCAGACGATGGAGAGTTAGCAGAAGACACAAATAAACCAGAAGAAAGTGACTGGAACAATTGCAACTGAAAAAAAAATGCACAAAAGGTACAAAGATATCTCTTTATTTTGAATTTATTAACTGGAATATGTCAGCTCTGGGAAATGTGCATCATTAATGTCGGTGCTTTGTTTAGTACAAGAGGAAATTAATTTATAGTTTTATTTCAACATTGTTGTACATTCCAAGTTTGGCTTTTAGGGTTCCCAGTTTAATTATTGTCTTCCTGTTTCTAAATTGTGATTACTTGTTTGGTGATGGTCTATGTTCTGCATGTGTAACTGAGCTGAGGTGTTCTGTTTATATAATTCCTATTTGACATTGCCACTTGTTCTCTTTCCCCAGTAGGTCATGTATTGTTATTCTCTGAAATGTATTGGTTTAATATTTGCAGTGTTGCCTTTTGATAGGTAGGGTATGGTGCTTTATGAGTCTTGGTAGTGCTGTTAGGATACGGTGGGTTTGCTATGGGTTCTAAATGGGCAGTGTTTGTAGTAGTTCCTAATGTGCCTGGCGGTTGGCACTGGATTATAGTAATGTAGAAATCTTTGTCTTTCTTTATCCATACACTCATGAAGAGGCATGTTTACTAAAAGTTAGTGTATGGTAACATTATGCAAATATTTATGCAAATGAGGCCCCTTATGCAAATGAGGCCCCGCACCGAGTCTCCGCACATGGCCCCGCACCCCCCTTGGGCCGCCCCTGGCAGTGAGCAAGCCAGTGCTGCTGTCATGAGCCCAATGTGCAGAACTAATATCAACAGAGGGGTGCTGCTGCACAGTGGTTCCAAACACAGTCCAACAACCCAGCGACCAGGGTTCAGTCCCCACGCAGGGCTCATGTGACTAGAGGGAGTACAGCATGTTGCCACATGTTCCCCCCCCCCCATAGCACCTGTGTGTGCTGTGTGGCACAGGTTTGTACTGCAGTGGCCAAGGGTGAGTTGTGGTGGTGATATCCATATCCGTAGACGTGCATGTGGTATTTGTGCATGCGTATCCACAGACAGGCGCATGCGCGTTGTATGCATATAGGGGTAAGTCAACTGTTGGAAAAACACCACATACAACATCCAAAAGAGTGGCTGTTGGGAAAGGTTTGCCTTTTTGCAGATTCCTGTAACAGGGTAGAGAGCCTGGGAAGTGTATAAAATATTAGGGTATCTATTTATTTATTTTATGAATCACTCAACCAAAGCTTAGGGTGATGTAGATATATAATTTAAACAACTATTAAAACATAATTCAAATACATATTTGTCCCATTTAGTAAAAACAAAGGGGAATATTCAAAGGGCTTAACAAGGATAGCAGATCCGCTGTGTTAAATGCCCTTGTCTGGGATATTCAGTGGGTTCCACTGCGCATGCTCAGATACCAGCCGCTTAGCACCAGGGCATTCCGGGGATGGCACTCATAAATAACTGGACAGTGGTGATATTGAGCCGCTGTCCAGTTGTCGACATGCGGCAAAAATTGGCACAGTAAAGGCTATGATAACGTTTGCTGCAGAAGCTATTTGGGCAGCAGCCAGATATCGCACTGCCTGGTTAGCTTCCCGGCAATCCACATATTCAGTGCCAGGGCCCAGAGGTAGCATTGGGTTTAGGGTTTAAGGTTCAATAACGGAGGCCAGCTGCTTTAATAGCACTAGCTGCTGCTGAATATTGGGCCCAAGAAGTATATATATACCTAAAGATTATAATAAACTGCGTTAGTTGTGTCTAATTTTGTGGTTTCTGGTGATTTTAATTGGGAAATAGGTATCGAAGTGTGTCCCAGTTGTAATTGTTTGTCACAGTTCGGCTTTCTACAGTCTGTGCAGGGGCTGACACATGAGACTGGAAGAACTTTAAACTTTTTTTTAAATTGCGTGGATTTGAATCTTTTTGGGACCTTGTTCCATGGCCTCATCATTATCTTGTTTCTTTTTTTTACTGTGGACAGTTAGGTAGGATTTAGAAGTACCCTTGGACTTTCAATTGACACATTCTCAGAAAGCCCTGGTACCAGAGATATTGTTTGAAATTTTGAGTACTGCTCCAGATGAATCTGGGACTAGTGATGCAAACTTTTAGTAGAGGCTTGGGATAGGGGGTCTAATTGCAGATGTTGACAGTATTTCCTCTTTAAAACAGATTAGGATGAGTGCCAGGACATGTTCCCCCATGGTTTATAGATTTCTTTTGGAATCTGTAGGTCAAATAGGTCCTAAGAAAATTAGAAAGTAAATGGTGTAAGAGGGAGGATATAAATAAATGATGGACGCATTTTAGGGAACATTGATTCATCTTAAGAAAGACTAAATAGTAGTTTTAGATCAACATTATAGACCTGGAGTAGTCTGCATGAATTATTTGCTATTGTCAGGGATCCTGCTGTTATCAAACATGATAGAAGGAATGGATCTTCCACTTTTACATGTTAAGAGTTTTAGAATATTTTTCAAGAAAAGATTTCAATGGTTCACAGAGAGTTTCCGTTCAATAATTATGAAGACAGAGAGCTGGGGAATGAAGCTAGGTTGGATCTCTCTCAGGATTGGCAGCTAGAATTAGATAAAGTCTCATATGGGGTTAGAATACAATATTTTGTTGCTTGATGAAGTTTATACAGTGATGGATAGAGGGGAGTGTATAACAATATTTTTTTGGACTTAACAGATGCACTTTCAACAAATCATGTTACGCAGTGTAAAATAAATCTTCTGGAATTAAGCAATAAAAACTACATTCCCAATACCTATCTTCATTTTTTTGGAAGATAGCAGAAGGTATGACATGGCTGTGCCCACTTAAGGGAAACCCCAGGGAGCAGGGATGTGTACCTTCTCTTGTAACACCTCTCTTTCCCTTTGAATTGAGCTCTCTGGAATCAGAAGCTGCTGGGACTTGAAATACAGGAATCCTGCGGAGGAGGCAGTGGACACCAGATGATAGAAGTACCAGGAGGAGAACTAATCCAAAATGATAGGTACAGCTGTGTCCAAAAACAGAAGTCAGGGAAAGCAAAATAGGCTCATTACCAATAGCCAAACTGTGACCTGGATTTGTCATGATGATGGGCTTGATGAATCTTTGGTCTGACCCAGTATGGCATTTCTTATGTACAGTATGCTGACTTGTCTAGTCAGTGTAGGAGGTGAGAGCATGGCACTTCACTCAAGTGAGGCTGGGAGCTGTACCAAGAGGATATAAAAACAAGGTGAAAAGCTGTTCTGCAACAATGTAGTCAAACAGGATTTTCAGGTGTGAGGTGTCCAGAAGGTGTAGGAGTTCTTTTGATATAGTCAATAGGAAAACCTACCACAGTGAAATAAGGAATCATTTGAGAATTTAATGTACATTACAGATTCCTCAACATGTATGCACAATGTCAATTTCTATTGAAGACATTTTGATGCAGTGACGACTATTTGGCATGCCAGTAGGGAAAGTGTTTTATGAGTCCAGGTCAATGCACTTTAATAATCTTAAACTGAAGCTTCCCCCTACTTGGGAATAAACCACACCCAGTGTCTCTCTTTATAGACAACCTCAATTATTTTTTGTTTAAACAAGTACAAAACGTATTGGGCCTGATTCCGACATAGATGTGTAGGCTCTGTGCGCCCGGTTGGAAGTGGACACACAGAGGGAGCTGTGATGCTGGTCCTGCAGGGCTTGACGTGCCCTGCGGGATCAGAATCGTGACCAGGCCTGTATGTGCAGGCCAGGACCCTGATTCAGTCTGGCCTGCATGCATAGGCCTTGCCCAACTAGCTCAGTCAGGGCTTTCCAATGGAGCTGCGGTGCCATGGCACCACAACTCCATTGAAAAGCCACAATCCCCGGCTGCCAGCTCCAAAGCTGCTTTCTCCACAGCTCAACTCCCTGATCTGGCCTTCTAAGGCCAGGGTCGGGCTGCGGGGAATGTCCTCTGCCCCCCCCTCCCCTTACCACACCCCAGGCCCGCCGTCCCCCACCGACTAGGGGAACTTATTCCACCTCCGAGGTGGAATAAGTTCCCCATTCAAGCCGCCAGATCTGGACATACAGGGCCGACATTGAAATCGGCCCTGTACATCCGGGGCCGATGACTGCCCACTGCCTGCCCTAACACCCCCTCAAATCTGCCCCTTTCCTGCCCCCATCTACCTTCCCTGTACAACATGTGGAGAAGGTAGACGGGATCAGGAAATGGCCTGAATAGTGGAGATGAACGTCCCAATGGGATATCCATCCCAGCTATTCGCGCCTCAGAATGACCACCATTGTGAAAAACTACTTTGGGGGACCAGTGGATAAAAGGTGATCAACAAAAACGTCAGTGATATAATCTCATTCAAATAGATGGTAATTTAAAGCACTGAGGTGGTAAAAATGTACACAAACAGTCTGAGGAAAAGAGGAAACAAGTTCAATTTTTGTGTCAAAAGTCTATAATGTGTTGTTTAGGGGTAAAATTCTGTTTTACAGCCTCCATAAATGGCTTTCCAGGGACAGGTTGGTTTGTGGGTTGTTTTTTGTTTTTGTTTTTAATTTAAAATGGCATTTATATTCTGCTTATATCCTAGAAAACGTTTAAAGTAGATTACATAATTAACAAGAAATAAATGTCAGAACTGTTAATAACATTAACAGCCCACTGTACCACACCCATCGCAAACAGAAAATATCCCAGTGATAGCAAAGGTAAGACAACTAAATGATACATTTTCAACAAAACAGACATCCCCATTCCATGAATTCCAGTATCCAGCTCCATCATCCCTTCCTAACATAAAATACATATCAATAATTGTAGCAGGTCCCCAGTGAATTCTAATTGTTGAGAAGGATTTGTGGGGTTACAGAACAAGGTTTTATTTATTTATTTTACCCAACATTCTTATTAGGGTTTCAACACACACAGACTCGTAAAAAGGATAACACAAAGGTGCATCTTCACAAGGCAAACAAGAAGTGAAAAACAATCACAGCATTTCTCCAGGAGAGTATAATACATGCCAGAATCTAAAATCAGTGCAAACTTCCTCCATATACACAAGTTAAGTAAATCAGTTAAAAGAAAGAAAGAGAAGGTTCAACTCCTGGGACTCTGATCTAAACATATCCTAGGGATCCTCTTATTAACGTGCCTGTAGCAATACTCAATTGCAACATGCAATCTCTAACACCATTAAGCAATAAAACCAAACCCCATAACATTCAGATTTTATGTCCCTCCCCCACCCCTCAGAGAGAGAAAAAATAGAAACATTGTAAGATTTACAATATCATTGAGGCACTTTATTAGTGTTTTTTAGTGCCGTCAAGTCAGTGCTGACTCCTGACGACCCAGCTGCTTCTGGCTTTTCTTGGCAATGTATCACCAGAAGTAGATTGTTAGGCCTTTTCTTCCAAGGCAATGGAGGGTAAAGTGACTTGCCCAAGGTCACAAGGCACATTAAAAGAGGTAAAACCAAGTAGAGGGATGGTAAGATGAATCTGTAACACTGTAAACTGAACACCGCTCTGGGAATTTCCACAGCTATTAAAGATGAGGTTGAAGGAAAGGGGCCCATATTTTATTAGAATGAGTTTTTTTATTTTTTAGGGTCTTCAGGGCATAAGGCAGACGTTCTCCAAGAGCTCTTGTAGAAGATAATTTTTTTAAACTGGGTCCCTAGTTTTAGGCACCCAAAACACACCTATCTTAAATCCATATTATAAAGAAAAACAAGCGCCATGCCTGGAATTTAATGCACGTTAAGTGTCCAAAAACACACATTAAAATCTAGGCATAGGCACTTACATCAACCCTAGGACTGCTTGTGACTAAATTTCTAAAGAACACTTGGAAGTCATAGTATTTGACAACTTTGCGCCCTCCCCATGCTCCACCTAGCTGCACGCGATCTGTCTTATGCGCATACTTACAGAGTAGCAACCAGCTAAAATACATGCGTAAGTGCCAATTTGCATGTGTAACACTTGCAAATAGGTGACTTTACATGTGTAGATGGTGCATATCTTTGCATGGCTCCATATAAAGTTACCACCTAAATGACTATGCACTCAGTGTTCACACTCCCTTGCATCCACTAGTCCTTCACAGGGGTCTTCCAAAATCATCCCACAGCACACAGTGATGTGTAACTGAAACTTCACTTACTGAACAAAACAGGGTCACAGCATTTGGTGTACAGTTGATTCTTCACAATCCAGATCCCCAAACATGTATAATTCAAAGTACTAATAAGGCAGATGCTGGTAACAGAACCCACACATAAAGGGGCCATACTGGACTTGGTGCTGACCAATGGGGAAAGTGTTTCTGATGTTATAGTGGGAGATCATCTTGCATCCAGTGATCACCAGATGGCGTGGTTCAGTATTAGGACTAGGGCTGTTAGAATCCATTCAAAGGTGAAGATCTTAGACTTTAGGAAGACTAACTTTGCCAAGATGGGCCAATACCGCAGGGAGTCGTTAGTAGGATGGGAACAGCTGGGGGATGTAGAAAAACAGTGGGCAAAACTGAAAGGGGATATTTTAGGGGCAACAAACTTTTTTGTTAGGTAAATAATTGGAAAAGGAGGCCACTATGATTCTCAAAAGAAATAGGTGAAAAGATAAAGAAAAAGGAGGCCTTCGTAAAATACAAGAGATCGCAGAGAGAAGACAACAGGCATCACAACCACTGCATGCCGACACCCCTGCACTACCCTACTTGATTGGTTTGCAGTGAAATCCGCTTTGATTCAAGGATAAAGCGGGATATAAATACTTTTAAATAAAATAAAATAAATATCTATATTTGTAAAAACTTAGAGACATCAGCAAGATAGTCAGGGAAGCAAAGATACAAACAGAAGAAATAGCCAATGCAATAAAATGGGGGGATAAGACATTTTTCAGATATATTAGTGAAAGGAGGAAGGATAAAAGTGATATTGTCAGATTCAGGGTGAAGGGGAGGAATATGTCGAAGCTGCTGAGGATAAAGCGGAATTGCTTAACAAACATTTCTGTTCTGTGTTCACAGATGAAGGGCAGGAGCAGGACATCAGAAAACACCCACAGAAAGGAACAGAAGCGACGGGGATCTTGAACGATTTTCAGAAGACTGTGTTTGTGAGGAACTAGCTAAACTAAAAATAGACAAAGTGATGGGACCGGATGAGATTCATCCAAGAATACTGAATTAACTTGGGGATGTTCTAGCAGCTCCATTGACTGACCTTTTCAATATTTCTTTGTAATCAGGAGTGGTCCCAGAGGACTGAGAAAGGCTCATGTGGTCCCTTTACACAAAAGCAGAAGTAAGAGTGAGGTTGAAAACATCAGGCCGGTTAGACTAACCTCTGTGGTGAGTAAATGATTGAAAATGCTACTAAAACAGAAAATAATGAGGTTTCTGGAGTCCAGTGGATTGCGGGATCTGAGGCAGCATGGGTTTACCAGAGGCAAGTCTTGTCAGACAAATCTGCTTGATTTCTTTGACTGGGTGACTAGGAAGGTGGACCAAGGGAGAGCCCTAGATGTGGTGTACTTAAGCCTTTGACACTATTCCACACAGGCGACCTATTAATAAACTGAGCATCCTAGGGATGGACCCTAAAGTGACTGACTGGGTTAGAAATTGGTTGAGTGGGAGGCAACAAAGGGTTCAGATAAATGAAGCTCAGTCTGAGGAGAAGGATGTTACCAGTGGTGAGCTGCAGGGATCTGTCCTTGGTCCGATTCTTTTTAACATTTTTGTTAGTGATATTGCAGAAGGGCTGTCAGGTAAGGTCTGTCTGTTTACGGATGATACCAAAATACGGTAGTCGCTCAGGAAGGACTAGATAACATGAGAAGGGATCTCGCTAAGCTTGTGGAATGGTGAAGAATTTGGCAGCTGAGATTTGATGCTAAAAAATGCAGGGTCATGTATTTGGGCTGCAAAAATCCAAGGGAGTGGTGCAGAGTAGGGGGCGAAGTACTTCTGTCCATGAAAGAAGAGAAAGACCTGGGTGTTATTGTTTCTGATCATCTTAAAGTGGCTAAACAGGTAGAAAAGGCAACAGTGAAAGTCAGAAGGACGCTTGGGTGTATAGGGAGAGGAATGGCCAACATTAAAAAACAGGTGATAGGACTTTCGGTGACGTCACCGAACCGCATGGACGGCTGAAGAAGAGCTCTGCCGATAAACCCCACAAAAGCAATAAAATCTCCCCTACAAAAGCAACCCAAATACCTCAGAGTGGACAGTAATAGGCAACGGGTTCAGAGGCAGGAGATATGACTGTGGCAAGAAAAAAAACAGCGGACATAAGAGTACATGTTCTCGGCATTGCGAGGTGAGCAGAAAGAAGGAGAAAAAATGGGAGGTGAGGCAAATTTGGAGTCAGAGACCAAAGAACAGCTTGGTACCTTGGAAGGGGTGCAGAGTAAAAGTGCCGTTGTACAAATTTCAAAAGAAGAGCTATGTTCCTGGTTCGGTGAACTGCGCTCAGAAATGGCGGGATTTAGGGCGGACATGGAGGCGGCCATAACAGAATTCCACACTGATGTGCAAGAACTGGGAAAAGAGTGGAGGAGACGGAAGGGCAAGTAGAGGAGGTGCGAAGCAACGCGAGTGCAATAAATAAGGCAGTAAACATTTTGGAAGCGGCGAAGGAACAGACTGAGTTGAAACTTGAGGATCTGGAAAATCGAGAGAGAAGACACAACTTAAGAATAAAGGGCCCACCAGAAAGTGAAGAGTACAGAGACTGTGAGCAAACGGCATGAGAGATATGCAAGGCGGTGCTGGAGGATCCCGAGGAAAGAGGGATGGCTCAGGAAGTTAAAATAGACAGAGTGCACCGCACGCTTGGCCCAAGGAGAGGGGAAGCACCGAGAGATATAATTATATGTCTCCAGGACTTTAAAATTAAAGAAAGAATAATTAACAAGGTGAAGGGGCAGGCTAACTCAAGTGGAAGGGAAAAAGGTGGCAATTTTTGCGGATCTGACTGCGGCCACGCTACAACGCAGAAGAGAATGGAGATGATTCACAATGAGATTGCAGGAAGAGAACATTAAATATGAATAGCTGTACCCAGCAGGAATTGTGTTCACCAGCAACGGCATTACAAGGCGGGTGATAACAGCAACACAGTTGGCGGCTGCGATGAAGGAAGCAGGAGTAACATGTTTACCAAAGGTGGGAGAAATGAGGAAACCGGGGAATGGACAGACAACAAGATGGCAGAAAGTGGAGAGCAAAGAGAGGAAAAGTAAACGTGTAATGCAAAAGAGAAAGGACATGGGACTGAGCAAATAAGCAGAGGTGAGATGGAAGGAAATGAAAAGGAACCCAGAGTCAAGAAGGAAAATGGGAAGGAAGTAAATTTTGTGAATTGAAAAAAGAACTGAAGGCAACAGCAAGAAAAAAGAAGCCACAAAGAAAGACTGAGTATATAACATGAAAGGGGAGCGGGGGGTAGAGTAAAGTGAGCAAGGATAAGCAGGGGTAGAGTAAAGTGAGCAAGGATAAGCAGGGGCAGATCAAGGCAATCTGCTGCCTGAGGCGAACAATAAAAATGGCGCCCACCCCCACCATAAAAGGGGGCATGGCTTTTTTCAGAAATCCAATCAGAGACTGAACCAAACCAAAAAGCCGATTAGATTATATGGAGGAAATGCAAGATGTTTGCACACAGCGCCATATCGAGCTGCAATCGCACTCTGT
This sequence comes from Ichthyophis bannanicus, assembly GCA_033557465.1. Taxonomy (NCBI): domain Eukaryota; kingdom Metazoa; phylum Chordata; class Amphibia; order Gymnophiona; family Ichthyophiidae; genus Ichthyophis; species Ichthyophis bannanicus. The sequence continues at coordinate 211,171,511 of CM066034.1, forward strand.
GCGACTTGCAGCTCAGGCACACGCCCCCCCCCCCTCCCTCCATACCTCCATCCAGTGCTGCCTGCTCTTTCCCTGCTGCTGCCGCCCTCTGTTTTTTTCACAGCGGCGCCGGCAGTAGGGAAAGAGCAGGCAGCGTTGAACAGAGGTATAGGGAGGAGGGGGGGGAGGGCATGTGCACGATCTGAAAGGCGCCGGCACTTTAAGCAGATCTGTCCCTCCCTGCTCTGACATTGCGTCGGAGGAGGGAGGGACCAGACCTGCTTAAAGTGCTGCAAAAATGCTTGGGGAGCGCATTTCGGCTGCCTGCTATTGTCCTGACAGCAGCGGCAGGGCAACAGCAGACAGCCGAAATGCGCCCCCCTCCCCCCAAAACTTTGCAACCTGTGCAGCTGCACCATTAGCACAGGTCTAGGTATGCTCCTGTTTGCACACCAAGGAACTAAAAGACAGCAAGAACCAACAGCACAGTTTATAAAACTAAATTATAACTCATTTTTATGTTGTTATAAACTGCGTTATGGTTCTTGCATTTTCTTTTTCAATATATATTTTGCATTCACAGTAGGTGCAGAGCAGAACCAGGACATTCACCCACAGAACTCTGTATTTAAAAAAAAGAAATCTGATTCTCATTATCTCACTAACAACTACTATTCTCCAGTACCAGGCATATTGTGAACTAATAAAAAAACCCTACAACAAAGAGCAAACCTACCATACCATACCATACCATATCAGCACAAACTTCCAAAACTCACATAAGTAGCCCGTCCAAAAAAAGCGTCACTGTAAATACTACAGTGGGCCCTGGAACATCCATACACCTATTTAAAAAGCTGAACAAGTCAAATTAGTAAAGTACAGTATAGATATTTATGTACAAACTCCATGTTAACAGAACACCTGACCTCAGTCATACACTCACAATATCGACCCTCACCAAGTACAGAATAACTAATCACAATCTAAAGTAAAAATAAAAATATGTAGACAAAATTTATACTGAAACCCCAAAAAGTCAGAGTCCACATGCAGTGCAACATCAGATAAATAAGAGATGCAGATCCCCAATACTGTGTAAAATATAAAAATAGCACAAAGTCCAATTTCTAAAATTAAATAAAATTATTTTTTCTACCTTTGTTGTCTGACCAGTTTATTCTCTGATCATGCTGGTCCCTTATCTGAGGCTTCTGCTTTCCTGTCTTCTCTTAGCTCTCTTTCTCTGGTCCATGGTCCATCTGCCATTTCTTATCTCTTCTTTTGTTTTCTTCACTTCCTTCCATCAGCCCATTTCCAGTTCCAGTAACCCTCCCCAGAATCAGCCCCCTTTCCAGTCCTCCCCTCCTAGTAACTTCCAATGTCAACCACCTTGCATTCCCACGACTGCCACTGGTGTCCATTCCCTTCCAGTCCCCCTCCTTCCCCACTGTCCAGCCCCTTCTAGTCCAAATACCATCCCAGATATCAGCTCATATCCAATCTCAGTGCCACCCCCCCAGTCAGCTCTCTTCCAGTCTCCCTACCTTCTTGTCCATCCCACTTCCAGTGCCATTTGCATGTCAGCTCCCTTCCAACCTCCTCCCTATTACCCAACCACCTACCACTCCCATCCCCAAGTGTCAGCTCCTTTCCAGTCCCCCTTCAGTACATCCAAGGTGTCAGCTCCTTTCCAGCCCCCTCCTTCCCCCGTGTCAGCTCCCTTCCTGCCCCCTCCTTCCCCTGGCAGATCCTCTCAGTATCCACTCCAGTCCTAGTCTACCAACCCCCGCATCAGCCCATTTGTAGCCCCAGCCCTTAGTTTTCTTCCAGGGCCAGCAGCACTCTCCTCCTCTCCCCCATTAGCCCATTTCCAGTCCCAGCCCATTTCCAGTCCTAGCCCCCCCATTCAGCCCATTACCAGTCCTAGCTCATTTCCAGTGCTAACCCCCCTCAATAAGTCAATTTATAGTCCTAGCCCCCCAATCAGCCCATTTCCTGTCCTAACCAGCCTAATCAGCCCATTTCTAGGCCTAACCCCACCAATCAGCCCATTACCAGTCCTAGCCCCCCTCCCGATCAGCCCATTTCCAGTTCTAATCCCCCATCAGCCCATTTCCAGATCTAATCCCCATCAGCCCATTTCCAGTTCTAATCCCCCATCAGCCCATTTCCAGATCTAATCCCCATCAGCCCATTTCCAGTCCTAACCCCCCATCAGCCCATTTCCAGTCCTAGCCCTCCCCCCTCCAGCCCAGGGAAATTGGAAAACAAACCTGGCTGCAGAAATGGCGGCAGTGGCAGAATGAAGTGCCCCATGGCCGTGGCCCCCCCCCCCCCCCCGGCACAGTCCTCCTTGTATTTTCCTAAGTTCCAGCTGCTTTTCAGAGCTGCGAAGGGAGAGTTTCCCTTTCTCGCGGCGCTGTTAAAGCTGAGCCCCCCAGTGCTGATGGAAAACAGGCATTTCCTATTTCCCATCAGCGCCGGCGAGCTCAACTAACAGAGCCGCGTGAAAGGGAAACTCTCCCTTTGCGGCTCTGAAAAGCAGCCAGCGCTGAAGAAAATACAAGGCGGGGGGCTGTGGGGCACTTCATTCTGCTGCAGCCACAGTGGCAGTGGCAGCAGCAATGGCTCCTCTGATTGGGTATTTCCTTTTTTTTGAAGGCCGAGTGAGGCGGTCTTTTTGGGGGCAATTTTTGCCGCCCCTAAAAAGTTGCCACCTGAGGCCACCGCCTCATTCTGCCTCATTGTAGAGCCATCTCTGAGGATGAGAGTAAGGGGGATAGTAAGATAAGAGAGATTAAGTTCAGAAATATGAGTCATAAGTGGGAGGGGGAGGATGATGTCACTGAGTAAGGGGAAGCTAAATGGTAGCAAGAAGGAGGGGGGAAATAAGGGGAGGTCAGGAGGAAGGGGCTGAGACGGGGAGAGAGGGGTGGGAAGAGGGGGTAACTGGATCCTGTGAATGTACAAAGAGGAGATATAGCGTTCTGAAATCATGGAGAGTAAGCAAAAGAAATTTGATGAATGTAGGGTAGTAACCATTAACGCTAAAGGCCTTAATTCCTGGTATAAAAGACAGGCCCTATTAAGAGCTGCTGTAGTGCTTATACAAGAAACGCATCTAAAAAAAACACAAGAAAGGTGGTTGATGAGTAAAGACTATGATAAAGTATACTTGGCAAATAATCGGGACTCACCAAAGAGGGGGGGGGGAGTTGGAATTCTCTTTGCAAAAGGGTTGAGCTTGGAAGAAGAACACATAGAGAGGGACCCAGAGGGGTGTTTCATTCTGTGGAAAGGAAAAATAGCAGGGAGGTCCTTAGTAGTATGGAATATATATGCACCAAATACACAGCAAGGTAGGTTTTATGGGAAATTATATGAGGTGGTGGAAGCGCATATGCAAAATCCAGTGATATTAGGGAGGGGGATTTTAATGCAACTTTAACCCCCAGAATAGACACCACGGGGGGTAATAAGCAAGGCACTAAAGGTGTAAGTAAGAAGTTAGGGAAATTGGTACACAAATCGGGCGCAGTAGATGCTTTGCGACACATGCATGAATATACGCACTACTCATGCCCACACAAAAGCTACAGTAGATTGGACATGATATGGGTGGATGGAAGGATAGTAGAACAGTTAAAGCGAGTGGATATAGGACCCATAAGTTGGACAGATCATGCACCGGTGGAGGTCTCATTGAGTTTACAAAGAGAGGGAGGAGGTCTGTGTTTCTGGAGGTTGAATGAATCCCTTATAGAGGAGGAAGAGGGGCTAAGACATATTCAGAGCACTATAAGGGATTATATGCAGCATAATTATGGGAGAGAGGTGGCATGATCTGGAGTGTGGGATGGACTGAAAGCAGTGGTAAGGGGGCACTGTATAGTGTTGGCAGCGAGATGGAAGTGAGAAAAAGAACAAAAGGAGCATGAGTTATTAACAAAGTTGAGACTAGAAGAGACAATGCACAAACAGAAAGGTGGAAGGAGGAGGCTGCAACGTATTACAAACTTACGGGAAGAATTAGGAAGACTAAATAAGGAGGAAGAAGCATTTAAGTTGAACCAACTCAGACATGAATTTTATGTACAGGGAAATAAGCCAGGCCGATATCTTGCGCGAAAACTTTGGGAAAGAAGGATGCAACAACAGATCCTGCGAATAAAAGATGAGCAGGGTAGTTGGGCTAATGATACTGAACAAATACAAAAAGTATTTCGGGAATATTATTGTAAACTTTATGAAGCGGAACAACAGGGAGAGGGAGTGGATATAGAACAGTATCTGGCAGAGATCACATTGAAGCAATTGGATTCGGAGCAACAGCAGTGGATGAACAGAGAGATTGACAGAAATGAAGTAGTAAAGGCTATAAAGAGCTTAAAAGATGGCAAGATGCCAGGACTGGATGGCTTTACAGCCAGGTTTTATAAAACGTTCTGTGAAGAAGTTAGCCCAATAATGAGAGATGTTTTCAATGAAGTATTAAAAGGGGAAAAGTTACCAAGCTCAATGGAGGTGGCAGATGTAGCAGTAATACTCAAACCCGGAAAGGACCATGAAGTGTGATTCATATAGGCCCATTTCTCTCATCAATTTGGATGCTAGGATGGGGGATTTATCCAGAGGCGTAATCTCAAGATTGTATAAAGCATTGAGTGGGCCCATGGACTGAGGAGGACTTGGGAGGTCACTGGGATTATCAGAGATGGGAAACCATATATGAAGGGGTAAAAATACCATAGTAACATAGTAAGTGACGGCAGATAAAGACCAGCATGGCCCATCTAGTCTGCCCACCAAGATGGCAAGAGTAGGTGCACCTGTCGCTCTGTGCAGGCCACCCCTACCCATGTCTTTGTTTAAGGGTGAACCCACCACTCCATGTAGGACACCCCTATTTGTTGAGACGTTAGATGGTTCAGAAGTTAGATGGTACCGTTTATTTTGTTTTATCCTGTTGCTGTAAAGGGATCCACTGTGTTTGTCCCATGCCGTTTTGAATTCCGTCACCATGTTTGCCCCCACCACTTCCATTGGGAGGGCATTCCAAGCATCCACCACCCTTTCAGTGAAGAAATATTTCCTGACATTGCCTTTCAATTTACCACCTTGCAGCTTCATGTTATGCCCTCTAGTTTTACAGCTTCCCCATCTTTGGAAGAGGTTTGTTTGTTCATCATTTCTCTTTATGTATTGTAAACGGGGGTGCTTGTTGTGAAAGTTCCATGATCTTGGCAAGGCTATGAATTTACTTGACTTGCAAAGGATTGTGGGTGTTGTAGTTAAATCACACAAAACTAGCCATTTAACAAGAATAAAGAATTGTAGTTGCTCGAGTGTAAAGCAGAAAACAGATTTTATTTATGGGGTGTTATTCCCTTGCACAGATATGCTTGGTAACATCAACAGGATAATTTCTTCAGGAGTTTTATTCCAGAAACAAAACAAATAAGGCAACTGAATTACTTATGCAACAACTTAGTAAAGACCTTGATGGAACAGAAAAGGTCTTTCTTCTAGCCCCTGCTAATAAACTTTCTTAGCAGTGCTGGAATGAAAAATAAACCCAAAAGGAAAATTCTCTTTATAAAAAAAAACAGCTTTCTTCCTTTCACACAGAGAAGAAGCTTTTTTCCAAAGTCCCACGTGCACTTGTGCCTTGCTCTAATCACAGGTGCTTAACCAGCTGCAAACCATTGCTGGCCCACTCTCCACGTGGCTCCACTTTCCCCAAAGCTTTCTCTCAAAGAAACTTTTCTGGGAAGCTAAAAATCAGTACAGTTCCTTTTGGTGTTTGATCCTTAACTGAGGATTACTTTAGAACAGCAGCTTAGAAAGAGAACAATCCATACATTCAACTTCCTCATTTGATATTTCCCTTTGCTCTTGAAATATCATGGGATCACTTTCAAACACTGGCTCAGAGGATTTCTCTAACTGATCTCTACCAGGATAGAAACTGTTTCCCTGCTGTCTTCCTTGTGCAAAGCTAGGGAACAGATCAGAGTTCATACCTGAGATCACGTTGTCATTAGGTTTCCTCTCTGGGTATTTTGGCCAGTAGGTAGCAAACCTTCTGTGCCCAACTCTCCAGTCAGAATCTCTGGACTTCAGGTCTCTTTTCCCATACCTCTTTAAATAGGTATTAGAGCTCCTTCTTTCTGTAGATGCAGCCGTCTCCTTTACAGGTGCTGTCCGGGGGTTCCTGGCTGTATATCTCCAAGCCTCTGGCTTTTTCCAGTCCAATGAAGAATGCTTGCCCCAGGAATCTCTCCCAGCATACGTACTGCCTTGGGCTCCTTTCTTAGACCTTCTGGACGTCTTGCTGTTCTTCCTTCTGTTCACGATCAGTCTCTCCTTCTCCAGCTCTTGCTGTCTCCGTTCCTCTTTCTCCCATTGCTGTCCTTGCCACCATTGCTCTCCTTGCTCTCTGTATGATGAATTTCTTCTAGCTTTAAAGTGCCTAGATGGCCGCTCCACCCTAGCACACTGCAGGTGTACTGAATTAAGCCCTGCCCTAGGAGATGTGTGATTAGGGATTACATCATTGGTTCTCTGATTAGGCACATGTTTCCCTACTTCAGCTCTCCTAGAGGCTTTCTGTAAACCAGTGCATTTTTGGTCTGGTAGTCTTTTAGGTAAACAATCTGTTTTAGTGCTTTTACCAGCCAGCACAGTTTGCTTATTCAGAGCCAATTCACCTCTTGTATTATTTCTTCCTGAACTATGATAAGCTTCCTTATCACAGTATTTAAAGGTCTGAATCATATCTCCCCTGTCCCTCCTCTGCTCCAAAGTGTACATATTTAGGTCTTCAAGTCTCTTCTCATAAGGCTTCTGACGCAGGCTCCAAATCATTTTGGTCGCCTTTCTCTGAACAGTTTCCAGTCTTTTTACATCTTTTGCAAGATATGGTTTCCAGAACTGAACACAGTATTCCAAGTGAGGCCTCACCAGTGACTTGTACAATGGCATAAGTACCTCTTCCTTTCTGCTGGTAATCCCTCTTTATATGCAGCCCAACATCCTCCTGGCTTTTGCCACTGCCTTGTCGCACTGTTTTGCCACCTTGAGATCATCAGAGATAATCATACCAAGGTCTTTCTCCTGAACCGTGCATACCAACCTCTTGCCCCCTATCGCATACATTTCCCTTGGATTTCTGCTACCCAAGTGCATGACACTGCACTTTTTCACATTAAATCGTAGTTGCCAAGTATTAGACCAGTCTTCCAGCTTTTGTAGATCTTTCCTCATGTTAACCACTCCCTCAGGGGAGTCCACTCTGTTGCAAATTTTTGTGTCATCTGCAAAAAGACAGACTTTTCCATTCAGTCCTTTAATAATATCACTCACAAATATATTGAACAGTGCCGGGCCCAGGACCGAACCCTGGGGCACCCCGCTAATCACCTTTCTCTCATCCGAGTGAGCTCCATGTACCATCACCTTCTGCTGTCTGTCAGTCAACCAATTTCTAATCCAGTTTACCATCTTGGGACCCATCCCCAAGCTACTGAGTTTATTGACAAGCCTCCTATGAGGAACAGTATCAAAGGCTTTGCTGAAATCCAGGTAGATGACATCCATTGCATTCCCCTGATCTAGTTCCTTGGTCACCCAGTCAAAGAACTCAATCAGATTTGTTTGGCAAGACCGTCCTTCGGTAAAACCATGTTGCCTCGGATCTTGCAACCTGTTGGTTTTGAGAAAGTAAACTATTCGCTCTTTCAGGAGCGCTACCATTACTTTTCCCGCCACCGAGGTAAGGCTCACGGGCCTGTAGTTTGACACTTCTTCCCTGTCGCCAGTTTTGTGTAAAGGTACAACATCAGCCATTCTCCAGTCCTGAGGAACCTCTCCTGTTTCCAAGGATCTGTTGAAGACATTCTTTAACGGTCCTGCAAGAACCTCTCTGAGGTCTTTCAGTATCCTGGGATGTATAACATCCGGTCCCAGTGGTCTTGACAGCAATTCAAGAACATTGTTATAAGATGCTGTACCAAATGTATTTAACCCCAGTGCGTCTGTGTAAGATGGGGAAATATAATGATTCGATGTGTTGGAGGAGGTGTGGAGAGAGAGGGGACAATATGCATATGTGGTAGAGGTGCCCAGTGCTACAGAAAACATGGCAATGGCTGTCTGATTTGGCATGAGATATGGTGGGTTGGCCCTATTACACCAGCAGGAGTGTTATTGAACGAATGGGGGGGGGGGAGATTTGAAGAGTGAACTGGTGTATCTTTATCTTTATTTATTGCTTGATATACCGCCCAAGCACATGCGGCAGGGCGGTGTACAATAAAATCAATTGAGAGGCAAAAAAGAAAGGAACGCCATTATTTAGAGAGGGACAGAAAGGAACAGAAAAGGACAGTTTGGCAGAATGAAGGAGGGCAGAAGAGAGGCACAGGGGGAGGGAGGTCAAATGCCTGCTGGAAGAGGTGGGTTCTGAGTGAGGTCTTGAAGCGTAGATAAGACGGTTCGGTATGGAGAGTAAGAGGGAGAGAGTTCCAGAGGGCAGGGGCCAAGAAAAAGAAAGCGGAATGATGTGTGGATTCCAGGTGAGCTGTGGAAGGGGAGGGAAGGAAGAGGCGATTCCCATGTGCTGAGTGAAGAAGACAGGGAGAAGGCTGCAGAGGATGTAGTCGGCTAGATATTGGGGGGAGCCAGTGTGTAATGCTTTATGTGTAAGAATGAGAACTTTATAGAGGAAACAAGATTTGAGTGGAAGCCAGTGCAAACGGAAAAGTAAGGGGGTGATGTGGTCTCGGGTGGAGGAATGAGTGAGCAGACGTGCAGCTGTATTTTGAACCAGCTGGAGGCGCCGGAGTTGATAAGAACATAAGATATGCCATACTGGGTCAGACCAAGGTCCATCAAGCCCAGCATCCTGTTTCCAACACTGGCCAATCTAGGTCATATGTACCTAGAAGTATCCCCAAGAGACACAGGTTCCACAGTGCTTGTATTGGGTCAAGCATTGCTATCCTGGGTCCCTTTTTAATAATGGTTTATGGACCTTTCCTCCTGGAACTTGTCCAAACCTTTTTTAAACCCAGCTACACTAACAGCTCTTACTACATCCTCTGGTAACAAATTCCAGAGTTTGATTACACGTTGAGTGAAAAAATATTTTCTCTTATTTGTCTTAAATAGTTACCCTGTAGCTTCATTACATGTCCCCAAGTCTTTCTACATTCTGATAGCGTAAACAATCGATCTACATTTACCTGTTCCACTCCATTCATTAATTGATAGAACTCTATCATATCTCCCCTCAGCCGTCTCTTTTCCAGGTTGAAGAGCCCTAACCTTTGTAGCCTCTCTTCATAGGAGTAGCCTTCCATCCCCTTTACCATTTTGGTGGCTCTTCTCTGTACCTTTTCTAATAACGTTATATCCTTTTTAAGATACGGCGACCAGAATTGCACACAATATTCAAGGTGCGGTCATACCATGGAACGATACAGAGGCATTATAATATCCTTTGTTTTATTTTCCATTCCTTTCCTTTTGATACCTAGCATTCTATTTGCTTTCTTGGCCACCGCTGCACACTGGGCGGAGGGTTTTAACATGTTATCCATGATGACTCCTAAATCTTTTTCCTGGGTGATGGTTCCCATTGTGGAACCTTGCATTGTGTAACCATAGCGTGGGTTGTTCTTTCCTAGGTGCATAACTTTGCACTTGTCCACATTAAATTTCATCTGCTATTTGGATGCCTAGTCTTCCAATTTATCCAGATCCTCCTGCAGTTTTCCACAGTCCTCTTGGGTTTTAACAACTTTAAACAGTTTTATGTCGTCTGCAAATTTTTTTAACCTCACTAGATATTCCCTTTTCCAGGTCATTTATGAATATGTCAAAAAGTAGCGGACCCAGTACAGATCTCCTATCTCCTTCGTCACTACAGCCTGCAATCTCACCACCCTTCACTCTAAGTGTCCCTTGGTCAGATCATTTTTGTGTTTTTTCTTCACTTTCCTTCCCCCAGCCAGAACGCTGCCCTCTGGCCCCCCCCCCCCCCCCATTCCCCTCCTTCGTCGCAACTTGTCCCAGGAAACACTTCAGGCATTCCCCTCAGCCTCCACGGTCTTCCCCACTGATTTCGCCAACCGCCCCACTGATGACCAGGCTCTTCTTTGGGATTCTCTCCTATCTGCCTCCCTTGATGACCTAGCGCCCCTTCGTCCTATTTCCCAGTCTGCTAGGGTACCTCCCTCGCCCTGGTATCATCCTACCCTTCGCACTCTTCGCTCTCAGATGCGTCAAGCCCAGCGTCATTGGACCCGTCGTCCCTCACCAGAGCTCCGTCTTCGTTTCCAGCTCCTGTCTTCTGAATATCGCTCGGCCACACAATCTGCAAGACTCACCTTCTATTCCGCTCAAATTTCAGTGGCTGCTAGCTCTTCGCAGCAGCTGTTTACTAACCTGCAGAAGCTGTCGTCCACTAATGTTAAGAACTCACCTGCCACTTCTACCCCGGACCCTCAGTCCCTCGCCACTTTTTTCTCCCATAAGGTGCTGACCTTACGTTCTTCTTTCTCCTCTCCACCCCCTCCCCCTCTCTCCCCATCCCCTCCTTCCTATAATTCAACCCCTCTCCCCCTGGTTTCTTCCCCTGCTCGCTCTTCACCTACTTCTGTCACTAGTAATTCTGTCATCACTCATACTTGGTCATTTTTTCGCCCTGTCCTTTCTGCGGAGGTACTGTTGTTCTTGTCCAAATCTAGGAAAACCACCTGTATCCTCGATCCCATCCCCTCCCAGTGGCTCTCTGAACCCTCTCTCCAATTAGTCCCGGTCATTACCACTATCATTAATTCCAGTTTTTCTTCTGGCCAATTTCCGACACCTTGGAAGTCTGCTATTCTTCACCCCATACTGAAACAGCCTTCCCTTGATCCATCTGTCCTTTCACATTGGCGCCCCGTATCCAACCTCCCATTTCTCGCTAAACTCCTAGAACGCTGTGCTTTTGACCAATTGAGTTCCCACGTTGAATCTACCAATTCCCTCCATCCACGTCAGGCTGGGTTCCGTCAAGGTCACAGCACCGAAACCATCCTCCTTGCTCTATTGAATGAACTGCATGTCGCGCACGACCGTGGTAATATTACTCTCCTTGTATCACTGGATCTGTCTGCGGCATTTGATCTCATTGACCATCATACACTTCTGTCCCGACTCTCTGACATTGGTCTCCGTGGCACCGTGTGGCACTGGTTTCGCTCTTTCCTTTCCTCCCGTTCCTTCTCTGTACATGTCAATGGCCAGGCCTCCCCCGTCCTGCCCCTCACTTGTGGTGTTCCACAGGGCTCTGTGCTTTCCCCCATACTGTTCAACATCTTTCTCGCCCCACTGCCCTTGATAATTCAACAATACTCGGTCTCGTCTTACATTTATGCAGACGATATTGTTCTCTTGTTTCATACCTCACCGTTATCCCCTGATGTCACTCAGTTGAACCTTTGCCTTTCACATATCGCTTCTTGGCTGTCAGAAAATTTTCTTCATCTCAATGTGGGTTTCCTTAGGTGGCCCATGTCCCACTCTGGCTCCCTCCATTGGCTCAACCAGCATTCCTCTCACATCCTCCTTTCGCTACCTGGGCGTTCTTCTGGATCCTTCTCTGTCCTTCCAGGAACACATCTCCATGGTTTCCCGTTGTTCTTTCACTGCCTTACGGCGCATTAGGGCCGTCCGATCCATATTGCCCACCGGTTCCCTTATCACTCTTGTCATTGCTCTCGTTACTAGCAGATTGGATTACTGCAACGTTTATTTAGCCAACCTTCCTAAATACAGCCTTCAAAGGCTGCAGCGAATACAGAATACTGCAGCTCGCCTCATCACCTTTTCCAGTAAATTCGATCACATTACGCCTATCCTTATCCGTTTACATTGGCTTCCCCTCCATTATCGCTTTCGTTACAAATTTCTGATTCTACTCCATCGTGCCGTTTACACCAATTCTCCTCTCTATCTGGCTGATTGCATCTCTCTACATTCTCCCCATCGACAACTTCGTTCTTTCAACACCAATCGTCTGTCTCTTCCCTCGCCCTCCCGAGCCCGCTTGGAACAGACACGACACTCTGCCTGGTTCTTTCTCGGACCTATGCTATGGAATGCACTACCCACTGATCTTCGGTTAGAGCCATCATACTCCCAGTTCAAGTCTCTGCTTAAGACATATCTATTCCAGAAAGCCTTTGACCTCCTTCCTGAAGACCCCTCCTGCCTGTCCTATGTCTCTGTCTGATGTGTTATAGATTGTCTTTGTCTGTCGCCCTCTCTGTCTTTATGGTTTATTATGAGTTGGTATCACTGTATGACTTGTTTGCCCTTTCTCTACCTCCTTTCCTATCTGAACTTTGGCGTTCTATTTCCTGGTGTGCAGTGTCTAATCAAATTTTTATTGTACACCGCTAAATGCTTTTGCCCTAGCGGTATATCAAATGTAAATAAAGATAAAGATAAAGATACTCCACTATTCACCTTTTTCCATTGGGAAAATTGGCCATTTAGCCCTATCCTCTGCTTTCTATCTTTTAACCAGTTCCTGATCCACAATAGTACACTGCCTCCTATCCCATGACTTTTTAGTTTTGCTAAAAGTCTCTGATCAGGGACCTTGTCAAAGGCTTTCTGAAAGTCCAGAAACACTATATCAACCGACTCACCTTTGTCTACCTGTTTATTCACACCTTCAAAAAAACATATCAGATTAGTAAGACAAGATCTTCCTTTTCTAAAGCCATGTTGGCCGTCTCCCATTAGGCCACGACTATCTACATGCTGTGTAATTTTGTTCTTTATGATGGTTTCTACCATTTTCCCCAGTACTGACATCAGGCTCACCGGTCTGTAATTTCCCGGATCACCCCTGGAACCCTTTTTAAAAATTGGCATTACATTGGCGATCCTCCAATCTTCAGGTATTACAGATGATTTTAATGAAAGTTCACAGATTACTAATAGCAGGTCAGCAATCTCATATTTCAGTTCTTTCAACACTTTTGGATGTATACCATCCAGTCCAGGTGATTTGCTATTATTCAGTTTATCAAATAGTTGTAATACATCTTCCCAGTGTAGCGATATTTCTCTCAATTCCTCTGCAGTATCACCTTTAAATACCACTTCAGTCTTGGGTAAAGAGTAGTTACTCACATGTAACAGGTGTTCTCCAGGAGCAGCAGGAATCAGTCCTCACATATGGGTGTCATCGACGCCGATGAAGCCCCAGCGGAGCATTTCCCCAGCTTTCTATGAAAGCCTTTGGGAATGCAGGCACGCATGCGCGGTTCCCTTCCCGCCTAAAGGTGCCATCTTACCTCAGTCAAATGACATAGCTAAGAACAGCACACAAAAATGAAAAAATAAACTATGTACAACTGCAACTCCCAGGGGAGGAGGGAGGATTGTGAGGACTGATTCCTGCTGCTCCTGGAGAACACCTGTTACAGGTGAGTAACTACTCTTTCTCCAGGACCAAGCAGGAAGTCAGTCCTCACATATGGGTGACTCCCTAGCTCTGGGCTACCGAGGAACCCAGGCTGAACAAGAGAACTCCCTCTAGTCCCAGCATCAAAGAAAAGCTTTTCACTGACACAACCTCCACCGGTAGCCCAACAGAGGGCAGGAGGGCAGGAGTTGCCTAAACCTCAAAGAGATTCCGGAGTACTGCTTGGCCAAAAGCACTGTCCCTACGGGACTCCCTCTCCAGGCAGTAATGGGCCGCAAAAGTCTGGCTGGAAGACCAAGTTGCAGCCCTGCAGATGTCTACCAAGGGCACAGAACGGAGATGAGCCACTGAGGCAGCCATTGCCCTGACACGGTGGGCCGTAACCCGACCCTGCAAAGGAAGGTCAGCCGCCTTGTAAGCCCAGGTGATACAGTCAGCCACCCAGATGGACAAGGTACGCTTGGACACAGCCAACCCCAACTTATTAGGGTCAAAGGATACGAAGAGCTGAGTAGCCCTTCTATGCCCCTGCGTACGGTCAAGGTAGAAGGATAAGGCCCTCCTACAGTCCAGGGTATGCAGAACTGCTTCAGCCTGGCTTGCAATGAGGCCTAGGGAAGAATGTTGGAAGAACCACCTCCTGGTTGAGGTGGAAAGAGGAGACAACTTTAGGGAGGAACTTAGGATGAGTCCTGAGGACTACCCTGTTCCTATAGATCCTGGTGTAGGGCCTGAAGCTCACTCACTCGCCTGGCTGAGGTTAGGGCTATCAGGAAGAGAGTCTTCCAGGACAGGAAGCGGAGAGGACAAGTAGCCATTGGCTCAAAAGGTGGGCGAGTCAATTGTTGCAAGACCACATTCAACTCCCACTCAGGAGCAGGAGGATGGATTGGAGGCTTGAGCAAGAGCAAGCCTCTGAGAAAGCGGGACACCAAAGGGTGAACCGACAGAGAATGTCCTTCCACCAGTGAGTGGTGAGCTGCTAGAGCTGAGAGGTGGACCCGAACAGAATTGGACTTAAGTCCCTGATTTGATAAGTGCAGTAAGTACTGAAGCACTACTGGTACAGTACAGGAGAAGGGATCCTCTGTACGTAGCTGACACCACACAGAAAACCTTTTCCATTTGAGAGCATAGGTTTTTCTAGTGGACTGTTTCCTAGAGGCTAGGACAACCTCCTCAACTTCCTGAGGTAGGCCCCAGGGAGCCAAAACTACCCTTGCAACCTCCAGGCCATCAAATTGAGAGCTTTGAGATTGGGGTGCAGAAGGGAACCCTGATCCTGAGAAAGAAGGTCGGGTTGCAGCCCCAGAGGCAGTGGGGGATCCACTGCCAACTAAAGCAGAAGTGGAAACCAAGGCTGTCTGGGCCACCTGGGAGCCACCAGTAGGACTGAGGCCTTGTCCTGAAGAATCTTGAACAGAGTCCGGGCCACCAAGGGCGTGGGAGGAAACGCATACAGGAGGCCCTGAGACCAGGGAATCAGAAAAGCATCTGCTGCCATCCGCAGAGGATGCGGTTGCCTGGAGCAGACCTTTGGCAGCTGTTTGTTCATAGGACTGGCAAACAGGTCTATGGATGGAAGTCCCCATTTCAGGAAAAATTTTTTAACTACCAAAGGATGGAGCTGCCACTCGTGGGGCTGCAGAATCCTGCTCAACCTGTCCGCCAGGTAGTTCTCCTGGCCAGGTAGATACACTGCTTTGAGAAGCATGTTGTGTCTGAGAGCAAACAAGCAAAGGTCCTGTGCCTCCTGACAAAGGAGCCTGGACCCAGTTCCGCCCTGCTTGTTCACATAAAACATGGCTACCTGGTTGTCTGTTTGAACTAGGACAGACTGATGAGCCAGGGTAGGAGAAAAAGTCTTGAGGGCTAACCAAATGGCCCTGAGTTCCAGTAGATTGATTTGCTGTGCAGCTTCCCAGGGAGACCAGAGACCCTGGGTGCACTTTCCCAGACAATGAGCTCCCCAGCCCTACAGGGAGGCGTCTGTGGTCAGTACCACCGTGTACCCAGGAATTTGAAAGGGCACTCCTTTTAGTAGATTGGGTGGGTGCAGCCACCAGCTGAGGGAGTCCAGAAAGGGTTTGGACACCCTTATGCTGTCTCTAAGGCTGCCTGTGGCCTGTGACCACTGACTCCGAAGGCACCACTGTGCAGGCCGCATATGGAGCCTGGCATTGGGGGTTACATGAACTGTCGAGGCCATGTGGCCAAGCAGCCTCAGGCAGAGTCTGGCAGAGACCACTGACCCGCTGAGAAACTGATTTGCTAAGTCCATCAGTCTTTGGGCCCTGTTTGCTGGCAAGAATGCCTTTGCCAGGACAGAGTCCAGTCTCGCCCCTATGAACTCCAAGTTCTGGGAGGGGAGCAAAGTGGACTTTGCGTAGTTTATTACAAAGCCCAGGCTTTGAAGAAGGGTAATAGTCCGGAGGGTGGCTTGTCTGGCCTCCTGGCACGTCTGACCCCTGATGAGCCAGTCGTCCAGAAAGGGGAAGACAAAGATTCCCTGATTTCTCAGGTAGGCCGCCACCACTGCCAGACATTTGGTGAAGACCCTGGGAGCGGAGGTGAGGCCAAAAGGCAGTACTCTGTACTGATAATGGTTTCCTCCCACAATGAACCTGAGGTACGTTCTGTGGTCTGGATGAATGAGGATGTGAGTGTACGCATCCTTTAGATCTAAGGAGCATAGCCAATCTCCCTGCTGGAGTTAGGGCAGAAGTGTTCCAAGAGTAAGCATCTTGAACTTTTCTTTCTCTAGGAACTTGTTGAGGTTCCTGAGGTCCAGAATAGGTCGAAGGCCACCGGTTCTTTCTGGCACCAGGAAATACCTGGAGTAGAACCCGTGCCCTTGCAAGTGGGGAGGCACAGGCTCCACCGCCCTGTCCACCAACAGACCTTAAAGCTCTTGGAGGAGAAGATCTGTGTGCAGAGGTGGCCTTGGAGGCTCCCCTGGAAAGTATGGCGGAGGCAGTTGGTGAAAATGTAGTGCATAGCCCCTGTGGACTATGTTCAACACCCAACTGTCCCCAGTGATGTGGGGCCACTGGTGGGCAAAGAGGGCGAGGCGACCTCCTGTGCAGGGTTGGGAGAGCAGGGACTGAGAGGCTACGCCCAAGGAGTCAAAAACCCCCACCCTGCTGAGTGGGAGCAGGGGCCGGAGGCTTGGGGGTCCTCTGCCTACGGGGCCCATTACCCTGCCCCTTGGCTTGCTGACCCTGGGGTGCAGCTTGGGCATCCTGATATTGAGGGTACTGTTTGTAGGCAGTGCCCTTCCTCGGGTAAAAGGGCTTCTTACCCGAGGCCTTCTTCTTATGAGAAGGGGCAGAGGTCTTTCTCAACAGCCTCGTCCTTGTAAGGTGCTCAGTCTCGAGCTGTGTGGCCTTCTTGGCCATGGGCTTGCCAAAAAGGTTCTCACCTCGGCAAGGGACATCGACCAACTTGTCCTGAACCCATGGCTCGAGGTCCGATGACTGCAGCCATGCCTGGCGTCGAGCCGCGATGCCGGCTACCGCAACTCGGGCCGAAGCCTCGAAGCCATCGTAGGCGGCACGGGACATAAACTTCGAGCAGTCCCGAATCCCCGAGGACAAGGACTTGAATCTCTGCAAGGGCTCCCCGGAGAGACCAGCGGAGAACCCGGCCAACTCCTTGGCCAGGTCACGCAAGTACATGCCCATGTACAGCTGGTAAGACTGGACACGGCAAGCAAGCATCGAGCCCTGGAAGCACTTTCTGCCTACACCATCGAGGTTCCGGGCCTCCCTGCCGGGGGGCACCGCAGAGTGCATCTTCTGACTTTTCAGGCGATGCATGGCCGATTCCACCACCATGGAATGGTGTGGTAGCTGCGCCTTCTGAAAGCCAGGGCTCTTCCGGAGTAGATAAATGGAATCGACCCGCGTGCTTAGAACCGACGCCGAGGCCGGTGCCTCCCACATCCGGAAGAGGAGCCATTCCAGCATCGGAGGAACCGGGACAGTAAAGGCCTCCTTCAGAGGAGAGTTGTCCTTCAGGGCCTCGAGCTCTTCGGCTCGAGGCTCTTCCTCGGGGTCCGCCGGGATAGCCAATGCTGTGGCCATATCCCAGACAAACTCCGAGAACCGGGTAACCTCCGGGGGGGATCTACTCCGGGGCTCAGACTGCGGTGAGTCCGACGGGACGCACCGAGTCTTGAACGTGTCGGGGGACTCCTCATCCTCCGTCTCCCAGGCGGACTCGTCTGACGAGGAGTCAGGATCCGACCCCACGGGGCCCTGGGGCACCCGCCCCGATGCCGGAGGCACCGGCATCGATGCCCTCGGTCCCAAATGGGAGGTCGAGGGAGACTGCGACCGAGGTCGACCTCGAGCCATCATGGATTAGAGTATCGGCTCGGTCTCCAGGGTCGACTTCGATGTCCATGTCCCGGTGGTCGGGGCAGATGCGCCAGACAGGCTGGCCATCAGTGCCTGCTGCTGCTCCATGAAGGCAGACAGTCTGTACTCCAAGGCTGTCATCCTGAGACTCAGCTAGGGAGACGTAACAGCCACCGACTCGGGCCCCGGCTGCGCCGGGCCCAACGTCGGCTCTCTGGGAGTACAGTCCTCGAGGACTACGGGGCTTATGTGTCCAGCAGACTCCGGCTCCACACGAGGAACTTTTGCAGGCTTCTCTTGTTCCACGGGCCCGGGGCGATGGTCGGGGGTCTTAGACCTGGCCCTTGAGGAGCCAGGGACCTCCGACGACGACGCCCTCACGAGCCGCTTCTTCCTCTTGCGTTCCCGGTCGGGGGACCCCGTGTCCGAAGAGCTCTGACGGCGCTCGGGATCCGAATCCCGAGATGTCGAGGCCTCAGATGAGGTCCGGGCCCGGACGGAGGCTGAGTCCAAGAAAAGCCTTTCTTTCTGCTGCTGGCGACTTCGCAGTGCCTTGGAAGACATCTTCCCACATGGTCCACACATCTTAGGGTCGTGATCAGGACCGAGGCACCGAAGGCAGCAGTCGTGTGTGTCGGTGAGAGACATCAGCTTCTTACACCGATCACACTTTTTAAAACTGCTGGAAGCCATCGGGGAAAAAAAGAGTCCCCGCAAGGTCAAAGGACCGGCCTTCCAGGGAAAAGCAGAAAAAGGGCATGAACGCCAGCCACGAAGGGCAAAAACCAAAAAAGAAGAATCGGGCTCGATACCGGTGTACCGAACCCGGTGGGAGGGGAACCGGTGTCGAACCGGGAAGAAAAAATAGCGAGAATCGCCGAAAAAATCAAACCTTTATCCGGGACAGGACACACGTCCGGTGGGCTTCTCGGAAAAAGAGAGACTGAGGTAAGATGGCACCTTTAGGCGGGAAGAGAACCGCGCTTGCGTGCCTGCATTCCCAAAGGCTTTCATAGAAAGCTGGGGAAATGCTCCGCTGGGGCTTCATCGGCGTCGATGACACCCATATTTTTTATTTATTATTTATTACAATTTCTTATATACCGCGCTATTCGGTATCAGCGCGGTTTACATCATAACACAATGACCATATGTGAGGACTGGCTTCCTGCTTGGTCCTGGAGAACATCCCTACATCTTCCTCAGTAAAGACTGAAGCAAAGAATTCATTCAGTCTCTCCGCTATAGCCTTGTCTCCTCTTACTGCTCCTTTTACCCCTCTATCATCTAATGTTCCGATTGACTGTCTCACAGGCCTTTTGCTACAAATGTACTTGAAAAAGTCTTTATTTTGTGTTTTTCCTTCCATAGCAAGTTCCTTCTCAAATTCTCTCTTTGCCTGCCTTGTCAATGCTTTGCATTTAACTTGCCAGTGCTTGTGCTGTTTCCAGTTTTTTTCGTTTGGCTCTTTTTTCCATTTCCTGAAAGATGCTTTTTTGGCAGCAACAGCCTCTCTGACCTCGCCTTTAAACCATGCTGGCAGTTTTTTGGACTTTCTTCCACTTTTCTTAATGTGTGGAATACAGCTGGTCTGGGCTTCCAGGATAGTATTTTTAAACAACACCCAAGCTTGATGTAAGTCTTTAACATTTGCAGGCGACCTGCTAAGATGGTGTTACAGTAGTCTAGCCTTGAGAGAATGAGTGAGATAACTAGTGAGGTTAGAGAGGAGGAGGGAAGGAAGGAGCGAACAGTGCGAATCTAGCGCAGGAAGAAAAAGGAACGGCGAATGAGCAAGGAGATATGGCGGTGAAAGGAAAGAGAAGAGTCGAGAGTGTCTCTGAGATAACAGAGGGAAGAGACCAGGGCAATAGGAGTAGAAAGGAAGAGAGGGGAATAAGTAGGAGGTGGTGTACTAAAGGAAAGCCAGAGTGCAGCTGATTTGGATGGGTTAACATGAAGGAAATTACTGCTTAACCATGTAGCAACACAAGCAAGACAGAGGTTGAAAGCAGAAAGATCTGGTGAGAGAGAGCTGGTGTGATGAACAAGAAGAATGTCGTCAGCATCGAAATAACCCAAAATACCAGACTGTTGAACAATGAGTGCCAGAGGAGCGAGAAAGATATTAAAAAGAAGGGGGGCAAGAACTGATCCCAGGGGGACCCCACAGAGGAGAGCCCGAGGAGGGGAGGTGCTTGAGCTAGTCTTTACAGAGAAAGTACGAGAAGAGAGAAAAGAACGAAACCAGGAGAGAACAGATCCATGAATCCCGAAATCGCCCAGACGGGCTAGGAGAGTGCAATGATCCACAATGTCAAAAGCAGAAGATAGATCCAATGCCACGACGAGGGAAAGGTCACCCAGGTTGTGGGATTAGTGCACTTCGTTCAGAAGGGAACCGTCTCAGTGCTGTGGCCTGTGCAAAAGCCGGATTGGCGTGGATGAAGGGAAAGGGTAGAGTCGAGATAAGCAGACAGTTGGGCAAACACAAGCTTTTCTAAAATCTTAGACAGGAAGGGAAGGTTGGACACAGGACACCAATTAGCTGGTATGGAAGGATCAAGGGATGAATTTTTAAGGAGAGGCCAAATGAGGGCGTGTTTCCAAGTAGAAGGGAAGACACCTGAGGAGAGGCTGTTGTTGAAAATAAGAAGTATATAGGGAAGCAGAGTGAGGGAGGGGTCTGACAGCCAGGATGAAGGTAATGGGTTAAGCGGGCAAGTAGTTTTATGAGAGGTAGCAATGGACTTGGACAACTCAGTTGTGGTGATTGGGCAGAACGTATGCCAGACATGGGGGAACACCCCATTGGAAGGGGGGGGAGAGAGAGAGGGGGATAAATGAATGGAGTGCGATTGGGGAGGGGGGGGACGGAGGGGGGAGACAGAGGCGGGGGACAGGTTGGGAAGGTAGCATGAAGAGATTCAATTTTACTAGAGAAAAAAAGAGGTCAGACAATCAGAATCAGGCGCGTTGAGGGGAGAGGCGGAGGTTATAGAGGGGGTGGACAGATTAGTAACAGAACGGAGGATCCTGAATAGTTGTCGTGATGAACTGGAAGAGGAAGAGATACGTTCAGAGTAGTATGACCGTTATGCATCAGTGATCATCGTATGGTAGAGCATCTGTGAGTTGCGAAAGGTAGTTAGAGAGTTTGAATTAGGGTGCTTGTGCCATGCTCTTTCTGCGCGACGGAGGTAGGTTTGCTGAAGGTAGAGGCCAGGATGGAACCAGGGATGGTGTGATGAGGGACGAGATGGAGGAAGAGGACGGAGGGGAGCAAGTTGATCTAGTGCAGTAGTGAGGGTAGATGCCCAGAGGTCTGTTTGTTCATCCATGGGGAGAGATGAGAAAGATAAAGGAAAGAGGGAATCTGCTGAAGGGAATTGCTGACGAGTCAGTGGGGTGATGTTAAAGGTGATAGTGATTGGAGTGTGGATGGAAATAGTGAAGGGGTGGAGGTCAGAGAGAGAACCAGCCCCTGAGAGAATATTAAGCAGACTGGCCTGCATCTATAGGACGAGCAAAATTACTGCATATAAAACACACAGGATAGAGGTCTTTCAAAGAAGATGGGAAAGGTATAGGAATGGTTACAAAAGGAGGACAACGAATTAATGGGATGAGTTCAATCAAGTTTAGGAAATGTGATAGTAAAATAAGGAGGTGCGCTTTACAGGATCCAGTGGGTGGGGGGGGGGGAGGAATATTAAAAAATGTATAGGTACATGGAGAGGAATATATATTGTGATGTAAGAGGAAAAATGCTAATTGGGTAATAATTAGAAGATACGAATCAGATAGTTTTGAGATGGAGAGGTATGCCAATTATGGATGTAAGCTTTTTTGTTGGGCTGATGAAGACAGCCAGATGTATGATATATCATTGATTGTAAATGATGAGAAAAAATGATGTAACAAGTTGTGCAGTACCGAATAAAAATCTAAATTTAAAAAAAAAGGTGATAGTGCCTCTGTATAGGGCTCTGGTGCAACCTTATTTGGAGTATTGTGTGCAATTCTGGAGACCACACCTTCAAAAGGATATAAACAAGATGGAGTCGGTGCAGAGAGTGGCTACTAAAATGGTTAAAGGTCTTTGCTATAAAGCATATGAGGAGAGACTTAAAGATCTTAATATGTATACATTAGAGAAAAGGTGTGATAGAGGAGATATGATAGAGACATTTAAATACCTCCATGGCATAAATGCACAAGAGGAAAGCCTCTTTTGATTGAAAGCAAGTTCCGCTATGATGGGAAATAAGATGAGGATGAAAGAGGATAGACTCAGATATGGTATGTGGAAATATCTCTTTATAAAAAGAATGGTAGATGCATGGTAGATGGTAGATGTTCCCTGTAAAATAGTTCTCTGTGTGCTGTGCTTTCCTGTCTAATCAATGTGTTTATACCTCAAAAATTTCCTGTCATGATTTGACAATTTCCAATCTGTAATCAAACCGCTGCTGATCGCTGGAAGTAGCGGTATACAAATGTATACTAAATAAAATAAATAAATAAATGGAATAGTCTCACAGTGGATGTACAAGACGAGAACAGTATCTGAATTCAAAAAAGCATAGCAAAAACCAACACAGAAGATCTCTAAAGGAAAAAAAAGGATTATTGTAGTTGATATGTAAAGGGCTGAGTAGTGTGGCAAGGAGGCCTATCCGGAGTCTGGGGGAGGACAAAGAGACAGGGAATTCACCCTAGTAAAGGGCCCCCTTTCACCGAGGCAGGGTAGGAAAGCCACAAACACCTCCAGGAATCAGAAAACTTCCACATGGCCCACATTTCATGCTCCCCCTAGTGGAATGAAAGGGAGAGGATACAGAGCCCAGAACACCTTAGGCAGTGAATTCTCCAAGCACTCAGGTGCCTGAAGTCAGGCTGATTGCCATCACCTGGGTAGGGAGGGGTTGAAGTTAGAGCCCCGGAAGTATAAACCTAGGCCAGAGTATGAGAGAGAAGGATGGAGAGAAGGAGGAGAAGCAGGAAGCCAGACTGCCACGAGCCGAGGCACAGATGCAAGCAAGGGAAGCGTAACTGGTGCTGAGCTGAGCAGAGGAACTGAGCTTCCAAGAGAGGAGAGTGCTAATTGGCATATAGCACGTCTGCAAGAGGGTTTGGAGCCAGGAACAGGAGAGACTCCAAAATTCCCCGAGAGGCTAGCTGAGCATTATGAGCAGGATGGGGAGTCAGAGCCTATGCAGCTGGGAGAGCCTGAGGTAAAGCTAAATGAGGAGGACACTCCCATGGACTGTTCTTTCTGCCAAGCTTTAAACCTGAGGAACAGGGAGAAAACAAGCCAGTCTTGAGAGAGAGTTTGCCAGGAAAAGAAACCCATAGTCCACAGGCTGGGTGGCCGTGAGTCCTTCGTGTTGGTAAAGGGAAAGGTCACAGGGGTCTAAAGAGCAAGCCTGGAAACTGTGATAAGCTTGTTATTTACCTGCTGCTGGAACAAGGACACTGGGGTAAGAAAGTAGCTTTTATAACAAAGCTTTCTTGTGCCCCTGAAGTATATCTGTTGCTTGAAAGTTTTGAAGCTGAGAGAAGCTATACTATCACGGACAGTGAATGTGCTTTTGTTTTGTGCTTTACCCAGCAAGGCTAAAAAGGGAATTATCCTTGCTGTTAAAGACTGTGTATCCTGAGTCATTGAGAACCTTTAAACAACCATTTTTGGGTTTGTGTTTGTTTTCGGAGCGTGCTCTGCTTCACAGAGTCCCTGAGCAAATATCCTGTACGTGGTATGAACGAACCTTTGTGTGTACAAAATAAATTTGACATTTGCCTTACCCCTTGGAGCCCGACTACAGCTTTCTGTTTGATGCACACATACAGCCACACAAAGACTACATTTCCCAGAAGGCACTGCAGGGAAATAGTTTGAAAAAGCTGAAAAAGCAGCCAGCAGAAAGTTCCTCTAAAAACTACACCCCTCTTAGCTAGAGGCGAGTGGTGGTGGCGTGACAGTAGATAGGCCATGTGGTCTTTTATTGCCATGTTTCTATTTTTCCTTCTCTTTTCATACACTCAGACACACAGGAACTCTACTCACAATTCCTGGAACACAATGGTTCTCTCCTCTCAAATTTGTTCTCCTGTCTTTTCCTCCCTTACAAGGCTCTTAAAATATACCCCTTTCCACGGCTGTATTGTTCAAGATAGCCTGGTTACCTGTAGCTGTTCTCTGGAAACAGCAAGCATCAGTCCTCATATATGGGTGACATTGTAATGGAGCCTGCGCGAGAATGCTCCCCAGCTTCCAAAGGAAGCTTTTGGGAGGTCAACCATGCATATGTGCCAATCTTCCCACCTGAAAGAGTCATCTTACCTCGGTATGATGAAATAGCTTAAGCAAGGCAAAAAAAACAACTCCACGGGGAGGAGGGCGGGCAGTGAGGCTTGATTCCTGCTGTTCCCAGGGAACACCTGCTACAAGTGAGTAACTATGCTTTCTCTGGGGCCAAGCAGGAAGTCAGTCCTCACATATGGGATTCCCCAGCTACAGGTTACCATAAAAGCCTGTAAACAGCCTAATGGGGCAACCAGAAAAAACAAAACAAAACAGAGAACAAAAGCATCAACAATTGCTGAAAGGTTCTGAAAGTCAGCATCCAGCATGGACATCAACAGCAGGTCGACTCTATGGTAGCCTGACAGACAGAAGGGCTGGTGGGAAGGTGTTGCCTTAATTCCCAAACAGGTGCTGGAGTACGGCTTGGCTGAAGTTGCTGTCACGTTGGGAATCTCCATCCAGATAGTAATGGGCTATGAAGGTGTGGAGAAAAGATCACATAGCAGTCCTACAGATCTCCAACATGGAAACAGAATGCAAGTTGGCTACCAAAGCAGCCATAGCTCGGACGTTGTGAGCTGTGACAAGGCATTCCAAACTCAGACCAGCTTAAGCAGAAGCAAAGGAGATACAGTCCGCAACCCAAAGCTATTGGAGTCAAAAGAGACAAAGAGCTGGGAGGAATGGTGGTGAGCTTTCGTAAGTTTGAAGTAGAATGCCAGCGCTCTCTTACAATCCAATGTGTGTACAGCAGCCTCAGCCCTTTTGGTGTGAGGTCTGGGAAGAAAGGTGGCTAGTACCACTGACTGATTAAGGTGAAAGGGAGAAACCACCTTAGGAAAAAACTTTAGGGTGCACCTGGATGACCACTCTTTTATGATGAAACCTTGTGTACGGAAGATGCGCCACTAGAGCCTGGAGTTCACCGACTCTTCATGCAGAGGTGACTGCTATTAAGAAAAAGACCTTCCATGTGAGATATTTGAGTAGATAAGAGCTGAGTTGCTCAAAAGGAGCAGAAATCAGCTCCCCGAGCACCACGTTGAGGTCCCACGCCACAGGCGGGGATTTAATCAGAGGCCGAGAGAGCAAGAGGCCTCTCATAAAGCAACTTAGAAGGGGATGTGCAGAAACGGGCTTACCATCTACCTCATGATGATAGGCCGCCACTGCACTGAGATGCACCCTCACAGAGTTCAATTTGAGGTCCAGGTTGGACAGGTGGAATAGGTAAATGAACAAAGACTGCACCGAACAAGAAAAGGGGTTCATCAGAGAATGTACACCATTTAAACGCATAGGAACATCATGTGGAGTCCTTGAGAGAAGCCAGGAGGCTGTTCTCCACTTGGGCTGGTAGGTGGAGTTCTGCAAGATCTACGCGCTCAGCATCCACGCTGTGAGAGTTAGGGAGTGGACGTTGGGGTGAAGAAGACATCCCTTGTCCTCAGATATCAGATCCGGATCGGAACAGACCTGGATTGGTGGCCTCCAAGACAAACAGAGGAGAAGAAAAAAACAGGTCTGTCTGAGCCAGTGTGGGGCAATGAGGATCATGATAGCCTTGTCTTCCTGGAGCTTGAAGAGGGTCCTGGCTGCCAGAAGAGTTGGTGGATAGGCATAAAGCAGTCCCTCACCCAAATCTAGCAGAAAAGCATCGGAAACCATCCGACTGCTGCATGGAACCGTGAAGCACAACTGCGGCACTTGGCCATTGTCCAGTGATCCAAATAGTCTAGGTTTGAGGTGCCTCACATCCAGAAGATGGGCTAACAACTTGACTGTTGAGGGTCCACTCGTGTGGCTCGAGAACCCGGCTGAATCGATCTGCCAAGACATTGAGCTCCCCCCGGCAGATACACTGCTTGAAGAAGCGTGCTGTGAGAAATGGTGAATTTCCAGAGACATACTGTCTCCCAGCAAAGAAGGCACGAGTCCATGCCCCCCTGCTTGTTGATGTAGAACATCACTACTTGGTTGTCGGTCTGGATTAGGACAAACTGGTTGGCGAGCTGCTCTCGAGAAGCCCTGAGCACATTGGAGATGGCACGAAGCTTCAGAAAATTGATCTGATGGAGTCTTTGCCCAGTCATCCAGAGGCCCTGCATTTGGAGACCATGGAGATGACTCCCTAGCCCATCTTGGAAGCATCCATAGTCAGAACCCATTGACACAGAAGGGCTTGGAAGGGAAGTTTCTGGTGCACATTTTGTGATTGTAGCCGCCAAGAGAGGGACTGTTTGAGTAATGACCACCTTGTTCCAGAGGCAACCTGTAACTTGGTGCCACTGCATACAGAGAATACATTGTGCTTGCCTCATCTGTAGACAGGCAAGTGGAGTGACATGAACCGTGGAGGCCATGTAGTTGAGAATGCACAGTATCCCCCTGGCTGTGGTGAATGGATGGGTCTGCAATTCCCTGGCTAGGTGGATGAGTCATAGGGCTTGATCCTCAGGTAGGTAGGCACTGGTCATGGTAGTATCTAGGGGTGCTGAGCGGGCTGCAGATGGGATCTTGGGTAGTTGATGACAAAGCTCAGATGCTTGAGCAGCTGAATCGTGATCCTTGTGGAACATTGGACCTTGTCCGGCATTCAACTAGTCATCTCAGTAGTGGAAGACAAAAATTCCCAGCACCTGGAGAAATACAGCATCAGACACTTTGTGAAGACCCTCATGGCGGAAGCAAGGCCAAAGGGTAGTACTCGGTACTGATAGAATCTCTGCTTCATACTCAGCAGAAAGCACTGACAGCGGAGAAGATGAATGGAGATGTGAGTATAAGCATCCTTGAGATCCAAGAAGCACAGCAGGGAGATCATCTTGAACTTTTCTCACAAGAGGACTCGGTTGAGGGCCCAAAGATCCATTATGGGCTGGAAGCCTCCTGTCTTTTTGGGAACCAGAAAGTAACGGGAGTAAAACTCCTTCCCTACCCGAGAAGGAGGGACCAGCTTGATGGCCAGGTCAGCTAAGAGAACCTGGACCTCCTTCTGGAGGCGTACTTGGTGAGACGGATCAAAGGGATATTCCCCTGGGAAAAAAGGGGGAGGAAGTTGATTGAAGTGCAATAGGTACCACTCCTGAACTATTTTGAGGGCCCAGGAGTCTGATGTTATGGTTGGCCACCTGTGGGCTAAATGGATCAATCTGCCTCCCACCTGAGGTGGAATTGTGATTGGAACAGGAAGGGAGGTCATGCTCCTTAGGAAGGAGTCAAAATCCCTTGTCAGGCTGTGGTTGTGGCGCAGGCTGTGACTTCTGGGGCTTGAGGTGGCGGTGCTGATGACCCTTCTGCTGCTGCCCCTGCTGAGAACCATGATAGGGCTGATATGGCAGGTAGCTTGCATAGTACTTCCTCTTCTTGGGACAGAAAGACTTCTTTCCCGAGGCTTTCTTTTTAGAGGGGTCAGCCATCTTACTAGAAAGTCTGTTCATTGTTAATTGCTCCCGCTCTAACTCTCCTGCCTTGTCCTCCATGGGTTTGCCAAAGAGGTTCTCACCCTGGCAGGGGACATCCACCAGCTTGTCCTACCCCACTGTTTTAAGTCAGAAGACTGCAGCCAAGCTAGGCGATGAGCTCCAATGCCCATGGCAGCCACAGACTCAAAGTCATCATAAGTCACCCTGGTCATATATTTTGAGCATTCTTTAGTCCTGGAAACAAGCCCACGGTAACACACAGCCCATTCCTCTGGAACAACAGTCAAGAAATCAAACAGATTGCCCGCTAGATCCCTGCAATACATACCTATGTAGAGTTGATAGGCTTGAGTACGGGCCACCAACATGGAACCCTGGTAGCACTTTCTGTCAATGTCATCCAAGGTACTGGTCTCCCTGCCTGAGGACATGGAGGAGTGGGTCTTAGTGCTCTTGATTCTCCGCATGGCCAACACCATGATTATGGAATTGTGCGAAAGCTGTAGTTTCTCAAAGCCTGGGTTCTTATGGACTCGATACATGGAATCCAGGCATCTACTCACCGGGTCATGGTGAGGGGACTCTCCTACGTGCAAAACAGCAGTCACTCAAGGATCCTGTGAACAGGAACAGTGATAGCCTCCTTGGGGGGGAGGAGGGTACTGGAGGATCTCCTACCCTGGACTCCTCTGCAGCTTCATTGGAAAAAGGCAAGGCATTGACTGTGTCCCTCACAAACTCATGGAAGGAGATATCCTCCAGTGGGGATTTCCTGCACTCATAAGGTGGAGAGGGATCCAAGGGGATGTCTCGATGGTGCTTGGGCACCGGGGATTCCTCCTCTGTTTCCCACCCATCGGTATCACAGTAAGTGAGGAAATTGAACTACCGAAGTCATTCCTCATGGGGTCAACGGTGAGAGGAGGATGGAGTCAGAGGCTCTGGATGGTCTGGCCCGGAGGCGCTCGGGGGAGAACCCCGGGGCACTGAAAGGGACTTCGACCACCTGTCTGAGCCATTTTCCCAGGCTGGGAAGAGCATGGAGCTCCAGGATGGGCTGCACCCCGACAGCAAAGCACCTGCTATAGACGAGGCCACCCTCAGCACCGAAGAACCAGAGGGTATCATGTCTTTGCAGAGAGTCCTAGGCAGCCTGTGAGGCCAAGAATGCAGCCAAGCTGTGCTAGAGGGCCTGCATGCGCTTGGCTAGAAGTATGGTGTCAGAGTGCATGGGAACCGGGTCAGCAACCGCGATCTCTAGTGTCTGTACCCTTGTTGAGGACTCCACGATGGTGACAGTATCGGAGAGTCACCTGATGGCCCTCCTGGATCTTGGGAGGCAACATATCCTGGGTCTCGGCCTCCCCCCTTGACTTTGACGGGTGGAAGTTTGTTCCTTCTGGGGCTGTCCCTTCTATCAAGTGAGGCTTAAGCATCAATCCTCCTCGCTCCCTTTCATTTGTCTCTGGTCTAGAGCACTGTCAGAGATCCTACTGACTCTAGAAGATAGGCTCCAAGTAAGCTTGGTAAAAAGGAACCACCATTGGTGAAGACAAGGACAAGCAAAGACCAAGTATCAAAACCATGCATGACCTTTTTCCTCCAAAACAGGGCATTTTATAAACTAGGGAATCCTCTAGCGCCTCCTCTAGGCTCTTCCCAAGAGAATCCAGCTAGAAAATTCCTAGGGGCCTACTTCCTTATGCTTAGTGCCCTCGGGTCACGTAATCAAAATGAAGATATTATGTAACTGAAATGTCAGTGTATTTCTAGCAAACCATAGTAAAATCAAAATACTTTAAAACGTATTTCAGAGCTCAAAGTTTAATTCATTTTAAGATACAATAATTTTAATACAGAGTATTGTTCATGAACAAGCAGAAAGAAGCCTTCGCCTACAGGTGACGTCCCCAACGGAGACCCACACAGGAAGACTCCCTAGCTTGCATTGGAAACTTATGGGAGCCTCCATCACATATGCACGCCTCCCTTCCTGCTTGCTGTGGCACCATCTTATCCTCAGTCTGCTTTTTTCACGGAGCCTAACGGACATGTTCCAGTTCACTGCTGAAAATGTTTTTCTTTTCGGGCCATTCGGGGTTATCAATTTCTTGTTTTTTCTTGTCTAACCGCCTGTCATCAGTACACCAGCTCCTGCTGGCACCGGTCCATCGTTTTTTTAGCTCCTTCTGTGCCTCTGGAAGTTTTTGCTTTTCCATGACTTTTTTTTGCTGGTCAGTATTGAGCCCTTTGATTTTGCAGTGGCCATTTTTCCAGTCATGTCGAAACCGGCCAGTGGTTTCAAAAAGTGCTTTGGACTTGGATCCTCAGCACCAGTGTCGACATCCTCGCCGGGCTCTGCCGAGGCCTCAGCATCACGTGGTGCCTGTGCTAACTTGGATGTATCATCTGCCTCATTGACGTCAAAGGGATGGCTGGGAAACATGACAAGCATGAGCATCGGCATGACGTTGAGGGCAATGGCCAGGAGTGATTTGCAAAGGTTCCCTAGTGGGAGAAGTCGACTACCAAGACCTGGGAGGGCCACCGGCAATCTCTTGATACCCTGACCATCATGAAGTCCCCGGAATGGGTGCCAGAGTTAGTGGCTGAAATCATTGTACCGGCTCTGATACCTTCGAAAGCAGTGCTGACCAAGTGTCTTAGGGCCCTCAAGACACACATGGTGGTTTTTTTGGCTGCACGAGTTCCAGTGACCCTGCCTCCTTAGGTTGCATGACCAGTAGCAATGCTCCAGATCTTGAAAACCCATGCCCTCCCTACTGAGCCAGGGACGTTGGGTTGGTGGTCGGAGTCCACTCCGGTTCCAACCACCATCTCCTTTGTCTAGTATCTCAGGCTCTGATGCCCTGACACACAGCCACCCAAGGGAGAACTGGCATCAGTCCCTGCAGCACCAGTCATCCCCGCTGGAGAAGAGGTGGTGCTGTGAGGAGACCCGGAGGTACTTTGACTTCTTCTCGGAGTCTAAATCTGAGGGATGAGGAACAGGAGTTGCTGGCCACTGAGAGGGAGTCCCCCAGCATCCCCTCAGAGCCCTACTTGCCGTACATCATCCTGGACATGGTGAAGGCCATTTCCTTCTCACTCAAGGTGGAAGATGAGCTGAGGGCAGGGAGTTGGAGATCCTCCAGTACTCCTCGGCACCCAAGGAGGCCATCACAGTGCCGGTGCATAGCATTTTGCAGTGGCCCCTACTTCAGATTTGGGAGACTCCCATGATGGTTCTGGCCATCAGCCACTGATTTGGCTCAATGTACTGGGTGCAGAAGGCCCCCAAGTTCGAGAAGCCTCAACTGCCACACCACTGTCTGGTGGTGGAGTCTGCCATTCAGTGTATTAAGAGCTCAAAGACCTACTCTTCACTCTGAGCTAGGAGCAAAGAACCCTCTATGGCTTTGGAAGATGGTGCTTTCAGGGCTCCATGCTGGTTGCCCGCATCTTGTCTTACCAGCTCTACATGAGAATGTTCTTGAAAGACATCATGGGGGACCTCATTGAGTTTAGCTCCCTCATCCCCGGGGAGCACCTGGAGGCCTTCCACACCCACTGTTCCCTCTAAGCTGTGCGCGTGTGCGCACGCACACACCTCACCGAGCGAGCGCACATACTTTACAACAGAGCGCACAAAATTACGGTTCTGATTCTGATAGAAAACAACAGACGTCTTAAAATTTAAAAGTTATGATTGTAATTACTAGAAATTTTCCGCTTCATTTAGTAATTGTCTATTTTCATTTAATTTTATTAAAATCAATGTGGTGTACATACTGCATTCTGATGTGTAGTCAAATTTTAAAGTATATAACTCAGTGTGTCATTATGTGGCGCACAAAAATTTAACCTTACTTCAAAAGCTGCACAGCTGATATTTCATGCGCACACAGTCTACAGAAAATTAGAGGGAACATTGTCCACACCCTGGTGGGCCATGGATGGGATATGTCCAAATACATTATATGAGCCACCTATGACGCAGTTGGCATCAGGGTATATAGGCTGGCCAGACCTGGCTCCAGTCCTCCCACCTAGAGCAATGGGTCCAGGATAATCTGGTGGATGTGCTGTGTAAGGGTGAGAACCTCTTTGGCAAGCCAATGGAGGAGAGGGCAGCTGAGATAGAGATGGAGCAGATGACTATCACCCGGCTCTTGCGCAAGATGGCTGATCCCTCTAAGAAAAAGCACCAAGGGAAAAAACTCTTCTACCAGCCCAAGCACTGATACTACCAGATCCCCAGGGAGCTCAGCCCAAGACGCAGGCCCTAAGCCACAGAAGGTTCAGCCTGTGCCACAGCCACAGCCAGAGGCAGATTTTTGACACCTTCCTCCAGAGCATAGCCAATCACCTGCTCACCAAGAGGGTGCCCCCTCAGGTAGGTGTTCGGCTCGTTTACTTCGCGCACAGGTGGTCTCTCATCATCATGAACATCTGGGTACTGCAGATCATGCAGGACTTCAGGTACCTGAACCATTTTATGGTTTGTGAGAAGTTCAAGATTGTCTCCCTGGGTACATTGCTCTCATACCTCCTCAAGAGCGATTGGCTATACTCCTTGGATCTGAAGGATGTGTACACACACATCCTGATCCATCCCCATCACAGGAAGTACCTGCGCTTCATGCTGGGGGGCCAGCACTTCCAGTACAGAGTGCTGCCCTTCAGGCTGATTTCGGCCCCTAAGGTCTTCACAAAGTGCCTGGCAGTGGTCGCCACCTACCTCCATGCCCTGGGGGGTCTTCGTCTTACCCTACTTAGGCAATTGGCTTATAAAAACTTCCAAGCTGGATGGCATTTGGCCCACCTGACAGTTCAGATGGTTGAGCAGCTGGAGTTTGTTGTAAACTACCCTAAGTCTCATCTTCAGCTATTGCAGCAGTTAGAGTTCATCGAGGCTCTCTTGGATACCACACAGGCCAGAGCCTTTCTCCCAATGGACTGCATGCAGCAGCTCATAGAGGTAGTCACTGCCATCCATCAGAGGTGGCACACATCGTCTCGAAGGATGCTGCGCATGCTGGGCCACATGGCCTCCATGGTACATGTGACCCAGCTAGCTCACCTCAGGATATGCCAGGCTCAGTGGACTATGAGCACACAGTGGTGACAGGTCACAGGCCATCTCAGGGACTGGGTAGTGGTTACCATGCCCCTCACAGAGTCCCTACAGTGGTGAATGGAACACCACCACTTGCTCAGAGGTCTTCCTTTTCAGTCAACACCGTCTCACTGGACGCTCACCACGGAAGCGTCTAAGTCAGGCTGAGGCACTCATATTGATGGCCTGTGAATGCTGCAGGACAGCCTACAACAGATAAATTTCCTGGAAGTGTGAGCTGTCGCACATGCCCTCAAAGCATTCCAGGCACACCCGGCCAACTAAGTTGTTCTGATTCAGACAATCAGGTGGCAATGTTTTTATTAAGAAGGGACCCAGGATATCAATGCTTGAACCAATACAAGCATTGTGGAACCTGTGTCCCTTGGGGAAACTGCTAGGTACGTATGACCTAGATTGGCCACTGTTGGAAACAGAATACTGGGCTTGATGGACCTTGGTCTGACCCAGTATGGCATATCTTATGTTCTTATGTAATGTTCTATATCAACAAGCAGGGCATGGGATCATACCACCTGTGCTGGGAGGTGGTGCGCCTCTGGAAGTTCACCATGGCCCATGGCATGGAGCTGAGAATGACTTACCTGCTAGGAGAGCTCAATACCCTGGTGGACCACCTCAGCAAGGTCCTCCAGTCGCACGAATGGACCCTCACCAAGAGGGTGGTGGAACACATCTTTCAGGAGTGGGGCACTCTGACAATGGATCTCTTCACCTCACTGAACAATGCTCAGATGAATCACTTTTGCTCCTGCATGACTTCCAGGGACAGACTGCCCTCAGATGCCTTCCTCGTGGATTGGGGTGCTCTATGCATACCCTCCGATCTTGCTGGTGGTGATGATGTTGCCCAAGCTCCAGGTGGACAAGGGGACAATAATATGCATCATCCCACACTGCTCCAGGCAGCCATGGTTCTCCCTGTTGCTTCAGTTCTCCCATCGGGAGCCCCTTAGGATGGTTTATGACTCCGACTTCATCTCTCAGGAGGGTGGAACCCTACTTCATCCCACTGTCAGATCCCTGGCCCTCAAGGCTTGGATGCTGAGCAGGTAGTTCTGTCAAAGCTTAACCTGCCAGAGGAGGTAACTGATGTCCTCCTGGCCTCCCCGCAGAGATTTAACATGACACTCCTAAGCCTTCAAGTAGCAGAGATTCTTGTTCTGGTGCACCGATAAGGCACTGGATCCCTTCTCCAGGTCAGTGGAAAACTTGCTGGAGTACCTCCTGTATCTCTCTAATTTGGGCCTAAAGTCCAACTCAGTCAGGGTACATCTGAGCATGACTGGTACCTACCATTGCGGCTTGGAGGGTAAGCCCATCTCCGCTCAGCTGCTGTGGTCCATTTCATGTGGGGTATGCTCCTGTCTAAGCCTACAATTAAGCACCCGCCAGTGATGTGAAATCTAAATGTGGTACTGGGACAGCTCTTGTCAGCGTCTTTCGAGCCGTTAGTGACCTGACCTGGAAGGGTGTGTTCCTGATGGCGCTCACCTTGACTCGCCAAGTCAATGAGCTTCAGGCCTTGGTGGCTCACCTGCCATATACAAGGTTCCACCATAACTGGGTGGTGCTGCATACCCACCCGTGCTTCTTGACTAAGGTAGTCTCAGTTTTCCATCTCAATAAGTCAGTGGTTTTGCCCACCTTTTTTCCCAGGCCTCATGCCAACAGGGCGGAAGCCCAACTGCACACATTGGGCTGTAAATGTGCGCTGGCCTTCTACCTTCAGCGGACCAGAACACACTGTCATTCTACATGGCTCTTCGTCTCTTTTGACCCCAGCAAGCTGGGTGTGGCTATCTCCAAACATACACTGTCCATTTGGGTAGCAGATTGCATTTCCTTTGCCTATGTTCAGACAGGTCTGACCCTCGAGGGCCATGTCATGGCCCACAATGTCCGGGTCATGACTTCCTCCGTGGCCAATCTGTGCTCGGTTTCTACACAGGAGATTTCCAGGGCTGCCACGTAGTCCTCTCTCCACACCTTCACAGTCCACTCCTGTCTGGATGGGGATTTCCTGCATGACAGTAACTTTAGTCAAGTGTACTCCGGCATCTGTTTGGGACATAGTTTCAACTCCTTCCCACCGACCCTTCTGTCTGTCCTTGCTACGGAGTCATCCTGATGTGGATGTCTGCCATGGGCGCTGAATCACTTGAGTCCCAAGTACGGACTACACATGCTGTTTCTTCTGGTTATTGCCCTGTTGGGCTATTTTTCATGTTCGGTAGGCTGTAGCTTGGGAGACCCAAACGTGAGGACTTCTTCCTCCTTGTTCATGGAGAAAGCATAGTTACTCACCGGTAGCAGGTGTTCTCTGTGAACAGCAGGAATAAGTCCTCACAACCCTCCCACCTCCTCGTGGAGTTGTTTTGGCTACTAGCTTTTGTATCTTACTGAGGATAAGATGGCGCTGTGGCAGGCATGGGCATGCGTGATGGAGGCTTCCAAAAGCTTACAATGGTAACTGGAGAGTGTTCCTGCACGGGGCTCCATCGAGGATATCATCCATATGTAAGGACTTATTCCTGCTGTTCATGGATAACACCTGTTACAGGTGAGTAACTACACTTACTGTATATATGCACAGACAAAGCAGATCTGGTGAGTAAGTATTCTAAAGGAATATTATATTTTCTCATGTACTCATGGAGGGAAAATTTTATAGTAAGCTGCCCAATTTGAGTACAAGAGTAGTGTATAGGTTACACCAGTTTTAAAAGGGAACAGATGCACATAGTTTCCTTTTTTAATAGAACTTGCACATACTCACCCCAACCCTTGGACATGTGCAAGTTTGCTGGTTGATATTATGTACTTATGCACACATAGGATCAAAGATGCTGGTCGTCCTAAGCAAGTTCTTCTATCTTACACCCCCAAGATTTTGATATTTAAATTCAATCATGATCATCCCCGGTATCGACTGGGTCAGTGTCACAGCAGGACAAGCTAAAGAGATAAAGTTTCTAGATGAAATAAATGACTGCTTCTTGGAGCAGCTGGTTCATGAAGCGACCAGAGGGGAAGCCATACTGGAACTAGTCCTTAGTAGAACGCCAGATCTGGTGGAAGAAATAAGGGTGTTGGGACCACTTGGCAATAGTGATCATAGTATGATCATGTTTGATTTAATTAGTGGAGGACAGATAGTAAAGGAATCCACAGTACTACCTTTTAACTTTCAAAAGGGAGACTATGATAGAATGAGGAATATAGTTAGGAAAAAACTAAAAGGAGCGGTTCCAAAGGTTAAAGACTTACAGCAAGCTTGGGTGTTATTTAAAAATACTATCCTCGAAGCCCAGACCAGCTGTATTCCACACATTAAGAAAAGTGGAAGAAAGTCCAAAAAACTGCCAGCATGGTTTAAAGGTGAGGTCAGAGAGGCTGTTGCTGCCAAAAAAGCAACCTTCAGGAAATGGAAAAAAGAGCCAAATGATGAAAACTGGAAACAGCACAAGCACTGGCAAGTTAAATGCAAAGCATTGATAAGGCAGGCAAAGCGGGAATTTGAGAAGAAACTTGCTACGGAAGCAAAAACACGAAATAAAGACTTTTTCAAGTACATTCGTAGCAAAAGGCCTGTGAGAGAGTCAATTGGACCATTAGATGATAGAGGGGTAAAAGGGGCAGTAAGAGGAGACAAGGCTATAGCAGAGAGACTGAATGAATTATTTGCTTCGGTCTTTACTGAGGAAGATGTAGGGATGTTACCCAAGACTGAAGTGGTATTTAAAGGTGATACTGCAGAGGAATTGAGAGAAATATCGCTACACCGGGAAGATATATTACAACTATTTGATAAACTGAATAGTAGCAAATCACCTGGACCGGATGGTATACATCCCAGAGTGTTGAAAGAACTGAAATATGAGATTGCGAACTTTCATTAAAATCATCTGTAATACCTGAAGATTGGAGGGTCGCCAACGTAACACCAATTTTTAAAAAGGGTTCCAGGGGTGACCCGGGAAATTACAGACCGGTGAGCCTGACGTCAGTACCGGGGAAAATGGTAGAAACCATCATAAAGAACAAAATTACACAGCATGTAGATAGTCATGGCCTAATGGGAGACAGCCAACATGGCTTTAGACAAGGAAGATCTTGTCTTACTAATCTGATATTTTTTTTGAAGGTGTGCATAAACAGGTAGACAAAGGTGAGTCGGTTGATATAGTGTATCTGGACTTTCAGAAAGCTTTTGACAAGGTCCCCCATCAGAGACTTTTGGCGAAGCTAAAAAGTCATGGGATAGGAGGCAGTGTACTATTGTGGATCGGGAACTGGTTAAAAGATAGAAAGCAGAGGGTAGGGCTAAATGGCCAATATTCCCAATGGAAAAAGGTGAATAGTGGAGTACCCCAGGGATCTGTACTGGGTCCGCTACTTTTTGACATATTCATAAATGACCTGGAAAAGGGAATAACTAGTGAAGTTATCAAATTTGCAGATGACACAAAACTGTTTAAAGTTGTTAAAACCCAAGAGGATTGTGGAAAACTGCAGGAGGATCTGGATAAATTGGAAGACTGGGCATCCAAATGGCAGATGAAATTTAATGTGGACAAGTGCAAAGTTATGCACCTAGGAAAGAACAACCCACATTATAGTTACACGATGCAAGGCTCCACATTAGAAACCACCACCCAGGAAAAAGATTTAGGAGTCATCGTGGATAACATGTTAAAACCCTCCGCCCAGTGTGCAGCGGCGGCCAAGAAAGCAAATAGAATGCTAGGTATCATAAGGAAAGGGATGGAGAATAAAACAAAGGATATTATAATGCCTCTGTATCGCTCCATGGTACGACCGCACCTTGAATATTGTGTGCAATTCTGGTCACCGTATCTTAAAAAGGACATAGCGTTATTAGAAAAAGTGCAGAGAAGAGCCACCAAATTGGTGAAGGGGATGGAAGGCTACTCCTATGAAGAGAGGCTAAAAAGGTTAGGGCTCTTTAACCTGGAAAAGAGACAGCTGAGGGGAGATATGATAGAGGTCTATAAATTAATGAATGGAGTGGAATGGATAAATGTGGATCAGTTGTTTACGCTATCAGAATATAGAAAGACTAGGGGACATGTAATGAAGCTACAGGGTAAACTATTTAAGACAAATAAGAGAAAATATTTTTTCACTCAACGTGTAATCAAACTCTGGAATCTGTTACCGGAGGATGTGTAAGGGCTGTTAGTATAGCTGGGTTTAAAAAAGGTTTGGACAAGTTCCTGGAGGAAAGGTCCATAAACCACTATTAAAAAGGGACCCAGGATATCAATGCTTGACCCAGTACAAGCATTGTGGAACCTGTGTCTTTTGGGGATATTGCTAGGTACGTATGACCTAGATTGGCCACTGTTGGAAACAGGATACTGGGCTTGATGGACCTCGGTCTGACCCAGTATGGCATGTCTTATGTTCTTATCCCAACACCACCTCTCAGAAGCAACTGCCTAGTCTTGCCTAATAGGTGGGCAGGCCCTGCACACACATTTTATAAAATACACACATAGGTGGAATCCTGCTCAAGCCCCACTCTCAAACACCTCTGAACCAACACATGTATTCAGGATGCATGTGCATATAGTTAGATGCCTACATCCTGGGCAATTTTATAAAAGGCAATTTCTGAGGGATAAGAGGGATACCACCCAATGTCATGGGGTGAACTGACTTACAGACAGGGACTTAGGCCCATTTCTATGTGAGAACTACAGACCAATTGCAAGAACCCTTATCCTAGAAAAAATTGTAGAATCAGTTGTAGTTAACACTCCAACAGCATCTTGAAGATTATGACTTACTAGCGTATTCTCAGTCCTCTTTCTTGTTACCAACTATCTTAAATGAACTTTATATTATTATGGATAGAGGGGACTCTGCCATCCTCATGCAGCTAGATTTATCCTCAACGATTGACATGATTTGCAATTATCTCCTCTTCCAAACACTAACCAAAATAGGCCTAACTGGCAAATTGTTAAAATGGTTCTAGGGTTTCTTAAAAACTAGATCACTAAAAGTATGCAGGAAAGATGAGATATCACAACCCTGGTTCCTAACCTCTGAAGTGCCACAGGGATCCCCCTTTTGTCACCAATTCTGTTCATTGTATTCCTACATTCTTTAGGGAAACACCTCAGAGACCAAGAACCTGCAACTGCTTTCTATTCCTATTTAGATGACATCATACTACTACTTCCAATCAATAACTCAATGGACACATTTCATGCGTTTGTCTCACTACTTCAATCTGATCCACAGCTGGAGGTTAACCTACAAATTTAAAATGAACCCCAAGAAAACTAATCTATGGGTAAACTCTAAGACAGAAATAGCCCCAAGGAATCCCTACACTGGGAGTAATCGAAGTGAAATATAGCACCAAAATCAAACTACTGGTCATTCTCATCAATTTCAATCTTACTATGGGCCCAAAAATCTCAGCATGCTCCAGGAAGCTCTTCATCACTTTAAGAATGCTTAGTCATCAGACTACTTCAGCACAGATCAATCTAGATTAATGCAATATAGTCTATCTAGGGCTTGCTAAACAGTGCATTATCCAATTACAAACTCTTCAAAGTATGGTGGCCAAATTGATTTTCAGAGTCTCTAGATGGGATAATGCCCCCCCCCCCAATCTTGAAAAATAAACTCTCCCATTGTAAGGAAAATCTACTTTTAAGGGACCGATATTCAGCAGTGGTCAGCACGCTTAAAGCCGCTGTCACCACTTTAATTTATACGCAGACATTGAGCATTGAATATCTGGTATGCCTGGATAGCATTTTAGCTATCCGGTCAGCAGTGATATTCACCTATTTGGACAGTTAAACCAGCTAAAATTAGGCCTGCTTTTATGTCAACTAACTTTAGCCAGTTTAAGGTAGCCAGACAGCAGCTGAGTATTGGCACTGGTTGATTGAGTCTGCTGCCACCCCCAGAATGCCCGATGCTAAGCGCTTAGCATCGGGCATACAAACCGGATAGCAGGGGATATTCAGCGGATAGGTCTGCCAACCAGTTAAACTGCTTTGAATATGCCATCCTAAGTTTCTATTTGATTTTTAAAATCAAAGTGGGCATTGCATCATTCTATATGTCTAACTTCATTCAGAACTACACCCCATGAAGACATGGATCCATGGAAACTTGCAAAATCTTGATCCCTCCCCCAAACTATTCTGCCTATTGGACACATAGAAAAAGGCAATCACGATAGCTGCTCCAAAGACTTGGAATAACTTACTGCCTAGCATAAGACAGATATCTCATGCCATATTCAGAAAATCCCTGAAAACATGTATCTCCCGGAAATTGTCTTAACTCTTAGAACTTACCACATCAAATTAACTCAGATGATTACTTTTAAATCCTAAGTGCTGAACAACTCTCAAAATCTACTGCAATTAATGTATTCAAACACATCTCTCTAAAGCACTTAAATGCCGATTGATTCTTACCTTCCTATCTCCTGTTTGTATCTATAATGTCTTGACACGTCATTGTAATCTGCTATGAGCTTTAGCCATAATAGGGTTGATGCAGAATATAAGCAACTGTATTAAATAAAATTAAATTTTACATGTAAAAATAACCCAGGATTCAGTATGTTAACCATCCTTCAAGCATTGCTCCAAACAGTGCGGAAACAATGAATTTTCAGAATACTTGAGTAAATCTCTTTTTGAGCATTCTACACTTCTTTCTTTGTGGTAAACAGTTTGCAAAGGGAAGAACCTTAAGGTCACTGACTAGAAGCTATGTCTATGCTCAAAGTTAAGCTATCGATTCATTTTTGGGCAGCCAGATACTGGCCAACACTGAAGAAAAGGAGGGCATATTCACTGGCACCAGCGGCGGGTGCGATTAAAATGGCTGGCCATTGCCTCTTTAATGCCTAGATATTCAGTGCTGGGGCCATATCCAGTCAGCAACACTGAATTTCTGTTATCTCTGGATAGCTATTTAACTAAATGGTCAGCGGCGATATTCAGCCACTGACTGGATAGCTAAAGCAGCTGAAGTTAGGCCAGCTTTTTTTCTTCCTAACTTTAGCCAGTTTAGGTTATCGGCGCAGTATCACTGCTGACCGGCTAACTGTAGGTGCCACCTCTGCTCCGACGCTAACTACTTAGCTGGTTTTGGAGCGCATATTCAGCAGCACAAACTGGGTATATGCAACCGAATATCCCACTCAGTGGGATTAATGCGGTTCGCAAACCATGTTAATCCCTTTGAATATGCCCCCCCCCCATCTTTATATAAGATAATGCTTAGAAAAGGTTTGTGACCCCTCAGAATAGTCTTGTATTTTAGTGCAATTTATACTGAAAATATGATTACATCCTAATCTAAACCATATTACAGAAAAGAAAGCTGTTGAACTAGCAGCAGCTATGAATGAAGTCAACACCTGGTTGGAACCATGAACCTGGAAGTATTGCAGCTAAAAGAGAGCAGAGCTGCAGGAATCAAAATAGAAGCTGCTGCTAAAGACTACAGTTGGGGCAGCACTAAGGGTCAAGTAGGAAAGAGTCTGGCAGGAAAAAGAGCTACACAGGAAATCCCCCCCCCCCCCCCTCCGAGAGCGCCGCAGCACAGAAAATTAGATTCCCCCGGAAGAGATGAGGAGGAACCATTGTTTAAAATTTGTTTAAAACACCTTTATAAACCAATACAACAAACACGTGTCCAACAAACATGTTAACCAGAAACAATATAACCAGTCCCCAGGACAATATCGTTCCAAAATATCCAGGTACATTTTATTTTATTTTGTTCCTAATCTATTCCCCAAACTCCTATCCTCCTACCCACCTTGCCTTAATGCAGCACCCCAGAGGAAAAAAAAACAAAGGAGGAAGAAAAGTTCACAAACAGAAGAGACTGTCATATTTCTTTTAATAAATGTACTATGTTATTATACCCAGGATCTATAGTGGTTCAACCAAGTAAATTGTCTCTCCTTCATTCATCAACAAAGCACCCGTCTGGCATAATTCAAACCATGCAGTCATGTCATCAACAGGGCACCAGAAAAATCTTCTGAATAACATACCCACAGGTAGGGCAGGTGTAAGGGTATGAAGCACCCTAGTCAAACCTTATTCTTTGTGCCCTCCTGCTTCAGCCCCTGCTCTGATTGCGACTGCAGCTGCCCCTCACTAGGAAATGCAGCAGCATTAATGCTTTTAAACAGCACCAAAGTTACCTTCAGCTCCGGCGCTGTGGTGCTGTTCCTGCTTCTGTCCCCTTCCGATTACACTTCCTGTTTGCCTGGCGGCAGAAGTCGCTTCATCCCGGTGAGAGGTGGCAGTGGGTGCCCCCTGACGGCCAGTGCTCTAGGCAACTACCTAATTTGCCTAATGGTAGTGCCAGCCCTGCCCAGAGGTGCTACAGAGCCCCTTGTGTACTTTAAGCTCGAATGAGGGAGGGGCTATGTTATATTTTTTTTGAAGGTGTGAATAAACAGGTAGACAAAGGTGAGTCAGTTGATATAGTATATCTGGACTTTCAGAAAGCCTTTGACAAGGTCTCTCATTAAAGACTTTTGGCAAAACTAAAAAGTCATGGAATAGGAGGCAGTGTACTATTGTGGATCACGGACTGGTTAAAAGATAGAAAGCAGAGGGTAGGGCTAAATGGCAAATTTTCCCAATGGAGAAAGATGAATAGTGGAGTACCCCAGGGATCTGTGCTGGGTCTGCTGCTTTTTAACATATTCATAAATGACCTGAAAATGGGAATAACGAGTGAGGTTATCAAATTTGTAGATGAAACTATTTAAAGTTGTTAAAACTCATGAGGATTGTGGAAATTAGCAAGAGGATCTTGATAAATTGGAAGACTGAGCATCCAAATGGCAGATTAAATTTAATGTGAACAAGTGCAAAGTTATGCACCTAGGAAAGAACAACCCAAACTATGGTTACACGATGCAAGGTTCTGCATTAGGAACCACCACCCAGGAAAAAGATTTAGGCGTCATCGTGGATAACATCTTAAAACCCTCTGCCCAGTGTGCAGCGGTGGCCAAGAGAGCAAATAGAATGCTAGGTATCATAAGGAAAGGAATGGAAAATAAAACAAAGGATATTATAATGCCTTTGTATCGTTCCATGGTGCTACCACACCTTGAACAGTGTGTGCATTTCTGGTCCACGTATCTTAAAAAGGATATAGCACTATTAGAAAAAGTACAGAGAAGAGCCACCAAAATGGTAAAGGGGATGGAGGATACCCCTATGAAGAGAGGCTAAAAAGGTTAGGGCTCTAAAACCTGGAAGAGGTGGCTGAGGGGAGATATGATAGCAGCCTATAAATTAATGAATGGAGTGGAACGGGTAAATGTAGATCGATTGTTTACGCCTATTTAAGGCTGATAAGATAAAATATTTTTTCACTCAACGTGTAATCAAACTCTGGGATTCGTTACCGGGGGATATAGTAAAAGGGTTTGGACAAGTTCCTGGAGGAAAGGTCCATAAACCATTATTAAAGGCAACCTGGGAAATCTGCTGCTTGCCCCAATACAAGCATTGTGGAACCTGTGTCTTTTGGGGAAACTGCTAGGTACTTGTGACCTAGATTGGCCACTCTTGGAAACAGGATACTGGGCTTGATGGACCTTGGTCTGACTCAGTATGACATATCTTATGGGCTGACAATTTACTGTTGATCATGGATACGATGAAACTATAATTATTTTATGAAAAGAAATGTGGCATTAACAAGGCCTCTAAGCAAGTACATTTTTGAAGAGAAAAATAATGCAAAAATTACTTTAAAAACAAGATGCGTGTAAGTGGGCCCTTGACCTAGTGGTTGCAGTATTTGTAATCTTTCACAGCAATTTCAATAAGACAGTCCAAATGTTCAATACTGAGGGAACTTGGGGACGTTCTAGCAACTCCACTGACTGACCTTTTCAATGCCTCATTGGAGTCGGGAGTGGTGCCAAAGGACTGGAGAGAGGCTCATGTGGTGCCTTTACACAAAAGCGGAAGTAAGGATGTGGTTGAAAACTACAGGCCTTTTAGTTTAACTTCGGTGGTGAGTAAATTATTGGAAACGCTGCTGAAAGAGAAATTAGTGAGGTTTCTGGAGTCCAGCGGATTGCAGGATCCGAGGCAGCATGGATTCACCAGAGGCAGGTTTTGTCAGACAAATCTGATTGATTTCTTTGACTGGGTGACCAGGGAGTTGGACCGCGGGAGAGCTCTAGCTGTGGTGTATTTAGATTTCAGTAAAGCCTTTGACACTGTTCCTCACAGGCGACTTATAAACAAACTGAGCACCCTAGGGATGGACCCTAAAGTTACTGCTTGGGTTAGAAATTGGTTGGGTGGGAGGCGACAAAGAGTACAAGTAAATGGAGCTCACTCTGAGGAGAAGGATGTTACCAGTGGTGTGCCCCAGGGATCTGTCCTTGGTCCGATTCTTTTTAACATCTTTGTTAGTGATATAGCGGAAGGGTAAGGTTTGCCTCTTTGCGGATGATACCAAAATCTGCAATAGAGTAGACACCCAGGAAGGTGTAGATAACATGAGGAGGGATCTAGCTAAACTTGAAGAATGGTCTAGAATTTGGCAGCTGGGATTTAATGTTAAAAATGTAAGGTCATGCATTTGGGCTGCAGCAATCCAAGGGAGCAATATAGTATAGGGG
This sequence comes from Ichthyophis bannanicus, assembly GCA_033557465.1. Lineage (NCBI taxonomy): Eukaryota > Metazoa > Chordata > Amphibia > Gymnophiona > Ichthyophiidae > Ichthyophis > Ichthyophis bannanicus. The sequence goes on from CM066034.1 coordinate 211,215,904, forward strand.
GTGAAGTACTTTTGTCCACTAAAGAAGAGTGGGACCTAGGCGTGGTTGTGTCTGATGATCTTAAAGTAGCTAAACAGGTAGAAAAGGCGATGGCAAAAGCTAAAAGGATGCTTGGGTGCATACGGAGAGGAATGGCTAGCAGAAAAAAGGAGGTGATATTGCCTCTCTATAAGTCTTTGGTGCGACCTCATTTGGAGTATAGTATGCAATTCTGGAGACCACACCTTCAAAAGGATGTGAACAGGATGGAGTCGGTGCAGAGGGTGGCTACTAAAATGATTAGTGGTCTTCATTATAAAGCATATGAGGACAGACTGAAGGATCTTAATATGTACACCTTAGAGGAAAGGTGGGATAGAGGTGATATGATTGAGATGTTTAAATACCTCCGTGGCATAAATGTTCAGGGAGAGAGCCTCTTTCAATTGAAAGCAAGTTCTGCTACGAGGGGACATGGGATGAGGATGAAGGGAGATAGATTCAGGAGTGATATGTGGAAATATTTCTTTACGGAAAGAGTAGTGGATCCATGGAATAGTCTCCCACTGGAGGTGGTAGAGATGAGGATAGTAACTGAATTAAAAAAAGCATGGGACAAACACAGAGGATCTCTAAAGGTAAAAAGGGGACTGTTGTAGTTGTTGATATGGAAGGACAGACTAGATAGGCCATGTGGTCTTTTTCTGTCATCATATTTCTATGTTTCTTTGTTTCAATGGTCAATTTATTCCTATGTATTGTTTCACAACATTCATTGTTGAAAATGTAGATGCATAGGTGTATGTACTGACAAAGCATTTTTTTGCACACAGTATTTCACACAAAGGAATTATGTATCAGGGACCTAATGTTCCATAAATTCACTCTCCAGGCAAATTTTGGGAATGCGATCTCTTATCGCTGAAAATGAGCTCTGAGAAAACAATCTACTTTTTGTGATGTGTCACATACTTGTGACCTAAACTGACCACTGTCAGAGCTGGATGCTGGGCTCGTTGGCGCCATGGTTTATGTTCTTATGTAATTAACTGTTATTAGATTTCCAGTTTCCACCAACCTTCTCATTGTGTTTGTCAGACATTTTTTAACCTTTTAATTTGTTTCAGGATTGCATTTTTATTATTGAAATAGAATCCTAAATTTTTGTTGTAATCAAACACTCATAAGAACATAAGATATGCCATAATGGATCAAGACCAAGGGTTCATCAAGGCCAGTATCCAGTTTCCAAAAGCGGCCAGTAAAGGTCACAAATACATGTCAGGTTCCCAGAAAAGTATACAGATTCCATGCTGCTTATCTCAGGCATAAGCAGTGGATTTCCCTGGTCCTTTTTAGTAATGGTTTATGGACTTTTCCTCTAGGAACTTGTCCAAACCTCTTCTAAACTGAACTACAAAAAATGCAATGTGTGCCTTAGAAGAAACACTGACTACTGGTGACCCTGCAGCTCCTGGGTTTTCTTGGCAGTATGACCAGAAGTAGATTGCCAAGCCTTTCTTCCAAAACAATGGAGGGTTAAGTGACCTGCCCAAGGCCACAAGGAGTGTCAGTGGGAATTGAACCCTGGTCTCTTCATTACCAAGCCAGTGTTCTAACCACTAGGCTTCTCCTCCACTTAGTCTTAAATGTGCCACACTGTAGCTTCATTACATATCCCCTAGTTCCACTCCACTCGTTATTTTATAAACCTCAGCTGTCTTTCTCCCAAGTTGAAGAGCCCTAATCTTTTAAGCATTTCCTCATAAGAATATCCTTCCATCCCCTTTATCATTTTTGTGGCTCTTTTCTGTACCTTTTCTAATTCTGCTATATCCTTTTTAAGATACAGCAACCAGAACCGCACACAATATTTAAGGTGTGGTCGCATCATGGAGCGATACAGAGGCATAATACCACCCTTGGTTTTATTCTCCATTCCTCCATTCTATTTGCTTTCTAGACAGCCACTGCACACTGGGCAGAGGGTTTCAACATATTATCCACAATGACAGATCCTTTTCCTGGGCGGTAGTTCTTAATTTGTAATGTTGCATCATGTAACTGTAGTTTGGGCTCTTCTTCCTTAAGTGCATAATTTTGCATCTGTATACATTAAATTTCATCTGCCATTTGGATGCCCAGTCTCTCAATGTATCACGCTCCTCTAGCAATTTTTCAGACTCCTTGTCTTTTTAACAACTCCGAATAATTTTGTGTCATCTGCAAATCTGATCACTTCAGTCGTTATTCCCATTTCCAGATCATTAAGGAATATGTTGAAAAGCAGTGGGCCCAGCATAGATCCATGGGGAATTCCACTATTCACCTTTCTCCATTGAGAAAATTGGCCATTTAGCACTACTCTCTGTTTTCTATCTTTTAACCAGTTCTCAATCCAAAATAATACACTGCCTCCAATCCCATGACTTTTTAATTTCCCCAGGTCTCTCATGAGGGACCTTGTCAAAGGCTAGAAAATCCAGATAATCGCTAATCAACTGGCTCACCTTCATTTACCTGTTTATTCATACCTTCAAAAAATATAGCAGATCAGTGAGGCAAGACTTTCCTTGGCTAAATCCATGTTGGCTTTCTGCCTCTAAAACATGACTATATACATGTTCAGTAATTATATTCTTTATAATGTTTTCTACCATTTTGTCGGGTACTGATGTCAGGCTCACCAGTCTATAGTTTCCTGGATCACCCCTATAACTCTTTTTAAAAATTGGCATTATATTGGCTATTCTTCAGGTACAACAAATGATTTTAATGATAGTTCACAAATTACTAATAGTAGGTTGTGATGGGATCTATAGAATGTTACCAGACTCTCTCCAAAGGGATCATCAACAGTCCCCTTTAAGAGAGTCTGCAGTCCAGAGTTTAGGGGTAAGAGGGCATGCCTCACAGGGAGAGGCTAAGAACCCAGCAGGCTGCAGGAGAGAGAGAGGCCTGTGGAGCCAGAAGTCCTACCAAGGTATGCCGTGCAGAGGAGTTTTGAGGTAGGAACTTTTACTGGGGCTGGAGGAAGAGCCCGGAGATCCAGTTTATAGAGGTTTAACAAGCTGGGACAGAAGAAAAACTGCTTTTGTTTTCCCTGAACTGCTGCCTGGCCTATGCTGTACAGAAAACCCCTTCCCACCGCACGCCACACTACAACACAGGTCTGCAATCTCATAGTTCAGTTCTTTTAGCACCATGGGATGTATACTGTCCAGTCCAGGTGATTTGCTACTCCATAGTTTATCAAATTGCTGTATTACATCTTCCTGGTTTATCGAGATTTGTTTCAATTCCTCCAATACATCACTTTTAAATACCATTTCAGCATGGTAAATTCCCTATATTTTCTTCAGTAAAGTAAAGAATTCACTCAGTCTCTCTGCTATGGCTTGTCCTCTCTTACCGCCCCTTTTACCCTTCTACCATCTAATGGTCCATCTGACTTTCTAATAGGTATTTTTGCTATGAATGTACTTGAAAAAGGTTTTATTATATTTTTTTGCTTCCATGGCAAGCTTCTTTTCAAATTCTCTCTTTTCAGTCTTATCAGTGCCTTGCATCTAACTTACCAATCCCTGCATCAATAAATGTCTTCTTAAGTCTTAATAAAATCTATGGGGGGATATTCAAAGTCATTTACGTGGTTTGCGGACCTTCAGCTGTGAAAATGCTGCTCCCCAGGATATTCAGCAGTACTCCCTGGTTTGGGCCACTAAACATCCCAACACTAAGCATAAGAACATAAGAAATGCCATACTGAGTCAGACCAAGGTCCATCAAGCCCAGTGTCCTTTTTCCAATAGTGACCAATACAGGTCACAAGCACCAGGCAGGTTCTCAAAGAGGTACATAGGTTCCACAATGCTTGTCCCAAGGGTAAGCAGTGGATTTCCTGGGTCCTTTTTAATAATGGTTTATGGACCTTTCCTCCAGGAACTTGTCCAAACTTTTTTTAAACCCAGCTACACTAACAGCTTTTACTACATCCTCAAGTAACAAATTCCAGAGTTTGATTATGCACCGAGTGAAAAAATATGTACACTGTTAAAGCTACATTGTAGCTTTATTGCATGTCCCCTAGTCTTTCTATTTTTTGATGGGCATGGGCTAACCTACCTACATTTACCCATTCTACTCATAGAAACATGTCAGCAGAAAAAGACCATATGGCCTATCTAGTCTGCTCTTCAATATCAAATACTATAGTCCCTTTTTTTTTCCTTTAGAGATCTTCTGCGTTTGTCTTATCCTATCTTGAATTCAGAAACGGTTCTCATCTCTATTACCTCCACGCATCTACCACTCTTTCCGTAAAGAAATATTTCTGCATATTACTCCTGAGTCTACTCCATTCATTAATTTATAGACCTCTATCTTGAAGAGCCCTAATCTTTTAAGCCTCTCCTCATAGGGGTATCCTTCCAACCCCTTTACCATTTTCGTGGCTCTTCTCTGTACCTTTTCTAATTCTGCTTCATCCTTTTTAAGATATGGCAACCAGAATTGCACACAATATTCAAGGTGCGGTCGCACCATGGAATGACACAGAAGCATTATAATATCTTTGGTTTTAGTCTCCATTCCTTTCCTTATGATTCCTAGCATACTATTTGCTTTCTGGCTGCTGCTGCACACTGGGCTGAGGGTTTCAAAGTATTATCCACAATGATAACTAAATCCTTTTTCCTGGATGGTGCTTCCTAATGTGGAACCTTGCATCATGCAACCGTCGTTTAGGTTGTTCTTTCCTAGATGCATAACTCTGCACTTGTCCACATTGAATTTCACCTGACACTTCATATCAGTGTGTTCCAGGGGCAGTACTGCCAGTTGACCGGGCAGCAGTGATATTCAGCCACTGCCCAGTTACCCTAACTGGCTAAAGTTAGGACAGCTGAATGACTGTCCTAACTTTGGCTGGTTTTTCAATCCAGCCAGTGGCTGAATTGTGTGAAAAAATCCTAAACCTAGTCTCATCTTTCCATCCCCTTCTCCCCATCTCTGCATAACCCCTTTTCATAATTCCATACCTTACTTCCTCTCCATTATGGGCCAGTGAAAGTAACAAGCTCCCCCCAGGACATCCCTCATCTACATCCATTCCTACCTTCCTACCCGCCTATCCTGTGTAACCTAACCAATCCTCCCAAGATGCCCTCCTAAGTCAATTGGTCTGCCACCCATTTCACCCCCTTCCCCCTTAATGCGGGCACAGTTACCGCTACCCAGGTGGTGTTAAGTATGCCCATTCTAATGGCAAAAGTCACAGTTAGCCCATGGCCATAAGACATGTGCTAACCATGACATCTCATCAACAGCCGTATTATGCCCCTAACCCACCCTGTTCTCTACCCACTCACGTTCTACCCCATTAGCATGGGATTCATAGCACAGCACTGTGTGCTAAATGTCAGCACGGTGCATTTGTCACATACTGAATCCCACACTTCCTGGTAGTGTGCTTGAGTAAATCTGTCCCTATGGCTCCATTTTTCTCCAGCTTCCTCATTTTCTCTTTCTGAAGGTCTGTTTTTCCTTTCATTAATCTCTGGTTATATTAACTTCTTTTACGCCTGTTTTGCTTTCCAATATTCTTTCTGTTGGTTTCTGGCTTACTTACAGCCTTCTCATGGATGCTGCTTTTTCTAGCCTCCCTGTTTTCTGTTGTTGCAAACCTATTATGCACCTCATTAATGTCCACTGTTACATTAGCTTCTTACACTCCTAGTGCAATTGCCAGTGTTCTCTTTAATTGAATTAGGAAGTAATCCATTCTTTCCGCAATGATCTGAAGAAGAGATTAATCAAGCTCGGAGTATTCAGTCACGATGTGCACAGGCAAGAAAAATTTGGTTGGTTTTTAAATTCTTCATGAATTATTCCCAATTTTTGAATCGTTCTGGTTAATTTCACACATTCATTGTAATAGGGGATTTTTAGTGCATACCAAATTGATTTAATGCACACTAATAAACTAACTAAGGCACGCTAAGCCAATTGACTGTGCACTACATTTTTTAAGGCACACTAATGAACCGAATGCCTACTAACAAATGCACATATCTACTACCCAGACTCAGAGGCTCAGAGACAGGGTCAAGGACGACACAGAGGTGGCTACTGATCTCTACACGGCAGCTACATGCAGCAAGCACCATATCTTATCTCAAACAGATCCTCTACACCACATGACTTGTCTGACTCACATGCTGCAATGCTCCACCCCAGGTCACAGTAATGCTTTAAATGCAGTAGTTCTCAACCTTTTTTGTACCGTGACCCCTTTTACCATTGGTCAACTTGTGGTGACCCCCAATGATAAAATCAAATGCGTCTCTCTTCCTTTATCGTTAACGCATTGTCGCTGTAATCATTTGTTGAATTATTAATATATTATAGGCCTTTGCAATATGTTTTTATTTATAAAATTTACTTATTTAAACCACAATAACAAGTAACAATATTTGATTTCAAAATTATGATGATTTTGTAGTCAAATAACTAATATGAAATAAAATTATTTTTCTACCTTTGTTGTCTCACCAATTTATTCTCTGATCATGCTGGTCCCGATCTGAGGCTTCTGCTTTCCTGTCTTCTCTTAGCTCTCTTTCTGTGGTCTATGGTCCATTTGCCATTTCTCATCTCTTCTTTCGTTTTCTTCACTTCTTTCCATCAGCCTATTTCCAGTCCCAGTAACCCTCCCCAGTATCAGCCCCTTTCCAGTCCTCATTCCCAGTACCTTCCAATGTCAACTTGCATTCCCATGACTGCCACTGGTGTCCATTCCCTTCCAGTCCCCCTCCTTCCCCACTGACCAGTCCCTTCTAGTACAAATACCATGGCAGCCCCTCTCAGATCCACTCTCTTCCAGTTCCATTCTCCCATCCCCTCATATCTGCCCATTTGTAGCCTTAGCCCCCAGTTTTCTTCCAGGGCCAGCAGCTCTATCCTCCCCTCCACACAATCAGCCCATTCCCAGTCGAAGCCCCCAATCAGCTCGCTTCCAGTGCTAGTCCCCCCTCAACCCCATTACCAGTGATAGCCTCCCCTAATCAGCCCAATACCAATCCTATCCCCCCATCAGCTCATTACCAGTGCTAGCCTCCCCTAATCAGCTCATTTCCAGTGCTAGTCACTCCTCAACCCCATTACCAGTCATAGGCTCCCCTAATCAGCCCATTACAAGTCCTACCCCCCATCAGCCCATTACCAGTCCTAGCCTCCTCTAATCAGCCCATTTCCAGTCCTAACCTCCCCCATCAGCTCATTACCAGTCCTAGCCTCCCCTAATCAGCTCATTTCCAGTGCTAGTCCCTCCTCAACCCCATTACCAGTGCTAGGCTCCCCTAATCAGCCCATTACCAGTTCTACCCCCCCCCCCCCATCAGCCCATTACCAGTCCTAGCCTCCTCTAATCAGCCCATTTCCAGTCCTAACCTCCCCGATCAGCTCATTTCCAATGCTAGCCCCCCATCAGTCCATTACTAGTCCTACCCCCCTATCAGCACATTACCAGTCCCAACCCCCGTTGATCTGTCCATTCCCAGTCCTAGCCTTCCCTAATCAACCCATTACCAGTCCTAGTCCCCCCATCTGCCCATTATAATCCTAACCCGCACTGTTTCTCCCCTCTGTCCAGCATTTATCCCCCATCTGTCCAGTATGTCCCCCTGTCTCTTCCCTTTGTCCATGTCAGCCCCCCCTCTGTCCATGTCAGCCCCCTCCCTTCCTCCATCCATCCATGTCAGCCCCCCTCCCTCCCTCCATGTCAGCCCCCACTCTGTCCATGTCAGCCCCCTGTCCATGTCAGCCCCCCTCCCTCCCTCCATCCATCCTTCCATGTCAGTCCCCCCTCTGTCCAGGTCAGCCCTCCCTCCATGTCAGCCCCCCTCACTCAATCCATTGTGATCCCACCTCTGTTCAGGTGAGACCACCTCCCTCCTTCCATCCATCCTTCCATGTCAGTCCCCCCTCTGTCCATGTCAGCCCTCCCTCCATGTCAACCCCCCTCTGTCCATGTCAGCCCCCTCCCTCAATCCCTCCATGTCAACACCCCTCTGTCCATGTCAGCCCCCTCCCTCCCTCCATCCATCCATGTCAGCCCCCTGTCCATGGCAGCCCCCTCCCTCCCTCTCCATCCATCCCTCCATGTCAGTCCCCCCTCTGTCCATGTCAGCCCTCCCTCCCTCCATCAATTCCTCCATGTCAGCCCCCACTCTGTCCATGTCAGCCCCCCCTCCCTCCATCCATCCATCAGCTTTCCCCTCCCTCCATGTCAGCCCCCCTGTCCATGTCAGTCCCCATCCCTCCCTCCCTCCATCCATCCAACAATCAGCTCTCCCCTCCCTCCATGTCAGCCCCCCTCCCTCCCTCCCTCCCTCCATGTCAGCCCGTTGCAGGCTTCCTGCCCCCTCCTCCCCTCTCCCTGCTACTGCCCTGTTCTTCTGCAGCCACGGCTCCCTGCCTCTTAGGGAACCGCAGCTGTGCCTGCTGTGAGTGAAGCCATTGCAGAGCCTTTCTATCTCTCAATGGGCTCCGTGCAGCATGCCATTGTCCCGCCTCCAAAGGAAGTGGTAAACAACTTCCTTTGGAGGCGAGACAATGCTGCACAGAGCCCATCGAGAGACAGAAAGGCTCTGCAATGGCTTCACTCACAGGCACAGCCGTGGTTCCCTAAGAGGCAGGGAGCCGCAGCTGCAGAAGATTGGAGTCTGTCAGTTTGCCGCTGCTGAGAAGCGGACTCGGCAGCGGCAGCAACTTGTGCGCTTTTTTTTTTTAACAGTGGAGTGAGGTGACCCCCGCTGAATCTTGTGGTGACCCCCGTGGGGGTCGCGACCCACAGGTTGAGAACCGCTGCTTTAATGCTTTAAATGGCTTGGAGGTGCCAGTATTTACAGCTCACTGCTATGCACTACAGACTGATTATGAGCTTTCCTTCTGCCAGCCAAAGAAAAACCCATTGACCATGACGTCTTAGGGGTCTGCAGGGACAGCATAGTTACTCACCTGTAACAAGTGATCTCTGGGAATAGCAGTAATCAGTCTTCACATATGGGTGACATCGGCATCATTGGAGCCCCACGCAGGAACACTCCCCAGCATCCGATAGGAATGCTTTTTGGAGCATCCCTCCACACATGCATGCCTGCCTTCCTAAAAGTTCTTCTCATTCAGGTATACAGGATAAGAAAAGAAAACCATAGGAAAACCGAAAAGGAAATACAAAAAAAAAATGTTACTCCCATCCACAACTCAAAGGGGAGGCGGGTGGGCGGGTTGTGAAGACTGATTCCTGCTGTTCCCGGAAATCACCTGTTATAGGTGAGTAACTATGCTATCTCCAGGAACAAGCAGGAATGCAGTCTTCACATATGGGACACCCCAGCTCCCGACTATCCTTAAGGCCTGTGTAATCCCAAGCCTATGGGGAGAGAATTGGAAGCTTCAAGATGGTAAAACAGGGATCTGCCAGACTCAGCCTCTCAGGCATACTCTCCAGGTAGTTGGCCGAGGATGGTCTGAGGAGGTTTAGTTAAACTCCAAAATAGTGTCTTAAGACGGCTTGGCCAAATTGGGCATCTCGAGCAGAGTCTTTGTCGAGACAGTAATGGGCAGCAAAGATATGGAGAGAAGACCAAGTGGCTGCTCGACAAATCTCTGAAATGGAGACAGAGCGTAGGTTGGTAACTGTGGCAGACATAGCTCGGACATTGTGGGCAGTGACATGTCCCTGCAGAGAAAGACCGGCTTGTGTATACGCAAAAGAGATGCAGTCAGCAATCCGGATGGAAAGAGTCTGTTTGGATACCAGAAGAACCAGATGACTACGGTCAAAGAAGACAAAAAGTTGTGAGGATTTACAATGATCCTTAGTTCTTTCAAGATAGAAAGCAAGAGCTCTTTTGCAATCAAGCGTTTATAACGAGGCTTCCACCCAAGAAGAAAGAGGACTCAGAAAAAAGATCGGAAGAGAAATGGATTGATTAAGGTGGAAGGGAGAAAACACCTTTGGTAGGAACCAGGGGCGGCCCAAGGGGGGGTGCGGGGCCATGTTTGGAGACTGGGTTTGGGGTCTCATTTGCATAATGTTACCATACACTAACTTTTACTAAACATGCCTCTTAATAAGTGTATGGATGCAGAAAGACTAAAGGATTTCTACATTACTATAATCCAGTGCCAACCACCAGGCATATTAGGAACTACTACAAACACTGCCCAATTAGAACCCATAGCAAACCCGTCGTATCGTAACAGTACTACCAGGACTCACAAAGCACCATACTCTACCTATCAAAAGGCAACACTGCAAATATTAAGCCAATACATTTCAGAGAATAACAATACATTACCTACTGGGGAAAGAGAACAAGTGGCAATGTCAAAAAGGAATTACATAAACAGAATACCTCAGCTCAGTTACACATGCAGAACATAGACTATCACCAAACAAGGAATCACAATTTAGAAATAGGAAGACAATAATTAAACTGGGAACCCCAAAAGCCAAACTTGGAATGTACAACAACACTGTACAAATAAAACTATAAATTAATTTCCCCTTGTACTAAACAAAGCGCAGACATTAATGATGCACATTTCCCAGAGCTGACACATTCCAATTAATAAATTCAAAATAAAGAGATATTTTTCTACCTTTTGTGCATTTTTTTTCAGTTGCAATTGCTCCAGCCACTTTCTTCTGGTTTCTTTGTGTCTTCTGTTAACTCTCCATCGTCTGCTGTCCATTTGCCCTTTCTTCTCTCTTCTAATTTTTTTCCATTCTCTCTCTACATCTGCTTTAACATACTAATCTTTCTCCTTTTGCTCTTTCCTCATTCCTTTTTCATTCACTCAAATTTTACTCGTCCATCCTCAATCCCCACTTACTCTCCCAATACCCAGTCAATTGTAGATTTTTCTTCCCTCCCACACAAAATATTTTTCCCCTCTCCATTTCACTTTCCCAGCCCCATCCCATTCTAATCCTCCCCCAACATCAGCTCCCTTCTAGTTCCAGCCCCACCCAGCATCCGCTCCCTTCTAGTCCCTGCATCAGCCCATTTCCAGTCCTAGCCCCCCCCATCAGTCCATTTCCAATCCTATCCTAGCCACACCATCAGTCCATTTCCAGTCCTATCTGAGTCCCTCCATCAGCTCATTTCCAATCCCAGCCCCCTATCAGCCCATTTCTAGTCCTTTCCTAGCCCTACCATCAGCCCATGTCAAATCCTAGCTCCCCTCCACTCAGCCCATTTCCAATCCAAGTCCCCCATGAGCCTACTTCCAGTTCTAGCCCCTCCATGAATCCATTTCAATCCAAGCTCTCTCCACAGCCCATTTCCAATCTTAGCACCCCCCCAACAGCCCATTTCCAGTCCTATCCTAGCCCCTCCATCAGCCCATTTCCAGTCCTATCCTAGCCCCTCCATCAGCCCATTTCCTGTCCTAGCTCCCCCCCACTCAGCCCATTTCCAGTCCTAGCTACCTCCCCTCACAGCCCATTTCCATTCCAAGCCCCCCTCCCCATCAGCTATTTGAAGTTCAAGTCCCCCTTCCACTCAGCCCATTTCCATTCAAACCACCCTCCCCATCAGCTATTTGCAGTTCAAGCCCACCTTCCACTCAGTCCATTTCTATTCCAAGCCCCCCCATAGCCCATTACCAGTCCTAACCCCCCATCATCCCACTTCCAGTCCTAATCCCCCCATCACCCTATTTTCAGTCTTACCTCCCCCAGAGCCCATTACCAGTCCTAACCCCTCCATCAGCCCACCTCCAGTCCTAACCCCCCATAGCCCATTACCAGTCCTAACTCCCCCATCAGCCCACTTCCAGTCCTAACCCCCCATCACCCCATTTTCAGTCTTAGCCCCTCATAGCCTATTACCAGTCCTAACCCCCCATCAGCCCACTTCCAGTCCTAACCCCCGCATCACCCTATTTCCAGTCTTAGCCCCCCCCCCACATAGCCTATTACCAGTCTTAACCCCTCCATCAGCCCACCTCCAGTCCTAACCCCCCCATCAGCCCATTTTCAGTCTTAGCCCCCGTCCATCAGCCCACCTCCAGTCCTAACCCCCGCATCACCCCATTTTCAGTCTTAGCCCACCGCCATCAGCCCACCTCCAGTCCTAACCCTCCTATCACCCCATTTTCAGTCTTAGCCCCCCATAGCCCATTACCAATCCTAACCCATCACCCCATTTTCAGTCTTAGCCCCCCCATAGCCCACCTCCAGTCCTAACCCCCCATTAGCCCACCTTGTCCTAACTCCCCTATCACCCCATTTTCAGTCTTAGCCCCCCCATATCCCATTACTAGTCCTAACCCCCATCAGCCCACCTCCAGTCCTAACCCTCCCATCACCCCATTTTCAGTCTTAGCCCTCCCATAGCCCACTTCCAGTCCTAACCCCATCACCCCATTTTCAGTCTTAGCCCCCCCATAACCCATTACCAGTCCTAACCCCCCCATCAGCCCACCTCCAGTCCTGACCATCACCCCATTTTCAGTCTTAGCCCCTCCATAGCCCACCCCCTGTCCTAACCCCCCATCACCCCATTTTAATCTTAGCCCCCCCCAGCCCATTACCAGTCCTAACCCCCCTCCCCCCCCCGCCCCCCCCCCCCCCCGCCAGCCCGGCAGAGCACTCTCTGAAACAGCTCCCTCAGCACGGGCTTTTCAGAGCCACAAAGGGAGAGTTTCCCTTTCTCGCGGCTCTGTTAAGTTTTTGCTAAGACTTCTAACAATTCTTATTATCCAAATTATCAATCATTCTGGCAGCTCAAAACTTGCTGAATCATTTGAGTGAACATCATAAATGTATGCCATTAGGTTACGCTTTCACTGTCTTTTCACAAATTTGTAACTAAGAATTGTCTTCGCTTATCTCATGCCTGCTTGAAGTCTGTTACCATTCTAGCTTCTACCACCTGCTCTAGAAAGGCATTCCATGCAATGATGGATTTTAGGGATGCACTAAAAAGAAAGTTTCATATTTTATTTTGAAAATAAGTCAACAGAAACATTTTATTTCTTTTTGTTTTGTTGTCAGTCTAGCAGTCAGACCCAAGCTCTGGACCATCACAAAATTTAAAAATAGTTCCCTGAGCACTATCCCTATTGTACCCATCCACTGTTCTTATTTCATGCACAGTGTGAAACGGGGGAAAGAACATAAGAAATGCCATACTGGGTCAGACAAAGGTCTGTCAAGTCCAGTATCCTGTTTCCAACAGTGGCCAATCCAGGTCACAAGTACCTGACAAGTTTCCAAAAAAGCACACAGGTTCCATAATGCTCATCCTGATGTATGCAGCGAAATCACCAGTTGCTCCTACCTCATCAGTGCCTTTTCCAGAATGAAGCCATCTGGCCCTAGGCCAGTGCCATTTTTCAATGTTTGCCATAAAACAAAATGGCACCAATTATGAATTACTTGATGCCATAGAATAGGTGCCAGTATATTAGGAACAACTGAGGATCACTCCTGCTTTATTTCACACTACAGATGGGGAGAGAGGAATCCAAAAGCAATGGGGAGAGGGCGTGAATCGGGTTTTTGTTTACTGTTTTCTGCAGAAGGGCCTAGATCAGACATTTTTTTAAATTTGTTTTGTTTTGTGGGGTTTTTTTTAATTTTGTTTGTTTATTTAAAATGAAAAATAAAACAAACAAAACAAAAACTAGCATGACAATTTTCCTGTGCACAATCTTAATGGATTTCACCAAATATCGCTCTTAGGTACTGTTATGTTCCTCCCCCCAGGCCTCCAAATCTTTGCTTCCTTCCCTTTGCTCCCAGACATTAGGAGCTCTGCTCCAGCATTGCAACCTTCAACTGCTGTGAACATGCATGGAGACTAAATCATTTCAAACTCATAAGCCATGGACCTTGCATGGAGGCCTTGTTTTAACAGGGCCACTCCAGAACCTATGGCCAAGGTCTGACTTATTGTCTGTACATGCTCATTGCAATTGAAGGCTACTTTGAAGTAGAGCTCCAGAGGTCTGGGGAATATAATCCAGTGGGGACAGAAGATGCCAAGAATTGCAGCAGGATTGGAAGTCTGTAGGGTGTCACGTGAAAGAACCTTCCCACTTACAGAACTTTGCCACCCCAGGCACAAGTCTAGTAGGCCTGTGCATAAAACCAATGACAATGAGTTACATGGCAAACTATTACTCACAAGACTCTGCAAATTATGTTATTACTGATGCTACCCAATGGCTTACAAATTGGACCCACAGTATCTGATTTTCTCATTCTTGCCGTATGCCAGAAGTGGAAAAAAAAACAGAGCAGCTGGGTCTTGATTCCCACCCCCTGCTCTGTAATTGCAGAAGTAGAAACTCCTCAGCTAGAGGCTGAGGGACCTTGAAGTAGGTTATGAGTGAGGTTCCTGACTGTCATAGTGTGCAAGAAAACTAACACATTTGGAGAAATTGCCCTGAAGACAAATTTTACCAGGGAATTATTTCAACTAATCAAGGATACAACTTAGGAGCCTCAAGAGGTCTTTTCTTAATTTTTTTTCAAATGATCAGCAGCAAGTGGTCACTTCAGAAAGGGCACACTCCTCTCACAGGATCATGTGGCCATTTTAAACATTAGAGTCATCATTTAATGGGTGATTCAAGTCATGTGAGTACTGGCAATTGATCACAGGTGCATCTAATTTTACTGCAGTCGGAATGTGGTTTTCTGTTCAAACTGATTTGACTTGTTTATAAGGAACCAATAATCGTGTCCTGGCAATGACCCATAACTCCAGTCAGACTACGTTTTCTCCAAAGTCAAGCACTCTCTTCTTTAATGAACAGTTTGCTTGAAACTCTCCTGTCATTAGGGAGATTCACCTAAAATTGGTGCCACAAAATCCCATGGATGGCCAAATACATTTAAGTTTTAACAGAAAAATATTTTTCCCTCAAAATTACCTGTTTCCTGAAGGGTTAGTTGATTACATTTACAGTAGTATTCGTACAACACCTTGTACAGGAAAGTGTTTCAACAATTTCTGAAATTACACCCAAAAACAGAAACTCAGTCTTACTGTCCTCTCGAACACAAGCACCAAAATGTTTTTTCCCTCAAATTTAGCAGCACAAACTCATCAGTCCTTCACTTACAGCCTTCTCTTCAAAGGGAGGGTCCCCAACTAAACTCAACTGTCACATAAGATACATTCTTCTTTTCTGCAAAGCCTGTTCTGCAATGTACAGTATTAAACAATAACATAAGTGCTATCAAGCCTAGTGTCCTGTTTCCATATTGGTTAACCCAAGTCACAAGTACCTGACATAAAGTAACCAGTTCCATACTACTGATCCCCTGGAATAAGCAGTGGTTTTCTCTCAGTCTACCTTAACAACAATTTATGTGGACCTTTCCTCCAGGAATTTGTCCAGCCCTCTTTCAAACCCGCTACAGAACCTGCTTTTACCACATCCTTCGGCAAGGAGTTCCAAAGCTTAATTATAAAGCTGTGGTCAACATTATTGGCAACCTTGCAATTTAGGTATGTTTTGTACAATATCTTGAGAAATAATTGGAAATATTACAACTGTATGTCATCATAATATTTTAATAGTATATTCAAAGGTATACAACAAAAAAATGATATCTATACAACTTAGACATAGTAATTTCTGAGGAAAAAAACACAAAATATGACCTAGACAGAATTAATGGCACCCTTCACTAATGTTTGGTTGCACAATCCTTGCAGTGATGGCAGCCTCCAAACATTTCTTGTAGCCATCTATAAGTTTCATACATCTGTCTACTGGTAGTTTCTCCCATTCTTCAACTGCGATTTGTTCCAGCTCATGAATGTTTCCAGGATTCCTTTTATCAATGGCAGATTTCAGTTTTTTCCAAAGGTTCTCGAATGGAATGAGATCAGGACTCCTTGCTGGTCAGTTTAAAATAGTCCATTTGTTCCTTTTTAACCATTCTTTTGTACTTTTGGATGTATGTTTTGGATCACCGTCCTGCTAGAGGACCCATGACCTTCGACCCAGATATAGTTTTCTGGCACTAGATAGCACATTTCATTCTAAAATACCTTGGTAGTCCTCTGACTTCATGATTCCTTTAATACGTTCCAGGCCTCCAGTTCCTGAGGCAGCAAAACAGCCCCACAACATTATAGAACCTCCACCATATTTAACTGTAGGAAGGGTGGTTTCTTTCCTTATAAGTTTCATTTCTTTGCCTGTAAATGTATCACTGGTCTGCATTGCCAAAGAGCTCAAGTTTGGTTTCATCTGTCCACAGAACATTTTCCCAGAAGGATTGTGGTTTCTCAAGATGGGTTTGGGCATCAGGCATACCTTTTTATGTCTGACTTTGAGCAGTGGGGTCATCTTTGGCCTTTGCCCATGAAGTTCTTCTTTGTTTAGTGCATATCGACTGGGTCAGTGTCACAGTAGGACATGCTAGAGAGAGAAAGTTTCTAGATGAAAATATATGACTGCTTCTTGGAGCGGCTGGCTCATGAACTGACAAGAGGGGAAGCTAATTTGGATCTAGTACTTAGTGGAACACAGGATCTGGTGCAAGAGATAAGGGTTTTGGGGCCACTTGCAATAGCGATCATAGCATGATCACATTTGATTTAATAAATGGAAGAAGGGCAAGGAAATCCACAGTACTACTTTTTAACTTTCAAAACAGAGACTATGATAAAATGAGGAAAATAGTAAAGAAAAAACTAAAAGGAGCAGCTGCAAAGGTTAAAGATTTACATCAAGCATGGGTGTTGTTTAAGTACTATCTTGGAAGCCTAGACCAGATGTATTCCATGCTTTAAGAAAAGTGGAAGGAAGGCCAAAAATCTACCACTGTGGTTTAAAAGCAAGGTCAGAGAGGTTGTTGTTGCCAAAAAAGCAACTTTCAGGAAATGGACAAAGGAGCCAAATGATGAACATAGGGAAAAACATAAGCATTGTCAAATTAGATGCAAGGCATCGATAAGGCAGGCAAAGACAGAATTTGAAAAGAAGCTTGCCGTGGAAGCAAAAATGCATAATAAAAGCTTTTTCAAGTACATTTGTGGCAAAAAAACAGTGAGAATGTCAGTTGGACCACTGGATGATAGAGGGGTAGAAGGGGCACTAAGTGAGGACAAGCAGAATGACTGAATGAATTCTTTGCTTTGGTCTTTCCTGAAGAAGATGTAGGGAAGTTACTCATGACTGAAATGGTATATAGAGGTGATGTATCGGAAAAACTAAAAGAAATATTGATAAACCGAGAAGATGTATTACAACTATTTGATAAACTAAAGAGTAGCAAATCACCTGGATCAGATGGTATACATCCAAGGATGTTGAAAGAACTGAAATATGAGATTGTAGATCTACTATTAGTTATTTGTGAGCTATCATTAGAATCATCTGTAATACCGGAAGATTAGAGAATGGCCAATGTAACGCCAATTTTTAAAAAGAGTTCCAAGGGTGATCTGGAAAACTACAGACCAGTAAGCCTGATGTCAGTACCGAGCAAAATCATAGAAACCATTATAAAGAATAAAATTACTGAACATGTAGATAGTCATGGTTTAATGGGAGAGAGCTAACATGAATTTAGCCAAGGAATATGCTATATTTTTTGAAGGTGTGAATAAACAGGCAAACAAACATGAGCCAGTTGAAACAGTGTATCTGGATTTTCAGAAATCCTTTGACAAGGTCCCTCAATAGATGCTCTTGATTTCTTCAGTATTTGTCCCAAAGCATATGGGAGAACATGGCAAGCGTCAAACAACTTCAATGTGGGTAACAATGTGTAATCAAACAGTAGAGAACTATGTACAGGAAAACATAAACAGAAGGCTGTCCTTACTGCTGCCCTCGACCAACTGACAGTCCCATTAATAACTTTCCCAAGTCTCATTATCATCCCTGGTTCCACTCTGGTCTCTGTTTTCACCATACCTACAGTATCTCTGTTGTGCCGAATATGTATGGCGGAAGACCCGATCCCCTGCCTCACCTTCAGCAATTCCGAAACTGTCATTGTTCTTACCGTACTCCTCATTGAAGCCAAAAAGTCTGGAACACTCAGACCAATTTGGCCCATTTTTGAATTCAGCAAGCATTCTTGCCAGTTTTTTCATATGCCAAGTTTTATCCCATTCTGTTACAATTTTCTGAGAGTTATCTTGCTCTCAAATGGACAGACATTCTAAACCCTTTTGTATAATTCTTTCCAAATTCAATTGGGTTAGAAAGAATAAAAATGTTTTCCTATAATGAGAAATCCATTAGTCATACTGTATACGTGAAACAATGTTCACAAATAATTCAGCTTTACAATAATTTTCCTCCACAAGTCCACTGCAGTTGAGCAACCCTGCTGGATGTCTACCTGTCTGGCAGTCCTCCCTCTGATGAGTGCAGGAAGGACACAGCCACGCCTCTTAAAAACAAAGAAATCTTTTATTTCGTAAAACCTTCAAAAGGTACAGACCCAACTTAGCCAAGTTTCGGCTGTCAGCCTGCATCAGGAGTCAAAAAACAAAACACATGAATATTAAAAATACAATAATATTCTCCAAACTGTACAGTAAAGAACAAACAAAAATAAAATGCAAAAGAAACATACGATATTGATTAAGATTCATTTGCATATATACTCCAATTGCAGTCAGGACATTCTAACAAAAACCTATAAATAAAACATGCAACCCTGCTGGACGTCTACCTCTCTGGCAGTCCTCCCTCTGATTCCAAGCAGAAACACTTCTTCTTTCATCTTTTGAGATAATACTTTAATGATTTCAAGGTGTATGAGTCTAACCTCTGGTCCTCTCAGTCTCTAGATCTCTTTGGACATTAAGAAACTTGCACTCTGGGGTCTCTAAAAGCTCCTCTTTTGAGCCTTGAAACAGTCTTAGGATATGGCAGAAAAGAAGAACAAGACCAAATGGGCTCATCAGTTTATAGAAACACACTCTTGTGAAGACTTCCAACTGGAAGTATCCTAGATACTATGCATAACTTGGCATCAGAATGGTCAATGATATCTCTATTAAGAGATATTTTTGAGACTTCTTTATACTAAAATCAGTAACCTAGCATGTCTAACCACCAAAAGCAATTTCCTTAAGTGACCTTAGGGAAGAAAGGTGAAAGAGTCCCATGCAAAGTTTTCCTCTATTTTTAGAGTGAAGAAATTTCTGGAGTGAGCAATAGAGTGATGTAATGGAGGATGGCCCAAGGTGTCCATCATTGATAATGAAATACTTAGTCCAAGTACTGGCATGAAATTTTATTCTTTAAAGAATATTTTTAAGTGCTTTCATGACAATCTAAGGAGGTGGGGTGCCCACCCAGGGACTAGAAAAAGCAGCCTGGAGAGTGGACAGGGGCGATAGAGTCCAAGAATCAGGAGACAGACAGCCTCACTGTAACAGAGAGAAGATAAAGCTACATATTACAGAAAATTACAAATTTACAAGTAATTGTAATATTTAAACTGACCTTGTTTTACAGTTTCACTCTTTGAATATTTTTATTCTTTTGCTGGCTTTATTTTTGCTGTGTGCACTTATGTTTGAGGAAACACCAATAAAAATGATTTTAGAACACGCACAGTTGCTTGAGCTTGATTTTGAAGTAAACTGAAAGAAAGTGTGCTTTTGTAGGTCAAGAAGCGAAGGCCTTGGGGCAGTTGCCTCTTCCCATTCAGCAGGACCCATTCTTTTCCTAAAGTTATTCTTATGGAGTAGAAACAATCTAAGATATAACTCAATATGAAGGAGAGGGAAGGTAAAGGGGCCGTATCACTGGCAAGAGGAACTTAGGGATCACTCCCATTTGTCAAAGGTGCAACCCCAAGGCTTTTGATCTAAGCAGCTGAAGACACCACACTGTCGTCATGCAGATTCATCAGGTCTGACCACAAAGGTCAGGAGGGGCTTTTAAATACAGAAAATCAGGGGACAATTGGGAAGGAGTTATGTGCTGTTCGGTCGCACCTCTACATATTTCATCCTAATTATTACATTAATATGCTAAAGCTGGGGTTCTCAACTCAATTTTTGGGACACATCCAGAGGGTCAGCTTTTTACAATATTCACAATGAACATGCATGAAAGATTTGTATACACTAGCTGCATTGGATGCAAATCCCTCTCATGCATATTCAATGAGGACATCTTGAAAACCTGACTGACTGTGCCCTGAGGCCTGGGTTGAACCCTTGTGCTAAACCATGGCTCTCAGTTACCACCCAGTAATTACAGTCATGCTATTTTCAGGTTTTTCAGGTTTACAAAACAAGTTCCATCTTCAGGCGAGGCAGAAAAACAAATATATCACTTTTAACCTTGGAAAATCAAAAGTATAATCTGTGTTACACTTTTTTGTATCAACTAGAAAGAAATATACAAGATTGGTTCAACTAAAAATTTTGAGCCCAAATCAAACTTTGACTCATACATTTTTAGAAAATAAAGCTCCGATATGTGACATTAAAAAAATTATATTCATGTATTCTGCAATTTTTTATAAAATGAATAATTATGGGATTTGAGGGTTTCCCCAGCTTCTGTTTTAGTTTATCAGCTGAATGCGATTTAAAGCATACATTTTACAGATCAGCATTTTCATAAGAACCTCATGTAGCTCAGTCACTGCAATAATGGTCCTTGTGTGGGTGCCATGCTCCACCCTGTCATCATGGTTTTAAATCTGGGCACCAGCTATTGCTGTTAGGTGAGAACTGGCACTCCTCCCCCAAGGGGCTCTGAGTGCTGCCTTTACAGCCTCCTCGGTCCCAGCTGGCCTGGAAAGTGGAAGGTTTCTGGGAATTGAACCCAGGTCTTCAACAGGGCTGGCTAAAGTGTTTATTGAAAAAGAGGAAAAGCATGTCTCGTGGAATTCTTTCCAGCCCCCCCCCCCCCCGCGTGTGTGTTTGTGCATGCACACTCCCCTTTGTGTGTGTGTCTCTCTTGTGTATGTGTAGCGTCCGTGCACGTGTGTTCCTATCTCTGTTCTAAA
The DNA here is from genome assembly GCA_033557465.1 of Ichthyophis bannanicus. Lineage (NCBI taxonomy): Eukaryota > Metazoa > Chordata > Amphibia > Gymnophiona > Ichthyophiidae > Ichthyophis > Ichthyophis bannanicus. Next base: position 211,236,914 of record CM066034.1, read on the forward strand.
TGTTTATTTGTTGTGTGTGTGTAAGCTGGTATGCGTGTTTGTATGTGTATCTGTGCATATCTGCATGTGTGCATAGATGCTTGCATGTATGTGCCTGTGCGTACATGTTAGTGATCTGCACGTGTGTGTATTTATCTGTGTTGTTTCTCTGTGTGTCTGTGATCAGGAGAGGAGATGTTAGGGAGGGTTGTTTGACAGATGCAGCTTTTCCTATAGAAATGCATTGAGGCACTTTTTGGGTGGGGAGGGCTTTATTTCTCTTTCATCTCCCACCACACCCAGTCCTCAGGAAACACCCAGCTAATCAGGTTTTCAGGATATCTACAATGAATATGTAGAAGATTGATTCGTATGCATATTCATAGTAAATATCCGGACTATCTGGGCATGTCCCAAGGACTCGATTGAAAACTGCTGATGTAGGATTATCAGATCTCTTTAGTTCCACAAGATAAGTTAGTCAGCCCTTGGTTTGCCCCACTGCTTTTACATATTTGTAGTCTTGTTTTTCTAGCGGACATTAGAACTTTAAGTTCATATACACAATGGGGTGAAGCTAGGACTAGGCCTCTAAATGGCTTTAGCATTTGGTAACTGACCACGGTGAACACTAACGTGTGGACATGCCAGCTACTGGCCGCCAAAACACACGTTAACTGGCACTCATGCACTAATGTGAAGAGTGGGTGGGTTCGGAACGGAGTGTGGACGTGGAGGGTACATTAGTACGTGATCACTGTTAACATGGCAATTAGCACGAGTGCACCTAACAATAACTCTGTGGGTAACATTAGGTACACCTACATTAATTGCGCCACAGGTTAATATAGTTGTGTTTAGTTCTGGGAATATGCTGGTCACACCCCCCGACAGTTAACATAGAGGCTTTGCACTTACTGTGTGTTAAAAATGCATGTTAAGTGCACAACTTTAGTAGGATTTAGTAAAAGGGCCCCTAGGTCTGCCTATGCCTAAGGACTAAGCATTATAGCTGATAACATAGCAGATGGATCAGAGATAGCAGCTCATCATGGTGAATAGGAGATACTACTAAAGATTTCACAAAGTAAGATATTGATATATGAAATGTTATTAAAATATCTTTTTTCTTTGCACATTCACCTTATTTCTTCTAGACACTTATTGTAGCCAGAATTCATTCCAAAGTTTCTGGTTGGTCAAAATCTGATCCATGAGGTTCTAGGCTTCTAGCTAGTCTGAACTTACATCAGCTTTGCACATCATTATGAGCTGTTATGAACTGTGGTCAACTTGTAACTTTTATATTGGACACTATTTGTAGATTTTTAAAACTTATACAGATAGTATTGTGCCGAAAACATGACTGAACAGCCCAAGAGAGAGCAGAGCGAGGGTGGAAGGCAGCAGTTATATTCTACTGCTATTGGGATAGGTTATATGTTAAGTTTAGTACTGCTGACCTAAACTTACTTACTTATCTATTTATTTGGTCTTCTATACCGCATTTCTTAAATTCAATGCGGTTTACATCAAACACAAATGGATACAATAAACAGGGAATGTTAACTTGAAGTGTTACAAAAACATAAAATAATGAGATATAATCAAATGCAGACTAGATTAACATATCAGGTCCAAAATGCTCCTTCAAGAGCTGAGTTTTCAGCGCTTTCCTGAAATCTTTGATATCAGATATGGATCTTAATTCCCCTGACAAAGAGTTCCAAAGCGTTTAGGGACTATTTGGAATTTGCAGATAGGATCAGCCATATCATCCAGTGTCCCTAAAAATTGCTAGAATTATACAGAAAAGGACATACTTTTCAGAATCCTGAGAGGTTCCTTCTACTATTCATCTTTTGATGGGAGGAGCAGAACCATACCAAGTTAGCAATTCACCCTGTGCAACTGGTGATCCCCATTTGCATGCAGGAATTTGCTTTTGTTGGGCTTCCTAGAAGCCCAGTGATGACGACAGTGCCACTTCCGTATTTGTGTCCTGTGCAGCTGCACCTCTTGTACAGCCCTTGCTATGGTCCTGGGAGGAGACTCTCTAAAAAGGAAAGCCCACTCCTTATAAAAAAAACTCAACCCAGCGGAAGGAAATGTCTTTTGGCCCCTAGCCATCATACCAGAAGAATGTAGTGGGCATCTTCCCCCTAAGGGGCAAGTGCATCTGGCACCCAGCCCAAGTACATTATCCAGCTAAGAGAAGGATCTACACCAACCTCCCTAATCAGCCAAGAAGAATTAAAGAGGCTTGGAGCCACTGCATATATAGATATATATATAAGGGAGTCGTCAGCCTGAAGATGAGAATTTCACAAGGGATCTGCAATCACCTCCATCATGTTAAAACATCCAAACACAAATGAAAAGAACACCAAGATATCTAAATGAGGGGAACTGAAAGGACATTATTTGGTTAATAAAATGTCAACTTCCATGTCACCCTGCTAGACAAGTTCAGACAAGTAGTTACTCACCTGTAACAGGTGATCTCTGAAAACAGCAGGAATTTAGTCTTCACATATGGGTGACGTCGGTACCCATTTGTGAAGACGCTCCCCAGTGTCCAATAGGAAAGCTTTTGAGAGCATCCCACTACGTCTGTGTAGCTGCCTTCCCGCCTTTCCAGCTCTCTCTCCTCAGTTGAGTTTGTAACTGAGATAAAAGGAGAGAAAGAAAGAAGACCTACAACTCCTAGGGGAAGAGGGTTGGTTGTGAAGACTAAATTCCTGTTGTTCCCGGAGATCACCTGTTATAGGTGAGTAACTACGCTATCTCCAGGAACAAGCAGGAATGTAGTCTTCACATATGGGACTCCCTAGCTAGAAGATGCCAGAGAGATGACCTCAGAATCGGCTGTGGATTTTCACAGGTATGCCTAAAGAGATTGTGTATCCTGCATGGATGTCTGGTATCGAAACCCGGGATGGAGGGTAGGAGTTGCTCTAAGTCTGAAAGAGATGTTAGAGAACAGCATGGCCAAACATGGCATCCCAGCGGGAGTCCTTGTCTAGGCAATAGTGAGAGGCAAAAGTATGGACGGAAGACCAAGTTGCTGCTTTGCAGATCTCGTCAATAGCTACAGATTGTAGATTTGCCATTGAGATAGCCATGGCTCGAACATTATGGGCAGTGACATGACCATCGAGGGAGAGTCCTGCATTCTCATAAGCAAAGGTGATTCAGTCAGCTATCCACTTGGAGAGAGTACGTTTGGAGACTGGCAACCTGAGGTGACTAGAGTCAAAGGAGATGAACAGCTAAGAAGCTTTCCGGTGCTCTCGAGTCCTCTGAAGATAAAAAGCTAAGGCACATTTACAATCCAGAGTATGGAGTGTTGCTTCTGCCTTAGATGAGTGCAGTCTAGGGATGAACACAGGAAGGTAGACCGACTGGTTCAAATGGAAGGGCGAGACTACCTTCGGCATGAAGTGAGGATGAGTCCTTAGTGAGGGTGATGTTGAAGCTTTGGTGGGAGTGGCTGACTTGGATTTAGTGGCAGTTACAGAAACATGGTTCACAGAAAACCATGATTGGGGTGTAACTATACCTGGCTATACTTTATTCAGAAAGGACAGGGTAGGAAGAAGGGGAGGAGGAGTGGCACTATATGTAAAAACTACTATTAAAGCTTTGGAATTACAGAGCTTAAAAGGGAGAGAGGAGGCATTGTGGGTTAAACTAGAAAGAGGGAAAGAGAAATCTATTTGCATTGGTGTGATATACAGACCTCCATCACAAGAGGAAGAGGTGGACAGAGTTAATTTAAGACATACGCAGCATTGCTAGGAAAGGGGAAGTGCAACTGATAGGAGATTTCAATATGCCAGATGTCAATTGGCACATTCCTGCTGCAGTATCATCTAGAAGTAATGAGATCCTGGATTCTCTACAGGGAGAACTATTCAGGCAATTGGTAACAGACCCCACACGTGAAGGGGCCATACTGGACTTGGTGCTTACCAATGGTGAAAGTGTTTCAGATGTTGTAGTGGGAGATCATTTTGCAACCAGTGATCACCAGATGGTGTGGTTCAGTATTAGGACTAGGGCTGTTAGAATCCATTCAAAGGTGAAGATCTTAGACTTTAGGAAGACTAACTTTGCCAAGATGGGCCAATACCGCAGGGAGTCGTTAGTAGGATGGGAACAGCTGGGGGATGTAGAAAAACAGTGGGCAAAACTGAAAGGGGATATTTTAAGGGCAACCAACCTTTTTGTTAAAATGGTAAATAAAGGTAAAAGGAAAAGGAGACCACTATGGCTTTCAAAAGAAGTAGCTGAAAAAGTGAAGAAAAAGAGTGAGACCTTCATGAAATACAAGAGATCACAGAGAGAGGAAGACAGGCATCTATAGTTGGAAAAACTTAGAGAAGCTAGTAAAGTAGTCAGGAAGGCAAAGATCCAAAAGGAGGAGGAAATAACCAATGCAATAAAATGGGGGGGGGGGGATAAGACATTTTTCAGATATGTTAGTGAGAAGAGGAAGGGCAAAAGTGGTATTGTCAGACTCAGGGGTGAAGAGGAGGAATATGTAGAAACTGATAAGTACAAAGCAGAATTGCTTAACAAATATTTCTGTTCTGTGTTCACAGATGAAGAACCAGGAGCAGGACCTCAGAAAACACCCACAAACTGGAACAGAAGCGAGGGACATCATGAACAATTTTCAGAAGACTGTGTTCGTGAGAAACTAGCTCAACTTAAAGTAGACAAAGCGATGGGACCGGATGGGATACACCCTAGAATAATGAGGGAACTTGGGGACGTTCTGGCAGCTCCACTGACTGACCTTTTCAATGCCTCGTTGGAGTCGGGAATGGTGCCAAAGGACCGGAGAGACTACACACTGAGAAAAAACCTGAAACTCTATCCCACATCTAAACCCAATCAAACAGGGAAACAGAGACAAACAAATAAATTTTTGTTGGAACGTTCACCATGAAGAATAAACTTCCTCTCGAGGTGAGATGTTCCTATTTTATCTTTTTTTAGTGGAAAACCACAATAAATTCGGTCCTGAGAGAAGCTCTCCCCCAGCACCAAAATGACTTCAAATAATAATAGGGAAGCTAATTAGCTAAAGCAGAGTGTGCGAGTCCAGTCCCCTTAGCTTCTCAGCTCATACCACACAGGTACAGCTCAGCCAGATTGAATGTCCAAACGGTATGGAGAACATCGCAACTTTAACTCCGCTATTTTCCGAATCCAATTCGCGGCAACACCACCAAGAGAAATACTTCATGGTCAGGCAACCAACGTTGTGTTTCTGGCCAAAGTCATTCCTGGCCCTTCTTCAAACCATGTCGCTCACTTCATCCACGGAAATAACCCTATTTAAAGTTCTCAAGAACGATCACATGACCAATCAAGGTTAACCAAAAAGGCTCATGGAAGCTGTAGTGCTGAAGCTTCATAATAAACTCCACCAATCCAAAGATTGATTCAAGCCGATAGGTGAAACTGTATTCAAAGTGTAGATCCAAAACTGTTCACGGTAAATTAACTGAGAGTCCCGATCACCCCCTCGAGATGACATAGGGACGTGGTCCAAAATTCTCCATCGTAAATCAATAAATTTATGATTTTCTAGCTGACAATGTGCTACTATAGGGGCTGACAATACAAAGTTGGTAAGATGAGACTTATGTTCTTGAAGTCGACGTTTCATCTTACGGCTGGTTTTTCCAATATAAAGTTTCATGCATGGGCAAATTAAAATATATACGACAAATGAAGATTGACAATCTGTAGCATATTTGCTATAAATTTGTCGACCAGTGTGTGGTACCTCCCAATAAGAACTCTCCAATGTAGAAGTGCAAAATTCACAGGTATTACATGCAGAGTGACCAACAACTAATGAGACATTTGAATCTCCAGTTATGAATAATCCAATCAGCAAGATTTCGTCCCCGTTGGAAGGCAATAGTTAAAGGCTTATTGAAGCTTTCATGTAATGAAAGAATGGACCAATGAGTCTTTAAGATCCGTAAGACTTCAGTCGCATATGGCATATAAGGCAAAACCCCCACATAAGTAGCAGAACCAGTCGACCGTGGTTCATCATCCAAATCACGGGGACCCCACCATTCAGCATGACTGAAACGAGCTCGACGATATGCTTTGTGAATAATGGAAAGGGGATAACCCCGTTCCAATAATCGGGCTTTAAGATCCCGTGCCTGCATTTTAAACTCTTCCAACGATGAGCAAAGACGACGTAATCGAATAAACTGTCCAATAGGTAGTCCCCGTCTCAATGGACCTGGATGGTAACTGGAAAAATGGAGCAAGGTGTTCCGTTGCACAGGTTTACGATATAAAGTTGAATGAACCATGGACTAAACTTTAAAAAGTTTCAAATCGAGAAATTCTATGGTATCCTTATTAAACTTCGATGTGAAATGTAAATCAGGAGAAAGGGTATTCATCCAAGCCACAAATTCTTTCAATGTACTTTCAGTATCAACCCAAAAAAAGAAGATATCATCCAAGAATCTGGTCCATAGACGAGTTTTCTGAAATCCCACTGAGGGATAGATATATGTAGCTTCAAATTCTGCCATATAAAACGTCGCTATGGAGGGGGCTACCGTAGCTCCCATGGCAATACCATACCATCAGCTTTAGCTAAGTAGCTTCCCTATTATTATTTGAAGTCATTTTGGTGCTGGGGGAGAGCTTCTCTCAGGACCGAATTTATTGTGGTTTTCCACTAAAAAAAGTATTTTTCCACTCAACACCTATTCAAACTCTGGAATTCATTACCAAAAGATGTAGTAAAAACTGTTAGTGTTGCTGGGTTTAAAAAAGGTTTGGAAAAGTTCCAGGAGGAAAGGTCCATAAACCATTATTAAAGAGGACCTAGGAAATCCACTACTTACCCCTGGACAAGCATTGTGGAACCTGTGTACCTTTTTGAGAACCTGCCAGGTACTTGTGACCTGGATTGGCTACTTTGGAAACAGGATACTAGGCTTGACAGATTTTTGGTCTGACCCCATATGACATTTCTTATGTTTTTATGTTCTTAGGCACCCTCTGGACATCCACGAGGCGAAGATCCTCACCATTCCCCCCGACACATCTCCTTAGAGAAGGAGGACAGGCAAAACACCTGCTTCACATGAAAGGGAGAAACCATTTCAGGGAAGAAGGAAGGCACAGGCCGAATGGAAATGGCCTCTTCAGAAAAGATGAGCAAGGATCTCAGGAAGACAGAGCCACCAGCTTGGAAAACTGCCTTGTGGAACAATTGCAACCAAGAAAACTGTCTTCAGCTTCAAGTCCTGCAGAGTAGCATGCATTAATGGCTCCAACATCAGGGCTTCGAGCACCAGACATAGATCCCACGAAGGGAACACAGACCGTAGGGAAGGATGCAGATGCCAAACCCCCCTGAAGAAGGCATGAAACATCCAGGAGTATGGCTAGAGACTTATCAGCCAACAGCCTCTGAAACAGGCCAAAACTTCAACTTGAACCTTCAGGGAGCTAAAGGAAAAAAGGCCCTTATCTAGATTGTCCTGCAGAAAAAGCCATAAAGATGGCATCTTGGCCATCTCAGGAGCCATCCTCCGCACTAGTACCCAAGGCACCAGACTCACACTTATGCCAGGTTGGTAGAGCACCTCCAGGCTCTGAACAGAGTAGAACACCACTGCCGGATAGTAGCCTTTACGCACTAACCATCCCCTTACAGGAGCTGGATCATCCAGGACAAGCAGCCCCTGACACAATAAGTCCTGAGACGGAGGCAAGTAAAGAGCTGACAATTGCAGGATCAAGATCAACCTAGACTCTGAGAGCCGGCTGCAAGGAGTGGGCAAAAGCTGATGGAAAAAGGGCTCCTGCCCACTTCATAGTCCCCTTGGACCTGTCCTCCAGAAGGCAGTAAGATTTTGTCTCGCCCAGGTCCTTCACCAGCTTCTCATATTTGGACCCAACAGAAGCATCCCTCTAAGGCCATATGGGTAACTGGGCTTTGGAAGATGAGTCCACTGCTCTGTGTCAGAGCCAAGCCAACGCCATGTCACCATTAACACGGAACAATCATTGGCCGCTAGACGTACAAGGCTGTACATGGCATCAGAAAGGCCGTAGTAGACGCCTAAAGAGGAGTAAAATCATTCAGTGGAAGAGACTGAATCCACTGGAACAGGGTTCGAGACATCAGACCTGCACATACCATCAACTGAGGAATAGCAGCCACCGCAGTGAACTGGATCTTCAACACATATCCACCTTTTAGTCCAGAGAATCCTTTAAGGCCAATCCGCACAGGAATAGTGGTTCATCTGGTAACTGTCGTGACCTGCATATCCACTTTGGAAATATCAAACCACACAACCACTCCTTCTCCGGAGAGCATGAATCCTCTTAGACTTTAAAGCGGGGAGTTGGAAGAATCCTACTCCAACTGAAAGAGGCCCTTGAGCACCTCCGAGAACAAGAAGACCGTAGTGAATTTTCACACACCTTTCAGAAGTGGATGCATCCTTAGTTCCTGATCTGTGCCTGGAGCAACTTCAAGCTCAAGGTATATGAGATCCTGGCAGACAATGCCTCCAGTTCTTCCTTTTGGAACAGGCAGATAACATTGGCCTCCTCACAATTGTCTGTAGGTGAGGGTACTTCTTCATCCACATCAGACATCTGACTCCAAGCCATAGTCCAGATCTCGGTCAGATCCCAGCTGATCCCCATCTCCAGTGGGCACACTTTGCTGGGGACACTTAGACATAGGCAATCAAACAGGGCTGCCACTCTCAGCCTGCACCTCACAAGACTATGTTTGGGTGAACCTAAAGGACACAGAGTCTGAATTTCCACATCAGAATGATCAGGCCTTCTGTAAAAGGAAACAAAGTCTGGGGATGACAATCTGGACTCCAGAAGCCCTCTTCATGGAAATGATACCCCTAAACCAAAGGACCCAGTCGCCATCAATCCTCTAGAGGATGGGGGCAGCGCACAGCATGATCACCAGAACCTCCGGCCAGCTGGTTATCCTTACTCACAGTGCCATCTGCCTCCTCCTGCCCTTAGGCAGACAAGGCCAGACTAACTGCATCCTCTGGCATAGAAAGGGAAAGCAATTCCTCCAGCGACAACTCAGAAGCTGCCATGCTAGAAGAGCAGAGTCCAGAAGCCAAAGATGAAGTACCTTGCTTGCCACAGGCCAAACAATGATTCCTGGAAGAAGACATAGAGAGTTAAGGCAAGTATCACAACAGCACGTTAACTACGCTTTTACTGTGGCACATGTTAACTGCTCTTTTACTGTAACACGTGTTACAGGCGCTAGGGTAGTGACTCGTGTTGGAGTCGCTTGGCAGAACCCACATACAAACCATGCAACTGCCAGGCGCACAGTAGGAGAAAATGCTAGCAATGTGTGCAGAAAACAGCAGGAAACCCCACACCGCACCAATGGTCGTCAATGGTCTAGCCCGAAATGCATCCCAGGCAGACAGAATTGGGAGCCTCCAACAAGGACAATTATGAGGTCAAGCCTTGGTACTCACCCCCCTAAGAGCCCCAGGCAGAGGATCTGTGCCAGGCTGAGTTCTACTGCCTTGATACTGCACTGCCTTTTGCTGCACTGTGTTTAAGGTAGCTGGCAGGCAGATCCCTCTGAGAGCCTTCTGCAATCTTTGGGAGAGAGCAGTGGAGAGACAAAGGAGGAGAGAGGGGGGCTTTAAGGTTATGCGAGGCTGAACTCTCCCAGATACTTCCAAATCCTTCCAGTTTTTGACTGCTCAGCAGGCTGTTGTTATGATAAGTATGTGCAGCCGAATCAATTTTCAATCCTCCTATGGCTACCGAAAAGACCGCAGTCTAGTGGAGCATCCCATGTCATGCTGAAGTGAGAGAGTCACCCTCAAGGTGGTCATTCACGAGTGTTTAATCAATCTTTTCCTCTCAAATTTTCAGAATTTTCTTCAGAGAGGAGAAAATCCATCCACCATCTGCGGGAGACAAAGAAATACTGAAGAGACCTTTGGTGGCTGAGGCATATAGAGGCATGGAATTGATGTCATCGAAACCTGAGCTTTTCAGTGGTTCTTTGTCTCCACCAATCTGCTGGTAGGGGGAACACACCCACTTGTATGGACTGGTCAAGCAAGATGATATGGAACACAGATTCCTGGCCTGGTCTCTATTTATTAAGAGGGGTGAATGACAGTGTATCAAGGGCTAAAACCTAAATAATTACTGCAAGTTATATCCAATCTCCTTACAAATCAGAACCCCAATACTTAACCCTCCAGGAGCTCAGAGAAACTCTGGCTAACAGCTCCCTGAACTGGTGTACTCCCTTGTCTACCTAGTAGTTTTATGTCAACTGCCTGGACAACACAGAAAGGAGGTTACACCTCATTTATCCATAAACTAAATATATACTCAGGGCCAGCCCAAGGGTTTCTGCCAACTGAGGCAAGAGCCCTAGCCATACTACTGCCTCTCTGCTACTGCTGCAGCCGCAGCGGCTACTGATTCCATATTCTGAGGGGCCGGCAGCAGCAGTTTAAAAGCAATGGCTTTGTACCACCGCTTTGATGCCCGAAGCAGGCCATGCACTTCGGCATACATGGACTGCCGCTTCTAACCCCCCTCTGATACAATTCCCTGTCAGAAGGGGGTTAGAAGCGCAGGCTATGTGTGCCGAAGCACATGACCTGCCACAGACACCAAAGCGGTGGCACAAAGCCATCGCCTAGCCAGCCTAGTAGAATGGCTGGCCCTGTATATAATGCCCGCATAGTGACTCCATTATATACATATTCAGTTCCACTGGTTATGAATATAGTGCACTGAATATAGTGTAAACCACCCTGACACTGGGATCTTCTCTGCTGTTAGAAATCCTTTCACTAAGAATGTAGTTGTGAAGGTCCTCCCTAGGAAAAGTAGTTTCAGGGGTGGCTCAAGGCAATCTGCTGCCTGAGGCGAAGAATGAGATGGCGCCCCGGGGCGCGGCTTTTTCAAAAATCCAATCAGAAACTGAACCAAACCAAAAAGCCGATTAGATTATATGGAGGAAATGCAAAATGTTTGCACACAGGACCGTACTTAGCTGCAATCACGCTCAGTGCAACTTGCAGCTCGGGTGCACCCCCCCTCTCCCAATACCTCCGTCGAGCGCTGCCTGATCTTTCCCTGCTGCTGCCGCCCTCTGTTTTTTTTTCACGGTGGCACCGGCAGCAGAGAAAGAGCAGGCAGCGCTGGATGGAGGTATGGGGAGGAGGAAGGGGGCATGCTCCCGATCTGAAAGGCGCCGGCACTTTAAGCAGATCTGTCCCTCCCTGCACTGACATCGCGTCAGAGGAGGGAAGGACCAGACCTGCTTAAAGTGCTGCAAAAAAGCTTGGGGGCACATTTCGGCTGCCTGCTATTGTCCTGCCAGCGGCGGCAGGGCAACAGCAGACAGCCAAAATGCGCCCCCCCAAGCCTTTCCACCCTGTGCGGCTGCACCGCTTGCACAGGGCTAGGTACCGTCCTGTTTGCATACCAAGGAACTAAAAGACAGCAAGAACCAACAGCACAGTTTATAAAACTAAAGTATAACTCCTTTTTATTTTGTTGTTATAAACTGTGTTATGGTTCTTGCTTTTTCTTTTTCAACATATATTTTGCATTCACAATAGGTGCAGAGCAGAACCAGAACATTCACCCACAGAACTCAATATTTAAAAAAAGAAAATCTGATTCTGATCATCTGACTAACAACAACAACCACTATTCTCCAGTACCAGGCATATTGTGAACTAATACAAAACCCTACAACAAAGAGCAAACCTACCATACCATACCATACCATACCACATCAGCACAAACTTTCAAAACTCACATAAGGAGTCCATCCGAAAAAAGTGTCACTGTAAATACTACAGTAGGCCCTGGAACATCCATACACCTATTTGAAAAGCTAAACAAGTCAAATTACTACAGTACAGTACAGATCTTTATGTATAAACTCCATGTTAACAGAATACCTGACCTCAGTCACACACTCACAACATCGACCCTCACCAAGTACAGAATAAGTAACCATAATCTAAAGTAAAAATAAAAATATGTAGACAAAATTTCAACTGAAACCCCAAGAAGCCAGAGTCCACATGCAGTGCAACATCAGATAAATAAGAGATGCAGTTCCCCAATACTGTGTAAAATATAAAAATAGCACAAAGTCCAATCACTAAAATTAAATAAAATTATTTTTCTACCTTTGTTGTCTGACCATTTTATTTTATTTATTTATTTATTTAATGGTATTTCTATCCCGCTTTTTCCTTTAATCAAGGCGGTTACACAGCAAACAATCAATTGAATTGTATTTGGGTTCAAGGTGTGCATAAATGTACAGTGATGTGTGTGTGTGTGTGTGTGTGTGTGGGCTAGATGATTAGAGTGCGCTATTTACATCATGAGCTTTATACAGAGGTTGTGCAAAGAGCGTGTGGGTAAGTTGTTAGTCCATGGCTGAGGTCTCAAAATGTGTTCGGGCCGTAGTGCTCCAGGAATAGTAGAGCCTTTAGTTGTTTCCTAAAGTCCTTGGTGTCTTCTGTGGCTCGCAGTTCATCCGGGAGGGCATTCCACATTCCAGGTGCTGCCATTGACAGCGCTCTTCGTGCGGTGTACTTGCATGTCTTTGTGTAGTCTTTTGGCGTGTTGAGTGTATCTGCTGTGGCTCTTCTTCTGGGTCTTGTGCTGGCGTCCGGTTGTATGAGGGGTATGAGGCTGAGTGCGGAGTTCTTGTATTTGATCCTGAATATGTTTAGGATTGTCTTGTATTGGATTCGTGAGCTGATTGGGAGCCAGTGCAGTTCTTTTAGTACGGGGGTGATGTGGTCTTGTTTGGATGCACCGGCTATTATTCGTGCTGCTGTGTTTTGGGCCATTTGTAGTGGTCTGAACGATTGTTTTGACATGCCAGTATAGATTGGGTTGCAGAAGTCAAGTATGGGAGTTATCAGAGCTTGGCAGACTGTGCGGAAGTGTTCGTGTGTGAGGAGTGGTTTGAGGCGTCTAACTATTCTCATTTTGAAGTAAGCGTTTTTGGTGGTTCTGCTACTCCGAGATACTTCACCTCATCTTTTAACGGTATGGTTGCGTTGTTGACTTTGATGGAGGGTGGCGGGCTGAAGCTGTTGTTTCGTGTGATGAGAAGTGCTTCTGTCTTGTTGTAATTTATGGTCAGGTTGTTGTCGTGCAGCCAGGTGGACATGTTGTTGAGGCAGTCTGTTATACCTGTGTAGTCTGGGTTGTCGAGGTTGACTGGGGTGTAGATCATGATGTCATCTGCGTATATGGTGTAGTGAATCTTGTGTTCTTTCATGATGTTGCAGATCGGCTGTATGTAGAGGTTGAATAGTAGAGCTGATAGGGCGGAGCCTTGTGGTTCTCCTTGCTTGATCTTTGCAGGTTGAGACGTGTTGGGACCGAGCTTGACCTGGAACTGTCGGTCAGTTAGGTAGGAGTTGAACCATCTTAGGGTGGTGCCGTTTATTCCGATGTTCTGTAGTCTGGTTAGGAGGATTTTGTGGTCTACTGTGTCGAAGGCAGCTGATATGTCAAGGAAGATCATTAGTGTTCCTTTTTTGTGGTTGTCTATGGTTTGGAATATGTCGTTGAGTAGGTATAGTAGTAGGGTTTCGACTCCGTGGTTTGGTCGGAAGCCGTGTTGGTGTAAGTCCAGCGGTGCATGAGTGTCAACATGGTCTTGGAGTTGGTGTTGTACTGCTTTTTCTATGATCTTCGCCATTAGTGGTATGCTGGAGATTGGCTGGTAGGCTGCTGGGTTGCTTTTGTCTAATGTGGATTTTTTCGGGATTGGTCATATGGTAGCTAGCTTCAGTTGGTCAGGATTATGCCTTGTGTCAGGGAGTTGTGTACTATGTTGTGTATGGTGTTTATGTAGCTGTCCTTTGATGCCTTGATCTAGGTTACTGGGCATGGGTCTGTTGGCGCGGTGCTTGTGTTGAGCGCGGTGATGATGTCTGATAGCTGTTTGTGGATAGTGTGTGGAATTTCTCCCAGATTGTGGTGGTTCTGGTATGGTTGGCCATTCTGTTTGTGGGCTGTTGCAGCCTAGCTTCTAGTTTCTCTTGAAGGTGATCTGCAAAGACTTGTGGGTCGATCTGCACGTCTTTTTCGGGATTGGGTTCATTTGCTAGGCTTTTTACTATCTCAAATAGTTCTCTTGGTTTGTTGTAGGCTTTTAGTATGATGTTTGTGTGGTGCTCCTTTTTTGTTTCATTGATGAGTTCATTGTATTTCTTTTGTTTTGTCATGTATAATGCCTGTGTGGAGGGAGATTTGGTGTGTCTCCAGCGGCGCTCTAGCTTTCTTAGCTGTCTCTTTGCGTTGCGTATGTCTTTTGAGTACCATGGGGTGTGCTGTCTTCTGAGATTGGGTGTTTTCCTTGTTTTGGGTTCTTTGGCTTTTGCTGCATTGTAGATGACAGTGTTCCATTTTTGTATTTGCTCGTCCAGGTCTTCGGTTTCAAAGTCCAGGTGGGGTAGTGTGTCCTGAAGGAATTTGGACTTGTCGAAGCTTTTGAATCTTCTTTGTACTGGAGGTGTGTCGATTGTCTTGTTGCCTCTTTCTCCTTGAGATATGACTTTTATTTTAATTTTGTAGTGGTCCGACCATGGGACTGGGGTGACTATGGGTGTTGAGATTCCTCCTCTGTTGCAGAGGTAGTTGGGGGCAAATATGAGGTCTGGTCCCAATGCTAGTCCCAATCTGAGACTTCTGCTTTCCTGTCTTCTCTTAGCTCTCTTTCTGTGGTCTATGGTCCATCTGACATTTCTTATCTCTTCTTTTGTTTTCTTCACTTCCTTTCATCAGCCCATTTCCAGTTCCTGTAACCCTCCCCAGTATCAGCCCCCTTTCCAGTTCTCCCCTCCCAGTACCTTCCAATGTCAACCGCCTTGCATTCCCACGACTGTCACTGGTGTCCATTTTCCTTCTAGTCCCCCTCCTTCCCCACTGTCCAGCTCCTTCTAGTCCAAATACCATCCCAGGTATCAGCTCACATCCACTCTCAGTAACCCCCCCGCCTAGTCAGCTCCCTTCCAGTTGCCCTACCCTCTGTCCATCCCCTTCCAGTGCCATTCACATGTCAGCTCCCTTCCAGCCTCCTCCCCATTACCCAGCCACCTATCACTCCCATCCCCAAGTGTCAGCTCCCTTCCAGTCCCCCTTAAGTACATCCCAGGTGTCAGCTCCTTTCCAGCTCCCTCCTTCCCGTCAGCTCCCTTCCTGCCCTCTCCTTCCGCTGGCAGACCCTCTCAGTATCCACTCCCTTCCAGTCCTATTCTACCATCTCCCTGCATCAGCCCATTTGTAGCCCTAGCCCCTAGTTTTCTTCCAAGGCCAACAGCACTCTCCACCCCTCCCCCATTAGCCCATTTCCAGTCCTATCCCCCTTATCAGCCCACTCCAGTCCTAGCCCGCCAATCAGCCCATTACCATTCCTAACCCCCCCAATAAGTCCATTTCCAGTCCTAGCCCCCCTAATCAGCCCATTTCCAAGCCTAACCCCACAAATCAGCCTATTACCAGTCCTAGCCCCCCTCATCCGCCCACTTCGAGTTCTAACCCCCCTCCTGATCAGTCTATTTCCAGTTCTAACTCCCTCATCAACCCAATTCCAGTCCTAGCTCCCCTCCCGATCAACCCATTTCCAGTTCTAACCCCCCATCAGCCCATTTCCAGTCCTAGCCCCCCCGATATCCCATTACCAGTCCTAGCCCCCCTCCCAATCAGCCCATTTCCAGTTCTAAACCCCCATCTACCCATTAATATTTCCTGTGCTACCCCCCAACCCAGGGAAATTGAAAAATGAAAACCCCCAAAAAACCCAGCTGAAGAAGCTGAGGCCGCTGCAGCAGCAGCTGCCGCCTCCACGGAAGAGCCCTGCCAGCATTTCCCCTTCATGTCAGCTCAGCTTTGCAGAGCTGCGCAAAGAGAGAGTGTTTCCCTTTCCGGCGGCTCTGTTACAGCTGAGCCTGCTGGTGCTGATGGGAAACAGAGCCGCGGGAAAGGGAAACACTCTCCCTTCGCGCAGCTTTGTAAAGCTGAGTCGGGGAGGGGGGGGGGGGGAAACGCTGACAGGGCTCTTCTGGGGAGGCGGCAGCCACGGGGCACTTCATTCTGGTGCTGCAGTGGCAGCAGTTTCTGCAGCTGGGGTTTTTTTGGGGGAGGGTTATTTTGAAGGCTGAGTGAGGCGGTCTTTTTGGGGGCAATTTTTGATGCCCCCAAAAAGTTGCCGCCTGAGGCTACCGCCTCACTCGGCCTCATTATAGAGCCACCCCTGAGTAGTTTTACTAGAGAGATAGCTTTTTTTCCCTATTGATTTCTCATAAGAAGGTCCCATAACTTGCTTTGTTTCACCTCTTGGAGGTTAACAGGAAAAGCAGAGATATAAATAATTTAAATTAAAGGCAAATCAAATAACTTCAGTGTTGGTGTTTCAGGTTTAGTTTTTCACTTCTTTTTGCTTTACACGGTTATTCATAAACATGATGTCAGAAAAAGACCATATGGCTTTCCAACTATTATAGTCCCTTATTTTCCTTTAGAGAACTTCTGTGTTTGTTCCATACTTTCTTTAATTCAGTACTGTCCTGGTCTCTACTACCTCCACTGGGAGACTATTCCATGCATCTACCACGCTTTCCGTAAATAAATATTTCCACATATTACTGCCGAGTCTATCCACTCACACTTCCATCCTATGCCCCCTCATTGCAGAGCTTCCTTTCAATTGAAAGAGGCTCTCCTCCTGTGCATTTATGCCATGGAAGTATTTAAACATCTCTATCATATCTCCTCTCTCCTGCCTTTCCTCCAAAGTATACATATTGAGATCTTTAAGTCTGCCCCCATATGCCTTATGATGAAGCTCACTGGCCATTTTTGTAGCCACCTTCTACACTGCAATCTTGTTTATATCCTTTTGAAGATGTGGTCTGTAGAACTGTACACAATACTCCAAATGCGGTCTCACCAAAGACTTATACAGAGGCACTATCACTTCCTTCTTCCAGCTGGCCTTTCCTCTCCCTATGCACCCAAGCATCCTCCTGGCTTTTGCCATTGCCTTTTCTACCTGTTTAACCACCTTAAGATCATCAGAAACTATCATGCCCAGATTCTGCTCCTCTTTTGTGGACAGAAGCACTTCACACCCTAAACTGTACCACTCCCTCAGATTTTTGCTGCCCAAATGCATGACCCTGCATTTTTTCGTGTTAAATCTGAGCTGCCAAACTCTCAGACATTCTTCAAGCTTAGCTAGATCCCTCCTCATGTTAGCTACTCCTTCCTGGGTGTCTACTCTATTGCAGATTTTGGTATCATCTGCAAAGAGGCAAATTTTTCAGATAGCCCTTCCACAATATCACTAACAAAAATGTTAAAGAATCGAACCAAGGACAGATCTCTGCAGCACACCACTAGTAACATCTTTCTCCTCAGAGTGAGCTCCATTTACCTGTATCCTTTGTCGCTTCCCACTCAAACAATTTCTAACCCAGTCAGTCACTTTAGGGTCCTTTCCTAGGGTGCTCAATGTAAGTCACCTGTGTGGAAGTGTAAAAGGCTTTACTGAAATCTAAGTTCACCACATCTAGGGCTTTCCCTTGGTGTAACTCTCTGGTTGCCCAGTCAGAGAAATTAATTAGATTTGTCTGGCAAGACCTTCCTCTAGCAAACCAATGCTGCCTCGGATTCTGCAATCCATTGGCCTCTGTTTTAGCAGTGTTTCCATTAATTTACTTAACACAGAGGTTAGACTAACCGGTCTATAGTTCTCAATCTCATCCTTACTTCTCCTTTTGTGTAAAGGGACCACATGTGCCTTTCTCCAGTCCTCTATGACCACTGCCGACTCTAAAGAAGGTCAGATAGTGGAGCTGCTAGAACTTCCCCAAGTTCCTTCAATATTTTCGGATGTATCCCATATGGCCCCATCGCTTTGTCTACTTTTAGTTTAGCTAGTTCCTCATGAACGGTCTTCTGAAAATAATTCAAGATCCCCTTCACTTCTGTTCCTATTTGTGGGTGTTTGCTTATTATTTTAAACTTTTAGACTATAAGGTCTGAAGATATCGCTCTAGTCTATATAATACAACTCTTGATCAGGAAAGTGTTAGATATGTTTCCTTTTATAAATATAAATTATTCAATTAATTCCTAAGATCAATAGGGATGTGTTCCTTTCAGAAAAAATCTCTTGAATTTGATTTTCCAGGCTCAGTTTTACTCTAAATAGATCATTCCATTCACAGTTTTTATTGAAAATCCAATAGGTACATCAAGAATTACATCAAGGGGACTGAACATAGTTACGGTATATCCCCCATAAAGAAACCGAACTATAACAATCATTACAAATGCAAACATATGGTCCCAGTGTCTCAGAAAACCTCCCACGCCCTCACCCCTCTAACCCACCCACCCTCCCTCTCCTCCACACCCACCCCACGGAGAGCCATGACAAAACACAGAGACAAGATAATTAGCAGGCCACACAGAGCATCGGGACCTCAAAGCGGCTGCCCAACTATGCCGAAACTGCATCCTTGCAAACAGGATATCAATCTGGTCGGTACTTTCCCCTGGAGAATGAGGCCATAGCTTATAACACATATAGAACATGTGGGGCAGAAACAATATAGACTAATATGACATATTTGTATATAAACATATAAGGGGGAATAAGTTTCATGGTATAAAGGAATCATTAGCTCTTTTTCACTTAATAAAAGGGTCCCACATCTCCAAAGCCCATCCCATCTTATTCTGGTAGAGCGCTGTCAGGTAAGAGACCCTATAAATGTTTGCCTTTATTTGATATACTGCATTTATGTATAAAAGCAATGTGGTTGAGTGGTCATGTGATGTGGTGAACAGAGAAGACTGCTTCTTGGCTCTGGGGCAAGCCACCGAGATTTGAACATTAAACTATTACCCTAGACCTCTCAGACATGCACAAAAGCCAGTGGCAAACTGCTGAAACCACCCACTATCTGGAAGACAGCTGTGGCATAGATACAACACCCGGATGGCCACAAAAGATAAGAGCCGTAGCACTGATTACAAGATGGTGGACCCCGCTTCTCCCAAAGCACCAGAAGGGACTTCATCAACCATCTGCCATTTCTTTTCTCTCCTTTTGTTTTCTTCACTTCCTTCTAGCTTGGATATTTATTTTTTTCATGCCAACTTTCTTCGATTTATATCCCTTTCTCTGGCCACCCAGATTTCACTACCCCTTACTATCCAGTTCTCAGTCTCCTTCTTTTTTACAACATCTACCTACCGCTTTTCAACCTTCACCCCCAGTCCTTCCATTCCCCAGCTCTTCTTCCCCTCTATGTTATCCAGCATTTGTCTTCCTGTCTCCCCCTCCCCCATTGTCCAGCATGTCTCCCTACTTCCCCCCCATCCTACATTTGTCTCCCTGCTTCCCCCCTCCAGCATTTGTCTTCTTGCCCCCGTTGTCCAGCATTTGTCCTCATGTCTCCCCCAGTTGTCCAGCATTTGTCCTCCTGTCTCTCCCCCTTGTCCAGCACATCCACCTGCATCTCTCTTCCTGCAAACGATCATCTGCCACCGGCGGCAGCACTCCGGCTGTTTTTATTTTAGATTTTACTGCCTCTGGCCTGCCTCTGCCTTCCCGCCATTTTTTTTTCCTCAAGAATGCTTGCAGCGAGAAAAAAAAAGGGGCGGGAAGGCAGAGGCAGGCCAGGAGCAGCAAAATTTAAAATGAAAACAGCTGGAGTGCTACCGCCGCCAGACGAATCAGCCTAATCACTTGCAAGGTTCCTTCAAGCGATCAGGCTGATTTATCCGGCAATGGCACTCCGGCTCTGTTTTAACTTTATATTTTGCAAGCCTCTGGCCTGCCTCTGCTTTCCCAAGCGGGAAGGCAGAGGCAGACCAGAGGCTGCAAAATCTAATATTAAAACAGAGCCAGAGTGCCGCCCCGACATCTGAGTGCTGCCCCTGTCCGAGTGCCTCCTGAGGCTATCGCCTCAGGTGGCCTCGTGGTAGAAGCACCCCTGTAGGTCAACTGGTCAAAGACATCTCTATGACAGTATGTCTTTTTTGATCCTATTATCAGCTCTCTATAAAGAGAATCCAGTGTCGCCAGATAGGATCTCTGAGTATCTTCAAGACCTCTTATTGCCTCGACTTACGGAACAACAGGCAGCTCTGCTAGGGGTCCCCATTACCATAGAGGAGGTGTCCATGGTTTCAGTAAGGCACAGGGCTGCAAGGCCTCAGGACTGGATGGTTATACAGCTGAATTTTACAAGATCTTAAGTGAACAGATATGTGGCCCTCTGATAGCAGTATACAACCACCGCATACATAAGGGAGACTGGGTCTGTGGTGACATTCAAGCCTATATAATGCTAATACCCAAACCCAGAAAGGACCCCTTGCAGGCAGAATCATACCGACCAATCTCCCTGCTTAACTTTGCTCTTAAACTTTGGGCAAAGATCCTGGCGGACTGACGTGGTGCACTCCTCCCACAGTTGGTGCAGAAGTCCCAGGTGGGCTTTGTTCAGGGCCGGTATGCAGTCAGCAATATGCGGAAGATCATAGCCTTCTTAGAGTGGGTCCACATATACCAAATACTATTACTTCTAATTAGCTTTGATGCTGAGAAGGCCTTTGATAGAGTGGGATGTGATTATCTTTTTCATCTGCTCCCCTCCTATGGCCTGGGGGACTCATTTATTCATATGGTGTGCCTTCTGTACACCAGGCCAACTGCAGCTGTCCTGGTCAATGGTTACACATCGGAGGTCTTTAATCTGAAACATGGAACGAGGCAGGGCTGTCCACTGTCTCCACTCCTGTTAGTCCTAACCCTGGATCCCTTTATTCACAAGATTGTTGATGCCAGGGAAGTGGCAGGGGTCAGGATTGGCTGCTCTAAATTCAAAATATCGGCATTCATGGACGACTTGTGGCTCACATCACCCACCCACAGATCTCCCTATCCAATTTGCTCTCAGAGTTTAACTGCTATGGTCAGATCTCAGGATTAAAACTTAATATGGCCAAGTATAAGGCTTTAGACGTACCGGGGAATCTGCAAGCTCGGTGAACGATGTCATTTCCACTTCGTTGGGCGGATTGATCCTTTCCATATCTTGGTATCCAACTATCCAGTGATCTCTGCCAACTGTATCGACTGAACTAAAATACTCTTTTTCATCATCTGCAAATTAAAATGCATGACTGGATGTCATTGCCATTGTCCATGTTGGGAAGAATAGCAGCATTCTGAATGACTTTATTTCCCAAATTGTTATATGTTTTACAGCTTCTACCCCTTCGACTTCTACGGAAGGATATCGCACTACTGGAAGGCAGCTCAGTCGCTTTATTTGGAAAGGGGGGTTGGTGAGGGTCACACTGTCAAAAATGAGAGGCCCCTGGAAGCGGGGATGGGTGGGAAGCCCCAATATAGCACGATATGCGTTGGCCTGCCACTTGAGACATCTCTGAGACTGGCTGGGTGAAACGGAAGTATTTACCCCACGGGAGATGGAGGTGAACATTATGCGACCTCTCTCTCTGTCAGCAGTTTTACACATGAAGGAGCAAGACCTTCCCCAGCAGCTAATGTGCAGCTTATTGGTCAGCCCCTCTCAAAGCACCTGGAAATATTTGTGTTCATATTGGCATATTTTGTCGATGAGTATTAGCTTCCTATCCATCAGGGGAAACACTCAATTTACACCAGGTATGGAGAACCAGACATTTCGAGTATGGGAAGGTCAGGGCCTTTATAGCTTGGGTCACATGGTAAATCCTGAGGGACAGATTAAGCCCTTCCCTGTATTAAGCAAATAATTTGATTGAAAAGTGACACATATATTCGCCTATTTACAGATTAGACACTACATAAAATCTCTCCCCACAGAGTCTCATAGCAGGCACATTGAGCCAAATAATACAGTTCTTCGAATTTGGTGACAGGGAGCAGATGTCAATCTCGCAATTCTTTCATAAATTGGAAGTGTGGTCCCCGGTGCGAGATGACTCAGCCTTGAGGGCCAATAGGCAGTCGAGCAGGGACTCACTGTGGAGCCGGCGCGGTTCCGCAGATGGTACTGTGTGTTGAATTGGGTCCATTTTTCCCCAAGATGAGCATTCCAAAGTAGAGTAGCTCCAAGTAGCAACTATCCATGCTGTGGAACAACTCTGGTGGATTTGGGACATATGTAGTGGACTTGTAAAAGAATAAAGAGTTATTGGCATCAGATACAGCGATATGTGAAGTCCATGCTAGGACAGCCTGTGCTGTGAGCAGGTGCACTGGTCAGACTGGATGTGCTGACCCCATTATGTCCTAAGGGACGTGGGCTCGGCTTTGGGTGCAGTAGGCGTGTATAACTGGGAAACAACTGGTGTTGCGGCACTGGAGAGAGGCCACAGCACTGACGTACTGCAAATGGTGCAATGACTTTCACCAAATAATGTTAATGGAGCGCATGGCATTCAAAGGCAATCCTAGGAAAAGGGACAGGTTTATAGCCCAATAGGGCAGGTATGTGGACATGTTAACTCCACATGCTCGAACTGAGGTACTAAGCGCTTGATGTGGACAGGCCAGTGCAGAGATACAACATTGCTTTGACCCCATAGCGATGATGATAGGTTGAGTCACTACAGCCAGGGAATTGAACATACAAATCTGTCTGCAGAGCCTATAGAGGGGGGGAGGGTAGGTTGGGAGCAAGGAAGGGGGTGGGGAATAAAAAGCTGGGTGATTGGGAGAGTGGAGTGTGGTGTAAGAATCCCCACCGTGCTCAGTGAGATGTTACTATGGCGATCTGCACCCAGTGTTGATGACGAAAGGGGCGGGGAGGGAGTTGGGGGGGCGAAGGAGGAGGGCAGTAAAAAACAAAAATTAGTTGATATATATGTCTATGTTTCTTTGAATGGAGAGCCTAAGTATGGTATATGTATGTAGATGTTGTACTCACAGTTTTCAATAAAAAGGTTTACAAAAAAAATGTTTACATAAAGTAGAAAAGGAACTCCAGTCTAATAAAGAGGAAAGAGCTTGAAAGGAGTAGTATAGAGGTAAGGAAATGGGTGTCGGGGGAGGTTAATAGGGAGGGGAAAAGGTAGGGAGCACACTCTACTGGCAGCAACGCTGTGATAACCCAGGCCTAGGGGACTTCAAAAGCAATTTTGAACAGGTGGGTTTTTAGGGCTTTTTTTAAAGAGTTTAAAATTCTCTTCTAAACATGAGGGAGCTAAGGCAAAGAATGCAGATTGCCATGTGGATTCTAGTCTCGCTTTAGATGGGAGAGGAATGTGGAGCTGATTTCCATGAAGCAAGTGGAGGGTCCAAGCTGGGGCATATAAAGTGACTAGATTAGAGATATAAGCAGGGGATTCATCATGAATGGCTTTATGGGCAAGAGTCAGAATTTTGAATTGTATCAGTGATTTGATAGTGAACTAATAACAGGGTGATGTGGTCAAATCTGCAAGCATGGGCAAGAAGGTGGACCGCTGTATTTTGGATAGTCTGTAGACATTTTAGGTGATAGAGTGGTAAACCTACATATATTATGTTGCAGTAATCCAGATGTGAGATTACAATGTAAAGCAAAACAGAAATTTGCGCTGTTAGATCAAGAAATTGCCAGATTGCCCAAAAACACACAGATCATAGAAGGCAAATCCATCCCCTTCCATTCTTGGGTAAGTGTGAGCCAAGCAGCCACCACACCCCAGCGAAATAGCTGGATATCCCCCCCAACAATAAACAGACCAACCTCATCTCAGGAGATATACTCTCCACAGTGAGCTCACTCAAGAAGGTAAACACCGCCTATAGGCACATTTACCAAATGTGGAAGAAGGTACCAAGCTGGCTACACTGCTGCCAACACTGGCCATCCCCCTGCTCAAACAGCAAATGCAATTTTGTTGGGATATAATACCACTGGTAAAACACCTTATAGTTATTCTCAATTAGCCTGGTAGCTACTAGGCCTTTATAGAAACCCCTATAGATCCCATCCCACCCCTCCTCATCCCAGGTCCGTCCCAACTCTTCTTCCCAAAGGGTTTGATATCTGGATTTCTCCCCTCTCCCGCCACCAAGGCCTTGTATAAATAGGAAATACCCCCTTTCACCACAGGGCAAAGGCTCTTTCTAATAGGGATGCAGGGTGTTCCAGGAAAACTCACCGATGCTGAAGAAGAAAATGTTTGACAAGGTTGAACTGGTAATGCTCAGACAACCATACATCAAAAAGATCTCTCAGCCCATCAAAGGAGAGAAAGGACCCATCCTTAATAAATTGTCCTACACACACTAGCCCTTCACTTTCCCATGTCACAAACACCCTATCACAGATACCTGGAAGAAAGGCAGTATTGAATCTAAGAGGCGTTCCGAAACACTTTGCATCCCCCTAACAATCTCCTCTTAGATATCCTCCATATATCCCAAGTGAGCCTAACCATAGTGTTTAGGGTCTGATGAACACCAATTTCCACCCACAGAGAATAGCAAAGGGGGATC
This sequence comes from Ichthyophis bannanicus, assembly GCA_033557465.1. NCBI lineage: Eukaryota > Metazoa > Chordata > Amphibia > Gymnophiona > Ichthyophiidae > Ichthyophis > Ichthyophis bannanicus. The sequence continues at coordinate 211,261,497 of CM066034.1, forward strand.
GACCCACACTCCTCTTCTCCAGTCTCATCCAGTCCTTACGTTTATAGCACTTTCCTTAACTGTGCAGCCTCATAATACTGCTGTACTGACAGCAAGGCCAAACCTCTGCTCTCTCTGGGAAGACAAGGAGGATTGCACATATGAAGGCCATAATATCTTTTTACATCCAATTCAAAAATACCAAAGAGACCTTAACAGGTAAACGAATAAATATAAGAGTTTAGGGACCACCATCATTTTAACACTATGCAAACGCTCCAACCAGGAGAAATGCAATCTATACAATCTCTTTCTCCAAAGGGACAAATAATTCAACCAGGATTCTGCATTCACCCCTGAGGCAAGCCCTTTTGAGGCTGAAACATCGATGTCAAGTGTGCAGTATTGGAATATTTATTGTTGACCCTTGCGATGCAGTGAAGTATCGAGGAAGCAGCCTGGAGTTTGTGTCTCCCTCTGCAACCTGTGTATGGTCTCTGCTGAGATGCCTTTGGAAACAACACCCTTTGCTGCCATAAAGCTAAGTGGTTCTGCTTTTTTGGGACTTTCTGTGTTTCTTGTGTTTTGTATAGACACACAAATACTTCTAATTTTTAATGATAAAAGAAAAACAAGATAAGAAAAGAAAAATTAATAAAAAGTGAACTATTGGGTAGTAGAGTCAGATGATAAGGCTTGGGCTGGTGAAGATCTGAGGATATGGGTCTTTTCTAAATGCCTGTTAATGCCTCCACTTAACTCTTTATTATTTTTTTTCCATTACTTAACCGATTTGTTGTGTTTTGTATGGTCTGCATTATGTGGGTTCGGTCACAATTTTTTGGTAAAACGCAATCACTGCCATATTCAGCAATACTAACAGGTCAGTGCCAATGAACATCCCCCCAGACTGCCATAAATATGCCCAGTTGAAACCGGCACAGTTTGTGAGCAGAGCAGGGACAGTGACAGCCGCTATTCAGCCAGCAGCAATATTCAACTGCTAACTGGAAAGCTTAAGCGGTTTAAATTAAGACCGGTGAATGGCCTAATGTTAACTGCTTTACACTATGGGGTCTATTCATCCCCCTTGCCGTCGCCAAAGAAAGCCTCTCCATACAAACAAGGAGTTTGTATAGGGAGGCTTAGACAGGGGCGGAAGGGGCATCACGGAAGCAGTGTAAGGGTGGGCAGTGGTTGGTCTGTGGCCCCAGATGTACAGGGCCGATTCTGAAGTCGGCCCTGTATGGCCGGCAGACTGGATGAGGGACTTATTCCACTTCGGAGATGGAATAAGTCCCCCTGGACGTCGGGGGATGGCAGGCCCAGGCGGCGGAAGTGGGGCGAGGGGGTTCCCCACAGCCCGACCCTGGCCATGGGAGGCCAGATTGGGGGTTGGGCTGCGGGGAAAGGAACAAGTGGCTGGCAGCCAGGGATAGCGGCTCTTGAATGGAACCGTGGTGTCATGGCAATGGGACGCCATGGCACCGTGGCTCCATTCAGGAGTCTGACTGAGTTAGCAAGGAAGGGGCCTGTACGTGTAGGCCGATCTGAATCTGGTCCCGGCCTGCATGCCCAGACCCAGACTCGATCTCGCAGGGCATATCTAGCCCCCACGTGATCAGAATTGGGTCTGCATGTGTGCATCCCACTTCCGATCTGGTGCACAGGAGCCTAGGCGGCCAACTTGGAATGTGCCTCCACCTATTTAGTAGCTGAATATTGCAGTTAACTGGATAGAGGCATTGATGGATGAGCAGCCCAGATATTCAGCAGCATGAACCAGATATCTTCCGCCCCTGAATATCTGGTTTAAAGTAGCAGCAGCAGCATCTAGGTGTTTTATTTTGCCTAGCCACAACCACTGAATATCTGCTCTAACATTAAGGAGGTCTTTTACTAAGCTGTAGTAAGTGGTTATCATGGGTTTAATATGAGTTAAGCCCCCGCGGTATCCACTACCGTGGGCCAATTGCAGACAGTGTGTGTTAAAAACCGTATTGTCTGCACTTTCCAAAAGTGGATGGGATCGGGCCGGGACCAGGGCCCAAAGGAGGCGTGCCTGCCAAGGACAGCTAGCATTGGCATTAAGTGCAACTATGGCACTGGCAGCACAGTAATGCACCTGTGGTCGCTGCCCAGCTGACGATCAGCCCCTGCCAATGATTGCCCCCCTGTGATCAACCATTCCCCACTGCAGCCAAACCCTAATATCCCCTCCCAATCAGGATCCCTTTCAGGACCACCAGGCTGAAAAGCAATCCGGCCATGGAAGCCTGTAAAGGGGCCCAACACCTACACAGAAGCAAGCCCCCCTCCCCTCCACCTGGCACTTACCCGGTGTCCAACTGGCTCTTCCCTCGTGGTTTAGTGTTGCTGGGTCACCTCAAATTAATCTCACAGCATCACCACTAGGGGCTGCAAGACTAGCATAAGGTGACCCCAATGCCATTTTAAAGGCTGCCAGAGCTGGGGCAGCAAGGAAGACTCAGTTGGGTACAGGGCAAGTGCCGGGTGGGAAGAAGGGTGCAGGTGTGTTGTGTTGTATTGCATTGCGGGGGGCTTGTTTCTGAGCAGTTGTTGAGCTCCATTGCAGGGCCTCCATGGCTGGATCACTTTCTGGCCATCGTGGTCCTGAAAAAGGGACCCAACCGGGGGAAGAAGGGGGGGGTGGATGTCAGGGGATAGATGCAGTGAGGGAGAGTGTATCACAGGGGGGCCGATCATTGGAGACTGATCAGCCCAGGGATCTGTGTCCCTTGCCTTGGCAGGGACTGCAGGTGATCTTGCGCTACCTGCCAGGGACCGCACATGAGCCATCCCATGCTCCCTGATAGGGCAGGGCTCCTGGGCCCCTGTGCAATTTGGCAGCCATGTGCGCTAAATACAGGGCACAAGCCCTCCATTTACCATGCATATTTTGTACCTACCATGAGGTTTTTCCTGTGAAACACTTGCAGTAGACGCAAAGCTCTACACAGCCCTTTAGTAAAATGGGCCTTAAGTTTCAAAAAATATTTTATAGTGAGCAGTGGAAAAACCCTATCTAGAAAGTTAATAAACGTGTTACTATTTATGCTAAAGAAGGCACCCCACAGTTTCCCATCCTCTTATTCTTATCTTATCTTCTTTCCACCCCATATCATTTTAAATGGTTAAGCATCTATGGACATCAAATTCCATACTAGAATTTACCAATGCTATCCATTTCTTGCTTAAACCCTTAGCATAAAGGCTTCTTTTAAAATTACATCTGCTCAATCCAAGGCTGAAGAAAATTTCCCCTGCAGCAATTACTGTTTGAAGCCAACAAGTTTCTGCTTTGAAACTACAGATCTGCCATCCCAGCCCCAAGGGAGAAACAGCTGCCCCACCTGACAACGCACAAATATGCCTGGTATGTTCTGCTCAGTTTATAGACAAACATAGGTTTAGTCAATAACAAGCAGCTCTAATCATGTCTTAAGTTGGTTATGATGAAGATTTCTCATTATTTAAAATCCTGCATGTGATCAAAGAGGAAAAATGTTGCTAAGTAGCTTTAGCAAGACACTCATAATGCAAGCTTCTGACACTCCTGCAGCATAAAGCAACCTCTGTTTAAACTATTATATTTAGATATATCATATTTTAAATATGTCGGGCCCAATATTCAGCTGCGGCAGCTAGCCATTCTAACCACTGCTGCTGAACGAAAGACCCAGGTAATTCAATGCCAGGACCAGGCAATCCCATAGTCTTTTGACTTTCTCCTCTGGCAGGAAAACTGCCCACTTGAGTGTTGAAACGTGTTCCCAGAAACTCCAGGGACTGGGAGGGCAACAGCTGGTTCTTTCCCAGATTGTTCACCCAGCTGAGACTTCCCATAAAGGACACCACTTAGGACACCCGAGATGCTTCTGAAAGGGAACGGGTCCATATGAGCCAGTTGTCCAGATATGGATGAAAACAGATCCCTCTATGCCGTGGCTACTACCATCATGACCTTGGAGAACATCCTCGGGGCGATGGATAGCCCAAAAAGGAGGGCAGCAAACTGATAGTGAGAGCCAAGCACAGCAAAACACAGATACTTTGCTGATCTGCCCAGATCAGGATATGAAAATACACCTTGGCCAGATCCAGAGAAGTCAAGAACTCCCCTCTGTGCACTGCTTGAATCAAGGAGTGCAAAGGTTCCACCCAGTAGTACAGGATGCACATCATCTCGTTGACCCCCTTGAGGTCCAGAATGGGCTGAATAGAACCATCCTTTTGGGCACCACGAAACAGATGGAGTATTTGCCCTTGCCTCACTTATCCAGGGGGGATGGGCACAACCACCTGTAGGCCCAGCAACTTATTCAACGTGGTCCGCACAACAGCACTTTTGATCGCACACCCATAAGGGGAGATGACAAAAGCATCCAGAATCGGATCTTTGCATTCCAGGACATAGCTGAACTGAATGCTATCTAGCACCCAGCGATTCTTGGTAATCTGGGCCCATTCCTGAAAGAAAAGGTGAAGCCTGCCTCCATCCGGAGGAACCAGGGAAAGGGCAGACCAGGAGGATCCTCCTACAGAGGGGACTGAATCCCTGGGCCCACACACTACACGAAAGGATTGAGAACGAACCCAAAGCCTGGAAGCAGAGGGGAAGAAAGGATTTCCAGATTGGTAACGATGAAAGTCCTGAGACCCCTGGGGATCTGACCAGCGTACCTTCGCTGGATGGGCGGAAGCGGACAAGAAAGGGGCACCAGCTCGCTTCATAAGCCTCCTGTACCTGTCTTCCGAAAGTTAGTAACATTTTGTATCACCTAGGTCTTTCAGCTTCTCCAAATTAGCTAGAAAAAGAAGCTTCCCCTTAAAAACCAGTTGGACCAACCAAGCTTTGGAAGATGAGTCCACTGCCCGGTGCTGAAGTCAAATCCAATGCTGTGACACCATCATTGGAGCATTATCCTTGGCCACCAAACATACCAGGTCATACATGGCATCAGAAAGGAAGTCCATAGTGTAATGGGGAAGACCCATCCCTTGATATGGAGCTAGATGAAACTGAGGAGGTTACGTCAGATTCTGACAGGCAAGCAAAACACATGGCTACAGGTTGCCAGGGGAGATGTAAACAAACTCAGTCACAAGTGCAGCAGCCCCGCCCAAGCTACAAATTATCCCATGCTCTGAGCTCAATAGTAGACACCTGGGTGGGGGAGGGGCGAAGCTAAGCCCTAAGGGAAAGGAAGATAAAAAGCACTCATTTGAATCAGGAACAGGAAGAAGGGGGACAAGAGAGAGAACAGGAACAGGAACAAGCGGAGGCTCGAGAACAAGCCCGGGAACAAGAACAGGAATAGACGTAAGAGAAGGAACGAGAGAGAGAGGGTGCAGAGGAGCAGAGCCATCAGCAGGTCTGAAAGCAGAGAAGCTGAATCTGACTCAAGCAGCCACGAGGACAGAGCAGAGAATGCTCCAGCTAGGGAGTTACAGAGAAGCCAAGCCCAAAGACCACAGGGAAGCAACTTTCGGTTAAAGCCTTATACTGAGGGCCATTGGAGAGAGAAGCCATCCAAAAGGTCAGTTTGGGAGTGCCCAGAAACTCCGGTGAGAGAGAGGTACAGGCCTATGGACTTTGATAATGCTGAAAGAGCACTGCTAAGGAAACCCATTAGGCAGAAGCCTGAAGGTAAGCCCTTTAGAAGGGACAAGGAGAAAACTAGAGATACAAGTTTTCTCTGGGATTGCTAGGCTCTCCGGGACTCTCTCAGTAATAATGATACCTGTTTTAAAGCTCTGTGTGATTGTGTTCTTACGTACCCAGTGGGGGAAGGGCTGGAAGATATGCAAATAGAATCTGTAGATGAAAGTGTAATTGGTGAACCCATGGATTGTACACTGTCCATAGCGGATAACATAGAGTCTCTGCGCTGACTTGGATATACAAAGCTATATGCACAGCACTGAAAGCAAAGTAAACCTTCGTGCCTTTAAAAGGAACTGTTTGGTGAATCCTGTGTTAAAGGATGGTGTGTTGAAAAGCTAGAAGAAAAAGAAGCTATTTTTCTTCTCTTCCTGAGTTAATTTCCTTATGCCAGAAAGTATGGATATTTTGTCTTAAGTTTTGTGCTTACCAATCCCCCGGGAAGGGGAAATAAAACCTCATTATTTGCTTTAAAACCACTCGATTACATTTATTTCTATGCTTGGGGAGTATGTGGGACTACGTCACCCAGAAGGCAGTGCACTACTATGCCTGCATTGCCCCACTTCCCAGCCCAGGATATTCACCAGCTTGGCCCTACTCTGCATGCCTTAGGACCCAGGGTAGACCACTGGTGACAATAGCCGACTCCAAAGAAGGGGTAGTATCATCTAGCGGAAGAGACTAATCCACTGGAGCAAGACTCGAGACATTAGACTGGCACATACTTGCCAGCTGCAAAATAGCAGCCGCCATGGCGAACTGGCTCTTCAACAACAAATCCACCTTACGGTCCAGAGCATCCTTTAAGGCAGATCCACCTTCCATAGGAATGGTGGTCCGCCTGGTAACCACTGTGATCTGTGCATCCACCTTGGGAATATCAAATCACTCTCCGGGAGAGTGTAGCTCTTCTTACACACCTTTAACCCCTTAGGCAGTGAAGTCAGTAGATTCCCACTCCAACCAGATCATAACTTAGATCACATCTGGGAATGGGAAGACAGTAGTGGATTTCCACACCCCTTGAAGAAGTGGGTGCAAATTCGGCTCCTGCTCCATGCTGGAAGCATCCGTCAAGTTCAAGGCAAATGAGATACTTACAATCAATGCTGCCAGCTCCTCCTTCCGGAATAGATGGATCACTTTGGCCTCTTCACAATCTTCTGAAGGCGAGAGTACTTTTTCCTCCATGTCAGAGCCCAATACCAAGCCATCTATATCCAAGCCATGGTCAAAATCTCGGACAGCTCCCAGCTGTTCCCCATCCCCAAGAGGGCCCCCCCCCCCTCTCTGGGGATGCTTAGCCAAATGCAGTCGAACAATGCTTCCACTCTCAGCCTGTCACGCATGAGACTGCGCCAGGAAGCACCCAGAGGCTGCAGGATCCGAATTTCCATACCAGAAGGGCCAGACCTGCTGCAAAAAAGAAAAGAATTCTGAAGAAGCCAATCCGGATTCTGGAAGTTCTCCTCTCGGAAATGACCCCACAAAACCAGGGGACACAGCCGCCACAGATCCCTAGAGGACCAGGAATGGCTCAAAGCACAGTTGTTGGACCCTCCGGCCAGCTGGATAACCTTACTCAGAGCACTATCCATTACTTGCTGCCCTGAGGCAGGCAAGGCCGGACTAACTGCATCCCCCGGCTGAGAGGGGAGCAAGCCCACCAGGAACGATTCAGAAGTTGCCATGCAAGAAGAACAAAGTCCAGAATTCAGAGAAAGGGTACCTCGCTTGCCACAGGTGAAAACAACGTTTCCTGGAAGAAGACAGATAGTTAAGACAAGTATCACAACAGCACATGCTAATGCCCGAAGGCACACATTAACTGCACTTTTACTGTAACATGAATTACAGATGCTAGGGTAGGAACACCCATTGGAGCTGCTTGGGTAGAACGCACATACAGTCTGCGTGACCACCAGATGCACAATAGCAGAAAATTCTACTAATGCATGCAGAAAATGGTGGGAAACTTCGACACTGCATCAATGGTCACTAGCAGCCCACCCCAAATTGCACCCCAGGAAGACAGAATCAGGAGCCCCCAACAAGGACAATAATGAGGTCAAGTCGACAGTCGCCCAAGAGCGCGTGGTTTGGAAGGATGTATCCTTGAAGGATACTAGCAAAAGAGGGAAGTTAGGGCATTCTGACAGAGAGGTTCCAATAAAGATAAAAGTAACCCAAATGCCCTTAAGTACATGGCAACCAGATCAATAAGAATAAAATACAACCTCTGAAATGCCTATATGCAAATGCTAGAAGTCTAAAAAATAAGATGAGAGACTTAGAATATATAGCACTAAATGAAAGGTTAGATATGATTGGCATCTCAGAGATCTGGTGGAAGGTAAACAACCAGTGGGACACTGTGATACCTGGGTACAAACTATATTGCAATGATAGGATAGATCAAATTGGTGGAGAGGTTGCGTTCTATGTTAGAGGGGGCATTGAGTCACACAGGATTAAAGTTTTGCATGAAACAAAATACACTGTAGAATCTCTATGGAGAGAAATCCCATGTAGAAAGGGGAATGCAATGGCAGTGGGGGTGTACTATCAACCACCTTGCCAGAATGAACAGATGAATGATGAAATGCTAAGAGAAATCAGGAAAGCTAACAAAAGTTACAACATAGTAATAATGGGTGATTTCAATTACCCTTGGTCAGTGTCACAACAGGACATGCTAGGGAGATATAGTTTCTACATGAAACAAATGACTGCTTCTTGGAACAGCTGGTTCATAAACTAGCAAGAGAGGAAACTATTTTGGACCTAATCCTTAGCGGAATACAGGAGCTGGTGAACGAGATAAGGGTGTTGCAGCAATAGTGATCATTTATTTATTTATTTATTTTTATTTATTTACATTTCTTATATACCGCGCTATTAAGATCAGTGCGGTTTACAGCGAACAGAACAATAGTACAATGTATCAAAAAACACATTGTGCTTACAATGAACAGGGAAATAACTTGGGTGAGAACTATTTACAGCACATTTTAAAAGGTTACAGAATATTCATCATTGAGTAGGATTGATGGCACCGGAGGAGTTTATGCCAAGTGATGCGCTGATTAACCATTCTCTCGTTGGGTTAAAGTATTGAGGCAGATATGGAAGGGGGTCGGGGGGCCTGTCGCGTGTTTCCCTGGATTGCCTTCTGGGTAGTGTTTTTGGAATAGATGGTATTTTAGCGCTTTTCTTTATTAGCTGAATCAAATGCAATCATAGCATGATTGCATTTGATTTAGCTAATTTATTTATTTATTTATTTATCCATTCTTATATACCGCGCTATTCAAAGTCAGTGTGGTTTACATCAAACATAACATTTGCATTACATCAGAACAGTGATATTAATGCTTACATTGTAACAGGGAAAATAAACGGGTTGAACGGGGAGGATAAGCTATTAACAAGGTTAAATAGCAGAGTTAAAATATGAATATGAACTATTTACATATTTACAGGTTGAATTAAATAGTGTATGAATGTGAAATCAGTGAGATGTACCCGACGAGATAGTTAGGTATATTCTTGGTTCAGAGGCAGGTTGTGAGAGTGAGGAATGGATGATCGGATGTTAGTGTGGAGGGGGGTTAATGAGGTGAGAGAAATGAAGGAGGAATAAATGATGCTTTAAATCTTTTCTGAATTGGGGAAGGTCCCTAATTGCACGGAGGTGTGGGGGGAGGCTGTTCCAGATTCTTGGGGCGTAGAATGTAAAGGCTCTGTTCCTGGTTAGTTGGTTACACTTTATGGATTCCCGGGGGATAGTAAGGGAGTTGGCGGTTGCTGATCTTCTCAGTCTGATGTTAGGACTGATTGTGAGGAGTGCTGAGATGGATGACAGAGACAATTGGTTAATGGCCTTGAAGGTTATCAGTAGAGCTTGTCAGACGGCTACCTGGGTGAGAATCTTCACACTCTTGGCAAGTGCATATTTCTATATGATTTGCAAGATATTGTGGGCAATGTAGTTCATTCACACCAGACACAGCTGCTGACAATAATTTAGTTGTGCTCTTGGGTAAAGCCAATAAGATATTTATTTATGGGGTTATTTCTCCCAACACAGATATGCTTGGTAGCACATAAATTAGGTTACTTGCTTTCAGTGTTAACTTGGAAAAACAAAGTCAAAATCAGGAAAACAACAAATGAAAAGCCACAAAGCAAGAAACAAACTGTTCTTTTCAGGTTAACTTCTGATTACTTCCCACATAGATACAGAAGTGATTCTCTCCTAGCTCACAAGCAATTAGGTAAGGCTTAATTGCTAGCAGTTACCAGCTGAAACCCCTTAGCTGGCTTGCCTTCCACTGTGTGGGTCAAATCCTGCTTCAGGAGCTTTTCTGAGTAGATTAAAGAACAAATTTGTATTTCTTTGTGATGGTTGCTGTACTTTATAACAGAAAGTTACCAACAGAGTTTAGATAGAGAGCAGTCCATATAAACAGGATCCTCATCTGCTATTATTCCCCCTTGTTCAACAAGCATGGGTTCAATATCATGGATTGGCACAGATGAATCTCTCAATGGAGCATTTTCAGGAGAATACTTGTTTCCCTGCTGTCTTTCAAGGTTATAGCTAGGGCATAGATCAGTGTTCATACCTGAGCTTCCATTGCTGCTAGAGTTCCTCTCTATATAGCCTGGCCAGTATGTAGTCCAGTTCTTATGTCCAGCCTTCCAATCCAGATCCCTGGACACTGGATCTCTCTTCACATACCTTCTGGCACAGGTCTTAGGGTCCCTTCCACGTGCAGCCGTCTCCCTCACAGGTAGCCTCTGGTGATTCCTAGCTCTGCAGCACCATTCCTCTGGCTTTCCCCAGTCCAATGGTGTATGCTGGCCCTTGGAATACCTCCCAGTATACGTACTGCTTTGGACTCTTCTAGACCTCTCAAAGGCTTTTCTCTTCCTTCTTCCAAAGGCTCTCTTTCCCTCTCTGTCCGTCCGGTTTGGCTTCTGCTTCTGATGATCCTTCAGATAAAACTGATGATCCTTCTCTGGATATCCAAGGTGATCATGAAGATGGTCATCTGTAGAATAAACTCTACTCTTATTCTGCTTAGATGAGTGATCCTCCCTAACACAGCGCAGCTGTGCTGAATCAGGCCCTGCCCTTTGAGATGAGTGCTTAGGGATTACCTCATAGCCCTCCTGATTGAACACACGTTTCCTCACTTCAGCTCCTCTAATAGCTGTTGGAAACCTGGTGCATTCTGGGACTGGTAGTCTTTTATGGCAAAATTCTGTTTTCTCATTTCTACCAGCACTGACAGGTTGCTTGTTCAGAGACACTTCACCTTTTCTATAGCCCCTTCCTGAGCTATGATAAGCTTCCTTATCACAAGCTTTATAAGTGAGTCTACTGTGCAGCGGTAGCCAATGGAGTTCCATCAATATGGGCGTAATGTGATCGTTTCTGGCAGTGCCGCTTAGAATGCGCGCTGCTGCATTCATGGCTATTTGGAGCGGGTTAAGGGTGCTCTTAGGGAGACCATGAAGGATTATGTTCGTGTAATCAAAATGAGGGATTACTAGTGCTTGGAAGAGAGTTCTGAAGTCTTGAGGGGGGTTTAAGGTGCCTTAAAGTTGAAATTTTGTTGTAGACGGATTTGGTCATGTTCTTGATATGCTCTTTAAAGTTAAATTGGTTGTCGAGTGTAACTCCCAAATACCGTATGGCAGATCTGCATGGGAGTTCTGCATCGCGTACTTTCAAGGTGGCGGGAGGGGAGAAGTTCTTGTTCCTGGAGATAAATAAGACCTCCGTCTTCTTGAAATTTATCCTCAAATTCTGGGACAAGAGTCAGTCAGTAATTGCGTTGAAGCAGTCGACTAGTTTGGAGGTGTCAGGATGCATAATTTTAACCGGGGTGAACAGTAGGACGTCATCTGCGTAGATGAGGCTGAGGATGCCAAATGAACGGATAATGTTGCAAATCGGCTGCATATAGATGTTAAAAAGTAGGGCAGATAGGGAGGAACCTTGAGGGACTCCCTGCTGTTGCTGGAAAGGCTCCGATGTTGATGGTCCTACTCGGACGTATTGCAGACGATTGGATAGATAAGATTTGCACCATTTCCATGCAAGTCCTTGAATTCCTTTTTCTTGAAGTCTGGAGAGAAGTAAATCATGGTTGACAGAGTCGAAAGCTGCGGCTATATCGAGGAAGATTAGAATGAACCCATCTTCAATGTTGTCTATGCCTCTGGATAACATGTTGGAGAGAATGGTGAGTAATGATTCAATGCCGTGTGCTTCCCGGAATCCGTGTTGATAAGGGTCGAGAGGGGCTGTTGTATCAATGTGTTGTTGCATCTGTATTTGAACAACTTTTTCTATGAGTTTAGACAGTAGAGGTATGCTCGAAATCGGGCGATATGAATCCGCTTTGGAAGGATCAAGACGATTGTTTTTGAGGAGGGGACGGATGGAAGTTTGTTTAAGCGAAGTAGGGAAAACTCCAGATGCAAAATATAGCTTCATGATGTGAGCTAGGGTAGGACTGAGTTCTTTGCGCAGCGTCCTGATCCAGTAGGCCGGACATGGGTCATTAGGTGCTGTAGTGGTGTTGATCGAAGAGATAAGGTCAGAAATATATCTCTGCTGGGGGGATGAATTCTATAAGAGAAGACTGCGAGATCGGTAAGAGGTTAGGCATAGGGCTAATGACAGCATTTGTTGTAAGAGTTTTGGACTGGAGGTAGCTAGAATATAATTGCGGGTGAATTGTGCCTGTTTGGGGCGCAGGTGTGGCTTTGGTAAGGGCTTTGACTATGTTGAAGAGGTCTCGTGGTTTGTTGATCGAGCGGAGGAGAAGTTCGGTGTGGTATTCTCGCCTCTTTTCGGCTATAAGCTCCCTGTGCTGCTTCAAGAGGATGTTATAAGATGCTTGATCATCAGTGGAGCGGGAGTGGCGCCATTTTCTTTCATGCCTCCTTAGGAGCAGAAGGGATGATTTCAACTCGGCGGAATACCATGGAGCTTGTTTTCTGATCTTCGGAGGGTGATTGGGGGTAGTAGTCATAATTGAGGGGAGAGGTTGTGAGCATGACTTCAAAGTGTTGTTCCATAGGTCAATCATATCATCTAGATTTGATGCAGGCTGTTGGAGCGCTGGAAGGACCTTATTGACAAACTCTTCAATATTCAAAGGTCTGGAGTGGAAGGCCTTTTTTGTGGGGGCTGTTTCTGTGGAGGTAGGTGGGGCATGAGGTTGATGAGAAGGAAGTTGAAAGGTGATGAGATTGTGGTCGGACCATGGCACCGGGGTGGATGTGAGTTGGGGATTGTAGTTCGCCTCAGACCTAGGGGCGAAGATGAGGTCGAGAGTATTACCCTTAAGGTGGGTGGGGGCATCGACCAGCTGTGTGTAGTTAAGATTATCCATGGCCTCGAGGAAGGTGCTGGAGTAGATGGGTTGAAGGGACGATAAGTTAAAGTCACCGATTAACCAATTGGGCTTCTGGGGACTCTCAGGGTTACAGGCCAAGTCTATTATGTTGGTAAGGTCTTCTGTAGGGGATGAGGGGGCTCTATATATGAGGTTAATGGTGATGTGATTGTTGGCTATGGTCACTATATCTAAGTGTTTAAGACTCCTGGAGGATAGGAGCTGGAATTGGAGAGAGGTTCGTGCTAAAATAAATACTCCACCTCCTTTTCGTTCAGCTCTATGGCATAGGTGTATAGAGAAGTCTTGTGGAATAAGTTGTTTGATGATAACCGTGTCTGTGTCAGAGAGCCATGATTCAGTGACCATTAGTATGTCAAGCTTTAGATTCGCAACTAGATCTGCTAATACAGGCCATTTTTTGCGAGCGGAGCATGAATTAATAAGAGCGCATCTGAGACTACTCTGTTTTGGAGTGGGGTTAGGTTTAGTATTGGTAGGGCTACTGATAGCAACATAGAGTAGGTGGGATTGTCTAATTCTGTGTGGGTGTGGGGAAGCATGGAATGAGCTAGTGTAGTTTTTCCTGCCAATGCTGTGTAAAATAGGAATGGAATTTTGATTGTGGGAAAGTGAAAGGGCAGATGTGTTTTGGAAGATATTGGATAGCAGGTATAAACTGGAGATAGTGAGCAAAGAGATGGCCATGTTGGGGACTGGGAATGCACGGGGGCGTGCCCGTAGGAGCAAGGTGGTAAAACTTGGGAGATCTGACAGTGGATCTCTAACTATGAACAAGTTTAGAGACTGCTAGTAACAGTGTAGAGGGTGGTGGTAACAGTTGCTAACAGTGTTGGCAACAATAACCTTTCTAGGCTATCAACAAGTATAGAGAATGCTGGTAGCAGCAGACTTATTATACAAGCAACAATTATGAGGATGTTAACAATGATGCTTAGAATGAGTATACAACACAATAAGCTGGTTACACGGATTAGGTACTAACAATATTATAGCAAGACAGATATCAGAGATGCAAGTTATTACTGTGAGAGTGGTAACAAATACTAGCACCCAGATGTTATGGAGAGCTTGCAGGTAGGATCACAGAGATTTAAAGGTTTTGCTACTGAGTACTATGTAAGGAGGTATAGATAGAGCAATACTTGCAGCTTGTCGAAGAGACAGAGCCTGTCCAGTTGCTAGTGCGGGTAACTGCTTGCAGACGCCGAGTCGTTGGAAGGGGAAAGTTCAAGCTGAGATTATGATGTTTATCATGCGAGTTTGACCGTGAGGGAACTCAAGCTGATAGAGGTTTGGTTGATGTGTCCTCTGGGTGAATGTGTTGAGATCTGACTGCTGCAGCAGGGGAACTCTATCAGGGCCCACAGCCTAAGGGCCACGCCAAAGGGCCCTCTTGCGAGGCCCTCAGGCGCGGGCCCGCAAGGCGCGAGCGCGCCGGCTGGCGCGGCTCTTTTATTGCAGGAGCTCTGCCCCGATTGGGCAGCAGCGTGGCTGGGACGTCCGGCTGGAGGATCGGCGGCGGCAAACTCCCTCCTGGGAGCTGTGGGGGTCCAGAGAGGGCCAGAGATGCTGGCGCGGCTCTTTTATTGCAGGAGCTCTGCCCCGATTGGGCAGCAGCGTGGCTGGGACGTCCGGCTGGAGGATCGTCGGCGGCAAACTCCCTCCTGGGAGCTGTGGGGGTCCAGAGAGGGCCAGAGATGCTGGCGCGGCTCTTTTATTGCAGGAGCTCTGCCCCGATTGGGCAGCAGCGTGGCTGGGACGTCCGGCTGGAGGATCGGCGGCGGCAAACTCCCTCCTGGGAGCTGTGGGGGTCCAGAGAGGGCCGGAGATGCTGGCGCGGCTCTTTTATTGCAGGAGCTCTGCCCCGATTGGGCAGCAGCGTGGCTGGGACGTCCGGCTGGAGGATTGGCGGCGGCAAACTCCCTCCTGGGAGCTGTGGGGGTCCAGAGAGCAGGATAAAGCAGGATGGCAAAGAAATCCACAGTACTACCTTTTCTTTAAAAAGGGAGACTATGACAAAATGAGGAAAATAGTTAAGAAAAAATAAAAGGGACAGCTGCAAAGGTTAAAGATTTACATCAAGCACAAGTGTTGTTTAAAAATGCTATCTTGAAAGCCCAGACCAGATGTATTCCATGCTTTAAGAAAAGTGGAATGAAGGCCAAAAAACCGCCAGCATGGTTTAAAGGTGAGGTCAGAGAGGCTGTTGTAGCCAAAAGCATCTCACAAGACATGGAAAAAGGAGCCAAACTGCAAAAATGGAAAACAACTCATACTGCTCTAAAACCGGGCCACCTTAGCTGACTCGAAGTTCACCAGCAGATCCATGATTGGCGGCCCCCATCGCCTTACCAGCTGTGCAAAAACTGCCACATTGAGCGTCCATTCCCCTGGGCTGAGTCACACTCTACTGAGATAGTCGGCCACCACATTCTCTTTGCCTGCCACGTGCACCACAGAGCGGGCCACCAGAACCATCAACGCACCAATCTTGCTCTCCAGTACTGCGCTGTTCATATCACCCTGCCGATGGATGTAAGCTACTGTGGTGACATTGTCCGAGAACACCCTCATCGCCTTTCCCATTAGCAAGGTTCAAAACTTCTGCAGGGCCAGGAATACCACCCTTCTCCAGGCAATTAATGGTCCACATGCTCTCCTGCGGCAACCAAAGTCCCTGGGCTATCTGGGCTTCGCAATGCACCCCCAGCCAAATAAACTGGCATCAGTCATCAACGGAACCCAGTGAGGCTTCTCAAGGGGCATCCCCGCAAGATGTTTGCTGGGCTCGAATCGCCTCCGGATAGGACAACGGCTGGGAGAGTGGGTAACGCTGCACTGACCACTCTTTGCAGTGGTCTCATGTGAGTCAGCGCCCAGGACACCAGTTCTATAGACATGGCCATGGAGCCCAAAATCTGTAGGTAATATAATGCCATTGGCAGTCATCTGGAAAAACTGTTGTATCTGATTTTGCATCTTGCACACCCGATCCTATGGCATTGACACCTGAGCTAGGTCGGTCTGGAACTAGGCTCCCAGATACTCCAAATCTTGGGACGGCTGCAGATGACTCTTGGTGACATTGACTACCCAGCCTAGCCCCTGCAGGAATTCGATGAGTCTTGCCGTGGCCAGTACACTTTCCTCTCTGGACTTCGTCCAAATGAACCAATTGTTGAGATAGGGATGCACCAGAATTCCTTCTTGGTGGAGTGCTGCCGCCACTACCACCATGACCTTGGTGAAAGTTTGGGGCACCGTAGCAAGCCCAAATGGCAGCACTCAGAACTGAAAGTGGCCCATTGGAACCATGAATCGCAAATATTGCTGATGATCTTGTCAAATGGGAATATATAGGTAAGCTTCTGTGAGACTTAACGAGATTACAAACTACCCCGCTTGGACTACCACTATCACTGACCAAAGAGTTTCCATCCTGAAAAGCGGCACCCGCAGACACCGATTCACATGCTTGAATTCCAAAATGGGCCTGAAAGAGTCCTCTTTCTTGGGAACCACGAAATATATGGAGTATAGACCACATCCGCATTGGTCTTCTGGTAACTCCACTACTTCTGAGAAAGGTGTGCCAAACGGCCTGGAGCTTGTGAGACACCCTGCACGGCAAGTTGACGAAGGCTTCCCAGATTGGTCATGTAAATTCCAGGGAGTAGCCCCCTCTGATGACCTCTAGTACTCACTGGTTGGAAGTGATTCAAGTCCAGGTGGCATAAAAATCCCGCAACCGACCCCCCACAGGAACGAGAACTGCCTGACCCATCCTCGCTTCATTGTGGCTTCTTGGAAGCCGAGACTGAAGAGGGATAAAAGCCTCTGCTGGAGCCTTGAAACCCCCAAAATGCTTGCCGCCTAGAAGGAAAAAGCTCAAACATGCCTAAAATGCCTCGGATTTCCATGCTGAGGATCAAATGGGCTTCTGTTTGTCCTCGGGAAGTCTCCCACCTTTACACTCTCCTAAAGCCTTCACCAACCCCGAACAGGAGCCTGCCCCAAAAAGGGAGCTTACTTAGATGATATGTGGAGGAGACATCTGCTGACCAATTCTGCAGCCATAAATAGCGCTGCGCAGCGACCACTAAGGCCATACCCTTAGACAAGCATCTGATCAGATCGTAGAAGGCATCTGCTAAGTATGTGGCTCCAGATTCCAGGTTGGCCGCCTCAGGTGGGTGAGGCAGAGTCTTCCCTGAGCTCTCCAAAGTCCTTTATAATTATTAATTTATAATATATGTCTGGTTTTTATAATATATGTTTGTTTTTTATAATATATGTTTGTTATATATGTTTTTTAATGTGGTTTCGATTCTGAAATTTTAGGATCCAATGGTATTGCACTCTATGCTCATAACTTATTCTAATTATTTAAAGTTAGGTATATCAATTTTTTAGGAGCTTATTGGTTTCCTTGTTTTTAATACTAATTGTATATTTAATTTTTATTTTTATTTTAATTTAATTTAATTATATTATAGTTTTTATAATTTTGTATTTGCAGCAAACCTGCATTCTCCTGAAGAAGTGATAACACGAAACACGGCCTGTGTCGGGCTCTCAGGTTTGAAGTAACTAATAAAGTATCCTTATTTTTTACCACCACGTTTCTTAGACTGGGAACTATACCAGGCTATACTTTATTCAGAAATGACAGGATAGGAAGAAGAGGAAGAGGAGTGGCACTATATGTAAAAAATAATATTAAAGCTATGGAGGGGGATTACGTAATGCGGCAAGTTGAGAGGCTGCTAGTTTCCTCGGCTCCAGGGCAATCCTCCGTAAAACCCTGGAGATCTCTTCATTTTTAACAGCCCATGAAGCATATTGCCAGTCTAAGTGGTGACCTAGAGGATACTTGCGGAATAAGTGGAATTGAAGTGGCTGCATAAGGATGGTGATGAAAATAACCCGCAAAGAGAAAATCAGGGGCCCAGAAAGTAAAATGGCAGATCCTACCTTGCCAAAGAAAAATGGATTGGAGACAGCGAGCCTGGTGGAGGAGGTCTCTCAGGCGGTAGTGGCAGCCTTGGAAAATAGGCCGTGGGGGCTATCAGAACAAATAGCACAAGTAGCCCAAGCTGTATCAGACATTGGAGGCTGAATGGCCCAAAAAAAGTGAGAACATCTCATAGCATATAAGTTATTTAAAAATTCAAAAAGACAGATGTAAACGACTGACAAATTTAAAAAAAAAAAGATGGCGACCGGAAATTGTTGAAATAAAGCCGTTATATACAGTAGCTAAAAAAGGTAAATAAGTAAACTATTTAAGCTTTTAATTTATGAGATGTTCTCACTTTTTTTGGGCCACCCTGTATATCTAATGCGGAAGATGTACAACTTACTCCCAAAACATCCAAAAGACTGGAAGCACTCCTTAAGGCCCACAGCAAAAAGCTTGATGACATAGAAAATCGAGGCCTCCGGAAAAATCTTAGATTCGTTGGTGTGGCCAAATCAGCTGCGGAGGGGGAGCTGTGGGGCTATATGGAGACATGGATTGCAACTAATCTTTCTTTGGGAGAGCATGGCGGGAAAGTCATTTTAGAAAGAGTGCACCACATAGGCCCGAAGCGGAGTGGGGCCAACCGCCCAAGAGTTGTCATCGCCCAATTTCACAACTATCTCCAGAAAGAGGCAGTATTGCAAGCAGCAAGGGCACAACAAAATGCAACGCAAATGCCCCTAGATCTGATGGTATTCCAGGACTATTCCGCTGTGGTTGGACAATGGAGAAAGGCCTTTGCTGCTGTTTGTGGGAAGCTTGCCACCGAGGGACTAAGATCCACCCTTCAATACCCAGCGAAACTGCAGGTGGAACATCTGGGCCGCCAACATACCCCCTTCCATCCCCACAGAAGCACAAATATTCCTGGACACACTGCCCAACAAAAATCCACAAGGTACTTGAGTTGCAGACAGAGTTAGCGGTGGACATATTGCTAGAAACATGCCTGGAGCCTGGTGGAACTATAGGAACTACACTGAGATGGTGAGCTAAGCAAATTGCGGACTTTGTCATTCCCGAAATAGTATTGGTGAATACGAACGGGATCTAACCTCTTTTTTCAGACTAACAGACTATAACGGATGAAGATGGATCCCACAATACATTTGCCCTTGAGGGAGATCCTCCATTTTCTCCCCCTTGTTGATTATTTTTTTTATTATTTATTTATGAATTTCAGATAAACAGACAAGAAAAGCAAACACAATCTTGCGAGGAAAATGAGATCAGTACATAGGAGCATAAATTTAAGCAAGGTACAAACAAAGAAAATAATCCTATGACACCCATACAGGCCAACATAAGCAGGGGGGAGGGAGGGAAAATGAAGACCAAACAAGAGAAAATGGTCTACAAAACTACCAGAAACATTACCATAAGAACTCATGTGGCCGTGAGGTACCCCAGACAAAACCATTAAGCAGAAAACAACTATCCCCGAGTGTCATCAGTAGAAACCCTAGCATTTATAAAAGTAGCAAGATCCAATGGATTAGTGAAAAAATAACGAATAGATTTATATATAACTAGGCATCTACATGGATATCGCAGGAAAAAGGACCCTCCCAGTTGCAACACTCCAGCTTTTAGTAATAGAAACTGTTTACGCCGTTTCTGAGTTTCCCCGAGTTAAATCAGGAAACATGGAAATAGTCAAACCCAGAAAGGACTCCAAACTCTTCTTAAAGAACGTTTTGAGAAGCCAATTCTTATCAGAGATTAAGGCACATTGAACAATCAAAGTAGCTGGTACACAGCCCCCACCTCCAGTATCCTATAGAAGATTAGAAACATTGAGAACATCAAAATCAATATTTGATACATCAGAAGAAACCACAGCATCTTTTTTTCCCCCGAGGGAGATAGTAAACCTTATTCAATGGTGGAAACAAATCAATTGGGACTTTGAGAATTTCATGGAGATATTTTTTAAACATATCAGTCGCGGTTACACCCTGAGATTGTGGAAAATTTAAGACCCGCAAATTAGCGGCTCTAGCGGCATTTTCCAAAATTTCAACTCTGTAGCGAAGAATCCCATTGTCCTTAACCAAAGCAGAGGACTGGTCAGAGAGAGAGTTCAACTGGGTTCCGTGATCAGCTAACAACGTTACCAAAGAGTCACACGTGGATATGACTGTCTCAATCTTACCAGCGTTCTCAAGAATACGCAAAGCATTTTCCTGGATACTCGAGGCAAAAGCTGAAGATTGAGACTGGACTGCACCAGATAAAGCAGCTATAGCGTCCCAGATAGATTCAAGTGTAAAGATCTTCGGCCTGGAAAGACCAAAAGATGAAACAGGCAGCAAAGGAGAAACAACCTGAGAGCTCCTTCCCCCAATGATGACGACTCTAGGAGCTCCGCCGGAGAAAAAGCGCCCAACGCCTCCCTGCAATCCACAGGGGTCTGCGAAGGCTCAACATCGTGCAGCTCCCCTCGAATGACAAGCTCATCCCCCAGCATAGGAGGAATAGGCGTCGCAGCTGCCAAGGTAGGGCCTGCAGTAGCAGGATGTGCCGGCGGCGTTCTCTGCGCGGGGGGAAAGTGATGTTTCAATTTCCGACGGCAGTGAAGTGGCCTCTCTACCACATGCCGCCAAGCCGGCTCGAACCTCCGCTCTCTGGTCCGGGGTCAAAGTAACAAAGCAGTCCATCGGACCGGTAGATGGTTGTTGAGGCTCTGAGGGAAGAGCCTTCAACTTCCCCTTTCTTTTCGGCATCGATTCAAAGAGAACTCTCAGCGGCCATCTTGAGAAGATTCCTCCCCCCTTATTAATTTTTTTTTTATTTTTTTATATATTAACACGTGCCAATGTTAGTTGTAAGTAGGAATGATGGGGTTTGGAAGGTACTGACATGTTAATTAATGTTGGGTAGGGTGACTAGATTCTGGGAGGGGATGGTGGGGGGTCAGCCTTATATACAGATGGTATTGCTGAAACAAGAGATGTGTGCAAACAGCTCTCTCCCTGTCTCCTCCTGGGGCATGTGTGGGGAGTAAAGGGAGGAGGCATTTTGGGAGGGGCACACCCAGGAGGTGATCCGAGGATTAAACAAAGGAGAGGGGCCTAGAGGACGGGGTAGACATAGGCTGGGTGTTCCGGTAAGACCAAATGGGAGAGGGATAGATCTCGTAGAAGGAACACCGGTACGGAGTACACTAGGCCTGTGTCCCTAGGTTAGTATGAGCCCCTACGTAAAATTTAGAGGTGGTTATTCAGAAAGGAAGATGAAGGCCGTAAAAGATGAGAGTAGAGTTAGGGCTGGAGGGCAAAGCAATTTAAACAGGGTTTCAGGGAGCCTCTATGCGTTACAGATCTCCATTCTTCCCATTATGGGAATGTGCAGGGGCAAGAGAAGGGAGGGGAAGACGGGATAAGGGGAAGGGAGGGAGGATCTAATAAGGGAGGGATGGGGGAAGGGGAGCGCTAGGATAATAGAGGGATATATAAGCAGGTATTATGGGTTAGAGGAGGTAAGTTCTGTGGACAGTCTGGCCGGGTGGCCCTTACACAAGACGGGTCTCCAGGCTGGGGGGGATCCCTTAATTTTAAGGAAGGAAAGGAATTATTGGGAAAACAAATTGAGCAGGAAAAGGGCTGAGAGAAGTGTCGTGGAATGTTTGCGAGCTAGGCACTCCAGTTAAGCGGTTGAAAGCGATACGGGTGTTAGTGCACCATAAGTTTGACGTGGCCTTCCTCCAGGAAATGCACCAAACGGATGTTGAGCATAGTGAGTTGTGCCGAGAATGGATAGGCCAGATTTTTGGTGTACCTGCACATGGTCGAAAGGGAGGTGTAGCCATTCTGTTCCATAAACAAATTAAATTTACCTGCGAACACTCCCTAATTGACCCCCAGGGCAGATATGTTATTTTGCAGGGCGAACTTGAGGAATATGCCATTGTGATGTGCAATATCTATGGTCCGGGTGTGACAGATGGCCCTTTTTATGCCCACCTGGCCTCTGAAATTGAACAATTGCAGGGACATTAGCTAGTAATTGGCAGAGATCTTAACAGAGTCTTAGATCCTATGCTGGATACATCCAATTCAAATCTGGGGGGTTAGAGACCAGACATCATGTGTACTGCAAAGATTTTGTAAACGGCTAGGCCTCGTGGACCCATGGCACCTGCTCAAACCTACAGAAAGAGATTATACCTATCTGTCCAGGGCGCATGGGACAATTGCGAGAATTGATTATATTTTGGTGGCGGCACCCATGTTTTCTAAAGTGGATGACGCGACGATAGGCTCAGCAGCAATTTCAGACCATACACTGATATGGATAGACATGAGTTGGCAGCCTCCTTTAAAGGGGCCTCAGACATGGTGGTTCCCATTGGAACTGTACAAAGATGAACAGTTCCACGTATACCTTAGAGATAGATGGTGCTCATATATAACACATAATGCACAACACCAGGAGACACCTGAATTATTTTGGAAAACAGCCAAAGTGGTACTTCGTGAGGACATAACAGCTTATTCAGCCTGTTGAAGGTTGATAGATGCTCGAGTGATGCATTTAGAGCATCAGGTAGTGATGGCACAACCAACCATGGAAATGCGGGCACGCTATTTGGAAGTTCAAGCGGCTTTAATGAGGTTCTGCACCAGTGAGCCAAGAAATCGTTGTTGCATTTTAAACACCAATTATACCAATATGGGGATAAAACCTGGAAATTGCTTCCCCGATGCTTACAGGGTCCCCAGGGAGCGCGAACGATACTGGTACTGTGAGACGGGACAGGTCGGTTACAGAATGACACTCCGGCAATTGCTCGTGTATTCAGGGAATACTACCAACAACAGTAACAAAAAGGGTCGGACCCTCTGCACAATCTCTCGGAATATCTTGGGGGCCTCACATTGCCCGGTATAACAGCTCATCAGCATGATGAGTTGGGGGTCCCTATAACTGCAGAGGAGGTCTCCCATGCAATTAAGCGAGTGCAGGGTTATAAGGCACCTGGTCCAGATGGTTACTCGATGGAATTCTATAAGCTTTTGCATGACAGGTTTGTGGGTCTCTTGGCGGCGATGTATGCGGACCAAGTAGAAAAAGGGAAATTTGAATGGGGCTTTAACCGTGCCTATATTACCCTTATACCAAAACCAGGTAGGGATCCAATAGAGGCTGGCTCATATCGCCTGATTTCCTTAATAAATTTTGATTTGAAAATCTATGAGATGATTTTGGTGGAATGCTTGGGCTATTGCAGCATTCCCAAGTGGGCATTGTATGGAGACGTTACGCCACATATAATTTGCGACAGATAATAGCATCTCTGGAATGGGTACAGGAGAAACAGATCCCTTCACTTCTTATTAGTTATGATGCTGTGAAAGCATTTGACAAGGTAAGCTGGGAATATCTTTTTCATCTCTTGTCAATGTATGGGCTGGGGGATGCGTTTGTCCAGATGGTCCAGGTATTATACAAGGCGCCAACGGCAGCTGTATTGCTTAATGGACATGTCACTGAAGCCTTTGAACTCTTCCGAGAGACGCAACAGGGATGCCCACTATCTCCCCTTTTGTTTGTACTGTCCTTAGATCCGTTTTTACGGAAAGTGGAAGAATGCCGATTAGTTGCAGAGGTTCATATTAGAAGAACGGGGTTCAAGATTTCAGCTTTTGTGGACGATCTCTTAGTCCATATTACTAAACCATGGATATCATTGCCACGGTTATTGAGAGAATTTACAGACTTTGGAAGTATTTCGGGATTGCAATTAAATATGGAAAAATCGGAAGCTTTGGATGTGTCAGGCCAACTGCGAGGTCAGTAGGGGCAAGGGTTTCCTCTTCGGTGGGCAGATTCTTCTTTTAAGTACCTAGGCATTCAGCTACCTAGTGATCCACGAACTCTGTACCACCTTAACTTCAGGGTCTTGTTAAGTCATCTACGCATAAAAGTGAGGGACTGGGACCCTTTGCCGCTGTCTATGATGGGACGGATTGCAGCTTACCACATGGTTTTCTTCCCTAAGATATTATATGTGCTGCAGCTGCTACCCCTTTGGCTCTTACGTAAGGATATCTGATTATTTGAGAAAGAACTGCAGCAGTTCATATGGAAGGGGAGAAACCACAGATAGCGTTATCGGTGATGAAGAATAAATGGGAACGGGGTGATTTGGGTGTACCAGATCTTATGATACGCTAGAGCTTGTCATCTGCAGCATGTTAGAGATTGGCTGGGCCACACCAAGATGTTTACTCCAAGGGAATTGGAGGAGGACTGTAGTCCATACTCCTTGACAGCAGTGCTTCATTTACCGAGCCAAGATTAGGAGCATGCTAAATGGACCCTTGCGCAGTGTTTGGAAGTTCATTTGTTAACAGAGGCAGATTTCATATACAAGTACCAGTTTTTTATCGCTGAGGGGGAACCCTGGCTTTATTCCGGGGACGGAATATTGAGTATTTCGGGAGTGAGAGGCTAATGGGGCATGTGGTGGATGTGGAGGGATCAGTGAAATCGTTTAGTGATCTAAAAGCAGAATTTGATTGGAAGGCCCATCATGTATATGCATATATGTAAATGGCACATTACGTTAGATCCATACCAGGAAGTGCATTGACAGCCGAAAAGTCTGCGCAGATCATACAGTCTTACGATTTAGGGACACAGGACCGGCTGTCTATTTCCCAATTTGCCCGGCAACTTCAGCTAGAAACATCAATGCACAAACTCACAAAGATTGAGAAACGATGGGTAGCAGAGTTGGGTGTTCAGATAACACCTGGGACGCTTCAGAGAACAGTGTCCAGGATTCCGTGTCTGATGAAAGGAGCGTGCCTACAGGAGTTACAATACTGAACATTGTATCAGGCCCACTTTTCGCCTAGGTACGCTCTGCGCAGTGGCGTGGCCCAGAGTGGGAGTTGCCCTCAGTGTGGGCTACATTGGCAGACTTGGGCTATATGTGGCAGACAAGTTGGAGAATGCAAAAGTATTGGATACAAATACAAAGAAATGTTGAAATGGTGATCGGACAAACAGTTGGACTAGTGGTGTTTGATGATTTACCTAGGATCAGACCGAAAGGTCATTGTGATAGATTGTTGGTGCAGAAGGTGTATATTATTGGAAAGCAGATAGTTCTATGACACTGGAGGGAGGCCACGATCATCTTATTGGGAATGGCACATTGCATTTCATAATTTAATGTTACAAGAACGTATGGCATCAAGGGGAGATGCTAAGCAGAAAGAGACATTTTTGGCCATTTGGGGAGGATATGTAGATACATTGACATTGGTAGTCCACAATGAATTGTTAACATTGTAGGTTAAGAGAAGCAATGACATATGGCAAGGGCTAAGAGTTTTGCTGTGGTTACCCAGAATAGGGAAGGATGTAGCGGCCTAGACGGGGAGATCCACAGAACCGAGGGGGAGGGAGGGGATAGGGATTAGTTTAGAGATGAAAGAGTATTAGCAATGCTTGGAATGTATCTCTCAAACTATTCCTGAGCGGCGTAAGAGTACCCACTGCTTAGGAATATATAGCAGACTACCAACTACTCACACGTGAAGGGGCCATATTGGACTTGGTGCTTACCAATGGTTAAAGTGTTTCTGATGTTACAGTGGGAGATCATTTCACATCTAGTGATCACCAGATGGTGTGGTTCAGTAATAGTACTAGGGCTGCTAAAATCCATTCAAAAGCGAGGGTCTTAGACTTTAGGAAAACTAGCACTGCAAAGATGGGACAATATCTCAGGGAGTCATTAGCGGGATGGGAACAGCTGGGAGATGTAGAAAAACAGTGGGCAAAACTGAAAGGGGATATTTTGAGAGCAACCAACCTTTTTGTTAAAATGGTAAATAAAGGTAAAAGGAAAAGGAGGCCACTATGGTTTTTGAAAGAAGTAGCTGAAAAGATGAAGAAAAAGAGGGAGGCCTTCATGAAATACAAGAGATCACAGAGAGAGGAAGACAGGCATCTATATTTGGAAAAACTTAGAGAAGCTAACGAAGTAGTCACAAAAGCAAAGATTCAAAAAGAGGAGGAAACAGTCAATGCAATAAAATGGGGGATAAGAAATTTTTCAGATATGTTAGTGAGAAGAGGAAGGGCAAAAGTGGTATTGTCAGACTCAAGGGTGAAGGGGAGGAATATATAGAAGCTGATGAGGATAAAGCGGAATTGCTTAACAAATTATTTCTGTTCTGTGTTTATAGATGAAGAACAAGGAGCAGGACCTCAGAAAACACCCACAAACAGGAACAGAAGCAAGGAGCATCTTGAACAATTTTCAGAAGACTGAGTTTGTGAGAAACTAACTAAACTTAAAATAGACAAAGCGATGGGACCAGATGAGATACACCCGGGAATACTGAGGGGAACATTCTAGCAGCTCCACTGACTGACCTTTTCAATGCCTCGTTGGAGTCCAGAGTAGTGCCTAAGGGCTGGAGAGAGGCACATGTGGTCCCTTTACACAAAAAGCAGAAGTAAGGGTGTGGTTGAAAACTACAGGCCAGTTAGTTTAACCTCAGTGGTGAGTAAATTATTGGAAGTGCTGCTGAAAGAGAAAATAGTGAGGTTTCTGGAGTCCAATGGATTACTGGATCAGAGGCAGGTCTTGTCAGACAAATCTGATTGATTTCTTTGACTGGGTGACCAGGAGTTGAACCAAGGGAGAGTCCTAGATGTGTGTTTTTAGATTTCAGTAAAGTCTTTGACACCTTTCCACACAGGCGCCTTATAAACAAACATAGCACACTAGGAATGGACCCTAAAGTTACTGCTTGGGATAGAAATTGGTTGAGTGGGAGGCGACAAAGGGAACAGGTAAATGGAGCTCACTCTAAGAAGGAGGAGGTTACCAGTGGTGGGCCCCAGGGATTTGTCCTTGATCCGATTCTTTTTATTATCTTTGTTAGTGATATGTGGAAGGGCTGTCAGATAAGGTTTGCCTCTTTGCAGATGATACCATAATCTACAATAGAGTATACACTAGGAAGGTGTAGATAACATGAGGAGGAATACCTCGGACCAGGAATATCTCGGACCAGAAACATACACCCATCACAGACACCCCCAGACCCCCTAATCATACCCTCAGATCTATTTTCTAAAAGACTGATGTCCATTGTCTATGTCCTTAATATCTGTTCAGATCATTAATGTTGGCCTCCCGGTGATAGCCCCAACCCTAGAATTGATTATTGTCCCCCACCCTTTAATGTTAAACCGCTTTGACCCGGTGAAAAGCAGGATATAAATACAGTTAAATAAATAAATAAAATAAATAAATGAGGAGGGATCTAGCTAAGATTGAAGAATGGTCTAGAATTTGGCAGGTGAGATTTAATGTTAAAAAATGCAAGGTCATGCATTTGGGCTGCAGCAATCCAAGAGAGTGATATAGTATAGGGGGTGAAGTACTTCTGTCCACAAAAGAAGAGCGGGACCTAGGTGTGATTGTGGCTGATGATCTTAAGTAGCTAAACAGGTAGAAAAGGCAACAGTGAAAGCTAGAAGGATGCTTGGGTGCATAGAAAGAGGAATGGCTAGCAGAAGAAAGGAGGTGATAGTCTTTGGTGCAACCTCATTTGGAGTATTGTGTGCAATTCTAGAGACCGCACCTTCAAAAGGATATAAACAGGTGGGAGTCGGTACAGAGGGTGGCTACTAAAATGGTTAGCAGTCTTCGTTATGTATACTTTAGAGGTGATATGATTGAGACGTTTAAATATCTGGCATAAAAGCACAGGAGAGTCTCTTTCGATTGAAAGCAAGCTCTGCTATGAGGGGACATAGGATGAGAGTGAGAAGCAGATGTACTGCATATAATCCCACTGCACCAAGATTTAATAAAGATTGTGGGGGAGATATTCAGAGGAATTTAGGTAGTTTGCAGACCTGCAAACTGTCTACATGCCGCTCAGTGGGATATTCAGTGGCACTAATACAGTTAGCTCTGCTGAATATCCCTGGATGCAACCACTAAGCACCCTGACACTAGCCGATTAGCGCTGGGGTGTTCAGGGGGTAGAGCGGAAGCGGCGCCCAAGGATAAATAGCTAATGGCAATATTCAGCCACTAGACAGTTTTCCTAAAGCGACAAAAGTTAGGACAACTAAACGGCTGTCCTAACTAACCACTTTTGTAATTCGGTCAGCGGCTGAATATTGCCACGGATAGAATTGCAAAAGCGCAATGCGGAAAACCCAGATATTAGAAACATGACAGCAGAAAAAGACCATATGGCTTATCTAGTCTGCCCTTCCATATCAAATACTATAGTCCCTTTTTTTCCTTTAGAGATCTTCTGTATTTGTCCCATGCTTTCTTGAATTCAGCTACTGTCCTCGTCTCTACTACCTCCACTGGGAGACTATTCCCACACTCCTCCATACGCAGGAGGGGAGGAAGAGTCTAATGGTTAGAGCACTGGCTTGGGAACCAAGAGACCAGGGTTTGATTCCCACTAGCACTCCTTGTGGCTTGGGCAAGTCACTTAACCCTCCCTTGCCTCAGAAAAATCCAAGTTATCAATGTCCCTGTTTAATGTACATTACCAGGTTTAAGTTACAATGTAAACTGCTTTAACTGAAATAATAAAGCAGTATAAGAAACTGTTAAATAAATAAGAGGAAGGAGTGGCCTAATGATTGGGGCAAGTTACCTCAGCCAAAGGGTCTGGTGTTCAAATCCCACTAGAGGACAGCAACCTTGGGCCAGAAGGACTGGGATTTCTATTCTAGTCCTACAGGTGCTCCTTGTGGCCATAGGCAAGTCACTTAACCCTCCGTTGCCTCAGGTACAAAAAATGTAGATTGTGAGCCCTTTGGGGATAAGGGTAATATATATACAGTACCTGAATGTACACTGCTTTGACTTGTACAAAAGCGATATGTAAGCCTCGTTTCAGAGCTTACTTTCAATCAAAAGAGGCTCTCCTTTTGTGAATTTATGCAATGGAGGTATTTAAATGTCTATCATATATCTTTTATGTCGCCTTTCCTCTAACGTCTACATATTAAGATTTTTAAGTCTGTCCCCATACGGCTTATAACTATGCCCACTGACCATTTCAGTAGTCATCCTCTGCACAGACTCCATCCTGTTTATATCCTTTTGAAGGTGTAGTCTCCAGAATTGCACACAACATTCCAGATGAGAGCTCACCAAAGACTTATAAAAAGGCAGTATCACCTCCTTTTTTTGCTGGCCATTCCTCTCCCTATACACCCAAGCATCCTCCAGGCTTTTGCCATTGCCTTTTCTACCTGTTTAGCCACCTTAAGATCATCAGAAACAATCATGCCCAGATACCGCTCTTCTTTCATGGACAGAAGCACTTCACCCCCTACCACCCCCTTGGGTTTTTGCCACCCAAATGCATGACCCTGCATTTTTTAGTGTTAAATCTGAAATACCAAATTCTTGACCATTCTTCAAGCTTAGCTAGACCTCTCCTCATGGTATCTACTCCTTCCTGGGTGTCTACTTTCTTGCAGATTTTGGTATCATGTGCAAAGAGGCAAACCTTACCTAACCGCTTTGACCTGGTGAAAAGCGGGATATAAATGCAGCTAAATAAATAAACAGCCCTTCCGCAATATCACTCAATAAAGAAGTAAAAAGAATCGGGCCAAGGACAGATCCTTCGGCACACCACTGGTAACATCCTACTTCTTAGAGTATGCTACATTTACTTGTATACTTTGTCGCCTCCCACTCAACCAATTTCTAACCCAGTCAGTCACTTTAGGGTCCATCCCTAGGGTGCTCAATTTATTTTTAAGTCTCCTGTGTGGAACAGTGTCAAAGGCTTTACTAAAATCTAACTACACCACATCTAGGACTCTCCCTTGGTCCAACTCTCTGGTCATCCAATCAAAGAAATCAATCAGATTTGTCTAACAAGATCTGCCTCTGGTAAACTCATGCTGCCTCGGATCCAGCAATCCACTGGACTCCAGAAAACTCACTGTCCTCTGTTTTATCAGAGTTTCTATTAATTTACTCAACACAGAGGTCAGACTAACTGGTCAGTAGTTCTTAATCTCACCCTTACTTCCGCTTTTGTGTAAAGGTGCTACATGTGCCTTTCTCCAGTCCTCTAGGACCACTCCCAACTCCAGAGAAGCATTGAAAAGGTCAGTCAGTGGAGCTGCTTGAATGTCCCCCGAGTCCTTCAATATTTTCAGATGTATCCTATCCGGTCCCACTGCTTTATCTATTTTTAGCTTAGCTAGTTCCTCATGAACACAGTCTTCTGAAAATCGTTCAAGATCCCTTTCACTTCTGTTCTTATTTGTGGGTTTTTTCTGAGGTCCTGCTCCTGGCCCTTCATCTGTGAACACAGGACAGAAATATTTGTTAAGAAATTCTGCTTTATCCTCATCGGCTTCTACATATTCTTCCCTTCCCCCTTAAGTCTGACAATACCACTTTTGCACTTCGTCCTCTCGCTAACATATCTGAAAAATGTCTTGTCCCCCATTTTATTGCATTGGCTATTTCTTCTTCACTTTGTATCTTTGCTTTCCCGACTACTTTCCTAACTTCTCAAGTTTTTCGTCTTCCTCTCTCTGTGATCTCTTGTATTTTATGAAGGCCACCCTCTTTTTATTCATCTTTTCAGCTACTTCTTTTGAGAAACGTGTGGCCTCCTTTTCCTTTTCCATTTATTTACCTTTCTAACAAAAAGGTTTGTTGCCCTTAAAATATCCGCTTTCTGTTTTACTCGTTGCTTGTCTACATCCCCTAGCTATTCCCATCCTGCTAACGACTCCTTCAGGTATAGTCCCATCATGGCAAAGTTACTTTTCCTGAAGTGTAAGACTCTCACTTTTTAATGGACTTCATCAGCTCTGGTCCTAATACTGAACCACACCATCTGATGATCACTGGATGTGAGATGATCCCCCATTATAACATCAGAAACACTTTCCCCATTGGTAAGCACCAAGTCTAGTATGGACCCTTCATGTGTGGGTTCTGTTATCAGTTGCTAGAATAGTTATCCCTGTAGAGAATCTAGGATCTCCTTACTTCTAGGTGACACTGCAGCAGGGATGTACCAATCAACAGCCAGCATATTGAAGTCACCTATCAGTAGGACTTCTCCTCTCATGGCAATTCTGCGTGTCTTCTATAAAAGCTCCATTCACTTCTCCCTGTAAAGGTGATCTGTATATCACAGCAATGCAAATGGATTTCCCATTCTTGCTTTCTAGTTTAACCCAGTGCCTCCTCTCTCCCTTTTAAGCCCTGTAATTCTATATCTTTAATATCATTTTTTTCAATATAGTGCCCCTCCTCCTTCCCTTCTTCCTACCCTGTCATTCCTGAATAATGGATAGCCTGATATAATTACATTACAATCATGGCTGTCCGTGAACCATGTCTCCGTAACCGCCACTAAATCGAAGTCAGCCTCTTCCATTAAAGCCTCAACATCTGGGATCTTATTTCCTATACTATGGGCATTTATGCACCCTCTTTGCAGATGTTGCCCCTTTTACCCATTTCTACAGAGATATTTAATGTTTTACTTGCCTGAAGGATTTATTCACTCATCCCCAATGAATCTAGTTTAAAGCCCTCTTCCGTAGGTTAGCTAGTCTGCTACAGAGGACACTTTGACCCTTCTTGGATAGGTGGACACTATATCTGCTCTGCAGTCCTTGAAAAATTATCCCATGGTCCCAGAAACCAAAATGCTCTCGATGACACCATCCATGCATTCATCTCCAGGATGCGAGCTTCTCTGCCTCGGCCTTTACCCTTAACAGGGACAGAACACCACCTATGCACTTATCTGCTTCACCCTCTGTCCCAGAGCCATAAAGTTATTTTTGATGCACTTGTAGGGATACCTAGCAGTATCATTTCTGCCGACAAGGATGAGCAATACCAGATAATAGTCAGTAGGCTTGATGAGTCTCGCCAAACGCTCCATAACATCTCGGATTTTGGCACCTGGCAGACAGCACACCTCTCTAGACATCAAGTCTGGTTAGCAGATGGATACCTCAGTATCCCTCAGAACAGAGTCACCAACCACCACTACATTTTGCTTCCTTGTGTTTACCGATTCTGCAACTTTGGGGTGCTTGATCTCTGGTTCTTCCCTTTCCTGGGATGCTTTCACCTCCTCCACTTTCAGGGCTGCATACTTGTTCTTCAATTCGAGGGCTGGAGAAGTTGGATTGTTGTTTCTGCAGGCTCTGGTGACTCGTGTCCAAATCTCTTCGTTCTGTAGCATCCTATCTTCACCTCTGTCAGAGAGCTTGGATGCTTCAAGAAGCATCTCACCATTGTACTTCTCGCTATCTAGAATGCTTCTCAGCCTCGCCACCTCTTCTTTGAGCTCCTCCACTTGTTTCACAAGGGCTTCAACTTGCACATGGAACCGCATATTCAATGACGGTGGCAGAATATGACCCTGGCATTGAATATCAGCCGCTGAATATTGCCCTTCTCTATTTTTTTAAATAACCCCAACCAGGTGCAGTGTACTTTTTCTAGTTTAGTTTAGATTATTAAAATTTTGACATATGGCCTAAGACTTGTGCTGATAGCATCAGAAGCCTAAGGCCCTAAAAGACCATCTTTCTGTCATTCATAAAGAACTCTAGGAAGCATGGAGAGCCAGTGTGCCTCATCTATCCCAAATATACCCTTCAATTTTGCTAGCCAGGTGAAAAGGGGCTATGCTTGTGTGCTTAGACAGTTCATTTTCCCAATCAGTATTCTCAGTTTTTCCCCTCACACATTGCCATCACTGATAGTGACTGTCATTCTTTAAATCCCTATTCACACATACTTTGTGATACTAATAAATTGCCAAATTGTAAAAAACTGCAGTGTGAAAAGTAATTTATCGGTTTCAGTTTACCAACATTTGTGGAGAAGGGCACCATCTAGTGTCCAGTTTCATTGTGACCTATATTTTTCTAGGGAAAGGGAATTGGATTTAGCTCCATGCCTTTTCCACAGACAAGCCAGGGGATGCAGGCACACTTTGAAGGAGACATTAGTAACGGAGTTATTCTGCCAGAGTTCTCCCTTAACCCAGATCTCCAGAGCCCTCACTCTCAGTGATTCTGAGACTCCAGCCAATAAGAAGGATTTTCAATCTATTCTCTGCAGCAACCCCAAGGAGGTGATATTACTGCTGGTGCATCAGATCTTGCAGGACCCACAGGCATCCATTTGGAAAACACCGATTTCCGTTCAGTCCCTCTCAATGCCATGACCTTAAATACAAAGTCCTTCCTGCCCCAGGATATGATCACCAACAGCTGCCTCATCAATAGGTGGTTTCACGAGCAGCCCTTAAGCGCAGTAAGGACTCCAAACCTATTGCATATGTCTCGCCAGGCTAAGAGCAACTAAACCTAGATGGGAGAGGTCAAGAGGTCTACCAGAGTGATCTGTTAGCCATGAGGATTCTAGTGCATCAGTTACAGAACCTACATTACAATCATGACCTTCTTCAACAACTGGATCATCATTTGTAGACCTACCATTTGATCCGAGCCACCTATGATGTCTATGATTCCATGGCCCATTCAGCAGCTATGGCTGTAAGTGCCAGGTGTATGGCTTTGTTGAAGTTCTCTGGCCTGCAAGAGGACTTGCATGATCACCTTGTGGATATCCCCTGCTTGACTGACAACCTCTTCGGCTCCAAAGTAAAGGAAGTGGTGTCAGAGGGGAAGGACTATTTTTCCACGGTAAGAGAGCTGTCTGCCCAATTCACAGAAATTAGTTTACAGGGCTGCAGAGCACAGCTCCCACAATACAGGCAAGCCTATCACTTCCAGTACTTCCAACAATCTTACCCTCAAAGAAGACACCAGCCTTACTCTTAGCCAGTGCCGTAACGGACCCCTGTTCCAGCTTACAGCCAGTATCAAAAACCCTGTGAAAGGCAGCAACAATCCCAGTAGCAGCTCCTGCTGCCAAACCAACCCCCAGCTTTTGACTATCTGCCATGGGGGGCAGAATAGTGCACTCTAGGTTAGCATGGCAATCCATAATCATGATTCTTTGGGTCCTGAATATAATACGAGAGGGATACAAACGCAACTTCAAAGTTATCCCTCCTCAGCATCCTTCCACTTTCCATTCCCTCCCAAGTTGTCAAATGACCATCTTTGAACAGAATATCTCCACCCTCTTAAGAAACTAGGTCATTAAACCCATTCCCCAGGACCAATGGGGTCGAGGCCTCTACTCCCAAGTTCTTACTAATTCCGAAGAAATCAGGGGGGTTATGTCCCATCCTCAACTTGAGAGACCTCAATCTATACATCAAAAGAGAAGTTCAAAATCAATTCCTTTGCCATGACAATTAGCTTGTTTCTCTGGATATCAAAGATGCCTACACACCACACACCCATCCACTCTCAACACTGGAAATTCCTACTCTTCACCTTCAGAGATTGGCACTACCAGTACAAGCTATTGCCTTTGGCCTTTTATTGGTACCAAGAGTGCTCACAAAGTTGCTTGCAGTTGCTGCAGCCTACCTGCACTGTCAGCCCCATTGTGTTTTTCCTTATCTGGATAACTAGCTCATCTCAGCATCCTCAAAGACACTGCCATTTGCACATTGCAGACTATGGTATGAACAGTCAAGGCCCTGGGATTCATTACACAGGTACACTAAAAAATTTTTTTTTTAAACTGCCTCTAATGTTTCGATTGATTTTTACGTTTTTTGGTGCGCTGAATCCAAATCTGGTAACCAATTTGCTCCATCACGTACAGATGTTTTGCTACATTGGGTTAGCAGTTTGAGGTGAACGTTTCAGATTGAGTGCGATCGAGATAAAGGTTTCTTGGATGAATTCTTTATACTAATTGTTTAGTAGTTATTCAAATAAGAATAAAGAAAATTGTAACAAGGTAGCACATAAGAATAGAGTAATGTCAACAAAACACACTGTGATGGTAGCAAAATTGTCTGCACTTAAAACAGCCACATACATGTGCACAAACATTGAGCATATAAGAGCGAGGTTAGACACAAAGCAAAGCAAAGAAATGTGCAAAAAATGTTGTACAGGTATGTATGTAAGAATAGAAAACGCAAACCGCACCATTGCAATACATGAAGACAAACACCCGATGGTGTGAAATAAAATTCTAATAAATGAGATCCGACACTGTGGTAATAACTAGCAAATTTTTATTTCAAAGTTTAGTAAAAACACGATATTTGTCAACACAGTTTAGATTTTAAAGTCATTCTTGGGTCAATCAATCTCCTGGTGGGCCCGTTTCTTCTTCCCCCGAATGCTTCTCTTGGTGCGCTGCTTGGCGTATTTTTCCTCTGGGGTTTCCCGCAGCAGCAACCAGCAGAAATCAGCCATCATAGTGGTGTTCCATCTTCCTTGGTACCTTCTCTCTGCGTCCTTGATGTCCTGGTGAAACCTTTCACCTTGTTCTTCACTGTACGCCCCCACGTTTTCGGGAAAGTAGTTCACATGGGAGTGCAAGAAATGGACTTTCAGGCTCATGTTACAGCCTTGTTCTTTGAAGGCATTGAGCATCCTGGCAACAATATCCTTATAGTTCTCATCCCGCCTGTTCCCCAAGAATTTGAGAACAACATCCTTGAAGGAATCCCAGGCTTCTTTTCCTTCTCAGACATCGTTTCAGCGAATGCTCCATCTGAAATGAGTTTCCTTATATCAGGGCCAACAAACACTCCTTCCTTTAGCTTTGCTTCAGAAAGTCGGGGGAACTTTGAGCAAAGGTACCGAAAGCACTCACCATCTTTTGGAAGGGACTTGATGAATTGCTTAATGAGACCCAACTTAATGTGGAGAGGTGGTAATAGAATTTTATCACGAGGTACCAAGCTCTCATGAAGAACATTTTTCTCACCGGGTCTCAAATACTCCCGAATTGGCCAGTCTTTTTTCCCCCAGTGTAGGTCACGGGCCCGGCTATCCCACAAGCAAAGGAAGCAGGGATATTTGGTGAAACCGGATTGCTGCCCTAATAGCATGGATAGAATTTTAAAGTCTCCACAAATCATCCACTTATGCTCATCATAACGAATCTTCTGAAGAATCAGGGCCAAATTCTCGTATTTTTCTTGAAGAATAACAGAGTGAGCAATAGGAACTGAAGCGAATGTGTTGCCATTATGAAGAAGAACACCTTTTATGCTGTCTTTTGACGAATCAATGAACAGCCGCCATTCAGCAGGATCATACTTGAGTTTAAACTTTTCCATCACTCCGTATATATCGTTGCAAAATACCAAATCTTCCTCTTTGCTGAAATACTTCATAAATTGTGTCTCGCGGTTGCGGTACCAATAAAAAGTTGTTCCTGGTGACAATAGATTTTTCTGTTTAAGCCGAGAACCTAGCGGTTGGGCAGCATCTTTTGGGAGTCCTAAATCCCGGACTAAATCATTCAATTCAGCTTGAGAGAAAAGTTCAGGTTTCGGATCTGGTTCAGTTTCAAACTCGGAAGTACTGGACTCATCGGGAAAAGCCATCTGATCAGTCTCATCATGATCAGAACCGTCCACACAAATATGATCCAAAGATTTTGGTGGTTCAGGCACAGGTACTTCGTTGCTATGAGGCATAGGCCTAATTGCTGAGGGAAGGTTGGGGTAACTTATTACGTTCTTATTTTTTAAGTTGTATCCCTTCACAATGCAAGAGCAAAAATAGCAGTCACTGCTGTGGTCTCTTTGTTCATGCCACATCATAGGTATTCCGAAACGAAATGCTTGTTTTTTACCTTTCATCCATAAGCGTAGATCTTCCTCACATGTCTTGCACACTTTGTGAGGAGCCCACGGTTTGTCTTGATCGCCTAACTTCAAACCGAAATAGGCGAAATATACTTTTTTAATAAATGCAGAAATGTTCCTCTGCCACTTTTTCACGGTATATTCCCCACAAATAAAACAAAAACTGTCCGGAGAGTTGACGCAACCTCTGGCTCTGTGAGCCATCACAAATACACAGCACTGCAAACTACAACTGTAGTGAACCACTTCGGAATAAAGCTGGATTACGACTGAGCAAACAAAAGGTAATAATGAACTTGCAAGAAACTGAAATTTGACAGGAACGTTCATGTCGCAACCACCGTGTTTGAGCGAGCGAACGAGGCGAGGCGAACAGGAAAGAACATGCGCCAGCGCGAGTACTGGATTTAGCCCCCCGCCTCCCAATTGTCCTGTTAATGTATAAAATGAATACAAAACACTCTAAAATATCATGAGGGAGTGTTTCTAATTAGTTAACCATTACAACCTCTATTTTGGGCCAAGAAAATAAACTGCAGTTGGCTAAAAAGAAATTATGTGAACATTCCTTATATGGGTAAGAAATCTAATTTTGCAAGAAAACGTGACGTGATGGAACATTTTGGCTATTTTTCCTGGATTCAGCACCCCAAAATCTATAGGAATCAGTTGCAAAACTGGAGGCAGTTTTTTGGTAGTGTACCTGTGTTATCAACACAGAGAAGTCCAAGCTTATAGTACCCCAGCAGACCCTCCAGTTCATCAGAGCATGTAAGACACCCACCCTGCCAGGGCCTAACTGCCTGACAACTGGTGCCCAACCACACACCACCTCAGAATGCAGGTCCACCAACTCCACGCCACATCTAACGCATAGTGCTTTGGCTACTGGCTGCATGACAGCAGCAGTTCATATAGTCCCAATGGCATAACTCTTCATATGCCCACTCCAATGGTGCCTCAAACTTCACTGGAAACAACACTTTCAGCTACTTCGAACTAGGTTCCCGACAAGATCCTCCTGATGCAAACAGACAACCAAGTCATCATGTTCTACATCAACAATGTGGCTCCTGCTCTTTGCAGCTTTGCCAAGAAGCAGTCTAACTATGGCTACTGCCTTGCTCCTTAAAAACACCCAGCTTTTGAGCAACTTATTTACCAGACAGCCAGATCTAATTGGCAGATATGTTCAGGAGGTGCCAGGACCTTTACAAATGGTCCCTGGACCTAACTGTCCTTCATCGTTTCTTCCATAAATGGGGCACCCTGAAAGTAGACCTACTCACAATGGCTCCCTCTGGCCAAGTCATCACAAATGGGCATCAGATGCCTTTGCAATATCCTGGTGTTGTCACTTACTTTATGCTTTTCTATCCTTTCCGCTCGTCACCTCCACCCTGGCCATAGATAGATCAAAGGTCATCCTAGTGGCCCTGTGTTGGTCCTGCAGCCATGGTTCCCATGCCTGCTTGCCCTCCCAGATGAACTTCCCATACCCCTGGTAGCCAACCCCTTCCCTCCTAACCCAAGACCACAGCCAAAGGCTGCTGCTTCATCCCAATCTCGACAGCCTGTTTCTCATAGCATGGAAACCGAGCAGCATTTAATGTGGCAAAGGAACAGACACACAGACTGCCAGAGTTTTCAGGTTTAAAAACCCCTTTCTTTATTTCCCCTACGCGTTTCGGCCTTATGACCTTCTTCAGGGGGTATTGTGAGGGTGAAAACCTCAAAAAAACAATAATAATTAAAACACGTTAATAAGCATAGTTAAAACAAATTAATAAACAATATAAAAGTTAATATAAAAATAATAGGATAAAATCAATAAGACATATAATACATAGAACTAAAAATGATAATAAGATAGCTAGAGAACCATACCGCTAACATCTGTAGACATCAAAAGAATGATGACAAAGATAAAATATAAATGCATAAACTGTGCTGTGAATCTACAGACAGCAAGACCACAAATGAGATGAGGAGGACAGGAGTTTGAAGCTGTTTTTTGGCGGACTAAACAAACACATTGCTGGTTTCGCAAAGTAATAATACTTGGTAGAGATTCATATTGTGTTGCCTCTTTTTGAGGATTACTTGTTCATCATATCTACAACTAAGTACCTACTCTGACAACCCCTGATGAAGGTCTCCGAAACACGGCCTGTGTCGGGTTGTAATAGGTCTTAGATTATTAAATAAAGTGTTTTTCCACCCACATCACGTTTTGGACTGTGTGCCATTCCCAGGCAAGGCCATGAATTCCCTTTTCCTGGAGGTGGGAGAGGAGTTGTACATGGTTAACAGAATCAAATGCAGCTGCTATATCAAGAAATATGAGTAGGAACCCATTCTAAATTTTGTCAATACCTCTGGACAATGTATTGATGAGTATAGTGAGTAGAGTCTCTACACCATGTGACTCACGGAATCCATGCTGACAAGGATCAAGAGGGGCTGATATGTCAATGTGTTGGTGTAATTGCATTTGAACCACCTTCTCTATGAGTTTGGCTAGATAGGGTATACTTGAAATCGGGCGGTATGAGTCTGTCTTTGCTGGGTCAAGTTTGTTGCTTTTCAGGAGAGGGCGTATGGAAGTTTGTTTCAGGGTTTCTGGGAATGTTCCTGTTGTGAAGGAGAGTTCCATGATGTAGACTAGAGTTGAGCTAAGTTCTACACGCATCAATCTGATCCAATGGACAGGACAGGGATCATTCGGCGCCGTATTGATGTTGATGGTGACAATAAGGTCAGCAATGTACTTCTCTGTCGGAGAGGTGAATTTTGTCAATGGTTGATGTATCTGGGGGAAGAGCTTTGTGTAAAATTTGTTTTTATAATTTTAGATTGTAGGTACTCGGTGAAGGACTGGGGTTGGATAGAAACTGTTTGATTGGAGGAAGGTGTCTTGGTTAAAGCTTTAGCAATGCTAAAGAGGTCACGTGGTTTATTTAACGATCGAAGGAGAGTATCCGTGTAGTGCTCTCTCATTTTTTTGTAAATTTTCTCACGGTGTTGCTTCAGGGTGTTCTCATAAGTTGATTTGTCAGATGTGGATCGAGATTTGCGCCATTTTCTTTCTTGCCTTCTTAGAAGCTGAAGCGATGCACGTAATTCAGCAGAGAACCAAGGGGCTAGTTTTCTGTTTTGTGGTTGTTGGATGCTGGTGATTTTTTGGATGAAGGTAGCTGTGAGCAAGAGACAAGGGTGGAATTCCATCTATGGATCATTTCATCAAGGTTCTGCGCTGGTTGACGGAGTGCTGGAAGAGTGCTGCTGAGGAAGTCATCTCTGTCCAGGGATTTGAAGCGAGTTTTTGCTCCTGAAGAGGTTGAGTTTTCTTGGTTGGTTGGAGTTTGGGTATGTTGGTATGGGATTTGGAAGGAGATTACATTGTGGTCTGACCATGGAACTGGAGTGGATGATAGGAAGATATTCTTGATTAATTCTGATTGAGGGGCAAAGACGAGGTCAAGGGTGTTTCCCTTGAGGTGTGTTGGAGAGGTCACCAGCTGGGTATAACCAAGGTCCTTCATAGTATCGAGGAATGCATCAGAGTAGGTAGGCTGCAATGAGGCGAGGTTAAAATTTCCAATCAGCCAATTAGGTTTACTTGGGCTTCCAGGGTTACAGGCAAGGTCTATAATGTTGGATAGATTTTCTGGAGGTGAAGAAGGAGCTCTGTAAATGAGATTTATGTTGATATATTTGTTAGCAATAGATAATGTGTCCATGTGCAGGATACTCATTGAGGCTAGTGATTAGAGCTGGAGATTACTTTTTGAAAGGATAAGGACTCCTCCTCCTTTCCGGTTGCTTCTATGACAAGCGTGCATCACATAGCCGTGGGGGATGAGTTGATTTATGATGACGGTATCTGTGTCTGATAGCCAGGTTTCTGTGACCATGAGGATATCAAGGTTCTGAGTGGTGATAAGGTCTGTGATGGCTGGCCATTTTTTTCGAATTGATCGTGAGTTGATGAGAGCATATTTTAGGTTGTCTTGTAAAAGAGTGTTTTTAGGCTCTGGACTAAAGGAGTTATTAATGGAAATATATAGTAAGTGTGAATGCCTGATATGATGTGTATGTGGTTGTGTGTGGTGGGAACTGCTACTGTTTCTCCTTCCCAGACTATGCAGGATAGGGATATAGTTATGGGTGGGTGATAAGGCTGAAGTATTTTGAATGGTGTCAGCTAAGAGGTAAAAGCTAAATATAGCAAATAAGGAGATGGCCATGTTAGGGTGACAGGCTAGTAACAACAGTATATTAATTCAAATCGCAATGGAAAGTTATTGGCAA
This sequence comes from Ichthyophis bannanicus, assembly GCA_033557465.1. NCBI lineage: Eukaryota > Metazoa > Chordata > Amphibia > Gymnophiona > Ichthyophiidae > Ichthyophis > Ichthyophis bannanicus. The sequence continues at coordinate 211,302,720 of CM066034.1, forward strand.
CAGTACAATGGTGACTGGTAATGATAAGGCTACTGACAACAGTATAGTAATATAAAAGCAATGGTAAGTTACTGGCAACAGTACAATGGTGACTAGCACTAATAAGGCTACTGGCAACAGTATAGTGATATAATAGCAATGGTAAGTTACTGGCAACAGTACAATGGAGACTGGCAACGATAAGGCTACTGGCAACAGTATAGTGATTAAGTAGCAATGGTATGCAGTGGCTATACTTGCGAGGCTATACTTGCGACATGCAGCAGGGGAGAACAATTATCTGAAGAGAGATGTCGGTTCAGGTCCCTGTCGCGTGGTGTCTGTTTGCTGGCGCTGGGCTGTCCGTGGGAGTATGGCTATGACTGTGCCGTTAGTGAGCGAGCTCAACCTCGGGGGAGCTCAAGCTGCTGGATGGTTGTGAGACAGTCCTGGATTTACCGGCCGTTGAGCTGTGTGACTCGATGTGGGCCAACTGCCTAAGTGCCACGCCAAAGGGCCCTCTAGTGATATTCTAATGATATCTGCTATGTATATGTATCCACTAGTGATAAAATATATGCAATACTAGATTTCAATAATATAAAACTTCATCATTAAATACAACTATTTATAAATACCTAGAGGATAAAAACAAAATACAAAAGTTAGGTCTACCTGTGAACCCAACAGTTATGGCATGCACAACTTCCCTGCATTATGCATATGCTAATACTGGGTTTCCAACCTGGTGAGTATAGTTAACTTAGGTTGAGGTCTGCATGTCTTCCACACTCACCAAATGATAACTATGCCTCCTTGCTGATGGTCTGGCTCTGGAGAGGTTAGTGGCACAGGCACTGAGAATCCTGCCATCCTTTCAAGGGGCTGCAACTCACTCACCAGACCCTTCAAGTCCTCCTCCACAGACTTTTATGATGAAAATTTAGTTTTATTTCCTGCTAAAATGACAAGGACTATTGATTACACAAAGTTCAGGGTTTTTTTTATTATAATCATACAAAACCTTTCTAGGCAGAGATAGTAGCAGAAAATGAAAATAACATGACTTCCATTTTAGGAAGTATCTAGTAATTGCTGGATTTTGCTTAGATTTAAGAATAATTCAGCTTTTACCTAATTAAGAGAGTGAAGACACAGCCAATGAAAACGCAACTATAACATGAATGGCTGCTTTAATAAGACTTAAAACTCGATTTTGAATAGGGTGTCTAGGTAAGAAATGGGATAGCCAAGTCTAGACATACACAGTTTTCCTGATTATTTTGAAAAAGGCTCAATGAACATGGAGACTCTTGTAACATATGTATAAGGATACAGGACATACACACTGATAGCCTGACGCAGAAACGTGTGCTGCTGTTAGTACATGTTATCTGCACAGTGTTCATGCAGAATTTTCTGCACTAGGATGGGCAAGAAGGAATCTAACATGAGCATAAACACTGTACAGATACCTGGGCTAATGCCAGTGGACCACACATTTACAGCCATGGGGAAGGATGGCAATGAAGCAATTAGTTATACAAAGCAGATGCCGTGAAGTATGCAGAAGATCAGGAATTCTAAATTTTATGCGAGATTGTAATGCCAGGTCTGAGGAGGCATTAAGGGCTAGCTTAAGGTCTGCGGTCAGTGCTGGTGAAGAATTTATGTCTGTTCTCTTCAGCATATAGCCCCTGCGGGTGGGGGGGGGGGGGTTCTAGCTTAGATGAAGACAGTGTGGAAAAAACAGCAGGGGACGCATGCTGGAACAATGTTATGTGCATGTGCTCTCTGGCGCATAAACATATCAGAATAATATTGCTGTGCACCACAAAAGAATCCAACAATGCGCAAAAGTGCCTTTTTGTGCGCAAAATAGAGGAGCTGTTAACACAGACCCCTGTGTGCATGTGCCTGGCTTTCTCTCCTGTTTTAGCACAGTCGTTTTGCGCAGAGCTTATTTCCATGTTGTTTGCTTACAGCATCGCCATGCAAAGCCTCTATGCGTGAGAAAACTGTGCTACAACTTCACAGGGTTTCTGCATAGAGTTGTTACTTTGCAGAACATACCATGGGAAAGTCATTTTAGAAAGGAACACAGTTATGAAAAAGAGCAGCATCACTCAGGGTTTTGAAAGTGTGCAAGAAGGTAACTATTTTGGCCCAATTTTTTAAAGACACATAGACATAAAATAGTAGCACAAATACAGTAGAAATCGTAATCTACATTGAAGGCACTGATACTAAGCCTTTTTGAAAGCAAGCATAAATATCCATGTGTAGAGTACGCAAGTATGCATGCAAATTAGTGTACGAGGTGTGACAAAAAAGAAACGAGACTGTAGCAGCTACGCCCATGACTCAATGCCAATTGGCAAACGGCTTATGTCACTGTGTTGTGCAACATCTCGCCACTATTCTGCTATAATAATTTTCATCTCTCTCACTCTGTTTTTCTTTTTCAGGTTTTTTTGTAGCACACTACTCCATCGCCTTGTCACGCAACTGGAGGTGGCAGAAATATGAAGCAAAGAATCAGCTTGAAATTTCTGGTTAAGTTGGAGAAGGGCCCATTTGAGTGTCTCCATCTTCTCCAAAAGGTTTATGGAGAAGATGCAATGTCAAGACTGCGAGTCTTCAAGTGGCACAAATGCTTCAAGACTGGCCGCGAGGAGGTGGAGGATGACCCCCAAGTCAGGACAGCCTTCCATGACAAAGACAGATGAGAACATAGACAGAGTGAACCAGCTGGTGCGGAGTGATCGCAGATTGACAGTACGGATGATAGCTGAGGAGCTCAGCCTGAACAGGGAGTCAATGCGGACCATCTTGGTGCAGGAGCTGGGGATGTGGAAAATGTGCACCAAGATGGTGCCCAAGCTTTTATCAAACGACCAGAAGGAGCACAGGGTCAATGTTTGTTGAGACTTGCTAGAGAAGATCGGAGAAGATCCAGAGTTCGTTGGCCGAGTCATCACAGGAGACGAGACTTGGGTCTTCCAGTATGATCCTGAAAGCAAGAGACAGAGCCTGCAGTGGAAGACTCGACTGTCACCCAGACCCAAGAAGGCGCACATGTCCAAATCAAGGATCAAGGTCATGCTGATCGCATTCTTCGATCAGAAGGGAGTGGTCCATCATGAGTTTGTGCCTGAGGGTCAGACAGTCAACCAGCACTTCTACCAGCAGCTCCTCAATTGCCTCCATGACCGGGTTTGGCACAACAGGCGGGCTCTGTGGAGAGACAAGTCGTGGCTGCTCCACCATGACAATGTGCCCGCACACACCGTGCACAGTGTGAGGCAGTTCTTGGCCAACAAACAGATCACAGCTCTCGACCACCCTTCTTATTCCCCAGATCTCGCACTGTGCAACTTCTGGCTCTTCCCCAGGCTGAAGACTGCGCTCAAAGGAACTAATTTTGCCTCTGTAGAAGAGATCAAGGCCACTGTGACTAGGGAACTGAGGGATGTCAGCATACATTTCATGCAGCTATGGACTCTGTTTAATTCAGTCTAAACTCTGACCCCTGGGTGACGTCAGTCTCTAGGACCTGGCTGCAGCCCCTCCTTGCTAAATCAAGATGGGCAGACCTTAAAGGGAGTGGCCAAAGACAATAGCAGACCTCAAGGGGAACTGCTGGAGAGGCACTATAAAGGACAGACACACTTCCTGTCTCTCTCTCTCTCCCTCCTTCATCGGACAGTGAAATGAACCCAGGACCAAGCGGAGACTAGACCAGAGATTACATATTCAGAAGATTACATATTGGGGGCTCGTCTCTCGGAGTTCACAGCAGATCTCCAGTTGGGTAAGTAATAATTTTGTATAATACATTAAGTAGATTTCAGACAGAGTGAGACAGGAAAATCAATAGCCCTTGTGACCATTTACAATTTTGTTTTGTGGGTTAGACAAGGTGAGACTTTTAGTGTCAAAAGGCTCTGTAAGAATCTAGAATTTTAAGGACATGACACAGAGTGGCTTGCAATTGTCTTATTTTTATGTATAGGCTTGCTACAGATTTTATATAGTATTTGAGCTGCTAAGAAAATACAGAGTTACACAGTTAAATATTCCCTCATAGAGTACAATATACATCTTTCCTGGTAACACTAATGTACCCTCTTGTCTGTTTGACTTTTATTTCTCTCTCCTGTCAGTATATATCTTGGTGTGAGCAGGAATATCTGACAATGTTAATCTTTCTCCCTTTTAACTTCTATTTCTCTGTCTCCTGTCAGTAACTATCTTACTGAGAGCAGGCTTGCAGCTGGCTGCAACTGATACAATTCTGTTAATCTACTCCACCCTGTTAAATAGGTGTGAAATACCTTTTAAGTTAGCATTCCTCCTTCTAAGGTTACACATTTTAGATAGTCCAACTACAGCCTTTCTGCAGTATCTAATATGGAAGCATTTGATTTTAAAGAACTTACAGAAATTCTAATTTCATATTGTAAGAGAAAAGGAGGTCCATATGAAGGGGAATTCCCTGACTCATGGTATAATATTCAAAAACGAATGTTAAGCCATGATCATGAATTCAAAAAGAAAACAAATAAAAGAAAATGCCTCTTCATCCAGGGCATGTACAGGGGACTAATTAGCATGAAAAAAGAAAACTCTGAACTGACTTCTCAGTGTAGCCAATTGATCAAAGAACTGGAGGAGGCACAAAGTTGTATTTCTATTCAGAGAACTCAAGTGATTCAAGCCACAAATTCTTTTATAACTGTTAGTGAACAATTAGAAGCACTTAAACTTGAATTGAGGCACGTTAAAGATCAAGTGGCCCCTGCAAGAAAGTCAACACCTACCCCTCCCTCAGCACCATATGCCTATGAGCCATGCATACCAGCTAGAGAGAAACAAAAGAACAAAGATACACCCATTCCCTATGCCTATGACACACCTGATCAGCAACAAAAGAATTCTAAAGTATGCATAGTTGAACTTAGGAATGGAAAGAATACAGCTGAATCAGAACAAAATTCTGATAGTTTATCTCAGCCAGAACCCAGCAATCTCTGTCAGGAAAATAATTCTGATGACTTAGACATGACACCCAGTAATGAACTTAAATTAATGTTCCAGGAAAATTTAAAAGATAGAGATATAGAAAAAAATAGTTGAGAAAATTGGCACTATGCCTCTTAATGTAAATCAGTGGGTTAAATGGGCGATTGATATTCTGATTCACTGGGGTCTAGGGAAATACAGAAGAAAACAATCAGACTTTGATAGACTTATGCATCTGGCTCTAGGGCCTCACTATTACAGGGTTGGCTCTCTCACTCACCCATACCAGTTGGTTAAAAGGGGTACTGAGAAACTATTTCACTGTTCCCCAATGCAAGTATTTAAAATTATTTCACCTTTACCAGATGATACATTGGAACAGTTTGCATATAGAGCCTGGATTTTAAAAGCAGTTCTTAATGAGCAAGAGTCCTGGCCCAAGGCAGAGAATTATGGGGAGAGCATGCATAAGGAATTTTTATTAGAATTGCTATCCCCTGAGATTACAAAACACCTTCTGTTATTTTCTGAAGACCCTGAAGCAACCCCTTTTGATACTCTAATGCTCAGAATTGGGTCTGTTTGGAAGACCCAGCCCTCGCAGGTCATTACAGTATCAGAGGCACGGAAGTGGCAGGCCAATGAATCCTCTCAGTACATAAGAAACACAGACAGAGGACACACCCCTAAGTGGCAAGCTGAAGGATCCTCTCAGTACACAAGAAACACCGACAGAGGCCACGCCCCTTGGAGAGCACACGGCAGAGGTACTTTTAGAAACTCCTCAGGTTACATCCCCTTTCAAGAGCTCAAAGCACAGAGAGATGGGCTAGAAAAGGAAAAAACTAAATGGGAACAAGATAAACATACACTGCAGATAGAAATAGATAAATTAAAACAGGATTTACAAGCAGCTCAGGACAAACACAAGGCTAGGGCATAGGGATGTCCTGACCTCTTGAGTTCAGATATCAAAATGTCTCAAGCCTTCATAGCCCAGCCTGCCTCCTTTATCTCAGCAGAGGACTCAATTCCAGAGCCTCTGGGTGATGAAATGGATACAGGCCCAGGACACAATTTAAGGCTTGTAACACCCTTGATACTGGACTCTTGTGCACGCCCCAATGTTATCAGTAGAGTAGGGGGTCAGGATAAATTAGCTTTGATTGACACAGGGGCTGGAATTAGTTTTACTAACAGAGCTTCTACCACTGCAGATCAGAAAAATATGGAAATTTATGAAATTCAAGGAATTAATGACACAGCTTCCAAATGTGTGGCTATCCCAGTTAAATGGGGTATCCCTGTGCACAGTGAACAAAGTAAGGAAATGTTAGAAACCACTGCCTCCACTATAGTGAACACACCAAAAGAAATAATTGGAATTGATGTTCTCAACCAGTTAAATTTGGTGGTGGATATGGCTAATCTTAAATTGTGGCAGTATTCAGGAACTTCAAGTGCTTCTAAAACTTTAGTGCATGAAGTCATTCCCATGCAGTTAGCAACTCAGTGCACTAAGGCAGCTCAACAGTATGATCTGTGTGTAATTCCCTCAGAAGTGGCTGATATTCCAGTCTGGGCTCAAGACAAGTTAGATTGTGGGAAAATGCACACAGAAATACTGTTGGAAGGTGAGGATCCTCCACCACAGAAGCAATACCCAGTACCTCATCAGGCTATAGAACCAGTGACTAAAATTGTGAAGATACTGGAGGAGAGGGGTCTGATTAGACCTATTTCTTCCACATGCAATTCACCAGCCTGGCCGATAGTTAAACCGGGGGGTTCCTTCAGGCTCACTATGGACTTCCGTGCCCTGAATCAAGTTTCAAAATCTGTAGTGCCCGTGGTAGCCTCATACCCTGAAATGATCTCCAAAATGAATCCCAAATGTAAAATTTTCTCTGTTTTAGACATATCTAATGGGTTTTGGAGTCTGCCACTGGCCCTTGAATGCCAGTACAAAACAGCCTTTCAGTGGCTGAATAAACAATATGCATGGACTGTGCTTCCACAGGGATATAAGGATTCCCCCTCCATATTTCATAAATACATGCAGGAAGCCCTATCACTATTGTCTTGCAGAGATAATATAATTCAGTATGTAGATGACATTCTGATTCAGTCTGAGAATGAAGCCGTACACTGGAATCATGTAAGAGAAGTTTTAAAAGCCCTCTTACAAGCTGGTCTTAAAGTCAATCCTGCCAAGGCTCAACTGTGCAAATCACAGGTTTCCTTTTTAGGGGTTACTATTGGCCAGGATGGTAAATCTGTAGATTCTCAGAGGATAGAGCTGATACAGAAACTTCCACTTCCTACAGATCAGAAATCACTCCAGTCATTTCTAGGGCTCACTGGTTTCTGTCGTGACTTCATGCACAATTATGCTGAAGTGGCAGCTCCACTTTACTCCCTGCTAAAAAGTAAAAGTTATGTCTGGGAGGAAGAACATACCGAAGCTATAACTAAATTAAAACACATTCTGACTTCTGCTCCTGTTCTTGCACACCCAGATCACACACAACATTTTTTCCTGTACCCTGTAGTTGGAGAGAACAGTATAGGTGCAGCTCTAACACAACGCTTAGGAGGAGTAGATCGCCCTATCGCTTTCTGTTCCAGAGTCCTCACTTCTCCTGAACTCAAAATGGGAAACTGTGAAAAACATGTACTGGCTTCCTATGCTGCTATGCAGAAATTCACATACATCATTGGTGCTCAAACCACATACATATGCAGCCATCACACCCCCCTCAAATTCATTGTAGAAGGAAAATTAGCATGTAGCAAGATTAGGACTGAGAGAATAGTCCAGTGGACTCTCATGTTGCAAGCACAGAATGTAAAGTTTGAATTGTTGAAAGAACCTAATGTGCAAGTGGCTGGAATCTTGTTGGAGGGGCAACCTCATGACTGTCAGTCCTCACCCAGTGCCCCTAATCACATGATCTTTAGGGAACTAGGACTAGACAAAATTTCACCTTTCCTTCCTACAGTATATATTGATGGTAGTAGCCAATGTGAAGGAGGCAGGCGACTAGCAGGTTTTGCAATTGTACAATTGGACCCAAATAACCAAGTGGTACTGCAAAGACAGTATTCCTGTGGGTCAGCGTCAGCACAGTACTGTGAGCTGGCTGCTTTTGTAGCTTGTATGCAACAATATCAGGATTCACACCCAGAGATACAAATCATTTTAGATTCTGATTATGTCTTTAAAAGTGCCATTGCCCTGTTACCCTGGTGGCTGGCAAATGAATTTAAATCTACAGATGGGTCCACAGTGAAAAATTCATCACTGTGGACTATGGCACAAGAACTGAGTGAGAAGTTTCAGAGAGTACATTTAGTTAAAGTAAAGGCACATAGGAAGAAAGGCCCTTTAGTGAAAGGGAACACATTAGCAGACTCACTAGCCAAGGAAGCATGCCATGTAGGCCTCATATGGCCCTGGTATGAGCAGACACGCATGGTTGCTATTGCTACACGTTCCACAGATTACGATCAGATAATACCACCAGATTACTTTGTAGCACTGCAGACAAAGGACCCTGAGCTTTCCAATTTAAGGAAGCTTGTGCAGGATGCCCCAGATAGCCTATATCAGCACACACCCTTTCTCACACTAGCTATAGAGAAAGACATTCTATGTGCAAAAAGAGAGGAAGGCTTGGTTATAGCTATCCCTAGAGCTCGAGGTAAAGAATGGATGCATTGGGTTCATGGTGCAGGTCCTATGGGACACCCTAAGGCAGAAGAAATGCAGACTATCCTTAATAGGTTGGTATGGTGGCCAGAAATGAAACATGATATACAGGATCATGTTTCCTCCTGTGTAATCTGTGCTTCATTTGGGAGGCAACCTAAAAAGAGAAGGGGACAGTTAATGAGAGCACCTCCTCGTGGCCCATTTGAAAGATTGCAAATAGATCATGTGGGCCCTCTCCCATTGACTGCTAGGAAGAATAGATTTTTACTGACTGTTGTTGATTCCTTTTCTCATTGGGTAGAAGCATTCCCTGTCCCAGATCAAACTGCTAGAACCACTGCAGAAGTCCTAACTATGCAATTTTTTACACGCTGGGGCATTCCTAAAACAATTGACTCTGATAATGGTCCTGCATTTGTTTCGCAGGTGATCAAGGAATTGTTTGATTTTCTAGGCATAGAACAACAACTCCACATTCCGTACCATCCACAGGCAGCAGGGCAGGTAGAAAGGATGAATCAAACAATTAAGGCCCACCTCAGCCCTATGCTTAATCTGACCGGGAAAAATTGGGATCTGGTGCTCCCTTTAGTCCTTATGCGTATCAGAGCTAATGTCTGTAAATCCACAGGTTTTGCACCCTATGAAGCCTTAATGGGAAGGCCAATGCAACGGTGGGAAAATATGCTGAGTCCTTTTCTTCCAGAGGACCAGACCATAATTCTCACCAATGAGTGGATGAAATCCCTGCAAGAACATCTAAAAGAAATTCAGACCTCTGTGCTAGCTAACACAGAAAAAGCTAGAGATTATTTGCAGGAGGTACATGTAAAAGGTTCTGATTTAAGGCCCCTCAAGGTTGGGAGTAAAGTGATGATTCTGAGACCTAGACCAAACCTCCCCTTTGGAACTGCAAAGTGGGAAGGACCGTACTTAGTTACTGATACCTTAGGCCCAAGCCTATACCAGATCCTAATGCCTGACAACCAGCAGTACTGGAAACACATCATCCAGTTAAAACCATATGGGTAATATGTGCTTTATCAGTCTTTGTTTTCAGATACCACCTGAAGACAGCACGGACAGCTGCTTTCTGAACAAAAGTCGCTTGAGGACGGTAACTATTTACTCCTGCTGTATAGTTGACATGTGTTTAATAGTTATGTAAATAAGTAGTTAGTTAGAAATTAGTAAAAAAAAATTTTTGTTTTGGTGTTACATAGTATAAGTGGGGAGCATTAGTTTACTCCCTAGTAGAGTGAAACAAGTTTGCTTTTATTATGTCTCGGTTTGCTGTTGTTCTTGTACTTTCTAGGTCCTCCTGCTTTGATTTTGTACAATATTTCCTGGGCTCTTGCCTGTGATCAAGTACAGATCGAGCTTATTACTATACTAAAGGAAATTCTGATCACTGCTAAGTTAGGACACTGGCCACCATCTCTCACTCATATGGCTAGTACCAAAATACCAGAATTTGCTATAGCTCACCTTGATTGGTGGACAGTTAGTGTTCCCATTTGTTCACCACAAGGCTGCTCTATCTGTACTTTGATCCCATGGTCAGGACAACACACAGTTATCCTGTTGTTAATATTGGGGTGCAGTTTGATAATATGCTTATGTATCCTGTGGACCATCTCACATGGGTACAGCCACTGGACGACACCTGGACTTCATTCAAGCCGATGGACCCCAGTTTGTGTGAGCAGACTACATTTCAGTTCAAGTGTCAACCTCACCAGTTCAAAGAGGCTGACACCTCCTGCTGGAACAATTCTTCCTCTTGCTCCCTGACTGTTAAGCTCTCATATTCCCTGACTACCTCACACAGTTTATATTACCTTGGAGCTGGACACTTTTGTTTTCATCTGTTCTTTCCCCAGAAAGTTTCTTTTTCGATTGCTCCCAGAATGCATGACATTCGCCTTCCCAAGAACACTTTGTTGTACAGTTCAAACTATTTACTAAACAATACCTGGTGCAGTCATACACCACTGGTCTCCATCACCATTAATGGGACAACTTATTCCACACCGCTGGTTACCAATGACTCTATGGACATTCCAGACTTTATCTCATATGCTGTGCATCCATTACCACTTGGCATGGGAGAAGAGACACTACATAAACTGCTCAACTTTACAGAACTCCATGCCTATATTGATCACCTTAAAACAACATCCACTGAAGTGAATCACACCATCGCCTATGAGAATGGACACATTCAACAAATTGTTGGACACTTGCTACAAGATGCTCATGTGTCTGTGTGGGAATTGTTATTTGGTTACTCACCTACTGCTGATCATGTCTTTAATGTTCTTATTCACCCTATTATTATTTTAACTGCTGTACAAATATTGCTATGCATTATCGTAATTTTCCTGTGCTGTAAGATGAAAAAAATGTACATTTCCTTGCAGCGCATGTCATACAGAACAACAACATTTTAAGGTAGTTACACTGAACCTCTCCAGCATCCACCCCTACATCCAGGCTAACTTGGCCTGCTAATTTGGCTAATTCGGTATTTCCTATTACACTGAATACCAGAGTCAGCTGCAGTCTAGTATTGCTTCCTATCCTCACTCATAGCATCCCGGTACCGTTTGGTTTTAGCCTCCTTAAAAATTCCTGCAGACCTTATGCACTGTTCACTCTCTCTAAGACGGGTATGTAAGTGGCATATTGGGTTCCCCCCCCGGTAGTGGCTGCTCAACCTAAGACACGAGGTTTGGACTCATAAGGAGACTTGTTTATCTCTAGAACACTAGAGACAGTACTAGAGACAGTACTGTGCAGGACAGGGGACCTGCTAGACATAGCAAGGTATTTAATACAGGAGGTATTCGATGAGCTGCCTACTATCAGGTAATGGCAGCTGGGACAGGTACCACAGGTTTGCTTCCACCAATTCCAGGCACAAATAATAAATAAAAATAAAAAAGGTGTGGGAGATGTCAGCATACATTTCATGCAGCTATGGACTCTGTTTAATTCAGTCTAAACTCTGACCCCTGGGTGACGTCAGTCTCTAGGACCTGGCTGCAGCCCCTCCTTGCTAAATCAAGATGGGCAGACCTTAAAGGGAGTGGCCAAAGACAATAGCAGACCTCAAGGGGAACTGCTGGAGAGGCACTATAAAGGACAGACACACTTCCTGTCTCTCTCTCTCTCTCTCTTTCATCGGACAGGTTTGGACACTACAATGAGACTCTGATACTCAACTCCCTTCACCCCTCCCCCTCTCTCTTTCTCTACCCACATGTTCTGGCCTACCATGCGGCTCTGACCCACATGTTCTGGCCTCTATCTCTCTCACACTTCACACATGCACACACACATTCATTGATACACACTGAAACAGCTCTATAACAATCACTATATACCTCTGTTCAATACCTATGGATTAAGCCTATTTGTACATAAAAACCTTTCTCCAAGCCACACCTGTTTGCTTGTCTTATTACAATACCCTCCTGCGTCTGTGACGTGAAATGAACCCAGGACCAAGCGGAGACTAGACCAGAGATTACATATTCAGAAGATTACAAGGGACTTCAAGGAGGAGGACTTTACCGAATGCTTCCGTACATGGCAGAAGCGAATGCAGAAGTGCATTAACTCTGGGGGTATTACTTTGAAGGGGCAATGCGTAATTTCTCTGTAGATTTTGTAATAAAACATTTATGGGACAGTTTTGTTTCTTTTTTGTGACATCTCGTATTTTATAATCGATGTTCATAGTTTGAGACTCCACTCGGACCACACCCCCAGCAACCTCTACTGTAAAAATACATGCATTCGTGTCACCACACATAGTTTTATGCCAATGTACTTTTATAAGAATTACATGAGACTTTATAAAATTACCCCCCCCCCCTTAAAATTAGGGAACACTTAAAAGTATGTCTGGTGCCAGCTGGCACATACTTGCACAACAGGCATGCACAGAACAAAGTCTGAGGGAGTCATAACTCTGCATGCATTTTATAAAATATACACGTTAAGAAACACACTGACATTTACACTTGCTTTCGAGCAAATATAATTTCCGTGTCTGGCATGATAGGCAAGATTTCAACAGGATTTGCACTCGTATTTTATAAAGTCATGTACAGTAGATGCCTGAGTCTTTATAAAACAGATGTAAAAAAGGTGCCTCCCTGCCCATTTCATCTAGGCGTCCTGTTATACAACTACCCCTAAATGTGTAAGTCCAGGCACTTACATGCATAAATGCCAGATTTTACAAAACTGTACGACTAAGGGGAGCAAATTACGGAGTCAAGCTACATAACTCTAAATTTTGGATTTTAGAGGTAGGTTTAAACACCAGAGAGGCAAGTATGTTTATAAACTCCAGGTCTAAATGAGCAGCTAGCTGACACGTGTGGATATAGAGTTATTAGAAAAGGTTCAGAGAAGAGCCACCAAAATGGTAAAGGGGATGGAAGGATACTCCTATGAAGAAAGGCTAAAAAGGTTAGGGCTCTTTAACCTGGAAAAGAGATGGCTGAGAGGAGATATGATAGAAGTCTATAAATTAATGAACGGAGTGGAAAGGGGTAAACGTAGATCAATTGTTTACGTTATCAGAATATAGAAAGACCAGGGGACATGCAATGAAGCTACAGGGTAAACTATTTAAGACTAATAAAAGAAAATATTTTTTCACTCAACGTGTAATTAAACTCTGGAATTTGTTACCAGAGAATGTAGTAAAGGCTGTTAGTGTAGCTGGGTTTAAAAAAGGTTTGGACAAGTTCCTGGAGGAAAGGTCCATAAACCATTATTAAGAAGGGACCCAGGATATCAATGTTTGACCCAGTACAAGCATTGCGGAACCTGTGTCTTTTGGGGAAACTGCTAGGTACGTATGACCTAGATTGGCCACTGTTGGAAACAGGATACTGGGCTTGATGGACCTCAGTCTGACCCAGTATGGCATATCTTATGTTCTTATTTTATGTTCTTATGTTCTCAGGGCAGATGCAAATGCTGATGTCTCAAATTTGTGGAGTATATGTGTATCGTTGTTGCATGCATTCTTTTCAAGCCCCCCCAAAAAATGCTCCTTCAAAACTGTGCATGCTACTATCTACACATAAATGTAATGGCTTTCTAAAATCACTGTTTCTGCAGGTAGGGCATGTGCCTATGTAAATGCCAAAATCTTCACATTTGAATGCCACAAGTGCCTTCTAAAATGCCCTTCTTAATTTAATACATTCTAATCATGCTTCCAGGATACACTTTCATTAGTAGATTTATTTTTTCTCTTTAAATATAGCATTATCAATTTTTGATACTGCTATATTTTTTAATCATAGGTTCATTTAGTTAAATTTTGAATGTATTTTCCTTTTTCTCATTAATCAGCCAAAGGATTTGCAATTAATGCAGCAAACACTGCCAAAGGCGTGACCAGTAGGTCCCCACAGCTAATGCGCGAGTTGTTAGCTGAACCCATGTGAAGAGCGGCATTACTGCTGAGTACTAGTCCTGGCACATGCAGTAAATGTGCTCTCCACGCCCACTCTCCGCCCCCTCCGGCAGAAAAACAGACTCCCTCTGCTCTCGACCCTCAGTAATCAATTTGCTGATTTAACGTGTGTTTTAGTGCGAGGTGCACGTTAGTATTCCCAACTGCGACTTGCTGCATGTTACAAACACACTTTAATGACTAACAGCTTTAGTAACAGGGGCCCTAAATATACCTGAATCTTTGCCTATTAGCGTGATTTGTGTTGGTAATGAATACTGTGTCACCCTCTGATCTGGATTTTCATATTGCTTGTGGATATTTAGAAATGTCAAGATATTAGGTTCATTGAAGAATATTCGGAATATAATTATTTATAAATCTGTGTTGGACAGGGACTCCATCTGGTGCTCAGAGGATATGCTGATGTTTTCTCAGAGTATGAGCCTTCCGTAGAATTAGAGAACTATCATGTTTGGATGAAATATTTGGTAAAGTGATAAAGAGATTTGAACAGTGTTTTCTGAGCACTTATATTTATGCATATAAATTTGATCTACATGTAAACTATGAAAGTGTTTGTGTTTATGCAAAATGGGGATATGTTTATAAAAACTTCCCCGTGTGATTATTGCTAGGAGTCATCAGTGTCATGTTTGATCCCAGCAGCAAGTGGAGCAGGAGCGTGTGGGCATTGCTCTTGCTCCCACTAGGCACCAGAAAGACTCCCTGTGTACTGGGGGGGGGGGGGATCTTAGTGCCTGCACAACACTTTCTTCAATAGCAGGGAAGCAGAAGGATCAGATGCTTTGTGGGGGTGGATTAGGGAGATCAGATATGCTGTGAGTGAGGTAGAGAGATTAGATATGGTGGGAGCTACAGGGGAGAGGACAATGGACAGCAGAGCTAGACGGGGGTGGGGTGGGGGGAGGGGGAGACACAACATTTACAGATGCCCCTGCCAGCGAGCACTTGTACATGCCTCGGGGCTGCTGCAAATGTCAGCATCTACAATCTTTGTTAGAGACCTGGATTCTCTATAGGAAATGGGAAATCCAGGTTTATAATGTAGGCTTACTCAAACTACTCACTTTCCTGCCCTCAACCATGCCTCCAGGTTTTTTAGACAACGTAGGCATCCCCCCCCATCTAAAACGCCCCTGTTCTGAAATAGCATTTAAACGTATATGCCAATCTATACTTGTAAACAGACATAGGAATGCTTCTAAAATAACCACTACAAAGGTATAGTGGCATATTCAACATTCAGACTTGAATGCACCGGCATTATCTGCATAACTTATGCATTCAAATCTGAATGCAGCAATAGCAAGAATACTGCTATATAGATAACTTCTCTGTATAATGTTAGAGTGACATATTTAGACTTGGATGCATAGTTGGGCTGAAACGCCTCATATAGACAGAAAAATTATCCCCGTCCCACTGAATATTTACCTCACTGAGTTTCAGACTTCCCTGATTTAAAACGGACAAATATAACAACCAAGACACAATAAGCTATATTTAGACAATATTCCTTGGAAAATGTAATGTCCACGAGAAGTTCATATTTGCTGTTTTTCTTATTGATGGCTCCTGCTTTCATCTAGCCTTCATTTATAGGGGGCAACTTTAAAACCATACATCTTACCTGAAGACTTTACACCAATTTTCAAAGGGAAAGTTTAGAAAATTGATTAGGTACAAGATGTGCACAAATTTGCACCAATGTCCATGGGTACTTCTTCCAGATAAAATTACATGCACACGCTTTCATTAACGTAAGAATATACATAAACATAACTGCAAATATTTGCCCCAAGAATTCCTATTTTTCTCTGTGGATAAAATTATGCACAAACGTTCCTTTGGAAACTTCCCATAAGAACATAAGGTATGCCATACTGGATCAGACCAAGGGTCCATCAAGCCCAGTATCCTGTTTCCAACTGTGGTCATTCCAGATCTCAACTACCTCTTGGGCTCCCAAAGGTAGACACATTCCATGCTGCCCATCTCAGGGGCAAGCAGTAGATTTCCCCAGTCCTGTTAACAATGAGTTATGGACTTTTCCACCAGGAAGTCATATAAACATGTTTTTAACCCAGCTACACGAGAAGCTTTATCCTCCGGTAATGAATTCCAGAGTTTGATTGCACGCTGTGTGAAAAATATTTTCTCCAATTAGTCTTAAATGTGCTACATTGTAGCTTCATTGCGTGCCCCCTAGTCTTTCTACTTTTTGAAGGACTAAACAGCTGATCTACATTTACCCATTCCACTTCGCTCATTATTTGATAGACCTCTATCATATCTCCCCTCAGCCAACTCTTTTCCAAGTTGAAGAAAGCCTTTCCTCATAGGGATACATTTTGGTGCTCTTCTCTGTATCTTTTCCAGTTCTGCTAAATCCTTTTTAAGATAGGGTGACCAGAACTGCATACAGTATTCAAGGTGCAGTCGCACCATGGAACAATACACAGGCATTATAATATCCTTGGTTTTATTTTCTAGTCCTTTCCTTATGATTCCTAGCATTCTATTTGCTTTCTTGGCCGTGGCTGCACACTGAGCAGACAGTTTCAACGTACCGTCCAGGATGACTCCCAGATCCTTTTCCTGAATGGTCATTCGTAATGTGGAACTGGCATTGAGTAATTGTAGTTTGGTTTTTCCTTCCCTAATTGCATAACTTTGCACTTGCTTACATCACATTTCATCTGCCATTTGGATGCCCAGTCTCCCAATTTTTCAATGCCCTCCTGCAAGTTTTCACCATTATCTTGTGATTTAACAACTTTGAATAATTTTGTGTCATCTGTAAATTCGTTCACCTCAATCGTTATTGTAACGCCCTATTCTGCCTTTCCTTTTCTTCTTTCTGTTTGTTTTCCCCTTTTTATTTTTAATCCACTGTGATAACATTTATCTATCAGCAGTATATCAATCACTAGAAATAAATAAGCAATTCCTATTTCAGGATCATTTTTAAATATGGTAAAAATCAGTGGGCACAGCACAGATCCCTGGGATACTCCACTATTCACCTTCCTCCATTGAGAAAAGTCTCCATTTACCCCTACTCTCTGCTGTCTCTCTTTTAACCAGTTCCTGATCCACAATAGTACACTGCCTCCTATCCCATGACTTTTTAATTTCTGCAAGGGGCCTTGTCAAAGGCTTTCTGAAAATCCAGATACACTATATCAACAAGCTCACCTTTATCTACCTGTTTATTCACACCTTTGAAAAAATATAACAGATTAGTGAGATGAGATTCTCCTTGGCTAAATCCATGTTGGCTTCCTGCCATTACGCCATGACTATTGTGGTGATGCGGGTGCAGCACAGCCCTGGGAAAGAGGGAAAAAGGAAGGTTTTTCTCATAAAAGGGGGATGGGCTCACCTAAACACAGGTCCCAAAGTGAAAGTAACTCTGAAACACACACTTGCAGAGCTAGCCTGAAGCCACACCCAGTCTCCAAGGCAACTGCAGGGAGAGAGAGGGTGGGGCCAGAAAGGGAAGCACGCTGCCAAACATTTAAACTCCGTCACTCAGTAAGTGAGAGGGAATCCAGGGAGGAATCCAGGAAGGAAAGGAAAGAGAGAGAGGAGAGGAAACAGCACTGGAGAGCTGAAAGAGCTGGGGAATCCAGGAGAAGTGTACAGAACTGCCAAGGCAAGTGGCAGGGCCAGAGAGGAGCAGGAAGAAGCTTGAGAGAGTTCCAGAACTACAGTTCTAACTCAGAGGCAAGCAGCTCAGACTCTGAGCAAGAAACAAACCCATTTAGAAAGCCTGGAAAAGAAAAGGTTTCTACAAGAAAGGTAAACCAGACAGTACCTTTATATGATTCAATAAGGGGAAGGAAGTCTGATAGCTCTGACATAATTCCAAGGGAAAGAAGGAATGTTCAGTGGGAGAAGCTTTTTAAGCTTTTAAAGAAGGTGAAGCTAGAAATCCCTGAACGTGTCCCAGTCCCTGAGCCTTGCAGCACAGAAGAGGAAATGGAGGTTGAGTTTTACAAGGGAGACTCAGATTCCACAGAAGTATCAATGGAATGTGCTTTGTGTATGAAAAGTACTTAGAAAGCATTTATTGAATACTGTGAAGAAAGCCTAAGAAGTATTTCTGCCAAGTAAATGCTATTGAGAAGTGCTGGTAAAGAGAAAGCCTTATTTTTAAAAGCTGCAAATTCTACTAATGCTATGAGAGTGTTTTTAAACAGCCGTTTAGTTTCCATGCTGAGAAGCAGAGTGTAATCTCAGGCTTACCTGAACAGCTGGGAGAAGCTAACAAGGGTAGCTGGACTTTACTTGCAAACAGTGAAATTAAACTGTCTTTGTTTGAATGAAAAGGAAACTTGTTTAATGGCAAAGAGTGAAGAAACTGCTTTGTTGAAGTACATGTTGGAAAAGCTTTTTGTTGGAGAAAAAAAAAATCCTCTTTTTCTGTTGATGTTTTGGAGCCTTCCACCAAGGTCTAATTGCAACTTGATGACTAGAAGAAAATAAAATTTATAACAAATTTTCCTGTGTTGGCCTATTCCACTCGGACTGCTTTAATTGCCCCACAACTACACAATAAGGGCCTCAGCTACCAGGCTGAAGCATGAACATGAGTATTATGGCCCGCCGCCCCCACTAGGCAGCCGCCTAGAGAGGGTGAGGCGCCACACTATTCACATGTTCAGTAATTTTGTTCTTTATAATGGTTTCTACGATTTGGCCAGGTACAAACATCAAGCTCACTGGTCTGTAGTTTTCCAGATCACCCCTAGAACCGTTTTCAAAATTGGTGTTACACTGGCCACTCTCCATTTCTCAGGTACTACAGATGATTTTAAGGATAGTTCACAAATTACTAAAAGTAGGTCTGCAATCTCATATTTCAGTTATTTCTGCACCCTAGGATGTATGCCATCTGATCCAGGTGATTGCTGTTGTTTAGTTTATCAAATAGCTGTATTACATCTTCCCAATTTATTGAGATTTGTTTCAATTCCTCTTGATACATCACCTCTGAATATGATTTTTGGCATGGATAAGTTTCCTACATCTTAAGTAAAGACTGAAGCAAAGAATTAATTTAGTCTCTCTGCTATAGCTTTATCCTCTTTTAGTGCCCCCTTTACCCCTCTATCATCTAATGGTCCAACTGGCTCTCTGACCGGTGTTTTGCTATGAATGTACTTGAAAACATTTTTATCATGTGTTTTTGCTTCTTTTCAAATTCTCTCTTTACTTGCCTTATCAATGCCTTGCATTAACATGCCAGTACTTATGTTGTTTCCTGTTTTCATCATTTGGCTCTTTTTTTCATTTTCTGAAGGATTTTCTTTTATCTATAACAGCCTCTTTGACCTCACCTTTAAGCCATGCTGGCTGTCGTTTGACCTTCCTTCCACCTTTCTTAAAGTGCAGAATACATCTGATCTGGGCTTCCAAGATGGTATTTTTAAATAATGCCCAGGCCGGATATAAACTCTTAACCTTTGCAGTTGCTCCTTTTAGCTTTTTCTTAACCATTTTCCTCATTTTATCATAGTCTCCTTTTTGAAAGTTAAATGCTAGCGCATTTGATTTCCTTGATATCCTTCCTCCAGTTATTAAGTCAAATGTGATCATGCTATGATCGCTATTGCCAAGCGGCCCCAACACAGTTACCTCTTGCACTAGATCCTGCGTTCCACTAAGAACTAAATCTAAACTAACTTCATCTCGCGTTAGCTCCTGAACAAGCTGTTCCATGAAGCATTTATTTCATCTCGAAACTTTTATTTCCCTGGAATGGCCTGATGTAACACTGACTCAGTCAATACTGGGGTAATTCAAATCTCCCATTATTTCTGTCTTGTAAACTTTGCAAGCTTCCCTAATTTCTTTTAGCATTTTATAATCTGTCTGTTCATTGTGGATAGGTAGGCGGTAGTACACTCCTACCACCATTCCCTTCTCCTTTTTACATGGAATTTCTATCCATAAAGATTCTACAGTGTATTTTATTTCCTGCAAAACCTTTAGCCTCACAATAACTGTTACTATTTAGAAGTCAGATGAATATTACATTTTTCTATCTATATGTGAATCATTATCAAAAATAAGTATTTGGTAAATGTAATTTATTGAACCTGAAAATGTAGGTGATAATCTATCCCAGAAGGTTTTGAAACAAGCAATGCCTTTGATTGCATGAAGTGTGTATGCACATAGTCGTCAGATTCATGGTTATGCTTCAGGCATCATGTCTGGCTGACTGGTTATGAGGAGCAACTTCAGGAAAACTATATAACCAACAAGCCAAAGCATGCATGGTGTCAGCAAAACAGGATTTATAGCACAGCTATCTGTCTATATGTCATACTAGAAGATTTAGCTTTGAGTTAATGGGAAAACTGAAACATAAAACTTTAACAATTCCATTGTAGGAAAATTCTAGTAACAAAAGTGGAATGCATACATACATTACTTTTCTTATTAATTAGACTTTAAGGGATCAATTTCAAAAGGATTAGGTGCCCATTCTAGAGACTTAGAATCTTATATTGGCCCCTTGTAAAACTGATTAAGACTGAACAATTAAATATAGGAAACTAGTTTCATTAGCCACCTAATTTAGATTTCCTAAAAAGTGAGTAGTTACCAGGGTAGAATTAGGATAGGGACAAAGTTAGGTTTTCAGCATTGGTCAGCTAACTTAGGGGCAGGCCAGGAACTACCACGTGGACTGTTGTAGTTGTTGATATGGAAGGACAGACTAGATAGGCCATGTGGTCTTTTTCTGTCATCATGTTTCTATGTTACCATCAGGCAAACTAGGCGGCCGCCTAGTGCACAGGTCCTCGGATGGGATGAGGGACATTACTGCTACTGCCACCCATCTCAGGGAAATGCAGCAGCAGCAGCAATACTTTTAAAATGGCGCTGGAGTTACATTCAGCTCTGCTGCTGCGATGCCATTTGTGCTTCTGACCCGTTCCGATTCCACTTCCTTTTGCATGGGGGCAGAAGCAGCTCATTTGTTATTATTATTATTGTTGGGCATTGTTTATACTGCTCTGAAAATGGAGCCAGGAAACTAGCAGACTAAGTTGAAAAACTGGATCTTTTAACACCACTTACTAACCCTAAATATTTTCTATATGCAATAGAGCGTAGTTACTCACCTGTAACAGGTGATCTCCGGGAACAGCAGGAATTTAGTCTTCACATATGGGTATCGTCGGTACCGACGGAGCCTGCGCGGGAATGCTCCCCAGCGTCCAATAGGAAAGCTTTTGGGAGCATCCCACAGTGCCTGCGTGCTGCCTTCCCGCCTTTTCCCTCTCCAGTTGAGTTTAAAGCTGAGACAAAAGAGAGAGAGAAAGAGAGAGAGATAGAGAGATACAACTCCTATGGGAGGTAAGTGGGTTGTGAAGACTAAATTCCTGCTGTTCCCGGAGATCACCTATTACAGGTAAGTAACTATGCTATCTCCAGGAACAAGCAGGAATGTAGTCTTCACATATGGGGACCCCCTAGCTGCAGATGACAGGGAGAAGGCCCCAGAAGTTGTGTGCCCTTGTGAAAGGGCTCCACTTCCCCCCATGGATCTCTGGCATTCTACCAGGGATGGCGGGTAGGAGTTGATTAAGTATGGAACAGGAGTTGAAGAACAGCCTGACCAAACAAGTCATCCCGGCGGGAGTCCTTGTCTAGGCAGTAATGGGCTGTGAAGGTATGAACCAAAGCCAAGTAGCTGTTCGACAGATGTCGTCGACAGACACAGAGTGAAGATGAGCCATAGAGGCTGCCATGGCTCTCACATTGTGATCTGTGACATGGCCTTCAACAGGAAGGTTTTTACTCTCATAGGCAAAAGATATACACTGTGCAATCCAGCTGGACAGTGTTCTTTTGGAGACTGGAAGTCCCAAATGAGTAGGATTAAAAGCAACAAAGAGTTGAGAGGACTTTCTATGTTGATGTGTCCTTTGCAAGTAAAAGGCAAAAGCCCTTTTACAGTCCAAAGTATGAGGATTCCTTTCTGCATTTGAGGCGTGAGGCCTTGGGAAGAATACAGGAAGGTAAACCGCTTGGTTTAAATGAAAAGGTGACACCACCTTTGGCATAAAGTGTGGATGAGTCCTAAGGACTACCTTATCATGATGGAACCTTGTATAAGGAGGATCAGCCACCAACGCTTGCAATTCACTGATGCAACATGCTGATATGATTGCAATAAGAAAGATGACCTTCCAGGAAAGGAATTTCAAAGAGGCAGTGGCTAATGGTTCAAAGGACGGTTTCATGAGCTGCCCAAGAACCAGATTTAAGTCCTATGCCACCAGTGGTGGCTTAACGGGAGGCTTAGTTAAAAGAAGGCCTCTCATAAATCTCGCTATGAGAGGAGGAGAGGAAATAGGTTGTCAATTTAGAGGCTTGAAAGAAGCTGCAATAGCACTCAAATGAACTCTCACTGAATTGGTCTTAAGCCCTGCATTTGATAAATGAAGGAGCTTCTCCAGTAATGATTCCAGAGGTATCGCAAGAGGGTTAAGACCCTTCTGCGAGCACCATAAGGTAAACATTAACTGGCCTGTATATAGTTATTGTTCTCCCTGTTAAGAAACTTGTTCATTGTACATCCGAGTTATTTTTACCTGTTTATTGTAAGCACAAATCACTAAACTGAGATGTGTAGATTCAATGTTTATTGTAAACCGCACTGATCTTAAATAGCGCGGTATAAAAGAAAATGTAATAAATAAAATAAAATAAATAAATAAAAAACCTTTTCCACTTAAATGCATAAGAGCGTCTTGTGGAAGGCTTCCTGGAAGCATAAAGGATATCCTTTACCTGCTGGGAAAGGTTAAGACCGTGAAGTTCTAGGCTTTCAGCAACCAGGCCCTGAGATGCAGAGACTGGGGATTGGGATGCCACAGCATCCCATCCTCTTGAGAAAGGAGATTTGGAGCAGATCCTAACTCCAGAGGCGGAGCTTGAGAGAGATGTAGGAGCAGAGGGTACCACATTTGCCGTGGCCAACGTGCAACTATGAGAATCATATGATCTCTGTCTCTCTGAAGCTTGAATAGGGTTTTGCGAATTAGGGGAATGGGTGGAAAGGCATACAGGAAGTCCTGACCTCAATGGAGGAGGAAAGCATCCCTGGCCTGACAACCCTGAGCTGGAATTCTGGAACAGAACTGGGGAAGTTTGGCATTCAGTGGACTTGCAAAGAGGTCTATATCCGAGTTTCCCCAAATTTGAAAACTTTTGGCCACCTGGTCTGCATGGAGAGACCATTCGTGTGGAAGTAGAACTCGACTGAGTCTGTCTGCCTGGAAGATACACCGCAAGGAGATGAATCTGATGCTCTCTGGCGAGGGCTCATAGTTGCAAAGCTTCGTTGCAGAGCGACAGAGAGCCTGTTCCACCCTGCTTGTTCACATAGAACATGGCTACCTGATTGTCCTTTAAACTAGAACTGTTTTGTAGCTGAGTTGGGTGTGGAATACTCGAAGAGCAAGGAAGATTGCTCTGAGCTCTAGGAGACTGATGTGTAGATAGGCCTCCTGTGGAGTCCAGGTACCCTGGGTAGAGAGGCCTTGCAGGTGGGCTCCCCAACCCACCTGTGAAGCATCTGTTGTTAGAATGGCTTGGGGTGGGGGTTGCTGAAAAGGAGACCCCACCAGAAGGTTTTGGGGTGACTGCCACCATTGGAGGGACAAAATAAGGTGCTCTGAGTTTGCTATTTTGTCTGACAGGCAACCTAACGTGTGAGTCCACTGAGTGGATTAAGTCCACTAGGCTGCCCTCATATGGAGACGAGCATAAGGAACCACATGCACGGTGGATGCCATGTGGCCCAGCAACTGTAACATTTCCCGAGCAGTGAGGTGAGGTTTTAGCACTGCTTGGGAAGATAACTGCACAATGCGAAGGCAGCGGGCCTGTGGAAGGTAGGTCCTTGTCTGTCTGGTATCCAGCAGAGCTCCTATAAACTCTAGGGACTGAGTGGGAGCAAGGTTGGATTTTGGGAAGTTTATGACAAGTCCCAAATACTGAAGGATGCGCACTGTGCGAGAGAGAACAATCCTGGCCTCTGGCTCTGAAGGGGCTCGAATGAGCCAGTCATCTAAGTAAGGGAAGACGAATATTCCCAGGGTGCGGAGAAATGCTGCCACCACAGCCATGCATTTTGTGAACACCCTTGGTGCAGAGGCCAGGCCAAAGGGAAGAACCCCGTATTGGTAGTGCTTCCCTTGAAACAGAAAGCGAAGGAACTTTCGGTGAGTTGGGTGGATGAGAACATGAGTGTACACATCCTTGAGATCTAGAGAACAAAGCCAATCCTGACTCTGAAGGTATGACAGCAGAGTTCCTAGAGAAATCATTTTGAACTTCTGTTTGAACAGGAATTTGTTCAATTCTCTGAGGTCTAAAATGGGTCTGTGTCCTCCTGTTTTCTTTGGAATAAGGAAATAGGGGGAGTAAAACCCTGTACCCCGTTGGGGAACGGGTACCTCTTCTATTGCACCTTGAGCAAGGAGCACAGTGACCTCTTGACCTAACTGGTCATTGAGAGAGGTCTGAGAATTGAACTGTCTTACCATTGTAGGAGGGGGCATGCTGAGGAAATGAAGCTTGTACCCCTCTCTTACAATAGACAGTCCAATTTTCTGCTGTTATCTGACCCAGGGCCGGATTTACGTATACGCCATGGCATAGGGCCCACAGCCGGCAGGGGCCCACAAAAAAAGAACCAGTTTTTTTTTTTTAAACTCAATTTAAAAAAAAAACCTGGTGGCTGCCGCCGCGGGGCCCCCTCTGCTGCCGCGGGGGCCCCGTCTACAAGCTGGTCGGGTCGGGTCGGGTCTCTCTCCCTCCCTCCCTCGCTGCAGGCTGCGAGAGACGCGAAGATAGAGCGTCTCCTCGCGTCTGTGTTAAGCCCGCAGGGGCTGATGGGATTTCCCATCAGCCCCTGCCGGCTTAACACAGACGCGAGGAGACGCTCTCCCTTCGCGTCTCTCGCAGCCTGCAGCCTGCAGCGAGGGAGGGAGAGAGACCCAACCCGACCTGACCCGACCCGACCAGCTTGTAGACGGGGCCCCCGCAGCAGCAGAGGGGGCCCCGCGGCGGCAGCCACCAGGATTTTTTTTTAAATTAAATTTTACTTTAGGCCGGGGGGGGGGTAGGACTGGTAATGGGCTATGGGGGGGGTAGGACTGGTAATGGGCGATGGGGGGGGGGTAGTAGGACTGGTAATGGGCTATGGGGGGGGGGTAGGACTGGTAATGGGCTATTGGGGGGGCTGGGGCTGGAAATGGACTGGGGGGGGTAGGGCTGGTAATGGGCTATTGGGGGGCTGGGGCTGGAAATGGGCTGGGCTGGGGGGGTTAAGGCTAGAGGTGGGCTGATGGGGTTAGGACTGGTAATGGACTGTGGGCTGTTGGGGGGGCTTAGAACTGGCAATGGGCTTTGGGGGGGGTTAAGACTGGTAATGGGCTGTGGGCTGATGGGGGCTGTCTGGTAATGGGCTATGGGGGGGGGCTAGGACTGGAAATGGGCTGGGGGGTTAAGACTGGAGGTGGGCTGATGGGGTTAGGACTGGTAATGGGCTGTGGGCTGATGGGGGGGGTAGGACTGGCAATGGGCTATGGGGGGCTGACTGGAAATGGGTTGATGGGGTTAGGACTGGAAGTGGGCTGATGGGGGGTTAGGACTGGTAATGGGTTATAGGGGGGGCTTAAACTGACAATGGGGTGATGGGGGTTAAGGACTGAAAATGGGGTGATGGGGGGTTAAGGACTGTAAGTGGGGTGATGGGGGGGCTAGGACTGGTATTGGGTTGGGGGGTTGCTAGGACTGGAAATGGGCTGATGGATGGCTAGGACTGGAAATGGGCTGATGCAGGGACTAGAAGGGAATGGATGCTGGGTGAGGCTGGAACTAGAAGGGAGCTGATGTTGGGGGAGGATTAGAATGGGATGGGGCTGGAAGAGTAAAATGGAGAAGGGAAAAATATTTTGTGTGGGAGGGATAAAAAATCTACAATTGGCCGGGTATTGGGAGAGTAAGTGGGGATTGAGGATGGAGGGGTAAAATTTGAGTGGATGAAATAGGAATGAGGAAAGAGCAAAAGGAGAAAGATTAGTATGTTAAAGCAGATGTAGAGAGAGAATGGAAAAAAATCTAGAAGAGAGAAGAAAGGACAAATGGACAGCAGACGATGGAGAGTTAGCAGAAGACACGAAGAAACCAGAAGAAAGTGGCTGGAGCAATTGCAGCTGAAAAAAATGCACAAAAGGTAGAAAAATATCTCTTTATTTTGAATTTATTAATTGGAATATGTCAGCTCTGGTAAATGTGCATCATTAACATCTGTGCTTTTTTAGTACAAGAGCAAATTAATGTATAGTTTTATTTCTACAGTGTTGTACATTCCAAGTTTGGCTTTTGGGATTCCCAGTTTAATTATTGTCTTCCTATTTCTAAATTGTGATTACTTGTTTGGTGATGGTCTATGTTCTGCATGTGTAACTGAGCTGAGGTGTTCTGTTTATATAATTCCTATTTGACATTGCCACTTGTTCTCTTTCCCCAGTAGGTCATGTATTGTTGTTCTCTGAAATGTATTGGTTTAATATTTGCAGTGTTGCCTTTTGATTGGTAGAGTATGGTGCTTTGTGAGTCCTGGTAGTGCTGTTAGGATACGGCGGGTTTACTATGGGCAGTGTTTGTAGTAGTTCCTAATGTGTCTGGCAGTTGGCACTGGATTATAGTAATGTAGAAATCTTTTAGTCTTTCTTTATCCATACACTCATTAAGAGGCACGTTTACTAAAAGTTAGTATATGGTAACATTATGCAAATATTTATGCAAATGAGGCCCCTTATGCAAATGAGGTCCGCACCCCCCTTGGGCCGCCCCTGCTGGGGGCCCACAATTTTTGTTGGCGTAGGGCCTCACTCAAGGTAAATCCGGCCCTGATCTGACCCCATCTAGGGGCAAAATGACATAACCTTCCTGAAATGGTGGAGGGTTCTGAGCCATTCAGGGCCAGGAAGGCAAAGTTCTCTAGATAGGAGTCAAAGCCCCTGTGGAGGATGAGTCTGCTGAGCCGGTTGAGGCTTAGCTGCTTTTGTCTTTCTTTGCCTAGGTTGTTGCTGCTGTCCCTTTTGGGCAGACTGACCTAAACGATGCCCCTGCTGGGTATAGGAGGGAGAAAACTTCTTCTTCTTACTGAAGAATGGTTTCTTAGAGGATTTTTTCCTCACAGGATCAGCTGTAGATTTAGACAATCTATCCAAAGTGATATTGTCAGCATCTATCTCATTAGCTTTTTCCTGCCAATTCTTGCCAAAGAGATTCTCTCCTGTGCAAGGAATATTCCTTAGTTTATCCTGTACCCAAATTTCCAAGTCAGATGCCTGGAGCCAGGCAATCCTATGTGCACCTATGGCAATGGCAGAGGTTCTGTTTATGCATTCAAAGCAGTCAAAGGCTGCACGATTCACAAACTTGGAAACATCCTGAGCATGTTTGACAAGGGTGAGGTAATCTTGCCTCTTATCATCAGGAGAGGGCTCATAAGCGCTAAATCTCCTGTGACCTCTTTAAGGAACATTCCCATATACAAGATATAGGAACTGATCCTAGCAGAAAGCATGGAAGCCTGGACTGTCAATGCAGTCAGTGCCGGCACCGGAGTCGGTACCGGTATCAGTTGAGTTGTCTGAAGCGGTTTCAGGGGCATCAAGGCCGTGAGAAGAGACGCCAGACTGCATTCAATAGTCAAGAATCTCTGGTCTATCGATGCTGCCGATGCTTGGGTATCGGTACCGGATGAAGCAGCCAGCACCCCAGAGCATGGCACCAGTAGTTCTGCCAAGGTTGAAGCCTCGAGAACATCCTGGAGCCCCGTTAGTGCTTTGGAAGCCAAAGCCTCCCGCCAGGGCAATTTTGCCGGTGAAAGTCCCTCAAGGGCAACGCCAGAGGCATCTCAATGTCTAGAAGGAGATCTACCCTTTGAAGACCAGCTAGATTTATGTTTAGTTACCTGAGATCCATGGGAGGAAGACGAAGCCCTAGAAGACGTCGATAACACGGAGGCTGCATCGGAGGGAAAAAGGGTGCCATGTTTAGCAGCTCGGTTTTGCCAGCCCCTTTTTGACATCATCCCACAGGCAACACACTCTGAAATAGTGGTCAGGACCTAAACATTTGAGGCACCACTCATGGGTGTCGGTGACAGAGATGGTACCGCCACAATTGGAACACTTTTTAAAACCCGAAGCGGGTTTTTCGATTTTGAAGGAAAAGGTTGGGCCTAGTGCCCAAAATGGCGCATGGCACCTGAGGAAAAAATTACTGGAAAGACTCCAGAAAGAAAGGTTGTTGTTGTTTTTTTTTAAGAAAAAAAGAAAGACGAACCGGCGGTACCGGTGTAGCGTTGAGGGAAGGCAGACGCGACCACAAAAAAGAAGAATAGAAGGGATTTTTTTCTGCGGTGACAGGATGTGCGACCTGTCGGCTCCGCGGAAAACGAAGAACTGGAGAGGGACAGTTGGGAAAGGCGGGAAGGCAGCATGCAGGTGCTGTGGGATGCTCCCAAAAGCTTTTCTATTGGACACTGGGGAGCGTTCCCACGCAGGCTCCGTCGGTACCGATGATACCCATATGTGAAGACTACATTCCTGCTTGTTCCTGGAGATCACTGTATACACAAAAAGAACGCCAACCCAAATTCAGCTTGGTATATATGATAAACCTGCTTCTTTATGTAACCGCTGGTGACATTTTATTTATCTGATAATGTCCTTTCCTTGAATCCTGCTAGGCTAGTCTAGACAAGTGGGCCGTGTCCCCCATCCAGCAGAGGCGGAGACAGAAAAATCCAGTCCCCTGATGACCCCATATTGCATCACATTTAGAACAGTCAGAACGCATACCATCCAAGTATTCATACCCATGCCATGGATAAGCACCTTTGGCTGCATAGGCCGCAATGAGAGTAACAAGGACTAAGTCTAGGAATAGAACTATATACAGACAGGGCCGCTGCTACCATTAGGCAAACTAGGTGGTTGCCTAGAGCTTGGGAACTCCGGAGGCACCAACTGCCACTGCTGCCATCCCTCTCCAGAGCCTGCGGCAATGGCTACAAACTAAGACGCAGCGCTTACTTTAGGGGTCTGGCACTGTGCCACGGTTTCAGTCTTTTATTAGTTGCCACTTCTGCTCCCCCTCTGGTGCAGACTTCCAGTTTACATAAACCTGAGGTCTGTGCCAGAAGAGGACAGAAGCAGCAACTAATAACAGAATGAAACCATGGCATAGCATAAATCTGAAGTCTGCACCGGAGGAGAACGGAAGTGGAAACTAACAAAAGAATGAAACTGCAGAGTACCACCAGATCCCTAAGATAAGTGCTGCATTGTGGTTTGTAGCCAATGCCACTGCTGCAGGCCCTGGAGAGAGGGACAGGATGGAAGGCCCACCTAGGGTGCCACCAATTCTTGCACCGGCCCTGCAGGCCCAAAGGTCAAACAAGAGGAACATTGCCCACAGGATCAGACTACAGAAACCAGCCAATCATAATAGATCATAGAAGATCACAGCAGCTCAGACAAAATCTAAGCAGGATCAGAGCAGATCATAACAAATCTTAACAGATTCCAAGGGTGGGTCATCATTGGGTAAATAAAATGTCACCTTCCATACTGTCCTCCTAGGCCAGTCCAGACAAGTGCAACGTACCAAAGCTATGCCTCCACTTGGAGGGAAGACGACACAGCAGACTTGATGATGTGTGCATCATAGGCCATGTCCGCTCGCACGTCCCATGCTCCGCACACGAAAATGAGAATCTGCGCCATTTGAAGGCGTATGCTTTCCTGGTGGAAGCCTTGCGAGAGCCCAACAGGATCTCCTCCACTTCACCCGAGAGGTTGAAAGGGGCCAGGATCACCCTTTCAGCCACCATGCTGTCAGAGACAGAGACCTCAGATTTGGGTGCAAAAGAGAGCCCCCCTCCTGGGACAGGGGCCCCGGAGAGTTCCCCAATGGGTTGGGGCCACCACTGACAACTGGAGGAGCAGCGGAAACCATGGCTGCCTGGGCCATCGAGGGGCTATCAGGATGAGGGAGGCCTGGTCGCGGAGGGTCCTGATTAACATTTTGGCAATTAGCGGTGTGGGAAGGAAGACATACATGAGACCTTCAGACCATGAGATGAGAAACGCATCTGCCACCAGCCTGGAGGGGTGGGCTTGGCTGGAGCAGAAGCGGGGCAACTGGTAGTTGTCCAGATTGGCAAACAGATCTATCCAGGGTACAGCCCCAGAGCCGAAAGAGACGGTTGGCCACTCTGGGATCCAGCTGCCACTCGTGCGGCTGGAGGACCCTGCTCAGTCTGTTGGCCAGTAAGTTGTCCTGGCCTAGCCGATATACTGCATGCAGGAGCATGCCCTACTAGACTGCATAGGAGCAGAGGGCCATCGCTTCGTGGCAGAGGCATGAGACCCCGTGCTGCCCTGCTTGTTCACATAGAACATCACCATATGGTTGTCTGTTTAGATCAACACTGGTTTGCGTCGTAGGCAGTGGCAAAAGGCTCGGAGAGCTAAAGATATTGCTTGCAACTCCAGGAGGCTGATCTGCTAGTGCTCTCGTCCAGTGACCAGGTGCCCTGGGTGCGGAGTTCCTCGCACTGGGCTCCCCAGCCTAGCAAGGAGGCATCCATAGTGAGAACCCTTCCTGGGCTCAGGGTCTGGAAGGGCATCCCTGCCTCGAGGTAATGGGGAGTTTGCCACCAGGTCAGGGGTCTGCTGTCGGGTCACTGAGACCCTCTCCCAGAGACGGCCTGAGGCCTGCCTACACTGCTCCCAAAGACACCACTGTGCAGCCCTCATGTGAAGACGGGCATCTGGGGTGACATGGACCGTGGAGGCCATGTGCCTGAGAAGGTGCAGCAGGAGCTGA
The DNA here is from genome assembly GCA_033557465.1 of Ichthyophis bannanicus. Classification (NCBI taxonomy): domain Eukaryota; kingdom Metazoa; phylum Chordata; class Amphibia; order Gymnophiona; family Ichthyophiidae; genus Ichthyophis; species Ichthyophis bannanicus. Next base: position 211,333,895 of record CM066034.1, read on the forward strand.
GCAGACACCGAAGGACAGCATTGTATGTCTAGGGCCAGTACCCTGAGACAGTCTGCTCGGTCCCAGGGAAGGAAGACCTTTGCCTGGAGGGTGTCCAGCCTTGCCCCTATGAACTCCAAACACTGTGTAGGGTGGAGGTGGAACTTGGGGTAGTTTATTACAAACTCCAAGTGCTGCAGGACCTGGATTGTACGTGCAGTTGCCAGCTGCACTTCTGAGGCTGTGCCTCCTGTTATGAGCCAGTCATCCATGTAGGGCAGGGGTCTCAAACTCAAATTGCTTTGAGGGCCAAATGAGGACTTGTAAAGTAACCCGCGGGCCGCATAAGACGCGGGGCCTCATTTGCATAAATATTTGCATAATGTTACCATACAAAGCGCAGACGTTAATGATGCACATTTCCCAGAGCTGACATATTCCAGTTAATAAATTCAAAATAGATATTTTTCTACCTTTTGTGCATTTTTTTCAGTTGCAATTGTTCCAGCCACTTTCTTCTGGTTTCTTCGTGTCTTCTGCTAACTCTCCATCGTCTGCTGTCCATTTGTCCTTTCTTCTCTCCTAGTTTTTTTTTCCATTCTCTCTCTACATCTGCTTTAACATACTAATCTTTCTCCTTTTGCTCCTTCCTCATTCTATTTCATCCACTCAAATTTTACCCCTCCATCCTCAATCACCACTTACTCTCCCAATACCCGGCCAATTGTAGATTTTTCTTCCCTCCCACACAAAATATTTTTCCCCTCTCCATTTCACTCTCCCAGCTCCATCCCATTCTAATCCTCCCCCAACATCAGCTCCCTTCTAGTTCCAGCCCCACCTAGCATCCGCTCCCTTCTAGTCCCCGCATCAGCCCATTTCCAGTCCTATCCTAGCCCCACCATCAGCCCATTTCCTGTCCTAGCTCCCCCCACTAAGCCCATTTCCAGTCCTAGCAACCCCCCCAGTCCATTACCATTTCTAGCCCCTCCCATAGCCCATTACCAGTCCTAAGCCCCCCAACAGCCCACTTCCAGTCCTAACCCTCCTATCACCCATTTTCATTCTTAGCCCCACAATAGCCCATTACCAGTCCTAACCCACCAATCAGCCCACCTCCAGCCCTAACCCCATCTGCCCATTTCCAGTCATAGCCCCCACCATAGCCCATTACCAGTCCCCCCCCCCGCTGCCATTAGCCCACTTCCAGTCCTAACCCCCCATTACCCCATTTCAGTCTTAGCCCCTCCGTAGCTCATTACCAGTCCTAACTCCCCCCCATCAGCCCACCTCCAGTCCTTCCTAACCCCCATCAGCCCACCTCCAGTCCTTCCTAACCCCCATCAGCCCATTTCCAGTCCTAACCCCCCCCCCATCAGCCCAAGTAAATAAAATTAAAAAAAAATCCTGGCTTCTGCTGCTGCCGCTTCCATGGTGGCAGCGGCAGAATCACCTGTCAATTAAAAAAAGAACTGGCTTCTTCTGCTGCTGCTGCAGCCATGGCAGCAGCAGAATCAGCTGTCCCACGGCCCCTTCCCCTCTGCCCGGAAGAGCCCTGAGTCTGCTCCATCAGCGGCGGGCTTTTCAAGCCGCGAAGAGAGTATTTCCCTCTCACGCGGCTCAGCGCGAGAGGGAAATACTCTCTTTGCGGCTTGAAAAGCCCGCCGCTGATGGAGCAGACTCAGGGCTCTTCTGGGCAGAGGGGAAGGGGCAGCTGGACAGCTGATTCTTCTGCTGCCACGGCTGCAGCAGCAGCAGCAGCAGCCAGTTTTTTTTTTTAATTGACAGTTGATTCTGCCGCTGCCACGGCGGCAGCAGCAGAAGTCAGGGTTTTTTTTTTTGTTTCCCTCCATCGCGGGCCGCGTGTTTGAGACCCCGGATGTAGGGGAAGACAGAGACTCCTTGTAGGCGAAGGAAGGCAGCCACGACGGTCAAGCACTTTGTGAAGACCCTGGGGGCGGAGGCCAAGCCGAAAGGCAGCATCCCTGTTGCCATGGAGGAGAGAGGTCACGTGACAGGACAGCATCACCCTGGTGTGGGAGGAAGTGATCTTGTAGCTTGGACCTGTCCTCCAGGTGATGTAAAACCATCTCACACTGAGGAGGTTTCTCCAGAGCCGTGTGCCCATGAGGGAAGGGTTAGGACAGCCGTTATAGTTGGTGATTCCATCATTAGTCATGTAGATAGCTGGGTGGCTGGTGGATGTGAGGATTGTCTGGTAACATGCCTGCCTGGTAGCGGACCTCACATGCCACCTAGATAAGGTCTTAGAGAGTGCTGGGGAGGAGCCTGCTGTCTTGGTACATGTCGGTACCAATGACATAGAAAAATGTGGTAGGGAGGTTCTAGAGGCTAAATTTAGGCTTTTAGGTAGAAGTTGAAATCCAGAACTTCAAGGGTAGTGTTCTCTGAAATGCTTCCCGTTCCACGCGCAGGACCCAAAAGGCAGGCAGAGCTCCAGAGTCTCAATGCATGGATGAAACAATGGTGCAAGGATGAGGGTTTTGGATTTGTTAGGAACTGGGGAACATTCTGGGGAAAGGAGGGGCTCTTCAGAAGGGATGGACTTCATCTTAACCGGGATGGAATCAGGCTGTTGATATTAACCTTTAAAAGGAGATAGAGCAGCTTTTAAACTAGATAATAGGGGAAAGTCGACAGTCACCCAAGAGCGCATGGTTTGGAACAATGTATCCTTGAAGGATACTCCCAAAAAAAATGAAGTTAGGGCACATCAGCAGAGAGGTTGCAATAAAGAGTAATGTAGCCCAAATGCCCTCGAGTATGGAGCAGACAGAGCTTAAAGATTCCAAATTACTCATGCTTACCGATAGCCAGATTAATATGAATAAAATACAGTCTCTAAAATGCTTGTATGCAAATGATAGAAGTCTAAAAAATAAGATGGGAGAGTTAGAATATATAGCACTAAATGAGAGGTTAGATATGATTGAAATCTCAGAGACATGGTGGAAGGAGGACAACCAGTGGGACACTGTGATACCTGGGTACAAACTATATCCTAATGATAGAGCTGATCAAATTGGTGGAGGGATTGCACTCTATGTTAGAGAGGGCATTGAGTCACAAAGGATTAAAGTTTTGCAGGAAACAAAATGTTCTGTAGAATCTCTATGGATTGAAATTCCATGTAAAAAGGGGAAGGCGATGGCAGTGGGGGTTTACTATCGACAGCCTAGCCAGAATAAGCAAATGGATGATGAAATGTTCAAAGAAGTCAGAGAAGCTAACAAACGTTACAGCACAGTAATAATAATGGGTGATTTCAATTACCCCGGTATTGACTGGGTCAGTGTCATGGCAGGACATGCTAGGGAGATAAAGTTCTTAGATGAAATAAATGACTGCTTCTTGGAGCAGTTGGTTCATGAACCGAACAGAGGGGAAGTCATTTTGGACCTAGTCCTTAGTGGGACACCAGATCTGGTGCAAGAGATAAGGGTGTTGGGGCCACTTGGCAATAGTGACCATAGCATGATCTTGTCTGATTTAATAAGTGGAGGACGGTGGTAAGGAAATCCATAGTACTACTTTTTAACTTTCAAAAGGGAGACTATGATAAAATGAGGAAAATATTTAAGAAAAAACTAAAAGGAGCAGCTGCAAAGGTTAAAGACTTACATCAAGCTTGGATGTTGTTTAAAAATTACTATCTTGGAAGCCCAGACCAGCTGTATTCCACGCTTTAAGAAAAGTGGAAGGAAGTTCAAAAAACTGCCAGCATGGTTTAAAGGTGAGGTCAGAGAGGCTGTTGCCAAAAATGCATCTTTTAGGAAATGGAAAAAAGAGCCAAATGACGAAAACTAGAAACAGAACAAGCACTAGCAAGATAAATGCAAGGCATTGATAAGGTGGGCAAAGAGAGAATTTGAGAAGAAGCTTGCTGAGGAATAAAAAATGCATAATAAAGACTTTTTCAAGTACATTCATAGCAAAAAACCTATGAGAGATTCAGTTGGACCATTAGATGATAGAGGGGTAAAAAGGGGCATTAAGAGGGGACAAAGCCATAGCGGAGAGACTGAATGAATTCTTTGCTTCAGTCTTTACTGGGGAAGATGTAGGTATGTTACCCACAACTGAAGTGGTATTTAAAGGTGATACTGCAGAAGAATTGAAGGAAATATCGATACATCGCGAAGATGTATTACAACTATTTGATAAACTGAAGAGTAGCAAATCATCTGGACCGGATGGTATACATCCAAGGGTGTTGAAAGAACTGAAATATGAGATTGAAGACCTGCTATTAGTAATCTGTGAACTATCATTGAAATCATCTGTAATACCTGAAGATTGGAGGATGGCCAACATAGCGCTAATTTTTATAAAGGGTTCCAGGAGCGATCAGGGAAACTACAGACCGGTGAACCTGACGTCAGTACCGGGAAAAATGGTAGAAACCATCATAAAGAACAAAATTACTGAACATGTAGATAGTCATGGCTTAATGGGAGACAGCCAAAATGGCTTTAGACAAGGAATATCCTGTCTTACTAATCTGTTATGTTTTTTTGAAGGTGTGAATAAACAGGTAGACAAAGGTGAGTCGGTTGATATAGTGTATCTGGACTTTCAGAAAGCCTTTGACAAGGTCCCTCATCAGAGACTTTTTGTAAAACTAAAAAGTCATGGGATAGGAGGCTGTGTACTATTGTGGATCGGGAATTGGTTAAAAGATAGAAAGCAGAGGGTAGGGCTAAATGGCCAATTTTCCCAATGGAGAAAGGTGAATAGTGGAGTACCCCAGGGATCTGTACTGGGTCCGCTGCTTTTTCACATATTCATAAATGACCGGGAAAAGGGAATAACGAGTGAGGTTATCAAATTTGCAGACGATGCGAAACTTTTTAAAGTTGTTAAAACTCATGACGATTGTGGAACATTGCAAGGGGATCTTGATAAATTGGAAGACTGGGCTTCCAAATGGCAGATAAAATTTAATGTGGACAAGTGCAAAGTTATGCACCTAGGAAAGAATAACCCAAACTATGTTTACAATATGCAGGGTTCCACATTAGGAACCACCACCCAAGAAAAAGATTTAGGCGTCATGTTAAAACCCTCCACCCAATGTGCAGCAGCGGCCAAGAGAACAAATAGAATGCTAGGTATCATAAGGAAAGGAATGGAAAATAAAACAAAGGATATTATAATGCCTCTGAATCGTTCCATGGTGTGACCGCACCATGAATATTGTGTGCAATTCCGGTCGCCGTATCTTAAAAAAGATATTGCGTTATTAGAAAAGTACAGAGAAGAGCCACCAAAATGGTAAAGGCGATGGAAGGATACCCCTATGAAAAGAGGCTATAAAGGTTAGGGCTCTTTAACCTGGAAAAGAGATGGTTGAGGGGAGATATGATAGAGGTCTATAAATTAATGAACGGAGTGGAACGGGTAAACGTAGATCGATTGTTTATGTCATCACAATATAGAAAGACTAGGGGACATGCAATGAAGCTACAGGGTAAACTATTTAAGACTAATAAGAGAACATATTTTTAACTCAACATGTAATCAAACTCTGGAATTTGTTACTAGAGAATATAGTAAAAGCTGTTAGCGTAGCTGGGTTTAAAAAAGGTTTGGACACGTTCCTGGAGGAAAGGTCCATAAACCATTATTAAAAGGGACCCAGCATATCACTGCCTGATCCAATACAAGCATTGAGGAACTGTGTCTTTTGGGGAGACTGCTAGGTACTTATGACCTAGATTGGCCACTGTTGGAAACAGGATACTGGGCTTGATTGACCTTGGTCTGACCCAGTATGGCATATCTTATGTTCTTACTCTGTATTGGTAGTGACCATCCCCCCCCCAATGAACCGCAAATACTGTCTGTGATTGGGGTAGATGAGGATGTGGGTATAAGCATCCTTCAGATGCAAAGAGCATAGCCAAGCTCCCTGCTGAAGGTAAGGCAGTAATGTTCCAAGGGAGAGTATTTTGAACTTCTCCATCACCAGGAACTTGTTTAGATTGTGCAGGTTGAGATAGACCTTAGGTCCCCTATTCTTTTTGGCACGAGGAAGTACCTGGAGTAGAACCCCTTGCCCCTGGGATAGAGGGGGACTGGTTCTACCACTCTGTCCTTGAGAAGACATGTGAGTTCCTTCAGTAGAAGGTCTTGGTGAAGGGGAGACCTGGGGGGCTCTCCCGGTAAGTAAGAGGGAGGCGTGTGAGTCAGATGGAGGAGGTAACCCTTCCTGACCAAATGAAGTGCCCAGGAATTGGTGGTGATAGCTGGCCACCTTTGGGTGTATTGTACAAGATGTCCCCTGTGGGCTGCTGACCTCCTCCTTGGGGTGAAGAGGCTATGCCCAAGGAGTCAAAAGCTCCCCCCTGACTGGGCCAGGGCTGATGCCTGGGGCTTGGGAGCCTTCTGCTTATGAGGGCTGGGTGGGTGGGTAGTTTCTGTAAGCAGCCCCTTTCCTCGAGTAGAAGGGCTTTTTACTTGAGCTGTCGGGAAGGGGCAGCGGTCTTTTTAGAGATCCTGGTCCTCGTCGTGAACTCGGTCTCCAGCTCAGCGGCCTTGTTGGTCATGGTTTTGCCAAAGAGGTTCTCTCCCTAGCAGGGGACATCGACCAATTTGTCCTGAACCCATTGCTCAAGGTCAGACGACCGTAGCCAAGTCTGGCGTCTGACACTGATACCCACCACCGCTACTCGAGCCACCAACTAAAAAGCTGTCATAGGCTGCTCAAGACCAACTTGGAGCACTCACAGACAGCCTTGGCCATTTTCTTGAAGTGCTGCAGAGGTTCCTCGGAAAGACCAGCCAAGAACCCGGCAATCTCTTTCGCCAGGTCTCTCAGGTACATGCCCATGTACAGCTGGTAGGCCTGGATGCAGCCGATATGCATCGAGCCCTGGTAGCACTTTCTGCAGAGGGTGTCTAGGGTGCGTGCCTCCCTGCCGGAGGGCACCAAGGAGTGCATCTTCTTACGCTCAGTCGACGCATGGCCGACTCCATCACCATGGAGGTGTGCAGCAGCTGTGTCTTCTGGAAGCCTGGGCTCCGGCGGACTCGATACATCGGGTCAAACCACTTGCTCACCACCGTCACCAATGTCAGTGCCTCCCACATGAGGAGTATTAGACATTCCAGGATGGGTGGGATGGACATCATGAGCGATTCCCTCGGGGGAGCCTCATATTGGAGGATTTCTAACTCCTCCGTCCAGGGATCCTCCTCCGAATCAGTCGGGGAATGGTAGGACCTTGGACATGTCCCTGACAAAGTGGAGAAACACCAAGTCCTCAGGCAGGGACCACCACTGGGGCTTGGAAGGAGGGGAGTCTGAAGGGACATCGCAGTGGCGACGGGTGTCCGGGGACTCCTCGTTCTCCATCATCCACTCAGAATAGTCCGTCAACGACTCAAGGGTAGGCTGGCTCACAGGTTCCAGGGCTGACCCTGGCCCGCTGCCCTCGAAGGTCCCCCGGCTGGTGCTGAACGCACTGGCTGGGGACAATCATGGCCCCATTGAGCAGGATCCAGATCAAGACATCGGCCGAGGATCGACTCGGCCTCCGGGGACATCTTGGACATCGAGAGCCCAGTGGTCTGGGCAGAGGAACCAGTAGTACCAGACAACAGCACCTGCTGTTGGTCCATGAAGGCAGACAAACTGTGCTCCAGGGCGGCCATCCTGGACTCTAGGGCAGAAGGCTCCGCAGCCATCGATGCGGGCACCAAGGGAATCAGGCCCGACGCCAGTTCCCTCGAGGGGGAATTCTTGACGAGGATGATGTCTGGCAACCGAAGCTGATCCGAGGTCAAGTCCTTTCGGGGGACCTTTGCAGGTCGCTCCCTCTCCGATCCCTCAGTTGAGTGTCTAGGACTGCGGGACCTGGCTCAGGACTTACCTGGCCTTTGGAGCCATCCAGGGACACTGCCTTTGAGGTCTTCTTCTTCCTGGGTTCCCCTGAGGAAGACCCCCTCTCTGAAGAATGACGCCGCAGCTTGGGGTCCGAAGGATCACTCAGAGATACCGCAGCTTCAGACGAGGCCCTGGCTTTTGGAGGTACCAGGGACTCCAGGAATAACTTGTCATGCTGTTGCGGGCGACTCTTGAGGGCCTTATTGGACATCTTTTTACAGAGGCCGCAGGCTGTGGGGTCATGATCGGGCCCCAGACTGTGAAGGCAGCAGATGCCAGATGTACACATAGGCAAGAGTTGTATAACCCCTTCCTGCCTTTAGAAACATGGAAACCATAGCAGCAGGGTAGCCCTTATGCACTAAGCAGTTCCTCTCAAGAGCTAGGCCTGAGAAAGGAGCCGGATCATCCAGAGGGATTGTCCCCTGAATCAGAAGCCCCCGCACTGATAGGAGCAATACAGGGCACATGAGGTCTGCATATCAAGGCTTCCTGGGCCAATCCAGTGCTACCAGCACCACCGGACCCTGATGGCGCTCAACCTGACAAAATACTCTTCCCATGAGAGGCCATGAGGGAAACATGCAGAACAAAAGATAATGTGACACAAACATTGTGTGGGGAATTTGAGAATTGTCATAGAGATTAAAATGCAATAGTACAAAAAGTTAAATTAAGGCAGTAAAAATAACCTCATAATGTAACAACTGTAAAATAATTAGAAATGTGCAAAATAATGGCTAAACTCATCAAAGGAAACAGAAAAGTAAAACCATCTGTGACTGTACTTGCAGTATACAGCAGTAAAATCAAAGGGCATGAACAGAGAACACCAGGGTTTAAACTGAGAGTTTTGCACCAAACAAAGGAGAAAGGCTATCAGTTCAGATGCAAGTTTAAAGGAGGACCATATTGATGAAAGCACCCAAACAGTCCAATGGTGATAAAAAACTAAAAATCAAATGCAAAAGTGAAAAATGGTCAGATGGCTATTGGACTGCCAGAGATCGCATGTAAAAGAATGAATGAAGTAGTGAAAGCTGTCAGGAAAAGCCGAAAAGCAAACACTTGCCATCTATGATAAATGGGAGATCCTGGTCAGAGAATACTCATGATTCTCTGACCCCTAGCTAAGATCCATTCACCTATCAGGAAGAAACAGTGAATGTTGATTGAGTTTCCTAAAAAGGCCAGCAGGTGGCGGTATAACATATACATGATATAAGAACAGTACTCAAAATTACTGTTATGACAGGACACTGAAGAAGCATTAATTTGCAATATTTTTTGCTTGAGGTAAAACAGGGGACTGGACAGGGAAACTAAAACACTGTTCATCTTACCTGAAGTAGTCCCAGAAGACTGGCCACACACTTCCTGCGAATATTCGCGCAATAAATAACCTCTCCCAATTCAGGAGAGCCCTGAAACACCACCTGTTTCTCCAGCATTTCCCCAACTCAGATGACATCACTTAACCAACTACACACCTCTGGACCTCCCTTCTCCCTTGTCAATTCCCCTCCCTTCTGTCACAGGTTACTGTTGAGCTATCCCCTAACCCGTAACTAGCAAATGGATACACTAGTAATTTCTCACGATGTATACCTCACGAGCAAAACCTAGTAGGTGCTGCACTGACGGCTTATTAACTTGTAAATAGTTTATCTCTTTGTATATAGTTGACCTGTTCACCAAGTTGTTCTCCCTGTTTAATGTAAGTTCAATGTGGTTCTTTTCTCATTGTACAATTTTGTTCCCTGTAAACCGCGCTGATGGTAAATAGTGCGGTATAGAAAGACTATAAATAAATAAAATAAATAAAGTTGCAGCAGGCAGCCCCCGACAGAAATGATGGCATTTTTGTCTCTTTTTATTAACTGGTTTTGCACTGCCACAAAGGGAAGGGGTCCAAGAGACACAGAGGCTGCAAGAGTGAATAGTTTTTCATTTGTTTCTGCATTTTCACAAACTAAAGCTTGAACAATGGTCGTGAAATTGCAGCAGGCAGGGCCTGGAGGAGAGAGCAAGAAACCACAGCTGGAGTCTGTGGGGAACTGTACTCCTTTTTGGTTCACACAAGTGTCAGAATACTGATGATTAGAACACTGGGTAGATCTTCTGGAACTGGCTTCAAAATGAGAGCTAGGAGAGGGGGAGGAAGGGGGGAGTTGAGGGATAGATGGAGGATAAAATAATTGGATTGCCTCTGAGATTTGTTTATGTGTGTTTATTGACCGAAATTTAATAAAAAGAACAAAGTGGGTAAAACCTAGGTGTAGATGGCACCTACTCATTACTGCTCATTTCTGTTTTCTTGTTTTTTTACAAGGTGTCAATACAAGCCAAGGTCTAGGCAGAGACATTTGCTTGGTAATAGTACTGACCTGGCTGGCCAGCAGCCCCTGAAGCTAACAGCAGATCAGCTGGCAGATTTCTTTATAAACAGAATTACAGGATGAAGGCAGGAACTGAGAGTGAATTCTCATGTGGTTGTTAGTCTAAAGGAGATAAGGGCTGAGGATTTGGAAGGAGGTATAGATAATAGATGTGAATTTAGGGGGTTTATTCCTGTAACCGAAAGTAGGCTAAAGCAACTCTTGAGGCTAGTGAATTTGAAATATTTGTATGCTCAGGATTTCAGTGTTGCTACCTATGTTACTATGGTGGTGTTTTATTGTTCTATTTCTATATTACTATTATATTGCACTTCTGTGAACCATACTGAATGTATGTACAAGAATGCAGTATTGAGCCTTTTAAAATAAATACTACAATCCCATCACAGTGATTGTGAGGCCAGTGCCAGGATGTGGAACCCAAGGAAAGAGGAAGCAGCCTACAAGGACTTCATACCAGTTACCAATTCCCAGTGTGACCCAGGTGTCAGTAATTGCCCTAACAACAGGAGACAGTATGCACCCTGCTGTCAGCAAAGATGTATATGCTCCTGGAATTTTCTAGATGGATTCCATGTAAGGAGGAGCTAGGCAAAAGTCATATAAGTCAAACTGCTGGAGGAAAAAGGGTCTTTTGTCTCTCTTACTAGTCCCCCCCCCCCCAGAAGCAAGCAGAGAGCAAATAGCCTGCCGTCTGTCACTCACCTACTACCCCGGAGGCGGAAGGCCTGGGGCTTCAGTGAGGATCCTCTTATGTAGCAAGGACGGAGTAATGCCCCCTGGGATTTTGAGTCCCAATAGCTATTCAAATAAGAAGGTAGCTGTGGTCGAGTAGCTATGCTTAAAGAGGTATTTATTTCCCTTCCCGGGAGAATTCTTGCAACAAGGGTCAAAAGAAATTAAACCATAATACTGGTACAACACAAGTGGGAACTACAAATTACAACAAAAATGCTTCTTGTCAGCTTTAAACAACCAAAAAGGGAAAACAGGCTTTTTCTCTCACAAAAGCTTTCCAATGAAATCTGTGTTCCTCCACAGATTTCTCTTCGGCAGGGTTTTACTCAGGCTTTAACAAAAAAGAGGTCACGCTGTCTGAAAACACCATTGTACAGTCCATTTTACAAATATCAGGGCTCTCTTCACAGAAGTCACATTCCATGTCCTCGTGTGCTTCTTGGGAATTATATTTGTCAGGGCTGTAATGTGTATCAGTGTTTAAAAGTTCCCTCTCTTCTTGGCTAGAGCTTCTCTCCCCTCTCCCCCTGCAGAAAGGCTGGTTACCGGGCACTATGGATTCTCTCCTTAGAGGGCCATATCCTTCAGGACCACTGTAGTTAAAATCCAGTGCCCCTCTATTCAAGGTACTATGCCTTTCTTCAGGCTGAGCTCTGACTCTCCGTTTTGCAACCGGGAAGTTGAAACTTTTCTCCCTTTCACTTCCCCTCAAGGGACGTCTTTCTCTTGGGTAGGAACTCACTTCTGGATAATAGTTTTTGCTCCCCAGGTACCTGCTCTCGTGGGTAATCCCTCTCCAAGCTCCTCGTGGTTTGCAGCTTGGAATCTCTCTCTGTCCCCAACCGGACTTTGGCTTAGTGCAGCCCAACTTTCCAGCACTAACCTCTGAGAATTCCTCCTGAGCAAACCCCTCTGAGGTGCAGATGGAATCCATGTCAGAAGCTTTCAGGTATGACTCCTGGCTCTCCTGAGCTCTGCTCTTTCCTCTCCAGTGAATCCTCTCAGTGTCTTTCTCCCTCGGCATCAGAGAATGAGTCTGCCTCCCTGTTTGCGTCTCTGTTCCTTTCTCGATTCCCCCCTGCTTTGCTCAAGACTGACTTTTTAAGTGCGTCATTCTTTGAGACTCTTGTTAGCTCAAACTGCTGCAGCTGTTTCTGCTTCTCTGATGAGCTATGACGTAATGCTCTATCTGGGCATTTACCTACAGCCTGTGCTCTTGTTTTGCTTGGTTGCTCATAGCAACCCCTAGCCATATGCTTTGCACTGCCGGTTTTAAAACTGCCCTGTGTGTTTTCATCTACTTCCATAGGCACTATCTGCCTTGCTCCATGACAAATCCCCCCCTTAAAATATTACAGGCTGCAGTTCTCACCTGACAGCCCGGAATCTCTTTTCGGGACCTATCTCGGGGTAATACTGTCTGGGACCTATCTCGATATATAACGGTAACTAGGCTGGCAGTGGCAGACCTGTCCTTCCACAGTTTGAGGACATTTACGTGATATGTCTGTTGGCGACCCTTCTCATTTTCCACCCGGTAGGATACTGGGCCAACCTTCCCTATCACTGTACCCGGGCCCTTCCACCGGGACTCGAATTTTGGTCCGGGGTCAGATACCTGGATCAGGACTTTGTCCCCTATGCTTAGCTGCCTTGGTTTGGTGCCTCTGTCATAATACCATTTTTGCTTATTTTTACTGGCCTTTAAATTCTCTATAGAGGTCCTGGATGTCCTCTCTAGGCGTTGCCTTAACTCCTTAAGGAATTGGGGTACCCCGACCTCTTGCATGTTTGGCTCTACCCATTGCTCTTGCAGGATGTCCAAGATGCCTCTTGGAGCGCGGCCGAACAGCAACTCGTACGGAGATGCCCCCAGGGACGCCTGTATGCGCTCCCTGCATGCGTAAAGCGTGAATGGAAGCAATGTATCCCATTCATTCATTTCCCCCTTTTTCAAACCTCGGCGTAGGAGTTGTTTAATCGACTGATTCATACGCTCCACGAGCCCATTAGACTGTGGATGGTATGCTGATGTCCTTATATGGCGGATGCCGAAGGCTTCCCAGACCATAGCCAGATGTTTTGACAGGAAGTTACTCCCCTGATCAGTCAGGACTTCCCTGGGGAAACCTACCTCACAGAAGAGTTTGATTAACTCTAAGGCTATCAATTTGGCTGAGGTATTTCTTAAGGGAATGGCCCACGGAAACCGCGTGGCATGGTCAACCACGACCAATATATACTTGAAACCCCTTGGTGTCTTCACCATAGGTCCTATTATATCCACGCCTATTCGGCTTATAGGAGCCGCTATGGTGGGAGTTGGCACCATGGGTACTGCCTTAGGCCTTATAACGGTCACTCTTTGACAGCTAGGGCATGCCTCGCAATATTGCCGTGTCTCCTTGAAAACCCCGGGCCAATAAAATCTAGCCAAGATTTGGTCCAGCGTCCCCTGGATCCCCTTGTGACACCCCACTGGGTGGTCATGTGCTAATCTTAATACGCTAGCTTTAAAGGTCACGGGTACAACTAGCTGTTTGCGTATAGCATCATTATGGGGGTTTACAGACTCTCGGTATAAAAGGTCATCCTCCAGGAAAAATCTTGGTAGGGTTTGTCTATCTTCCTCTGCCCACTCAAACGCCCTTTTAAGCGCTGGGTCAGCTCTCTGCTCCATGGGAAATGAAGGAAATTTTCTTACTACCTCGGCCGGTATCCAGGGCATGCCTACAGCACCTCCTAGCTCGGCCCTCCCCCGGGTCCTGGAGTATCTTTCCCTACGCTTCCTGGATTTTTCTTTCTTCCCTACTTTATCAGGGGGATGTACTAGGTCAACATGGTTAGGGAGGGTAGCTAACCCTTCCTCATCTGGGTCCTCACTCTGAGCAGTTTCCTCCCCTTCGGGTTCCTCAGTATTTTCCACTGACTCCTCTCCCCCCTCTCTAGAGGGTCCTGCTTGAGAGCAAGTGGATATTAAACCTAATTTAATACCCCAGTCATTTCCCAATACCTTATGAAAGGGAGGCCAATCCTTCCCCAATACAACATCCGCTGGCAGCTTGGGAACTACGGCCACTCTCAACTCTCTGGTGGTGCCCCACCCTTGTACCATAACATTGTGTAGTGGAAGAGGAACAAATGCACCTGCACGCACCTGACCTTTACTTGGCCTTCTGCTTGACTCGGGGGCGACTGGCGGTGCCCCTCAATGGCTTCCCAGAGCCTCTTTGAAATCATGCTCTGGTCAACCCCCGAGTCAAGTAGAGCCATTGTGTAAATACCTTCTATTTGTGCTTGTATACGAAATTCGTCCTGCTCTGTTTCCTCTGTCCCTGTCACCAGGACTGTGCGTTCTGTGCAGGATCTCTGATAATGTGCAGTTTTTCCACACCTAAAACATTTTCCTTTGGGTACAGAATAGACATTACCATCAGAGACATTGACATTCAACATTTCAGGTGTATACATCCTATCATGCACATATTTCTCACTTCTACTACTTTTTCTCCTACCAGCTGCCAACCAGATACCTTGCCCTGAGGTGTCAGTCCTCTCGGCAGCGAAATACCGCTCCGCTAGAGTGGCTGCATCCTCCGAGGTTTGGCAGTGCTGGAGTGTCAGAAATTTTTTTTTTTTATTTTATATTTATGAAATTTTACACGCAAAAACAAGAAAGTTCAGAGAACAATCTTGAAGAAAAAGAGCAAATACAATTAGCAAATAACATAGCAAGAAAATATCTTATCTGATACTTACAGAAAACAAATACAATGTATCAGCTCTACAAGCCCACAATAAGGGAGGTGAAAAAAGAAACATTTTAAACACAAGTAGCAAAAAAGCTAGGCAACCAAAAACCCCCGGTGTATACATTAACCAAGCTCAGGGGAGGTTCCTATAGAGGATTCCACCCGACAAGCAGAAATAAAGGCTAGCAGTTGAGAGGGGTCATAAAAAATATAGGAAAAAGAGTGATATTTCACTAAACATTTACATGGGTGTTTCAAGAAAAACAGGCCCCCCAACTGTAGAACTCCAGAGCGTAATAACAGAAATTCTCTACGCCGCCTCTGAGTTTCTCTGCATAGGTCTGGATAAATCCGGACCAGCAGACCCTTGAAAGACAATCTCCGCTTCTGAAAAAAAAGCCTCAATAACCACTCTTTATCCGACAGTAATGCAAAAGTAATTAAGAGTGTCAGAAATGTTGGGGAGTGTGGCTGCTGAGCTGATTGGCGTCCTGCGTGCCGAGCTGTGGAGGAGGATCAGCTGTTTTTCATCTCTTCTCCCCCTGTGGCGGCTATAAGATCCGCCGGTTATCGCAGCGAGGTGGGAGTGTGGCTGCTGAGCTGATTGGCGTCCTGCGTGCCGAGCTGTGGAGGAGGATCAGCTGTTTTTCATCTCTTCTCCCCCTGTGGCGGCTATAAGATCCGCCGGTTATCGCAGCGAGGTGGGAGTGTGGCTGCTGAGCTGATTGGCGTCCTGCGTGCCGAGCTGTGGAGGAGGATCAGCTGTTTTTCATCTCTTCTCCCCCTGTGGCGGCTATAAGATCCGCCGGTTATCGCAGCGAGGTGGGAGTGTGGCTGCTGAGCTGATTGGCGTCCTGCGTGCCGAGCTGTGGAGGAGGATCAGCTGTTTTTCATCTCTTCTCCCCCTGTGGCGGCTATAAGATCCGCCGGTTATCGCGGAACGCGACCCGCGGGCGTGCACCCGTGGTCGCGTGCCCGAAGGGGCGTGACCAAAGGGGCAGGTCCGCCCCTTTGGAGCCCCTTCGGAGCTTTGAGGAGCTAGGAGTTAATGCGGACATATGGGCAGAAGACGGAAGAAGACCTTCCCGTCGGTGGGTGCCAAAGTGGTTAAAATCTCCGGTCCAATGGATCGCCATGTGGTGAGTGCCCAGACTGAACCATCTTTTGGGAACACTTCAGCCCTTTCCGTGAGTACTCCCTCTGATGTATCCTCGAATGCGCTGGGAGTTTCCCTCTCCGGTCAGGAAGTGACTTTGATAACTGATCCCCTCCCGGAAGTAGTTCCTGTGTTAAGGGCGCAATCTTTAACCTTGTTAGAGTCTTCTCCTGCTTATGTGCCATTAATAATCGAAGAGAAGTCAAAGTTACCGGTAATTTTGGACTTCGGTTCTGCGAAGGTTTCTGCTGCGTCTGTTACTCCTCCTGTTGATGTCTCTCTCCGAGATGTCTGGGAGGTAGTTGCACGTATTGAGAGCTCATTGCAGTCCTCTTTTTCACAGATCACACAATTCTCTAAAGACGTAGTTCAGAAACTCGCAGATCATGAAGTTATTATTGATAAATCTTCTGTGTCTTTAAACAAATTAGAAGGGCAGGTCTCCATGGTGCAGGCTGCTATATCATCCTCCATTAGGGATAGGCTTACGATGCATTATCAATTAGAGTATCTGGAGAATTCTGTTCGATCTAAAAATCTGCGTTTCTTAAACTTTCCCTGTACGCATTATCTTTCTCCTAATATTTTATTGTCTAAGTATTTCAGGGAAGTTTTGTTATTGGATGATCCGGAGGCTATAAAATTTTCCTCTGTGTATTATGTGCCTAAATTGCCCACCACGGAGGCTGCTTCTTCACCTAAGGGGACTTCTCCTTTAACAGAATCCTTAAATGTTTCTGACTTTTTGGAGTCTTCAACGGATACTATCCCACATAGGGCTACCTTGATTGTTTCTTTTTTGTCCTTAGCAGATAAAAATATGATTTTGCGGTTATATTTTCTTAAAAAAGATCAAAAGTTTTGTGGGAGTTATATTCAGATTTTTCCGGATGTTTGTAGATCTACTCAAAAGCGGAGGAAGGCCTTTCTTATGTTAAAGCCTCGGGTTATTGCTTTGGGGGCTTCTTTTCTATTAAAATATCCGTGCAAATGTATTATTATATTTCAATCTGTTAAATATGTTTTTCTTGAGTTTGAGCAACTTGAGGCTTTCTTGTTAAATAAGGAAAATGTATGAGAATTATTCACTTCTTGACCTAGTATTTAGGGTATGTAATTTTTTTTGGAATCCAATCAGGTTTCCTTTCTTTTTGTTTCTTTGCTTTACGTGTGATCTTATATTGATATTTGTTTTCCTATTTAGATTTGCTTAATTACCTTGGAAGTGTTTCAGGGCGATACTCCTCTTGATGTGGACTTGATTGTACTGCTTTAACCATGTGTTGTTGCATGTTCATGTATAAATGGATAAATAAAAAATTTAAAAAAAGAGTGTCAGAAATGTTTTAAGACCTCTGGGAACAGCCTCCATAAATTGTTCTAGCACAATTTTGTCAATGACCGTTTCCAAGGTACCTCCCTCGGCTAGCAACCATTTTTTGGCTACACTTTTTAAACATTGCGCTAGGGCCTTGGCGGTCTCTTGAGGCCTAATAACTGCCTCCCTAAACATTCTTTGATAGTGAAGGGGGGTGAGCCCTAATCTATCTTTCACCGCTTTTTTCACTTCAATATAATTGGAAGCTAATTCTGCTGGCATAGTCTTATACGCTGAAAGGGCCTCGCCTGTGAGGGACAGGGCAAACCGGGTGGCCCACTGCTCCTCCGGCCATTTCAGGGTGGTGGCTATGCGCTCAAAAGCATTCAGGTAATCGTCCAAATTGTCCTGCGGTTGTAATTGTCCTAGCGAAAAGGCACCATACGACCTCAGACCTGCGGCTTGGAGTGCCATGGGGACGTCCGCTGCGGCGTCTAGCAGTTTCTTTAAAATCGCGTCCATAGTCTCTATCAAGGGCTGCTGCTGCTCCTGTATGGTCCGCGTTGTTTGTTCCTGCAGGTAATGGATAAGCTCGACTTGCTTATCCCATTGCGTCTTCATCCAATAGGCTACATCCTGTGGCTCCATCTTCGCCTTGATGTACCTGTAAGAGATAGAAACAAAAAACAAAAAACAAGTGCGATACCGCAACTCCTTTGTTTTCTTTTTTTTGTTTTTTTTCCTTTCCACCGCCCTCTCACTGCCCACCAGCGCCCCCTTTCTCACTTTATCCCCCCCGCGTCTGCCTAGGTACTTTTTACCTGAGCTTTCATGCAGGGATCAGCATGTGAGAAAGGTTTCTCCGGGTCCAGCACCTGGCAGCAGAAATCTTCCTGACGGTTCTCTCCTGTTGGATGACAGTTCTCCTTTTCCAGCAGACTGTAGTCCTTTGTGCTTATCCTTTTGAATTCTTGCGCAAAAATCCAACAACGTCGCCACTTGTCACTCACCTACTACCCCGGAGGCGGAAGGCCTGGGGCTTCAGTGAGGATCCTCTTATGTAGCAAGGACGGAGTAATGCCCCCTGGGATTTTGAGTCCCAATAGCTATTCAAATAAGAAGGTAGCTGTGGTCGAGTAGCTATGCTTAAAGAGGTATTTATTTCCCTTCCCGGGAGAATTCTTGCAACAAGGGTCAAAAGAAATTAAACCATAATACTGGTACAACACAAGTGGGAACTACAAATTACAAAAATGCTTCTTGTCAGCTTTAAACAACCAAAAAGGGAAAACAGGCTTTTTCTCTCACAAAAGCTTTCCAATGAAATCTGTGTTCCTCCACAGATTTCTCTTCGGCAGGGTTTTACTCAGGCTTTAACAAAAAGAGGTCACGCTGTCTGAAAACACCATTGTACAGTCCATTTTACAAATATCAGAGCTCTCTTCACAGAAGTCACATTCCATGTCCTCGTGTGCTTCATGGCTGTAATTCAGGGCTGTAATGTGTATCAGTGTTTAAAAGTTCCCTCTCTTCTTGGCTAGAGCTTCTCTCCCCTCTCCCCCTGCAGAAAGGCTGGTTACCGGGCACTATGGATAATCTCCTTAGAGGGCCATATCCTTCAGGACCAATGTAGTTAAAATCCAGTGCCCCTCTATTCAAGGTACTATGCCTTTCTTCAGGCTGAGCTCTGACTCTCCGTTTTGCAACCGGGAAGTTGAAACTTTTCTCCCTTTCACTTCCCCTCAAGGGACGTCTTTCTCTCGGGTAGGAACTCACTTCTGGATAATAGCTTTTGCTCCCCAGGTACCTGCTCTCATGGGTATTCCCTCTCCCAGCTCCCCGTGGTTTGCAGCTTGGAATCTCTCTCTGTCCCCAACCGGACTTTGGCTTAGTGCAGCCCAACTTTCCAGCACTAACCTCTGAGAATTCCTCCTGAGCAAACCCCTCTGAGGTGCAGATGGAATCCACGTCAGAAGCTTTCAGGTATGACTCCTGGCTCTCTTGAGCTCTGCTCTTTCCTCTCCAGTGAATCCTCTCAGTGTCTCTTTCTCCCTCGGCATCAGAGAATGAGTCTGCCTCCCTGTTTGCGTCTCTGTTCCTTTCTCTGTTCCCTTCTCGATTCCCCCCTGCTTTGCTCAAGACTGACTTTTTAAGTGTGTCATTCTTTGAGACTTGTTAGCTCAAACTGCTGCAGCTGTTTCTGCTTCTCTGATGAGCTATGACGTAATGCTCTATCTGGGCGTTTACCTACAGCCTGTGCTCTTGTTTTGCTTGGTTGCTCATAGCAACCCCTAGCCATGTGCTTTGCACTGCCGGTTTTAAAACTGCCCTGTGTGTTTTCATCTACTTCCATAGGCACTATCTGCCTTGCTCCATGACACGTCTCAGAACAAAAGAAAAAAAAAGGAATACCCTAAATAAGGGAAAAGGATTATCTATGGAAAAAAAAAGAGAGATACACCAAGTGTTTGATCTTTATGCTTTCCTTTTCTACCAAGAATAGCAAAGGTCCCCTCAATTATTAGAAATAGGAAACCTGAACAGGAAAATCCAAGTATATATTGAAAATGGGTGACCAAAGCATATAAAAGTGCACTATCTGAAAAAAAAATTTTGTCAGAGAGTTTGTGAACAGAGAGGTTTAATGCCTTCGATACAAACTTGCCGTTTTATTCGATATTGTAGAGCAAGGACTTAAAAATTAATACATTTACAAAAGAGCAACTTATCTGACCCATAGAGACGGCAAGTCTTGAAATTACATACGTCACAGAGAAGGAGATACTTGTGGCCTAAACTATGATGAAACACTCTGTTTAGAACAGAGTAGACTAACGGCTCTGCATCAGGTCTCAATTTGCCACAATCTCACCAGTACAGTGCTTAAGAACAAACTTGTCGCTTGTTGCTTCATCAGTGAGTACCTGCTTTCGCCAACTTCCTTTTCCACCAAGTCAACAGCTGAGAGATAAGCTCCAGGATCAGTGGGGGTGGAGCACTGAACAAAGTCTACACAGGAAGAAAAAGGAAGGATAGTGAGTGCTAGCCTAGCCCCATTATTGAAAGAAAGGGAGTACCCAGGAGCTGGATCTAAAGAGGAAAAGGTAGTGTTTAGTTCCTTAAGCAACTCCTCAGCCCTCTCAACTGTTATCAAAGAAAATGTTTCCAACATCACTTTCATATCTTAAACTACTTCCTGTTTATTTTTCCCAACATCCTCTCTTTTACCTATCTACATCTTCAACTTCTCAATTTTCTCTACAGAATAGTTAGCCAACCTTTCGGCATCACTGTTAATTTCTAATTGCTCTGCAATCATCCTTTTTTCCTGCTAAATTATTTATCACCCAAAACATTTCCCTTGATTTGTTTCTTGGCTTTTCAATCTTTTTAACTTATTGTACCTTTTTAGCAACTTGAACATTGGCTGAGCAATTATTAGCTTCTTTCTTAAGAATTTTCCTGTCCATCTCTAATTGTGATTTTAACCAAATCTTTCCAATTTCTGTACTTTCCTTTTCTGTAATTTTAAATTTTCTGTAAAAAACATCCTTTGTTGTCCCATTCATACCTGACATAATTTTACAGAGGCCACCTCTTCTAAGGCTTCCTCAGTTGACTTAAAACAATCCTCAGTTAGATCCTCTACCCCTACCTTATTCTCCTTCTTCTTCCTTTAAAAATGATGTTTTTACCCACTACATAATATCTACCTTCCCTCTAATGGTTTTAAAAACCTGCTGTTGCTTTTTTCTCCTAACCCATTTACCTAAATCCTTCCACAAAAAAAAAAAATAATCTTCTGAATCCTTTCCTATATCCTCAGATAATAGTGAAGGGTCTGAAGAGCTGAATGAAATCTCAGTGAACCTGGAAAATGTAGTAGAAGAAACTGATAAACTAAAGAGCAGAAAATCATCTGGACTGGACGGTATACACCCAAGAATGCTGAGAGAACTCAAAGATGAAATTAGTGATTTTTAACCTATTATTAAAATCATTTATGGTACCGGAAGGCTGAAGGGTGGCCAATGTAAAAGGCTCCAGGGGTGATCCAGGAAACTGCAGAAAAGTCAGTCAAGCAAAAATGGTAGAAACAATCATTAAAAAGTCTTGTATCACTAGTCTGCTCATGTGGATAAAGGTGAGCCAGTTGATATATTGTATTCTTAGTTTCAGAAAGTGTTTGACAAAGTCCCACATCAGAGACTCCTGAGGAAGTTAGTTAAACAATCATGGCATAGAAGGCAATGTCCTATTGTGGATTAGAAACTGATTGAACATAAGAACATAAGAAATGCCATACTGGGTCAGACCAAGGTCCATCAAGCCCAGTATCCTGTTTCCAACAGTGGCCAATCTAGGTCATAAGTACCTAGCAATCTCCCAAAAAGACACAAGTTCCACAATGTTTGTATTGGGTCAAGCAGTGGAGTGGAGGAGTAGCCTAGTGGTTGGGGCAAGGTACTTCAGGCCGGAAGGTCGGGGATTCAAATCCCACTAGAGGACAGCAACCTTGGGCCGGAAGGACTGGGGTTTCTAGTCCCACAGGTGCTCCTTGTGGTCTTGGGCAAGCCACTTAACCCTCCATAGCCCATGTTCCCTGTAAAATAGTTATCTCCAAGTTATAATGCCCTGTTCAATGTAATTTCAGTTTGTTCAATGTAAACCGCACTGATGCAGAATAGCGCGGTATATAAGAGAATGTAAATAAATAAATAAAAATAAGCAGTGATATCAAGGGTCCCTTTTAATAATAGTTTATGGCCCTTTCCTTCAGGAACTTGTCCAAACCTTTTTTAAACCCAGCTACGCTAACAGCTTTTATTACATCCTCCAGTAACAAATTCCAGAGTTTGATTACACATTGAGTGAAAAATTATTTTCTCTTATTAGTCTTAAACAGGTTACTCTGTAGCATCATTGCATGTCCCCTAGTCTTTTTATATCCTGATGACGTAAACAATCAATCTATGTTTACCCGTTCCACTCCATTCATTAATTTATAGACCTCTATCATATCTCCCCTCAGCCGTCTCTTTTCCAGGTTGAAGAGCCCTACCCTTTTTAGCCTCTCTTCATAGGAGTATACTTCATCCCCTTTACCAATTTTGGTGGCTCTTCTCTGTATCTTTTCTAATAATGCTATATCCTTTTTAAGATACGGCGACCAGAATTGGACATAATAATCAAGGTGCAGTCATACCATGGAACGATACAGAGGCATTACAATATCATTTGTTTTATTTTCCATTCCTTTCCTTATGATACCTAGCATTCTATTTGCTCTCTTTGCCACCACTGCACACTGGGCCGAGGGATTTAACATGTTATCCACGATGATGCCCACATTTTTTTCCTGGGTGGTAGTTCCCAATGTGGAACCTTGCATCGTGTAACCATAGTTTGGGTTTTTCTTTCCTAGGTGCATAACTTTGCACTTGTCCACATTAAATTTCATCTGCCAGTTGGATGCCCAGTCTTCCAATTTATCAAGATCCTCTTGCAATTTTCCACAATCCTCTTGGGTTTTAACAACTTTAAATAGTTTTGTGTCATCTGCAAATTAGATAACCTCACTCGTTATTCCCTTTCCAGGTCATTTCTGAATATGTCAAAAAGCAGCAGACCCAGCACAGATCCCTGCGGAACTCCATTATTCACCTTTTTCCATTGGGAAAATTAGCCATTTAGCCCTACCCTCTGCTTTCTAGCTTTTAACCAGTTCTTGATCCACGATAGTACACTGCCTCCTATCCCCTGACTTTTTAGTTTTGCCAAAAGTCTCTGATAAGGGACCATGTCAAAGGCTTTCTGAAAGTCCAGATACACTATATCAACCGACTCACCTTTGTCTACCTGTTTATTCACACCTTCAAAAAATATAACAGATTAGTAAGACAAGATCTTCCTTATCTAAAGCCATGTTGACTGTCTCCTATTAAGCCATGACAACATGATGAGTAATTTTGTTCTTTATGATGGTTTCTACCATTTTTCCCGGTACTGACATCAGGCTCACCGGTCTGTAGTTTCCCAGATCACCCCTGGAACCCTTTTTAAAAATTGGCGCAAAATTGGCGATCGTCGAATCTTCAGGTATTACAGATGATTTGAATGATAGTTCACAGATTACTAATAGCAGGTCTGCAATCTCATATTTCAGTTCTTTCAACACCCTTGGATGTATACCATCTGGTCCAGGGGATTTGCTACTCTTCAGTTTATCAAACAGTTGTAATACATCTTCCCGGTGTATCGATATTTCTTTCAATTCTTCCGCAGTATCACCTTTAAATACTTCAGTCATGGGTAACATCCCTACATCTTCCTCAGTAAAGAACGAAGCAAAGAATTCATTCAGTCTCTCCACTATAGCCTTGTCCCCTCTTAGTCCCCCTTTTACCCCTCTATCATCTAATGGTCCAACTGACTCTCTCACAGGTTTTTTGCTACAAATGTACTTGAAAAAGTCTTTATTATGCATTGTTGCTTCCACAGCAAGTTTCTTCTTCTCTCTTTGCCTGCCGTATCAATGCCTTGCACTTAACTTGCCAGTGCTTGTGCTGTTTCCATTTTTCGTCATTTGGCTCTTTTTTCCATTTCCTGAAAGATGCTTTTTTGGCAACAACAGCCTCTCTGACCTCACCTTTAAACCATGCCGACAGTTCTTTTGGACTTCCTTCCACTTTTCTTAAAGCGTGGAATACAGCTGGTCTGGGCTTCCAAGATAGTAATTTTAAACAACACCCAAGCTTGATGTAAGTCTTTGACCTTTGCAACTGCTCCTTTAAGTTTTTTCTTAACTATTTTCCTCATTTTATCATAGTCTCCCTTTTGAAAGTTAAAAAGTAGTCCTTACCATCTCTCCTCCATTAATTAAATCAAACACGATCATGCTATGATCACTATTGCCAAATGGCCCCAACACCCTTATCTCTTGCACCAGATCTGGTGTTCCACTAAGGATTAAGTCCAAAATGGCTTCCCCTCTGGTTGATTCATGAACCAGCTACTCCAAGAAGCAGTCATTTATTTCATCTAGAAACTTTATCTCCCTAGCATGTCCTGCCATGACACTGACCCGGTCAATACCGAGGTAATTGAAATCACCCGTTATTATTACTGCTCTGTAACTTTTGTTAGCGTCCCTGATTTTCTTGTGCATTTTATCATCCATTTGTTCATTCTGGCCAGGCAGTCGATAGTACAACCCCACTGCCATTGCCTTCTCCTTTTTACATCGAATTTCAATCCATAGAGATTCTACAGTGAATTTTGTTTCCTGCAAAACTTTAATCCTTTGTGACTCAATGCCCTCTCTAACATAGAGCGTAACCCCTCCACCAATTTGATCAGCTCTATCATTACGATATAGTTTGTACCGAGGTATCACAGTATCCCACTGGTTGTCCTCCTTCCACCATGTCTCTGAGATACCAATCATATCTAACATCTCATTTAGTGCTATATATTCTAACTCTCCCATCTTATTTTTTAGACTTCTAGCATTTGCATACAAGCGTTTTAGAGACTGTATTTTATTCTTATTAATCTGGTTATCAGTAGGCAGGGGCAATTTGGAATCTTTAAGCTCTGTCTGCTCTTTATTCAAGGTCATTTGGGCTACCTTTGTCTTTATTGGAACCTCTCTGCTGATGTGCCCTAACTTCATTTTTTTGGTAGTATCCTTCAAGGATACATTGTCCCGAACCATGCGCTCTTGGGCAACGGTCGGTTCTCCCCTATTATCTAGTTAAAAAGCTGCTCTATCTCCTTTATAAAGGTTAATGCCAGCAGCCTGGTTGCATCCTGGTTAAGGTGAAGCTCATCCCTTTGGAAGAGCCCCTCCTTTCCCCAGAATGTTCCCCAGTTCCTAACAAATCCAAATCCCTCATCCTTGCACATTGTCTCATCCATGCATTGAGACTCTGGAGCTCTGCCTGCCTTTTGGGTCCTGCGTGTGGAACGGGAAGCATGTCGGAGAATGCTACCCTAGAAGTTCTGGATTTCAACTTCCTACCTAAAAGCCTAGATTTAGCCTCCAGAACCTCCCTAACACATGTTCCTTTGTCATTGGTACCGACATTTAGCAAGTCAGCAGACTCCTCCCCAGCACTATCTAAGACCTTGCCTAGGTGGCGCGTGAGGTCTGCTGTTGTTGTTGTTAAGTGCCGTCAAGTCGGAGTCGACTCATGGCAACCCTCTGGATAGCTATCCTAAATTGTGTTCGGTCTTCAGTCAGGCGGATCATTGTTGATAGACTGATACCCGTAGCTGCTGTTATTGTATCGATCCATCTCATTGCTGGCCTTCCTCTTTTGCGTTGACCTATCTTGCCAAGCATGATGTCTTTCTCTAATGATCTCTCTCTTCGCATGATGTGTCCAAAGTATGAAAGTCGATGTCTTGTCATCTGAGCTTCTAAATAAAGCTTAGGTTTGATCTCCTTTAGTACCGACTGGTTTGTTCTTCGGGCAGTCCATGGTATACACAGTATTTACTGCCAGCACCATAATTCAAAGGCATCAATTTTCTTCCTGTCTGTCTTTTTCACTGTCCAGCTTTCACATCCATATGATGTTATTGAAAATACCATGGCTTGAACAATTCGAATCTTTGTATGGAGAGAGACATCTCTGCTCTTGAGAATCTTATCTAGGTCTTTCATAGCCATTCTGCCAAGAGTAATGCGCCGTTTGATTTCTTGACTGCTTGTTGCTTCTTTATTAATAGTTGATCCAAGTAGGTCAAAGTTGTTCACAATTTCAATTTCTTCTCCTTCAACAATGAACCTGTTGATTATGCCAGTTGTCATGATCTTTGTCTTCTTTACCTTAAGGTGCAGGCCCATTTTGAGACTATGTTCTTTGATTGTGAGAAGCAAATGTTTCAGATCATCTTCACTTTCAGCCAGTAATGTAGTATCATCAGCATAGCGAAGGTTGTTGATGAGTCTTCCACCAATCTTCACACCTGTTGTCTTCATACAATCCTGCTTCTCTGATGATTTGTTCTGCATATAAATTAAACAGGTAGGGGGAAAGTATGCAGCCTTGTCTTACACCTTTGCTTGTTTTAAACCATTCTGTTTCTTCTTGTTCCGTTCGAACTGTTGCTTCTTGATCAATGTACTGATTGCGCAAGAGAACAATCAGGTGTTCTGGTATACCCATGCTTCTTAATGTGGCCAAGAGTTTCTCATGGTTTACACAGACAAAAGCCTTGCTATAGTCGATAAAGCACAAATAGATATCCTTTTGGTATTATTTCGTCTTTTCAAGGATCCATCTCACATCCGCAATGATGTCTCTCGTTCCTCGCCCTTTCCTGAACCCTGCTTGCACTTCAGGTAGTTCTTGTTCCAGGTATGGTTGTAGTCTCTTTTGAATAATCTTCAGTAGAATCTTGCTGGTATGTGGGATCAGAGCGATTGTTCGATAATTTCCACAGTCAGTTGGATCACCTTTCTTTAGTATTGGTATAAACACAGATCTTTTCCAGTCAGTTGGCCATGATGTTGTCTTCCATATTTCTTGGCAGAGCCTTGTAAGTATGGTAACAGCTGCATCAGATTGCTGCAGTACTTCTATAGGAATGCTATTGATGCCTGGTGCTTTGTTCTTTGATAAGGCTTTCAATGCTGCTTCAACAATGAGGTCCGCTACCTTCGCACAAGGCAGGCATGTTACCAGGCGATCCTCACGTCCACCAGTCACCCAGCTATCTACATGCCTAATGATCGAACCACCAACTGTAACGGCTGTCCTAACCCTTCCCTCATGGCCACATGGCCCTGAAGAAACTTCCTTGATGCAAGAGGGTTTTACAGTAACTGGAGGACAGGTCCTAGCTATAGGATCACTTCCTGCCACACCAGGGTGATGCTCTCCTGTCATGTGACCTCTCTCCTTCATGGCAACAGGGATGCTGCCAGACTGGAGGTGGGACTTCAAGACTATATCCCTGTAGGTCTCATCTATGTACCTCTGTCTTCTTTATGTCTTCCAAGCCTGCTATTCTTTCCTCCAGAGATTGGACTCATTCCCTGAGAGCAAACAGCTCCTTGCACCTTGTGCACACATAAGACCCCTCACTAACTGGGAGAAAAGCATACATGTGACACTCAATGCAAAAGATTGAGAGATTAAAAAGAAAGAACAGGGATAAATGGGCAATTTTATCAATGAAGGAAGGTGAATAGTGGAGTATCCCAGGGACTTGTATTGGGAACATGATTTTTAACCTATTTATAAATGATCCGGACTTGGGAACAAGGGAGGTAGTTAAATTTATAGATGTCGCCAGATTATTCAGTTATGGTGGATAGTGAGAAACTTCAGTAAGACCATGTGAGACTGGACATCCAAATGGCAGATGAAATGTATGTGGATAAGTGCAAAGTGGTGCATGTAGGGAAGGATAACCAAACTATAGGTTCACAATCCTACGTTCCACATTAGGAGTCGCACCCAAGAAAAGGATCTAGGTGTGATTGTAGACAGTACACTGAAATTTATTCAGTGTGCAGCAGCAGCCAAAAGGTAAACAGAATGTTAGGAATCATTAGAAAAGGAATAGAAAATAAAACGAAGGATATCATTATGCCTCTGTATTGCTAAATGGTGCAACTGCAGTTTGCAATTCTGGTCTGCACATCCCCAAAAAATATAGCAGCATTGGGAAAGGTACAGAGAAAGTGGCAAAGGGAATGGAATGATTCTCCTACGAAGGACAGCTAAAAGAGTTAGGATTCTTCAGCCTGGAGAAGAGACGGCCGAAGGGAGATATGATAGGGGACTATAAAACCCTGAGTGGAATGGAACAAGTAGACATGAATTGATTGTTTACTCTCTCAAAAAACACAAGGACTCAAGGACACACCATAAAGCTACAAAATGATATATTTAAAACAGATAGGAGAAAATATTTTCTCTCTCAATGTATAGTCAGTCTTTGGAACTCATTGTGGTAAAAGCAGATAGTGGGTTTAAAAAAGGTTTGAACAAATTTCTGGAGGATAAGTCCATAAAACAAGATAGTCCAAGAGAAACCCACTGCTAATCCCTGGGGATAAGTAGCATGGAACTGGCTAGTTTTGTTATATGTTAGGCACTTATGACCTGGACTGGCCACTGTTATAACAGGGCACTGGGCTTGATGGACCTATTGGTCTGACCCAGTATGGCAGTTCTTATGTTGTCATGTACTCCCACTTATGAAGTGCCAAAATATATATTCAACCAAGTCCTCCCATTTGTTACTTAATAATTTTTGGGGTATATAGTAGTAAATCAATACAATCACCATACCTTAGCAGCAGTCTGTTTAATGTCCATATCCATTTTTTAATACGGTCGCCCCTCCACCTCCTCTCTTTCCTGTTCTAGGAACATGTAAAACAGTAGTTCCCAACCCAGTCCTCGGGTATCCCCAGGCCTGTCAGGTTTTCAGGATACCCACAATGAATATGCATGAGATAGATCTGTTTGTTCAATGTAAACCGCACTGATGCAGAATAGCGCGGTATATAAGAGAATGTAAATAAATAAATAAAAAATAAATAACCACTGATGTAAATAATTAAAACCAACAGGGCATAAAAACACCTTCTGAGGTCCACTTTCTTTAGACGTCCATGTTTCCATCAAAAATAAACCATCAAATTATGACTCTAAATAAGTAAATCTAGAAATTAAGAGTATAATATCTGAACAGTGGTTCTGTTCTTTTCTTCCTGCACTTTTACACCAACTGCAGGTGCAGTATTTCCACATACCTGCCTTAGGTGCCTGCTACTCTGCCAAAATGAGAGATGAGGCAATCCGAACATTATGGTGGCATAGTCCCACATTGTGCAATAGAGAGGAATATCTTTGGTTCATGAATGTCTATCATAGCCTAAGGCAACAGGTGAAGAGAAAATATTTTGTGTGCTGGATATTAGAGTTCTCTGCATCATCCTAATGAGTTGTTTGCAGTGGTTAGGAGGTATGTGGATGGGATTTGAGGGATATGATGGACGTGAGCTTTCATGCTGAGTTGTACAATGATTATTATTTTTGAGAAAAGAACCATTAGTTACTGACAATCCTCAGTCTACATTGTATCGCAAGGATTTAATTTCCTATCTCCCAGTTTATCTCATTGTTTTAATTGTCTGTTATGTTGATATATGGTCATTTTGCTATTGCTATGCTGCTTCTATTACAAAGTAAATTGTCTGTCAGTGTTTCTCAAGTCAGTTCTGGTGTACCCCCTGGCCAGTCTGGATTTCAGAATACCCACAATGAATATGCATGAAATAGATTGGCTAGGGGTACAACCGACCCAGTTTGAGACATATTGGTCTATGTCAGGTGATACCTGTTGCACACCACCTTGAGTGAATCTCTTCATAAAGCTAGTTAATACATCTTAATTAATCAATAAATTAATAAATACATCTGAACTAGAAGCAGCTTCTGCTGAGACCTCAGATAAAAATAGAGCTATGGATTACAAAAGATCATGCTGAGACCTGCCAAGTGTTCCATATCGGACAGGATTCTTCTCCTTTAGGAGTCCATTTCTTGCTCTCCTGTACAAGTATAGAAAGGTGAAATTAGACCTTACCTGCTTATTTTCTTTCCTTTAGTCCCTCCATTCCAGTCCAGATTATTGGGTTTTCACCCCCTTCCAGCAGATGGAGACTGAGAATTCCAGGCTTTCGGTGATGTCATCCCATAAAGGGAGCAGAACTCCACCCACCAAGCCAGTATCCTACTGACAAATCAGATGCAACCAGCACACTCCAGAGCCAACTATATACAGAGCTATATGCATATCTAGAAATGTATATATGCTAAAGGAAGACGCAAAACCTGTGCAAGCCCCAGATCATGTCGGGTCCATAAACTCCCATGAACTGAAAAGCGGAAGCAGAATCCTCCAACTGACCAAAAGCCGATGCACCCCTGAATGCTGATATTCTGAACTGGGCTTGCGTCCTAAAGCAGTGATAACTCAAGCGGGTTCTGGAGTGGATTGAAGTGACTAAAGGAAAGAAAATAAGCAGGTAAGATCTAATTTCACCTTCAATAGTGTCCAGTACAGTTCAGACTACCACAGCAGTACTCACTAACGGGCGGGACCTGCAAGACCAGTTGCCAAAACGTAAGCCCCAAACCGAGCATCCGCCCTAGCCTGCACATTCAAATGATAATACTTGACAAAGGTACGCAGCGATGACCAAGTCGCCACCCTGCAAATATCCACGGGCAGAACCAGGAAAACACAAAGGAGCGAGAAAGTAATGCAGTGAAGTTCTTTATTAACTACCCCAACATGGCCACATTTTGGCAATGCCTTCGTCAGGGGGTTACCTCAAAGAGAATCATACAAATACAACATTAAAAAACAGGTATAAACCAATAAATAGTGTGCAAATATGCAGAATAAATGAGTTAATAACCCAAATTAAAAACAATATAAATATGAAATAAAACTATGAAGCACACAGCGCATGATCAAGCAATGCAGCTCCGTTGACTTTGGGAAGGCCGGCAACACAACCGTCTGATTCAAGTGAAGGCAGACACCACCTCAGGGAAAAAGGACAGTACCAGCCACACCACCACCTTATCCCTGGAGAGGATAAGGAAAGGTTCTCGACAGGACATGACCTGCAACTTGGAAATACACCTACCGAACACACCACTACCAAGAACATCACCTTCAGAGTAAGAGCCTTTAAAGAGGCCTATCCCAAAGGTTCAATGGCAGGTTCCGTCAACACCAAAAGGACCAAATTAAGATACCATGCCGGAACAAGTACACACACCACACACTAGTAGACAAATTTTGCTGTTCTACCCATAAACAGGGAGCAATGCTAAAGGAATTCCTTAAATACTACCCTGGTAATTGGCGAAGGCCGTGACTTGCTTAATCAAAACACAAACTATCCTTTTTTTTTTTTAAACAAGGAATTCTCCACAGTGCAGCCATAAGAACATAAGATATGCCATACTGGGTCAGACCAAGGTCCATCAAGCCCAGTATCGTGTTTCCAACAGTGGCCAATCTAGGTCATATGTACCTAGCTGTTTCCCCAAAAGGATGGAAGGCTACACAAAGGACATCCCCCATCAGCTGGAGACTGAGGATACTGGCTAAGCGGGTGGAGTTCTGCTCCCTTTATTGGGATAACATCACCAAAAGCCTGGAATTCTCAATCTCCATCTGCTAAAAGGGAGTGAAAACCTGGCTGTCTGGACTGAACTGGACTGGAGGGATGCTATGGAAATGGTAGCTGCTATTCCTCATTATATACCTCATACGATATAGGACCCTGGTTCAAGCAACCCATTGCATGACAGCCCACTACTGTTTCTTCTATGTCAGCACAGAAGTAATAGTGATGGATTGCTGTGAGGTAAGCTCTCACCATTCAGCCACCTCAAGGGTGCAGTAAGTTTCAAGGGGGGGGTGATAAACAGCAAAAGGGTGCAGATATTAGGGAAATGAGGGGAGAAGATGGTAGGGAAGGGGGGTTTAAATGGCAGATGGGAGCAGAAACTGGGGAGGGGTGAGCAGAGGGAAGGAATAGATGCTGGGGAAGGTGAGAAAGTAGCAGGAGGGAAAGATGCTGAGGAAAGGAGCACAACTGGTTGGGGGAACAGATACCAGTGGAAAGGGGGGGGGGGACAAATGGCATATGTGGATGAGATGCTAGGGAAGGAGAGGCTGACACTGGGAAGGAGATAGGAGAAAGGAGCAGGAGCAGGAGGACAGATGCTGGGGAAGGGCTGCAAGAGACAGGAGACATATGCTGAAAAAGATGGTGGGAAAAGAAGAGTGGGGAGAGACAAAGGACATATGGTAGGAAGGGGAAAAGGCAGAGAACAGGTCGCAAGCCACTTAACCCTCCATAGCCCATGTTTCCTGTAAAATAGTTATCTCCAAGTTATAATGCCCTGTTAAGTGTAATTTCAGTTTGTTCAATGTAAACCGCACTGATGCAGAATAGCGCGGTATATAAGAGAATGTAAATAAATAAAATAAATAAATAAGGTGGGGAGCAGATGCTGTGGAAAGAGGTAATGTATGGGCAAAGGGGCAGGAGACAGAAGAAAGATACTGATGAAGGATTGGAGGTGATGGGCAGATGCTGAAAGAGAGGGAGAGAAGTAGAGCTTTAGTGCGGGGGAGGAGTAAGAAACTTGGAGGCATGGGAAGAAGGAATTATAGGGAATAGAGATGATGTGAAAACAGGAGAATAATAATAATGGAAATGTAGGACAGAGAAAATGGAGAGGAGCTATAGGTGAGACGACTGAAAAATAGAATAGCTACAATGTGAGAAGCGGTGGCAATGAAGGAAAGAGAGATTTAAGTTAAGAATAATGGGAAGGGAGGACCAGGGATCAGACCCAGAAGAGAGAGGGGGAACCCAATGATGAGGGAAGAAAAAGGGGACAAAGGACCAGGGATGTTGGGGTGAGAGAGAGAGAGGACAAGGATGGGAACACAGTGAGAGGGCTGTGGATTGTTATTGGTGAAATATGATTTTTTAAGTGATATCATTGTAAACTACCTTGATATTAATGTTTATAGGCAATATATCAAATAAAGATAAACGCTGATAAGAATTAAGAAAGAGAAAACACTAGATTTGAAAGATGGAGAGGAAAGGAATAACAACTGGAGGAAAGAATGTAAGTCTAAGGAGAGCATGTAGGAAAACAGAGCAGAAAAAAAGAGGCAGTATTGCAATATTCACTCCAAGACAAAGAAGGAAGGCAGCAAACCAAAACAGAAGAAACAAGGAAGATGTGCATCTTCTGAAAGAATGAGTAGGCAGTAATGAAACCAAGCAAAAACAGTGACCAAGCAAAGATAAAAAGGAAATGATCACATAGCAGATACACGTAAAAAACTTGCTTTAAATTTCCCCAAAGATTCCCTGTCTTTAGTGTATGCTGAGTAGGCAGATTAAGTCACAGGGCTCCTAGAAGAAGGAAAATTAATGTCTTGTTTGTCTTCCAAATCTCAGCTCAAGGCGAGTTATAATCGAGTATGTGAGTCATTTCCCTGCTCGAATGGTTTTATACTCCAAGTTATTCCTGCGGTAACATAGGGTGACACGACTCGCTCTACGTCATCGTAGAGTTAGAGAAGCAGATTTTGAGCCTTGGCTTTCGTGGTTTGCAACCTGCTTCACTAAGCTACTTCCGTGATTGTAAACTATCCGGTTTCATCCATCCCCTATCATTAAATAAGGTATGTTTCAGGAAGGACAAGATGATAGCCACTGCTCGCCAAGCTAAACATCTTTTTCTCCTCTTTCTGGGCAGCTGCATATGCTACCGTTACAGCGCAGCTGGAAAGCCTTGAATCTCTGCATTTATTATTGTCTCCTACAGCCAATAAAGAAAACTCTAGAAACACCTTCTCTACAACAAATACCAACCCCGGCCCATTATTCCCGTCTCGTGGGCTAAAGACAATAGGACACAGGCTACCGAATCTCTTCCTCCTAGCTTCCCCGGCTCCGGTCTAGGGAAACAAGCCGAACGCGGCTGAGTCACGTGCCGGCAAGCGATTGCTTTTGCCTGAGTCAGCCGAAGCAGGGCCGCGAGTCGCCTGCGAAGGTCGCTGATTGGCTGCTCGGCATAGCCTCGCCCCCCTGCCCGGTCGGCGACGGCGTGAGCTGTTGTTATTGTGGAGGTGGTGGTTAAGCGATTGCAGTGCTTTAGTGGAGCGGGGACGTGCCTTGGGACTTACTCGGTGTCTTTCTCGCGGCGTGCTGGGGAGACATGGTCTCCAGTATTCGGTTTCTTTCTTACCTTGGGGTTGTCGTGTGTGCGCTGCTTCGGTTTCCTCCCGGCGGCGGCTGTTCTTCTGTCCCTGAGAGTCGGTGGCACCCGCCTTATCGAGTCCCGTCCGCGGGGCCGCCCGTCGTGCTGGGTTAGTCGCTGCTTCCTTTCTTTGTCCACCTGTATCATGTTTCTCACTGTTAAATGTGCGCTTTGCATTATGCGTTTCTGAAAGCTGTGATACATTGTT
This sequence comes from Ichthyophis bannanicus, assembly GCA_033557465.1. Classification (NCBI taxonomy): domain Eukaryota; kingdom Metazoa; phylum Chordata; class Amphibia; order Gymnophiona; family Ichthyophiidae; genus Ichthyophis; species Ichthyophis bannanicus. The sequence continues at coordinate 211,368,195 of CM066034.1, forward strand.
CCTATTGGCACACTGTGGGGCTAAGGTAGAAGGGTTAGGTAGGATCAGCTTTTCTGTTTTTCCTCGCTGGTTCGTGTTTTGGATAATATGAAATGTACATTTTTGCCTGGGGTGAAAGTGGTCTTTTAATAACACGTTTTTCTCTTAAAGAACTTTGTGTGTGGGCTGTTTTTATTTTTATTGTTGGATTAAGGGGGTCATTTTTGAAGTAAGCTGTTTATAAATACTTTAAGGTGTCCCCCCTCCCCTTTTTCTTTCCTCTAGTTCTACTAAACTAGCGGCTTGCGAACAACAATGTGGGAAGAGAAGACAATAGGTCGTCTTCTATTTGTTTTTTCTAATATTGTATTATATTAACTTTCCGAATGGGCAAACCTATTCTATCAGTCTCGAGTATAGAGTGAGGTATTTACTGAGAAACAAGTCTATAAGTATTCGATTGCCTGTCTCTCATGTGACTGACTTGCCTTTCCTTTTTGGCCTTGGCAAGCTCGTGTTTTCCTGCCTTTGTCCTTGTGACCTCTTCCTGATCATTATTAACATACGATAAGGGTTTCTTAGTTTTATTATCTTTGAAAGGAGGAGGAAGACTTAAGAGAACCTTGTCTCTTAGAGTCCTAGTGAGAGCCAGCCCTAGGGCTGGAGCAAGGTATTAAATGCCCTAGAAACTTACTACTGATCACTTCAACTTTGCTGCCCACTTCCTGATTAAATTAAAGCATCATGATCATCTGAATGATGCTCTTCTAACAGCAGTCTTGCATAATTAGCCATCATACTTTTAAATATTACATTTAAGCTGTGTGTGTGTTTGCTCTTTCTGCAGATAAAATAATGTGCTGATAGCTCTGTGTGGCTGTCAGAATCATTTTATGTTTTTCTTTTTGCAAAAGTACACAGGTTCCACAATGCTTGTCCCAGGGTAAGCAATGGATTTCCAGGGTCATCTTAAATAATATAGTATTTATTTATTTTTATTTATTTAACAGGTTTTATATACCGCTTTATCGTTTCAAAGTGGTTTATTTATTTATTTGCAAAACTTTTATATACCGCTAGTTCCTACATTGAAACCTAAACTTGGTAATGTACATTAAACATTGATAACTTGGATTTTTCTGAGGCAATGGAGGGTTAAGTGACTTGCCCAAGGCCACAAGGAGTGCTAGTGGGAATCGAACCCTGGTCTCTGGATTCCCAAGCCAGTGTTCTTAACCATTAGGCTACTCCTCCGCTCCATAGTAATATGGTAACAGTATATCGCAGCAGATAAAAGACCAGTATGGTCCATTTAGTCTGCCCAGCAAGTTGCATGAGTAGGTACACCTGCCACTCCGTGCAGGTCACCCCTCACCATGCCCTTGATTAGAGGTGTACTCACCACTCTGTGTAGGTCACCCCTATTTCTTGAGATATAAGAGAGTTATATTTGATTTTTTTGTCCTATTGCTATAACGGGATTCACCGTGTCTGTGCCATTTTTAATTCTGTCACTGTATTTGCCCCCACTACTTCCATCAGGGGGGCATTCCAAGCATCCACCATCCTTTCAGTGAAAAAGTATTTCTAACATACTTTCAGTTTACCCCCTTGCAGCTTCGTGTTTATGGAACATGTCTAGACCATTTTAAACCCAGCTACCCTAACAGCCTTTACCACATTCTCCGGTATCAAATTCCAGAGTCTGATTGTGCGTTAAGAGAAAATATTTTTTCACTCATTAGTCTTAAATAGGTTATATTGTAGCTTCATTGCGTGTCCCCCTAGTCTTTCTATTTTTTGATGGCGTAAAACAACTGATCTACATTTACCCATTCCACTCCATTCATTAATTTATAGATTTCTATCATATCTCCCCTCAACCGTCTTTTTCAGGTTGAAGAGCCCTAACCTTTTAAGCCTCACTTCATAGGCATATCCTTCCATCCCTTTCACCGTTTTTGTTGCTCTTCTCTATACCATTTCTAATTCTGTTATATCCTTTTTAAGATATGGCGACTGGAATTGCACACAATATTCGAGGTGCGGTGGTACCATGGAACGATACTGAGGTATTATAATATCCTTGGTTTTTATTCTTCATTCCTTTCCTTATTATTTTTAGCAGTCTATTTGCTTTCTTGGCTGCCGCCACACACTGATACCTCAATCTCTTTCCTGAGTGGTAGTTTTTAAGGTGATGCTTTGCATTGTGTAACCATAGTTTGGGCTGTACTTTTTCTTGGTGCATAACTTTGCACTTATCAACATTAAATTTCATCTGCCATATGGATGTCCAGTCTTCCAATTTATCAAGGCCCTCTTGCAATTTTTCATAATCCTCTTGTTTTAATAACTTCAAATAATTTCACATCACTCCTTGTTCCCATTTCCAGGTCTGGTTTCCATTTATTATATCAAATGTGATCATGCTGTGATCACTCTTGCCAAGTGACCCCAACACCCTTATCTTTGCACCAGATCCTGTGTTCAACTAAGGACGACTGCTCCAAGACGCAGTTATTTATTTCATCTAGAAACTTTATCTCCCTAGCATGTCCTGCCATGACACTGACCCAGTCAATACCGGGGTAGATGAAATTGCCTATTACTGTGTTGTAACTCATTAGCTTCCCTGATTTCTTTTAGCATTTCATAATCCATCAGTTCATTTTGGCCAGGCGGTTGGTAGTACACCCACACTGCCATCGCCTTCCCCTTTTTTTTACAAGAGATCTCAGTTCATAGAGATTCTACAGTGTGTTTTTTTTCCTGTAAAACTTTAATCCTGTGTGACTCAATGCCCCTCCACCAATTTGATCTATGCAATCATTGCAATATAGTTTGTACCCAGATATCGCAGTATCCCATTGGTTGTCATTCTTCCACCAGGTCTCTGAGATACCAATCATATCTAACCTTTAACGCTATATAGTCTAACTCTCCCAGCTTATATTTTAGACTTCTAGCATTTGCATACAGCCATAATTTCAACACATTTGGGTTCTTTGAACTCAAACTTGGAATTTTGCTCCTGGTGTTGTTTCGGGCATCTACTCAGTAATCACATGCCCCCCCCCCCCCCCTCTGTTGAAACACTTTTTAAGATGCAAGATGTCTTGGTCACATCCTCTGGCAGCAATTTATTCCTGCTGGAATTCTGCACATAAAAATCAAAAGGTCCGAATTAAGCAAAATTCTGCATGATTTGTTTAAAATAACAAAACGTATTGTTTGAGACTGATTTACAATGCAGAAAAAAATAAGTATTTTGAATTATGGTGTACAGAATTCAAACAGGAGTAACACATGTAAGAACTTAATTGCACTTTCAGAGAAATAAAATATTTTCTCCACTTAATCTTAAATCTGTTACCTGTTATTTTCTTGGAGTATCCCAGTCTTATGGCACACTATCCACCTGTTTGACCCAAATCTGTTTTGAAATATCCACTTCCAAAGAAGACTAGCTGGCTCACAGCAGAAGACGGGCTCTTGTGCATTGTTTTTGTTTAAAAATCATTCCATCACAGCATGGTCTCCCAACTCTCTCTCTCAACTCGACCTATATGGATAATACAGCAGCTCGGTCAGCTTAGAAAAGTCAGTCCAAATGGCCATCTCTTATCACACTTGTTGCCATTCTCTGAACCTTTCTAATTCTGCTATATATATTTTTTTGAGATGGGACGGCCAGAACTACATGCACAATTCAAGGTGCAGTCGCACCATGGATCGGTAATCATGATATTTCTGTGAAGTTATGAATAAACAAAACGTTGAGCTCTTTATCTCTAAACAAAAGTGAAATCCCTGTGCATTTCTGAAAAGATATGAGAGAGGGTGTAACCTGCACAGTTTCTTTGTTTCAACCCTAACCTATTTATTGGTTAGACTAGATAAACCATTTAAATCTTCTGTTACCTACTGTGTTACAGTAGAGTGTCTAAAGAACAAAAGACAAATAAGTTTTGAGTGGAAAATTTTGATGCTCCAATCTTGATCCAGTTACATTTTTGGCATGATTTCAACTTTGCTTTCTATCAGTGTTCCCCAAGGAATCTGATGATTGAACTGTGTTTTTCTATCTTCAACAAATATAAGTATGCAATGTCCCAGCAGACCCACAATTGGTGGAAATGTTTTTGGCAGTGTTTACAAGTATTGACTTTGTATTAGGGACTTGTCCAGTTACTCCATTTCAGTTCTGTATCTTTTGGGGGACATAGCACATACCAAATCTGCTTTCTCTAAAAATCATATAGCATGGTTTGAATGATGGGAAAACCTCAGTGCATCAGACTTACATTTGAATAACAGCAAAGTGGGGAAAGCACGCAGAGCAAAGCTCATAGAATTCATTCTAATCCCTCTGTGCAAGTTTATGTATATGTAGCTATATTTGTCTCTGTATATACCTGATTAGAGGGGGGGAATGGCTTTGTTCATGAGGAAAGGGGTAATGGGAAATTGCTCATTTGAACTGCCTAACTGCTGTGCTTCACATTTTATCTAAGTTTCTGTGCAGCAGAAGCTGGAACACATTTAAATACATTGGGTTGTGTGGGGTTTTTAAGGAGGGTGGCTGGAACCCCATTCTAATCTGGCCCATTTTCAAGCCTTGCCTTTTACCAGTTCTCTCCCCTCCTCCCCCCATTTTGCCAGATTTTGTTCCTTTCTATTACATTTTTTGTAGTTACTTTGCCCCCAGACTTATGGGCATAAAGGTTCTGAATATCTGTATGGTTACAATGGTACAGTAATTTCACTTTAGTTTTTATTTCTTAACCTATTCTGTGCTTTTATTGGCTTTCAGTGCCAGGGGATTTGGGTAACCAACTGGAAGCAAAACTGGATAAACCCAAGGTGGTGCACTACCTCTGCTCCAAGAAGACAGACTCTTATTTCACTCTGTGGCTGAACCTGGAGCTGCTTCTGCCTCTCATTATTGACTGCTGGATAGATAACATCAGGTAAGATGATGATGATGATATTTGGGGGGGAATATTGCAAGAAGCCTTATTCAACAAGCAGGAAGTAAGGCTGGACAGGCAGTATAGCACAATTTGCTTATGTGTGTGCACGTATTACTTTTGCTGCTCTGTCTTGTTGTATCCCCAGTGCATCTGTTGCCATCTGAAGTTTCAAGCTGTTCTGCCAGATTATTGTGCTAATATAAAACCTGCTTGGATTATAACGAGGGCTACTGATTTTAGAGTGAGTTTATTGTTCGTAATAGAAAATGGAAATTGTATTTTTTTCAGTTATAACTGAGAACCCTGAAAATAGATTAATTTTGCATCATCCTCTTGTGGGGCGCTGACTGCAGATGACCTGAAAGTGCTGTCAGTTCTCCGCTTTTTGTGTTCATATTGATCTCACAAGAACAGGGAGACGTTGACATTGAGGCCAATTCAGATCTGGGCACATCCGGGCATCCAAAAAATGGATGGGCCTAAACTTTTTATGTAAACCACTCAGCTGCTGTTACCACTAAGGGGGGAGGGGGTATATTTGGCAACCGCAGGACCTTAGACATTCCCATAGTTTGCAGAATCAGTGCACTTAGATGGCCCATCGTGGCCCCTATTCTGCAGCACAAGACATTCTCCCATCTGCCCGGCCAGCCCACCTGTGCTCCTGCTAGTGTGCCGGTGCCATGGTGTCCTGTTGCCATGGTATTGGGACATCCAGCAGGAGTGCAGAATGGCAAACATCGATGAACCAGTCTTTCCCTGTTGACCAGGGCTGGGCTCGGCTTGGGCGGAGAGGCCTCACCTGCCATGGCTGCCTGCATGGTGGGGGAGGGGCTGCCTCAATTGCCGCCTTTGATGGGACGTATTCCACTTCTGGGTGCCTGGGCCTGTCCTCGCTCTGCCCAGTCGCTGCCCCCATCCGGAGCTCCCCACTCAAAGGCAGTATACGTGCAGGGAGCCACCAGAGTGGAATACTGCCCCTGCAATAACAGGGGTTGTATGTCCATCCCGGACATACATCCCTGCTATTTGCGGCTCAGAATGACCCCATCATAAATAGCACTTTTTGACCGATATGTGTTTGTATTTTTATTTTATCCAGTCAAGAAGCAGTGGAAGTAGGATAAGTATGTGTTTATAACCACAAACAAGACATTAGGGCTAGATTTTACTAAAAGGTGCTACTGCACACTAATATGCATTAAGACATGCTATTTATTAATAGTATGTATTAATGCGTATTCATACATATATAAAGTACCACACTTCAGGGGAGAGCCTCTTCACTGGACAATCCTCACACCGGCACCCGATTCTTCATCGGGGGTGGAAGTAGGAGCTGCAAGCCCCCTCCCACCCTCCGCGCCAAGGCCTAATTGGTGCTCCAGCTCAAGCATTTAAAAGCAGCATGCTTCAGGCGTGCCCGCGCCTGAGGGCCCTGCCAGAGGGCCCGTTGGCGTAGCCCTGAGGTGGGGACGATAACATCAGCCAAATTCTTAATCCTTTTGATATTGGACCATCTAAACAAAGGGGTCAACAATACTGGACAATGCCAACTACAGAGAAATGGAAAGCTATTGAATCATGAGTAAACCTTGATCCACATTGCTTAACCAATTAAAAGCAATTTAAATAAGCTCTACAGATGCACACAGAAGTACAAACCACCCCCAACCGTCCTACCCACCACCCTACATGTAATTCTACCCAATGGCCTATCTTCCATTAAGTACATAGGAAGACAAACCTACACAATGGAGGGAAAAATATAATTGCCATAATCCTCCTTGCACTCTTGCTCCTCAAACCCAGGTACATAAATGCTGGAGAAACCACTGTGCTCGCACCAGCTCTGCTGATCCAATCATACAAACAAGCAGATATGCAGCCCATAAGATAAATCCAAACCAAAATCAATATAACAGACCACGAAGGATAATAAACATAACCCCTATTACCTATGGAGAAATAGCCCCTTTCAAAACGCTACTACATACTCCACTCAAATGTGTGCATTAATCAATGCTCGATCAATCCAGAACAAATTCCATACAATAATGGATTACATGCAAAACCAGAATATGTATATTTATTACATTTTTCTATACTGCCCCTTCCAAAGAACCACAACATGTTACATGGAGCAGGAGCAAATGTTTTACAAAATAACTTGACTTGAAATCAATTTTCAAATGTAACTATGTACAGGTTAACTAACTATATAGAAGTGTTCTTTGGTTTGGGTGTGCATGATTTGGTTCTACGTGGCCTTGTGTAGTCCTTATCCCCAGTTGTGTTAAGTGATGGACTGGTGTTTCGGTGATGCATGTGAATTTGGGTATGGGTTGTCTTCTCCATAGTGTATGGTGACAAGGTGGATTTTGAGCTGCTTTCTGAACTCTTTGAGGAATTTGATTGCATGGATGTGTAATGGGAGGGAGTTTGAGGCTTGGGGTGGGGTATGTAAAAGCTCTGGAGCTGGTGGTTTGTTTTGTTTTCTGGCTAGAGAATGGGATTCTTAGGGAGTAAACAGCATTCTCCCTTCGGGATCTGGTGTTTGCAAGGGTGAGGAGGAGAGTTGAGAGGAAGGATGCTGCAACATTGTTGATTTTGAATGTTGTCATGAGTAGTTTGTATTTTATCCAGCTTTCTATTGGGAGCTAGTGTAGATTGTATAGGAAGGGTGTGACGTGGTTGGTTAGTCCGGCTTTGCAGGTGATTCTAGCTGCAATGTTTTGTGCTCGTTGGAGTATGTATAGGTATTTTGCTGATAGACCCTGCAGCAGGCTGTTGCAGTAGTTAAAATGTGGGGTGGTGATGGCTTGTATAACTGATCTAAAATCGTTTGCTTCAAGGAAGGGTCTCCAGTGTTGTATGGTCTTTAGTTTGTATAGGATTGTTCTGGCTGTTGCTTCAGGTGGGGTATCATGCTGAGTGATGTATCAAGGCTTATGCCAAGGTGTTTTACCTCTTCCTTGACTGGAATTGTGGTGTTAACTCTACCCCAAACTATCACCATTATGTTTTGGTTCCTTGTGATGTGGAACGCTTCTGTCTTGTTGAAATTTTAAGCTAAGATTGTTGGATTTCAACCAGGAGTCTGTTTCATTAATGCGCTTGGCTAGGTTATTGTAGGTGGGGTTGTTTACATCTATTGGGAAAGACAGCATAATGTCATCCGCATAGATATAGTATTGAATGTTGTGCTTTGTGAATATTTGGGTGATGGACTGTATGTAGAGATTGAATTGTAGTGCGGAGCCTTGCGGTATACCTTGGTCTTGTGGGAAGGTGTTTGGGGGCTCCTCTCCTATTTGGATCCAGAGCTTGTGGTCTCTGATGTAGAATTTAAATCGGAGTAGAACCATTCTGCCCAGGCCGAGGTATTCCAATCTTGAGATGAGGGTTTTGTGGTTAATATTGTCAAAAGCTGAGGCAATGTCTAAGAAAACCCCAACCATGCATTCCTTCTAGTTATCTATGCCTCTGACAAGGTTGTCAGAGCTAGGAGCAGGGTTTCGACCCCCATGGAATGGGCAAAAACCATACTGGTGCATGCCTAGGGGGGCGTTGGTATCTAGGTAGTCTTGGAGTTGGTTAAGAACATTTTCTTTTCGATTATTTTAGCAACAAATGGGATACTTGCTATTGGTCTGTATGAGTTTGGTTCATTTCTGTTTTAGTGCTTTGTTCTTTAGTATGGGGCGAACAGAGGATGTTTTTAGGTCGGCGGGCATGACGCCTTGGAGTAGGGATTGGTTTATTTGGAGGAGGTATGGGGCAAGTTAGGGTTTTTTTGTGGCTTTGATCCATAATGTAGGGCACAGATCCAGGGGGGAGGTGGTTGTGTTAATTTTAGATATTATCTTTAGCATGTGCTTTTGGTCTAGTGTGCAGAATGTAGTCCAGACGTTGGGATTTGTTGGGGGCTCATGTGAGAAGGGGGTGAGGTTGTGGTTTTTGCTTTTCAGTTTTTCGGCAAAGTAGTTGACGAGGATGCAGGGTTCTATGCTCCATATGTCTGAATCATTTTGGTTGGTTTTGGTTAGGGACCGGACAATGGCAAACCGCTCTCTTGGTCGATTTTTAGGGCACGATTTATGATTCTAATGTGGTGTTGTGTGGGTTTTTTGTTTTTGTCTGTTTATTGTGTCCTTGTAGGCAGAGAGTAAATTGAGGCATTGGTGTTTTTGTTTTGCTCTGTGTGTTATGTGCCATTTCTTTTCGGGTTTTCTCAATTGCCTCTTGAGTTTTTGGAGTTCTGGGGTGTACCATTTTTCTGAGCGCTTGGAGGAGTGACTTGTGTGGTTGTTAGGGGGGGAATGCTGCTTTCTATATAGTGCTATTCCAGGTGCTTAGGTCTGTGGAGTCATTTGAGAGCTGAGGACGGTGTCTTTGTTGAACCAGGTGAAGCATTTGAGTGGTGGGCTGCTCGGTATGTTTGGCAGTAGCGCTCATTAGTGGGATCGTGAAGGTCATAAGGTGATGGTCAGACCAGGGAGTTGCAGGTATGGATGGGGGGGGGGGTGTTTGTGCATTTGTGGTAAGGAGGAAAACTAGGTCTAGGGTGTTTTCCCTTATTGTGGGTGGGTGCAGTTATAATTTGTTGAAAACTCATGTTAGTCATTGAGTCCAGGAAGGAGGTTGCCTGGGAGGAGACGAGTGAGGGAAGGTTCAGTTCTCCTAGAATGATGTGTGGTTTGCTGGGAGAGGCAGTGCAAGCTGATTCAAGGATGTGAGTTAGACTATTGTGGTCGAGTGCTGGCGGCCTATAAATAAGACAGATGAGAAGTTCTTACTTTGGACCTTGAAGATGTCCATTCTATCTATATTCCTAACAGGGGCTATACATTTCAAACAAAGGTAAGAGTTTTTTTGTAGCTTTTTAAGCTGTTTAAATTACAGCTCTCTTCCTGGGAGATCTTAAAAGGGCTTTGGTACATTTTTAAAACAAAGTTACATTCTTTTTGGTGCTTTAGTTTTAAAAGGAGAAATATTTTCTTTAGTGGGGTAGGGTTAAAACTCTGCTTTAGCATCTTTCTCAGCTCTTTGAAGCTACTGACAACTAATCAGTTGTGTGTTCCCTCTCTACCACACAACTCCCACCCACCCCTAGTGAGCAACCTTGCTTTATAGGGCACCTCTCCAATTAAGAACACACAGGGACTTTGAACAGCACATTTTGAACATAAAGAGATTTAACTGCTTTTTCTCTGAAAGGACAGCTGGGAAACCGGCTGGTACTTTGGTAGATCTCTCTCTTTTTTGTTTTAACAGATACCTAAGCTCCATGAACTGAACAATGGCTGGGAAAAATCGTATTGCTAAAGCTGTTGCCCCCGTTACAGCTTCTGTCTCTGCCCAGACAGAGATCCCAATGCCAGTTGAAGGACCCGTTCCATGTGCAGGGTGCCTGCATGCTGAAACTCTCAGGAAACAAGTGGAGGAACTCGGAGAGGAAGTGGCGAGGCTGAGGAGCATTCAAGACAGTGAGAAGTACATTGATGAGATGCTTATTGCAACATCCAAGCTCTCTAGCAGAAGAGAAGATGGGTGCCTACTGGATGACGAATGTTGGACACAAGTCACCAACGCCTGCAGAATCACAAATCCAACTTCTCCAACCCTTGAATTGAAGAGCCATTATGCAGCCTCGAGGTGGAGGAGGCAAAAGCATCCCTGGAAAGGGAAGAAACCAGAGCTCAAGTACCCCAAAGTTGCAGAATCGGTGACCACAAGGAAGCAAAGGGTAGTGGTGATTGGTGACTCTCTTCTGAGGGGTACTGAGGTGTCCATCTAACGACCAGACTTGATGTCCAGAGAGGTATTCTGTCAGCCAGGTGCCAAAATCCAAGATGTTATGAAGAGTTTGTCGAGACCCATCAAGCCCACTGACTATTACCCGATGTTGCTAATCCACGTCGGCACAAATGATACTGCCAGGTATCCCTCTGAGCATATCAAAAGTGACTACATGACTCTGGGACAGAGGGTGAAGCAGATAGGTGGTGTTCTCTTCAATCCTCCCTGTTGAGGGTAAAGGCCAAGGCAGAGAAGCTCGCATCCTGGAGATGAATACGTGGCTGCGAAGATGGTGTCATCAAGAGCGTTTTGGTTTTCTGGGCCATGGGATGCTGTTCCAAGGGTTGCAGAGCAGAGATTTTGTCTATCTGTCCAAGAAAGGATGATGTGTCTTCAATAGCAGACTGGCTAATCTGCTGAAGAGGGCTTTAAACTAGATTCTTGGGGATGGGTGAAGAAAGCCTCCAGGTAAGTGAAACATTAAATACCTTTATGGAAATGGGTAAAAGGGGCAAAATATAGAAAGCGGTATGTATAAATGGCCGTAGCATGGGAAATAAGATCCCAGATGTTAAGGGAGTGACAGACTTGGATTTAGTGGCAGTTACAGAAACATGGTTCACAGAAAACCGTGACTGGAATGTAACTATACCAGGCTATATTTTATTCAGAAAGGACAGGGTAGGAAGAAGGGGAGGAGGAGTGGCACTATATGTAAAAAATAATATTAAAGCTTTGGAATTACAGAGCTTAAAAGGGAGAGAGGAGGCACTGTGGGTTAAATCAGAAAGAGGGAAAGACCCCTCCCTCACAAGAGGATGAGGTGGATGGAGAGTTAATTGAAGACATGCAGCATTGCTAGGAATGGGGAAGTGCTACTGATAGGGGATTTCAATATGCCAGATGTTTGGTACATTCCTGCTGCAGTATCATCTAGAAGTAAGGCGATCCTGGATTCTCTACAGGGAGAACTATTCAGGCAATTGGTAACAGACCCCCACACTTGGAAGGGGCCATACTGGACTTGGTGCTTACCAATGGTGAAAGTATTTCTGATGTTATAGTGGGAGATCATTTTGCATCCAGTGATCACCAGATGGTGTGGTTCAGTATTAGGACCAGGGCTGATAAAATCCATTCAAAAGCGAGGGCCTTAGACTTTAGGAAAACTAACTGCCAAGATGGGCCAATACCTCAGGGAGTCATTAGCGGAATGGGAACAGCTGTGGGATGTAGAAAAACAGTGAGCAAAATTGAAAGGAAATATTTTAAGGGCAACCAAATTTTTTGTTAAAATGGTAAATAAAAGGAAAAGGAGACCGCTATGGTTTTGAAAGAAGTAGCTGAAAAGGTGAAGAAAGAGGGAGGCCTTCATGAAATACAAGAGATCACAGAGAGATGAAAACAGGCATCTATATTTGGAAAAACTTAGAGAAGCTAGCAAAGTGGCCAGGAAAGCAAAGATTCAAAAAGAGGAGGAAATAGCCAATGCAATAAAATGGGGAGATAAGACATTTTTCAGAGATGTTAGTGAGACGAGGAGGGGCAAAAGTGGTATTGTCAGACTCAAGGGTGAAGGGGAGGAATATGTAGAAGCTGATGAGGATAAAGCGGAATTGCTTAACAAATATTTTTGTTCTGTGTTCACAGATGAAGAATCGGGAGCAGGACCTCAGAAAACACCCATGAACAGGAACAGAAGCAAGGGGCATCTTGAAGAATTTTCAGAAGACTGTGTTTGTGAGAAACTATGAGGGTTGCTCAAAGTAATGCCCCACATGTTTTTTCTCAGTCCAGAATGAAGATAGAGGTGTGCGATTGAAAGGGTAGTAACTTGGAACTTCAAAGGACGCGTGTGTAATTTTACAGTCGTCCAACAAATAGCGAGGCGGTAGTGATCCTTCAAATGGTGTCCGTGAGTGACACACGGTACAAACAACGAGCTGTAATTGAATTCTTGGTGGAAGAGAAAGGGAAAGTGTAAGAAACATTCACAAACTGTTGTGTGCTGTGTATGGAAGTTCTGCGGTAGATAGGAGCACTGTTGGTTCATAGTGGTGAGCCCAGGTTTCATCACCTGTGACGATCTGGGACAAAAAGGCCTCCCCCTCAGCTTCAAAATGCTCCAACAAATCAGAGCAGATGTCTTTCCTTTGGCATTTGTGTTTGGTTGTGAGACTTCATGTAACTCATCTTGCACACGCCTTTGAATATCCCAAAGAGTCAATTGTCATTGCACTACCTCTACTGACGGAAAGCTGTATGGACAATTCCTGACTCGTGATGCGCTGATTCGCACGAATAATGTCAGTGCGTTGCAACTTGTCTGGACTGGTGGCTGAGGCAGGTCGCCCAGACCACGGCCAATCTTCCACTTCCGTCTCTTCATCCATCGTCCAACGGTGCTCCTATCTATCACAGAACGTCCATACACAGCATACAAATGTTTGTGAATGTTTCTCACACTTTCTTTCTCCCCCACCAAGCATTCAATTACAGCTCGTTGTTTGTACTGTGTGTCACTCAGACGCCATTTGAAGGATCACTACCGCCTCGCTATTTGTCAGACGACTGTAAAATTATACACGTGTGTCCTTTGAAGTTCCAAGTTACTACCCTTTCAATTTCACACCTCTATCTTCATTCTGGATTGAGAAAAAACATGTGAGGCATTACTTTCTGAGCAACCCTCGTAGCTAAACATAAAGTAGAAAAAGTGATGGGACCGGATGGGATACATCCTAGAATACTGAGGGAACTTGGAGATGTTCTAGCAGCTCCACTGACTGACTTTTTCAATGTCTCGTTGGAGTCAGGAGTGATGCCAAAGGACTGGAGAGAGGTTCATGTGGACCCTTACACAAAAGCGGAAGTAAGGATGTGGTTGAAAACTGCAGGCTTCGGTGGTGAGTTAATTATTGGAAACACTGCTGAAAGAGAAAATAGTGAGGTTTCTGGAGTCCAGCGGATTACAGTATCTGAGGCAGCATGGATTCACCAGAGGCAGGTCTTGTCAGACAAATCTGATTGCTTTCTTTGACTGGGTGGCCAGGGAGCTGGACAGAGGGAGAGCCCTAGATGTGGTGTATTTTAGATTTCAGTAAAACCTTTGACACTGTTCCTCACAGGCGACTTATAAAGAAACTGAGCACTCTAGGGATGGACCCTAAAGTTACTGCTTGGGTTAGAAACTGGTTGAGTGGGAGGCGACAAAGAGTACAGGTAAATGGAGCTCACTCTGAGGAAAAGGAAGTTACCGGTGGTGTGCCCCAGGGATCTGTCCTTGGTCTGATTCTTTTTAACATCTTTGTTAGTGATATAGTGGAAGGGCTGTCGGGTAAGGTTTGCCTCTTTGCGGATGATTCCAAAATCTGCAATAGAGTAGACACCCAGGAAGGTGTAGATAACATGAGGAGGGATCTACCTAAGCTTGAAGAATAGTCTAGAATTTGGCAGCTGGGATTTAATGTTAAAAAATGTAAGGTCATGCATTTGGGCTGCAGCAATCCAAGGGAGCAATATAGTATAGGGGGTGAAGTACTTTTTTCCACTAAAGAAGAGTGGGACCTCGGTGTGGTTGTGTCTGTAGCTAAACAGAAAAGGCGACAGCAAAAGCTAGAAGGATGCTTGGGTGCATAGGGAGAGGAATGGCTAGCAGAAAAAAGGAGGTGATAGTGCCTCTGTATAAGTCTTTGGTGCAACCTCATTTGGAGTATTGTGTGCAGTTCTGGAGACCGCACCTTCAAAAGGATATAAACAGGATGGAGTCAGTACAGAGGGTGGCTACTAAAATGGTTAGTGGTCTTCATTATACATAAAGCATATGAGGACTGACTTAAGGATCTGAATATGTACACCTTAGAGGAAAGGTGGATTAGAGGTGATATGACTGAAAAGTTTACATTCCTCTATGGCATAAATGTACAGGAAGAGAGCCTTGTTCAATTGAAAGCAAGCTCTGCTATGAGGGGACATGGGATGAGGGTGAAAGGGGATAGAGTCAGGAGTGATATGTGGAAATACTTCTTTATGGAAAGAGTGGTGGATCCGTGGAATAGTGTCCCAGTGAAGGTGGTAGAGATGAGGACGGTGTCTGAATTCAAAAAAGCATGGGACAAACACAGAGGATCTCTAAAGGAAAAAAGGGGACTGTTGTAGTTGTTGATATGGAAGGACAGACTAGATAGGCCATGTGGTCTTTTTCTGTCATCATTTTTCTGTTTCTTTCTATATTGGTAGCTAGGGAGGGTGTAGCTTTATGTTCTGACTTGCATAGTATGAGCAAACCACCTCCTCTTTTGGAATCCCTGAGGCAGTTGAAAAGGATAAAACCGTGTACTTGTAGCGTGTTTGATATGGCTCTCCCCCATGGACAAAGTCCTATCTCTGTAACACAGAGGGGGTCAGGCCTCTTTTCTAGTATGCATGACTATTGGAATTTTATTCCTTACTGATCTTGCACTGATGATGCATTTCAGTGTAGTGTGTGTGAGCGGAGGGTATAAGGTTTTGATATGGCTGTGTTGTATTGATGCATACTAGTCTGCCGTGGTGCTTATGGTGATTTGAGTGTGGGGCCTGGAGGTATGCTGCGTTGAGTAGTGGTGTGTTTTTGTGTCTGGGTACGGTGTAAATAATGGGATGTGACAGGTGGGATGAGTATCTGTG
Organism: Ichthyophis bannanicus; assembly: GCA_033557465.1. Lineage (NCBI taxonomy): Eukaryota > Metazoa > Chordata > Amphibia > Gymnophiona > Ichthyophiidae > Ichthyophis > Ichthyophis bannanicus. The sequence continues at coordinate 211,383,620 of CM066034.1, forward strand.
GTGAGAGAGAGTGTGATTTGTTAATTGATGTGAGAAGAAGGTAGAGTATAGCGAGTGCTACTTTGAGGGATCCCATTTTCTGGGTTTCTGTTGGGTGTAGTGTTGTGAGGTTGTGTGAGTTATTGTTCAACAGCTAATTTTGCAGTGAAGTTAGGTCAGGAGTATTAGGCAATGTTACATGTGTGTTAGCGCATTTTATGTGCGAGACGTATTAGGGTAGTGTTTATCGTATGGTGGTGGACTATAGCAATAATAACATTAGGTAACTTTTAATAGCAATAATAACATTAAATGTTTCAGATCAGGTAATTACATGTTACAGATCGAGTCTTTGTTGTTGATTTCTTAGTAATGAGGACTTACATTTGTACCTGTGGAGGTTGTTGGTGATTCTTGCATTTGTTTTCTTGAGCCACTGAGAGCTTTTTAGTGGGAGACACTCTGGGCGTCTTGGGGAGCGGTGATTGAGAGTTTGGTCTTCTCTGTTCTTCTGTGCTGCTCAAAATATTCCCTGCCAAAGGTCCCTTTGGCTTGACCCTTAGGCGCGGGCACGCACGGTGCGGGTGTGCCTGGGAGGGTTCTTACTTTTGAAGCCAGTTTCTGCAGCCTGTAATTGGTGGATCATGGTGGGAGCAGGAGAAGCTCACCTTCCGCTTCCCGCTGCTGCTGGTGGTGATCGAAGCTTATGTGCATTACCGAAACATGGTTCTCTGACGCAGACAATGTCATTATAAACCAAATTGCCTCTCAACAATACACAATACATAATTCCACAAGGCCCTATCGAAGAGGTGGAGGAGTGCTAATCATAGCAAAGGTGCACCTAAACTTCAATACCACCTCCTCCTTCCAATCAAAAGGAAGCCACTTAGCTATTTCAAACAGGCACCTAGCATTATGCCTCATATACAAAGCCCCAAGCACTGATGAAGATTAATTCTCAACAATCTTAGAAGTCTGCTCCCACGCTACACAGAACAAACCTCTCTTCATCCTAGGAGACCCTAACCTCCGATTGCTGCCTTCACACGATGAAGATACCTTCTTGGAAGCAATGAAAGATCTTCAGTACATCCAAATGATAAACACCCTCAACCTCATCTTCATACCCAATCAATATATCACCCGAAACCTAGTAACACACATAACTGTCACCCTAATCCCATGGTCAGACCATCACATGGTCAACTTCTCCATTAATGCCCCCATAAAGGAAGAAACACCTGAAACAACCCTGAAGGAAAAAAGATTTCGAACCTTCAACAAAGAGAAATTCCTAGTACAAGTACGGCCAGAGCTTGAGCAAAACACAACAGACCTCAATTCCACAATCGTCAACTGGAACAAAACACTCCACAATTCATCAGTTGTACCGACCAAACCAATCCAAAATAGAAGAAAAAACAATGCTCCATGGTTCTCGAGCGAAATCAATGAACGGAAGAAACAACTAAGGAAATTGGAGAGAATATGGCATTGAACCAAAAACCAACACCATCTCACAAGATACAATGAAATGCAAGCCATATACCACAATATGATCAACAACACAAAGGAATATCACACAAACATAATAACAAAATCCATTAACAAACCAAGGGAGCTGGTCAACATTGTAAAGAGACTAACGAAAGAATCAGCGGTACCAGATGACACGAATGCCACAAGACCTGGCAGATTTCCTACAGTTAAAATATACCCGGAAACCACTTTATAAACCGACCAGACCCAACCCAATTTACACCAACGAAGAAACATGGGACTCATTCTACATCCCCCTTCGGAGAAGCAACTTTGATTCTATTATAGCCAATATTTATACAACTACTTCACCCATAGACCCCTTTCCAGTTAGCTGGATTAAGCATACAAGAGAATACTGAATAACATTTCTACTGAAGATCGCCAAATCATCTCTCACCCAGGGATACTCCCCCCCCCCCCCCCCCCCGCAACCCAAACAAGCATCCATAAGACTGATTCTGAACAGCAAGAACATCAATAATAAGGATCCAAGCTCCTTCTGACCAATATCATGTCTTCCTTTCATAACCAAGATAATTGAAAAAAAGTGCAACAGCAACTTCAGGACCACATAGACAATCATGCCCCGTTGGCCCTCACCAGTACATATTCAAACAGAATCAGTGTAGAAACATTAGTTACCTCACTTATGGACACCCTTTATAATATACAGGAAGGCTTTGTTTTTATGCTTCATAGATATCACTGCAGCATTTGACTCTGTTAACCATAATACAATGGCTTCAAGATACAGGAATCCATGGTACAGTACTGGAATGGTTTGTCTCATACCTATCCCACCATGAGATCTAGAAACCAACTGTCAAGACCTTTCACCCAATAACAGGGGCTTCCACAGGGCTCGGCTCTCTCAGCACTGCTTTTCAATATATACATTCAACCAATATGCAGCAACATAAAACACAACATTCAATACAGGATATATGTGGATGACATAATGGTTTTTATCCCCATAAACATCAGACATCCGGATTACTCACAAATCACCGCATGTCTCGAAATGATGACAAATTACCTCAAAGAACAAAACTTCTCAAATTTCCAAAAATCAGAATTGCTACATATCACCAGAAATGTTATGTTCTCCCCACCGCATGCAATAAAGATCCTAGACTACACCTTAACTGCCAAACAAGAAGTCAAATACCTCTGAGTTACCTTCTACCAGCAGCTCAGCTTCCAAACACACACAAAAAGGGAAGCCTACCACAAACTAAACAATATACAAGCTCAAACCTCTGCTCAGTGACAATGACTTCCGAACAGTATGTCAAGCCATAGTAACACCCATAATAGATTATTGCAACATAATCTACCAGGGCCTTCCTAAGAAAACAATACTCCCTCTGCAACTGGTGCAAAACACTGCAGCATGAATTATTACTGGAACAGCAAAATATAGCCATATAAACCTCCACACTCCAACAACTACACTGGCTCCGGTCACCGTATGATCCAAATACAAGAACTTAGGTGGTTGATTAATTTGAAAATAATTTTATCTCCTCCTATCCTTCAGCCAATGATCAAGAAAACACACAGACCAGAACAAGAACATCATTTGATAACATCCTGGAAATCAACAAGCATGAGGACAGCCAGACAATCTACGCTCCCCAACTATAGAACGAACTACCCACTGCATTACGAGCCATCAAAGACTATCAGGCTATAGGAAAGCTATAAAGACTCATCTCTTTATGGGATACGATGGACCCACCCCATAAGAATACTGATCAAACATATCTGACCATCATATCCACAAATTATGGAACACAGTGGACCCAACCCATGAGCATACTGATCTAACATCTGTTAAACCTCCTGGACTATACCCTCGGCCTTTATATAACTGCATCATACATAAACCCCACTGCCTTCATGTACATGTATATAGGTGGTGGAAACACAAAAAAAGAGCCTAAGTTCTCGCAGAGGGAAGAACCAAACACAAAAAAAGCGAGAGGCATGCGGAGGTCACAGGTGTTTTTATCAATTGATCCCCAACACGTTTCGGCAAACACTTTACTCAAGGAATATGCAGCTTAAAAGATAAACGGATAATAAATAAATAAACATGACAACAATAAGCAAACAATAAGGTTGGATACAGTATAAAGACAGAATGTAAAACAATAAAAACAGTGATCAACTAATAAAATAAAATTGTAATATTGTAAAAGTAATAATGATAAAAGCAATAAAACTTAATGTATAACACCCAAATAATGCTCTTTAAAAAATGAGATAGTGTAAATGAGGTACTTTCTTTTTCTATCTCATTTGGTTTCTCTTCCCCCCCCCCCCTCCTCTCATATTTACACCACTGTTGTTCTCTGAGCTACCCTCTGCCCTGCGTTTTATTTATTTGTTCTGTTTTATATCATTAGGTCCTATTGACAGATCATTTTTATTGTTTATTGTTCAATGTATTTGTGAGTGATACTGCTGAAAGACTGAATGGAAAGGTCTGTCTTTTTGCAGATAACACGAAAATTTGCAACACAGTGGACTCCCCCGAGGGAGTCCTTAACATGAGAAAAGATCTACAAAAGTTGGAAGAATGGTCAAATGCTTGGCAATTAAGATTTAATGCAAAGATGTGCATAGTCATGCATTTGGGTAGCAGAAACCCAAGAGAAATGTACACGATAAGGGGCGAGAGGTTGGTGTGCACGGATCAGGAGAAAGACCTTGGTGTGATTTATTTCTGTAGATCTCAAGGTGGCAAAACAGTGTGACAAAGCGGTGGCAAAAGCCAGGAGGATGTTGGGCTGTATATAAAGAGGAATTACCAGCAGAAAGAAAGAGGTTCTAATACCACTGTATAAGTCACTGGTGAGGCCTCACTTTTAATACTGTGTTCAGTTTTGGAGACCGTATCTTGCAAAGGATGTAAAAAGAATGGAATCTGTTCAAAGGAAGGCGACCAAAATGATTTGGAGCCTGCGTCAGAAGCCTTATGAGAAGAGACTTGAAGACCTAAATTTGTACACTTTGGAGGAGAGGAGGGATAGGGGAGATATGATTCAGACCTTTAAATACTTAAGGAGAAATTAATGAACAAACAAACCTCTTCCAAAGACGGGGAAGCTGTAAAACTAGAGGGCATAACATGAAGCTGCAAGGTGGAAAATTGAAAGGCAATATCAGGAAATACTTTTTCACTGAGAGGGTGGTGGATGCTTGGAATGCCCTCCCAATGGAGGTGGTGGGGGCAAATACGGTGACAGAATTCAAAATGGCATGGGGCAGACGCAATGGATCCATTTATAGCAACAGAATAAAATCAAAATAAACTGAACCATCTAACTTCTCAACAACTAGGGGTGTCCTGCATGGAGCGGTGGGTTCACCCCTAAACAAAGACATGGGGAGAGGTGGCCTGAGGGGTGACCTACACAGAGTGGCACCTACTCCTGCCATTTTACTCCGGCCTTCTTATGGGCAGACTAGATGGACCATACTGGTCTGTATCTGCCATCATTTACTATGTTCTTAATTTTTTAAAGAGCATTATTTGGGTGTTATGCATTGTTTTATTGCTTTTATCATTATTATTATTACGATATATTACAACTTTTTTTTATTAGTTGATCACTGTTTTTATTGTTTTGTTTTTACATTCTGTCTTTATACTTTATCTAACCTTATTATTCTTTATTTATTGTTATCATTTTTATGTATGTTTATTATCTGTTTATCTTTTAAGCTGTATACCCCCTGAGGAAGGTGTTTGCCGAAACGCGTTGGGGATCAATTAATAAAGACACCTGTGACATCTGCATGCCTCTCACTTTTTTTGTTTGTTTCATGTATATAGTTAGTTAATGTTAAACGTACCCATTGTATCCCATTTAATCTTCCAAGTTCCATACCCTGTTATTTATTTATTTTATACACATTTATATACCGCATCTTCCAAAGTTCAGTTGCGGTTCACAGTGAACAATAATTAACAAAGCAAGTTTGTTTTACAGGGAACGTCATATTATAACAGAACATATTTACAAGGAACATCATATTATATATAGAATATACAGTCTAAACAATGTGAGATAATACAGAACAGAATAAACTATATACAATTTTGTATATGTATATATACATGGAAGTGAAAGGACATAAGCTGTGAGGTCATCATGAGTGTGTGTTATCTGTGTGAGTTAAAGGGTTTTTGCTTGATGCAGACAGAAACCTGTTTAACCTTTGTCTAAAGCAGGTGATGAGTTATCTATGTTATAGTGTTTGTTGAACAGATAAGTTTTCAATTTTTTACGGAGTTCCATGATCTCCGTTAGTGTTCGTAGCTCCTCTAGGAGGGAATTCCAGGTCGTTGGGGCTATGTGGGAAAAGGCTCTGTTTGTTGATTTATGGGCTCTTGTATAATCTTTCGGGATCTTTAATCTGTTCAATTGTCCTTTTCTGTGTGTAGGCTTAGATGGTTCTTTGTGTATTAAGTTACATAGCATAGTTGGGGCCATATCATATAAGGCCTTGAATGAAGTTATTATTGTTTTGTAGATTATTCTACTTTGAATTGGTAGCCAATGGAGGGAGGCTAGTATTGGTGATATGTGTTGGAGTGAGTTAATTTTCAATATGATTCTGGCCGCTGCGTTTTGCGCTAATTGCAATCGTTTGATGTTTTGTTTTGATATGCCTATTAGAATTAGATTGGCAAAGTCAAAATGTGGAGTTATGGTGGCCTGGATTATGTTGATAAAGTCTTGTGTAAATACTAGTGGACGAAGTTGTTTGAAGGTTTTGAGTTTGAAATAAATTTTCTTTATGGTATTGCTAATGTGTGTTTCCATCGTAAGGTGTGAGTCTAGTATAACGCCTAGATATCTTATTTCATTTTTTATTTTAATTTCTTGGTTTTGAAGTCTTGTGTGTGTTGGGGGGGATATAGGATTTGTTCTTGGTCACGATTAGAACTTCAGTTTTAGTGTGGTTTATGTGGAGGTTTTGTGCTTTTAGCCAAGTTGTAATTTCATTATAGCAGTCCAATAGGAGTTGTAGCGGTAGGTTGGGTATCGTGAATGGAATATATATCATCTGCGTATAGATGATATTTTACTCCAAATTTTTTGAAAATGTTGCAGACTGGTTTTATGTAAATATTGAAAAGCAGGGCTGACAGCGCTGAACCTTGTGGTAATCCAGTTTCTTGTTTATATGTGGTTGAGTTTTGATTTCCAATTCTTACATTTTGCGTTCTATTATTTAGGTAGGATGAGAACCATTTATGTACTGTGGAGTTTAAGCCTATTTGTCTCAAGTTATTGAGCATTATTGTGTGGTGTACGCTGTCGAACGCAGCTGATATATCAATGAAAAGTAGAATGAAGGCCTGTTTATGATTTTGTTCTGTGTTCTATGTGGTTTTGTTGTGATCTCTGTAAACTGCCTTGATTTGATGGATAGGGTGGTATAGAAAGCATGTTAAATAAAATAAAATATTTACGATATGCCCGATTTTATACAATGGGACTTGATAATGAGGCACATTTAATAGTGTTGTTGCACACTAATGCATTAGCACGCTTTATAAATCTAGCCTTTATTTTGAATGGAAGCCTGAACAACTTGACAAACCCATGATGGTGGAAAACCACTTAAAGCGAAAACCTCAAGGGCACCTGAACACTAACAGACTTACCTACAGTATGACTGGATACTCTAAGAAGTTTCATTAGAGAGAGTTTCCTAGCTGTACTGTGGGGTTTTTTTTGTTTGGTTTTTTTCCTTTCCTATACAGGTTTTGGAGTAAAGGAGTGGTCTAATGGTTAGAACACTAATTTAGGAACCAAGAGACCAGGGTTCAGTTCCCATTAGCACTCCTTGTGGCCTTGGGCAAGTCACTTAACTTGGATTTTTCTGAGGCAATGGAGGGTTATCAATATTCCTATTCAATGTACATTACCAAGTTTAAGTTTAAAATGTTAACTGCTTTGACTGAAATGATAAAGCGTTATAAAAAAAACCTGTTAAATAAAATATTAGGCAGCTATATGCTATTTATTATCTTTGCTTCTTTTCCAGGCTGTTGAGGAACTTTTTATATTTCTCTGAATCCCTGGGACAAGTCTTATGTTGACTTAACTTGAAACTAACCCTTGAAAGTCGGATCAATTCAAAGTTTAAGAGCTAACTAGTGACTTAAGTTTATCTAATGCCCAGGTGTATCTATCACCATTCAGATTCCCTTAAACTGAGGAGGAGCACTGTGTGACTTTATTTACCTAATTAAGAACTTCAGGGATTATTTTTTTCTTAAATATTTTCTGGTTTTGTTTGTCACCAACTTAACCACTTGGTGGTGGTAGCAGGTTGTCCACTTCCCTGAATGTTGTGGTAGACTTAGAGATGACCCTCCCTTCCATTATGCATTTTACTTTTACTTACATCTTTCTGAAGCCGCTTTCCCTCTATTCAATTATCTTCTTCCTGAAGATGCCTCGGTACTCCATGTCTGCACAGTTTTGAGGAGTGTGGATATGATGAAAGTTTCCCACACTTTGGAGCTCTGGGCACAGTTGCTTCTATGTTGGATTTGAACTACTGAAGACGTCCCCCCTCTCCTCCCCCCCCCCCACATGCTTGTGTGCGTGCACACACACATGAACGATGCTTCATGGACCACATTCTTGAAAGTTGTGGGGTTTTGTTTTTTTTTACTGTGAGACTATTTCCATATGAAAAAAGACAACAGATTTATTTTTTATTTATTTAACATTTCTTATATACTGCCTTTCATGATATCGAGGCAGTTTACGTTGAACAAACTGAAATTACATTGAACAGGGCATTATAACTTGGAGATAACTATTTTACAGGGAATATGGGCAATGGAGGGTTAAATGGCTTGCCCAGGACCACAAGGAGTACCTGTGGGACTAGAAACCCCAGTCCTTCTGGCCTAAGATTGCTGTCCTCTAGTGGGATTTGAACCCCCGGCCTGAGGTAGCTTGCCTCAACCACTAGGCCACTCCTCCACTCTTGAGTGACATCTGCAGTGTTAAAAGCCTGTGACTTTGCCAGTAGGAACTGCCCAAGACAACTTAATTTTGTGTGCTAACTATTCAGCTACAGTAGGGTCTTTATCTCCCATTGCCTCGGATACTTCATTAGGTTTTTTACCTGGGAAGATATTTGCTCAGTGTCCTAAAGAGTGGTAGGAGAAGTGGCATTTGAGTCCTAGTTTGGCCAGTCCATTATTGCGATCACTAAGCGGCTTCTCTTGCCAGCATTTAGTATGTCAAATCTGAGTATGCTGGGGGAAACTCTTCCATGCTTCTGGCTGCTGGACACATTTGCATTGAAGACTGCATTGGTTGTTTGCCAGTTCACCATTGTATTTAGTGCTACTGACCATCAAACGGTCATATGTCCCACTTATTGCTAGAATCCGTTGAAGTTCCACTCTTTTCAGAGTTTGTTTCGCAGCAAGACTCGTCCCTTCAACAGGAATCAAGGGGTCAGAATGCTCTGAATTCTATTTCTCTGTGGGCTTTCCATTATTGGAGACGGATGCTAGGACCAGTGAACCCTGTATCTGACCCAGCATGGTATTTATGTTCTTGTAAACAGCCCTGATGCTTCTGAAGGGCAGTTGTAGTAAGTCCATGAATAAACAAACAATATAAACAACTAAGATTATATTTTTTTTTCTGGCAGAGCAAAGTTTCTGGTTTCACTGACCTAGTGGTACTTTTATTCCACTCTGAGGGCTATCCTTCATATTCCATATTATTACATTTTAGCCATGGATATTTTCAATTTGGACTATGAAGAGCACATTTAGAAACAGAAGCCCTCTAGTTCCTCTGGTGGGGAGGATGACTCCTGATTAGTTTGTGAACATCGCTTAGGTAGCCAATTCAGCTGGCTAGTGTTTCATAACTAACACAACCTAAACAAGTAGGCATGAATAAGCTGACCTTTCAGGAAGCAGTTAAATCAGTATGTTGCACTCTGTTAGAGAGGGCATTGAGTCACAAAGGATTAAAGTTTTGCAGGAAACAAAATTTTGCTGTAGAATCTCTTCGGATTGAAATCCCATGTAAAGGGAAAGGCGATGGCAGTGGGGGTGTACTATTGACCACCTTGCCAGAATGAACAAATGGATGATGAAATGCTCAAAGAAATCAGGGAAGCTAACAAAAGTTACAGCACAGTAATAATAATGAGTGATTCCAATTACCCCCGCTATTGACTGGGTCAGTGTCACGGCAGGACACGCTAGGGGGAGAGTTTCAGGCGTAAGGTGCTGCAAGGTGAAAGGAGCGAAGTCTGGAGTTAGCGGTACGAGTGGAGGGCCTGGATAGAAGTAGTTTGTTAAAGAGAAGAGTAGTTTGTTGGAAGCCCAGACCAGCTGTATTCCATGCTTTAAGAAAAGTGGAAGGAAGTCCAAAAAACTGCCAGCATGGTTTAAAGGTGAGGTCAGAGAGGCTGTTGCCAAAAAAGCATCTTTCAGGAAATGGAAAAAAGAGCCAAATGATAACTGGAAACAGCACAAGCACTGGCAAGTTAAATGCAAGGCATTGATAAGGCAGGCAAAGAGAGAATTTGATAAGAAGCTTGCTGTGGAAGCAAAAACATGTAATAAAGACTTTTTTCAAGTACATTCATAGCAAAAAAAACCTGAGAGAGAGTCGGTTGGACCATTAGATGAATAGAGAGGTAAAAGGGGTAATAAGAGGGGACAAGGCCATAGCGGAGGGACTGAATGAATTCTTTGCTTTGGTCTTTACTGAGAAAGATGTAGGGATGTTACCCATGACTGAAGTGGTATTTAAAGGTGATACTGTGGAAGAATTGAAAGAAATATCGATACACCGGGAAGATGTATTACAACTATTTGATAAACTGAAGAGTAACAAATCACCTGGACCAGATGGTTTACATCCAAGGGTGTTGAAAGAACTGAAATATGAAATTGCAGACCTGCTATTAGTTCACAGATTACTATCATTAAAATCATCTGTAATACCTGAAGATTGGAGGATGGCTAATATAATGCCAGTTTTTAAAAAGGAGTGATCTAGGAAACTACAGACCGATGAGCCTGATGTCTGTCAGTACCAGGAAAAATGGTAGACACCATTATAAAGAACATAATTACTGAACATGTAGATAGTCATGGCTTAATGGGAGACAGCCAACATGGCTTTAGACAAGGAAGATCTTGTCTTACTGATCTTATGGTTTTTTGAAGGTGTGAATAAACAGATACACTATATCAGCGAATTCACCTTTGTCTATCTGGACTTTCAGAAAGCTTTTGAAAATGTCCCTCTTTTTGGAGACTCTTGGCAAAACTAAAAAGTCATGGGATGGGAGGTAGTGTACTATTGTGGATCAGGAACTGGTTAAAAGATGGCTAGAAAGCAGAGGGTAGGGCTAAATGGCCAATTTTCCCAATGGAGAAAGGTGACTAGTGGAGTACCCCAGAGATCTGCCGTGTCTGCTGCTTTTTGACATATTCATAAATGACCTGGAAAAGGGAATAACGAGTGAGGTTATCAAATTTGCAGATGACACAAAACTATTTAAAGTTGTTAAAACCCATGGGGATTGTGGAAAATTGCAAGAGGGTCTTAATAAATTGGAAGACTGGGCATCCAAATAGCAGATAAAATTTAATGTGGACAAGTGCAAAGTTATGCTCCTAGGAAAGAACAACCCAAACAATGGTTACATGATGCAAGGTTCCACATTAGGAACCACCACCCAGGAAAAAGATTTAGGTGCCATCGTGGATAACATGTGGAAACCCTCCGCCCAGTGTGCAGCGGCCGCCAAGAGAGCAAATAGAATGTTAGGTATTATAAGGTAAGGAATGGAAAATAAAACAATGGGTATTATAATGCCACATCGTTCCATGGTGCGACCGCACCTTGAATATTGTGTGCAGTTCTGGTCGCCGTATCTTAAAAAGGATATAGCGTTATTAGAAAAGGTCCAGAGAAGAGCTACCGAAATGGTAAAGGGGGATGGAAGGATACTCCTATGAAGAGAGGCTAAAAAGGTTAGGGCTCTTCAACCTGGAAAAGAGACGGCTGAGGGGAGATATGATAGAGGTCTATAAATTAATGAATGGAGTGGAACGGGTAAACGTAGATCGATTGTTTACATCATCAGAATATAGACAGACTAGGGGACATGCAATGAAGCTACAGGGTAAACTATTTAAGACTAATAAGAGAGAATTTTTTTTTTCACTCAATGTGTAATCAAACTCTGGAATTTGTTACCGGAGTATGTCGTAAAAGCTGTTAGTGTAGCTGGGTTTAAGAAAGATTTGGACAAGTTCCTGGATGAAAGGTCCATACACCATTATTAAAAGTGACCCAGGACATCACTGCTTGATCCAATACAAGCACTGTAGAACTTGTGTCTTTTGTGGAAACAGATTGGCCACTGTTGGAAATAGGATACTGGGCTTGATGGACCTTGGTTTGATCCATTATGCATATCTTATATTCTTATGTCCAGGATAGCCCAATTGAAGAGGAAAGGATACAGAATGTCTTCATATGCTGGACCCTGTGGGACCATTGCTTATAGCCTGCGACCACCTGAACCAAGGTGACATGTTTCCTACTCCATAGGCCTCTGATCTGTTCCATGGGCCTTGGACCTGCTGATGCTATAGAATTGCTATCGTGTGTGTGCATGCTGAAAACCACTGTTTTTTATGTGTTGAGAACATGATTTTGCCTAAGAATTGCTTTAACAAGGTTTTGGGACTCTGGTCATCTGCTTTTGCATTCCATTCTCACCACAGACCCTACCCAAAGCTGCTTCCTAATTTACTCAGCAACGTGGAAGAGTCCCTTGTCTATGCACAAGAAATAAAGTATTTTCCCAAAGTTTTTATTTTGGCACATGCCCAGTTCTTGGACAGATTAGACTGACACCTGACTCCTTTTATGTTTTGCTTCTACCTGCCCTTTGTCTTTGGTAAAAAAAAAAAAGGAAAATTGCACAAATGCATACCAAGATAAATGTATTGTTTCTGAGGCTAGTTTGCTGTTGCTGAGGGACAAGCAAAGCTTCATGCCAATACTTTGGGTGCTTTATCTCCTCTTAACCCCTGCTTTTTAGTCAACAGTATAATTTAATTCTGTGTTACCGCTTGTATGTAACATTTAACTTTTGTTTGTTAGTTTTATATACCGCACTATTTAGAAATCAGTGCGGTTTACAAGGAACAAAACCAGTAATCACAGAACAAGTTTTAGAGAACAAAACAGCAAACAGTTAAGCAGGGGAGTCAACATGGATCATTATTGGGTGAACTATAAACATTGTGAATATTAGGATAAGGTAAGTAGTTGGATCTGGCTGAAGGGTTTGGATCAAGGCAGCTTAAATATATAAAGAGGGAACTAGCCAGGTGGTCTCTGCTCATAGTATAATTGGAAAAGATGTGTCTGAAGCGTTCTGGAATGTAGATAAGTCAGCTGGTGTGGATTGGGGGTGGGGGTGGGGGGGGGGGGGTGTTCCAGAGGTGGTGCATACAGTTTGAATGCTCAGCTTCTCGCAGACTGGGAACCTTTTCTTGTTATGGATGGGACTGAGAGAATGTTTGCCACGATAGATCGTCAGACTCTGTCCGGTGGTCACTATAAGAACTCTTCAAGGGCAATTGCTGAGAGGTTGTGTAGTATTTTGAATATCGTCATGATGGCTTTGTACTTGGGATGGCTTGAAATGGTGAGCCATTGGAGTTGTCTCAAGATAGGGGTTGCATGCTCATATCTTGAAGCTCCAACCAGGGTTCGTGCTGCAGTGTTCATTGCCATTGGCAGGGGATGAATTGCGCAGTCTGGCAGGCCATGAAAAATGATGTTTGCATAATCAAAATGAGGCATAAGCGCCTGGAATACAGTGCAGAAGTCGGCAGCTTCAAGCAAGGGATGCAGTTGACAAAGGGTCCGTAGCTTTAGGTATACTGTTCTAGTGATGTTATTTATGTGCGGCTCCATTGTTAAGATGTTGGTCTCTAAGGTGATCCCTCAGGTACCGGACTTCTTGCTTGGTATTCAGCTCAGCATCCTTTACTTGTAAAGTGGGAGAAGGTGTGAATGAAGGGTCCTTTGTGATGAAGAGAACTTCAGATTCTTCTAGGACAAGCAGGATGTGTCAGCCACACCTGGTGACGTCATCCGATGGCGCCATGACGGAAGTGCTCTCTAGCTCAGAAGCTTCTGAGCATGTGTGAGGTGGCCCCACCTCCCCGGTCCGCCCCTAGCTGGGTCAGTCTTTTTCCTTCCGCCTTTGCCTCAAGACGGATTTCTAAGTTCTCTAATACAACCAACTATTTCAATGCCCAAACCGTGATTCAAGAAGTGTCTGCACTGCAGTAGGAAAATGAACATCACGAATACTCACCAGCATTGTCTCAGATGCCTTGGGGCTTCGCACGAGGTGGAGAACTGTGTCAGCTGCGCTCGTATGTCCCCCAGGGCAAGGAAGCATCGTGGACACTCTAAAGGACTTGCTTTCCTCCTCAGCAGCCTCACGTAAGTCTCCAGCACCCCTCCGGACTCCGGAGCGTCTCAGAACTGCTGCACGGAATGCACCATCCAAATCGGCCATTTCCACTCACCGGGGACACAGCACTTCGCCCCTCGCAGAAAATCCTGCTCCCGACGAGGACTCTACGTCCAGGGTAAGCCCCTCCGACGGTCAACCCCTCGGGCCGTTCCTCCCAGCCATGCAGTTCTCCTGCAGCTTACCAAGATGGCGCCGCCCTCGTGGTCCCGCCTGGCTCCTCCCCTGGACACGCCCACTTCACCCTGAATGGCCAGAGCGGGTCCTGTCTCTCCTCTGCCTTCGATCGGCGCCGACAGCCCTCCCCCCAGGCCAGCACGTCTTCTTACCGTACAGAGGAGGAGCTACGTGGCGCCGCTATGGCCAGCGGCGCTGATGAGGAAGAACATGCCGAGACTGAGCACCGGCGCGGGAGCCGGAAGCGCCGCTCGGGCAGCGGAGATGACCGCGCAGAGACGCAGCGCCGGCGTGGGAGCCGCAAACACCGCTCCATCAGCAGGGAATCCCCCGATCAGCGCGATGGTGGCGAGAGGGTCCACGGGCATAAAAGATCAGGCAAGCACCGGAGATGCAGGGACAGTCGGTCTCGATCAGGTGCAAGGGATTCTCATAGTGTGTCCCCCCCGCGGCCGCAAGAAGAGCAGGAGATCCAGCTCAGGTTACAGCAGAAAGCACAGAAGCAGCCAGTCTACAGAGTCTTCCACCTCTTCAGCCATTCTGTACCTGCTCACTCGCCTTGTTGAGCAGACGGCTCCCCCAAGGCTGGACCAGGAGTGGGTAGCGCCAACAAATGTTCCTACACCTCCGGTTGCCCTGCCTTGCCTGGAGCGGTCCCCCTCCCCACGATCTCCTGACTTGGTCACCTTCTAGAGCTCGGACTCCTTCCCCAGCACAGCTGGATTCCGGGGGGAGCGACGTAGAGGAGATTGGGACCAGGTTCGGACACCTCCAAGAACCCAACTGATGAGTTGGAGGATCCGCCTGCACCGGTGCCTGAAGACCTTACCTACCCCAAATTCCTCAGGAAGGTGGTGTCTAAGCTGGGGCTGGCCACGGAGGAGGCATCAGACGAGAAGGAACCGGAGGTCATGAAATACCTCAACGGCCCTAGACCGGCCATGGCTCTTCCCCTCCACCGCAAGTTGAAGGACAAGCAGCTTACTCTCTGGCAGTCCCCAGCATCCGGCCAGGCTTGCGCCAGATGCCCGGACAGCAAATACATCCTCCACATGGCACCAGGTTTCAACAAGTCTCAGCTACCCCACCAGTCAATCGTAGTGGCGTCAGCACTTAAAAGATCTAAGTCTACGCGTGCCCAAGCCAGCCACCCACCAGGCCGGGACCCCAAACTTCTTGACGACGTGGGGAGGAAGGTGTTTCAAGGGGCCATGCTCAGTGCCAAGATATCAGCACATCAGTTCCAGCATGTCTTATTCCAGGACGCCCTCCTGGCTGACCTCAGAAGCCAGCTGCATAATCTTCCCAAGGAATCACGGATGACTACCTCAGCCACCATGCAGGAGCTAGCCGAATGCAGCAAGCATCTGATGAGTACAGCCTTCGATGCCTTTGATACAGCCGTCCGGACAGTGGGCACGGCCATCTCGGCCCGTCGCTGGGCATGGCTTCGTGCGTCTGGACTCTCGGACAATACCCATGACCGAATAGCGGATGCCCCCTGCTCGGGTGACTCCCTTTTTGGAGACAAAGTTGCGGACACTGAACGGTCTAAAAGAGGACTGTACCACTCTAAAGACACTGGCAGCGGACGGACTCGAACGCCCCTCCTGGTCACAGAAAGGGAGCTACTTCCGCAAGCCCTTTTCCTCTTCAAATAAATACTATGGCTCCAACCGACAGTGGCAAACGGCCAAATTCAAGCAGACCTATCATAAGTCGTCCTTTCAGAGACAGAAGCCGCGACAACGCAAACAGACAAACCCTCAACAGTCCGGTAAAACCGCCTCTTCCTTCTGACTACCCAACTTGGCTGGGCCCTGCGCTGGATACAACGGCGGCTCACCCTGTGGGGGGTCACCTGTCCAACTTCCTCTCAGCCTGGCGGGAGATTACCACGGACAACTGGGTCATTCAGATAGTCCAGTCGGGCTATCATTTGCACTTCTCCTCCCTTCCATGGCAGCACAAGCAGCCCACCAGCCAGCCTCCACTGCATCTGGAAACGCCACTTTCGGACCTCCTACAGCAACTTTTCCTGGCACGGACAATAGAACGGGTGCCCCCGAACTAAATCAACACTGGCTTCTACTCCCGGTACTTCCTTATTCCCAAGAAGTCCGGGGGTCTCCGTCCCATCCCGGACCTCCGAAAGCTGAACAACTTCATCACAAAGGAGAAGTTCAGAATGTACTCGCTCAACTCCATCCTTCCCCTCATCAGAGCGGGAGACTGGATGGCTACTCTGGACTTGCAGGACGCTTACTCCCACATCCCAGTCCACGCCTCCCACAGGAAATTCCTGAGATTCATAGCACTGGGGTGCCACTACCAGTATCGTGTCCTGCCATTTGGCCTCTCCCCAGCACCCAGAGTCTTCACGAAGTGCGTGGCAGTGGCCGCTGCACACCTACGCAAACAAGGCGTCATCATTTTTCCCTACCTGGACGACTGGCTGTTGTCGGCGACCTCTGCCCCCGAGCTCAGGAGAGCAGTACGCCAGACTACAGCCCTACTAGTCAGACTGGGCTTCCTTCTCAACAAGGAGAAGTCCCGATTGGAACCTGTGCAGCGTACAGAATTCATCGGGGCGATAATCGACACCAATGCCAGCAAGGCCTTCCTGCCCGAGCTCCGGATCAGTCATCGTTCGACTGGCCAAGAGAGTGTCGGCAGCAAAGCAGACCTCGGCCCACGAAATTCTGCGCCTGTTAGGCCACATGGCTGCGACAACATCGGTCCTCCCCTTGGCAAGGCTCCATATGCGCACTCTTCAGTGGCACCTACGGACGCACTGTAAGCAATACTCCCAGCCACTCAGCACCCACATACCGACCACTGCCAAGATTGTTCAGAGCCTGCGTTGGTGGGCAAACCCAGCCAACCTCTCAGTGGGCAAGAATCTACAACCCCGCATTCATCAACTTGTCCTTACCATGGATGCCTCCTCCAAGGGATGGGGGGCTCATCTACTACATCTCAGCACGCAGGGAGCCTGGACCAGAGCGGAACTATCCCTCCACATCAATGTTCTCGAACTACGGGCTGTCAGATATGCCCTCCAGACCTTCATGCCTCACCTGGCAGGAAAATCAGTCTTGGTGCAGACAGACAACAAGGTGGCCATGTTCTATATAAACAAGCAAGGGGGCACGGGTTCCCGTTCACTATGCAAGGAAGCCCTCGAGACATGGGCCTTAGCGCTAACCAACAACTGCATCCTGCAGGCGACTTACCTCCCCGGGGACCAGAACGCCTTAGCGGACAGACTCAGCAGACAGCTCCAACCTCACGAGTGGATGCTTCACGTGGAGGTGGCAGACAACCTCTTCCAGCGCTGGGGAGCTCCCCAGATCGACCTCTTTGCGACTGAAGCGAACGCCAGATGCCCCTTGTTCTGCTCCAAGCACCCGTCGCAACAGAGAGTGGCATCGGATGCGTTTGCCATCCCGTGGGGGACTTGAGAGTTGGCATACGCTTTTCCTCCAACACCTCTCGTGACAGCCACGATACAGCGCATCATCACGGAAAAAGCGCACGTCATTTTGATCGCCCCCTACTGGCCACGACAGATGTGGTTCTCCCTGCTATTGCAGCTCGCTCAGGAACCTCCGGTTCGGCTACCAATGAGACCAGACCTGTTAACCCAGAACGGTGGCAGAACCTGGCACCCCATCCTCCAGACGCTAGCCTTGACAGCCTGGAGGCTGAAAGGATAACCTTCAATGACTCGCACCTATCCTCGGAGGTGCAGCAGATCGTTCTGACTTCCCGAAGACTGTCAACCATAAAGGCGTACGGCCTCAAGTGGAAGCGTTTCAGTATATGGTGCAAGGGCCAAAGGAGTCCATCCAGCCTCTTGCCCGGTACCCACAATCCTACAGTATCTCTCCTTTCTCTTCAGCTTAGGCTTGAAACCGCAATCCATCAAGGTACACCTTGCGGCCATTGCTTCTCTACACGAATACCCAGACGACCCAACTTCAGGCTCCATCGCCACCCTTCCCATCATGACGCGCTTCATGAGAGGACTCCGAAATTTGCAACCCCCGGTACAGAAACCGGTACCTTTGTGGGACCTCAACGTCGTCCTGCAACAGCTCATGCAGGAGCCATTCGAACCGCTGTCCACAGCTGACGGAAAATATCTTTCCTGGAAGACTCTTTTCCTCGTAGCCATCACCTCAGCACGGAGGGTTAGTGAGTTACAGGCCCTAGTGGCTCACCCGCCGTACACGAAACTCTACCATAACCGGGCGTCCCTCCGGACTCACCCCAAGTTTGTGCCAAAGGTCGCCTCTGCTTTTCACATCAACCAGTCAGTGGAGCTGCCATCCTTCTTTCCAGCTCCGCACTCATCACCGGAAGAGCAACGACTTCACTCCCTAGATTGCGTACGACCCCTGCGCATCTACATCGGCAGGACGTCTGCCATTCGACTGGGAACCCAGCTTTTCGTCTCCTTTGACCTGAACAAACCAGGGAGACCTGTCACCAAGCGCGCACTCTCCCACTGGATTTCAGACTGCGTCGCCTATTGCCTACAGAAGGCGGGCGCCCTCCCAGCGAACAAGGCGAGTGCACACCAGCTCCGCGCTCTAGCTGCTTCTCTGGCCTGCGCACAGGAAATTCCGGTGAGCGAGATATGCAAAGCCGCCACCTGGTCCTCTCAGCTCACCTTCCAGAAACACTACTGCCTTGACATCCATGCGGAGACCGACGGCTCCTTCGGCCAGGCAGTCCTATCTGCGGCTACAACACCATTGAGGGTGGGGGTCCAAGGGAACCAGCCCGAGACTGAACTGGGGGACTAGACGTCAGACTGTTGCTGCTAGTTACCAGTTGATGCCTGGCACTGATTGTTGCACAGACAATATTGTTTCGCACTGTTGTGGTTGCACTGTCAATGTTCTGCCTCTCGCATATTTGCACTGCTAATATTCTACCTCTCGCATTTTGCACGGTTGATATTGTTCTGTCTCCTGGCACGTTGCCTAGGAGTGTTGCACTATTATTCTGTATACCTGTTGTGTTCTTCAATAAATGCTATTGCTGTTCTATCGCATGCCTCCCTCATTCTCCACAGCGTTGACGCGTAACTTGGGAGACACCAGGTGTGGCTGACACATCCTGCTTGTCCTAGGAGAAAACAGAGTTACTTACCTGTAACAGAGTTCTCTGTGGACAGCAGGATAAGTCAGCCACACGATCCCACCCACCTCCCCTGCATGAGGGTGGCCTGCGTGGTCCTCACCTAGCCGCAGGGGCATAGCTAGTCACTCACTGACCCGGCTTGGGGCGGACCGGGGAGGTGGGGGCCACCTCACACATGCTCAGAAGCTTCTGAGCTAGAGAGCACTTCCATCATGGCGCTGTCGGATGACGTCACCAGGTGTGGCTGACTTATCCTGCTGTTCACGGAGAACTCTGTTACAGGTAAGTAACTCTGTTTTTCCTGCAAGTTACTCTTAGGTTATGTAGTCTCAGCCAGTCAGACTGCATTAAAGCAGTCTATGATTCCAGAGTAATTTGGATCGTCTATGGAGAAGTGGGTGTAAGGCAACATTTATCACTTGTTTTATGTAAGACATTTATGACCATGTTTTATTGTGAACCACTTAGACTCTTAGATTTGCGGTATATAAGTTTTTAGCTAAATAAATCTAACACCTGCAAATGGCTAGCTCAGAGGATCGAGCTTGCTTAATAAATCTACCTTCTTGGAATTCATGCTGTCCAAGGACTGGACTGATACTTGACCAAGTTCTGCTCCTCGACCGAATTGTAACCCACTAGTTTTTGCATTTTCCTCTTGTCTGTGTCTTTAGGTGGGGTGAGGGGGGAGGGGCGGGCAATGTTGGAATTTAGTTATGGAAGCAGGAAATAAATCTCAGTTCTAGGTGCATGGCCGACCATGTGGTTTGGTGATTACTTTCAGTATTTCTTAGTCTGCTTAGGAGTTTCGCTGTTGGCTGTTTGTATTGCTGATACAGATAACCCGCTTGGGCCTGCTCAGAAGCAAACCTGAACCAAACATGGATTCCTGCTACAAGACCTGATGCTATAGATTTACTTCCTGCCAAGGACTGTGTGCATGGATACTGAAGACCACTGTTTTCTGTCAGTTTGGTGCTGATAACTGAGTTTCCCTAGACTGAGAGCCTTGGAAGAAAGGCCTGGCAGTTCCTCCACTCTCCTCAGGAGCTGTCTACTGCCAAAACCCAGGAGCTGCTTTGTCACCAAGAGCCAGCATGGACTCAAAAGGCATGCATTGCATTGAGAACTCTTGAGGACCTTGGAAGTTACAATGTATTAGGACCCTGGCTATCTGCTTCTGTATTCCATCTCTCATCATGGACTTTGTCGTCGTCCCCCCCCCCGTCCCAATAATCGCCTCTGGAAAGATGCATCCTGATTTGCCCAACCACCCGACTTGAGTTCTGGGCCTAACCCAGCCCAAGGCAGGAGCATGGAGTAAGGTAATAACTCTGCAGAAACAAGAATGTGTTTGCATGAAAAATCCTTGGGGGAACATTTTGGGGGGCGATCTTGCCTTCAGCCTGTCCTTTGCTGCTTGCACTACACAAAGACACTGCAATCCCAAGGCTGTTTCTCTAACCCTGTGAGATAACTAAGAATCCCAAAGAGACCTGTTGTGTTGTGTGTTACACCATGTGGCTCATTTGCTACTGCTGGAATGAGTGTTGCTACAGTAGCTTATCTGTTTCTTTGGACTTCCTACTGTTATGAAAGCTGCATCGGACCCCAGCTGCGTTTGTTCATCCAGCAGAGCTAAGGTATTAGTCTCATGTTTTCTTCTGTGGGTGGGAATTAGCCAGGTAGCTTCATTCCTCCTCTTTTTCTCAATGCAGAGCAAACCTGTGACCTTCAGTTGAAGTTAATGATCTATTACTTACATAACAATTAATGGTGCTGCTGCTGCTACTGAACTATTACCTCATTCATTAGTGTGTAGCCATATGATTTCCTATTTTTATGCCCTAATAAAATCCTTAAGCACAGAAATGGTCTCGGTTGTTACTCATTGCCAGAGTCATGTAAAAGAGCTGATGCAGAGCTTGCTGTCTTCATGAACATGACCATGCGTGACAGTTGAGTCATGCAAACCATACACACACCCCTAAGCATAAGCTTTTGGCTTTATACAAACCTGTTTTGCCCTACAACCCCATGAGTGATCCCTGACTTGGAAAGTAGCAAATAAGATCTCTCAAGTTAAACTAGAACTATATTTTTCTGCACCAGGAAGAGATTAGCAGGCAGTCTAGGAAAAAGTGCTTTCTCCCTTCATTGATGGACATGGTTTTTTTTGTATTTGCATGTTTCCTCGCCTCTAATAGAATATTGGTACATCTCAGAGGTTTTAAGCTTTTTAAAAGCCAATATGTTGAGTGTTAAATGATGTATCTTCCAAAAAAGATTTAGATTTTAAATCTTACCGAGAGCTATGTTTAGAGTGCTACAAAATTTTGTAATTGAATACAACTGGGAACAGGGTTTGCTAGAGGCTGCCTTCAGCACCAGGCTGTGTACATGTATGAACAAAGGGACTGAGTCATTATATACTTATGTCCTGCAGCACCATATATTCCCCCTTAAATATTTTCACAAAAAAAGGAACGTGATGGGAGTTATAGGACTGAGTGCATGGTGGCTTATGTTCCCAATTTTCACACATGCAGCCTGATGTTGGAGCTGTATAGCCATGTGTGATGAGCTGAAGATTGGCTCAGAGGTGGGCCTGTTGCACAATTTGCTGTGCTAGTGCACTTTTTTTGCTTAGGCTGCTTTTGTTCTAATACCAACAAGTCAGAAGAAACGACGACAAAATCACGTTAACTATTGATTAATATGCTTTAAGTAGCTGGCTTGCACAATAATTGCAGCAAAAATCTTTAATCTCTAAATGTATTAATTTTTTTAAAATAAAGATGAAATTAGGGCTTACCTGCTAATTTTCTTTCCTTGAGTTTCTCCAGTCCAGATGCATGGGTTATGCCCTCTCACCAACAGATGGAGACTGAAGCACCATTGGCTTTTGATGTCTCACTATAAGGGCTCTGTGCCAATCCTCAGTCAAGTATTCCAATAACAAAGCAGACTCCACAAAGAGAAACATTAAGTCAATTTAGTCAGCACTTTACCAAACTATGTGTTTCCAGAAGTTAGTTAACTTTTCTTGTCACATTTGGTTCTCTACAAATAGATCTAACATATAACGAGATAAGAGGCAGCTCCAGATAAACAGAACGGCACACCTGAAATCTTTGCTGTCCAGGCTTGCCTTGAAGAGAAAAAAATGTGACTGGGTGGGTTCTGGACTGGAGAGACTTGAGGAAAGAAAATTAGCAGGTAAGGCCTAATTTCACCTTCCTTTATAGTCAGTCCTATCCAGATGCATGGGATGTGCCAAAGCAGTTCTTAATGTTGGGAGGGACCCTCGAGCCCAGCTTGTAGCACTCGTGCCCCAGACCATGTGTCTAATCTCGCCTGAACATCCAAACAGTAGTGGCATACGAACATCTGCAGTGAGGACCATTGTCACCGTCTTACATATGTGCTCTGGCCTAGTGAGCTCACAACCCCATCGGTATAGCTCTCTGCTTTTAGCGAGTAAGTGGATGCAGTAGTCTCCTTTTCTCCACCTAGAAATAGATGCCTTAGACGCTGCGACCTCTCCTTTTTATGGGCATCTCCAAAAAGCACAAAAAGATTATCTAATTTCCAGAAGGATTTTGTGCACTTGAGATATCAACAGAGGACCCTGCAAATGTCTAAAAGATGTAGGCGAGTATCCTGTCTGGAACTGTTAAGAGCAGAAAAACAATATAGCGACGTGGGCAGTGTTTAAAACTCACAACTTTTATTGGTCCATATGTAAAGGGGGCCAAACCCAACACAGGCCATGTTTCGTACTGTACTTCTTCAGGGGTTGAGGCACACCATAAAAACTTGGGACCGTAAAGGAACTGCCAACTGTTGAAAGAGGACACTAACTCTAGGTAATATCCCAGTTTTGCAGTTTCGATCGGAACAAACAATTGTGGGAAACCATCCATATATGAAGTATAACAGCCGTGAAAGTCCAAAAAACAAATTACACATCAGGAGCCATGTAAAGTGACTTTACCGTTTTGGTGGCGCTTTATCTGTACCTTTTCTAATTCCGTGTTATTCTTTTTTAAGATATGGTGACCACAATTGCACACTATTCAAAGTGCAGTTGCACCATGGAAAGATACAGAGGCATTATAATAGCCTTGGTTTTATTCTCCAGGCTTTCCCTTATGATTCCTAACCTTCTCTTTGCTTTCTTGGCTGCCGCTGCACACTGTGCGGATGGTTTCAATATGTTATCCACGATGATGCCTAAATCTTTTTCCTGGGTGATGGTTCTTAATGTGAAACTTTGCATCATGTAACCATAGTTTGGGTTGTTCTTTTCTAGGGGCATAACTTTGCACTTGTCCACATTAAATTTCATCTGCCATTTCAACATCCAGTCTTCCAATTTATCAAGGTCCTCTTGCAATTTTTCACAATCCTCTTGAGCAATTTTTTCATCTGCAAATTTGATTATCTCGCTCGTCATTCCCATAAACATCTCGCGCCACTTCGATAACCCATTGTTCTAATGTTTTATTTGGACCCAAGCACAGTAAAAGGCTTGCAGCCAGCCTCCTATCGGAATGGCCTCCACTTAGGTCCATCTCATTTCATTGTTGCTTTTTGGTCGCTCCGGCAACTCCAGCATAGTAACATCTAGCCGGTTCTCTTCTGCCACAAAAGGAATGGCTTCTGAAAGAATAATGAGATCTTTGAAAAGGGGCAAAATGCATCAAATGATATCTTCTGAAATCTCTGAACTGTCCCCGAGTAGGCACTGATGGTCTTCCAGCTTTAGGCTTATCTTCTGGAAACCTGGGCACCTTAACATACCCAGATTCTTCACCAGTTTGTCTAATGCCTCGCCAAAGAGGAGTTTGGCCTTGAAAGGCAATTTTATAAGCCTTGTCTTGGATGAAAGATCTGCTGACCAGTTTCGCAACCATAGCAACCTCCTGGCCAAAACCACCAAAGCCATAGACTTGGCGGAAGCTCTGAAATCAAAGTGTTTAAATGTGGCCCTGATAGTACCAGCAGTTCCCTTACCTCAAGATTTAAAATGGCTGAATTTCCCATTGAAGCTGCTGAGGCCCATGCCTGAGGAGATGGCTGTGTTGCAGCTAAATCGAGGATGCTGACCACTCCAACAAAAACCTCCTTGGAACTGCCTGACATGCCCTCAGTCTGCTCTCCTCTGTGCATTGTTTATACAGCCCTTCTGGAGGAATCCTGAGCACAGCGAAGGCCACATAACGAGCAGGCCATGCTCTGGCATGGTGTGAGCCTGCTGAGATGCAATTAATAAGAAATAACTTTCACCTCCTCAAGCAGCTGTGTGAGCACAGACCTCAACATTGTACCAGTAGTGCTAAACAGATTTGGCTGGCTGCAGCTGGCTTTCCATCAGGGCTTCTCACTAAGGCCTTCAATCGGACTTCATACCCCCCCCCCCCTTCCCCGAACCCCTTTCCAATAGTTGGGGAAGAGGAACAGAAGGCTGCCCCAAACTTAAAATTAACAGATGGCAAGACTTATGGAGGAGGAGGGACATATACAAGCAGGTTATGCACCCCACTGAGTTGAACCAAAGAAACAGCTTTGGTTCTCTGCCAAGACACCTCCTTCTCAAATTGCTTCCATTAGTTAATAAAATATTCTGCCTTTTTTAATATAGCCTCAGTGGAGTCCAGACCTGCATAGTCTCCAGCAGATAGTGAGGAGCATCAGAGAAATACTGGGTACTGAGGATTGGCACAAAGCTCTTATAGTGGGACCAAATCAAAATTCAGTGATTCTCAGTCTCCATCTGCTGGTAAAGGGGCATAACTCATGTGACTGGACTGGAGTGAAGATAAGATATTTTTGTGTGTGTGTGTGAAATTGATGTTTATAATCTGCTGCTTGGTGATGAAGTGCCGTCGAGTCGGTGCCAACTCGTAGCAGCCCTCTGGATAGCTGTCCTAAACTGTGTTCAGCCTTTAGTCAGGCAGATCATTCTTAATAAGAGTGGCAGCCATAGCTGCTACTGCTTCTATCATTCCATTTCATTGATGGCCTTCCTCTTTTGCGTTTGACCTTCAACCTTGCCAAGCATGATGTCTTTCTCTACTGATCTCTCTTTGCATGATGTATCTAGAAGCTCAAATGACAAGACTGCAACTTTCATACTTTAAAGAAAACTTTGGCTTGATCTCCTCTAGCGTCCTGACTGGTTTGTTCTTCAGGCAGTCCATGGTATACACAGTATTCTGTACCAGTACCATAATTCAAAGGAATCTATTTTCTTTCTGTATTTCTCTTTCACTGTCCAACTTTCACTTCCTGAAGTGTTTGAAAATATCATGGCTTGGATAAGTCAAATCTTTTGAATGGAGAGGGACATCTCTGCTCTGCTCTTGAGAATCTTTTCTAGTTCCTTCATAGCCATTCTGCCAAGAGCAATGCGTCATCAGATTTCTTGACTACCTATTTCTTTATTGATTATCCAAGCAGGTTAAAATTGTCCACTATTTCAATTTCTTCTCCATCAACAATGAACTTATTGATTCTGCCAGTTGTCAGGATCTTTCTTTTTTTACATTAAGATGCAGACCCATTTTAAGACTATATTCCTTGATATTGAGAAACAAATGTTTCAGACCGTCTTCACTTTCAGCCATTATTGTGGTGTCATCCGCATAGTGAAGGTTATGAAGTCTTCCACCAGTCTTCACACCATGGTTGCCTTCATATAGTCCTGCTTATCTGATGATTTGTTCTGCTTATAAATTAGGTAGGGTAGGGGGAACGTATGCAGCCTTGCCGTACACCTTAACTGATTTTAAACCATTCTGTTTCTCCTTGTTCCGTTTTTTCTCTTGCACAACCTTTACATTGATCAAGAAGCAACAGTTTGATTAGATGTTCTGGTGTACCCATGCTGCTTAATGTGGCCCAGAGTTTCTCATGGTTTGCAAAGTCAAAAGCCTTGCTGTAGTTGGTGAAACACACATAGATATCCTTTTGGTATTCTTTTGCCTTATCAAGGATCCGTCTTGTTCATCATTCTTTCCTAAACCCAGGGCCGGCCCGTCCATTGAGCGAGAATGTTTTTTGCACAGGGCCCCGCGTTTCAGGGGGCCCCGCGCAAAAAACATTCTTTTGAAAAGTAAAATTGGAAAAAAAAAACCCACCTGTCTGCTGCCGCGGTCGGGGCCGCCGCAGCAGAATCGAGCGTGCCGCGGGGCCCCCCTGTGCACGGCAGAGCCTGCCCTCCCCTGTAGCAGCTCTCTCTTTGGAGCTGAAGTCAGACGTGCCGGCTTGCAGAGCGCGAGGGAGGAGTTTCTCCCTCGCTGCTCTGTTAAGCCCGCGGGGGCTGATGGGAAGTTCCCATCAGCCCCCGCGGGCTTAACAGAGCAGCGAGGGAGAAACTCTTCCCTCGCGCTCTGCTCTGCAAGCCGGCGCGTCTGACTTCAGCTCCAAAGAGAGAGCTGCTACAGGGGAGGGCAGGCTCTGCCGTGCACAGGGGGGCCCCGCGGCACGCTCGATTCTGCCGCGGCGGCCCCGACCGCGGCAGCCGCCAGGTTTTCTTTTATTATCATTTTGGCATGGCTGGGGGGGGGGTTGTTAGGACTGCTAATGGGCTGGGCTGGGCTGGGGGGGGTTGTTAGGACTGCTAATGGGCTGGGCTGGGCTGGGGGGGGTTGTTAGGACTGCTAATGGGCTGGGCTGGGCTGGGGGGGGTTGTTAGGACTGCTAATGGGCTGGGCTGGGGGGGGTTGTTAGGACTGCTAATGGGCTGGGCTGGGGTTGTTAGGACTGCTAATGGGCTGGGCTGGGCTGGGGGGTTGTTAGGACTGCTAATGGGCTGGGCTGGGCTGGGGGGGTTGTTAGGACTGCTAATGGGCTGGGCTGGGGGGGTTGTTAGGACTGCTAATGGGCTGGGGGGTGGGGGTGGGTTAGGACTGCTAATGGGCTGATGGGGGGGTTAGGACTGCTAATGGGCTGGGGGGTGGGGTGTGTTAGGACTGCTAATGGGCTGGGGGTGGGTGGGTGGGTTAGGACTTGAGGTGGGCTGATGTGGTTAGGACTGGTAATGGGCTGTGGGCTGATGGGGGGGGGGTTAGGACTGGCAATGGGCTGATGGGGTTAAGACTGGAAGTGGGCTGATGGGGGGTTAGGACTGGTAATGGGTTATAGGGGGGGCTTAAACTGAAAATGGGGTGATGGGGGGTTAGGACTGGAAGTGGGTTGATGGGGGGGCTAGGACTGGTAATGGGTTGGGTGGTTGCTATGACTGGAAGTGGGTTGATGGGGGGGCTAGGACTGGTAATGGGTTGGGTGGTTGCTATGACTGGAAATGGGCTGAGTGGAAGGGGAGGCTTGAACTGCAAATAGCTGATGGGGAGGGAGCTTGGAATGGAAATGGGCTGTGAGGGAAGGGAGCTAGGACTGAAAATGGGCTGATGGAGCAGCTAGGATAGGACTGGAAATGGGCTGTTGGGGGAGCTAAGATTGGAAATGGGCTGTGGTGGGGGCTTGAATTGAAATGGACTCATGGAGGGGCTAGAACTGAAAGTAGGCTCATGGGAGGGGGGGCTTGGACTGGAATTGGACTGAGTGGAGGTGAGCTATGATTTGACATGGGCTGATGATGGGGTTAGGAAATGACTAGAAATGGGCTGATGGGGGGCTAGGATTGGAAATGAGCTGATGAAGGGACTCAGACTGAAAATGGATGGGGGAGCTAGGACTGGAAATGGGTTGATGGTGGGCTAGGACTGGAAATGGGCTGATGCAGGGACTAGAAGGGAATGGATGCTGGGTGAGACTGGAACTAGAAGGGAGCTGATGTTGGGGAGGATTAGAATGGGATGGGGCTGGGAGAGTAAAATGGAGAGGGGACAAATATTTTGTGTGGGAGGGATGAAAAATCTACAATTGGCCTGGTATTGGGAGAATAAGTGGGGATTGAGGATGGAGGGGTAAAATTTGTGTGGATGAAATAGGAATGAGGAAAGAGCAAAAGGAGAAAGATTAGTATGTTAAAGCAGATGTAGAGAGAGAGAATGGAAAAAAAAACTAGAAGAGAGAAGAAAGAACAAATGGACAGCAGACGATGGACAGTTAGCAGAAAACATGAAGAAACCAGAAGAAAGTGGCTGGAACAATTGCAACTGAAAAAAAATGCACAAAAGGTAGAAATATCTCTCTTTATTTTGAATTTATTAACTGGAATATGAAACCTCTAGGAAATGTGCATCATTAACGTCTGTGCTTTGTTTGGTACAAGAGGAAATTAATTTATAGTTTTATTTCTACAGTGTTGTTGTACTTCCAAGTTTGGCTTTTGGGGTTCCCAGTTTAATTATTGCCTTCCTGTTTCTAAATTGTGATTCCTTGTTTGGTGATGGTCTATGTTCTGCATGTGTAACTGAGATGAGGTATTCTGTTTATGTAATTCCTATTTGACATTGCCACTTGTTCTCTTTCCCCAGTATTCTCTGAAATGTATTGGTTTAATATTTGCAGTGTTGCCTTTTGATAGGTAGGGTATGGTGCTTTGTGAGTCCTGGTAATGCTGTCAGGATACGGTGGGTTTGCTATGGGTTCTAAATGGGCAGCGTTTGTAGTGGTTCCTAATGTGCCTGGCGGTTGGCACTGGATTATAGTAATGTAGAAATCTTTTAGTCTTTCTTTATCCATACACTCATTAAGAGACATGTTTACTAAAAGTTAGTGTATGGTAACATTATGCAAATAGTTATGCAAATAAGGCCACTTATGCAAATGAGGCCCCGCACTGAGTCTCCGCACATGGCCCCGCACCCCCCTTGGGCCGCCCCTGCCTAAACCCTGCTTGTATTTCAGGCAGTTCTCGTTCCAGGTATGGTTGTAGTCTCTGAATCTTGAGTAGAATCTTGCTGGCATGTGGGATCAGAGCAATTGCACTTTTAATTTCCAGTCAATCTGATCACCTTCCTTCAATATTGTATGAACACAGATCTTTTGCAGTCAGTTGGCCATGTTGTCTTTCAAATGTCCTGGCAGAGCCTTGTAAGTATGGCAACAGCCGCATTCAATTTGCTGTACTACTTCAATGGGAATGCTATCAATACCCAGTGCTTTGTTCTTGGATAATGCTTTCAATGCTGCTTTGACTACTTCTTCTTTCATCACCAATGGTTCCTGATCATAAGATACAGGTTGAGACGGCTTTTGGTGCACTTGGGTTTTTTATGGTATAATGACTCTATATTCTTTCCAACTTTTCTTGATCTTCTCAGCATCATTCAAAATGGATCCTTAAGCATCTTGTAGCATTCCAATTCAAGGCGAGAATTTTTTCTCTAATTCTCGTAGCTTTAGGAAAGTCGATCTTGTTCTTCTTCTAATAGTTTCTGATTCTATTTCCTTGCACGTGTCATTGTAGTATTTCTCCTTGTCTTATCTTGCTGTGCATTGGAAATCTCAGTTCTGTGATTGCCTCTCTTTCTCCTCTGGCTTTCGCTTCTCAGTTTCTTCGGTGATCCATTTTTGCTTTTTCACTTTTTGTAGAGACTTCTCACTTTCTTCCAGCACAATTTTCTTGATGTCATCCCATAGCTCTTCAGGTGCTCTTTCATTTGTATCCTAAACAGCAAATCAGTTTTGCAGGCAGCCTTTATTTAACAGGTTTTAAATACCGCTTTATCATTTCAATCAAAGCGGTTTACGTTGAAACTTTAAACTTGGTAATGTACATTAAACAGGGACATTGATAACTTGGATTTTTTTCTGAGGCAATGGAGGGTTAAGTGACTTGCCCAAGGCCACAAGGAGTGCTAGTAGGAATCGAACCCTGGTCTCTGGGTTCCCAAGCCAGTGTTCTGAACCATTAGGCTACTCCTCCACACCTTTAATTTCCAAAGGTACATTTTGCTACATTCGTGAGTGGCTTGATCTTTCAGCTTTAGCTTGAGTTTGAGTACTAGTAGTTGATGGATCTGTACCCCAGTCTGTTCCAGGTTTTGTCTTTTGAGCTTTTCCAATGTTGACTTCCACAGATGTCAATTTTGATTTCTGTACAATCCATTGGGTGAAGTCCATGTGTACTGTCGCCACTTGTGTTACTGGAAGAAAGTGTCTGAGAATAGATAGACTGGTAGTTGGTCTTACAGAATTCTTTCTCCAGCTTCATTTCTGTTACCAAGTCCATACTTTCCAACCACTTTGCCACATTTTTTGTTGTCAAATTTTGCGTTCCACTCACTCATGACTATCAGGATAGCCTCTTTGCATGTTCTGTCAATTTCAGCTTGTACTTGTTCATAGAACTCATCCACTTCCTCTTCTGCAACTGTTGTTGGGGCATATACCTGAATAATAGTTGTGTTGATGGCATTCCCTGTAGACAAATAGAAATTAAGCGTTCACCGATTTAATTGTAATGAAATGCAATGCAATGTAATAATGTGGAGGAGTAGCCTAATGGTTAGAGCACTGGCTTGGGAACCAAGAGACAAGGATTCAGTTCCTGCTAGCACTTCTTTTGGCTTTGGGCAAATCACTTAACGCTCCATTGCCTCACAATCCAAGATATCAGTACCCCTGTTTAATGTACATTACTATGTTTAAGTTACAATGTAAACCGCTTTGACTAAGTGATAAAGCAGTATAAAAAAACCTGTTAAGAAGAAACTTGCAAGAACTGCAATTTTATTTAATTATAAATGCAACGCTATTTCTTCTTTGCATCCGATGATCACATGGTATACTATGCTGGAGATGAAAGACAAAGTGCCTGATGCCGGTCAATTTCAGTTCACTAACACCCAGCTGATCAAGTTGTACATGTTCCATTTCATTCTTAACCACCTCCAACTTCCCTTGGTTTATGCTTCATACATTTCATGTCCCAATATGTAAGACATCTTACAGCTTCTGACTCATTTCATGCGCAGCTATATCAGCAGTTAGATGTCCTGAGGGCTTTGATCCAATCACATTATAAATGCTGGCTTTGCTCTGAAGTCTTCAATTCATCCCTATTAGCTAGTTGAGTGCCTTTGTACCCGGGGGTCTCATCTTCCAGCACTATAGTGCAACTTGTTTTGTTGTGACTATCTATTGGGTTTTCGTGGCAAGATACAGAAGTAGATTGCCAGGCCTTTCTTCATGCAGGTAATGTTAGTGGTGGTGGTGTTGCAACAATGTGATCCTCTGCTGCCAACACTGTCCCATTCTGCTGCTGCTCAGATGGGTGGTTTGTCTTAGTCTGGCACCTCAGCTGAGACCTGTCCATCTTGGGAGACCCTGCCAGTAGTTATGCTACCAATAGCTTAGCTCTCAGCATCACTGCACACAAGCCCTCAGGGCACAACAAGCTGCAAACCAAGTGAGGGTTATAATGTGTATATATTTATATTACACTCTGAGAGGCAATGGTTTAAGTGGTCCGACTAAAAATCTTTCAGTGTTAAAAATAATGAAAATGTTTGGCAACATGAGAACCCAGAGTCTTACTTATGAAATTTGTCCATGCTGAATGTAGTAATGTTGAATTCGCCAAAACTTATTTGAGGATTCTTTATAGGAGTCCTATATAGAATCCTCAAATGAAAAACGCATATCAAGTCTCCAGTTGTCCATTCCTCACTAAGTCCAAAGACCTTTACTCTTTTCTCATTCTTAATCTTTCTGCTGCTTTTGATACTGTTGACCATCTCCTCCTCCTTGACACTTTATCCTCTCTTGGTTTTAGGGGCCCTGTACTGTCTGGTTTTATTTATTTATTTGTTTCTTCTATACTGCCCCTTCCAGAGATCAGGAGCAGTTTACAATTAACAGAATGTAAACCGAACAATTCACATGGAACAATAGTTTAACTAACTATTTACAGGAACATGTCTTACAAATCAAATTTTGTAAGACATGGTTCTTTTATCTCTCCAATTGCTCTTTCAGTGTTTGTTCTGGAGGTTCCTCCTGTACTGCTATCCTTCTCTGTTGGTGTACCCCAGGGGTCTGTTCTTGGCCCTCCTCCTTTTTTCTCTCTCTATACCCAGTCCCTTGGTTCCCTTATTCCTTCCAATGACTTTAGTATCATTTTTATGCTGATGACTCTTAAATCTGTTTACACCCGACATCTCTCCTTGCTCCAAACTCTTATCTCTACTTGCTTATCTGACATCGCTGCCTGGATGTTTCACTGCCACCTAAAATTGAATATGGCTAAAACTGAACAACTTATTTTTCCACCTAAGCCCTCTCCCCACTTCCTCCTTTCTCTATCACTGACAATACTCTTCATCCTGTTCCCTTGGTCCGCAACCTTGGGGTCATTTTTGACGCCTCCCTTTCCTTTTCCACGCATATTCAACATCTAGCTAAAACATGTCATTTCTTTCTCTACTAACAATAACGTATATAGTCACCTTATAGAGCTTAATTCACGCAAGTAATTAAAATGCACTTTTACAGCTCCACCCTTCACCACCAAGTTCAGATTGTTCTGTTCCTATAGTAAAAACCCCCTTGGTGACAACGAGGTCTCAGACTCTCTTCAGGCTAAAAATCCAACCGGACTTGCTGGACTGGACTGCCGTGATTTGCATCAATGACCTCACCCTTGTGTCACCTTAGTGAGTTTTCTTTATATTTGTATATTTTTATATATTTTTTTATATTTTTCATTCTTTTTATATTACTTCAACTACTGGCAATCTGTTCACTGATCATTCAACTGCTGCTTTGACGTTCCAATCAATATTTACAACTCATTCAACAGTCCCGTAAAATTTGCACAGAAAACCAGATGATCCGCTGTCAAACTGACTTCTTCCTAAACCAGCATTAAAGCAAAATAGTTTGTTAAAAGGCAGCTCTTATCTGGTAATGAATGGTATGTCCAAAGTGCTGTTGTTTTTTCACTGTTGATGTTCCCAGTTACATTTATTTTTATTTATTTATTTATTTAACAGTTCTTCTATACCGCTCTATTTTAGATCAGAGCGGTTTACATTTAACATCAACTATACAACACAGGCACTCTGAGTTGTATTTACAATAAACAGGGAGATCAACTTGGAAGTAACTGGGGGAACTATATACATTGTATTTACGCTGTTATCTGTTTTCAGGCAGATCCTATCTACATCTTATTTACACTGGGAGTCTAAATTCTATTTCTGGGAGTACTTCTGAGGGATAAGTTGATTATCCTTTTTCATACTGAATCTGATTGTTTAGGTGTAGTGAGTGATTGTCTGAGGGTTCACATGTATGATTACTAAGGCTGGATTCGGGGTAGTATGTAGTGAACAGGTGCTGCTTTAATGCCTTCCTGAAGTGGGTTAGGTACGAGATGTTTCGTATAAAGGTGGGGAGGGCATTCCATGCTCTAGGTGCATAAATCGTAAAGGCCCTATTTATTGTTGCTTTTGTGCATTTCGTTATTACTTTTGGGACCTCTAGGGTGTTTTGCATCGTGGATCTTCTGTTTCTGTTCTGTGGTACTTTATGTATCATCTTGCTGATAGCTGTGGGGGTCAGGGTGTTTAAGGCTTTGAAGGTTAATGTTAGAACTTTGTGGAGGGTTCTTGCTTGAACCGGTAACCAATGGAGGTTCATCAGTACTGGTGTTATGTGCTCTCTCCGTGAAGCCCCTGTTAGTACTCTTGCAGCGGTGTTCATTGCGAGCTGGAGCGGAGCTAGCGTTGTTTGAGGGAGACCATGTAGAATTATGTTGGCGTAGTCGAAATGTGGTAATATTAATGCCTGATAGATCGATCGGTAGTCGCTGAAGTCGAGTAGTGGTCGGAGATGTTTTAAGGTCCTTATTTTCATGTATACTGTTTTTACTATGTTTTTTATGTGGGTTTTCAGCTCCAGTTGTTGGTCCAGTGTAACGCCAAGGTAGCGGATTGTGGGTTTGGTTTTCAGTTCTGTGTTGCCGATTTTTAAAGAGGGTGGAGGGGTGAAGTCCTGGTTCCTTGAGATGAAAAGGACATCTGTTTTGCTGTAGTTGATTCTCAAGTTTTGTGTGTTGAACCATTCTGCTACTGCCTCAAAACATCTTGTTAGAGGGGAGAGGTCTGGTTGGTTGGTCCTGAATGGGATGTATAGCAGGATATCATCCGCGTATGCTAGACAGTTGACCTTGAATGAACGTGCTATAGCGCATATGGGCTGCATATAGATGTTAAACATCAATGCAGATAGTGACGAACCCTGTGGTACACCCTGGCTTTGTAGAAACGGTTCAGAGGTTGTGGATCCAGACCTTACGTGTTGCCATCTATTAGTCAAGTATGACTTGCACCATTTTAGAGCTGTTCCCTGAATTCCTTTCTCACTGAGGCGTTGTATGAGGATCTCGTGGCTCACCGAGTCAAAGGCCGCTGCAATGTCAAGGAATATGAGGGCGAATCCTTGATGAATTTTGTCGATTCCAGAGATTAGGTGGTCAAATAGGGTGACGAGGAGGGTTTCCACCCCATGTGCTTCTCTGAACCCATGCTGGGAAGGATCCAGTGGGGCTTCAGTATCAATATGCTGTTGGATTTGGCGCTGTACTAACTTTTCGATTACTTTGGCAAGCATGGGGATACTTGAAATTGGTCTGTATGATTCAACTTTCGTTGGGTCCAGCTTGTTATTTTTCAGCAGTGGTCTGATTGATGTTTGTTTCAGACTTTGTGGGAACGATCCGGTTGTAAGGGATTGGTTTATTAATTCGCTTAGATATTGGCTTAAGTCACATCGTAACTCCTTTATCCATCGAGCTGGGCATGGGTCGTTGGGCGCGGTAGTGGGGTTGATTGCGGCTATAGTGTCTTCGATCTCTCTGCGTGATATTTTGTCAAATTTGGATAGTGGTGCTGGTTGGTGCAAATTATGTTGAGAGATGTTGTCCGCGGAGCTCGATGTAGCATCATCCTGGATCACTTCAGGTTGTAGGTAGTTGTTTGAGGTTGTAGTAGTCTGGATCATTTTTGACTGTAGGTAGTTGGAGTATGCCTGGGGGTGTGGCATATGAGATTGGTCTGCGGGAGGTTCTTTTATGAGAGATTTCACTATATTGAAGAGGTCGTGGGGTTTGTTTAGTGACCGCTTCAAGATGTTGGAATGATATTGTTTCCGCTGCTTTGTTAGTTCGTCACGGTGTGCTCTTAGGTGAGCGATGTAAGTATTTTGTGCTTCAGTAGAGCGAGCCCGACGCCATCTTCTCTCGAGCCTGCGCAGGCACTGGAGTGAAGCTCGGAGGTCTTTGGTATACCATGGTGCGTGTTCTCGTTTCTTTGTTGTTTTATGTGTGGCTGGTATGCATGCGATGGTCTTGAGGCTCTCATCCCAGGTGGACACCAAAGCATCTAGGTCGTGTGGTACATTGTCGAGGAGTGGGAGGATCTTCCCTCGAATCTCTTCTTTATCAAAGGGACGGAAGCGCTTCAACGAGGTTTCGTGGACAGCGTTGGTTTTTTTGAAGTTTTGATTGTATGTGTTAATAGGTATCTGGAATTTGATCAGGCTATGGTCAGACCATGGTACAGGAGTTATGGTTGTTAGCATTGGTTGGGTCGTATCCTTATCTGTCTGTGGGGCAAATATCAAGTCAAGTTTGTTTCCCTTGACGTGAGTGGGACTATCAACTAGCTGATCGTAGCCTAGCTCTTGTAGCGCTTCTAGGAAGGCAGAGGCTTGGGATTCCTGTAGAGTAGGCAGGTTAAAGTCGCCTAGGATCCAGTTTTGGGATCGTGGTCTGTTTGAGTGGCAGGCGAGGCCAATTATTGTTGCCAGATCCTCTGAAGATGGTGTTGGCGCTCGATACAGTAGGTTGATCGTGCAGGTATCATTTGTTATAGTGAGGGAGTCCAGGTGGGCTGTGCTAGTTGCATTGCACAACTGGAAGCCTAGGCAAGTTTTGACCAGGATGAGTGTTCCGCCTCCTCTCTGGTTGGTTCTATGGCATGCATGGACTGAAAATCCTGTGGGTAACATCTGGTTTATGATTGCATTGTCGCATTCTGATAGCCAAGTCTCTGTGATCATGATGATGTCAAGATCATGGGTCGTGACCAGGTCGGTAATTATTGGCCATTTAGTGCGTATTGACCTTGCGTTGATAAGTGCACACTTCAGGGCATGATGGTGCTGCTGCTGACGGTCCAAATGTGACTTCTTGATGTGTTGAAGTGGGATGTGTAATAAATGTGAGTAAGGCGTGTCGTTGGGTTCTCTTGGGGGTTGTTGGTGATTCTCCGTCCATCTTTTTCCATCACTGCGGAGTATTGGGATGTGGTTGGTGCTTGTGTGAAAGGCATGGGATGTAAGGGGGAGCCAGGTGGCTAGGTGTAGACATGCCAGGGCTAGTAATGGATGCATCTTGTGGACGTCTTTGTGGATATTATGTGATCTGTTTGTTGTTGGGTAGTTAGTGGGACCGGTGTTGACTACTGTGCTTGCTATCAGTGGTGTATAAACTCACTGCCTGACCATGAGTAGATATTTGGGACAATGTGACAGTATACAAGACAAGAAACAGTACAGTAGCGATCAAACAATGAGGCAATATGTCAGTCAGCAGGTAATGAGACAATGTAACACTCAGCAAATAACGAGACAGTGACCATGGAACAATGTAGCAATCAGTAAGTCATGAGACAATGTTGCAATATCCTGCCTGCAATGGCTACTATGAGTGTAATGGGCTGCCGTTATTAAGGTTAGAAGGGATCAATGTTACAGTGTTCTGATCGCAGTGTTAGTTAATACAACCTAGGCATAGCAACATTGGTTACAGAAAACGGAATACAATGGTGGTTATCTAGAGTATATATATACTTGCAAGATAATGTAATGGGCTGCCGTTGTAGGATAGACAGATATCCGGTGCAGAATCCCTTTATCTTTTGTTAGGCTCTGTTAAGGAGTGTTCAGTCTTTGTCGATTGGGATGTTCTCAGTGCTGCTTTGTTGTTGCAGGTTTCCCGGGCCTCGCGTGTATCAATGTCTTAGGTAGGTTAGAACGGCTTCTCCGTTGGTAGGGATTGTGCGGAGTGCCCCGCCTAAGGGCCACGCCAAAGGGCCCTCTGGCGAGGCCCTCAGGCGCGGGCCCGACCAGGCGCGGGCCTGCCCGACGGCGGTTTTCTTTAATTGAGCCTGCTGCTCCTCCCCCTCCCACAACCCCGATTGGGTTGGAGGTGTTTCGCGGGAGGGCAGGCTGGCCGGGTCGGCGTCCCCGATCAGGGGAAGAAGAAGAGGGAAGATGGTGCCTCTTCCCGCCCGACGGCGGTTCTCTTTAATTGAGCCTGCTGCTCCTCCCCCTCCCACAACCCCGATTGGGTTGGAGGTGTTTCGCGGGAGGGCAGGCTGGCCGGGTCGGCGTCCCCGATCAGGGGAAGAAGAAGAGGGAAGATGGTGCCTCTTCCCGCCCGACGGCGGTTCTCTTTAATTGAGCCTGCTGCTCCTCCCCCTCCCACAACCCCGATCACATAGCTGGTGATCCCACGTAGCAAATGTTCCCGACGTCCAACCAAAGCACTGTAACGTTTCACTATTCGTTTCCTCAGGGGGAAGGACCACTAGAAGTTTAAGACATGCCGTGCATACTAAACAGACTGCAAATAAAACAGAATAAACTGGCTTCTTATATCCAAACTTTCATTGAAAGGTTCATTCGTTCTTCAACAATTTTAGAATCATTCTTTGAAGCTACGTCTAAAGGCTTACCTCTCCGCAATCTTACACATAGTGCTCTTGTCAGTTGCTCAAAACACGCCGTGCATGCGGAGTGCTACTGACCATAGCTTTTTCACCACCTACTAATCAGCCAAAACAGTGGTGCAGGTGATTTCTCTTTAGCACATGTGCCAATCTATTTGGAGATTCAGACCCATTGGGTGTACTGTTTGTAAAATAAAGATCCATTTTTGTTCCCGAAAAACCAATTGCTGTTCCTTTGAACATTCCCCCACTCCTGTAACTATGGATTCAATGCAGAAACATCGGAGGTCCTCAAAAGCATGTTTCATTTGAAGACAATGTTCAACCATAGGGGCCTCCCTTCTCTGACATTTCAGTCTGCTCCGATGTTCCTGCATCCTAACATAAAAAGGACGAATCGTTTTGCCAACATAGAGTAGCTGACAAGGGCATTGTATCCCATATACTACATATGTAGACTGGCAGGTGGTATAGCTCTTCAAAAATACTCTTTATCTTTATGATTAAACGAGGAAATTTCCAAGGTGATAGAGCAAATGGAACAGTTTCCACATTTAAAATGACCTTTTAATGCTAGGTTGTGTTAATGCTATCGGTGACCGCAACACCGCCGGGATAAGAATTTCTTTTAGATTACGATGTCTTCTCCAAACACATCGGATGGATTGTTCAACAAGCTTTGATGAACAGGGGAGACCTATCGGAGCCTTTACAAGTATTTTTGGGACAACTGTTAGATCTCCATATTCTCCTTTGAGCCATAAAATTCAGAAATGTCTTTTTAAAATTTTCTGAATTTTATGGCTCAAAGGAGAATATGGAGTTATTAAATTAACAGAACTATCCTTGATAAGAGATTTTGATGAGGGGATAAGTAAAGGCTCCCGATGATTATATAATGCTGTTTTATATGCTTGAGACACCACAGAACGAGGATATCCTCTTGCCAGAAATTTTTCTTTCAAAGAATCAGCCTGTTTCTTATATTCCGAAGTCTTGGAGCAGTTTCTGCGGTAGCGAAGAAATTGTGAAAAAGGAAGGCTGCTATTAAGGTTTTGAGGGTGGGCACTAGAATAATGTAACAATGAGTTACGATCCGTAGACTTACAAAACACTGAAGTAATCCATGAATCTTGTCCCCTCATTACACGAACATCCAAATAAGTGATACTGATGTCATTAAATACGTATGTAAACGTGATGTTCTCATCGCGTCCATTCAACCAGGTTACAAAGCCATTTAATTCCACCTCCGAACTTTCCCAAAACATAAAGACGTCGTCTATATATCGACGCCATAGTTTAATGTGTTTATTGGGATTAGATGTAAATATCCAGTGTTTCTCAAAACTATCCATATACAGATTTGCAATAGTCAGGGCGCACGTAGTGCCCATTGCCACACCTGAAATTTGATGATAAATTTTTCTTTCAAAAATAAAGTGATTTTTATATAAGGTAAGATCTAACAGTTGTCCCAAAAATACTTGTAAAGGCTCCGATAGGTCTCCCCTGTTCATCAAAGCTTGTTGAACAATCCATCCGATGTGTTTGGAGAAGACATCGTAATCTAAAAGAAATTCTTATCCCGGCGGTGTTGCGGTCACCGATAGCATTAACACAACCTAGCATTAAAAGGTCATTTTAAATGTGGAAACTGTTCCATTTGCTCTATCACCTTGGAAATTTCCTCGTTTAATCATAAAGATAAAGAGTATTTTTGAAGAGCTATACCACCTGCCAGTCTACATATGTAGTATATGGGATACAATGCCCTTGTCAGCTACTCTATGTTGGCAAAACGATTCGTCCTTTTTATGTTAGGATGCAGGAACATCGGAGCAGACTGAAATGTCAGAGAAGGGAGGCCCCTATGGTTGAACATTGTCTTCAAATGAAACATGCTTTTGAGGACCTCCGATGTTTCTGCATTGAATCCATAGTTACAGGAGTGGGGAATGTTCAAAGGAACAGCAATTGGTTTTTCGGGAACAAAAATGGATCTTTATTTTACAAACAGTACACCCAATGGGTCTGAATCTCCAAATAGATTGGCACATGTGCTAAAGAGAAATCACCTGCACCACTGTTTTGGCTGATTTTAGTAGGTGGTGAAAAAGCTATGGTCAGTAGCACTCCGCATGCGCGGCGTGTTTTGAGCAACTGACAAGAGCACTATGTGTAAGATTGCGGAGAGGTAAGCCTTTAGACGTAGCTTCAGAGAATGATTCTAAAATTGTTGAAGAACGAATGAACCTTTCAATGAAAGTTTGGATATAAGAAGCCAGTTTATTCTGTTTTATTTGCAGTCTGTTTAGTATGCACGGCATGTCTTAAACTTCTAGTGGTCCTTCCCCCTGAGGAAACGAATAGTGAAACGTTACAGCGCTTTGGTTGGACGTCGGGAACATTTGCTACGTGGGATCACCAGCTATGTAACTGGGAACATCAACAGTGAAAAAACAACAGCACTGTGGACATACCATTCATTACCAGATAAGAGCTGCCTTTTAACAAACTATTTTGCTTTAATGCTGGTTTAGGAAGAAGTCAGTTTGACAGCGGATCATCTGGTTTTCTGTGCAAATTTTACGGGACTGTTGAATGAGTTGTAAATATTGATTGGAACGTCAAAGCAGCAGTTGAATGATCAGTGAACAGATTGCCAGTAGTTGAAGTAATATAAAAAGAATGAAAAATATAAAAAAATA
The DNA here is from genome assembly GCA_033557465.1 of Ichthyophis bannanicus. NCBI lineage: Eukaryota > Metazoa > Chordata > Amphibia > Gymnophiona > Ichthyophiidae > Ichthyophis > Ichthyophis bannanicus. Next base: position 211,424,430 of record CM066034.1, read on the forward strand.
TATAAAAATATACAAATATAAAAAAAACTCACTAAGGTGACACAAGGGTGAGGTCATTGATGCAAATCACGGCAGTCCAGTCCGGCAAGTCCGGTTGGATTTTTAGCCTGAAGAGAGTCTGAGACCTCGTTGTCACCAAGGGGGATTTTACTATTGGAACAGAACAATCTGAACTTGGTGGTGAAGGGTGGAGCTGTAAAAGTGCATTTTAATTTCTTTCTCTACAACATTAACGAAATTTGTATTTCCCTCTCTGAACACACTACTAAGGCTCATGTTCACTCTTTGGTCACCTTGCTTCTTGACTATTGCAACCTCCTTCTTGCTGGTCTCTCCGTATCTTCTCTCTCCTCTTCAATCTATCCAGAACTCTGCTGCATGCTAATTTTCCACCAGCCCCGATACTCATATAATCTCTCTTCTAAGATCAGTTCACTGGCTCCCCTCTGTTTCTTTATCTATTTCAAATTTCTAACATAAATGCATTCATTCTACTGCCCCTCATTACCTTGCCTCTCTTCTCTCTCCCCTGTCCCTACACCCCTCCTCATGAACTCCACTCCTCCTCTGGCTTTCTCTATTTCCCCCCCCCCCCCCTTTTTTTTTTTTTTTCCTTCTGCAAATTCCAGACTTCGATCTTTTCACCTTGCTGCTCCTTATGCGTTGAACAAACTTCCCCTAGCTTTATGTCAAGTCTTTCTCCCCCTCTTCAAATCCATGCTAAAGGCTTACCTCTTTGAAGCCACATTTGGATCCTAATCCCGTGTTCTCCTTGTGTCTCCTTTCCTATTTGAACCTCCTTGTTTCTCTTGTATTCTGCCTGTCTTGATTAGATTGTAAGCTCTATGAACAGGGACTGTCGTCTTTATATGTTTGTACAGCGCTGCGTACGCCTTGTAGCGCTATATAAATGATTAGTAGTAGTAGAGAGTAACTTCATAGGATATCAAAATGCTTTAACTTGTCATAAGATGTCCGAGTTACCTAGTGCAATATGAAGGCACTATAAAGAGAAAAAGCTCTTCACTTTTCCTCCCTGCCACTGTTTTTGGTTTTAATCATACAAAAAGATGCGGGTCCAATTTATAGAGTAATCCAAATATATCACACACTAGAAAAATATTACTCCAAAATCAACAAACTAACTCAGAAAAATGGGAGGGTTTTAAATTCAAAAAATATATTTCAACGCTCGGAAAGGGTCTCAGACTAGTCAGCTGCCATACTATGGATATTGAATTCTCAAAATATCTAATGGCGCCTGTTGGCATCAATGACTCTTTTCCAGCTTGACTTTTTCAAATAATGTCAACACCCTCTCCCAACGGTGCTTTTGATGCCAACAGGCGCCGTTGGATATTTTGAGAATTCAGTATCCATAGTATGGCAGCCGACTAGTCTGAGACCCTTTCCGAGCGTTGAAATATATTTTTTTGAATTTAAAACCCTCCCATTTTTCTGAGTTAGTTTGTTGATTTTGGAGTAATATTTTTCTACTGTTTTTGGTTTGGCATGGGGAAAAGATGAATGGCACCTCTTCAAATCATGTTCTCCTTTTTTCCACCAGAGGCCTAACTGCTATTCAAAACAGACACCCAGCCCTGGATTGCAGAGGAGCATGCACCTCTGGACATAACTGCTTATCTTCTCCCACTACCTACGAGAGAAGATGGATGGGCTGGGTGGGGCAGGGCAAAGTATTTTGGAATTTGGTATTGGGATCTGATGGGATATCCAGGATGAGGAAGAGCAAGGAGGAAATCCTCTCTGATCTTGCTGCACTTTTTCCCATATAGATACCTGAGCTCCTCCACCCATAATTTAAAAAAAAAAATAAAAAAAATTCCATATTGTCCTTCTAGAACAGTCCAGACAAGTGGCTTGTGTTCTCCCTATGTGCAGGAAACAGTAGAAAACCCACACACCATGCCAGTGGTCCACTCCAATTTGCATCCTAGGAGGGACTGAATCGGGAGCCTCCAACAAGGGCAGTGATGAGGTCAAGCCTTGGTACTCTACACCTGAGAGCTCCAGGCCGAAATCTTGTGCCGGGCTCAGCTCTCCTCCCTATTGCAGTACTGCGTCTGAAGGTGGTTGGCAGGCAGATCCCTCTGAGAGCCTTCTGCAATCTTTGGGAGAGAGCAGGGGAGGGGGTATTGAGGTTGTGTGAGGCAGTTTTACTCTACTCTTCCAGATCCTTCCAATTTTTTGGCTGCTCAACAGGCTCTTTCCAGGGTGAGAGCATGGTGCTGAACCCATTTTTCCCTTCTCCTATGGCTACTGAAAAGACAGCAGTCTAGTGGAGCACCCCATGTCATGCTCTAGTGAGAGATTAACCCTCAGGCTGTCGTTTACAAGCGTTTTTAAATCCATATTTTCCTCTCAAATCTTCAGATTTTTTTCAGAGGAAAAACCTTTTACACCATCTACTGGAGACAAATACTAAAGGGACTTCTGGTGGCCAAGGTGTATAGAGGCATGGAAGCGATGTCTTTGAAACCTGGGCTTTTCATTGGTTCTTTGTCTCCACCAATCTTCTGGTAGAGAAACGCAACTTGCTTGTCTGGACTGGTCTAGCAGGACTCCAGGAAAGGACATTAACTAACTGGTAAGTAAAATGTCACCTTTCACTTACACAGCATGTTTTTTTGGAGAACTTTGATGCAAAATTTAGCAATTTCAAACACTGACAATTTCATGAACTTTGTTTCAGAATTTACCCCAGGCTTTTTCAGGAAATTGTGCATATATCCAAGTCCATACCGCTAACTCCTTATCTCCCAGCATAATCTCATAATGTCCACTTGTAAATGGTAAACATGTCTCAACCTACTACAGTTATACTGTACTTATCATGCACATAATGGTTATAATCTCTACTGTACTCCGCACACCCATGGGATACCATAAAACAAAACAGCTCTGTTGGAGGTAGCCTATCTCACTCTCAGCGCCGGCTCTTTGGAACTCCCTCCCGGATGAACTAAGAGCCCTAAACGACATCAAGGACTTACGCAAATCCAATAAGACCCTCCTGTTCATGGAATACTATGATCAAGTAATATACACCCCACCGGCACGCATAAATGAGAACTAGGAACCATTTGACTAAAGTGTATATGTATGTCTTGTTGCTCCTCCCCTCTCGTTCAGTGTAGACCCACTAATGTGTTGTCAACCACTTTGAAGGATAAAGTGGTATACAAAACTAGTTATAGTTACCAAGGTTACCTGTATTATAGTTAGTTATGCCTGTTCATGTATAACATTAGTTAAATGTAAACCGCTTTATATATTTCTTTGTTTTTCATGGTTATCAATCGCTATCACCACTATATAATTATATTTAACAAGTTCTATGAAGTGCTTATTAATAGGTAATTAATGTCTTTCATAACTAAGACTTTTTAATCTTTGCTTAGGTGTACCTTGTGAAGTATGCTGTGCTTAGTGCTTCTATGAAGTGCATCTCGCTAGCTGGGCCATATTTAGATGTTTAGACTTGTTTAGCAGGATAAGGAAGAAGAAATTTACAAATCTGATTTTCTTTCTTTGAATCCTGCTAGACCAGTCCTGGACCTGCCTCAGTCTATTCCTACAGGTTTAGAAGTCTTGCTGCCTTTTGATAGTATTGTCAGCCTGATGCAGAGTTAATTATGGTAAGAGAGCCAAATATTTGTTCCAATATGATTTGGTTATTGACCTTTATAGTTGCTGAGGTTTTTTTCTCAGTTTTTCAGCCTTACTACTTGGGACGTGTCATACTGGCTTCTCTCAGTGCTGCATCAGAAGATAATTATAAGATAATGTATGTACGTTTTTCCATTCTAAAAATGTCTTTTGCCAGCATCCTAGACCATTCCTAGAGGATCTCCATTGCAAGTAAGGAACTTCTGTGCCTCTTGAATACAAACTCTCTGCCTGAGAGCTCTTAAAAGGGGCTTTTTTTTCCATTTATAATAGCTAAATATTTTGGCTGCATTACCTAGTGATATTGCAAAAGGGATATTTTTGTGTTCTTAGGCAAAGCTTTTTTTCTGCTGCTATAGTTTTGTGTGTGTTTGGGGGTTTTTCTTCTTCTCCTCTAACCTTTTCAGATTCAAAGAGGTAGGCAAGCTCTTTTTTTAAGTCACTGCCCTCCTCGGTGGTTAGTATTCTTAATGAGCTTGCTTAAGAGCCAGATAGCTGAGTATTGTATAAAGGTCTACATTGCCCTGCAAGTACTGCCATAAGGCATATGGGGAGAGGCTTAAAGATCTCAATATGTATACGTTCGAGGAAAGGCAGGAGTGAAGAAATACGATAGAGATGTTTAAATACCTCCATGGCATAAATGCACAGGAGGAGTCTTTCAGTTGAAAGAAAGCTCTGTAATGAGGGGCAATAAGATGAAGGTGAAAGGAGAGAAACTCAAGAGTAATATGCAGAAAAGTTTCTTCATAGAAAGAGTGGTAGATGCACGGAATAGTCTCTCAGTGGAGGTAGAAGAGACCAGCATAGTAAATGAATTCAAGAAAGCATGGGACAAACAGAAGATCCCTAAAGGGGGGAAAAAGGAGACAATAGTAGATTGTATCATAGGGCAGACTGGATAGGCCATATGGTCTTTTCTGTTATCATGTTTCTATCTGCACCAGTATATTTTGTTTATCTGCCCTTTTTCCTCCCACACATGCTTGCCATCGCTGAATGCATTTATAATAACTGCAAAATCTGTGTAACCCTCCTTTTGTTATAAAGCTCTGCATGCACTCTGTGGCCGTGTGAAGGGCTAGACTTACTAAAGTGTGCTACTATATTAGTATGCCCCATGCCATTAATGTGCATTATTAGTAAATAGGTCCCATTGCATAAAATTGGAAGTTGCAGTAAATAACGCCCATTAATGCATGTTAGTGCTTGGTTATGTAGTAGTGCCATTTAGTAAATCTAGTCCTCAGTCCTTTAATTCCCCTAAATCTCTGTATAAATCACCACTAGTAATAGACATTTATATGCATCAATAAAATGGGAGGGTCTATGGTCCTACAAAAATTCTACAAATTACCAAACTATTAATTTAGGCACACGTTTTACAAAATACATCTATTAGAAAAATTCATTCCATATGTCAAGCAATTAAATGAAGTTCCTGTTTCCCATCTTACAAATCTATACATATTAATAATAATAATGACCTACATACTGCACATATATTGAACAATATCAGTTGTACCCCCCAAAGAACCATCCCCGATATGTCATGTTTAGCTGTCCATGAGCTGCCTCAAGAAATATTAATAATTTAATCTCAAGCTTATCAACCTTAATGAGTCAGTTGTACAACCTACAAAACAGATGATTTAGATAATAGTATAGAGTAGCTACTCACCTGTAACAGGTGTTCTCCAGGAGCAGCAGGAATCAGTCCTCACATATGGGTGATGTCGGTGCTGACGGAGCCCCCATGCAGAGCATTTCCCCAGCTTTCAAAGAAAGCCTTTGGGAATGCAGCATGCATGCGTGGTCCCCTTCCCGCCCAAGGGTGCCATCTTGCTCAGTCTGATGACATAGTTAAAAGACAGCAAAAAGAAAATGAATTATATGACTGCAACTCCAAGGGGAAGAGGGAAGGTTGTGAGGACTGATTCCTGCTGCTCCTGGAGAACACCTGTTACAGGTGAGTAACAACCCTTTCTCCAGGACCAAGCAGGAAGTCGGTCCTCATATATGGGACTCCTCGGCTTAAGGCTACCGGGGACCCAAAGCTGAAAAATAAGCTCCCTCTAGAGCCTCAGCATGTGTGAAAAGAATCTTCTCTGATAACGCCCCCGAACAGTAGCCCAACACCAGGGCTGGAGAGTAGGAGTTGCCTATACCTTAAAGAGATTACAGAGTACCGCCTGCCCGAAAGCACTGACCCTGCGGGACTCCCTCTCGAGGCAGTAGTGGGCCGCAAAAGTCTGGCTTGAAGAGCAAATAGCGGCTCGGCAGATGTCTGCCAACGGAACAGAGCGGAGATGAGCCACTAACGCAGCCTTCGCCCTGACACGGTGGGCTGTGACTCGACCCTGCAAGGAGAGGCCGGCTGCCCTATACGCCCAGGCTATACAGTCTGCCACCCAGATGGACAAGGTACGCTTGGAGACAGGCAACCCCAGCTTATTAGGTTCAAAAGATACAAAGAGCTGCACAGCCCTTCGGTGTCCCTGTGTACGGTCAAGGTAGAACAACAACGCCCTCCTACAGTCCAGGGTATGCAAGACCATCTCAGCCCAGCTGGCATGAGGCCTGGGAAAGAAAGTCTGAAGAACCACCTCCTGATTGAGGTGGAAGGAGGAGACCACCTTTGGAAGGAACTTAGGGTGAGTCCGTAAGACTACTCTGTTCCTATAGAACCTAGTGTATGGTGCGTCTGACACCGGGGCTTGAAGCTCGCTCACTGGCCTTGCTGAGGTAAGAGCTACCAAAAACAACGCTTACCAGGAGAGAATGCGCAAAGGACAAGTAGCCATAGGCTCAAATGGTGGGCAAGTAAGCTGTTGCAAGACCACATTCAAATCCCACTCAGGGGTAGGTGGACGAACTAGAGACTTAAGCAAAAGTAGGCCTCTGAGGAAGCGAGCCACCAAAGGGTGGCTTGAGGGAGACTGACCCTCCACCTGTGAGTGGTGCACTGAGAGAGCACTGAGATGGACCCTAACAGAGTTGGATTTAAGGCCCAGGTTGGACAGGTGAAGCAAATATTGCAGCACCACTGGTACCAGGCATGAGAGAGGATCTTCCTTGTGTTGAGCACACCAGGTGGAGAACCTACGCCACTTGAGGGCATAAGACTTCCGGGTGGACTGCCTCCTAGAGGCCAAGACCACGTCCTCCACCTCCCTATGCAGCAGTAAGGGTGCTAGAACTACCCTCTCAGCAGCCAGGCCATCAGATTGAGGGACTGGAGGTTGGGGTGTAAGAGAGATCCCTGCTCCTGAGATAGGAGATCAGGCTGCATCCCCAGAGGAAGAGGAGTGTCCACCGCTAGTTGCAACAGAAGTGGGAACCACGGTTGCCTGGGCCATCTGGGGGCTACCAGGATCACCGAGGCCTTGTCCCGGATTACTTTGAACAGTGTCTTGGGCACTAGAGGCGTGGGAGGAAACGCATATAGGAGGCCTGTAGACCACGGAATGAGAAACGCATCCGCTACTACTCTGAGAGGATGCGGTTGTCTGGAGCAGAACCTAGGCAGTTGACGGTTCACTGGACTGGCAAAGAGATCTATGGTCGGAAGACCCCATCGTAGGAAGATCTGTTGAACCACCAGAGGATTCAACTGCCATTCTTGTGGCTGTAGAATCCTGCTCAATCTGTCTGCCAGGTAATTCTCTTGTCCAGGGAGATAGACCACCTTGAGAGGTATGCCATGATTGACTGCCCAGGAGCACAGGTCCTGTGCTTTCTGACAGAGGTCGGGACCCTGTGCCCCCCTGTTTGTTCACATAGAACATAGCCACTTGATTGTCCGTCTGAACTAAGATAGACCGGTGAGAGAGGACATGAGAGAAAGTCTGCAGGGCTAAGCGGATAGCTCTCAGTTCCAAGAGACTGATCTGCTGTGTGGCCTCCCAAGGAGACCACAGGCCCTGAGTGCATGCTCCTTGGCAAGGTGCACCCCAACCTTGAAGAGAAGCATCGGTTGTCAGCACTTGTGAGTGTGGAGGTGCTTGAAAAGGCACTCCTTGCATCAGATTCGGAAGATGAAGCCACTACTGCAGAGAAGACACGAGTAGCTTGGATACCTTCACTTTGTCCTTCAGGCTTCCTGTGGCCTGCAGCCACTGAGTCCTGAGGTCCCACTGAGCTGGCCTCATGTGCAGACGGGCATTTGAAGCTACATGGACCGTGCATGCCATGTGGCCTAAGAGCCGCAGGAATTGTCTGGCGGAGACCCGAGAATTGCTGCGGAACTGTCTGGCCAAATTCATCAGTCTGTGGGCCCAGTCCACAGGTAAAAAAGCCTTTGCCTGAAGGGTGTCCAGTCTTGCTCCTATGAACTCCATGTTCTGTGAAGGACACAAAGTGGACTTTGCAAAGTTTATGACAAACCCCAGATGCTGGAGAAGAGAGAGAGAGTGCGGAGGGTGGCTTGATTTGGTCTCCTGTGGAGACTGACCCCTGATGAGCCATTCATCCAGGTATGGAAAGACAGAGTCCTTGAACCCTGAAGTAGGCCGCCACCACCGCCAGGCACTTGGTGAAAACCCTGGGGGCGGAGGTTAGGCCAAAAGGGAGTATCCTGTACTGAAAATGGTTTCCTCCCACCACAAATCTGAGATATTGTCTGTGGTCTGCATGAATAAAGATGTGAGTATAAGCATCCTTTAGGTCTAAGGAGCATAGCCAATCTCCCTGCTGGAGGTACGGCAGCAGTATCCCAAGGGTAAGCATCTTGAACTTTTCCCTCTCCAGGAACCTGTTTAGATTTTGCAAGTCTAGGATGGACCTGAAGCCTCCTGTCCTTTTTTGGTACCAGAAAGTACCTGGAGTAGAAGCCTTGACCTCTCAGGTGGTGGGGCATCAGTTCCACCGCCTGTTCCTTTAGAAGACTTGCTAATTCCTGCAGGAGTACGGTCCTGTGCAGAGGGGGTCTTGGAGGCTCCCCTGGAAAGTAGGAGGGGGGTACCTGGTGGAAGTGAAGCAGATAGCCCCTCTGAACTATGCTTAGTACCCAGGTATCCCTTGTTACGGCTGACCACCTGTGGGCGTAAAGGGACAGCCGGCCTCCTGTGCTGAAAGGGGCCAGCTGAGGAGGAGAGGCTATGCCACTGGAGTCAAAACCCCGCTCCCTGCTGTGCAGGAGCCAGAGCTGGTGGCTTGGGGGTTTTCTGCCTATGGGGCCCATGTCCCTGCCCCTTGGCCTGCTGACCCTGTTGGGGAGCTATGGAGGCCTGGAATTGAGGGTAGGATTTGTAGGTAGATGACTTCCTCGGGTAAAAGGTCTTTTTCCCCGAGCCCCCCTTCTGAGAAGGGGCAGAGGTTTTCCTGAACAGCTTTGCCCGGATGAGAGTCTCGGACTCGAGTTCTGCAGCCTTTTCAGCCATGGGCTTGCCAAAGAGGTTTTCACCTTGGCAAGGGACATTGACCAACTTTGTCCTGAACCCATGGCTCGAGGTCCGATGACTGTAGCCAGGCCTGACGGCGTGCACCGATGCCGGCCGCTGCTACTCGGGCCGAAGCCTCGAAGCCATCATAGGCTGCTCAAGAGATAAACTTCGAGCACTCCCGGATCCCCGATGACAGGGCTGTGAACCTCTGCAAAGGTTCCTCGGAGAGACCAGCAGAGAACCCGGCAGTCTCCTTTGCCAGGTCTTGAAGGTACATGCCCATGTACAGCTGGTAGGTCTGGACACGGCAAGCAAGCATAGAGCCCTGGAAGCACTTTATACCGAGGGCATCCAGGTTCCGGGCCTCCCAGCCGGGAGGCACCAAGGAGTGCATCTTCTGACTCTTCAGACGATGCATGGCCGATTCCACAACCATGGAGTGGTGCGGTAGCTGTGCCTTCTGGAACCCGGGGCTCTTGCAGACTCGATAGATGGAATCGACCCACTTGCTCAGTACCGGCATCGAAGCCCACATGCGGAAGAGCAACCATTCCAGCATCAGAGGAACCAGTACAGTAAAGGCCTCCTTGGGGGGAGAGTCATACTGCAGGGCCTCGAGGCTCCTCCTCGGGGTCTGCAGGGAAGGCCAAAGCCTTGGCCATGTCCCGTACGAAGTCCGAGAACCGGGTGTCCTCCGGGGGGGGACGGGGGGGACAGGACAGTCTCCCAGGCTCGGACTCCGGTGAGTCCGAAGGGACACACCGGGTCTGAAATGTGTCTGGGGACTCCTCGTCCTCCGTTTCCCAGCCCGACCCCTTGGAGGAGGAATCGAGCGGCTCCAGTCGGGCAGGCACTGATGCCATCTGCCCCGACGCCGAGGGTACCGGAGTCGACATCCTCGGTCCCAAACGGGAGACCTCGGCCGAGGATCGACTTGAGACCGCATGGACTCGAGGATCGGCTCGGCCTCCGGGGTCGACTTGGATGTCGAGGTCCCGGTGGTCGGGGCAGATGCACCGGTGAGACTGGCGATCGGTGCCTGCTGCTGTTCCATGAAGGCAGCCAAGCTGCTCTCCAAGGCTGTCAACCTGAGTCCGAGCTCAGGAGACTCAGCAGCCCCCGACTCGAGCCCCGATGGCGGCTCCCCCGGAGGAGAGTCCACGAGGACTACAGTACTCACTTGACTCAGGGCCTCCGTCTCTACACGAGGTTGTTTAGCAGGCCTCTCCGAATCCGAAGACCCGGGACGGCAGTCGGGGCTATGCGACCTGGCCCTCGAGGAGCCAAGTGTGTCCACTGACGCCGCTCTCATGGGTTTTTTCTTCCTGCGGTGTTCCCGTGAGGGAGACCCCCTCTCAGAGGAGCCCCGGCGATGCTCGGGATCGGAGTCCCGAGACATCGAGGTCTTTGACGAAGTCCGGGCCCGGCCAGACGCAGAGTCAGAGAAGATTCTTTCCTTCTGATGTTGACGGCTCCTCAACGCCTTCGAGGACATTTTCCCACATGGGCCACAGATCATCTGGTCATGATCGGGCCCGAGGCAGCGGAGGCAGCAGTCATGTGTGTCGGTGAGAGACAAAGGTTTCTTACACCGATCACATTTTTTAAACCTGCTGGCAGCCATCAGGGGAAAAAGAGCCCCTGCAAGGTCAGAAGACAGGGCTGCCAGTGAAAAATAGAAAAATGGCACGAATGCTAGTCTCAAAGGACAAAAACTAAAAAATGAAGTCCGGGCTCGATACCGGTGTACCGGGTCCAGGTGGGAAAGGGAACCGGCGTCAAACCGAGTAAAAACCAAGGAGCCATGCAGAAATCAACTTTTTTTTTTTTTCACGGGTAACAACGCGACACGTCCGTCGGGCTCCGCTGAAAAAAAGAAGACTGAGCAAGATGGCACCCTTGGGCGGGAAGGGGACCGCGCATGCATGCTGCATTCCCAAAGGCTTTCTTTGAAAGCTGGGGAAATGCTCTGCATGGGGGCTCCATCGGCGCCAACGTCACCCATATTTGAGGACTGACTTCCTGCTTGGTCCTGGAGAAATCCTAGTCCCCAGTTGTCTGTTTTGAATAGACTGTAAGCTCTTATGAGCAGAGGCTGTCTCTTACATGTCTGTATACAGTGCTGCGCATACCTTGTAGTGCTATATAAATTAGTAGTAAATGTTGCTGCCCTGTGTACTACATGTATTGGAATGAAATTTTGTTATACTTGTATGTCTGTCTGAAATGCAGGGTTTGTTCATCTAGCAATTTCTTCATCCTTATCAATTTTCCAAGGCTGTCTGCTGTTGCCTGAGTTGCTAGTGGTTTTGAGCTGCCATCAGTCTCACTTTGGGTGCAACCATATCGCTATTATGTAGCTGACGTCTGTTAGCAGTGTTCAGCTAATGGCTTGTAGCCTATTAAAAAAAAAACACAAACCAGCTGATGAGGTGGCAGGGGCCACCAGACCTTTGCTGCTCATTGCAAGCAGTAGCAAGGTCATGCTGGCCCTGACCAAAAGTGGAAGATCATTCTTGCAGTGAGAAGACCAGATGCAATTTCATCAGTCAGTCTGACTTCCAAACCAGTGTGAATGTTGCATTTTTTTTCACAACTTCCAGCTAACTTTAATGAGCTTGCTTTTTTCTTTTCAAGGAAAAGTAATGTACTGTAGATTTAAAAAAAAAAAAAAAAAAAAAATCCAACTACACACGCTCTATTAAAACTGAAAATATTTTTTTATTCAGCACTTATAATTTTCCAGAACTGATTGCCCAGTGTTACGAGTCACAAATGAAATGTCTAGAATTTGTTGGCTTTTATCTGTATAATGTTATATCTTTTGCAATTTTGTCTTTAATTACTCAGATTGATTTACAACAGAACGAGTAAGATGACGATGTCACCTGATGGTGTAGATGTCAGAGTTCCAGGGTTTGGCCAAACATTCTCCTTGGAATTTCTTGACCCCAGCAAACGATCTGTTGGTAAGGTGCTTTTCTTGTATGTGAGGGAGGGCTGTGTAAATAAAACGCTAATAAACACGCTTTTGCAAGTGTATTAACATTTCTCTGTCTCAGGCTTTAGAAACTAATGATATCTTAACTGCACAGAACTTGGACCTTTATGGGGCTGATAGTTGATGGGCCAGTGCCCAGGTAGAAGCTGTTTGGATATTCAGTGGTTAACTTATATCAGCAATCTTTTCTATTATCTGGATAACTTGATGCTTTGTGTTGCTTCTGTTGCCCAGCTATGTTTGTGTATGAATGCTAAATACATGCTGTCTGGATAAACTAAAACTTTGGTGCCCCCTTCGGCATACTACTAACTTAGATAATTTTGTCTGGCTAACTCATTGGCTAGACAAAACTAATGCAGTCAGGAAGGGTTTTGTTTTTTAAACACCAAGATTTGGCCCAGATAACTCCAAAAGTTACCCAGACAAATCATTTGAATATTGGCTATATATATGTGTGTTATTTATTTAATTTTTTTTTTTTGCGAGTTAAAATTAGTCCTGAAGTAATATGTTTCTGGTTCATTTACTGATAATCTATGCTATTAAAGAGCAGGGAGAAGAGCAAAGGGCAATAACTAAAGCCTTTTTCATGGGTAAACATTTTGCCCACAGATGTTGGCCTTCTTTATTACTTAACCTGTCAGACGGTGAAGTTGTGCATGTTAGACAATGCACATACTTCTGAGTTCAGCTGAGAAGAGATCAGAAATGTGCATAGACTTGTATAATTTGCACTATGTGTATATTTTCTAATATAAAAATGTATGCAGAGAAAATCCAGGTGCAGTCTCTGCGTGGATAAGTGGTTCTTGTGTTGTGAAAATGAAGAGCAAATAAGCACTAGTAAGCCACCTAATGATTTCCTGTTATGATGAGCATAAGTGAATATTACTACAAATTCTGCACTTCCGAAACAATGGGTCTGTCCTTATCCACAGGAAGCATGTTAGTCTGTTCACAGGACATTTCACAGTTTAAGAATATCGTATCTACAGCAGCATGCTTACGTGAGAAGCCCAAAAGGGCATCTCTGTGCCTTTTATGAAGTAGGTGCTCAAATTTAGTCTCAATAGCGCACAAATGTTACACCACCTCCATAAAAACCATATAAACATGTTCGTGTACTCTGTGCATGTACCTATGTATTATAAAATATGCATATATGTTGCAACTCTGGCTACTTCTTTGGGTGCATCTATGCACAGATCATGCAAAAGTAAATTCGTTCTTTCCATGGGTCTACTTTTTACACATGGCCATACAACTTTATAAAAGCCCTTGTCTGCATGTAAAACCATCTTTAGAAAAAATGACTCCTTTTTGTATTTAAAAGTTTCAGAAACAGAAACCAGACTGTTTGTTCATTAAGCAGGATGAATTGTCCACAGTGACGACTTCTGATACCCTCAAGCATTTACAGGCATTCCTACAGTATATAGTTTTTATCTTGTGAGTTTCTTTTCCTTCTCCAAATCTTACTTTCCAGTCTAATTTCATCAGAACTGTAAAATGGGTGTGGATTGCATTTTTGCTTCTAACGTAATTTTGCCTTTCAAATAATTTTTCACTTTTGTTGGAATCCCCCTTGATTTCTCTACACTGTCAATTTTTCTCCCTTTGAGACTGCATTTCATCTAGTTAACTGCTTATTCACCAGACCTGAAGGCTTTAAGAAAAGCACTTGTGGGGTCTAAGATGGCCTGCGGACAGTCCCAGACAACTGTAGCACTTCTGGTGAATAAGAACATCGGAAGCCCGATGCTAGATCAGACCAAAGGTCCATTGAGCCCAGCATACTATCTCAATTAGTGGCCATTCTGGGTCACAAGTATGCAGCAGATCTCAGAGTAAATCACTTCATATTCACTCCCAGGGATAAGCAGTGGCTTTCCAAAGTCTACCTGACTAATAGTGGTTCCTGTTCGGTAATCCAGTTTAGTCCTCCAACATCGGGTAGTGCCCCTCCTCCTGCAGCCTGGAGACTGGACCAATCAAGTCTTCTGTAGTATATATGCAGACGGAGCTCCCAGAAGCCCCCAGTGTGTCCAATCTCCTTGCAGCTTGCAGACTTCTGTGCCCTTGCTGGGCACACTAAGTGACACTTGAAGGAGCAACACTAGTTAGTTCTTTTGGGGTTTTATTTTGGGTCCTTTATTTACCATTTCTTTACTAGGTAGCTGTATCTTTAAAAGATCAGTATGTATCTTTGCCACAGGGGATATCCTGGGGGAAGGCACAAAGAGAGCAGAGAGCTCTTGCTGATCCAACAGGAAACAGTGAGGCAAGAGATTGGATGAACACAGGTGCCTTTATTGGTGGACCACCAATAAAGGCACCTGTGTTCATCCAATCTCTTGCCTCACTGTTTCCGATATCCTGGGGGAAGCCAGACCTGCATTGGGCTCCTGCCTTCCTGCCTGGGAATATCTGAAACCTGGGTTGAGCTCTCCCCAAGACTGTTCGGGGAAGAGCCATACCTGCTACAGCATTGCCTGTCACTTGGAGGAGTTGGCTGAGTTCCTTGCTGTTCCCTGAGCTGGTAGGAATTTTCCTTGCTTTATCTTTTCAGCTCTGTTGTTTTTTGCATTGTCAGAGGCTCTGTCGGCTCCCCTGGCTTCTGAATTGCACTTTTTCCTGATTTTTTTCGCTTGCCCTGTATTAGAGGGTCGTTTTCTTTCTTTTCCATATTATTTGGTTACCTTTGTATTTTCGCGCCTTTTTTTATTGTGTGTGAAAAAGTGCGGCGGCCATTTTGGATTTCTAAAGTGTGCTTTTTAAGGGCACTTTTTAACACTTGTGCACGGGTTCCCCTGGCATTTTTGGGGTTTACTTTGCTGGCGATTTTGCTCAGGGCACCCCTAGGATTCTGGGGAGTATTTTGTTTTCTGTAAAAAAAAAAAACGTTTTAAATTTAAAGCTGTACTGATTTGAATATGGTTAGTCCCTTTGCTGTGGGCTTCCCTGTTCCTGTTTCCTTCTTTCCCCCTGGAAGCAGGTTGCCTTAGCATGGCTGCCAAACCTCAATGTGTGATTTGTGGGTCCCGCAGAGGTACAATGACTGACTCTGGCATCTGCAACAGCTGTGCTGCAGTTTCTTCAGAACTAGAATGTCTTCTCCCACTGCTGTTTGCAGCTCTGTGGTAACTCGATTGATTTTTCTTGATTTTTCAGCGATTTTAGGCATTTCTCTCATGCCTGCAACCCTCCCACCTTCTTCTGTGACTTTTTAAGTTGATTCCTTAGCTTTTGGGGATTTTAATTCACTCTTTTGGTGTTTTATTTTTGCTGGTGGCCATTTTGAATAGCTAATGAGCCTCGGTTTTTGGCGGGAAGCCAGATTACTTCTCTGCTGGCTTCTAAAAGCTATATTGTTGTTTCAGTTTTTTTCCACAACACTTGCTAGATGTCAGTTGTGCAGAGGTTACTTTTTTCTCTGCCTATGTATGAACATAATGGATAAAAAGTACAGAAGGCATGGATAGAGAACAGTATGCAATTCAGAGCCACGGTACAATGCTGAGTCACTGACGAAGGGTGCAGGACTCATGGGTTACACTCCCCACTGTGCCCAACAAAGAAGGCTGGCTGAGGCATTACCTATTATGGGGAATATTGTTAAATGCCTGTTCCTGCGGGACGCAGTTATTTGTTTTTAGTTCTCCCTGTGCCTTATTCAGGTTTACGCTGCATAGGCTGTCAGACGAAACACAGGGACCTCAGGCATCAGCTATGCTCTTCCCCCAGCATCTTGCTTCCCCTGAGGAACTTGGGAACTCCGGAGTTTGGCTTCGGGGGAGCTCTCCATTGGCTTTACGCTGCACTGAGTCTTTACCACGAGAGTTTCGATACCTCCAGGAAGTTCAGGTATCATTTTCTGTAAGAAAACTGTTTTTGTTTTTTCTTCCTTGCCTCAGCTGCTCTGGGATGCTTTCAGCTGTATCCGGACCGGCTGCCCCTGAGTTTGGAAGTGCCTACTTTGACTTTTTAGTCCACAAACTGCAGCCGGGTTACTTTGTATGTCCTACTGATTATTGTACCTGTCTTATTCAATATACCATTTGGTTGAGGTTTTAAGTCAGGGTTTTGGATCCTGACTGTTTTGGGCTCGGCCTAATTAAGCATGCTCACTGTAAATTTCCTATGGCTGGATTGAGCTTCTACATCCCTCCCCAGAATCACCTTTCAGCCCCTACCTTGGAGGTCTGAATGGCTGCGGAGGGATCCCACTCTAATTTCCCTACTTTCAGTCACTGTAATTGCCTTACCCTGACCTTGAAAGTTTCTCTATGCCAGCACAGTGAATGACTGACAGTTTTTCGGTGCCAGCGGCTGTTTTGTTTTTCTCTTCAGTGTTTCTTTTTAGAGGAAACAGCTCTAAACAGCAGTTTCCACACACTTAATCATGCTGTGGAGGCACGTGGAGTTTCAAAATCCTTTTCTTAAACAGTCTTGGGTTTCCCTGAGCCTTCCTTGCTTTTTGTTTTAAATGCAAAAAGAAAAAAATAAATAAATAATTGAAAATCCACACAAGAAGAGGAAAGGTGGTTTAAGTCTCTACAATGCTTTTTTCTCTGGCTGTATTATATGTGAAATGTAATCAGCCGAAGGGTACATTAATAGCTTGCTTGTGTTACACCTGCACGCTGCATCCCGGAGGCTTTCTCCATACCCACTGCGTTGCTAGCTGGGTCCCTCAGCACCTTATCTCCCCCCTCCTCAGAGCCCCTGCTGCAGGATCTTCCACAGCCGCTGCAGACCACATTACACATTCCCATCCGGCCGTCTCATCAACGGTTTCTCCACTTCGCTCTTCCGTGGGGCCACTTCCAACTTCCGGCCATGCCGTTTGGTCTCGCCACGGCCCCCCGCACCTTCACAAACGTGATCGTAGTGGTCGCGGCGGCCTTGTGCAAAGAGGGCATCCTGGTCCATCCGTATCTCGACAACTGGTGGATTCGGGCAAAGTCCAGTCGGGGGAGTGTGCACGTCACGAGCAGGGTGGTGGCTCTGCTGCGGTCCCTCGGCTGGGTGGTGAAAGAATGCAAGAGTTGTCTGTGCCCGACTCAGGATCTCGAGTATCTGGGAGTGAGCCTCGACACAGCACGGGGCTTGGTGTGCCTACCGGAGCGCCGCATTCGGTCTCTTGTCAGACTCTTCAGGGGGATGCCCGCTCCGTCTGCATGGTGATAGCTACAGCTCCTCGGTACGATGGCAGCAACCTTGGAGGTGGTGCCCTGGGCGCGCTTCCACATGCGCCTGCTGCAGAGTGCTCTGCTGCGCCGTTGATCCAAACAATTCGACTCGTTGAACAGGAGATTGACTTGCCCAAGGGCGGTTCGCCGATCACTCCGGTGGTGGCTCTCCTCCGAGAACCTGGCGCGGGGGATTCCCTGGAGCCTCCACTTTGGGTTCCGTTCACAACGGATGCCAGCTTAACCGGCTGGGGGGCTCACTGCGAGACCCGCTTCGCTCAAGGGGAATGGTCTCCCCTGGAGACTTCTTGGTCGATCAACCGCCTCGAATTGCGGGCGGTGCGTCTAGCCCTCTTGGCCTCAAAGCCCTAGTTCTCGACCGGCCGGTGCGAGTCCTCTCGGACATGGCGCCCACCGTAGCTTACATCAATCGCCAAGGGGGCACCGGCAGCATGGCCCTGGAATCAGAAGCGAGGGCCTTGGTCAATTGGGTGCAGTCTCGTCTTCCGGCCATCTCGGCAGCGCCTATTGCAGGCGCAGACAATGTTCAGGCCGATTTTTCTCTGCAGAGTGCGGGTGGACCCCGGAGAGTGGGAGCTAAACCCGCAAGTTTACGCGCAAATAGTTCGTCGGGGGGGGGGCGCCCTTCATGGATCTCATGGCGACATTTCAATCGGCCGAGACAGGACGCTTCTTCAGCAGGCAAAGGGAGCGCATGTCCGAGGGGCTCGACGCTCTCATTCAGCCGTGGCCAACGTCCGGCCTTCTTTATGTCTTTCCTCCGTGGGTTCTGATTGGCCGGGTCGTTCAGCGCATCGAGGGCCATCGGGGTCGAGTATTACTGGGGGCCCCGGACTGGCCTGGGTGGCCCTGGTATGCTGATCTGGTCCGGCTGAGCGACGGCATTCCTTGGCTCCTATCCACGCTGCCGAATCTTCTTTTTCAGGGACCCTGGCGGATGCCCCAAGTGGGTCGATTCTCGCTTACGGTTTGGCCATGGAGAGGGCTCGGCTGAAAAAGAAGGGTTACCCCCCCCCCCCCGCGGTGATTTCTACCCTACTGCGGGCGGGGAAACCGTCCACTTCTCTTACTTACGTTCGGATTTGGGGGATCTTTGAAGACTGGTGCTCCCGGCGTGGAGTCCGGGCGGTGACGGTTCCGTTTCCGTCGTGTTAAGTTTCTTCAGGTTGCTTTTGATAAGGGCCTTGCGGCTAGTTCCCTGAAAGTCCAGTTGGCGGCTATCTCGTTATCGAGGCAAAGTTTTAGGCCGTCTCCGCGGTTCTTATCCGGACGTACGTCGTTTCTTACGACTGTTTTTCATTTGCAGCCCTCCCGCAGGATTTTCGTTCCTCCGGGGGACTTGAGTCTAGTGATGCGGGCCCTGGTTCGTGAACCTTTTGAACCCCTGAGTAGGGCGTTTCTGAAAGATTTTACGCTGAAGACGGTTTTTCTTGTAGCCATCTGTTCGGCACGGCATATTTCAGATCTACATGCGTTGTCCTGCCGAGAACCTTTTTTGTCTTTTTTGTCTTTTTCCCCGGTCCCTTCCTTTTTGCCGAAGGTGGTTTCCCCTATTCTGGTGAATCGGGCAGTGTTTGTTCCAGTTCTTTCTTCCCACTCTGTCGGGTCGGCGGACAGAAGTCTTCACCGTCTCGATGTGGGTCGTGCACTTCGTCGTTATTTGAAGGCTACCGAATCTTTTCGGAAGACTGACCGGCTATTCGTGCTCTTCGGTGGTGCACGTAAAGGGGAAGCGGTGGCTAAGGCCTCCGTTGCAAGATGGCTCAAGGAAGCGTTCGCGTCTGCGTATCTGTTGCAGCAGCGGTCTGTTCCGGAGGGGCTACTGGATCATTCCACTAGGGCTCAGGCGACCGCTTGGGCGGAGTATAGCCTAGTTCCGCCAGCAGATATCTGTAAGGCGGCCACCTGGTCGTCTCTGCATGCTTTCAGTACACACTATCGTTTAGATGTGTCAGCGGCTCGGGATTCCTCTTTTGTTCGGCGGTTCTGCGCGCCGGATGGCAAGGTCCCGCCCGGTCTTAACTGCTCTGTTACATCCCGATGTTGGAGGACTAAACTGGATTACCGAAGAGGAAATGGAAATTACACTAACCTGGTAATTGTAGTTCCTGGAGGGTCCAGTTTAGTCCTCCTTCCCTCCCGACTATCTGTTATAAAAATGCGGCGCGCTTTCCGAACGGTGGATCATAAGACGGTTCCTCTTGCCGTTCGAACCTTTTTTGCAGCCGCGCTTTTGGCTATCGCTCTTTCTTTCTCAGGTGTTCAGTCAGCTCCTGAGATTTCTGATACGGAGCTGTATTTGATTTCTGGGGCGTTGGTTCCAGCGCAATACAGTGTTCTGACTTCCTCGTTTGGGGAGAAAGTTGGATATTTTTTTGGGGGGGAAACAAATGGTTCCTTAATTATGTCATTTTCATTATGTCATTTTGTATATTAATCTAATGTGTTGCTTCGTTAAGTATGCTTTGTTACTAGTACACTGGGGGCTTCTGGGAGCTCCGTCTGCATATATACTACAGAAGACTTGATTGGTCCAGTCTCCAGGCTGCAGGAGGAGGGGCACTACCCGATGTTGGAGGACTAAACTGGACCCTCCAGGAACTACAATTACCAGGTTAGTGTAATTTCCATTTTATGGCTTTTTCTTCCAGGAGCTTGTCCAAACTCCTTTTAAACCCAGATGAGTCATTGGCCACATCTTTGGGTAACAAATTCCACAGCTTGGTTGTAAATTGAGTGTGAATTAGTCTTATTTGTTTAAATTCTTCCCCTAACCTCCCTGTTTTCTGCCTTTTTATATAAAGTCCTGGATAAGGCCACCATAATCCCCAAAGCCATATCCTGACCTCTATCTGGGTTTTCTCATCCATGTCTGATATCGGTCGGGACACTGATTTGTTTATCAGAATCTTCTCTGGTAATTCAAGATCAGGGAAAAAATGTCCTACCTAAACATCCAGTTTGCTAGCACTTGCTCCATGGATTCATATCCACTTTTCACCTTAAATGGCAGGTATTGAATTGGACTTCAAACTTTGTTACGCACCTTTTCCAAATCTGAGCTCAAGGAAAGTTACATATTCAGGTCAAGGCCTAGTTAGTACCCTGCCCAAATTGAACCTGAAGCAATAGAGGGTGAAGTGACTTGCCCAAGGTCACAAAGAGTGTTAGTGGGAAAAATGGGATTTGAACACTGTTATGCAACCTACCTCTCCAAGCACTAAGCTAATCCTTATATAAACAATCCAGTAGGTGGTCGTACAACTAGATTCTGTGTCTAGTGTATACAGGAAAAGCTGGAGTCATTTTTAGCAATATCTGTTCCTTTATGCATTTGGTTTACAAACCTCTTCAGTAAAAGTACATCAGAGTGTGATGGCAGTATACCATTCACAAGTTAATAACTCTGTGTCACTATATCTATTAATGTTCAGGCATACAAAAATGCCTAATCTACTCGCCAGCCCTGTAGAACCTCATTATACACTAGGTCAGTGCTTCTCAACCAGTGTGTTGGGGCACACTACTAGTGCCTTGGCAAAATCCTTGTGATGAAACAATCCTTGTTAGGTCTTTTCTTCAGAGTGGAGATATTATGTCAAAATCCAAACGTACTTCTCACTCTATATCACAAAATTATATTTGCAGTTTCAAAATATAATTATATATATAATTAATTATGGTTTCATAACAAAACTTATGAAGGTGGTCTCAGACTTATTCGGCATGAACCTCAGACTATTGTCTGTATATTTCGCATCAATGACCATTCTCCATATCCAAAAAGCAGCTTTTCAAATTGTATCAAATTGCATCAATTATACACAGAAAGTGTGATTTATCTGTCTCTTTCTCTGCCCCAACGCCTCTCCACGGCACCCTTTGCGTTTCGCTAATTAAGCTTCTTCAGGGGTATATAAAGCTGTCAGAACAAAACAAAATCATATATAAAACCACTTTAAAAATATCTACTGCGTATAACAATATTTTCAAATACTTTCTGAAGAAAAGGCTGGCAATCTACTTCTGGTGATATATTGCCAAGAAAACCCAGAGGTAGCTGGGTCGCTATGAGTCAACACTGACTTGATGGCACTAAAAAAACAAAAAAAAGTGGAACAGTAATTTTCACTGATGTCTTTTTTCTCCTCTGTTTTGGAAATTGCAATCTTGATTCTTTGGTGGTTCCTGAAGTATAGCCTAGTTGAGGTCTAGTTAGCTGAGTTTGGGTTTTGTATATTCAGCTATAGTATCCCCAGCAGGGTGTTTTTATTTTATATAGTTGGTTTTGCACGTACCATGATAGTAATGAAACTCGCTCTTAAGCCAGGGTATGTGAAGGAGTCTTATCTGTATGCCTTCTCTTCTGGCCTCAATCTGGTGTCCGATTGCATGGAGCCCTGACATCTCACATGACCTGCTGGCTTCATATGAACATAGGCTGACCCAATATGGCATTTCTTAAGGTCCATCAAGCCCAGTATCCTGTTTCCAACAGTGGCCAATCCAAGTCACAAGTACCTGGCAGGTTCCCAAAAAATATACACAGATTCCACAATGCCTATCCCGGGGTAAGCAGTGGATTTCCCTGGTCCTCTTTTAATAATGATTTATGGACTTGTCCAAACTTTTTTTTTTTTTTTAACCCAGCTACACCAACAGCTTCTACTAAATCCTCCGGTAACCAATTCTAGAATTAGATTACTCATTGAGTGAAAAAGAATTTTCTCTTTATTAGTACTAAATGAGCTACATTGTTTACGCCATCAAAAATTAGAAAGACTAGGAGGGACACAATGAAGCTACAATCTATCTACATCCACCTATTCCACTCCATTCATTAATTTAAACATCCTATCATATTTCCCCTTAATTCTCTTTTTTTTCCAGATTGAAGAACCCTAACCTTTTAAGCCCCTCCTCAAAGGGGTATCCTTTTCATCCTCTTTACCATTTTGGTGGCTCTTCTCTGTACCTTTTCTAATTCTGCTATCACCTTTTTAAGATATGGTGACCAGAATTGCATGCAATATTCAAAGTGCAGTTGGCCATGGAACGATACAGAGGCATTATAAATATCATTGGTTTTATTCTCCATTCCTTTTCTTATGATTCCTAGCATTCTATTAGCTTTCTTGGCTGCTGCTGCACACTGGGTGGAGGGTTTCAGCATATTATCCACGATGATACCACTAAATCCTTTTCCTGGTGGTGGTTC
The DNA here is from genome assembly GCA_033557465.1 of Ichthyophis bannanicus. NCBI lineage: Eukaryota > Metazoa > Chordata > Amphibia > Gymnophiona > Ichthyophiidae > Ichthyophis > Ichthyophis bannanicus. The sequence continues at coordinate 211,446,939 of CM066034.1, forward strand.
CTAATGTGAAATCTTGCATTTTATAACCATAGTTTTTGGGTGGTGGTTCCCTAAGTGCATAACTTTTGCATTTGTTCAAATTAAATTTCATCTGCCACTCGGACATCCAGTCTTCCAATTTATCAATGTCCTCTTGCAATTTTTCACAATCCTTTTGTGTTTTAATAACTTTGATTAATTTTGTGTAATCTGCAAATTTGATCACCTCGCTCATTTATTCCCATTTCCAGGTCATTTATGAAGATGTTAAAAAGCAGCAGGCCCAGCACAGATCCCAGGGGTACTTCACTATTCACCTTTCTCCATTGAGAAAGTTGGCCATTTAGCCCTGCTCTCTGCCTTCTGTCTTTGTAACCAGTTTCTGATCCACAATTGCCTCCTATCCCATGACTCTTTAATTTTATTTAATTATTTAACAACCCCCCTTTTTTATACCACTGTATCTACAAGTCAAAGCACTGTACAGGGAACTTGAACTGATCAATACAGTGTACAATTAACTTAAATTAAATTGAAGAGCATTTACAATTAGCTAGAACTGACAAGGTCCCTCATGAGACACTGTACAAAGGCTTTCTGAAAATCCCAGATACACACTATCGAGTGGCTCACCTTTGTCAACCTGTTTGTTCATACCTTCAAAAAAATATAACAGATTAGTAAGACAAGAGTTTCCTTGGCTAAATCCATGTTGGCTTTCTCTCATTAAACCATGACTTTGTTCAAATGTGAAATGAAATCTGGCAGACTAAAGCACCCACGGGTAAGAGATGTTACTTTTCCTTCTGCTGGTGGGAGGGACAGGGCAGTGAGAGTCAAACGGTTCTGACCCAAGCACGGGGCAAACGATGCAGTCACTTAGAGCAGCAGCTTCTAGGGGGGAGGGGCGTCAAAGAATAACTACAGTCAAAGCAAAGCAGTGGGCCGTGGCAGCCACACACATGGTGGTCAATGCATGCTTTTACCTGCAGGAAGAATGGGCAATATGAAAATAGTCCATTTAGCCTTGAAAGTGCCTTTTTGAGATCTCCCTCATGTATATTTACAAAGCAGAATTTAATCATTTAAAGGTATGATGTCCAAATATGTATTTGTATAGTATTGTTCTGGAAGGGATGGTGTTGAGATAATTACAACCGATTGTAATAATCCAAATCTTGTGGAAGGTGCTGGAGCCTAAAAACTAATTGTGAGGGGGCACAAGACTGAAGTTTTGCCTTGCACTTGCCATACATGCAGAATTTGGTTTGTATGCCCCAAGAACTGAACAAACGCAAGTATGCCACAAAATAAGAGGTTGAGAAGCACTGCTCTAGATTAACTTGTGATGCCTCCTTTGGACTGTGAGGTATTGCAGCTCTTCCGAGTTCAATTTTAGAAGTTTCTCTTTTAAAGGGAGCTACTCTTCAGGCTAAAAGTACTTTTTCAGCTTCAAGCACTTATTCTCCTTACCTGCAATTCTTCCACAATAAAGTAGTCTGTTTTTGAAGTCACCAATAGGCTTTTACCCAAAGTGGTTTCAGCCATTCACATTAGCTGGTAGTGCTTCTCGCTTTCTTTCCAAATCCTTGTGCACTCGCACATGAAAAGGTTTTACACATGCTGCACTATGAAACAGCAGTGCCTTACTAGATTAAAAAAAATAATAATAATTAACATGGCCACATTGCCAGTCATTTTGTTCCTCATATATTTTATGCAAAGAGATTAGGAACTGTAGAAGCTAAAAGAGCTTTATCAACTTGAAGGCTCTATAACGCTGCTACAATATAAGAAGATTGCATCTAAATGATCCAGTAAAGGCATATGAGCCATGCCAACATATGTTGCCCATCTTCACTCATGTTTTGTTTGAAAGAACCTATACAGTAGAGCAGCTTTTTAATGTTGCTACCATCTGGAATGAAAACTAAGATTGGTGTGTTCAGAAAGTTGAGTATGTCCAAGTTAGCTCCAAATGAAAGGCCTACACTTCTTTTGGTAAACGTGCTATGGTAAGTTTTCTCACAACCAGTCAGTCATAGATAGTACTTGTCATAGGAGCAGACTTTTCAGAATGATTGAGGGTGCTAAACATAACAGAAATCGCGTCTCCCTGGAGATAACTAAGACTAATCGCAGAAAATACTTTTTCCATTTCTAACATGGAACACAAGAATGTTTTTTTGTAATAAAATTGCTATGAATTGGAGATAGCTTTTTCTGTTCTTCCAGCTTGTCGAGGGAGGAAGACAGTTGCCTATTTAACTAAATTATTTGCTTCCATGGAATTCAGTAGCATCCTCTGCTTAAATGTTAGCAATGATAGAAAATGGTTATGGCAGGCCAAAGGATTGCATGGTGTGCTGAAGGCCCAATATTCAGCAGCACTAATCCTATTCTCTGGGAACAAGCAGGAAGTCGGTCCTCATATATGGGTGAAGCCAGCACCGACAGAGCCCCTGCGGAAGCATCCCCTCACCTTTCAAAGAAATCTTTTGGGAGATGCCACCACGCATGCTTGGTCCCCTTCCCGCCCAAGGGTGCCATCTTGCTTGGTCTCCTTTTTTCTGCAGAGCACTTCAGACATTCGTCTGGCTTGTCCCCAGAAAAAGTTAGTGTGTGTGTGTTTGTTTTTTTTCTTCTGAGTTTCATACTCCTCCGGTTTTGTACCTGTACTCTTCCTGCTTGCCGACATTGTTGACTCTGCGTCAAGTCGGCCCATTTTGAAGTTTTTGTTCTTTCTTTTCCTGGTGCCTTCATGCCTTTTTTTCTCTCAATGGCAGCCTGAAGAGTCTTCGACCTCACAGGGGTACTTTCTTCCTCCATGGCTATCAGTGGCTTTAAGAAGTGTGATCGGTGCTCCAAAATTATGTCCTTGACTGACACACATGACTATCTACGCTACCTGGGGCCAGATCACGACCTGGCAGCCTGCGGTCTCTGCAAGAAGATGTCCAGTAAGGCCCTCAAGAGCTGCCAGCAGCAGCATTAAGATACGTGGTTGTTTTTTTTTTCCCCGAGTTCCCAGTGCTCCGAAGGCCAAGGCCTTGTCTGGTGCCCCATCATCTCGGGTGGAACCCTCTGTACCTGAACCTCATCGTGGGTCCTCGGAAAGGGGGGTCTCCCCTCGAGGGAGCCCAGGAAGAAGAAGAAGCCTTTGAAGATGGCGTCTATGGACGGCTCCGACCACTCGGGTGTCCCCCAGGCCTGGTCCCGCAGTCTGAGACATCCATCCGAGGCGTTGGAGAAGGAGTGGCCTGCGAAGGTCCCCTGGAAGTATCCGACTGTGGACCGGCCTCAGTCCCCAGACACCATCCTCGTCTAGGATTCCCCTTTGGGGGAGCCAGCGTCGGGCCCGAGTCTCTTGGTGCCCCCATCGAAGGCTGCAGAGCCCTCTGGTCTGGATTCCAGAATGGCGGCCCTGGAGTGCAGTTTGTCTGCCTTCATGGCCCAGCAGCGGGCACTGTTCAGCACGACGAGTTCATTCACCCTGACCACTGGGCCCTCGACGTCTAAGACGTCCCCGGAGGCCGAGCCGATCCTCGAGGTCCTCCAGCCTCAAGATTATCCTCGGCTGAGGTCACGATCCGAGTCCTGCTTGACGGGACCTCGGTCATCTTCCAGGCACTGGCACATGGCATCAAGGAGCCCCATGGAGCAGCCCTCCTACGAGTCCTCCACAGATAACTCAGAGTGGGAGACAGGATGGGGAATCCCCCAATTACCCATCACTGTGACATTCTATCCAACTCTGCCATCTTGGGGCCTCGACAGCGGTTTCCACCCAAGGATATGGGTTTTCTTGATTCTGTCGAGGACCTGTCCAAGGCCCTAGCATTCCCGACAGTCTGAGGAGGATCCTTGGGCAGATGAGCTGGAAATCCTCCAGTACAAGACCCCTCCATGGGAATTGCTCACAGTGCCCATCCCTCCCATCCTGGAACAGCTGATGCTCCGAATGTGGGAGACGCCGGTGTCCGGTGCTTGTGGTGAGCAAACGGCTCGATTCAATTGTATCGAGTCCGCCGGAGCCCAGGCTTCCAAAAGTTACAACTGCTACATAACTCCATGGTGGTGGAGTCACCATGCGTCGGCTGAAAAGCCAGTAGATGCACTCCTCGGTGCCCCTGGGCAGGGAGGCCTGCACCCTGGATCCCCTTGGCAGAAAGTGCTACCAGGGCTCGATGCTCATCAACCATATCCAGACCTACCAGCTGTACATGGGCATGTACCTGAGAGACCTGGCGAAGGAATTTGCCAGGTTCTTGGCTGATCTCTCCGAGGGACCTTTTGCAGCTGTTCAAGAGCTTGGCCAAAGCAGTCCGTGAATGCTCCAAATTCATGTCTCAAGCGGCCTATGATGGTTTTGAGTCGGCAGCTCGAGTAGCAGCAGCTGGCATCGGTGCACGCCACCAAGCTTGGCTACAGTCGTCCAACCTCAAGCAGTGGGTTCAGGACAAATTGGTCGATGTCCCCTGCCAAGGAAAGAACCTCTTTGGCAAACCCATGACCAACAAGGCTGCAGAGCTGGAGACAGAGTTCATGACGAGGACCAGGCTCTCTTAAAAAATGCTGCCCCTCTCTGACAGAAGGGCTCGGGTAAAAAGCCCTTCTACCTGAGGAAGGGGACTCCTTACAAACACTACCCACAATTTCAGGCCTCCCCAGCTCCCCAACAGGGTCAGCAGGCCAAGGGACAAGGGCATGGCCCACGTAAGCAGAAGGCTTCAAAACCCTAGGCACCAGCTCCGGCACAGCCAGGGGGGAGTTTTTGACTCCTTGAGCATAGCCTCTCTACCCCAAGGAGATCAGCAGCCCAAAGGGGAACATATGGTCCTCTATGCCCAGAGGTGTGTGACCATCACCACTGATTCCTGGGCACTAAGGGTAGTAAGGGAGAGTTACCTCCTCTGCCTGACTCAGACACCTGCCCCCTTATTTCCCGGGAGAGCCCCTCAGGTCTCCCCTCCACCGGGACTTTTTTCTGAAGGAGTTGGCAGGTCTTCTCGAGGACAAAGCGGTGGAACCGGTGCCCCACCACCTCCAAGGGCAAGGGGTTCGATTCCTGATACTTTCTCGTGCCAAAGAGGACAGGGAGCCTAAGGCCCATCCTTGACCTGCGCAACCTCAACAAATTCCTGATGAGGGAGAAGTTCAAGATGCTCTCCCTTGGAACATTGCTGCCATACCTCCAGCGGTGCAACTGGCTATGCTTCTTAGACCTCAAGGATGCTTATACCCACATCCTCATCCACCCCATCCTCAAGCAGTATCTGCAGTTCATGGTAGGGGGCAGGCATTTTCAGTACAGGGTTCGCCCCTTTGGCCTAGTCTCTGCTCCAAGAGTCTTCACAAAATGCCTGGCAGTCATGGCTGCCTTCCTCTGGCCCCAGGGGGTCTTCATCTTCCCCTTCCTGGAAACTGGCTCATAAAGGGCAGCATGGACTCAGAGGTGCAGCAGGCCACCGCGTGCACCATCCAGGTTGGGTTTTGTCGTAAACTACCCCAAGTCTCACTTTCTCCCGACAGTATCTGGAGTTCATTGGGGCAAAGATCGACACTCTCCAGTCAAAGGCTTTCTTGCCCAGGGACCGAGCCGATCGTCTCAGGTCTCTAGCTCAGAATGTACAGCACCGTCCCTTGGTGCATACCTGACTTTTCCTACGCCTCCTTAGGCACATGGCCTCCACGGTCCACATCACCCCAGATGCTCGCCTTTTATATGAGGGTGGCGCAGTGGTGTCTCTGGGATCAGTGGTCGCAGGCCACGGGCTGCCTCTGCAACAAAGTTTCTGTGACCAGCCAATTGGTGGATTCCCTGGTCTGGTGGCTGTCACCCCAGCATCTCGAGGTGGGCATGTCTTTTCAGGCCCAAGCCCCTCGAGACTCCTTACCACGGATGCCTCCCTGCTTGGCTGGGAAGCCCACTGTGGAGATCTCCGCACTCAGGGCAACTGGTCACCAGACGAGAGCACCCAGCAGATCAACCTCCTGAAGCTCTGAACCATATATCTTGCCCTAGGGGGTCTTCTGTCACCACCTGCATCGCCAACCAGTGCTGGTTGAGACAGACAACCAGGTGGAGATGTTCTACGTGAACAAACAGGGGGGCACAGGGTCTCGTGACCTCTTCAGGAGGCACTGGTCCTCTGCTCTTATGCAATCCAAAAGGATATCCTCTTGCGGGCAGTGTACCTGCCAGGCCAGGACAACCTGCTGCCCAACAGACTCAGCAGAGTTCTTCAGCCGCACGAGTGGCAGGTGGACCCCAGGGTAGCCATACAGCTTTTTTGGCTCTGGGGGGAGCCTGAGATGGACTTGTTCGCTGGCTTGGACAGCTTTCAGTTGCCCCGCTTCTGCTCCCACTCCTCCATGGTGGCAGCGGATGCGTTCCTGGTCTCATGATCTGAAGGCCTCATGTACGCCTTCCCTCCGATGCCGCTGATTGCCAAGACCTTGTTCAGGACCCTTCAACAGGGCCTCGCTCATCCTGATAGCCCATCGGTGGCCCAGGCAACCGTGGTTTCCGCTGCTTCTACAGTTGACGGTGGAGACCCCCATCCCCTTGGGGACCGCCCCGGGAATCCTATCTCAGGAGGGGGTGCTGTCTCCTGCACCCCAACCTGGGGTCCCTGTCGCTGATAGTGTGGCTGCTGAGAGGGTGACTGGCCCCTTTCAGCCTTCTGGTTGAGGTGGAGGACATTCTGCTGGCCTCTCGCAAGGCCTCTACTAGGAAGGCTTATGCCTTCAAATGGCGCAGGTTCTCTGTTTGTTTGGTGCGCTGAACATGGGACTGATTCTTTCTCTTGCCCAGTGGCTCTGGTATTACAGTACCTTCCTCACCTCTCTCAGTCCGGGCTTAAGTCTAACTCCGTCCGAGTACACCTTAGTGCCCTGGCAGCGCACCACCATCCGGTGGATGGTAAGCCCCTCTTGGTACAACCATTGTTGACCCATTTTCTTTGAGGCCTGCTCTTATCAAAGCCCCTGGTTTGCCCTCCAGCAACTGAATGGGACCTCAACGTAGTGTTTGGGCAGCTTACTCCACCATTCGAGCCTCTGGCTACCTGCCACCTTTGCTACCTCTCTTGGAAGGTAGTTTTCCTAGTCGCGCTCACCTCCTCTTGCAGAGTTAGTGAGCTTCAGGTCCTTGTGGTGGAGGCACCTTATACCAGGTTCTACAAGAACAGAGTGGTGCTTTGTACACACCCCAAATTCCTGCCAAAGGTACTGTCACCCTTCCATCTCAACCAGGAAGTGGTTCTTCCTACATTCTTTCCAAGACCTCACTCCAGTCAGGCGGAAATAGTCCTTCATACCTTGAATTGTAAAAGGGCTTTGTCCTTCTACATCCAACGCACTCAAGGCCACCGCAAAGCTTCTCGTCTTTTCATCTCCTGTGAACCCAGTAAGCTGGAGGAGGCAGTGACCAAGCATACGCTGTCCACATGGGTGGTGAACTGTATCGCCCTCACAAACAAGCGAGGCTACCGCTGGAAGTCCGCGTCATGGCGTACTGATGGCCTCTGTAGCAAACTTGCACTCTGTCCCAATGGTGAACATCTGCCAGGCCGCCACCTGGTCTTCAGTCCATATCTTCACAGCCCATTACTGCCTGGAAAGAGTCCCAACAGGACAGTGCCTTCGGCTAGGCTGTGCTCCGTAATCTTTTCTGTGTTTAGGCAGTTCCTACCCTCCAAACATGTGTTCAGGCTACCGGAGTGCTGGTTTCCTCAGACACACAGGTCCTACTGTAGTCCATATCCACGGATTCAATTGCTGCTGCTCACAACTCCCATTGAGGGTGGCTGTGTTTTTTTTCTCAGTGGACTTTCAGTAGCTTGTAGCTGGGGAGTCCCATATATGAGGATTGACTTCCTGCTTGTTCCCGGAGAAAGCGTAGTTACTCACCTGTAACAGGTGTTCTCCGGGGACAGCAGGAATCGGTCCTCGCAACTCTCCCTCCTCCCCTTAGAGTTGCTCCTTTACCATCTTTTATTTTTCCCGTCTTTTAGCTAAGCAAGATGGCAACCTTGAGCGGAAAGGGGACCACGCATGCATGGTGGCATCTCCCAAAGACTTTCTTTGAAAGCTGGGGGGATATGTCCACGGGGGCTCTGTCGATGCTGACATCACCCATATGTGAGGAATGATTCCCGCTGTCCCCAGAGAACACCTGTTACAGGTGAGTTAACTATGCTTTAGTGCTGCTGAATATGCTGGCTAGGGGGATTAACGTGGAGAACAGGTCTATTAACCTTATTAACAGGGCTGGCCCGTCCATTGTGCGAGAATGTTGTTGGTGTGGGGCCCTGTGTAAACATCTTGCACATACTTTTCAGCACTGGCAGGGTTGGCTTGAGAGGGAGCCAAAGAGGCCCCAGCTCACCTCTGACAGCTGCCAAAGTGAAGAGCGCCTTTTTTCCTTCACTTCTGCAGCTGTGTTGTAGTATAGGCCGCTGGCTCGCCGGAGGTCAAAGGGAATTTCCTGCTTCCTGGCACTGTGTACCAGCAGCCTATACTACAATACAGCTGCCGAAGTGAAGAAAAAAGGCATTCTTCACTTCGGTGGCTGTCAGAGGTGAGCCGAGGCCTCTCCAGCTCCCTCTAAAAGCCAGGTGGACACCCACCGGGGCTCTTTGGGGTGGGGGGGGGAGCTAGGACTGGAAAGAGCTGATGGGGAGCTAGGATTGGAAATGAGCTGATTGGGGGGGATGAGAGAATGGGACTAGAAGGAAGCTGATCCTGGGGAAGGACTAGAATGGGATTGGGCTGGGTGAGTAAGGATGGAGAGAGGAAAATATATATTTTGTGTGGGAGGGAAGAAAAATCTGCAATTGGCTGGGAATTGGGAGGGGTGAAATTTGAGTGGATGAAAAAGGAACAAAGAGAAATGAGCAAAAGTGGAAAGATCAATATGTTAAAACAGATGTAGAGAGTGAATGGAAAAAAATTAGAAGAGAGAAGAAGGGACAAATGGAAAGCAGACAATGGAGAGTTAGCAGAAGACAAGAAGAAACCAGAAGAAAGTGACTGGAGCAGTTGCAACTGAAAAATAAAATGTACAAACAACAAAAGGTAGAAAAATACTTTAGTTTGAATTTATTAACTGGAATATCAGCTCGGGGAAATATGCATCGTAAATGTCTTTGCGTTTTGTTTAGTACAAGAGGAAATTAATTTATAGTTTTATTTCTGCAGTGTTGGTGTTCATTCCAAGTTTTGGGGTTCATTCCAAGTTGGGGTTCCTACTTTAATTATTGTCTTCCTATTTCTAAATTGTGATCCCTTGTTCTTTGTTTGGTGACAGTCCATGTTCTGCATGTGTAACCGAGCTGAGGTATTCTGTTTATGTAGTTTCTATTTGACAGTGCCACTTGTTCTCTTTACCCAGTAAGAGATGTATTGGTATTCTCTGAGATATATTGGTTTAATATTCACAGTGTTGCCTTTTGATAGGTAGGGTATGGTGCTCTGTGAATCCTGGTGGTGCCGTTATGATACGGCGGGTTAGTTATGGGTTCTAGATGGGCAGTGTTTGTAGTACTTCCTAATGGGCTTGGCGGTTGGCACTGGAGTATAGTAATGTAGACATCTGGTAGTCTTTTTTTATCCAGACACTCATTAAGAGGCATGCTTACTAAAAGTTAGTGCACGTTAACATTATGCAAATATTTATGCAAATGAGGTCCCGCAATGAGTCTCCGCACATGGTCCTGCACCACCCTTGGGCCGCCCCTGCGTATTTAATCCTTACACTTCCCTATTTTATCTTCTCGCACTTTCGTCTTGTTTGTCTTGTTAGATTGTAAGCTCTGACAAGTAAGGACTGTCTTTATCTTTTTGTTTGTACAATGTTGTGTATGCCTAGTAGCGCTTCATATGTTTTTAATAATATTGGGCCCCTGATGTGCTAGATGACACTTAACTTGCTTATGATATTTATCTTTGCTGCCTCTCCTCTTTGGTAACCTGTTACACTATTTGAGCGCCATCTCTGTTTACATGATATGAATTTCAGATCTGTATAGTTTTTACTATAATAGTTTGTTAGCTCAAAAATATTTCTCTGTCTCATTTGTGAATTGTCTTCATTGGGCATGGTACCATAAACCATCATGGGCTCACTTATCCCAGGTTAACTACTACTACTATTGAGCATTTATATAGCGCTACCAGTCGCACGCAGCGCTGTACAGATATACATGCAAGAGACAGTCCCTGCTCATCAGAGCTTACAGTCTAGTCAAGGGTATGTTTACTAAGCCAGGCTAACAGTTATCTGCCAGTAGGTCCCATATTATTCAGTGGGACCTAGGAGCAGATTGTCTGTCTACTATTGGTTAACCCAGACTTACTCCTTAGTCCAGTTCTAGTGAATGGACTTGTCCTGCTAAGTGCCACTGGATAATAGCTAGAGCTTCCCTTCTTTGTAGAATGAGCACTGCCTCCAGAGCCTGCAGAGTGCTGGCCTGGGAATCTAACATAATGCCTTTTTTGTATCAAAGCAAACATGGAGATGGATTGAAATGGACTCCTAGAAATACAGTGCCTTGTAAGTCTTCATGCATCTTGTACATTTTCACATTAAAGTATGAGATTTTCGCTGATCTATACAACATACTCTCATTAATGTTATATACATGTTCCTTCATGTTCAAAGTGTAAGAAGCCAAAAACTCTTGCTTTTTTTTAATAACTTTCTGCAGCAGTAACAGGTCCATTTAGGATTAAGTGTCCACCGCTTTTTGCACAGTGAGATGGTCCAGTTTTTGTCCATTCTTAACAGAATAGCTCAAGCACTTTATTTTGATTCAGATCTGGACTTTGACGTGGCCGCTCAAGGATGTTAACTCTTTACTTGCTGAGTAATTCCATTGTTGCTTTTGCTTGGGGTTTATTTTCTTCTGCTGAAAGGGGATTCCTGCCCCCCCCCCCCCCGCCCTCGTTCTGTAGCAGACTAGAATAGATATGTCTCTAAGGTCTGCCACTACTTTGCACCATTCAGCCTTCCTTCAGTCTTAACAAGACTCCAACAACAATCACCATGCTTTAGGACGGTGCTAGAAGTGTGTTGTGCTGTGTGGTTTGTGCCGCATGCATCAGTTGGCATGGAGGAAAAACTTCCACTTGGTCTGTATTGCATGCAGTGTCCTTAAGTGTTTCTCTGTAGCTGATGTGCTTTATGGCATATCATTTGGCTTGCCTTCAGCAATTGCTTGCTTCCTTCCTTCCTTGCCCAAACTCCTATAGTTGTGGTAAACATTATTGACACCCTTGCATTTTAGGTATGTTGTGTACAATATCTTGTGAAATAACTGGAAGCATGCCAACTGTATGTTATCATATGATTGTAACAGTATCTTCAAAAGTATACCACAATAAAAAAAAAAGATGTCTGCAACTTAAGACCTAGTAATTTCTGAGAAAAAAACAAAACATGACCCGGACAAGATTAATGGCACCCTTCACTAATATTTGGTTACACAACCCTTGGCAATGATGACAGCCTCCAAATATTTCTTGTAGCCATCTATAGGTTTTTCGTACATCTGTCTGCTGATAGTTTCTCCCACTCTTCAACTGCGACTTGTTCCAGCTCATGAATGTTTCCAGGATGCCTTTTACCAATGGCAGATTTCAGCTCTTTCCAAAGGTTCTTGATTGGATTGAGAAGGACTCTGTTGGCCAATTTAAAATAGTCCATTTGTTCCTTTTTAACCATTCTTTTGTACTTTTAGATGTATATTTTGGGTCATTGTCCTGCTGAATGACCCATGACTTTCAACTCGGACCTAGCTTTCTGACACTAGGTAGCACATTTCACTCCAAAATACCTTGGTAATCCTCAGACTTCATGATTCCTTTAAATGTTCCCGGCTCCAGTTTCTGAGGCAGCAAAACAGCTCTACAACATTATAGAATCTCCACCATATTGAACTATAGGAAAGCGTTGGGTTTTTTTTTTTTCCTTTATAAACTGCATTTCTTCTGTAAATGTATAACTGATCTGTATTGCCAAAGAGCTCACGCTTTGGTTTCATCTGTCTACAGAATACTTTTCCCAGAAGGATTGTGGTTTCTCAAGGTGGATTTGGGCAAAGATCATGCATGCCTTTTATAAATATTAAATAATAAAAAAAATTACAATATAACCCAAGCAGACATGCTTGTCAGAAAAGGAGGTACCATCCAACAATAACCATCAAATATTATTACAGGAAACTTTAAACATAGAGGTCTACCTATAGTCCACATGAGAGGGGAAAGTGAGCAAGAAACAAATCACATGGTGTATGAGGAAACCACCAATAAGTAAATTCAAGAAGCAAAACAGAATGGCCTTGGGTAAAGGAATCTAACCATTTAACAAGGTACTTCAACCAACAGCTAAAGAAGTAACCTGGGGCATCCGAGAACTAATAAAAGCAGAAAGTGCTTCAGGCTGAAAAAATATACATTTCTTAAAATTATATACAACACATTTACATGGAAATCGTAAATATGTCCCCACTGATCTGCAATACCCCAGACTTTAACAATAAAAATTGTTTACGCCTTTTCTGAGAGTCTCTACTAATATCAGAATACATAGAAACTTTTACACCATAAAATAAGGAAAAACGCTTCTTGAAGAATGACTTTAGCAGCCACTCCCTGCCTGAAACCAGAGCGAGAGAAACCAACAATGTTAAGACTTTGATAGAACTTTCAGTTGGAGACAAGAAGTCTGAAACATTTACTGTAATATATCTGTAGTCACGTCATCCATAGTAGATCCTGGCTCCTTTTTTGATTGAGGTAAATAGAACGCCTCTGAAATTGGTGGAATTAATTCATTGGGCACTGCCAATATCTCAAGTAAATAGTTCCAACGGAGTAGTTCCAGGTATAATAGGAAAGTTCAAAACTCTCAAGTTTGCAGCTCTTGCAGCATTCTCCAGGCCTTCCATCTTCACACGAAGAAAATTATTGTTCTTGACAAGGGCCACATTAGTCTCGGAAAGAAACTCCAATTTTTGACGTGATTCTTGGACTTGTGTTTTTAGATAATCCACATCAGAGCAGCAACTCTGTACTTTCTCTTCAATTTGGCATACTCTAGCTGAGGACCCAGCAACTTGGGTAGCAACTGCAGTAGATAACAACATAACTATTGCATCCCAAATTGTGTCTAAAGTTATCACCTTAGGGTGAGTAAACTCAAAAGAAAAAGTAGGGACTTCAGCAGGAGCTAGAATACCTTGAGTACCTTGAAGCGGGGCTTGCAGGTCAAGCTGTCGAGAACCCTCTGCTGCCGAACCCACTCCGACACCCTTACTCTCACTCTCCGCCACAGCCTCTTCTGCTTCCCGCCACGCCTCAGCAGAGACCCCGCATTCCGGCTCGCATGCTGGAGAAGCCTGGGAGATGAGCGGAGAAGACGCCGGAGGCAGCGGCAGGGACCTTGTATCAGGAGAGAGCGTGGTAGCCAGGCACTCAGGAGAAATCTCCTCTTCTAGCGAACCTCCATGCCTGGCTCTAATCTCCTGGATCATTCCTTCAGTCAAATGAACAAACCGATCCATGGGGCCGCTGACGGTCTCGGGTGGTACACCCGTAACTTGCCCTTCCGTTTCGGCATGGTCTATACAGCGTTCACTCCAACGGCCATCTTGATTAGACCACTCCCTTCTCGCCTGGATACTCAGCAGGCATGCCTTTTTATGTCAGTCTTTGAGCAGTGAGATCCTCGTTGGCCTTTGCCCATGAAGTCCTCCCTTTGTTTAGTGCACAGCATATGGTGCAGGTTGAAACCACCACTCCAGATTGCCCCAGGTCAGCCTTAAGCTCTTTGGATATTGCATGTGGTGTTTTTCCAGCAGTTTGCACTAATTTTCAAAGACCTCTTGGATTAATTTTCTTCTTCCCACCACCTCCTGGGAGGTTCTTGACAGTTCATGAGCAGAAAACATCTTAATAATATTGCAAACTGTAGACAGTAATCCCAAGGTCACAGTTTGGTGACTGAATCAGGCAGCTCTCTTGTCTTCACAGCCGTGAAAATGGAACAGGGAGTGAATGTAGCCATTTTAAACATTAGAGCCATCATTCGTTGATTGATTCAAGTCATGTGAGTACTGACAAGTGTGCACAGGTGCATCTAATTTTACTGCAATGGGAATGTGTTTCTGTTAAAATTGATTTGAATTTTTTATAAGGGTGCCAATAATGTCCTGGCAGAGTCCCAGTTCTTATACTATTTCTTAATTAGTCTGTTTTATTTGATTCTTTCTCTTGTGTCAGATATGTGTGCATGTATAGTCCAAAGCCATTTCACTGGCTACTTTTTTAGGAAATATCAGACATTAAGTGGTTGAACTGCAAGGGTGCCAATAATGTTTACCACAACTGTACGGGCCATGTTTTGGGAATAGTCTTGAAAATGTTGAAAATATCAACATTTTCTGCAGTTTCAGCTAGAGTTCTTGCATTTCTTTTGAAGTAGTCCATAGGACTCAGTGACCTTCCTCAGCAGTTGCTTTAACCCATGGCTACTCATTTTTTCAGGCCTCATCAAGGCAGTGTTTTGGTTGTGCCAAACTGTTCCCCCTTGACAAGGCTGGAGCTGACTGCCACAAGAGAGATCCAGATACACTGAGGGATGGCAATACATTTTAATCTGTATGTAAGGGTTTTTTTGTATGTTTTTATCCTTGAATTCCTTCAGCAGCTCCATGCTTGGCATTTTAGACCTTTTTTGCTTTAAGTTGATTTCATGCAACAGAAACAGCTTGAGTCTTCATACTGTACAAAAGTATTTTGAATAAGTCAAACTACTGTGATGAAACTAGACTCTGTATTATGGACCTTGTTAAGACAATTTTTCAAAGCAGCTGATATAGATTTTATGATAGCGTGAAGACTCGTGCAATGAAGGTGTCTTGGAGCTATGTTTACTAAACTGTCTTAATGTTCCCAGCGCTAGTTGCAGCGATAATGTGGAGGATGCCATATAAGGAGTGGGCGTACCGGTCTTAAGGTAGCAATCGCGGGTTACCGCGCGATAAGGTGCGCTGCGCCGCGTGGGTTACTGCACGATAAGGTGCGCGGCACGATAACCTTAACTTCGCGTGCTGACCTGCAATCACAGCAATAGAGGTGTAGCACACTGGTTAATACAATGACTGCTGAAACAGGGGTCATGAGTTTGATCCCCCAGTGGGCCTAATGAGTAAGGCTGTCTGAGGCATTACCCTTTACTTTAAATCAGTGCTGTCTGAGGCATTTTCTTTTTTAATTTAAATTAGTGCTGCCAGCAAACACACCCTCACAGTGCCGTAACCTAAGGTGCCGCATAAGGCGCCCTATAAGGCACTCCAGAAGGCACATTATAAAGTGCACTGTCTGCCAAGGCACCTTATAATGTTCCCTATAGGGCGTCTTATGAGGCATCTTAAGGTTACTGCACTGTGAGGGTGTTTTTGCTGGTAGCACTAATTTAAATTAAAAAAGGAAATTCCTCAGACAGCCCTATCAAATAACACCACTGTGGGATCAAACCCATGACCTCTGCCTCCACAGTCAGTGAAGTAACCAGTGGGCTACATCTCTACAGCTACTAACAAACCCCTGGCTGGCTACAGAAGGACTGCAGGTAACCACAGAAACTGTCTTCTGTGGTTACCAGGATAGGGTTAACTTACTCGTACCCATGATGCATTGCACATGCAGATCAGCAGTCTACAGATGATCACTAGATGGGGTAAGCACCCCCACAGCATCTCGGCCTGGTAGGGGGAACTGACCATGTGTGTTACTGGCAAAGATTAGCTATAGACCGTCACATTATGCGGGTACTGTGCTGACCCTGAGGGCGAGGTGGGGCGCCCAGCACCAGGTCTGCAGCACCTGGCTTAGCTGAGATAGGCTATGCTGCAGGTTGCCATCAGTACCAGTGTGTGATAGGTAGTCCTTGCAGACACACCTAGGATACACGTGTCCATCCGTATTTCCCAGTCACGTCTAGCCCCTGTGGACTATGATGCACCCAGAATAGTGCATATCCTGTGTGGGTGCCATGGTCACATGATTTAAGTGAAGGGGGGTGTTTGGACCCATAAACGGATTATGTAGCACCACCCAACCCGCCCTCTGGGGCTCAGGGTGAGGGGACAGGATCTCCCACCAACAGATCCACATTCTACATCCCTGCAATGGTGGCAGTAGAGGGGACCATCAACCCCAGTCATGCTGGGGAATGGGCACCCTACAGGGCAGTCAATGCAGATCTGTACGCCTCCATAAGGCAATGGCAGACAGACAGTAGGCCTGGAAATGCTCAGCTGCCCCCCACCACTATTTGACATTCTCCAGCAGCGAGCACAGTGAGTCTCCAGCCGCTGCACCCTTCAAGGTGTTCTAGCCATGCACATACTAACTGCAGACAGTCTACTAGCTTGTACATAGTGCATGTTCCTGGAGGAACTGTGTGCACCCAAAAATGGGATGTGAGGCACACACACCAAGCAGGTAAGTCAGTGATTTGGGCCCCAGAAAAGGGAACCCATAAATATCACTTGAGAGACATACTATATAGCACTATGGGGGAACCTAGCCATGCTGTGGTCACTGCTCAGTCAGGGTGAAAGTGACTTCCCAGCAGGACATGCTGTGGCCACCCTGTCCATGCAGGTGGTGGCTGGGCAGTACAATGTCCCAGCCATTGCCCTGTGCAGATGCATCCTGCCCAGGCCACCCTGTCCGGGCCATACCCCCACAGTACCTTGCTCCTCATTATGCACATTGGCAGGCTAACACTGGAAACAGTGCAAGCAGTGTGGGCTGAGTAAGGTGTAGGCAGCCACAGCACACTGGATAGACAGACACACACTCCCACACTTATGCCAGCATTATGCATATATAGAGGCTTTTAGCAGCCCTGGCCACCACACCAGTCCTGGGCACAGTGCAGGCATGGCTATAGTACGCAATACTGTTGGGGTCACTCCCCAGGGTGGTAAACACTGTCAGAAACCAAAACTGAAACACACTCCACAGATATCAGAAAGGTTGCTATGATGCAGCTCTATCAGCAAATTGTGCTTAACTTAGGAATTGTTATCTGCCATTAATCATAGCAACCTTTTGATATATGTGTAACGTATTCCCAAGTTTAGGGCGGCATTGCTAAGGTAAGCAAGTGCTAGTAGCCTGACTCTCCATGAGGCTTTGGATAGTGGAGCTTGTGGGTTTGGGTGTTTATGCCACTGTTGGCCGCTGCTCTACGGCAGAGGTTCCCAACTCCGGTCCTGGTGGACCAAACACTGTTCAGGTTTTCATGCTGTCCCTAATGAATATGCATGAGATACATTTGCATACAATGGGGGCAGCGCATACTAATGCAGCACAGGCATATTTATTAGGGACAGCATGAAACCTGAATGGTGTTTGGCCCTCCAGGACTGCAGTTGGGACACTCTGCTGTAGGGATTGCACATGTTTATGGTGTCTGTGCTCTGTAGGGTAAAATATAGGCATTTCAGGCATGTTTATTTTATCTGCAATGTTTGTTTATTATAGACAAAGAGATAGCAAAGATAGGAGAAAACAGAACAGCAGACTACCTTCGTCTTTATTACCACGGTTTAGTACTGGATAAAATATGGGGAAAGGGTTGGCAGAAGCCACAGCTGGGACTTGAACTTGTGACCACCTGCTCCTGAACACACTGGCTGTGTGTACTACACCACACTGTTGCCACAGGGACAGTTCATTCCCTGAGGATACCATGAGTGTTCGTAAGACAGACCCTGTCTGTTGCATTGCACGGCACCCACCTAAACGGGGCTAGGCCATGGTCTGCTGTGGGCAGATGCCACTGCCCCCTCCGCCACCATGCTGCCATGCCATTATGCCGGTGGTGCACAGTCCCAGGCCATCCAGTATGCCGGTAGGCAGCTGCCTATGGTGTGGGTTCTCGGGTAGGGGTGCCTACATGGCCATGCGCGCTCCCCCCCCCCCCCCCCGCACTGCCTGCCAATGTTATGTGCCCTTGGGGGTACCTGCTGGGTAATCTCCCCTGTGACACTGTGGGGGACACACTCGTGCCCATGTTGGACCCTCGTCAGTTGCTGTCTTGCTGCTTTACAGTTTCGGCATTCCTATGTGCCACCTAGGCATCTGCCTAGCCCGCACTGTGCCCCAGCTGGACAACAGCATGTGCCACCTGCAGCCCCCTGTATCCCATTTACAGCATCAGTACAGTTGCCCTTTCCTACGTGCCCACTCTGCTGTTGCTGCACATGTGCATGCCATAACAAACCTGCCCAATCTAAATGACAGAAACCCTGATCAGCGCTATTTCAATGTGGGATCATTCACTTTGTAGGGGGACAGAGCATAGACCCTTCCAAACATGATATCTTAATTTATACGCTTTGTCAGTAGTGTTGCTTTATATTTATCATTAATATCACTATTGGCCAGCTTGGTTATTGGGATTTTAGATGTGGTTCTGGTCCTTTTATATGTTTGTTTTGCCTTTTTGGTCCCTGCACATGTATCACAAATATCACTTTTGTGGGTTTCTCTGCCTTTGCTGCACATTGCTGACTGAAATGGTTTCTCTCTCCTGCAAATGTGCCTCTAGCGCGAGGTTTTCACTGGTGCTAATTTTCAGACCCTGATTTCACGGCGTTAGTGTGCATGGAGCCTCTCCCCGCCCATTCTCTGCCCTTTGACCCCTTCTCTCCGCCCTCTGGGAAGCCTTACTCCACCCTTCAGGCCCGGATTTCACAGCATTAGTGTGCCTTAACGCCGCCACTGCGTTATCGCACGGTAAGTGATGTTATCGCGCGATAATACCACCGCTGCGACATTAAGACGGTTTAGTAAACACACCCCTTGGTTTCTCATGGAAATAGTCAAAAATAGATTTGTTCATTCTCGTTGAAAGGGTAGTGTAAGAGTTTAACTGAACTACCTAAGACAATTTAAAAATGTATTAAGGGCATTCTTCAGACAAAATGTAAAAGATGCACAAGGGTCTTTAGACTTTTCACAAGACACTGTAAATGGATTTAATTTCAATTTTTCTTTGCAGTATCTTTTCCATGTGTGTGTTCATCTTGAAATGAAATACAGGTTCCAAAGCTCTGATGTAAAACTACAATACTTTTTGACTCATCTGCGGTAATTCTAATGATTTTACTGCGACATGTACTTAACACTGAAATCTAAATATTCTTGCATCTGTACAAGGGTTTGGGATGTAAATAATAGGCTGAACCTGTGGAGGAGTAGCCTCGTGGTTAGAATACTGGCTTGGTAACCAAGCAACCAGGGTTCAATTCCCACTAGCACTCCTTGTGGCCTTGGGCAAGTCACTTAACCCTCCATTGCCTCAGAAGAAAGGCCTGGCAATCTACTTCCTGTCACAGTGCCAAGAAAACCCAGGAGCTTCTGGGTTGCCAGGAGTCAGAATTGACACAAAGGCATACATTGCATTTTTGAACCTATGGAATGGACCTCTAGAGCCACAAGTCAGTAGATGTCTACTCCTTATGTCCATAATGCACTGCTTCCAATGTCTGCAGATTAACTTAGTGTGATTTTCAGAATTTCCACAAAAACAAATATGCATAAGTTGTGGCTTCAGGGCCCCTGCTGTAAAAGTTCTAGTGACATGGAGATGGCTTTGTTTCTGTTCTCCACAGGTATTTACTTTTACGCTTTGGTGCAGTCTCTGATAGACTGGGGCTACAAGCGAGATGAAAATGTTAGAGGGGCACCTTATGACTGGCGTAAAGCTCCAAGTAAGTGAAACTCCATTGCTTGAAGAGATGGTACAGAAACACATTGCTTCATAATGTTTCTCTCTTGAAAGACCACCGCCTGAAGCTTGCTTCATAATGTTTCTCTCTTGAAAGACCACCGCCTGAAGCTTGCTTAGTGTAGGATATGGAAAGAAAAATGAGAAATAGCATATGCTGTATTAAAACTGATTTGTGCAGATTTGGAAGTAGGAGGTACCCTATATCCAAAATGCTTATTGTACCTTTTTGTTCTGAGTGGTGCTGTTTTTGAAAGGTTAATCTGGATAGATGGATTTATTTGATTTTCAAACTGTGGTATTGTAATCTGGATTTAAGAGGACAGACTCCCAAGGAAGACTCATCACAGTATAATTTCTATTAAGTTTTTTTTCTTACTAGCACTTATTGCCCTAATCGGTCTCTGTAGTGTAACAGCCCTGTAATGTAGTTTCTGCATTAGAAAAAAACATTTTTTGCTGAATCTAGAATGCTGAGACATTGGTATTCAGCAGGATGGGCAGCATGTATGTTGAATTTAGATTTACTTCTAATTTAACAGCAGTGCTGTTTTTAGACATAGGTGGAAAAAATTAGAGGCACTATCTGGAACATCCAAAGTAGATGTTTCACCTTATACTCTTGACACCTTGCTGGGCAGACTAGATGGACCATGCTGGTCTTTATCTGCCGTCATATGCTATGTTACTATACCTGCTTGTGTGACCCAGGTAATCTTTATAGGGGTAAATTTTATAACGTATTGCCTATTTTTAGTCTGTATTTATTAATTTATGTTTTAAGTAAAGTATTAGGGGTAAATTGACAGAAATTGTGGCTTTTGAACTAGCTCCCAAGCTGGTGTAAATGTGTCTAGTTTCAATTTGCATGTAAAACACATGTAGAAACTGATTCCACTTGTGCTCTGCCAAACATTGCTCCAGAAGACGCCTACACCGGTATTATGCAGAAGTGTGAACTTTGTCACTGTGTATTTATGCATGTAAATCCTAGAGTAACTTTTTTAAGCATGCCTTTTTATTAAAATGCATTAAACGTTTTTTCCAGGAACAAGCAGTAAGTCAGCCCTCACTTATGGGTGATGTCTGCACCAACAGAGCCCAGGCAGAGCATTTCCCCAGCTTTCAAAGAAAGTCTTTGGGAATGCCACCAGGCATACGTGGTCCCCTTCCTGCCCAAGGGTGCCATATTGCTCAGTCTCCTTTTTCCTGCAGAGCCCAACGGAGGTGGTGCTCTACTCTCCTTGAAAAAGTTCTTTCATTCCATCCTTTTCTCGGGTTTGCGTACCAGTTCCCTTCCTGCCTCAGGGTGGCACCACCGGTGCTGGTCTTGACTCCCTTTTTTACCGTGTTCCCTCAAGGCTCCACCTTGACCGGTTTTCACACCTTTTTATGCATGGGGGTCCTCGACCCTGGCCGGATGTGTTCCCCCCAGTGTGTTCAAGAAATGCAACCACTGCAGTCAGACTATCTCAGTCACTGATACGACTGCTGCACCTGCTGCTTGGGCCTTGACCACGACAGTTCCACTAGCAACCAGTGCCAGGCCATGACCCCTAAAACCAATAGGAGGTGATCTGAGCTGCAGGAGAAGCTTTTCTCAAGGTCTGACTCTGCCCTGGCTTCCTCATCTCCAAGCCCTGAAGCCGGCCCTTCGCAAGAGGTCTGGGCATCCTCAGAGTCCCGCGGCAGCGACTCCTCCAGTGTGGCCCCAGACCCTCCTAAAAAGAAGGTCCTGAAGGAGGTGCCTCTGATCAAATCTGGCAAGGTCCCTCAACGGGACTCTGACAACTCCGAGCAGTGCTCTCAAAGTCTCGAGACTAGAGCCCTCGGCTGGCGGAGACCGCACCATGGCCCATGAACCTATAGTCGTCCTCGATGCACTCTGGAGTGCCGGTGTCTGACCCGAAGGCTTCTATGTCCACGACGATTGCTGCACAGCCAACGGGCCTAGAGTCCCGCATGGCGGCCATGGAACAGAGCCTCTCCTCCATCTTGGCCTTGCAGCAGGCATTAATGTCAGGGCCGATTGATGCCAAGGGGCCCTGATACCAGGTCCCCTGGCCTCAGGGGAGCCTCCGGTCAAACTGGGCACAAAGCGCCACTAGCCTCGGGTAAGTCCTCAATGTCAGTCGAGGTCTCTATCACGCTCATTAGGGTTCTGGTCCTCTCTGGTGGGGGCCCGGTTCCTCGGAGCCGCCCCAGGGCTGACTTCTTGACGCCCTCAGGCATCGACTGGAAGACAAATGACGAGGCCTATCCGGAGACCTCCCAATATGGGATGTTCCCTCTGAGCAGTCCCCTCCAGAGCCTCGGTGCCACTCCCCACCTGAGGATGTTGCCTTTCATGACTTTGTTTGTGACGTGGCCCGAGCTCTCTTGATCCAGACAGTCGGAGTAACCGTGCACAGAGGAGCTCGAGATCCTACAATATGAGTCCCCTCCAAAGGAGACTGTCACAGTGCCGGTTCCACCCATCTTTGTGGGATTGCTCCTCCAGATGTGGGAGTCCCCTGCCTTGGTGGTCAGTTAGCGCCTGGACGCCATCTATCACGTCCGGAAGGGCCCTGGGTGTTCCATAAGCCGCAACTGCCCCACAACACGATGGTGGTTGAGCCCTCCATGAAAAAACTGAAGAGTCAGAAGACCTACTCTTCAGTTCCCCCCAGCAGAGAAGCCCGAGCCCTCTACACCATAGGTCACAAGTGCTACCAGGGCACCATGCTCGGGTGCTGAATACAGGAATTGTACATAGGAATGTACTTTAAGTGACTGATACAGGAACTCTCAGGATTCTCGGCGGGCCTCGTCGGGGGAACCTCTGCAAAGGTTCCAGTCCCTAGCAGCAGGCATCTGGCAATGTTCGAAAATCCTCTCCCGGGCTGCCAGGAGTCTGCGGCCAGGGTTGCAGCCGTCAGCATCTTTGCCCAGAGCCAGGCATGGCTGCAGACCCTGGACCTGGAGCAGTGGGTACAGGAAAAGCTCCTGGATGTTCCCTGCAATGGTGAGAACCTATTCAGGAAACTGATGTTTGATAAGGCTGCGGAGATTGAGGCCAAGGTAGTGACCTGGTGAGGCTGTCTAAAAAGACCTTGGCTCTTCCAAGGAAGAAATCCTTGGGTGGGGAGTAAGCCCTTTTTCCTGAGGGGGGGGAGAAAAAAGGGCTACTCACAGGCTGGCCTCTACCAGCCTTACTCGGGGAAGCCTCACCAGTCCTCACAGGCAAAAGGCCAGGGACACGAGCCAAGCCTCCCAAGCCCCAGACACCAGCTCCCACCCAACCGGTTGGAAGCTTTTGACTCGCTGGGCCTCCCCCCCCCCCCCCCCCAGGAGGCCCACCTCAGCCTACACGGGGTTGACTGGCCTCTTTTGCCCACAGATGGGCCAGCATCACCACAGACCTGTGGGTTGTGCAGGAGGGGTACTTCCTCCATCTGTAGCAGAACCCTCCAGACTTCTTCCTAGGAGAGCCACCGCAGCCTCTCCTCCACCAGGCCTTGCTTACCACAGAACTCGCAGCCTTGCTCAGGTACAGGGCGGTTGAACTGGTACCCCATCACCTCTGGGGAAAGGGGTTCTACTTGAGGTATTTCCTTGTCCCAAAAAGAACAGGGAGTCTCTGGCCCTTCCTGGATCTGCGCAACTTGAACAAGTTCCTGGTGAGGGAGATGTTCAAGAATGCTGTCCCTTGGGACACTGCTGCCCTACCTCCGCCAGGGAGACCGGCTCTGTTCCTTGGATCTCAAGGATGCTTACACCCACATCCTGATCCCACCCCTCCCATTTACCTGAGATTAGTGGAGGGGGAGGGGGCAGCACTACCAGTACAGGGTGTTGCCATTCAGCCTCGCCTCCTCTCCAAGGGTCTTTACAAAATGCCTGGCAGTCATAGCCACCCATGTGCCCCTCCAAGGGGCCTACATCTTCCCTTACTTGGACAACTGGCTCATCAGAGGCAGCACACCTCTCAAGGTCAGGCAGGCCACAAGGCTCACTATCCACATCCTGCAGCAGTTGGGGTTCATCATAAACTACCCCCACTCCAGCCTCTCCCCAGCCCAAGACTTAGAATTCATAGGGGTCCAGCTGGACACTCTACGGATCAGGGCCTTCCTCCCCGTGGAGAGAGCCCACAGCCTGATGCAGCTGGCAAGGGACGTGCAAAGCTCCAGTTTGGTGCCAGCTTGCCTACTCCTCCGCCTGCTAGGCCATATGGCCTCGACAGTTTACGTTACGCCTCTGGCCCATCTGCATATGCAGGCAGCCCAGTGGTGCCTCCCTCACCTGGTGGCAGTCTCTATATCACCTCAGGGCAGGGATGCCCTTCCAGGCACCGACCCTTCAGTGGGTCCTGATGACAGATGCCTCCCTTGTAGGCTGGGGCGCATGTTGTGAGGGCTAGTGCATCCAAGGCACCTGGTCCCCAGAAGAATCCCTCCTGCAAATCAATCTCCTCGAGCTCAGGGCCATTTTCCTGGCCCTTCAGGCCTTCTGCCACCACCTGAGCGATCACCCGGTCCTCATACAGGCAGACAGTCAGGTTGCCATGTTCTCTGTGAACAAGCAGGGGGGTACGGGCTCCTACTCCCTCTGTCAGGAGGCACTACACTTCTTTGTAGTGCGCAACCATATCCTCCTGAGGGCAGTGTACTTACCGGGTCAGGAAAACTGCCTAGCAGACAACCTCAGCCGGATTGTTTGGCCTTATGAGTGGTGCCTGGACCCAAAAGTTGCCCGGAGGCAGCTTCGCCTCTGGGAAAGACCCTAGCTGAACTTGTTCACCTCCCCAGACAACTCACAGCTGCCCAAATTCTGTTCTCCTCAGTCATACTGCAGGAGAGTGGTGGCGGACGCCTTCCTGATCTCCTGGTCACAGGACCTGCTTTATGCATTCCTACTGACACTTCTAGCCAAGTGCCTTTTCAAGATCCAGATTGAGCACACCTCAGTAATCCTGACTGTGCCCAGGTGGCCCAGGCAGCCATGGTTCCCCCTGCTGCTCGTTCTGTCGGTGGTAACCCCAGTACCACTGGGCTGGGACCTAGACCTCCTGTCCCAGGAGGGGGGCTCCCTGCTACATCCCTACTTGGGGTCCCTAACACTGACAGCATGGCTGCTGAAAGGGTAGCACTGGCCCATTTTCAACTCCCCAGGTGAGGTCAAGGAAATCCTCCTGGCCTCCCGGAAGCCGTCCACCAGAAGAGCATATGCCTTCAAGTGGAGGAGGTTCTTCGTCTGGTGTGCAGAAAGGAATGAGAACCCGCTCTCCTGTCAGGTAAAGCTTGTGCTTCAGTACTTGCTGCATCTCTCACACTCTGGCTTGAAATCTAACTCGATGAGGGTGCATCTCGGCACCATAGTGGCTAACCATCACCCTATAGAGGGGAAGCCCCTCTCAGGCCAGCCTTTGGTCTCCAGGTTCCTCAGGGGCCTCATGCTATCCAAGCCCCCTCTCTGCCCTGTGGCAGCAGAATGGGACCTCAATGTGGTGCTCTCCCAGCTCACTAGGCCACCTTTGAGACTTTGGCCACCTGCCACTTGAGACACCTCTCCTGGAAGGTAGTCTTCTTGGTAGCGTTGATGTCTGCTCGCAGGCAAGCTGCAGGCCCTGGTGGTGGACCCGCCCCTATACCAGGTTCTATACAAACAAGGTGGTGCTTCCCATGCACCCCAAATTCCTCCTGTCCACATTTCACTTCAATCAGGAGGTAGTTCTCCCCACCTTCTTCCCACGGCTGCACACCGGCAGGGAGGAAGTCATCTTGCATACCCTGGATTACAAGAACGTCCTGTCGTTTTATTTACAGAGGGCCAAGGCACATAGAAAAGCTTCTTAGCCCATCTGCTGGGCTCATAGGAGATAGAAAGCTATCTGTGACTAAGCAAATGCTGTCCACCTGGATGACGGACTGCATTGCCCTCGCTTATGAGCAAGCTGGTCTCTCTCTGGAGTACCGTATCACTGCTCATCGCGTGAGGGCTATGGCCACATCGGTGGCCAACCTATGTACAGTGCTGGTGCAAGATATCTGTAAGGCCGCCATGTGGTCTTTGGTCCATACGTTCGCAGTCCACTACTGCCTTGAGAGTGAGTCCTGCAGGGACAGTGCCTTTGGCCAGGCAAAGATCAAACGTATTCTCGGTGTATAGGCAACTCCTGCCCTCCAACCCTTCAGTGTTCAGGCTACCGGAGTTATGGTGATGCTGGATGCTTGGATCTGCAGAGTCTCTTGGTAGGGACTCACCTTCTGCAAATCATGACCTTCCTTGGGTTGCAACTGCTGCTGTCATGGTTCGGGCCCCAGCAGCCTGGAGCTAGGGAGTCCCATATGTGAGGACTGACATGAAAAGCTGACCTAAGTTGCCATCTGGATAAGTGCTGACCAAAAATCTACTAACCGGTTAAGTGTCAGCACTTATCTTTTGCACCAGATCTTATGTTCCACTAAGGACCAGGTCCAAAATGGTTTCCCATCTTGTTTGTTCACAAATTAGCTATCCCAATCCCTATCTCAAAAAAAACAATTCCATGGATAAAAACAACCCCACAGCAAACAGACCAATCTCAAGTCTGCCATTTATGACCAAAATAGTTTATATCCAGCTCCAGGACCACATCGATGCTCACGCCCCCTCAATGCACAACAGTATGGTTTCCGACCACATCATAGCGTTGAAACCCTTTTAATTGCACTACTTGACAAACTGATACGTGACATTGACGACACCGAACAACGTTCATCTTCATATTTTTAGACATCACCACAGCTTTTGACAGCATTAACCACACTTTAATGCTCACCAGACTACAGCAGATAGGAGTAAGAGGCACAGTACTCCATTGGTTCCAGTCAAACCTTTCAGGCAGAACCCAACAGGTTAGAATCGGACAACACACTTCCAAACAATATAAACAAAAACAAGGCCTACCCCAAGGATCGGCCCTTTCTGCCCTCCTTTTTAAGATTTACCTCCAGCCCATATGCTCCATCTTCAAAAAATTCAACATAGGTTATCACATATATGCAGATGATATGTTATATCTTCCGTTCAACATCTCTAACCATATTTCACACCAAATTACAGAATGTTTCAAGGAAACTGCTAAATAGCTAACTTCCCATAACCTTCTGATTAACTTCAGTAAAACTGAAGCTTTGTTAGCAGAAATCATAGTTTCACCCCTCCCCCAAATATCACAATTAATAACACCGACATAGTAGTAAAGAATCAAATAAAATACCTTGGGGTCACCCTTAGCATGTCCACGCACATAACTCGGCCAAAAAAAATCTACTATTAATGTTAAAACAACTCCGTCCACTACTCCCCAACCACAACTTCAGATCAGTCCTTCAAGCCTTAATCACACCCCACATTGACTTTTATAACGGTGCTCTACAAGCTTTATCTAAACAGTCTAAGATGTCTTCAAATGGCTCAGCACGTTGTAGCACGAATTGCATGGTACTCAAACATATTGGAACACATCATCCCAGTATTATACAAGTTACACTGGCTCCCAGTCCAATACAGAATACACTACAAAACAGATGACCACATTTACATAGAAACATAGAAATATGACGACAGAAAAAGACCACATGGCCTATCTAGTCTGTCCTTCCATATCAACAACTACAACAGTCCTCTTTTTTTTTTCCCTTTATAGACCCTCTGTGTTTGTCCCATGCTTTTTTGAATTCAGATACTGTCCTCATCTCTACCACCTCCACTGGGAGACTATTCCACGGATCCACCACTCTTTCCTTAAAGAAATATTTCCGCATATCACTCCTGAATCTATCCCCCTTCACCCTCATCCCATGTCCCCTCGTAGCAGAACTTGCTTTCAATTGAAGCACTTAAGCTCCTCAGACAGATAGTCCCCTTCCCACCTAACCTCCCTGATTAACAAACAAATTGAGACACGATCAAAACAAGGATGCAATCAAAATAAACTAACGATCCCCCTCAGACTTCCATAATTCCATTAAACCCACAAATAGAGAATACTCACACTTCGTGCCCACTCTATCGAATGCCCTACCAGACGAACTAAGAGAAACAATCTAATAAAATTCCATAAAAAAAACTAAAAACCCACCTATTCAAGCAACATTTTGGTGACCCTTTGGAACCTCCTAACACAGACTCCAACAAGGTCTCCTCATAAGACATAGCCCCTCTGATCCAATACACCACCTACACATTCAGAAAATGCAAACAATACAGTAAAAACTATGTACAATAATCAGTGCCCTTATCAACTTATCCCAGCTTGAGACATGTTCAGTGTTTATTGTACATAGATTTACTGTTACATGTATCTGACCTTGGTTATTGTAAACCGCCTTTTGATCTTATGGAAAAAGCAGTATATAAATGCTAATAAATAAATAAAAATAAACAAATAGCTGCTGCAAGAAGCAGTCATTTCATCTAGAAACGTTATCTTTCTAGCATGTTCTGCCATGACACTAACTCAGTTGATACTGGGGTAATTGAAATAACCCATTATTATTACTGTGCTGTAACATTTTTGTCAGCTTCCCCAATTCCTTTGAGCATTTCGTCATCCATTTGTTCGTTCTGACTAGGCGGTCGATAGTATACCCCCATTGCCATCGCCTTCCCCTTTTTTACATGGAATTTTGATCCATAGAGATTCTACAGTGTGTTTTGTTTCCTGTAAAACTTTAATCCTACTTTGACTCTATGCCCTCTCTAACATTGTACAACCCCTCCACCAATTAGATCTACTCCATCATTGCGATATTTGTACCCAGATATCTGTGTCCCAAAGGCTGTCCTCCTTCCATCAGGTCTCTAAGATACCAATTATATCTAACCTCTCATTTAGTGCTATATAGTCTAATTCGCCCATCTTATTTTTTTAGACTTCTAGCAGTTACGTACAAGGATTTTAGAGGTGTTATATATTTTTTTTTTTTTTTGTTTTTGAACTTTAAATTTTTATTCAGTTCCTTTGTTATACAAAACACCAATTATGCATCTCAGATATATCTGTACCATTAACAAAACTGTATGTACATTCCTACCAGCCAACTTCTAATATAGATGCAGCCACTGTCACAACATTCTCTAATAAACCAACATTGAACATCTCCTACCTTTGTAATGATTACTTCTTTCCGATTCCTGGTAGGTAGTACATAAAGTTTACACCACAAAAACCCCTTTAAGTGGCTAGCTGTAAATTTCCCCCCCCCCCACCCTTCCCCCCTCTACCTGATCTTGCTGAGTGTACCACCAGTGTCAATCTTCTTACACCCGCCATTGTATCCAATCTATGCTTCCCCGCCCCTACTTAACCATCGCCACACACCCTCCCACCGCCTTTCCACCCTATCTCCGGTCCCCTTCTTTAGCCCTGTTAATTTATGCATTTGATACCGTTCTGCCAGACGCACTATATATTTCCCTATGGGCGGCATGACCCCCTGTTTCCAATGTTGTGCTATTTCACAACGGGCCGCCATTATACATTGCCGCACAATACTCCAATTCCCCTCCGCGGCATCATTCTGCTTTAGTAGGAGACATAACTCTGGTGTCAAGGGGATTCGGGCGCCTAATATACCCTCCAGGATGTCCCCAATTTTTTCCCAATATTGGCGTACTACTGGGCACGTCCACCACATATGCAGCCAAGTTCCCTTCTCTCCACACATTCTCCAGCACTCATCCGTCCCTCGAGCCCCCGCTTTGCACAGGCGCTCAGGCGTCAAATACCACCTAGACAACACTTTCCATCCATTCTCCCTCAGGGACGTGGCGAGAGACACCCTCGCTATGCCTTGAGCTATGCGCTCCCACTCTTCCACCTCCCACTCAACCTCCAGGTCCTTCTCCCACGCCTTCATATAACTTAATTTCTCTCTCCCTCTCTCAGTTAGCCCTTTATATATTCTGGAAATAACCCCCTTCCTCCCCAGCGAGCCCAGACAACTGCCCTCAAACCAGCCTGGTTCCTGCAGAATGTCTTGCCATTGTCTTCTCTGCCTTAGGAATGAACCCAATTGTAGATAGTGGTACCGGTCTGTTTCTTTCAACCGATATAGATCTCGGACGCCCTCAAATTCTCTTATCCCTTGCCCAAAAACTATCTGAGACACGTTTTGCAGCCCCTGCTGTGCCCATCTGGTCAGGACCATCACATCAGGGCCTATGCCCTCTTCGCAACAGGCCAGCAAAGACATCCCACGCGCCCACCTCTTCTCCCCAATCAACTTCCTCCTATGTATCTGCCACACCCCCAGAGTATGCCCCACCATTGGATTGTCTCCCTTACTTCCCTTCCCCCCCCCAGACGAGACGTTCCAGCTCCCCAGGCCGAAGTCCCGCTTCCTCCATCGTCACCCAGTGCTTATGTTGTTCCCTCAACCACGAGTATACCGCCCGCACCTGTGCTGCCACGTAATATTTCCGGAAATTGGGGACCCCCATACCCCCCTCTATCCTAGCCACTTGCAATGTTCTAGCTGCCACCCTGGGCCTTTTATTCCCCCATATAAACCCCCCGACTTGCTTTTGTAGTCGAGCCAGCGTCCTAGTTGGTATCGCCACTGGCAGCACTTGAAAAAGAAAAAGAAACTGGGGGAGCAACATCATTTTCACCACTGCCACTTTCCCCATCCATGATATGAACCCCCTGTTCCAGGCTCCCAATTGTGCCTCTACTTGCCCAAATACCTTCGGGTAGTTCAGCTCATACAGATCCTGCAGGTCCCGCCCTAGAGATACACCAAGATACCGAATAGATCTCGTCGCCCACCGAAATTTAAATTTTTGACGTAAGCCCGCTTGCTGCTCTTCCCCTACCGACAAATTCAAAATTTCCGACTTATTCCAATTGATCGTAAAACCCGCCAGTTCCCCATATTCCTGCACCTCCCTCATGATTTCAGGCACCGTGTCTTGCGGCCTAGTGGCCATAAGCAGGATATCGTCAGCAAACATTGCCAATTTGTATTCCCTCTGTCCTACGATCACCCCCCTAATGTCTACGCTCTGCCTAATTCTCCCTGCTAGCGGCTCCAACGATAAGGCGAACAGTAACGGTGAGAGTGGACACCCCTGTCGCGTCCCCCTCCCCAGCGGGAAGAATCCTGAATATCCTCCATTTATACGCACACAGGCCGTAGGTCTCTCATACAATGCCCTAATCCAGCCAACAAACCCATTCCCGAACCCCATGTGTTCCAAGACGGAGAATAAAAATCTCCACGACACTTGGTCGAAGGCTTTTTCTGCATCCAACGATACCAGCAGTGCTGGCTCTGGATTGCGTTTCACGGACCAAATCACATTCAGCGCTTTCCTAATGTTATCCGCCACTTGTCTCCCTGGTATAAACCCCGCCTGATCCTCATGCACCAACTTCCCCAACAGTTTATTAAGGCGCCCTGCTAACACTTTAGCTAATAGTTTCGCATCAGTGTTGATTAATGATATTGGCCGATACGACGCACACTCTAGCGGGTTCTTGCCCAATTTAGGAATCAGCGTTATGCCCGCCCATCCCATTGTTTCCGCCAATTGCTCCCCCGCCCTTGGGATATTAAAGAGATTTGTCAGGGGCCCCACCAGCTCTCCCACAAATTTTTTATAAAAGCTAGCTGTCAGCCCATCTAAGCCGGGGGCTTTCCCTGTTTTGAGACCCCTAATCGCCCCTGCCACCTCTGACGCTTGTATTTCCCCTTCTAGCGCCTCTCTTTCCCCCTCATCCAAATGGGGAAGTCCGGTTGTCGCCAAATAATCCCTCATCTCGTCTTCTGGCCTATCCGATTTAGCCTCATATAGGCCCTTGTAGTACTTCACAAAGGCTTCCCGGATTTTCTGCTCATCTCTAGTGACCCCCCCCCTCCCCTTAATCTGCACAATCCAGGACGTAGTCCGCTTCTGCTTCAGTCTCCTCGCCATATACTTCCCTGCCCTATTCCCTCCCTCAAAAAACTCCTGTCGTAGTAGTTGTAGCCGATAATGAATTTTATCTGCTGCTAGCGCATTTAGTTTAGCCCTAGTCTCGAGGACCTCTCTTCTCAGTTGCCTGTCAGCACCGCGCGCATCGGCCTCTTCAAGTTGCACCAGTTTCTGCCGTAGGCGGAGCTCCTTCTCCTCCCCTTCCCTCTTTATTCTCGCTCCCCATTTAACTAATGTGCCTCGTAGCACCGCCTTGAAAGCATCCCACACCACGCCCTGTCGAACGTTTCCCGTAGCGTTCTGCACGAAGTATTCTGGTATCAATCTTCGTACATCTTGCACCACCCTAGCATCACTCAAAAGAGCCTCATTCAATCTCCAGAAGCGGGTTCCCCTATCTTCTCCCCGCCCCCTCAATGTCACCCGCACTGGTGCGTGATCTGACCATGTAATCGGCTCCATCTCTCCTTCAATAATCCTACCTGCAATCTCCTTCCCTACCCAGATATTGTCTATCCTAGAGTACGTACCGTGCACTGCGGAAAAGGAGTACTGACGCCGACTAGGGTTGAGCAATCGCCAGGCATCAATTAAATCATTAGCCCTTATGAATTGCTGGTACCTACTCCTATCTGCCCGCCTCCCCTCCCCCTTCCCCGTGGAGTCTCTCCCCACCTCCCAAGTCATATTGAAATCTCCACCACATATCCGCACTCCCTCGCCTAATGCATTCATTTTCTCATCCACTTCCTCCCAGAAATCTTTCTGTGCCCCAGTGGGAGCATACACATTAGTTACACAAAACCATTCATCCCCTATCTTCATTCGCACCAGTAGATATCGACCTCCTCTATCCCGAATTACTGTGTGTATCTCCGCTTTGAGTGTCCCACTGACCAGCAACGCTACCCCCCCTCTCTTTCGCTCTCGCAGATTAGAAGCAAACACTAACTCAGTGTATCCTTTGGGCTTCACTAATGATTCGTGTCTGCGTAATAAATGAGTTTCTTGCAAGAGGACCAATGAGGCTTTTTGCCTAGTTATTTCCCTGTACAATTTCTGCCTTTTGAAGGGTGAATTTAAACCTTTCACATTTAGGGTGATAATTTTCAAATCACCGGTGTCCTACTCTCCCCCCCTTGTGCCCCCTCAGCCCACCCTACCCCTTCCCCTCCCATCCTCCCCCCTCCCTCCCCCCACTCTAACCCACCCCCCGTCCTCCCCAACTCCCTTCCTCCCCAACTCCCACCCCTGACCTGCCTCCCGTACGGGAGTCATGACCTCCTTATTCGTGACTGACAATCGAGCCTAAGCCTGCCCTCTCCCTTCCACCCACCTCCCCCGTCTCACCCCACCCATCCCCCTTCGTCCTTGCCCCCTACTTGTCTACCACACCCACCCCTCCCCGCCACTCCCCCCCAACCCCTTACATTTCACTCTAGTCAAAACAGCATGTACAGTCTTAAGCTCAGCTCGCTTCAGTGGTTGCAGACGGTGTTCGGGCACTCCCGCGGTTCAGTCTCGCCAATCTTCTCCCTCCAACTGGAGCTCTGTGCCAGCGCTGTGCGTTCCATTTTGTTGCTGGAGTCCCTGTGTTTTTTGTACTTCCATTGGATGTCTGTGTGCCCTCTGGCAGGTGTATGGCACCTAACTCTCTTAATGCTGTCCACGCTTCCTCGCTTGACTGCACTCGTCTTGATCTGCCCTTTACTGTAAGCAACAGTCCAAATGGAAACAGCCATTTATAGCGCAGATTTTCCCGCCGCAGGTATTCCGTCACTTCTTTAAGGTTTCTTCTACGTTGCAACGTCCCGGGGGACAAGTCCTGAAAGAATTCTAACTTATGATCTTCCCAGACAAATTGTTTCAGTGTCCTTGCCGCCCAAAGTACTTTTTCCTTGCTCTTGTACGAGCTGAGACATACTACGATATCGTGAGGCTTGTTGTCCCTCATCGGGCCCAAGCTTCTGTGTGCTCTCTCTATCCGCATCATCGCTCCAATCTCGTCTTCCCCTGTAGCCGCCGACTTTAGCAGCAAGTTGAATATTTTTTCCACCACTTCTTCTGAGTTCTTGTATTGTGGCTCTTCCGGGAGGCCTCGTACCCTTATATTGCATCTCCTTGATCTATCTTCGAGGTCCTCCAGTTTAACCTGCAAATCACTTAAGCCACATGAGTGTTCTTCCCATCCTTTTTGGAGCTCTTCTACGGCTTCACCTTGTTGTTCCACACGGCCTTCCGTTTCTTCTACACGCTTGCCCAAATCCACTATCTCTTGTCGCAGTGCTTGAATTGTCTCTTTTAACTCCTTCTTCACCCCACTGAGCTCGGACTTAATTTCCTCTTTCAATTCAACGAGCCAGTCCTTCAGCATGCTCCTGAACTCTGAATTGCTCTCAGTCTCCACCCTCGGTTCAGATTCAGTGGGCGCGGGGGGGGGGGGCGCGATTTGCCTCCCTTATCTCCTTCGTTTCCGCCTTTGGCTGTAGCATAGGTGGAGCGGTACTCAGCTAGCTTCTTCTTGGCTGAGGGTCCACTTTTACCTTTCTCCATGGTCGCTCTGCCGCCCACCCGACGTATTAGCTCAGCTCTCTCAGGGATGCCGGGGTCCCAGAAGTCCCTATGCCTTACTCCTCTGAGCAGGCCTTCTGCTATTTATGCTATATGGCACTCTGTATAGGAGGTGGCCGATCTCTGTGTTCAAACAGCAGGGGCTGGGTCCGTGGATCCAGACTTTCAGGCACTCTGCAGCTCCTGGATAGCTGGGGACTCTAGATCTTAACTCTGTCCTTGTTACTTACACCTCTTCGCCCACTTGGGCCTTGACGGCTCTGTATCACTGCCCCTCAAGCTCTGCTCGGGATTCAAATCTATTACTCATCCGCCGTGCTCGGGGACATCTCCAACAGTCTGCCGCTTCAGTTCTGCAGTTTGCTCTCAGCAGGTCAGCTTCCTCGCATGCACTTTTCTGTCTCCCCCTCCACGCGGTGTTACATTCGGCCTTCTCTGCCCTCAACCACGTGGCGTTTCTGAGCCCTGGAGTCCCAGCGCACTCTCCTTCCCGTCTGCTCTTACCGGGCTGCCTCCACTCAGTATCTGCTGCTGCCGGCCTCCCAGTGTCGTGCCGCGCTTCTTCTCCGGAGTGTTAAGTAGCCGCATTCATATCGGGGCTCTCACCTCCGCTGTGCTGCCGTACCGCATTCACCTCCGCTCCGCCCTGCACACCGCTGGCTCCCGCGGCTCCGGGTCGTGCAGCTATTCGCGATTTCGGGCTCAGCTGATTGTGGGGAGCAGCGGCTCTGGTTGCTCCTACATCCCGCCTTGTTTGCCTTTTAATTCGGGGTTTTTATGCCCGATTTGCAGGCGTTGGCAGCGGAGCTTGGTCACGTCGCTGCCATCCCGCTCGGTGACGTCACCGGAAGTCTTAGAGGTTATATTTTAATCATATTAATCTGGTTATCGGTAAACAGGGGTACAGTAATTTGGGATCTTTAAGCTCCGTTTGCTCTGTACTTAAGGACATTTGGGTTACTTTGGTCTTTATTGGAGCCTCTCTGTCGATATGCCCTAACTTCAGTCTTTTGCTAGTAGCCTTCAAGGATACATCCTTCTGAACCATGTGCTATTAAGCAACTGTCTTTTCCCCTATTATCTAGTTTAAAAACTGTTCTATATCCTTTTTAAAGGTTAATGCGAGCAACCTGGTTCCATCCCAGTTAAGGTGGAGCCCATCTCTTCAGAAAAGACCCTCCTTTCCCCAGAATGTTGCCCAGTTCCTAACAAATCCAAAACACTCTTACCTTGCACCATCTCATCCACGCATTTCTGGAGCTCTGCCTGCTTTTTGAGTCCTACGTGTGGAATAGAAAGCATTTCTGGGAATGCTACTTTGGAACTTCTGGATTTCAACTTCCTGCCTAAATTTGGCCTCCAGAACTTCCCTCCCACACTTTCCTATGTCGCTGGTACCAACATGTACCAAGACAGCAGATTCCTCCCCAGCACTATCTAAAACCTTATCTAGGTAGCACATGGGAGATGGCAAGAAGGGTATACATGTTCACCTTTTTTCCTTAGAAAAAAAAGGTGAGGTCTGAGGTCCAGGATGATATACAGCCTTTCTGTTTTATTCAGGCTGAGGAAGTATGTGGAATAGAAGCCTTGATCCCTCTTCCATAAGGGAACAGGCTCTATGGCATTGGGCTGCTATGGTGGAAGAGCTGCTTCATGAAGAAGCAGAGTGTGGGACTCAGAAGTGAGACCATTCAAGAGGCCTTTAGAAAAGAGTGAATAGACAGCTGAGGTGATATCCATATGGGACAATGCTGAACACCCAGAAATCCGATGTTAAATTTTGCTTTTCCTAAAGTGAACATAACTCTCATTGGGAGGAGTGTAAGTTGGAAAAAGAGCTGGCAGTGTCTGGATGGTTTCTCCAAAAAGAAAGCCGCTTGACTTAAACGGCCTATCTGTTTTAGTGTGTCGTCTTTCTCTTGGCAAGGCCTACAGTAAGACTCATTGAGTCTGTTTTCTTGCCCTAAAAAAGTGAGGTGCTTCACTTTTAGGAAAATAAATTTTTTTCTAGATTGTGTTTTACTTGTTAAGAGGATAATTTAGGAGAACTATTTTGCGAGTTGTTGCGGTGATCCTTTATTGTATCAACTGTTCTAACTTTTTCACCAAAAAGGGTATCCCCAGTGCAGGGTGCATCTGCTGACTTGCAATACACATCTTCTCATAGTCCTGATATAAAGACATCTGGCAGCAGTTGTCAGATGTCATATGCTGAATGGATGAGGTGGGTTCCACATTCATCTACATCTGACAAAATGGCCGTTACACTCAACTTTCAAACTGGGACAGGGTGTGCATGTGTTGGTTTCCTGTGTCTTTACTCTATGTATACACAGGGCCATGTACAATTGAGAAGTAATCCTTGCAGATAGGAGAAGGGTCATGCTCAGTGGTCGAAGTCAAAGATCTTTTCTCGGAAACATATTAGAAAAGTTTTTCTGTATTTCCTCACTTTGGGGTTTGTTTTTTTCATAGGGTCATGCATGCTGAAAACTTTACAATAGTTCTGAGCTCTGGGGAAGTGTTCACGTGGCAGTGCTACCTGTGACACCACCCACTTGGGTGCGTGATTCAGTTCTGCTTGTTAAATGTAGGGCTCAAATTACTTTTGTCTCTAAGAATGTGAATTTTTTTAAATACATTAAACTGACTGTGCCTTCTTGGGGTGTGGGTGGTTTTTCTGCTCACTTTAGTTGTAAAATGCACTTTTCATCTTCTAAACTGAAGCCGAGAAGCATTTGCATTTATACTTAACTAGCTGATTAGTATTCTCAGTTTGGTTTACAGCAAGAATAAACGTGTAAGCATAAGATCGTCATAACATTTTTTTTTTCTACTGTGTTTTTTTTTCTAGATGAGAATGGAGATTATTTTGTTGCACTGCGAAAAATGATTGAGTCCATGTATGAGGAATATGGAAGTCCAGTGGTCCTCATTGCCCACAGCATGGGTAATTTGTACACTCTTTATTTCCTTAACCAGCAGCCTCAGGGCTGGAAGGACAAATACATCAAATCTTATGTGTCACTGGGTGCACCTTGGGGAGGAGTTGCTAAAACCCTCCGCGTTCTTGCAACAGGTATGTGTTTAACTCTGTTTACATCAATGTAAGCTGGCAATGTGGTTAGCATGGTTTAGGTGTTGTGGTGTATGACTTGAGTTGGTATCCTACCCAAATTAGCTGGTCGAGTTCAGGTATGTTGTTGAGATTATATGCCGAGTGAGGAAAGTAAGATTCACATCACGCTCTGCATTTCAGAAAACATGAAGGTTTCTTATTTGATAGTCCAGCCCATGAGACTCACATATAAAAGGTATAGATCACATTGAACCAAAGCTAAATTAGGTAAAATAAGAACCAAGTAAAATCTCTTATTACAGATTACCATATCTACCTATTATATGCTTGCAAAGTAAAATTTTTAAAACTCTGTATTTTGATGCAGATTTGCCAGTACGTCTGCACACATGCTTCTCCAGGAACAAGCAGGAAGTCGGTCCTCGCATATGGGTGACGTCGGCACAGACGGAGCCCACACAGAGCATTTCCGCAGCTTTCAAAGAAAGCCTTTGGGAATACCACCATGCATGCATTGTCCCCTTCCCACCCAAAGGTGCCATCTCACTCGGTCTCCCTTTTTCTGCAGAGCCCTTCGGGCGTGCATCTCATCCCCAGAAAACATTTTCTGTCTCCCACCAGTTTTTGCTCTAACGGCCTTTGCCGGTCCTCTTCCTGCCTCCCGAGTGCCTCTGCTTCGGCCCTGGTCTCAGGATATTTCTGGTTTGCCTTTTTTTGTTTTTACCACGCTTCACGCCCTTTATTTTTTCACTGGCCACATCAAGGATCTTTGACCTCGCAGGGGTCCTTTTTTTCCCCAGTGGTCTCTGGTTTTAAGAAATGTGATAGATGCTCCAAAAACATTTTGCTCACATCAACCATGACTGTTGTCTCAGGAGTTCATCCGGTGCATGGCGAGAGCCCTAGCGCTTGCCACTGAGTTGGAGGAGGAGCCCCATGCTGAGGAGCTCGATATTCTGCAATATGAAGCTCCTCCAAGGGAGGCGCTCTCTGTGCCGATTCCTCCTATTCTGAATCGTCTCCTACTCATGTGGGAGACCCCAGCCTCTATCTTGATTGTGAACAAGTGCCTGGACATTATGTATAAGGTCCAGTGGGGTCTGCGGTTTCAGAAAACTCAACTTCCCCACACCTCAGTGGTGGTCAAATTGGCCATGTGGAAGCTAAAGAGCCCGAAGACTCATTTGCCAGTCCCGCTGGGCAGAGAGCCTCGTACCCTCGGGCACAAGGCTTATCAGGGCTCCATGCTGTTATGCCACATCCAAGTTTACCAATTTATACATTGGGATGTTCCTCCATGATCTCGCTAGGGAGCTCGGAGGCTTGGCAGCGGGCCTTGATGGAGACCATCTCTGGCATTTTCAGGCCCTCTCAAAGTCCATCAGGGAATGCTCAAAGTACCTCTCGCAAGCAGCATACGACAGCATTCTGCCCTGATGGCAGCAGCTGGCATCAGAGTCTGCCGGCAGGCTTGACTCCAGTCCTCGGACCTGGAACAGTGGGTCCAGGATAAGCTGCTTGGATGTCCCTTGCCTCGGGGAGCAGCTATTTGGCAAACCCATGGAGGACATGGCCGCAGAGACCCAGACGGAGTACATGACTCGGACTTATACTTGCCTCTCCCGGAAAACTTCCTCCCTCCCTCCCCAGGAAGAAGCAGCAGAGCAAGAAGCCTTTCTTCCAGCAAAAGGGGCTCCTGTACAGAGGTTACCCGGC
The DNA here is from genome assembly GCA_033557465.1 of Ichthyophis bannanicus. Taxonomy (NCBI): domain Eukaryota; kingdom Metazoa; phylum Chordata; class Amphibia; order Gymnophiona; family Ichthyophiidae; genus Ichthyophis; species Ichthyophis bannanicus. The sequence continues at coordinate 211,486,049 of CM066034.1, forward strand.
CTATCCGCTGGCGTTGACCCCTGTTCAGGGTGGCCAGGACAAGTTCATGGTCCACGGCCCTCATAAGCCAAAGGGCCCCAAGACCCAACCCCCGACTCCATCTCAACCTCGGGGGTTTTGACGCCATCGGCATAGCCTCTCATCCTCTAGCAGGGCGACTGTCCATCGGGGGAGCGTCTGGTCCATTTCTCCCACAAGTGAGAGTCCATCTCCACCTATGCCTATGCCTGGGTTCTCCAGGTTGTTCGGGAGGGCTGTCGCTTCCATCTGGACCACGCCCCTCCTCTGTACTTTCCCGGAGAGCCATGTTGGCTTTCCCAGCACCAGGCCCTCCTGAGTTAGGAGCTCGCAGGCCTCCTCGATGATGGCGCGATAGAACCAGTCCCACTGCACTTCAGAGGATGGGGCTTTTCCTCCTGATACTTCTTCATCCCGAAGCAGACAGCGGGCCTTCGGCCCATCCTCGACCTGCAGTGCCTCAAGTTCCTGCTGCGGGAGAAGTTCAAGATGCTCGCCCTTGGAACGTTACTGCCCTACCTCCAGCAGGGTGATTGGCTATGCCCCTTGGACTTAAAGGATGCCTATGCTCACATCCTCAGCCACCTCAAACACAGAAAGTACCTCCGCTTCATGGTTCAGGGAAACCATTATCAATACAGGGTACTTCCCTTCGGTCTTGAATCCGCCCCGCAGGTCTTCACAAAGTGCCTGGCTGTGGCTGTGGCCCATCTGCGGCTGCAGGGCACTTTTGTCTATCCAAATCTAGACTGGCTCGTAACAGGGGGCACGGCCTCCGAAACCAGACAGATCACGGACCGCACCATTTACCTTCTGGAACATCTGGGGTTCATGATCAATTATCGAAAATCCCACCTCACTCCAGTTCAGTCCCTGGAGTTCATTGGGCTTGCTTGGACCCCTTCGGGCTATGGCCTTTCTTCCTCGGGATAGTTCGGACTACCTCATGTCCCTGGCATCTGAGGTGCTGTACCGCGGTACCATCCCGGACCAGACAATGCTTCGCCTTCTCAGCCACATGGCTTCCATGGTCTATGTCATGCCCAATGCCAGTCTCAGCATGCGGGCAACACAGTGGTGCCTCAGAGTGCAATGAGCGCAGTCGGCCGGCCGCCTCAGACCCCATCTCGGTCCTTCCCAGCATGGTGGAGTCTCTGGCTTGGTGGTAGGCGTTTCAGAACCTGCTTCGCGGTATGTCCTTCCAAGGCGCGGCACATCAGCTGGTTTTGACCATGGACACCTCCCTGGCTGGCTGGGGACCCCACTGTGAGGGATGGTGCACTCTGGGATCCTGGTCCCTCGGAGTCCCGGCAGCAGATCAACCTGCTGGAACTCCAGGCAATTCACCTCGTTCTCTGGGTTTTCAGGGACCATTTACAGCACAGAGCAGTGCTGGTCCAGATGGACAACCAGTCGTCATGATCTGTGTGAACAAATGGGGGGGGGGGGGTACCGGCTCCTACAGCCTCTGTTCGGAGGCGACAGCCCTGTGCTCCTTTGAGGTGAGCCAGGGCGTGACTGTCCAGGCCACTTACCTCCAAGGTCAGCACAATGCATTGGTGGACCGGCTCAGCAGGGTCCTCCGGTTGCACAAGTGGTGCCTGTGTCCCCAAACGGCGCAGCGTTGGGGGACTCTAGACCATTTCCCAGTGAATTCACAGCTTCCTCGGTTTTGCATTCCCCTCCCACACCTGGGCAGGGTGGGACACAGGGTTACTATATGCCTCCCCCCCCCCCCCATGCCCCTCATCGCCAAGACCCTTCTCAAGGTCCAGCGGGACAGGGCCTTGATTTTCATAGCCCCGAGGTGGCCCAGGCAGCTTTGGTTTCCCCTGCTGCTCCGTCTCTCGAATGTATGGGTTTTTTTGTTTAGTTTTCTCCACAGAGTGAGCAGTTCTCGCCATTTTACCCCATGTAGTTTGTTAGTAGTAAATGTCTTTTGAGAACTGCTGTCATGAAGGAACAATAGTAAGAAACCGTAACAAACAAAAATAGTGGAAAATAGGTGAATACACACACACAAAGGTGTAAATGGAAAAAATATATATGCGAATAGACAGACAAATTGTTGAAAGATAAATACAAAAAATGTTAAAGTGGTAAAAAAGAAAACTAAACCAGGATGAACGTCTTAAGACGAAAAAGAAGAAAAGTAAAGAATGCAAAGTAAGATAAGACAAAAATATATCAAAGAGTAGAAAGGAGCAAATCTAAAGAGTTAAAATGATGGGGGATGGATGATGCAAAAACTATTGAGAAGGAATTTAAGAAGAAACAAATGGAGAGTTTTCCAGATAGGATTGTGCTGGATGGATACTTTTGTTCCTTTTCTCCTTTTTTAGTCCTTTGCAAAAATTTAAGTAGTAGTCGTCATTGTCGTCACTGGATATTTACATCTTCCTGTTTTTGTATCTGATTTAATGTTGGTTAGAGAAACATGTTATAGCCATACCCTGAGACTAAAGGGGAAAATCTAAACCAATTTGATTTGTAAGTTCTTTGTGTATTCCAGTGAGAGAGCTAATTTATTTTATTTATTTAACTTGGTAATGTACATTAAACAAGGACTTGTCCAAGGCCACAGGGAGTGCTACTGGGAATCAAATCCTGATCTAACCACTAGGCTACTCTTCAATCATATTGACTATTTCTACCTCCTTCAAGAAAAGATGAGCTCTTAAGTTGCAAAGCTAAGCAATTTTAGGAGTCTAGTTAAGCTGCAGTAAAATGTCTTATTTTACTACAGCTTAATATCTCCAGGAACAAGCAGGAATGAGTCTTCACATATGGGTACGTCGGTACCGACGGAGCCTGCGCAGGAACGCTCCCCAGCTTCCCAAAAAGGAAAGCTTTTGGGAGCATCCCACTGCGCCTGCGCGCTGCCTTCCCGCCTTTCCTGACCAGCTCTCCTCAGTTCTTCTTTGCCGCGGAGCCAGCAGGTCGAGCCCTGTCACCGCTGAAGAAGTTCTTTATTTTATTTCTTTGGTCGCGTGTCTGCCTTCCCCGACTCCGGACCGGTACCGCCGGTCTTTTCTTTCTTCTTTTAAAAAAAAAAAATATATATATATCTATACTTTTCTCCACTTAGTGTAATTTTTTCTTCTAGGCCTCAGGGCCCAAGAGAAAATTTCCCTCATGGAAAAACCAGCCTCCGGGTTCAAGAAATGCACTAAGTGTAGCGGTACTATTTCTGTTACAGATACCCATGAATGGTGCCTTAAATGTTTGGGTCCTGAACACTCCATTCCGGATTGTCCGTCCTGCTCTCAAATGTCTAAACAGGGCCTAGAGAACCAAGCAGCTAAGCTCCATGTCCTGTTTCCCGCTGATGCAGCGTCGGTAGCATCGACCTCTTCCCGGTCTTCTCCTGATGGATCTCAGGTAACTAAACATAAGTCTAGCAGGTCCTCGAAGGGTAGATCTCCCTCTAAGCATCGAGATGCCTCCGGGCTTGCCCTCGAAGATCCTGCCCCAGCCAAACAACCCCGGCGGGAAGCTCCGGCTTCCAAAGCTCCTCCTATGGGGTTACAGGTTGACATCGATGACACGGCCTCGACCGATCACCTGTTAGAATGCTTTGGGGTACCGGCACAATCTCCCGGTACCGAACTCCAGACATTCATGGCGTCCATGGATCAGAATGTTCTGTCCATGCAGCGGGCTATTATAGCCTTTATTGAAGCTGCGACGCTGACGGTACCGCAACGAGCTCCGTTGTCGGTATCGGTTCCGGTACCGCCACCAGCGCCGATACCGGTACCGACTGCATCGACATCGACCAGGATACCAGCAGCGGTTCCTTGTCCAGGGCTATTTCTCGGTACCAATCCGGTTCCGAGAACGCCCGATGTCGATACCGCTCGATGTCGATACCGCTCGATACGCGTACCGAGCGTTGGAAGAGCACCCTGAGAGACGGTACTTCGATTCCTCTGGTGATTCTGATTCATTGGATGTATCTCCAGAAGTATCTATAGCCCTTCCTGAGGAGCCGCCTTCTCCAAAAAGAAGAATGTCTCCTCCAGAAGATTTGTCCTTTCAAGACTTCATAAGAGAAGTAGCTAAAGGACTTTCTATTTCAGTCACTTCTGAATCAGAGCCTAGAGCAAAAAAATTGGATATTTTAGGATACCCTAAGGCTCCTAGAGAGGCAGTCACCTTACCAATTCATGAGATTCTTTATGAACACATGATTGATCTATGGGAGACTCCTCTCACTCTCTCTCCTCATTCTCGCAGGTTGGACACTATGTACCGTGTCCCTCCCTGTCCTGGGATTTCAAAAAACTCAGCTTCCTCACCATTCCATTGTGGTGCAGTCAGCTATGAAGAGGATAAAGAGTACAAAGAGACACTCTTCTGCTCCTCCAGGAAGAGAATGCAGAACCTTGGATGCTTTTGGTAGGAAAATCTTCCAGGCCAGTATGCTCATTGCCAGAATCAACTCATATAGCCTCTATATGGGTATGTTTCTAAAAGAAGTGGCAGAAAAGTTGCGCACTTTCTTCCCTTTTATTCCAGAAGATAGAAGGGAAGAATTTCTCCTTTGGCTTAAGCATACTCAAGACATTTCAAAGTTTTCTAACAGGGCAGCCTTTGACTCCTTTGAAGGTGCGAGCAGAGCCTCAGGCATTGCCATAGCTGCTCGCAGAATTGCTTGGCTCCAGGCTTCTGATTTAGAACCCTGGGTTCAAGATGGCCTAGGAAAATCTGCCCTGTACAGGTGAAAATCTATTTGGCAAGGAGTGGCAGATCAAAGCCACTCAAATGGATGCAGAGAACTCTGCTCTGGATAGACTTTCAAAGTCAACCTCCATTCCTGCCAAGAAAAAGACTTTTAAGAAGTCTTTTTTCAAGAACGGCAGATTCCCTTCTGCTTCTGGCCAACAATCTTCTACAGGTCGCTTTACCACTAAGCGTCAGCAACCTAAGCAGGCCAGGACTAAGTCTGCAGGGCCTGCTGCAACTCAGCAGTCTCAACCCCCTCAGGGTTTTTGACTTGATGCTAGAGAACTTAGCCTTTCTGGCTTTGAAACAGCCAGAACCTCTCACCATTCCAGGAAGGTTAGCTCATTTTGCTCCCAGATGGGAGCAAATCACATCAGAGCAGTGGACCCTCTCTATCATCAGAGAGGGTTACAAACTTCATTTCTCAAACCTTCCTCCCCACACCATGGTGAGACACTTCAATTCTCCCACATCTCTTCTCGACCTTCTAGGTCAGGAGATAACTACCCTTCTTGCCCAAGGGGCAATAGAAGAAGTACCTCTTCTCCAACAAGGGTCAGGGTTCTACTCCCCCTATTTTCTCATTCCAAAGAAGACAGGGGGATACAGACCCATTTTAGATCTCAGAGAATTGAACAAATTTCTATGCAAGGAGAAGTTCAAGATGCTTTCTCTGGGCACTCTCTTTCCATTCCTTCAAAGTCAGGATTGGCTTTGTTCTCTAGATCTCAAGGATGCGTACACCCATGTCCTCATCCATCCATCCATCTCACAGAAGATTCCTACATTTTCTTTTCCAAGGAAAACATTATCAATACAGAGTGCTTCCTTTCGGCCTGGCCTCTGCCCCAAGAGTGTTCACCAAATGCATGGCAGTAGTTGCTGCATTTCTACGCACTCTGGGAATATTTGTCTTCCCATACCTGGACGACTGGCTCATCCGAGCTCCATCTCAGTCAGAGGCACAGATTTCCCTGGACCGCACAAGGCGCATTCTGCAGTATCTGGGACTTGTGGTAAACCTTCCCAAGTCTCAGCTTACCCCTACTCAGTCCCTAGAATTCATAGGGGCCTGGTTGGATACCACCACTGCAAGGGCCTACCTTCCTCAGGCCCGTTGCCAACGTCTAGTGCAGTTAGCCTCCCATATTCAGTCAAGGAGTCACTTAACTGCCCGAGAGATGCTACAACTGCTAGGCCACATGGCTTCCACAGTGCATGTGGTACCCTATGCTCGCCTACACATGAGAGCAGCTCAATGGACTTTGTCCACTCAGTGGACTCAAGCATCAGGAGCTCTCTCAGACCAAATAGCAACCTCCAAGCGTCTCTTTTGGTCTCTCCAATGGTGGATGTCCACTCACAATCTGTTGCTGGGGTCCCCCTTCCAACAGTTGTTGCCCCAAGCAACCCTCACAACAGATGCCTCCCAAACAGGTTGGGGAGCTCATCTTCAGGACCTCTTCACTCAAGGCACTTGGTCCCCTCAGGAGACCTCTTCATATCAACCACTTGGAGCTTCGAGCAGTTTTTCTAGCTCTCAAGGTCTTCTATACCCTCCTCAGCTACAAGATTGTCCGTATGAATGAGGACTATCAAGTAGCCATGTTTTACATAAACAAGCAAGGAGGAACAGGCTCTCTGTCGCTTTGCAACGAAGCTCTAAGATTGTGGGCCTTCGCCAGAGAGCATCAAATCCATCTCCTGGCAGTATACCTCCCAGGAGTCCAAAACTCTTGGGCAGACAGACTCAGTCGAGTTCTGCTTCCACACGAATGGTCCTTGCACATGGATCAGGTACTCAGAATCTTCCAAGAATGGGGAACCCTGGACATAGACCTCTTTGCAAGTCCGTGGAATGCCAAACCTCCCCGGTTCTGTTCCAGAATTCCGTGTCAGGGAGTTCAGGCCAAGGATGCCTTCCTCCTTCATTGGGGTCAGGGTTTCCTTTATGCCTTTCCACCCATTCCTTTGATTCCCAAGACTCTGTTCAAACTCCAGAGGGATCAAGAATCTATGATCCTCATAACTCCATGCTGGCCACGCCAAGTGTGGTACCCTCTACTTCTGCATCTCTCTCAAGCCCCTTCTCTGGACTTGGGAGCTGCTCCAGACCTTCTGTCTCAGGAGGAGGGGACTTTGTGGCACCCAAACCCCAAGTCCCTTCATCTCAGAGCTTGGTTACTGAAGGCCTAGACCTTCAAGGCTTGAATCTTTCTCAGCAGGTGAAGGATATTCTCCATGCTTCCAGAAAACCTTCCACCAGACGTTCCTATGCTTTTAAATGGAAAAGATTTTCCATTTGGTGTGCTGAAAAGGGTCTTGACCCTCTAGCACTACCTTTAAATTCTCTCTTAGACTATCTCCTGCATCTTTCTGATGCAGGACTTAAGACAAATTCAGTAAGAGTCCATTTGAGTGCTATTGCAGCATCCCTTAAGCCCATCAATGGACAACCTGTTTCCTCTCATCCTCTCATTGCAAGATTCATGAGAGGCCTAACTTTAACTAAACCTCCCATTAGGCCTCCTCCGGTGGCATGGGACTTAAATTTGGTTCTTGGCAAGCTTATGAAGCCACCCTTTGAACCCTTAGCCACTACCTCCTTGAAATTTCTTTCCTGGAAGGTTATTTTCCTCATTGCAGTCACTTCAGCTCGCCGCATCAGTGAACTGCAGGCTTTAGTGGCTAATCCACCTTATACAAGGTTCCATCATGATAAGGTAGTCCTTAGGACAAATCCACACTTTATGCCTAAAGTGATCTCACCTTTTCATCTTAATCAAGAGGTATATTTACCTGTCTTTTTTCCAGCTCCTCATGCATCCAGTGCAGAGAAGAGTCTTCATACTCTGGATTGTAAAAGAGCTCTTGCTTTTTACCTACAAAGGACACAGCCACATAGAAAGTCTTCCCAGCTTTTTGTTGCTTTTGATCCTTCTCATTTGGGACTTCCAGTCTCTAAGAGAACACTGTCCAACTGGATTGCTCAGTGTATTTCTTTCGCCTACCAGAGCAAGAACCTTTCTCTGGAGAGCCATGTCACAGCTCATAATGTGAGGTCCATGGCCACCTCTATGGCTCATCTAAATTCTGTGTCTATCGACCAGATCTGTCGAGCAGCCACCTGGACCTCGGTTCATACCTTCACAGCCCATTACTGCTTGGATAAGGACTCCCGCCGGGATGCCTTGTTTGGTCAGGCTGTCCTCAAACACCTGTTCCATTCTTAAACAACTCCTACCCTCCTTCCCTGGATGGATGCCTGAGATCCATAGGAGGAAGTAGACCCATTCCCAGGGTCTCATATCCTTGGGGATCTCCCAGGCATCTTAGCTAGGGCGTCCCCATATGTGAAGACTCGTTCCTGCTTGTTCCTGGAGATAGCACAGTTACTTACCTGTAACAGGTGATCTCTGGGAACAGCAGGAATAAGTCTTCACAACCCTCCCACCTCCCCTAGGAGTTGTATCTCTTTTCTGTCTTTCCTTTCCTCTCTCTCTCTATTGTCTCAGCTTTAAACTCGAACTGAGGAGAGCTGGTCAGGAAAGGCAGGAAGGCAGCGCGCAGGCGCAGTGGGATGCTCCCAAAAGCTTTCCTTTTTGGGAAGCTGGGGAGCGTTCCCGCGCAGGCTCCGTCAGTACCGACGTACCCATATGTTTAGAATTATTCCTGCTGTTCCCAGAGATCACCTGTTACAGGTAAGTAACTGTGCTTTACTGCATGAGTTGCTAACCTTTTTGCCAGTTACACAGTACTGCGAGTTAGTGACTCCCTTGGCAAAGGAATCATGTGAGTTGCATTGAACTTTACAAGCCCTGTTGTTCTGAGGAAAGGAAAACACAAGCTCAAAATAAATGTGGTGTGGGTTTTTTTGATTAGGAGCATCAAGCTACTAATATGAAGCCCGATGCACCTGGCTGGTTTTGAGTAATTGCTCCTTCCTGCCCTCCCACCCCCTACACACACAAAGTATACCTTTTTAAAAAATTGGTGATGGTCCAGGAGCAATCAAATGGACATGTAAGTCCATTGTACCTCCCGACATGCCTCCACCACACTCTTGCCTACTTGGAGGTCCATACATCAGGGACATCTGTAAACGTCATTTGTGTAATAGCTTCAGAGACGTCTATGTGCATGTCCTCAGATGTCCTAACTCACAATTAAGCCTTTTAAAATGACCCCTATAATGTAACTAGATTTTCAGAAAGCCTTTGACAAAGTCCCTCATGAGAAACTCTTGAGGAAATTAAAAAGCCATAAGATAAGAGTCAATGTACTATTTTGGATTAGGAATTGCTTGAAAGATAGAAAACAGAGAAATGGCCATTTTCTTCATTGGAGAAAGGTGAATAGTGGAGTACCCCAAGGATCTGTGCTGGGCTTGCTACTTTTTAACATACAGTATTTATAAATGACTTGGAAATGGGAATAATGAGTGAGGTGATCAAATTGCAGATGACACCAAATTATTCAAAGTTGTTAAAACACAAGAGGATTGTTTAAAAAAAAATTGCAAGGGCGCCTTGATAAATTGGGAGACTGGGCATCCATATGGCAGATGACATTTAATGTGGACAAGTGCAAAGTTGTGCACTTAGAAAAGACAACACAAACTACAGTTACATGATACAAGGTTCCACATTAGGAACCACCACCCAAGAAAAGGATTTAGGCATCATCGTGGATAATACATCGAAACCCTCTGGCCAATGTGCAGCAGCGACTAAGAAAGCAAATAGAATGCTAGAAATCATAAAGAAAGGAATGGAGAATAAAACAAAGGACACAGAAGCTACAATGTAGCACATTTAAGACTAATCGTAGAATTTTTTTTTTCACTCAACGCGTAATCAAACTCTAGAATTCGTTACCAGAGGATGTAGTAAAAGCTGTTGGTGTGGCTGGATTTAAGAGATTTGGACAAGTTTCTGGAGGAAACGTCCATAAACCATTATTAAAGAGGATCGGGGAAATCCACTACTTAGCTATTAGACAAGCAGCATGGAATCTGTGTACCTTTTGGGAACCTGACAGGTACTTGTGAGCTGGATTGGCCACTGTTGGAAACAGGTTACTGGACTTGATGGACCCTTGGTCTGACCCAGTATGGCATATCTTATACTCTTGTGTTCATATGTTCTTAATCCCCAGTTGCTCCTATCCTTTCTGTTGCTGTGTTCAAAACGTCACTGCTTTTATCCTAGCAATAGTCTTGTGCTGGTTCAAGCTGCCATCTAAGTCAAAAATGGTGGCTATTAGCGTCAGGTCAATGTTAGCAGTCTGATGCTCCCAGCCATGTAAAAATAATGCTAACCTTTGCACAATAGTGAGGTGATGTCCGCATGCATCAGCTTGTGTTGCATCTCATTAAGCTCATTGTTATAATAAAAAAAAATCTTGTACTTTCTAAAATAACCCTTCTTTGGAGAATCTTAATATTACTACTACTACTACTACTACTGAGCATTTATATAGCGCTACAAGCTGTTCGCAGCGCTGTACAAAAACAAACAAGAGACAGTATTAATTTAAGAAAAAGTTGAGAGATGATGCTCTCGAGGAAAAAGATCTCTGTACTTTCCCACATGATAAAACTCATAGGGAATGCTGCCTCATGATATCAGTATAACTTTCTAGAGGTCAGCTCGTACATCAGCGGTCTAAAAGAACCTCTTGGAATGAGCAAGGCAAATTAAGATAACATTTCAAGCAAATAGCAATGTTGGAAATATAACAACAATTTTACTTGGGTGACTTCAACTGGGTTGTTCAATGTTCCGTATAACACCGGGCATTTTGCATTACTCGTTTCTTCAGGGAGTGTAGCTATAATTGCAGATCCAGATGACTTCTATGCCAAATTAACAGATGGCTGAGAAGCTCATAATGGGATGAGCTATTCCTCAGCTAATAAGCTGCGTGTATTAAAAGGGCATGGTAATATTGTTTGCGCCCAATGCAGAGAAGCCTGTAAAAGATCGTGTAACCAGCCAAAGCCCCAATATCTCTATGCCTGGGTCTGAGGTGGCTTAAACATCTTGCGCATGCTCCCGACAGTATGATCCAGGCATCAGGGAATGCCTCCAATGCCATCAAAATGCTTTCGGGGCTGGTGCCCCCAATGGAAACCAAATCCTTGATGGCCCAGCAGCTCTGATTTTAGCCCCACCCCAATCCAATTAAAACTAACCCTAGTGACCCAACAAGCCCCAAACCTCCTACCCTCCTCCTGGTACATTTTACAAAAGAATTGGGAGTGTTGCCCACACGCTCTCATTCCTGCGCTGCTATTTTGAAAGATAGCAGTGCCTGGCCCTCTGCAATGCATCCTGGGATGCACCGAGCAGGGTCAGACTGCCATATAAAGTAGAATATGCCTTATATGGTAGTCTGACTCTGCACAGTGCATCCCAGGATGCACCGCGCAGGACCAGGTGCCGCCAGTTTTCAAGATGGTTGTGCAGGAATGGGAGCACATGGGCAATGCTCCCCACTCCTTTGTAAGGAGGTGGGGGGGAGGGAGGGGGTTTTGGGCCCGCTGGGACACCAGGGATTTTGTTTCTGTTGGAGACATTGGCCTACCGATGGTATTTTGATGGCATCAGGGGCTTTCTCCGGTACCTGTATTATCCGATGATCCAGTCATCGAGGAAAGCCTCCAATGCTATCAAAATACTATAGATGCGCATATGCAAATTTGCCACAAGGTGCCCCTGTTTCTCTGGGAGAGCATGCCAAATTTGTATCTGACTTCTGTGCGCATGTTTTGGCTTGTTCTCCCAGTTTAATGCATGGCTAACTTGCATATGCGCCACTTTCTGCATGCTGACACTGAAGTCGCAAGCTATCTGTGCGCTGTATAGAGACGTACAGAGTTGATGGCACATGACTTGAGAGCTGGCTTTCTGAATCGGCCTGTAAGTTTGAAAACCTGTTCCATGCATGCCCATCTCTGCTTTATTTTTTTTCCACCTATATCTACGCACTTAATTTTTGTAAGAACTGATTTGAGCTTGATGAGGTAGAAGGAATTAACGATTAGATTTATATGGTTAAAAGCTGATTTTTACCCGCATAAATCTTTTGCATATTTACCTCAAAGCATCTTTTTTTGATGCCTTTTAGAGAGCCCTTGTAGAAATCCTCTACTATTAAAGGTTTCTTTATTAAGAGGATAGTTTTTTTTATTTCTGCCAACCCAGTGACATGCTGAAAAGAAATAAGGATCAAAAATATTTGTTTGGGTCAAAACACCCTGAAAGTGAGTTACATTCCAGGTACAATATACATTTTTCTATCCTCAAGGGCTTACAATCTAAGTTTGTACCTGAAGAAATAAGAGGGTAAAGTGACTAACCCTAGATCACAAGCAACAGTAGTGGAATTTGAACCCTGGCCTCCCTGGTTCTCAGCCCACTGCGCAGTTGATGGCTGTTCCCCTCCATGGGATGGAGGGAGGAAGGCAGAGAGGCATATGAATTCTCAAAACTGGACCAGGTCTGATGAGGGATTCAAGAGTCGCCCAAAAATATGACCCAATGCATGCCTATTGGAGGGAGTTCAGCAGCTGCAGCATGGAAACATAATTAAGCAGTTCTCTGGGAACAAGCAGGAGGTTGATCCTCACATGGGGGTGATGTTGATGCCAACGGAGCTCTACGTAGAAGCTTCTCCCCAGCTTTCAAGAAAATCCTTTAGGAGATGCACCATGAACGCGTGGTCCTCTTCCCGCTCAAGGGTGCCATCTTGCCTCGGTCTCCTTTTTTCCGCGGAGCCTACCAGATATGTCTGGTTCCCTTATTTTTCTACCAGCATGGTTTTGCGCCCTTTTCATTGGCAGAACCCCTGCTCTTCTACCTCGCTGTGGCCCCCCCCCCCCCCCTGCCATGGCTTCTGCCAATGACTTCAAAAAGTGTGATCAGTGTTCTGGACCATGTATCTCACTGACACACATGACTGCTGCCTTGGAGCAGAGCAGACCACGACCCCTTGGATTATGGACTCTGTAAAAGATGTCCTCCAAAGCTATTGAGTCAGCAGCAGCATGACCAGATCTTTCAAAGGTCAGATTCTGCCCTGGAGTCTCCAGCGACACCATGCTCCAAGCCCCCCTCTGGGACCCCAGAACCTCAAAGTGACTCCGTTGACTCTTACCAAGCCTGTGGGTCCTCCAAGTGGAGTATCCCGGAGATGGAGCACAAGAAGAAGAAATCCTCAAGGGCAGCGTCTGTGGACGAGTCGGGAAAGGTGGGGAAGTGTTGCACCCAGTCCCACAGTCCGCACCATGAGTCAGAGGGATCAGAGTGGGGAGCAGCCTACCAAGGTCACCTGAAAGGAATTTTCGGCCTCTGATGACCGGCATCAGACCGCCGAGGCATCCTGGTCGAGGACTCCCCCCCCCCCCCCTCGTCGGAGCTGGCATAGAGACAGAGATTCTCAGTGCCTGTGCCAAAGGCTGCAGAGCCATTTGGACTGGAGACCAGAATGGAGGTCTTGGAGCGCAGCTTGTCTGCCTTCATGGACCTGCAGCAGGCCTTGATCCCCAGTTCCGTCAGGTCATCTGCCCAGATCACCAGGGCCTCAACTTCAAGGACCTCCCCGGTCATCAAGCTAATCCTCAAGTGCCATCAGCCTTGAGTCTATCCTTGACATCCATTTTGATCTCTGTCCTGATCTTTGGGACAGATCTTCCCCAATGAGTGGCTGCAGCTCTGCTCGCAGAGCCTCCAAAGGGCATGGATAGTCAGGCTGGGGACCTGACCTTGCAACCCGACCGAACCTCAACTCCTCCACAGATTAAGAGTGGACTGAGGACGAGGAATCACTGGACATCTGTTGCCACTGCAACATGCCCTCGGGCCCATCTCACTCTGGGACCCTGTGCTGGTCCCCACCCAAGGATATGGTCTTCCTAGACTTCGTGTGGGACATGTCAATAGCGCTATTGTCTGATACCTAGTAGGACGACGACCATCGTACAAAGAACCTTGAGATCCTCCAGTACGAGGCCCCTCCAAAGGAGGCACTTACCGTGCCCCCCCCCCCCCCCCGATCCTGGAACAGCTGCTACTTTGTATGTGGGGAAACACTGGCATCGGTACCCATCGTGAACAAACGGCTGGACTTGATGTATCAGGTCCGCTGGAGCCTGGGCTTCCAGAAAGCACAGTTGTCACACAACTCCATGGTGGTGGAGTCGGCCATGCGCCTGCTCAAGAGCCAAAAGACGTGCTCTTTCATGCCCTCATGTAGGGAGGCCCACACCTTGGATGCCCTGGGCAGGAAGTACTACCAGGGCTTGATGCTCATCGTCCAGATCCAGGCATACCAGCTGTATATGGGCATGTACTTGAGGGACCTAGTGAAGAAGCTTGCAGGGTTCTCAGCTGGTCTCTCCGAGGAACCCCTCCAGTGGTTCCAGAGTCTGTCTTCTGCTGTCAGTGCTCCAAATTCATGACTTGAGCAGCCTATGATGGCTTTGAGTTAGTGGCTAGAGTAGCCATGGCGGGCATCAGTGCCAACGCCAGGCTTGGCTACAGTCTTCCGACCTGGAGCAATGGGTTCAGGACAAATTGGTTAACGTCCCCTGCCAAGGAGAGAACCTCCTTTGGCAAATCTATGACCGATAGGTCTGCAGAGTTGTAGTCTGAGTTCCTGACAAGGACTAGGCTCTCCAAGAAGACTGCTACTCTTCCCTGATGGAAGGCCCCGTGTAAAAAGCCCCCTTACTCGAGGGAGGGAAGAGCTTACGGACGCTACCCTCAGTATTAGGTCCCCCCAGCTCTCCCAGCAGGCCAAAGGACAAGAACATGGCCCTCATAAGTAAAACTCTCCCAAGACTCAGGCACTGGTTCTGGTTCCAGCATAGCATCTCCACCCCAGGAGGCCCACTCCAGCAGCCCACAGGGGGATGTCTGATCTTGTTTGCCCACCAGTGGCCAGCCATCACCACTGAAACTTGGGCACCACAGGTGGTCAGAGAAGACTGCTTCCTCCATTCTTCCCAGGAGAGTCCACAGGACTCCTCTCCACCAGAACCTGCTACTACAGAAGCTCACAGGCCTTCTCAAGGACAAGTCAATGGCACCCATATCCCCACACCTTTTGGACAAGGGATTTCACTCCCAGTACTTCCTCGTACCAAAAAGAACAGGGGTCTTAAAACCCATCCTGGACCTGCAGGACCTGAACAGGTTCCTGGTGAGAGAAGTTAGATGCTCTCCCTTGGGTCACTTTCCATACCTCCAGAAGGGAAACTGGCTATACTCCTTGGACTTGAAAGATGCGTACACACATCCTCAACCATCCCAACCACAGGCAATACCTCATGTTTGTGGTGGGAGGTGGCCACTACCAATACAGGGTGCTACCTTGTTCGTCCTGGCCTCTGCCCCATGGGTCTTCACAAATGCCTAGCAGTGGTTGCAGCACACCTCCACCTCCAATAAGCCTTCATCTTCCCCTATCTAGACGATGACTGGCTCATCAGAGGAGGTTTGGCCGCCAAGGTGCAGCAGGCCATGGCTTGCACCATCTGCGTCCTAAAACACCTGGGGTTTATCATAAACCACCCCTAAGTCCCATCTCCTCCTGACACAGTGTCTGGAGTTCATAGGAGCACTGCTAGACACCCTTCAGGCCAGAATGTTCCTGCCGCAGGACAGGGCTGACCATTTTAGGGTGCTGGACGCAGACATATAACATAGATGCACAGTATCAGCTTGCCTCCTGCTACACATGCTGGGCCACATGGCATCCATGGTCCACATCACCCTGGATGCCCGTCTCCACTCCCAGTGGACCCAAGCCACCAGACAGCTGCGGGATAGGGTGATGGTGACTAGTCAACTTCCTGAGCTGGTGGCAGGTCACACAGCGCCTCCAGGCAGGGATGCCCTTCCAAGCCCCTGATCCCCAGAGGCTCCTCACCACAGATACCTCTCTGCTGGGTTGGGGGGCTCATTGCAAAGATCTCTGCACCCAGGGCAGCTGGTTGCAGTCAGAGCCAACTCCAGATAAACCTGCTGGAGCCATATTTCTGGCTCTCCAACACTTCCACCACTGCCTGCAGCACTAGGCGGTGCTAATCCAAATGGACAATCAGTGGCTGTTTGCTCCTTCGCACTCTGCAATGGAATGCTCCTGCGGGCGGTATATCTGCTGGGTGAGCTCAGTGCCCTAGCAGACAAGCCCAGCAGGGTCCTTCAGCTGCACAAGTGGCAGTTGGACCCCAGGGTGGCCCCTTGGCTCTTCCAGCTCTGGGAAGTTCCCCTGATGGACCTCTTTGTAAGCCCGACCAACACTCAGCTGACTCCATTCTGCTCCCACCATCCACACCCCTCATGGGTGGCAGCAGATGCATTCCTCATTCTGTGGACAGAGGGCCTGCTCTATGCCTTCCCCATCCACACCACTGATAGCCAAGACCCTGTTGAAGGCCCAGCACGACAGGGCATTGCTGATACTGATTACCCCTCGATGGCCCAGGCTACCATGGTTTCCACTGCTCTGCTTGCTCACAGTGACCTTGGTGCCCTGGGACTACTGTCACAGGAGGAGAGCTCCTTCTACACCCCAATCTGGGGTCCCTGTCGTTAAAGGCTTGACTGCTGAATGGGTAGCCTTGGCCCCATTCATCCTCCCAGAGGAGGTGGAGGAGGTCCTCCTGGTCTCCCATAGGATTTCCACAAGTCAGGCCTACACCTTCAAATGGCACAGATTCTGTGTGGTGTGTGGAACAGCAAGTTAACCCATTCTCATGCTCTGTGCAGCTGGTACTGCAATATTTGCTCCATCTGTTGCAGACCGGACTGAAGTCCAACTCGGTCAGGGTGCACCTGAGTACTCTAGCGGGCCACCAGCCCCCAATCCACCCCCCCCCCCCAGCAGCAGAATGGGACCTCAATGTGGTGCTATCCAAGCTTACCGGGCACCGTTCGAGCCCCTGGCTACCTGCCAACTATGGTACCTCTCATGGAAGGTCATCGTCTAGTGGCACTCACGTCCGCTCACAGGGTCAGCGAGCCTCAGGCACTAGTGGTGGATCTGCTGTACACGGGGTTCTACAAGAACGCACCTCAAGTTTCTTTCTAAGGTGGTGACCTCATTCCATCTCAAATCAGGAGGTGGTGCTCCCCACCTCCTTTCCGCAGCTTCACGCTAGCCAGGCTGAGACTGTACTACATACTCTGGACTGTGTAAAAGGGCCCTGTCCTTCTACCTTCAACATACCCAGGGCCACCGCAAAGCCTCCCAGCTTTTCATCTCCTATGATTCCAGTCAACTGGGGTAAGCATTGACTAAGCAAACTCTATCCACTTGGGTAGCGGACTGCATTGCCCTTGCCTATGAGCAGGATGGGCTCTCGCTGGAGCACCATGTCACAGCACATAGCTATCAGGACCATGGCGGCATCTGTGGCAAACCCGCATTCTGTTCCTCTCGCAGACATCTGCCGGGCCACCACCTGGTCTTTAGTCCACACATTTGTAGCTCATTTCTGCCTGGAAAGGGAGGCCCAATGGGACAGCGCCTTTGGCCAGGTCATGCTTAGTCATCTATTCAGGGTGTAGGAAACTCCTGCCCTCTGACCCTTCTGTGCTCAGGTTACTGGAGTGCT
Organism: Ichthyophis bannanicus; assembly: GCA_033557465.1. NCBI lineage: Eukaryota > Metazoa > Chordata > Amphibia > Gymnophiona > Ichthyophiidae > Ichthyophis > Ichthyophis bannanicus. Next base: position 211,503,420 of record CM066034.1, read on the forward strand.
TGGGTCACTTGAGTCTGTCATGGCTCATCCATGGCCGTTCTATAGATTTTCGGTAGCCTGTAGCCAGGGAGTCCCATATGTGAGGACTGACTTCCTGCTTGTTCCTAGAGAAAGTGTAGTTATTCACCTTGTAAAAGGTGTTTTCTGGGGATAGCAGGAAACTCGCAACCTTCCCTCCTCCCAGTCTAGTTGCTTTTCTATCATTTTTGCTGTCTTCAGCTATGTCATCTGACTGAGGCAAGATGGCACCTTGGGCAGGAAGGGGACCACGCATGCATGGTGCATCTCACAAAGGCTTTCTTTGAAAGCTGGGGAGAAGGCTCCAACAGTGTTGTCACCCCTATGCGAGGACTGATTCCTGCTGTCCCCGGAAAGCACCTGTTGCAAGTGAGTATTATGCTTTACTCTCTCCCACACGGGCTGGATATAATTTCATGAAAGTGTGCGCTGCATGCTTTCCCAACTTGTTTGCTGCTTACTCATTGGCCTACTGTTTGCCCGTAGGCATATGTCCTCTTACTCTTACTTCTGCAGGTGAAAGGAAAGTTTGGCATTTCATTTCATCCTGCGTTTCTCAAATGGTCATTGATTTTTAAAATGTTTAACCTTTAACAATACTAATTTGAGCAGGTTAAGATCTTGGCAAATCTCTTTATGCTTCTATTTCAATAGTTTGGGTTTTTTCTCTGAAGTCTTTAAAAATTCCAAATTTGCTTCTCGGACCAGACCTGCCACATGCTCCAGTTTCTTCCCCCAGGTTTCCAAATTAGAAAAGTCAAAGGATGCTGCTGTGTCTTAACTCGGAAAAGCCAAGGGGATAAGTGCACCAACCTGGGCACTAGTTGCACACAAACAATCTTTTGTTGGTGCAAGGGTCACTGTAGGACTACTTCTACATACTGTTATCATGAATAGAAAAGAAAACTGCAAATTCCTTTAGCAATATCTATGCCCTCTGTGCCACCTTGGTGGCCTTCCATAGTGGAATAGATCTTCAGGCAGGCCCCCCCCCCCCCCCCCGTTAGCCCACAACAGTACTGCTACCTGGTGATAACTAAATAGGACAAGTCACTCCCCCCCTTTTACTCTTGGGTAACCATAGTGCAGAAAGACTTTTATAAGAGGGAATCTACCCTATAAATCTAGAAGTCTTTTTTTTTTCCTTTATTCCTACCAGACCGGTCCAGAAGCAGTGGGATTATGCAGATGTCTCAGTGCTCATGTTGGTGACTTTTGTGGAAGCTCTGTAGTGCCTCTTGCAATGGCAGGTATTTTCCTTTGCCCTTCACTGTTGGGTCAGAGATTTTCTCAGCAGACTGTTTCTAGTTCCCTAAGGGTCTATAGATCATGAACTTCATGGACGCTTGGCACAATGTGAAAGTAGTATGTTTGTTCAGTCAACAAAAGGGACTGGGCTCTGAAGGTCTTGATGCTCTGTCAACCTTGGCCCCAGATGGCTGTTTTCTACATATTTCCTCCTTGCCTTTATAGGTTGAAGGCTACAAAAAATAGACGATCATCTTGATCTGGTGGTGGGTTTTTTTGTTTTTTTTTGTGGCACCCTCTTGACTATGCATGCCCATGGAACACAGATCTGGTCAGGCAAAGGTTTACAACTCCCACATTAGAGGTCTTCTACAGCAAAACTCAATTTTCATGAGGGATCCCTTCCCTTTTATCTTATGGCTTCTCCTTTGAGAGGTCATGTTTGAGGAAATGTGGTTATATGGAAGATGTAATTACTAGCTTGTTACAGGCTTGCAAAAGATTTAGCTTTATGCTAGGAGGATATTTTGAAGCTTGATGTTCATCGTTCTTCTGTTTGATCATGTATAGGTAAGAATTTTTGCAACCTTATTGTTCTTCTTGGTGAGAGTATTAGAGGCCTGGATTTCTTCCCTCCCCCGCCCCTTCCTCACTAGGGGATAAATTGTGGTGGTTCCTTTGTTTATAGGAATACTGCTGAGCCAAGGTTGCACAGTGCCCTGAAGAGCAGAGCTAGTTTCTGATTTAGTCTCCGTCTCACATCTGCTGGTTGGTGGGCATAACACCATTGGGTTTTGAACCAGTCAGGTAGGACTCGAAGAAAGAACATTAGCAGGTAAAAACAAAGATTCCCCTTGTAATTCTTTAAGAGTTCATCTGGTACCTTTTTAGTAGGCAGATGCTGGAATGTATACGTGGATTGGGGAAGAATGGTCATTTATTCTACTGGACCATGGAAGACAGAGCTCATGTCATTCTAGTACAGTGGTTCTCAACCTTTTTTGTTCCGCGACCCCTTTTACCATTGGTCAACTTGTGATGACCCCCAATGATAAAATCAAATGCGTCTCTCTTCCTTTACCATTAACGCATTGTCTCTGTAATCATTTGTTGAATTATTAATATATTATAGGCCTTTGCAATATGTTTTTATTTATAAAATAATTAATCACAAGTAACAATATTTGATTTCAAAATTATGATTTTGTAGCTAATGGTTTTAGTATGCTTTATTCAAAAAGACTGACGAAGGGAAAAAATGTTAGTGTTGTCAAACCTAAAAAGTAGGCCTATGCTATCAGTGCGAAGGCTGTGCTTGCTTCCTTCTTGCCAGATGTGAAATTCTCCGCTCAGTCTTTGCAAGAGCACAACGAAGATCATCTTCTGCAGCAAGTCTATTTCAGTATTTACTCTTGATAAGCAACAAGCTTGAGAAGCGGGTTTCACACAGATATGTTATTGGAAATGGAAGAAGTAGACGCAACACATTCTCAGACAGTCCAGGATACAATTGAAAATACTTGAGCCAGAATTTAATTACTTTCTTTGAAGAAAAATCATTTTTCGCTGCATCGCTGGTTATGAGTTCAATGAACTCTTCTTGTGCAATCTCAGGAACATCCTCAACTTTAACTGTGAATGGACTTCTGGCAAGTGCAAATGGTGTGCCAGGTAAATTTGGAAAATACACTGAAATTTCTTCTTCCAACATTTCTAAGTGCTGTTGATAGAAATTATAATTCCATTTCTTGTGTCAAGTTCAATCTCATTTTCTTCAAAGAAAGCGGATAGGTTGAGCAACATGTACGTTCTATTTTCAGCTAACTTTTTCTGCCAAAGCCAAAGTTTCATTTGAAACGCTTGGATCTTTTCGGACAAATCTTGGAACGTTGCGTTTGGTCCTTGCAGTGATAAATTGAATTCGTTCAATATTGCAAATATGTCAGCCAAGTAAGCAATTTTCAGCAGCTGCTTTTTGTCACTGAAAAGTGCTTCAAATTGTGGTTTTGCTTTTTGCTTAAACATTTTTAGTTTATTGCGAAGATCAAAGACGTGCTTTAAAACCTTTCCTTTTGATAACCATCTCACCTCAGTGTGTAGTAAAAACATTATTGGCAGGCAGGGCTTTCACTGGATGGCCAAGTCATGGCGCACCGTGTCAGGGCCATGGCAGGCTGTGTAGCAAACCTGTGCTCCATCTCAATGGTGGACATTTGCCGGGTCTCCACCTGGTCTTCTGTCCATACCTTTGCAACTCATTACCTAGAGAGGGAGTCCTGACGGGACAGTGCCTTTTGGCCAGGCCGTGCTCCATAATCTTTTTGGGGTCTAGGCAACTTCTACCCTCCAGACCTTCTGTGTTCAGGCTACCGGAGTGCTTGTTCCCTTAAGACACACGGGTCCTATTGCAGTCTGCACCTGCAGACTCCATTGCTGCTGCTGACAGCTTCCCCTGAGGGTAACCGTATTTTTTCTCTATGGGCTTTCAATAACATGTAGCTAGGGAGTCCCATATGTGAGGACTGACTTCCTGCTTGTTCCCGGAGAAAGCGTAGTTACTCATCTGTAACAGGTTTTCTCCAGGGACAGCAGGACTCGGTCCTCACAAACCTCCCTCCTCCCCTTGGAGTTGCTCCTTTACCATATTTTATTTTTTGCCATCTTTTAGCTATGTCATCTGACTGAGCAAGATGGCACCCTTGGGCGGGAAGGGGACCACGCATGCATAGTGGCATCTCCAAAAGGCTTTCTTTGAAAGCTGAGGGAATGCTTCTGTGAGGTCTCCGACGCAGACGTCACCCATATGTGAGGACTGATTCCTTTTTTCCCCCCGGAGAACATCTTTTACAGGCAAGTAACTATGCTTTCTTGTCAGCAATACTGGAGTTCCGTGTAGATTGCAGGCAAAAAGTAGTAGTAGTAGTAGTAGTAGTAGTACTACTTACTATTATTACTAGTACTACTACTACTATTACTACTACTAATCATTTTATATAGTGCTACAAGGCAGACACAGTGCTGTACAGATACATATAAAGGCCTAAATCCTAAAAACATGGTAATATTTCACTTAGTTTTCCGAATGACATTATCTCTCTGAGGTTCTCCAGTGTAATTACTGGACATGGTCTCCTGTTTCCCCTGTATGAGTGCCAGAGAGGAGGAGTTTTATCTTTAGAAACTCAGACCACAGTGTGTTCAGAGGGCAGAGCCATTTGTAAAGAATTAAGACTATGCAATCTCTAACCTCTTGGCAGCCTCCTAATAGATATTTTGGCAGTTCTGGTTTTCAAGATTTTGCTTGCCTGTTGTCATGAGGTAGTATGAAGGAATATTTTCAACAGGACCAAGCAGGAAGTCAGTCCTCACATATGGGTGACATCGACGTCGATGGAGCCCTTGCGGAGCATTTCCCCAACTTTCCATGAAAGCCTCTGGAAATACTGCATGCATGTGCGGTCCCCTTCCCGCCTAAAGGTGCCATCTTGCTCAGTCTCTCTTTTTCCGTGTAGCCCGTCGGACGTTTGTCCTAGTTCACCCGGAAAACAGTTAGATTTTTTTCTTCGAATCCCTGTGATTTCTTTGCGTTTTTTTCTCCGGTTTGACTCTGGTTCCCCTTCTCGCCAGGTTCGGTACACCGGTATCGAGCCTGATCTTATTTTTTCGGTTTTTGCCCTTCGTGGCTGGCGTTCGCGCCCTTTATTTCTTTTTCCCTGGAAGGGCCGGTCCTTTGACCTCGCGGGGACTCTTTTTTTTTTTTTTCCCCGATGGCTTCCAGTGGTTTTAAGAAGTGTGATCGGTGCAAGAAACTAATGTCTCTCACCGACACACACGACTGCTGCCTTCGGTGCCTCGGTCCTGATCATGATCCTAAGATCTGTGGACCGTGTGGAAAAATGTCCACTAAGGCACTGCGAAGTCGTCGGCACCAAAAGGAAAGGCTTTTCTCCGATTTGGCCTCCGGCCGGGCCCGGACCTCTTCTGAGGCCTCAACGTCTCGGGAGTCTGACACTGAGCATCGTCGGGGTTCCTCGGAGAGGGGGTCCCCCGAGCGGGAGTGAAAGAGGAAGAAGCGGCTCGCGAGGGCGGTGTCGGAGGAGGTCCCTGGCTCCTCGAGGGCTAGGTTTTGGACCCCCGACCGCCATCCCGGGCCCATGGAACAGGAGAAGCCGTCAAAAGTACCTCGAGTGGAGCCGGAGTCTGCTGGACACGTAAGTCCTGTTGTCCTCGAGGACTCTCCTCCCAGGGAGCCAACGTCGGGCCCGGCGCCACCGGGGCCCGAGTCAGTGGCTGCTGAGTCTCCTGAGCTGGGTCTCAGGCTGACAGCCTTGGAGTGCAGACTGTCTGCCTTCATGGATCAGCAGCGGGTGCTGATGGCCAGCTTCGCTGGCGCATCTGCCCCGACCACCGGGACATCGACGTCGAAGTCGACCCCGGAGACCGAGCCGATACTTGAGACCATGAAGGCTCAAGGTCGTCCTCGGTCACGGTCACCCTCGACCTTCCGGTCGGAACCGAGGGCGTCGGGGCAGGTGCTGCTGGGCCCCGTGCGGTCAGAGCCCGACTCCTCTTCGGACGAGTCCGCCTGGGAGACTGAGGACGAGGAGTCCCCCGATACCTTCAAGACTTGGTGCATCCCATCGGACTCACTGCAGTCTGAGCCCCGGAGTAGGTCCCTTCCGGAGGATACCCGGTTCTCGGAGTTCGTTAGGGATATGGCCACTGCTTTGGCGATCCCGGCGGACCCCGAGGAGGAGCCGAAGAGCCGAAGAGCTCGAGGCACTCCAGTATGACTCTCCTCCGAAGGAGGCCTTTACTGTGCCGGTTCCTCCGATGCTGGAACGGCTCCTCTTCTGGATGTGGGAGGCACCGGCCTCGGCGCCAGTTCTTAGCAAGCGGGTCTATTCCATTTATCGACTCCGTAAGAGCCCTGGGTTTCAGAAGGCGCAGCTACTGCACCATTCCATGGTGGTGGAATCGGCCATGCATCGTCTGAAAAGCCAGAAGTTGCACTCCGTGGTGCCCCCCGGCCGGGAGGCCCGGAACCTGGATGGTTTGGTAGAAAGTGCTTCCAGGGCTCTATATAACAAAGACTCGTATATGTGGTAACAGGATGCTACTGTTGGGAAAGTAAAGGACTAATAGTCACAAATTGTATATAGTTGGTATACTTGCAGCAAGTAGGCAGGCAGAGGACAATTAGTTGGAAAGTTGGGAGTTCGAGTCACTGATGCAATTTTTTCTTCTGGAATGGTGCGCATAGGGTTGATTTGTCACGTCTGTCGTTAGCTGAGCAGGGTTTATCGCGGAGAACTTCACCACAGGGGTTGGGTGTGAATACAGGACGGTTTTCGAAGGCAACTGGGTCTGGAGCTTTTGGTGGTTGATTTAAGCTGGCCACTGCCTAAGGGCCACGCCAAAGGGCCCTCTGGCGAGGCCCTCAGGCGCGGGCGTGCCGGATGGCACTTCTGTTTTAAAGGAGGAGCGCCTGCCCCGATTGGGCAGCACGCAGGGAGGCCGGTTCCCGCTCCGGAGGCAGGGAGAGCTGAAGATGGTGCCGGGCTGCTAGTTTCCACGCCGGATGGTAGCCATGTTTTATGTGAACAAACAGGGCGGCACTGGGTCCAGGCTCCTTTGTCAGGAGGCGCAGGACCTTTGCTTGTTTGCGCTCAGGCGCAACATGTTGCTCAGGGCGGTTTATCTTCCTGGCCAGGAAAATTACCTGGCAGACAGGTTGAGCAGGATTCTGCAACCCCACGAATGGCAACTCCATCCCTTGGTGGCTCAGAAGATTTTCCTGAGATAGGGACTTCCAGCCATAGATCTATTTGCCAGTCCCCTGAACAGATAGCTGCCCAGGTTCTGCTCCAGGCAACCGCATCCTCTGAGGCTAGCAGCAGATGCTTTTCTGATTTCCTGGTCCCAGGGCCTCCTGTATGCGTTTCCTCCCATGCCTCTGGTGGCCCGAACCCTGTTCAAGATTCTACAGGACAAGGCCTCGGTCCTTCTGGTAGCCCCCAGGTGGCCGAGGCAACCTTGGTTCCCACTTCTGCTTCAACTAGCAGTGGACACTCCACTACCTTTGGGGTTGCAGCCCGACCTTCTCTCTCAGGACCAGGGGTCTCTTCTGTACCCATGTCTCAAATCTCTTAATTTGATGGCCTGGAAGCTGCAAGGGTAGTTTTGGCTCCTTGGGGCCTACCTCCAGAAGTTGAAGAGGTCGTCCTGGCCTCTAGGAAGCAGTCCACTAGAAAAACCTATGCCCTGAAATGGAAGAGATTTTCTGTGTGGTGTCAGCTGCGTACAGAGGATCCTTTCTCCTGTACTGTACCAGTGGTGCTTCAGTACCTGCTGCACTTATCCAATCAGGGCCTTAAGTCCAATTCTGTTCGGGTCCACCTCTCAGCTCTAGCAGCTCACCACTCACTGGTGGAAGGACACTCTGTCGGTTCACCCCTTGGTGTCCCGGTTTCTCAGAGGTTTGCTCTAGCTCAAGCCTCCTGTCCGTCCTCCAGCCCCTGAGTGGGAGTTGAATGTGGTCTTGCAACAACTGACTCGCCCACCTTTTGAGCCGATGGCTACTTGTCCTCTCCGCTTCCTTTCCTGGAAGACACTCTTCCTGGTAGCCTTAACCTCGGCCAGACGTGTGAGTGAGCTTCAGGTCCTGGTCTGTGACAGGCCTTACACCCGCTTCTATAGGAACAGGGTAGTCCTTAGGACTCATCCAAAGTTCCTCCCTAAAGTTGTCTTCTCTTTCCACCTCAACCAGGAGGTGGTTCTTCCAACATTCTTCCCTAGGCCTCATGCAAGCCAGGCTGAAGCGGTCCTGCATACCCTGGACTGTAGGAGGGCCTTATCCTTCTACCTCGACCGTACGCAGGGACATAGAAGGGCTGCTCAGCTCTTCATCTCTTTTGACCCTAATAATTTGGGGTTAGCTGTGTCCAAGCGTACCTTGTCCATTTGGGTGGCTGAATGTATCACCTGGGCTTACAAGGCGGCTGACCTTCCCTTGCAGGGTCGGGTCACGGCCCACCGTGTAAGAGCTATGGCTGCCTCAGTAGCTCATCTCGGCTCTCTACCGTTGGCAGACATCTGCAGGGCTGCAACTTGGTCCTCAAGCCAGACTTTTGCGGCCCATTACTGCCTGGAGAGGGAGTCCCGTAGGGACGGTGCTTTTGGCCAGGCAGTACTCCGGAATCTCTTTGAGGTTTAGGCAACTCCTGCCCTCCAGCCCTCCGTTGGGCTACCGGTGGAGGTTCTTTCAGTGAAAAGCCTTTCTTTGATGCTGAGACTAGAGGGAGTTCTCTTGTTCAGCCTGGGTTCCTGGTAGCCCAGAGCTAGGGAGTCATCCATATGTGAGGACTGACTTCCTGCTTGGTCCTGGAGAAAGAGTAGTTACTCACCTGTAACAGGTGTTCTCCAGGAGCAGCAGGAATCAGTCCTCACAACCCTCCCTCCTCCCCTGGGAGTTGCAGTTGTACATAGTTTATCTTACATTTTTGTGTGCTGTCTTTTAGCTATGTCATTTGACTGAGCAAGATGGCACCTTTAGGTGGGAAGGGGACCGCGCATGCGTGCATTATTCCCAAAGGCTTTCATAGAAAGCTGGGGAAATGCTCCGCAAGGGCTCAATCGACGTCGATGTCACCCATATGACACCCGATCAAGAATGGACACCCATATGTCACCCGATTTCTGCTGTTCCTGGAGAACACCTGTTACAGGTGAGTAACTACTCTTTACCACCACATGCTTCACTTAAGTGTTGGTCTCATTTGATATGGAGACCATTTGTGTTTCTTACCTGTCATGACCTCCAAGCATGTGTCTAAACTTTTGTGTGGGGTTTTATTTTTTGTGTGTGCAGTTGTATCTAGCACTGAGAGGAGAACTGATCGTTAGCTTCTTTCATTGCTATTTTCTCTTTGGTTGGCTTTCTTGCATGCAGTTTGCTGCTCATGTTTTAGTTTTCCTTACTGCTCTGGTAAAACCAAACAATCTTTAGGAACAGGTTTTGACTTTCGTTGGATCTTTATTTTCATTTAAGAATGAGTTTGAGGATCCTTCATTAGACCTCAGTGAAGGATAGGTTAGTTTTGCACATACCATGACAGTCATGAACCTCATGTCTAAGCCAGGGTATGTGAAGTATGATCTCAGTCTTTCAAATTTACTTCTAATGCTTGGCGTAGTACTTGCATCATGCCAAAGAGAGCTTCCTTCTGATGTTCGTAAGATGTAATATGCATGGATAGTTTGTCAAGATGTACTTGGAAATTCTTCTTTATCAAGCCTGTGGCTCCCAATACAGTTGGAAATTTCTGTATCTTTCTGCCACATTTTCTTTGTCTCTTACTGCATTTCCCAGTATTTCAGGATCTTCTGCCTCTCCGTGCAATTCACAGAATAATCACTTGGAACAGACACCTCTATCAGTGCCAGTCTGGTGTTTTTTTTCCTTTACTACTATGTCTGGTTTACTCACATTCAGTTTCTTATCCATCGGAATGGGAATGTCCCAGGTGATCATAACCTCTTCGTTCTCTGTAATTCTCTTAGGATCATGATCCCAATGCTTTTCAGGGACAGGGATATTGTAGTGTTTACGGTGTTTCCAATGGATGACGTGTGCTACTTTGTTATGCATTTCTGTATAGAACTTTCCAACCATCAGAACTTCACAGCCAGCTATAAGGTAAGTCACTATTTTCAGGTCTTTTTTTTACAAAATTGACATATGTCTTTGCCATTTTTTTGCTCGCTGTAAAGCATCTTCTCCATAATACACTGTCCTGGGCTGCAATTATCAATCTCATCGTTTGGTTTCAATTCACCTCTCCTTAACCATTTGCATGTCCATTCTTGATCGGTAAAGGGTTCCTGGAGCGACACTTTGTATTTCCCACTGTATTTGTGCATTTGCCACTTGGTTTTTTTTCCTCTTTTGCTGATCTAATTCTTTTTTTTTCTCTTGTTTTGCAAATTCTGTACCTTTCCTGTGCATGCTTGTGGATTCTCGCTCATTACTTCTAGTCGTCAAACTTGTCAAAGTTTGGAGATAGATTCTGGATGTTTACTTTCATATTTCAGCACTTTTTGTGTATTTTGGATCCAATGATGCTCTCAGGTAGCCCTGTAGGCCTGTGGTAGTAGTTCTGTAGATATAAATCTCTGAGGCCTATCCCTCCTTCATCTCTAGGAACGTACAGTCTTGGTATACACTAATTCTTGAAATTACTTCATGGGCATGGAGGAATTTTCTTGTTCACCCATAGTTTTTCAAGATCTTTAAGAAGCCAGTCCACAATCCCAAAGCTGTGTGAGAGTACAAGAATTGCCAGTTGATTGACGGCTTGAATCTTATTCCATAATGTTAAAGCACTTTGCAATAACTATTTTAATCTCCTGTAGTATTCTTTACTGATCTTCTCAGTCATTTCTCAATAATTTCTGCTTGTCGCTCCTTCCTCTACTCAGATGTTTATATATGCCTTCCTGCTCTATGTAAAAACTGGCATGCTGGCCTATTAGGGAAACTCAGAATTTCCCTCCTAGCTGTATTTTGATACCTTCTTAAAATAAGCACTTAGCAAACTCCATTTTGGGTAGTGTAGCTCAGATAAACTGCAGTATTTTCAGTCCTGGACATAGTGATGTAATGTTACTTAATCTTGAGGATGAAAAGTGAGATTAGCAAAATACCATCTGACTATTTACCAGCAGTGATTTTAATCTGGAGTTCTGACATTTTCTCTGGGAACAAGCAGGAAGTCTGTCCTTATATATGGTTGACATCGGCGCCAATGGAGCCCACGTAGCTTTCAAAGAAAAGCCTTTGGGAGATGCACCATGCATGCGTAGTCCACTTCCAGCCCAAGGGTGTCATCTTGCCTCAGTCTCCTTTTGTCCACAGAGCCCGTCGGACATTATCAGTTTTCTCTGGAAAAAGTCTTTGTTTTTTTTTTGTTTTGTTTTGTTTTTTTTAAATTAAGTTTTGTCCAGTTTGCCTACTGGTTCCTTCCCGCCCCTGAGCCAGCTGGCCTTGGCGTCGCTCCTTGGATTCGTCTATTCGTTTTCTCATTTTTTCATCGAGGTGTTCTTCGACTGGCATTTGTGCCCTTTTTCAGCTGAAGTTCTCTGCCTCCTGCCAGGAAGTGGGACCCCATTTTTTCCGATAGCCTCCAGTGGCTTCAAAAAGTGTGACTGGTGTGGCAAAATGTCACTCACTGAGCCACACGACTGCTGCCTCTGGAGCACAATGACTCTGACTGTGGGCTTTGCAGAACCATGACATCTAAGGCCTTGAAGAGCTGCCATCAGCAGCAGAAAAGCTTTTTTTCAGAAGTCAAACTCCGCCCTGGAGTCTCTAACACCACACTCCAGGGCCCCTCTGATACCTCGGTACCCCACGAAGCTAGAGCCTCCTTGGAGTCCCGCAGCCAGAGTTCCTCTGAGCAGAAATCCCTTGAGCTGGAGTACACGAAGAAACCCTTGAAGACCACCTCGGAGGGTGGATCTGGTAAAAAAGAAATCCCATCCCAGGATTCGCAGTCCCAGGCATGAGTCTGAGGAGTTGGGGGGCAGAAGCAGCCTGCCAAGCTGCCCTTAAGGAGTCGGCAGCACCCACCAACCGGCCTCAAATCTCCGAGGCCATTTTCACCGAGGACTCCCCCCCTCGACGGTACCAATGCCGGGCCTGAAATCCTCAGAGCCCGTGTCAATGGCTACAGAGCCAACTGGTATGGAGACCCTAAAGAACAGTATATTCACCCTAGTTGTGATGCAGCAGGCGTTCATGTCCAGTTCATCTGACCCGATGATGGGACCCTCAACATAGGGAGCTTCCCTGGATGTCGAGCCGGTCTTTGAGTGCCATCGGCCTCGAGAGAGCCCCTGGCCCCAGATGAGGTCCTGGTCTCGTTCCTCAGGACATTGATCCTGCCCAGCAAGTGCCTGTGGCTCGGATCAATGATCCTCCGGAAGTCACAGACCACTGAGAGCAGCCCTCAACAGAGTTGACTGCGCAGCATTGGACTTACTCGAACTTACAGTCCAAATGGGAGACAGACGACAAAGAGTCCCCCGGACACGAGGCAACACCATAATGTGCTCTTGGACCAGTCTCTCTCCCCCCCCCCCCCCCACCGTCACCCCACCCCCACCCCGATGACCCGACACCATTTCCCCACCCAAGGATGTTGTGTTCCTCGATTTTTGTGCGGGACATGTCCAAAGCTTTTGCTATTAATGCAAAGGAGGACCCGCACACCAAGGAAATAGATACTGCAATACGAGGCACCCCGTAAGAAAACACTCATGCTACCAATTCCCCTGATCCTCGACCACCTCCTCCAGATGTGGGAAACACAGCATCAGTTCCAATTGTTAGTAGGCACCTTGACGCCATGTACTAGATGCGCCAAAGCCCTGAGTTTCAAAAGACCCAGCTTCCCCCCAACTCTATGGTCAGAGTCAGCAATGTGCCGGCTTAAAAATAAAAAAAAAATTTGTGCCACCTGGCAGTGAGGCCTGAACTCTTGAAGCCCTTGGCCATAAGGCCTTTCAGGGCTTGATGCTAATGTGTTGAATTCAGTCCTACCAGCTCTGCATCAGCATGTACCTGAAGGAACTGTCTAAGGAGCTTGGTGGATTCTCGGCAGGCCTCGATGGGGAACACTTACAGAGATTAAAAATCCTGACCTTGGCAGTAAAAGAATGCTTGACGTTTTTGTCCTGAGCAGCCTACGATTGCTTTGAGCCATTGGCTAGGGTGGCTGCTGCAGGCATTGGGGCATGGCACCAGGCATGGCTGCAGTCATCTGACCTAGAACAATGGCTGCAAGACAAATTGATGTCCCCTGCATAGAAGAACACATATGCAGGAAGCTCATTTTCTTTCTTTCTTTATTTAATGGCTTTTTATATACCTCTCCTTACAATGATCGGGGCGGTTTATATTGAACAAAAATTAGAGAAACTTTTGGTTACAGGGAACATATTAAACTATAATACAGCAAATTATGTACAGGTCAGTTAGGCGCTTATACAGTTGTATCATGGTAGCTGCGTCTTAAATATTTACATGATATATTGCGAACAGTGTGTGAAATGTTGCAGACAGTATAAGATATGGGGCGTAGACATATCAGGGGGTGGGGGTAGTAATTTAGAGAAGTAGGAGGCGGAGTCGGTGAGATGGGTGGATTATAATATTCTGAGAAAAGTAGGGTTTTAGAAGTTTACGAAATGCTTGCAGATCCTTGGTTGATCAAATGGAGTCTGGGAGGGAGTTCCAGAGGGTTTGTGTAGAATATCTGAAGGCTCTGTTGCTGGTGGCTTTCTTGGTTTTCCTTACTGATGGGAGCAAAGCTAAGAGGTCCTTTGTGCATGCTTTTCTCAATCTGACAACAGACTGCGGCTCATGGCAGATAAGGCAGCAGACACACAGAGACAGAGGACATGAGAACCAGGCTCTCAAAGGAGACATCGGTGCAGACCCGAAAGAAAGCTCAAGGGAGAAGTCCCTTCCTGAGGAAGAAAGGAGACTTTAGCAGTACCTCCGCACTTCTACTCAGCCCCTCAAAAGAGCCAGCAACAAAAAGGCCAGGAACATGGTCCCAGAAAGCACAAGACCCCAAAGTCCCAGGCACCATAAGAACATGAGATATGCCATACTGGGCCTAACCAAGGTCTATCAAGCCCAGTATCCTGTTTCCGGCAGTGGCCAATATAGGTCATAAGTACCTAGCAATTTCCCCAAAAGACACAGGTTCCACAATACTTGTATTGGGTCAAGCAGTGATATCCCAGTTCCCTTTTAATAATGGTTTATAGACCTTTCCTCCAGGAACTTGTCCAAACCTTTTTTAAATCCTGCTACACTAGCAGCTTTTACTATATCCTCTGGTAACAAATTCCAGAGTTTGATAACGCGTTGAGTGAAAAAATATTTTCTCTTATTAGGCTTAAATAGGTTACCCTGTAGCTTCATTGCATGTCCCCTAGTCTTTCTATATTCTGATGACATAAACAATCTATCTATGTTTACCCGTTCCACTCCATTCATTAATTTATAGATCTCTATCATATCTCCCCCTCAGCCCTCTCTTTTCCAGGTTGAAGAGCCCTAACCTTTTTAGCCTGTCTTCATAAGGGTATCCTTCCATTCCCTTTTACCATTTTGGGTGGCTCTTCTCTGTACCTTTTCTAATAGCTTGTGCTGTTTCCAATTTTAGTCATTTGGCACTTTTTCACATTTCCTGAAAAATGCTTTTTTGGCAACTGCCCCTCTGACCTCACCTTTAATCCATGCTGGCAGTTTTTTGGACAACTTCCATTTTTCTTAGTGTGGAACACAGCTGGTCTGGGTTTCCAAGATAGTATTTTTAAACACCCAAGCTCGATGTAAGTCTTTAACCTTTGCTACTGCGCCTTTTTTTTTTCTTAACTATTTTCCTCATTTTATCATAGTCTCCCTTTCGAAAGTTAAGAGGTAGTACTGTTGATTTCCTTACCATCCCTCCTCCATTAATTAAATCAAACGTGATCATGCTGTGATCACTATTGCCACGTGGCCCCAACCCTCTTATCTCTTGCACCAGATCTGGTATTCCACTAAGGGCTAGGTCCAAAATGGCTTCCCCTCTGGTCGGTTCATGAACCAGCTGCTCCAAGAAGCAGTCATTTATTTCATCTAGGAACTTTATCTCCTTAGCATGTCCTGCTGTGACACTGACCCAGTCAATACCGGGGTAATTGAAATCGCCCATTATTATTACTGTGCTGTAATTTTTGTTAGCATCTATTTGTTCATTCTGGCCAGGCGGTCGATAATACATCCCCACTGCCATCTCCTTCTTCTTTTTACATGGGATTTCCATCCATAGAGATTCTACAGCAAATTTTGTTTCTTGCAAAACTTTAATCCTTTGTGACTCAATACCTTCTCTAACAGACTGCAACCCCTCCACCAATTTGATCAGCTCTGTCATTACGATGTAGTTTGTACCCAGGTATCAGTGTCCTACTGATTGTCATCCTTCCACCATGTCTCTGAGATACCAATCATATCTAACTTCTCATTTAGTGCTATATATTCTAACTCTCCCATCTTATTTTTTAGACTTCTAGCATTTGCATACAAGCATTTTAGAGACTATTTTATTCATATTAATCTGGCTATCGATAGGCATGGGTAACTTGGAATCTTTAAGCTCTGTCTGCTCCGTACTCAAGGTCATTTGGGCTACCTTTTGTCTTTGTTGAAACCTCTCTGCTGATATGCCCTAACTTCATTTTTTTGGTAGTATCCTTCAAGGATACATTGTTCCAAACCACGCACCCTCTGGCGACTGTCATCCCTCCCCTATTATCTAGTTTAAAAGCTGCCCTATCTCCTTTTTAAAGGTTAATGCCAGCAGCCTGGTTCCATCCTGGTCAAGGTGAAGCTCATACCTTTGGAAGAGCCCCTCCTTTCCCCAGAATGTTCCCCAGTTCCTAACAAATCTAAAACCCTCATCCTTGCACCATCGTGTCATCCATGCATTGAGACTCTGGAGTTTTTTCTGCCTTTTGGTTCCTGTGCGTGGAACAGGAAGCATTTCAGAGAATGTTAACCCTGTACGTTCTGGATTTCAACTTCTTACCTAAAAGTCTAAATTTGGCTCCAGAACCTCCCTACCACATTTTTCTATGTCATTGGATATATACCAAGACAGCAGACTCCTCCCCAGCACTATCTAAGACCTTGTCTAGGTGGTGCTTGAGGTCCGCTACCTTTGCACCAGGCAGGCATGTTACCAGGAGATCCTCATGTCCACCAGTCACCCAGCAATCTACATGCCTAATGATCAAATCAACAACTATAACAGCTGTATTAACCCTTCCCCCATGGGCACATCGCCCTGGAGAAACTTCCTCTGTGTGAGAGGGTTTTATATCACCTGGAGGACACAATCAGTGGTGCTGTCCTATCACGTGACCTCTCTCCTCCATGGCAACAGGGATGCTGCCAGACTAGAGATGGGACTTCAGTACTCATATCCCTGTAGGTCTCGTCTATGTACCTCCCAGACTTCCTTATGTCCTCCAAGTCCGCTACTATAGCCTCCAGAGATTGGACTCGTTCCCTGAGAGCAAAGAGCTCCTTGCACCTAGTGCACACATAAGACCCCTCACCAACTGGAAGAAAATGATACATGTGACACTCAATAAAAAGACTGGAAAGCCCCCATCTTGCTGCTGGACTGTTGTCTGCATCTTAGTTTTAAGGTTGTGTTTAGGTATTTAAGTTCTTTACCTACTAAGGGTTGGTGGGGATAGTTATATTAATAAAACTACACCTAATACATTTAATGTACTTTGTTCACCTGAAGCTTAATTAATCTCAGGTCCTTAATGTATGCCTGATGAGGACAAACAGCTGCACCTGAGAGTGAATATGGCACCTCCTTTCCTTTGAGAGGCCCAACCTTGGGGGGAGCTTTTTGACTGCCTGGGCATGATATCCCTACTCCCAGGAGGTCCTCTGCTGCCTATGGGGGGGGGGGGGAGCACCTAACCCTGTTTGCCCACATGTGGACTGCCATCACTACAGATACCTACAGGTGCTACAGGTGGTCAAGGAGGACTACCTCCTCCACCTACAACAGGCGCCACCCTCATACTTCCCAGGGGAGTTCACCATGCCTCCTCTTCACCAGACCCTGAACCTCACTGAGCTAACAGGCCTAATCAACAAAGCAGTCAAGCCAGTGCCGAAAAATATCTGGGGCACGGGCTTCTATCCCAGGTATTTCCTCATCCCCAAGAGGACTGGGGGCCTTGGGCGCATCCTGGGCCTGTGAGAGCTCAACAGGTTTCTGGTCAGGGAGATGTTCAAGATGTTCTCCCTTGGAACACTACTTCCATTCCTCCAGCAGGGAGACTGATTATGCTCCTTAGACCTTGAGGATGCCTACACTCGCATCCTAATTCATCCCAGCTATAGAAAATACCTCCAGTTCGTGGTGGGATGACACCACTACCAATACAGGATGCTGCCCTTTGCTCTGGCCTCATCACCAAGGGTCTTCACAAAGTGACTCGTGGTGGTCACAACCCACCTCAGGCTCCAAGGGGCCTTCATCTTCCCTTATCTGGACGATCGACTCATAAAGGGAGAATGGCTGCAGAGGCACAATGCGCCATCGGGCACACCAACCCCCTGCAGCACCTGGGGTTCATCATAAACTACCCCAAGTCCCCACCTCACTCCAGCCCAGCATCTAGAGTTCATAGGGGTGGAACTAGATACCCTCTAGGCAAAAGCCTTCCTTCCCCAGGAGAGGTCAAAACGCCTCAGGGAGGTAGCTGCAGAGGTACACAGACACCGGACGCTACTTGCCTGGCTCCTACTCCACCTGTTGGGACATATGGCCTCCACAGTCCATGTGACCCCCATATTCCTACCTGCACATGAGGCAACCCAGTGGTGACTCTGCTTCCAGTGGATGCAAGCCACAGGCAGGCTCAGGGACAGAGTGAAAGTAAAACTATAGCTGGTATACTTCATTGGATGGTGGCAGATTCTATGTTGCCTTCGGGCCGGGATGTCTTTCCAGGCACCCAGCCCTTGGAGGGTCCTCACGATGTATGCCTTTCTAATAGTCTGGGGAGTGCATTGTGGGGAGCCTCAAGATGCAAGGCTGCTGATCCCAGAAGGAATCCCAGATGCAAATCAAACTGCTAGCATTCCAGGCAATATACCTAGCCCTTTAAGTCTTCCGCTACCAGCTCCAACACCACTCTGTGCTGATCCAGACCAACAATCAGGTCTCAATGCTGCACGCAGAAGGATGCTCCTAAGGGCGGTGTACCTCCCAGGCCAGGACAATGCCCTGACAAACTGAACAGGGTCCTCCAGCCACATGAGTGGCACCTGGATCCAATAGTAGCCTCACAGCTGTTTGATCTTTGGGGCATCCCACGCAGTTACCCTGTATTTGCTCTAGCCAGCCATACCCATTGTGGGTAGCAGCGGATGCATTCCTCATCCTGTAAACAGAAGACTTCATGTGCCACCTTCCCACTGACACCGCTGGTAGCCAAGACACCATTCAAGGTCCAGCATGACAGAGCATAGCTAATGCTGATAGCCCCTTGGTGGTCCAGGCAGCTCTGGTTCCTATTGCTCCTCTCCCTATTGGTGGCATCACCAATTTCCCTGGGCTGAGCACTAGGGCTACTCTCACAGGAGGAGGGCTCTCTTACAGCCTAATCTGGGGTCCCTCTCACTCACGGCTTGGCTGCTTAAAGGGTAGTGTTAGCCCCCTTTAACCTCCCACAGGACATGGAAGAGATTCTTCTGGCCTCTCGTAAGGCCTCCACCAGAAGGGCAGATGCCTTCAAGTGGTGCTGATTTTCAGTGTGGTGTGCGGAAAGGTGGGCAAACTGGGAGTACAAGTAGTTCTCCAGTACTTCACCTATTGCAGGTGGGACTGAAGTCCATTTCGGTCAGAGTAGACCTGAGCGCCATCGCAGCACATCACTACAGTCAAACCTCGGTTTTCGTTGGCCCCGGTTTTCGTACGTTTCGGTTTTCGACGTCTTTTCTGACTGAGATGTTGTCTCGGTTATCGGATATCGCCTCGGATTTCGTTGTGCTGCCAGATCTGAAAACTGTACAACTCCCAACTCCTGAAGAAGTGTCAACCTCGCGCTGGTCTGTATACACTGCCCGCCCAGTCCCAGCAGCACTACCCCCCGGACTCACTGATCGCGTGTTGAAGCGAAAGTCAGCTGAGCAAGAGTCAGAGTCAAGAGCCAAGGATTGCACAGAGGAAGGCCCCGATCTCTCCACCGCCTGCCTGTTCTCTGGAGCGCCCCCTCAGGCTCGGAGGTAGCAGGGTAGCTGTCAAGAGCCAAGGATTGCACAGAGAGGAAGGCCCCGATCTCTCCACTGCCTGCCTGTTCTCTGGAGCACCCCCTCAGGCTCGGAGGTAGCAGGGTAGCTGTCAATGTAAGCAGGAGATGTTGAATGAATGTGGGAGGCAGTTCTTTCTCTTGCAGGGTACGCTTGCAAATTGCTGTTGAGACTGAGTCAGCGATCAGATTACAGTGCCGTACAGTACAATATCTGTGTGTTTGCTGTCCTGTGGACGATCGGGCAGGTGAGAGAAGTGACAGGAGCTGGGTGTCTGGAACGGATTAATTGAATTTACATTATTTCCTATGGGAAATATTGCTTCGGTTTTCGTACGTTTCGGTTTTAGTCAGACTTCTTAGAACGGATTAATAATGAAAACCGAGGTTTGACTGTATTCTGTTGTCTTATTGGTGTGCTACTTCACCTCCCCTGTTCCCTTTAGTTTTGCACTGCAGCTTCTCAGCTGTATAACTTACCTTGCCTCTCTCAACTAACTGGCCTTTGTGTGGTAGCCAGGTTAACTGTTTCTTTAAATTAAATATCTCTCCCTGCTCTGTCCCCAGAACCTGCTGCGTTTTAAACTTTTTTTCCTGCTCTAGCCTACCTGAGGGACTATCCCCTCCCCCTCTGCTTGAGGGTACAGGATAGGGTACCTTGTAACAGCCCTCTTCTTTTAATAGGTCTTATTTCCCACCCACCCGCCCCTGGGGTAATTGTAGCTTTATAGGTACTTACACATCTTAGAGGAAAGGGGCTGCTCTCAGGTGCAGCTCTTTATCCAAATCAGTCATACATTGAGGACCTGAGATTAATTAAGCTTCAGGTGAACAGGGTATATTAGAGGTATTAGATACACTTTTATTAGTATAAGCACCTACACCAACTCTTAGTGAATACAGAATTTTAAGACCTAAACACAAGCTTTAAACTAAGATGCAGACAACAGTCCAGCAGCGAGATGGGGGCTTTCCAGTCTTTTGCATGTATGATTTTCTCCCAGTTGGTGAGAGGTCTTAACGTATGCACTAAGTGCAAAGAGCTCTTTGCCCTCAGGGAACAAGTCCATTCTCTAGAGGCTAGAGTAGCAGACCTGGAAGACATAAGAAAGACAGAGAAGTACATGGACGAGACCTACAGGGATATAGTCCTGAAGTCCCACCTCCAGTCTGGCAGCATCCCTGTTGCCATGGAGGAGAGGTCACGTGACAGGAGAGCTTCACCCTGGTGTGGCAGGACATGATCCTGTAACTAGGACCTGTCCTCAAGGTGATGTAAAACCCTCTCGCACCGAGGAAGTTTCTCCAGGGCCATGTGCCCATGAGGGGAGGGTTAGGACACCTGTTATGGTTGGTGATTCGATCATTAGGCATGTAGATAGCTGGGTGGCTGGTGGACATGAGGATCGCCTGGTAACATGCCTGCCTGGTGCGAAGATAGCGGACCTCACGCACCGCCTAGATAGGATCTTAGATAGTGCTGGGGAGGAGTCTGCTGTCTTGGTACATGTCGGTACCAATGACATAGGAAAATGTGGTAGGGAAGTTCTGGAGGCTAAATTTAAGCTTTTAGGTAGGAAGTTGAAATCCAGAACTTCCAGGGTAGCGTCCTCCGAAATGCTTCCTGTTTCACGTGCAGGACCCAAATGGCAGGCAGAGCTCCGGAGTCTCAATGCGTGGATGAAACAATGGTGCAAGGATGAGGGTTTTGGATTTGTTAGGAACTGGCGAACATTCTGGGGAAAGGAGGGGCTCTTCCGAAGGGATGGGCTTCACCTTAACCAGGATGGAACCAAACTGCTGGCATTAACCTTTAAAAAGGAGATAGAGAAGCTTTTAAACTAGAAAATAGGGGAAAGCCGACAGTCGCCCAAGAGCACATGGTTCGGAAGAAGGTATCCTTGAAGGATACTACTGAAAGCAGTGAGGTTCCAAAAAAGAGTAAAGTAGCCCAAATGCCCTTGAGTATGGTGCAGATAGAGCGTAAAGATTCCAAATTACCCATGCCTACCAATAGCCAGATTAATATTAATAAAATACAGTCTCTGAAATGCTTGTATGCAAATGCTAGAAGTCTAAACAATAAGATGGGAGAGTTAGAATAATATGTAGCACTAAATGAGAGGTTAGATATGATTGCAATCTCAGAGACATGGTGGAAGGAGAATAACCAGTGGGATACTGTGATACCTGGATACAAACTTTATCGTAATGATAGAACTGATCAAATTGGAGGAGGGGTTGCACTCTGTTAGAGAGGGCATTGAGTCAGAAAGGATTAAAGTTTTGCAGGAAACAAAATTTGCTGTAGAATCTCTATGGATTGAAATTCCATGTATGAAGGGGAAGGTGATGGCAGTGGGGGTGTACTATCGACCGCCTGGCCAGAATGAACAAATGGATGATGAAATGCTTAAAGAGATCAAGGAAGCTAACAAAAGTTATAGCAGAGTAGTAATAATGGGTGATTTCAATTACCCCGGTATCGACTGGGTCAGTGTCACGGCAGGACATGCTAGGGAGATAGTTTCTAGATGAAATAAATGACTGCTTCTTGGAGCAGCTGGTTCATGAACTGACCAGAGGGGAAGCCATACTGGACCTAGTCCTTAGTGGAACACCAGATCTGGTGCAAGACATAAGGGTGTTGGGACCACTTGGCAATAGTGATCATAGCATGATCGTGTTTGATTTAATTAGTGGAGGAGGGATAGTAAAGAAATCCACAGTACTACCTGTTAACTTTCGAAAGGGAGACTATGATAAAATGAGGAATATAGTTAAGAAAAAACTAAAAGGAGTGGTTGCAAAGGTTAAAGACTTACATCAAGCTTGGGTGGTGGTGTTTAAAAATACTATCCTGGAAGCCCAGACCAGCTGTATTCCACACATTAAGAAAAGTGGAAGAAAGTCCAAAAAACTGCCAGCATGGTTTAAAGGTGAGGTCAGAGGCTGTTGCTGCCAAAAACGCATCTTTCAGGAAATGGAAAAAAGAGCCAAACGACGAAAACTGGAAAGCACAAGCACTGGCAAGTTAAATGCAAAGCATTGATAAGGCAGGCAAAGCGAGAATTTGAGAAGGAACTTGCTATGGAAGCAAAAACATGAAATAAAGACTTTTTCAAGTACATTCCTAGAAATAGGCCTGTGAGAGAGTCAATTGGACCATTAGATGATTGAGGGGTAAAGGGGGCAGTAAAAGGAGACAAGGCTATAGCGGAGAGACCGAATGAATTCTTTGCTTCAGTCTTTACTGAGGAAGATGTAGGGATGTTACCCAAGACTGAAGTGGTATTTAAAGGTGATACTGCAGAGGAATTGAGAGAAATATCGCTACACCGGGAAGATGTATAACAACTATTTGATAAACTGAATAGTAGCACATCACCTGGACCGGATGGTATACATCCAAGAGTGTTGAAAGAACTGAAATATGAGATTGCAGACCTGCTATTAGTAATCTGTGAACTTTCATTACAATCATCTGTAATACCTGAAGATTGGAGGATCGCCAATGTAACGCCAGTTTTTAAAAAGGGTTCCAGGGGTGATCCGGGAAATTACAGACTGGTGAGCCTGACATCAGTACCGGGGAAAATAGTAGAAACCATCATAAAGAACAAAATTACACAGCATGTAGATAGTCATGGCCTAATGGGAGACAGCCAACATGGCTTTAGACAAGGAAGATCTTGTCTTACTAATCTGACAAAGGTGAGTCGGTTGATATAGTGTATCTAGACTTTCAGAAAGCCTTTGACAAGGTCCCTCATCAGAGACTTTTGGCAAAACTAAAAAGTCATGGGATAGGAGGCAGTGTACTATTGTGGATCGGGAACTGGTTAAAAGATAGAAAGCAGAGGGTAGGGCTAAATGGCCAATTTTCCCAATGGAAAAAGGTGAATAGTGGAGTACCCCAGGGATCTGTACAGCTACTTTTTGACATATTCATAAATGACCTGGAAAAGGGAATAACGAGTGAGGTTATCAATTTTGCAGATGACACAAAACTGTTTAAAGCTGTTAAAACCCAAGAGGACTGTGGAAACTGCAGGAGAATCTGGATAAATTGGAAGACTGGGCATCAAAATGGCAGATGAAATTTAATGTGGACAAGTGCAAAGTTATGCACCTAGGAAAGAACAACCCACACTATGGTTACACGATGCAAGGTTCCACATTGGGAACCACCACCCAGGAAAAAGATTTAGGAGTCATCGTGGATAACATGTTAAAACCCTCCGCCCAGTGTGCAGCGGCGGCCAAGAAAGCAAATAGAATGCTAGGTATCATAAGGAAAGAAATGGAAAATAAAACAAAGGATATTATAATGCCTCTGTATCATTCCATGGTACGACTGCACCTTGAATATTGTGTGCAATTCTGGTCGCCGTATCTTAAAAAGGATATAGTGTTATTAGAAAAGGTACAGAGAAGAGCCACCAAAATGGTAAAGGGGATGGAAGGCTACTCCTATGAAGAGAGGCTACAAAGGTTAGGGCTCTTCAACCTGGAAAAGAGAGGGCTGAGGGGAGATATGATAGAGGTCTATAAATTAATGAATGGAGTGGAACGGGTAAACGTAGATCAATTGTTTATGCTATCAGAATATAGAAAGACTAGGGGACATGTAATGAAGCTACAGGGTAAACTATCTAAGACAAATAAGAGAAAATATTTTTTCACTCAACGTGTAATCAAACTCTGGAATTTGTTACCAGAGGATGTAGTAAGAGCTGTTACTGTAGCTGGGTTTAAAAAAGGTTTGGACAAGTTCCTGGAGGAAAGGTCCATAAACCATTATTAAAAAGGGACCCAGAATATCAATGCTTGACCCAATACAAGCATTGTGGAACCTGTGTCTTTTGGGGATACTGCTAGGTACGTATGACCTAGATTGGCCACTGTTGGAAACAGGATACTGGGCTTGATGGACCTTGGTCTGACCCAGTATGGCATATCTTATGTTCTTAGGGAAAAACCCTTCTCGGCTCAGCCCCTTGTGTCCTGATTCCTGCGGGGCCTCATGTTATCCAAATTCCCTGTCTGCCTCCCAGCAGTGGAATGGGATCTGTCTGGTGCTCTTGCAGCTCATTAAGTCTGTTTGAGCCTCTAGCTACATGCCACCTCCAGAACCTATCCTGGAAGGTCACCTTCCTGGTAGCACGCACATCAGCTCGCAGAGTCAGCGAGCTCCAGGCTCTGATGGCAGAACCCCCCCCCCACACACACACACACAAGGTTCTACAAGATCAGGGTGGTGCTCCATGCACACCCCAAATTTCTGCCGAAGATGGTGTCCCCATTCCACCTCACCATGCTGGTAGGATGGAGACTGTTCTCCATAATCTGGATTGTAAGAGATCCCTATTCTTTTGCCTGCAACTGACTCGGGGCCACCACAAAGCACCACAGCTTTTTGTATCCTATGACTCCAACTGCCTGGGGCTCCCAATGACTAAGCAAATGTGGACTACATTACCCTTGCCTACGAGCAAGCAGGGGGGTCACGTATACCACATAAGGGCCAAGGCTACTTCCGTGGCAAATCTACGTTCTGTCCCTATGACAGAAATCTGCTGGGCCATCACCTGGTCTTTGGTCCATACCTTCGCAGCTCACTACTGCCTGGAGAGGGAGTCCTGATGGGACAACGCCTTCGGCCACGCTGCACTTGGGTCTTGAGAGAGCCTCTCAGTAGAGACTCAACTGCTGCTGATCACGGCTCACCCTTACCAGGTCGCCATGGCATCTTTATTTTGCAGTTCTCAGCCTGTAGCTGGGGAGTCCCATATGTGAGGACTGACTTCCTGCTTGTTCCCAGAGAAAGCATAGTTACTCACCTGTAACAGGCGTTCTCTGGGGACTGCAGGAATTGGTCCTCACAACCCTCCCTCCTCCCCTTGGTGTTGCTTCTTTACTGTATCTTATTTTTTTCTTGGCCATCTTAGCTATATCATTAGACTGAGGTAAGATGGCACCCTTGGGCAGGAAGTGGATCACACATGCATTGTGCATGTCCCAAAAGCTTTCTTTGAAAGCTGGGGAGATGCTTCTGCGCGGGCTCTGTCGGCACTGATGTCACCCATATGTGAGAACTTGATTCCTGCTGTCCCCGGAGAACACATGTTACAGGTGAGTAACTACACTATATAAGAAACTAATATGCTGAACAGCTGAAGCTTTCTATACATTCATTTTGTGGTAGTTTTCTTGTTTACCTATTTATACACCCAGATCACATGATTTGATATGAACATCTTTCTCTTGAAAGTGCCAAAAAGCCCCAAAAGTGCAACTAGTCTGAAGATGCCCTGTGTAGGCTGTATTGAAAAACCTTTATTGCTTTTTACGCATAGTCTTCTACGTTTTTCATACTATAGTGTATGTGTCTGTAATCATTGCCCAACTTCTCCGATTATATTAAAAAGGCAGCAGTCGGGAGATGTGAGTGATTCCAGCACCAGAGGTTTGCTTTAGACTACAGCTCCTCCCTCCTGTGAGGGGGTGGGGATAAAGAGCCTGCTTGCTCCACGGGTAGTGCATGCAGGTTTGTGTACAAAGGGGCGTGTTCTAAGGGGCTAGTTTTGCCCCTTGTGAGTGCCTTTGGGGCACCGAGGATGCCGGAAGGTGGAATTTTCTATCCCCTGTTAGCTTTCCTCTTGCCCATTGCAAAAGTTACTAAGGTGAAGGGCCCTAAGGAAGAGTTGGTGGTGGTAAAAGGCCAGATGTACCATGTTGTAAGTACTGGGAAACTTAACTCTTTGCCCCTGCAGACAGGTGTGAGTATCTCCTCTTTGGATTCCTCGCTGACTTTTGGATTAAGAACCCCTCCCCACCAGTCAAATTCTCAGAATGTCTCGAGCATGATTGGGGCTTCCCAGATAGGGCTATATCCCCTATCTGCTTCTACTACCTTATCGTTGGTTGTGACTGCTGTAACTGAGACGGTTGTAAACTCTGGACCTAAGTTCCCTGTGCCGGTTTCTTTTTCTGTTAATTCTTCAAAGTTACCACTTGAAGGCACTGGGTCCGGGGAAGTATCGCTCCTTGATGTTTGGTCTGCAAGCAACAGGGTGAAGGGAGTGTTGCAGGACACGCTGGGGCAGTTCTGTGATTTTTCTAGGGACACTGCTGACAATTTGCGCCAACATGAGACCTTGCTTGCTGATTGTTCTGGGAAGGTCTCTCAGTTGGAGGCTAATGTCAGCTTATAACAGTTGGGTAACTCTCTATGTATAATAGATAACATGTGGCTGCGTAATAAATTGGAAATGTTGGAAAATGCTGCAAGAGCCAAGAACCTTAGAGTTCTTAATTTTCCTGTGGTTAGTCTGCTTTCTCCCATGAAGCTATTTAAAATGTATTTAAAGGATATTTTGCTGTACTCTGATTTTTCAGTTTTAACTCCTCTATTATATGCATCTGTGGGAAATGCAGACGAGCCAGTTAATCTTGATGATTTAGGATTGACTTAATTTTTGGAGACTTCTTTGGGTAATGTATCCCAAAGAGGTACCTTTATTAGTTTCTTTTTTTCTCTCAGAGCGGGTTAAGAGTGGTATTATGAATTGTTTCCTAAAGTAGGCTGCTCCTTTTTGTGGCCAGCCATTGATGATATTTCCTGATATTGATCGTACCACTCGGATCTGTCGTAAAACGTTTCTTCATTTAAAACCTAGAGTACTGGCTCTTGGAGGAACATTTTACTTGAAGTTTCCTTGCCAAGTGAACGCTTTCTGGTGACACTTCTGTATTTGTTGAGGCTTTCCATCTTGAGCAATTTCTTTTAGATAAGTAGTTTCCTTTTGAAATATTTGCTCTATTTGAATGGTTATAGTTAAAAGGGGTTGAATATTTGTTTTTTGTCTTGACGTCTGTGTACCTTTGATCATCTCTCGTAATGTGGGCTTGGGGTAAATTCTTGGTTTGTTTTTTTTGAGGTTTTTCTTGTATTTTAAATTAATTTACTTTTATTGTAGGTTGCTTATTGTAACTGTTTAAAAAAATTAATAAATATAAATTTTAAAAAAAGGCAGCAGTCAAAGGCTATTTGCATATCCATTCATTCTTCATATAACAATAAAATAAAGGGCATTGGGAATTTCACTGTGAAATTGTTAGCTATCTAGGGATTTAGTATAAAATAAAATAAAAGTTTGTATGGTTGACACCATTTTTTTTCCTTCATTTGTTGATTCATTTCCTTCTACCCAAGTGGGAGAAGAGAGAATGTATTTATAATTCAGTTTTTTTAAATTACTAATAAAATTTAAGGAAAAAGATCCATAAATGTAAAATGACATGGAAATTGGACAAATCTACCAGCAAGAGTCAAATTTATATGTAATATGGGGATTTAGGGTTGTGGGTTCTTTTTTTGTTGTTTTTAACGGATTTGTCGTCTGTGTTTAATTTTAGAATGTTAATCCTATGATGAGATAAATCTATTATTCCATTTTATGCACCTCTGCCCTTATTGGATTTGCCTGGGATTGTTAAAGTGTAGCTTCCAGAAAAAGAGGTGGTGTCTTTTGTTGTTGTTTTTTGTTTTGCACTTTTGTTTTAACAAATTTTTATTTTTCAGGTGACAACAACAGAATTCCTGTTATCAGCACCCTCAAGATCAGAGACCAGCAGAGGTCTGCTGTCTCTACCAATTGGCTTCTACCTTACAACCACACCTGGTCTTCAGATAAGATCTTTGTAAGCACACCCAAAGCTAATTACACTATCCGGGATTTCCAGAAGTTCTACCAGGATATCAACTTTGAGGATGGTTGGCTGATGAGAAGAGATACTGAGCATCTGGTTTATTCACTGACACCGCCTGGTGTGCATGTCCACTGCCTGTATGGTACAGGGGTCCAGACTCCAGACTCATTCTACTATGACAGCTTTCCCGACAAGGATCCTGTTGTCCATTTTAGTGATGGCGATGGGACTGTGAACGTTCAGAGTGCCTTGCAGTGCCAACGGTGGCAGGATGGGCAGAAAGAGGGAATAAAGTTGGTCGAATTGCCAGGGACAGAGCACATTGAGATTTTGTCTAGTGTTACAACTATTGGCTATATGAAAAAGGTTTTATTTAATTTGTGATACAACACAACTAGTCACCCTTGATGCCTTCTGTCAAACAAGGAAAAGATTGTGTTCTCCCTTGTTGTTTGTACAAACTTTGTTTACACAAGGAATGGTTTATGTTCTCAAACCATTTTCCATGAGCTGTTCAGGTGTTCTGTTGATCTTTTGGATGAAAATCGAAAGTGCATTGTATTGTTTCTCTCAGTATTACATAAAATTTGTTGAAAGACATCAGTTTCTAAACTGTCATTGGTAATAGAAATGCCACCGTATATATACTTTTTTTCTGTAGGACATATTGAAGAGATAGTTTTGAAAAGATGTAGCAACAATTCATAATATTTAAACAATGCACATTGAAACAAAGGTAATAAATACTTAATCATCTGGGTGCCTTCTGCAAAGTGCTTGTACTTTTAATTCTGCTGAAACAGACCACAGGTGCAGAAGCCAAGGTATGTCCATCTTGCGTTATTTCTCAGAATGAAAATATATAATAATCTCTGTCTAAAATGGCACTCAGTTGTTTAGTTTAATCTGTAATTCTAATGTGATAACTACACAGCTCACTGATTTTTGCGTGGTAGACTATCTCCAGGAACAAGCAGGAATGAGTCTTCACATATGGGGTACGTCGGTACCGACGGAGCCTGTGCGGGAACGCTCCCCAGCATCCAAACAGAAAGCTTTTGGGAGCATCCCTCAGCGCCTGCGTGCTGCCTTCCCGCCTTTCCAACTGTCTCTCCTCAGTTTTCGTTTTTCCGCGGAGCCGGCAGGTCATCGTCCTGTCACCGCAGAAAATTCTTCTTTAATTCTTTTTATTTCTTGTGGTCGCAGCTGTCTCCTCGACTCCACCGGTACCGCCGGTGTTTCTTTTTTCTTTTTACTGAAAATTTTTCCCTTCAGGGTATATTTTTTTCTTCTGTCTTAAAATTGAGGCCTTTTAGGCCTGTCCGTGTTCCTCATGGAACCGCAGCCTTTTTCTCTAAGAAATGTTTAAGCTGTGGCGGTACAGCTTTATTCTTAGACTCCAAAAGCTGGTGTTTAACCTGTTTGGGTCCTGATCATTTTCCTCCGCAGCCCTCCGGCTTCAGGTTTGTGAGAAGAGATATTCAACATCGAGTTTCTCTCGATATCAGGTTCCCGTCCAGTGTCAGGGCACCGAACATTTCTTCTTCTGCACGGGATCAGGTAACCCACAAACAGTCTGTTAAGACTAGCCAACCCTCGAGTGGTAGGTCTCATGCACGGCATGAAGATGGCTCCGGCCTTGCCCTCGAGGGTCTATTGGCTTCAAAACCCCGGCGGGAGTCTTCGGTCTCCAAAGCCTATGAGGGGTTTCAGGTTGTTCCTGGGGCTCAACCCTCACAGAACATACCTGAGCCATGCTCGGTGGTGACATCTGCTTCGAGCGGTACCAATACCCCGGCATCGGCACTGGTGTTGGACGTTACACTCCTCACCAGGGATCGTCATCTGGCTTTCTCGGTACCTTCGGGACCGGTAGATACGCTCCAGATTGACTTTCCAGTATCGGCATCGACGCCGATACTACCACCGAAGTCGGTACCCTCAATACACGCATCGAAAGACTCGCTCCCCTCGATGCCGAGTCTGGAATCGATCTCTAGTCTGGAAGACTGGGTACCGACACGTCTCGGTACCGATACCTATCGGTACCGGATGCTTAGGTACTGGGGATGATTACTGAAGGCGTTCGGTTACCTTGGTACCATTTGAGCTGACACCGATGACTGCTCCGGTGTCGGTGTCGTCTTCGATTCTGACAGCGCTACCGGTATCGGTATCGGTACTGGTATCCACAGTAGCATCAGGGCCAGCTCCTTCCATGCTTCTTTCACCAGTGTCGCTCCTTTCTATACCAAGTCTGGAGTCTATACCTGGCATGGACGATGTAGTACTGACTGTCACAGGTCCTGACCTCCAGTACCAGCATCCATCCCTTAAGGATCCTTTTTTGCACTGTGCAGGATCTTATCTTCTTATATACTCAGGTAGATCCTCCGGTGCCCAGGCTCGTTCTTCAGATCTAGCCTGTCCTGGGAAGGTTCTCTTTGGAGGTCCTTCTTTTCAGGATTTCCTCTTAGATATGGCAAGATCCCTTTCCATTCCTATCCCTGGCCATGATCCCACACAAGGCTCTGTTTCTACTGAAACAAAGGAGAACATAATGCTTCCTTTGCATCATTCCTTGCGGGATCTTCTTCTAAGAATGTGGGAAGCACCTTTAAGGGTACCCCCACCTTCTAGAGCAATTGATCTTCTGTATCAAGTGCCCCCCTCTCCAGGGTTTCAAAAGACTCAACTTCCTCATCATTCCATTGTGGTGGAATCAGCAATGAGGAAGGTGAAAAGTAAGAAAAAGTATTTTTCTTACCCACCAGGTCGTGAGTCTAGGACACTAGATGCCTTTGGACGTCAAACCTTCCAGACATCCATGCTGTCAGCAAGGATTCTCTCATATATTTTTTATGAGTCTATCTCTTCAGGAGGTCTCAAAGAAATTATATCTTTTGACTCCTTTTTCTTTCAGAGCCCAAGACTGCAGACTATTCCTTACTACTTAGTCATATTCAAAATATCTCTTGGTTTCTTACTCGTGCTTCCTTAGACTCATTTGAGTCTGTTAGCAGAACTTCTGCTATAGCCATAGGGGTACGACGTAGAGCCTGGCTCCAAGCTTCAGACTTAGACAAATGGGCACAACAAAGACTGGGTAATACTCCTTGCACTGGAGAAAATCTCTTTCATAAGGAGTCTTTACATCAGGTTGCTCAGTGGTCCACTGACTTCCCTGTTTCTGAAGGCTATCCTAAGCCTTCTCCTTCCCCAGTAGGAAGGAAATGCCCTGCCAAACCTCCTTTCCCTAGGAGGAGAAGGTTTTACTCTTCTCCTGCCCATCATACAGATGTTCCCAAGCAGGGGAGTCATCGCCCTGGTCTGAAGAATCCAAACTCTCGCCAGGCTAAACAAACCCAGCAACCATAGGGTTCTGATTAGTCTTTTTTCTGCCTCTTAGGATTTAGAACCTACAGTTGACTTCTTCTCAGCAGAAGTTTTCCACTGTTTTCATTCTAAACTTTACACATGGCGTCCAGTTCTCCTAGATATACTGAGCTGTCAGGATATTCATGTCTATGGGTCACAGCTTTCTCATCTTCTTCCTTCTAAGAAGAGGGGTTTAACAACTATCACATGATAGTTTTCTGTACCAACATGAATTCTTCTTTCTACAGACTTACCACATGGTAAGTCATTTTTCAGCTCTTGTTTCTCTACCCTCTTATCCAGTTTTTCCCCTGTAAGAGTGGTACCTTTGCACTGGAGGGCTTCTTCTTCTCAGCCTTTCTAGTCTTTCCATTCCAGTGTGGAGTTTTTTCTTTCGAGTAAACTCCCTTCTTTTTCCTTGGGCAGCTCAACAGACAGGGACAGAGATTTCTTACTCTTGTTCTGTCTGTTCTTTCTGTTATACACAGAAAGATTCTCTCTGCTGTCTTATCAGCAGCTGCCCATGCAGGAGCTCTAATGATTTGGACCACTGGTACTTTTCCACAAGTATACACAGTTGTCCTCCACCACTTTCTGTCTGGCCTTAGTAGTGATTCTCCAGGACCAAGCAGGAAGTCAGTCCTCACTTATGGGTGACGTCGGCGCCGACGGAGCCCTCGCGGAGCAATTTTCCCCAGCTTTCAAAGAAAGCCTTTGGGAATTGCAGCGCGCATGCGCGGTGGTCTTCCCGCCCGAAGGTGCCATCTTAGCCAGTCTTCTTTTTTCCGCGGAGCCCTGCAGACGTCCCCGTCTTGTCCCCGCGAAAAAGTTGATTTTCCTCTTATTTTATACTTTTTTCTTTCGGTTCGACGCCGATCGTTTTCCCGCCCGGACTCGCGACGCCGGTCTCGAGTCCTCTAACGTTTTTTCGGTTTTTCTGACTTAGTCAGCTTTCGTTTTCGTTTTCCCTGGCAGCCCGGTCCTTTGACCTCGCAGGGGCCCTTTTTCCCCCGATGGCTGCCAGTGGCTTTAAGCGGTGTGGTCGGTGTGACCGAAATATGTCACTAACCGACACACACGACTTTTGCCTCCGCTGCTTGGGCCCGGATCATGAGGAACTGATCTGTGGGCCCTGCAGCAAACTGTCCTCGAAGGCGTTGAGAAGTCGGCGGCATCAGCGCGAAAGAATCTTCGCTGACCCCAGCCGTACCCGGACCTCGTCGGAGGCCTCCGTGTCAAAGGGCTCCAGCTCGGACCGTCGCCGGAGCTCCTCCGACCGGGGTTCTCCCTCCGGGGACCATCGTCGGAAGGAAAAAACCCGCGAGGGCGGCGTCGGTGGACGCTCCTGGCTCCGCGAGGGCCAGGTCGCATAGCCCCGACAGCCGCCCCGGGTCCTTGGAGAAGGAACACCTCCCGAAGCGACCTCGCCTGGAGTCGGAGATGCCTGCCCGGGTAAGTCCTGTAGTCCTTCTGGACTCGCCTCCGCGACAGCCGACGTCGGGCCCGACGCCGTCGGGGCCCGAGTCGGGGGCTGCTGGGTCACCTGAGCTCGGACTCAGGTTGACGGCCTTGGAGAGCAGACTGTCTGCCTTCATGGACCAGCAGCGGGCACTGCTCGCTGGCTTCGCTGGCGTCGCTGCCCCGACCGCCGGGACGTCGACGTCCAAGTCGACCCCGGAGACCGAGCCGATCCTCGAGTCGATGAGAACTCGAGTCGATCCTCGGTCGAGGTCGCCCTCGGCCTCCCGTTCGGGACCGAGGTCGCCGACTCCGACTCCCTCGGCGTCGGGGCGGCTGGCGCCGCTCCCTGCCCGGGCCGACCCCACCGAGTCCTCGTCGGAGTCGGTCTGGGAGTCTGAGGAGGAGGAGTCACCTGATTCTTTCCGGACTCGGTGTGTCCCATCGGACTCTCCGGAGTCCGAGCCTCGGAAGCAGTCCCCCCCGGAGGATGCCCGGTTCTCGGACTTCGTTAGGGATATGGCCAAGGCTTTGGCCTTCCCTGCGGATCCCGAGGAGGAGCCTCGAGCCGAGGAGCTCGACGCCCTCCAGTATGACTCTCCCGCGAGGGAACACTTTACTGTGCCGGTTCCTCCTATGCTGGAACGACTACTCTTCCGCATGTGGGAGAGTCCGGCCTCCTCGCCGGTCCTGAGCAAGCGGGTCGATTCTATCTATCGAGTCCGCAAGAGCCCTGGCTTTCAAAAGGCGCAGTTGCCACACCATTCCATGGTAGTGGAATCGGCCATGCATCGTCTTAAGAGCCAGAAGATGCACTCCTCGGTGCCTCCTGGAAGGGAGGCCCGTAACCTGGATGGCCTTGGCAAGAAGTGCTTCCAGGGCTCTATGCTCGCCTGTCGTGTCCAGACTTACCAGCTATACATGGGCATGTATCTCAGGGATCTGGCTAAAGAGCTAGCCGGATTCTCCGCTGGTCTCTCCGAGGAGCCTCTGCGGAGGTTCCTGGCCTTGTCCACGGGTATTCGGGAATGCTCGAAGTTCATGTCCCGAGCAGCCTATGATGGCTTTGAAGCCTCGGCTCGAGTAGCCGCAGCCGGCATCGGTGCCCGCCGACAGGCTTGGCTTCAGTCATCCGACCTTGAACCCTGGGTACAGGACAAGTTGGTCGATGTCCCCTGCCGAGGCGAAAACCTCTTTGGCAAGCCCATGGCGGAAAAGGCTGCACAAATTGAGACTGAGACTCTCACCAGGACCAGGCTTTCTAGGAAGACCTCCGCCCCTTCCCAGAAAAAGAAGGGCTCGGGAAAAAAGTCCTTTTACCCGAGGAAGGCAGCTGCCTACAAACAATACCCCCATTATCAGGCCCCTGCAGCTCCCCAACAGGGCCAGCAGGCCAAGGGACGGGGTAACGGGTCCCGTAGGCAGCAAGCCCCCAAGCCTGCACCACCAGCCCCTGCTCAGCAGGGTGGGGGTTTTTGACTCGCTCAGCATAGCCTCTCCCCCCCCGCTGGTCCCCCCCAGCACCGGAGGCCGGCTGGTTCACTTCGCCCACAGGTGGTCCAGCATCACCACAGATGCCTGGGTGCTTCAGGTCGTGCGAGAGGGCTACCTCCTCCACTTCCACCAGATCCCTCCCTCCTATTTTCCGGGAGAGCCTCCGCGCCCCCCTCTGCACAGGGAGTTGCTCCTTCAGGAGTTAGCAGGTCTTCTGCAGGAACAGGCGGTGGAACCGGTGCCACACCACCTGAGAGGTCAAGGCTTCTATTCAAGGTATTTTCTGATACCAAAGAGAACAGGAGGCCTCAGACCCATCCTGGACTTGCGCAACCTCAACAAGTTCCTTGTGCGGGAGAAGTTCAAAATGCTTACCCTTGGAATCCTTCTGCCCTACCTCCAGCAGGGAGATTGGCTATGCTCCTTGGATCTAAAGGATGCCTACACGCACATCCTCATCCACCCCAGCCACCGCCAATACCTAAGGTTTGTGGTGGCAGGAAATCATTACCAGTACAGAGTACTGCCCTTCGGCCTGTCCTCCGCACCGCGAGTCTTCACAAAATGTCTCGCGGTCGTGGCGGCCCATCTCCGGCTTCACGGCCTCTATGTTTTTCCGTACCTCGACGACTGGCTCATCAGAGCAGCGTCCGCCGCTCAGGAGGTCACCAACGCCACGTACCGCACGGTGACTCTGCTGCAGCACTTGGGCTTTGTCATAAACTTCGCAAAGTCCACTTTGCTCCCCTCACAGGATCTCGAGTTCATCGGCGCAAGACTGCACACTCCTCAGGCGCGAGCGTACCTACCGCTCGACAGGGCTCAGCGGCTCATGGACCTAGCCGACCGCTTTCGCAGCCAGCCCCTGGTCTCCGCCAGGCGCTTCCTGAGACTGCTCGGCCATATGGCTTCAACCGTCCATGTGACCCCCAATGCCCGCCTGAATATGCGGCCTGCTCAATGGTGTCTCCGCCGGCAGTGGCGACA
Organism: Ichthyophis bannanicus; assembly: GCA_033557465.1. Lineage (NCBI taxonomy): Eukaryota > Metazoa > Chordata > Amphibia > Gymnophiona > Ichthyophiidae > Ichthyophis > Ichthyophis bannanicus. The sequence continues at coordinate 211,538,622 of CM066034.1, forward strand.
AGCCACAGGCGGCCTAGCAGACCTAGTGCGCGTCTCCGAGCCGCTGGTCTCGTCTATCCGGTGGTGGCTCCGGCAGCCGAACCTGATATTAGGAATGCCTTTCCAGTCACCTCAGCCGACCCGGGTGCTGACCACCGATGCATCCCTCCTGGGCTGGGGAGCACATTGCCAAGAGGCACGTACTCAGGGCCTCTGGACCAAGTGGGAGTCTGCTCAGCAGATCAACTTCCTGGAGCTCAGGGCGATCCGCCTAGCTCTCAAGGCCTTCTCCCACCTGACCTCCCAACAGTCCGTCCTTGTCCAGACGGACAATCAAGTTGCCATGTTCTACGTGAACAAGCAGGGGGGCACGGGCTCCTTCCTCCTCTGCCGGGAGGCACAGAAACTCTGCTCTTGGGCCGTCAGTCACGGCATTCTCCTCAAGGCAGTTTATCTCCCGGGCCAAGAAAATTGCCTGGCAGACAAACTCAGCAGGGTCCTCCAGCCGCACGAGTGGCGTCTGGATCCCTTGATCGTTCAGAAGCTCTTCCTCAGGTGGGGTCTCCCCATGGTGGATCTCTTTGCCAGTCCTCACAACCGGCAGCTTCCTCGCTTCTGCTCTCGTCAGCCACACCCCCTTCGGGTTGCGGCGGACGCCTTTCTGATCTCATGGTCGGGGAGCCTTCTGTACGCTTTCCCTCCCATCCCGTTAGTCTCTCGGACTCTTTTCAAGGTTCTCCGAGACAAAGCCTTCATGATCCTGGTGGCCCCTCGCTGGCCCAGGCAGCCGTGGTTTCCGCTCCTGCTGCAACTGGCGGTGGAGGATCCATTCCCTCTGGGGGTACAACCGGATCTCCTCACTCAGGATCAGGGGTCCCTACTGCACCCCAACCTCAGGTCTCTCAACCTCATGGCCTGGCTGCTGAGAGGGTAGTCCTTGCTCCTCTTCTCTTGCCGGCGGAGGTGGAGGAGGTCGTCTTGGCTTCGCGACGGCCTTCTACCCGCAAATGCTACGCCCTTAAATGGCGTCGCTTTGCAATCTGGTGTTCCCAACAGTCTCAGGATCCCTTCTCCTGCCCGGTGTCGGTGATCTTACAGTACTTGCTACACCTCTCTAATCTGGGACTTAAGTCCAACTCCGTCAAAGTTCACCTCAGTGCTCTTTCAGCACATCATGTGCCGGTGGACGCAGACCTCTCTCCAACGACCCTCTCGTAGCGAGGTTTCTCCGAGGTCTCCTTCTACTTAAACCACCTCTGCGCCCGCCAGCACCTGACTGGGACCTGAATGTGGTTTTACAGCGGATCACCTGTCCGCCTTTTGAACCTATGGCTACCTGTTCCCTCCGTTTTCTGTCTTGGAAAACGCTGTTCTTGATAGCCCTCACTTCCGCTAGGCGCGTGAGTGAATTGCAGGCCCTCGTGTCTGATCCCCCCTACACTCGGTTCTACAAGAATAGGGTAGTCCTACGGACTCACCCTAAGTTTCTGCCTAAAGTGGTCTCCCCTTTTCACATGAATCAGGAGGTGGTACTTCCAACCTTCTTTCCCAGACCACACTCCAGCCGAGCTGAGACGGTCCTCCATACCCTGGACTGTAGAAGGGCATTGAACTTCTACCTTGACCGTACGCGGGAGCACCGTAAAGCTGCTCAGCTTTTTGTGTCTTTTGACCCCAATAAATTGGGGCTCCCGGTCTCCAAGCGTACTCTGTCCATCTGGGTTGCGGACTGTATCTCTTGGGCTTATGGGGCAGCCGGACTCTCCTTAGAAAGTCGAGTCACGGCTCATTGTGTTCGGGCAAAGGCCACGTCAGTGGCTTACCTCCGCTCTGTTCCGCTGGCAGACATCTGCCGGGCCGCTACTTGGTCTTCGAGCCAGACTTTTGCGGTCCATTACTGTCTCGAGAGGGAGTCCCGTAGGGACAGTGCTTTCGGACAGGCAGTCCTCCGTAATCTCTTTGAGGTCTGAGCAACTCCTACCCTCCATCCCGGATGTGGGCTACCGGTGGGTGATAATTCAGCGAAGATTCTTTCCTTCTGTGCTGCTGAGCTAGAGGGAGCTCATTTTTGTGCTTAGGGTCTCCGGTAGCCTTGAGCTTGGGAGTCCCATAAGTGAGGACTGACTTCCTGCTTGGTCCTGGAGAAAGCATAGTTACTCACCTGTAACAGGTGTTCTCCAGGAGCAGCAGGAATCAGTCCTCACTACCCTCCCTCCTCCCCTTGGAGTTGCAATCGTCTGCTTATGTTCTTTTTGCACATTTTTATGCTGTCTTTTTTAGCTATGTCATCTGACTGGCTAAGATGGCACCTTCGGGCGGGAAGACGACCGCGCATGCGCGCTGCAATTCCCAAAGGCTTTCTTTGAAAGCTGGGGAAAATTGCTCCGCGAGGGCTCCGTTGGCGCCGACGTCACCCATAAGTGAGGACTGATTCCTGCTGCTCCTGGAGAACTCCTCTTACAGGTGAGTAACTACGCTTTCCAAGACAGTGCATACATCTTTCTTGGGCAATCCTTATCACTACAGGCTTATCACACTATCTTCTATTCTTGCCATCTCCAATTCCTTTGGGTTTGGCGGCATAATTGACATGGCTGCTGGCTTTTCCAACAGCCAGTTCTATCTCCCAACTCTCCTGCATAATGCTCTCTGCAATTTTACATAGAAGCTTTCCACTATGGGCCCTTGCTAGAGAGCATGGGGTTTTTTCTCTAATGACTATCCTACATGGTTGAAAAAAGGCTTCCTCAGTCATGCCCCCCATGACTGAGAGGATTCTTCATACCCTACTATTTCCTTTTAAAACAAAGGACATAAGCCTTCTCTACGTGAAAGCCTGAAGAGTGGTCAATTCCTACAGGGAATATGCTCTTTTTTTCTTTGCAGCTTGTCCTCATGGTATCCTAATCCTTCAGGGACAGCACATATTTAACTAAAGAACGCATGATATCCTTTTTGTCCCTCAAGTGGGTCAACCTGGTATCTCATTCTTATGCGTTCTCTGTCCCTTTACCATGCTAGAGTTCTACAAGACTCAGGACTTGCTGCTTACTGATTCACGTAACCATCCTGCTTATTTCACTGGATAGCATTCCCATCATAACCAGGGGGAATAGATTCTCTATATATCTTCTCAAGTAGGTTCCTCCTTCTTGTTATCAGATGAATCTTTCCTCTTCACATCTCTCATGTGAATGTTCTATAGACATATCTCTGTCTGCTTAATTGCAGACATTTATCTTTCGACCTATATATTCATATATGTATATAGATACATATGTCTGTCAGCTGCGTGTGCATACGTTATGCCCCTCTAAATCTCACTATAGACATAGATATATATAGATATATAGATATAGATATATAGATAGAGAGAGAGATATATAATTGTCACAGCTCTCCTTAAACCCCCATATATAAATGGGTAGAGATTAAGTGAGTGGGTCTTCCCCACTGAAGCAGCTACTTTACAAATCCTGAAGCTGGGCTTTTTGGGAAATGTAGTCCCTTCACCGAATCAATGAGGAGCAGTTGTGGAAAAGTGGTTTAAGCAACCAAAGGCTTTTATTTCCCCTCCCGGGGTGGATTTCACCATGAACAAAGTAACACAAACCAGGTATTTACTGGCATAAGGACAAAACAAAGGTTCTTTAACAGAAAAGGCTTACTTCAGCAATAAACAGGTTGATATCTAGCATTCCAACGTAACAATGCTGTTTCTTCACAGCTCTCTGCTTCCCAATGCTAGTAGTGCTGTACTTTCTCTTTCAAAACATGCCTTCAGCGTAATGAGATTATTTCATTAGCAAGCGATATTGTACAGTCCATGATATCTTCATCAATATTCACACACTCAGGTGCAAAGTCCATTAACTCTTCCTGGCTAGAAGGAAATGTTTGTAACGGCACTCCTGATGCCACGCCCTTTCTAACTGCTTCAGGTTTCACCTGATATTCCTGAGTTAAATACTGGCTTTCACAAACGTTATCAGCACAGGTATTCTCTTCCCAGCTCCAACCCTCTGGGTAAATACAATCACTGTAAGTATTTTTATACCAGCCTTTTGGCTTACCTTTTAGCCTAGCTGGTGGAGGTTTTCTTTGTGGCTTTGGACTGGCTGTAGGTTCCCAACCTAAGCCTTGCACAGAAGATTTCACTTGCCTTACTAGCTTCCTTTCACTTCTGTGTTCCCCTGGATACTGCAGGTAATCCACTCTGCCCTTATTATATCTTTCCCTTGGGGTTTCTTTTCTTTTCCTGAAGAAAGACTCTGTCTCACCCTTCCACAGAGACTCGGGCTTTTTCCTGGCACTGCTGTCTTCACCGTAGCTCTCATTAGCTTCCGTATCCAGCACACATGCCTCATCCACTTCTTCTTCTCCTAACCCCATAAGCTCAACTGAACTCTCTTTATCAGGGTGAATTCTAGGGCAGTGCTCAACTCCACCCACTAGCAGGTGTCCTGCATTAGCTCGTGACTCATTCCCTGAATGGTAGCACAGGCGTTTCTCTTGCCTCTGTGTTTGGTTTCTAAGGTAACCAGGAGCCATGTGCTTTTGTTTACCACTCAGCCCTACTCCTGTTCCTGGCTATTTAGCCTCATCTAAGGGGCTGGAAGGACCCACTATGCTTCGTTATAGGTAGATATGTATTTACATACTTATCTCTCTAACTGTCTAGGCTCATAAAGGTTTTTCCTTCCTATATGTTCCAGACAGTGGGCTTTTGCACATCTTCATACTGTTCCACAGTATGTTTGGGGTATTATGCACACAACCACTGCTGTGGTACTGACAGCTCCTTCCATAACCCTAGGTTTAGGTATCCCTGAAGCTCCATGCTCCAATATCTTCCTACCTCTCACCAGTTAGGAAAGACATGGTGGATCTTCAGTAGATCTGAGTTTTCCTCAGACATCTGTCCTTTCTTTGGGAATACGGGGGTTTTTCCATACCCCTTCTTCCCTCAAGGACTAGGCCAGTTTGTCCAAATCGGTCAGTCTTCCTCTTTTGCTCCTAACTGTGAGTAACTCTGTAGCCAAAAGAGTTTTCAGCTTTTTCCATAAAGCTTCCCACTAAAGACCTACCGTTTTTGTACTACCCCAGTTGAATCCTGGGGTCACCTGTCACTTCCAGATTTTGACCTTCACCTTCTCCTAGTGAGGTCACCTTGAAGATTCCTCTACTGGATCTCCAGTAGACTCCATCAGCCTCTCTACTTCCTGCAATCCAGTAGGTGAGGTCCATATTGCGATTGTTCATTTCAATATATTTCATGATAATTATACATACAAGGACTCCTTGCCTGTAGTCCTATCTTAGGTTAGCTGCTTCTACAGCTCCTCTCTTTTTCAACTCCTACCCTCCATCCTCAGGATGCCTGGCCATATGAGGTGTAGCATGTTTCAATCTCCAACATGCTAGGGCTCCAGGCATCTTAGCTTGGGAGTCCCCATATGTGAAGACTCATTCCTGCTTGTTCCTGGAGATAGCACAGTTACTTACCTGTAACAGGTGATCTATGGGAACAGCAGGAATTAGTCTTCACAACCCACCCACCTCCCCTAGGAGTTGTATCTCTCTATCTTTCCTTTCCTCCCTCTCTCTCTCTCTCTTTGTCTCAGCTATAAAACTCAACTGAGGAGAGACAGTTGGAAAGGTGGGAAGGTAGCACGCAGGCGCTGAGGGATGCTCCCAAAAGCTTTCTGATTGGACGCTGGGGAGCGTTCCTGCGCAGGCTCCGTCGGTACAGATGTACCCCATATGTGAAGACTTATTCCTGCTGTTCCCAGAGATCACCTGTTACAGGTAAGTAACTGTGCTTTCTCCTTCAGAACTGATCATTCAGAAAACAGAGGTACCCACTATTTATTTATTTATTTTACATTTCTTATATACCGCACTAGTTGACATCAGTGCGGTTTACATCGAACACAAAAATTCAGCACAGAAACAAGTGTCTGAGTTACATTAAACAGGGTCAATAAACTTGGCTAACAAGGTAAATATGAATCACAGGAAGGTAAACCTGGATTGCAAAGTAACTATTTAGATATACCACTAGATATATATCTCTTTTTTAAATACTTACTTTTTAGATTGGAAAAGGGTTTTTGGGGGGATTGGAGTTGCGTTTGTGTGATTATTTTTTTATAAATCTGGAAGCAGGAGTTCTGAGTAAGCATTGCTAGTAAATACAACCTAAGGAGCAAATTCTACCCTTAGACAAAGTAGTTTGAGCAGTTTGTACAATTAGTTCAAAACATGAAATTGTTCACCATCACCAAATTGAATGGTCAGCGAGTCTGAGAATATTCCAAATTGTCCACGATAGTGGATCTCAATAGGAATGTGCAGCTACAAAACTATGGGACATATTTAATAAAGTGCCCTTACTTCATGCTAAGAAATAAAATTAGCACACAGTAAGTGCACAGCATGCCCCCTGCAGTTACTGCACAGAAATGTTCCTTACGGTTCAGTAATATAATTCACAATTTAACAGTTGCAGTTAATGCCATCCATTGAGGTGTTAGCATGGATGCATTTAACTGCAACACTGACAATTAACATGTGGTAATTTACCCCCACACTATATTACTGTGCTTGCTGCTTTTAGCATGCAGCAGGCATTTAACCATGTGCCTGTGCTAACTGGTTAGCATTCGCTAAAGCACACATTAACCATTAAACACAGCTTAATAAACAAGCCCCTATATGTAGTTTTGGTATGTGTATTTTCTTCATTTGTCATCTCATTGCTACTTTTTTAGCATTTGCTAAGTTTTAGTGTTCACTAAAACTGTTTAACGTAACGTTAAATGCTTTTAGTGTATGTTGAAATGCAACTGTGATCACTTTTTTTTTTAAATTGAAAATGATATGAAATATGACAAGACATTGTCCTTAATGCTCTGAAATTATAGTATATCTTAGGTTTCTAATAATTTAAGCAAAGCCCTCTTACTATAAGCAGACTAGATGTCTAAGGTAGCCTCTTTCTGATGCCACAGCTAACTTAACTGGAAAACCCCAATAGTAGTTTCAAAGAGGGTTGTGCTTTTTTAAAGTGACTATAGTTATGACAGAATGTATTGTCAAAGATTACAGAAAGGAAACTCACCAGATTGTAAGTGTTAATTTTGTCAGAGTAAGACTTTGATAGAAACATGATGGCAGAAAAAGACCATATGGCCTATCCAGTCTGCCCTTCCATACCAACTACTAGAATCCCTCTTTTTCCTTTAGAGATCTTCTGTGTTGGTCCCATGCTGTCTTGAATTCAGTTACTGTCCTGATCTCTACTACTTCCACTGGGAGACTATTCCATGCATCTTCCACTCTTTCTGTAAAGAATAATTTCCGCATATTAATCCTGAGTCTATTGCCTTTCACCTTCATCTTGTGCCCCCTCATTGCAGAGCTTTCTTTCAGTTGAAGGAGGTTCTCCTCCTGCGCATTTATGCCATAGAGAAACTTAAACATTTCTATAATCTCCTCTCGCCCACTGTTTGTTTATTAGTTACTTAATATACCGCCCATCACTACAGCATCTGAGCGATTTACAAAATATCCTCCAAGATCTTTCTGTCTCCAAAAGCCATGTGATGAAGTCCACTGACCATTTTGGTAGCCACCTTCTGCACAGACTCCATTCTGTTTTATAGCCTTTTGAAAATGTGGTCTGCAGAATTGCACACGATACGACAAATGAGATCTCACCAAAGACTTATACAGAGACACTATCTCTTCCTCCTTCCTACTGGCCATTCCTTTCCTTATGTACCCAAGCATCCGCCTGTCACCTTTTCTACCTGTTTAGCCACCTTAAGATCCTCAAACAATCATGCGCAGGTCCCGCTCTTTTTCATGGACAGAAGTACTTCACCTGCTATATTGTACTGCTCCCTTGGATTTTTTTTTTTTTAGCGCTTAAATCTCAGCTGACAAACTCGACCATTATTAAAGCTTAGCTAGATCCCTTTGTGTCTAGTGCAGATTTTGGTATCCTCTGCGAAGAGGCAAATCTTATCTCGGACCCTTCAGAAATATCACTAACAAAAAGCTTAAAAAGAAGAATCTGACCAAGGATAGATCCCTGCGGCACACCACTGGTTACATCCTTCGCCTCAGTAAGCTCTATTTAGCTGCACCCATTGTCACCTCCCACTCAGCCAATTTCTAACACATTTTTCTGCTCTCTTCTTTTTGTTTTAATATCTCCCATAGTTTTTTTTTATATATTTTTTCCAGCTTTCATGTGGCTTAAAAATTCTTAGGAAATTCATTATTGATAACTAAGAAGTTAGCATTTGCTGTTAAATGGTCAAGTAACATGCAAAATTGACGTTATATTCCCTTGCTATTTAAGACCTTAAATGAAGTATATGTAGCCCCTTCAGTTTCTTGGATGGTATTTTAAAAAAAATACTATATTTTCATTGTTAGTGGATCACTTAATTTTCTGAGAGAACAGGATAATTTACACAAGTAACTAACTTCAACAGCTGGATCAGAAACTTCAGGAAAGCTGAGGAAAGAATTTGTTTCCATGACATGTGAATGAAGTGGTATTCTTGCTTTCATAGTAACAGTAAATGATGGCAGATAAAGACCAGTATGGTCCATCTAGTCTGCCCAGTAAGATGGCAAGAGTAGGTGCACCTGCTGCTCTGTGCAGGCCATCCCTCCCCATGTCTTTGTTTTAGGGTGAACCCACCGCTCCGTATAGGATGCCCCTGTATGTTGAGAAATTAGTTACGTTTATTTTGATTTTATCCTGTTGCTGTAAAGGGCTCCACTGTGTCTGTCCCATGCCATTCTGAATTCTGTCACTGTATTTGCCCTCAACACTTCCATCGGGACGGCATTCCAAGCATTCACCACCCTTTCAGTGAAAACATATTTCCTGACATTGCCTTTCAATTTACCACCATGTAGCTTCATGTTATGCCCTCTAGTTTTACAGCTTCCCCATCTTTGGAAGAGGTTGGTTTGTTCATTATTTCTCTTTAAGTATTTAAAGGTCTGAATCATATCTCCCCTGTCCCTCCTCTCCTCCAAAGTGTACATATTTAGGTCTTCAAATCTCTTCTCATAAGGCTTCTGAAGCAGGCTCCAAATCATTTTGGTTGCCTTCCTCTGAACAGCTTCCAGTCTTTTTATATCCTTTGCAAGATATGGTCTCCAAAACTGAACACAGTATTCCAAGTGAGGCCTCACCAGTGAATTATACAGTGGCATTAGTACCGTATTTTCCGGCATATAAGACGACTTTCTAAGCCCTAAAAATATGCTCAAAAGTCGGGGGTCGTCTTATACGCCAGTACACGTTCTGCGACGTGGCTCTGTCTCGCTTTGGCAGGGCCGGATTTATCTATAGCCAGCTATGCCGTGGCATAGGGCCCACAGCTGGAAGGGCCCACAAAAAGCTGCCGCCGCGGCAGCATGGACTGTCCCGTGGGGCCCCCTCTGCTGAATCCCTCCCTCCCTCCGCGACGGCTGAGCCCCTCCGTGCCGGCTTTGAGAGGCGTGAAGGGAGACACTGCGGGCTTAACAGAGACGCGAGGGAGACACTCTCCCTTCGCGCCTCTCAACGCCAGCACGGAGGGGCTCAGCTGTCGCGGAGGGAGGGAGGGATTCAGCAGAAGGGGCCCCGCGGGACAGTCCATGCTGTGGCAGCAGCCAGCGTTTTATTTTTTTTATTAAATGTTACTTGAGCCGATGGGGGGGGCTGGGACTGGAAATGGGCTGGGGGGGTTAAGACTGGAGGTGGGCTGAGGGGGTTAGGACTGGTAATGGGCTATGGGGGTGATAGGACTGGTAATGTGCTGTGGGCTGATGGGGGCTGTCTGGTAATGGGCTATGGGGGGTTAGGACTGATAATGGGCTATGGGGGGCTAGGACAGGAAATGGGCTGATGGGGAGGGGTTAGGACTTGAGGTGGGCTGATGGGGTTAGGACTGGTAATGGGCTGTGGGCTGATGGGGGGAGGTTAGGACTGGCAATGGGCTATGGGGGGCTGACTGGAAATGGGTTGATGGGGTTAGGACTGGTAATGGGTTATAGGGGGGGCTTAAACTGAAAATGGGGTGATGTGGGTTAGGACTGGAAGTGGGTTGATGGGGGGGTTAGGACTGGAAGTGGGTTGATGGGGGGTTGCTAGGACTGGAAATGGGCTGACGGGTGGCTAGGACTAGAAATGGGCTGATGCAGGGACTAGAAGGGAATGGATGCTGGGTGAGGCTGGAACTAGAAGGGAGCTGATGTTGGGGGAGGATTAGAATGGGATGGGGCTGGAAGAGTAAAATGGAGAAGGGAAAAATATTTTGTGTGGGAGGGATAAAAAATCTACAATTGGCCGGGTATTGGGAGAGTAAGTGGGGATTGAGGATGGAGGGGTAAAATTTGAGTGGATGAAATAGGAATGAGGAAAGAACAAAAGGAGAAAGATTAGTATGTTAAAGCAGATGTAGAGAGAGAATGGAAAAAAACTAGAAGAGAGAAGAAAGGACAAATGGACAGCAGACGATAGAGAGTTAGCAGAAGACACGAAGAAACCAGAAGAAAGTGGCTGGAGCAATTGCAGCTGAAAAAAAATGCACAAAAGGTAGAAAAATATCTCTTTATTTTGAATTTATTAATTGGAATATGTCGGCTCTGGTAAATGTGCATCATTAACGTCTGCGCTTTGTTTAGTACAAGAGCAAATTAATGTATAGTTTTATTTCTACAGTGTTGTACATTCCAAGTTTGGCTTTTGGGATTCCCAGTTTAATTATGACGTCAGGGCCAACAGCGCGCAGCTGATCCGGTGTGCTCATTTTTATCTTTTCTGGGGGCCCACAATTTTTGTTGGTGTAGGGCCTCACTCAAGGTAAATCCGGCCCTGTGTGTACCGGTACTTCTTATCGATAGCAGCCGCCAGCCGCTTCACCAAGGATCATATGCTATCTCCTTTCACAAGAATTATAGTTCTGGAGAACTTCAGATCTATATTAAATACCGCCTGCTTGTCACAGTTTGAATCAAATCTGATGTGTTTTGGGTTTTTTTTGGTGTGCGCTGGAAGAGGGGTAGTCTTATACGGCGAGTATAGGCCAAACCCTATATTTTAACAGGAAAAGTAGGGGGTCGTCTTATACGCCCAGTCATCTTATACGCCGGAAAATACAGTACCTCTTCCTTTCTGCTGTAATTCCTCTTTGTATGCAACTCAACATCTTCCAGGCTTTTGCCACCGCCTTGTCACACTGTTTTGCCACCTTGAGATCTTCAGAAATAATCACACCAAGGTGGTCGTTCTGGTCCGTGCACACCAACCTCTCGCCCCCTATCGCGTACATTTCCCCTGGATTTCTGCTTCCCAAGTGCATGACACTGCACTTCTTCGCATTAAATCTTAACTACCAAGCATTAGACCATTCTTCCAGTTTTTGTAGATCTTTCCTCATGTTATCCACTCCCTCAGGGGAGTCCACCTTGTTGCAAATTTTCGTGTCATCTGCAAAAAGACAGAATTTTCCATGCGGTCCTTCCAGCAATATCACTCACAAATGCATTGAACAGTGCCGGGCCCAGGACCATACCCTGGGGCACCCTGCTAATCACTCTCCTTTCATCCGAAAGAGCTCCATTTACCATCACCTTCTGTCGTCTGTCAATCAACCAATTTCTGATCCAGTTCACCACCTTGGGACCCATCCCCAAACTACTGAGTTTATTGATAAGCCTCCTATGAGGAACAGTATCAAAGGCTTTGCTGAAATTCAGGTAGATGACATCCATCGCATGGCCCCGATCTAGTTCTCTGGTCACCCAGTCAAAGAACTCAAGCAGATTTGTTTGGCAAGATTGTCCTTTGGTAAAACCATGTTGCCTCAGATCATGCAACCTGTTGGTTTTGAGAGTCCACTATTCGCTCTTTCAGAAGTGCCTCCATTACTTTTCCCGCCACCGAGGTAAGGCTCACGGGCCTGTAGTTTGTCACTTCTTCCCTGTCACCACTTTTGTGAAGAGGTACCACATCCGCCCTTCTCAAGTCCTGAGGAAATACTCCTGTTTCCAAGGATCTGTTGAAAACATTCTTTAACATCCCTGCAAAAAACATCTCTGAGCTCTTTCAGTATCCTGGGATTATATCCCATCTGGTCCCATGGCCTTGTTCACTTCAGTTTTGCAAGTTGTTCTAACACATCATCTTCAGTGAATGGTGTGGTATCTACTTCATTCCCATTTTTATATTTGGAAGTCACAGATGGTCCTTCTCCAGGATTTTCTTTAGTAAAAACAGAGCAGAAGTATTTGTTTAGCAATTTTGCTTTTTCAATGTCACTTTCCACAAATCAGTTCCCAGCACTTTTGAGTCCTGCAATTCCATCTCTGATTTTCATCCCTCTCCTGAATATACCTGAAGAAAGTTTTGTCGCCACACTTCACATCTTTAGCCATCTTTTTCTCTGCCTTTGATTTTGCTTTCCTTATTTCTCTTTTTGTCTCTTTTAGTTTGATCCTGTATTCCTTACTGTGGTCCTCTGTTTGCAAACTTTTGAATTTTGTGAAAGCTGTGGTTTTTTGCCTTTATTTGAGCAGCCACTTCTTTGGAGAACCAAATAGGTTTCCTTCTCCTCCTTATTTTTATTTACTTTCCTTACATATTTATCTGTTGCCCCTTTTATTGCCACCTTTAGTTTAGCCCATTGCAATTCCACTTCCCTTATCTCCCTCCCACCCTGCCAACTCCTCCTTCAGGTACTTGGCCATTTTACTGAAGTCAGTGTTTTTGAAGTTTAGGACTTAGAGCTTGCTATGATTGGACTGCACCTTGGCTTTTATCTCAAACCACACCATGTGATGATCACTGCTACTCACAGGGGCACCCACCCAGACATTCGACACGCTCTCACCGTTGGTGAGCACTAAATCCAGCATTGAACTTTCCCTGGTTGGTTCCATCACCATTTGTTTAAGTAACGCATCTTAGAAAGCATCCACAATTGTTTTGCTTCTTGCCAGATTCGCAGAAGGAGTACTTCAGTCCACATCGGGTAGATTAAAGTAACCCAATATAATCACGTCCCCCTTTGTGGCTATCTTGGCAATATCTATAATCAATTCATTATCCATTTCTTCGATTTGAGTCTGAGGTCTGTAGACTACAGCAGTATGGATGACAGTGCCATCTCCTCTTTCCAACACAATCCAGAGTGCTTCTTCTTTTCCCCATGCCCCCTGCATTGCGGTAGCTTTAATATTGCTTTTTACATACAAGGCTATGCCTCCTCCTTTTCCTCTTTCTCTGTCTCTTCTGAATAGATTATAGCCAGCTATGGCTATATCCCATTCATGCGATTCATTAAACCATGTTTCCTTTTCGTCTCTCCGGGCCAGTCCAGGAACAGTAGGGTAGTCAACCTCCTTCAGCAGCTGAGGACTGAAATCTTCAAAGACTTGCTGACAGCCTACCTAGCTCCCCCTGGTGTCAGAGAGCCAGTCTTTTCAGTCCTCAGCAGCTGTAGGGGTGTGTTGCTGAAGGCTCCGAGAGAAGGAAAAAGATTTATACTTACAAGAGGTTCTCCTAGCTGGCCCTAGCAGGGTTGGTTTAGGAGGGCTGATGTTAACTTAGTTATTAAAAAAAATAAATAAATAAAATAGAGAGAGAGAGGGAGGCGGTGGTCAGCTGCCCGGTTCTCAGTCTATGGGAGCAGCAGAGGCAGGGCCTGCCTCGGGGACCAGAGCCATTAAGGTGTACAGAAGAAGGTACTGGGAGCCCCAGAGACCAGCCCTCTGCCTCCGGAGACCCAACTTGCTCAGCCGCGAGCAGCGGTGACTGGCAGTTTGGGTGTGAGCCTCTTCTCTGTCAGGTGCGTGTTGCTTCTGGTTTTGGTGGACCGTGATCGTTGTTAAGCCGGGGGAGTGGTTCTGAGGCTGGGCACACGCTGCCAGCCACGGCGGGAGACGAGCAGTGCGGGAGCCGCCGCGTTTGTTCGGCATGGGGTTTTGGCGCTTCTGGGGCAAAGCTTTAGCGGGCCTTTTTGGCAGCGATATGGAGGAGAAATTGATGGCACAGAATGCTTCAGTGGAGCTTCAGGCCGTGACAGAAAAGGTGGGAACGGCTGCCATTTTAGAAAACACAGCCGTATCTCCCGCTCTGCAGCAGAAGATCCTGAAAAGGAAAGCAAAGTCTAGGAAGTCGGCCCCAGCAGTGGTTGTGGACCCTGCTCCAGTTTTGGAGGTTCCAGGTAGTCTGCAATCATTTTTCTCTCCGGATTTTATTCTTTCCCTCCATAAGGCTTACTGTTTAAAGCTGGAGCAGGGGAAGAATAGGGATTCTTTTTTTAACATGGCTGAGTTGGCTCCGATTCAGGACATGGCAGAGGATCCTGGAGAAGGGTCTTCAAAGGGGTGTCTGTCGGCCGGGGCGACGTTGGAGGGTCCAGGGCAACAGAGCCTTGACTCTCAGGGGCTGGAAGAGGGAGAAATCCCTTCAGAGTATGGGATGGATCTGTGCCCAGGGGATCTGGAAGAAGGTGAGCTGGGGGCAGGTGAGGATCCTAATATTTTCAGAGTGTTTCATAAGGAAGAGTTAGGAGCGCTGATTACCCACTCACTAGCGGCTCTGAATATTTCTCTGCCAGCTGTGCAGGCAGAGCCCTTGGAGGACCCTTTGCTGCAAGGGTTTAGAGCGGAACAAAGGTGTTTCCCAGTCCATAGGGTGATTAAACAGATGATTGAGTCAGAATGGGAGTGTCCGGAAGCCTCCTTGAGGGGTGGATGGGCGTTAGGCTGCTTATATCCAGTACTTCAGGAGGGGAGAGAGAGATGATGCGTATGCCCAAGGTGGATGCGTTGGTATCAGCGGTGACTAAGAAGACTACTATCCCAGTAGAGGGTGGAGCTGCCCTTAAAGATCTGCAGAATAGGAAGCTGGAGTCCATCCTCAAGCAGGCGTTTGACACCAGTGCGCTGGCATTGCAGGCTTCCATCTGTGGAGCATATGTTTCCAGAGCTTCTATTAGGTGGCTTCAGGCGGAGTGTCCTACAGGTTCAGAAGGGTCTTCGGCTCCGGAAGGGGCAAAATTAGAGTCGGCGGCAGCGTATCTCACCGACGCCTTCTATGATTTGGTAAGAATTTCAGCTAAGTCAATGACATCCGTGGTAGCCACTCGAAGATTCCTCTGGCTGAGGAATTGGGCTGCGGACACATTGTCGAAGGCGCGGCTCAGTAAGCTCCTGTATAAGGGCAAACTGCTTTTTGGAGAGGCTATGGAAAAGATCGTAAAGGATTTGGGAGATTCCAAAGGCGGAAGGCTACCAGAAGACCGTCCGAAGCCGGGTGCTTCGCAGAAAGGGCAAGGCAGAGAATTTCGAAGATTCAGAGGGACTCGGTTTGCTCCCTATCAGAGAGGCCAGTTTATACCCAGAGGACAGTCCTTTCAGGGAGCTAGGGGTTTCGGTCGGGGGTATGGCGGACCTCTGTCAAGCGCCTCTAAGAAACCCCAATGAAATGAGGAAGGTCCAGGCAGAGATCCCAGTAAGAGGGCGATTGCAGCTTTTCCACTCCATCTGGACCACAATGACTACGGACCACTGGGTATTGGAGATCATTCGTGACGGTTATGCTTTGGAGTTCGAGCAACCTCTGACGGGGGCATTCATAGGGTCGCCGTGCGGTTCCCCAGCAAAAACAAGGGCGGTGAGCGAGATACTTTAATGATTGTTACAGCTTCAAGCGGTCGTTCCGGTGCCTCCAGACCAGTAGGGCTTAGGTTGATACTCGATTTACTTTGTGGTCCCCAAGACAGAGGGTTCTTTTCGGCCAACCCTCAATCTCAAACATGTCAACCGCTGTTTAAGGGTGCCACATTTTCGGATGGAGACTCTGCAATCTGTGATCCGGTCAGTGAGACCGGGCAAAGTGCTTTCGTCCATAGATTTAACAGAAGCATATCTGCATAGATTTAACAGAAGCATATCTACCCATCAGACCAGAGCATGAGAGGTTCCTGTGCTTTGCAGTGCCCATGGGACATTTTCAGTTCTGGGTGTTACCGTTTGGACTGGCTATGGTGCCGCGCACGTTCGCGACAGTGATGGTAGTAGTGGCGGCAGCGTTACGAAAAGAGGGTATTCTGGTGCATCCCTGTCTGGACGATTGGCTCATTCGAGCTCGGTCAGTACAGGAGTCGAGGGAGGCCACGACCAGGGTGGTAGAGTTTCTGGAAAGCCTAGGTTGGGTGGGCAATCGAACCAAGAGTCAGTTGCAGCCAGTGCAGAGCCTAGTCTATTTAGGGGCACGTTTCAACACGAGTGTCGGGGCGATATTTCTACCGGAAGACAGGGTGCAAAATATCCTGAGGCAGATAACAGCATTTTTGCGCATCAGGGCTCCGACGGCGTGGAGATACTTACAGCTCCTAGCCTTTATGGCAGCAACCTTGGATCTGGTGCCGTGGGCCAGGGTGCATATGCGACCTCTCCAACAATTGTTGCTATCTCGTTGGTCTCCACAAAACCATCCGCTGAGTCAGTGGTTGGTTTGTCCTGCAATGGTCTCCAACGGTCTTCAGTGGTGGCTAGATCCCACACATCTTCGGGCAGGAGTGTCGCTGGAGACGCCGGATTGGGTATTGGTCACTACAGATGCCAGTCTGTCTGGCTGGAGGGCGCATTTTATGGCCCAGGTAGTTCAGGGATGCTGGTCAGTAGAGACGGCCAACTGCTCCATAAATCAGTTGGAAATGAGGGCAGTGCGGTTGGCGTTCCAGGAGTTTGAGTGTTTTCTGAACAGGAAAGCGGTGCGAGTTTTCTCGGACAATGTGGTAACTGTGTCCTATATCAATCAGCAGGGAGGCACAGGCAGTGTGGTCTTATTAGAGGAGAGTCAGGCACTGTTGCAGTGGGCAGAGGGGCATCTGTTAGCCCTATCGGCGGCTCATGTGGCAGGAAAGGACAACGTGCAGGCCGATTTTCTCAGTTGCCATGTATTGGACCCAGGCGAATGGCAGCTGAACGACGCAGTCTTTCACAACATAACGAGGCGTTGGTCAGCCGGTGTAGGACCTCATGGCCACCTTCGACAATGCCAAGACGTTGCGCTTTTTCAGCAGAGGCAGGGAATGCATGTTGGAGGGCCTCGATGGCTTGGTTCAGCCTTGGTCGTCGGTAGATCTTCTGTATGCGTTTCCACCGTGGCCGATGATCGGCCGAGTCATTCACAGGATAGCACGTCACCAGGAGCAAGTGATTCTCATTGCACCAGACTGGCCGAGGAGAGCGTGGTATGCGGACCTCATGTGGCTTCTGGTCGACCGTCCTTGGAGGCTGCCAAGTCTGGTAAATCTATTGTACCAGGGCCCGATTCTCATGCCACAAGTGGATCGCTTCTTGCTTACGGCTTGGCTCTTGAGAGGGAGTGCTTGAGATGTAGAGGCTATTCTGCGGCAGTGTTAACTACCATGTTACAAGCGAAGAGAAGGTCGATGTCGTTGGCGTATGTTGGTATTTGGCGTGTTTTTGAAAGCTGGTGTAAGAGGCGTAGAGTGCAGCCGGGGTCGGCGACGGTGTCTGATGTGTTTTTGTTCCTACAAGACGGGCTGGATTAGCGTTCAGCACTCTAAAGGTGCACCTAACTGTTCTGTCTTGCTATCGGAGCAAGGTACAGGGCCCTAGTTTGTCTCTACATCCAGATGTTCTCAGGTTTCTCCAAGCGGTCAAGAACATGAGGCCCCCTATGAGGCCGTTGGTGCCGCCTTGGGATTTAAATTTGGTCCCGCAGACGTTAACGTGAGCCCCGTTTGAACCCGGGCAAACGGTGGTGCTGAGGGAGCTCTCTTGGAAGACTGCCTTTTTGGCAGCCTTGTGCTCAGCTAGAAGGATTTCTGATTTACAGGCGCTTTCCTGTAGGGAACCATATATTCAATTTTCGAAGGAGAAAGTGGTATTGTGCCCGGTTCCCTCGTTTCTACCAAAGGTAGTGTCGGTTTTTCATGTCAATCAACCAATTTCATTGCCTACTTTTAGGTCTGGGGAAGAGATTAGTAGCGATCTTTCGCTGCGTAGCTTGGACCTCGGAAGAGTGCTCCATAGGTACCTCAGGAGGACAAAATCTTTTCGGAAGTCTGATAGGTTGTTTATTCTGTTTGGAGGAGCGCGAAAAGGGAGGCAGCTTCTAAGGCCTCCATTGCACGCTGGGTGAAGCAGGCAATAGCAGCCGTGTATCAGGCAAGCGGGAAGGTGCCTCCGGAGGGGCTGTGATCTCATTCAACTCAGGGACAGGCAACATCCTGGGCCGAGAGGGCTTTGATTCTGCTGGTGGATATTTGTCGGGCGGCGACCTGGTCATCTTTGCATATGTTTGCAAAGCACTATCGCTTTGGCTATTCGGGCAGGACTGTTAGGACCCTCCTGAGAGTAGGTACTGCTTTGGTACGACCCTACTGTTCCTGGACTGGCCCGGAGAGATGAAAAGGAAGAATAAATTAGACCTTATCTGCTAATAGTCTTTCCTTGAGTATTCTCCGGGCCAGTCCAGGACCCACCCAGAACATATCAGTGGAGGAGCTGGTTTCAGTACTGTTGTCTCTATTGAAGGTGCAGGGGAGCTTGTCCAGGGCGAGCTGTAAGGGATGCTCTTTGGGGTAGCGAAATGGAAATTTGGGGCCTCAAATGGGCTTTTCCAGAAGGGAACTGACTAGGGGGCTCCCGTTTGAAGAATAGGAAAAAAGAATAGCGCAGAAAACCACCCGTGGCAGCAGAGGGTAATAGTGGAGTTGTGGGTGGTTGGTTTAGTTGGAAGTTTAGTTGCGTTACTGTTTGTAGTTATAGCGTATAGTGGCTTGGTTACTGCTTAGACATGGGTAGACTGGCTCTCTGACACCAGGGGGAGCTAGGTAGGCTGTCAGCAAGTCTTTGAAGATTTCAGTCCTCAGCTGCTGAAGGAGGTTGACTACCCTACTGTTCCTGGACTGGCCCAGAGAATACTCAAGGAAAGACAATTAGCAGGTAAGGTCTAATTTATTCTTCTGTAATGGCCACAATGTCCAAGTCTATTTCTACAATTAGGGCTTCCAGGTCTGGAACTTTGTTAGCTAAGCTTCGAGCATTTGTGCTCATTGCTTTCCAGAATTTAACTGGCTTGCATGTATTTTATGCTGCCCACTTCTTCCCACTTGTCATTGATGTGTGGTTTAAAAGTGTGACTGTTTCTGATGATCTGCATTTGCCGGGACTGACGTCCTGAAAGAGTAGTTACTCACCTGTAACAGGTGTTCTCCAGGAGCAGCAGGAATCAGTCCTCACATATGGGTGTCGGCGCCGATGAAGCCCCAGCGGAGCATTTTCCCAGCTTTCTATGAAAGCCTTTGGGAATGCAAGCACGCATGCGCGGTTCCCTTCCCGCCTAAAGGTGCCATCTTACCTCAGTCAAATGACATAGCTAAGAACAGCACACAAAAATGAAAAAATAAACTATGTACAACTGCAACTCCCAGGGGAGGAGGGAGGGTTGTGAGGACTGATTCCTGCTGCTCCTGGAGAACACCTGTTACAGGTGAGTAACTACTCTTTCTCCAGGACCAAGCAGGAAGTCAGTCCTCACATATGGGTGACTCCCTAGCTCTGGGCTACCGAGGAACCCAGGCTGAACAAGAGAACTCCCTTTAGTCTCAGCAGCAAAGAAAGGCTTTTCAAGGACACAATCTCCACCGGTAGCCCAACAGAGGGCAGGAGTTGCCTAAACCTCAAAGAGATTCCGGAGTAATGCCTGGCCAAAAGCACTGTCCCTACGGGACTCCCTCTCCAGACAGTAATGGGCCGCAAAGGTCTGGCTTGAAGACCAAGTTGCAGCCCTGCAGATGTCTACCAAGGGCACAGAGCGGAGATGAGCCACTGAGGCAGCCATTGCCCTGACACGGTGGGCTGTAACCCGACCCTGCAAAGGAAGGTCAGCCGCCCTGTAAGCCCAGGTGATACAGTCAGCCACCCTGATGGACAAGGTACGCTTGGACACAGCCAACCCTAACTTATTAGGGTCAAAGGAGACTAAGAGCTGGGTAGCCCTTCTATGCTCCTGCGTACGGTCAAGGTAGAAGGATAATGCCCTCCTACAGTCCAGGGTATGCAGAACTGCTTCAGCCTGGCTTGCATGAGGCCTAGGGAAGAATGTTGGAAGAACCACCTCCTGATTGAGGTGGAAAGAGGAGACAACCTTTGGGAGGAACTTTGGATGAGTCCTGAGGACTACCCTGTTCCTATAAATCCTAGTGTAAGGCCTATCACAGACCAGGGCCTGAAGCTAACTCACTCACCTAGCTGAGGTAAGGGCTATCAAGAAGAGTGTCTTCCAGGAGAGGAAGCGTAGTGGACAAGTAGACATCGGCTCAAAAGGTGGGCGAGTCAGTTGCTGCAAGACCACATTCAACTCCCACTCAGGGGCAGGAGGACGGATTGGAGGCTTGAGCAAAAGCAAGCCCCTGAGAAAGCGGGACACCAAGGGGTGACCTGACAGAGAATGTCCCTCCACCAGTGAGTGGTGAGCTGCTAGAGCTGAGAGGTGGACCCGAACAGAATTGGATTTAAGTCCCTGATTTGATAAGTGCAGTAAGTACTGAAGCACTACTGGCACAGTACAGGAGAAAGGATCCTCTGTATGTAGCTGACACCACACAGAAAACCTTTTCCATTTGAGAGCATAGGTTTTCCTAGTGGACTGTTTTTTCTAGAGGCGAGGACAACCTCCTCAACTTCCTGAGGTAGGCCCCAGGGAGCCAAAACTACCCTTGCAGCCTCCAGGCCATCAAATTGAGAGCTTTGAGATTGGGGTGCAGAAGGGAACCCTGCTCCTGTGAGAGAAAGTCGGGTTGCAACCCCAGAGGCAGTGGGGGATCCACCGCCAGTTGAAGCAGAAGAGGAAACCAAGGCTGTCTCGGCCACCTGGGAGCCACCAGCAGGACCGAGGCTTTGTCCTGAAGGATTTTGAAGAGAGTTCGGGCCACCAAGGGCGTGGGAGGAAACGCATACAGGAGGCCCTGAGACCATGGAATCAGAAAAGCATCTGCTGCTATTCTCAGAGGATGCAGTTGCCTGGAGCAGAACTTTGGCAGTTGATTGTTCATTGGGCTGGCAAAGAGATCTACCAAAGGGAGACCCCATTTTAGGAAGATCCTCTGAACTACTGAAGGATGCAGCCGCCAGTCGTGGGGCTGCAGTATTCTGCTTAACCTGTCAGCCAGGTAGATGTCCTGGCCTGGAAGGTACACAACCTTGAGGAGCATGTTGTGCTTGAGGGCAAATGAACAAAGGTCCTGAGCTTCCCGACAAAGGATTCTGGACCCAGTCCTGCCCTGTTTGTTCACATAAAACATGGCTACTTGGTTGTCTGTCTGAACCAGGACAGATTGATGAACCAGGGCAGGAGAGAAAGCTTTGAGTGCTAATCGAATAGCTCTGAGCTCGAGGAGATTGATCTGCTGTGCAGCTTCCCAAGGAGACCACAGACCCTGTGTGCACTTGCCGAGACAATGAGCTCCCCAGCCCTGCAGGGAGGCGTCTGTGGTCACTACCACCGTGTACCGAGGAATCTGAAAAGGCACCCCCTTTAGTAGATTGGGTGGGTGCAACCACCAGTTGAGGGAGTTTAGAAATTGTCTGGACACCCTTATCCTGACTCTGAGGCTGCCTGTGGCCTGTGACCACTGAGTCCGAAGGCACCTTTGTGCAGGCCTCATATGGAGCCTCGCAGTGGGGGTCACATGCACTGTCGAAGCCATGTGGCCAAGCAGCCTTAGGCAGAGTCTGGCGGAGACCAGTGTCCTGCTGAGAAACTGATTTGCCAAGGCCACCAACCTTTGGGCCCTGTCTTCTGGCAAGAAAGCCTTTGCCAGCAGAGAGTCCAGCCTTGCTCCTATGAACTGCAAGTTCTGGGAGGGGAGCAAAGTGGATTTTGCGAAGTTTATGACAAACCCCAGGCCTTGAAGAAGAGCAATAGTCCTGAGGGTGGCCTGTCTGGCCTCCTGGCACGTCTGACCTTTGATGAGCCAGTTGTCCAGATAGGGGAAGACAAAGATTCCCTGATTTCTCAGGTAGGCCGCCACCACTGCCGGGCATTTGGTAAAGACCCTGGGAGCGGAGGTGAGGCCGAAAGGCAGCACTCTGTACTGATAATGGTTCCCCCCCACAATGAACCTGAGGTACTTTCTGTGGTCTGGATGAATGAGGATGTGAGTGTACGCATCCTTTAGATCTAAGGAGCATAGCCAATCTCCCTGCCGGAGGTAGGGCAGAAGTGTTCCAAGAGAAAGCATCTTGAACTTTTCTTTCTCTAGGAACTTGTTGAGGTTTCTGAGATCCAGAATGGGTCGAAGGCCACCGGTTCTTTTGGGCACCAGGAAATACCTGGAGTAGAATCCGTGACCTTGCAAGTGGGGAGGCACAGGCTCCACCACCCTGTCCACCAACAGACCTTGAAGTTCCTGAAGGAGAAGGTCTGTGTGCAGGGGAGGCCTTGGAGGTTCCCCTGGAAAGTAAGGAGGAGGCAGTTGGTGAAAATGCAGTGCATAGCCCCTGTGAACTATGTCCAACACCCAACTGTCCCCGGTGATAAGGGGCCACTGGTGGGCAAAGAGGGCTAGGCGACCTCCTGTGCAGGGTTGGGAGAGCAGGGATGAAGAGGTTACGCTCAAGGAGTCAAAAACCCCCACCCTGCTGCATGGGAGCAGGGGCCGGAGGCTTGGGGGTCCTCTGCCTACGGGGCCTATTACCCTGCCCCTTGGCTTGCTGACCCTGGGGTGCAGCTTGGGCAGCCTGATATTGAGGGTACTGTTTGTAGGCAGTGCCCTTCCTCGGGTAAAAGCGCTTTTTACCCGAGCCCTTCTTTTTATGAGAAGGTGCAGAGGTCTTTCTAGACAGCCTTGCCCCGTGTAAGGTGCTCTGTTTCGAGCTGAGCGGCCTTCTCGGTCATGGGCTTGCCAAAAAGGTTTTCACCTCGGCAAGGGACATCGACCAACTTGTCCTGAACCCATGGCTCGAGGTCCGATGACTGCAGCCATGCCTGGCGTCGAGCCGCGATGCCGGCTGCCGCAACTTGGGCCGAAGCCTCGAAGCCATCGTAGGCGGCGCGGGACATGAAATTCGAGCAGTCCCGAATCCCCAAGGACAAGGACTTAAATCTCTGCAAAGGTTCCCCGGAGAGACCAGCAGAGAACCCGGCCAACTCCTTGGCCAGGTTCCGCAAGTACATGCCCATGTACAGCTGGTACGACTGCACACGGCAAGCAAGCATCAAGCCCTGGAAGCACTTTCTACCGACGCCATCAAGATTTCGGGCCTCCCTGCCAGGGGGCACTGCGGAGTGCATCTTCTGGCTCTTCAGACGATGCATGGCCGATTCCACAACCATAGAATGGTGTGGTAGCTGTGCCTTCTGAAAACCAGGGCTCTTTCTGAGTCGATAGATCGAGTCGACTTGCTTGCTCAGAACCGGCGCCGAGGCCGGTGCCTCCCACATACGGAAGAGGAGCCGTTCCAGCATCAGAGGAACCGGGACAGTAAAGGCCTCCTTCGGAGGAGAGTCATACTGCAGCTACTCGAGCTCGAGGCTCTTCCTCGGGGTCTGCCAGAATAACCAAGGCAGTGGCCATATCCCGGACGAATGCCGAGAACCGAGTATCCTCCGGAGGGGGTCTACTCCGGGGCTCAGACTGCGGTGAGTCTGACGGGACGCACCGAGTCTTGAACGTATCGGGAGACTCCTCGTCCTCCGTCTCCCATGCGGACTCGTCCGAGGAGGAGTCAGGGTCCGACCCCGCGGGGCCCTGGAGCACCTGCCCCGACGCCGGAGGCACCGGCGTCGACACCCTTGATCCCGAACGGGAGGTCGAGGGAGACCTCGACCGAGGTCGACTTCGAGCCATGATGGACTCTAGTATCGACTCGGTCTCCGGGGTCGACTTCGAAGTCGATGTCCCGGTGGTCGGGGCAGATGCGCCAGACAGGCTGGCCATCAGTGCCCGCTGCTGCTCCATGAAGGCAGACAGTCTGCTCTCCAAGGCTGTCATCCTGAGACTCAGCTCGGGAGACGCAGCAGCCACCGACTCGGGCCCCGGCGGCGGCTCTCTGGGAGGATAGTCCTCGAGGACTACGAGGCTTACGTGTCCAGCAGACTCTGGCTCCACGCAAGGAACTTTGGCAGGCTTCTCTTGTTCCACGGGTCCGGGACGACGGTCAGGGGTCTTAGACCTGGCCCTTGAGGAGCCAGGGACCTCCACCAACGACGCCCTCACGAGCCACTTCTTCCTCTTCTGTTCCCGGTCGGGGGACCCCCTGTCCAAGGAGCTTCGGCGCTCTTGATCGGAATCCCAAGATGTCAAGGCCTCAGACGAGGTCCGGGCCCGGCTGGAGGCTGAGTCCGAGAAAAGCCTTTCTTTCTGTTGCTGGCGACTTCGTAGTGCCTTGGAAGACATCTTCCCACATGGCCCGCACGACTTAGGGTCGTGATCAGGGCCGAGGCACCGAAGGCAGCAGTCGTGTGTGTCGGTGAGAGACATTAATTTCTTACACCGATCACACTTTTTAAAACCACTGGAAGCCATCGGGGAAAAAAAGAGTCCCCGCGAGGTCAAAGGACCGGCCTTCCAGGAAAAATGAAAAAAAGGGCGCGAACGCCAGCCACGAAGGGCAAAAACCGAAAAAGAAGAATCGGGCTCGATACCGGTGTACCGAACCCGGCGGGAGGGGAACCGGCTTCGAACCGGGAGAAAATAGAGCGATAATCGCTGAAAAAAATCTACTTTTAACCGGGAGGACAGGACACACGTCCAGTGGGCTTATTGGAAAAAAAGAGACTGAGGTAAGATGGCACCTTTAGGCGGGAAGGGAACCACGCATGCGTGCCTGCATTCCCAAAGGCTTTCATAGAAAGCTGGGGAAATGCTCCGCTGGGGCTTCATCGGCGCCGATGACACCCATATGTGAGGACTGACTTCCTGCTTGGTCCTGGAGAGAACTAGTCCTTCTCCATCCATCACCCCCTTTTTCTAGTTTAAATGCATATACACATACTGCCTGAATTTTTCACTTAGGATTCTTTTCCCTATGACAGAGAGATGCAGTCCATCAGCACAGTATAGTCTCTTGTTGGTCCATCTGCTTCCCCAGTCGCCAATAAAACTGAATCCTTCTTGTTCGCATCAGGTCTGGAGCCATGTATTAAAGCTGTTTGTGATGCAGCCTTTCGGCCCCCTTACTATGAACAGGTAGAACTTCTGCCTCTAGGAGTTCAGCATGATTTTTGTGCAGGTTTTGTCAAATTTCAAATACGTCTCTTATTGGATCTCTTTTCCTTAGATTTGCTAGTCAGGTTTACAGATTTTTTTTTAATTGTTTAATGCTTCACAAGCCACTATGCCCTGAAGCAGCTTGAAGTTTTTTGTTTCTTTGAGTAAAAATGTTTGGTTGGGAAACAGATACTATGACAGCATTGTATAATAGGTGAGCCAACAGCTATGAGAGCTATGGTGTGATCTTAAGGTGTCCATCATGGATTTTCAGTGATAGTTTTGTTGCCTCTATACAGAAGAAACAAAAGCGTAGTTACTCACCTATTACAAGTGTTCTCCAGGGTCAGCAGAAATTGGTCTTCGCATATGGGTGACGTTGGTGCCGACTGAGTCCACAAGGAGCATTTCCCCAGCTTTCAAAGAAAGCCTTTGGGACAAGCTACCACGGATGAGTGGTCCCCTTCCCCGTACAAGGGTGCCATCTTGCTCAGTCAGAAGACTTCACCTAACACTTGATTTCTACTATCTATTAATCCTACAGGAACCAATTAAACCCTACCACATCCTAAATGTGCAAATACATAAAATATCAAATCAAGTGTTAAGTGGATACATTTGGGTTGATTTTGGAGGGTGTATATTCATTCACAT
The DNA here is from genome assembly GCA_033557465.1 of Ichthyophis bannanicus. Taxonomy (NCBI): domain Eukaryota; kingdom Metazoa; phylum Chordata; class Amphibia; order Gymnophiona; family Ichthyophiidae; genus Ichthyophis; species Ichthyophis bannanicus. The sequence goes on from CM066034.1 coordinate 211,564,526, forward strand.
TTCAGTCAGAAGACTTAGCAAAAAGGAACTTTATAAGATATAAGATATGCCATACTGGGTCAGACCAAGGTCCATCAAGCACAGTATCCTGTTTCCAACAGTGACCAATCTAGGTCGTACGTACCTAGCAGTTTCTCCAGGACCAAGCAGGAAGTCAGTCCTCACATATGGGTGACGTCGGCGCCGACGGAGCCCTCGTGCGGAGCATTTCCCCAGCTTTCAAAGAAAGCCTTTGGGAATTGCAGCGCGCATGCGCGGCCCCCTTCCCGCCCAAGGGTGCCATCTTGCTCAGTCTTCTTTTTTCCGCGGAGCCCGACGGACGTAGTTCGTTTTTCCCCGAGGAAAAAGTTGATTTCCCTATTTTTTCTCTTTTTTCTTCGGTTTGACGCCGGATCCTTTTCCCGCCTTGGCCCGATACGCCGGTATCGAGTCCACTCTCTCTTTTTCGGTTTTTGTCCTTTGTGACTAGCGTTCTTGCCATTTTTCTTTTTTCACTGGCAGCCTGGTCTTTTGACCTCACAGGGGCCCTTTTTCCCCCGATGGCTACCAGCGGGTTTAAAAAGTGTGATCGGTGTAAGAAACTTATGTCTCTTACCGACACACATGACTGCTGCCTCGGACCCGATCATGACCCGATGATCTGTGGTCCGTGTGGCAAAATGTCCTCGAAGGCGTTGAGTCGGCAGCACCAGAAGGATAGGATCTTCTCTGACTCCGTGTCCGGACGGGCCCGGACCTCGTCAGAGGCCTCGATGTCTCGGGACTCCGGCCCCGAGCAGTGTCGGGATTCCTCTGAACGGGGGTCTCCTTCACGGGAACATCGCAGGAAGAAGAAACCCGCGAGGGCGGCATTGGTGGACGCTCCTGGTTCCTCGAGGGCCAGGTCGCATAGCCCCGATAGCCGTCCCGGGTCTTCGGAGTCGGAGAGGCCTGCCAAACATCCTCGTATCGAGATGGAGTCTCCTGGACATGTGAGTGCTGTAGTCCTCGTGGACTCTCCTCCAGGGGAGCCGACGTCGGGGCCCGAGTCGGGGGCTGCTGGGTCTCCTGAGCTCGGACTCAGGTTGACGGCCTTGGAGAGCAGCCTCGCTGCCTTCATGGAACAGCAGCGGGCATTGATCGCCGGTCTCACCGGTGCATCTACCCCGGCCACCGGGACCTCGACGTCCAAGTTGACCCCGGAGGCCGAGCCGATCCTCGAGTCCATGCGGGCTCGAGTCAATCCTCGGCCATGGCCTCCCTCGGCCTCCCGTTCGGGACCGAGGTCATCGACGCCGGTACCCTCGGCATCGGGGCAGATGACATTGGTGCCCGCCTGACTGGAGCCGCTCGATTCCTCCTCCGAGGAGTCGGGCTGGGAGACGGAGGACGAGGAGTCACCCGACACTTATCGGACTCGGTATGTCCCATCGGACTCGCCGGAGTCCGAACCTCGGAGACGATCCCCACCGGAGGATACCCGGTTCTCGGACTTCGTGCGGGATATGGCCAAGGCCTTGGCCTTCCCCTTCCCCGCGGATCCCGAGGAGGAGCCTCGAGCCCCTCCAGTATGACTCTCCCCCGAAAGAAGCCTTTACTGTACCGGTTCCTCCGATGCTGGAGCAGCTGCTCTTCCGCATGTGGGAGACCCCGGCCTCGACGTTGGTGTTAAGCAAGCGGGTCGATTCCATCTATCGAGTTCGCAAGAGTCCCGGGTTCCAAAAGGCACAATTACCGCACCACTCCATGGTTGTGGAATCGGCCATGCATCGACTGAAAAGTCAGAAGATGCACTCCTCGGTGCCTCCCGGCCAGGAGGCCCAAAACCTGGATGCCCTCGGTAAGAAGTGCTTCCAGGGCTCTATGCTTGCTTGCCGTGTCCAGACTTACCAGCTCTACATGGGCATGTATCTCCGAGACCTGGCAAAGGAGATTGCCGGGTTCTCTGCTGGTCTCTCCGAGGAACCTTTGCAACGGTTCCAAGCCTTGTCCACTGGTATTCGAGAGTGCTCTAAGTTTATCTCTCGAGCAGCCTACGATGGCTTCGAGGCTTCGGCCCGAGTAGCCGGGGCCGGCATCGGTGCCCACGACAGGCTTGGCTACAGTCATCCGACCTCGAGCCATGGGTGCAGGACAAGTTGGTCGATGTCCCCTGCCAAGGTAAAAACCTCTTTGGTAAGCCCATGGCTGAAAAGACTGCAGAACTCGAGACCAAGACTCTGACCAGGACTAGGCTGTCCAGAAAAACCTCTGCCCCTTCTCAGAAGGGGGGCTTGGGGAAAAAAGACCTTTTACCCGAGGAAGTCATCTGCCTATAAACCATACCCTCATCAGGCCTCTGCAGCTCCCCAACAGGGTCAGCAGGCCAAGGGGCAGGGTCATGGGCCCCGTAGGCAGAAGGCCCCCAAGCCACCAACACCAGCCCCTGCTCAGCAGGGTGGGGGTTTTTGACTCAGCAAGCATAGCCTCTTCTCAGCTGGCTCACCTCAGCACAGGAGGCCGGCTGGCCCACTTTGCCCACAAGGTGGTCAGCCATCACATCAGATACCTGGGTGCTCCATATAGTCCAAAAGAGCTATCTTCTCCATTTTCACCAGGTACCTCCCTCCTATTTTCCAGGGGAGCCTCCAAGACTCCCTCTGCACAGGGACCTACTCCTTCAGGAGTTAGCAAGTCTGCTAAAGGAACAGGCTGTGGAACCGGTGCCCCACCACCTGAGAGGTCACGGCTTTTATTCCAGGTACTTTCTAGTACCAAAAAGAACAGGAGGCCTCAGACCCATCCTAGACTTGCGCAACCTCAACAAGTTCCTGGAGAGGGAAAAGTTCAAGATGCTTACCCTTGGAATCCTGCTGCCCTGCCTCCAGCAGGGAGATTGGCTATGCTCCTTAGATCTAAAGGATGCTTATATTCACATCCTTATTCATCCAGACCACAGGCAGTATCTCAGATTTGTTGTGGGGGGAAATCACTACCAGTACGGAGTACTTCCCTTTGGCCTATCCTCCGCTCCCAGGGTGTTCACCAAGTGCCTGGCAGTGGTGGCAGCCTACCTGAGGCTTCAATGTCTTTTTGTGTTTCCATACCTGGATGACTGGCTCATAAGGGGCCAGTCTTCCCAGGAGGCCAGTCAAGCCACCCTTCGCACTGTGGCTCTGCTTCAGCACTTGGGGTTTGTCATAAACTTCGCAAAGTCCACTTTGCTCCCGTCCCAGAACTTGGAATTCATAGGAGCAAGGCTAGACACTCTTCGGGCGAGGGCTTTTCTGCCAGTGGACAGGGCCCTCCGGTTGATGGATGTAGCCAGGCAGTTTCACAGCAATTCCCTGGTCTCCGCCAGGCAATTCCTGAGACTTCTCGGCCATATGGCTTCCACGGTTCATGTCACCGCCAATGCCCGCCTGCACATGCGGCCTGCTCAGTGGAGCCTTCGAACTCAGTGGCATCAGGCCACAGGGAGCCTTGCAGACTCAGTGAGAGTATCCACCCTGTTCGTCTCCTCCCTACAGTGGTGGCTTCATCTTCCGAATCTGGTACTCTGAGTGGATTTTCAATCCCCCCCGCATTCTCGAGTGCTGACAACAGATGCTTCTCTTCTAGGTTGGGGAGCACATTGCCAAGGGGCATGTACTCGGGGTCTCTGGACTCCTTGGGAGGCTGCTCAGCAGATAAACTTCCTGGAGCTACGGGCAATACGCCTAGCTCTGAGAGCCTTCTCCCACCTCCCACCTCACGTCTCACCAGTCGGTACTGGTCCAGACGGACAATCAAGTTGCCATGTTCTACGTGAACAAACAGGGAGGCACAGGCTCCTTCCTTCTCTGTCAGGAGGCACAACGGCTGTGCTCTTGGGCTGTCAATCACGGAATCCTCCTCAAGGCTGTCTACCTCCCCGCTCAAGAAAATTACCTGGCGGACAGGCTGAGCCGGATCCTGCAACCACACGAATGGAGATTGAATCCATTCGTGGTTCAGCAGATCTTTCTCAGGTGGGGCCTCCCCACCATGGATCTCTTCGCCAGCCCTCTGAACCGGCAACTCCCGAGATTCTGTTCCAGACAACCGCATCCTCTCGGAGTAGCAGCAGATGCCTTTCTGATTCCGTGGTCCCAAGGCCTACTATATGCGTTTCCTCCCACGCCACTAGTGTCTCGGACACTGTTCAAGGTCCTCAAGGACAAGGCCTCAATGATTCTTATAGCCCTCAAGTGGCCAAGGCAGCCATGGTTCCCACTCCTGTTGCAACTGGCGGTGGACACTCCTCTGCCTCTGGGAATTCAACACGATCTCCTGTCTCAGGACCAGGGGTCTCTCTTGCACCCCAACCTCCAGTCCCTTCATCTGATGGCCTGGCTGCTGAAAGGGTAGTCTTGGCTCCCCTACTCCTGCCTAGAGAAGTGGAAGACGTCGTCTTAGCCTCTAGGTGGCAATCCACCAGGAAATCCTACACTCTTAAGTGGCGTAGATTCTCCACATGGTGTGCTCAGCACAGCGAGAATCCCTTCTCATGCTTGGTAGCGGTAGTATTGCAATATTTGCTTTACCTCTCCAATCTAGGCCTTAAGTCCAACTCTGTCCGGGTTCACCTCAGTGCACCACTCGCCCGTGGATGGGAGGCCTCTTTCCAACCACCCTTTGGTGGCTTGTTTTCTCAGAGGCCTCCTCCTGCTTAAGCCTCCTTTGCGTCCACCAGCCCCTGAGTGGGATCTGAATGTGGTCTTACAGCGGCTTACTTGTCCGCCATTTGAACCTATGGCTACCTGCCCTCTCCGTTTTCTCTCCTGGAAAACCTTGTTTCTGGTAGCTCTTACCTCTGCTAGGCGAGTGAGTGAGCTTCAGGCCCTAGTTTCTTTTCCGCCTTACACTAGGTTCTACAGGAATAGGGTAGTCTTACGGACTCACCCGAACTTTCTTCCTAAGGTTGTCTCCCCTTTTCACCTCAATCAGGAGGTGGTTCTTCCGACCTTCTTTCCCAGGCCGCATGCCAACCGGGCTGAGATGGTCCTGCATACCCTGGACTGTAGGAGGGCATTATCCTTCTACCTCGACCGTACGCGGGAGCACCGGAGGGCTGTTCAGCTCTTCGTTTCTTTTGACCCCAATAAGTTGGGGCTACCTGTCTCCAAGCGTACTTTGTCCATATGGGTCGCTGACTGTATCGCCTGGGCTTATGGGGCAGCCGGCCTCTCGTTGAAGGGTCGAGTCACGGCTCATCGTGTCAGGGCGAAGGCTGCGTCAGTGGCTCATCTCCACTCTGTTCTGTTGGCAGACATCTGCCGGGCCGCTACTTGGTCTTCAAGCCAGACTTTTGCAGCCCATTACTGCCTTGAGAGGGAGTCCCGCAGGGACAGTGCTTTCGGACAGGCAGTACTCCATAATCTCTTTGGGGTTTAGGCAACTCCTACCCTCCGGCCCTGGTGTTGGGCTACCGGTCGGGGGCGTTCTCAGAGAAGATTCCTTTCTTACGTACTGACGAGCTAGAGGGAGCTCATTTTTTTGGCTTGAGGTCTCCAGTAGCCTTAAGCTGGGGAGTCCCATATGTGAGGACTGACTTCTTGCTTGGTCGTGGAGAAAGAGTAGTTACTCACCTGTAACAGGTGTTCTCCAGGAGCAGTAGGAATCAGTCCTCACAACCCTCCCGCCTCCCCTTGGAGTTGCAGTCATATGATTTATTTTGCTAATTTTTTGCTGTCTTTTAGCTATGTCATCAGACTGAGCAAGATGGCACCCTTGGGCGGGAAGGGGACCACGCATGCTCGCTGCAATTCCCAAAGGCTTTCTTTGAAAGCTGGGGAAATGCTCCGCACGAGGGCTCCGTCGGCGCCGACGTCACCCATATGTGAGGACTGATTCCTGCTGCTCCTGGAGAACACCTGTTACAGGTGAGTAACTACTCTTTCCCCAAAAGACACAGGTTCTGCAAAGCTTGTACTGGGTCAAGCATTGATATCCTGGGTCCCTTCTTAATAATGGTTTATGGACCTTTCCTCCAGGAACTTGTCCAAACCTTTTTTAAACCCAAAAGTATTATTATTCATCAAGCCCACTCGGGAATTGAACTCATGACCCCTGTACCATCAGTCAGTGTATTAACCATTGTACTACACCTCTGTTGCAAATATGGGGATTGGGTTGGCAGGAGCCACAGCTGTGACTTGAACCTGTGACCTTCTGCTCCTGAACACACTGTCTGTGTGTACTCCACCACACTGTGGCCACAAGTAAAGTAAGTTACTTGTGGCCACACGTAACTTTACAATAATGTAGGGAGGCAACTCCAAGGGGGAGGTTTGTGAGGACTGATTCCTGCTGTCCCTGGAGAATACCTGTTACAGGTGAGTAACTACGCTTTCTCCAGGAACAAGTAGGAAGTGAGCCCTCGCATATGGGACTCCCTAGCTCCAGGCTGCTGAGGACTGAGCCACGACTGCACCACCAGTGTCTCGTCAGGTGGCCGTAAGTTGCAGAAGGTAAGTCCCTACAGACAGACTCTTCAAGACCCTCGCATCCAGCAACAACTTCACTTCAGTAGCCTGAATACAGAAGGGTTGAAGGGTAGGAGTTGCCTACACCCCGAGAATATTAGAGTTCTGCCTGCCCGAAGACACTGTCCCTGCGGGACTCGCTCTCCAGGCAGTAGTGAGCTGCAAACATATGAATTGAAGATCATGTGGCAGCCCTACAGATTTCCATGACCGGCGCTGAGCTGAGGTTGGCTACTGACATGGCCATAGCCCGCTCACGATGTGCAGTGATTCGGTGCTCAAGGGAAAGGCCAGCTCTCTTATAGACAAGGGCAATGCAGTCCGCCACCCAAGTGGACAGAGTTTGCTTTGTTACCAGGAGCCCCAGCCTACTGGGGTCATATGACACAAAAAGCTGAGAAGCTTTGCAGTGGGCCTGGGTCCTCTACAGGTAGGACAGGGCCTGCTTACAGTCTAGTGTATTCAGTATGAGTTCCTATCTGCTGGTGTGAGGCCATGGGAAGAAGATGGGAAGGACCACCATCTGGTTGAGGTGGAAGGGGGATACCACCTTGGGGAGGAAATTGGGGTGTGTGCAGAGCACCACCCTGTTCTTAGAACCTTGTATGTGGCGGATCCGCCACCAAGACCTGGAGTTCACTTGCTCTCTGAGCAGATATGAGGGCCACTAGAAAAAACACTTTCCAGGATAGGTATCGTAAATGGTAAGTGGCCAGGGGCTCGAATGGCGGTCTGGTGAGTTGGGAGAGTACCACATTCAGGTTCCATTCCGCCGCAAGGGGGTGGAGAGGAGGCTTTGATAGCAAGAGACCCCATAGGAACCTGGAGACCAGTGGCTGGCTTGAGAGGGATTTTCCCTCTATAGGGTGATGGTGAGCAGTTATGGCACTCAGATGTACCCTCACCGAATTTGACTTCAGACCAGCATGCAAGAGGTGCATTAGGTATTGCAGTACTAGTTGCACACGGCAGGAGAAGGGATTCTGTTCAATTTCTGCACACCAGATTGAGAGTCTTCTCCATTTGAAGGCATATGCCCATCTGGAAGGTTTTCGGGAGGCCAGCAGGATCTCCTCAACTTCCTCCAGGAGATTGAAAGGGGCCAGGGCTACCCTTTCAGCAGCCACTCTGTCAACATTAGTGACCCAGGTTGGGGTGCAAGAGGGAGTCGCCCTCCTGGTACAGGAGGTCCAGGTCCTGACCCAGTGGAACTGGGAGTGCCACAGACAAAGAGCAGCAGAGAAAACAGGGTTGCCGGGGGCCATCTGGGGGCGATCAGAATCACTGATGCCTGCTCGCTCTGGACCTTGAAGAGGGTCTTGGCCACCAAGGGAGTCAATGGGAAGGCATAGAGGAGGCCATCTGACCACAGGTCAGGAAGGCATTTGCCACCACTCTCCCTGGATGCAGCTGGCGTGAGCAGAAGCAGGGTAGCTGCGTGTTGTCCAGGGCAGCAAATAGGTCCATCACGGGCCTGCCCCAGAGGCAGAAGAATCTTTGCGCCACCCTGGGGTTCAGGTGCCATTCATGCAGGCGCAGGACTCTGCTGAGCTTATCCACTAAGCAATTGTCCTGACCTGGGAGGTATACTGCCCCCAGGAGCATTCCATGGCTCTCAGCAAAGGAGAGCAGAGCCACCGCCTCCTGGCAGAAGGAGTGTGAGCCCATGCCCCCCTGCTTGTTTACATAAAACATGGTGACCTGGTTGTCCATCTGGATCAACACAGGGCGGTTGCACAGAAGGTGGTGGAACACTCACAGGGCCAGGAAGATGGCCCTGAATTCCAGGAAGTTGATTTATAAGAGTGAATTTTCTTGCAACCAATTGCCCTGAATGTGGAGGGGGCTCCACAGTGTGCCCAACGCAGGAGGGAGAGGTCTGTGGCAAAGTGCTTGGAATGGCATTCCTGCTTGGATGTAGCGTAGGGACTGCCACCAGTTGAGGGAGTCTGCCAGCTGGTGGGTGACCCTGACTCTGTCCCGCAGCCTCCCCATGGCCTGTCCACTGGGAGTGGAGGTACCACTGGGCTACCCACATGTGTAAGTGGGCTATAGGGGCGTGACGTGGACTGTTGAGGACATATGGCCCAGTAGGTGAAGGAGGATGCAAGCTGGTACCGACCAGTGACTCTGCCTTGTACATCTGGCAGGTGAAGTAATGTGCCCTCTCCTTTGGGAGGAAGGCCTTGACCTGTAATGTGTCTAACTGGGCCCTTATGAACCCCAGGTTTTGGATTGGGGAGAGGTGGGATTTGGGGTAGTTGATGATGAACCCTAGGTACAGCAGGAGGTGGATTGTTCACCCTGCGGCCTTGCTGGCCTCAGGGGCCATGCAGCCTCTGAGCCAGTCAAAGTAGGGGAAGACTAAGGGCCCTTGCAGATGCAAGTAGGCGGCCATGACCACCAGGCACTTTGTAAAGACTCTTGGCGAGGAGGCCAGTCCGAATGGAAGTACTCTATACTGGTAGTGCTCTTCTCCCACTATGAATCTTAGGTATTGTCTGGGGGAGGGGTGGATCAGGATGTTGGTATTCGCATCCTTTAGGTCTAAGGAGCATAGCCAATCTCCTGGTGGAGGTAGGGTAACAGTGTTCCAAGAGAGAGCATCTTGAACTTCTCCCTCACCAGAAAGTTGTTCAAGTTTCACAGGTATAGTATGGGCCTGAAGCCCCCAGTTCTTTTGGGGGACAAGGAAATACCTGGAGTAGAAACCCTTTCCCCACAGATGTCTGGGTACCTGCTCTACCACTCTGTCCTTGAGCAGGCCTGCAAGCTCTGAGAGGAGCAAGGTCTGGTGGAGGAGAGGCCGCACTGGCTTTCCTGGGAAGAACCCTGGTGGTGCTTGCTGGACACAGAGGAGACAGCCCTCCTTTATCACCTGTAGGACCCACTGGTCCATGGTGACCCCGGCCCACCTGTGGGTGAAGAGCACCAGGCGGCCCCCTGTGGGCTGGGGGGGGGGGAGGAGGCCCTGCCCAGGGAATCAAAAGCTCCCCCCAGGTTGGGTGGGGGCTGAGGCTTCTGAGCCTTTGGCTTTCTTGGCCCATGGCCCTGATTCTTGGTCTGAGGGCCCTGCTGTTGCTGCCCCGAGAAGGCCCCATCTGTCTTAGGAAAGCTGGTCTTTTCCCTGATGGTTTCTTTCGGGGGAGGGTCGAGGTCTTCCTCGAGAGCCTCTGCCTGGTCACGACATTGGCCTCAATCCCAGCCGCCTTGTCAGCCATGATTTGCCAAACAAGTTCCCCCAGCGCAGGGAACGTCCAGCAGTTTTTCTTGCAACCAGGCCTGACAACAGGCCCCGATGCCTGCTGCTGATACCCAGGCTGCTGACTCAAAGTTGTCAATGGCAGCACGGGACAGGAACGTTGAGCAGTCCCGGATCCTGACTGTCAGGGCTTGGAACCTCTGGAGTGGTTCCCCAGCAAGGCCCACAGAGAAGCCTGCCAGTTCTTGGATGAGGCCCTTGAGATACATGCTTATGTATAGCTCATAGGCCTATAGCCGACAGCCCAGCATGGAGCCCTGGAAGCACTTGCGCCTGAGGGTATCAAGGGCTCTGGCTTGGGCTTTTCTGCCCGGGGGAACAGAAGAGTAGTTCTGGCTTTTGAGCTTTTGCATTGAGGACTCCATGACAATGGAGTTATGCAGGAGTTGAGATTTTTGGAAGCCAGGGTCCTTCTTGACATGCTAGATGGTGTTGAGGCATTGGCTGACTACTGGCACTGAGGCTAGGATCTCCCACATCTACAGGAGCAGTTGCTCCAGGATGCGTTGGACCAGCACCATAAGAGTCTCCTTTGGTGGGGACTCATACTGGTAGATTTCCAGTTCTTCAGTGCACGGATCCTCCTCTGATTCGGTCAGGACTGAGAAGGCCCTGGCCATGTCCCAGACAGTCATGGAAGGCCATGTCCTCAAGGGGAGATGGCTCCGAAGGGACGTCTGTGTCGAGAGGTCTCGGGAGAGGTCTTGAGGTCTGTTTCCCGGTCGGAGCCAGAAGGTGTCGATGACTCCAAGGCTGGGGATGCCTGTGCTTTGGAGCCGGCCCAGAAGAACTGGGATCCCCCAGTGGGTCTCGGGTCAAACTCCCAGAAATTGGCCATGGAGAACCAAATGCCTGAGAATCGGGATCGTGGCCTCAAACAATGCTGAGGCTTCACCCAAGGCTGGTGGCGCTCAGAGTCTGACTCGATGCCCGGGGACTCCCCTGCAGTCGGGGGCCCAGTTGTTGGGGCAGATGATGTGGACGAGCCAGACATCACCTGCTGCAGGGCCAGCATGGCAGAGATATTCTACTCTATGGCCTCGAAGAATCTCACATTGTCGCTCCAGTCAAGGTCTCCTCCTTTTAGAAACCTTGAGTAGGCGCTGCTCAAAGTTGCCAGAGTCCTGCTGCAGGACCTTACCGGGTTTCACCGGTGGAATCTCAGCAGGTTTCAAGGGCTTTTTCTTGGTGGGGTCTGAGGCCTTTAGGAGCTGCCTCCGTGGGACTCTGAAGATGCCCAGGCATCAGGGAGGTGCTAGGCTTAGGGCTCAGCGTCAGAGAAGCCAGGGCTGAGTCAGACCACAGGAACATCCTCTCCTGCAACTCTGACCTTGTTGGTTTTCAGAGTCATGGCCTGGTACAGGTCGCAGGTGGCACTGTCGTCCGGGCCGAGGCAATACAAGCAAGCAGTTGTGAGTGTCTGTGACAGACGTGGTCTGACTGCAGCGGTCACACTTTTTTTTTAACCCACCGGGATGACCCCTGGCCAAAAAAAGGGCACTAATGCTGGTTGAGGCAAACCTTGTCAAAAAGGGAGAGAGCAGAGGACTGTGCCAGCTTGAGGCAGGTGCCAGCTCAAAGCAGGAAGAGGAACCAGTACACAAACTGTGAAAAAACACACTTTAATTTTTAGAGGATTTTTCTGGAGAAACAGGACAAGTATCCGTTGGGTTCTGCAGGGGGAAAAAAAGGAGACTGAGCAAGATGGCACCCTTGGAACAGGAAGGGGACCATGCATGCGTGGGAGCATGTCCCAAAGGCTTTCTTTGAAAGCTGGGGAAATGCTCCATGTGGGCTCCAATGCCAACGTCATATGTGAGGACTGACTTCCTGCTTGTTCCTGGAGAAACTCCTTTTTTTTATCCAAATGATCTTCAGTTTAACTGTCCTGGCAAGGCATCAAAGGCAAAGGTATTAAGCAACCCAAGAGCTATGATACCTCAGCATTGAGGAAATTTTTTTTATTCCTCAGTTGTGCTCTAGAAAGAGGCAGAGGAGCAAGGAGTCCTTCCATTTGGGATTAATCTGCATAAACGTCCATATTAAGACATATTAGGCAAAGGTATAGCAACTTATGTCATCTGTCTCCATCAATGTGTGGTGCTGGGACCAGGGAGATGATGGCAATATTCTCTTATGGAAGTAAGTTCACTCTCCAAAGAGCACCAGGCTGTGACAGTATTCAGGGATGTGTACCACAGTCCTCTACTTCTCAATACATCTTGTACTGAGTCCAACACTGTGTTTGCTTCAGCAGCTTCAGACAGGAGCTTGACATACAATTCTTGCATCATATTGAGTGCATTGTCATCAAAGCAAGTATTCAGAACTGATACCAAAAACCTGAGCATCTAGCAGTATGGGAGTTTAAAAAAAAAAATGCAACTTTTAGCTAGGGATTTCCACTTTGTATGGATTCTTATCCTGGTGGCCCTTAAAGAAAGCAAAGTTGCTTATTTATAATGGGTTTTTGGATAGTAACATAGTAAATAACGACAGATAAGGACCAGCATGGTCCATCTAGTCTGCCCAGCATGATGACAAGCATAGGTGCACCTGCTGCTCCGTACAGGCCACCCTTCCCCACATCCCTGTTTAGGGGTGAACCAACCATTCCATGCAGGACACCCCTATTTGTTGAGAAATTAGATGGTTCAGTTTACTTTGATTTTATCCTGTTGCTGTAAAGGGATCCACTGTGTCTGTCCCATGCCATTTTGAATTCTGTCACCGTGTTTGCCCCCACCACTTCCATCAGGAGGGCATTCCAAGCATCCACCACCCTTTCTGTGAAAAAGTATTTCCTGACATTGCCTTTTAATTTACCACCTTGCACCTTCCTGTTATGCCCTCTAGTTTTACAGCTTCCCCGTCTTTGGAAGAGGTTCGTTTGTTCAGTATTTAAAGGTCTGAATCATATCTCCCCTGTCCCTCCTCTCCTCCAAAGTGTACATGTTTAGGTCTTCAAGTCCCTTCTCATAAGGCTTCTGACACAGGCTCCAAATCATTTTGGTTGCCTTCCTCTGAACAGTTTCCAGTCTTTTTACATCCTTTGCAAGATACGGTCTCCAAAACTGAACACAGTACTCCAAGTGAGGCCTCACCAGTGACTTGTACAGTGGCATAAGTACCTCTTCCTTTCTGTTGGTGATTCCTCTTTGTATGCAGCCCAACATCCTCCTGGCTTTTGCCACCACCTTGTCGCACTGTTTTGCCACCTTGAGATCTTCAGAAATAATCACACCAAGGTCTTTCTCCTGATCCGTGCACACCAACCTCTCTCGCCCCCTATCGCGTACATTTCCCTTGGATTTCTGCTACCCAAGTGCATGACTCTGCACTTCTTTGCATTAAATCTTAATTGCCAAGCATTAGACCATTCTTCCAGCTTTTGTAGATCTTTCCTCATGTTAACCACTCCCTCGGGGGAGTCCACTCTGTTGCAAATTTTTGTGTCATCTGCAAAAAGACTTTTCCATTCAGTCCTTCAGCAGTATCACTCACAAATACATTGAACAGAGCCGGGCCCAGGACTGACCCCTGGGGTACCCCGCTCATCCGAGTGAGCTCCATTTACCATCACCCTCTGTCGTCTGTCAACCAGTTTCTGATCCAATTTACCATCTTAGGATCCATCCCCAAGCTACTGAGTTTGATAAGCCTCCTATGAGGAACAGTATCAAAGGCTTTGCTGAAATCCAGGTAGATGACATCCATTGCATGCCCCTGATCTAGCTCCCTGGTCACCCGGTCAAAGAACTCAATCAGATTTGTTTGGCAAGATCATCCTTCGGTAAAACCATGTTGCCTTGGGTCTTGCAACCTGTTGGTTTTGAGAAAGTTCACTATTTGCTCTTTCAGGAGTGCCTCCATTACCTTTCCCGCCACCGAGGTAAGGCTCACGGGCCTGTAGTTTGACACTTCTTCCCTGTCACCACTTTCGTGTAGAGGTATGACATCATCCATTCTCCAGTCCTAAGGAACCTCTCCTGTTTCCAAGGATCTGTCGAAAACATCCTTTAACGGCCCTGCAAGAACCTCTCTGAGCTCTTTCAGTATCCTGGGATGTATCCTATCCGGTCCCATGGCCTTGTCCACTTTCAGTTTCATAAGTTCTAACACATCATCTTCTGTGAATGGCGTGGTATCTACTTCATTCCCATTTTTATATTTGGGAGTCACAGGTGGTCCTTCTCCAGGACTTTCTTTAGTAAAAACAGAGCAGATGTATTCGTTTAGCAATTTCGCTTTTTCAATGTCACTTTCCACGAGTCCGTTCACAACACTTCTGAGTCCTGCAATTCCACCTCTGATCTTCTTCCTTTCCTGAATATACCTGAAGAAGGTTTTGTCGCCACACTTAACAACTTTAGCCATTTGTTCCTCTGCCTTTGATTTTGCTATACTTATTTCTCTCTTTGTCTCTTTGAGTTTGATCCTGTATTCCTCTGTTTGCGAGCTTTTGAATTTTGCGAAAGCTGTGTTTTTTGCCTTTATTTGAGCAGCCACTTCTTTGGAAAACCAAATAGGTTTTCTTCTCCTCTTGTTTTTGTTTACTTTTGTTACATATTTATTTGTTGCCCCTTTTATTGCCATCTTTAGTTTAGCCCATAGCAATTCCACTTCCCTTATCTCCTTCCACCCTGTCAGCTCCTCCTTTAGGTACTCGGCTGTTTTATTGAAGTCTGTGTTTTTGAAGTTTAGGACTTTGAGCTTGCTATGATTGGCCTGTTCCATGGCTTTTATCTCAAACCACACCGTGTGTTGATCGCTGCTGCTCACAAGGGCACTCATGCAGACATTTGACACGCTATCACGGTTGGTGAGCACTAAATTCAACGTTGAGCTTTCCCTGGTTGGTTCCATCACCATTTGTCTAAGTAAAGCATCTTGGAGAGCATCCATGATTTTTTTGCTTCTTTCCAGATTTGCAGAAGGATTAATCCAATCCACATCAGGTAGATTAAAGTCACCCAATATGATCTCTTCCCCCTTTGTGGCTATCTTGGCAATATCTATAATCAATTTGTTAACTATCTCTTCAATTTGTGTCAGAGGTCTGTAGATTACAGCAGTATGGATGACAGTGCCATCTCCTCTTTCCAACACAATCCAGAGCGCTTGTTCTTTTCCCCATGCCCCCTGCATTTCAGTAGCTTTAATATTGCTTTTGACATACAAGGCTGCTACTCCTCCTCCTCTTCCATTTTCTCTGTCTCTTCTGAATAGATTATAGCCAGGTATGGCTATATCTCAATCATGCGATTCATTTAGTCATGTTTCTGTAATGGCCACAATATCCAAATCCATTTCCAACATTAGAGCTTCCAGATCCGGAACTTTGCTGGCTAAGCTTCGAGCATTTGTGCTCATTGCTTTCTAGCATTTAACTGGCTTGTGTGTATTTAGCATTGATTTTGTTCTGCCTACATCTTCCCACTTGTTTTTGGTGTGTGTTTAAAAGTGTGGCTGTTTCTGATTTTAATCTGTTTTTGCAGGGGGTGACATCAGAGCTTGACCTTCTACATCCGTCACCCCCTTTTTCTAGTTTAGATGCATATCCACATATTGCTTGAATTTTTCACTTAGGATTCTTTTCCCTGTGACAGAGAGATGTAGTCCATCAGCACAGCATAGTCTCTTGTTGTTCCATCTGTTACTCTAGTCGCCAATAAATCTGAATCCTTCTTGTTTGCACCAGGTCTGGAGCCATGTATTAAAACTGTTAATGCGATGCAGCCTTTTTGCCCCCCTTACCAAGCACAAATAGAACCTCTGAGAATGCAACAATGTTAACAATGGGCTTGAGTTTCTCTCCCAGAGATTGGAAGTCCTTTTGGACTGTAGAGGCACTGTTTCTAGCCAGGTCATTTGTGCCCCAGTGAATAACAACATCAAGTTTGGAGTGTTCACTTTCTGTGCTAAGTAGTTCAACAATGTGGTTTGTATTCCTGCTGGCTGAAGAGCTTGGGAGGCACTTGACTATCTTCTCTCCTTTGAACTGTGTTCCCAAGTTGGTGTCACTGATGATGGAATCACCAAGTAGTAGTAGTTTGCGGTTTGGTGAGGTTTTCTTCATATCTGGTCCTTTAGCAGGAGATTGGGTATTGTCTGTCTCATTTAAGGGCCCTTCAGTTTCTTTGGATTGGGCATCCTCATTTGCCAAGGCAGAGAAGGCATTATGCAGGGATATCTCCTGATGCATAGGATGCCTCTGTGTGACAGGTCTCAATCTACCAGAACCCACTGTGATCCATTTGTTCCTGGGGTGTTTGATGCTTTGTGGGAGCGGTGGTGGACATTGTTCAGTTTGTATTCTAGAAGAGTTGTGCTTCATTGCAGCCAGTTCCTCCCTCAGTAGGGACACCTCTTTATGCATGGCAGCTAGGTCTTCCCTTAGTAGAGTCAGTTCTTTATGCATGGCAGCTGACCTGAGACACATAGGACAGGCTCTGAGGTTCCAAATGATTCATCTTGGAATGAAAGTACTGCAGTTATTGCACTGAATACATGACATGCTGAATAAGCAGTCCTACGAGGAAAGGAGGAAGATGTCAGCTCAAACCCAAGTAAAAGGAATAGATGGCAATGTATGCGAGGTACTATATAGGCAATGCAGCCCCTGGGGTGGGTGGGGTGAGGGGTAGGGTGGGCAGAAACCTAAGTGTCTGGCAGGTAGGCTGTTCCTGAGCTGGGGGCACCCACAGATATCTACTCCAAGGCTACCCAGAAAAGCATCCCCCTATTGGGTCATTTCTTAAAGCTATTTTATAGTACAGAAGGGCTCTGATGGTGACTTGTCAGGAATAGTTTGTTTCTAAGCAAATGATTCTTTCACACTATTACTTGGCCTCAAAGTCTAAACATGAGAAGTATTGCAGATCATGCTAATTGCGCAGTTACAGTGCAGAAGTGCCCATTTTATTCTGCAATAAACATATGTTTTAGTAACCTAATTTAAATGTGGAGAGATGCAAACCTCACATGGATCTTTGACCCTGATTCTATAGAAGATTTTTGCCTCTGGCAAATAAACAATATTCATATTTCAAATATTTGGATTTTATTTAATAAGTTACTTATCACTTTGAAAATGAATTTCAGGTTGTGGGTCAAACAGAGTAATTAAGGTTTCGGTAACAGAACCATCATGATGCATTTCCTGTCCATGAAGTAGACTTTCTTCCCTGGCAGTAGATAAATTTAGTAGGGTTTCAAGATGCTGCTTGTCTTACTGTCCTGAGATTCTGTTAAGTAGATCTTATCCTGTTTGCATAAATTTTTACCACCATTTTCTGAACAAAACTACATGTTCCTAAAACAGTTCATCAATTTGATTTGTGTAGTAGTTTGAATTTGTTCATTCTCCAGGAACAAGCAGGAAGTCAGTCCTCACTAATGGGTGATGCTGGCACCGACTGAGCCTGTGAGGAGCAATTCCCCAGCTTTCAAAGAAAGCCTTTGGGATTGCTGCCACACATGTGTGGTCCTCTTCCAGCCCAAGGGTGCCATCTTGCTCAGTCTCCCTTTTTCCGCAGAGCCCTTCGGATGCACGTTATCATACCTCAGAAAAAGTCTTTCGTTTTTGGCCTACTGGCCTTCTATTTTCAGGTTGCACCGGTCCTCTACTCGTCCTTCCCCTGCTCGACCTTCTTAGAGCTGTTCAGGGACAGTTTTTTCTTCACCTTTTTTGCCAATGGGCTTCGTGCCCTTTTCTTTCCCTAACCGCTGGCCGCGTGGGTCTTTGACCTCGCGGGGGCCATTTTTGCCCCTATGGCCACCAACTTCAATAAATGCGATAGATGCTCTAGGAACATGTCCCTTACGGACACTCTTGACTGTTGTCTGCGGTGCCTCGGAGCTGATCATGAATCAGAGCTCTGTTCGCTCTGTAAGAATGTCCTCTAAGGGCCTGCTCAGACATAAGCAGAAGTCCGAAGATGGTTTTCGGAAGGCTGCCTCAGAATCCCCAGTGGTGCCCTCGGTCGTCTCTCCCCCAGTGGGGTCCCCCTCTTTGCCCCTGCACTCTCAGCGGTCCTCTGACCAGGGATCCCCCGAGGTAGAGTGGTGCAAGAAAAAGGCCTCAAAGTCACTGTCAAGGGCTCCTGATGAGTGAGCGCTCCCATTCTCGGTCGCTTAGCCCCCTTCGGCATTCCTGAGAGTCAGAGAAGGAGTGGTTCCAGAAGGTACCCTGCACGGAAATGGAGGCCTCCGGTGAAGGCGGCTGGTCTCCTGAGGGCCATCCCGGTGAGGACCCCCCTCTCCTCCTTGATGCCCAGCCCAGTGACTCCCTGGGTTTTTGTGCTCACAGCCATCTTTGCTGACTCGTGCCCAGAGACCATGGGTCCCTCACGTGGGACACCGAAATCCGTCCAGGAAACCCCCGACAGCCATGAGCCTCATGAGGATCCTCTGTCAGTCTCGCTCGCCCTCCCATTCCTTGGAGGTGAGATCTTCCAGGGCCTTCAGCTCCAAATGGGCCTCAACCACCGCAAAAGGCGATCTGCCCGGCTCGAACTCCTCGACCGAGTTCTTGGATTGGGAGTCTGGGAATCCCTCCCCGGAAACCCGTACTCACCGGGACCTTCCGTCTGACCCTGCCCTGTCCGTGTTCCAGCGGCGATCGCCACCCGAGGACACCTCTTTCCTGGTGTTTGTCTGGGATATGGCATGGGCTCTTAACCTGGCCACTCAGACCAAGGAGGACCCTCGGGCTGAAGAACTAGATATTCTTCAGAACGAGTCCCCACCTAGGGAATCTCACAGTTCCGGTCCCTTCTATTCCATTTCCCGCATGTGGGAGGCACCCGCCTCAGTCGTGAGCAAGTGCCTTGATACTATGTACAAGGTACAGCGGGGCATGGGGTTTAGAAAGACCCAGCTTCCCCACACCTCTATGATGGTGGAGTTGGCCATGAGGAAACAGAAGAGACCAAAATCACACTTGTCGGTCCCTTCGGGCCAGGAGTCAAGAGCCCTTGATGTCCTGGGCCGCAAGTCCAACCAAGGCTCCATGCTATCATGTCGCATTCAAGCATACCAGCTATACATGGGTATGTTCTTGCGTGACTTAGCCAAGGAGCTCGGAGGTTTCTCTGTGGACCTCAAGGGCGAGCCCCTCAAAAGGTTTAACACTGTTGAAGTCTGTCGCAGACTGCTCAAAATACCTCTCCCGAGCCGTCTATGATGGATTCGAATCATCGGCTTGGGTGGCAGCCGCGGGCATCGGGGCCCGCCACCAGGCATGGCTCTAATCATCAGATTTGGAGCAGTGAGTGCAGGAAAAGCTCCTGGATGTCCCCTGCCTCGGTGAACAGCTCTTCGGCAAGCCAATGGTGGATAAGGCCGCAGAGATAGAGTTCATCACCAGAACCTCTCTCTCGCGCAAGACCTCCACTCTGCCCTGAAAAAAAGCAACAGGCCAAGAAGCCTTTCTTTTCAAAGAAGGGCCTTCATTACCATGGCTACCCACCGTACCCGACTACCCCCACACCGACCACTCTGACGCAGGATAAGTCCTGCCAAGGTCCAAACTCCGGCTCTGCCACAACCCGCACAGGGGTTTTGATGCCATTGGTATAGCCCCTCGCCCTCTGGCGACGCAGCAGCCAGTGGGGGATGCCTGTCTTCTTTCGCCCCTTTATGGGCTTCCATCACCTCGGACACCTGGGTTCTCCAGGTCATCCGAGACTATCGCTTTCGCTTCAACAGGCTTCTACCCCCTTCTCCCCGGCGGAGCCTCCTTGACTCCCCGTGCACCAGGTTTTACTGCAACAGTAACTACTCTCTCTTCTCACCCAATGGGCAGTTGAGAAGGTCCCTCCACCCAGGTCTGGGCTTCTACTCCCAGTACTTCTGTGGCCCATCTTTGACCTCCGTAAGTTGAACAAGCTCAGTGCCGGAGAAGTTCAAGATGTTGTGCCTTGATGTTCTACTGTCCTTCCTCCAGCAGGGCGACTGGCTATGCTCCTTGGATCTAAAGGATGCTTACCCCCACATCTTAATTCACCCCCAGCATAGGCAGCACCTGCGCTTCAGGGTGCGGGGAGAGCACTTCCAGTACAGGGTGCTCCCCTTCGGCCTCGCATCCGCCCCACGAGTCTTCACGAAATGCCTCGCCGTGGTCGCTCCTAGTCTCCAGCGTCAAGGTGTACTGGTCTTTCCTTACCTCTATGACTGGCTCGTCACAGGATCCTCTGTCAAAGAAACCTGGAGAGCAACGTCACGCTCAATCCTCCTTCTATTGGAAGGCTTGGGGTTCTTGGTCAACTACCCGAAATCTCACCACGAGCTGGTGCAGACACTCAAGTCTATTGGGGCACGTCTTGATATTTGGCAGGCGACCACATTCTTACCAGCAGATCGTGCTGACTGCCTCCGAGTCCTGGCAGCTCGAGTCCAAAGCATTCCCCGAGTCACAGTTCAGACTATGCTACATTTCCTGGACCACATGGCCTCTACTGTGCATGCTGTCTCCCCCCCCCCCCTCCCCTCATGTCCGCCTACACATGTGGACAGCTCAGTGGTGCCTCAGTACCCAATGGATGGGGTACCCAATGGAACCCGTCCATTGGCCACCTCAGGGACACCGTCAGGGTCCTTCCTGACCTTTGCTTGTCCTTGTGCTGGTGGCAAACCCCCCCACAACCACCTCCTCTGGGGTGTTGCCCTTTCAGGCCCCACAGCACGACATGGTGCTGACTACAGATGCTTCCCTGGTAGGGTGAGGAGCCTACTGTGGGCAATTGTGCATGCGGGGCAATGGTCACCTAAGGAGTCTTGGCAACAGATTAAACTTGCTTGAATTCTGGGTGATTCAGTGGGCCCTGAGGGCCTTCGAGCACCACCTCAAGGGGAGGTTGGTACTCGTACAGACTGACAACCGCATGGCGATGTTCTACATCAACAAGGAAGGAGGCACTGGTTCGCGCTCCCTCTGCCGGGAAGCAGTCCTCTTCTGCTCCTTTGCCATCCAGCAGAAGATGTCCCTCAGGGTGACCTACCTTCCGTACCAGGCGAATGTCCTGGTTGATAGACTCAGCAGGATCCTTCACCCCCATGAATGGCAGCTAGATCCAGGGGTAGCAGGTTGGCTGGCTGTTTTGCTGCTAGGGGACACCAGTGATAGACCTCTTTGCCAGTTCCCAGAATGTGCAGCTTCCCTGCTTTTGCAGCCCAGTACCATTCCCAGGCAGGGAGAGTCTGGATGCATTCCTTCTGGACTGGACATCTAGCCTGCTCTATGCATTTCCTCCCTTCCCTCTCACTGTGAGAACCCTTTTCAAGGCTCAGCGGGATTGGGCATAGTTGATCCTCATAGCCCTCTTGTGGTCTCGGCAGCCTTGGTTCCTGCTTCTGCTCCGGCTGTCGACGGAGCCTCCTGTTCCCCTCGGCTTTGCCCCAGGTCTGCTAACACAGGAGGAGGGGTGGGTGCAGCACCCTAACCTAGCCGCCTTATCCCTCACAGCTTGGCGGCTGAACGGGTTTCCCTAGCCTCACTGGCTCTACCCCAGAGGAGGTCGTCCTTGCCTTGAGAAAGGACTCCACTAGACGGGCCTATGCCTTCAAGTGGCGACGGTGCTCGGGGCTCCAGATCAACCTGTTCTTGTGCCCCATTCAATGGATCCTTCAGTACCTCCTCCATCTCTTGAAGGAAGGTCTGAAGTCAAACTCTGTCAGGATGCACCTGAGCCCCATCTCGGCGAACCACATCTACATCGAGGGAAAGCCCCTCTCGGGACAGCCGTTAGTCTCCCTCTTTATGAGGGGTCTTTTGCTTTCCAAGTTGCTTATCTACCCTCCCCTGGCGGAATGGGACCTGAACATGGTGCTCATGCAGCTCACATGTCCACCCTTCGAGCTGATAGCGATGTGCTTGCTCCGGCACCTATCCTGGAAGGTAGCCTTCCTGGTGGTGCTGACGACGTCGGCCCGCCGAGTCAGTGAGCTCCAGGCTCTCATGGCTGATGCCCCTTATACCAGGTTCTATTGGAATAGAGTGGTCCTCCATTCCCACCCTAAATTCCTGCTTAAAGTTGTCTGATTTCCATCTCAACCAGGAGATAGTCCTGCCGACTTTCTTCCTAAGGCCCCACGCTGACCAGGCATCAGTGGCTCTCCACATCCTCAACTGCAGAAGGGCTCTTGCCTTCTACTTGCAGCGCACCCAAACTCATCACAAGTCTGGCCAACTCGGTGTGACCTATGATCCCACTTGACTGGGACAGGCAGTTGCAGTCCACCACCCAAACTGAGAGGGTGTGTTTCATATCGCTTTTGCTCATACGAAGGCGGGTGCCCTGCTGGATCATCATGTCATTGCACATGGGGTTCGGACCAAAGCAGCCTCGGTGGCCTTGCTATGCTCTGTACCCCTGATGGACATCTGCCAGGTGGCAACCTGGTCTTCCATGACTTCCTTTGCTGCACACTACTGCCTGGAGAGGGAGTCCCGCCAGGACAGTGTCTTCGGCCAGGCTGTACTCTGTAATCTGTTTGGGGTATAAGCAATTCCTGCCCTCTGACCCTTCTTCACGGCTACCGAGGGCTTTGCCCTGAGGACCCAAGGCTTCAGGTTCCTTTAGGCATTTGGCTTCTACTCCTGCTTATGGCCTCGGAGAGGCTATTTTTGGTTACAGGTTCAGTAGCCAGTAGCTGGGGAGTCCCATAAGTGAGGACTGACTATGCTTTCTCCAGGAACAAGCTAGAAGTTACTCACCTGTAATAGGTATTCTCCAGGGACAGCAGGAATCAGTCCTCGCTACCCTCTCACCTCCCCTGATGAGTTGCTGGATTTTTGTCATTCCCTTGCCATCTGCTTGGTAGGGCTCGAGCTAAGGGCACCCTTGGGCAGGAAGAGGACCATGCATGTGTGGTAGCAATCCCAAAGGCTTTCTTTGAAAGCTGGGGAATTGCTCCATGTGGGCTCTGTTGGTGCTGGCGTAGCCCATAAGTCAGGATTGATTCCTGCTGTCCTTGGAGAACACATTACAGGTGAGTAACTATGCTTTTTGCTTGTACAATCTTGAACCAAAAGACAACTTTTGGTTTAAGATTGTACAGATCCATCAGCATGTTGATGCCGAGACACCTCGATCCAGCCCAACATGGCTTTAGAGAATTGCACGGTGTGGACACCATCTTAACTACCCTTTTCGACAAACTAATTACAGGAATTGACAATATACACCGAGGATTCGTCCTTATCTTTCTTGACATTGCAGCCGCCTTTGATTCTGTGAATCATAAGATACTATTACAACGTCTCCAGGAAAAAGGGATACAGGGCACTGCACTACAATAATGCGAATCATATTTAACTAATAGATGGCAGCAAGTAAAAACAGGCAATATGACCTCTGAGCCTTTCCTACAGAAGCAGGGAGTACCCCAGGGATCATCCCTGTCTGCTTTGTTATTTAACATTTATATGCAGCCTATCTGCTCCTTAAATGTAGGATGTCTCATTTATGCTGATCTCACAAAAATCCCCTCAAGGAGCCAGAAAACCAAAAACTATCAATATATAACCCCAAACTGGGCAGAAAAAATGATAAACAAACAATAAAACAAAAAAAGCAAAAAAACAAAAAACAACCAACAACAAAAATTGGGCATAAAATACAGACCACAGCTGAACACCAGCCACAGAGAAGCTTGCCCGAACTGGAGGAAAAAGACCTCAGCAACAGCGATTTCCCAAAGCTGCCAATGGCACAGATGATACGGACGAACTCCTGGAAAAAGCAGAAGGACATAACAGATCCTTCAAATTAGAGCCCTTCTGATACACTGATCGATATGAGGATCCCGCTGATTCAACCAGCCATGAAAAGTAGATAACTGTTCCACAGTACCCGTCCATAAAAGATGATTTTGGGACATCGCTGTTGTGGACATTGTTCGCTATGTTCTGTAATGGAGACCTGTCACAGCTTTCAACATAATCATCGGACCTATCGGTTATTTCATTCTACGACATGTGATAGTGTCTTTGTGGTATATCTCCTTCGTTGCCCTTGTGGTCTAGGTGATGTGGGGAAGACCAATCGAGCTTTACGAACACGCCTGATCGGACATCGTTGTCGTCTCTGTCATCAGACAGAGGGTGCCCCTTTGGTTCATCACTTTCAGTCCTTAGGGCATGTTTTTGAGGATCTGAAGTGTTGGTGATAGTTCAATGTACACCTTCGGTGTATGGGGGTGATTTGCAGAAGACCCTGACTCGGCTTGAGCAACGTTGGATTTTTTCACTGCAAACTGTTGCCCCTGCTGGCTTGAATGAATCTATTGAATGGACAAGTTGCTTATGAAGTTTTAGTTCTTTGTGACTGCTTCGTTCTTCTGGTTTTTCTTTTTGTTCTTGAAGCTGTGTTTTTGCTTTTCATTTAGTTTTTTCATCTAGTGCTTTTGTTTTTGTTTTTGTGGTGGGAGGTGGTTTTTTTGCTTGACAGCCATATGCAGGTTGGTGAGCTGTTTTTTTACCAGCACGACTTTTTCTTTTTGATTTCCTATAGCTGCGGGTTCTGGCTGCTGCGCTCTTATTTGTGACGTCCTGTCCAGGTTACTATAAATTTTTAGAGCGCATGCGCTGGCGTCTTTGCATGGCGGTTTGTTTTTTTTGGCTCGCCAAGTTTGCAGCCGTTGTCTGGTGCTCCAGCTCCTGCATAGTGGTAAGGTTTTCTAGGCATCTTGTCTGGTCGGACATTTATCAGTTTTGTGGTTTATTTTGTTTTGTTTTTGGTATTTGGTGATTTGGGCATATATTTTTTTAATGATAGTGCATTATTTTTCAGCTCCAGTTTGTATGCTGTTCTGCTCCTCTAAGCAATTTTTGTTGTGGCCATCGTCAGCGTGTGGAATGTGGACTTGAGCTCCCTGAGGAAGCCGCAAGGCGAAACATCGGATGTCGGGGCTCCCTGCCTCCCTCGTTGGATTCATCATCTTCATTCCCTTTACTACGTTGAATTGTTGTCTGCTGACTTTTGTCTTCAATTTTGTCAGATAAGTGATTTTTGGAGCATTGTTGATGGAGCTTTGTTCGTTTTTCATTTTTTGCCTATACACTATTGTTGGACCAGCTGCACCAGCCTGCAGTTTGCTTTTGCCCTGGCTTGTTGGAGGTTTTTTGACCGTTGATGTACTATGAGTCTTCTCAATTGTATTAATATGCATTGTTGATGTGACTCTATTCCCCTGAGCCTTAAAGTGAGGTTGCTGAGGTCTTTTTCCTCCAGTTCGGGCAAGCTTCTCTATGGCTGGTGTTCAGCTGTGGTCTGTATTTTATGCCCAATTTTTGTTGTTGGTTGTTTTTTGGTTTTTTTGTTTTATTGTTTGTTTTTTGTTTATCATTTTTTCTGCCCAGTTTGGGGTTATATATATTGATAGTTTTTCGTTTATGCTGATGACATACTGCTATACATCCCATTCACTATCGAACAGCCCGATTTCTCCCCTATCATCAGATGCTTTGATGTAATTGCTGAATGGCTTCTCACACAAAACCTGAGGATCAACCACAGCAAGACTGATGTCCTCTTTGTCACAAGGAATCAGAAGTTCATCCCACCACCCTACCTGCAAGTTAATAACGCTGAACTCAAAACAAGAGATACAATTCGATACCTAGGCATCACCCTAGATCAGCGATTAGATATGACAACACACGTAAAGACCGTTACAAGATCAGTGTAGCACAAGATACGAACCCTATGCCACCTCCGCCCACTACTCGACTTTTTGGACTATTGGATGATATTTCAGGCCCTAGTGATCCCACACCTGCATGTCGCGAACACCATCCTTCATGGCCTTCCACAAGCAACCCTCAGCCCGCTTCGGCTGGCCATGAACTCAGCGGCTAGAGTTCTTACAGGTGTATCAAGATCGGAACATATAACTCCAGTAATGAAAGATCTACACTGGCTTCCACTACAAGCCCGAATTCAATACAAGGTACTAGTCATGACTTTCAAGGCACTGAAGAATCAGTCTCCCACACCAATCAGCAAACTGATTAACAACATCCCCGACAACAGAATCAGAAGACTTGCACGACTGAATATGTTGATAGTACCTGAGTTTACCACAAAGTGCACAAAGTCAACTACCAACAGAGCCTTCTTGATTTATGCTCCGATAGCCTGGAATGATCCGCCCACCGATATTCGATCCATATCGAGCATCACCATATTCAGAAAAGCATTAAAACACCCTCTGTTTCAAATTCACTATCCTGAAACCAGCCCTAAAAAACACAAGTCACATGCACCCTCCCCCCACTTTAACTATCCCGACGCCCTAACCCAGCATGAGAATGGTTAGTCGCCCCTCTCCCTATAGATGTATCCAGGGTTCTCACTTGATCTAGCTATGCTCACTCTGAAGGTCATAAGTATTAGTGTATATAGCTCTCTGTAAATATTGCTGTAAATAGTTTCCCCAGTTATCCCCCTCAAGATTGTCTCCCTGTTCTATGTAAGCACATTGTGATGTTAACACATTGTTGCACTGTTCAGTTCTAATGTAAACGGCGCTGATTTTAATAGCGCGGTATATAAGAAATAAAAATAAATAAACTTCAAACATGTTGCTATATTCTATTACTGATAGCTGTCTACTGGAAATGCATATGCATGAACTGACTATTACATTTAAAATTTAAACATTGCATTGTGCATTTCCAACCTAAAATAAGTTGTATGCAACTATTCAAAAATAAATTCTCTGTCACAGCTGGAGCCTGGGAATAACCAATCATCCTGTCTAGACAAGTGGGTTGTGTTTGCCTATCACCAGATTGGTGGAGACAAAAAACCCCCCAATGAAAAGACTAGGTTTCAATAACATCACTCCTATGATTGTGTTCACATCAGCCATGTGAGGTCACTTCAGTATTTATTTTGTCTCCAGCAGATGGTGAATGGATTTTCTCCTCTCTGAAGAAAATCTGAGGATCAAGAGGAAAAGATTGATTAAATGGTTGTGAACAACCACCTTGAGAAACAAATGTGACAAACTCGCTGAGTGCAACGTCTTAGTCTCCACTAGACTGCGGTCTTTTCAATAGCCATAGGAAGTTCAGCCCTAGATAAGAGCCTGTTGAACAGCCAGAAAACTGGAAGAATCTGGAAGGATGGCAGAATTCAGCAGCCTCGCACAACATCAATGCCCCTGCGCCCCCCCCCCCCCCCCCCCCCCCCACGCTGTCTCCTGAAGATTGCAGAAGACTCTGAGGGATTTGCCTGTCAACTACCTTAAATGCAGTGCTGCACAGCCAGCCAGTAACTCCATTTCAGGGGAGTAGAGCTGAGACCAGCATAGATCCTCTGCCTGCGGCTCTGAAAGGATGAGTACCAAGGCTTGACCTCATCATTGTCTTTGTTGGGGGCTCCTGGTTCATTCTTTCTGGGATGCAATTTTGGGTGGACTGCTGGTGACCGCTGGGCGTGGTGTGGGATTTCCTGCATGCATTAGTTGCATTTTTACCTATTGTGTGCCTGGTGGTTGTGCAGTTCTAACACGCATTCCGCCTTAGCAATTCCATGTGCTGCTTCCCTAGCACCTGTAACACACATTGCATAAAAGCACAGTTAACGCACACCTCCAGCCTTCACACGTGCTGTTGTGATATTTGTCTTACTTTATATCTTCTTCCAGGAAATGTTTGACCTGTGGCAAGCGAGGTGCCTCATCCACGGATTCTGGACTCTCCTCTTCTGGCATGGCAGCTTCTGAGTCATCCCTGGAAGGCCTGCTTTCCCCTCCCAGACAGGGGATGCAGTTGATCCAACTTTGCCTGCTTCAGGGCAGGAGGTGACTGGTGCTGTGGGTAAGGATATTCAGCCAGCCAAAGAATCCAACTGTGCTGCGAGCTGCTCACTGTCCCCTAGTGGGGACTGTCATGGCTGCGCCCCCTGGTGTTAAGGAGTTACGTCTGAGGAGACAGCTTCTGGACTCTGGATTGTCCTTCCTGGAATTCTTTCCCTTGTGCAGCATGCCTAATCCTGGCATGGAAATTCAGACCCTGCAGCCTCTGAATGCCTCCATGCGCCATCTTATGTGGGGCAAACTGAGAGTGGAAGCCCTGTTTGATTATCCTTGGCTAAGCATCCCTGGTGAGGGATGCGTCCTTGGAGAGAGCAGCTGGGAGCTGTCCAAGATTTTGACTGAGACTCTGATTTAGATGGCTCGGTACTGGTCTTTGATATGAATGAAGATGTACTCTCACCTTCAGAAGATTATGCAGAGGCCACAGTGATCTGCCTATCCCAGAAGGAGGAGCTGGTAGCATTGATTACCAGGGTCTCATCCTCCTCGATCTTGGTGGATGCTTCTGGCCCTTCAAGGGGTGTGGAAATCCACTACTGTCTCCCCGTTCCCAGGTGTGACCAAGGATTTGATCCAGACAGAGTGGGACTCTCCTGACTCCTATCTAAGGGGCTAACAGTATGTAAAAAAGATCTACTCTCTCCCAGAGAAGTGCATTGAGTTGTTTGGCATTCCAAGAGTGGATACATAGGTCAAGCAGTTACCAGATTGACCACCATTCCTATTTATTTATTTAACAAGTTTTTTATACCGCCTTTTCCTTCAATCAAAGCGGTCACAAGAAATACAAGGTATAAACAAGGGAAACATAAACAGTATAGACATGACAACATGGAAAGTGGATCAGCCTTAAAGGAATTTCTGGACCATGAGGTGGATTATTTGTTGTTGTGGAGCCAATTCACTGTAGTGGCTATTATCCTGCAGCTGGCAGTATGTACTAGCTTGACATCTTGAGCCCTGCTCCAGTGAATTAAGTCTCTTCCACCGGATGATACTACCCCTCTTTTGAGTCTGCTATGGCCTTCTTTTATGATGCCATGTATGGCCTAGTACGTTTGGTAGCCAGGGATGGTGCCCTGACAATGGTGTCATAATGTTGGATTTGGTTCAGGTACTGGACAGCGAACATATCTTCCAAAGCCTGATTGACCCAACTGACTTTTAATGAGAAGCTTTTGGTTTGGAGCTAATTTGGAGAAGCTGGTAAAGGACCTGGGCAAGGCAAAATCTTACTGCCCTCCGGAGGACAGGTCCAAGGGACCTATGAAACGGGCTGGTCAGCCTCTGCCTGTTCACTGAAGATGTGTTGGCTGGATTCCTGGGGGTCTTGGGACTCTTAGCATTACTGACCTGGAAAACCTTTCTTCCCTTCTGCTTCCTGACTGAGCTTATTCTCAATCCTTTTGTGGAGTGTGTGGGCTCAGTGACTCGGCCCCTTCCAGAGGAGGATTCTCCCAGGCTGTGTAATGAAGATTTGGAGACCCATTTCTAGGTTACTCCAGTTGGAGGCAGCCTTTCTCTGGGTGCTAGACACCATTCAATTCGGCTATGTCTTGGAGTATAAAGAGCCAATTCCAGATGTCTTTGTCATTTTTATTTATTTATTTATTTATTTATTTATTTACATTCTCTTATATACCGCGCTATTCTGCATCAGTGTGGTTTACATTGAACAAACTGAAATGGGTCTGCAAGCAAAAGTACCGCTGGGCAGACCACCTTAGTCAAGTTACTAAACCTAAAGGCAGTGGTGCCTGTCCCATCGACTGAGCAGGACGCAAGGGCAGATACTCTATTTCATGGTGCCTTAAAGGACTGTTCCTTCTGGTCCATTGTAGACCTCAAGGGGGTCAATGAGCACTTGTGCATTTTGTGCTTCTGGATGGAAACCTTGCACTCTGAGTCAAGCAGTGCACTGAGGGGAGTTCTTGGCTTCTCTGGATCTGTCTGAGGTATATTTCCATATCCTGATCCGGGCAGATCAGCAGAAGTATTCGCATTTAGCTGTGTTTGGCTCTTATTTTCAGTTCACTGCCCCCCACCGCCACCTTTTTAGGCTATCTTCTGCCCTAATGACATTTTTTCAGGTCATGGTTGTAGCAGCTATGGTGCTATGACGCCAAGGGATCTTTGGCCATCCATATCTGGATGACTGGCTCATCTGGGCCCATTCCATTTCAGAAGAGTCTCTGATCACCCAGCTAAGGCTTTCCAAAAAGGATACCACTCATGATGCCACCATTTGGGGAAAGAGCCAGTTATTGCCTTCCCAGTCCCTGGAGTTTCTCTTCTAGCAGAAAGACTGGCCACTCGAGTAGCAAAACATTCTCCCAGAAAGTCAAGACCGTTACAGTATATTGTCTGGGGCTGCTTTGTGTGCAGCAGGCTCCCAGAGTATAGGATTTATCTTCAGCTGCTTGGATTCATGGTGGTGACCATAAAGATGGTGCCATGGGCATGTGTTCCAGTGGTCCTTGCTGGCTCGGTGGTCCCTGAGTTTGAGCACAGACTCCTGCTCCCATTGAGGGCGAGGGCCAGTGACCCTGTTATCTAAAGAAGAGTGTGCTGCTGGATGACTTTTCTTTTTTTTCCTGGACCCTCCTGACAACAGATGCCAGTCTCTCTGCCTGGGGAGCCCATTGCCAAGACTGTACAGCCCAGATCCATTGGAACCACAGGGAAGTGATGTGGTTCATCAACCGCCTCGAGTCAAGGGCCATCAGGTTGACTGTTCTGGTAGAAGGCTGGACGGTCTGTGTTTTTCAGGTAACGCCACAGTGATGGCTTATGTCAATCAGCAAGGCAGCATGTAAAGTGCTGGAGTAGCTCTAGAGATGGCTCTCCTGTTTTGCCTGGGTGGAGAAGAACCTCCTAGCCTTGTCTGCTGAGCACATTTCTGTGGTGAACAGTGTGGAAGCAGACTTCTCAACCAGCATTCTGAATCCTGGAGAGTAGGAGTTGAATCAAGAGGTATTTTAGTTGATTCTGTGCCTCTTCGGTCACCCTGAAATTGATCTGATGGTGACCTACGTGAATGCCAAAGTTTGCTGCTGCTTCATTCACTGCACAGAGATGAGGTCTGACACAATGACCCAGCCTTGGCCAAATCAGCACCTGCTGTATGTGTTTCCTCCATGGCCCCTGGTGGGTCATGTACTTCAGTGTATAGAACACCACCTGAACATGATTGTTCTAGTGGTGCCAGATTGGCAGAGGAGAGCATGGTTCAGAGACCTGATGTGACTCCTGTGGGTGCCTCCTCTTTGATTGCCTCAGTCTTAGGGCCTATTTAAGGCAGGGACTGATAATCTTGGAGGACCCATTTCCCTTCTCATTTAAGGCTTGGTTTTTGAAAGGAGACAGTGTGTAAGAGCTGCTCTCCTGCGATGGTCTCTGCTTTGATCTGAGCCTGGAGGTGGTCTATCAAGCTGGCATATGGACAGATCTGGTGCCTCTTTTAGTGATTTTTGTGCGGTGCTCAGCAGTTGGGCCCCCAAGGCAGCCAAGTTGCCATCTCTGTTGGCCTTTCTACAGGATGACCTGGAGAAGGGCCTTTCTCTCAGCTCTGTGACAGTTCAGGTGGCAGCTTTATCCTATTTCCAAGGTTGTTGGCTGGGGAGTTGTTAGCCTTGCACCTGGACATCTTTCACTTTCTCCAGGGGGTTCAGTGTCTGTGTCCTCCCATGGCGATCTGTGATCCCTTCCTGGGCTCTGTATTTGGTGCGGATGGTGGCCCCCTTTGAAGCATGCTAGCTTTAAAGGATTTGATGCTCAAGCCAGTCATTGTCTTACATTTTATATTTATAGAATTTCAACATCCAGCAAAGAATCATTAAGCCGGTCTTCTTGGTCATGTGTTTCACAGGGTACATTTTCCGAGCTGCATGCTCTGTCTTGCTGAGATCCTTATCTGTCTTTTTCAAAGGATGTAGTCTCCTTTCAACCTGTGCCTTCCTTCTTGCCTAAGGTGATTTCTGCCTTTCATGTGAACAAAATGGTCTGCCTACCCTCCTTCTCAAAGGAGCAGTGTTGGGGAAGGATAAGGACCTTCACTTGTGGATGTCTGGTGGGTGCTTCTCTGATACCTGGAGATCATGAATTCCTTCTGTTAGTCTGATCCTCTTTTTGTTCTCTGTTTACCCATGCAAGGGTGACGTGATTTTATTACAATAGTACGGCCCCCAAAAAAGATCACTAACACAGGCCCACCGTGTTTTCATCTTTGGTATTGTACTATTGTTTTATTTGCATTTGGATGTTTATTTTAAACGCGTTTCAATTCTGTTTAATGCAATATGGCTCATATTATTATAATATTATTTTATTATTTTTTTTTAGTCGGTAAAAACAATAGTTTTTACCGACTAAAATAATAATAGATTTTACCAACTAAAAAAATAATAATGTTTTAATGGGTGCCTCAGCTAAGTCATTTTGTGATTAGTTCTTTATCATTTTTTATAGTTAAGGGTTTCATTTGATACACGTAAAAATTGGTGTTCCTACTACATGGTGTGCAGTACACCTGTAATATAGGTTTCAATGACGTGTTCCCATTTTTGATGGGTTTAATATATTTCATGTTCATTCAGTCGGCGCAAGCTTTGAGGACATACAAGGTATCTTAGCTCCGGCTTGCTGAGCTAAGACAAGTTTTAGTGCAATCTTTTAACATTTTTCTTAACACTGTTCATAGGTAGGTGTTAATTTGACACGCACAACGTCTGGTATCCCTATTACACAGCGTGTATTATACATGCCATGATAGTCTCATTCAGAATAATGTCTTTAATAGTGGTATGGTAGGCTTCGGTTTAATTTTTTAGTCTTTTTATATTAACTTTCTTTTAATACCAAATTAACTATGTTATACATATCACCTCTACTAACGATTCCATTCTATGGATTACTTCACTTTATATTGGGGTCCATTAAGATTATCATTTAATTATTATATGGTATTACATTTTTTACACAATACCTCTTAGGCTGTTAATGTTCCAATTGTTGACATCGTGGTTGGCAAAATATTTTTCATGAGTCCTGGATTGGATCATCTAGAACATCCATCAAGACATCATATGAGTGGTTTATAAAACAGGCATGTATTTGTAATTAGTCCCTCTCTTTTTTATCTTTCTCTTAATTTCTTTTTAAACATAATTTTTAGTGTACATGCACAATGTCTTATTTTAGGTTTTTTTGATTACACAGGTACACTACCAAAAAACTGCCTCCAGTTTTGCAACTGATTCCTATAGATTTTGGGGTGCTGAATCCAGGAAAAATAGCCAAAATCTTCCATCATGTCACGTTTTCTTGCAAAATTAGATTTCTTACCCATATAAGGAATGTTCACATAATTTCTTTTTAGCCGACTGCAGTTTATTTTCTTGGCCCAAAATAGAGGTTGTAATGGTTAACTAACTAGAAACTCTCCCTCATGATATTTTAGAGTGTTTTGTATTCATTTTATACATTAACAGGACAATTGGGAGGCGGGGGGCTAAATCCAGTACTCGCGCTGGCGCATGTTCTTTCCTGTTCGCCTC
Source organism: Ichthyophis bannanicus (assembly GCA_033557465.1). Taxonomy (NCBI): domain Eukaryota; kingdom Metazoa; phylum Chordata; class Amphibia; order Gymnophiona; family Ichthyophiidae; genus Ichthyophis; species Ichthyophis bannanicus. The sequence goes on from CM066034.1 coordinate 211,597,636, forward strand.
GCCTCGTTCGCGCTCGCTCAAACACGGTGGTTGCGACATGAACGTTCCTGTCAAATTTCAGTTTCTTGCAAGTTCATTATTACCTTTTGTTTGCTCATTCGTAATCCAGCTTTATTCCGAAGTGGTTCACTACAGTTGTAGTTTGCAGTGCTGTGTATTTGTGATGGCTCACAGAGCCAGAGGTTGCGTCAATTCTCCGGACAGTTTTTGTTTTATTTGTGGGGAATATACCGTGAAAAAGCGGCAGAGGAACATTTCTGCATTTATTAAAAAAGTATATTTCGCCTATTTCGGTTTGAAGTTAGGTGATCAAGACAAACCGTGGGCTCCTCACAAAGTGTGCAAGACATGTGAGGAAGATCTACGCTTATGGATGAAAGGTAAAAAACAAGCATTTCGTTTCGGAATACCTATGATGTGGCGTGAACAAAGAGACCACAGCAGTGACTGCTATTTTTGCTCTTGCATTGTGAAGGGATACAACTTAAAAAATAAGAACGTAATAAGTTACCCCAACCTTCCCTCAGCAATTAGGCCTATGCCTCATAGCAACGAAGTACCTGTGCCTGAACCACCAAAATCTTTGGATCATATTTGTGTGGACGGTTCTGATCATGATGAGACTCATCAGATGGCTTTTCCCGATGAGTCCAGTACTTCCGAGTTTGAAACTGAACCAGATCCGAAACCTGAACTTTTCTCTCAAGCTGAATTGAATGATTTAGTCCGGGATTTAGGACTCCCAAAAGATGCTGCCCAACTGCTAGGTTCTCAGCTTAAACAGAAAAATCTATTGTCACCAGGAACAACTTTTTATTGGTACCGCAACCGCGAGACACAATTTTTGAAGTATTTCAGCAAAGAGGAAGATTTGGTATTTTGCAACGATATATACGGAGTGATGGAAAAGTTTAAACTCAAGTATGATGCGGCTGTTCATTGATTCGTCAAAAGACAGCATAAAAGGTGTTCTTCTTCATAATGGCAACACATTCGCTTCAGTTCCTATTGCTCACTCTGTTATTCTCCAAGAAAAATACGAGAATTTGGCCCTGATTCTTCAGAAGATTCGTTATGATGAGCATAAGTGGATGATTTGTGGAGACTTTAAAATTCTATCCATGCTATAAGGGCAGCAATCCGGTTTCACCAAATATCCCTGCTTCCTTTGCTTGTGGGATAGCCGGGCCCGCGACCTACACTGGGGGAAAAAAGACTGGCCAATTCGGGAGTATTTGAGACCCGGTGAGAAAAATGTTCTTCATGAGAGCTTGGTACCTCGTGATAAAATTCTATTACCACCTCTCCACATTAAGTTGGGTCTCATTAAGCAATTCATCAAGTCCCTTCCAAAAGATGGTGAGTGCTTTCGGTACCTTTGCTCAAAGTTCCCCCGACTTTCTGAAGCAAAGCTAAAGGAAGGAGTGTTTGTTGGCCCTGATATAAGGAAACTCATTTCAGATGGAGCATTCGCTGAAACGATGTCTGAGAAGGAAAAAGAAGCCTGGGATTCCTTCAAGGATGTTGTTCTCAAATTCTTGGGGAACAGGCGGGATGAGAACTATAAGGATATTGTTGCCAGGATGCTCAATGCCTTCAAAGAACAAGGCTGTAACATGAGCCTGAAAGTCCATTTCTTGCACTCCCATGTGAACTACTTTCCCGAAAACTTGGGGGCGTACAGTAAAGAACAAGGTGAAAGGTTTCACCAGGACATCAAGGACGCAGAGAGAAGGTACCAAGGAAGATGGAACACCACTATGATGGCTGATTTCTGCTGGTTGCTGCTGCAGGAAACCCCAGATGAAAAATACGCCAAGCAGCGCACCAAGAGAAGCATTCGGGGGAAGAAGAAACGGGCCCACCAGGAGATTGATTGACCCAAGAATGACTTTAAAATCTAAACTGTGTTGACAAATATCGTGTTTTTACTAAACTTTGAAATAAAAATTTGCTAGTTATTACCACAGTGTCAGATCTCATTTATTAGAATTTTATTTTCACACCATCGGTGTTTGTCTTCATGTATTGCAATGGTGCGGTTTGCGTTTTCTATTCTTACATACATACCTGTACAACATTTTTTGCACATTTCTTTGCTTTGCTTTGTGTCTAACCTCGCTCTTATATGCTCAATGTTTGTGCACATGTATGTGGCTGTTTTAAGTGCAGACAATTTTGCTACCATCACAGTGTGTTTTGTTGACATTACTCTATTCTTATGTGCTGCCTTGTTACAATTTTCTTTATTCTTATTTGAATAACTACTAAACAATTAGTATAAAGAATTCATCCAAGAAACTTTTATCTCGATCGCACTCAATCTGAAACGTTCACCTCAAACTGCTAACCCAATGTAGCAAAAAATCTGTACGTGATGGAGCAAATTGGTTACCAGATTTGGATTCAGCGCACCAAAAAACGTAAAAATCAATCGAAACATTAGAGGCAGTTTAAAAAAAATTTTTTTTAGTGTACCTGTGTTATTTATTATTTTATAATGTCCTTTCATATAGTGATCCCTTTTTCTTTAGTTTTGGACATCTTCGCTAATCTGTTGTCACACTCCAGTAGTTCATTAATTTATCTACATAATATTTTAGTTGTTCATTTTTTATGTATTGCTATCCATTTCTTAATATTTTGCTATTAATTATTTATTGGTTATTACATACGTATATGCATTTTATTTATGAATTTCCATATTGTTTCATTTAGTATTCATTTATATACATGTTTTTATTCTCATAATTTCACCTGCTGTTCCGATTTGTGTCTTAAGGGTATAATTTTAAGTAATTCACATATTATTATTTTTATTTTTAATTGTCAACATGTGTTCATGGTTTTATTCATTATTATTTATTCACTTTGAGTGCACTAATGATTGTTCTTAGTCCTTTTATGATTATTTATATTATGATTATGTGTTTTATGTTTTGTTTTTAATATTTGTATGTTTAGCCAATAAGCCCCTGAAGAAGGTGTTGCGAAACACGGCCTGTGTCGGGCCTGGCTGGTTTTCATTTGAATAAACAGTTCCTTCCATACAATCCACGGTTCTGGTTGGTTTTTATCTCTTGTATAACCGCCAGAACTTCAAGAGACTATACACTCAGCTAAGGCTTTCAAACTTTATCATTGCCTGTCTTTTGATAAACTTTACCTGTTGCATATAGGTTTTTAGGGATCTTCAGCCTGCCTATGTTCCTTGCATAGCCTTTAAATCAGATTTCTGATTGTGCCCTCAGTTCATAGAAGGCCTACTGGCCAGGGACACTTGTAATATATAGCTACTTAGAACTGAAATATACATAGCTTTTAGACTTGCAGCTAGACCTGGTCTTCTACTTAGGTCTCCTACTTAATTTTGCAAGCAACGGTATAATTTTAAGATTACGGGGACCTTTGCTTAGTAGGCTGATACATAGCAGTAAGATTTCAGTTTGAATGTTTTAGTTTCCTTTGTCTTGCAAGCCTGCCTTACAGGGAGGAGTGGCCTAGTGGTTAGGACACAGTACCTTAGGCCGGGGGGCTCAAGTCCCACCTGGGGACAGCAATCTCAGGCTGGAAGGACTGGGGTTTCTAGTCCTATAGGCACTCCTTGTGGCCTTGGGCAAGCCATTTAACCTTCCATTGCCTCAGGTACACATAGATTGTGAGCCCTTTGGGGACAGGAAATGTATCCAGTACCTGTTTGTAGTGATTACATAATAATGTAAACAGCTTTGATTGAAGGATAAGGTGGTATAGAAAACTGGTTAAATAAATTAAAACTGCTCTACCACTGACCAAATACCTGAACCAGTCTGCTTATCAGAACGTCAAGAGACTACACACTCAGCCAAGGCTTTCAAACGTTATCATTGCTAGTCTTTTGATATACTTTACCTGTTGCATATATGTGTATATGCATAGCCTTCAAATAAAATATCTGAGTGTGCCCTCAGTTCATAGAAGGCCTTCACCCTCTCACCCTGCCCACCCCTGGGTTGCATTGCCTATATAGTCATCATCTACATTGACTTCTGTCCTTTAAGTAGGTGTTACACCCGCATTTTCTTCTTTTAGGACAGCTGACTCAGAATGTCATGTATTCAATACAATAACTGTGGTGCTTTCATTCAAAGAAGAATCATTTGGATCTTAAGAGCTTGCCCTATATGCCTCAAGTGAGCTGCTATACATAAAGAATTGACTCTACTAATAGAATAATTAGCTGCAATTAAACACACTTCCTCTAGGTTACAAACTGAACAAAATCTACCAATGCTTCCACAAAGAATCAAACAGCCCAGGAACAAATAGATCACAGTGGGCTCTGGTAAGTTGTGACCTGTAACGCAGAGACACTCTACACATCAAGTGATATCCCTGCATAATGCCTTCTCTGCCTTGGTGAGAGTGCCAAATCGATGGAAACTGAAGTGCTCTTAAATGATAGACTTAATGCCAAATCTACTGATAATGTACCAAATAGTTTTCTGTGTTGTGATTTTTTTTTCTTCCTACTACTCATTGGAGATTCCATCATCAGAGACACCAACTTGGGAACACAGCTCGAAGGAGAGAGAATGGTCAAATGCCTCCCAGGCTCTTCAGCCAGCAGGAATACAAACCCAATTGTTGGTATAGTTAGTGCAGAAAGTGAGCACTCCAAAACTGATATTGTCATCCACTTGAGTACAAATGACCTGGCTAGGAAAAGTGCCTCTGCAGTTCAAAGGGACTTCCAGACTCTGGGAGAGAAACTCAAGCCCATTGCTAACACTATAGCATTCTCAGAAGTTCTACCTGTTCATGGTAAGGGGCAGAAAGGATGCATCGCATAAACAACTTTAATACATGGCTCCAAACCTGGTGCAAACAAGGATTTAGATATATAGGCGACTGGGGAAACATGGATCAACAAGAGACTATACTGTACTGATAGACTACATCTCTCTGCCGCAGGGAAAAGGATCCTAAGTGAAAAATTCAGGCATTATGTGGACATACATTTAAATTAGGGAAAGGGAGTGACTGATGGAGAAGGACAAGTTGAGTACATCACTCCCAGCAAAAGAAAAGCAACATTGGAAACAGCCACAGACTTGAACAACACATCAGTGGCAAGCGGGAAGGAGAATGTAGAACAAAAGGCAGGTAAGCCATTCAACAAATGCTGGAAAGCAATGAGTACAAATGAAAGAAGCCTAGCTAACAAAGTTCCTGATCTGGAAGCCCTAATGGTGGAAATGGACTTGGTCATTGTGGCCATTTCAGAAACATGGTTTAATGACTTGCATGAATGGGATATAGCCATAGCTGGCTATAATCTATTTAGAAGGGATAGAGAGGGTAGAAAAGGAGGTGGTGTAGCCCGGTATGTCAAAAGCAATATTAAAGCTGCTGAAATGCATGAGATGTGGGGAAAAGAAGAAGCGCTCTGGATTGTGTTGGAAAGAGGAGATGCTATTGTCATCCATACTGGTGTGGTCAACAGGCCTCCAACTCAAACTGAAGAAATGGATAGCAAATTGATTGTTGATACTGCAAAGATAGCCATGAAGCGGGAAGTGATCATATTGGGTGACTTTAATCTACCTGATGTGGATTGGAGTGTCCCTTCTCTAGGAACAAGCAGGAAGGCAGTCCTCACTGATGGGTGACGTCGGCACCGACTGAGCTTGGGCGGAGCAATTCCCCAGCTTTCAAAGAAAGCCTTTTGCTACCACGCATGCGTGGTCCTCTTCCCGCCCAAGGGTGCCATCTTGCTCAGTCTCCCTTTTTCCACAGAGCCCTTCGGACGCACATCCTCGCCCCTCGGAAAAAGTTTGAATTTTCTCGCCTTAACAAGCTCTTATTTCTTTTTTCCGGTTGCACCGGCTCTCTACCCGTCCTCCCTTGTTCCCTTTTGGAGCTTACGGGGATACCTTTTCTACAAATTTTTCTTCCCAACCACTGGCCGCATGGGTCTTTGACCTTGCAGGGGCCATTTTTGCCCCCATGGCCACACCGGGTTTAAAAAATGCGATAGATGCTCTAGGTACATGTTGCTTACTCATGACTATTGTCTACGGTATCTGGGAGCTGACCATGACCCAGAGCCCTGTTCGCTCTGCAAGAAAATGTCCTCTAAGGCCCTGCTCAGCCATAAGCAGAAGTCCGAAGACATTTTTCGAAAGGCAGCCTCTGAGTCTCCGGCGGTGCCCTCAGTCGTCTCCCCTCTGGTGGGTTCTCCCACTGCGGCACCATGTTCCAGATGACACTCAGATCAGGGGTCCCCCAAGGTGGAACGACGCAAAAAGAAGGCCTCAAAGTCACTGTCTGGGGCCCCCAACAAGCGCGAGTGCTCCCGCACCCTGTCGCATAGCCCCCTTGCAGAGAAACGGAGGTCTCCGGCAAAGGTGCCCAGTCTCCTGAGGGCCATCCCGATGAGGACCCCCTCTTCTCCTTGACACCCGACCAGGTGACGGCATCCCAGGGCCCCATGCCCGCGTTGGAATCCCATATGCTGGCGCTGGAATGCAGTGTTTCTGCGTTCATTGCTTCCCAGCAGGCGCTCATGGCCAGCTTCGCTCGACGTCTGTCTCGCTCGCTCTCCCATTCTTCAGGCACGAGATCGTCCGGGGACCTCCGCTCCAGGTCGCCGACCATCGGACAGGACGAATTGCCCGACTCGGATCCCTCGACCGATTTCTCAGATTGGGAATCTGATGGGGGCACATCCCCGGAGACCCACACCCACCAGGATCTTCCATCGGACCCCTCACTGCCTGGTCTCCAGCGGTGTTTGCCACCTGAGGACACCTTTTTGCCGCCTGAGGACAACTTTCATGATATAGCTCAGGCCCTCAACCTGGTCACCCAGGCTGAGGAGGAACCTCATGTTGAAGAACCTGATATTCTTCAGTACAAGGCCCCGCCCATGGAATCCCTCACCGTCCCTGTGTCACCAAAACTCTCCCGGTTATTGCTCCGCATGTGGGAGGCCCCGGCCTCGGTCCCCCTTTGTGAGCAAGCATCTTAACACAATGTACAAGGTGCAGCGAGGGCCAGGCTTCCAAAAGACTCAGCTTCCACACACTTCGATGGTGGTGGAATCGGCCATGAGGAAGCAGAAAAGTCAGAAGTCCCATTAATCGATTCTGCCGGGCCGAGAATCGAGAGCCCTTGATGCCCTGGGCCGCAAGGCCTATCAAGGTTCCATGCTTTCTTGTCGCATCCAGGCATACCAACTACAGTATATATTGGTATTTTTGTCTGCGACTTGGCAAAAGAACTGGGAGGTTTCTCCGTGGGCCTCGAGGGTGAGTGGAGGAGTGGCCTAGTGGTTGGGGCAAGGTACTTCAGGCCGGAAGGTCAGGGGTTCAAATCCCACTAGAGGACAGCAACCTTGGGCCGGAAGGACTGGGGTTTCTAGTCCCACAGGTGCTCCTTGTGGTCTTGGGCAAGCCACTTAACCCTCCATAGCCCGTGTTCCCTGTAAAAATAGTTATCTCCAAGTTATAATGCCCTGTTCAATGTGATTTCAGCTGATGCAGAATAGCGCGGTATATAAGAGAATATAAATAAAAATAAAATAAATAGGTTCCGCACCCTGTTGAAATCAGTGGCCAATTGCTCTAAGTATATCTCTTGAGCCTCCTATGATGGCTGCGAGACATCGGCTTGGGTGGCAGCCGTGGGCATCGTAGCCTGCTTCCAGGCTTGGCTCCAGTCTTCGGATTTGGAGCAGTGGGTGCAGGAGAAGCTCCTGGATGTACCCTACCTCGGTAAACAACTTTTTGGTAAGCCAATGGAGGAGAAGACGGCGGAGATCAAAACGGAGTATGTCACGAGGAACCGTTTCTCCCGCAAGATCTCTTCCCTGCCTCGGAACAAGCAGCCCACCAAGAAGCCCTTCTTCCCCAGGAAAGGCCTCCAGTATCGTGGCTACCCGCCGTACCTGGCTACTCCCATGCCGACCATTTCTGCGCAGGGAAAACCAGGCCAAAGCCATCGTAAACCGAAGGGCCTGAAGGCCCAGACACTGGCCCCCCCTGCAGCCCTCTCAGGGGTTTTGACGACAGCAGCATAGTCCCTCGCCCTCCGGTAATCCAGCAGCCTGGGGGGGCTGCCTATCCTGCTTCGCCCCATCATGGGCGCTGATCATCTTGGACATCTGGGTCCTCCAGGTCATCCGGAAGGGCTATTGCCTTCACTTTTACAGGCTTCCACCCCCTTTCTCCCCGGCAGAGCCTCCTCGACTTCCCCTGTGCACAAGGTTTTGCTGCAGCGGGAATTGCACTCCCTCCTTGCCCAATGGGCAGTCAAGAAGGTCCCTCCCCACCTTCGAAGTTGGGGCTTTTATTCCCGGTACTTCCTCATCCCGAAAAAGATGGGGGGGCCCATCCTCTACCTCCACAGGCTAAACAAGTTCATGGTGTGGGAGAAATTCAAAATGTTATCTGGCGGGGCAACTGGCTATGCTCTTTGGATCTAAAGGATGCTTATGCCCATATCTTGATCACCCCCAACACAGGCAGTACCTGAATTTCAGGGTGCAGGGAGAGCACTTCCAGTACAGGGTGCTCCCCTTCGGTCTCACATCCACCCCTCGGGTCTTCACGCACTGCCTCATCGTGGCTGCTGCTCACTTTCGATGTCAGGGCGTTCCAGTGTTTCCTTACCTTGATGACTGGCTCATTACGGGCTCCTCCGTCGAGGAGGCCCGGCAGGCGATGTCGCACACTGTCCTCCTCTTGGAGAGCTTGGGGTTCTTGGTCAACTACCCAAACTCTCACCTTGAGCCGGCACAGGCTCTCGAGTTCATCGGGGCACGCCTTGATACTCGGCAGACCATGGCCTTCTTTCCGATGGATCGCTCCACCCACCTCCGGGCTCTGGCCACTTGCGTCTAAAGCACCCGGCGGGTCATCGCTTGGTCCATGCTATGTCTCTTGGGCCATATGGCCTCGACTGTGCATGTGGTTCCTCACTCCCACCTGCACATGCGGACGGCCCTGTGGTGTCTCAGCTCTCAATGGAGCCAATCCCTCGGACACCTCAGGGACTCTGTCAGGGTTCTTCCCGATCTCCATTTGTCCCTGAACTGCTGCCAGAACCCCCGCAACCTCCTGTGGGGCTCGCTCTTCCAGACCCCACAGCACGATGTGGTACTGACCACAGATGCCTACCTGCTAGGGTGGGGAGCCCATTGCGGCTCTCTCTGCACACAGGGACAGTGGTCGCCTGTGGAGACTCAACAGCAGATAAACCTGCTCGAGCTCCGGGCCATCCGATGGGCCCTGAGGGTCTTTAAAGATGTCCTCAGCGGGAAGTCGGTCCTGGTGCAGACCAACAACCAAGTAGTGATGTTTTACATTAACAAGGAGGGGGGCACGGGGTCTCACCCCCTGTGCAGGGAAGCAGTCCTCATCTACTCTTTTGCTGCCCACCAGAGGATGTCCCTCAAGGTGACATATCTCCCGGGTCGGGAGAACGGAATAGCGGACAGGCTCAGCAGAATCCTTCACCCCCACGAGTGGTGCCTGGATCCCAGAGTGGCAGTCTGGCTGCTCCTGGGCTGGGGAACTTTGGCGATGGACCTCTTCGCCAGCCCCCCAGAACACTCAGCTTCCTCGCTTCTGCGGCCCAGTACCGCACCCCGGCAGAGAGGGCCCTGATGCATTTCTCCTGGACTGGTCCTCTAGCCTCCTATATGTATTCCCTCCCTGCCCCCTCATTGTGAGGACTCTGTTCAGAGCTTAACGGGACAGAGCATCGCTAATTCTCGTAGCCCCCTCAGCCTTGGTTCCCAATCCTGTTCCGACTGTGGTCAGAGCATCCGATTCCCCTAAGCTCTGCCAGGGACTCGCTCATGCAGGAGGAGGGTTGGGTACTGCACCCAAACCTACCCTCCCTATCCCTCACGGCCTGGCGGCTGAACGGGTCTCTCTAACCTCTCTGGCCCTTCCGGAAGAGGTCGAGGAAATCCTCCTTGCCTCAAGGAAGGATTCCACCAGGTGAGCTTATGCCTTTAAGTGGAAACGCTTCTTCGTCTGGTGCTTGGAGCACCAAATCAATCCCTTCTCATGCCCTGTTCGGTGGGATCTCCAGTACCTTCTCCACCTCTCGAAGGGGGGGGGTGGGGGGGGGACTGAAGATGAACTCTGTTAGAGTTCATCTGAGCGCCATATCAGTTAATTATCTCCCTATCGAGGGAAAACCTCTCTCAGGGCAACCACTAGTATCCTGCTTCATCTGGGGCCTTCTGTTATCCAAGCTGCCCATCCGTTCCCCCCCTCCCCCCCCCCCAGCGGAATGGGACTTGAAAGTGGTGCTCACGCAGCTCACTCGTCCACCCTTCAAGCCGATGGCGATGTGTTCGCTCCAGCATTTGTACTAGAAAGTTGCCTTCCTGGTGGCACTGACCTCGGCTCGTCGAGTCAGTGAGCTTCAGGCACTCATGGCTGATGCCCCTTACACCAGGTTTTATCGGAACAGGGTGGTTCGCCGGATGCATCCTAAGTTCTTACCCAAGGTTGTGTTGGCCTTTCATCTCAACCAAGAGATAGTGCTCCCGACCTTCTTCCCGAGGCCGATCAGGTGTTGGTGACTCTTCACACCCTCGACTGCAAGCGAGCCTCGCATTCTACTTGCAACGTACCCAGACACATCGCAAGTCTGACTGGCTCTTCGTGACCTATGATTCCAATAGGCAGGGACAAGCAGTCACCAAGCGCACCCTCTCTGGGTGGCAGACTGCATCCCCTGGATCCTCGAGTCGCTGCACATGGGGTCCGAGCCAAAGCGGCCTCAGTGCGCTCCGTGCCCATGATGGACATCTGCCAGGCGGCAACCTGGTCTTCTACGAATACCTTCGCCGTCCACTACTGCCTGGAGAGGGAGTCCCACTGGGATAGCACCTTCAGCGAGGCTGTACTCTGTAATCTGTTCAGGGTGTAAGCAACTCCTGCCCTCCGACCCTTCTTCATGGCTACCGAGGGTTTTGCCTCCAAGACCTGAGGACTGTGGTTCCTTTGAGCTTCGGCTTCTGCTTCTGCTTATGGCCTCGTGAGACATTTTTTGGTTACAGGTTTGGTAGCCTGTAGCTAGGGAGTCCCATAAGTGAGGGCTGACTTCCTGCTTGTTCCTAGAGAAAGCATGGTTACTCACCTGTAACAGGTGTTCTCCAGGGACAGCAGGAATCGATCCTCACTACCCTCCCGCCTCCCCTGATGAGTTGCTGAATTTTTGTCCTTCCCTTGCCATCTGCTTGGTAGGGCTTGAGCTAAGGGACCTGACTGAGCAAGATGGCACCCTTGAGCGGGAAGAGAACCACGCATGTGTGGTAGCAATCCCAAAAGCCTTCTCGTCGGTGCTGACATCACCCATAAGTGAGGACTGATTTCAGCTGTCCCTGGAGAACACCTGTTACAGGTGAGTAAGTATGCTTTCTGCAAATCTAGAAGGAAGTAAAAAAAAAAAAAAAAGTGGATGCCTTCCAAGATGCATTACTTAAACAAATGGTGATGGAACAGACCAGGGAGAGCTCCATGCTGGATTTAGTGCTCACAAACACAGATAGCGTGTCAAATATCCAGGTGGGTGCCTATGTGAGCAGCAGCGATCATCACATGGTGTGGTTTGAGGTAAAAACCAAGGTGGAATCCAATCACAGCAAACTCAAAAGTCTTAGACTTCAAAAATGCTGACTTCAGTAAAATGGTCAAGTATCTGAAAGGAGGAGTTGGTAGAGTGGGAGGGGTTAAGGGAAATGAAATTACAATGGGCTAAACTAAAGAAAGCAATAAATGGTGCAACAGATACATATGTAAGGAAAGTAAATAAAAACAAGAGGAAAAGGAAATCTATTTGGTTCTCCAAAGAAGTGGTTGCACAAATATAGGCAAAAAACACAGCTTTCACAAAATTCAGAAGCTTGCAAACAGAGGAACACAGAAAAGAATACAAGATGAAACTAAAATTGAGCAATCGGCAAGGGAGAGAAGATCCCCCCCACCCCCCCACCGTGTCCTCTTCCGTCGCTGCTCCCTGCTCCTACTGGGGAGTCCTCTGATAAGGTGAGGGGATTAAATGTTTCTTTTGTTTTACCCCGGCCGGTTGTTTCAGGTGCGTCGAGTAGTGTTGCTGCGCTCTCGACATTATCTCCCGATATTGAGATTACACTGAAAGATGTCTGGGGAGCCTTGAAATCTATTGATAAGATTTCTAGTACTTTGGGTTCCTTGTCTATATTTTCTCAAGAGACTGTAGTTTCTTTACAGCAATTAGATGGTAAAACGGTTTTGCTTGATACTGCTGTTTCTAAATTGGAGAGCCAGAATGTGTCCATACACGCAGCTCAGGCTGCGATTATTAAAGACTCACTGGTTCTTCATAATAAAATTGAAGCGATGGAGAATTCAGCACGTTCCTGCAATCTTCGTTTCTTGAATTTTCCTAATTCTAATCTCCTTGCTCCAAAAATCTTATTAGACAAGTACCTTAAGGAAGTGCTTTTACTTACTGATTCAATAGAGGTTTCTCAGCTTTATTATATTTCTCCCAGCTCTAAGAGGGTTAATCCTATTGAGGGGGAGTTTGATGCAATTGAGCCTACTATTTCTAACCTAACTGCCTTCTTAGAGGACTCCCTGGATATAATCAATACTCGATCTACTTTGTTAGTGACTTTTTTGTCTAGGGATGTTAAACAACATGTACTTTGTGCGTTTTTCAAGCATAAGACTACTAAGTTTTGTGGTCATTTTGTTAATGTCTTTCCTGATGTTTCACGAAATACCCAGCTTAGGCGAAGGCTTTTTTTGGCCTTAAAGCCTCAGGTTTTGTCTCTGGGAGATGCCTCCTTTTTTCTTCGTTTTCAGTGTAAATGTATTGTTACTTTAAAGGGTGTCTCTTATGTTTTTACTGATGTTACTCATTTGAAAAGTTTTTTGATAGAGAAGCGGAGAGCGTTGGTAGAAGTTCAGGGCGTCCAGGGGTAATTTAGCCTCCTATCTATGGGCCATGTGTCTTATTTTCTATAATATTTAATTGTTTGGGGTTTTTTGTTAATGCTCGGCCAAGTTTCTTAATGTGGGCTATATCTGAGTTATTTTTCCTTTTGATGTTTGTACATCTAATGTGGTAGTTTGTTCTGGATTGACCTTGCTTGTATTGTTAAATGCGTTTTGGAAATCAATAAAAAAAAAAAAGATGAAACTAAAAGAGACAAAAAGAGAAATAAGGATAGCAAAATCAAAGGCAGAAGAAAATATGGCTAAAGATGTGAAGTGTGGCGATGAGACTTTTTTTCAGGTATATTCGGGAGAGGAGGAAAGTCAGAGGTAGAATTGCAGGACTCAAAAGTGCTGTGAACGGATTTGTGAAAAGTGACATTGAAAAAGCGACAATGCTAATTAAATACTTCTCTGTTTTCACTAGAGAAAATCTTGGAGAAGGACCACCTGTGATTAACAAATATATAAATGGGAATGGAGTAGATACCACACCCATTCACAAGATGATGTGTTAGAACAGCTTGCAAAACTGAAATTGGACAAGTCTATGGGACCAGATGGGATACACCCCATAATACTGAAAGAGCTCAGAGAAGTTCTTGCATGGTCTTTAAAGGAAGTTTTTAATAGATCCATGGAAACAGGAGAAATTCCACGGGATGTGGTACTTCTTCACAAAAGTGATAATAGGGAAGAAGTGATAAACTACAGGCCAGTAAGCCTTACCTCAGTGGCGGGAAAAGTAATGGAAGTGCTCCTGAAAGAGCAAATAGTGGACTTCCTCGAAACCAACAGGTTGCATGATCTGAGGCAACATGGTTTTATCAAAGGACGATCTTGCCAAACAAATCTGATTGAGTTCTTTGACTGGGTTACCAAAGAACTAGATCAAGGGCATGCGATGGATGTGATCTACCTGGATTTCAGCAAGGCCTTTGATACTGTTCCTCAAAGGAGGCTTATCAATAAACTCAACAGCTTGGAGATGGGTCCCAAGATGGTGAACTGGATCAGAAATTGGTTGATTGACAGACAACAGAGGGTGACTGTAAACAGAACTCACTCGGATGAAAGGAAGGTGATTAGCGGTGTGCCCCAGAGTTCGGTCTTGGGGCAGGTACTGTTCAATATATTTGTGAGTGATATTGCCGAAGGGCTGAATGGAAAAGTCTGTCTTTTTGCAGATGACACCAAAATTTGCAACAGAGTGGACTCCTATGAGAGAGTGGATAACATGAGGAAAGATATACAAAAGCTGGAAGAATAAATCTTAACTGCCAAGCATTAGACCAATGTGAAGAAATGCAGTGTAATGCACTTGGGAAGCAGAAATCCAAGAGAATTGTATGCGATAGGGGGCGAGAGATTGATGTGCACATACCAGGAGAAAGACCTCGGTGTGATTGTTTCTGATGATCTCAAGGTGGTGCAAAAGCCAGAAGGATGCTGGGTTGCATGTAGAGAGGAATTACCAGCAGAAAGGAAGAGGTACTAATGCTACTGTATAAGTTGCTGGTGAGGCCTCACTTGGAATATTGTGTTCAGTGTTGGAGACCATATCTTGCAAAGGATATAAAAAGGCTGGAAGTGGTTCAGAGGAAGGCGACCAAAATGATTTGGAGCCTGCGTCAGAAGACTTATGAGAAGAGACTTGAAGACCTAAATATGTACACTCTGAAGAAGAGGAGGGACAGGGGAGATATGATTCAGACCTTTAAATACTTAGAGTATTAATGGACAAACAAACCTCTTCCAAAGACAGGGAAGCTGTAAAACTAGAGGGCATAACATGAAGCTGCAAGGGGTAAACTGAAAGGCAATGTCAGGAAATACGTTTTCACTGAAAGGGTGGTGAATGCTTGGAATGCCCTCCCGATGGAAGTGGTGGGGGCAAACACAGTGACAGAATTCAAAATGGCATAGGACAGACACAGTGGATCCCTTTATAGCAACAAGATAAAATCAAAATAAGCATAACTATCTCTTATATCTGAACAAATAGGGGTGACCTACACTGAGCGGTGGGTACACCCCTAAATAAAGGCATGGGGAGAGGTGACCTGCACAGAGCGGCAAGTGCACCTACTCTTGCTGCCTTGAGACTAGATGGACCATACTGGTCTTTATCTGCCGTCATATACTATGTTACTATGTATGCCACTTCTGGAGAGTTTGTGTGCCCATTCTACCCTATCACAAGTGTCCTCGTGGGTGTAGCAGAGCTCGGAAGTCTCTGCAGACATTTGTCTGGTAGCAATGTGGGCATCATTTTTCACTTTTGTCAAGCATTGGATGTGCATGCATTGGTGAACATGGCCTTTGGCTCAAGGGTTTTGCAAGCTGCTTAGTCTTCCTGCCTAGCAGAGTTGTAGCTTTGGTACATCCCACTTGTCTGGACTGGTCTAGCAGGATCATGCGGAATGTGACATTTTACTTTCCAGTTAATGCCCTTTCCTTGAATTTTGCTAGACCAGTCCAGGGCCTGCCCTTGAAACTGTTTCTACTCTGTTCTTCTGCTGTGGAGTACTTGGCTCTGCAGGTTCATCTACCGATAGCTTTTTGCTTATGCTTTCCTGTACATAGTCCTCTACTCTTGATCCTAAGAACATAAGATATGCCATACTGGGTCAGACCAAGGTCCATCAAGCCCAGTATCTTGTTTCCAACAGTGGCCAATCTAGGTTACAAATACTTAACAGATTCCTTAAAAGACACAGGTTCCACAATGCTTGTATTGGGTCAAGCAGTGGATATCCCGGGTCCCCTTTAATAATGGTTTATGGATCTTTCCTCCAGGAACTTGTCCAAACCTTTTTTAAACCCAGCTACACTAACAGCTTTTATTACATCCTCTGGTAATAAATTCCAGAGTTTGATTACACGTGGAGTGAAAAAAATATTTTCTCTTATTAGCCTTAAATAGCTTATCCTGTAGCTTCATCACATGTCCCCCTATTCTTATTTTGATGGCATAAACAATCAATCTACATTTACCCATTCCATTCCATTCATTAATTTATAAACCTCTATCATAGCTCCCCTCAGCAGTCTCTTTTCCAGGTTGAAAAGCCCTAACCTTTTTAACCTCTCTTCATAGGGATGGCTCTTCTCTGTACCTTTTCTAATAACACTATATCATTTTTAAGATACGATGACCAGAATTGCACACAGTATTCAATGTGCGGTCGCACCATAGAAGGATATAGAGGCATTATAATATCCTTTGTTTTATTCTCCATTCCTTTCCTTATGATACCTAACATTCTATTTGCTTTCTTAGCTGCCACTGAACACTGGGCGGAGGGTTCAACATGTTATCCATGATGAAACCTAAATCTTTTTCCTGGGTGGTGGTTCCTAATGTGGAACCTTACATTGTGTAACCATAGTTTGGGTTGTTCTTTCCTAGATGCATAATTTTGCACTTGTCCACATTAAATTTCATCTGCTATTTGGATGCCCAGCCTTCCAATTTATCAAGATCCTCTTGCAATTTTTCACAATTCTCATGGGTTTTAACAACTTTGAATAATTTTGTCATCTGTAAATTTGATTACTTCACTCGTTATTCCCATTTCCAGGTCATTTATGAATATGTTAAAAAGCAGCGGACCCAGCACAGATCCCTGGGGTACTCTACTATTCACCTTTCTCCATTGGGAAGATTGGCTATTTAGCCCTACTCTCTGCTTTCTATCTTTTAACCAGTTCCTGATCCACAATAGTACACTGCCTCCTATCCCATGACTAGCTAGGGGACCTGACTGAGCAAGATGGCACCTTTGGACGGGAAGAGGACCATGCATGTGTGGCAGCAATCCCAAAGGCTTTCTTTGAAAGCTGAGGAATTGCTCTGCACGGGCTCCGTCGGTGCTGACGTCACCCAAAGTGAGGACTGATTCATGCTGTCCCTGGAGAACACCTGTTACAGGTGAGTAACTACGCTTCATAATGGTTTCTACCATTTTTCTTGGTACTGAAGTCAGGCTCACCAGTTCGTAGTTTCCCAGATCATCCCTGGAACCCTTTTTAAAAATTGGTGTTACATTGGCCATTCTCCAATCTTCAGGTATTACAGATGATTTTAATGATAGCTCACAGATTACTAATAGTAGGTCTGCAATCTCATATTTTAGTTCTTTCAACACCCTTGGATGTCTACCATGCAGTCCAGGTGATTTGCTACTCTTCAGTTTATCAAATAGTTGTAATAGATTTTCCTGGTTTGTCTATTTCTTTGAATTCTTCTGCGGCATCACCTTTAAATACCATTTCAATCATGGGTAACATCCCTACATCTTCCTCAGTAAAGACCGAAGCAACGAATTCATTCAGTCACTCTGCTATAGCCTTGTCCCCTCTTATTGCCCCTTTCTAGCTCTCTATCATCTAATGGTCCAACTGATTCACAGGTTTTTGCTACCAATGTATTTGAAAAAATCTTTATTATATGTTTTTTGCTTCCACAGCAAACTTCTTCTCAAATTCTCTTTGCCTGCCTTATCAGTGCCTTGCATCTAACTTGCCAGTGCTTGTTTCCATTCATTGTTGCCACGGTTGAGGTTGTGTGAGGCTTGCCATGTTTCTCCCATGTGCTTTGGGATGAATACTGAAGGGACCTCTGGTGGCTGACATGAATAGAGGCATGGTAGTGAAGTCATTGAAGCCTGGGCTTTTCATTGGTTCTCTGTCTCTACCAATCTGCTGGTTTGAACACAACCCACTTGTCTGGACTAGGCTAGCAAGACTTGAGGAAAGGACAGTAAACTGGTAAGTAAAAGATCTCCTTAAATTCTACACTCCCTTCCTTTTCCTCAGAGGCCCCTCGGTACTTGTCCTATGCTTTCCTGGATTCAGATAGAGATAAAAACTATCTCCTCCAGTGGGAGACACTTCCATGCACCCACCACTCTTCCTATAAAGAAATATTTCTTCAGATTACTCCATTTCAATCACTTTCTAATCCAGTCCACTAGTTTGAAATTCAACACTAAGCTGCTCAGCTTATTAATGACCTTCCGGTAGGGGACACTATCACAAGCCTTTTCTGACATTCAAGTAAACCAAATCAAGTAAAGGCATACTGATATCTGGATGAAGACTGTTCCTGCTTGTTCCCGGAGAAATACAGGAAGTCAGTCCTCTCATATGGGTGACGTCGGCACCAATGGAGCCCTCGCAGAAGCATCCCCCCAGCTTTCAAAGAAAGCCTTTGGGAGATGCCACCACTCATGCATCGTCCCCTTCCCGCCCAAAGGTGCCATCTTGCTCAGTCTCCTTTTTTCCATGGAGCTCTTCAGATGTTGTCTGGCTTGTCCCTGGAAAAAGTTGATTTTTCTCTCTCCGAGTTTCTCACACTGTTGTATTGCATCAGTATTTTTCCCGCCTATCGATCTCGGTGCCTCGGCGTCTGTTTCAGTTTATTTTTTGTAGTTTTTGCTCTTTTCTTTTTCTGGCATCTTCA
Organism: Ichthyophis bannanicus; assembly: GCA_033557465.1. Lineage (NCBI taxonomy): Eukaryota > Metazoa > Chordata > Amphibia > Gymnophiona > Ichthyophiidae > Ichthyophis > Ichthyophis bannanicus. Next base: position 211,616,089 of record CM066034.1, read on the forward strand.
TGTCTTTTTTCTCCCACTGGCAGCCTGGAGAGTCTTTGACCTTGCAAGGGTACTTTTTCCCCCCATGGCTACCAGTGGTTTTAAGAAGTGTGATCAGTGCTCTAAAAATCATGTCTTTGACCGACATACATGACTACTATCTTTTCTGCCTTGGGCCAGACCGCGACCCAGCAGCCTGCGATCTCTGCAAGAGGATGTCCAGCAAGGCCCTCAAGAGCCGCCAGCAGCAGCATGATAAGTTTTTTCCCCGAGTCCCTGATGCCTCTGAAGGCCAGGGCCTCGTCTGAGGCTCCAACATCTCGGGCGGAACCCTCCAAACCCAAGCCTCATTGTGGGCCCTCAGAAAGGGGGTCTCCCTCGAGGGAACCAGGAAGAAGAAGAAGCCCTCGATAGAGGTGTCCTTGGATGGTTCCAACTAGCCGGGGGCTCCCCGGTCCCGGTCCCACAGTCAAAGACATTCGTGCAAGGTGACTTAGAAGGTCCCCTGGAAGGATCCAAACGTGGACTGGCCTCAGTCCTCAGACACCATCCTCGTCGAGGATTCCCCTTCGGAGGAGCTGGCACTGGGCCCAGGTCCCTCGGTGCCTGCACCGAAGGCTGCGGAGCCTTCTGGTTTGGAGTCCAGAATGGCGGCTCTAAAGTGCAGTTTGTCTGCCTTCATGGACCAGCAGCAGGTGCTGTTGTCTGGCACGACCGGTTCATCTGCCCCGACCACCGGGCCCTCAAAGTCCTTCGGCCTCGAGTTGATCCTCTGCTGAGGGGCCCCGAGGCCTGCGGAGCAGCCCTCCTATGAGTCCTCGACAGATTACTCCGAGTGGGAGACATAGAACGAGGAGTCCCCCGATATCTGTCGTCACCGCGACGTCCCTTCTGACTCTCTCATCTCGGAGCATCAGCAGTGGTCTCCGCCCAAGGACATGGGCTTCCTGGATTTTGTCAAGGACATGTTTTAATGCCCTGGCTTTCCTGACCAAGTCGGAGGAGGACCCTTGGGCGGATGAGTTGGAACTCCTCCAGTACAAGGCCTCTCTGCCGGAATCGCTCATGGTGCCCATCCCTCCCATCCTGGAACGGCTGATGCTCCGAATGTCGGAGACACTTGCTTCAGTGCTGGTGGTGAACAAATGGCTCGACTCAAGTCCACCAGAGCCCTGGCTTCCTATAGTCACAGCTGCCGCATAACTCCATGGAGTCAGCCATGCGTTGGCTGAGAAGCCAACAGATGCACTCCTCGGTGCCCCCTGGCAGAGATGCCCGCATCTTGGATGCCCTCGACAGAAAGTGCTACCATGGCTCAATGCTCATCTGCTGCATTCAGACCTACCAACTGTACATGGGTATGTACCTGAAAGACCTGGTAAAGGAACTCTCCAGGTTCTCAGCTGGTCTCTCCCAGGAACTCTTGTAGCAGTTCAAGAACATGGCTAAGGCAGTCCATGAGTGCTCTAAGTTCAGGTCTCAAGCGGCCTATGACTGGTTCAAGTCAGCGGCCTGAGTAGCCACAGCGGGCATCGGTGCACACCGACAAGCTTGGCTAGAGTCATTCGACCTCAAGCAGTGGGTTCAGGACAAATTAGTTGATGTCCCCTGCCAAGGAGAGATCCTCTTTGGCAAACCCATGACCGACAAGGCTGCTGAGCTGGAGACAGAGTTCATGACGAGGACCAGGCTCTCTAAAAAGACTGCTGCCCCTCCCCAACAGAAGGGCTTGGGTAAAAAGTCCTTTTACCCGAGGAAGGGAGCTGCTTACCAAAACTACCCACCTTATCAGGCCTCCCTGGTTCCCCAACAGGGTTAGCAGGCCAAGGGACATGGGCATGGCCCATGTAAGCAGAAGGCTCCAAAACCCCAGGCCCTGGCCTAGCCAGGTGGGAGCTTTTGACTCCTTGAGCATAGCCTCTCTACCCCAAGGAGATCAGCAGCCCACAGGGGGACACCTGGTCCACTGTTCCCTCTAAGCTGTGCGCGCGCACACACCTCGCCGAGCAAGCGCACATACCTTACAACAGAGCGCACAAAAATTATGGTTCTGATTCTGATAGAAAACACAGACGTCTTAAAATTTAAAAGTTGTGATTGTAATTACTAGAAATTTTCTGCTTCATTTAGTAATCGTCTGTTTTCATTTAATTTGATTAAAATCAATGTGGTGTACATACTGTATTCTGACGTGTAGTCAAATTTTAAAGTATATAACGCCAAGTGTCGCTATGTGGCGCACAAAAATTTAACCTTCCTTCAAAAGCTGCACAGCTGATATTTTATGCGCACACAGCCTACAGAAAATTAGAGGGAACATTGACCTGGTCCTCTATGCCCAGAGATGGATGTCCATCATCACAGATTCCTGGGCACTTTGGGTGGTCAGGGAGGGTTACCTCCTTCATCTGACTTAGACAATTCCCCCTTATTTCCTGGGAGAGCCCCTCAGGTCTCCCCTCCACCGGGGCCGCCTTCTGAAGGAGTTGGCAGGTCTTCGAGGACAAAGCGGTGGAACTGCTGTCCCACCATCTCAGGGGCAAGGGGTTCTAGTCCAGGTACTTCCTCGGTCCAAAGAGGACAGGGGGCCTAAGGCTCATCCTCTACCTGCGCAACATCAAATTCCTGGTGAGGGAGAAGTTCAAGATGCTCTCCCTTGGAACATTGCTGCCATACCTCCAGCAGGGCAACTGGCTCGGCTCCTTAGACCTCAAGGATGCTTATCCCCACATCCTTATCCACCCCAACCACAGGCAGTACCTGAGGGCATTTTCAGTACAGGGTTCTCCCCTTTAGCCTAGCCTCTGCCCCAAGAGTTTTCACAAAATGCCTGACGGTTGTAGCCACCTTTTTCCGGCTCCAGGGGGTCTTCCTCTTTCCCTACCTGGACGACTGGCTCATAAAGGGAGACACGGCCTCAGAGGTGCAGCAGGCCACTGCACACACCATCCAGCTTCTTCAGCATTTGGGGTTTGTCATAAACTACCCCAAGTTTCACCTCCTTCCGACACAGTGTCTGCAGTTCATTGGGGCAAAGATTGACACTCTCCAGTTGAAGGCTTTTTTGCCCAGGGACTGAGCCAATAGTCTTGGAGCTCTGGCGGTGCGATCCCTCAGTGCCTTCTTGGCTTCTCCTGTGCCTCCTCAGGCACATGGCCTCCACGGTCCATGTCACCTCAGACGCTTGCCTCCACATGAGAGCGGTGCAGTGGTGTCTCCGGGACCAGTGGTCTCAGGCCACCGGCCGCCAATGGGACAGGGTTTCCGTGACCCGTCATTTGGCAGATTCTCTGGTCTGATGGCAGTCTCTCCAGCATCTTGAGGTGGGCATGCTTTTTCAGGCTCCCAGCCCCTCCAGGGTCCTCACCACGAACACCTCCCTGTTCAGCTGGAGAGCCTACTGCGGAGATCTTCGCACTCAGGGCAACTGGTTACTGGACGTGAGCACCCAGTAGATCAATCTCCTGGAGTTCTGAGCCATGCACCTAGCCCGAGGGTCTTCTATCATCACCTATGTCACCAGCCTGTTCTGGACCAGACGGATAACCAGGTGGTGATATTCTATGTGAACAAACAAGGGGGCACAGGGTCTCGTACCCTATGGCAGGAGGCTCTAGCCCTTTGGTCGTATGCAGTCCGACACGGTATTCTCCTGTGAGCAGTGTACCTGCCCGGTCAGGACAACCAGCTGCTGACAGGCTCAGCAGAGTTCTCCAGCCACACGAGTGGCAGCTGGACCCCAGGGTAGCCAGTCAGCCTTTCCGGCTCTGGGGAGAACCTGTGATGGACCTGTTCACCAGCCCAGCCAAATTTCAGTTGCCCCACTTCTGTTCCTGGCAGGCCCAACCTCCAGGGTGGCAGTGGATCCATTCCTGGTCTCATGGTCAGGAGGCCTCATATACGCCTTCCCTCCTACCCCGCTGATCACCAAGACCTTGTTCAGGACCCTCCGCAACAGAGCCTCTCTCATCCTGATAGCTCCTCGGTGGCCCAAGTAACCATGGTTCCCGCTGCTTCTATAGTTGACAGTGGCCACCCCATCCCCTTGGGGCCACCCTGGGACTCCTATCTCAGGAGGGGAGCTCTCTCTCCTGCACCCCAATCTGGGGTCCCTGTCGCTGACAGCATGGCTGCTAAGAGGGTGACTCTGGCCCCTCTCAACCTTCCGGTTGAAGTCGAGGACATCCTGCTGGCCTCTCGCAAGGCCCTCTACTAGGAAGGCTTATGCCCTCAAATGGTGCAGGTTCTCTGTTTGGTATGCCAGTCATGGGCCTGACTCTTTCTCCTGTCCGGTGGCTCTGGTGTTACAGTATCTTCTCCACCTATCTGTCTGGGCTCAAGTCTAACTCCATCCAGGTGGTCTGGTGTATGATAAGCCTCTCTCGCTCCAGCCGTTGGTGACCTATTTTCTTCGGGGCCTGCTCTTATCGAAGCCCCCTGTTCACTCTCTGGCAACCATATGGGACCTCAATGTGGTGCTCGAGCAGCTCACTTGCCTGCCCTTCGAACCTCTGGCTACCTGCTACCTCTTTTTCAAAGGTGGCTTTCCTGGTCACGCTTACCTCCGCTCACAGAGTTAGCGAGCTTCAGGCCTTGTGACGGAGGCACTCTATACCATGTTTTACAAGAACAGAATGGTGCTTCACACGCCCCCAAATTCCTGCCAAAGGTAGTGTCACCCTTCCATCTCAATCAGGAAGTGGTGCTCCCTACTTTCTTTCTAAGACCTCACTCCAGTTGGGTGGAGGTGGTCCTTCACGCCTTAGACTTTAAGAGGGCTTTGTCCTTCTATAGCCAACGCACTCAGGGCCACCACAAAGCTTCTCAGCTTTTCATCTCCTACGACCCCAATAGACTGGGGGCGGTGGTGACCAAGGGTACACTGTCCACATGGGTGGCTGGCTGTATCTCCCTCGCTTATGAGCAGGTAAGGCTCCTGCTGGAAGGCTGTATCATGGTGCACCGTGTCAGGATAATGGTGGTCTCCGGTGGCAAACTTGCACTCTGTCCCAATGGTGGACATCTGCCGGACTGCCACCTGGTCTTCAGTCCATACATTTGCAGCCCATTACTGCCTGGAAAGAGTCCCGATGGGACAGTGCTTTCGGTCAGGCTGTACTCCGTAACCTTTTCAGGATTTAGGCAACTCCTACCCTCCGACCCTTCGGTGTTCAGGCTACTGGAGTGCTGGTTTCATCGGACACAGGGGTCCTACTGTGGTCTGTGGGCACAGACTCAATTGTTGCTGCTTGCGGCTCTCCATGAGGGAGTCCTGTTTTTGCTATGGGTTTTTGGTAGCTTGTAGCTGGGGAGTCCCATATGTGAGGACTGACTTCCTGCTTGTTCCCAGAAAAAGCATAGTTACTCACCTGTAACGCGTTCTCCGGGGCCAGCAGGAATTGGTCCTCGCAACCCTCCCTCCTCCTCTTGGAGTTGCTCCTTTACCACTTTTATTTTTGCTGTCATCTGACTGAGAAAGATGGCACCCTTGCGTGGGAAGGGGACCACGCATGTGTGGTGGCATCTCTCAAAGACTATCTTTGAAAGCTGTGGGGATGCTTCAGAGAGGGTTCAGTCGTTGCTGATGTCACCCATATGTGAGGACTGATTTCTGCTGTTCCCGGAGAACACCTGTTACAGGTGAGTAACTATGCTAATTCTGCATTCATTTTGATCAGTGGTTTGTGTTGTGTGAGAGGCTTATAAAATTACCCTTATTAAAGGGGTTTCTCAATCTTTATGGAGGTAATTTTTATACCTCCCTCCCCTCCCCTTGCTTTCAGCTCTAGTAGAGTTCAGCTCATAGTTGAGACTATTTAATCCTGACTGTGTTCTCTAAAATATTATCACAGACATTATAGTCCAGACTGATTTGTCAGTTGTGGCCATACTTGTCAAAAGAATGTGATAGGTTATACAGGCAGTGGTAATGTTGACATGAGATTACTGTAGCTTAATTAAGGCCCAGCAGAGAAGCAAGTGGCTAGTAGTAGTAGTAAAATGCACTTTAGTCAGAGTACAGCTGTGAAAATAATTAGCCTATCAAATTACTTTGGTTGAGTTACCCCTTCACCAAAACATTAAATTGGTTGTCATTAGAGCATTGTGTTCAGTTTTTACACTATTAACAATCTTTCACAAAGTTTTCTGGGGACAGGCACTGTGTATTTGGGGAAAACGATGGGTAAAGGCTGGGCCACCTCTAAAAATGCAAGCAATGGTAGGTTGGTATTGGTATAAACTCATGTTGATAAGAGCGGCCCCTGGAGAATGGAATAAATTGCATGTACAACAAAGTGGAAAGAATTTTCTTTCTAGAAAGAAATGAATATTGGGTAGAAAGCCATGTTTTCAATGTGGAAGGTTACCGTACCTGCGATTTATAAGTGGTTGTTATAACTAATTCACAAAATCTTTCTGCTTATTTATCTTGATGATGATGATGATTATAGAGTTTAACCACTTTACTAACATAGCTGAACTGTGTAATTTTAAAAAAACCCAAAACCCTAAAAATTTCTATGTAACCCTCCTTGAATTCCATTGGGGAGGAAGAAGGGAGAGAGATGCCTTTTGTATGTTAAGTTAAATCTTACATAACAGAGGCTAGGGGACATGTAAACAAGGAGCAAGTCATAGTGAAACTCCCATGATTCCCCTCCTACCTCCATAAATGGAGGGCATTTAGGTTCTGCGCACCCAGATGCTGGAACGCCCTTTCACCTAGCATCTGGGCAATCCCTGACCTAACACAATTTAGGAAGGCTTTGAAGCACTACATCTTCCTCAAACACTACCCGGATGATTGCGCACCATTAACCGCTCCCCCTTCTAGTTCCAATGCACTATGAATACTCTGATTCGACTTGATGTGATGCTTATATGTAAATAGTTTCCCCGGTTTTACCCAAGTTTAAGCACCTGTTCTGTGTAAATGCGTAGCAGATTCCGGCACCGTATAAGCTTTCTGTTGTCATGTAAACCGTACTGATGTTGAATAGCGCGGTATAAAAGAGACTGTAAATAAATAAATGCCAAGACTTGGTGTTCCTGCCAAAACAAACAAACAACCACAAACACAGCGAATAACCCACTACCCGCATTAACCAACTGCACACAGGAAGAAGGTGTTGGTAAGGACCAAATATGAACTTGAAATATGCTTCCATTAGGACAGGTATAAAACCAGGAGTATGGGAAAAAAACTCCAGATGGGTTGAGGCCATTACCTCACTTACCCTTCCTCATCACCAAAGGACCCAACCCTACTCATCAGTCCTGCTTATCCTTAATGAATCTGAAACTTGGAGACCACCTGTTCGCAAACATAGCTCTACCTCCCTTAAATTTAGCAACCAAACTTCCCCTCAGATCTTCAACTACTGTGGATCAGGAACTGGTTAAAAGATAGAAAGCAGAGGGTTGGGCTAAATGGCCAATTTTCCCAATGGAGAAAGGTGAATAGTGGTGTACCCCAGGGATCTGTGCTGGGTCTGCTGATTTTTGACATATTCATAAATGACCTGGAAAGTGGAATAACGAGTGAGGTTATCAAATTTGCAGATGACACAAAACTATTTAAAGTTGTTAAAACCCAAGAGGATTGTGAAAAATTGCAAGAGGATCGTGATAAATTAGAAGACTGGGCATCAAAATAGCAGTTGAAATTTAATGTGGACAAGTGCAAAGTTATGCACCTAGGGAAGAACAACCCAAAACTATGGTTACACGATGCAAGGTTCCACATTAGGAACCACCACCCAGGAAAATGATTTAAGTGTCATTGTGGATAACATGTTAAAACCCTCGGCCCAGTGTGTAGTGGCGGCCAAGAGAGCAAAAAGAATGCTAGGTATCATACGGAAAGGAATGGAAAATAAAACAAAAGATATTATAATGCCTCTATATCGTTCCATGGTGAGACCGCACCTTGAATATTGTGTGCATTTCTGGTCACCGTATCTTAAAAAGGATATAGCGTTATTAGAAAAGGTTCAGAGAAGAGCCACCAAAATGGTAAAGGGGATGGAAGGATACTCCTAGGAAGAAAGGCTAAAAAGGTTAGGGCTCTTTAACCTGGAAAAGAGATGGCTGAGGGGAGATACGATAGAAGTCTATAAATTAATGAATGGAGTGGAACGGGTAAACGTAGATCGATTGTTTACGTTATCAGAATATAGAAAGACTAGGGGACATGCAATGAAGCTACAGGGTAAACTATTTAAGACTAATAAAAGAAAATATTTTTTCACTCAACGTGTAATGAAACTCTGGAATTTGTTACCGGAGGATGTAGTAAAGGCTGTTAGTGTAGCCAGGGGCGGCCCAAGGGGGGTGCGGGGCCATGTGCGGAGACTCGGTGCGGGGCCTCATTTGCATAAGAGGCCTTATTTGCATAAATATTTGCATAATGCTAACATACACTAACTTTTAGTAAACATGTCTCTTAATGAGTGTATGGATAAAGACAGACTAAAAGATTTCTACATTACTATAATCCAGTGCCAACCGCCAGGCACATTAGGAACTACTACAAACACTGCCCATTTAGAACCCATAGCAAACCCGCCATATCCAGACAGCACTACCAGGACTCACAAAGCACCATACCCTACCTATCAAAAGGCAACACTGCAAATATTAAACCAATACATTTCAGAGAACAACAATACATGACCTACTGGGGAAAGAGAACAAGTGGCAATGTCAAATAGGAATTACATAAACAGAATACCTCAGCTCAGTTACACATGCAGAACATAGACCATCACCAAACAAGGAATCACAATTTAAAAACAGGAAGGCAATAATTAAACTGGGAACCCCAAAAGCCAAACTTGGAATGTACAACAACACTGTAGAAATAAAACTATAAATTAATTTCCTCTTGTACCAAACAAAGCGCAGACGTTAATGATGCACATTTCCCAGAGCTTTCATATTCCAGTTAATAAATTCAAAATAAAACGATATCTTTCTACCTTTTGTGCATTTTTTTTCAGTTGCAATTGCTCCAGCCACTTTCTTCTGGTTTCTTCATGTTTTCTGCTAACTCTCCATCATCTGCTGTCCATTTGTCCTTTCTTCTCTCTTCTAGTTTTTTTTTTCCATTCTCTCTCTCTACATCTGCTTTAACATACTAATCTTTCTCCTTTTGCTCTTTCCTCATTCCTATTTCATCTACTCAAATTTTACCCCTCCATCCTCAATCCCCACTTACTCTCCCAATACCCGGCTAAATGTAGATTTTTTATCCCTCCCACACAAAATATTTTTCCCCTCTCCATTTTACTCTCCCAGCCCCATCCCATTCTAATCCTCCCCCAACATCAGCTCCCTTCTAGTTCCAGCCTCACCCAGCATCCATTCCCTTCTAGTCCCTGCATCAGCCCATTTCCAGTCCTAGCAACCCCCCAACCCAATACCAGTCCTAGCCCCCCCATCAACCCACTTCCAGTCCTAACCCCATCAACCCATTTCCAGTCAGCCTCCCATAGCCCACTGCCAGTCCTAACCCCCCCATCAGCCCACAGCCCATTATCAGTCCTAACCCCATCAGCCCACCTCAAGTCCTAACCCCTCCCCATCAGCCCATTTCCTGTCCTAGTCCCCCCATAGCCCATTATCAGTCCTAACCCCCCCATAGCCCATTACCAGACAGCCCCCATCAGCCAACAGCCCATTACCAGCCTTAACCCCCCCATAGCCCATTATCAGTTCTAACCCCCCCAACAGCCCACAGCCCATTACCAGTCCTAACCCCATCAGTCCACTTCAAGTCCTAACCCCTCCCCATCAGCCCATTTCCTGTCCTAGCCCCCCCATAGCCCATTATCAGTCCTAACCCCCCCCCATAGCCCATTACCAGTCCTAACCCCCCATCAGCCCACAGCCCATTGCCAGTACTAACCCCATCAGCCCACCTCCAGTGTTAACCCCCCCATCAGCCTATTTCCTGTCCTAGCCCCCCATAGCCCATTACCAGTCCTAACCCCCCCCAACAGCCCACAGCCCATTACCAGTCCTAACCCCATCAGCCCACCTCCAGTCTTAATCCCCCAAGCCCATTTCCAGTCCTAGCAACCCCCCCAACCCATTACCAGTCCTAGCCCCCCATAGCCCACTCCCAGTCCTAATCCCACCAGCCCATTTCCAGTCCTAATCCCCATCACCCAATTTTCAGTTTAAGCCCCCCCATACCCCATTACCAGTCCTAACCTCCCCATCAGCCCACTCCCAGTCCTAATCCCACCAGTCCATTTCCAGTCCTAACCCCCCATCAACCCACTTTCAGTCCTAATCCCATCAGCCCATATACAGACTTAGCTCCCCCATAGCCCATCACCACTCCTAACCCCCCCCCCCATAGCCCATCACCACTCCTACCCCCCCCAGCCCATCACCACTCCTAACCCCCCCAGCCCCCCCATAGCCCATCACCACTCCTAACCCCCCCATAGCCCATCGCCACTTCTAACCCCCCCCAGCCCATCACCACTTCTAACCCCCCCAGCCCCCCCATAGCCCATCACCACTTCTAACCCCCCAGCCCATCACCACTTCTAACCCCCCCAGCCCCCCCATAGCCCATCACCACTTCTAACCCCCCCAGCCCATGACCACTCCTAACCCCCCCATATCCCATCACCACTTATAACCCCACCATCCCATCACCACTTCTAACCCGCCATGCCCCCCCTTCTCCCATCACCACTCCTTACCCCCCCCAGAGCCCATCGCCACTTCTAACCCCCCCCCATAGCCCATCGCCACGTCGTACCCCCCCCCGCCCATCACCACTTCTAACCCCCCCCCAGCCCCCCCATAGCCCATCACCACTTCTAACCCCCCCAGCCCATCACCACTTCTAACCCCCCCAGCCCCCCCATAGCCCATCACCACTTCTAACCCCCCCATAGCCCAGCCCAGCCCAGCCCCCCCTGCCCATCACCACTCCTAACCCCCCCCCAGCCCATCACCACTCCTAAAAAACCCCCAGCCCATCACCACTCCTAATCCCCCAGCCCAGGGAAAATTTAAAAACAAAAACGCTGTCTTCTCCGGCTGCCGGGGCCGCCGCGGCAGAATCAAGTGTGCCGCGGGGCCCCCCCAGCCTAGCCGAGCCTGCCCTCCCCGCCCCGGTATCACCTCTCTCTCTCTCGTTGTAGGTTCAGCCACACGCGCCGGCTTTCAGAGCGCGAAAGGATTAGTTTCCCTTTCACGGCTCTGTTAAGCCCGCGGGGGCTGATGGGAACTTCCCATCAGCCCCCGCGGGCTTAACAGAGCCGCGAGGGAGAAACTCTCTCGCGCTCTGAAAGCCGGCGCGTGTGACAGAACCTACAACGAGAGAGAGAGGTGATACAGGGGAGGGGAGGGGAGGGGAGGGGAGGCTCTGCTAGGCAGGGGGGGCCCCGCGGCACACTCGATTCTGCCGCGGCGGCCCCGGCAGCCGGAGAAGACAGCTTTTTTTTTCTTTTAATTTTACTTTAAGGTTAAGAATGTTTTTTGCGCGGGGCCCCCTGAAACGCGGGGCCCAGTGCAAAAAACATTCTCGCTCAATGGACGGGCCGGCCCTGAGTGTAGCTGGGTTTAAAAAAGGTTTGGACAAGTTCCTGGAGGAAAGGTCCATAAACCATTATTAAGAAGGGACCCAGGATATCAATGCTTGACCCAGTACAAGCATTGCAGAACCTATGTCTTTTGGGGAAACTGCTAGGCACGTATGACCTAGATTGGCCACTGTTGGAAACAGGATACTGGGCTTGATGGACCTTGGTCTGACCCAGTATGGCATATCTTATGTTCTTGACGTGCAGCTAATCATGACCTCTTTGCCCCCCCCCCCCCCCAGCAACAGTGCACCTGAGGACTCCCTGCCACCCTCCCTGGATGGATCCATGGCTGACTCAGCGAAGGATGCAGGGGGATCCACCTGATTAAAACAATCAGAATGAGTGACTAAATTCATAATACCCATAGGGCTGTACTAATCTAAATTTTGGAGCTGCAATTATTTTATTTTACAAAACCAAAAGAAACCTTTATTATAATTTCATACCACCTTAGATAAAAATGCACGGTAGAAAAAGCTAATTTTTCCACTAATTCTTTTCTTTACATTCCACAGTTTATTTTTATAGTCAGCAATTATTAAATTCATTGAGAAAATATAAAATGAAAAACCTGAATATTGAACGGCCATCTTTAAACTGAATAAAATTTAGTTTGGCGGAGAAGGAAGAGGAGGTTGGGTCTAGTGGTGTTCTCCTAGTCCTTTGGTCTTCTGGTTCAACTGGGATCTGGCACCTAGATATGAATATTTTAGTCACCTGACTGAAGACTGAACACAGTTTAGAACAACTATCCACAGGGTCATCATGAATTGACACAGACTTAACTGCACTTAACAGCATACCCCTTCCCAATTACTGCAGTAACAGTTCTCAGCAAGAAGTAATGCACAAAGTTCCTTCTGGAAGCTTGTAATCATGAGCTTTAATAAGATGATAGGGTGTTGCATTGTGCATGGTCTCTGGGCTTAGCTTCCATCAGATCTCCAGCCCTAAACAGTTGGGAATGTAACACAAAATCTGATCCAATGAAAAACATACATAACCTCCCCCCCCCCCCTCCCCATATTAGCATGGCTCCAGGCCCACCACAGTATTTGCTTTTTGTCCTTAAAAGCTGTTTATATTCTTTATCAACATTTTGTATTTTGCACAGCCAACAGATGATAGCATTCCCCTAAAAACACACATAGCTTTCCAGACTGACTCTAAAGGACGAGCGTCCGCAAGCATGCAGCAGGTATTATTTCCTTGACTGACTGTCCTTCTTAAACGATGCTCTGGAATATTTTTTTCTACAATGGCCTATTGCAGAGATTCAAGGAACATGAATCAATATCTAAAAATGGATGACGTTAGAGTCCTTCCATTCTGCAGCTCCACAAGGCATATGCTGAAAGTTGGCAATATTCAGGCTCACTATTTACTTTTCTGTTTTGCCACAGAGTTTAAAAAAGAATAGAGCAGTTGCAAGGCTTTGACTTTGAAAATATACACATGTAATCACAATACATTCACTGAATGATTTAAGCTTTTATTAAGTTGTGAAAGTACAAAAGAACTAACATCTTTCACAGGAAGTATTTATACCATTTAAACATACCTTCATACATGAAGATCTTTAGCCTTGTCAGATTAGGATTTTATTTATTTACAGTTTCTTTTATACCGCGCTATTCGACATCAGTGCGGTTTACAGTGAACATAGAAACCACACGTCTCAATTAAATTGATCTGTGCTTACAACAGGTAAAATAAACTTGGATAAACATTTTGTCTAAAATAACTTTTAGCACTTCAAAAGTGACTAGCTGAACACATCTGAAATTTGATAAGGAATTCTGACGTATTCAATTCATATAATTTGTGGCATGCCAAACTGTACATTCTTCTTTTATCAACTCTTTTTGCACTTTGCTACACTAAAGTTCTCTCATTTTGCAAGCCTCCATCGCATTCCTATAGTGCAAAAGAGCATTTTTAAAAATGTTGTAAAGTCACTTTATTCTCTTAATGGCCGATATTCAAGGTTAGTTATGCCTTGCCGCTGGAGGACAAACGGATAACTCACTTATCTCTATATTTTAAGTTACTGTATGGATAAAATCTGACAGTTTGGTTTGCTAAAAGGCCACATTTTATCTGTAGAATAATGGGCCTGTTTTGGGCAGGAGCAAAGGCTGAGCTGCCAATTATCTGTTTCGCAGAAATATTCAGCTACTAAAATGGATAAAAGTTATCGTTTGAGGCTAGGGTTGCCAACTTTTTGAAAGGACAAACTCCCCACCCATGGCTACCCATGCTCTGCCCCTGCCCCACCCCCAACAAATAACTGCAGAGAGCAGAAGTGCAGGCTTTAGTGTTTGCAGGCTATATCAAGAGGGAGGAGGCAGTACAAGAGGTTGCTCTCTTCAGTACCCGTTCAGCCCACAGTCCTCTTTTCAGCTCCTCCAACACGCCTATTCTCCCCCATATGGTATTAAACCCAGACATATATTCTGCATCCACAGAACTTCCCCTGCCCCTTCTGCAATGATCTGTGCGGAGCAGAGCAGAGATAGCACACTTCCCCATAAAACTCAGAGTTGCCAAATTATCCATTTCCAGGAGTGACATCTTAAGCCAGTCCTGGATTACAGACAATCAATCTCATTTAGATGCATTACAGGACCTGCAGCACTGATTCCAATGGGTAAAATCAGGGACTACAAATACCATACTGCACTGTAATGCAAATTTATAACCTGAACTGGCAAAAAAAATCTCACTCCTAGTACAGGGTAACTTGGCAACTATGATCTCACCATATAAAACAAAAGTCTCAGTAGCAAGCTTATTTTATTTATTTATTTATAGTCTCTTCTATACTGCACTATTCAGCATCAGCGCGGTTTACAGTGAACAAAATTTACACATTTCCGATGGTACTTTGTGTTTACAGTTGAACAGGCAAAAATAACTTGGATAACAGGGGTAACTATTTACAAATTAAAACAGAATCATGAACATTTCTTGGTTTCAGCGTTATGGGTTTTGGGAGGTCTGTGAGGTGGTTGAAATAACTGCATTGGTTACTGGGTAATACAAGAGGAAGAGGTGGTGTTTCAAGGCTTTTCTGAATTGCATAGATCCGGGATTGCTCGGATGTCTTGAGGGAGGCTGTTCCAAACACCTTGGGGCACAGAACTTGAAAGCCCTGTCTGCTGTTGCTTTGGTGCAGTGTGAAATTGATTTTGGGACTACAAGTGTGTTGAGTGTTACTGACCGTCTGTCCCTATTTTGAGGTGTCATCTGGATCAGATCCATTAGTGACTCAGATGAGAGCCCTTTGATGGCCTTGAGTGTCAGTAGTAATGACTTGTAAGTGAGTCTACTTCGTATCGGGAGCCAATGGAGTTGTTTTAGGATGGGTGAGACATGGTCTTTCCTGGATGCTCCGTGTAGGACTCTTGTGAATTAACACAAGAAGGTCATTCAGGACCAAGAGTAAATCTATCATGCCAGCAATTCCAAAACTCGCAAAACAAGGACTCTAATTTGGAAATGGTAGCACTGTAAATAGTGCAGTGGGTTCTTTTTGTGTGATGCAGAGCTGGAGTGCCTGTGTTGTGCGAGTGTGTTCTGGTGCAGGGATGAGGTGTGTGTGTGTGTGGTGCAGAAGTGTGAGGTACTCGTGTGTATGTGTGTGGTTCGGTGTGTGTGCATGTGCACATGCATGTCTCTGTCGTGTGGAGGTGGAGTGCGAGCGTGTGGCATGGGAGTGGGGTGCTCTTATGTGTATTTAGGGAGGAGGGAATACACCAATGCTTCCTTTTTTCTGTCTGCCCATGGGGATCCCATCCTCTGCGGGCAGAAAAGAAGAAGATGGTTGTCATTCGCAGCGAAGACACTTTGTATTTCACCACAGGAGATCAGATCCCAGCGGGTAGAGAGAAGGCCTTTCTGCTCATAGGGATCCAATCTCCTGCAGGCAAATAGAAGGGGTCTTTGCTGTGGTAACAGCCATCCTCTTCTTTGCTGCCGACGAGGATGAGATCCCCACGGGCAGGCAAGGGATCATGGCCACTGGGGCATCACTTTTGGGGGTGCAATCCCCCCCCCCCGCCCCGCCCCGCCCCGCCCTCAAACTAAGCTAATGGGCGCAGCTTCAGCGTATGTTGCACAGCAACTCTCTCCCTTACCCCCATTCATGCTAGTGCTAGTGTGGCTGCTGTCAGGGCTCCTGAACCTGACTGTTTTTTGCTCTATAGGCGTTGGCAGTGGGAGGTCCCCCTGAGGATCACAGACTTAAAAAAAACAAAAACAAAACCAAACCACACCACGGATTCATGCAGCCTTCTGAATCCTGCGTGCATGAGGGTCCGTCCAATCTTGCCCCCCTCCGATGTCACACCAGAGGGGGCGAGACCACCAGGGCCCTCATACACAGGAATCTGAAGCCTGCACAACCCCACGCACAGTTATGTTGTTTTTTTTAAGTCCACGATCCTTTGAGGCCTGCCACTGCTGATGCTGACAGAGTTAAAAATGGCAGCGGCAGGGGGATGAAGCACTGATCATTTGGACTTTTGTTTGTTTTAGGCAGCATGAGGCAGCTGCTGGTGCAATTTGAGGAATTGTTTTTGCTACTCCCAGCAGTCACCTTGGCAGCCGGCACCCCACCCCACCCCACCCCACCCACACCCCCCCCCACCCCACCCTCCCACCCCACCCACACCCCCCCACCCCACCCTCACCCCCCCCCACCCCACCCTCCCACCCCACCCCCACCCCCCCACCCCACCCTCCCACCCCCCCCACACCCCCCCACCCCACCCACACCCCCCCCCACCCCACCCTCCCACCCCACCCCCACACCCTACCCCACCCCACCCACACCCCCCCCACACCCCCCCCCACCCCCCCCCCCCACCCCGCCCCCACCCCCACACCCCCCCCACCCCACACCCTGAGTTATTCACTTGCATTTAATCCGTTGGGAAGGGGAAAATAAATTCTTGTCATTGCCTGAATCCACTCGACTGCAACTCGTCTGTACTCAAAGGGTAAAGGGACTTACATTCCCAGAAGGCCTTGGAGAGTTAAAGCAAGCCCACACTCTCTGAGGCAGGAACACCACAGGCAGACCAAGTCTCAGCACCCTAGGCGTTGGGCTGGCCACCGTGAGGGTGACAGGTTGCGTAGTGTGTTCGGATTTTTTTTGCTTGGAATACAAAAAGGACATCCCAACTGAGGGAAAAGAACAGAAAAAGAGCTTCAGGATACAACAGAAAGTTTTGCCATAGCTGGAAAATACAAGGGGAGCGAGAAATCTGCTAAGCTGTTGGAGAGTTCGCTGGCAAATCGTGCCAGGAGGACCAGGACCCAAGAGGATAGACTCCTTTCTCAAAGTCTGAGTCTACACCGTGCGAAGGTAACGGGTAACTGGGTATGGGTGTAGAGGATACCAGTGAGAAAGGGAGTTTTATTCTGCAGAAAGATAGTGAGGATTTAAAAAGAAAATTTGGTGCCGCACTTGGTGGGCTTTTCTTTTGCTTTCTTTGCAGAAATCATAATCCTCAGAATGGATCCTCATGAGATGTTGCGCTGGATGTTCAGTCAATTTGAAAAGCAAATGGAACTGGCTCACTGCACACAGGAACAGACAGCTGCGGCTGTACAGGCCCAGCAGAAGCCTCTTGTAGAGCTGATGGAAGCTTTACTGACAAAGCAAAAGGCTGCTGAAGATGCCAATTCTTCATTTTCTATGGTGGTAGGACTGCAAGGCTGTGATGCCTTAACCTTTGGCCAGTTAAACACCAATGACAACTTTGGATGACTTTATAGAGGCCTTTGAAAGAGTGGCAGTAGCAGTTAAATGGCCACCTGAGCAATGGGCAGCGAGGTTTGCCATGTCCCTTACGGGAGAAGCTTTGGCTGCATACAAAACCATGCCCGCTGCTCTCGCGTCCACTTATGAGGAAGTTAAAAAAACTCCAATGTATTATAGGAGGATGTTTAGAGAGTCTAGGCTTAAGTCTAATGAGACGCCAAAGGCATTATATCAGAGGATTAAAGCCTTGGCCTAGAAATGGCTTGTTCCAGAGGGGAAAACCCTGGACTCTGTGATAGACACAGTCATTCTGGAACAATTCCTGGAGGCAGTACCTCCTGAGGTAAAATCTTTCATAATCCTACAAAGTTGCCAGACTACTCTACTGCAGAGGCAGCCGTCCTTACAGAGCGTTACTTTGAAGCGGAGTTGGCGGGCAGGCCAACAGGAGGCGCTCTGAAGCTGGCTGGAACAAGCAACTTTGCAAGATTTGAAAGAGGCATAGAAGCAAAGGTGTCTAATATAAATACTGTTTTACCTGTGACAAAGAGAAAGTGTTATAAATGTGGAAAGATAGGACATTTCCAGAAGAATTGTACAGTGCGGACAGCACTAATGTCTAAAAAAGGGAAACCGGTGCAGGAAGGCTTCCGGTTGGACGTAGAAGTCCAAGGCATTGTGGCTAAGGCACTGCTTGACTCAGGTGCTGACCAGAGCATGGTCTCTGAAAAGCTCTGGCAGGCCGTGGAAGCGCACGGTGGGTCAGCACCGAGTCAAGCAGAGGGCCAAGTCGAGATACGTTGTGTGCATGGTACTTCATCCTATCATCCATTATGTAGGCTCTCTGTAAAAGGACTGGGGACCCAAGAACAGGTTTTGGTGGCCGTTGTCCCACGGCTTCCCTACGATATCGTGTTGGGGAGGGACTGGCCCCCATTCTGCAGAGGGGTGGAGAAGAGCTTAAGTGTAAAAACCAACCTGGTCTCCACTAGGTCCCAGGCAGGAACCTCCACAGTAAGGGACGAACCCCCAGAGGAAGGAGAGGAACCCCCTGAGGATAGGAGTGAGCCCTCAGAGTGAGGATGAATTGATAGAGGAGGAGGTATCAGAGGTGCTTCCAGTACATGATGACCTAGTCCAGCGATGGCGAACCTATGGCACGCGTGCCAGCTGTGGCACGCGAAGGCCTTGCAGCTGGCACGCGGGAAGGTCGCACATTAAAAAAAAAAAAAAAAGCTGCCCGCTGCCGCCGCGGCGGCATGGAGTGTCCCGCGGGGCTCCCTCTGCCCGGCGGGACTCTCCGGCGCTGCTCAGCCCCTCTCTGCCGGCTTGCAGAGACGCGAAGGGAGAGTCTCCCTCGCGTCTCTGTTAAGCCCGCAGGGGCTGATGGGAAATTTCCCATCTGCCCCTGCGGGCTTAAGAGAGACGCGAGGGAGGACTCTCTCCCTTCGCGTCTCTGCAAGCCGGCAGAGAGGGGCGGCGCCGCGCCGGGCGAGGCCCGCCGGGCCGAGGGAGCCCCGCGGGACACTCCCTGCCGCGGCGGCGGCAGCGGGCAGCTTTTTTTTTTTTTTTTATTGCCATGAGCCGAGGGAGGGGGGTTAAGACTGGCAATGGGCTAGGGAGGGAGAGAGGGGGGTTAAGACTGGCAATGGGCTAGGGAGGTAGGGAGGGAGGTTAAGACTGGCAATGGGCTAGGGAGGGAGGGAGGGGGGTTAAGACTGGCAATGGGCTAGGGAGGGAGGGAGGTTAAGACTGGCAATGGGCTAGGGAGGGAGGGGGGTTGAGACTGGCAATGGGCTAGGGAGGGAGGGAGGGAGGGGGTTGAGACTGGCAATGGGCTAGGGAGGGAGGGGGTTGAGACTGGCAATGGGCTAGGGAGGGAGGGAGGGGGTTGAGACTGGCAATGGGCTAGGGAGGGAGGGAGGGAGGTTAAGACTGGCAATGGGCTAGGGAGGGAGGGAGGGAGGTTAAGACTGGCAATGGGCTAGGGAGGGAGGGAGGTTAAGACTGGCAATGGGCTAGGGAGGGGTGTTGAGACTGGCAATGTGCTAGGGAGGGAGGGGGTTGAGACTGGCAATGGGCTAGGGAGGGAGGGGGGGGTTGAGACTGGCAATGGGCTAGGGAGGGGGGGTTAAGACTGGCAGTGGGCTGGGGAGGGGGGTTAAGACGCAGTGGGCTATGGGGGGGAGTTAAGACTAGCAATGGGCTGTGGGCTGATGAGGGCTGGCAATGGGCTATGAGCTGATGAGGGCTGTCTGGAAATGGGGTGATGGGGGGGTTAGGACTGGTAATGGGCTATGGGGGGGTTAAGACTGGTAGTGGGCTGATGGGGGGGGTTAGGACTGGTAATGGGCTATGGGGGGTTAAGACTGGTAGTGGGCTGATGGGGGTGTATGACTGATAATGGGTTATGGGGGGGGCTAGGACAGGAAATGGGCGGATGGGGAGGGGTTAGGACTTGAGGTGGGCTGATGTGGTTAGGACTGGTAATGGGCTGTGGGCTGATGGGGGTGGTTTAGGACTGGCAATGGGCTATGGGGGGCTGACTGGAAATGGGCTGAGGGGGGGTTAGGACTGGTAAAGGGTTATAGGGGGGGGCTTAAACTGAAAATGGGGTGATGGGGGTTAGGACTGGAAGTTGATTGACGGGGGGCTAGGACTGGTAATGGGTTGGGGTGTTGCTAGGACTGGAAATGGGCTGAGTGGAAGGGGAGGCTTGAACTGCAAATAGCTGATGGGGAGGGGGCTTGGAATGGAAATGGGCTGTGAGGGAAGGGAGCTAGGACTGAAAATGGGCTGATGGAACAGCTAGGATAGGACTGGAAATGGGCTGTTGGGGGGAGCTAAGATTGGAAATGGGCTGTGGCGGGGGCTTGAATTGAAATGGACTCATGGAGGGGCTAGAACTGGAAGTAGGCTCATGGGGGGGCTTGGACTGGAATTGGGCTGAGTGGAGGGGAGCTATGATTTGACATGGGCTGATGGGGCTAGGATTGAAAATGAGCTGATGAAGGGACTTGGACTGGAAATGGGCTGATGCAGGGACTAGAAGGGAATGGATGCTGGGTGAGACTGGAACTAGAAGGGAGCTGATGTTGGGGGAGGATTAGAATGGGATGGGGCTGGGAGAGTAAAATGGAGAGGGGAAAAATATTTTGTGTAGGAGGGATGAAAAATCTACAATTGGCCAGGTATTGGGAGAGTAATTGGGGATTGAGGATGGAGGGGTAAAATTTGTGTGGATGAAATAGGAATGAGGAAAGAGCAGAAGGAGAAAGATTAGTATGTTAAAGCAGATGTAGAGAGAGAGAGAGAATGGAAAAAAAACTAGAAGAGAGAAGAAAGGACAAATGGACAGCAGACGATGGAGAGTTAGCAGAAAACATGAAGAAACCAGAAGAAGGTGGCTGGACCAATTGCAACTGAAAAAAAAATGCACAAAAGGTAGAAAGATATCTCTTTATTTTGTCAGCTCTGGGAAATGTGCATCATTAACATCTGCGCTTTGTTTGGTACAAGAGGAAATTCCTATTTGACGTTGCCACTTGTTCTCTTTCCCCAGTATTCTCTGAAATGTATTGGTTTAATATTTGCAGTGTTGCCTTTTGATAGGTAGGGTATGGTGCTTTGTGAGTCCTGGTAATGCTGTCAGGATACGGCGGGTTTGCTATGGGTTCTAAATGGGCAGCGTTTGTAGTAGTTCCTAATGTGCCTGGCGGTTGGCACTGGATTATAGTAATGTAGAAATCTTTTAGTCTTTCTTTATCCATACACTCATTAAGAGACATGTTTACTAAAAGTTAGTGTATGGTAACATTATGCAAATATTTATGCAAATAAGACCACTTATGCAAATGACGTGCTGGCACTTTGAGGAAATTCTTTGGTTTTGTGCGGCAGTTTGGGCACTCGGGCTCAAAAAGGTTAGCCATCACTGACCTAGTCAATGCCCCTTCTAAAAAGGTCAGGAAAGGGAAAGCAGATAGGCGCCGGGAGAGACAACCTAGGACCCAAGGGAGGGCCGAACTGCAGGCCGGAGAGGGGTTGCCCTGGGTACCCGCTGATCTAGTCAGGAAATTCCCGTCCTTTCCTAACGAACAACGAGCTGACCCCACACTGAAACGAGCATTTGAATATGCCCAAACTGATAGAGAGACTCTTCCTAGGTTTTTCCTAGATAAAGAAGTGTTGTATAGGGAGTCCAATGAGCCACAAACAGGAGCTGTAAGGAAACAGTTAGTAGTACCCACTACATGTAAGGCAATATTGCTAAGGTTGGCCCACGATCACCCTGCAGGCAGCTATAAGGGGATCCAGGGGACGTTGGATCAAATCCTGTCCCGGTTTTATTGGCCAGGGGTTTTTAAAAGAGACCACCCGCTACTGTGAGTCATGTTCCACATGTCAGCGTGTGACCTTCGCCAAACCACGGGCAGTACCCATGATACCTACGCCCAAAATATCTACTCCAATTCGACGGATGGCAATGGATATTGTAGGACCCCTGATTAAGATGCCAAGAGGGTCCCAATACATATTGTTAATAATAGATCAGGCCACGCGTTTTCCTTGGGCAATTCCCTTGAGGAGTACTTCAGCTACTTGTTGTGATTAATTATTGTGGTTTAAATAAGTAAATTTTATAAATAAAAACATATTGCAAAGGCCTATAATATATTAATAATTCAACAAATGATTACAGTGACAATGCGTTAACAGTAAAGGAAGAGAGACGCATTTAATTTTATCATTGGGGGTCACCACAAGTTGAACAATTGTAAAAGGGGTCGTGGTACAAAAAAGGTTGAGAACCACTGCACTAGAGTGTTGTATTTGAGCTCAAATAACTCCTAAGTGTATGTTTGTGCTTAGGAGGTAGTACTACTTATCTCCTCAGATGATTTCTTGCAAAGGAGCTCATGGAATTCCTCCAGGTCATCAGGATCTGGTCAGTACCGATGCAAGTCCTCTCAGGTCAGATTCTCAGCCAGGCGCAGCAATGGTCACCTGAAAATTCCTACCAGCTAACTATTAACTAAATCAATAAAAGAAACCTAATTCCCTATTTGTGCCTGTTTTTATCTAGGTAGCTGTGAAAGCCACAAATCTTTCTTGGTGCAGAAACATAGAAACATGACGGCAGAAAAAGACCACATGGCCTATCTAGTCTGCCCTTTCATATCAACCACTAAATAACCATCATAAAGAATAAAATTACTCAGCATGTAGATAGTCATGGCCTAATGGAAGACAGCCAACATGGCTTTAGACAAGGAAGATCTTGTCTTACTAATCTGTTGTGTTTTTTTGAAAGTGTGAATAAACAGGTGGACAAAGGTGAGTCGGATGATATAGTGTATCTGGACTTTCAGAAAGCCTTTGACAAGGTCCCTCATCAGAGACTTTTGGCAAAACTAAAGGGTCATGGGCCAGGAGGCAGTGTACTACTGTGGATCAAGAACTGGTTAAAAGATAGAAAGCAGAGGGTTGGGCTAAATGGCCAATTTTCCCAATGGAGAAAGGTGAATAGTGGTGTACCCCAGGGATCTGTGCTGGGTCCGCTGCTTTTTGACATATTCATAAATGACCTGGAAACGGGAATAACGAGTGAGGTTATCAAATTTGCAGATGACACAAAACTATTTAAAGTTGTTAAAACCCAAGAGGATTGTAGAAAATTGCAAGAGGATCTTGATAAATTGGAAGACTGGGCATCAAAATGGCAGATGAAATTGAATGTGGACAAGTGCAAAGTTATGCACCTAGGGAAGAACAACCCAAACTATGGTTACACAATGCAAGGTTCCACATTAGGAACCACCACCCAGGAAAAAGATTTAGGCGTCATTGTGGATAACATGTTAAAACCCTCGGCCCAGTGTGCAGCGGCAGCCAAGAGAGCAAATAGAATGGTAGGTATCATAAGGAAAGGAATGGAAAATAAAACAAAAGATATTATAATGCCTCTATATCGTTCCATGGTGAGACCGCACCTTGAATATTGTGTGCAATTTTTGTCGCCGTATCTTAAAAAGGATATAGAGTTATTAGAAAAGGTTCAGAGAAGAGCCACCAAAATGGTAAAGGGGATGGAAGGATACTCCTATGAAGAAAGGCTAAAAAGGTTAGGGCTCTTTAACCTGGAAAAGAGACGGCTGAGGGGAGATATGATAGAGGTCTATAAATTAATGAACGGAGTGGAACGGGTAAACGTAGATCGATTGTTTACCTTATCAGAATATAGAAAGACTAGGGGACATGCAATGAAGCTACAGGGTAAACTATTTAAGACTAATAAAAGAAAATATTTTTTTACTCAACGTGTAATCAAACTCTGGAATTTGTTACCGGAGGATGTAGTAAAGGCTGTTAGTGTAGCTGGGTTTAAAAAAGGTTTGAACTCAGGAGACCTAGGAAAACTCAGGAGTTTTCCTAGGTCTCCAGTACTGTCAGCGGTTGAGATGCTGCGGAAGTATTTTAGGGAGGTGTTGAAAATCTCCCCAGAGCAGTATCCTCCCTTGACTAGGGCCCAGTACTTATCCTTGGGTAGTAGAAGTGGAGGAGGTGAGGCCTCCCCCTCACATCCCGGTTTGGGGGATCTCACGGGTCTCCTTGAGAGTTCCTTGGAGATTGTAGTGGAAAGAACTACCCTCCTTGCCACATTTGCTTTAGAGACAGATAAAGTCTTTATTCTTAAAATGTATTTCAGAAATGCTAATGAAGAGTTTATGGGCTCAAGAGTAAGAGTATTTCCTGATTTATCACGTATTACGCAAATGAGAAGGAAGGAGTTTTTGACTCTTCGCCCTAGGACTTTGGCCCTGGGTGCTTCCTTCCAAATTAAATTTCCTGTTAAATGCTATGTTAATTTTAAACAAAAGATGTATTTGTTTTTCGAGCCTAAGCAGTTGTTAGCGTTCTTGGAACTTAGGGAAGTAAGCGATATTGAGGTTGTTGTACCTTCTCATACAGCTGACGTATGAGTCTCCCATTCGCCTGTGATTATTTGTGTTTAATGGCTAGGATTTCTGTGTCATTATATTGTATATTTCCTAGTACTCACCTATTTCCTTAATTTTGGGGTCTAAGAAGGGAAAGATGAATATGTGATGGTTTTTTTATTTCCCTATGTATTTTTTGGTGGTTTGTTTTTCCATTTTTTCTATTTCATTCATGGATAACATGTGGATGTTTAAGATTTATTAAACTTTGTCATGCCCTCATAGCCCTATCGGTAGGAACCGGTATTGCTGGGCTCCCTGAGGGTGGTAGTTGTGCCTTCCTTCGGACAAATCACAGAACGAGTTTAATTCTACGTTTAGGGTTTTATTCCCCGTCCCTTGAGGTTTCT
The DNA here is from genome assembly GCA_033557465.1 of Ichthyophis bannanicus. Classification (NCBI taxonomy): domain Eukaryota; kingdom Metazoa; phylum Chordata; class Amphibia; order Gymnophiona; family Ichthyophiidae; genus Ichthyophis; species Ichthyophis bannanicus. The sequence goes on from CM066034.1 coordinate 211,640,801, forward strand.
TTTCCTTTTTGGCAACACAAAATAAGAGCCAACTTTGGCATATAACAAAAGACAAATGGTTAACAAAAATAGCTTACTTCAGCTTCAAACATCAAACAAAAGAAATAAATAAACAGCCTTACTATCCTATGTAGGCTTTTCCTTTTGTTTGCATATAGCACAGCTTACGTTTGCTGTTTGTAAGAGAGTGAGAGCAATTAGCACATAAGTTACAGCACTGGTACTTTGGTTATAATCAAGTAATTTATCTCAGAGAAAACTCCTGGTCACTCACAGTTAAAGAACAATCCATCGGTTCAGGAACCACAGACACCTCTGAACTCTCACATTCCATCAATTCTTGTTCGCCTGTATTTATGCTCTTACTATCAGCTGTTGGATAAGAGTACAACTGGCTTGCTTCGTCACACAGGAAGTTTCTTTCTCCCTCTGAGCTAATGCCTCTCTGGGTAAAACCGTATGGCTTTGAGTTGAGCTTGTCAGGGCTCTGCCCCTGCTGGTAACCCAGTAGAAAACTCAAATCCTTGTTTGGTTTGATAGTAGAGTAATTACGGTAGGCTCTGTGCCTGTTCAGGTCTAGCTCAGCTGACCTAGATTGCAAAGCTTTAGACGGAACTTTACTAGAAGCTGGGAGCTCACAATCACTAGGGAAATCTTCAGCTTTTTCTGGTAAGGAAATCTCTCTTCTCCTAGGGTTTCTGTAATCAGGGAAAAAGTTATTCTCAGCCTCTATATAGCTTGTCTTTGTGTGGCTATTTCTATGACTCCAGGGTTTTTACCCTTTCAGATAGCAAATAGCCTCTACTTTTATTTCTTGCACTGGTACCTGCTATGGCAGTCTTCCCACGTTTCTCTTGTCTTCCCGGCACATACACGCTATCAGGCTGCTGACTTCCAAATGTTTCATTCAGGTCTCTGGCTTCCCTCAGACCATTATGCTGGCTCCCTTGTTGCTCCGATAACACATTCTCACTCTCTTTCTCTCTTTCATACCAACTCCGTGCTCTCCACGGCTTCAGCTGTGTTCGCCACGGTCTCTCCGGTTGTGACCCTTGTTGCCTCAATTCCTCTCTCCTTCTAACTGTTTGGGAGCATATTTTATCCTCGTGTCTCCTGGCTCCACCTCCACCCAGCTGATCCCTATTAGGCAAAGCAAATTCCCTTTCTTTGCTACCTGGGTGTGTCTTCATTGGCCTTGTGCACGTGTGCCTGGGTTGTCTATAGCAACCTTCTGACATTACTTTGTTTACCCTGTCATTTTCCCTCTGATCATTCGTGCTGATCTCCATTTTCTCGGGCTGCCCTAGGTCTACCTTGTGACACATTCCCCCCCTTAAAATATTACTTGCTGCCGCAATTTCTGGCGGACAGTATGTAATCCCTTGCGGGGTTCTATAGTGCTGCTCGTGGTAGGCCAAATTAGCTGTGGCCACCCTTTCCTTCCATGGTTTCAGTACATTGACGTGGTATACTTGCCTACGTCCTTTTTCATTCTCCACGAGGTATGATACAAAACCTACTTTCTTTATTACAATAGCTGGGCCTTTCCAGCGAGATTCGAACCTCGGACCTGGGTCCGCCACTTGTATGAGGACCTTGTCGCCTGCTGCCAGTTTCTCTGGCCTGCGTGTCCCTGTCATAATATTGTTTCTGGCGCTGTTTACTACGATTCAGATTTTCCACTGAAGCTTGGGATGTTTTTCTCAGGCGCGTCCTTAGCTCTTTTAAAAACTGTGGAATCCCCACTTCTGGCACCTTTGGTTCCACCCATTCATCTTTTAGGATATCTAACACTCCCCTTGGAGTCCTCCCAAATAAAAGTTCAAACGGGGATACTCCTAAGGAGGTTTGAACTCGCTCTCGGCAAGCGTACATTACAAATGGGAGTAATGTATCCCATTCCATCATCTCCCCCTTCCTTAGTCCTCTTCGTAATAAATGTTTAATGGACTGGTTAGTGCGCTCCACCAACCCATTGGTCTGGGGATGGTACGCTGACGTTTTTATGTGGCGTATCCCAAACGCCTCCCAAACCCTAGCAAGGTATCTTGAGACAAAGTTAATCCGTCAAGATTTCTTGGGGAAACCCCACCTCGCAGAACAATTTTATCAGTTCCTGCGCTATGATTTTAGCTGAGATATTCCTGATGGGTATAGCCCATGGGAACCGGGTCGCATGGTCTACAATGACTAAGAGGTATTGAAAACCCCTAGGCGTTTTTATCAATGGGCCTACGATGTCCATTCCCATTCGTCTAATGGGTGCAGCTATGGTGGGCAATGGTATCATGGGCGCAGCCTTGGGTTTAGATACCGAAACCCTCTGACATGCGGGGCAAGAATCGCAGTAGCGTTTCGTTTCCTGATATACCCCCGGCCAATAAAAGCGTGCTAAAATTTGATCAAGCGTTCCTTGAATGCCTTTATGTCCCCCAATTGGATGGTCATGTGCCAAGCGTAAAACTACTGCCTTAAAGGCTACCGGCACCACTAGTTGCTTTCTCACAGCCCCTGTATAGGGATCTAGGCCCTCTCTATATAGAATGTTTTCATCCAGGAAGAATCGGGGTAATACATTGCGATCCTTCTGGGCCCACTCGAAAGCTCTTTTAAGTGCCAAATCTGCCCTCTGCTCCATCGGAAAAGATGGGAATTTTTGGACGAGGGCAGCGGGGACCCAGGGTAACCCTTCCCCTGTTTCTAGTTCCCTTCTTCCTTGGGCTCTCTTACTTCTTTCCTGACGCTTTTTAGCCTTGGTTTTCTTTCCTTCCCCTGCTGGGCTCTGAACCAGACCATCATGGTTAGGCAGCGAATTTAGCTCTTCTGCCTCTATCTCCTCCTCCTCAGGAGCCTCCTTGACCCCCTCTTCTTTAGGCGTTTCTATTTCTTCTACCGGGGGTTCTCGGGATTCAGCTACGGGGGCTTGTGATCGAGTAGAGACCAACCCTACTTTCATAGCTATTCCCTGACTCAACCCCCCTGGAAAAGAAGGCCAGTCTCGTCCCAAAATTAGTTTTTGTGGCAGGTCAGGAACTACTGCCACCTGTAGTTTCCTTTCTATCCCTAGTGCTTTGACATTTACTTGGCGTAAAGGATAGGGAAGCCGTGCGCCATGTACACACTTTATTTCTATTTGTTTTGGGGCTACTGGGTGAGACTGTTTCAAGGTTTCCCAGAATTCTTGGGCGATTAAGCTTTGTTCCGCCCCAGAGTCAAGTATAGCCAGAGCGTCCGCTCCGTCTACTTGCACCCGCAAACATATTCCTTTTGGGACTGGTTTTTCTGCCCCTACTATAAGAACGGTCTTAGTTCGACATTCCTTCATAATGTGACCGGGTCTGCCACATTTATAGCACCTCCTGGTGTTCCTACCTATCTCATTCTTACCAGGGTCATACTCATACATTTTAACTCTTGCATACTTTTTGCATTCATCTATTCCAGTCACACCTGTGCCTTTTAAGAGGCCTACATTAGAGGTATTCGCATGTTTGGCTTCTTTAAATACTTCAGCCATTTTAGCTGCTTCCTCTGTATTAGAACAATTTTGCAATGTTAGGAATGTTTTCATGTCAGATGGTATTGCTAACAAAAACTGTTCTAGAACAATTTCATCTAAAATAGACTCAAGTGTTCTGCCTTCAGGGTCTAACCATTTATATGCTAGGCTTTTAAGCCTTTGGCATAAGGCCTTGGGAGTCTCATTCTCCAACATCAGTGCCTCTCTAAATAACCTTTTGTAATGTCTTGGGGTAAGCCCAAGGCGATCTTTCACTGCCTTCTTAGTCTCACTATAATTATTTGCTAGGCTAGCTGGCATGGCCTTAAAGGCAGATAAAGCCTCGCCACTCAAAGTCATGGCGAATCGCATCGCCCATTGCTCGGCAGGCCATTTCAAATTACCAGCTATGCGTTCAAACGCCTCTATAAAGTCATCGGGATTGTCCTCCTGCCTTAAATGTCTTAAAGCAAGACCCGTGTTCATCTCTACTTGCGGTACTGCTGCTCCTTCTCCTTGAGACTTTTTCAGTAGCGCAGTCATTGTCTCCAGTAACGGTCGTTGCTGTTCTTGCATAGCCGACATGTATTGCTCTTGTAGGTGTTGTATCATTCTTGCTTGCTTCTCTTGCTGCTCATTCATCCAGGCTAACATATCCTGGGGATCCATCTTCCTTTTCCTCTCTCTGCACCTGAAACAGATAAGAAGAGAAAGACCCACCAAGTGCGGTACAAAAAGAAGGTTTTTCTATCCTTGTTATAGCACCCTCTTTCCTCACAGGTATCCTGTACCCGTCCACCCAGGCTACTAATACCTTAGTCTCCTGGCAGACTTCAGCATGTGAGAAAAGGTCTTTTCCAGCCACTGGCCGCTCTGCCAGCCGAATCTTCTTCAGACTGTGCCTTGGATCCAAACATTTTTTTTTTTTGCTTTTCAGCAATGTCCCTTTTTCCTTTTTCAGGCAAATCAGTGTTATTCCACCAGAAAACTTATCCTTATTCCTACACCATGTATGTCATGCCCTCATAGCCCTATCGGTAGGAACTGGTATTGCTGGGCTCCCTGAGGGTGGTAGTTGTGCCTTCCTTCAGACAAATCACAGAACGAGTTTAATTCTACGTTTAGGGTTTTATTCCCCGTCCCTTGAGGTTTCTTTTCCTTTTTGGCAACACAAAATAAGAGCCAACTTTGGCATATAACAAAAGACAAATGGTTAACAAAAATAGCTTACTTCAGCTTCAAACATCAAACAAAAGAAATAAATAAACAGCCTTACTATCCTATGTAGTCTTTTCCTTTTGTTTGCATATAGCACAGCTTACGTTTGCTGTTTGTAAGAGAGTGAGAGCAATTAGCACATAAGTTACAGCACTGGTACTTTGGTTATAATCAAGTAATTTATCTCAGAGAAAACTCCTGGTCACTCACAGTTAAAGAACAATCCATCGGTTCAGGAACCACAGACACCTCTGAACTCTCACATTCCATCAATTCTTGTTCGCCTGTATTTATGCTCTTACTATCAGCTGTTGGATAAGAGTACAACTGGCTTGCTTCGTCACACAGGAAGTTTCTTTCTCCCTCTGAGCTAATGCCTCTCTGGGTAAAACCGTATGGCTTTGAGTTGAGCTTGTCAGGGCTCTGCCCCTGCTGGTAACCCAGTAGAAAACTCAAATCCTTGTTTGGTTTGATAGTAGAGTAATTACGGTAGGCTCTGTGCCTGTTCAGGTCTAGCTCAGCTGACCTAGATTGCAAAGCTTTAGACGGAACTTTACTAGAAGCTGGGAGCTCACAATCACTAGGGAAATCTTCAGCTTTTTCTGGTAAGGAAATCTCTCTTCTCCTAGGGTTTCTGTAATCAGGGAAAAAGTTATTCTCAGCCTCTATATAGCTTGTCTTTGTGTGGCTATTTCTATGACTCCAGGGTTTTACCCTTTCAGATAGCAAATAGCCTCTACTTTTATTTCTTGCACTGTTACCTGCTATGGCAGTCTTCCCACGTTTCTCTTGTCTTCCCGGCACATACACGCTATCAGGCTGCTGACTTCCAAATGTTTCATTCAGGTCTCTGGCTTCCCTCAGACCATTATGCTGGCTCCCTTGTTGCTCCGATAACACATTCTCACTCTCTTTCTCTCTTTCATACCAACTCCGTGCTCTCCACAGCTTCAGCTGTGTTCGCCACGGTCTCTCCGGTTGTGACCCTTGTTGCCTCAACTCCTCTCTCCTTCTAACTGTTTGGGAGCATATTTTATCCTCGTGTCTCCTGGCTCCACCTCCACCCAGCTGATCCCTATTAGGCAAAGCAAATTCCCTTTCTTTGCTACCTGGGTGTGTCTTCATTGGCCTTGTGCACGTGTGCCTGGGTTGTCTATAGCAACCTTCTGACATTACTTTGTTTACCCTGTCATTTTCCCTCTGATCATTCGTGCTGATCTCCATTTTCTCGGGCTGCCCTAGGTCTACCTTGTGACAACTTATAAATAAAAATTTAAAAAAAAAATAAATAAAAAAGGTTTGAACAAGTTCCTGGAGGAAAGGTCCATAAACCATTATTAAGAAGGGACCCAGGATATCTATTTATTTATTTATTTTATTTTATTTTATTTTATTTATTTAACAGTATTTCTATACCGCCTTATCCTTCAATCAAGGCGGTATCACAGCAAAACAATCAAAAATTAGAATTAGACTTACCTGCTAACAAGAAAATTACTAACATCTCAAACAATCCAAAATTTAAGGAAAATATGGAAAAAAGAAAACTACAGGCTCCGGACGCCCGCCCACTGGCGTCCCCAAGCCCACCTGGTCCTGCTGCTCAAGAAAGACCCCACTGGGACTCCGTCGCGCCCCCTCCGAACAACGAAATCGCCCGCCAAAGACGTCTGCATTTCTCTCTTTGCTTCATGCAATAATCTTCAGGCTGAGTAGAGCGAAATACTCTGGGAGGGGTCCGGGACTGGACTAGAGTTCCTTAAGGAACAACAATTAGCAGGTAAGTCTAATTCTCATTTCCTTTTCATCCCTCTAGTCCAGTCCTGGAACAATAGAGGATGTAACAGAGCAGTTAAAATCAACGGGAGGGACCCACAAGGCCAGCCTGAAGAACCGCGGAGCCAAAACGCACGTCTTCCTGCGCCTGAACATCCAGCCGATAGTGCCTCGCAAACGCATGCAACGAGGACCAAGTTGCCGCCTTACAAATATCCTCCACCGGTACTAAACTGAATTCCGCCCAAGACGCCGCCTGCGCCCAGGTCGAGTGCGCACGCAGACCTACCGGAACCACCTTACCCTTCAACAGACAGGCCGAAGCAATAGCCTCCTTCAACCACCAAGAAATCAAAGACTTCGCCGCCGCTTCACCCTTCCGCGGCCCCCCGAAAGCAACAAATAGCCGATCCGATTTCCTGAAAGACTCCGTCCGACGGAGATACTTCTTAAGTACCCGCCGAACGTCCAAACGGTGCAAACGACCGCCCGACCGAGATTTCTGCTCCAGAGAAAAAAACGGGAGAGACACCACCTGGTTAACGTGAAACCGCGTCACCACCTTAGGCAAAAAGGCCGGGACCGTGCGCAGAACCACCTTGTGATTGAAGGAGGACAAAAACGGCTCTCTACAAGACAGCGCCTGCAACTCCAAAATCCTCCTAGCGGAGCAAATAGCCACGAGAAACACAGTTTTCAACGTCAAGTCCTTAAGAGAGGCATCACCTAACGGCTCGAACGGCGCCCCAATCAACGCCTCTAACACCACATTAAGATCCCGCGGGGGAATGGAAGGACGTATCGGCGGCCGCAGCAGCAGCACCGCTCGCAAAAACCGCCGAATATCACTGTGTGCACCTACTAACTGCCCCTGAATCCTCCCCCGGAAACAGGAGATAGCCGCCAACTGCACCCGCAAGGAGCTAGCCGCCAGTCCTTTCTCCAAACCATTCTGCAAAAAAGACAGAACATGCGGCACCGAAGCCCTCAAAGGCTGAAGAGCGCGCTCCTGGCACCACGCTTCAAACACCCGCCAAACCCGGGTGTACGCCAGTGACGTGGAACGCCTCCGCGCTTTCAACAGCGTGGAAATAACGGCCGGCGAGTACCCCCTGGACCTCAGCCGAGCCCCCTCAAGAGCCATGCCGTAAGCGAGAATCGACCCACCTGTGGCATGCGTACCAGCCCCTGCATTAAGAGATCCCCCCGAACCGGGAGCCTCCAAGGCCTGTCGTTGAGTAGCCAAATCAGATCCGCATACCACGGTCGCCTGGGCCAATCGGGCGCTATCAGAACGACTACACCCTTGTGATGCTCTATGCGTTGAACCACCTTTCCTATGAGCGCCCAAGGAGGAAACACATACAGAAGACCTCCTACCGGCCACCGCTGCACCAAAGCATCGAGGCCCTCCGACATTCGCTCCCTGCGCCTGCTGAAGAACCGTTCTTCCTGCTCGGACTCGAAGCTGGCCATGAGGTCCATTACCGGAGTTCCCCAACGCTGAACTATCATCGCAAAGACCTCCGGGTGAAGACTCCACTCCCCCGGATCGACTCTGCGGCGGCTGAGAAAATCCGCTTCGACATTCTCCACTCCGGCCACGTGCTGCGCCGACAAAGCCACCAAGTGTCGCTCAGCCCAACGCAACAGCTGACCGGCCTCTTCCTCCAGTGACGCACTCCCCGTGCCTCCCTGGCGATTGATATACGCTACCGTTGTCGCATTGTCGGAAAGCACCCATACCGCTACGCGACCCAAGGTCCCCTGAAACTGACGCAGCGCAAGATACACCGCACGCATCTCCAGCCGGTTTATAGACCAACTCAGCTCCGGACCCGACCAAGTCCCCTGGGCAAAAATCCCCTTGCAATGTGCTCCCCCAGCCCGTGAGACTGACATCCGTCGTCACCAGCCTCCAGGACGGAGCCTCTAGCGACACGCCCCCTTCCAGGCTTCCAGGCTGCAGCCACCACTGAAGCTCCATCCGCACCTGTAGAGGGCACACCAGCCGTTGGGACAAGACGTTCTGTTGATGAGACCACCGCCAGAGAAGAGCGCTCTGCAACGGCTGCATATGAAACCTGGCCCACCGCACCACTTCGATCGTGGCCGCCATGGTCCCGAGCAACTGCAAGTACTGCCACGCCGTCGGAGCCCTGTATGCCAAAAACCTCCGCACAAGCTCCCTCAAGGCCTGCGCCCTTTTTGCCGGGAGAAACACCACTCCGTGCTCTGTCTCGAACCGCGCCCCGAAGTATTCCAGGGTTTGCGCTGGAACCAGTGTGCTCTTCGCATAATTGACCACCCAGCCTAGACTCTCTAAGAACTCCACTACACGATCGGTGGCCGAAGCACTCTCCTCCCTGGACTTTGCCCGAATCAGCCAATCGTCCAAATAAGGATGCACCAGAATCCCTTCCTTGCGGAGCGCCGCCGCCACAACAACCATGACCTTCGTGAACGTCCGAGGCACCGTCACAAACCCAAAGGGCAGAGCCTGAAATTGAAAATGACCCATGGGCACGGCGAAGCGCAGGAACCTTTGATGCTCTGGGCGCACGGGGATATGCAGATATGCCTCCGTGAGGTCCAACGCCGTCAAGAATTCGCCCTTCCTGATCGCCGCAATGACCAAGCGCAAGGTGTCCATCCGAAAATGAGTGACCCGAAAGCAACGATTCACCTTTTTCAAATCCTGAATAGGCCGAAAGGTTCCCTCCTTCTTGGGAATGACAAAATAAATGGAGTATCAACCGCACCCGCATTGATCCCGCGGCACCGGCACCACCGCTTCGAGTTGCTGTAGCCGCCGAAGCATTTCTGTGACCGTCTTCAACTTTCGCGGAGCATGGCACGGGGAAAGGACAAAGGAATCTAACACGGGTCGATGGAGCTCCAGAGCATATCCTTCGCGAATGACCTCCAAAACCCACTGATCCGTGGTAATTTGGACCCAGGCAGGGTAAAACTCCCGCAACCGCCCTCGAACGGGAACGACCACCACCCGGGCCCGCCTTATCTCATTGTGATTTCTTACCGACAGTGGAGTGGAAGGGCGTAAAACCCCTACCTGCCCCTCGAAATCCTCGAAACGCCTGACCCCTCGGAGAAAAGCGCCCCCTCTGAGGTTGACCAAAACGCGAGGACCGAAACCTATGAAAATCCCGTGAGAGTCCCCTGGAACTAGTCGTCCCGCGGCCCTGTTTCAGCTTATCCTCCGGGAGCTGACCGCCTTTGGACTCTCCCAGGTCCTTAACCAGCTTTTCCAAATCTGTACCAAATAAAAGTTTACCCCTAAAGGGAAGCTTACTAAGGTGCGCTTTGGAAGACCCGTCAGCCGACCAGTTACGCAGCCAGAGATACCGACGCGCCGCCACCACTGAAGCCATACTCTTGGCCAAACCTCTAATGAGATCGTAATGGATATCCGACAAATAAGCTGTGCCAGATTCCAGCCGCACCAATTCGTCCGCCTGCGTCTCCAGGAGACCCTCTTGCAGCCGCTGGGACCACCGTAAGCAGCCTCTGGCTACCCACGCTCCCGCAATTGAAGCCTGCAAGGAAAGGGCAGAGATATCAAAGACCTGCTTCAACAGAGTCTCCAACTTCCTGTCTTGCACGTCCTTTAACGCCGCGGCGCCTTCTACTGGAATTGTAGTCTTTTTAGTCACCGCGGACACTGCCGCATCTACCTTCGGGGACCGGAACACCTCTCTATCCTGGTCAGAAAGGGGATATAACTGGGCCAAAGCTCTGGTTCCCCGCAGCGCCGATTCCGGGGAGTCCCACTCTTCCTGAATCATGTCTCTAAACACTCTATGAACCGGGAACACTCGCTGAGACTTCCGAACGGCTTGCAACAGAGGATCCTCTAACGCCTCCTCTGCCGATGGCGCCACTGCGGGCATATTGAGCATCTTTAAAGTTTCCGCAATCAGCGCCAGCAGCTCTTCGCGCCGGAACACCCGGACCACTCTACTTTGTTCCTCCGCATCGGGCAACTCTCCCTCTTCTAGCTCACCCTCGGAAATACCTTCCACTTCATCATCAGAGAACCGGCCCTCGTCATCCATCATCGAAGACGGGCCCTCCCCCACCACTTCTTTACACCGTTTTCCCGGACCAGCCTCCCCCTCCAGAAGGCTCCCGGGCCTCTTCTGACCCTTTGACCTCGGGGACTGCGTCCCCAGACCGGGCTGCAGCAAGGCCAATGCCTGCTGCATAAGAGAGAAAAAATCCGGGGGGATACCCGTCACTCCTGCGCTCTGGTTGCCTCCCGCCGACACCGAAGCTCCTGCCCCCGATGAGGGCCCCGCTGCCGGTTCCGAGAGGTCCAACGAAGGCGGCTGGGAGTCTCCAGCCTCCGAAGGGGCCGCTGCCGCCTCCGCAGCCGGACCCCCGAGCGCCTTTTCCATTATGGTTGCTTCCAAAGAACAGCCCTTGCACACGCCGGACTCCAAAACTTCACTACGGCGCACCCCACAAACAGGACAGCGGGGTTTTGCCGGCATCCTCAGAGAAATCTGCCCCCCTTAAGGAAAGAGAGGGTAGAAAGCCCAGATGCTGGAGCAGAGGAGCAGAAAGAAGCCCAGCTATCCCGGGGACTCCTCACAAAAATAACTTTTTTTTTTTTTTTTACACTCCCCAGCGAGGAAACAGCTCAACTAGCTGAAGCCCCACCAACAATCGCCAAAACGAGGCTCCCCAGGCTGAAAAAAACCCCGCTGGACACCCTGCTCTACAACAACGCGGCAGCCAAAATGGCCGCCGGCAAACGCTTCCCACGCAAAAAACTAGCGAGCCCTGAAGCCACGCGGCAGCAGTTTAACCGCCCGAGAGTCAAAGGCCACAGGAACTAAGCTGTCCGGAGCCCACACGCACTGCAGCCGCGATCCCGACTCAGTTGAAGGAAGAAGGGGCGCGGAGGAAATCAATCTGCCCCGGGGCACTGCCCTCCCGGCGTCAGCCCCGGCGGTCCCATTGAAAACGTGCAGGGGAAGAAAGAACTGACTGACCTGCAGATCTCTTTGCTGCCGCTGTTCTGCTGAACAGCCTTCCACCTGCTCCTCACCCCTTCTAAGCGGGTTCGGGAGCAGGGAGGCAATGGGGGAAAGCTGACCTCCTCTCCAACGTGCAGGGAAAGCTCTCACCGGCTGACCAACTCCAGTCCTGCCTCTGCACGTTCTGTCAGCCTGCTACCTGCTCCTCACCCCTTTTAAGCGGGTTCGGGAGCAGGGAGGCACTTTTGAGTAATGCTCGTTTACACGCTGTGGCGAACTGACAGAAAGAAAGCAGGAAGGAGACAAAGAGGGAGAAAAAGAATGAGAAAAAGAGGGAACAGCAAAACCGGAGCCCAGTCAGCAGGAAACCTTTCAGCAGCAGCAGGTCAGCCCCTAGAATAAACCCAAAAAGAAAAATTACCCAAACTAAAAATAAAAGAAAGAAAGAAAGCTCCTACTGAGCCCAGTCCCAGGCTCAGAACCTCCAAGCTGCTTGGAGACTGAAATTACTGGTGGAAGAGGGGCGGTGCTAGCCAGGTTATACCAGTGACATGAAAGCGATGACATCTTTCAGTCTCCAAAGCTGCTGGTGGAGGTTGTAAACTCTATGGTTCTGGGACTGGACTAGAGGGACGAAAAGGAAGGGGTGAATGTGTTTTTCATGCAGTGAGAGTTCTATCGTGCTTTGTGTGTAAAATGTTGTAGTGTGTTTGATTAGGTTGATCTATGTACATTATGCGCTATGATACATCATGTGCTATAATACATTCTTCTATACATTGAGTGCTAAGAAACATCGAGTGCCGTTATACATTCTCTTATCAGGGGGTCGGAGGGGGGTATGTTGGTAGATCCTAGTAGTTAAGTTATGTGACGTGTCCATAGTGTTCTATGAACAGCGTTGTCTTCAGCTGTTTGCGAAAGTCTTTGAGGTCCGTCGTCAATCTCAGCTCGTCTGGGAGGGTGTTCCAGATTGTTGGGGCAGCCAGGGAGAGTGCTCTTTCTGTGGTGTCTTTGTGTGTTTTTCTGAAGTCTCTAGGTGTGTTAACTCGGTTGGAGGTTCCTTTTCTTCTTGGGTGTGTGCTGGTGTCTGGTTGTATGAGGGCGTGCAGGCTGTTGGCTGAAGTGTGTTGTTTGATCTTAAATATGTTTATGATTGTTTTGTATTTGATGCGTGAGCTGATTGGGAGCCAGTGTAGGTCTTTCAGAATAGGTGTAATGTGTTCATGTCTTGTTGATCCAGATATTATGCGGGCCGCTGTGTTTTGTGCTAGTTGTAGTGGTTTGATTGTTTGTTTTGCTATTCCCAGGTAGATTGGGTTGCAGAAGTCCAGTAAGGGGGTTATTAGTGCTTGGCATACGGTACGGAAGTGCTCCGTGGCGAGGAGGGGTTTAAGTCTTCTGATGATTCTCATCCTGTAGTACGCATTTCTGATTGTTTTGCTTACGTGTGGTTTTAGATTCAGTTCCTTGTCCAGGGTCACTCCGAGGTATTTTACTTCTGATTTTATTGGTATGGTTGTGTCTTGTATCTTGATGTCCGGAGGGTGGGTGAAGTCTGGGTTGCGAGAGATGATTAGAGCCTCGGTCTTGTTGTAGTCGATTGCGAGGTTGTTGTTTTGACACCATCTTGTCATTTGTGTGAGGCAGTTTGTTATGTTAGAGTAGTCCGGGTTGTCAACTGAAATTGGTGTGTATATCATGATATCATCTGCATAGATGGTGTATTAAATGCTGTTCTTTTTCAGGATGCCGCATATTGGCTGGATGTAGATGTTAAACAGTAGGGCTGAGAGGGCGGATCCTTGTGGTACTCCTTGTAGGACTTTTATGGGTCGAGAGGTGTTGTGGCCTACCTTGACCTGTATCTGCCTGTCGGTTAGGTACGAGTGGAACCATTTTAAGGTGGGACCATGTAGCCCTATGCTTTTTAGTCTTTCCAGGAGAGTCTTGTGGTCTACTGTGTCGAATGCTGAAGAGATGTCAATGAAGATCATTAAGATTCCTTTGTTGGAGTTGTCTATGCTTCGGAGGATGCTGTCAAAGAGGTAAATCAGTAATGTTTCGACTCCATGGTTGGGGCGAAAGCCGTGTTGGTTGTCATCCAGAGGTGCATGGTTGTCAATGTGTTCTTGTAGTTGGTGTTGTACTGTTTTTTCGATGATTTTTGCCAGAAAGGGTATGCTGGATATTGGTCGGTATGCTGCTGGGTTGTTCTTGTCGAGAGATGTTTTCTTTGGGATTGGTCTTACTGTGGCTAGCTTTAGTTGAACTGGCATGAATCCTTGAGTGAGGGAGTTGTGCACCATTTTGTGTATGATGTGAATGAAACTTGATTTGGTGGCTTTGATTCATGACACTGGGCAAGGATCTGTAGGAGCGGTGCTTGTGTTGATTGCAGAGATGATGTGGGAGAGCTGCTCTGTCGATGGTGAGCAGAATGTGCCCCAGGTCTTAGGGTGAGAGTTAGTCTGAGTTGGTGCGCTGGGTCTTGTTTGTTCTGCAGAGTGAAATTTTTCCTTGATATGGTCAGCAAATTCTTGCGGGTCTATTTGTACTTCATCTTCTGTCCTTTGCTCTTTTGTGAGGATTTTCACTATTTCGAATAGCTCTCTGGGTTTGTTTATGGAGGTATTTGTCATGTTTGTATGGTATTCTTTCTTTGATTGGTTGATGTGCTCATTGTATTGTTTTTGCTTTGTTAGGTACATTTGCTGGTTGTCAGATGCCTTGGTCTTTCTCCATCTCCGTTCTATCTTTCTGAGTTCTCTCTTTTCTTGTCGTATGTTTTTTGAGTACCATGGCTTGTGTTGTGACTTGTTGTGACGGTGTTTCTTGGGTCTGGCATCTGTTGCTTTGGCGGCGTTAGATAGGGTGTTGTTCCAGCTGGCGATTTGAGTCTCCAGGTCATCTGTTTCAACGGTCAGTTGTTGTATCGTGTCCTGTAGGAACATGTTTCTGTCGAAGTTTTTGAATCGTCTTTGTGAGGGTGAGTTGTCTGAGTGTTCATTTAGATTGTCTTTTTGTAGTAGCACTTTTATCTTGATTATGTAGTGGTCTGCCCATGGAACTGGGGTTATGGTGGGTGTTGATATTAGACCTCTTGAGGTTAGGTAGCTGGATGCGAAGATGAGATCTGGGGATGATCCGTGTCTATGCGTTGGGACATCGACTATTTGGGTGAACTGAAGTGAAGTCATTGCTTGAAGGAAAGCTTCTGCATCTTTGGTGTTGGAGGACTTGAGGTTGAAGTCTCCTAGCAGTAGCGTGGGTTTGTTAGTTGCGGTGATAGCGCATACTGCTTCGAGTGTTGATGCTAGCTCGTCGGGTGAGGCTCTGGGTGCTCTGTAGGTTAGGCAGAGTGCCATGTGTTTGTTCACGATGCTGATTGTGTTACTTTGTTGTGTGTCAGTGAAGCTTTGAGCCTTAGGTTCTTTTTTGCTATTATCAAGACTCCTCCTCCACGCTTGTGGGTGCGTGGGCAGTTGTATGCCGTGTATGTGTCTGGTACCACTTGATTGAGTAGTACATTGTCGGTGGGATTGAGCCATGTCTCTGTTATGCACAGTATGTCTGGCTGATGGTCTTCTATGTGGTCTGCTATTGTGTGTATCTTGTTGCATATGGATCTGGCGTTTATTAGCTCTATTGTTGTATGCTTTGAAGAATTTGTTGTTTCGTGTGTTTCCTTTGAACTAGCATGGGTGTCTGATTTGTGTTTGGTTTGTCTTTTTGTCACTGATGTTCTGTGTGTGTCGTAGTGCATGTACTGTGGTTCTATGTATGTCCAAGTGTTTGGTGGGTGCCATGGAGAGTTACAGTGTGGGTAGTGGAAGTGAGTGGTTGGTGGCGGGAGTTGTGTGATGAGGAGGCTGAGTGGGAGAAACAGTGTTGCTTGCATGTTACTTTTACTTGCGTTTCTGACGTCTTTTGCTTCTGTCCGTTGATTTCTGTTGTGGTGCTGTCGGTGAGGCTGTGTCTTTTGTTTGGCTTCCTTCTGCTCGCCTTTGTGCCGCACCTAAGGGCCACACCAAGCGCGGGCGCACCCTGCAGGGACGCCGCATTTATTGGCTGCTGTGTGCTGACGCTCCCACTGCCCCGATTGGGCAGGAGCTGCGGCGGCAAGAAGGAGGTGTTGTGTCCGGATCAGCGGCTCCCTGGGAGCAGGGACGCCGCTTTTATCGGCTGCTGGCTGCTGACGCTCCCACTGCCCCGATTGCGCAGGAGCTGCGGCGGCAAGAAGGAGGTGTTGTGTCCGGGTCAGCGGCTCCCTGGGAGCAGGGACGCTGCTTTTATCGGCTGCTGGCTGCTGTGTGCTGACGCTCCCACTGCCCCGATTGGGCAGGAGCTGCAGCGGCAAGAAGGTGGTGTTGTGTCCGGGTCACAAGCCATGTGCCCAGTGCAAGCATTGCGGAACCTGTGTCTTTTGGGGAAGCTGCTAGGTATGTATGACCTAGATTGGCCACTGTTGGAAACATGATACTGGGCCTGATGGACCTTGGTCTGACCCAGTATGGCATATCTTATGTTCTTATGTACAACAGTCCCTTTTTTTCCTTTAGAGATCCTCTGTGTTTGTCCTATGCCTTTTTGAATTCGGACACTGTCCTCATCTCTACCACCTCCACTGGGAAACGTTTCCACAGATCTAGCACTCTTTCCGTAAAAAAATATTTCTGCAAATTACTCCTGAGTCTATCCCCTTTCACCCTCATCTTATGTCCCCTCGTAGCAGAACTTACTTTCAATCGAAAGAGGCTCTCCTCCTGTGCATTTATGCCATGGAGGTATTCAAACATCTCAATCAGTTTGTTCAATGTAAACCGCACTGATGCAGAATAGCGCGGTATATAAGAGAATGTAAATAAATAAATAAATATCACCTCCATCCTGCCTTTCCTCTAAATTATACATATTAAGATCCTTAAGTCTGTCCTCATATGCTTTATAATGAAGACCACTAATTATTTTAGTAGCCACCCTCTTTACTGACTCCAACCTGTTTATATCCTTTTGAAGATGCAGTCTCCAGAATTGCACACAATACTCCAAATGATGTTGCACCAAAGACCTATACAGAGGCATTATCACCTCCTTTTTTCTGCTAGCCATTCCTCTCTGTATGCACCAAAGCATCCTTCTAGCTTTTGCCGTCGCCTTTTCTACCTGTTTAGCTACTTTAAGATCATCAGACACAACCACGCCTAGGTCCTGCTCTTCTTTAATGGACAAAAGTACTTCACCCCCTATGCATTGTAGTATATTTTGTTCAATGTGAACCGCACTGATCTGAATAGCGCGGTATAAAAGAAATATTAAATAAAATAAATAATAATAAATAATACTATATTGCTCCCTTGGATTGCTGCAGCCCAAATGCATGACCTTGCATTTTTTAACATTAAATCTCAGCTGTCAGATTCTAGACCATTCTTCAAGCTTAGCTAGATCCCTTCTCATGTTATCTACACCTTCCTGGGTGTCTACTCTATTGCAGATTTTGGTATCATCTGCAAAGAGGCAAACCTTACCCGACAGCCCTTCTGCAATATCACTAACAAAGATGTTAAAAGAATCGCAGAAAAGATCCAGAAACTTAGCTAAATTCCCCAAAAATATAGGTTAATTCTTGTAACCCTGGCTAGCACCACATCCTTTTACACACAGCTAGACACATACACCTTTCACTCAAAATTACAATAGACGCCTTGCTGAGCAGATTAGATGGATTCTGCTGGTCTTTATCTGCTGTCATTTACTATGGTTCTAAAATTGTTTCTCTTAAATATAGAGTACCTCCAGGCAAAAATTCTTCTTACTTTAAAGCCGCAGTTTAATTGCTAGAACCTTTCTTTTAAAAAAGCAGAAACACCTAGGCACCAGATCTCCTAAGCCAGGAGTAGTAGCACAGAAAGTTAGTTTTGAAATCTTAGGGGGTCTGTCTACTAAACCGCATTAGCTGCTCTTGCAGGACTAATATGGAAATACCATCCAGTGGTAGCAGCTAACATAGGCAAAATGCAGATATCACAGGCAAATTTCAGTGATATCTGCATTTCATGTGGAATAGTCAGGGGAGGCAGGATTGGGGGGAGGCATACCGATGTTTGGCAGCTACCACATGAAAACTTGTCATGCAATGGCTGTCAAAAATTGGCCTGATCACGGCTGCAGATAACACCAGTGGTCAGTTCCCCCCCCCCCCCTCGGCCCCATTTAGTCCCCTTCTCCACCTAAACGCTAGCAGTGCCATGGATCAAGTGATCCATGATACTGACCATAGTTAAAAGGAGCCCAAACCCCCCTTTTCAACACCCTAACCCTGGACAGCTCCCAAACCCATTGGGAATTGTGCCAGAGTGGGGGGGGGCAGTCACCCCCCTCTTCATAAAACAAATGTCTGGCTAGCCAATTGGCCCCCCTCCCCCCATTTCCTAACATCAACCCGGCTAGCCAGTCGGTCCCCTCCCCCCTCCTCATACAAGAGCTTCAGCCTGGCTAGCCATTTGGAACAAGGTGGCCCCCCACCCCTTATCTCCAAAGTTCTCCTGCCCTCATCCTTGGTGCTATGTAAAATGGTGCCTATCTTGCAGTGCTGCAACCTAGCACCCTGAAGCTAGGGGGCAGGACCAGGAGACCGGCACCATTTTTGTTAGTACATGTGAAGAAGGCAGGAGCAAAGAGGACCACTATGGTGCAGCACCATGAGATTGGTGTCATTTTACATAGTGCCATGGATGGGAGCAGGAGCAGGGAGGACCACTCCTGCCCCATCCTGCTAGATCGCCAGGATTTTGAAGGTAAGGGTTGGGGGGAGGCCACCTTGTTCCGAATGGCTAGCTGGGCTGTAGTTCTTGTATGGGGGACCTGACTGGCTAGCCGGGTTGATGTTAGGAAATGGGGGGGGGGAGGGGGAGGAGAAGTGGCCATCTGGCTAGCCAGCTGAAAGCTGTCCGAGGTTGGGGTGCTGGAAAGTGAGATTGGGCTCCTTTTGACTATGGTCGGTGTCATGGATTATGCGATCCACAGCACTGCCAGCTTTTATGTGGAGGGGGGACATGGGGGACTAAGAAGGCGAGATCAGGAGCGATTGGAGGAAAGAGCAATTACTTGTTCTGTCCTCCCTTTGCATTTGCCATGGATCCTGTGATCCCTGCATCAGCAGGCACCATGGGAGTTCTCGCATTACCTGCAGATGCAGGGATCGCTGGTCTCCATGGTAAGTGCAAAACCTCCATGTTATCACAGGAGTCGGCTGAGAACGCCCTCTGCAGATTCTGTTGGGTTTTTGCAGCTATCGCTCTTTAGTACACAGACCCCTTAGTATGTGAGAAACCTCAGCCAAATCCAGAGCTTATTAGAAAGGCTTTTAAATGGAAATTACACATACCTGGTAATTGTAGTTCCTGGAAGGTCCAGTTTAGTCCTCCACATCCGGGTAGTGCACCTCCTCCTGCAGCCTGGAGACTGGACCAATCAAAATCTTCCTATGTATGATGTATGCTGTCGGAGCTCCCATCAGCCCCCAGTGAACTAGTAACAAAGCAGACTTAAAGAAGCAACACATGAAACTATAAGAAATATGTATTCAGAACAAAAGTCATTTCCCTTATGAATTTATCGACCCCCTCCCCAAACGAGGAAGCCAGAACTCTGCACATCGCCTCTACCTTCTTCCCGGAAGAAAAAGACAGGAATCCGCGGCCGGGAATACTAAGAGAAAGAAGGCTGACCTTATTCCGCTCCATTCGCAGAAAGCGCGCCGCAACAGTCAACCTGACACATGGGAGGGAAGGAGGACTAAACTGGACCCTCCAGGAACTACAATTACCAGGTATGTGTAATTTCCATTTCCTGAGCGGTCCTCCAGTTTAGTCATCCACATCCGGGATGTAACAGAGCAGTCAACACCGGGCGGGACCTTGCCATCTGGCGCGCAGCACTGCCGAACCAAAACAAGAATCCCGAGCGGCTAGCACATCTAACCGGTAGTGCTCACTGAAGGCATGCAGCGACGACCAAGTAGCCGCTCTACAAATTTCCGCAGGTGGCACCAGACCATGCTCCGCCCAGGAAGTCGCCTGAGCTCTGGTAGAGTGGGCCCGCAGACCCACCGGGACCGGCTGATGCTGTAAAACATAAGCCGATGCAATCGCCTCTTTGATCCACTGAGCAATGGACGCCTTAGCCGCCGCCTCTCCTTTCCGTGCCCCGCCAAAAAGCACAAACAACCGGTCGGTCTTACGGAAAGACTCTGATACTTTTAAGTAACACCGAAGGACTCGCCGTACATCCAGGCAATGCAACCCATCGTCCACATTGCTCTCCGGTCCCGCATTCAGGACCGGAAGGAAAACCGCCTGATTTAAATGAAAAGGCGATACCACTTTGGGCAAAAAAAAGAGGGAACCGGCCTAAGCACCACGCGATCCCTAGAAATAGATAAGAACGGTTCTCTGCACGAGAGCACCTGCAACTCGGAAATGCACCTCGCTGAACAGATGGCCACTAGAAAAACCATCTTCAGGGTCAGATCCTTAAGAGACGCTTGCCGGAGGGGCTCAAAAGGCTTGCGTACCAAAGCCCGCAACACCAGGTTCAAATCCCACGAAGGAACTGACACTCTACGCGAAGGCCTCAAACGGAATACCGCCTTGATAAAACGCTGTACGTCCAGATGAGACCCTAGGTGAACTCCCAGCACTTTGCCCCTGTAGCAGGTGAGAGCCGCCAACTGAACCTTCAGAGAGCTGGCCGCCAGACTCTTGTCAAAGCCGTCCTGCAAAAAGCTGAGAACTACGGCCACTGAAGCTGTCGCCGCCCGAACACCATGCTGTGAACACCAGTCTTCAAATATTCTCCACACCCGCACATAAGCGAGGGAGGTGGAGGTCTTCTGCGCTCGAAGAAGAGTGGCAATAACCGTGGGGGAGTAACCCCTCTTCCTCAGCCGAGCCCTTTCAATGGCCAAACCGTAAGCGAGAATCGATCCACCTGGGGCATCCGAAGTGGACCCTGAAGCAGTAGATCTGGTAATGGAGGCAGAGTCCAGGGTACACCGTCGCGCAACCGCAGCACGTCTGCATACCACGGTCTCCTGGGCCAATCCGGAGCAACTAATAACACTCGCCCCCGGTGTGCCTCGATGCGCTGAACAACCCGACCGATTAGCGCCCAAGGAGGAAAGACATAAAGAAGACCGTACTCCGGCCACGGCTGAAGGAGGGCGTCGATCCCCTCAGACATGCGCTCTCTCCGCCTGCTGAAGAAGCGCCCCGTCTTTGCCGATTGAAACATCGCCATGAGGTCCATGACGGGAGGCCCCCACCGGCGAACTATTTGCGCGTAAATCTGCGGGTTCAGCTCCCATTCCCCGGGGTCCACCTGCACCCTGCTGAGATAATCCGCCGTCACATTGTCTCTTCCCGCGATATGCGCCGCCGAAATCGCCGGCAGACGGGACTGAACCCAATTGAACAAAGCCGCCACTTCGTATTCCATGGCCACACTTCCAGTGCCTCCCTGGCGGTTGATGTAGGCCACCGTTGCCGAGTTGTCCGAGAGAACTCGCACCGGCCGCTCCCTCACCAACGCCTCGAGGGCAAGCAGTGCGAGCCTCACCGCTCGAGACGGTTGATCGACCAAGAGGCCTCTAGGAAAGGCCACATCCCCTGAGCGAAGCGGCCCTCGCAGTGAGCTCCCCAGCCCGAGAGGCTGGCATCCGTAATGGATGGAATCCAAAGGGGCGGTTCCAAGGGAAGCCCCATCCTCAGGTTTTTCGAGCACATCCACCACCGGAGCGACCGACTAACTAGCTTCGGGCAAGGCAACCTCACGTTCAACGAATCGAA
This sequence comes from Ichthyophis bannanicus, assembly GCA_033557465.1. Classification (NCBI taxonomy): domain Eukaryota; kingdom Metazoa; phylum Chordata; class Amphibia; order Gymnophiona; family Ichthyophiidae; genus Ichthyophis; species Ichthyophis bannanicus. Next base: position 211,662,148 of record CM066034.1, read on the forward strand.
CTGGTTTGACCAACGACGTAACAGGGCGCTCTGGAGTGGTCGCATATGGAACCTCGCCCAAGGAACCACCTCCAGGGTCGCTGCCATAGTGAAGAGAAGCCGAAGGTACCACCAGGCGGATGGAGCGGGCATCCCTAAGAAAGTGCGCACTAGGCCCCGCAAGGCTTGGACACGGCAAGCACACCAATCCTCTCGCCGTGTCGAACTGAACTCCGAGGTATTCGAGGGATTGAGTCGGCGTCAAGTGACTCTTCTTTTCGTTGACCACCCAGCCGAGGGACTGCAGCAATGTTACCACTCTGCCCGTGACCTGCACACTCTCGTTGTTGGACTTTGCTCGAATCAACCAATCGTCGAGGTAAGGGTGGACCAAGATGCCTTCCTTTCGCAAGGCCGCCGCAACCACCACCATTACCTTTGTGAAGGTGCGCGCAGCCGTGGCCAGTCCAAACGGCATGGCCCGAAACTGAAAGTGACCCCCATGGGAATGCAAACCGCAGGAACCTTTGATGAGCCGCCCGAATGGGGATGTGCAAATAGGCCTCAGAGAGGTCGAGGGACGTGAGGAACTCCCCTTGACGCACCGCCACGATGACCGACCTTAAGGTTTCCATCCGGAAATGAGGGACCCGGAGAAAACGATTGACGCCCTTGAGATCTAGGATCGGGCGGAGCAACCCATCTTTCTTGGGCACCACAAAATAGATGGAGTAGTGACCGACACCGCGCTCGGAAGGCGGAACGGGGATGATCGCTCCTAAGGCTAAGAGTCGGAGCAAAGTCAACCGAATTGCCTGTACCTTCTGCTCGCCTTTGCTGGGAGAAAGGACAAAGGAATCTGGGAGCGGGCAAGCAAACTCCAGTGCAAAACCTTCTCTGATGATCTCCAGAACCCACTGATCTGATGTTATTTGGGCCCAAGAAGGAAGAAAGTCGCGCAAGTGACCCCCGATGACTAGACTTCCCTCCGGAGCCCGCCTCGCTTCATTGTGGCTTTCGACTAAAGGAAGAGGGCGAAGAGGAGGAAGCCCCCGAGAAGCCTCTTCCCGCTCCTCGAAAACCTCGAAATCCTTGGGATCTAGACCCAAAGCGGCCACGTTGGGAACTCCAAAGGCGGGAAGAACGAAATCTGCGAAAGTCCCGAAATTGACCTCGCACTGGCGGCAAGGTCCTACTCAGCTTAGGCTTATCCTCTGGCAGCCTACCGCCCTTAGACTCCCCGAGGTCCTTAACCAACTTATCCAGAGCATCTCCAAACAACAATTTGCCCTTAAAGGGAAGCTTACTGAGACGAGATTTAGAAGATCCGTCGGCCGCCCAGTTCCGCAACCAGATAGATCTGCGCGCCGCCACTAAGGAAGCCATACTATTAGCCAAAGTCCTGATCAAGTCATAATGCACATCTGCCAGATACGCCAACCCAGACTCCAGCCGGGTCACCTCTAACAACCCCTGCTGATCCAAACCAGAAGCTGGCCGTAGGTGCTGAGCCCAACGCAAACAGGCCCTAGCCACCCAAGCGCCACAGATAGAGGCCTGCAGCGATAAGGCATTGGTGTCAAAAGCCTGTTTCAACAAACTATCTACCTTCTTGTCTTGCGCATCCTTTAAGGCAGCACTGCCTTCAACAGGAATGGTGGTTTTCTTAGTTACCGCCGAAACCACTGCATCTATTCGCGGCGACTTAAACTTCTCCTTGTCTTTGTCAGCTAAGGGATACAGACGGTTCATAGTCCTAATCCCCTTCAGACCGGAATCAGGTTGATCCCACTCAGTTTGAATCATTTGCTCCACCACTCGGTGCACTGGAAACACCACCTGAGACTCACGCACGGCCTGTATGAGAGGATCCTCCAATCCGTCCTCCTCAATAGGACGAGGCACCGCTAGATTGAGTGTCTGAAGAGATTCCGTGATCAAAGGCACCAGCTCTTCCTTACGAAATACCCGAATAATCCGGGCTTGGTCCTCCGGCTCGGGAATCTCACCGTCTTCTAACTCCTCAGCACCACCATCAGGATCTATTTCTGCATGCAGATCCTGCCAACCCAGTTCGTCCTGCTCCAGGTCCATGGACCTAAAGCGTTTGGCGGCAGGCTGGAAATTTCGCCGGGGCCCCTTTGCTTTTAAGGAGGGAAGGGACGCCGGCCAGGACTCTGGCAACTTTCCGGAGCAGCTTAAGCGAAAGGCCTGGTGCATAAGGAGGACAAAGTCCGGGGAAAAATCCGCGGAGGGAGAATCTGCGGCTTCAATCGGTAACGTGCTAGCCTGCCCTTTAGGATGGGCCGTAGAGCAAGAAGGGAGAGGTCCAGGCGAGGGCTCCCCCTCCGCCAGAACAGGTGGGCCGTCAGTCCAGCAGCTCCTTCAGCTCCATTTGATGCTCCAAGTCTGAGGAAACCGAGGCACAGCCCCTGCAAATTCCAGACTCCGCCACCGCTCCCCTGTGCGATCTGCAGATCACGCACTGCGGTTTTGTAGCCATGCAAGCACAGAAGTCGTTCCAGATAATAGAGCCTGACCTAAACCCCAAAGCAAAAAGAAAAAATGCTTCTATTCTTTTTTTTTTTTTAGTTTTAAAACATCAATTCAGAATGCTGAGAGGTCCGCAGGCAAAATCGCCACTCTAAAAGCACTAAAAAACCCCAGGGGAACGCGTGCACAGCTGTCCTTGCTGGCGGGAAAAAGAAAAAACGGGGTTGTAAAATGGCCGCCGGCACCTTATCGCCGGCGAAAAGAAAATGGCGCGAAATTCAACGAAGCAAAGGAAAGTAAATTAAAGAAAATCAAATTAGGGGAAATAAATGAAAATTAAATTAAAGGAAATTAAAACGCGATCCCCGCAGAAAGGGAACTCACCGCACAGGCGAGGCTCCGCCGGAAGCCGGCTCACCGCTCGAATCTTGAGCGGGAGCGCACTACAGCTCTGAACTTACCAGGAGAAACACAAGAATTGCGAGTCTCAGAAAGGAAACCAGGAGTTACATAAAGACGTCCCAGACCGAAGGATATGGCTGGGAAAGACAGATCTCTTCCCTGTGCAGTCTAGGGGAGAGATCTAACCTGCCTGACTGTAGAGAAGGCAGTAGGCCAATGCAGATCTGGCTTCTCGGCGCCGGCTTGCCCTTTTTTTTTTTTTTTTTTTTTAAGAAACAGCTACCTATTAAAAGAAATGAATGATATGGGACAAATAAAATCCCCCAAACAAAAATCTCTCTATGTTGCTCCCCAACTGTCCCTAAGTGAGCCTAAACCAGGCACACACGTCCTCCAGCTGCAAGGAGACTGGACACACTGGGGGCTGATGGGAGCTCCGACAGCATACATCATACATAGGAAGATTTTGATTGGTCCAGTCTCCAGGCTGCAGGAGGAGGTGCACTACCCGGATGTGGAGGTCTAAACTGGAGGACCGCTCAAGAACTGTATGTTGTCCTACAAAGGAGCAATTTACTTTTAAACTCAGTTTCACACAGCACTTCTCTCACAGGCAGTCCTTCAAGCTAACAGCTTTTTAAAATAAATTGTCTCTTTTTACAGGAATATACTGCAGTCTTACCACTATTACCAGAAATCTTATTTCAAAAGTAATCTCATTTCTGAAGACTTTGCCCCATTTTCCTCATAGACATCCAATTCTACTCACACACAGCATTTACTCTTAAAAATCCAGCCCAGCTGAAATACTTTTTTTCTTTCATGCACAGCTTAATCAATTATCTGAACCCTCAGAGAGGAGTAATTAATCCTTTCTGAATTCTTTCTCCTCAAAACTCTCAGCTCTTCACAACTCTTAAAAAATAATTATCCACTTTCACCTTTCAGCCATTCAAAATTAAGTCATAACCATCAAATAGCAACTCTTCAACTCACTTTCTGGAGGCTCCCAATCAATCTCACACCCTTACTATTCACACTCGCCTCAGCCTCAGTCCCAGCCCCAGCCCAACTGCCATAAACTGTCAGTTCCACAAGATTCTATCAGGGAAATGAATTGGTGTTATTACGCCAGCTCCTCATAAAATAGTTCTAGGAGCACTTCACACAGAAGCATCCCTGGCCCTTAGTAACATACATAGAACCATATTTATTAATTTATTTATTTAACATCTCTTATATACCGCACTATTGTCATCAGCGCGGTTTACATGAAACAAACATATACATACAGAGAACTGTAATGCATTTACAAGTAACAGGGGTTTTTGAACTTGGGATTAACAAGGTAAACTATGTAGACTAGTTAACTATTTACAATATCTATACACATTAGTCACATTTGGTTATCATTTGGGTTGTCTTGGTCAGAAAAAGTATCGGTAGTATTTTCATGAGAAAAGATTAGATTGGGAAATAGCTTAAGAAGAGGTGGTGTTTGAGGCTTTTTCTGAATTGTGTTAGGCTGGCTATAGCTCTCAATTCTGGAGGGAGGGCATTCCAGGCTATTGGGGCATGGATACTGAAGGCTCTTTTAGTTGTTTCATTAGTGTATCTGACTGCTTGTTTCAGGATTGTTAATGTATTTATAGCAGTTGATCTTCTGGATCTATTGGGGGTCTGTAAGTGTACAAGGTTGGTGATGGTTGATGGTGCTTGGTTGTTTAGGGCTTTGAATGTAGTAATCAGGATCTTGTAGTGAATTCTCGCGTTGGTTGGTAGCCAGTGGAGTCTTTTTAGGACTGGAGTTATGTGATCTGTTTTTGATATTCCTTCCAGTACTCTGGCAGCGGTGTTCATCGCCAGTTGGAGGGGATTTAAAGTTGCCTGAGGGAGCCCATATAGAATTGCATTTGCGAAGTCAATGTGAGGCATTACCAAGGCTTGATAGACGGTTCTGAAGTCTGAGGGTTCGAGTAAGGGTCTAAGATGGCGTAGTGTGCGTATCTTGTGATATATTAGTTTTGTTATGTTTTTTATGTGGTTTTTCATACTGAGGCGCTGGTCGAGGGTGATGCCTAGGTATCGTATTGTAGGTTTTACTGTTAATTCCTTGTCCTTTATCTTTAAGGTAGTAGGAGGCGTGAAGTTTTGGTTCCTTGTTATAAACATCACATCGGTCTTGCTGTGGTTGATTCTTAGGTTTTGTGAGATGAGCCAATCTTCTACTGATTCGAAGCATTTTGTCAATGGTGTAAAATCAGGGTGGTTGATGGAGAATGGCATGTATAGTAGAATGTCGTCTGCATATGCTAGACAGGTGACATTAAAGGAACGAATGAGGTCACAGATAATGTTTAATATATATATGCAACCTAATGCTGACAGAGAGGATCCTTGCGGTACCCCTTGATCTTGGAGAAATGGTTCTGATGCTGTTTCACCAATTCGTACTTGTTGCCAACGGTTAGTTAGATAGGATATACACCAGTCAAGTGCGGCACCAAGGATTCCTTTTTCCTTAAGGCGATCGATAAGTATTTGGTGGCTTACTGAGTCGAACGCAGCTGAGATGTCCATGAATATAAGGATGAATCCTTGGTGGATGTTATCTATTCCTGTGATTAGTGTGTTGAATAGAGTGATGAGGAGGGTCTCAACTCCATGAGCTTCTCTAAAGCCGTGTTGTGCAGGGTCAAGTGGAACTTCAATGTCTATGTGCTGTTGTATTTGACGTTGGACCACTTTCTCAATTATTTTAGCTAGGAGTGGGATGCTGGATATTGGCCTGTAGGATTCTACTTTTAGGGGGTCTAATTTGCTGTTTTTCAATAAAGGTCTAATTGAGGTTTGTTTGAGGCATTGAGGAAAGGTTCCAGTTGAGAAAGATTGTTCAAGGATATTCTGTATGAAGAAGCTTACTTCATATCTAAGGTCTTTTATCCAGGCTGCTGGACATGGATCACTTGCTGCGGTGGTAGCATTTATTGATGCGATAGTGTTTTCAATTTCTTTGATTGATAATGTGTTAAACTTGGTTAATGTAGTTGACTGTGCAGGTATGTCTATATTTGTTGGTCCAATGGTGCAAATGTTGGATGTTTTTGTCATTTTTGACTTTAGGTAGTTAGTAAATAACAGCAGATAAAAACCAGCATGGTCCATCTAGTCTGCTCAGTAAGACTCTAGATTTGTAGAGCTGCACCTGCTACTCCGTGCAGGCTACTCCCCTCTATGCCTTTGCTTTAGGTTGTACCTACCGCTCCAGGCAGGTTACTCCTCTCTATTTATGAGGTTATTTATGTTTGCTTTGATTCCATCCTCTTCATATATAGCAATTCTCTGTTTGTCCCATGCCTTTTAGAATTCTATCACTGTTTATTATTTTGCTCCCACCACCTCCTTTGGGAGGGCATTACAGGCATCCACCGCCCTTTCCATTAAAGTATTTCCTGATGTTGCTTTTACGTTTACTTCCTTGCAGCTTCATTTCATGTCCTCTAGTTCTACAGCTTCCCAGTCTTTGAAAACCATTTGTTCATTAATACGCCTCCCATCCTTCCAAGGCACACACATCAAAGTCCTCAAATCTCCTCCCACATGTCCTCTGGCAAGGAAACTGTGTAAATGCCTTAAACAGGGATATTTGATAGAACCTACATGGTTAGTACCACTGAATATCCCTGACTATGTCCCTTATGCACCCTGATGCTATTGGTTAGCATTGGAGCGTGTTGGGGCATTCTGGGGCGGAGCGGAGGTGGAGCGGAGGCGGTGACTGCCACTAACTGTGGATTCCTCCTTTTCCATATGGTGGTGACAGAATTTCCTGATTTACAGTTTAAAGAACAGCAATGGATTTTTAAATTAGATTCTGTCATCCCGAGCGGTTTGAATTTGGAGCTAGAATGGCATAATCTACTGTGATTTTGATTGGATAAACTGATTGGTTGGGCGTCTACATGTTTGTTTTCGCCACTGATTGATTTAGCAGTAAGCATGTGTTAAAGTGATGATGTCAGACGCCGTGGATTTAAAATATTGTCTCCCAGGATTTTGATTTGAGTTGGAGCTTGTTTATAGGGATAAGTAACCTGAAGCAGGGGTTTTTTTTATCTCCAGGAACAAGCAGGAATGTAGTCTTCACATATGGGTATCGTCTGTACCGACGGAGCCTGAGCGGGAACGCTCCCCAGCGTCCAATTAGAAAGCTTTTGGGAGCATCCCACAGCGCCTGCATGCTGCCTTCCCACCTTTCCCAAATGCCTCTCTCCAGTTCTTTGTTTTCCGCGGAGCCAGCAGGTCGTTGTTCCTGTCACTGCAGAAACTTTTTCTTATTCTCCTTCTTTTTTGTGGTCGCGTCTGCCTTCCTCGACGCTATACCGGTACCGCCGGTTCTTCTTTCTTTCTTTTCAAGAAAAAAAAATTCGTATATTTTTTTCCAAACTTTTCTTCCTCAGGTGCATGCGCCATTTTGGGCCTTAGACCCAAAATTTCCTCCATGGAAAAACCCGCTTCGGGTTTCAAGAAGTGCACCAAGTGTGGCGGTACCATCTCCGTCACAGACACCCATGAGTGGTGTCTTAAATGTTTAGGTCCTGACCACTCCATCTTGGAGTGTATGGCCTGTGCCATGATGTCCAAGAGAGGTTGACAAAACCGAGCTGCTAAGCTCAGCACCCTTTTTCCCTCCGATGCAGCCTGTGGCATCGTCGTCTTCCAGGGCTTCGTCTTCCTCCTATGGATCTCAGGTAACTAAACATAAGTCTGGCCGGGCCTCAAAGGGTAGATCTCCTTCCAAGCATTGAGATGCCTCTGGCGTTGCCCTTGAGGGTTCTGTACCAGCAAAATTGCCCCGGCGGGAGGCTTCGGCTTCCAAAGCATTATCGGGGCTCCAGGATGTTCGAGGCCTCAACCTCGGCAGAACTACTGGTGCCATGCTCTGGGGTACCGGCTGCTTTCTCCGGTACCGATACCCAGGCATCGGCAGCATCGATAGACCAGAGGTTCCTGGCTATTGAAAGCAGTCTGGCGGCTCTCCTTGTGGCATCGACACCCTTGGAACCGCGTCAGACAGTTCAACCGGTACTGGCACCGACTCTGGCACCGGTATCGGTACCGATGGCATCGGCATCGACATCAGTGTCTGCTTTGCCGGCACCCAGTCATGCTATGCCTTCCAGTACCGATACTCCGGTACTGATTCCCCCCAGCACCGACTTTGGTCGGTACGGGTATCGTGCTCTACAAGAGCATCCGGAAAGAAGGTATTTTGAATCATCGGAGGAGTCTGAGGATTCTGACAGCTCTGTCGGTACCGGAATACTTCTCCCAGAGGAGCCTTCTTCTCCTAAACATAGGATGTCTCCTTTCAGGATTTTATCAGGGAGGTGGCGCAAAGTCTTTCCATTACTGTGGCTCCCGAAACAGAGCCCAGGGCAAAGGAGTTGGAGATTCTACAATATCCCAAGGCTCCTAAGGAGGCAGCTACTTTGCCTATCCATGAGATCTTACATGATCTCATGCTAAGAATGTGGGAAACACCTTTTATCATCTCTCCTCACTCTCGTAGACTGGACCACTCTATTGTGGTGGAATCAGCTATGAGAAGGATCAGAAGTGCAAAGAGGCATGCCTCTAATCCTCCAGGATGTGAGTGTAGAACTTTGGATGCCTTTGGATGTCGTACTTTCCAGGCTTCCATGCTTTCTGCCAGGATCAGTTCCTATATTTTATTTATGGGAATGTTCCTTAAGGAAGTTGCAGGAGATTTAGAGATTTTGAGCCCTCTTCTTCCTGATGATAAGAGGCAGGATTTTCTCACACTGGTTAAACATGCCCAGGATGTTTCTAAGTTTGTCAATCGTGCAGCTTTTGACTGTTTTGAGTGCATAAGCAGAACCTCTGCCATTGCCATAGGTACCGTAGAATTGCCTGGCTCCAGGCATCCGATTTGGAGCTCTGGGTGCAGGACAAACTGGGCAATATCCCTTGTACAGGTGAGAATCTATTCGGCAAAAATTGGCAAGAGAAAGCCAATGAGTTAGATGCTGACAACTCCACTTTGGATAATTATCCAAAGCCACAGCTGATCCTGCAAGGAAGAAATCTTTCAAGAAACCATTCTTCTCCAAAAAGAAGAGGTTTTATCCCTCTTATTCTCAGCAGGGACGTTCTTCAGGTCAGCCTGCCCGAAAGAGTCAGCAACCACCTAAACAAAGGAAAGCAAAGACTGCTAAGCCTCAACCGTCTCAGCAGTCTCAGCTTCCACAAGGCCTTTGACTTCCATCTAGAGAACTTAGCCTTCCTGGACCTCAATGGACCAGAAACTTCCACCATTCCAGGAAGTTTGTCTCACTTTGCCCCCAGATGGGGGCAGATAACAGCAGAACATTGGACTGTCTCCATTATAAAAGAGGGGTACAAGCTTCACTTTCTCTGCATGCCCCCTCCCACAACAGTAAGACAGTTCAATTCTCAGACCTCTCTCATCAACCTGTTAGATCAAGAGGTCACTATGATTCTTGCCCAAGGGGCAATAGAAGAGGTACCCATTCCTCAACATGGTACAGGATTTTACTCCCCCTATTTCCTTATCCCAAAGAAAGCAGGGGGACACAGACCTATTTTAGACCTCAGAGAATTGAACAAATTCCCGTTCAAAGAGAAATTCAAGATGATTTCTCTGGGAACTCTGCTGCCATACCTTCAGAGTCAGGATTGGCTTTGTTCTCTAGATCACAAGGATGCGTACACTCATGTTCTCATCCATCCAACTCACAGAAAGTTCCTCCGGTTCCTTTTTCAAGAAAAGCACTACCAATACAGGGTGCTTCCTTTTGGCCTGGCCTCGGCACCAAGAGTGTTTACGAAGTACATGGCTGAGGTAGCAGCATTTCTTCACACTCTAGGAATATTCGTCTTCCCCTACTTAGACGACTGGCTCATTCGAGCCCCATCAGAGTCAGAGGCCAGGATTTCTCTATCTTGCACAATACGTATCCTTCAGTATTTGGGTCTGGTCATAAACATCCCAAAATCCAGCCTAACTCCCACTCAGTCTCTATTCATAGGAGCCTTGCTGGATACCAGAAAAGCAAGGGCCTATCTTCCCCAGACCCATTGCCTTCACATGGTGCAGTTAGCTTCTCAAGCAGTGCTAAAGCCCCTTCTCACTGCTCGAGAAATGTTACAACAAATAGGCCACATGGCATCTACCGAGCATGTGGTTCTTATGCTCGCCTCCATATGAGAGCAGCACAGTGGACTTTATCCACTCAGTGGACCCAGGCATCAGGGTGCCTGTCAGACAAAATAGCAAACACAAATCGCCTTATTTTGTCCCTCCAATGGTGGCAGTCCACTCAAAACCTGTTGGTGGGGTCCCCATTTCAACAACCTTTACCCCAGGCAACTCTCACAACAGATGCTTCTCCAATGGGTTGGGGAGCTCATCTGCAGGACCTCTCCACCCAAGGCACTTGGACTCCACAGGAGACTTACCTACACATCAATCTCTTAGAGCTCAGAGCAATCCTCCTTGCTCTTCGAGTGTTCCACACCCTGCTCAGCTACAAGACAGTCCTCATTCATACGGACAATCAAGTAGCCATGTTCTACATGAACAAGCAGGGAGGAACAGGCTCTCTGTCGCTTTGCAACGAAGCTTTGCGACTATGGGCCCTCGCCAGAGAGCATCAGATTCCTCTCCTGGCAGTGTATCTTCCAGGTATCCAAAACTCTTGGGCAAACAGACTCAGTCGAGTTCTGCTTCCACACGAATGGTCTCTACATGCAGACCAGGTGGCCAAGATTTTTGAAATTTGGGGAACCCCAGACATAGACCTCTTTGCAAGTCCGTTGAATGCCAAACTTCCCCGGTTCTGTTCCAGAATTCCGGCTCAGGGCTCTCAGGCCAGGGATGCTTTCCTCCTTCATTGGGGTCAAGACTTCCTTTATGCCTTTCCACCCATTCCCCTAATTCCCAAAACCCTGTTCAAGCTTCAGAGAGACAGAGGCTGTATGATTCTCATAGCTCCACATTGGCCACGGCAAGTGTGGTACCCTCTGCTTCTACATCTCTCTCAAGCTCCCTCTCTGGAGTTAGGGTCTGCTCCAGATCTCCTGTCCCAGGAGGACAGAATGTTATGGCATCCCAATCCCCAATCTCTGCATCTCAGGGCTTGGTTGCTGAAGGCCTAGATCTTCATGATCTTAGCGTTTCTCAGCAAGTAAAGGACATCCTTCATGCTTCCAGAAAACCTTCCACAAGACGCTCTTATGCTTTCAAGTGGAAAAGGTTTACCATATGGTGCTCGCAAAAGGGTCTTAGCCCCTTTGCGATACCTCTGGAATCATTACTGGAGTTATCTCCTTCATTTATTCAATGCAGGACTTAAGACTAACTCAGTAAGAGTCCATTTGAGTGCTATCGCAGCTTCTTTCAAGCCTTTAAATGGACAACCTATTTCCTCCCATCCTCTTATAGCAAGATTTATGAGAGGCCTTCTTCTAACTAAGCCTCCCATTAGGCCACCACTGGTGGCATGGGACTTAAACCTGGTTCTTGGCCAACTCATGAAGCCACCTTTCGAACCCTTAGCTACTACCTCATTGAAATTCCTTTCCTGGAAAGTTATCTTTCTCATTGCAATCACATCAGCATGTCACATCAGTGAGTTGCAGGCACTAGTGGCTGACCCTCCCTATACAAGGTTCCATCATGACAAGGTAGTCCTTAGGACTCATCCACACTTTATGCCAAAGGTGGTTTCGCCTTTTCATCCAAACCAAGCGGTCTACCTGCCTGTGTTTTTTCCAAGGCCTCATGCATCAAATGCAGAAAGGAATCTTCATACTTTGGACTGTAAAAGAGCTTTAGCCTTTTACTTACAAAGAACACAGCAACATAGAAAGTCCTCTCAACTCCTTGTTGCTTTTGATCCTTCTCATTTGGGACTTCCAGTCTCCAAGAGAACACTGTCCAACTGGATTGCACAGTGTATTTCGTTTGCCTATCAGAGTAAGAATCTTCCTCTGGAGGGCCATGTCACAGCTCACAATGTGAGAGCCATGGCAGCTTCAATGGCTCATCTGCACTCTGTGTCTATCGACGACATCTGTCGAGCAGCCACTTGGGCCTCGGTTCATACCTTCACAGCCCATTACTTCTTGGACAAGGACTCCCGCCGGGATGCCTTGTTTGGTCAGGCTGTTCTCCAACATCTGTTCCATACCTAATCAACCCCTACCCGCCATCCCTGGTTGGATGCCAGAGATCCATGGGGGGAAGTGGAGCCCTTTCACAGGGACACACAACTTCTGGGGTCTCTCCCTGGCATCTAAAGCTAGGGAGTCCCCATATGTGAAGACTACATTCCTGCTTGTTCCTGGAGATAGCATAGTTACTCACCTGTAACAGGTGATCTCTGGGAACAGCAGAAATTTAGTCTTCACAACCCACCCACCTCCCCCCGTAGTTGTATCTATTTCTCTCTCTCTCTTTGTCTCAGCTTTAAACTCAACTGGAGAGAGGCAGTTGGGAAAGGCGGGAAGGCAGCACGCAGGCGCTGTGGGATGCTCCCAAAAGCTTTCTAATTGAACGCTAGGGAGCGTTCCCGTGCAGGCTCCGTCGGTACCGACGATACCCATATGTGAAGACTAAATTCCTGCTGTTCCCGGAGATCACCTGTTACAGGTGAGTAACTATGCTTTTAAAAAAAAAAAAAGAGTAAACCCGAAACACAGGACTGTGTCATTGCACTATCCCTCTGCTTGATCTCCATCTGTCAGTTAAGTAAACTTCTTTAAATTATTTTACTGCAAATGATTAAAATGGACAGTTTCTCCCAGCTATGACTTGTCCTTATCTGGTGATCAATGTCTGACAAAAATTAGTTTTCCTTGGCGATTTGATTTGGTGACCACCCATTTGTTGTTTTGACTAACTGTGTAGCAACAATATTAGATCGCTACACGGTTAGTGGTCCACAGCTAAAACTAGGACAGCTTTTGGCTCGCCTAGTTCTAGCTGCGGATCACTAACCATGTAGCAGTCCAATATTGCTGTTACACAGTTAGGCTCTGCAGCATTGACCCCTTGATGCACAACCCGGATATTCAATACTGTCACTGCAGCATTGAATATCTGGGATTAAGGGTGAGCGGGCAGGGCTATGTGCTGTAGCGGTGCACATCCTGCCCAGAAGAAAATCAGGTTCACAATAAACAAAGCATGTTTACAGGCATCCCATGCTTACTGTAAGCCTTCTGTACATAGAACTTATCCACAATTGTAAGTACACTTGATCACATACACAGAGCACCTTGGGCACATGTATTCCTATTGTGCATGTGCAGAACACCTGGTACTTCTGGGTTCAGGATGAAACTTCAAATTAATTTTAAAAAAGGTGTTTTGTTTTGAAAGCTCTCCAGAGCCTCATAATGTATGCCCCACCTTTTATTAAAAAAAAAAAAAAAGGGCTCCTGTCCCACCCAAAGACTCAAACATACAGAGCAAACTCTCCTTCTGCTGCAACTCATGGTTAAAATTGATTTTTCTGCTGCCCAACCTTCTGGGATCCCCCTCAAGTCACAATTGCAGTCAAACAAATGGCCCAACACAGCTGTTCCATCAACTGTGGCTGGAATGGGCACACTTGGTGCAAGCCTGGGCCTTCCTGCACCAGACTCCACCTCCTAGGATACCATGTTAACACCCTCGGCCCAGTGTGCAGCAGCGGCCAAGAGAGCAAATAGGATGCTAGGTATGATAAGGAAAGGAATGGAAAATAAAACAAAAGATATTATAATGCCTCTATATCGTTCCATGGTGAGACCGCACCTTGAATATTGTGTGCAATTCTGGTCACCGTATCTTAAAAAGGATATAGCGATTTTAGAAAAGGTTCAGAGAAGAGCCACCAAAATGGTAAAGGGGATGGAAGGATACTCCTATGAAGAAAGGCTAAAAAGGTTAGGGCTCTTTAACCTGGAAAAGAGACGGCTGAGGGAAGATATGATAGAAGTCTATAAATTAATGAATGGAGTGGAACGGGTAAACGTAGATCGATTGTTTACCTTATCAGAATATAGAAAGACTAGGGGACATGCAATGAAGCTACAGGGTAAACTATTTAAGACTAATAAAAGAAAATATTTTTTCACTCAACGTGTAATCAAACTCTGGAATTTGTTACCGGAGGATGTAGTAAAGGCTGTTAGTGTAGCTGGGTTTAAAAAAGGTTTGGACAAGTTCCTGGAGGAAAGGTCCATAAACCATTATTAAGAAGTGACCGAAGATATCAATGCTTGACCCAGTACAAGCATTGTGGAACCTGTGTCCCTTGGGGAAACTGCTAGGTACGTATGACCTAGATTGGCCACTGTTGGAAACAGGATACTGGGCTTGATGGGCCTTGGTCTGGCCCAGTATGACATATCTTATGTTCCTTAAAAGGTGCTCTCTCCATGTGTTGGCCTCCTAACTGGAGCCATGGCCACTGAGATCTGTGGCTCGGCAAAAAAAAACCCAAAACAGTTGTTGCTGCCTCAGTGCCAAAACTGTGGCCCGATGCCATCAATGATAGCCCTGAACCATCTACGCAAAGCACAGCATGCCGATCCCAGGACTCCACTTGTCACTATGGTGCACACTTTTTTAAATTAAAACTATTGTGTAATGCAACCCAAACACCAAAAACCCACCAGTATCATCCCTTCCCTGCTGTGAGAACCAGGAAGTGTGGCGATCAGACAGCTGCAATCCCAGCGGCACCCAATGACTAGGTAAATAAAATAAATCTTTAACCCTTGTGTTAAATTATATTTTTGGACTTAGTGCTGTTATATGGTATCCTTCTGAATGTCCATTAGCAGGGTTTTGTGTTACTTCATACAGTCTGGCAGTGAGTGAGAGGATGTTGGGGGAGGGGAAGGGAGAAGTGAGGAGGAGAGAGGGTATGCTAGAAGTGTTGGAGGATGAGAGAAAAAGAGTGCTGAAAAGGTTGGAAGGGAAAAGAGAGAGAGAGTATGGAGGCTGAGATGAGAGATGGAAAGAGGGGGAATTGGATTTGAATTCTAGGTGAGTTACATTCAGGTACAACAGGTATTTCCCAGAGGGCTTACCATCTACATTTGTACCTGAGGCAGTGGAGGGCTAAGTGACTTGCCCAGTCACAAGGAGTAGCAGTAGTATTCGAACTGGGCTTCCCTGGTTCATAGTCCACAGCTCTAACCATTAGGTTACTCCTTCACTCCTGGATAGGGTAGGGTAGGGTAGGGTGTTGAGGAGGATAATATAAGAGGAAGAGCAGGTGGAAGAAAGAGATGGAAAAAGGCAAGAAGAGAGGGAAGGTGAAGGAGGAAGAGAGAGATCAGAGGGGAGAAAAGATAAGTGGGAAAGGGCGATGTGGAGAAAAGCAAGGAGGGGATAGAGGAAGACAAGGAAAGAGTAAGTGGGGAGGAAAAATGTGTGTAGGGAAGTGAGGACTGTATGTAAAAAGGAGGAGAAGAAGAATGGAAGAGTGGAGGTGGGAGAAAGGGGGAAAAATTAAAAATGAAAAAAGAAATGGAACCTATAACAAGCAAACGTGAAATGAAAGCAGGATGGAAAGATCTAGAGAACATGCTGTGGGAATAAAATGGGTAACAGAAGAAAAAAATCTTAGAAATCAGGAGGCAGAGGAAATGTATAAAAGAAAAATGAATAAGGAAAGGCTAGAGAAATTAAAACAAATCTAAATAAGATTAAAAGTTCTGAAAATATTGTGTCACCTTGCTGCAGCTACAATTGAACAGGTGTAAAGGTTGAAGCTGTTGGCCGTAGGGCTGGAAGGAGGGTGTAGGGGGTAAGAAAGTAATAGTGTGCATATACTTTGTATGTGGAAAAGAGCATATGTGTTGGGGAACTGGTAGAAAGTTAATCAATGTCTATATGAGAGGAAGAAAGCTTACCCCCACAAATTTGAGTTCCATGTCCCCCGCCCACCCCAAATCCCCAAATAAAGCAGGCAAATTTTGACTATGATCACTGCTCTTCTTCCTGAGATGGATGCCTTCCAGGGTTGACACCCTGAGAATTTATTCTTTTACCTCTCGCACAAAGCAGATACAACACAGTGATGCAGAGCTTTTAGTGCACACCAGAGCTCCTGGATCACAATAGAGACAAGGCAGCAGGTCACGCTATCCTCCCTAGAGAAAAAGACCGGCGGGGAGGGGGGAGGGAACTTTCCCACTCTCACAAAACAGCAGCCAGGAGGAATGGGCTCACCCAGTTTGTAATAGCTAGACCACTGCTCTCCTTATAACTAAAGTCAGAGAAAATGAAGGAACTCATCTTTGCTATCTCGCTTCTTGCCTCACAAGACGTCCAACTCCAAATTCCAACTTTTTTCTTGCGTCTCCTACAGGATCTAAAGTACCGTTTATGATCTCTGTAAACTGGGCCCCATCCCTAAGGATGGACTAACACATCATCATTTTCTTCTTACTCAACACCCACTAGTGGAAATTTTCACATTACAGCAAGGCCCAGTTAGCTTTACAGGTAACATCATATATTAGGGTACTTGATTTTTGCCAATGGAAGACTATATAAGGAAAGCAGGAAATCGCCTGAGTAGGATTATAAATGGCCAAATAGCATTTTTGAAAAAATTAAATAATATGGAAATGTACCCAGCCATCTAGGGAATGGATCTTAGATATGTGTGCTAGCAGTTCAATTCCTTAAAACAAACAAAAAATTACAGAAATATTGTAAGCAAAAAAAGACTACTACTTAGATTAGAAGCAAAACAAAAAACTTAGCAGTTTCTTAGCTTATGCCATAAGCATATTCAAGGCTGTGAAATCTGGAAGACACCTGTGTTGAGCTGGATCGTTGTGGGTAGCAGTGTAGGTAATTATTTTTATTCCTGAATAAGTCATTTGTTTAAAAATAGCTAATGCAATTGCTTCTGTTAATCAACCCATACAAATTTTTCAGGTTGAAAGGTGAAAGCTTGGATTCGGCCAATATGAAAAATGGCAGAATAGGCTAATGTTTGTCCACCAGGGAAATTCTGGCTCTGTTTCTTTGGTGCCGGTATTGGGCCTAAAACATATAGTTTGTCAATTAGAAATTGAACTGACAATTTTTCCACATGCCATAACCACCCAATCATTTGTAAATATTTGTATTTATTTATATTAATATTTAGCTCCTGCCTTTCCAGGAGAAGATCAAGATGAGTTACATTCAGTTACAGTATGTGTTTCCCTGACCCCAAAAGGCTAAGTTTGTACCTGAGGCAATGGAGGGTTAAATGGTTTTCCCAAGGCCACAAGGAGAATCCGCGGGATTTCAACCTTGGTCTTTCTGGTTTTAGGCTGCTGCCCTAACTATTAGGCGTCTGAACTAAGGTACTATGTGGTGGGTCCCTTCCCATCAGAACTTACAATCTGGTTCAATGCGTGTAGTAGAATGAGAACATGTTCAAGGAGCTTGTGGCTAAAGTGGATGCTGTTATTATCCCGGCAGCAAAGAGATGAGAAGCTAGGAGACGAGTGCTTTGTAGCATTTCCCCTTTCATATCTTGTAACAAACGGAGGTGTACATTTACAGCAAGCCAGCAGAGCCATAGAAGGGTAGTGACAGACCAGCAGGGAAGATAGCAGTTGCATGACTAGAGAGGTGGATTCAGCTCTGGAAGGCAATGTGGTAGCTACACAGGAACCCTAGAGAATCTTTTTTTGCTGCAATTCATCAATAAGAACATAATCCTGCTAAACATAGAGACTGCAAATATTGATGTCTAAATGTTTTGGTTCAGCACTTTTCTTGTCTAAATATCATACAAAAAATATGAATTAGCATTAATAGCCCGAGTTTGTATAGAATGTCTAGGCAGGTCAGTGTACAGAACTGCAACAGCATTTTATAAAATGTGCATTGCAGTGAAAAAGACATTTTATAAAAGTGTACATTCCAAAAGGAATGGCATCACCTGGGATTTTGCTCATCTAAGCACTGATTTTGCAACACATGTATAAGTGCTGATACTTTAAATGTATCTGCACATACCCGTGCAGCTCCAAAATGCAAACTTGTGGTATTTTTGAGGTAATTTTCAACATCTGACTAGAAAAAACAATTCCCTCCTCAAGCTCTCCTCCCAAGCCCAGACCTAAATGAAAAGTTAGCCTATAGTTACGTATGATTCAAAACAGGTGTAAGTGTTGATGGGGAAATTAAGTACATGCAAATTTCTGTTGCAAAATATATGTGCATTCCATATTTTGCAAGTTCTACCCAAACCATGTCCCCTTAAAATCTGTGCATAACACAGGCATAAACATGTAAGTAGTTGTGTTACCCTACAAGCAGCTTGGTGGCGACAAAGACCGATGAAAACCCAGGTTTCAATGATATCACTCCCATGCCTCTATCATTCTCAGTCACCAGAAGTCTCTCTTCAGTATTCACCCCAAAGAATATGGGAGATAGAAAGCAAGCCTCACATGTAGGCAACAACTGAGCACTCAACAGTAGTGACCTATGTACAGGAAAGTAGAAACAGAAGGCTGTGAGTTGAAGCCTCCAAAGCCAAGTAGAAAATCAAGGGTACCGCAGCAGAAAAAAAAAACAGTGCAATTACAGCTTCAGGGTGGATCCTGGACTGGTCTAGCAGGACTCAAGAAAAGGACATTATCTGGTAAGTAAAATGTCACCTTCCAAATCGTCCTGCTGGCCCAGTCCAGACAAGTGAGATGTACCAAAGCTACAATACCACTGGGTGGGAAGAAGACACAGCAGCTCATAAAATTCTTGAGCTCAAGGCTATGTCCACCCATATGTGGACATCTAAGTGGTAATGCTTGACAAAAGTAGAAAGAGATGCCCATGTTAGTACCCAACAAATTTCTGCAGGGGCCACTGAGCTCTGCTCACAAGGACGCTTGTGCTTGGGTAGAATAGGTGTGCAAACCTTCTGGAACCAGCCGGTTCCATAACAGATATGCTGAGGCAATAGCCCCCTTAATCCAGCACCCCGAGGTTAACTTGGCCACTGCTTCACCCTTGCGTGGGCAGCAAACAGCACAAAAAGACAGACAGACTTACACCAATGGGGATAGTGTGCCTAATGTCCATATGGTTGTCCATTTGAGCAGTGGTGATCACCATATGGTATGTATGGTTTGAGGTTAAAACCAAGGCAGAGTGCAAACACAACAGACAAAGTCCTAGATTTCAAAAATGCTGACTTCAGTAAAATGGGAAAGTATCTGTGGGACGAGATAAGGGAAGTGGAAAGGGAGTGGTCTAAACTGAAAGAGGCTAAAAAAGGCAACAAATCTATATGTAAGGAAAATAAATTCAATAAAAACAAGAGGAAAAGGAAACTGCTATGGCACACCACTGGGAGTTCAGGCTGAGGATAAAGACTATTTACCTCTACCCTTTGTAGCCTCTGCCTCAACCATTTTCTAATGCAGTCAGTTTAGTGCCCATCCCAAGGGTGCTCAGTTCTTTAATAAGTTGCTAATGCGGAACTGTGTCAAGGGTCTTGCTGAAATTTAAGTATTCCACATCTAGTGCACTCCCCAGATCCAGTTAAAGAAATAGACAAGAATGGGCAGTGCCTTGCTTATTTGGGATGCCTAATGTAAAGGAATGCCTCTGTAGTCAACTCTATAGTAACATTTTTAATTTTTAACTTTTTGATTTTTATCATTCGTCTTCCTTGATTTTATTTATATAGTTGTTTATATTCACATTTATACACTTTATTTATACATATTCATATGTTTCTATATATTGTCCTGTCATTTGATGAAACATTGTTTTTACTTTAACTAATTTCTTATGTATACATTTTTTATGTATGTATTTGTTACATATATATTTTTTAAATTCAGTTATGTTATTAATAGATTGTACTGTTATTTTTAGATGCGTACCCCCAATGCAGGCTTCCAGCCGAAACGCGTAGGGGATTCCCTTATTAAAAGTTAGCACCTGTGACCTTTTCAGCCTCCTGTGTTCCTGTTATAGCTGCAGGGGCTCAGCTTTCTTTGTGTTTCTTCATCCACGCATTGAGACTCCGGAGCTCTGCCTGCCTTTTCGGTCCAGCACGTGGAACAGGAAGTATTTCAGAGAACACTACTCTGGAAGTTCTGGATTTCAACTTCCTACCTAAAAGCCTAAATTTAGCCTCCAGAACCTCCCTACCACATTTTCCTATGTCACTGGTACTGACATGTACCAAGACAGCAGACTCTTCCCCAGCACTATCTGCGACCTTGTCATACGCCACCTAGACAAGGTCTTAGATAGTAAAATTAGACCTTACCTGCTAATTCTTTCCTGCAGACCCTCCAGGCTTTGTGAAGGGGAGGCAAGGGAGTGATAATATCAGGAAAGTGTTGAATATAGCATGGCACCTTCAGAGCATGGGGGAACAGGCGATTCTAGTCATAGTGGATGCGGAAAAGGCGTTTGACAGGGTAGAATGGCAGTATATGTTTCAAGTGCTGGAACGAATGTGATTTGGGGATAAATTCATAGCTTGGATAAGGGCACTGTATGAGTATTGTCAGACGGCTGCCTGGGTGAGAATCTTCACAGTCTTGACAAGTGCATATCTCTATATGATTTGCAAGGTATTGTGGACAATGTAGTTCATTCACACCAGACATAGCTGCTGACAATAATTTAGTTGTGCTCTTGGGTAAAGCCAATAAGATATTTATTTATGGGGTTATTTCTTCCAACACAGATATGCTTGGTAGCACATAAATAAGGTAACTTGCTTTCAGTGTTAACTTGGAAAAACAAAGTCAAAATCAGGAAAATAACAAATGAAAAGTCACAAAGCAAGAAACAAACTGTTCTTTTCAGGTTAACTTCTGATTACTTCCCACATAGATACAGAAGTGATTCTCTCCTAGCTCACAAGCAATTAGGTAAGGCTTAATTGCTAGCAGTTACCAGCTGAAACCCCTTAGCTGGTTTGCCTTCCACTGTGTGGGTCAAATCCTGCTTCAGGAGCTTTTCTGAGTAGATTAAAGAACAAATTTGTATTTCTTTGTGATGGTTGCTGTACTTTATAACAGAAAGTTACCAACGGAGTTTAGATAGAGAGCAGTCCA
This sequence comes from Ichthyophis bannanicus, assembly GCA_033557465.1. Taxonomy (NCBI): domain Eukaryota; kingdom Metazoa; phylum Chordata; class Amphibia; order Gymnophiona; family Ichthyophiidae; genus Ichthyophis; species Ichthyophis bannanicus. The sequence goes on from CM066034.1 coordinate 211,683,160, forward strand.
TATAAACAGGATCCTCATCTGCTATTATTCCCCCTTGTTCAACAAGCATGGGTTCAATATCATGGATTGGCACAGATGAATCTCTCAATGGAGCATTTTCAGGAGAATACTTGTTTCCCTGCTGTCTTTCAAGGTTATAGCTAGGGCATAGATCAGTGTTCATACCTGAGCTTCCACTGCTGCTAGAGTTCCTCTCTATATAGCCTGGCCAGTATGTAGTCCAGTTCTTATGTCCAGCCTTCCAATCCAGATCCCTGGACACTGGATCTCTCTTCACATACCTTCTGGCACAGGTCTTAGGGTCCCTTCCACGTGCAGCCGTCTCCCTCACAGGTAGCCTCTGGTGATTCCTAGCTCTGCAGCACCATTCCTCTGGCTTTCCCCAGTCCAATGGTGTATGCTGGCCCTTGGAATACCTCCCAGTATACGTACTGCTTTGGACTCTTCTAGACCTCTCAAAGGCTTTTCTCTTCCTTCTTCCAAAGGGTCTCTTCTGCTTCTGATGATTCTTCAGATGAAACTGATGATCAAACTCAAGCTGATTCTCAGGATACTGAGGACAATTCTCTGGATATCCAAGGTGATCATGAAGATCGTCATCTGTAGAATAAACTCTACTCTTATTCTGCTTAGATGAGTGATCCTACCTAACACAGCGCAGCTGTGCTGAATCAGGCCCTGCCCTTTGAGATGAGTGCTTAGGGATTACCTCATAGACCTCCTGATTGAACACGTTTCCCCACTTCAGCTCCTCTAATGGCTGTTGGAAACCTGGTGCATTCTGGGACTGGTAGTCTTTTATGGGAAAATTCTGTTTTCTTATTTCTACCAGAACTGACAGGTTGCTTGTTCAGAGTCACTTCACCTTTTCTATAGCTCCTTCCTGAGCTATGATAAGCTTCCTAATCACAGTATCCAACTGCGAGGAAAAGGATAAATGGAAGATATTCTGATAAGTTCACACTAGAAAGAGGCACAAGGCAGGGGTGCCCTATCACTGCTATTATTTGCCTTGATGATTGAGCCCTTGGCAGAAAGGATCAGGAGGGAGGAAAAAATTAAAGAAGTGGGGGTTGGAGGAAAAAATTGCGTCATTCACAGATGATGTGATACTTACTCTGAAGCAACCCCTAACTACCTTACCAATGTTGATGGGAGTAATAAAACAGTTCAGTAGTATAGCAGAATACAAAATCAGAGTAAGGCCGAAGTCCTTGGGTTTAACTTAATGGGGAACCTTGAGGAAAGGTTAAAGTCACATTTTAGTTTCAAATGGGTGGCTCGGCACTTTAGATATCTGGGGATACAGTTAGGGAGCCCTATAGTAAAGATTAAACAATGGAATTATCAAGTAATGATGGAAAGTATAAAAGAGAGATCTTTCTAAATGGGGGTGGGGGGTTACAGTTGTCGTGGCTGGGCCACATTGCAGTAATAAAGATGAATGTCCTACCAAGGCTGTTGTTCCTGTTTGCAGCTTTGCCCCGTAAGGTGACCAGGAAAGAGATGGGGAAGTTGCAAAATATCATCCTGCAATATATATGGGAAGGGAAATTCCCGAAGGTGGCAAGAAACACTATGTATCAGTTGAAGACAGAGGGAGGCCTAGGGGTACCATGTCTGACAAAATACTATGAAGCAGCACAATTAAGGGCACTATTGGCATGGAGGGAAGAGGTGGAATCCTTGAGTTGGGTACAAATAGAGGCAGAGGGAGAGGAATATAGGGAGGCATGAATATGGGACCCGGGTGGGGGGAGGGATAAAGAGAGAGAAAACAACCCCTACGCAGAACTTATGTTTCAGGTCTGGAAGAAATGGAGAGGTCACCTTTTAAAAGGGAAGGTATATTTGAGGTATACATTTATAAGGATGGCAGGAGAATTTGGGATGGGAAGAGAGTTAGAGGTGTATGCGAGGTGGGCTGGAAAAGGGTTAGTAAGGTTAGGACAAATGATAGGGAAAGGGGGGGGGAGGGAATCCGAACATTTGAGGACTTACAACAAGATTATCAAATAGAACAGAAAGATCATTATGCATATGTGCAATTGTGGTAGCTCCCCCTTGTGTCAGTTCCTGGATCAGCTGCTCCATGAAGCAGTCATTTATTTCATCTAGAAACGTTTTCTTCTTAGCATGTCCTGATATGACATTGACCCACTTGATACCAGGGTAATTGCAATCACCCTTTATTACTCTGTTAGCATCCTGTCATTCATCTGTTCATTCTGGCCAGGAGGATGGCAGCACTCCACCACTGCCATTCCCTTCCCCATTTTACATGGAACTTCTATCCATAGAGCTTTTACAGTGTATTTTGTTTCCTACAAAACTTTTATCTTGTTTGACTCCATGCTCTAACATATAGCACCAACCCTTCACCAATTTGACCCATCCTATCATTATGATATAGTTTATAGCCTGCTATCACAGTGTCCCATGGGTTATCCTCCTTTCACCAGGTCACTCAGATGCCAATTTTATTTATCCTTTCATTCAGTGCTATATAGTCTAGCTCTGCAATATTATTTTTTAGACTTAGAATTTGCATACAGGCATTTCAACATTTGTTTTGCGTATCAGAAGAATCATTTGGAATCTTTCAACTCCATCTGCTCTTTACTTAAAGGCACCTTGCTTACTTTTACCTTTTATTGGAACCTCTCTGTCGGGATGCTCTAACTTCTCTGTTTTGCTAGAATCCTTCAAAGTTACATCATTCTGAACCATGTGCTCTTGGGCAAGTCTCTCATGCCTTTTTCAATAGATGTTCAAGGGAAGTTATATTTGGGTAACACAGGCATTTGTTTGTGCTTTTGAGAAATTTTTAGATAATAAAACCTGGTCCAGAGGTGCCAGAAGGCTGTAATATTTTAGTGGGAGACTTTCAGCACACAGTCCCAACCCTGTCCCCACTCCAATCCCTTCCTCTATCCCCCAACCAAGGCTGCCCTGTCCACTAGTAAGTCAAAGTTCAGAAGAAGTACCTCGCAAAATCTGTTTTTTCCCCATCATAATGGGAGTGCTGGCTGATGTGCACCAGCAGGGCCCCTTGGTCTTGTCGCTCCTGTTCCCCATCATCATCCATCTCCAGGGTCTGCAGCAGTGCCAACAGCTCAGAATTTGCAAGGCAGTGCTTACCTTAACTCACTAACACTGCCTCACTGTTTCTGCCATCTATCCTTGACCTCTTCTGCTCCCAGCCCCCCCCCCCCCGCAGATTTCCAATTTGAAGTCCAAGGGAAGCAGAAGAGGCCGTTGGTATATGGCAGCAACCATGAGGCAGTGCTGGTGACTTAAGGTAAATGCTGCCTTGTGGTTTCTGAGCTCTTTATGTTACTGCATGTCCCAGAGAGGGGCCGCAATAGGTGACCCTGTTGGGCCAGTGCTCTAGTCAGCTGCCTAAGGCAAGCGGTGCCCCTGTACGTGAGGCTTCCAGTGCTCTTCTACTCTACCTTCCAAGCAGGGCCAGCCCAACCATTAGGAAAGCAGTTTCTGAGAGGCTGCAAGGAGCAGCAGCTGTGGCCTAAGCACAGTTTAATATTTTAAAGCATGCTGTCCAATTATGCATTCGTAAAGGATTAAGATAGACAGGAAGAAAATTGATGCCTTTGAATTATGGTGCTGGCGGCGAATACTGCATATACCATGGATCCGAAGAACTAACCAGTCAGTACTAGAGGAGATCAAACCTAAGCTTTCTTTAGAAGCTCAGATGATAAGACTTTGACTTTCATACTTTGGACACATCATGCGAAGACAGATATCATTAGAGAAAGACATCATGCTTGGCAAGATAGAAGGTCAACATAAAAGAGGAAGGCCAGCAATGAGATGGATCGATACAATAACAGCAACTACAGGTACCAGTCTGTCAACAATGAAGACAGAACACAGTTTAGGACAACTATCCAGAGGGTCGCCATGAGTCGACACCGACTCGATGGCACTTAACAACGGATTAATGTTGAGATGATCATGATTGCTGACTTTAATTATCTTAGGAGAGGGGTGTAAGACTGAAGGTTTGCCCAGGGCACGTAATACCCTTGCACTGGGTTCTGCCTCTAACTTTTGCATGGGAAAAAAGGGAAACCTGGCAGGTATGTTGGTCCTTCCTGATTTGGAATTAAGCTATCATGGCAAAGGAAAAATATACCAGAACATAACCAAGGATGTGCCATGGCTCCTTCACACTGGTGTCAGGCCCACCCAATCAGCAGCAGCACCAGAATAGTGACATAAGTGAAGGTGGTGTCAATATTTGCATTGTCTTTTGCCTACCCCTGTAAATTCGAGGCCCCCACAAAAAAAAAAAAAACTAAGTCCTGGCTACCCCCCGGTCTATGGGAGAAATGCTTAGCATATGCACCTAACATACCTATCAAATATCTGAAAAATACCAGATATAATTTTTTGCTTATTTTGGCAATGCAGAATATCAAAGCTAATTAGATTCATTCATCCATCCACCCTGCTGTGCTACTCAATGGGGATTTTCTGCTTTCACTGACCTGGAAGCTATTGAAGCTTAAACTTCCCTTTTCCCATTGCAGCTAACTCCTCCAGCAGCCCCGACCTGGTACCTTGTTTTAAAAAAAGCTACTCTTATCCCTCCTTCCCTTAAAACACCAATATCAAATGTAGAACCTACAAGGTTTGCAGGCTCGCCCTTACTAGCAAAGGCAGACACCTGCTTGAGTGGCCATAGCTCTCGGCGCGAGGCACGGACAAAGGATGAGGTCGCGTTGTACGTCAGGTAAAGAACGGCTCTAACCCCGGAGCCGGCGCGTGCCCGCTGCCTCCGCGCTGGGAGGGGGAGGCGGCCCGGGGGTCACGTGACGGGGCGGGAGCGCTCTCGGAGGGATTCCGACCTACACCGTATCGATCTTCAGGGGAAGTTCTTCGCTTCGCGGCTGAGTGATGCTGGTCCCTTGCTCCCGGATAGGCGACGCACGTTGAAACGCTGCAGAAACAACCCCACGGAGTGTAATGCGACGGGGGCAGGGGGAGAGACTGTGTAGGCGATCTGGAGGTAAGAGGACCGGGGTGAAGAAAGGTCGGCCAGTAGGGTCAGGCACAAGGGAGGCGCTGCGGAAGCAGCAAGAGCCCGGCAAGATGGGCAAAAACAGGCTGTGCTGGAGTTTGAAATAGACGATAGAGAGCGGCGAGTGTGGCACGTGCCCTCGGGGATTCGCTGCCTCTTCTTTACCTTCACTATGTGGCACCGTGGTGACTGGTTCTGGAATAGTCCACAGGAGAAGGAAGTCCCCGCTCCCCGCTACCTGCAACGAAAGCGCTGCTAGTGCCTTCTCCTTTGCTTTCGTGGAGCTGTGCAGAAAGGGGCCGGTGAGCATGCGGTAGAGCTAATGGAGAACTGCTGAACCGGCTGCTCTCAGGTCTTTGTCAGAAAGCCGGCGAGGAGGGAGAGCTTGGTTTATGCCGCAGCCGCATGCGTTAAGGGATCCCTCGCCCTTGAGAGGAGGAAAGAGGCTAAGATACGACGAACAATGTTGGGGGCGACTGAGTTAAGGCTTTGCTCTGTTTCCGATGATATTTGACTCAGATAGGAAGGACCCTCCTTGGTGCCATGTCTTGCGACAGTTTACAGCCTATTTCAGGATCTTTTAAATAGGTGCAGGCAAAAAAAAAAAAAAAACCAGTACGGGATTAGATGCAAATTCCAAGCAAAGCAGCAATAGCTTGAACTTGAAGCAACGAAGCTTTCGACACGGAAGCATGTATTGCATCATATGGGGCATACCACTGTTTGAAAGTGCCAAAGAAGATACATTTTGCAATGTCCTTTTGTGTTTTGTTTTTCCTCGGTAAACAGAGTAACAAAGACTGAAGGATGGTCCCGTGTGCCTTGTTCAACAAGGTTAGGAATTTCAGTGAGGTGAGGCCAGGGCTATTCCCCCCTCCTGTTTTGTTTTGTTTTTTTGAAGGGGAGGCTTGATCCTTTTTGTGGTTTGGGATCCCTTTTGTATCCCGAACGGTATTTAGTAGCTGGATGTTAGGCTCCCTCCTCCCCCCTTTCTTTTCCTTGGAATAACGCATAGGAAATAGGAGCTAAGGACAGTCCCTAAAGAATTTGACTCGGGCCTTATTACATTTGATCTCGGGGACTCTTGTCTCCAAATGGCATCATGCCAAAGAGCGCTTCATTCTGCAGTTCATAGCATGTAATATGTACAGGCAACCTGTTAAGTTGCTTTTAATCAAGCCCGTGGCTCCCAATGTGAGAAATATTTCTGTATGTTTTTTGCGACATTCTTTCGTCTTTGACTGCATTTCTTGGTAATGATCTTCTCACTCTCCACGGTTTCACAGAATAATCACTTTAAGCGATACCTCTATTATCAGTGCTATTCTCGTGTTTTACTCATTTGCCATTATGGTTCTTTTTCGTCAGTTTCAACATTTTTATATAATTTTATGAAAACATTAAAGAAATAATACAAGTGAGAAAAGAAATAAAAAGAACAAAGTGCAACACAGAAACCTGTGCATGAATATGCAAAAGGTATAATAACATTATTAATATCATTAGCTAAAGTCAAACAGTTATACAATTAACATGAATTTATGTACCTTAATACTATGTGGAGACACTATTATGAAAAATGAGTATCTAGTAATAATAAAATGAGGAGAAAGGAAAATACATAGAATAATAATTTTTGTATGCAAGTTAGTCATAATATAAAATCATGATATAATTGGAAGGATGCTGATGGGATAGTCATTATTATAGGAGAGAGGAGACAGGTTAAGTTTCTTAACCTTGGATGGTTTGTTAGTCTTTTCGGCTGCTTTCCCCCTCTCCCTAATATACCTAAAATAGTTTTGTTGCAATACTTCACATCTTTAGCCATCTTTTCTTTCTGCCTTTGATTTTGCTATCCTTTATTTTTCTTTTTGTCTCTTTTAGTTTGATCCTGTATTCTGTTCTGTGTTCCTCTGTTTGCAAACTTTTGAATGTTGTGAAAGCTATGTTTTTTGCCTTTATTTGTGCAGCCACTTCTTTGGAGACCCAAATAGGGTTCCATTTCCTCTTGTTTTTATTTACTTTCCTTACATACGCATCTGTTGCCCCTTTTATTGCCTCCTTTAGTTTAGCCCATTGCAATTCCACTTCCCTTATCCCCCTCCCACCCTGCTAACTCCTCCTTTAGGTACTTGACCATTTTACTGAAGTCAGTGTTTTTGAAGTCTAGGACTTTGAGCTTACTGTGATTGGATTCTACCTTGGCTTTTATCTCAAACCAAACCATGTGATGATCACTGCTGCTCACATCTCCGTTGGTGAGTACTAAATCTAGCACAGAGCTCTCTGGTCAGTTCCATCACCATTTGTCTAAGTAATGCATCTTGGAAGGCATCCACAATTTTTTTTACTTCTTTCCAGATTTGCAGAAGGAATACTCCAATCCACATCGGGTAGATTAGTCACCCAATATGATCACTTCCCCCTTCATGGCTATCTTTGCAATATCAGCAATCCATTCGCTATCCATTTCTTTGGTTTGAGTTGGAGGCCTGTAGACTACACCAGTATCTATGACAGTGCCATCTCCTCTTTCCAACACAATCCACAGCGCTTCTTCCTTTCCCCACGTACCCTGCGTTTCAACAGCTTTAAATATTGCTTTTGACATATAGGGCTACTCCTCCCCCTTTTCTACCCTCTCTGTCTTTTCTCGGTACATAGGTATCACAGTATCAACACTTATTGGTGGCCGATAAGCCAGCTTTATATATTTGGAGGGGGTCGAAAGAGCACAATGAAAAATAAAATATGATGATTGATTTAAACAAGTCGATAATGTGGGACGATTAGCATGTAGGTAGAAGTGATGCAAGTCTATAGTAACATCTTCAGGTAAATGAAGATCCTTCCCCCAAACTTTATAAAAAGCAGAAGATGTGTAAGTAGGTTTAGTTAGTACTTTAGAAAAGGATGAGGCAATATGATCTTTGCTGAAAATGCTATCTAAGAGAACATAGTGAGATAATGTGGGAACTAGTGTATGAAGTTTAATAGAACCTTTTTTAAGAACATGTGTTAATTGAAACCAGGCAAAAAAAATGTCGGGTTGTAATTTTGTATTGGAACATTTAGGTATGAAAGGAGACAAGATTGAAACCATGAAGCAGATGTGCAAGCACCATATACCTAATGATTGTCATTTCGACCAGGATGCGATTTTGTAAGAATTCTAGTTGAAATTTTAAATTTGGCGTTATGCCATAAGGACATTTTCATGGGAATGCCAGATAGCGATATTAATTTTTTTTTACTTTATTGAAGAAGAGCAAACTGTATTTAACATAACACTATTCTAAATAACAGAGTTAAGTAAATCAGTAGAATATATTTTAGGGGGATAGGTGATATTAGATCTAGTTCAGTATCATACCACAATGGCAGCAGTTCCTCAGGTGGATCAGAGAGAAGCGAGAATGAACCAAAGTGAGCCAGGAAGGCCATGATATAGCTGGAAAGCAGGGAAGGTGAGGCCTCCAGTGTTTTTGGGTAATTTGAGGGTTTTTAAAGAGATTCTAGATCGTTTATTTTGCCATAAAACATTTATCTGTTTGGATTCTATTAGAAGGTCGACAGGTTGAATTTCTGATTAAAGTGTAATCTAGAAGTAGGTTAAGTCACCTACAATAATTTTTTGATAGTCCCAAAATTCAGGAAGGGTTTGAAAGAAAGTTGGGTCATCTTCATTGGGTGAATAAAATATTTAATAGCTTTATTTTCATATTAAACAATTCAACATATTAAACAATTCAGAAAGGCTATCAAGCACTATTTATTCACGGAATACTTTCAGCCACCGTAACATAGATCACCTGCAACATATACCTCCAATGCTTAACAAAAACCCAAATGTATTAAAATTACGCAATGCAGTTGTATATACACTTAGAAATATTTATGTTGTTGATCTCATGTAAATTTAAATACATATGTTTTTGTTGATCTTATGTAAATAGTTTATGGAATGGTTCTACAAATAGAGTATCCCAGTTATCCAAGTTCTTAAACTGTTACCTGTAAACTCATACTTGTTAAATGTACTGAGATGTTTTTGTTCCATGTAAACCGCGCTGATGCCGAATAGTGCGGTATAAAAGAAACTTTAAATAAATAAATAAATAAATAAATATTAAGAAGATGGCTAGCAAGCATAAGCCATCTTCCTTATCTGAAAGTTGTCTTTCCAATTGAAAGTGAATAGTATTGCGGAAGAGAATTGAAACACCTGCTTCTTTATTAAGCTCAAGTGAAAAAATGGCGAGTATAAAAATTATCTTTAAATTTAAGACATTCTGTACATGGTAAATGCCTTTATACAATAAAAAAAACTCAATGTCGGATTTTTCTTCTTAAGATTTTTTTGCGTTTGGGGTGATTAATCACATTAAAGTTCAGAGATAACAGTTTAAATGATATCAGAATAAAGGGGATACGGGGTTAATAATTCAAAGTAGTATCCACAATAATGGCAATACACTGTTTCACTGTAAGAGAAAAAGCAAACTGTTAAGTAGAAGAGAATCTACAGTAAAAACAGTATGACCTCTAGGAGGGAAGCAGAGCGCCATCTATGAGTCAGAGCAGGGAGAGCAAGCAGTGAAAGAATTCTGGTCATTAAACAATATATGAAACAAAATCAGATATCAAGAAGGGCCTAAAAAGCTAAAGAACGATTAAGTTAAATAATGGATATTTATTATAATCAAAGCAAAATAAGATACATGGTCAATTAGAATATGTCAAACTCGAGCACAGCTGCAGGAGAAAATGGAAGTGCTCCCACAGCTATGTTGCTGCAGTCGGAAGTTTGGGGGGGGGGGGGCTGGCGGAGGGCAGGAAGAAAGGCTGCTGGTGAGCCAGGGAGGGGTTGCTGGGGGCAGAAGAGCTGCTGGTGAATTGGGGGGGGGGGGGCTGGAGGCTGAAAGATAGAGGAAGAGAACAGGGGGGACAAGGATGGGTTGGGGACAGAACTGTGATGGAGCAAGAGAGCTAAGGAGGAAAAAGGCAGGAGAAATTTCAGGTCTAGAAGAGAAGTTGAGCTTTTTGATGGAGAATTTTGTGCTAATATTTAGTAACAAAGCATGTAGAATTTTAAAATACTGCAGTCAAGATTTTCGCCCAGAATTCCCTCCTCCCAGGTATAGATAAAGGTGAAAGGAGATAAGACTCGGGAGTAATTTGCGGAAATAATTCTTTGCAGAAAGAGTGGTAGATGTGTGGAATAGTCTCCCATTGGAGGAAGTAGAGACAAAGAGTGTATCTGAATCCAAGAAAATATGGGACAAACACAATAGATCTCTAAGGGGAAGGGAGGGGGAAAGGACCATAGAGCTTAGTAGTTGGTATGGAAGGGCAGACTGGATAGGCCGTCATGTTTTTTTATGTTTCTATTACATTTTGAAATCAACATTCTTGTTTTATAAAACGGGTCAAATTCTGTGGGTACTTTTGTACCCATGATCCCTGTTGGCATCAAATTTTCAAAGGGAAAGTTCCTTGCGTTGACTTTTTGCTTTGTGCAAAATTGTTGAAAGGAAAACTTGGGCTAAGAACATAAGATATGCCATACTGGGTCAGACCAAGGTCCATCAAGCCCAGTATCCTGTTTCCAACAGTGGCCAATCTAGGTCATACGTACCCAGCAGTTTCCCCAAAAGACACAGGTTCCGCAATGCTTGTACTGGGTTAAGCATTGATATCCTGGGTCCCTTCTTAATAATGGTTTATGGACCTTTCCTCCAGGAACTTGTCCAAACCTTTTTTAAACCCAGCTACACTAACAGCCTTTACTACATCCTCCGGTAACAAATTCCAGAGTTTGATTACACGTTGAGTGAAAAAATATTTTCTTTTATTAGTCTTAAATAGTTTACCCTGTAGCTTCATTGCATGTCCCCTAGTCTTTCTATATTCTGATAAAGTAAACAATCGATCTACATTTACCTGTTCCACTCCGTTAATTAATTTATAGACTTCTATCATATCTACCCTCAGCCGTCTCTTTTCCAGGTTAAAGAGCCCTAACCTTTTTAGCCTTTCTTCATAGGAGTATCCTTCCATCCCCTTTACCATTTTGGTGGCTCTTCTCTGAACCTTTTCTAATAACTCTATATCCTTTTTAAGATACGGCGACCAGAATTGCACACACTATTCAAGGTGCGGTCTCACCATGGAACGATATAGAGGCATTATAATATCTTTTGTTTTATTTTCCATTCCTTTCCTTATGATACCTAGCATTCTATTTGCTCTCTTGGCTGCCGCTGCACACTGGGCCGAGGGTTTTAACATGTTATCCACAATGACGCCTAAATCTTTTTCCTCGGTGGTGGTTCCTAATGTGGAACCTTGCATTGTATAACCATAGTTTGGGTTGTTCTTCCCTAGGTGCATAACTTTGCACTTGTTCACATTAAATTTCATCTGCCATTTTGATGCCCAGTCTTCTAATTTATCAAGATCCTCTTGCAATTTTCCACAATCCTCTTGGGTTTTAACAACTTTAAATAGTTTTGTGTCATCTGCAAATTTGATAACCTCACTCGTTATTCCAATTTCCAGGTCATTTATGAATATGTCAAAAAGCAGCAGACCCAGCACAGATCCCTGCACAATTAGCCATTTTGTTTTGCACAGTTCCCAGTACTTTGTTCTCCTCTTATATTTTCAGACCTCAATAAAAATTTAACAAGAGGAAAAAAAAAAGAAAGGGCACTTCATAGGAGTACATAACGTTTTGGGATCAGTTCTTAAGCACACATTGGGGCATATTTCTTAACACAATCTTGATCATAAATGAGGTGATTATCCTGGAGGGCCGCAGACCAGTCAGGTTTTCATGATGTCCCTAATGAATATTCATGGACCTATTTCCATACAATGGAAGGCATTGGATGCAAATAGATCTCATGAATATTCATTAGGGACATCATGAAAACCTGACTGGTCTGCAGCCCTCCAGGACCGGAATTGCCCACCCCTGTCTTAGGGGATGATACGTTTTAAAGAAATGAAGTCTAAGCTCAATTGCCAACTATTAGGGGGATACATTTCAGAGATGTTTCTACAGGTAAAGCACTGCTTTATGCTCAGAAATGGTCTTTTAAAAACTCTGACCAATATGTGTGTGAAACTTGCATGCTTGTAGCCTGTATGCACATATGTATGCCTGCTGTTCAAGGGTGTTCCAAGGGCAAGCCTAGGAAGGGGTTTGCATTTGTGTGCATTTTTTTTAAAAGTTCAAGGGTATGTGCATAACTTTACACATAGCAGGTATACATGGAAACATATAGTTTTCATAGGGTAGTTTTCAAAGCACACATACGCATCCATCTTTGCTTTGACATCTGCATTTATAAAAGTGTGTGTCCTTTTTTGCTTTGGTACAGTTTTAAAAAAAAATCCCTTTTTTAAGGGTAATTTTATCCACTATATGCCTTGTATCTTTCTTTTATAATGTATTAAAAATTGCTTCATTAGAATCCTTTGTGTGGGGGTGGGGGAAGGGATAATTGTCTGTGTCCTGAGTTTTTCCTGGAGCAAGAATTTTAATATTTAGTGCTTTAGCTAAATAACACTGGTCAACAAATTTTTACAAAAGTCATGTTACTGAAATAAAAATAGTCATTTCTTATCAATTTTTATATGCTGAACACGAATCTGACAGTGAAATTGCAAAGTTAGCTCTAGCTTTTTTGTAATCTACAAGAATTAATGTTTACATCACGAAATGCATGTCAGTAGTAAATATAATAGGCCTTCGGTTAATACCTGTTAAAAAACAAGTCATAGATTACTTCTTAGATTTTTTCGCCTGTCTCCTGTACAGCTGTTCGGGAGCTTCTCTGGGGAGTGTCCAGCAGTAGTCAGCCAGCATTGTAGTGGACCATTTTCCCTAGTATCTTTGCTCCATCGTTGCGATATTCTGGTGAAAACATTCGCCCTGTTCATCACTAACCATACCACAGTTGTCAGGAAAGAAATCGAGATGGGAATCAAGGAAATGGATCTTTAGAGACATATTGCAGCCAAGTTTCTGATACTGCATCAGTATGTCTTCTAGTAGTTCCTTGTAGTTTTCTGCCCTAACATTCCTGAGAAAGTTTGTTGACACTAGGCGAAAAGCATTCCATGCTTGTTTCGCATCACCCTGCAGCAAGTTGTTGAACCGGTCATCTTTGAAGAGCTCTCGAATCTGAGGACCCACAAAAACTCCCTCTTTAATCTCTGCTTTGCTGAGTCGAGGGAATTTTTCATGCAGGTATCGGAAAGCTGGCGAAGTGCAGTCCATGGCTTTCACAAAGTTTTTTTTTCATCAAACCTAGTTTAATGTGTGGTAGCAGGATTTTGTGAGCCTCAACCAGAGCTGGGTGCTGGATATTCTTCTCTCCAACTGTTAAATTTTGTCTGTGATTCCATTCCTTCTGCAAGTAGTGCCAATCCCTTGCTCGGCTATCCCACTCACATAAGAAACACATGTATTTTATATATCTCTGCTGCAGTCTCATTAAAATGGCAGCTATCTTCAAGTCACCACAGAGGTGCCAGCTGTATGTTTGTTTATTTATTTGATATACCGCCCTACTTTATCAATCAGAGCGGTTTACAGTTCACAAACAATTAGAAACAGGCACAGGGCCAGAAAGGAGGAAAGGAAGTTAGTTTTTGATATAATAGAAAGAATGAGAGAGAGGATACAGGATTATATGCAGGGGACAGAATCAGACAAGAGGGGAGGGAAGGTCATAAGCCAAGGAAAAGAGGTGGGTTTTTAGGTCTCGCTTGAAGGTGGCGTGATGAGGTTCTAACCGGAGGGAGGTGGGGAGTGAATTCCAGAGTGCGGGGCCAATGAAAAAGAAAGCCGAGGAGCGGGTGGATTGAAGGTGAGCAAGGGAGGGGGAAGGGAGATTAAGGCGGTTAAGGTGGAAGGAGGTGGGGGTGTGGAATGTAATAAGGTGTGCCAGGTATTGTGGAGTACTAGTGTGAAGAGCGCTGTTAACTAAGTAACTTTAACTTAAACTGAGTGCGAAAGGAGTGGAAGTCAGTTGATGCTTCAAGTTATCGTATGTCTCTTTCATGTGGACGGCATGCGCTACTGGAATAGATGGAAGACAGTTTCCATTGTTCAAAAGCACAGCCTTCAGACTCAGTTTCGAAGAGTCTATAAATAGTCTCCAGTCTTGTGGGTCATGAGTGATTTTTAAGGCATTCATGAGGCTTTCAATATCGGAACAGAATACCAGATTACTTTTCTTTCCGACTGCGTATAGTACACTGCTGACGTCAGATGGCTTCAGCAGCCGTCTGGCAGTAGTATTGCATTGCTTCATTTTCTGATGCAATCAACTCTGGATGATGTGTGCATGCTGGTATTATGCAATGTGGTGCAATATTACATCATTCAAGGCTTATTTGGGATGTTGTTGATGTCCTACTGGATAAATTTACACGGTGAAACGTCAAAAATGAACTACATGCAATATCTTCAAAGCAAGAGCCAATAAAATTTTTTTAATGTTACATTCGTGTTTAGCTCACCAAGATACTACAGATTAGGGCCTTTTAAAGTCAGTAACGATTTCAATGTTGACCAGTGAATGCGGATTGTTATCACATTAAAAGCACGTAAGCTATAAAATTGGACCATTTCATAGGTAAACTCATTTGATTATTACTTTTTTTTTTTTTTTTTTTTAAATATTTCTACATTTTTGGATCCAATACTTTCCTCTTTGTTTGGGATAGGCCTCTGTTGGGCTATGGTGTTGCAACAACCCACAGATTTTGACTTGTTTTATATCTTATTCCAATTTTACCTAGTCATTACTTCAACAGTCCTCTACTGGAGGCCTGGGTCTTAAATCTCACACCAGGGGGTATGTTTACTGATGGACATTAGCTGTTATTGTGGCTCTAACGTGGGAAAATCATGTCGTGGTAACGGCTAATGTAGATAGTGCAGGGAATTCCCTGCACTATTTTCATACTATGCATTAGGAGCATGTTTTGGGTATGCCTGTAGCATGTGGTTACTGAGGGTGTCGGCAGCATGCGGTAACTGCATGTTTTGCAGACATTGCAGGTATAGCTTGCACCACCTCAGTGGGTGACATTAGTTTCATTGGCGATGCTGCATTCCTGTGTTTTCACTGCTGGGGGAAATGATTGACATGCCCTCAACAGATAACGTGTGACTTCTGCTGCTAACATGGCACTATTTGCATAAACGCCCAGCCTTAGCTGCAAAAGCCTAATGCCCTTTAGTAGACACATCCCTAGGTATTGCTGTTATGCAATTATTGCAAGACCACCTCCACAGAGACTGTCGATCACTAGCTAGGTATGCATAGTTTACTAAATATGTGAACACTGTAAAAATAGAAAATGCAGTTTTTGGGTGGGTGGTTGTTTTTTTTTTTTAACATCTGGTTCCTCCTTTAATTGGACCTTCCCTGTACTGGGGCTGTGGTACCCTGAGCCTTCATTTACAGCTACGTGATGAGGTTTGCTCTTTTAATCCTGTGCCCTTGCTGTTAGTGTAGCCTACTACTGTTCTGTCATTTCTCAGTCAGATCTGAGTCTACAGCTCAGTGTGCATGGACATTGAGTACTGCCAATAGGTCTTGCTGTTGAGTGAAGGATGTAAAAGGCCACTTCCACGGCAGGCCTGAGGACCATTCCTCCCTTCGCTCCCCATCCTTCATCCTTTTCCCTTCATTGATACCTGAGGTCTCCTATCCATAAAACCCCCAAAAGAACAAAGTTAATTATTAGAGAACATTTTATTTTATTGTGCAGTTATGCTATAGGCAAAATGATAAACATGTATGCAAATATTGCAGAATGGCCACAACTTTGCTACAGACTCTGAGCCGCTAGTGCTAGTTGTTGCTATGATTTTCCAAACCTAAAATTACATGTAATATGAAAGGAGAAATCTGCTGTTGCTGAAATTTTAAGGTAAAGAAATATTTCTTTACTAGAGTACTAGCTGGTCAACGTTTAGCACGGTTGTACCAGAGCAAAGATACTTGTACAGTGATTACTTGTATAAACTCGGTTCTCTTCAGCCAGTCTTGCTTCTCAGGGGGTCATTTACTAACAGCACGTGCTAATGCTGCTTAGCTTTGTGAGGAATATTTCATTGCTTTGGATAAACTCTGTATAAAAGGTGGTTAAAATCCAAATAAATAAAATGACAACTAAAAAGAATAGGCTATTAGATCTAATGTCAGAGGATGTTTTGGTACCAGATCAGTTATTTTGTACTTTTGGTCTTATTTATAAAAAAGCTTTTTATACTGCCTCATCAAAGAATTGTTTATGGTTAACATTCCTACAAGAAGTATGCAAGCTTTTAGCACAAACAAAAGGAAGTATTTCTTCAGAGAGGGTGGTGGTTGTAAGGCGCTACCTCTGAGAAAATGGTGGAGGAAACTCTCTGTATCATAATTTAAGATATTTAACTGATGAGCTTTGCACACACAGATGGGTGTGAGTAATTCTGAAATCAAGGAGGTTCTGTTCTACTATGGCAAATAGAAAACTGGAGCAGATTGAATGAGTTGGGAAATCTTTACTTATTTACGCTTCGGGTTGCTTCGTTTATGCTCATCCTATTTCAGCTAAGGTCAAGTTGTGCCATAATATTTTTTTTTCTAATGTAGGGCTAACTGTCTTCTTACCCTGTCTGTTTTTGTTAACTGGCCACAATGAAGAACTGGAATAATGTTTCACTGTGGTAGTTGAATAAACATGGACCCTGCGTTCCTTTCCCTGAAAGGTCTACAGTACTTTAGAAGAGAAGGGAATAGAATACTCAAGTAGTAGCTTGAGGCTGCATGTCATTTTATAGATTGTTTTTGAGCTGCATTTTATCATGCCAAATTTGGAAATTGGCAAGAAGAATCATTAGAATATTTGGGATACTGAAATTTATGCATGATGCAATTTTGGGTGAAATGGGCCTTATTCTGCTGCTCTAGGAGTGGATGCAATAATCAGACGAGCACCTTGGCTCTTACAGAGCTGACGTTTTCAGTGGAAGGTCACTTATTTGTGGCAGCCAAGTTATTATTAATTATTATTATTAAGCATTTATAAAGCGCTACCAAACATTATTAACCTTTCTTTCTCTACTGCCACCTTCCCAGCTGCCAATAAGTTAAGGGGGACAGTTTTGAAAATGGTCACACTGACAATTTAGAGACTGCATACTTATTATTCATCCAGTTTTCACAAGTAAAACACATGCACGGTCGTTTGCTCCTTCATTCCGCAGGTAGACTTTTTTATTGGAAACACCTTCTATGAATGTACTTTTTTCCCTTGCTCTAAGCATGCTTCCAGGAGTACCTTCTGTCAGAGTGGCCACTAATACATGTGTTATGTAACAATACACGGACTCTTGAGGGCCCTTTTACAAAAGTGTGGTAAGGTGTGTATTTTGGCACTTGCTGCATGTATATGAGAGGGTGTGCAATTTGCTCCTATCAAGATTGCTAAGTAGAAGCACTGACCTTTTTTCCAAGCTGCTGCAGTTTTGTGCCAAGCTGCCACTAAACACTGTACAGCCAGGTTTTCTCTGTTTCCCCGTGGCTTCCTCTGCCGGTTACCCTAACCGTAACAGAAAAAAAATGTGTGTCCTTTGGTAGTGCATGATTTTAAACAAATGTCTGACAAATCAGATGAATAAATCTTATTAGCAAAATAAGATTATTGGGCAGTACCAGTACTAGAATCATTTGATGAAGGGAGATTTTGCTGTAGTAGCTTTAATTTCTATATTCTAAAATAATAAATGATTTGTTTTGATTGGAAATGAATAAAAAAATTGGGGAAATTATTTTGGCCTGTGATGGTGAGATGCAGCACTTTCCCCTTCAGACAGGTTTCTGCCATATAGAGGGAAATTTAGTCGAGATGCTTTTTCTCCCTTAGTAAAATTTGAATTGAAATTTGTGGTGTTTTGCTAAATGATTGCTGTTTTTTAGGTAGAAGTAGACTGGTGAGGGTAGTAGGGTTGACCTTTGCAAGTGTGTGAGTCTGTTAGTGAAAGTAATATCTTTTAGTATTGTCACGACTTCGTGGGCCCTAGGCGGTTGCCTAGGTATATGAAATAGTGACAGTCTTTTATTTATAAGAGTGCCTATGGGTGTAGTTGTGATATGGGCAAAATAACTTCAGCCGAGCAGTAATATAGGCATGCAGGATTTTATTCTCCACAAGGCCAAAAGGAACCTTTACACACAGTCCCAAATATTCAATACAAAGGCGGGTAATTTCCAGAAAAACAGGTAACAAAATAAACAGCTTCCAAATGCAGCTTGTTACTGAACTCAAACAAAGTATTTCTTCATACCATTGAAATAAGGTTGGAAATAAAAACCTCCTTTCCAAAAATGGTTTTAAAACATTTGCAGTCTCTTCAGCAAAACAGCAGTGCCAAACTTTCTCTGCACAAGGTTGTCTTTTCCTTTCTCAAACCAGGTTTCTTTATCTGCCCTTCTAGCAGACTCAATATACTTTGTGTGCAGCCTTTCACATTAAGGGTTAAGTTTCTCAGGCTTTCTAGCCAACCTAATTTGCATAGGCCCCTCGGCTCAGCCTTTGAACACGGCTGCTAGTTTAATGCTTTCAAAAACCCTCTTTAGTTACTATAATGAAACAGGAAGACATTCCATTTCTGTCTCAGAACTAAGCTCTTGGTTTATAGCACTTTCAAAATCCATGCTCTCAGGTTCAGACTCTGTTAGAACAGCCTCATGTTTAAAACCAGCTATCTCTGGCTGCAAACGGTCTAACAATCTAAGAACCTTCTTTAAGGCAGTATCTCTCTTCTTCTGGGTAATGCCTTTTCTCTCATACAATTCCTTACTCTTAGAATGGTTAAAAGTCCTAGCCACGCTCACCTTATTTTGTGGAGATGAGCACCTGGCTGTCCTTGCAGCTGTTGGCTCAGTCTCTGTAAAATCTTCTAGGAAACGTTGTGGATTACTTACATGGTCTGTGAACTCTCCCTGGCCAGCTTTAAAACCCTTGGCTGGTTTTGCCTTTCTGCTTGGAAACTCAGGTAAGGTTTCTTTCACCCTTGGAGTGCCTCTCTTTGGTAATATACTTGGGTTCTCAGAGTTTCTTCCCTTCCTGGAATTCTCTGACCCAATTACCTTAGGGCTGGTTTCAGGACTGGAACTTCTGTCTCTCCTTTCTCTTTCAGTAGAGGATTCAGCGTCAGTGGAAACTGGTCTCCTAAAGCACCTTCCCTTAAGGTTGCCTTTCCCTGCAGTGTACCTCCGTTCTGCTCTCTGAGCACCTCCCTCTCGGGCACTTCTAGGCTGGGCAGTTTGAGGACCTCTCTGCTGGGCTCTCCAGATATTTCCACAAGCTCCTTCCCTTCTGCTTGGGATTCCCCTCTGAACTCCTGCATCCTGAGCTTTCAGAACTTCCTGACCCCTCTTGCTTCTCCCCGGCTTCCTCCTTTCTCTGTTCAAAGTTCCGGTGTTTATACCTGCAGTTTTTCTCACTGCCTGCTGACTCCACCCCTTGCACTCCCTCGTGCACGGGCTTGGTTACTAGGGAACTAGGGCGTGTCCCTTGCCTACCAGCTTTCTGTGTGGAGTTTTTTTTCAGATTCAGAAGTTTTAACCCCTGAACTTCTGGTTTCTTTGTCTTTCACTGGGAAAATCCCTGGATTTCTCTCCTCTCTCTTATGCTCTTTCTGGCCTGCGCCGTCACAGTATGTGACTGGGAATGTTTTTAGGTTTGGTGCGATTCTGTAGTATTCCCAGTGTGGGGTGGGTTTGTGCTATATTCAAGCTATTAGCACAGCGGTTTGAGTATAGCACAGCCATGGGAGCAAAGGTAAATGCTCCTGCAGCTGTGCTGAGCATTAGTACAGCTGTGAGAGCAAAAGCAAATGTTCCCATGGCTGTCTTTCTGCAGGGAGGGGGGAGGTGGCTGATACTGGTGCTGTGGGGGGGCTGGAACTAGGCTGATACTGGGACCATAGGGGCTGGGTCTGTGGGAAGAAGTTGGGACTGGCAGTGGGCTAATACAAGGACTGACTGACTGATAATGGGAATGAGAGACTGGGGCTGGAAATGGGCTGGTACTGGGGCTGAGGGGACTGGAAATGGGCTGATGCTGGGGCTGGGCACTGATACTAGAAGTGAGTTGACATTTGGACTGGGAGGATTGGATATAGGCTGATACTGGACATGGAGGGCTGACTGATACTGGAAATGGGCTGATATTAGGGCTGGGGGCTGCAACTGGAAATGGGTTGATTTACTGGAGTTGGGGGAGGAGACCGGGGCTGAAAATGCTCTGATACTAGAACTGGAGGGGGGACTGGAAATGGGCTGATACTAGGTCTGGGGAGATGGAACTGGAAAAGGGTTGGGATTGGAAGGGAACTAATTCTAGGGCTCAGGTCCTAGAATTGATGCTGGCAAAAGCTAGGGTCGGAGTAGGAAAAAGAGGGAGATGCTGGGAAAGTGAGAAGGGACAGGACAACAGATGATATGGGGAGTGGGGAAGAAGCAAAGTCAACCAAGGGAAGGTTGAGAGGGATCAGTATAAGAATGCATGCTGGGGTAAGGAGGAAAGATAAGGTTAATGAATACTGGAGAAGGAAGTAAATGGATGG
Source organism: Ichthyophis bannanicus (assembly GCA_033557465.1). Taxonomy (NCBI): domain Eukaryota; kingdom Metazoa; phylum Chordata; class Amphibia; order Gymnophiona; family Ichthyophiidae; genus Ichthyophis; species Ichthyophis bannanicus. Next base: position 211,703,856 of record CM066034.1, read on the forward strand.
GTGCTGGGGAAGGGGAGTAGGAGGTAGGAGGGCAGATACTAAAGATGTGGGAAAGCAGGGACTCTTAAGAGGTGCAGATTCTAAGATTGGGTGAGAAAACAGAAGAAAGACTAAGATAAACTGGGTATTGGAAGTTTAGGTTGGGACTTGCGGCTTGGGTAGGATTGTGAGTGGAAACTTGAAGTTGCTTGGGGGATAATGGGCCAAGGAATTAAGCCAGAGATTAAGAAAACAGTGGGGACAGGTGATTGGGTGAGGGGTTTAAATAGAGCTGTGGGACCAAATGCAGAAATATGGGGAGGGGAAAAGGTTTGAAGGACCTGGAGGGTTTGGGGAGAGGAGGGGTTGGGGGGACAGTTGAAAAGGACATGCAGTGAGAGCCATAGGAAGGGACATATCTTCCTTGAAGCAGGTGAAAGAGGATAGGAATAGGAGAAGGGAAATGGAAGCCTGGATGGAGGTAAGACCTAAGAGAAGGCCTGGAGGTGGAGAGATAAGTGTTAGGGAATAAGCTGGGGCTGGTAAACAGATGAGAAGCAGAAGGTGGTAAACAAGACTGGGGAGATGAGTATAGAGGGAGGAAAATGGCAGGCTAGAAAGTTGGTTGGGGGGATAGGATGCTGGCAAATGAATGAGATAGATGTGGAATGGAAGGACTAGGGAAGTAAGGTTAGGAAATGGAAATCTGGTAAGTAGGTGAACGGTGAAAAGAGGAAGATTGAAGATCATAGGAAGGAGAAAGAGAGGAATGGAATTAAGCTATAATTGGGTAAAAGGCAAATGAGAGAAATAGAAGGCTCAATGACAGAAAGATGTTGCAAAGGAAAGGATGAAGAAGAGAGTGTGAAGAAACAGAAAACTGAATTGGAATCCTGGAAAAGGACTTAGGTTGATCCTTGTCTTTTTTTTTACTTCCTCTTGTTGGTTTTCTTCTAACGTGATAAATGAGATGATCAGACAAAGGTGCAAAAGAGTGTCAGTTTCTAGAGAGAATGAAATATGTCGGCTTTGAAAATGTGCATTACTTATAGTTCATTATAGGAGGAAATGCATTTCTGTTTCTCTTCTGTTTTTCACAGTCTGGTTTCTGATTTTGGGGTTTTCCATTTCAATGTTTCTCTTTTGTAGTTTTTTATGCTTTAATTGGTGATCTGTGTTCCTTATCGTCACTCCAGTCCAGTCCCTTTACTCCAGTATTCTCAGCCTCCAAGCAGCTGGAGGGTTCCGTAAGCCTAGGGCTTACTGGAGTCCTACCTTCTCCTAAATTTTACTAATTTTACTAATTTGGCTATTTTAATTGGTAGATTCTTTGTTTTATTTTTATTTCATTAGGCAACTTGCTTACCTTTTTATTTTCTCTTCTATTTCCTGCCGTTTCTTTCTACTTCCCCCCCCCCCCCCCTCGGCCCGGGCCGAGGATCGGAGGTGGTACCGCTTTGCCTGTAGCAGCGAGTAGGGGGGTCAGGAGCCTCTCGCTGCCGGTTCGGCCTGCTCCCCTTCAGTCCTCCAGAAGACCTGCGACCTCGCGCCGAAGCCCCCCGGTGGCTGAGCGCTGGAGGCAACGCAAAGCGGGAGAGAGAGAGGTTTCAGCCTCGCAGGTTTGATCGCTCTTCCCCCCGGGGCAGCAGAGTGCAGGGGCGAGCTCCGGAGACGTGAACGCAGCGCCGGTAGACAGACGGCGCTCCTGGTTGTGCAGGACACGTTTTCCTGTCCTTTCTTCTCCGGCGGAGGGCCCAGAGCAGTGCTGAGAGCAGTCGCGTTTCTCCGTTAAGGGCTCCACATGGCCGCGGCCTACAACGTGTTGAGCCAACGGTCAGGAATCGCGGCCCCGGACCGGGAAACAGCAGAAGCCTCTAAAATCGCAAGTACCCAGCTTATTGGCTGGAATTAGAATTTTAATTGCTGGTTTAATTTCTGTTTTTAATTTTAACTTCTGAAATTATCTTTATTTTGTATTTATCTGGATTCCAGTTATTTTGGGGGATTTTCGCTGTTTATTTCTTGTACACGAGAGAGCATTGGCAAAGCAGGGGATCTAAAGTTTAATTTAAAAGTTTTTATTTCTGGTAAAACTGCTTGCCTAGGCCGGGGCACTTAAGTCTCCTTTTAGGGTGTCCCCTGGAGAGCATGACTGGCAAGTCAAGGTGCCCATCTTGTGGCACCCGTAGGGGTACTTCGTCTGAGGCAGGAGTCTGCAGGGGCTGCGCTGCAGTAGCTACCTCAGTAGAACAAGAAATCAGCTTGTCCATGGCCCAGTCATCGCAGGGGTCCTCGGATCCTTTGGAAGGGGAAGTAGCGTCCCAGTTATCCTTGCTCTTCGAGTATTCCAAGCCCAGCTCAACTACAAGACAGTCCTAGTCCAGACCGACAATCAAGTATCCATGTTCTATGTGAACAAGCAGGGCGGAACGGGCTCTCTGTCATTATGCAACGAAGCTTTACGACTTTGGGCCCTCACCAGAGAGCATCAAATTCACCTCCTCGTGGTATATCTTCCAGGCACTCAAAACCTTTGGGCAGACAAACTCAGCCGAGTACTGCTGCCACACGAATGGTCTCTCCACTTGGACCAGATTGCCCGAGTATTCCAAATCTGAGGAACCCCAGACATAGAGCAAGTCCACAGAATGCCAAACATCCCCGGTTCTGTTCCAGAATTCCGGCTCAAAACTGTCAGGCAAGGGATGCTTTCCTTCTTCATTGGGGTCAAGCCGTCCTACCCATTCCCCTCATCCCCAAAACACTGTTCAAGCTTCAAAGAGACAGAGGTCATTTGATACTCATAGCTCCACATTGGCCATGGCAAACGTGGTATCCTCTGCTTCTACATCTCTCTTGGGCTGTACCTCTGGAGTTGGGATATGCTCCAGATCTTCTCTCCCAGGAGAACGTGACGCTCTGGCACCCGAATCCCCAGTCCCTGCATCTCAGGTCCTGGTTGCTGAAAGCCTAGAACTTCAGGATCTTAACCTTTCTCAACAGGTAAAGGATATCCTTCAGGCTTCCAGAAAACCCTCCACAAGGTGATCATATGCCTTCAAGTGGAAACGGTTTACTATATGGTGGTCTCAAAAGGGACTTAACCCTCTTGCGATACTTTTGGAATCGTTACTGGAGTATCTCCTTCATTTATCAAATTCTGGTCTTAAGACCAATTCAGTAAGAGTCCATCTTAGTGCTATTGCAGCTTCTTACAAGCCTCTAAATGGACAACCTATTTCTTCTCATCCACTCATAGCAAGATTTATGAGAGGTCTTCTACTAACAAAACCTCCCATTAAACCACCACCGGTGGCTTGGGATTTGAACCTTGTTCTCAGGCAGCTCATTAAACCGCCCTTTAAGCCTTTTGCCACTACAGCTCTAAAATTCCTTTCATGGAAGGTCATCTTCCTAATTGCAGTCACGTCTGCACAATACATTAGTGAGTTACAAGCTTTAGTGGCTGATCCTCCTTATACAAGATTTCACCATGATAAGGTTGTTCTTAGGACTCATCCTCACTTTATGCTAAAGGTTTTCTCGCTTTTCCACTTAAACCAAGTGGTTTGCCTTCCTGTATTCTTTTTGAGGCCTCATGCCTCCAATGCATTAAGGAGCCTTCATACCTTAGACTGCAAAAGAGCCTTAGCCTTTTACCTGCAAAGAACGCAGCAACATAAAAAATCTTCTCAACTTTTTGTTTCTAGTCTTTTGGGACTTCCAGTTTCCAAAAGAACTCTCTAGCTGGATTGCACAGTGCATATCCTTCGCTTATGAGAGTAAGGGGCTTTCTCTCAAGGGCCATGTCACAGCTCACAGTGTGAGAGCCATGGCAACCTCTATGACTAACCTTCATTCTGTGTCTATAGACGACATCTGCAGAGCAGCTACTTGGGCTTCAGTGCACACTTTTACAGCCCACTATTGTTTAGACAAGGACTCCTGTCGGGATACCTTGTTTGGCCAAGCTGTTGTTCAGCATCTCTTTCAGACTTAATGCAACTCCTACCCGCCGTCCGGGTTTGGATGCCAGCGATCCATGGGAGAAAGCATGACCCATCTCACCATGGGTTTGCAGCTTCCTGGGACCATCTTCCTGGCATCTTTCAGCTGGGGAGTCCCCATATGTGAAGACTACATTCCTGCTTGTTCCTGGAGATAGCGTAGTTACTCATCTGTAACAGGTGATCTCCGGGAACAGCAGGAATTTAGTCTTCACAACCCACCCACCTCCCCTAGGAATTGTCTCTCTATCTCTCTCTCTCTCTCAGCTATATACTCAACTGAAGAGGGAGAGTTGGAATGGCGGGAAGGCAGCACGCAGGCGCTGTGGGATGCTCCCAAAAGCTTTCCTATTGGACGCCGGGGAGCGTTCCCACTCGGACTCTGTCTTACCGACGATACCCCATATGTGAAGACTAAATTCCTGCTGTTCCAGGAGATCATCCGTTACAGGTGAGTAACTATGCTTTCCCTGGTCCGAGTCAATGAGACCTATCATTCCATATCTTGGAATGATTTGTTCCAAGACTATTTTTGCTACTCCTATTGCCGTGGCAGCTATCATGGGATATGCCTCCATCCATCCCGTCAAATGGTCCACTATTACCAAAAGGTACTTCACCTGCCCAACCAGAGGCAACTCGGTGAAATCAACCTGTATACTTTAGAATGGACGAAGACCAGGGTCTCTGCCTCCCTGCGGTTGTTTCCTAAGGACCTTTTTTTGTTTATTTTCTTACAGGTTATACACCTCTCACACACTTGCTTAGCTACTGTGTATATTCCCATACACCCATAGTGCCTTAGAACCATTGCCTGTACACCCCAATGACTCCCTTGATGTAGAATGGCCATAATTTCTCTCATTGTTTGTTTACCATCTGCCCGCCATCGGGGAAAACCCATTTTCCCCTTTTCAGTTTTACTGCCCCTATAACTTTGAGTGTTCATTTTTTCCTTTCAGTAAATATGGGATTTGCTGCCTGACTCACTATTTCTGGGGTTAAATTGTATATAGGGATTAAATATTCCTCTAAGGCAGTTTCCTTAGCAGTTTCATCTGCTAATCTATTGCCTCTCAAAACCCTTTTTAAAGCAATAACACATTTGTTTATATGTGTCGGACGAGAACCGGAGGAGGGGAAAACACAAAACTCTCACAAAACTCTCCCATCCAATCAGCAGTGTCCCTTTTTAATCAAAAAAACGGTTCTCAGAAAACAAGAAACTGTGCAAAAGTAGTGGCATAGTGACATGGCAGCAGTGCAGAAGAGTATGAACAGGATAATCACACGACGTGCACGTTTCGGGCAAAAAACATAGCCCTATCTCAAGTGCCATAGGTTCTAGTCTGAAACGTATAAACAAATATGTTTATTGCTTTAAAAAGGGTCTTTTGAGGATCAATTGGTTTTGGTGGCTATCTTTTTTTTTTTTGCTTTGAATTTTGGTCACTATAAGGGGTTTTTTGTTTCAATCTATTTCCTCCTGGCTTCAAAAGCATTCCCTGCTTAATGACCATTTACATGCAGCACTGCTATTTCTTGTGGCAGCAGCAAATTCTTTTACGCTTGTTTGAATTTAATCTTTTCACTGTTTACATATAAGTTAAGGATTTGACATAACCACCCTTCATCCATGCCAAATTTCGGCCGGAAGACTGCAGCTGGCTTTATGCTTTGTTTTTTCTTTCCATGTAAAACAGCTATTCTTAAAACACTTCTTTGCTTTACCCTTATTCTTAGTGTGTTCATTACTCTACCATTTACTTCAACATCCTCCCTAATAGATTGTCTGGAGGAATGTCCCTGGGGTCTCTACTGCCAGCCCTGTCCTTACTCAAATTTTTTCCTTTAGCATTCCTAATCTCATCGAGACTCCTTTCACCAATGTGCTTCTCACTTCGTCTCTCTCCGGCCGCACTCTTCGCGGATGTGTTGGAACCGCGGATTGAGACTCCGCATGCACTCCGTGTCTAGGACATATCTCATACACACAACAATCTGTCTCGATTCTCAACCACCAAGGTAATACTTTACAGTCTTGTTTCTTACCTTGGTCCGTGCAAGGAGTTACCTGGTTGACGCGTTTCTGCCTGCTTGATACCTGGTCCGTTTCACTGAGTCTGTATTGATTTTTCCTTCATGGTCTTGGGATTTTGCTGTCCGTACACTGTCGGAGCCCCCAGTCGTCAATACATGAGACCGTTGAACTCAGCGGGATGTGTCTCCCTGTCCTCGGTGGTGGTGGTCTCCTCCAGCGATGACACAATCTTGGATAAGTGCCCAGTCTGTAATAAAACATAACTTTTTACACAATAACAGACTCCTCAGTGATGAAAAGGGTTACTTTAATTACATTCTTGCAAGAATGGTGCCTGACTGAACAGACACATTTATCCTCTATTTCACAGTCCTTTTATAGTACACTATGTCCTCTCCCTCTCCCTCTCCCTCTTCCAGCATGTCTATAACTCATTGGTTAATACTGTCTCACTCTACTTCTTTGCACTTCCACATCTGTGGCAGGCTACGTGTTACTAGCCACGTGTTACTAGCCACGTAGCCTATCCTTCCAGGATGCAGACATACAACAAAGGGAGTCAGAACGTCATTATATAAAAAATTATATTACAGAGTGGTGAAGCGGATTGAGTATATGTTTGTACAAGTCATATTGTAAACCCAACAGTTTAATGTAAATAGTTCCAACAGTTATAATGTAAGTGAATTGAGTACTTGTTTGTACAATTCATATTGTTGCTCCTTGTAAACCGTGTTTGATACTTGGGAAAACACGGTATATAAATGTATATTAAATAAATGAATAAAGAATTATAGTACATTGTAAAAATAACACATCACATTTGTTTATGTCACCTGGACTATAGGGATTCAAGGAAAGGCAGTTAGCAGGTAAGGCCTAATTACACCTTTATTAGTAACTAGGCCCCATTGAATAAAATGGGACCTGCATTAAAATAATGTCCACTAAAACTTAGGGCTACTACCATAACTAAGGAGTGCTAATGCGTTCTGCTAAGAATCTGGTTTGAAATAGCTTCCTTTCTCATTAGTTCCTGAACCAGTTGTTCTATGAAGCAGTTATTTATTTCAGTTTAAAATGTCTCTCTTTATTCTGCAGTGAATATTTGTTTTCTGTAGAGCTTTTATCCTATTTTGTCTCTATGCCATATTTAACATATGGGGCCATTCCTCCACCAGTTTGGTGCATTCTATCATTGCCATATAATTTGTACCTTGGTATTCAGGACCTTACCAAGTTAGAAATACGCTGTGTTTAATTCGCAAACCTAGCACCTTCCCCTCCCCCCCCTTAAGCTGCATTCAAGGACTCTCTTTAGTTTGGTTTCCTGGAGATCAGCGATAACTTAAGCACCCATTTTGTATTTGCGCCCTTTTTGGCGGCACGACACTTGGTATGGCCCTGCTGGTATTACATTGTCAGATTTCTCTTCCTTTCAACAGATCTTATACGTATATGTCAATTATATCTGCCTTTTCAGTGCTATACGTTCTAATTCTTCCCATCATCATTTTTAAAATTCTGGCATTTGCATATAGACACTTTTGAAAGTATGTTTTTCTTTTTATATTTGCAACCTGCTTAGTAGTTAAAGGGTAATTTTGGAATCTTTTAATTGTCTGCCCTTTACTGAAAGGCATTTGGACTGTTTTGGGGGGTTTTTTTGCTTTTTTTTTTTTTTTTTTTTGGTAATCTCTCTCTGTTGGGTTGTTCTAACCTTTTGGGGGGGGGAGGGGGGGAAAAGGATATCTTTGGTTTTGTGTAAATCATGGAAAGCTCCAGGCCATATTAAGAAACATGGGTATACCAGAACACCTGATAGTTTTCATGCACAACCTTTATATTGATCAAGAATCAACAGTTTGAATGGAATAAGGAGAAACAGAGTGGCGTAAAATCATTAAAGATGTAAGACAAGACTGTATACTTTTTACATTCCTGTTTAATTTATATGTAGAACAAATCATCAGAAGCAGGACTGTATGAAGCCAACCAAGGTGTGAAGATTGGTGGAAGACTCATCAACAACCTTTGCTATGCTGTCTATTCCATGTTACTGGCTGAAAGTGAAGACAGTCTGAAACATCTGCTGATCAAGGACCTTAATCTTAAAATGAACCTGCATCTTAACATGAAGAAGACAAAGATCCTGACAACTGGCCAAATTAATCATTTCATCCTCGATGAAGAAGAAATAAAAAAAAAAAAATAGTAGACGACTTTAACATCAATCAATAATCCAATAATGAAACGACAGACAGTCGAGAAATCCAGAATGGCTATAAGGACCCAGAAAGATTCTTAAGTACAGAGCCACATTTCTGCATGCAAAGATTTAACTTGTCCAAGCCATGGTATTTTCAGTAATGTCATACGGATGCGAAAGTTGGACAGTAAAGAAGAAAAACATTGATCATTTTCCCATCTTCAAATTATGGTGCCGGTGAAGAATATTGTGTATACCATGGACTGCCCAAATAACAAATCGGTTCTTACTAGAGGTCTAACCCAAGCTTTCTTTAGATGCTCAAATGACAAGACTTCAACTTTCATACTTTAGACACAACGTGCAAAGAGAGAAAGCATTAGAGAGAGACATCATGCTTGGCAAGGTTGGAGGTCTGTGCAAAAGAAGGCCAGCAATGTAATGAATTGATAGTGGCATCCATAGGTACTGTTACTGTATCAACAATAAGCTGCCTGGCTGAAGACCGAACACAGTTTAGAACAGCTATTGACAGGGTCACCCTGAGTCTACATAGACTCAGCGGTATTCATCATTATCACCACCACCACCACCACCACCACCAGGCAGTTGTACTACTTTAACTCTGTTGGGACTAGAGGCCATCCTGAAGAAAGATGCAATGTACCTTTAAGGCAGTAGTTCTCAATTCGGACCTCAGGGCAAACCTGGACAATCAAGATTTCAGGAGTCCCACAATCAATACGCATGAGAGAGATGCATACAGTGGAGGCAGTGCATGCAAATTAATCTCATGTATATTAATTTTTGATACACTCAGCCTGTCAGGTTTTCAGGATATCTTGAGCACCATTGCCCTAAAAAGTACTCGTAATACTTTGCTGGGGAACAATCCAAAAAATGTTGCTCTTGTGGGGAAAAAGGTCTATTAATTCCAGCCTTTCATTTTGTTCTCATTTTGGCAGTAAAAGTTTGTTTTTTGTTTGGTTTTTTTTTTAGGATTTTTTTTCATTCTGAAATATTCAGAATATATGCTCCTATTTAGACAAGAAGCACTTCATTAGGATATTTTGAAACTTCAAAAAAATATTGTGATCATATAATGCATTAGGATATAGCAGCTCAACTGTTTAATGAACCTTAACTTTCTATGACTATATAATATTGGCCCTGTATAGTCTTCATTGGTTACTTGTTGGTAGGAGAGAGGTATCCTTATACTTTCAGGCAAATAATAAGCAGAAACTGTGGGAGGAAACATTTCATTAGGATATTTTGAAATGTTACAAAAATATTTCTTTAACATATTTCTATGCAAAATGTAATTAGGTTTAGGAAAATTCACAAAGCATACATTTTTCTCCAAATTCTTAATTTTATTTCAAAGAAAACGTCTTTTGCCTGGACAGTTGCCATACACAGTTAGGACTCGGTCTTTGCTTCACAACCCTGCAGACGCTTAGCTAACTTTTTAATAATAGTGTTATCCACTTACCTCTTTCCATCCTCCATTCCTCCCCCCCCCAGCACAAGTGTTCCCAGAAACCTGACTTACCACCAAATCTGAGGAGACACTTCTGCCACCTCTGATCCAATGTCGGTGACAAGAGGAAGTGCAAAGGTGGCATTGTGAGACTCAAGGGTGAAAGAGAGCAATATGTAGAGAGTGATGAGGAATAAAGCAGAATTGCTTAACAAATATTTCTGTTGTGCATTCACGGATGACGGGCTGGGAATGGGCCTTCTGAAAACCAAACTCCAATAGGAATGGAAGTGAGGTAGTCTTCTAAAAATAGTTTTGAGTTCTATATTGATGAGGAGCTAGCCAAACTAAATGTGGACAGAGTGATGGGTCCAGATGGTATTAATCTGAGCATATTGAAAGAATTTAGGGAAGTACTGATGGGTATGCTGGCTGACCTTTTCAGGGCTTCTTTAGAGTCTGGAGTGATCCCAGAGGATTGGAGATGGGCACATGTGGTTCTGTTCACAAAAGCAGAAGTAAGGAAGGGGTTGGGAACTGCTGACCAGCTAGCCTAAACTTTATGGTGTGTAAATGAATAGAAACACTGTTAAAGCAGAAGATGGTGTGGTTTCTGGAATTCATAGTATTACAGGACGTGAAAGAGCATAACTTTACTAGAGGTAGGTCTTGTCAAATTTATCTGACTTCTTTGACTGGGCACCAGGGAATTGGATCAGGGAGCGATATAGATGTGTTAATTTCAGTAAGGCCTTTGACATTGTTCTATATCGGCAACATTTAAATAAACTGAGCACCATTGGGATGGATCCTAAAGTGACTGACTGTACAAGAAACTGGTTGAATAAGAGGCAACTGAGGGTAGTAGTATCAAGTTTGCTCTAAAGAAAGAGGTGTTATCAGTGGTGTACCCTAAGGGATTGGTCACTGGTCCTATTCTTAACATTTTTGTAAGCAATGTTGCAGAAGATCCGTTAGGAAAGATACGTCTCATTTTGCAGATGATACCAAGATCTGCAACAGGGCAAATGCCCTGGAATGTGTGAATAACAGGAGGAGGGATATAGCAAAACTTTAAGAATGATTGAGAATGTGGCAACTAAGATTTAATGGTTAAAAATGCAAGGTCCTGTATTTGGACTGCAAAATCTTAAGGGAGCCGTTCAATACAGAGGAGGAAGTATTTTAGTGCACCAAAGAAGAGCAGGACCTCTATGGAGGAACATATCTCATAATTTTAAAGTGGCCAAACGAGTAGAAAAGGTGATTGCAAAAGCCAGCTGGATGCTTGGGTGCATAAGAAGAGGAATGGTCAGCAGGAAAAAGGAGGCGACTGCATCTTTTGTATAATTCTCCAGTGAGACCTCCATTTAGATTACTGTGTACAATCTTGGAGACTGCCCCTTCAAAAGGATTATAAAGAGGATGGAATCTGTCTTGAGAGCTGCTACTGAAATGGTCAGTAGCCTTCAAAATGCATGTGGGGATAGATTTTAAGATCTCAATATGTACTCTTTGGAGGAAAGGCGGGAGAAGTGTGATATGATAGACAGACATTTAAATATCTCTATGGTATAAATGCATAGGAGATGGCCCTCTTCCAGTTGAAAGGAAACTCTGGTATGAGGGGTCAATGGATGAAAGTGAAAGGGGATAGACTCGGGTGTGATCTGAGGAAATATTTCTTTATGAAAGGGCAGTGGATGCATAGAACCACCTCCCAGAACTCCACCTACATCTGGCCCGCCCACTGACCCATCCACCATCCTATGACTCCTTAGCTCTGGAATAGATTAACCCTTTCCAAGCCGAGCCCAAAACTCTTGGGATCCAAAATTCTGACTAAATATTCCTATCAAATGGTATATAATACATGACCCTAGCAGAAGGAAAATCATTATTAGAACATATTGAATAAGACGGGTACAATTTTCCTGAAATATGCAAAAATTAACCCGGCTGCAGAATGTGGATTAAAAATTTAAAGTAGGCCTTCAAAGGGTTAAGGGGGCTCATAAGGTAGTTGAAGACTGGAATGTTCCCACTTGCAAAAAAAAAAATCTGAGTCGTACTATTGTATGTTAGCAACTTGTGTTTCTGACTTATCCTGCTGTCTATGGAAAATCCTCATTACAGATATGGAGGTTTTTTTTTATTTTTTTATTTTAATATTTTTATTTTTTTTTAATTTTCAGATATGGAGTTTTGCATATGGCTACTGATGAGTATTTTTTTTTTTTTTTTTTTTTAAGCAACAGAGAAGTGCTTATTTTGTACAGGAATCTTCTCTTTTAGTCTTGGACCAGCTGTGATTATAGCTTCAATGGGAAGGAGTCTAGTGGAAAAAATAAGAAAGTACTTGATTATATCTTGTGGATCCGTTGGCATGATGGCAATATTCTTCTTAGCTCTCCTGTAGTTCATTTGTTAACCTGTATTGATATACTGTATATTTAAACTAACATTCACAGAGAACTGTAGTAACTTTGTGTGTATCTTCTGTTTTGTTACAGATTGTGATTGGCATTGTAGAGAAGACTATATACTTTCACGATGGATGAACAAGAAAGTGCCAGACTTCCTCTTAACTCTTCTAGTGACTGCAGTCATTCCGATGGCATGGAAAGGCCAGATGTAGGTGTTAATTGCGAAATGCAGAATGGAAACCAAGAAACTGTGCAACTGAAAAAAGAAATCTCTCTCTTTAATGGGGTCAGCCTTATAGTGGGAAACATGATTGGTTCAGGTATCTTCGTCTCACCCAAAGGAGTATTGCTTTATAGTGCATCCTATGGGTTGTCACTTGTTCTTTGGGCATTTGGTGGAATTTTTTCTGTAATTGGAGCTCTATGCTATGCTGAACTGGGAACCACTATTACTAAATCAGGAGCTAGCTATGCATATATTCTCGAGGCCTTTGGTGGTTTTGTTGCGTTCATTCGCTTGTGGACGTCACTCCTGATTGTTGAACCAACTGGTCAGGCTGTTATTGCAATAACCTTTGCAAACTATTTGGTGCAGCCCATCTTCCCCTCCTGCGAGCCTCCATATTTTGCATCTCGTCTCATTGCGGCTGCCTGTGTTTGTAAGTATACCAGAAAAATCAATAGTTTTTTTTTCTATAGTATTTTCAGGTTAATGATGTCTGATGTCATTTGGTATAAAGAGCTGTGAATACACAGTTTTATATTTTTCAAGGATGAGACACTATAGGCATGGATAGCTGCAGATGATAAAAAGAACAGATACTCAGACCGGCAGAGTTTTCAGGTTTGAAAAAAACCCTTCTTTATTACCCCTACGCGTTTCGGCCAGACGGTCTTCTTCAGGGGGATATTATAGAGTGCAAACCTTTTTTGTGTATGTATAGAGCTTCTGTTAAATAGTGGAGTGTGTGTGATATATGTTCTCTATTTAACAGAAGTTCTATACATACACAAAAAAGGTTTGCACCCTATAATATCCCCCTGAAGAAGGCCGTCTGGCCGAAACGCGTAGGGGTAATAAAGAAGGGTTTTTTTCAAACCTGAAAACTCTGCCGGTCTGGGTATCTGTTCTTTTTGGCCTATTGCATCTTACAAATACATTGGTTGCTTTCTTTGTTCTAGCTGCAGATGATGCCTTCAAAAATTAGGTAACCTTACCTGTGACTCGAGTTGAATCTTTTTGTGGAAGGATGAAACATGCTTCCTTATCATGCTTGCCCAGTCCAGACAAGTAGGTTATGCTCCCCAGCCAGCCGGTGGAGGCCATCCAGAGTAACCTTAAGGGATTTCTCTACTTGTATATATGCTGATGCAACACTGAGAGAAGGCAGTATAGTCTGCCTCCAGCAGGTGGTAAGGTGTGTGTGTGTGTGGACTGGGGCAGCAGTGAAGATAGGCATGTCTCCCCTTGGCCAGATCATGGGCTTTGTGGCCTGTGTGCTAGAAACAGTGGCCCGTTTGCTCAGAACTTGATTACACCTATTGTTGCCTCGAGCTGGCAGTACCTGTATCCAGTGCCATTATCCATGGGCTCCAGCACCGGTGGGCCAGAGAGCAAACAGGGTCCCGGGGGGGGGGGGGGAGTTAGTAAGTGGGGGCTCAGGCCCCCTTTCCCTTTCACTGGCCTATTTCTGTATATTTTACTTATTTTTCCCTGTTTTTTCTATATTTTTGTCTCTGACTTTGTGGCTTGAATAAAACGGCTTAAGAAAATTACTTTTGGCAGCAAGGGGAGGCCCTTCTTCGCTCTCTCCAGCCAGCTTGGCAGGTGCAGGGATTCCCTTACTGATTGGGGTTTCCATTTTTTTATATGCAGTTTTCAGTCTGGGTTTTATATTTTTTGTTTTGTTTTTTGTTTCTTTTTTTTTCCTCTTTGACCGCATTTGAACTCGGCTAAGATGTCAGCTATGCAGAAGTGTATTGCTTGCCGCTCCCATTAAGTGAGCTCTGCAACTGGCTCTTATTGCCCAAAATGTGTTAGGGATGCCTTGAGGCATGTTTTTTCAACAGTAGCACGACACTGATGCTGATTCCTTATCGTCACTCCAGTCCAGTCCCTTTACTTCTGGGTTACGCAACCCTTCCAGCAGCTTGGAGGCTGAGCCCAACCTTTTTGGGGATGGAGCGGTATAAATACCACTGGGACCACCCCCCAACTCCAGTATTCTCAGCCTCCAAGCAGCTGGAGGGTTCCGTAAGCCTAGGGCTTACTGGAGTCCTGCCTTCTCCTAATTTAGCTAATTTAACTAATTTAATTTAGTTTTGCCTTCTTATTTGGTTAAGGGAACTGTTTTACCTTGTGTTTTGTTTTATTTCTCTGCTGTACCTTTAATTTCCCTGCAATCTCTCCTTCCCCCCTCCCCCCCCACCCTCCTTCCCCTCCTGGCCGGGCCGGGGATCGGAGTGGATGCCTGGGCTGCCTGCTGCAGGGGGAAGAAAGCTCTCCTTTGCCTACCGGTTTTTAACTGCACCATCTACCAGGACCTGCCCTGCCTCGCCTCGTGCCGAAGCCTCCGAGGCGGCTGAGCGCTGGAGGTAGCGACGCGAGTGGGATCTCTACGCCCCCCCCCGGAGCAGCGGGGCGCGGTGGCGAGATCCAGAGCCGCGAACTCAAAGCTTTCACAAGCGGCGGCGTCCCTCGCTGTTCACGACGTGGATCGCAGTTCTCTCTTCGTGGCGGCAGCGGGCTGAATACAGGGCAGAGGACAGAAGCGCGATCCTCCGTTCCGGACTCCACGTGGTCGCGGCCTACCACGTGTTGAGCCAACGGAGAGGAATCGCGGAGCTGGGCCTGATTCTCAGCAAGAGGATAGGGGACAGCACTCCAAACCGCAAGTATTAGCCTTGTCGGCAGAATTTCTCTATTTTTCATTTAATTTTAATTTTAATTTAATTTTAATTTTAATTAATTTATTGTAAGTTCGGTTTTATCCCAAGTTCAAGCCCATCTGGTTACCCCGTTATTGCTGACCTTAGTTGGGGGAGGGGACAGCTCTGGGATAGCTTTTTCTGTCCCTCCTGTATCCTACAGCGATATTACACAGTTGGTTTGGTGTTTTGCTTTTCTGCTACAGTTTTTGCTTAGGCCTGGGCGCTTAAGCACCGCCCTATTGAGCCTCCTGGAGAGCATGACTGGCAAGTCAAAGTGCCCATCCTGTGGCACACGGAGGGGCACTTCCTCGGAGACAGGAATCTGCAGGGCTTGTGCTGCAGTGTCTACCTCCGTAGAGCAAGAAATCAGCTTGTCCATGGCCCAAGTACCTCAGGGGCCCGGGGACTCCCTGGAGGCGGAGGTGGGGTCCCAGTTACCTCCGGCTACTAGCTCAGAGGTTCCCGCACCCCCTCTGGCTCGTTCCACTGCGGAAGGGGGGGGTCGGAGATCTCTTCTCCCCTGATTTCGTTCTCTTGCTCCACCAAGCCTACTGCATGCGCAAGCAGGGGCTTGGGGCAGGGGATACAGGTCCGCCAGCAGAAGCCAGGTTAGCCAGACCTATGAGAGCAAGCGGTCAGGATTCAGGGATACCACTAAAGTGCACCAGGCTAATGAGTGAAGATATCCTCCCACCCCTTTCTCAGGGCACGCCAGAGGAGGAGGGCTCTGAAAGGGACTTGGAGGAGGAAGAGGAGGAGCTGGAAGAGGGGGAGATACTGGAGGAGGACCATTCTCGCATAGTTAGAGTTTTTCGCCGAGAAGAGCTCCCTTCCTTAATCAATGAGTCCCTGAAAGCCCTCAACGTAGCCTCAGACTCCCCAGCAGAGGACGAGGCATTAGAGGATCCCTTAATTCAGGCCATCAGAAGGTCCCAGAAAGTTTCCCCTGTCCACAGGGTGGTACGTCAGATGATACAGGAGGAATGGGATCAACCAGAATCAGGTTTGAGAGGGGTACGAACCATGGCTAGCCTCTACCCTCTCCCAGAGCCAGACAAAGAACTGCTGAAGTCCCCCAGGGTGGATGCAGCGGTATCGGCAGTCACTAAGAAGACGACTATCCCAGTTGAGGGTGCCACGGCCTTAAGAGATGCTCAAGACAGGAAGTTGGATACGCTCCTGAAACAAGCCTTTGACATAAGCGCTCTCGCCTTGCAGGCCTCCGTGTCAGGAGCTTGGGTGGCTCGGGCCTGTTTAAGGTGGGCACAACAGATCCAGGCAACAGAGGGATCAACGGCCGAAACACAGGCCAACTCGGCTAGGGTGGAATCCGGAGCAGCCTATTTGGCGGATAGTCAGTATGACCTCATCAGAAGCTTAGCCAAGAACATGGCCTCGGTGGTGGCGGCTAGACGGTATCTGTGGCTACGGAATTGGGCAGCGGATGCCTCCTCAAAGACGCGCCTGAGTCGACTTCCCTTTAAGGGGAAGCTGTTATTTGGGGAAGATTTAGAGAAGTTAGTAAAGGACCTGGGGGAGTCAAAGGGAGGCAGGCTCCCGGAAGACAGACAGAAACAAGGGCGCTCCCTACCCCCAGTATGTACCCAGACTAGGGACCCCCGGAGGTTTCGTCCAGCCAGGTCAACCCCTTTTCCCAGGGGCCGTTTTCCCTCAAAGGGACAAGGTTTCAGAGGGTTTCGAGGGGCAGGTCGAGGTTTTGGAGCATCCTCCTCCTCCTTCTCGGGGTCCAGAAAACAACAATGAGATGACGGGGGTCCAGGAGGGAAGGCGGCCGATAGGCGTTCGCTTGAAGCTGTTTCTTCCCGCCTGGTCCCGAGTCACGTCCGATCAATGGGTCCTAGAGGTGATCAGAGAAGGCTATGCTCTCGAGTTTGCAGAACAAATACCTCCGGCCTTTGTCCGATCTCCCTGCGGTTCTTCTACAAAGAGGGCGGCGGTAGAGGCAACTCTCGCGCGCCTAATAGCGCTCGGGGCCGTGATCCCAGTCCCACCAGACCAGTGCGGCTCGGGTCGGTACTCGATTTACTTCGTGGTACCAAAGAAGGAAGGGTTCTTTCGACCGATCCTGGATCTAAAACAGGTCAACCGCTGCCTCAGGGTGCCTCACTTCCGGATGGAGACTCTACGTTCAGTCATAGCAGCCATGAGGGGCGGGGAGTTCCTAACATCCCTTGATTTGACAGAAGCCTACTTGCATATCCCGGTCAGGAAGTCCCACCAACAGTTCCTGAGATTCGCAGTACCAGGAGGCCACTTTCAATTCCAGGCCCTACCCTTCGGCCTAGCTACGACTCCCAGGACATTCACCAAGGTAATGGTGGTGGTAACGGCCTTCCTTCGGAAGGAGGGAATATTAGTACACCCTTACTTAGACGATTGGCTGATCCGGGCAAAGTCCGAAGAGGAAAGTCTCTCGACAACGGCCAGAGTGATCCAGGTTTTAGAGGATTTGGGGTGGGTCATCAATCGTGCAAAGAGCAGGTTGACTCCCTCCCAGGAACTCGAGTACCTCGGGGCAAGATTCGACACCAACAGAGGCAGAGTATTCTTGTCACGAACAAGATCAAGGGAGCTAAGACTTCTAGTCACGCAGTTTCTAGGCAGACGAAACCCCTCGGCGTGGCATTATCTTCAGGTTCTGGGAACAATGGCGGCTGCAATAGAGGTAGTACCATGGGCCAGGGCCCACATGCGGCCGTTGCAGCGGTCACTGTTACGTCGGTGGTCTCCCCAGCATCATCCTCTGTCTCTGCAGTTACCTTGCGCTCCGCGGACCAAACAGGCACTCCGCTGGTGGAGGTGCCCAAGGAATCTGGATCGCGGGATGCCTCTCGAACCCCCTCAGTGGTTACTATTGACGACGGATGCCGGCCTGTCAGGCTGGGGAGCACACTGCGGGGACCAGTTCGTCCAGGGTCGCTGGACACCGTTGGAATCGCAATGGCCCATCAACAGACTGGAATTGCGGGCCGTCACCCTAGCGCTCAAGGCTCTCGAGGCCTTAGTACAAGGAAGAGCAATTCGCGTGCTCTCCGACAATGTCACCGCGGTGGCCTACATCAATCACCAGGGAGGCACCAGCAGCCCTGCCCTCGAGAAGGAGGCGGGCGCCCTCTTCCAGTGGGTGGAGGCCCATCTGCAAGCGCTTTCAGCTCAGCACGTGGCAGGCGCGGACAACGTCATAGCCGATTTCCTCAGCAGGTGCAAGATAGACCACGGAGAGTGGGAACTGGAACAGGAGACCTTCAACCAAATAGTAGCTCGATGGGGAGTCCCAGTCATGGACCTCATGGCACGGTTCTCGTCAGCCAAGGTGGACAGATTCTTCAGTCGGCGGAAGGAAAGAATGTCCGAGGGCTTGGATGCTCTGTCCCAAAAGTGGCCTTCGGAAGGTCTTCTCTATGTATTTCCTCCTTGGGCTCTGATCGGAAAGGTTCTCCAGCGGGTGGAGTCCCACCAAGGATTGGTAATCCTCATAGCCCCGGATTGGCCTCGCCGACCCTGGTATGCGGATCTGGTGAGGATGATCGCCGACCATCCTTGGCGGCTACCTTGCAAAAGGGATCTGCTAAGACAAGGTCCGGTGCGAATGCCACACGTGGATCGGTTCTCGCTTACGGCTTGGCTATTGAAAGGGCACGGCTCCTGAAACGAGGTTACTCAGGTGCAGTAGTCTCGACACTGTTGCAGGCTAAGAAGCGCTCGACCTGTCTATCCTACATAAGAGTTTGGTGCATCTTCGAATCCTGGTGTGCGGAGCACCGACGGAAACCACTTTCGGCCTCAGTCCCGGAGGTCCTGGAATTCCTGCAGGCAGGATTTGACAAGGGTCTGGCTCACAGCTCCTTAAGGGTTCAGCTGGCGGCCATCGCTTGCTATAGAGGCAAGGTCCGTGGCAAACCCCTAGGGGCCAACGCGGACGTCTCCAGGTTCCTAAGGGCAGTTAGACGGCTACGCCCTCAACGGAGGTCGATCATCCCCCCTTGGGATCTTAACCTAGTGCTAAATGCTTTGATCGGGGATCCCTTTGAGCCATTAAAGAGGGCCTCCTTAAAGGATTTAACCCTAAAGACAGTTTTTCTGGTCGCCATCTGTTCGGCCAGGAGGATCTCGGAATTACAGGCACTGTCTTCTCAGCCCCCCTTTCTGTCCTTTCTCAAGGACAAAGTAGTTCTGCGCACGGTTCCTTCCTTCTTGCCCAAAGTTATCTCTCCTTTTCATGTGAACCAGACGGTTACCCTCCCGGCCTTCTCCGCGGAGGGGCAGGAAGTCAGGGATAGCAAGCTTCGACTCCTAGACATCCGGAGGGCACTGAAGCGATACCTCTCTCGCACAGCGCCCTTCCGAAAGTCCGACCGACTATTCATTCAGTTCGGAGGCCCGCACAAAGGGGAGGCGGCGGCCAAGGCCTCCATCTCTAGGTGGATCAGAGAAGCAATTGCTTCCGCCTATTTCCTGAAGGGGAGGCAGGTTCCCGTGGGCCTGCGTGCGCACTCCACGCGGGCTCAGGCTACCTCTTGGGCGGAATTCAGTCTAGTTCCCCCGCTGGATATTTGTAGGGCAGCGACTTGGTCCTCGCTCCATACCTTCACCAAGCACTACAGGCTGGATGTTCAGAGTGCAGCAGACGCTCGGTTTGGTCTGGCGGTTCTTCATTCCGGTATGCCGGACCCCACCCAGGATTGAACTGCTCTGGTACTTCCCAGAAGTAAAGGGACTGGACTGGAGTGACGATAAGGAAATAGTAATTAGATCTTACCTGCTAATTAGTGTTCCTGAAGGAACGACAGTCCAGTCCCTGATCCCACCCGGTTCCGGCTAAAGTTAAGGTCTATTGTTTATAGAAGAGCATCGGACCGAACGCAGGCCCGGTGCGGCAGGCTCGGGTAACCTCCCTCCACCCTTTGCTATTCCTCATATCCTTTCCTATGCCATCCTTTAAAAAAAAAAAAAAAAGTTGCAATAAGTTGGTTAATATTCCTTTGAGGTGTTTTGTTATGTAGGTTGTTGACGGAAGTTCGTTATATCTGCTTTTTCATTCGAATACTGGAGTTGGGGGGTGGTCCCAGTGGTATTTATACCGCTCCATCCCCAAAAAGGTTGGGCTCAGCCTCCAAGCTGCTGGAAGGGTTGCGTAACCCAGAAGTAAAGGGACTGGACTGTCGTTCCTTCAGGAACACTAATTAGCAGGTAAGATCTAATTACTATTTTTGCTGCCTCTACCACATCTCCTATGATTTTTCTGCTGGTGGGAATGGTGATCATCTTGGATGGCAGCATGGTCCTGGCTGAAGGGGAGTTTGAAGTGGCCTTGGGCTCAGGCTAGCAGATCCTTGAGGGTCCTCTGGCTTTGAGCAGCAGCTTCTGTAAGAGCTTAGTGGCTGTTTTTAGTTTCTGGTAGCTGCATGGCAGTCTCCCTTGTGGGACTCTTAAGGCCCTGGCCTCCTCATGGGAGACTTGGGACCCTCTGGAGTCTTACCCTCTGGTGACAAGGGGATTAAGTGCCCCCACCTTTCATTTTCATCTGCTCCCTCTGGGGAGTCTGGTGGGGGAGGAAGGAGGAGTCTGTCTTAAATGGGTGAGTCAATGGAGGAATGGAGTTTCCCCTCCCAGAAGAAGATCATCGGTAACCTGTCTTTTCTCCAGGAACAAGCAGGAAGTCAGTCCTCACATATGGGTATGTCGATGCCGATGGAGCCCTGCGCAGAGCATCTCCCCAGCTTTCAAAGAAAGCCTTTCGGAGATGCCACCACGCATGTGTGGTCTCCTTCCTGCCCAGGGGTGCCATCTTGCTCAGTCTCCCTTTTTCCGCAAAGCCCTACAGACGTTCGTCTTGTTCCCACAGAAAAAGTTGATTTTTCTCGTACTTTTCGTACCTTTTCTGGCTGCACCGATTCCTTTCCCACCTCTGAGCCCTGCTGCCCTGACATCGGGTCTTTGGACCTCTTTTTATTTTCCATCAACGCTTTCACACCTTTTTCCAACTGCTGGTCTTGTCAAGAGTCTTCAAACTCACCGGGGTCCTTTTTCCCTCAATGGCCACTCTTTTTAAGAAATGTGATCGGTGTTCCAGGAACATGTCTCTCACCGACACTCACAATTGTTGCTTCCGGTGTCTGGGCGCTGATCATGACCTGGAGAAGTGTGCCCTCTATAAGAAGATGTCTGCAAAGGCCATCCAGAGCCACCAACTTAAGAGGATGGCATCTTCCATAAGGCCGACTCGACCCCGGTATCCTTGGTAGCCTTGCGCTCAAAGGCCCTACCCGGATCCTCTTGAGTTGCATAAAGTCCCTGCAGTTCCAGAGCAGGCTCGCAGATATTCTGAGCAAAAGGTCCCTGGAGCGAGAGTGTAAGAAGAAAAAAGGGACCTCGAGGGCCTCGTTCTGGGAGGTGGACAAGCATGGGAAATCCCGTGCACAGTCACTCAGCCCCCGACGGGCCTCTGAGGAGTCAAAGCGGGAGAGGCCCTGAAAGGTACCCAGGACAGAAGTCGAGGCTTATGGTGACGTACCCTGGTCTCCCAAGGGCCATTGTGTTGAGCACCCCCTCTCCTCCTCAACACCCGACCTGGTCATAGACACTGACTGCCATCCTCGAGTGGGAGGCTCGTATGCTGGCGCTGGAGTGCAGCGTTTCTGCATTCATCGCCTCCCAGCAGGTGTCTGCCTGGCCCTGCTGGTGCTCATCCCGAGACTACAGGGATTTTGATGTTGAGGACTCCCTGGCAGGGCCGGCCCGTCCATTGAGCAAGAATGTTTTTTGCACAGGGCCCCGCGTTTCAGGGGGCCCCGCGCAAAAAACATTCTTCATCATCCCAAGTTTTTAAAAAAATAAAAATAAAACCAGCTGCTTCTGCCGCGGCAGCATCAAGAGTGCCGCCGCGGGGCCGCCCCTGCCCGGCAGAGCCTCCCTGCATCGTAGGCTAGCGTTGAATCCCTGAACGCGGGCTTTTTTCAGAGCTGCGAGAGTTTCCTTTCTCGCGACTCTGTTAATCCCGCCGGGGATTTCCCATCAGCCCCGGCGGGATTAACAGAGCCGCGAGAAAGGAAACTCTTGCGGCTCTGAAAGAAGCTCGCGTTCGGGGTTTCAACGCTAGCCTACGATGCAGGGAGGCTCTGCCGGACAGGGGGGGCCCCGCGGCGGCACTCGATGCTGCCGCGGCAGAAGCAGCTGGTTTTTTTTATTTTTTAATTTGGGATGATAGGGGGGAAGGGGGTTTAGGACTGGTAATGGGCTATGGGGTGGGGAGGCTAAGACTGGAAGTGGGCTGATAGGGGAGGGTTAGGACTAGTAATGGGCCATGGGGGGGTGCTAAGACTGGAAGTGGGCTGATGGGGGGGTTAGGACTGGTAATTGGTTTTGGGGGGGGGCTAAGACTGGAAGTGGGCTGATGGGGGAGTTTAGGACTGGTAATGGGCTATGGGGGGCTAAGACTGGAAATGGGCTGATGGGAAGGTTTAGGACTGGTAATGGGTTATGGGGGGGGCTAACACTGGAAATGGGCTGATGGGGGTTAGGACTGGTAATGGGCTATGGGAGGGTTTAGGACTGGTAATGGACTGATGGATTAGGACTGGTAATGGGCTATGGGGGGCCAAGACTGGAAATAGGCTGATGGGGGGCTAGGCCTGGAAATAGGGTGATGGGGGGGTTAGGACTAGTAATGGGCTAGGGGGGGTTAGGACTGGAAATGGGCTGATGGGGGGTTAGGACTGGTAATGGGCTGGGGGGGCTAAGACTGTTAATGGGCTGGGGGGGTTGCTAGGACTGGAAATGGGCTGAGTGGAAGGAGGGCTTGAACTGCAAATAGCTGATGGGGACGGGGGCTTGGAATGGAAATGGCTTGTGAGGGGGAGGGAGCTAGAACTGGAAATGGGTGAGTGGGGGGCTAGGACAGGAAATGGGCTGATGGAGGGGCTAGAATAGGACTGGAAATTGGCTGTTGGGGGGTACTAAGATTGGAAATGGGCTGTGGTGGGGGTTTGGATTGAAATGGACTCATGAAGGGGCTAGAATTGGAAGTAGGCTCATGGGGGGGCTTGGATTGGAAATGGGCTGAGTGGAGGGGAGCTAGGATTTGACATGGGCTGATGGGCTCATGGGGGGCTGGGATTGGAAATGAGCTGATGGAGGGACTCGGATGGGACTGGAAATAGATGGGGGGCTAGGACTGGAAATGGGCTGATGCGGGGACTAGAAGGGAGCGGATGCTGGGTGGGACTGGAACTAGAATGGAGCTGATGTTGGGGGAGGATTAGAATGGGATGGAGCTGGGAGAGTGAAATGGAGAGGGAAAAAATATTTTGTGTGGGAGGGAAGACAAATCTACAATTGGCCGGATATTGGGAGAGTAAGTGGGGATTGAGAATGGAGGGGTAAAATTTGAGTAGATGAAATAGGAATAAGGAAAGAGCAAAAGGAGAAAGATTAGTATGTTAAAGCAGATGTAGAGAGAGAATAGAAAAAAACTAGAAGAGAGAAGAAAAGACAAATGGACAGCAGACGATGGAGAGTTAGCGGAAGACACAAAGAAACCAGAAGAAAGTGACACGAGCAATTGCAGCTGAAAAAAATGCACAAAAGGTAGAAAAATATCTCTTTATTTTGATTTTATTAATTGGAATATGTCAGCTCTGGGAAATGTGCATCATTAACGTCTGCGCTTTGTTTAGTACAAGAGCAAATTAATGTATAGTTTTATTTCTACAGTGTTGTACATTCCAAGTTTGGCTTTTGGGATTCCCAGTTTGGCTTTTGGGATTCCCAGTTTAATTATTGTCTTCCTGTTTCTAAATTGTGATTCCTTGTTTGGTGATGGTCTATGTTCTGCATGTGTAACTGAGCTGAGGTATTCTGTTTATGTAATTCCTATTTGACATTGCCACTTGTTCTCTTTCCCCAGTAGGTCATGTATTGTTCTCTGAAATGTATTGGTTTAATATTTGCAGCGTTTCCTGTTGATAGTTAGGGTATGGTGCTTTATGAGTCCTGGTAGTGCTGTTAGGATACGGCAGGTTTGCTATGGGTTCTAAATGGGCAGTGTTTGTAGTAGTTCCTAATGTGTCTGGCGGTTGGCACTGGATTATAGTAATGTAGAAGTCTTTTAGTCTTTCTTTATTCATACGCTCATTAAGAGGCATGTTTACTAAAAGTTAGTGTATGGTAACATTATGCAAATATTTATGCAAATGAGGCCCCGCACTGAGTCTCCGCACATGGCCCCGCACCCCCCTTGGGCTGCCCCTGCTCTCTGGGCCACTGAAGTGATCCTCAAGAGCCAGACGCCTTGGGCAGATCCTTTGCGAGGCTCTCGTTCTTGCTCCCAATCCCCGGGGGTGAGGTCCTCGCAGGCGAGTGCCTCTGTCTCCAACCATGCCCCGGCCTTGGGACACCGAAGACTGGTGCCGACAACACTCTTGGAGATGTCTAGTCTTGAGTCTTCCTTGGACTACTCCAATTGGGAGTCCAATATCAAGACAACTCCAGAGACTTGGACCCACTGAGACCTTCCCTTGGACCTGTTTCCACCGACCGCCAGGCGCTGATCCTCGCCCGAGGACACTTCATTCTTCGAGTTCTTCAGGGACATGGCTTGGGCGCTTTCCCTCACTACCGAGGTGGAGGAGGACCCCCGTACGGAGGAGCTTGACATGCTCCAGTACGAGGCACCACCGAAGAAAACCCTGCTGGTCCCCGTTCTCTCCATTCTCAGCCGGCTTCTCCTCAGGATGTGGGAAATTCCAGCATGGGTTCCGATTGTCAGCTGACACCTGGATACGATGTACCGGGTTCAGCGAGGACCAGGCTTCCGTAAGGCGCAACTCCCCCACATCTCCATGGTGGTAGAGTTGGCCATGTGCTGGCAAAAGAGCCCGAAGATGCACTCATCAGTGCCTCCGGGCAGGGAGTCTTGCGCCCTCGATGCCTTTGGGCGGAAATGCTCCAAGGCTTGCTGCTAGCGTGCCGTATACAAATTTACCAACTTTACATCGGCATGTTCCTCCGAGACCTGGCCAAAGAACTCAGAGACTTTGTGGCTGGCCTTGATGGAGATCATATCTGGCGCTTCCAGTATCTTACAAAGTCTGTCAGAGAGCGTTCCAAGTATCTGTCCCGAGCCGCCTACAACGGCTTCAAATTCATTGCGAGAGTTGCGGCCGCTGGCATCAGTGCTCGATGCCAGGCCTGGCTCCAATCATCAGACCTTGAGGAATGGGTCCAAGAGAAGCTCCTCGATGTCCCTTGCCTCTGGGAGCAACTCTTCGGTAAACCGATTGAGGACAAGGTGGCTGAAATCGAGACAGAGTTTGTTAGCTGGACTTGGCTTGTGAGGAAGACCCCCACCCTCCCAAGGAAGAAGCCACAAGGAAAGAAGCCTCCTTTCCTTAGGAACGGCCAACCCTATCGAGGTTACCCTCCATACCCGGCTACCCGACCCCTCAGCAGGGTCACCAGGGCAAGGGAGCGGGCCAGGGCCCATGCAAGCACAAGGGTCTCAAGCCTCAGCCACCAGCCCTAGCCCAACCTGGGTCAGGGTTTTGATGCCCCCTGCATAGCCTCTCTTCCACTGGAGGGTCAACTCCCAACAGGGGGGGGGGGCCTGGTCTATTTTGCCCACTGGTGGACCTCCATTGCCGCAGACTCATGGGCACGTCAGGTGGTCAGAAAGGGTTACCTCCTCCACCTGGACCAGGTACTCCCACCCTTCTTCCCTGAGGAACCTCCTCTCTCTCCCCTACACCAAGCTCTGCTAATGCAAGAACTCGCAGCCCTTCTCAGGGACAGGGCCATGGTGCCTGTACCACACCACCTGAGAGGACAGGAGTTTTACTCCAGGAACTTTCTGGTCCCAAAAAGAACAACGGGGCTGAGGCCCATCTTGGACCTGAGAAACCTGAACAAATATTTTGTGTGGGAGAAATTCAAGATGCTGTCCTACCTTCAGCAGGGAGATTGGCTATGCTCATTGGTCCTGAAGGATGCCTATACTCACATACTCATCCACCTCAGTCACAGACAGTACCTAAGATTCGTGGTCAGGGGCAACCACTACCAGTACAAAGTACTGCCCTTTGGCCTAGCCTCTGCACCAAAGGTCTTCACCAAATGCCTAGCAGTGGTGACAGTCTATCTTTGTCTCCAAGAGGCCTTCGTCTTCCTGTACCTAGAAAACTGGCTAGTAAGAGGGGACACAGCCTCAGAAACTCTGCAGGCCACAGGCTGCACCATCAAGGTCCTACAACATCTGGGATTTGTGATAAATCACCCAAAATCCCATCTTCTCGCCAAGGGGTGCCATCTTGCTCAGATGACCTAGCTAGAGCAGAAAAAAGAAGATGGCCAAAAAACTGCAACTCCATGGGGAGGAGGGAGGGTTGTGAGGACCGATCCCTGCTTTCTCCAGGAACAAACAGGAAGTCAGTCCTCACATATGGGGCTCCCTAGCTACAGGCTACTGAGAACCCATAGAAAAAGCACAGCCCAGCCATGAGCAGCTTCAAGCGTATCTGAGGTCAGACTCCGAGGATCCCAGTGTCCAGAAAAAACTATGGCTCTGGTAGCCTGAACGAGAAGGGCTGGAGGGCAGGAGTTGCCTAAACCTCGAACAGATTCCGGAGATCGGCCTGGCCGAAGGCAATGTCCCGTTGGGACTCCCTCTCCAAGCAGTAATGGGCTGTAAAAGTGTGAACAGAGGACCAGGTGGCGGCTGGGCAGATGTCTGCCATAGGGACAGAGCATAGACTCGCAACGTTGATTGCCATAGCCCTGCCATTGTGCACAGTATCCCGGCGCTCTAGAAGTCTGCCACCCACATGAACAGAGTCCGCTTGGTAACAGCCTCCCCCAGACAAATGGCGTTGTACAAAGCAAAACATTGTGGGGCTTTCCTGAGTACACTGCAGTAGGACAGGGCCCTTTTGCAGTCCAGAGTGTGGAGAACGGCCGATGCTTTTTTGGCATGGGGCTGAGGAAAGAAGGTGGGAAGTATCACCTCCTGGTTGAGGTGGAAATCAGATACCACCTTCAGTAGGAATTTTGGGTGGGTACAGAGTACGACCCTATTCTTGTAGAACCTGCTGTAGGGTGGCTTGGAGTTCGCCGATTCTGCAAGCAGAGGCGAATGCCACCAGGAAGGACACCTTCCAGGACAAGTAGCGCAGATGGCAGGTCACCAAGGGCTTGAAGGGCGGCTTGATAAGCTGCGCCAGAACCACACTGAGAACCCATTCCATCAGGGATGGACAGATGGGAGGCTTAGAGAGCAGTAAAACCTGCATGATTCGAGTAATCAGGGATTGCATGGAGAGTGAGCTCAGATGGACCCGAACAGAGTTGGACTTGAGCCTGTACTGCGAGAGGTGGAGCAATTATTGCAACACTTGTGTGCACCAGACAGGAGAATGGATTTGTCCAATGCTCCGTGCACCATAAGGAGAATCTGCACCACTTGAAGGCATAGGCCCATCTCATGGAGATCTTGTGGGAGGCCAGAAGGATCTCCTCTACCTCCCTGGGGAGGTTGAGGTGTGCTAAAGCGACCCATTCAGGAGCCATGCTGAGAGAGACAAGGATCCCAGGTTGGGGTGGAGGAACCATCCCTCCTCCTGGGTCAAAAGCCCCGGAGAGCTCCTTAGAGGGATTGGCGGCTCCGTCAAGAGACAGAGCAGTAGGGGAAACCAAAGCTGTCTGGGCCACCTAAGGGCCATCAGAATCACGAAGGCCTTGTCTCGCTGGACCTTGAAGAGGGTTCGTGCTATCAGTGGTGTGGGAGGAAAGGCATACAGAAGACCTCCCCAGCCATGAGATTAGGAAGGCATCTGCTGCTACCTGGTATGAGTGCGGGTGCAGGCAGCAGAAGCCCGGTAGCTGAGCACTGACCAGGCTGGCAAAGAGGTTGAGGCTCGGAGTACCCCATATTCTGAACAGCCACTGTGCCACCCCTGGTTCCAATTGCCACTCGTGTGGCTGGAGAACTCTGCTCAGCCTGTCCGCCAGGGTGTAATCCTGGTCTGGAAGGTAGATCGCCCGAAGAAGCATACCCTGTCTGGTTGCATACAAGCAGATGGCAACTGCCTCCTGGCAGAGGTGGTAGGAGCCTGTGCCCCGCTGTGTGTTCTGGTAGAATATTGTGACATGACTGTCTGTCTGGACGAGCACTGACTGGTACTGCAGGCAGTGCTGGAAGGTTTTTAGCGCTATAAAGATGGTCCTGCGCTCCAGTTGGCTGATCTGCTGCTGACTCTCCTCGGGTGAGCACAACCCCTAGGTGCGCAGCTCCTCGCAGTGGGCACCTCAGCCCTGTAGGGAGGCATCCATCTTGAGTACCTTCGGGGCTCAGGAGTTGGAAGGGTATGCCCTGGTGCAGGTTCGAAGCAACCTGTCACCAACCAAGTGACTCCACCAGCTGATGGGACACTGAGATTCTGTCCTGGAGCTGGCCCGTGGCCTAGGTCCACTGTGAGCAGAGGCACCACTAAGCCACCCGTGTGTGGAGGTGTTGGGTACCACATGTACTATAGAGGCCATGTGGCTAAGAAGGCAAAGCATGGACCACATTGAGACTGTGTGGTGGCGCTGTACCTCAGCTGCTAGGGCCATGAGGCAATCCTAGGGGAGGAAAGCATTAGGTCAGGAGGGCATCCAGGCAAGCCCCTATGAACTCCCAAGTCCTGTGTTGGAGTGAGATTTTTTTTATTTATTTATTTATTTAGACAGTTTTGTATACCGCCTTATCCTTCAATCAAAGCGGTCACAACACAATTGGGGGATACATTTAACACATGGGGATATGAGAGACATACACTAATACTTACAAGGAACATGGGCTATGGAGGGTTAAGTGGCTTGCCCAAGACCACAAGGAGCATCTGTGGGACTAGAAACCCCAGTCCTTCCGGCCCAAGGTTGCTGTCCTCTAGTGGGATTTGAACCCCCGACCTTCCGGCCTGAAGTACATTGCCCCAACCACTAGGCTACTTCTCCCTCCTACAGCCAGGGGGCTACTCCTCCCTCCTACAGCCAGGGGGCTGTAAAGCTTAAGGTTTGCCTAGGGTACCAGCACCTTGAACCAATGCTGAGGCCAGCCCTGGTCCTGTCTTGTTTGTATCCACTATCCCAAGGGGAGATGGAACAGTATTTTGGGGTCCCTAATGTGGATGTTCTGGTTGTGGCCGTGATGAAGCACAAGACCACTCTGGTCAAAGGAAGCAGTACACTGAAGGAGGTTCATGATAGAAAAGTGGAAGCCCTGCTCAAGAATGCCTTCACGGATTCAACCTTGAATACTCAAGCAGTACTTTGTGTGGGTGTGGTAGCAAGAGTGCTCTTACGCTGGATCCAGTAATTGTTGAATAGCCCAGAGGTAGTGAGATTGAAATCTAGAGTGTCATTTGTGGTGGATGCTCTGTATGACTGGATAGGGATCTTTTAAGTCCATGGTGGTGGCTGTGATGGCCCAAAAGTGGCTCTGGCTCTGGTATTGGTCTGCCGATGCCATATTCAAGCTGCAGCTGAACAAGGTTTTTCTTTTTTTTTTTGTGTATATGATTTTTTATTAGAACCAGCAACACACCACATGGTACATTTCCAACAAGCCCCAGTACAGTCCGTGAGCATGCAACTCCACAAATTATCCGTACCGTTCTCTGGGAACAAGCAGGAAGTCAGTACTCGGATATGGGTGACATTGGCGCTGATGGAGCCCATGCGGAATCATCTCCCCAGCTTTCAAAGAAAGTCTTTTGGGAGATGCAGCACTCATGTGTGGTTGCCTTCCCGCCCAAGGTGCCGTCTTGTCTCAGTTTCCTTTTTTTCTGTGGAGCCCATTGGATGTGTCTTATTTCCCCGGAAAAAGTAGCGTTTTCTTAACTAATATTTTTTCTTTCTCTGGTCACTACCGGTTCTTTTCCCAAGAGTTCGCTTGCCTCTGCATCGCATCTCAGATCCATTTCTCTTGGTTTTTTCCTTGGCATGGTTTTGTACCATTTTTTGCTGGCAGTATCTCGGGTCTTCAACATTGCTGGGGCCCTTTTTCCCCCCATGGCTTCTGCTAGCAGATTCAAAAAATGTGATTGGTGCTCACGCGTTATGTCTCTCACCAACACACACAACTGCTGCCTCTGCTGTCTTGGGCCAGGCCACGATTCCATGGACTGTGGGCTCTGTAAAAAGATCTCTGCCAAGGCTATCAAGAGCTGTCAGCAGCAGCAGGACAAGGTCTTCCATAGATTGGATTCTGCCCCGGAGTCTCTGGTGGCACCACACTCCAAGGCCTCTGGGACCCTGGAAACGCATAGTGACCCTGTAGCCGCTATTTGGGGCCAAGAGTCCTCTGAACAGGGCTCCCCGGAGGGGGAGCAGAAGAAGAAATCCTTGAAGCCCATCTCTCTGGATGAGTTTGGGAAGGCAGGTAAGTCCTAAACCATGTCCCGCAGTTTACGTCGCGGGTCCAAGGGGTCGGAGCTGGAGTGTCTTTCCAAGGTTCCCTGGAATGAACCGTTGGTCTCTGGTGATCAGCCTTGGATCCCCGAGGCCATCCTTGTCGAGGATTCCCCCTCTTTCAAAGCTGGCATCTGGCCCAGTACCTCTGGTGCCCATGCCGAAGGCTGTGGAGCCACCTGGACTGGAGACCAGAATGGCGCCCTCGGAGCGCAGTCTGACTGCCCTCATCGCTATGTAGCGGGCCATGATGCCCGGTTCCATTGGGTCATCTGCCCAGATGACTGGGCCCTTGACATCCAGGGCTTCCCCAGACATCAAGCCGATCCTCGAGAGCATGCAGCCTTGAGTAGATTCTTAACATCAATCTGAATCCCATTCCACAGGAACGGGGTCATCCCTGGCCAGTGCTCCCAGCTCCGGCCACGCAGCCTTTGAGGGACAGGGCCCTCCAGATATGGGGCCTGCCCCATGACCTGATCCATCCTCGACTCCTCCACTGACTATTCGGACTGGGAGACCGAGGATGAGGAATCCCTGGACACTCTCTGCCACTGCGATATGCCCTCCTTCTTAGACGCCGCCGGTCAACGCCTGAAGGCATGACCTTCCTCGATTTCATGCAGAACATGTCGAAGGTGCTGGCATTTGCCACAGAGTTGGAGAAGGATCCTCATGTGGAGGAGCTCAAAATCCTCCATTATGAGGCCCCGCTGAGGGAGGCCCTGACGGTGCTTATCCCTCCCATCCTGGAACGGTTGCCCCTTTTGTATGTGGAGTAACACCAGCATCGGTGGCCATTGTGAGCCAACAGCTCGACTCAATGTATTGAATCTCCCAGAACCTGGGCTTCCAGAAGGTACAGCTGCCATACAATTCCATGGTGGTAGAGTCGGCCATGCGTCAGTTCAAAAGCCAGAAGATGCACTCCTTGGTGCCCCTTGGTAAGGAGGCCCACACTCTGGATGCCCTCAGCAGAAAGTGCTACCAGGGCTCGATGCTCATCGGCTGGATCCAGGCATTCCAACTGTACATGGGCATGTACCCGAGAGACCTGGTGAAGGAGCTTTCCAGGTTCTCAGCTGGTCTCTCCGAAGAGCCCCTCTAGTGGTCCCGGAACTGGCCAAGAGTGTCAGAGTGCCTCAAGTTTATGACTCAAGCAGCCTATGACTGCTTTGAGTCCATGGCTAGAGTAGCTGCGGCATCAAAGGAATGACAGGACTGGCTACTGTCGTCCAACCTGGAGCAGTAGGTTCAGGACAGATTGGTTGAATGTCCCTTGTCAGGAGGAGAACCTCTTTGGCCAACCCATAACCGAGAAGGCTGCTGAGTTGGAGACTGAGTTCCTGACGAGGACCAGGCTCTCCAAGACCTCTACACTTCCCCGATGGAAGGCCTCGGGTTAGAGGCCCCCTTACTCGAGGAAGGGAAGAGCTTACGGAAACTGCTCGCAGTATGAGGCCTCCCAGCAGGGTCAGCTGGCCACGGGACATGGGCAGGGCTGTCATAAGCAGAAGTCTCCTAAACCCCAGGCACCTGCTCCGGCACAGCCTGGTGGGGGATTTTGACTCCTTGGACATAGCCTCTCCACCCCCAGGAGGTCAGCAGCCCACAGGGGGTGCATCTGATCCACTTTGTCCACCAGTGGCCAGCCATCACCACAGAAACCTGGGCTCTCCAGGTAGTCGAGGCTCAGACGCCTCCCACTTTTTTTGGGAGAGCCCTCCAGGATTCTCCTCCACCAGACCCTGCTCCTGCAGGAACTCGTGGGTCTTCTCGAGGAAAGGGCAGTGGAGCCGGTGCCCCAGCATCTCAGGGGCAAGGGGTTCTACTCCTGGTATTTCCTTGTACCAAAAGAACTGGGGGCCTGAGGCCCATCCTAGACTTGCAAGACCTAAACAGGTTCCTGGTGAGGGAGAAGTTCAAGATGCTCTCCCTTGGAACATTACTGCCATATTTCCAGTAGGGAGACTGTCTATGCTCCTTGGATCTAAAGAATGCCTATACTCACATACTTTATTCATTCCAGCCACAGGCAGTATCTCTGATTTGTGATTGGGGGCAGCCATTACCAGTACAGGGTACTACCCTTCGGCCTGCCTCTGTATTCAGTCTTCACCAAGTGCCTGGCGATGGTCGCAGCCTACCTCTGCCTCCAAGGGGTCTTCGTCTTTCCCTACCTGGACGACTGGCTCGTAAAGGGGGACACAGCTGCCAATGTGCAGTAGGCCACAGCCTGCACCATCAACGTTCTGCAACATCTGGGGTTCATGTTGAACCACCCCAAGTCCTATCTCACCCTGACAGAGTGTCTGGAATTCATAGGGGCACAGCTGGACACCCTTCAGGCCACTGCATTTCTTCCCCTGGACAGGGAAAACAGCCTCATGGCACTGGTTACAGAAGTGCAGAGCCAACACTCTGTGTCTGCTCGCCTTCTGCTGCATCCATGGTCTACATTACACCAGATGCCTGTCTCCATATGAGGGCAGCCCAGTGGTGCCTACACTCCCAATGGATGCAGGCCACAGGCTGGCTATGGGACAGGGTGTCATTGACCTGCCGGTTGGCGGAGTTACTCATCTGGTGGCAGGCCACACAACACCTACAGGCAGGCATGTCTTTCCAGTCTCCCGCCCCCCTAGCAAGTCCTCACTACGGACGCCTCCTTGCAGGGCTGGGGAGCTCATTGCAAAGACCTGTGCTCTCAGAGCAGTTGATCCAGAACAGAAAGCCAGCAGCAGATCAACTTCCTGGAGTTCAGGGCCATATTCCCGGCCCTCAGGGCCTTCCGCTACCAACTGCAGCACCAGTCAGTGCTGATCCAGACAGACAACCAAGTCGCAATGTTCTGTTTCAACAAGCAGGGAGCACAGGGTCCTACACCCTCTGCCAGGAGAATGTAGCTCTTTGCTCGTACGCAAACTGCCAAGGGATGCTTCTATGGGCGGTGTACCTGCCAGGACAGGACAATGACCTGGTGGACAGGCTGTGAGAGTTCTTCAGCTGCACGAGTGGTAGCTGATCTCAGTATGGCCCATCGCCTCTTCTAGCTCTGGGGGACTCCACTGGTGGATCTCTTTGCCAGCCCAGCCAACACTCAGTTGCCTCACTTCTGCTCTCATCAGCCTCAACTGTCCCAGGTGACAGCAGATGCCTTTCTCATTTCATGGTCGAAAGGCCTCTTGTACGCATTCCTGCCCATGCCTTTGATTGCCAAGAACCTTTTCAAGGTTCTGCGCGACAAGATATCACTGATCTGGTGACCCCACGATGGCGCAGGCACCATGGTTCCCACTACTTCTCCACTTGTCTGCGGAACCATCGATCCCTCTAGGGAACACCTTGGGGTTACTGTCTCAGGAGGAGGGCTCCCTCCTGCACCCCAATCTGGGGTCTTTGACTCTAACAGCATAGCTGCTGAGAGGGTAGCTTTGGTCCCCTTCAACCTCTCAGGGGAGATGGAGGAGGTCCCCCTGGCTTCCCATAAGGCCTCTACAAGGCCCTCAAATGGTGAAGATTCTCAGTGTGGTGCACAGAGCGACGGGATAACCCGTTATCTCCAGGAACAAGCAGGAATGAGTTTTCACATATGGGTATCATCGGTACCGACGGAGCCTGCACGGGAACGCTCCCCAGCGTCCAATGAGAAAGCTTTTGGGAGCATCCCACAGCGCCTGTATGCTGCCTTCCCGCCTTTCCCAACCGCCTCTCTCCAGTTCTTCTTTTCCGCGGAGCCAGCAGGTCGTGTTCCTGTCACCGCAGAAGAAGTTCTTTATTTTTTCTTAATTCTTTTGTGTCGCGTCTGCCTTCTTCGACGTCGGACCGGTACCGCCGTTTTTTTCTTTTCTTTATTTCAAAAAAAACCAAACCAAAACAATTTATCTTTTCTTCACTGTGCATTTTCAGTTTTTGGGCCTTAGGCCTAAAAATATTTTCCTCATGGAGAAGCCCGCCTCCGGTTTTAAAAAGTGCACAAAATGTGGCGGTACTATTTCTGTCACCGACACCCATGACTGGTGTCTAAAATGTTTGGGGCCTGACCATTCCATTACGGATTGTATGTCCTGTACCATGATGTCTAAAAGAGGTCGGCAGAACCGAGCAGCCAAGCTCAGTACCCTGTTTCCCTCTGATGCAGCTTCGGTGGCATCGACGTCTTGCAGGGCTGCTTCTTCCTCCCATGGATCTCAGGTAACCAAGCATAAATCTAGCCGGTCCTTGAAGGGTAGATCTCCCTCCAAGTATCGAGATGCCTCCGGGCTTGCCCTCGAGGATTCCGCACCGGCAAAATTACCCCGTCGGGAAGCTCCGGTTTCCAAAGCATTGTCTACGGGGTCATAGGTTGACATCGATGGCTCGGCCTCGACAGATCACCTGTTGCCGTGTTCTGGGGTACCGGTGGCTCCCACTGGTACCGACATCAAGACATTGGTGGCGTCGATGGATCAGAAGATTCTGACCATGCAGCGCACCCTAACGGCATTCATACAGGCTGCGACGCCTCCGGTACCGCAACAATCCCCGTTGTCGGTACCGGCT
Source organism: Ichthyophis bannanicus (assembly GCA_033557465.1). Classification (NCBI taxonomy): domain Eukaryota; kingdom Metazoa; phylum Chordata; class Amphibia; order Gymnophiona; family Ichthyophiidae; genus Ichthyophis; species Ichthyophis bannanicus. The sequence continues at coordinate 211,738,936 of CM066034.1, forward strand.
CCGGCACCGGCATCACTTCCGGTGCTGGTACCGATTGCATCGGCTTCGGTGTCGACTGCAACAGTACCCTGTCCTATGATGCCCATCGGTACTGAACCGGTACCGGTTACTCCCAATACTGATCCTACTCGGTACGGCTATCGGGCTTTACAGGAGCATCCAGACAGGCAATACTTTGATTCCTCTGAAGACTCTGAGTCTGAGGGTTCTGTCGAGGCATCGATACTTCTTCCTCAGGAGTCTTCTCCTAAACGAAGAATGTCTCCTCCAGAAGACTTGTCCTTTCAAGACTTCATTAGGGAAGTGGCTAGGGGCCTCTCCATCACAGTGGCCCCTGAGTTGGAACCCAGAGCCAAGGAGTTAGATATTTTACAATATCCTAAAACTCCTAAAGAGGCAGATACTTTACCTATCCAAGAGATTCTGTATGATCTCATGTTGAGGATGTGGGAGACACCTCTTACCACCTCTCCTCATTCTCGCAGGCTAGACACCATGTATCGTGTCCCTCCTTGTCCTGGCTTCCAAAGACTCTGCTTCCTCACCACTCTATTGTGGTAGAATCTGCCATGAGAAAGATAAAGAGTGCAAAGAGACACTCATCTAATCATCCAGGACGTGAATGCAGGACCCTAGATGCTTTTGGCCGAAGGGTTTTTCAAGCTTCTATGCTAGCTGCCAGGATCAACTCCTATAGTCTCTATATAGGAATGTTTCTAAAAGAAGTCACAGATCATCTGCAGACTTTAACCCCTTTCATTTCGGAGGATAAAAGGCAGGAGTTTCTCACTTGGCTCAAACATGCCCAAGATGCCTCCAAATTTTCCAACCGTGCAGCCTTTGACTCTTTTGAGTGTGTAAGCAGAGCCTCGGCTACTGCCATAGGGGCACGCAGAATTGCTTGGCTACAAGCTTCTGATTTGGAGCTCTGGGTCCAAGATGAATTAGGGAATATCCCTTGTACAGGTGAAAACCTTTTTGGTAAGGATTGGCAAGCAAAGGCCAATCAGATGGATGCTGAAAACTCTGCTTTGGATCGACTTTCAAAGTCTACCTCTTCTCCTGTTAAGAAAAGATTGTTCAAAAAGACATCTTTTTCCAAAAAGGGAAGATACTATCCTGCTTATGGTCAGCAGGCATCTTCTGCAGGTCGTTTTGCTGCAAAGCGTCAGCAACCACCTAAACAGGCCAAATCAAAGGCTGCTAGGCCTTCCATGACCCAGCAGCCTCAGCCTCCTCAGGGCCTTTGACTTGCAGCTAGAGAACTTAGCCTTTCTGGCTCTGGAGGAACCAGAGCCCCTTACCATTCCAGGAAGGTTGACTTACTTTGCTCCCAGATGGGAACAAATTACAGCAGAGCAATGGACACTCTCTATCATAAAGGAAGGGTACAAGCTTCATTTCTTAAGCCTTCCCCCTCACACCATAGTGAAACAGTTCAATTCTCCAACATCTCTCCTCAACCTTCTGGGTCAGGAGATTGCCACCCTTCTTGCCCAAGGGGCAATAGAAGAAGTACCTCTTCTTCAACAAGGCACAGGGTTCTACTCCCCTTATTTTCTTATCCCAAAGAAAACAGGGGGGCTACAGACCCATCTTAGATCTCAGAGAATTGAACAAATTTCTATTCAAGGAGACATTCAAGATGATTTCTCTCGGTGCTCTGCTTCCATACCTTCAGAGTCAGGACTGGCTTTGTTCTCTAGATCTCAAGGATGCGTACACCCATGTCCTCATCCATCCAACACGCAGAAGGTTCCTTCGGTTCCTTTTTGGAGAAAAGCACTACCAATACAGGGTGCTTCCTTTCGGTCTGGCCTCCGCACCAAGGGTGTTCACGAAATGCATGGCAGTAGTAGCTGCATTTCTGCGCACTCTAGGAATATTCATTTTCCCATATCTGGACGACTGGCTCATTCGAGCTCCCTCTCAGTCAGAGGCCAAGACTTTTCTAACCTGCACAATGCGTGTCCTTCAGTATTTGGGACTGGTAATAAACATCCCAAAATCCAATCTCACCCCTACTCAATCTCGGGAGTTTATAGGGGCTTTGCTGGATACCACAACTGCAAGGGCCTATCTTCCTCAGGCTCGTTGCCTACGCTTGGTGCAGTTAGCCTCCCAAATACAGTTAAAGTCCCATTTAACTGCTCAGGAAATGTTACAACTCTTAGGCCACATGTGTGATGGAGAAGGTCCCTCTGACCCCTTAGAGAGAGATAAAACACAGGATCCAGCTTCAGGCTGGGAAAGAAAACAAATGCACATGGCTCCTGGTTTCCCAGGCAACCATAAACAGATCAGGTCAGAAGAAGGGAAAACACGCCCCTGCTGTAGTTCAGTGCAGCAGTCACGAGTTAAGCCAGAACACCTGTTGGTGGGAGGAGCCTGGGTAAACCCAGGAAACCAGAGATTTAAGGGAAGCTCATTAGGAGGAGAGAGAAGGCAACTGTGAAGAAGGCAGCTGGAAAGGACGCAGCTGGGAAGGACACAGCCGGGAGGAGCACAGTCGGTAGCTCAGAGGAGAGCTCAGCCAAGAGCATGGCTGAGAACACAGCTCTTAGAACCGTCACGAGAAACAGAGGATTGCCTTAGGAATGAAGACTCAGAGGAATCTATGGTAATTGAGGATTCTCTGACCTTTGACTCAGAAGAGGAATTCAGCAGAGGAAACAAGCAGGGAGTTGGTACCAAGGAGCCAGGTACAAGTAACCCGGGTTTGGTGCTGGGAGTAAAAGGCAACCAAAAGGGAAACGTACTGGGAAGGCAGACTTGTATGCACAGAGAAACTCCAAGGCTCACGTTTGCAGCTGATCCTAGAGGACAAAAGGAAACTCTCATAAGGAAGCCAAGAGGTAGGATAAGTGACCGGTATAAACAGAAAGCTGTCTTTAAGTGCTCTGATATTAACCCAGAAGGGTGGGGCTCCACATGCTGGGAATACTGTGGCAATTCACAACCGTGTATATCAAAAGGCTGTGAGGAAAAGTGCAAAGCTGAAAAGATAGATGTGTGTTTGGAAACACCCTGTAGCAACTTGCAAACATTTCCAGCTGGGGTTCAGGTTGAACCAATGGACACTGAACCACCTTTAGAATGTCAGCCTAGTGAACCAATGGATTGTACGATATCTGTATCTGAGAAGATAAGTCCTGTGAAATAGAATTAAGCTGTGCAGAGAAAGAGAGAGTGCTGCAGATAGCAGCTGACCAGAAAAGCACAAAAGGGTTTTGAAAGAGAAAAGTGTTTTTCATTTGGATTACAGTGATGCTGAGATAAGAAGCTTGAATTTCTTTCTTATATAATTTAGTGCCAGAAGTGTATGGCCAATGTTCCTTTTGTTCTACATGTGAAACCACTTAGGAAGGGGAATTAAAAATCCTGTTTTGCCTGAAACACTCGAGTCCACAACTCTCTTTATTTGGGATAGTGAAAACTTCAACTCCCAGAAGGCAGTGCTTTCCCCAAGCACCAGTAACTTCCTGAATAGGGAATCAGGCCGTCCATCTCCACAAGCTCAGGCTGCGGAGGTAACAGCGACATCACACATGGCATCCACCGTGCATGTGGTTCCATATGCTCGCCTTCACATGAGGGCAGCTCAATGGACTTTGTCCACCCAATGGACTCAGGCATCAGGTTGCCTTTCAGACAAAATAGCAAACTCCAGTCGCCTTTTTTGGTCTCTCCAGTGGTGGAAGTCCTCTCAAAACCTGTTGCTGGGGTCCCCTTTTCAGCAGTAACTACCCCAAGCAACCCTTACAACAGATGCCTCTCCAATGGGTTGGGGAGCTCATCTGCAAGATCTCTCCACCCAGGGCATCTGGTCTCCACAGGAGACTTCTCTACACATCAATCTCTTGGAACTCAGAGCAATATTCTTAGCTCTCAGAGTGTTCCACTCCCTGCTCAGCTACAGGACAGTCCTCATCCACACGGACAACCAAGTATCCATGTTCTATGTGAACAAGCAGGGAGGGACTGGCTCTCTGTCGCTTTGCAACGAAGCTTTGCGACTGTGGGCCTTCGCCAGAGAGCATCAGATTCATCTTATGGCAGTATATCTTCCAGGCGTTCAAAACTCTTGGGCAGACAGACTCAGTCGAGTTCTGCTTCCACACGAGTGGTCCCTCCACATGGACCAGGTAGCCAGGATTTTTCGAATTTGGGGAACCCCGGACATAGACCTCTTTGTAAGTCCGTGGAATGCCAAACTTCCCCATTTCTGTTCCAGAATTCCGTGTCAGGGAGTTCAGGCCAAGGATGCCTTCCTTCTTCACTGGGGTCAAGACTTCCTTTATGCCTTTCCACCCATTCCCCTAATTCCCAAAACACTTTTCAAGCTTCAGAGAGACCGAGGTTCCATGATCCTCATAGCACCACAATGGCCACGCCAAGTGTGGTACCCTCTACTTCTGCATGTCTCTCAAGCTCCCTCCCTGGAGTTAGGCTCTGCACCAGATCTTCTATCCCAGGAAAACGGAACGTTGTGGCACCCAAACCCCCAGTCTCTCCATCTCAGGGCCTGGTTGCTGAAGGCCTAGACCTTCAAGTTTTTCATCTCTCTCAGCAAGTCAGAGAGATTCTTCATGCTTCTAGAAAGCCTTCCACTAGACGTTCTTATGCTTTCAAATGGAAAAGATTTACCATTTGGTGTTCAGAGAAGGGTCTTAACCCTCTTGCAATACCTTTTGAATTCTTTACTAGAGTATCTTCTGCATCTATCCCATGCAGGCCTTAAAACGAATTCAGTAAGAGTCCATTTGAGTGCTATTGCAGCGTCCCTCAAGCCTCTCAATGGACAGCCTATTTCCTCTCATCCTCTTATAGCAAGATTCATGAGAGGCCTTCTTTTAACTAAACCTCCCATTAGACCACCTCCAGTGGCATGGGACTTAAATCTGGTTCTTGGCCAGCTTATGAAGCTACTCTTTGAACCTTTATCCAACACCTCCTTGAAATTTCTTTCTTGGAAGGTTATCTTTCTCATTGCAGTCACCTCAGCACGCCGCATCAGTGAATTGCAAGCCTTGTTGGATAATCCTCCTTATACAAGGTTCCATCATGATAAGGTAGTCCTCAGGACCAATCCACACTTTATGCCCAAAGTGGTCTCGCCTTTTCATCTGAACCAAGAGGTATACTTACCTGTCTTTTTTCCAGGACCTCATGCATCAAGTGCAGAGAGGAATCTTCATACTTTGGATTGTAAAAGAGCTCTCGCCTTTTACTTACAAAGAACACAGCAACATAGAAAGTCTTATCAACTCTTTGTTGCTTTTGATTCCTCCCCATTCCTCTCATAGCAAGGACCCTCCACAAGATTCAGAGGGACCGAGCATCGGTGATTCTCGTGGCTCCCTCGTGGCCTCGACAACCTTTGTTCCTGTTTCTACTTAGACTCTCGTCAGAGCCCCCGGTCCCTCCTGGGCAGTGCTCCGGGTCTGCTGATGCAGGAGGAGGGACGCGTGCTTCACCCGAACCTGGACTCGGTATCCCTAGCAGCCTGGTGGCTGAACGGGTCTCTTTAGCCCCGCTGCACCTCCCAGAGGAGATCGAGGAAGTTCTCGCATCGAGGAAAGACTCGACGAGATGGGCCTATGCCCTCAAATGGCGGTGCTTCTCAGTCTGGTGCTCTGAGTTTCAGATCGATCCGCTGTCCTGTCCCACCTGGTGGGTTCTCCAGTACCTCCTCCACCTCTCGCAGGTGGGGCTGAAATCCAATTCGATCAGGGTTCACCCGAGCGCCTTTTCAGCCAACCACTTTCCCGTCGAGGGTAAACCCCTCTTGGGCCACCCACTCATCTCCTACTTCATGTGGGGCCTTTTACGCTCCAAACCCCCCATCCGACATCCGCCGACGGAGTGGGATCTGAACATCCATGCTCATGCAGCTGACGCAGCCGCCCTTCGAGCCTATGGCAAAATGCTCGCTTCGGCACCTCTCCTGGAAATTAGTCTTCCTGGTGGCGCTGACCTTGGCTCGGTGAGTCAGCGAACTTCAAGCCTTCATGACCACGGCCCCCTTACACCTTCGCACCCACATCAAGTTCCTACCGAAAGTTGTCTCGGATTTCCATCTCAACCAAGAGATAGTCTTACTGACTTTCTTCCCGAGACCTCATGCCGACTGGGCGTCGGCAGTTCTGCATACTCTCAACTGCAAGAGGGCTCTAGCCTTTTACCTGCAGCACACCCAGGGTCATCGCAAGTCCAACCGGCTCTTCATCACCTATGATCCCAATCTTCTGGGGCTTGCAATTACCAAGCGCACCCTCTCCATCTGGGTGGCGGACTGCATCGCCTTTGCCCAGGCAAAGGCTGGGGCCCCGCTGGATCGATGAGTCACTGCGCACGGCATCCATGCCAAGGCGGCGTCGGTGGTTTTGCTATGCTCAGTGCCTCTGTTGGACATCTGCCGGGCTGCGATTTGGTCTTCAGCGAATACCTTCGCTTCGCACTACTGCCTGGAAAGGGAGTCCCACCGGGGTGCCGCCTTCGGCCAGGCTGTATTCCATAATCTGTTTGGGGTATAAGCAACTCCTGCCCTCCGACTTCTTTCTGTGGCTACTGGGAGCTTGGACCCAAGGGCTCGGGCTTCTTTCAGATCATCAGCATCTGCTCACGACTTCGCGGAGGCGCTTTGCTTATAGCCTTCGGTAGCCTGTAGCTGGGTAGTCCCATAAGTGAGGACTGACTTCCTGCTTTTTTCCTGGAGAAAGCGTAGTTACTCACCTGTAACAAGTGTTTTCCAGGGACAGCAGGAATCAGTCCTCACTACCCTCCCACCTCCCCTGAAGAGTTGCCATTCCTTTTTATTTCCCTTGCCATCTGCTTAATAGGGCTCTAGCTATGGGACCTGACTGAGCAAGATGGCACCCATGGGCGGGAAGAGGACTACGCATGTGTGGCAGCAATCCCAAAGGCTTTCTTTGAAAGTTGGGGAATTGCTCCGTGCGGGCTCTGTCGGTGTCGACGGCACCCATAAGTGAGGACTGATTCCTGCTTTCCCTGGAGAACACCCGTTACAGTTGAGTAACTACGCTTTCCTGCTAGATTAGTCCAGGACCCACTCTGAAAGACTACGCCTACAGGTTTGGGAGCCCTGCTTCCTTTTAACTGTGTTTTCACTATTTATGCCTGATTCGGATTCAACTATGGTAAGAGTCAAACGTATGTACAGAGTTGTTGTTGTCATTGTTGGTTTTTAATACCTTTTTCTGAGTTTTTCATTCTTGCTTTCTACTTTGGATGTGTTGTCATACTGGCTTCTGTGTTGCACCAGTATATATACAAGTGATGCCATCCCTGAAATTTGCACTGATCTGCCACCACCTGCTGGCTGGGGAGCATAACTATAAAATTCTAGAGTGATCTGAATTGGGCAAAATGAGACTAAAATTTTTGTTGTAAGAAGAGCTGATTGAAAAATATTTCTAGATACTATTTTATCAGAAATCCTGTGTCTGGCAACAGTTTATTGATGTAGGAGATAGATCACAGGAATTTATTATCTGCTTGTACTTTTGAGGCCTATATACCATTACACTATGTCCAGAAATCTACAGTAAGTACAAAGATTTGCAAACCATAATATTAAAGCACCACTCATACGAGATCACACATAACTATGTTTTTTAATTCATATACAATTCCCCCCCCCCCCCATATACTTAAATGCACTCATCTCCAGGAACAAGCAAGAATGTAGTCTTCACATACGGAGCCCGCATGGGAACACTCCCCAGTGTCCAATAGGAAAGCCTTTGGTAGCTTCCCACTGCGCCTGCGTTGCTGCCTTCCCACTTTTGTGACTCTCCAGTTCTTTTTCTGCGGAGCCAGCAGGTAGCAAATCCTGTCACCGCAGAAAATGTCTTCCTTCTTATTTTTTTTGTGGTCGCGTCTGCCTTCTTGTTGACTCCGGAACCGAACTTTCTTTACTTCTTCTTTCTGTGAAAAAGAGCAAAAAAACCCCAAACTTTTAATTCTTCAGGTGCTCGACGCCATTTTTGACCTTAGGCCTTCCATCCAGTCTACTGACATGATGGAAAAACCAACTAGTGGTTTTAAAAAAAATGTTCCAAGTGTGGTAGTTCCATTTCTGCCACTGATAACCATGACTGGTGTCTCAAATGCCTTGGCCTGGATCACCAGCCATCTGAGTGTCCCCTATGCAAGAAAATGACAGAGAGGCCTACAGAATCGGGCCGCAAAACTCTGCTCCCTGTTTGCCTCAGATGCAGTCTCCCTTGCTTTGACGTCATCGAGGACATTGTCTTCTTCACATGGATCTCAGGTATTGAAACCTAAGGGTAGATCTTTATCTAAAAACAGAGCTGCCTCGAGCATTGCCCTATAGGTGGATCGATCGGCCAGATTACCCCAGCGGGAGGACCTCCCCTCCAAAGCCTTACAAGGGGTCCAGGATGTTTCTGAGGCAACCACTTCCAGAGCCATGCTCTGGAATGGTAGCCCAAGCTTCCGGTACCAATACCCAGGCATCAGCAAACTCGATGGACCAGCGCATGCTAGCCATTGAGCGGAGTCTTGCGGCTCTATTAGCGGCATCAGTACCAGTCAAGACATTACCACCGGTATTGTCAGTACCGATACAGCTATTGGCATCGGGCTTCATGCCCCTTGGCACATACCCGCCCATGCCAGGCTTCGAGTCTGTGCCCGGTTCCAAAGTAGCGACACGGCAGGTCTCTCTAGCTGATACTGATCTTGATTGGTACCGGTCTTTACAGGAACAAGAGCATCGCTCTCGTCGATACTTTGAATCTACCGTTTCTGATTCTTCGGATGATGAATCGATCAGTACCAGAGAGATGAGATGAGTCTCCCAAAGGATCCCTCTTCGTCGTCACGATGATGCCTGTCCCCTCCCAAAGACATGTCTTTCCAGGAGTTTGTCAAGGACATGGCAAGGGGCCTATCCAGTACTCCTGCATTAGAGAAACAACCTAGAGCAGAGGAGTTGGAAATTTTTCAATGTCCTACTGCTCCTAAAGAGGCGACTATTCTCCCTATACACCGCATACTCCAGGACCTTATGTTCCGGATGTGGGAGATGCCCCTCACCATTTCTCCCCATTCCCGGTGACTCGTTACCATATATTGGGTACTGGAAAGCCCTGGGTTCCGGAAGTTTCAGCTTCCACACCACTCAATGGTAGTGGAATCCGCTACGCATCGAATTAAGAGTTCTAAAATGCACTCCTCCAGTCCCCCGTGCAGGGAGTTGAGAATCCTTGATGCTTTTGGCATCCGGTGCTTTCAAGCCTCCATGCTTTCAGCCTGCTTAAATTCATACATACCTATGTAGAGTATATTCCTTAGGGAGGTGACTAGGGATCTGGAGTCGGTCTCCTCTTCTCCTCGATGACGAGAGGGCGGACTACCTTACATTAGTCAAACATGCCCAAAATGTTTCCAAGTTTGTCAATAGGGCAACCTTTGACTGTTTTGAATGCATTAGCAGAACAACTTACATCTGCATAGGTGCCTGTAGGATTGCCTGGCTTCAGGCATCAGACCTTGAACAGTGGGTTCAAGATAAGCTGGGAAATATTCCCTGAGCAGGAGAAAACCTGTTGGAAAGGATTGGCAAGATAAGGCTTCTCAGTTAGTCTGAGAATACCACCCTCAATTGGCTTTCAAAGGCTACTGCCTACCCTACCAAGAAAAAAAAGCTGCTAAGAAGCCTTTCTATGGTAAAAAGAAGAAATTCTACTCTTCTTACCTCTTCAACTTTTCAATATCAGCCTCAGGGTACCCAGAGGAAGCAACAGCCACCTAAGCAGCAGAGGAAGCCACAGGCTCCTAAACTGCAACCATCAGTGCAACTGTTTTGAGAACATTTGCCACCCTGCCTCTGGAGAAACCCCCACCCCCTCCACATAGCAGGCAGGCTTTGCCATCATGTCCACAGATAGCATCTCATAACCTCAGAGAAGTGGACGCTAAATATCGTGCGAGAGGGGTACAAGCTTCATCTACAAAGCATACCTTCCACCACTCTAGTGGGGGAATATCACTGCTCTCCTCCAGCAAAAGATCACCTCTCTTTTGTTAGTGTGCCATAGAAGAGGTTTCAACATCTCAGAAGGGGAGGGGGTTCTATTCTCTGTACTTTCTGATCCCAAAAAAGAATGGAGGGTACAGACCTATCTTAGATCTCAGAAACCTCAACAAGTTAAAAGTTTGAGAGAAATGCAAGATGATTTCAGTATGAACCCTTCTACTTTATCTCCAGAGTCAGGACTGGCTCTGTTCTCTAAATCTCAAAGAAGCTTATACCCATATCCTCATTCATCCAGAACACAGGAGTTATCTACGCTTCATCTTCCAAGGAAATCGCCATCAATTTAGAGGCCTTCCCTTCGGACTGTCCATTGCCTCAAGAATCTTCACAAAGTGTTTGGTGGTCATAGCTGCATATCTAAGGACTCTTGGAATACTCGTCTTCCCTTACTTAGACGATTTCCTGAGAAGTGGCAGCCCTTTTAGCCAGTTCACCTATCCCTCCTTCATACAATTCAGGTACTACAGGATCTATAATTTGTGATAAATCTTCCCATCTAGATCCTACTTACACTAGAGTTCATAGGGGTTATTCTAGACATTCAGCGGTCAAGGGCATTTCTACCTCAGGACCGTTGTAACCGCCTAGTACAGATAGCGTCTCAAGTAAGGTTCAAAAACAGTCTCTCGGCCAGAGACTGTTAGGCCATATGGCCTCTAAGGTTCGTGTAGTACTCGATGGATTTGCCTCCCAGTGGAAACGGGCCTCTGGGACACTCGCAGACAAAATCAAAGTCACAGACATTCTCATGAACGCACTGCTCTGGTGGTCTACCCTGGGAAATCTAGTAGGGTCACCTTTTCAGATGCTTCCATATCAATGCATCCTGACAACCGATACCTCCAAACTGGGTTGGGGAGCTCCACTCGGGGCCTCTGGACAGAGCAGGAGTCACAATTCCAAATAAATTTGGAACTTCGTGCAGTCTTCAGTGCCCTCAAAGTGTTTCAGCAACAACTGCAAGGCCACAGTGTTCTGGTCCAGACGGACTATCAGGTAGCTATGTTCTACATGAACAAGCAGGGGGGAGCGGGCTCTTGGGCCCTCTGCAAGGAGGCTTTCCACCTTTGGTCCTTTGCCATTGCTCATCAGATGCATCTCCAGGCAGTATATCTGCCAGGACACCAAAATGTCTTAGTAGACAGATTGAGTCGAATCCTCCCTTCCGCACAAGTGGTCTTTCTATCAGGAGACAATCTTCTACATCTTTCACACCTGGGTAACTCCGGAAATGGACCTTTTTGCCACTCTGCAGAATGCCAAACTGCCTCGTTTTTGCACCAGAACCCCGATGCCCAGCAGGTCAATGCTTTCCAACTTCACCGGGATCAAGATTTCCTGTATGCCTTTCCTCCCATACACCTGATTCACAAAATGTTTTTCAAGCTTCAAGCGGACAGGGGCCACATGTTCTTCATAGCCCCACGCTGGCCACATCAGCCGTGTTTTTCTCTCTTGATACGTCTGTCTCAGACTCATCCTCTCAGTCTCAGATCAGCTCCTGACCTTCTCTCAAAGGAAACTCCATCCCAACCCGCAGTCTTTCCATCTGATGGCTTTGCTGCTGAAAGTGTTGTCGCGCAAGGAAGCTATTGTAACAGATGTTCCTGTGACTTTAAGTGGTATAGATACTCTACTTGGTGTACCCAAAAGGATCTTAACCCCTTCTCAGCTCCGGTGGAGGCTCTCCTTCAGTATTTCCTCCATCTTTCGTCCTCTGGTCTCAAGACGAACTCGGTGAGGGTTCACCTCAGTGCAATTGCTGCTACTCACCATCCTTTGGATGGACAGCCTATTTCTTTACAACCGCTTGTGACACGTTTCATGAGAGGGCTCTTATTAACCAAGCCCCCCATCTGGCCACCACCGGTTGCATGGGATCTTAATGGGGTTTTAGGTTGGCTCCTTAAGCCACCCTTTGAACCTTTTAGCCACAACCTCGCTAAAGTTTCTATCTTGGAAAGTCGTCTTCGCTGTTGCACTAAATTCAGCTCGCCACATCAGCGTTGGTGGCTGACCCACATTATACCCACTTCCTCATCCTCATTTAATGCCCAAGGTGGTGACTCCTTTCCATTTGAATCAGTCTATCTACCTGCCTGTCTTCTTCCCTAGACCTCATTCCTCTAGGGCAGAGGCAACCCTCCATACTCTTGACTGCAAGCATGCCTTGACATTCTGTCTTCAAAGGACAGCTGAGCACAGTAAGAGTTCTCAGTTATGTATCTCCTTTGATTCCAGTCACTTGGGGTTGCCAATTTCCAAACATACTCTATCTAAATGGATAGCAGATTTTATCTCATTTGCTTATGTTAAAGCAGGACTATCCCTTGAAGGTCATGCCACTGCCCATAATGTTCGTGCCATGGCTGCCTCGACGGCAAACCTATGTTCTGTAGCCATTGACGAAATATGCAAAGAATTCACCTTGTCTTCGGTGCATACCTTAGCTGCACATTACTGTCTGGACAAAGACTCCCATCAGGATTGCCATGTTTGGTCAGGCTGTACTCCAGCACCTCTTTCAGACTTAGGTGAGCTCCTACCCTCCGTCCCAGAATTTTCGATGCCAAATGTCCATTGAAGATCCATGCCCTCTTGAGACCTGCTCTGAGGCAAATCTTCTGATTCTGGGGACCTTTCTCTGGCATCTGTGAGCTAGGGAGTCCCATATATGAAGACTGCATTCCTGTTTGTTCCTGGAGATTGCGTAGCTACTCACCTGTAACAGGTGATGTCTGAGAAAAGCAGGAATTTAGTCTTCACAACCCACCCTCCTTCCCTAGGAGTTGTAGAGTTTCTCTCTCTCTTCTCCTTTATCTCAGCTACAAACTCAACTGAAGAGGGAGAGTCACAAAGGTAGGAAAGCAGCGGAAGGCAACAACCAGGCGCAATGAGATGCTCCCAAAGGCTTTCCTTTGGATGCTGGGGAGCATTCCCATGCGTGCTTCGTCGGTATCAATGTCGCCCATATGTGAAGACTAAATTCCTGCTGTTCCCAGAGATCACCTGTTACAGGTGAATAACTATGCTTTCCCTACCTTTACATACCCCCTACACACTCCACAATATGTTCTCCTTATGTATCCTTATATTATCCCCACCCTCTTGTTGCCAGATCCAGACTGAATTTTTGAAAGCACCTTATAATAATCAAACCCACTAATACTACTGCACAATCACAGCAAGTACCCTACCACTCAATAAATGCGTACTACTCGATGCTAACTCCATTTGCAACAAAATACAAGTCATCAATGACTACCTTGTAGACAATCACATAGATATCTTATGTGTCACTGAATCATGGTTTACAGACACAGACAACATACTCTGTGAATCACCTAGTCAAATGTAGTTACAATCTCTTCAGCTCCACAAGATCAGATAGAAGAGATGGAGGAGGATTCATCATTGCTAAACAAGCTCTCAGCTTTAAATCCTTACAATTTAGCATAGTCAAAGGCCTAGATAAACTACTAATCTCAAACAAATAGCTCTTCTTCTTGCTTCATATCACTAGCTCCTCTCCCACCGAGCTTGACACCCTCTTAGTCATGTTTAGCATAAAAATCAATTAATTCTATTAGGTGACCTGAATTTATCCTCTCTTCCCACAAAAACATCACAAACCTTCATAGATGCTATGGCCGAATTGCACTACACATAGGTTGTCAACCAACTAAGACATAACAAAGGGAACATATTAGATATGATTTTCCTATTTCAGCCTATAATTGAATCTTGCAAACTACTTCACCTTAACCTGCATTCAATTCCCTGGTCTGATCGCAAGCAAGAAACTCCGATCAACTTTTTCAAGGGACTGCAAATGGTGATTTCACAACATGGATACAAAAACATTTCTAAGTAAAATTATCGCTCACCTTGACATACAGACTTTGATACTTTGGTGCATAGTGTGATTCCAATTATCTCGAAGATAGCCATAAAAGCCAACCTGTGCACAGTGCTTTGCAACAACATTCCACAAACTGGTATTTCTTCCCAACTTAAAAACATTAAGTGCAAGCTTAGAGCTTTAAAAAGAAAATGGCGCTCCAATAAGATACCAGACAGCCTTCACCTATACACTGCTAAACTACATGAATACCTAGCAGCCACTTATAAAACCAAAAAATAATATCACACTAATCTTTTAAATAAATCCCTAAATCGTCCACGAGAACTATTCAACATAAAGCCCTTGCAAAGGATCCTACTTCTCATAATGATAATTCTCAGATACCACCTTAGGTAATGGCCGATGATTTTAATTTACTTACTTGCCCATCAAACACCATTCATTTGAACGTGTCACGCATCATCTCATCCAGCTTCCCTGACGATATAGTCACCTGGTACCCTTTTATGCAACCACCTCAAACTGATCAAGGTTATTATGAGTATTAAAAACACATTACCACCACTTGATCCATGTCCTGCCAATTGGATTCAGGCTGTACGCACTAACCTATCACTATTCATTTTAAACATTGTTCAGCAGTCGCTGGTCTAGGGTTATTTATGCTCTGATTTAAAATTTGCATCTATCCATCCAGTAAAAAAGGCATCAGTATATGGTCCTAAACAACCTTAATCTTATAGACCTATTGCAAGCATACCATTCTTAGCTAAAATCATTGAAAAAAGTCTTAATACAGCTCCAAGAGCATATAGACTCTCATTGCCCCCTTGACCACACTAATTTTGATTCAGGCCTAATCATGGGGCAGAGTCTCTAATGGCCACCTTTTGTTGATAACATAATTAAGGATATTGACACACACAACAACTGATTCTTGCTCATTTTTCCTGATATTAAAGCAGCTTTTGGTTCTATACCACACAGTCATATCCTTCAGCATTTAGAAATCATTGGCATAAGAGGTACTACACTTAAATGGTTCAAGTCCTATTTCTCCAATAGGCAACTACAAATAAAAGTAGGTGAAGAAAAATAAATTCCTTTTTCCCAGCTTCAGGGTGTTTTGCAAGGATCAGCATTGTCCTCCCTCCTCTTTAATATTTTTCTACAATCTCTATGTACAGTCTTAAGGAACTTACACATACAATACCATATCTACACTGATGATGTTATGCTTTACACTCCTATTGAAATAACCAAGCCTTCACTCTCAAACATGGAAAACTGCTTATTAGCCATTACCAGTTGGTTATCTATTCCATAACCTTACAGTCGATCATAGCAAGACAGATGCACTCTACATTACCAGGAACCCTAATTTTACTCCATCAGAATTTATCACCATCAGCAGATTTGAACTTCAGGTCAGGAACCAGATTAGATACCTAGGAGTCAGGATAGATCAACACCTATCTCTCACTGTGCATGTAAGCAACACTGCAAAGAATGTATACTACAAACTCCGAATGGTTTCTCACTTCAAAGCTCTCCTGGATCATGATGACTTTCGCAATGTCATACAGGTCATCAGCCTTCCATATATTGACTATTGCAGTATCATTCTCCAGGGTCTCCCAAAATCTACAGCCTACCCATTGCAGCAAGCTTTAAATACAGCTGCTCGTATTATCACCAATAAATTAGAGTGATCATATAACCCCCATTCTGCAGCAGTTACACTGGCTTCCAGTCACTCAGAGTTACATTTAAATCCCTTAAATCCCTTCTAACAATCTTTAAAGTACTACACAAACTCTCTGCTGTACACCTTGAAACTCTAATTAAAAAAAAAGCATCTTGTAATAGAAGCAGAAGATTTAGCTTTCTTGCGTGGTGCTTTTCCCGCCCAAGGGTGCCATCTTGCTCAGTCTCCTTTTTTCCACAGAGCCCTTCAGCTTTTTCTGGGGAAAGATCAGACAAAGGTCTGATTTTTCTCGACCTGAGTTTCATACTCTCTTTGGTAATGTACTGGTAATCTTTCCGCCACCTAAACCTGCTGCCCCAGCATCAAGTTTTGGATTCTTATCTTTTTTTTTTTTTTTTCCTTTTGGCGCCTTTGTGCTTTTTTTTTCCAACTGACAGCACCACAGGTCTTCGACCTCACTGGGGTACTTTTTCCCTCATAAACTACCAGTGGCTTTAAAAAGTGTGATCAGTGTGCCAAAATGTCCCTGACAGACACACATGACTTCTGCCTTCACAGCCTGGGGCCGGACCACAACCCCACAGCATGTGGCCACTGTAAAAAGATGTCCACTAAGGCCCTCAAGATCCATTAGCAGCAGCACGATATGTTTTTCCTGGAGTCCCCAGTACCTCCGAAGGCCAAGGCCACCTCTGAAGCCACAGAATCTCGGGGTAGTCTTATTGACCCCGATCATAATAACATAGTAAGATAGTATATGATGGCAAATAAAAAACAGTATGGTCCATCTAGTCTGCCCAGCAAGGCGGCAAGAGTAGGTGCACCTGCCGCTCCGTGCAGGTCACCCCTCCCCATGCCTTTGTTTAGGGGTATACCCTCTGCTCCGTGTAGGTTACCCCTATTTGTTCAGATATAAGAGACAGTTACGTTTATTTTGATTTTATCCTGTTGCTATTAAGGGATCCACTGTGTCTGTCCTATGCCATTCTGAATTCTGTCACTGTATTTGCCCCCACAACTTCCATCAGGAGGGCATTCCAAGCATCCACCACCCTTTCAGTGAAAAAGTATTTCCTGACATTGCCTTTCAGTTTACCCCCTTGCAGCTTCATGTTATGCCCTCTAGTTTTATAACTTCCCCATCTTTTAGAAGAGGTTTGTTTGCTTATTAATACTCTCTAAGTATTTAAAGGTCTGAATCATATCTCCTCTGTCCCTCCTCTCCTCCAGAGTGTACATATTTAGGTCTTCAAGTCTCATCTCATAAGTCTTCTGATGCAGGCTCCAAATCATTTTGGTCGCCTCCCTCTGAACTGCTTCCAGCCTTTTTATATCCTTTGCAAGAGATGGTCTCCAAAACTGAACACAGTATTCCAAGTGAGGCCTCACCAGCAACTTGTACAGTGGCATTAGTACCTCTTCCTTTCTGGTAATTCCTCTCTGTATGCAACCCAGCATCCTTCTAGCTTTTGACACCGCCTCGTCACATTGTTCACCACCTTGAGATCCTCAGAAACAATCACTCCAAGGTTGTCCTCCTGGTCTGTGCACACCAACCTCTCACCCCCTATTGCATACAATTCTCTTGGGATTTCTGCTTCCCAAGTGCATGACACTGCACTTTCACACTAAATCTTAACTGCCAAGCATAAGACCATTCTTTCAGCTTTTGCAGATCTTTCCTTATGTTATCCACTCCCTCCGAGGAGTCCACTCTGTTGCAAATTTTCATGTCATCTGTAAAAAGACAGACTTTCCATCCAGTCATTCAGCAATATCACTAACAAATATATTGTACCCAAGTGGATGATATCGGTTTTGGCGTGCTCACTTTCTGCACTAACTATACCAACTATTTGGTTTATATTCCTGCTGGCTGAAGAGCCTGGGAGGCATTTGACCATCCTCTCTTCTTTGAACTGTGTTCCTAAGTTGGTGCCTCTGATGATGGAATCTCCAAGTAGTAGCATTTTTCTGTTTTGTGATTTTTTTTTCTTCCTATTTGGTACATTATCAGTAGATTTGGAATTAAGTCTTTCATTTAAGGGCAGTTCAGTTTCCATGGATTGGGCATCCTCATTATCCCAGGCAGAGAAGGCATTATGCAGGGATATCTCTTGATGTATAGGGTGTCTCTGTTACAGATTGCAACCTACCAGAGCCCACTGAGATCCATTTGTTCCTGGGCTGTTTGATTCTTTGTGGGAGCGGTGGTGGATTTTGTTCAGTTTGTACCCTAGAGGAGGTGTGTTTAATTGTAGCTAATTCTTCCCTTGGAGTCAATTCTTTATGCATAGCAGCTATTTGAGGCATATAGGGCAAGCTCTAGGTTCCAAATGATTCTTCTCAGAATGAAAGCACCTCAGTTATTGCATTGAATATACATCATTCTGATTCAGCTGTCCTAGGAGGATAAAAGAAGAAAAGGTGGGTCTAACACCTAATTAAAGTACAGATGTCAATGTATATGATTTCTATATAGGCGATGCAACCCTGGGGTGGGTGGGGTGAGGGGTAGGAAGTTATGTATCCCAGCCCAGTAGACTTTCTATGAATTGAGGGCACACTTAGATATCTGATTTAAAGGCTATGTAAGGAACGTAAGCAGGCTAAAGATCCCTAAAAACTATATTCAACAGTTAAAGTTTATCAAAAAAACTGGCAATTGTAAAGTTTGAAAGCCTTAGCTGAGTGTGTAGTCTCTTGAATTTCTAATGAGCAGACTGGTTCAGGTATTAGTTCAGTTGCAGAGTTGATTCAATTACCCCCACCCTGTGAAGCAGGCTTGTAACAGACAATGGAAACAAATATTCAAACCGAAATCTTACTTCTGTGGACGTACTTCAATCTTGACTGGAGAAATGTTAAGATGTCCAGTATCATTACCTGGCACAGCCCACAAAGTTGAAGGAAGTGTGTCCAACGGTGGAGCTGTCACAACAGCTGGTGTTACAGCTGCAGGCTGTTGAACTTGCAGGGGACACAAGGTACACGTCAAAATGCCAGTTTCCCAGCTGATAACAGTCTTGTTTCTGGATAGAAAATCTCGTCCCAGCAAATTGACAGGCAAAGTAGAGCCAACCAGGAAATCTGAATGATACAATTTCCCTTCCACAAGAAGAGGCACGTCAGACAATTTTTGGTGCATTATAGTTTTTCCCTCAATTCCTTCACAAGGGACTTTAGGAGCAGTAGATAGTGCCTTAAACAAAGGAGGAGGTAACTGAGATAGCGCTATGGCAGAGGTAGAGGCCCCTGTATCTAACAGGAAGAGCAATTCATATCCCAAGATAGTAGCACGTATCTCTCCCTGTGTATTGGGGCACACAACCAAGCCTAGTCAGTCCTCACTATAGTCCAAGTCAGTCTCCGCATAATATTGGGTCATGACTGAAGGCTGGTTAGGGGTAAAAACAGGGTATAGAGCATGTGAATAACTAGCTCCTACAGCATCCTGATGCAGATTAGATTGGGGAAGATCACTCCTTGGCATAGTACAGTCTCTTACCATATGCCCCATCCTGCCACACCTAAAACAGGCACGATCTCCTTGCTGCCCCCCCATATGGCCATGACCTCTACCCCTATAGGGTACAGTGCCTCTGCCACCTCTTGCTCTGCCTCGCCCTCTGAAATTGGATTCATAACTCGCTACTTGGAGATATAAAACCTTTTGACGTTGGCGGTCGAGTTTATCTTTATCAGCATCCTTCTGCTTCCGAATCCGCTTTTCCGCATGCAAAGCCGCTTCCAGGATCTCCTGTGCAGACTTAGTAGACCATCCAAGCAAAGCATTTTCAAGTATAGTCTTTGTTTCCGGTTGCAGTCCATTCACAAAAATTGAGGCATATCCTTCCATTTCACCATTCTGAGGAGAAAAATCTCGGAATGCTAGGCAACACCTAGTATGAAACTGAGCAACAGTTTCATCCCTACCCTGCCTCAGGTCTAATAGCTTGGACAAATCTTTTACAGGAGTACATTTCTTTTCAATAGCTTTTAACAGATTATTCCGGTCTTCCCGGAAAGCAGTCATTTGATTATCATCAGAGGAATTAATAACAGGATCTGCACGGGGCCACTCCCATGCTACATTATCTCGCAGTTGGGGGTGGGTGACTGCCCTCAATTCTATAGGATTTAAAAAAAACTGACTTCAATAAATTTTGCAAATCTACCCAAGAGGGGTCATAAG
Source organism: Ichthyophis bannanicus (assembly GCA_033557465.1). Classification (NCBI taxonomy): domain Eukaryota; kingdom Metazoa; phylum Chordata; class Amphibia; order Gymnophiona; family Ichthyophiidae; genus Ichthyophis; species Ichthyophis bannanicus. The sequence continues at coordinate 211,758,791 of CM066034.1, forward strand.
TAGTTATTAGCTGACGCCAATAATCCACAACCTGACCAGGTTTTTCTCGGGAATCAGGGCAAGATCTAGCCAAATTAAAAACTTCAGCTGGAGACCAATGAGATGCTAAAGTAACTAAACCACCATCCCCCCTAGGGAAAGCTCTAAATGGAGCCAACAGATCTATTTTCTTACTTTGTTCTTTTTCCTCTCTAATTTCCTTATTTAAGGTCAAAAATTCTCCTACCTCTTAAGTCAGCCACTGCAAGTGTTTCCAGTTAGGGATCAAAGGAGCTTTTATCCAATGGCCAGTTCCTTTGGCAACTGCAGTCATGGCTTCTTCTACCAACTCTTTATTTGTACTATGCGGCAACAGCTCTAGTGTATGCTGTTGTATTTGTACATCTAGAGCCTCAAATGTAGCTACAATGACTTCCGTCAATGTACGGGCTTTTTCTGCTAAGTGGGCAAGATATTCAGCCAGCTGCTCTTTAGTGGTTTTAAACTCAAGTTGACTAGCTTCCACTCCTATTAATGCCTCAAGTTCCAAAATTTCCTTTTTTAACTGTTGAGATCTAGTGGTGCGAGGGATAACTACAGGATCTTCAGGGATAGCAGAAAAGGGATCACCTGGCTCAATCAAAGAAGTGGCACCTGCCACGAGTACAGGGATAGGAGAACCAGGAGAAGGACCTAAACTAGGGTCTAAAGGGTGGGTATCAGATTTAATAGGGGTAGTAGAAGCACTAGACATACCACTCAACTGAATGAGTGGTTCCCCCTGTTCTTGGTGGGATGCTGCAGCACTATTCTTAGTTAGTGATACAGCCAATGCAGTGAACTCCTCCTCATAAGCTGGAGGAGCCGTAGCTACAGTACTAGGATTACAGCTTTTTAATTTTTCACTGTCAGAACTACCAGTCTTATTGTCAGCTTCTGTCTGTTTAGTCAAAACGCAAATGGTTCCTCTATTCTAAATACTTGACCTTTACATTTTTCAAAGACAGAAGTGGTGGCTTTTTGGGCTTTCTCTGCAGCCTTGGCTTGCCACCACCCATACACGACCCATTCATGACTGGTATGAGGTCGCCCTAAATCCTCAAAGGCCATCTAATACTGTAACACCTCAATTTGTCCTCCTGGAACGTTCCACCAAGCGGGAACTGCAAATTAGGGTTACTGGCAGTCATGGAATGCCATCGGGCCACATAATCTAAGGCACTATCACCAAACCTGCGCCTCATTTCATAATTAGGGCTGCCCTTTTTCAGCCCTATTTCACGAGCTTTATCGCCCCACTCATCTAACTGAGTTTTCTATTTAATTTTACCGGCCTTATTGCCCATTGTAATTACAACACACGACAGATACCTGCCAATCAATACTCACTGTCCGTGTCCTTTCTGTTTTTTCGTTCCTGCTTGAAGGACAGATAATCCGAGTCACGGCAAAAACTGTAGAACCCTCTTATCTCAGGGCCTGCCCTCCTTCAATGAACCTGGATTCTTTAGTTAATTATCTGAAACCTTCTAACAGGAAGGAAAAGAACAAGACACAATTATTTAATTAATTAATCCAGAGCTCTGTTGGAGGGAGCCAGCGAGCCAAAGCAGGCCTTCTGTCCTGAACTCCGTAAAATTTCTCAGCCAGAGTTCCAGTTTTTATTGGGGATTATCAGCTGACACAGTTAATTTTTAATTAACATCTGGTGATATTCATGTTACAAAAGTGCAAATCTAAAATAGAATCTGCTGATATCTTTGCCAAGCAACATCAAAAAGTAGAAGTTACAAGGTTATGACTATATTCACTAGACACAGCAGGTGTCGCTATATTTCTACCATGAAGCACAAGCTGATTAGTTACACTTATAATATTTGCTGAATTTCTATTTATTCAAGCTTTGTTTAATTTCCAGTTATATGTTGACCTAAGGTCTGATTCTCTAAAGTTCATGCTGCCCTAATTACTAACTGTCAACCAATCATCTTGCAAAGATAAAAGGGAAGCAAGGTCTGTTACCATTGATTTTTGGAGAAGCTGGCCTGTGACCCAATAACTATGTACACAGGTCTGTTAGCTAATTCTCTGTGCAGAACAATCTAGCAGAGAAAAACTCTTTAATAGTGCAGTTTAGTTTGTGAATTCCAATAAGCATGTTTCTCCTATAGCTAGCTAACTTTACAGTCCTGTTTCGTGATTTTCTGTAGATTCACTGCTAGTTCCTATATCCAGTATTCAATAGGTAGACTTACTGTCACTGGTCACTTCCAGGTCCAAATTGCCATAAACAGGATGGTGGGTACCAAAGGAGAGCAACTGGTACCTGCACACTAGATAAGGATCTAACCAAGCAGGTACACAAGGACTGACGACAATTCAATAGGTGAAGAATCTCTTTAATTATTATGCCCCGACGCGTTTCGGCTAAAAAGCCTTCTTCAGGGGGGTCTTTAAAAAGAGCACACCTTCTCCATTGCGAGCAGTATAGCAGTGCAGTGCGCATTGAACGTTTTTAGTGTACCACGTGACAGATTTTAGGTGTGTACCTTCCATAAACAGGATGGTCCATAGTTGTATAAGTTACTTTATTACATGATAATTCATCAAGTTCCCTTATAGTCTCCAATTTAGTTTTGAGGCCTGGGTTAAGTTGCCCTTATCCACACCTACTATGCAAAGGTCCCTGTAACCTTAAAATTATATCTTTCCCAGGTCTCTGCAAATCTTAAAGCAATGTATATTTCTATTCCAAGTAGCTACTGTATATTTCACAAGTGTCCCTGGCCAGTAGACCACCTATAAACTGAGGACACATTCAGATATCTGATTTAAAGGCTATGCAAGGAACGTAGTCAGGCTGAAGATTCCTAAAAACCTATATTCAACAGTGAAACTTTATAAAAAAACAGGCAATGAAAGCCGTGGCTCTTTGGAAAGGGGGCCTCCCTCGAGGGAACTCAATAAGAAGACCTCAAAGGCAGTGTCCCTGGATGGCTCAGGTAGGCCGGGTAAGCCCCAAGCCAGGTCCCACAGTCCTTGACGCTCATACAAGGGATCGGAAAGGGAGCAGCCTGCAAAGGTCCCCTGGAAGGACTTGATCTCATGGCCTCGGTTGCCAGACACTATACTTGTTGAGGACTCCCCCTCAGGGGAACTGGCGTCGGGCCAGAGTCTCTCAGTGCCTGTGCCAATGGCTGCAGAGCCTTCTGGACTTGTCCAGAATGGCAGCCCTGAAACACAGCTTGCCTGCTTTCATGGACCACAATATAGCTATCGGTCTATTTTTCAGAGGGATATAGGCTACTAGAACTAAAGATGAGACCCTCTATTAATTAGAGAAAGCTCCAATTATGCACTAATCTTTGCTCAAGCAACACACCAAAACCCTTAAAACATAGGTATTAAATGAGAATGAACCGATGGTCTCAGTTTAAAATTTGCAACGCGGGGTAACTTGCCCCGGAGCTGCTAACTCCGATTACATCAACGACCATATATACGGTTCACAACTCTGTTGATTGAACATTTATAAATGAAATGTAAATCAGAACTTATCTGAATATTTGAATTTTCTTTTCAAATTGCAAAAGATAGTCGTGCTGCTATCTAACAATGATTGAATACCGTCCCCGACGTCACCTCTAAGGTACCATTTACTGCACGTTTCAGTTCTTCTTCAGGGGGTAGACATTTGTTGAAAACGGCACTATCTGCGAGGAAGCATAGCAACATCAGAGATTATAGTGACTTGAATATTAGCTCATGCTATCTGAACTATACCAGAATGGATCCTGCTAAGTGAACTTTATGAACAGGGTAGATCTCACCTTCATTGCGCCGAAAATAATCCTGCAATCGAATACAGCATGGAATGTAAAGCGTGTTACAATGAAGCTCTCTAGCTTTCCCAAAAAATGCTGTGCATGCGGAGAGCAGCCTCTGTGTTTTATAGGAAGTTTAGAAATGACGTGGCGGTAGAATCACATACATGCTCGCCACTCAATCATGTTGTTTAAACCTCCTGGGATAACTGTGTTCAATCGGTAAATCCATCTTTGTTCCAATAACAATAGCGTTTGTGTTTGTGAGCTTCCCCTTCTGCCTGTCGATACTGTATCTATTGCAAACACACGCAACTCTTCAAATGAATGATGGTTTTGTAGACAATGAGGCACTATGGGAGCCTCTTGGACCCTACACCGGATCCTGCTACGGTGTTCATTGATACGAACTCGCAGTGGACGTGCGGTCTGTCCGACATATAGGAGACCACATGGACATCTAATCCCATAGATCACGTGGTCAGAGTCACAGGTGGTAGACTGTTTCAAGACATAATGCTGATCATGATAATCAAAACTATCCACATCATCTGTAACAGTGCAAACATTGCAATGCCCGCATTTTTTATGTCCAGGGATACTGTTTTCTGAGTGTGGTGTAACTCCTCGTAACTTTGCCGGACTAAGGATTTCCTTTAGGTTTTGTTGGCGAGTCCACACACACCGGATACGCTTGTCGGATAAACCTGGTAAGGTACTTAATACATTTTGATGCCGGGTAATGATTTGTTTAATATTTCTGCTGAACGGGGAGTACTGAGTCACAAAATGTATATGTCCCTCATCGACTGTTGAAGTGGATGACTTCTCACGAGTTTGCAATAACAGCGCTCTATTATTGTAAAGAGCCCTTCTGTATGCTGATTTAACTACCGCTACAGGGTAACCTCAGGAATAAAAATCCTGCATCAACGTTTTGGCTTGCTGTTTGTAATCTTGTATACGAGAACAGTTTCTTCTGTACCTGATGAATTGCGATAGAGGTAGACTATCGCGTAATTGTCGGGGATGTCTACTATTGTAATGTAATAATGTATTTCGATCTGTGGATTTCTTGTATACCCTGGTGTCCCATCCAAGAGAACTCTTTTGGATCTCCACATCTAAAAAGACAATTTTTTGTTCATGGTATGTGCTGGTGAATTGGATATGTGTATTAACTCCATTTAACCAGTTGACGAATTCTTGCAAATCTTTAGCCGTACCATTCCATAAAACAAAAACGTCATCAATAAATCGTTTCCACAGAACTAACTGATGTCGGTAGGGTGAAAGAGCCAGCCAATGCTGTTCATACTCTTTCATGTACAGATTCGCCACGGATGGAGCACACGTAGCTCCCATGGCTACCCCCGATGTCTGTTTATATAATGTTTCTTCAAATTCGAAGTAGTTCTCAAAGATGGTGAGCTCAGCCAACTGGGAAATAAAAGTGATGAGCTCTTCAAAAAAAACATCACAGTTCCGCAAGGAGGTGTTAATTACTTCATGGGCCGCTCGTTGGGGAATGCTCGTATAGAGGGCAGAGACGTCCAATGTTGCCAAAAGTATAGTTTCTTTGGAAGCCCATTCTGAATACTCCATTAGAATGTTTAAAAAATGGGACGTATCTTTGATGTACGAGGGGATTGTGGACATCAGTGGCCTCAGATATGTATCTATATATACCGAAAGGGGTTCCAAAACAGTACCCTTTGTGGAGACTATAGGTCTCCCTGGAGGACTTTCCAAACTCTTATGAATCTTGGGTACAAGATACAGTCGAGCTAATGTGGGGGAGGGCTCATTGAGAAATTTCCACTCTTTCTTAGTGATTAATTTTTTATCCAACGCTACCGCAGTGATTTCTTTTATTCGGCTCTGAAGGTGTTTTGTAGGATCTTCTAATAGAACTTGGTATGTATCCGCTTGTGACAATTGTTTGGCTTCAGCTAAATATTGAGATCTGTCCATCACTATAATAGCGCCACCCTTATCTGCTCTACGTATTACCACATCTGTCTGTGTTTTTAATTCTTTCAGGGCTGTTTGTTCCCCGGATGCTGGTCCATGCTTTCATGGACAAGCAGCGGGCACTGTTGACTGATACCACAGGTTCCTCGGCCCAGACCATCGGGCCATCGACTTCGAAGATGTCCTTGGAGGCTGAGCCGATCCTCGAGACCCTTCGGCCTGGCTTCTCCTCAGTCTATTGGGACACATGGCCTCCACGTTCCACATAACCCCAAATGCCTGCCTGCACATGTGGTTTTTAAAGCATATGTATTTATTTGTTCATTATTTGTATATTCATTTATTTATTCATATGCATATCTTTATTCATTATTTATGTATTTATTATTACTTTTTTATTGTTCTCCATGCAGTACCCCCTGATGAAGGCAACACCGAAACGCAGCCGTGTAGGGTTTTTTTCAATAAAGGACCCTTAATCTACTCAACCTTGTGTGTGTTTTCCTGGTTTTAGTGAGTGAAGATATGTGCTTTCTGTGGACTTGTCCTCTGCTCCTATGCCACATGCAGAGGGATGCTCCTAAGAATAGTCTGCCTCCTGGTCCAGGACAATGCCTTGGCGGACAAACTGAGCAGAGTCCATGAGTGGCATCTGGACATAGCAGTAGCCTCGTGATTGTTCCGGCTCTGGGGCATCTCTGTGATGGACCTGTTTGCCAGCCTGGACAACACACAGTTACCCCATTTCTGCTCCTGCCGGCTGCACCCATCCCAGGTAGCAGCGGATGCATTCCTCATCCCATGGATGGAAGGCCTGCTGTACGCCTTCCCTCTTACACCTCTGATAACCAAGACCATATTCAAGACTCAGCACGACAAAGTATCACTAGTTCTGATAGCCCCTCAGAGGCCCAGACAGCCCTGTTTCCCACTGCTCCTCTCCCTATCGGCGGTCCCACTGATTCCCCTGGGCTGAACACCAGGACTACTTTCACAGGGACAGGGCTCTCTCCCCAGTCTGGGGTCTCTCTCACTCATGGCTTGACTGCTGAAAGGATAGTGTTAACACCCTTCAATCTCCCACGAGACGTGGAAGAAATTCTCTTGGCCTCCTGTAACAAAAAGGGCATACGCCTTCAAGTGGCGCAGTTTCTCGGTGTGGTGCGCAGAAAGGCGAGCAAACCCATTCTGTTAGGTGCAGGTGGTACTCCAATACCTGCTCCACCTGTCGTAGGCGGGACTGAAGTCCAACTTGGTCAGAATACACCTGAGCTCCATTACAGCGCAGCACATCACCACTCTGCTGAGGGGAGATCCTTCTCGGCTTAGCCCCTCGTGTCTTGGTTCCTTTGAGGCCTCCTGCTTTCCAACCCCCCCCCCCCCCCGTCTGTCCTCCAGCAGCAGAATGGGATCTTAATGTGGTGCTCTTGCAGTTCACCTCACAAAACCTCCTTTTGAGCCTCTGGCCACCTGCGATACCTCTCCTGGAAGGTCACCTTCCTAGTAGCACTCGCATCAGCTCGCAGAGTAGCGAGCTCCAGACTCTGATGGCAGAACCACCATGCACAAGGTTTTACAAGAATAGGGCGGTGCTCCGCACACACCCCAAGTTTCTTCCGAGGGTGGTGTTCCCTACCTTCTTTCCGAGGCCTCACACTGGTAAGGCGGAAACAGTTCCTCCACATTCTGGACTGTAAAAGGGCCCTGTCCTCCTACCTGCAACGGACCCAGGGCCACCGCAAAGCGCAATAGCTTTTTGTATCCTATGACTCCAGCTGCTTGAGGCTCCCAGCGACTAAGCAAACTCTGTCCACTTGGGTGGCAGACTGCATTACCCTTGCCTGTGAGCAAGCGGGAACCTCTCTGGACCCAGAGGGTCATGGCACACTGTGTCAGGGCCATGGCTACTTCAGGGGCAAATCTGTGTTCCGTCCCCATGACTGCAATCTGCCAGGCCGCCACCTGGTCTTTGGTCCATACCTTTGCAGCTCACTACTGCCTGGAGAGGGAGTCCCAACGGGACAGTGCCTTCGGCTAAGCTGTACTCCGTAATCTATTTGGAATGTAGGCAACTCCTGCCCTCTGACCCTTCTGGGTTCATGCTACCGGTTCTGTGCTGGACACCTGGGTCTTGTGAGAGTCTCTCTTAGGGATTCACCTTCTGCTGATCACGGCTCACCCTTTGCGAGTCACTGTGGTGCTTTTGCAGGTTCTCGGTAGCCTGTAGCTGGGTAGTCCCATAGAAACATGGTGGCAGAAAAAGACCACATGGCTTATCTAGTCTGCCCTTCCATATCCTACAATAGTCCCCTTTTTTTCTTTAGAGATTCTCTGTGTTTGTCCTATGCTTTTTTGAATTCGGATACTGTCCTCATGTCCACCCCCCCCCCCCCCCCCCCACTGGAAGACTATTCCACACATCTACCACTCTTTCCATAAAGATATATTTCTGCATATTACTCCTGAGTCTATCCTTTCACTCTCATCCTATGTCCCCTTGTAGCAGAGCTTGCCTTCAATTGAAAGGGACCCTCCTCTCTATCATATTGCCCCATCCCCTTTCCTCTAAAGTATACATATTAAGATCTTTAAGTCTGTCTTCATATGCTTCATAATGAAGACCCCTGACCATTTTAGTAGCCACCCTCTGCACCGACTCCAACCTGCCTTTATTCTTCTGAAGGTGTGATCTCCAGAATTGCACACAATACTCCAAATGAGGTCGCACCAGAAACTTATACAGAGGTATTATCACCTCCTTTATTCTGCTGGCCATTCCTCTCTCTATACACCCAAGCATTCTTCTGGCTTTCGCAGTCACCTTTTCTACCTGTTTAGCTACTGTAAGATCATCGGACACAATTATGCCGGTCCTGCTCTTCTTTTGTGGACAGAAGTAGTTCACTCCCTATACTGTATCGTTCCCTTGGATTTTTGCAGCCAAAATGCATGACCCTGCATTTTTTAGCTTTAAATTTCAGCTGCCATGTTCTACACCATTCTTCAAGTTTAGCTAGATCCCTCCTCATGCTGTTGACTCATGCTGCAAGCAAGCAAACCTTACCCGACATTCCTTTCGCAATATCACTAATAAAGATGTTAAACAGAATCGGACCAAGGACAGATCCCTGCAGCATACCACTGGTAACCACCTTCTTCTCAGAGCATGCTCCATTTACCTGTGAGGACTGACTTCCTGCTTGTTCCCGGAGAAAGCGTAGTTACTCACCTGTTTGATTCAAGCAGCCTATGACGGCTTTGAGTCAGTGGCTAGAGTAGCCTCGGCGGATATCTGTGCCCAGTGCCAGGCTTGGCTGCAGTCGTCTGACCTGGAGCAATGGGTTTATTGCCAGGGAGAGAATCTCTTCAGCAAACCCATGACTGATAAGGCTGCTGAATTGGAGACTGAGTTCATGACGAGGAACAGGCTCTCCAAAAAGACAGCTACCATCCCCTGACGGAAGGACTCGAGTAAAAAAAAAAAGCCCTTCCTCGAGGACGGGAACTACTTCCAAAAACTAAAAGTATCAAGTCTCCCCATCAGGCCAAGGGACATGAGCATGGCCCTCATAAGCAGAAAGCTCCAAGCCCCAGCTCACGACCCCGGCCCAGCTTAGCAAGAGTTTTTGACTCTTTGGGCATAGCCACCCCCAGAAGGTCAGCAGCCCACAGGGGATGTCTAATCCACTTTGCCAACCGGTGGCCAGCCATCACCACAGACGCCTCCCCCCCCCCCCTTTCTTCCTGGGAGAGCCGCCCATGACTCCTTTTCACTGGGATTTACTGCTGCAAGAATTTGCAGGTCTCCTCGAGGACAGTGCAGTGGAACCAGTGCCCCAGCATCTCCGGGGCAAAGGGTTCAACTCTCATTACTTCCTCGTACCCAAGAGAACTGGGGCCTTTGGCCCATTCTGGACCTGCGGGACCTGAACAGGTTCCTGGTAAGAAGTTCAAGATGCTCTCCCTTGAAACACTGCTGCCTTATCTTCAGCAGGGAGGTTGGCTTTGCTGCTTGGATCTGAAGGATGCGTATAGCACAACCTCATCCATCCGAGCCACAGGCAGTATTTCAAATTCATGGTGGGGGATGACCACTATCAGTACAGGATACTCCCCTTTGGCCTGGCCTCCACTCCCAGAGTCTTCACCAAATGCCTGGAGGTAGTCATGGCCTACCTCCGTCTCCAAGGGGCCTTCATCTTTCCCTACCTGGACGACTGGCTTGTAAAAGGAGACACGACCACCGAGGTGCAGCAAGCCACAGCCCGCACCATCCCTGTCCTACAGCATCTTGGGTTTGTGATAAACTACCCCAAGTTCCACCTCCTCCCGACAGTGTCTGGAGTTCATTGGGGCAAGGCTAGACGCTGTTCAGGAAAAAAATAGTCCAAAAACATGGGCAGGAAACTCACACAAAACCTTTATTGATCTTTAACAGAGGTGGCCAAACCCAACACACTGTTCAGGCCAGAGCCTTCCTCCCTCTGGACAGGGCTGACCAGCTCAGGGCACTGGCCGTAGATGTACAGCTCCGGCCCTTGGTGTCTGCTCACCTCCTGCTGCACCTACTTGGCCACATGGCCTCCATGGTCCATGTTACCCCCGGACACCCTTCTCCATATGAGGGTGGCCCAGTGGTGCCTCTGCTCCCAGTAGACACAGGCCATGGGCTGGCTGCGAGTCAGAGTGTCAGTGACCTGCTGGCTGGCAGAGTCCTTTGGCTTGTAGTGGACCACACAGCCATCTTCAAGTGGAATGCCCTATCTCCAGGAACAAGCAGGAATGAGTCTTTACATATGGGTATCGTCGGTACCGACGGAGCCTGCGCGGGAACGCTCCCCAGCGTCCAGTAAGAAAGCTTTTGGGAGCATCCCACAGCGCCTGCGCGCTGCCTTCCCGCCTTTCCTTCCCGCCTCTCTCCAGTTCTTCTTTTCCGCGGAGCCAGCAGGTCGTGTTCCTGTCACCGCTGAAGAAGTTCTTTATTTTTCTTTATTTCTTTGGTCGCGCGTCTGCCTTCTTCGACGTCGGACCGGTACCGCCAGTCTTTTCTTCTTTAAAAAAAAACAAACAACAAAACTACCGTTTTCCACTTCTGTGCAATTTTTTCTTTTGGGCCTTGGGCCTAGAAGATTTTTCCTCATGGAAAAGCCCGCTTCCGGGTTTAAAAAGTGCACGAAGTGCAGCGGTACTCTTTTTCTATCACCGACACCCATGACTGGTGTCTAAAATGTTTGGGTCCTGACCACTCCATCACCGATTGTGAGTCCTGTTCCATGATGTCTAAAAGAGGTCGACAGAATCGAGCGGCAAAGCTCAGTACCCTGTTTCCCTCTGATGCAGCTTCGATGGCATCGACATCTTCCAGGGCTTCGTCTTCCTCCCATGGATCTCAGGTAACCAAACATAAGTCCAGCCGGTCCTCGAAGGGTAGATCTCCCTCTAAGTATCGAGCTGCCTCCGGGCTTGCCCTCGAGGATCCTGCACCGGCAAAATTACCCTGGCGGGAGGCTCCGGCTTCCAAAGCTTCCTCTATGGGGTCACATGTTGACATCGATGGCGTGGCCTCGACCGATCACCTGTTGCCATGTTCTGGGGTACCGGTGGTCTTCACTGGTACTGACATCCAGACATTGGTTGCGTCGATGGATCAGAATATTCTGACCATGCAGCGTGCCATCACGGCATTCATACAAGCTGCGACGCCTCCGGTACCGCAACAAACTCCGTTGGCGGTACCGGTTCCGGCACTGGCACCAATATCGGTTCCGGTGCCGGTACCGATAGCATCGATATCGGCTTCGGTGTCGACTGCAGTGGTACCCTGTCCTGTGATGCCCATCGGTACCGAATCGGTACCGATCACTCCCGATGTCGATACCACTCGGTACGCGTATCGGGCTCTGCAAGAGCATCCAGACAGGCGATACTTCGATTCCTCCGAGGACTCTGATGAATCAGAGGCTTCTGTCGAGGCATCGGTACTCCTTCCTCAGGAGCCCTCTTCTCCAAAAAGAAGAATGTCTCCTCCAGAAGACTTGTCTTTTCAAGACTTCATCAGGGAAGTGGCCAGGGGCCTCTATATTTCAGTGGCCCCTGAACCAGAGCCTAGAGCCAAGAAATTAGATATTTTACAATATCCTAAGGCTCCTAAAGAGGCAGCTACTTTACCAATTCATGAGATCCTTTATGATCACATGTTGGGCATATGGGAGACACCTCTTACTACTTCCCCTCATTCTCGCAGGTTGGACACCATGTACCGTGTTCCTCCTTGTCCTGGCTTTCATAAGACTCAGCTTCCTCACCACTCTATTGTGGTGGAGTCTGTTATGAAAAAGATAAAGAGTGCAAAAAGACACTCATCTAATTCTCCAGGAAGCGAATGCAGAACCTTAGATGCTTTTGGCAGGAGAATTTTCCAGGCCAATATGCTTACTGCCAGAATCAACTCCTATAGTCTGTATATGGGGATGTTTCTAAAAGAAGTTACAGATCATCTGCTAACTTTATCTCCTTTTATCTCAGAAGATAAAAGGGAAGAGTTTCTCATCTGGCTTAAACATGCCCAGGATGTTTCCTAATTCTCCAACCGTGCAGCCTTTGACTCTTTTGAGTGTGCCAGCAGAGCTTCGGCTATTGCCATAGGTGCACGCAGACTTGCTTGGTTGCAAGCTTCTGATTTGGAACCCTGGGTCCAGGATGGATTAGGAAATCTTCCTTGTACAGGTGAAAACCTTTTTGGTAAAGATTGGCAAGCAAAGGCCACTCAGATGGATGCTGAAAATTCTGCCTTAGACTTTCAAAGTCTACTTCTGCTCCTGCTAGAAAAAGGTTATTCAAAAAGACTTACTTTCCCAAAAAAGGAAAATATTATCCTGGTTATGGTCTCCAGGCATCTTCTACAGGTCGTTTTGCTGCAAAGCGACAGCAACAACATAAACAAGCCAAGCCTAAGGCTACAAGGACTGCTACGGCCCAACAGCCTCAGCCTCCTCAGGGCCTTTGACTTACAACTAGAGAACTTAGCCTTTCTGGCTCTAGAAGAACCAGAGCCTCTCACCATTCCAGGAAGGTTAGCTCATTTTGCTCCCAGATGGGAACAAATCACAGCAGAGCAATGGACCCTCTCCATCATAAGGGAGGGGTACAAGCTTCATTTCTTAAACCTTCCTCCTCACACTATGGTGAGACAGTTCAATTCCCCAACATCTCTCTTCGACCTTCTGGGTCAGGAGATTGCTACCCTTCTTGCCCAAAGGGAAATAGAAGAAGTACCCCTTCTTCAACAGGGTTCAGGGTTCTACTCCCCCTATTTTCTTATTCCAAAGAAAACAGGGGGCTACAGACCCATATTAGATCTCAGAGAATTGAACAAGTTTCTATGCAAGGAGAAATTCAAGGTGATTTCTCCCGGTGCTCTCCTTCCATACCTTCAGAGTCAGGATTGGCTTTGTTCTCTAGATCTCAAGGATGCGTACACCCATGTCCTCATCCATCCAACACACAGAAGGTTCCTTCGGTTCCTTTATCAGGGAAAGCACTATCAATACAGAGTGCTTCCTTTCGGTCTGGCCTCTGCTCCAAGAGTGTTCACAAAATGCATGGCAGTAGTAGCTGCATTTCTACGCACTCTAGGAATATTTGTATTCCCATATCTGGACGACTGGCTCATCCGAGCATCATCCCAGTCAGAGGCCCAGACTTCCCTAGCCTGCACAAGGCGTGTTCTTCAGTATCTGGGACTTGTAATAAACATCCCAAAATCACAACTCACCCCTACTCAGTCATTGGAGTTCATAGGGGCCTTGCTAGATACCACAACTGCAAGGGCCTATCTTCCCCAGGCCCGTTGCATACGCTTGGTGCAGTTAGCCTCTCAAATTCAGTTAAAATCCCATTTAACTGCTCGAGAGATGTTACAACTGTTAGGCCACATGGCATCCACCGTGCATGTGGTTCCTTACGCTCGCCTTCACATGAGGGCAGCTCAGTGGACCCAATGGACCCAGGCATCAGGTTGCCTGTCAGACAAAATAGCAACCTCCAGTCGCCTCTTTTGGTCCCTCCAGTGGTGGAAGTCCACTCAAAATCTGTTGCTGGGGTCCCCCTTTCAACAGTTGCTACCCCAAGCAACCCTCACAACAGATGCCTCCCCAAAGGGTTGGGGAGCTCATCTACAAGATCTCTCCACCCAGGGCATCTGATCTCCACAGGAGACATCTCTACATATCAACCTCTTAGAGCTCAGAGCAATTCTTCTAGCTCTGAGTCTTCCACACCCTGCTCAGCTACAAGACAGTCCTCATCCATACGGACAACCAAGTAGCCATGTTCTACGTGAACAAGCAGGGCGGGACTGGCTCTCTGTCGCTTTGCAACGAAGCTTTGAGATTGTGGGCCTTCGCCAGAGAGCATCAGATTCATCTCATGGCAGTGTATCTTCCAGGGGTTCAAAACTCTTGGGCAGACAGACTCAGTCGAGTTCTGTTTCCACACGAATGGTCCCTTCATGGGGACCAGATAGCCAGGATCTTTTGAATTTGGGGAACCCCAGACATAGACCTGTTTGCAAGTCCGTGGAATGCCAAACTTCCCTGGTTCTGTTCCAGGATTCCGTGTCAGGGAGTTCAGGCCAGGGATGCCTTCCTCCTCCACTGGGGGCAAGACTTCCTCTATGCCTTTCCACCCATTCCCCTAATTTCCAAGACACTGTTCAAGCTTCAGAGAGACAAGGGGTCTATGATCCTCATAGCTCCACGTTGGCCATCCTCTACTTCTTCATCTCTCTCAAGCTCCCTCCCTGGACTTGGGATCTGCTCCAGACATCCTGTCCCAGGAGGAGGGAACGTTATGGCACCCAAATCCCCAGTCTCTTCATCTCAGAGCCTGGTTGCTGAAGGCCTAGACCTTCAAGATTGGCATCTGTCTCAGCAAGTGAAGGATATCCTTCATGCTTCCAGAAAGCCTTCCACTAGACGTTCCTATGCTTTTAAATGGAAAAGGTTTACCATTTGGTGTGCAGAGAAGGGTCTTAACCTCTGAATTCTTTACTAGAGTATTTGCTGCATTTATCCCATGCAGGCCTTAAAACAAATTCAGTAAGAATCCATTTGACTGCTATTGCAGCATACCTTAAGCCTCTCAATGGACATCCTATTTCCTCTCATCCTCTTATTGCAAGATTCATGAGAGGCCTTCTTTTAACTAAACCTCCCATTAGACCACCTCCAGTGGCATGGGATTTGAATTTGGTTCTTGGCCAACTTATGAAGCCACTACCTCCTTGAAATTCCTTTCCTGGAAGGTTATTTTTCTCATTGCAGTCACCTCAGCTCGCTGTATCAGTGAGCTGCAAGCCTTGGTGGCTAATCCTCCTTATACAAGGTTCCATCATGACAAGGTAGTCCTCAGGACTAATCCACACTTTATGCCTAAAGTGGTCTCACCTTTTCATCTGAACCAGGAGGTGTATTTACCTGTCTTTTTTCCAGGACCTCATGCATCAAGTGCAGAGAGGAATCTTCATACCCTGGATTGTAAGAGGGCACTTGCTTTCTACTTACAAAGGACACAGCAACATAGAAAGTCCTCTCAACTCTTTGTTGCTTTTGATCCCTCTCATTTAGGACTTCCAGTCTCTAAGAGGACTCTGTCCAATTGGATTGCTCAGTGTATTACCTTCGCCTACCAGAGTAAGAACCTTTCTCTGGAGGGCCATGTCACAGCTAACAATGTGAGGGCCATGGCAGCCTCTATGGCTCATCAAAACTCTGTGTCCATCGACCAAATCTGTCGAGCGGCCACCTGGGCCTCGGTTCATACCTTTACAGCCCATTACTGCTTGGAGAAGGACTCCCGCCGGGATGCCTTGTTTGGTCAGGCTGTTCTCAAACACCTGTTCCATACCTAATCAACTCCTACCCCCCATCCCTGGTTGGATGCCCGAGATCCATGGGGTGAGGTAGAGCCCTTCTCAGGGACTCACAACTTTGGAGATTTCCCTGGCATCTCTAGCTGGGGAGTCCCCATATGTGAAGACTCATTCCTGCTTGTTCCTGGAGATAGCACAGTTACTTACCTGTAACAGGTGATCTCTGGGAACAGCAGGAATAAGTCTTCACAACCCACCCACCTCCCCTAGGAGTTGTATCTCTCTATCTTTCCTTTCCTCTCTCTCTCTTTGTCTCAGCTTTAAAACTCGAACTGGAGAGAGGCGGTTAGGAAAGGCGGGAAGGCAGCACGCAGGCGCTGTGGGATGCTCCCAAAAGGTTTCTTACTGGACGCTGGGGAGCGTTCCCGCGCAGGCTCCGTCGGTACCGACGATACACATATGTGAAGACTTATTCCTGCTGTTCCCAGAGATCACCTGTTACAGGTAAGTAACTGTGCTTTCTCCAGGACCAAGCAGGAAGTCAGTCCTCACATATGGGTGTCATCGACGCCGATGAAGCCCTAGCAGAGCATTTCCTCAGCTTTCCATGAAAGCCTTTGGGAATGCAGGCACGCATGCGCGGTTCCGTTCCCGCCTAAAGGTGCCATCTTACCTCAGTCTCTCTTTTTCCGAGAAGCCCACCGGACGTTTGTCCTGTCATCCCGGATAAAAGTTTGATTTTTTGGCTATTCTCGCTATTTTTTTCTCCCGGTTCGATGCCGGTTCCCCTCCCACCGGGTTCGGTATACCGGTATCGAGCCCGTTTCTACTTTTTCGGTTTTTGCCCTTCGTGGCTGGCGTTCGCGCCCTTTTTTGCTTTTTCCCTGGAAGGCCGGTCCTTTGACCTCGCGGGGACTCTTTTTTTTTTTTTCTTTTTTTCCCCTATGGCTTCCAGTGGTCTTAAAAAGTATGATCGGTGCAAGAAATTGTCTATCACCGACACACACGACTGCTGCCTTCGGTGCCTCGGTCCTGATCACGACTCTAAGACGTGTGGACCATGTGGGAAGATGTCTTCCAAGGCACTGCGAAGTCGCCAGCAGCAGAAAGAAAGGCTATTTTCTGACTCAGCCTCCGGCCGGGCCCGGACCTCGTCTGAGGCCTCGACATCTCAGGATTCGGATCCCGAGCACCGTTGAGGCTCCTTGGACAGGGGGTCCCCCAACCGGGAACGCAAGAGGAAGAAGCGGCTCGTGAGGGCATCATCGTAAGAGGTTCCTGGCTCCTCGAGGGCCAGATGTAAGACCCCCGACCGTCGGCCCAGGCCCGTGGAACAAGAGAAGCCTGCCAAAGTTCCTCGCATGGAACCGGAGTCTGCTGGATACGTAAGTCCTGTTGTCCTCGAGGACTCTCCTCCCAGAGAGCCGACGTCGGGCCCGGCGCCGCCGGGGCCTGAGTCGGTGGCTGTTGCGTCTCCCGAGCTGAGTCTCAGGAAGACAGCCTTGGAGTGCAGACTGTCTGCCTTCATGGAGCAGCAGCAGGCACTGATGGCCAGCCTGTCTGGCGCATCTGCCCCGACCACCGGGACATCGACATCGAAGTTGACCCCGGAGACCGAGCCGATACTCGAGACCATGAAGGCTCGAGGTTGACCTCGGTCGCGGTCTCCCTCGACCTCCCGTTCGGGACCGAGGGCGTCAACGCCGGTGCCATCGGCGTCGGGGCAGGTGCTCCCGGGCCCTGCGGGGTCGGACCCTGACTCCTCGTTGGACGAGTCCGCCTGGGAGACGGAGGATGAGGAGTCCCCTGGCACATTCAAGACTCGGTGCGTCCCGTCGGACTCACCGCAGTCTGAGCCCCGGAGTAGATCCCCTCCGAAGGATACCCGGTTCTCGGAGTTTGTCCGGGATATTGCCGCCGCGTTGGCTATCCCGGCGGACCCCGAGGAAGAGCCTCGAGCCGAGGAGCTCGAGGCCCTGCAGTACGACTCTCCTCCAAAGGAGGCCTTTACTGTCCCGGTTCCTCCGATGCTGGAACGGCTCCTCTTCCGGATGTGGGAGGCTCCGGCCTCGGCGCCGGTTTTAAGCAAGCGGGTCGATTCGATCTATCGACTCAGGAAGAGCCCTGGCTTCCAGAAGGCACAGCTACCACACCATTCCATGGTGGTGGAATCGGCCATGCATCGCCTGAAAAGTCAGAAGATGCACTCCGCAGTGCCTCCTGGCAGGGAGGCCCGAAACCTCGATGGTTTTGGTAGAAAGTGTTTCCAGGGCTCGATGCTTGCTTGCCGTGTCCAGTCTTACCAGCTGTATATGGGCATGTACTTGCGAGACCTGGCCAAGGAGTTGGCCGGGTTCTCTGCTGGTCTCTCCGGGGAACCCTTGCAGAGATTCAAGTCCTTGTCCTCGGGGATTCGGGAATGCTCCAAGTTCATGTCCCGCGCCGCCTACGATGGCTTAGAGGCTTTGGCCCAAGTTGTGGCAGTCGGCATCTCGGCTCGACGCCAGGCATGGCTGCAGTCATCGGACCTCGAGCCATGGGTTCAGGACAAGTTGGTCGATGTCCCTTGCCGAGGTGAAAACCTTTATGGCAAGCCCATGGCCGAGAAGGCCGCTCAGCTCGAGACCAAGCACCTTACAAGGACAAGGCTGTCTAGGAAGACCTCTGCCCCTTCTCACAAGAAGAAGGGCTCGGGTAAAAAGCCCTTTTACCCGAGGAAGGGCACTGCCTACAAACAGTACCCTCAGTATCAGGCTGCCCAAGCTGTCCCCCAGGGTCAGCAAGCCAAGGGGCAGGGTAATGGGCCCCGTAGGCAGAGGACCCCCAAGCCTCCGGCCCCTGCTCCCACTCAGCAGGGTGGGAGTTTTTGACTCCTCAAGCATAGCCTCTCCATCCCTGCTCCCCCAGCCCTGCACAGGAGGTTGCCTCGCCCTCTTTGCCCACCAGTGGCCCCGCATCACTGGGGACAGTTGGGTGCTAAACATAGTCCACAGGGGCTATGCACTACACTTTCACCAACTGCCTCCTCCATATTTTCCAGGAGAGCCTCCAAGGACTTCCCTGCACACAGATCTTCTCCTCTAGGAGCTCCAAGGTCTGTTGGTAGACAGGGCAGTGGAGCCTGTGCCCCCTTCCAATGCAAGGTCAAGGGTTCTACTCCAGATATTTCCTGGTACCCAAAAGAACCGGTGGCCTTCGACTTATCCTGGACCTCAGGAATCTCAACAAGTTCCTAGAGAAACAAAAGTTCAAGATGCTTACTCTTGGAACACTTCTGCCCTACCTCCAGCATGGAGATTGGCTATGCTCCTTAGATCTAAAGGATGCGTACACACATCCTCATTCATCCAGACCACAGAAAGTACCTCAGGTTCATTGTGTGAGGAAACCATTATCAGTACAGAGAACTGCCTTTTCGCCTAACCTCCGCTCCCAGGGTCTTTACCAAATGCTTGGCAGTGCTGGCGGCCTACCTGAGAACTCAAGGCATCTTTGTCTTTCATTATCTAGACGACTGGCTCATAAGAGGTCAGACATGCCAGGAGGCCCGACAGGCCACCCTCAGGACTATTGTTCTTCAAAGCTTAGGGTTTGTGATAAACTTCGCAAAGTCCACTTTGCTCCCCTCCCAGAACTTGGAGTTCATAGGGGCAAGGTTGGACACTCTGCTGGCAAAGGCATTCTTGCCAAAAGACAGAGCTCAAAGACTCAAATTTAGCATGCAAGTTTCTCAGCAGGTCACTGATCTCCGCCAGACTCTGCCTGAGGCTTCTTGGCCACATGGCTTTGACAGTACATGTGACCCCAATGCCAGGCTCCATATGAGGCCTGCACAGTGGTGCCTTCGGAGTCAGTGGTCACAGGCCACAGGCAGCCTCAGAGACAGGATAAGGGTGTCCAGACCTTTTCTGGACTCCCTCAACTGGTGGTTGCATCCACCCAATCTACTGAAAGGGGTGCCTTTTCAAATTCCTGGGTACACTGTGGTACTGATCACAGACGCCTCCCTGCAGGGCTGGGGGGCTCATTGTCTGAACAAGTGCACCCAGGGCCTGTGGTCTCCCTGGGAGGCCGCACAGCAGATCAATCTCCTAGAACTCAGGACTCTTCGATTAGCACTCGGAGCTTTCTCATCTGCCTGGCTCATCAATCTGTCCTGGTTCAGACAGACAACCAGGTAGCCATGTTTTATGTGAACAAGCAAGGCGGGACTGGGTCCAGGCTCCTTTGTCAGGAGGCACAGGACCTTTGCTCATTTGCCCTCAAGCACAACATGCTCCTCAAGGATGTATACCTTCCAGGCCAGGAAAATTACCTCAATTACTCCAACAGCATGAAAAGTTTTTTCCAAAACTGATCTCAAACGTTTCTATCTAACTTGTATAGATGTTATTTCAAGCTTGTCTTTGAAGTGTAAACCGGGTCTCAGACTAATAGGGAGCTACGGTAATGACATTACCACCAAATGCTCACTTTTTGCATCAATGGACCCTTCTTATGTTTGATGTAATGTTTTATAAGTTGCTTTCAAACTAGACAATAAAAAGTCAGGCTTATCTTTGTAACAATGTCCCAATGCCAGACTCAGCCCTGCTACATTTCACGAGTGTTTTGTTTCTTCAGGGGTTTACAAGCCGACTTCTAATGATACCAATTCATTCTAGGAAGACAAACATATCATGCTTTAAAATCTCTCCAAATTACAAAATTGTGTTAAAAGATTTACATACCGTCCTTGTAGCTCATAGTAGCTCATTGCCTTGTAGCTCATAGTAGCTCATTGCCTTACCCATCGTCATGCTTTTGAAGACTTACGGTGTTTTTGTTTAGATCGTGTTGATAAAAGCAGAGGCGGAAAATCTTTGGATCAAACTATGATTCTCCGGGAACAACGTTGGATTTTCCTTTTACAGACAGTAAGCCCAGGAGGTCTTAATGTACAAATTGACTGGAACCTCTGCACTTAATTAGTTTATTGGAGTTGAAGGGCTCCCGTTGTCTCAAATGAATAAACTCGTGCTGTTGAACACCCGAAGCCGCATGCGTGGCATTTTTTGCACTAACGGGGGGATCAATCTGGGTGAATTTGTTTGGTAAGAGACATCCAGCTATATCAATATTGATAAGGACGGTATGTAAACCTTTTAACACAATTTTGTAATTTGGAGATTTTAAAGCATGATATGTTTGTCTTCCTAGAATGAATTGGTATCATATCTTTTGACCCTAATAATTTGGGGTTAGCTGTGTCCAAGCGTACCTTGTCTATCTGGGTAGCTGACTGTATCACCTGGGCTTACAGGGCGGCTGACCTTCCTTTGCAGGGTCGGGTCACGGCACACCGTGTCAGGGCAATGGCTGCCTCAGTGGCTCATCTCCGCTCTGTACCGTTGGTAGACATCTGCAGGGCTGCAACTTGGTCTTCAAGCCAGACTTTTGCGGCCGATTACTGTCTGGAGAGGGAGTCCCGTAGGGACAGTGCTTTTGGCCAAGCAGTACTCCGGAATCTCTTTGAGGTTTAGGCAACTCCTGCCCTCTGTTGGGCTACCGGTGGAGGTTGTGTCCTTGAAAAGCCTTTCTTTGATGCTGTGAATAGAGGGAGTTCTCTTGTTCAGCCTGGGTTCCTGGTAGCCCAGAGCTAGGGAGTCACCCATATGTGAGGACTGACTTCCTGCTTGGTCCTGGAGAAAGAGTAGTTACTCACCTGTAACAGGTGTTCTCCAGGAGCAGCAGGAATCAGTCCTCACAATCCTCTCTCCTCCCTTGGGAGTTGCAGTTGTACATAGTTTATTTTTACTTTTTGTGTGCTGTTCTTAGCTATGTCATTTGACTGAGGTAAGATGGCACCTTTAGGCGGGAAGGGAACCGCGCATGCGTGCCTGCATTCCCAAAGGCTTTCATGGAAAGCTGGGGAAATGCTCCGCTAGGGCTTCATCGGCGTCGATGACACCCATATGTGAGGACTGATTCCTGCTGCTCCTGGAGAACACCTGTTACAGGTGAGTAACTACTCTTTCAGACCCGCACCTTCAGAGATCCTCACTACGGACGCCCCCTGCCAGGCTGGGGAGCGCATTGCGAGGAACTCCTTACTCAGGGCAGTTGATCCGAGGCGGCAAGCCATCAGCACATCAATCTCCTGAAATTCATAGCCATATTCCTGGTTCTTCAGGCCTTCAGCCACTGGCTGCAGCACCAGTCAGTGCTGGTCCAAACAGACAATTGGGTCGTAATGTTCTACATCAAAAAACAAAGGGGCACCCTCTGCCAGGAAGCAGTTGCTCTCTATTCCTATGTGATCCTACGGGCGGTGTAACTGCCAGACCAAGACAATCCCCTGGCGGACAGACTGAGTAGTGTTCTTCAGCCGCATAAGTGGTGGCTGGTCCCCAGTGGCCAATCGGCTCTTTTGGCTCTTGGTGGACCCCACTAATGGATCTCTTTGCCTGCCCGGACAACTCCCAATTGCCCCACTTCTGCACTCAGTAGCCCCACCAGTCCCAGGTGACTGCAAATGCATTCCTCATCCTGTAGTCGGAAGGCCTTTTGTAAACCTTACCGCCCATGCCATTGATTGCCAGGACCCTTTTCAAGACTCTTCTCGACAGAGCGTCGCTGATCCTGGTGGCCCCTCGGTGGCCCAGGCAACCATGGTTCCCGTTGCTTCTCCGCCTGTCTTGGAGGTGCCAATCCCTTTGGTGAGTGCCCCAAGGTTATTGTCTCACCCCAACCTGGAGACCCTGTCTTTGACAGCATGGCTGCTCAGAGGGTAGCCCTGGCCCCTTTCAACCTCTTGGAGGAAGTGGTGGAGGTCCTCCTGGACTCCTGTAAGACCTCCACTAGGCAGGCCTATGCCTTCAAATGGCGCAGGTTCTTGGTGTGGTGTGCAGAGCGATGGGTGAACCCATTCTTATGCTTTGTGCAGCTGGTGCTGCAATACTTGCTTCATCTGTTGCAAGCCGGGCTCAAAACCAATTACGTCAGGGTGCACCTGAGTGCCCTTGCAGTGCACCACCACGTCATTGATAACAAGCCCCTTTCTGTGCAGCCTCTTGTAACCCGCTTCCTGTGGGGCCTGCTGTTCTCCACGCCTCCCATCCACCCACCAGCGGCAGAAGGGGACCTCAATGTGGTGTTATCGTGGCTCACTGGGCCACCATTTGAGCCCCTGGCTACCTGCCACCTGATGAGGTATCTCTCATGGAAAGTCATCTTCCTGGTGGTGCTCACATCCGCTCGCAGGGTCAGCGAGCTCCAAGCCTTGCTGGTGGAGCCACCTTACACCAGGTTCTACAAGAACAGGGTCGTGCCCCGCACACATCCCAAATTTCTTCTGAAGGTGGTGTCCCCATTCCACCTCAGTCAGGAGGTGGTGCTCCCCACCTTCTTTCTGCAGCCTCATGCCAGCAGGGGCAGGCCAGCCTTCATAACTCTGGACTGTAAGAGGGCCCTGAACTTCTACCTTCAACGTACCCAGGGCCACCACAAAGCTTCACAGCTTTTCATTTCCTATGGCCCCAGCTGACTGGGTGAGGCGGTGACCAAGCGGACTCTGTCCGCCTGGGTGGCGGACTGCATTGCCTTCCCCTATGAACAAGCTGGGCTCTCACTGGAACACTGGATTATGGCGCGCAGCATCAGGGCCATGGTGGCCTCTGTGGCAAGCATGTGCTCTTTCCCGATGAGACATCTGCCGAGCTGCCACCTGGTCTTCAGTCCACACTTTCCCAGCTCATTACTGCCTGGAGAGGGAGTCCCAACAGGACAGCGCCTTTGGCCAGGCCATACTCCATAATCTGTTCGGGTTTAGGCAGCTCATACTCTCTAACCCTTCTGTGTTCAGGCTACCAGAGTGCTGATTCCTCACTGAACACATGGGTCATTCTGTAGTATGTCTCCTGGTACTTAATTGCTTTTGCTCACAGCTCCCCTTTGGGCATCCGTGCTTTTTTTCTATGGTCTTTCGGTAGCCTGTAGTTAGGGAGTCCCATATGTGAGGACTGACTTCCTGCTTGTTCCCAGAGAAAGCCTAGTTACTCACTTGTAACAGATGTTCTCTGGGGACAGCAGTAATCATTCCTCACAACCCTCCCTCCTCCTTGTGGAGTTTCTTCTTTGATGTTTTCTTTTGCCGTCTTAGTTATGTCATGAGACAGAGGCAAGATGGCATCCTTGGGAGGGAAGGGGACCACGCATGTGTGGTGGCATCTCCCAAAGGCTTTCTTTAAAAGCTGGGGAGATACTTCTGTAAGGGCTCTGTTGGCACCGACACCCATAGTGAGGACTGATTCCTGCTGTTCCCAGAGGACACCTGTTACAGGTAAGTAACTATGCTTTCTGGCGGCTTGGTGCCGTTCACGCTTCCACTTCTGAGGGGGGCAGAAGTGGATAGTACAGATGGCAGCGCTGCGCCAGAAAAGAAGGTAATGCTGGTGCCATGATGCCTTTTTTATGTATTGTCACTGCTGCATGTCACGGAGGGGCAGCAGCAACAGCCAAGAGTGGTGCCTTGATAAAGGGAAGGGGGCACAGTTGAGGGGAAGTAACAGATAAGGGTTCCCCCTCTGGAAAAGATTGCTATGAGTGCACTTAAGGAGTTGAAGCGACCCAGGCTGCCACAGCACTTCTGCTGCTAGAATCTGGAGGGGGGGGGGGTTTCTGTGCTGTTGGTGCAGCATGGGGCCGTGTTCGGACAACATTCCCGCACATGCCTCGGGCCAGCCCTGCCCCTGCAGAAGGCACATGCCAAAACACAGCCATGTAAGGTGAGACTATAGACTGCACAATAAATTTTAAGATATGACATTCACTCCATGAGTGCTACTGTGGGGCAGTAGTTGGTGCCTTCCTTAAGGCCTGGAGGGCCTCCACTTATTAAGCATATGTGAGAGTATGGGTGGGTGTTCTCAAGAAGTGATCCTTTTCTCAGGCTCTAGAGGCAAGGAAGGTAGATTTAATTTCTATCTTGGCCTTCTTACAGGCAGGCCTGGATCGGGGTTTGACCCTGAACTTTCTTAGGGTCTAGGTGGCAGCCATTGCTTGCTATTGAAGGAGGGTGCAGGGTGTATCCTTGGCAGTGCACCCTTAGTGTTTTATATCCTTAGGATAGTGAAACAGATCCATGCGCCAAGTAATTCCACAGTGGAACCTTTCCCTGCTATTGCAGACTTTGCAGAGATCCCCATTTGAGCCTCTTCAGGGTGCCACTCGGATTTGACCCTTAAAGTAGTCTTTCTAGTGGTCATTGTGTCCATCAGGTGTATTTTGGAGCTGCAGGCCTTGTCTTGCAAGGATCCTTTTCTGTCTGTAACAACTACTTCAGCTTCTCTGAAGATGGTGCCATCTTTCCTCCCGAATATCTTGTTCCCATTTTACCTGAATCAGATTGTGGTTCTAACCCCTCCCCCTTCTCGGACAAGGTCCTGTGGGAGCACCCTCTCTGTGTGCCTTGAACATCAGAAAAGTGCTATTGAAATGTTTAGAAGCAACCAACTGCTTCTGGCTTTTGGCTTATCTGTTCATCCTTTTCAGTGGCCTCAGAAAAGGGCAGGCAGCGGTCAAATCCTCTATTTCCTGATGTATTAAGGATGCTGTTAGTTCAGCCCTACTTCCCGTGTGGGAAACAAGTGCCGAAGGAGATCAGATCCCACTCCACTAGGGCGCAAGCATCTCCATTGGCCGAGTCTGTCTTGGTGTTTCCAGAGGCAATATGTAAGGCATTTACCTGGTTGTCTCTTAATGTATGTGAGACACTACTGGCTGCAGGTGGGAGCCAGTACTGATAGCGCTATTGGCAGAGACATTTTTGCAGAGGCATTGTCTTTCTCCCACTCTGTCCTGACTGCTTGGGTATGTCCCACTCCTTTGGACCAGGCCAACAGGATGAAGAGGAAGGAAAATGTTCACCTATATTGTATCTTCTGGTCTTATGTGTTGAGTGAAAAACTTTCTCCAATTTATATTAAATGTATGGGTAATTTTGAAAGGTATGCTTAGAAATTCCTCTTGATCAAGCCTGTGGCACCCAACACAATGCAAAATATCTCGGTATCTTTCTGACACATTTTCTTGGTCTCTGGCTGCATTTCTTGATCTTATCTCTACTTTAAGCTTCCTCACCTGTTTAAGCTTTCTTCATAGGGAGTTCATGCAATGCTCTTTATCATTTTGATTGCCCTTTTTTGTACCTTTGCTAGCTCTGCTATATCTTTTTGGAGATGTGACTAGAATTGCACATAATATTCAATATGCTATTGTTTCATATTCCATTCCTTTCCTAATAATTCCTAACATTATGTTTACTTTATTGATTTCTGTAATACGTAGTCGAGGTTTCCAACTTATTGACCATGGTGATTGAATATAGAACCTAGCATTGTGTAACTAGTTTGTATTATTTTTCTATATGTGTATCATGTTGCTTGAGCCACATTAAATTTCATCAGCCTTTTTTGGATGTCTGGTTTCCCAAGGTTCTCATGCAGTTTCTCAGAATTTATTTATTTATTTAGTAGTAGTTGATATACCACCATTTAGCCAAGGACTGTCAGGACAGTTTATAAACCAGAACATAACAGTTGAATTAAAACATAAAATCTGGATAGAGCTGACAATACAAAGACAGTAATAAAGCATAATAATCACCTTTAGAGTAGAACAATTTTTGCCATAGCACATTAGTTAATAACAGATAAAGGTTAAACCAGTAATTAAGAGCCTCAGCCTGCTCAACCAAAAGGAAAGGTTTTGTTAAATAACCATTCAAAAATTCCTTTTATTTAAAATTTTTAGTTGAACTTTCCAAATGGAGGATCAATGGAAGACTGTTGCACAAAGTGGAAGCCTGAAAATTAAATACAGCATGTCTTGTTAGTTCCAATCTAAATCTCGATGATGGAGGAATCACCAATAAATTTTATTGAGATGAACGTAATTGTCAAGTTGAGTAGTATCAATAAGTGTAAGTATAATGGTTGGCATATGCTGTGTAATAAATTTTGTGGGTGACAGAATTTTGTATCTGAGGCATCTAGCCCACTGCTAGTGATCATGGACAAGTCATTTAACCCTCCACTGCCTCATGTACAAACTTAGGTTGTTAGCCCTGGGAGGGACAG
The DNA here is from genome assembly GCA_033557465.1 of Ichthyophis bannanicus. Lineage (NCBI taxonomy): Eukaryota > Metazoa > Chordata > Amphibia > Gymnophiona > Ichthyophiidae > Ichthyophis > Ichthyophis bannanicus. The sequence goes on from CM066034.1 coordinate 211,785,556, forward strand.
AAAAATACCTACAGTACCTGAAGATAACTTTCCTTGAACTTCTGAGAAAAGGCATACGCTAAATTCCTTTCCCTTCTATTTAATTCTGCTAGCGATTTGCAGCCATTCCTTCTTTATTAAAAGGGGCGTGATATGATCTGTGCATTTAGCAAAGTAACTTTATAGCTGTAGTACAAACTCTACTTAAACCTGAAGACTTCCATACAGTCTGCCAGGCAGTCATAACCTCCTTTTTAGACTACTGCAATTCAGTGTCAAGGCCTAACCAAACACACACTATTTCTACTCAATTGGCACAGAACACCGCTACTAAAATCATCCAGGGAGCTCAACGCCACATGCACATCATCACCATCCTAAAGCAACTCCACTGGCTCCCAATAATATCAAGAATTAAATACAAATCCATCCTCGATAGCTGCAAAATACTGCACAATCAATCAGCGGAATACTTAAATATTTTATTACAGAGATCAAGTACAAACAGACTATGAAGACACTGCACACAAAATCTCCTTGCCATACCAATCCTAAAGCGCAAAAGCAAGCAGAGCACACGCAATTGGGCATTCTCTCTTATGCCCCATCCATCTGGAACTCTCTACCTCCCAACCTAAGAGCTATTGAATCCATAACAGAATTCCACAAAAAGCTAAAAATATACCTCTTCCTTGAATACTATGATACAAACCCCCATCAGGAGTTACACAGACAGTCTTCCATCCCATGACTTAGGAACTAACGGCCATTTACCTCTTCACCAACAAACAAAAGAATATACCAACCATCAAAGGAATCTCCGTACTGGCAATGCACCTTCACATTACCGGGCATACCGGAACCACCAACACATCATCTACTTAGCAGGGAAGACAACCTGTACTGTAATTATTTATTGTTTAAAGTTTATGGTTATTGTTAATCACTACAGCGCATTAATACAAACTGCTGTGAATTAAATTACTATTCCATGTATGTAATTGTTAAGATACAAGTGATTGTTCTCCTCACATTATCTGTAATTACCAAATGCACAGAGCTTTGGTTGCATCTAGTTCCATCTAAACCATTTTGACTCGTAGAAAAAATGGTATAAAAATGTGTTAAATAAAATAAATGTAGTGGTACCTGCCAGAAAAGAATTACAATGATCTGGTTAATTTGGACTAAAGTGTGTAATGGTAGATTCAGAGAGCCTTTGGTCATATAATTTGTCAGATCTGATGTGTTTGAATGCCATAAATTAATTACTATATTACCTTTGAAATATGCTTGGATAAAAGAGTGTTATCAAGAATTACTCCCAGTTGATTGCACTGATTCCTTTAAAGAGATAAAAATATCTGCCATCTTGGGAGCAAAAGATGGAAATATATTGGCTCTACTCAGCAAGAGCTTTATATCTAGATGGATTAAGAACTAAATGTTGTGCTTTAATCCAGGCACCAATCACATTTAATGCCTCAGTATAGTGATCTTGAAAATGTAAATCCCAAGTCTTGGTGACTGATTAGGATTTGTATATCATCTGCAAAAATATAAGGATTGAAGCCCACATGCTATAGTAAAGTTGCAAGAGGGACCAAAAATACAAAAGCATAAGTGTCAAAGCTGGACCTTGTGGTACTCCACAAATTAACAAATAGGGTACAGAAATAGCATCTCCAATGGCTACTTTGAATGATCTTGAGGTGTAAGATAAAGCCCATGAATAGTTTTCATCTTATGTTATATCCCTGCTTCTGAAAGTTGCACCAAAAGTAGATCGAGATCAAATGCCGAGAAAGATCCAATTGTATCAAAAGCACTTTATCCCTACTGGGAAAGAGGATATGGGTTTCTTCCAACATTGCAACCAGTGCAGATTCTGTGCATGACCCACTCTGAAACTTGATTGCCTGGGTTGGAAATAGTTGCTTCCAAGAATGCAGATAACTTCCTAGCCACCTTTCTCTCAATAATTTTGTGAAGAAAAAGCATAAGTACTGGCAAGTTAAATGCAATGCCTTGATAAGGCAGGCAAAGAGAAATTTTGAACAGAAGCTTGCTTTAGAAGCAACAGTGCATAATAACTTTTTCAAGTATATTCGTAGCAAAGCACTTGTGAGGGAATCAGTTGGACCATTAGATGATGGAGGGGTAAAAGGTGCACTGAGAGAGGATATGGCCATAGCGGAGAGACTGAATGAACATTTTGCCTTAGTCTTTACTGAAGATGAAGTAGGAAACTTATCCATGCCAGAAATGATATTTAAAGGTGATGTATCAGAGGAATTGAAACAAATCTCAATAAATCAGGAAGGTGTAATACAGCTAACTGATAAACTAAAGAAGAAGAAATCACCTGACCTTATGGCATATATCCCAGGGTTCTGAAAGAACTGAAATATGAAATTGTAGAACTACTATTAGTAATTTCTGATCTATCAATAAATCATCTATAGTACTCAAAGATTTCCAGGGGTGATCCAGGAAACTAAAGACCAATGAGCCTGACATCACTACCAGACAAAATGGTGGAAACCATTATTAAAAAAAAAAATTATTGAACATTTATTTTATTTGAAACTCTTTTCTATGCCGCCCCTTCCATAGATCAGGGGTGGTTTACATTGAAACTAACAGTTTGCATTGAACAGAGTTAGTAACAGGTTATAAACATGTAGATGGTCATGGTTTTATGGCAGAAAGCTAACATGAATTGAGACAAGGTAAATCTTGTCCCACCAATCTCTATTTTCTTTGAAGGTGTGACTAAAGGGGTAGATAAAGGCGAACTGATTGATATAGTGTGTGTCGATTTTTAAAAAGCCTTTGCCTCCTACCCATGGCTTTCTAATTTCCCCAAGTGACTTTCATGAGAGACTATCAATGTGCTATTGTAGATTAGGAACTGGTTAAAAGATAGAAAACAGAGTAGGGCTAAATGGCTAATTTTCTCAGTGGAGAAAAGTATATAGTGGAGTACCCTAGGGATCTGTGCTCTGCCCACTGCTTTTTAACATATTTATACAGTAAATGACCTGGAAATGGGAATAATGAGTGAGGTGATCAAAATGTAGGTACTAAGTTATTCGAAATTGTTAAAATACAAGAGGATTATAAATAGTCGCAAGAGGACCTTGATAAATTGGGAGACTGGGCGTCCAAATGGCAGATGACATTTAATGTGGCAAGTGCAAAGTTACACTATACAAGGTTCCACATGAGGAGCCACCACCCAAGAAAAAGATTTAGGCGGCTTCATGGATAATATTTTGAAACCCTCTGCACAGTGTGCAGCGGTGATCAAGAAAGCAAATATAATGCTGGGAATCATAAAGAAAGGAACGGAGAATAAAACAAATGATATTATAATGTCTCTTTATTGCTCCATGGTGCGACCACACCTTGACTATTGTGTGCAATTCCAGTCACCATATTTTAAAAATGATATTGCAGAATTAGAAAAGGTACAGAGATGAGTTACAAAAATGGTAAAGGGATGGAAGGATGTCCCTATGAAGAAGAGCTTAAAAAGTTAGGGCTCTTCAACTTGGAAAAGAGATGGCTGAGGGGATAATAATGAGTGGAGTAGAATGGGTAAATGTGGATTGGTTGTTCACTCCTTCAAAAGATAGAAAGACTAGGGGGCATGTAATGAAGCTATAGTGTAGCACATTTAAGACTAATGGGAGACAATATTTTTTCACTTAACGTGTAATCGAACACTGGAATTCATTACTAGAGGATGTAGTCAAAACTGTTAGTGTAGCTGGATTTAAGAGATTTGGACAAGTTCCTGGAGGAAAAATCCATAAATGATTATTAAAGAGGACCGGGGAAATCCACTGCTTACCCAGTGGACAAGCAGCATAGCGTCTATATACCTTTTGGGAACCTGACAGGTACTTGTGACCTGGATTGGTCACTGTTGGAAACAGGATACTGGGTTGATGGACCCTTCATCTGACCCAGTATGGGATATCTTATGTTCTTATTGCATGGTAATTTGCAAATGGGCCCATAATTAATAGGTTGATCATGGTCTAAATTGTGAGTTAGCAGCTATGTATAATTTTGTGTCCTCTGCAAATTTCATTACCTCACTGGTTCTCTTTTTCAAATCACATGCATACATATATATAAATAAATCATCTATCCTAATACAGATCCCTGGGGCAGCCCACTATTTACCTTTCTCAAGTTCCCAAGCCCCACAGTAAGACGTTACCTTCTACAAGACTACCCCTAACAAAAAAGTAGAAGATTGGTGAGGCAAGACTTCCCTTGGCTAAATCCATGTTGGCTCTGCTTCATCAAGCCATGTTTGCCTTACGTTTAGTAATTTTATTCTTTAGAGTACGTTCTACTATTTTGTTTGGCACAGACATCAAGTATAGCAAACACAGAATGGAGAACAAATCAGGCCTGGAGATCCAAAGTATACAATGAGTAAACTGTATCGATGACCTGAGACAGCTGTGTTTTGGCAAATTGCCCGTGTTGGGGGTCAATATTTATTGCAGCCTCTTCATATGAAGAGCAATCAATGTATATAAATATATTAGCAATAGTAGTGTGTTCCTCACTTTCAAGCAGTCTTCTCTGAAATAGTTCCTCTACACTTTTTTTTTACACTGACAGGTTCACCAGTCTGTAGTTTTCCAGGATCACCTTTGGAACACCTTTTAAAAATTGACATATTTATTTATTTAGCTGCATTTATATCCCGCTTTTCACCGGGTCAAAGCGGTTGGGGGAATACATTTAACACGAGGAGATATGAGACACATACACTAATACTTACAGGGAACATGGGCAATGGAGGGTTAAGTGGCTTGCCCAAGACCACAAGGAGCACCTGCGGGACTAGAAACCCCAGTCCTTCCGGCCCAAGGTTGCTGTCCTCTAGTGGGATTTGAACCACTGACCTTCCGGCCTGTAGTACCTTGCCCCAACCACTAGGCCACTCCTTCAGTATTCATGTGCCATAGCCAGTTTTAATAAGTCACAGAGTAGGCCTGCAGTTTCATTTTTGAATACTTTCATAATTGTGGCGTTTATCCTATCTGGTCCAAGTGACTTGCTACATTTGTTTGTGTGCTTGGCCCTATTATGTCTTCCAGGTTTGCTGTGATTTGTTGGCATTCCTTTGGCTTATCACCTCTTAAATGCTGTTTTTCAAGGAGCTATTGTAAACACGGATGAATCTTCCATCCACAATGAAGGCTTACTAGTTTGCTATTTGTGGTAGAAGGGATAAGAGATAGTAGATATAAACATGGAACATGTTGAGATGCTGGACCTGATGGTATCAACAGTATATGTTACTCCCTTGGTAGATTCTGACACCCTAGAGTTTCAGTGGCTGCAAGCCTTTCAGGGTCTTCAAGATGGTATCTGAATCATCCAGAAGTACAGGGCCTGTCCTATTCTGTTCATTCAAATCTGAGGAGAGAGATCTTGTTCCAAATTCCTCCTCCTAAGATTGTCCTAATCATGGATACATTTAAACTGAGTTAAGGAGCTCATATAGAAGGGCTCCATATCCAGGGTCTTCTCAGGAAAAGCTTAGTCCGATTTCCTCAAGAAAAGGGCAATTCTGAATGCTCTATGGCTTTTAGAGATCAGTTGGCCCATAAAGTTACCTATTTCGAATCAACATTCATGTGGTTGTTTTCCCCATGAATATACAGGGAGTAACAATCTCGTATTTTCTGAATTGCGAGGCAGTCAGAATGTGAAAAAAGACCATTTCTTAAGGAATGACTGACTTGGACCCATATATCTGGCAGGCAAGAAGAATTATCCTAGCGAGCAGGCTAAATTGGTAATTGGAGCTACATCAATGGTCTCTGGACAGGGGTAGCAGACCGGATATCTCATGAGTGGAGGATGGCCACAGTGTATCTTTATCTCCTGTGATTGCAGTTCAGGCTTCTTTTACAAATGCATTCACACTGCTGTTCCTCATTACCTACCTTCTCTCTCCCTTTGTAACTCTATTCATTGGGCAAGTTGCTTTTCTGTGCCTTTTCCTTCTGTTCTTTCTACCTTGCTGCACCATATTCCTGGAACAGACTTCCTGAACCTGATACATTGTGTTCCTCCTCTGGCTATATTCAAATCCACTTTAAAATCTCACCTTTTTTTGTTTGTTTCTTAACGGCTTTTTTTAAGGGGGCACTCTGAGTCACCTTTTTTCATTGTCGGCTAAAATTGATCTATGGTCCTCATATATTAATGAAAGAACCCGGCGTATGAGTACCGGCATCTTTATTTGCTAGAAAAAATGCATTGTTTTTTAAATCATAATTACATCTCTATAATCCTGTTTGTAGATTCCCTGGTTTGTAATGTATATTTGTATTAACTAGTTCTGTAAAGAAGGGATTGTCTGTATCTGGACCACGCTGCTTATGCATACATATTACTGCCTTAGATATGCTAAGTAGTAGTGATTTGAGGAGGATATCATAAAGCTGAATAACCTCAGGTGCTTTCTACCTCGATTCTTGGCACTTTTCCAGATGCTAAAATGGAGGGCATGCACCATTCATGACCTATATCACATGATGACCTCCATCACAGTGTGAAACAAAAGAACCTTTCAAGTCGTCTGAAACCAGCTTACTACTGCTCACCTGAAGATCTCCCTGTCCTGCTTTACAAGAAGCAGTTTAATCAGTTGCTGTATTAAGGCCTACTAGGCGCGTTTTGCTGTAGCGTACTGCAATGCCTATTGTCGAGAATCCAGCTCTAAGGCCCAGTGCCATGCTTAATTTACTTTATATGCAGTGCTGCTCAGGAGGAGAGGGAGGTAAGGTTCCAGCTGCAGAAGGAGGAGGAGTGGGGGTTGATATTGGGCAGTGGAGAGGAGGGATGATGGATGTTGGACACCGCAAGGGATAGGATTTTGGGGTTGTGGAGTACAGTGCTGTACGCTGCAGGGGCGGACAGGGAAGGAGCAATGCTGGAGGGAGTCAAGGAAAGGAAAGATTGGACTTAAGCACACATGCATAATCACACATGTGTACACCTGCCATTCTGCCACACAGCAAAATGCACCAATATGTAATGTTTCTACTATTTATTTTTCAAATTGTATTAATTTAAAGAATAGTTTCTTTATCATCGTACTAGATCAGTTTAGACAAGTGAGTTATGATCCTTACCAACAGGTGCAGACAAACAAGGTTCTTCAGTGATCAGGACCTAAATAGGCTGATGCAGTACTGAGAGAAGACAGTATTGTTTGCTTTTGGCAGGTGGCAAGGTGTATGGACTGGTGCAGTAGTTCAGATATACCTATCTCATCTAGCCCAGCCTCTATGGTCCTATGGCATGTGTGCTTGAGACCAGTAGGCCCAATGTTTGCTCAGAGCTTAGGTACAGCCCCATCTCCTTGAGCCGACTGCTTGCCCTGTGTCCAGCACTGTTACTGATGGGTTTGTAGTGCTTAGTGGGCCAAATAACAGGAGGAGCCAACAGGGCCTCTGAGGCTGTTTTGGTAAATTTGGGCCCAGCCCCTATTCCCTCTCACTGTCCCCTTCTTCTATGCTTTTTTCCATTCTTTATTTTTTTCTGCACGGTAACTTTTAATTTGGCTGTTATTTTGAAGCAGTGTTTTTTTTGTGCAGGCCTCTAAGGCTTTCCTAGAACCTGAGTGTGTGTTTAGAGCAGCCTTTCTCGGGTTTCTGAGCATGACCTAGCAGATGCAGGGATTCCCTTCCTGGCTGCTTTTTTTAGCTGTGCCGTGCTATTTTTACCATGGTTTCTTTTTCCCTTGGCTGTTCTGTTTTTTGTTTTAATTTTGACTGTGCACGCATACACAAATTAGGCATGTAGACAGCTGGGTGGCTGGTGGACGTGAGGATCACCTGTTAACATGCCTGCCTGGTGTGAAGGTAGTGGACCTCACACGCCACCTAGACAAGGTTTTAGATAGTGCTGGGGAGGAGTCTGCTGTCTTGGTACATGTTTGTACCAATGATATAGGAAAATGCGAAGGGAGGTTCTGCAGGCTAAATTCAGTCTTTTAGGTAAGAAGTTGAAATCCAGAAATTCCAGGGTAACATTCTCTGAAATTCTTCCTGTACACACACAGGACCCAAAAGACAAACAGAGCTCCAGAGTCTCAATGTGTGGATGAGTCGATGGTGCAAAGAAGAGTGTTTTGGATTTGTTAAGAACTGGGAAACATTCTGGGGAAGGGAGGGGCTTTTCCAAAGGGATAGGCTCCACCTTAACTGGGATGGAGCCAGGCTGCTGGTATTAACATTTAAAAAGGAGATAGAGGAAAGTCGACAGTCACCTAAAAGCGCATGGTTCAGAAGAATGTATCCTTGAAGGATACTAGCAAAAGAGGGAAATTGGGGCATCCTAACAGAGAGGTTCCAATAAAAATAAAAGTAACCCTGATGCCCTTGAGTACAGAGCTGAAAGATTCCAAATTGTCCCTATCAACTGATAACCAGATTAATATGAATAAAATACAACCTCTAAAATGCCTGTATGCAAATAATACCAGAAGCCTAAAAAATAAGATGGGAGAGTTAGAATATATAGCTCTAAATGAGAGGTTAGATATGATTGATATCTCAGAGACTTGGTGGAAGGAGGACAACCAATGGGACACTGTGATAGCTGAGTACAAACTATATTGCAATGATAGGGTAGATCAAATTGGTAGAGAGGTTGCGCTCTGTATTAGAGAGGATATTGAGTCACATAGGATTAAAGTATTGCAGGAAACAAAATACATTGTAGAATCTCTATGGATAGAAATTCCTTGTAAAAAGAGGAAGGCAATGGCAGTGGGGATGTATTACCAACTGACTGGCCAGAATGAACAGATGGATGATGAAATGCTGAAAGAAATCAGAAAGCTAATAAAAGTTACAAACATTAATAAAGTACTTTTAGACAAATGTCCATGCTTTATATAAATCTTTAATCTTTGCAGCTGCTCCTTTTAATCTTAACTATTTTCCTCATTTTATCATAGTCTTGTGAAAGTTAAATGGTAGTACTGTGATTTCCTTGCCATCCTTCTTTAATTTATTAAATCAGTGCGATCATGCTATGATCACTATTTCCAACTGGCCCAACACCCTTATCTCTTGCACCAGATCCTGCATGCTATTAAGGATTAGGTCCCAAATAGCGTCCTCTCTTCTCAGTTCTGGAATCAGCTGCTCTAAAAAGCAGTCATTTATTTCATCTAGAAACTTTATCCTCCCTACTGTTTCCTGCTGTGACACTGACCCAGTCCAATCATGGAAGCCCACAACAGATGTATTCCATGCTTTAAGAAAGGTGGAAGGAAGGCCAAAAAACTGCTTGCATAGTTTCAAAGTGAGGTCAGAGAGGCTGTTGCTGTCAAAAATGTGTCTTTCAGGAAATGGAAAAAGGAGCCAAATGACGAAAACAGGAAACAACATAAGCATTGGCAAGTTAGATGCAGGGCATTGATAAGGCAGGAAAAAAGTGGATTTGAAAAAAAGCTAGCCATGGAAGCAAAAATGCATAATAAAAAGCTTTTTCAAGTATGTTTATAGCAAAAAACCTGTGAGAGAGTTGGTTGGACCATTGGATGATAGAGGGGTAAAAGGGGCGTTAAGTGAGGACGGCCATAGCGGAGAGACTGAATGAATTCTTTGCTTTGGTCTTTATTGAAGATGATGTAGGAAATTTACCCATGCCTGAAATGGTATATAAATGTGATATATCGGAAGAATTGAAAGAAATATCGATAAATTGGGAAGATGTATTACAACTATTTGATAAACTGAAGTGTACCAAATTACCTGGACTGGATGGTAGACATCCACGGGTATTTAAGGAACTTAAATATGAGCTTGCAGACCTACTATTAGTAATCTGTGAGCTATCATTAAAATCATCTGTAATACCTGTATAGTGGAGAATGGCCAATGTAACGCCAATATTTTAAAAGGGTTTCAGGGGTGATCAAGAAACTACAGACCAGTGAGCATGTCATCAATACTGGGTAAAATGGTAGAAACCATTATAGTTAAATCTTTTTTATTCACAAAAGAAAATCACATACAACAACTTAGTAAAGCATACAATAGTTGATATACAAAACGAGATGATGCTACTAACACAAGGGTATGCTACTAGCACATTGGCTGTATAGCGGGAGAGCCAGAGGCAGCCAAACATTCCGGATAAACCGGGTAGGCCGTCACTGAGAGAAGTAAACAACAAGCAACCAGTTGCAATGCATACAGAGGGAGTGATACAAGCCCCCCACAACTTAAGTGTCCTACCTTCCCCACCTACATTGGCTCCCCCAAAGTCACCCCTCCCCCAATACCCCCCCACTACCTCCCCGTCCCCCACCCCCCAGTGCCAGGGCAGGGGCCACTATCCCATGCACTACTACCAATCCAAGGCAAAGTCAAAGCGGGCCCTAGGGTGGATTCTTCTCCCAGGCCACCCGCTCTCCTAAGACATCGGGCCAGGCCCCGACCGACACCCCACCCCCCCCTCCCCATAGGAACAGCTAAGCAAGTCGAGGTATGGGACAATGAAGTAGATCAAGGGACCGCAATCCATTCATCCAAGGCTCACCCCCACCACCGGACACACACCCACCAGCCGTACCCTAGTACACTCTCAAACCCACTCTACGGGGGACACCGGGAAATACGCCGACGCACCCCTGCGGGTAGCAGTTGCACATGGGGTCCCCACATCCGCAGAAAGCGGCGCCATCGCCGCTCAGCTCCCACAGCATGCAGCTGGGCCATAAGCAGGGCATGGTGCAGCCGCAATCGCCAAAGTCCGTGCAACGGCCCCCTCACAGCCAACCACTGATGCAACACCGTCAAACGCGCCAGCAGCAGCGCCAGACGCAACCAGCATACTTGCACAGGCTCCAGCATGTCCCCCCAGTCGGCTCCCCAAATATCCAACACCACATTTCGCGCACTCAAAGGCTCCAACCCGGGAAGGCAGCGACGAAGATGGCCCCCCACCCTATCCCAGAAAGCCTGAGCCATGGGGCAAGTCCAGAACATGTGGCCCAAAGTTGCCCGATCCTGCCCACAACGGGGACAACAAGGACTCACTCCGATGCCCGCCCGCCAAGCCCTCAGGGGGGCAAAATAGAGACGACGCGTAATCCGAAACTGAGTATCACGATGCGTCACTTGAGAGCTGAGAGTCGGGATGTCCGCCAATCCACCCAACAGCTGCTCCGCGCTAACTGCTTCCCCCAAGTCCCTCGACCAAGCAGCCGCCAAAGTATCCACCTCTAAAGGAGACACACCTTCCCACAACATTCGATGGAGACCAGACACGCGGACTCCCCCATCTCCCCCCAGCAACGCCAATTCGATCGTCGAACAGACTTCCCCACGTAGGGCCGCCTGAGGGAGCGTACGAAGATAACTCCGAAGTTGATGATAACGGAAAACATCCCAAGCCCCCAGCGAATAGGAACCCTGCAGCTCAATGAAAGACAACAGAGTCCCTTCAGCGTTCAACACATGTTCTAAATTCACGACCCCAAGGGACTCCCAGAGCTGAAAAGGAGAGCGCCCCAGGCCTGGGATAAAGTCGGCGTTGCCCCGAATAGGTAGATAGGGAGTGTGCAAAGCGGAGAGCCGACGCCCAGCACAAAAAGTGCGCCATGCCTGTCGAATAGGCCTAAGAAGATACTCCCGAAAGTCCAAGGGGACAGTCTTAAGCGACGGGGCATGTAACAGATACCTCAAGTGAAAAGGTGCCAGCACGGCAGCCCACATCTCCAATGGGGAGCAGATGGTCAAATCCCATAGCCAATCGCGGACATAGCGCAGCAGACAAGCCACATTATAGCGCCGAATATCGGGAAAGCCCATCCCGCCCAAATCCCAAGGTTGCTGCAAAATCGCCAGACGTACCCGAGGTCTCCGTCCCCGCCAGAGGAGCCTGCTAAAGAGGCGCTCCAGTTGCCGAATATCAACTCGTCGTAGAAACAGCGGAAGGGTCTGTAGGGGGTAAAGGATCTTCGGAAATATCGCCATCTTGCAGAGGGCGACGCGACCCCCCAGAGACAGTGGCAAGTCACTCCACCGATCCACACAAGCCGTCACCTCCCTCACAATTTTAGAGACATTAAGTTGGTAAAGATCCTCCAACCGTGCCGGCAGGCAGATGCCCAGGTACTTAAAGTGTCCCTTCGCCCACTGCAGAGGGAAAGGCCCCTGCCACCCGGGATGCGTCGCGGGGGCCAAGAAAAGCGCCTCTGATTTGTCAAAGTTAAGGCGAAGCCCGGACGGTTCCCCATATTCCTGAATAAGCTTGATTAAGCAGGGCAGACCCGCCACCGGATCCCCCAAATGAACCAACAAATCATCGGCGAAAGCAGCAAGACGAAACTCCTCACCCCCCATCCGAACCCCCCGAATGAGAGAAGAAGTTCTGATGAGAGTCAGAAGGGGCTCCAGCGAAAGAACGAAAAGGAGGGGCAAGAGGGGGCAGCCCTGCCGAGTGCCCTTCCGAATGGCAAAGTCAGCCGACACAGTCCCATTGATCAGGATCGCCCCAGTAGGATGCGCATAGAGCAGACGAACCACGTCTACGAAAAACCCACCAATCCCCACTGCGTCCAGGACCTGGTACATAAACCCCCAGTTGACCCGATCAAAAGCCTTCTCGGCATCAAAACTAATGAGAAGAGAGGGGTCCCCGGATATGCGCCCCGCACCTAGCGACAACAAAATCCTCTGTAGGCTGTACGCAACCTGACGCCCGCGCACAAACCCCACCTGATCGCCATGGATCAACAAAGGGAGGTAGGGCGCCAACCGGTCCGCCATTATTTTAGCAAGCAACTTAAGGTCGACGTTGAGTAATGAAATAGGACGGTAAGAACTCGGCAGAAGGGGGTCCCGCCCTGGTTTGGGCAAAATAGTTATCAAGGCCTTGTTGGCTTCAAACGGAAAATGGCCACGCTGGATCAGGTCCTCAAAGTAGCCTATCAAGGGAGGCACCACAGCAGCCCCCAGTGCTTTGTAAAATTCACTGCGATATCCATCTACCCCCGGAGCTTTCCCATTCTTCAAAGACCGGATAGCGGCCTGAACCTCTCGCCCAGAGAGAGGTTGATTGAGGGCCTCTAAGTGCTCAGCTGCGAGACGCGGCAACCCACACCGCTCAAGAAGGAGGCGCCCCTCTACGTCCTTCTCGCCATCACTTGCGTAAAGACGCTGATAAAAGGCCGTGAAGACCTTCTCGATTTCAACTGAATCACGGGTAATAGTACCATCCGTTTTCTTTATCGCCCCTATCTGCCTAGAACCCCCGGCGGGTCGCAGCAACGAGGACATCAATTTCCCAGCTTTATTCCCAAAGCGAGACAGCCGATACCGGTAATATAACATCGATTTCTGGGCTCGTCGATGAAGCAACATCTCCAACTCTGCCTGCAACTCCCGGAGCCTGCGCCGAGCCACCGCGGTTTTGTTACCAGCCACCGCTCGACGCGCTGCACCTAAGTCCCGCTCCAGCTGAAGTATCTGCTGAGCCATCCGTTTACGTCGCTGACTGAGATAGCTAATAATATCACCACGGAGTACCGCCTTCCCCGCCTCCCACAGGAGAGCCGGAGACACACCCGGCATCCCATTCTGTGATTCATACTCTTTCCAGCGCTGTCGCAGGAATGCTTCAAAGGAAGCGTCTCCACACAACTCCAAGGGATATCTCCACAACCGGCCCGCCGAGCGGCCCGGCCCCCTCAGCTCCAGGATCACTAATGCATGATCAGATATAACAAGAGAGCCTATGTCCGCCCGGGAGGTCCAGGTAAAGACTGAGTCTGCCACCAAAAAGTAGTCAATACGTGACCATGTACCATGTGCCCTAGACATATGAGTATAGTCGCGGTCTCCGGGGTGCAACACCCTCCAAATATCAACTAAGCCAAAGGCTTCACACAGACCTCTCAAGCGCTGTCGCCCCCGGCGACTCCCACTCCCCGACATGCCAGACCTGTCCAGGCCAACATCAAAGACCTCATTAAAGTCACCACCCATAATGACCTGATAGCCGCTAGCCGCCAACAGCAGCTGGGAGAGGTTCTGAAAAAAACGAGCATCATAGGTATTCGGACCATAAACCGAGCACAGCAACACCTTGTTCCCAGCTAGGCTCCCCCAAACCCCCACATACCGGCCGTCGACATCCGACACTACTTTCTCCTCGGTCCAACTAACCGACTTTCCAATAAGAATGGCGACGCCCCGCTTCTTCCCCACCGCAGGAGCACCATACACATGAGCGATAGGGCCCGAGCCCAACTTCTGATGCTCCGCCTCCGATTGGTGAGTCTCCTGCAACATAACCACATCCGCCCTCTGGCGTCTCAAATATTGTAGAACCTTGTATCGCTTTACCGGGGATCCCAGCCCGCAGACATTCCAAGAAACTATTCGCGTGGTCCTAGCTACCACACCGCCTCAAACCAGAAGACCACTGATATAGAACCTTTTGCGTACACGCACAAGGGCCCCCCCAGCCAAGGGCCCCTCGCCAGGACAACCCAGGCGGGATACACCAAGGAGCCAATCATCCAGCCCATACAAACCAGTCCCCACTCATTCTCCAGAACACAGTCATCCCACACTCTCAGACACACTTCAACGTCCCCCCCATCCCCCCCCAAACCCAACAGACCCCCCCACCCACCCATCCCCATCCCCCCCACCCACCTTCCCCCAACTTCAACCCCATTCAAACTATCCACACATCCACAGCCAGTCATCCTGGCCCCACCTACCCTTCTTGGGCATGCAGCCCCACCCGCTCCTCCCCGACAAACTACAGCAAGTCTTCCCAGCGCCCCAATAAACCCTTTCAGAGGAGAAGAGACCATCAGGAGAGTAAATACAAAAGCACACATTAAAGGAAAAAAGATAGGAGGTCTCTATCCCCTCACTAGCGGAGAGAGCATCCCCCCCAGTATTGACCCGCCATGCTAGGACCTAACGGGCCACGCCACCAACCCCCTGTGCCCAACATTGGCCAACTTGCCCCTCGCTCGCAAACACTGTCCAACCGTGTAAACCATGTCCATGAGCAGTAGAAAGCCCCAGGACACCCCCACCCCCCCTGGAGAACAAACATCAAAGGAAGCATACTTCCCACATGGCAGAGAAGGTACAAGGTCCCCCCAACCAATGCAGACCGCTCCCCCAGCCGCAGCAGGCCTCCCATTCAAAGGAGAATAAACAGGAAGAGACTGGGACAGGAGCGGCATGGGAATGTGAATGAGAACAGAGAAACAGAGAAGGGCAATCCAGAAAGTAGAAAATTTAGGAAATTAGAGAGGCTCCCATACAGGCAACACGGAGACCCCTTCACTGAAAAGTAGCAACAGCCTTACTCAGAAAGATACGCTAAGAGGGCCAGTGGCCGCCCAGAGTCACTGTAATGAAAAACTCACCCAGAGACAGCACGTAAGGCCAGCGCACACACTCCGGGCAGCGGGGACGTCAGGCGAGAAATCGGGGAAGCCACCAACCCAAAGACTCCAGGGATACGGGATGCTCAAAGCTGAAAATGTAGGAGAGTCCGAAAGTGTCCCCAGCAAGTATGAAAGGACAGGTGAAAGGAGAGGAGAAGGCCAAAAGGCGGGAAAACCAGAGAAGTAGGCCCCAGTCACATGGCGCCTGCTTGACGCTAAAAGGACCCATTACTGGCAGGTGAAGACAGAGGTGAGGTCGAGGCCCCGATGTTAGTAGGCATTATCAAGCGCCTATAGTCATCATGTGGAGCCGGCAGGAAACTGCACCCACCCTGACATACCATTGAGCTTAGAGGAAAAGCTGATAACTACAAAAAGGGCTAGTGGGAGTAGCAGCCAGATAGGCCGCCACCTCAACGGGGGGCCACCAGTTGCAAGTCCCACTCGGCAGTCTCTCCCCAGAGGAAGAGAGGCACCGGGAGCAAACCATCAAGGCAGTAGACTGCAACCCGGTCCGAGGTAACATCGGAGCGCCCGAAAGGCAAGCATAGCAGGTGTCACCCCACCATGAAATACAGGCAGAGGGCGGCTCGGCCGCGCCCCACCACAGGCAGCCCAAGTATAGACCGGCACCCGCTGCAGGGGAAACATCCAAGGGTGAAATTTCCCCCGGCCTCACCAGGGAACTTGCTTTCTGTCCCCACTTCCACCATTAAGACACAAACCAATGCAGCACCCCTTGACATACCTGCCGATGGCCCTCCTGCCCACCTCCCCCACCCAGCCAAGGATCCACAATCCCCATTGAATAAAGCAGACACTAACAAGAACAGCCAAACATATTGCAAACAAGCAAAACAGGCAGAGCAAGGAAACCATTGGGATCCAAACAGGACCCGGGTCCATTCGCCGTCCCAAGAGCGGATCTGCCAAAGTCCTCACGCTCACAGGGTACGGATCAAGTCCACAGCCAGCTGGAGCACAACCCATCCAAACCAGGTGAGGGCCGACGCCATCAACCTCGCTGTTGGCAGTACGCCATGGCTTCCTCGGGGGATGAGAACAGCCTCTGCCCCCCGTCACAGTCCACTCTCAGGCGGGCAGGATAGGCCAGCGTGAAACGAAGGCCCCTCTCCACGAGCAGGCTGCAAACTTCCTTATAAGCTCTCCGGCGCATAGAAACTCCGGCAGAGTAATCTTGAAAGATGAGGAGAGTGTTGGCGCCACTTCCACCGTGGCGCTGCTGCCGAGCCGCCCGAAGGACTCCCTCCTTCTGGGCAGCATTAAGGAATCTGGCTATGACGGCTCTCGGTCGATTATCGCTTTCACGGTAGGGACCCAGCCGATGAGCCCGCTCCAGGACGATCTCTCCCAGTCCTTCGGCTATCGGTAGATGATCGGGGATCCATTTTTCCAGGTAGCAGCGCAAGTCAACCTCCCTCACCGACTCCGCTATGCCGATGAACCGCAGGTTATTGCGGCGGCTCCTGTTTTTGAGGTCCTCTAGCTTCTCAGCCTGCTTTGTCAACTGTTCCTCCAGCTTGTGGATCCAGAAACCATTATAAAGAATAAAATATCATGTTTGTAGTCCTGGTTTAATGGGAGAAAGCCAACATGGATTTAGCCAAGGAAAGTCTTGTCTTACTAATCTGTTATAATTTTTGAAGGTGTGAATAAACTGGTAGACAAAGGTTAGCCGGTTGATATAGTGTATCTGGATTTTCAAAAAGTTTTTGACAAGGTCCCTCATGAGAGACTTGACAAAATTAAGAAATCATGAAACTGGTTAAAAGATAGAAAGCAGAGAATAGGGCTGAATGGACAGTTTTCTCAATGGAGAAAAGTAAATAGTGGAGAATCGCAGGGATCTGTGCTGAGCCCACTGCTTTTTTAAATTTAATATTTATAATTTTAACAAATAAATCAAGCATATTAGAATTCTCAAAGAAATAACACAGTTCTGCAAAATTTTTTTTTTCGAGAGCTGTTTTGGTTATTCCACGTAATCTTTGTTTTTTGGTGCGCTGAATCCGAAAATGACCTCCATTTCATCATAGGACATCACGTTTCCTGACAATTTAGGTAACTATGTTAAATAAGGCAATACCTCAAAATAAATGGAAATAGACTTATAAAATTAAAGTTTTATTACAATATTTTCATGAAAATCCTTTTTTGAACTGAAATGAGCTCACCTACACACACTAAACTCGATTCTTCTTCCTTGTGAGGCTCCTCTTGGTGCATTTACGCTTGTGAGTAGCATCTGGAATGTCTCTCTCAAGCATCCAACAGTAGTCTGCCATCTTTGTAATGCTCCATTTTCCCTGGTATCTCCTTTCCATCTCTTTAATGTCTTCGTGGAATCGTTCACCTTGTTCCTCACTCACAGCTCCCAAATTTTCAGGAAAGCAGTCAAGGTGGAACTGGAGGAAATGCACTTTCATACTCATCAGGCAACCTAAAGCTTGAAATGCTTTCAGCATTCGTCCGATGATCTTTTTGTAGTGAGGATCTTTGTTATTACCTAAAAATTTCTGTACGACTTCTTTAAATGCAATCCACCCTTTTTTTGAGGATCCGTCATGGTATTGACAAACTCTTGATCAACTATAAGCCTTCTAATGTCTGATCCGACGAACACACCTTCCTTCAATTTTGCCTTCGACAGGCCTGGAAACTTGGTGACCAAGTATTTGAAGCATTCTCCATCTCTTGGAAGTGATTTTACGAATTGCTTCATCAATCCCAATTTTATGTGGAGAGGTGGTAGAAGAACTTTATGGGAAGGTACCAAAGTTTCTTGGAGGACATTTTTTTCACAGACTGTTAGCACCCTCGGCTGCCAACTCTTCTTGGTCCAGTGATTTTGTCGGTCTCGACTGTCCCATAGACACAGAAAACAAGGATATTTGGTATACCCAGCTTGTTGCCCGAGCAGCATGCACAAGACCTTCAAGTCCCTACACACTTGCCAACCATGGTCCTTCATATTTAAGTTTACGAAGAACCAATTCCAAGTTCTCGTAGGTTTCCTTCAAGTGTACGGAATGACCTACAGGTATGGAAGCGTAAAAAACGATGTGGAGTAAAACTGCTTTGAGACTTCTTTTTGAAGAATCTGTAAAAAGACGCCATTGCTCTGAATCATATTGGATTTTAAATTGACGCATCAGACCTTTGATACCGATGCAATAAACCAACTTGTCTTCCTGGGCGAAGTAAGGAACGAACTCCTTTTCACGATGTCTGAACCATGAAGATGACACTCCTGGCAACAATAAATTCCTGCTTTTCAGCCTTGATCTGAGTAACGCTCGACATCTTTGGGAAGATTCAAGTCTCTTACCAAATCATTCATCTCCTCCTGAGAAAACAATTTTGGTCTTGTATCATCTTCAAAGTCAGAACTTGATTCGTCATCTGGTTCAGGTATGACTTCACCTTCATCGGAGCTAGGTATCTCTTCCAAGGTAGCAGGGGGCTTGGGTACTGGTATATCTGTGCCATGGGGGATGGGACGAATTGCCGAGTGAAGATTGGGGTATGAAATGGAATGCTTCCATTTGGAATTAAACCCTTTCACATCGCATGAACAAAAGTAACAGTCGTCACTATGGTTCTTTTGCTCTCGCCATACCATAGGAATCCCATAACGGAAAGATTTTTTCTTACCTTTGAACCAGTTTCGGAGGTCCTCAACACACCGTTTGCACACTTTATGAGGCTCCCAGACTTTATCTTGATCTCCAATTTTTAGTCCAAAGTATGCAAAGTATACTTTTTTCACAAAGTCTGTAATATTCTGCTGTTGCTTCAACACTGTATATTCACCACAGATGAAACAGAAACTGTCTGGCGAATTAATACATTTTCGGAGCCATAACATAATGGTTGAAGAATGACGAGCTAACACGAATTGCGATGAAAAAGTGTGAACAGCCTAGAACCAAGAACCTGATGATGATTCGTGCACAAGAGTGGCATGCAGGAGAGAGCAGCTCTGTGTCTGTACATGAGATGTCACAGTTCTGGCCATGCCCCCCTGCACTGACCGGAGCTGCTGCTATCTGCCCTGTGTCTCCCTCCCACCGGATTCTTCAGGAAAGATTAACCCCTTCTACCATTAGAAGCATGGACTTAAAACTTGCTTAGCTTATGTATATATTGCTGACCATCAGATTTACAGTGCTATATTTTTTTTACATAACTCGGACAACCCCTTTAAGGTTTTTTTTGGCATTTCATATCTTAAATGTACTTATGTGACTTAATAGTAATTTGAATTAATTAATAGTAATTTGAAAAATATTTGATAAATTTGAAGACAATTTTGCATGTTGTGGCAAATCATGACGTCTAGGAGTTTTTTCAATATTTTATTTGTTTTCAGCACACCAAAATACATGGAAATTAGATGAAAATAATCAAACAGCTTTTTAGTCGCAGACCTGTGTAAGGGGACAAATGAAAAAAAAAAAGAAAACAATGTCAGGGAACAATAAACTACTTAGGAAATGCCAACAGGCTTACATTTTGATCCCCTATCCCAGCCCACAATAAGGAGGAAGAACAAAACTAGGGAATATAAACAAACACATTAATGCAAGAAATAAGGCAGGTGTTAGTATGAAATATCTTGACTATCATGCAGTGGGGGGATCAATACCCATACTAGCTCTACGTGCATCCAAAAGCGCTAACAGCTGAGATGGTTAAAAAAAAAACCATAGGAAATAGACTGAAGTTTAACTAAGCATTTGCAGGGGTACTTAAAAAAAATTGCCCATCTAGCTGCTGGACGGAGAAAGAGGAACTACTTCCTTCACCGTTGTGTTGCCTGTGAGAAATTCGGAAAAATACGAACATTAAACCCCTTGTAAGTAGTAGCTCTCTTATGAAAATAAATCCTGAGAAGCCAATCCTGGTCTAATGGGAGTGAAAACGATATTAACAAAGTAGCAGGACTAAAAGTCTCCACATCCGATGTTTCCAACAATGCAGAGACATTTAATGAATCCACTGGATGAAAACCAGGGATCTCTGCACCACCAGTAGTTCTCTTCCCAGTAGGAAGATAGTACATCTTTGCCACTGGAGGATGAGATTCAACCGGTATACCAAGTACCTCCAGTAAATATTGCTTAAACAGCTGTCTAGCACTTATCACAGCTGATCATGGAAAATTAATAATGTGTAAATTAGAATATCTGGCATAATTCTCTAATGTCTCAATCCTAGCCTGAAGAGCAAGAGCATCTTTGCAGAGAGCACTAGCAGATTCCTCCACAACAACCGTCTTGGTTTGAATCTCTACTGTTAAAGGCTGTAGAGAGGAAATCGCTTCCGTATGTTGTTGTAATTGCTGCTTGTTCTCCTGAACTTGCACATAGCGAGCCTAAACCTGTGGGAACAACTTTTCCCCAAGGCTGGCTATGGCTGTCCAGATTGCCTCCAACGTAAAGACCTCTGGGCGAACAAGGGCAAAAGTACCTGGAGCTCCAACCATACCCAGTCCATCCTCTGGAGACTGCAGAGCCATAGGGAGAGCACCTGAAGCGGCCAGAGAACCAGCCATGTCTCCTGCAGTTGATTGCAGGCACCCAGCACTGGCAAGCTGATCCGGAAGAGCCCCCTCCCTCTCACGCTCCTCTCCACCGTGCTCTGCAGCTTACCCTCCAGCCAGAGCCACTGCTGGGGTTTCTAGCATCCCCCTGCAACCTATAAATCGGTGCTCCTCCCTTATTATTAATGTTGGCTGCACCCTAACCTCCTTTTTCCCAAAACTGCTTTGTGAACTCTTTTCAAGCAACATTAGTATTTCTCCTTCAAATCTAGTGTTGTAAGAAAATTGCAGCAAAAGAGTAAATGCATAACCAAAATAAAAATACTTAGCAGTAAATACTTAGCATCATATAAACAGGCTGTGATAGTCCAAAAAAAAAATCTTATTCTGGTCATCTCCCTAACAATAACATAAACAATCTCCAGTGCCAGGCATATTGTGAACTGTTTACTTCCATGTTAATTTTCCTGTTACTTGTAATAGGTCTGTTATATCTGACCAATTGTTGTATTGTTTCAATGTAAACCGCACTGATGACAAATAGCGCGGTATATAAGAAAATTAAATAAATAAATAAAACAAACACTGCAAAAGTCACTGAAAATCTACAAAGTCAAATCTATCATACCATACCAGCATACACTTCCAAAACTCATACAATAAGGGGCCTACCCAGAAAAAAGAAGCACTACAAATACTGCAGTGGGCCCCAAAACATCCATACACCTTTTTGAAAAGCTGTACAAGTCAAATTACTATAGCACAGATCCCTACGTACAAACTCCATGTTAACAGAACACCTGGCCTTGGTCACACACTCAGAACACAGACCCTCACCAAGTACAGAATAAGTTACCACAGCCTAAAGTAAAAATAAAAATATGTAAACAAAAATTAAAATAAAACCCCAAGAAGCCAGACTCCGCATGCGGTGCAACACCAGATAAGAGATGCAGTTCCCCATACTGTTTGAAATATAAAGATATGCAAAGTCCAATCACTAAATTGAACATAAAATTATTTTTTCTACCTTTGTTGTCTGATTTTTGATCATGCTGGTCCTGATATAAGATTTCTGTTTTCCTGTCTTCTCTTAGCTCTTTTTCTATGGTCTATAGTCCATCTGCCATTTCTGGTCTCTCCTTTTGCTTTCTTCAGTTTCTTCCATCAGCCTTTTTCCAGTCCCAGTAACCCTCCCATCCCAATACCTTCCAGTGTCCTCTTGCATTCCCAGCACTGCCACTGGTGTCTATTCCCTTTTAGTCCCCCTCCTTCTCCATCGTCCAGCCCCTTCTAGTCCAAATACTATCCCAGGTATCGGTGAACTTCCAGTCCTAGTGCCCCCTCTCATGTCAGTTCCCTTCCAATCACCTTCTCCTCTGTCCATCTGCCTTCCAGTGCTATCCCTGGGTGTCAGCTGCCTTTAAGCCCCCACCTTCCCTCCAGCCTCCTCCTTCCTCTCTTTTCCGCTCCCTTCTTGCCCCCACCTTCCCTCCTGTCAGTTCTCTTCCAACCCTCCTCCTATTACCCAGCCACCTCCCAGCCCCATTCCCAAATGTCGGCTCCCTTCCAGCTTCCCCCCGTGTCGGCTCCCTTCCAGTTCTGCCCCCCCCATGTTTGCTCCCTTCCAGCTCCCCCATCATATAGTTCCCCCTGTGTCGGCTCCCTTGTAGTCCTCCATGTCTGCTCTCTTTCCGCCCCCTTGTGTCTTTTCCCTCCAAGCTCCCCAATGTCTGCTCCCTTGTAGCCCCCATGTCTGCTCCTTTCCAGCTCCCCCCCGTGTCTGCTCCTTTCCAGCTCCCCCCCCGTGTCTGCTCCTTTCCAGCTCCCCCCGTGTCTGCTCCCTTCCAGCTCCCCCACTGTGTCTGCTCCCTTGTAGCTCCCCCACTGTGTCTGCTCCCTTGTAGCTCCCCCCATGTCTGCTCCATTGTATCCCCCTGTGTCTGCTCCCTTCCAGCCCCCCTCCCTTGCCTGCTCCCTTTCAGCCCCTCCATGTCTGTTCCCTTCCAACTCCCCTGTGTCTGCTTCCTTTCATCTCTCCACGTGTCTGCTGCCTTCCAGCCCCTCCCTGTGTCTGCTCCCTTGTAGCCCCCCTGTACCTGTTGCATTCCAGCTCCCCAGTGTCTGCTCCTTTGTAACCCCCCCATGTCTGCTCCCTTTCAGCCCCCCCCCCCCCCGGTCTGCTCCAATTCGTCCTTCAAAAAAGAAAGCAGCCGGGGGAATCATTTCAATTTTCTCGTGGCTCTGTTAACTTTTAAACTGCTGGGTCGCAGAGTTTCTAATGGCAAAGTCTCACTTTGGGGCAAGGGCTTCTATTCCAGGTACTTCCTTGTCCCAAAAAGGACTGGAGGCCTCGGGCACATTCCTGTACCTGTGAAACATGAACATATTTCTGGTGAAGGAGAAGTTAAAGATATTCTCCCTTGGAACACTGCTGCCTTACCTCCACCAGGGAGACTGGCTTTGTTCCTTGGACCTAAAGGATGTTTACACACACGTCCTAATTCATCCCTCCCACAGGCAGTACCTAACATCTGTGGTGGGAGGAGGGCACTACCAATACTGGCCTCCTCACCAAGGGTGTTCACCAAATGTCTAGCAGTGGTTGCAGCCCACAAGGGGCCTTTGTCTTCCTCTACCTGGACGACTGACTCATAGGAGGCAGCACTGCCATAGAGGCACACCAGGCCACAGGGCACGCCACCTTCTTACTGCAGCACTTGGGGTTTGTCATCAACCACCCCAAGTCTCACCTTACCCCTTCCCAAAGCCTGGAGTTCATAGGTGCTCAGCTAGACACTCTGCAGGTCAAGGCCTTTCTTCCCGGAGAGAGGGCAGAACGCTTCAGGGAGCTAGCAGCTCAAGTGCAGCGCCATCAATCAGTTTCGGCCCGCTTTCTTCTCTGCCTGCTAGGCCATATGGCCTCCATGGTCCATGTACCCCACTAGTCCGCTTACACATGCGGGCAGCTCAGTGGTGCCTACGCTCTCAGTGGATCTAAGCCACTGGCAGACTACGGGACAGGGTCAGAGTAACCCGCCAGCTAGCAGAGTCCCTCGACTAGTGGCAGTGCTCCTACCACCTCCAGGCCGGGATGCCCTTCCAGACCCCCCTTCCCCCACAGAGAGTCCTGACCTCAGACACCTCACTCCTCAGTTGGGGATCCCATTGCGAAGATCTTCGCACACAGGGCTGCTGGTCCTAGCTACAGATCGATCGCCTGGAACTTGGGGCGATCTTCCTGGCCCTTCAGACGTTCCACCATTGGTTGTGGCACCAGACTGTACTGGTCCAGACGGACAATCAGGTCGCAATATTCTGTATCAACAAGCAATGGGGCACCGGGTCATATTCCCTCTACCCAAAAAAGTGGATTCTATTCTGGCTCGTCCATGGGAATAGAGCCAGAATTGACTGCAGGGGGAGAGAGGAGGTGGCTCCCTGGTTTGCAGAAGAAGCAGAGCAATTACAGAAGTGTTGGAGCTGTTTACCCCGAGAGCAGCCAAAAGATCTTGATTTTTGCATGATTCTTCTGCATAGGGAGGAGATCTTGAGGGGGGAAGAGACAATAAGTGAATGCCTACAAGACCCCCTCTCTTCTGTTTATCATACTGGCTTCTTAGGCCACCACATCAAGCCCAGTATCCTGTTTCCAACAGTGGCCAATCTAGGTCATACGTACCTAGCAGTTTCCCCAAAAGACACAGGTTCCGCAATGCTTGTACTGGGTCAAGCATTGATATCCTGGGTCCCTTCTTAATAATCATTTATGGACCTTTCCTCCAGGAACTTGTCCAACCCTTTTTTAAACCCAGCTACACTAACAGCCTTTACTACATCCTCCTGTAACAAATTCCAGAGTTTGATTACACGTTGAGTGAAAAAATATTTTCTTTTATTAGTCTTAAATAGTTTACCCTGTAGCTTCATTGCATGTCCCCTAGTCTTTCTATATTTTGATAACGTAAACAATCGATCTACGACTACCCGTTCCACTCCGTTCATTAATTTATAGACTTCTATCATATCTCCCCTCAGCCCGTCTCTTTTCCAGGTTAAAGAACCCTAACCTTTTTAGCCTTTCTTCATAGGAGTATCCTTCCATCCCCTTTACCATTTTGGTGGCTCTTCTCTGAACCTTTTCTAATAACGCTATATCCTTTTTAAGATACGGCGACCAGAATTGCACACAATATTCAAGGTGCGGTCTCACCATGGAACGATATAGAGGCATTATAATATCTTTTGTTTTATTTTCCATTCCTTTCCTTATGATACCTTGCATCCTATTTGCTCTCTTGGCTGCCGCTGCACACTGGGCCGAGGGTTTTAACATGTTATCCACAATGACGCCTAAATCTTTTTCCTGGGTGGTGGTTCCTAATGTGGAACCTTGCATCGTGTAACCATAGTTTGGGTTGTTCTTCCCTAGGTGCATAACTTTGCACTTGTCCACATTAAATTTAATTTGTCATTTTGATGCCCAGTCTTCCAATTTATCAAGATCCTCTTGCAATTTTCCACAATCCTCTTGGGTTTTAACAACTTTAAATAGTTTTGTGTCATCTGCAAATTTGATAGCCTCACTCGTTATTCCATTTTCCAGGTCATTTATGAATATGTCAAAAAGCAGCGGACCCAGCACAGATCCCTGGGGTGCACCACTATTCACCTTTCTCCATTGGAAAAATTGGCCATTTAGCCCAACCCTCTGCTTTCTATCTTTTGACCATCATGGTGGCTCTGAAGATCACTATTAGAGTTGCTAAGTCTCACTCATATGAAGACTTTGCCTCTAGCATTCTTTGAGCCCTTCTCTCACTCTTAGAGTCTCCATGCAAGTGTTCTGATATTGATCACTATTTTCATGAGAGACAAGCCTAAGAGAAGAGAATCCAAGAGGCCCAATCAGTAGGAAGAAAGCTGAGCTTGCCTTCCTTCATACTGCTGCCCCATCTATTTTCCCTTTACCTATGACTGAAACCTAAGGGGGTTATTTCAAAAAACGTTATTCGTTCTTTGGACATGTGTAAAGTGGGACACAGATGCCCAAATCACAGAGATCTCCTGGAGGCATTTTAGAAACTGACTCCAGAGATGTCTCAGGCGCAAGGATGTCCAGGCTATAGAGGGTGGTGTTGTGGAGGCACATCTGGAGCATTCCCAGGAACTTCAACGTCCTCATCCGATTTCAGAAATGCCCTGCACTTTCCAAGCTGAGGCAAAGTTTATACCTGCTGTAGTCACGAATAGGCATCGGAAAAGTGCTGGTTTTGCCATCCAAACATTTGGAGGGTATGGAGACACTCATATCCCCTATATTTTCCATGTTGATGACTAACACTGACCAGGAAAGAGGGATGTCCTTGTATGCAAAGTAGCATGTGATAAAAACCTGATGGCAGAAAAAGACCACATAGCCTATCCAGTCTGCCCTTCCATATCAATAGTCCTCTTTTAACCTTTACAGATTTTCTTTGTTTGTCCCATGCTTTCATGAATTCAGATACTGTCCTCATCTCTACTACCTCCAGTGGGAGACTATTCCACACATCTGCCACTCACTCCGTAAAGAAATATTTCCGCATAGTACTCCTGAGTCTATCCCCTTTCACCCTCATCCTATGTTCTCTTGTTGCAGAGTTTGCTTTCATTCGAAAGAGGCTCTCTTCTTGTGCATTTATGCCACAGAGGTATTTAAACATTTGTTATATCTCCTCTATCCTGCCTTTCCTCTAACATGTACTTCTTAAGATCTTTAAGTCTGTCTTCAAATGCTTTAGAATGAAGACCACTAACCATTTTAGTAGCCACCCTCTCCACCGTCTCTATCCTATTTATGTCCTTTTGAAGATGTGGTCTCCAGGTTCACAATACTCCAAATGAGGTTGCAGCAGAGACTTACACAGAGGCACTATCTCCTCCTTTTTCCTACTGGCCATTCCTCTTCCTATGCACCTAAGCATCCTTCTGACTTTCGTCTTTTCTAGCCACCTTAAGATCAGCAGAAACAATCACGCCAAGGTCCTGCTCTTCTTTCATGGAAGGAGTACTTCAACCCCTACACTGTACTGCTCCCTAGGATTTTTGCAGCCCAAATGCATGACCCTTCATTTTTTAGCATTAAATCTCAGCTGCCAAATTCTTGACCATTCTTCAAGCTAGTTAGATCCCTCCTCATGTTATCTACTCCTTCCTGTGTGTCTATTGCAGATTTTGGTATCATCTGCAAAGAGGCAAATCTTACCTGACAGCCCTTCCACAATATCACCTACAAAGATGTTAAAAAGAATCAGACCAAGGACCACACACCACTGGTAACCACCTCCTCAGAGTGAGCTCCATTTACCTGTACCTTTTGTTGCCTCCCACTCAACTAATTTCTAACCCAGTCAGTCACTTTAGGCTCCATCCATAGGGTGATCAGTTTGATTATAAGTTACCTGTGCACAACAGTGTCAAAGGCTTTACTGAAATCTAAGTCCACCACATCTGGGACTCTCCCTTGGTCCAACTCTGGTCACCCAATCAAAGAAATCAATCAGATGTGTCTGACAAAACCTGCCTCTGGTAAACCCATGCTGCCTCGGATTCTGCAATCCATCGGACTCCAGAAACCTCACTATCCTCCCTTTATAGCAGCATTTCCAATAATTTACTCACCATAGAGGTTAGACTAACCGGCCTGTAGTTTTCAGCCTCATCCTTACTTCTGTCTTTGTGTAAAGGGACCACATGTCCTTTTCTCCAGTCCTCTGGGACTACTCCCGACTCTAAAGAAGCACTGAAAAGGTCAGTTAGTGGAGCTTCTAGAATGTCCCCCAAGTTCCTTCAATATTCTTGGATGTATTTCCTCTGGTCCCATTGCTTTTAGTTTAGCTAGTTCCTCACGAACAGAGTCTTCTGAAAATTGTTCCAGATCCCCTTCTCTTTTGTTCCTGTTTGTGTGTGTTTTCTGAGGTCCTGTCCTGGCCTTTCATCTGTGAACACAGAACAGAAATATTTGTTGAGGAATTCTTCATATTCCTCCCGTTTAACCTTGAGTCTGACAATACCACTTTTGCACTTCCTTCTCTCACTAACTTATCTGAAAATTGTCTTATACCCCCATTTTATTGCACTGGCTATTTTTTCTTTTTGTATTTTTGCTTTCCTGACTACTTTGCTAGCTTCTCTAAGTTTTTTCCAAGTATAGATCCTTGTCTTCCTCTCTCTGTGATCTCTTGTATTTTATGAAAGCCACCCTCTTTTTCTTTGTCTTTTCCACTACTTTTTTAGAACCATAGCAGCCTCCTATTCCTTTTACATTTATTTATCTTACTAACAAAAAAGGTTTTCTGCCCTTAAAATATCCCCTTTCAGTTTTGCCTATTGCTTTTCTACATCCCCCAGCTGTTTCCATCCTGTTAACAATTCCTTGAGGTATTGTCCCATCTTTGGAAAGTTAATTTTCTTAAAGTCGAAGACCCTCGCTTTTGAATGGACTTTATCAGCCCTACTCCTAATACTGAATCACACCATCTGTTGATCATTGGATATGAGATGATCTCCCACTATGACATCAGAAACACCAAATAAAATTAAACTGTGGGGAGATCATTCAGACCTCCGGAACTGAAGTGTGCCGATAGCTTTCTGTTTTGTTACAAGGCCAGAAACCTATCAGCCCCCTCCCCCTCATATCACACCAGTGCAAATGGATTTCCCTTTCCCTCTTTCGAGTTTAACCCACAGTCCCTCTTCGCTCCCTTTTAAGCCCTGTAATTCTATAATCTTATTCTTTACATATAGTGTCACTCCGCCTTCCCTTCTTACCCTGTCCTTCCTCAATAAAGTATAGCCGGTAGAAAATACATCCCAATCATGGTTGTCTGTGGACCATCTCTCTGTAACTGCCACTAAATCCAAGTCAACCTCTTCCATTAAAGCCTCAACATCTGGGATCTTATTCCCTATACTACGGGCATTTATACACACCTCTTTCCAGATGTTGGCTGTTTTACCTATTTCTACAGAGGTATTTAATGTTTCTCTTACCTGGGGGCTTTCACTTAACATGGGGGCTTTCTCGACCCATCCCCTATGAATCTAGTTTAAAGTCCTCTTCAGTAGGTTAGCTAGTCTGCTGCGGAAGACACTTTTGCCCTTCTTGGGCAGATGAACACCATCTATGCTCTGCAGCCCTTGGAAATTCATCCCATAGTCCAGGAAATCAAAAATCTTTCAGTGACATCATCCACGTAGCCATGCATTCATCTCCAGGATGTGAGCTTCTCTGCCTCAGCCTTTACCCTCAATAGGGAGGGTTGAAGAGAACACCACCTGCGCACCTATTTGCTTCACCCTCTGTCCCAGAGCTATAAAGTCACTTTTGATACACTCAGAGGGATACTTAGCAGTATCATTTTTGCCGACATGGATGAGTAACTTCTGATAATAGTAGGCTTGATGAGTCTCGACAAACTCTCTGTAACATCTCGGATTTTGGCAACCGGCAGACAGCACACCTCTCTGGACATCAAGTCTGATTGGCAGATGGATGCCTCAGAAGAGAGTCAGCAACCACCACTAGCCTTTGTTTCAAGAAAATGTACTTCTCACTGTCTCAAATGCTTCTCAGCCTCGTCACCTCTTCTTTGAGCTCCTGCACTTGTTTCATGAGTGCATCAGCTTGCAGGCATCCTACACATAGAACCAGTCCTTCCACTGGCATTGGCCTCTCTATTTGGACAGAGGCAGAAGCTGTAACGGGGGCAGCAGCTTTGGCAAGGTGATTTTCCCCAGCCATCATTCTGTTGGTGGAACTTTGTTACCTGTTGAAGTAAACAAGAGAGACTTATCAAGGTCTTTAACTTCTCCTCTGCTGTCCTTTAAGAGAAAAAGCAGTTAACCTCTCTTATGGAGGAGTGGCCTCTTGGTTGGGGCAAGTTACCTCAGGCTAGAAGGTCAGGGGTTCAAATCCCACTAGAGGACAGCAACCTTGCTCCTTGTGGTCTTGGGCAAGCCACTTAACCCTCCATTGCCCATGTTCCCTGTAAGTATCAGTGTATGTGTCTCATATCCCCTCATGTTAAATGTATCCACCAATTGTGTTGTGATCACTTTTATTTAGACAGTTTTGTATACCACCTTATCCTTCAATCAATGTGTGTTCTAACAGCACTGTTCTGTGACCCTGTATGTAGCCCCACTTCCTTGCAAGACATTTATTACTTTACATTAGTAAACTTTGATATTGTGTCTGAAGAATACAGATTCATGTGCTCCCTTTGTAAAATTACCTAATCAAAGCACTTTGAAAATGGCAAATTGTTCGTCAACAAGCTAACTGGGGAGTTGCCCTATATAGCAAGCGTTCTCAAGGAGTAGGTGGGAGCTGGGGTGGGTAGGGAGGAATCTAACACCTGTTGAGGTCAGTGAGTTCAAAGAGCTAGTTCTGAATGGAAAACTCGAAAAAAGAAACAATGAACTCTAACAGCAGAGCTTTACCCAACATACAGAATACAGAAAAAAATTGGCTATCAAAAATGAAGACCAAAACCCCTTTAAGAGCGCTCAGACAAAGAGCTTGTTTTGTAGCGGGGATGTCTATGTGGATGCCGGCTCAGGGGTCCACATCGGGGCATCTATCTTTCTATAATCAAGCCGAAACATAAATGTCCCTGTTTTTTTTTTTGTTTTGTTTTGTTTTGTTTTGCACTTGGATTCCCTTTCTAAAATGCCACTTTGTGTGTACTTTTAGCTGCTGAGTGGAGGGCAATTTTCAGCTCAGAATTTACCTATTTTACCTGTGCTACCCATTTTACTTGTGCTTTGTCTATTCTTTCAGAGGTTCCAAAGAAAAGCAAGTACCATTTTATGCTGCTTTTCTTTCCATTTGCACTTAAATATTTATACCTTGGATGCACCATCTGAAAAATCTCACTCTATGAGGCAATAAATCTCACTGTTTGGGATCTCTACACCAGAGATTGGGGGTTCCGAATTGGGGGGGGGGGGGGGGTTAGGAACACTGGAGAAATTTTGGGGGAAATCTAAGCTAAAGATAAGCATCATAAGGGCAGAGGGAAAGAGCCCTATTCTCTCTATCCTCCTCCTTATCCCAGTGATCCTCTGTTCCCAGCCTCCACCAGCACCGAACTTCCAGCCACCTTTCACCCATCAGTACTGCACGAAGAGGAAGAGTATGCTTAAGCGTATGTGTATTAGTTTTATTTTTTTTCAAACATGACCATTCACACTGAGCTCGCCCTTTCCTCCACCACCCCTACTACATAGTTGTTCCCTGTTTCCATGTTCTTTTATCTACAAATTAAGCCCTGTTTCTAGCTGTTAATGCAGCTGAATATCCCCTGCTAACTTCCAGGGGTAGAGTGAGGGTGGCACCATTAGCTAGCCAGTTAGCAACGATGTTCAGCCGCTAATCGATTAGCTAAACTGCATAATGCTAGGACAAGATGTCCTAACTTGGTATGGTTTTGCAGTCTGTTTAGTGGTTGAATATCGCTGCTAACTGAATTGCGGAAGAGCAATCTGGCAAAACTGGACATTCAGTGCAAGTCATTGGATATGCACCAGCACTGAATATCTGGGTTTAGCGTAAAGTGGCAACAGTCAGCCACTTTAGCAATGCTGGCCGCTGCTACTGAAAATGCTGTCTCATAATAGGTAGATATTACATTTTTCTTTTAAGACATTTTAGAGTAAACAGTAAGGAGGGGCAGTTTTTGAACATTCTGAAAATTGACTAGGGGAAAGTATGTACCTTCTATTTGTGCGGGTACTTTTGCTGTTTAATCTTATGTACTGCGATGCTTCCACTTGGGCCCAAGAGCTTACAAGCAGGAAACAGCCTTATGTTGTCCACTTTTGAATAAAGCTTCCCTTGTTGTCACCAGAGGTATTCTGGGACTTGTAGTTAGTTTATTCTTTTAAGGACAAATTGTAGTTGTGAGTCGGTGGTTCAAGGCAGCAAGAAAATTTATTTTGTGGGGATTTCCAGGGCATTTAAGCTCAATACACAAACAAGGCAAAAAGGATGCTTCTCCCACATTTATTTACATTTATTTACATTCTCTTATATACCGCGCTATTCTGCATCAGTGCGGTTTACATTGAACAAACTGAAATTACATTAAACAGGGTATTATAACTTGGAGATAACTATTTACAGGGAACATGGGCTATGGAGGGTTAAGTGGCTTGCCCAAGACCACAAGGAACACCTGTGGGACTAGAAACATAAAAGATAAATCAGGTAACAGAGAATGACGTAACAAAAAAACCTCTTTTCACTGTTCAGCTGTTCTTATTCCCACAAGCTTACACTGAGGACTGCCTCATGTGGTCATTCAACAAAAATACAGATAAACTTGCAACAGCTGGGATTTTCTTTTCTCCAAGCAAACTTCTAAGCACTGCTTCTTAGCTTCAGAAGGCAATTAAGCTTAGTAAAACACAGTATTAGCTTTCCTTAATTCTAAACAGGTACTGTACTTATTCTCTATATTGTTTCACAGTCTCTCAGCTCAGTTCAATAAGGCAGACTCTTCTTTTAAACACAATGAGCAATCCATTGGTACAGGTTCACACTCAGAGCTTGGCAAACAGGAATCTATTTGAATTCCTTCTATGGCATCAGGATATAAGGTATCTCTATCAAAGTTACAAACTCTCCCAGACTTTCTCTCCTTTAGAAAATCCTGGAACTGATTCCACAGCAATTCAGCTTGTAAAGGCACAGTTGTATTAGGGGAGTGAACTTTTCCCTCGGCAAACAACTCTCTCAGTGCTTCTAGCTTTGAAGACTCAGCAGTTCTGCTTTTATCAGGGCTGTGACTTTTCCCATACGTGAAACTTTCCACCCACCTCTTAGCAGTAGACGGTGAGGGCTCTGCTTCCTGGACCTTAGCAATAGCAAACTGTTTCTCTGTTGATTTCTCAGCTCTGAAACTGCTGGCTTTACCTTGGGAATAGTTCCTCAGACAAGCGCTGATTTCTTTCTCCCTGGGATCCTCCAGGCTCTGAAATTCAGCCTCCTTATGTCCTTCTCCAGTCCCTCTTAGGTAGCTGCTTTCCTGTGAGTTTTCTTCTTGCTTTCTCCTCCAGCTATGCTCAGCCTTGCTCTCTGTTGTCCTTTGCCTTCCTCCTTCCCTCCTTCTGCTCTGCTCTGCTCGTGGTTTTAAGAACCGTTGGTTGCTAGGCACTCCCTGTTCTCTGTACCTGTGTGACCAATCATCAGGCAAGCTTGTCTCCACCCCTGAGCTAGGACGTGGCCTGACCTTAGCAGGGAGCTGGGTTTTTTTCTGATCTGGCTTGCAAGTCTTATGCACAAGTGAACTGTCATTCATTTCAAAGGGGAAACTAGGATTTTCTTCCACTTCCATGTCTTCCTGGGAGCTTTCATCACTACAGTACCTACATTTAAAATGGTGAAAGTACTTGTCTAAGTACTAACCCTGCCCCAGCTCTACTCTTGGTAACAAAACAAAAAAAAAAAGGTATGCATGTAGTGGGCACCATCAGAATAATTTTATATTCAGATAGAGGAGGCAATTTTCAAAAGCCCATTTCTGCTCATAAACCCCTTATTTATGTGCAGATAAGCCTGTGAAAATTGCATCATGTTGAGCATCTCATCTTTGTTAAATCTTGGCGCTGATGGAAAATCAGCTATTCTAGTACCCTTTTCCTTTTTCACAATGTCATACTGAACAATACAATTTAAGTTCACGGTGCTCTCAAATGCATAAAAATGCATCAGATACATAAGTGAAAGTCATTTTGTGCACTGTAAGGAGGATATTTGGATTCAAGGGTAAGGTGCTAAAAAATCTTGATGATAGAAACACTTGATGGGATTATGAATTTTAACACAACAAAAGACCAAAATACCCTATATCATGAAAAATAATTGAAATCACTTTATCAGAAAAAATCTTTCGACATGTAGAAACTTTCAGATTAGAATGAGCAGCAGAAAGGTTACTGTATGTAAAGGGATCATCATAAATAGAGTTGATAAATGCTTAAACTTTACACACAGGAACAAGTTGGAAAGCAGGCAGAAATAGTGTCATTCAGATTGTGTTTTGGCAACTATGAGATGTAGAGTGTAAGTGAATACGAAGGTAGTCATCACATCAACAGAAGTATCCTTATTGAAGTCCCAGTAATGAAAATGACACTAGACAATTGTGGGAAAGAGGGATGTGATTGAGCATACATTTAAAGGATATGCCATCTTTCTCACAAAGAAGACGTGGACACATTTTCAGGTTTTATATTCAAGAAAACGTTTAAAGAATAAAAAAAAGATGCTGCTGAATTGTTACTACATATTTATTTTTCCTTATGCTTGTAATAGTTCTTGTAAAATACAATACGTATGATGTAGTTGCTCTAAACTGTGATATGAAGAAATAGTTTTACTTCTAAATGCTACTGATTGATGTGGGTCCTAAATTATTTTTAACTTTTATTTTCTTTTAGGTGGTCTTACGTTCATAAATTGTGCCTATGTTAAATGGGGAACACGGGTGCAGGATTTATTCACTTATGCCAAAGTCATTGCACTAATTGCCATCATCGTAACTGGGATTGTTAAACTATGCCAGGGTAAGCATTTTTATTTAAGACCCAATATACTGACTGGACTGTTGGGCAAAAATCAAACAGATCTCTTTTTATGGTGAAGACTTTTAGCCAGAATAGTAGAAATATCTCTTGAAAATAAAATATCATGTTTGTCGTCTTAAAGCGGAAGTGGAAAAGCTTTTTTGGATGAAGGTCCATATTAGCAATCACAAGACATTTGGGAGGCCACGTTAGCAGTTTATGGCTAATGTGGCCTCCAAAGATTTCATGAGCCCAATCAGGGTTAAAAGCAGCAGGGCCTAGCACCAGTGTGTTTGCTTTTCTCTCTTTCCCAGCACCAGCACCTTCCTCCCCATACCACCAGGCAGCAGTATGCTCTCATTCACTTTTCTCCACTGGCCCCAGTTTTGCACAGAAGCTTTCCTACCTTTCTTGCCCTTCCTCTCTTCCAACTTAAAATTTTTAGTTCGTCTGTTTACCTCTGGTGGCTTCTTTATCCCTGGTCCGGTTTGCTGCCCTTACAAGTCCTAGGTTCTGGTGATAGGCCCCGCTCTGTCCACAGCCTGACAGGAGAAGGACCTCTGTGCACTTTCCTGGTCTGACTGTTACCATCGAGATGTGCTGGCAGGCTGTCTCAGCTTCTGCCGTTGCTGTGAAGTGTTTGCTCATGCTTTCCTGTAATTCCCCTACGTTGGTGGTGTGGCTTCCAGGCATCGGTATCAGTGATGGTGGTATAGCTTCCAGAAGTACTGAGCCTGCTCTGGAACTTGTAGAATGAGCTTATATTGATCAGTATGTGAGCTTCAGGATAGGCGAGGCCTTGATGCATTTCTTTCAATCTAGGAACCAACCAGAAACTTAGAAGTCAGTGGCTGAGACCTCTCGACCTCCCCTCCCCCTATCCTCTATTGTCACAATCAAAGGTCAAGATCAGGGGAGTAAGAGGACATCCTTTAATTCTGTTTTCTCATGGGACAAGAAAGCTTAGTAAATTAGGCTCCTAATGTGGCAGAAGTCAGCAGTTCCTCTTCCCCAAGGGTTCTGTCAGCAGCATGACAGTGCCTTTCCCCTCCTTCCCCTTCTCCCTGGATAACTGAACCAAAGTGATAAATCATTTTGGTTCAGCTATCAGCTGTGGCATAGGTGTTCACCAGTCTCTCATCAGCCCAGTTGCTCCTTACTCTCATTGCTCTCACTATCCTGCCCTTTCAATCTCCAGGAACAAGCAGGAATGTAGTCTTCACATATGGGTATCATCGGTACCGACGGAGCCTGCGCGGGAATGCTCCCCAGCGTCCAATTAGAAAGCTTTTGGGAGCATCCCACAGTGCCTGCGTGCTGCCTTCCCGCCTTTCCCAACTGCCTCTCTCCAGTTCTTCATTTTCCACGGAGCCAGCAGGTCGTTATTCCTGTCACCACAGAAAATTTTCCTTATTGCCCTTCTTTTTTGTGGTCGCGTCTGCCTTCCTCGACGCTTTACCGGTACCGCCGGTTCTTCTTTCTTTCTTTTCTTTTAAAAAAAAAAATATATATATACTTAGTATTTTCTCCAGGACCAAGCAGGAAGTCAGTCCTCACATATGGGTGTCATCGGCACCGATGAAGCCCCAGTGGAGCATTTCCCCAGCTTTCCATGAAAGCCTTTGGGAATGCTGGCACGCATGCGCGGTTTCCTTCCCGCCTAAAGGTGCCATCTTACCTCAGTCTCTTTTTTTCCGAGAAGCCCACCGGACGTGTGTCCTGTTCTCCCGGATAAAAGTGATTTTTTCTTCGGCGATTTTTCGCTATTTTTCTCCGGTTCGACGCCGGTTCCCCTCCCGCCGGGTTCGGTACACCGGTATCGAGCCCGCTTATTTCTTTTTCGGTTTTTGCCCTTCGTGGCTGGCGTTCGCGCCCTTTTTTCATTTTTTCCCTGGAAGGCCGGTCTTTTGACCTCGCAGGGGCTCTTTTTTCTCCGATGGCTTCCAGTGGTTTCAAAAAGTGTGATCGGTTTAAGAAACTTATGTCTCTCACCGACACACACGACTGCTGCCTTCGGTGCCTCGGCCCTGACCACGACCCCAAGTCGTGTGTGCCATGTGGGAAAATGTCTTCCAAGGCACTTAAAAGTCGACAGCATCAGAAGGAGCATTTTTTCTCGGACTCTGCCTCCGGCCGAGCCCGGACCTCGTCTGAGGCCTCGACATCTCGGGATTCCGATCCCGAGCGCCGTCGAAGCTCCGGACAGGGGGTCCCCCGACCGGGAACGTAAGAGGAAGAAGCGGCTCGCGAGGGCGGCGTCGGAGGAGGTCCCTGGTCCCTCAAGGGCCAGGTCTAAGTCCCCCGACCGCCGTCCCGGGCCCGTGGACCAAGAGAAGCCTGCCAAAGTTCCTTGTGTGGAGCCGGAGTCTGCTGGACACGTAAGCCCCGCAGTCCTCGTGGACTCTCCTCCCAGAGAGCCGACGTCGGGCCCGGCGCCGCCAGGGCCCGAGCTGAGTCTCAGGATGACAGCCTTGGAGTGCAGATTGTCTGCCTTCATGGAGCAGCAGCAGCGGGCACTGATGGCCAGCCTGTCTAGTGCATCTGCCCCGACCACCGGGACGTCGACTTCGAAGTCAACCCCGGAGACCGAGCCGATACTCGAGACCCTCGTGGCTCGAAGTCGTCCTCGGTCGAGGTCTCCCTCGACCTCCCGTTCAGGACCGAGGGTGTCGATGCCGGTGCCACCGGCATCGGGGCGGGTGCCTCGGGGCCCCGCGGGGTCAGACCCTCACTCCTCCTCGGATGAGTCCGCCTGGGAGACGGAGGACGAGGAGTCTCCCGATACTTTTAAGACTCGGTGTGTCCCGTCGGACTCACCGCAGTCTGAGCCCCGGAATAGATCCCCTCCGGAGGACACTAGGTTCTTGGAGTTTGTGCGGGATATGGCCGCTGCCTTGGCTATCCCTGCCGATCCCGAGGAAGAGCCTCGAGCCGAGGAGCTCGATGCTCTACAGTACAACTCTCCTCCGAAGGAGGCCTTTACTGTCCCGGTTTCTCCGATGCTGGAACAGCTCCTCTTCCGGATGTGGGAGGCACAGGCCTCGGCGCCGGTTTTGAGCAAGCGAATTGATTCCATCTATCGACTCCGCAAAAGCCCTGGTTTTCTGAAAGCACAGCTACCACACCATTCCATGGTTGTGGAATCGGCCATGCATCGTCTGAAGAGCCAGAAGATGCACTCCGCGGTGCCCCCCAGCAGGGAGGCCTGCAACGTCGATGGCGTTGGTAGAAAGTGCTTCCAGGGGTCTATGCTTGCTTTCCGTGTCCAGTCTTACCAGCTGTACATGGGCATGTACTTGCAAGACCTGGCCAAGGAATTGGCCGGATTCTCTGCTGGTCTCTCCGGGGAACCCTTGCAGAGATTTAAGTCCTTGTCCTCGGGGATTCGGGAATGCTCTAAGTTCATTTCCCGCGCCGCCTATGATGGCTTCGAGGCTTTGGCCCGAGTTGCGTCTGCCGGCATCGCGGCTCGACGCCAGGCGTGGCTGCAGTCATCGGACCTCGAGCCATGGGTTCAGGACAAGTTGGTCGATGTCCCCTGCCGAGGTGAGAACCTTTTTGGCAAACCCGTGACCGAGAAGGCCACTCAGCTCGAGACCGAGCACCTTACCCGGACAAGGCTGTCGAGGAAGACCTCTGCCCCTTCACATAAAAAGAAGGGCTCGGGTAAAAAGTCCTTTTACCCGAGGAAGGGCACTGCCTACAAACAGTACCCTCAGTATCTGGCTGCCCAAGCTGCCCCCTAGGGTCAGCAAGCCAAGGGCCAGGGTAATGGGCCCCATAGGCAGAGGATCCCCAAGCCTTCTGCCCCTGCTTCCACTCAGCAGGGTGGGGGTTTTTGACTCCTTGAGCGTAGCCACTCCGTCCCTGCTTTCCCAGCCCTGCACAGGCGGTCGCCTTGTACTTTTTGCCCACCAGTGGCCTCTCATTACCACCGACAGTTGGGTGCTGGACATAATCCAAAAGGGCTATGCCGTGCATTTTCATCAACTGCCTCCTCCTTACTTCCCAGGGGAGCCCTTGAGGCCTCCCCTGAACACAGACCTTCTCCTTCAAGAGCTCCAAGGTCTGTTGGTGGACAGGGCAGTGGAGCCTGTGCCTCCCCACTTACAGGGTCACGGATTCTACTCCAGGTATTTCCTGGTCCCCAAAAGAACCGGTGGCCTTCGACCCATTCTGGACCTCAGGAACCTCAACAAGTTCCTAGAGAAAGAAAAGTTCAAGATGCTTACTCTTGGAACATTTCTGCCCTACCTCCAGCAGGGAGATTGGCTATGCTCCTTAGATCTAAAGGATGCGTACACTCACATCCTCATTCATCCAGACCACAGAAAGTACCTCAGGTTCATTGTGGGAGGAAACCATTATCAGTACAGAGTACTACCTTTTGGCCTGACCTCCGCTCCAAGGGTCTTTACCAAGTGCCTGGCAGTGGTTGCGGCCTACCTGAGAAATCAAGGCATCTTTGTCTTTCCCTATCTGGACGACTGGCTCATCAGGGGTCAGACGTCCCTGGAAGCCAGACAAGCCACCCTCAGAACCATTGCTCTGCTTCAAAACGTGGGCTTTGTCATAAACTTCGCAAAGTCCACTTTGCTCCCCTCCCAGAACTTGGAGTTCATAGGGGCAAGGTTGGATTCTTAACTGGCAAAAGCATTCTTGCCAGAAGACAGGGCTCAAAGGCTGATGGACGTGGCCAACCAGTTTCTAAACAAGTCCCTGGTCTCCGCCAGGCTCTGCCTCAGGCTTCTGGGCCACATGGCTTCGACAGTGCATGTAACTCCCAATGCCAGGCTCCATATGAGGCCTGCATAGTGGTGCCTTCGGACTCAGTGGTCTCAAGCCACAGGCCGCCTAAGCGACAGGATAAGGGTGTCCAAACCCCTTTTGGCCTCCCTCAGCTGGTGGCTACATCCACCTAATCTGCTGAAGGG
Source organism: Ichthyophis bannanicus (assembly GCA_033557465.1). Taxonomy (NCBI): domain Eukaryota; kingdom Metazoa; phylum Chordata; class Amphibia; order Gymnophiona; family Ichthyophiidae; genus Ichthyophis; species Ichthyophis bannanicus. Next base: position 211,825,136 of record CM066034.1, read on the forward strand.
GATGCCCTTCCAAATGCCAAAATACTCGGTGGTCCTCACCACCGATGCCTCTCTACAGGGCTGGGGTGCTCATTGTCTGGACAAGTGCACTCAGGGCCTCTGATCTCTTGGGCTGCCTCCCAGGGAGACCAGTCTCCTAGAGCTTCGAGCTATCCGCTTAGCTCTCAAGGCTTTTTCTCCAGCCCTTGCTCACTGCTCAGTCTTGATTCAGACAGACAACCAGGTAGCCATGTTTTATGTGAACAAACAGGGCGGGACTGGGTGTGATAAGGAAGCTTATCATAGCTCAGGTAGGAGCTATAGAAAAGATGATGTGACTCTGAACAAGCAACCTGTCAGTTCTGGTAGAAGCAAGAAAACAGAGTTTTCACATAAAAGACTACCAGTCCCAGAATGCACCAGGTTTCCAGCAGCCATGAGAGGGGCTGAAGTGAGAGAATGTGTGTGCAATCAAGAGAGCTATGAGGTAATCCCTAAGCACTCATCTCAAAGGGCAGGGCCTGATTCAACACAGCTGCGCTGTGTTAGGGAGCAGCACACATTAGAACAGGATAAGAATAGAGCTTATTCTTCAGATAACAGCTACAGAGGGAGGAAGAGATACAGAGACAGCAACGGCTACAAGCACCAGTATCACCTGGAGAAACAGAAGCCAAGCCAAGCAGATAGAGAGAGAAGGAAACTCTCTGGAAGGAAGAGAAGAAAGGCCATTGGAAGGTCTGGGAGATTCCAAGGCAGTACTCATACTGGGAGGTATTCCAAAAGCCAGCAGAGTCCATTGGACTGGATTCAGCCAGAGGAATGGAGTGGCAGAGATAGGAATCACCAGTGGCTACCTGGAAGAGAGAAGACTGCATGTGGAAGGGACTTTCAGACCAAGGCCAGAAGGTATGTGAGAGAAGATCCAGCGTCCAGGGATCAAGATTGGAAGGCTGGACATCAGAATTGGGTTACATATTGGCCAGGCTATACAGAGAGAAATAATGATAGCAGGAGAGGCTCAGGTATGAACACTGATCCAGACCCTATCTATAATAGAGAATGGCAGCAAGGGAATAAGCATTCTCATGATAGTGCCTTAATGAAAGACTCATCTGTGCCAATGTATGATATTGACCCTATGATTGTTGATGCAGGGGGAAATACAGCAGATGAAACTATTTACATGGACTGTTCTTTATCTAAATGCTATTGCTAGTTTTCTATGAGCAAACACATCAGCCATCACAAAGAAACCTAACTTTGTTCTTTATTTCCACTGCAAACAGCTCTTAAAGCAGGATTTGGGTTCACACAGTAGCAGCCAGCCAGCTAAAGGCTTTCAGCTGGTCCATTGATAGTAATTAGGGCTGCACCTGATTGTGTGTGTGAGCAAGGGAGAATCACTGCTGAGATCAGCGTGGAAAATAAGCAGAAGTTAACCTAACCAGCAAAGTTTATTCTTTACTTTGTGCCTTTGGATTTGGTAATTATTTGCTAAGAAAACATTAGCTAATTGCCTGACAAGCTGAAGGTTGTTTCTGGTTTACTTTGTGACTTTTTGTTATCCATTTTAAACACTGCAAGCAAGTAACCTCATTTATAGTGCTATCAAGCATACATGTGCTGGGTGAATTAAACCCCATCAATAAAAGAAGTATTTTATTGATCTTACCACTTGGTTTCACAACTCAAATTATTGTCATCAGCTGTGTTTGGGAGTGAATGAACTACAATACCCACAATACCTTGCAAGAATCATATGAATATATGCATCGTCAAGATTGTGTAAGTTCTCACCCTAGGCAGCCGTCTGACACTGGGTCACGGCTCCTTTGTCGGGAGACTCAGGACCTTTGTTCCTTTGCCCTAAAGCACAACATGCTTCTCAAGGCGGTGTACCTTCCAGGCCAGGAGAACTGCCTGGCAGACCGGTTGAGCAGAATTCTGCAGCCCCACGAGTGGCAGCTGCATCCCTTGGTCGTTCAGAAGATCTTCCTGAAGTGGTGTCTCCCTTGGATAGATCTCTTTGCCAGTCCGCTGAACAAGCAACGGCCCAAGTTCTGCTCCAGGCAACTCCATCCTTTGAGGATAGCACCAGATGCTTTTCTGATGCCCTGGTCTCAGGGCCTCCTGTATGCGTTTCCTCCCACGCCCTTGGTGGCCCGAACTTTTTTCAAGACTCTTCAGGACAAGGCCTCGGTCCTGCTGGTAGCTCCCAGGTGGCCGAGGCAGCCTTGGTTTCCACTTCTGCTTCAACTGGCAGTGGATTCCCCACTACCTCTGGGGTTGCAGCCCGATCTTCTCTCACAGGAGCAGGGTTCCCTTCTGCACCCCAATCTCAAAGCTCTCAATTTGATGGCCTGGAGGCTGCAAGGGTAGTTTTGGCTCCCTGGGGCCTGCCTCAGGAAGTTGAGGAGGTTGTCCTAGCCTCTAGGAAACAGTCCACTAGAAAAACCTATGCCCTCAAATGGAAGAGGTTTTCTGTGTGGTGTCAGCTTCGTACAGAGGATCCTTTCTCCTGTACTGTGCCAGTAGTGCTTCAGTACTTACTGCACTTATCAAATCAGGGACTTAAGTCCAATTCTGTTCGGGTCCACCTCTCAGCTCTAGCAGCTCACCACTCTCTGGTGGAGGGACATTCTCTGTCAGGTCACCCCTTGTTGTCCCGCTTTCTCAGGGGCTTGCTTTTGCTCAAGCTCCCCATCCGTCCTCCTGCTCCTGAGTGGGAGCTGAATGTGGTCTTGCAGCAACTGACTCGCCCACCCTTTGAGCCGATGGCTACTTGCCCTCTACGCTTCCTTTCCTGGAAGACTCTCTTCCTGATAGCCCTCACCTTGGCTAGGCGAGTGAGTGAGCTTCAGGCCCTGGTCTGTGATAGACCTTACACCAGGATTTATAGGAACAGGGTAGTCCTTAGGACTCATCCAAAGTTCCTCCCTAAAGTTGTCTCCTCTTTCCACCTCAACCAGGAGGTGGTTCTTCCAACATTCTTCCCTAGGCCTCATGCTAGCCAGGCTGAAGCAGTCCTGCATACCCTGGACTGTAGGAGGGCCTTATCCTTCTACCTTGACCATACGCATGGACATAGAAGGGCCACTCAGCTCTTTGTCTCCTTTGACCCCAATAAGTTGGGGTTGGCTGTGTCCAAGCGTACCTTGTCCATCTGGGTGGCTGACTGTATCACCTGGGCTTACAAGGCGGCTGACCTTCCTTTGCAGGGTAGGGTCACGGCCCATCGTGTCAGGGCAATGGCTGCCTCAGTGGTTCATCTCCGCTCTGTGCCCTTGGTAGACATCTGCAGGGCTGCAACTTGGTTTTCAAGCCAGACTTTTGCGGCCCATTACTGTCTGGAGAGGGAGTCCCGTAGGGACAGTGCTTTTGGTCAAGCAGTACTCCGGAATCTCTTTGAGGTTTAGGCAACTCCTGCCCTCTGTTGGGCTACCGGTGGAGGTTGTGTCCTTGAAAAGCCTTTCTTTGATGCTGTGACTAGAGGGAGTTCTCTTGTTCAGCCTGGGTTCCTGGTAGCCCAGAGCTAGGGAGTCACCCATATGTGAGGAATGACTTCCCGCTTGGTCCTAGAGAAAGAGTAGTTACTCACCTGTAACAGGTGTTCTCCAGGAGCAGCAGGAATCAGTCCTCACATATGGGTGTCATCGGCGCCGATGAAGCCCCAGCGGAGCATTTCCCCAGCTTTCCATGAAAGCCTTTGGGAATGCTGACACACATGCGCGGTTCCCTTCCCGCCTAATGGTACCATCTTACCTCAGTTAAATGATATAGCTACGAACAGCACACAAAAATGAAAAATAAACTGTCATTTAACTGAGGTAAAATGGCACCTTTAGGCGGGAAGGGAACCGCGCATGCGTGTCAGCATTCCCAAAGGCTTTCATGGAAAACTGGGGAAATGCTCCGCTGGGGCTTCATCGGCGCCGATGACACCCATATGTGAGGACTGATTCCTGCTGCTCCTGGAGAACACCTGTTACAGGTGAGTAACTACTCTTTTTTTCCAGGTGCATATGCCATTTTGGGCCCTATGCCCAAAACTCCTCCACAATGGGAAAAACACACTTCGGGTTTCAAAAAGTGCACCAAGTGTGGCGGTACCATCTCTGTCACTGACACCCATGAGTGGTGTCTTAAATGTTTAGGTCCTGACCACTCCATCACGGAATGTTTGGCTTGTGCCATGATGTCCAAAAGAGGTCGGCAGAACCGAGCTGCTAAGCTCAGTACCCTGTTTCCCTCTGATGCAGCCTCGGTGGCATCGACGTCTTCCAGGGCTTCCTCTTCCTCCCGTGGATCTCAGGTAACTAAACACACGTCTAGCCAGTCCTCAAAGGGTAGATCTCCTTCCAAGCATCGAGATGCCTCTGGCGTTGCCCTTGAGGATTCTGCACCGGCAAAATTGCACCGGCGGGAGGCTTCGGTTTCCAAAGCATTATCGGTGCTCCAGGACGTTCTCGAGGCCTCAACCTCGGCAGAACTACTGGTGCCATGCTCTGGGGTACTGGCTGTTTTCTCCGGTACCGACATCCAGGCATCGGCAGCGTCGATAGACCAGAGGTTCCTGGCTATTGAACGCAGTCTGGCGGCTCTCCTTGCGGTATCGACACCCTCGGAACCACGTCAGACAGTTCAACCGGTACCCGCACCAACTCCGGTATCGGTACCGGTACCGACAGCATCGGCATCGACATCGGTGTCCGCATTGCCAGCACCCAGTCATGCGATGCCCTTCAGTACCGATACACCGGTACCGATTCCCCCTGGTACCGACTTCTGTCGGTACGGGTATCGGGCTCTTCAAGAGCATCCAGACAGAAGGTACTTCGAGTCCTCAGAGGAATCTGAAGATTCTGACAGTTCTGTCGGTACGGGAATACTTCTCCCAGAGGAGCCTTCCTCCCCTAAATGCAGGATGTCTCCTCCAGAGGATATTTCCTTTCAGGACTTCATCAGAGAGGTGGCTCGAGGTCTGTCCATTACTGTGGCTCCTGAAACAGAGCCCAGAGCAAATGAGTCGGAGGTTTTACATTATCCTAAAACTCCTAAAGAGGCAGCTACTCTGCCCATCCATGAGATCTTGCATGATCTCATGCTGAGAATGTGGGAGACGCCTCTTACCACTTCTCCTCACTCTCGTAGACTGGATATTATGTATCGAGTCCCTCCTTGTCCTGGTTTCCAGAAGACTCAGCTTCCTCACCACTCTATTGTAGTGGAATCAGCTATGAGAAGGATCAAGAGTGCAAAGAGGCATGCCTCTAATCCTCCAGGACGTGAGTGCAGAACTTTGGATGCTTTTGGACGTCGTACTTTCCAAGCTTTCTGCTAGGATCAGTTCCTATATTTTATATATGGGAATGTTCCTGAAGGAAATTACAGGAGATTTAGAGGTTTTGAGCCCTCTTCTTCCTGAAGATAGAAGGCAGGATTTTCTCACATTGGTCAAACATGCCCAGGATGTTTCTAAATTTGTCACCCTTGCAGCTTTTGACTGTTTTGAGGGCATAAGCAGAACCTCTGCCATTGCCATAGGTGCACGTAGAATTGCCTGGTCCAGGCATCTGATTTGGAGCTCTGGGTACAAGACAAACTGGGCAATATTCCTTGTACTAGTGCGAACCTGTTTGGCAAAGATTGGCAAGAAAAAGCCAATGAGTTGGATGCTGACAACTCCAACTTGGATAGATTATCCAAGGCCACGGCTGATCCTGCAAGAAAGAAATCTTAAAAACAAACAAACATTCTTTTCTAAAAAGAAAAGGTTTTATCCTGCTTATTTCCAGCAGGGACGCTCTGCAGGTCAAACTGTCCGGAAAAGTCAGCAACCACCCAAACAAAGGAAAGCAAAGACTGCTAAGTCTCAACCGTCTCAGCAGTCTCAGCCTCCACACGGCCTTTGACTTTCATCTAGAGAACTTAGCCTTCCTGGCTCTCAATGGACCAGAGCCCTCCACCATTCCAGGAAGGTTGTGTCACTTTGCTCCCAGGTGGGGGCAGATAACAGCAGAGTATTAGACACTCTCCATCATAAAAGAGGGGTACAAGCTCCATTTTTCGAGCATGCCCCCTCCCACAATAGTAAGACAGTTCAATTCTCAGACCTCTCTTATCAACCTATTAGATCAAGAGGTCACTATGCTTCTTGCCCAAGGGGCAATAGAAGAAGTAACCATTCCTCAACAGGGTACAGGGTTTTACTCCCCCTATTTCCTTATCCCAAAGAAAACGAGGACACAGACCTATTTTAGACCTCAAAGAATTGAACAAATTCCTGTTCAAGGAGAAATTCAAGATGGTTTCTCTAGGAACTCTGCTGCCATACCTTCAGAGTCAGGATTGGCTATGTTCTCTAGATCTCAAGGATGCGTACACTCATGTTCTCATCCATCCATCTCACAGAAAGTTCCTTTTTCAGGGAAAGCACTACCAATACAGGGTGCTTCCTTTTGGCCTGGCCTCTGCACCAAGGGTGTTTACAAAATGCATGGCTGTGGTAGCATTTCTTCGCACTCTAGGAATATTCGTCTTCCCTTACTTAGACGATTGGCTCATTCGAGCCACATCAGAGTCAGAGGCCATGATTTCTCTATCTTGCACAATGCATATCCTTCAGTATTTGGGTCTGGTCATAAACAACCCAAAATACAGTCTAACTCCTACTCAGTCTCTAGAGTTCAAAGGAGCTTTGCTGGATACCAGGAAAGCAAGGGCCTATCTTCCCCAGGCCCGTTGCTTTCGCATGGTGCAATTAGCTTCTCAAGCAGTGCTAAAATCTCATCTCACTGCCCGAGAAATGTTACAACTACTAGGCCACATGGCATCTACAGTACATGTGGTTCCTTATGCTCACCTCCATATGAGAGCAGCCCAGTGGACTCTATCCACTCAATGGACCCAGGCATCAGGGTGCCTGTCAGACAAAATAGCAAACACAAATCGTCTTATTTTGTCTCTCCAATGGTGGCAGTCCACTCAGAACCTGTTGCTGGGGTCCCCATTTCAACAACCTTTACCCCAGGCAACTCTCACGACAGATGCTTCACCAATGGGTTGGGGAGCTCATCTACAAGACCTCTCCACCCAAGGCACTTGGACTTCACAGGAGACGCATCTATATATCAGTCTCTTAGAACTCAGAGCAATCTTCCTTGCTCTTCGAGTGTTCCACACCCTGCTCAGCTACAAGACAGTCCTCATTCATACGGACAATCAAGTAGCCATGTTCTACGTGAACAAGCAGGGGGGAACAGGCTCTCTGTCGCTTTGTAATGAAGCTTTGCGACTATGGGCCCTTGCCAGAGAGCGTCAGATTCATCTCCTGGCAGTGTATCTTCCAGGCATACAAAACTCTTGGGCAGACAGACTCAGTCGAGTTCTGCTTCCACACGAATGGTCTCTACATACACACCAGGTGGCCAAGATTTTTCAAATTTGGGGAACCCCAGACATAAACCTCTTTGCAAGTCCGTTGAATGCCAAACTTCCCTGGTTCTGTTCCAGAATTCCAGCTCAGGGCTCTAAGGCCAGGGATGCTTTCCTCCTTCACTGGGGTCAAGACTTCCTTTATGCCTTTCCACCCATTCCCCTAATTCCCAAAACCCTATTCAAGCTTCAGAGAGACAGAGGCCATATGATTCTCATAGCTCCACATTGGCCACGGCAAGTGTGGTACCCTCTGCTTCTACATCTCTCTCAAGCTCCCTCTCTGGAGTTAGGGTCTGCTCCAGATCTCCTGTGCCAGGACGACGGAATGTTATGGCATCCCAATCCCCAGTCTCTGCATCTCAGAGCTTGGTTGCTGAAGGCCTAGATCTCCATGGTCTTAATCTCCCTCAGCAAGTAAAGGATATCCTTTATGCTTCCAGGAAGCCTTCCACAAGATGCTCTTATGCTTTCAAGTGGAAAAGGTTTACCATATGGTGTTCGCAGAAGGGTCTTAACCCCCTTGCGATACCTCTGGAATCATTACTGGAGTATCTCCTTCATTTATCTAATGCAGGACTTAAAGCTAACTCAGTAAGAGTCCATTTGAGTGCTATTGCAGCTTCTTTCAAGCCTCTAAATGGACAACCTATTTCCTCCCATCCTCTTATAGCAAGGTTTATGAGAGGCCTTCTTCTAACTAAGCCTCCCATTAGGCCACCACCGGTGGTATGGGACTTGTGATAAGGAAGCTTATCATAGTTCAGGAGGGAGCTATAAAAGAGGTGAATTGGCTTTGAACAAGCAACCTGTCTTTGCTGGTAGAAATACTAAAACAGAATGTTTTCATAAAAGACTACCAGTCCCAGAATGCACCAGGTTTCAAACAGCCTCTAGAAGGGCTGAAGTGGGGAAACGTGTGTTCAATCAGGAGAGCTATGAGGTAATCCCCAATCACTCATCTTCAAGGGCAGGGCTTGATTCAGCACACTTGGGCTGTGCTAGGGTGGAGTGTCCCTCTAAGCACTTTAAAAGTAAAAGATATTCTACACAGAGACAGAACGGTGAGAACATGGAGGAACAGCCCAGGGAGAAGCAGAAGCTGCAGATCCAGAAACAGAAGCCATTGGAGAAAGAAGAGAGAGGACTACAACAGCAGAGGCAACATGGAAGGAAGAACAGAAAGACATCTTGGAGGTCTAAAGAAGGAGCCCACAGCAGTACATGTGTTAGGAGTGATTCCAGAGGCAAGCATACTCCATTGGACTGGAGGAAGCCAGAGGATTGGGGTTATAAAGCCAGGAACTCCCAAACGGCACCTTTGAGGGAGACGGCTGCATTTGGAAGGGGCCCTAAGACCAGTGCAAGAAGGGATGTGAAGAGAGACCCAGTGTCCAGGGATCTTGATTGGAAGGCTGGACATAAAAGCTGGACTACTTACTGGCCAGGATACCAGGAGAGGAAACCTAACAGCAAGGGAAGCTCAGGTATGAACTTTGATCTATGCCCTAGCTCTTCATCTGGAAGACAGCAGGGAAACAAATATCCTGAGAGTGATCAATTAAGGAATTCCTCTGAGCCAGACCATGATATTGATTCCATGATATTTGAGGAAGAAGGAGATATATCAAATGATCAGTTGGAATACATGGACTGCTCACTGTCTAGACTGCTGTTTTAAAGTAGTTTCTCACTAATACAACAACCACCAAAAGGAACTGTAACTTGTTCTTTTATCTACCCAGAAAAGTCTCTGCAAGAAAGCTTTAGGGTAGGATTGAGCCACGTAGAGAGAGTGAACCAGCAAAGGGGTTTGCAGCTGGCTAATTATTTGTAATTGAGCCAGGCACAAGTGCACGTGAGCTCTAGAAGGAAACTTCTTCCTTGTGTGTGTGAATAGAAGAAAGTTATCCTTGATAAAGAACAGTTTTTTTGTAACTTTTGGGTTTGTTTTTGCCTTTTGGAGCACTGCTAAGGAGGTCATTAGCAGGAGCCATCAAAAAGACCTTTTCTGTTTCCTATCAAGGTCTTTATTGATTTATTGCTTAAGAAGTTCAGTTACCTTATAACATGTTTTGTTTTTCCTGAGTACAATACATGAAGCAAGTGTCCTTTTGTGTTACCAAGTAAATCTGTGTGGGAGAATTAACCCCATGAATAAAATCTGTTTTTCTTTGCTTACACTCGAGCATCACAACTCATTATTTTGCGAACGGCTGATTCTGGTATGAATGAACTACAACCCCCACACTCCTTTGCAAGTCATAATAATATTTTGCCTTTGCCAAGACTGTGGACATTCACGACCAGCACCCCCGTTTACAGACTTAAACCTGGTTCTTGTCAGCTCATAAAGCCACCTTTCGAACCCTTAGCTACTACCTCATTGAAATTCCTTTCTTGGAAGGTTATCTTTCTCATTGCAATCACATCAGCATGCCGCATCAGTGAGTTGCAAGCATTAGTAGCTGATCCACCTTATACAAGGTTCCATCATGACAAGGTAGTCCTTAGGTCTCATCCACGCTTTATGCCAAAGGTGGTCTCGCCTTTTCATCTAAACTAAGCGGTCTACCTGCCTGTGTTTTTTCCAAGGCCTCATGCATCTAATGCAGAAAGGAATCTTCATATTTTGGACTGTAAAAGAGCTTTAGCCTTTTACTTGCAAAGAACACAGCAACATAGAAAGTCCTCTCAACTCTTTGTTGCTTTTGTTCCTTCTCATTTGGCACTTCCAGTCTCCAAGAGAACACTGTCCAACTGGATTGCTCAGTGTATTTCCTTTGCCTATCAGAGTAAGAATCTTCCTCTGGAGGGCCATGTCACAGCTCTGAATGTGAGAGCCATGGCAGCTTCAATGGCTCATCTGCACTCTGTGTCTATCGACGACATCTGTCGAGCTGCCACTTGGGCCTCGGTTCACACCTTCACAGCCCATTACTGCTTGGACAAGGACTCCCGCCGGGATGCCTTGTTTGGTCAGGCTGTTCTTCAACACCTGTTCCATACCTAATCAACTCCTACCCGCCATCCCTGGTTGGATGCCAGAGATCTATGGGGGGAAGTGGAGCCCTTTCACAGGGGCACACAACTTCTGGGGTCTCTCCCTGGCATCTAAAGCTAGGGAGTCCCCATATGTGAAGACTACATTCCTGCTTGTTCCTGGAAATAGCATAGTTACTCACCTGTAACAGGTGATCTCCGGGAACAGCAGGAATTTAGTCTTCACAACCCACCCACCTCCCCTAGGAGTCGTATCTCTCTATCTCTTTCTCTTTCCCTCTCTCACTCTTTGTCTCAGCTTTAAAACTCAACTGGAGAGAGGCAGTTGGGAAAGGCGGGAAGGCAGCACGCAGGCGCTGTGGGATGCTCCCAAAAGCTTTCTAATTGGACGCTGGGGAGCGTTCCCACGCAGGCTCCATCGGTACCGACGATACCCATATGTGAAGACTAAATTCCTGCTGTTCCCGAAGATCACCTATTACAGGTGAGTAACTATGCTTTTTCCATCCTTCCCCAGCTACCTTTTTCTCCTCCACCACGCTTCCTCATTCTCTTTTTTTATTGTCTTTTAGCCCTTCTACCATATCCTCCATCATTTTTTTTTCTTCCTCCTCTATTTCAATCCATTCATCTCATTCCCTCTGTCCTCAGTAGCTGTTGTTTCACTTCCACAGTTAGCCTTCCTAGCCCTCTTCCCCATTACCACTACTGGCAGGTTCCAGAAGGAGTAAGGCTTACTTCCATATTGTCCTGCTAGACCAGTCCAGACAAGTGAGTTGTGTTCCCCTACCAGCAGATTGGTGGAGACAAAGAAACAATGAAAAGCCCATGTTTCAATGACATCACTCCCATGCCTCTATTCGTCTCAGCCACCAGAGGTCCCTTTGGTACTTCTTTGTCTCCAGCAGATGGTGGATGGATTTTCTCCTCTCTGAAGAAAATTCTGAGGATTTGAGAGGAAAAGATTGATTTAAAATGCTCATGGAGGAGGGAAAATTGGTTCAACGCCACGCTCTTTCTCTGGATAAAGGCCTGTTGAACAGCTAGAATTTGGAAAGATCTGGATGAGTATGACTGCCTCACAGCCTGAATGCCCCCTCCCTCCTCCTCCTCTGTCCTCTCTGCTCTCTCCCGAAGATTGCAGAAGAATCTCGGAGGGATCTGCCTGCCTGCCAGCCAGCCAACTTAACATGCAGTGCTGCAAAGCTAGAAAAACAGTTCTAGGGGAGTAGAGCTGAGCCCAGCATGGATTTTCTGCCTGGGGCTCTCAGGAGATGAGTACCAAGACTTGATCTCGTCATTCTCCTTGTTGGGGGGCTCCTGATTCCATCTGTGGGAGACCATTGGCGCTGGGTGGAGGTTTCCCACTGCTTTCTGCATGCATTAACGTTTTTCTGTTGTGCACATGGCAGTCATGCAGTCCTTGCGCATGTTCTACCCAAGCAGTTCCAATACGCATTCCTATCCTAACGACTGTTAATGTGTGCTGTAGTAAAAGCGCAGTTTCTCCGGGAACAAGCAGGAAGTCAGTCCTCACATATGGGTGATGTTGGCAACGACGAAGCCCTCATGGAAGCATCCCCCCAGCTTTCAAAGAAAGCCTTTGGGAGATGCCACCACGCGTTCGTGGTCCCCTTCCCGCCCAAGGGTGCCATCTTGCTCAGTCTCCTTTTTCCGCAGAGCCCTTCAGATGTTTGTCTGGCTTGTCCCCAGAAAAAGTTGATTTTTCTCTCCGAGTTTCATATTCACCTCCGGTATTGCACTGGTACTCTTCCCACCTACCGACCTCGTTGCCTCAGCATCGAGTTCGGTCTATATTTCTAGTTTTTCGTTTTTTTCTTTTTCTGGCGTCTTCCCACCTTTTTTCTCCCACTGGCAGCCCAGAGAGTCTTCGACCTCGCAGGGGTACTTTTTTCCCCCATGGCTACCAGTGGCTTTAAGAAGTGTGATCGGTGCTCTAAAATTATGTCTTTGACCAACACACATGACTGCTGTATCTGCTGCCTTGGGCCAGACCATGACCCGGCAGCCTGAGGTCTCTGCAAAAGGATGTCCAGTAAGGCCCTCAAGAGCCGCCAGCAGCTGCATGAAAAGTTTATTCCCGAGTCCCCATTGCCTCTGAAGGCTAGGGCCTTGTCTGTGGCCCCGACATCTCGGGCAGAACATTTTGAACACGAGCCTCGTTGTGGGTCTTCAGAAAGGGGGTCTCCCTCGAGGGAACCCAGGAAGAAGAAGAAACCCTTGAAGGCGACGTCCTTGGATGATTCCGACTGGCTGGGTGCTCACCGGGCCCGGTCCTGCAGTCCGAGACATTTGTCCAAGGCATCGGAGAAGGAGCAGCAGTCCCCACCCGAGGATATGGGCTTCCTTGATTTTGTCAAGGACATGTCTAAGGTCCCCACCAAGTCTGAGGAGGACCCTTGGGCAGATGAGTTGGAAATCCTCCAGTACGAGGCCCCTCCACGGGAATCACTCACGGTGCCCATCCCTCCCATCCTGGGATGGCTGATGCTCCGAATGTGGGAGATACCAGCATTGGTGCCAGTGGTGAGCATACGGCTCGACTCGATGTATCAAGTCCACCAGAGCCCGGTCTTCCAAAAGTCACAGCTGCTGCATAACTCCATGGTGGTGGAGTCAGACATGTATCGGCTGAAAAGCCAGAAGACGCACTCCTCAGTGCCCCCAGCAGGGAGGCCCACACCCTGGATGCCCTTGGCAGAAAGTGTTACCAGGCTCAATGCTCATTGGCCGCATCCAGGCCTACTAGCTGTACATGGGCATGTACATGAGAGACCTGGTGAAGGAACTTGCAGGGTTCTCAGCTGGTCTCTCTGAGGAACCCTTGTAGCGGTTCAAGAACCTGGCCAAGGCGGTCCGTGAATGCTCCAAATTCATGTCTCGAGCGGCCTATGACGGGTTTGAGTCTGCGGCTCGAGTAGCAGCGGCAAGCATCGGTGCATGCCGCCAAACTTGGCTACAATCGTCCGACCTCGAGCAGTGGGTTTAGGACAAAATGGTCGATGTCCCCTGCAAAGGAGAGAACCTCTTTGGCAAACCCATGACTGCCCAGGCTGCGAAATAGACCAAGTTCGTGACGAGGACCAGGTTCTCCAAAAAGACCACTGCCCCTCACCGATGGAAGGGCTTGGGTAAAAAGTCCTTTTACCCAAGGAAGGGAGCTGCTAACCGAAACTACTCACCTGATCAGGCCTCCCCAGCTCCCTAACTGGGTCAGCAGGCCAAGGGTCATGGGCATGGTCCGTGTAAGCAGAAGGCTCCAAAATCCCAGGCACCGGCTCCAGCCCAGCCAGGGGGCAGTTTTTGACTCCTTGAGCATAGCTTATCTACTCCAAGGAAATCAGCAGCCGACAAGGGGACATCTGGCCCTGAATTCTCAGAGGTGGGTTTCCATCACCACTGATTCCTGAGCACTTCGGGTAGTCAGGGATGGTTACCTCCTCCACTTGACTCAGACACCTCCACCTTTTTTCACAGGAGAGCCCTTCAAGTTTCCTCTCCACTGGAACCTTCTTCTGTAGGAGTTGGCAGGTCTTCTCGAGGACAAAGCGGTGGAACCAATGCCCCACCATCTCAAGGGCAAGGTGTTCTACTCCAGGTACTTCTTCGTGCCAAAAAGGACAGGGTCCTATGGCCCATCCTCAAACTGCACAACCTCAACAAATTCCTGATGAGGGAGAAGTTCAAGATGCTCTCCCTTGGAACATTGCGGCCTTACCTCCAGCAGGGAGACTGGCTATGCTGCTTAGACCTCAAGGATGCTTATACCCACATCCTCATACACCCCAACCACGGGCAGTACCTGCGGTTTGTAGTGGGTGGCAGGCATTTTCAGTACAGGGTGCTCCCCTTCGGCTTAGCCTCTGCCCCAAGAGTTTTCACAAAATGCTTGGCAGTCGTGGCCGCCTTCCTCCGGCTCTAGGGGGTCTTCATCTTTCCCTACCTGGATGACTGGCTCATAAAGGGAGGCACGGCCTCAGAGGTGCAGCAGGCCACCACATGCACCATCCAGGTCCTGCAACATTTGTGGTTTGTCATAAACTACCCCAAGTCTTACCTCTTCCCGACACAGTGTCTGGAGTCCATTGGGGCAAAGATCCACACTCTCCAGTCAAAGGCTTTCTTGCCCAGGGACCGAGCCAATTGTCTCAGGACTCTGGCTCGGGACATACTGTAGCATCCCTTGGTGCCCAGTCGGCTTCTCTTGCGCATTCTCGGTCACATGGCCTCCATGGTCCATGTCACCACCAACACTTGCCTCCACATGAGGGCGGTTAAGTGGTGTCTCCAGGACCAATGGTCTCAGACCACAGGCCGTCTCCGAGACAGAGTTTCTGTGCCCACCAATTGGTGGATTCTCTGGTCTGGTGGCAGTCTCCCCAGCATCTTGAGACGGCCATGCCTTTTCAGGCCCCAAGTCCCTCAAGGGTCCTCACCACAGATGCCTCCTTGCTCGGCTGGGGAGCCCACTGCTGAGATCTTCGCACCCAGGGCACCTAGTCACCAGACAAGAGCATCCAGCAGATCAACCTCCTGGAGCTCCAAGCCATACACCTAGCCCTAGGGGTCTTCTGTCACCAACGCATCACCAGCTGTTGCTGGTCCAGACAGACAACCAGGGGGGCAAAGTTCTACATGAACAACAGGGGGGCACAGGGTCTCGTACCCTTTGTCAGGAGGCACTGGTCCTCTGCTCATACACAGTCTAACAGGGAATCCTTCTGCGTGCTGTGTACCTGCCAGGCCAGGACAACCTGCTGGTCGACAGGATCAGCAGAGTTCTCCATCCTCACGAGTGGCAGCTGGATCCCAGGGTAGCGAGTCTACTTTTCCGGCTCTGGGAGGAACCCGTGATGGACCTGTTTGCCAGCCCGGACAACTTTTAGTCGCCCCGCTTCTGCTCTCGGCAGGCCCACCCCTCAAGGGTGGCATCGGACGCATTCCTGGTCTCATAGTAGGAAGGCCTCATGTACGCCTTCCCTCCTATGCCGCTGATCGCCATGACCTTGTTCATGACCCTCCGCGACAGGGCCTCGCTCATCCTAATAACTCCTTGGTGGCCCAGGCAACTGTGGTTCCCACTGCTTCTGCTGTTGACGGTGGAGACCTCCATCCCCTTGGGGACCGCCCTGGGACTCCTATCGCAGAAGGGTGGCTGTCTCCTGCACCCCAACCCTGAGTCCCTGTCGCTGATAGGGTGGCTGCTGGAAGGGTGACTCTGGCCCCTTTCAACCTTTCAGTTGATGTGGAAGACATTCTGCTGGCCTCTTGCAAGGCCTCTACTAGGAATGCTTATGCCCTCAAATGGCACAGGTTCTCTGTTTGGTGCGCTGAACACAGGACTGACCCTTTCTCTTGCCCGGTGGCTCTGGTTTTACAGTACCTTTTCCATCTCTCTCAGTCCGGGCTCAAGTCTAACTCCGTCTGAATGAACCTTAGTACCCTGGCGGCACACCACCATCCGGTGGATGGTAAGTCCCTCTCGGTCCAACTGTTGGTAACCCGTTTCCTTCGGGGCCTGCTCTTATCGAAGCCCCCGGTTTGCCCTCTAGCAACCAAATGGGACCTCAACATAGTGTTGGGGCAGCTCACTCGCCCGCCCTTCGAACCTCTGGCTACCTGCCACCTTGGTTATCTCTCTTAGAAGGTGGCTTTCCTGGTCACGTTTATCTCCGCACACAGAGTTAGTGAGCTTCAGGCCCTTGTGGCGGAGGCACCCTATACCAGGTTCTACAAGAACAGAGTGGTTCCTTGCATGTGCCCCAAATTCCTGCCAAAGGTGGTGTCACTCTTCCATCTCAACCAGGAAGTGGTGCTCCCTATCTTCTTTCCAAGACCTCTCTCCAGTTGGGCGGAGATGGTCCTCCACACCTTGGACTGTAAAAGGCCTTTGTCCTTCTTTATCCAACGCACTCAAGGCCACCGCAAAGCTGCTCAGCTTTTCATCTCCTACGACCCCAGTAAGCTGGGGTAGGCAGTGACCAAGCATACACTGTCTACGTGTGTGGCGGACTGTATCACCCTTGCTTATGAGCAGGCGAGGCTCCCGCTGGATGGCCGCGTCATGGCGCACCATGTCAGGGCCATGCTGGCTTCGGCGGCAAACTTGCACTCTGTCCTGATGATGGGCATCTGCCGGGCTGCCACCTGGTCTTCAGTCCATACCTTCAAGCCCATTACTTCCTGGATAGAGAGTCCTGACGGGACAGTGTCTTCAGCCTAGCTGTTCTCCATAACCTTTTCAAGGTTTAGGCAACTCCTACCCTCTGACCTTTCTGTGTTCAGGCTACTGGAGTGCTGGTTCATCAGACACAGGGGTCCTTCTGTGGTCTGTGTACACGGACTAAATTTCTGCTGCTTGCGCTTCCCCGTGAGGGAGCCCCTATTTTTGCTAATGGGCTTTCGGTAGCCTGTAACTGGGCAGTCCCATATGTGAGGACTGACTTCCTGCTTGTTCCCGGAGAAAGCATTGTTACTCACCTGTAACAAGTGTTCTCCGGGGAGAGCAGGAATCAGTCCTCACATCCCTCCCTCCCTCCTCTTGGAGATGCTCCTTTACCATCTTTTATTTTTGCCATCTTTTAGCTATGTCACCCTTGGGTGGGAAGGGGACCATGCATGTGTGGTGGCATCTCCCAAAGGCTTTCTTTGAAAGCTTGGGGGATGCTTCCACGAGGGCTCCGTCGATGCCGACGTCACCCATATGTGAGGACTGATTCCTGCTGTCCCTGGAGAACACCTGTTACAGGTGAGTAAGTACGCTTAATGTGCGCCCTACAGGCCACTGCGGACTTAGTACACACTGTTATGACACTTGCCTTAATTCTTATGTCGTCTTTCAGATGATGTTTGGCCTGTGGCAAGTGTGGTGCCTCATCTCCAGTTTCTGGATTATGCTTCTGAGTCATTCCAGGAGGGCCTACTCCCCCTTTCTCAGGCAGAGGATGCAGTTAGCCCGATTTTGCCTTTTTCATGGCAGGAAGTGTCAGATGGCGCTATGGGCAAGTATTTTTAGCCAGCTGGAAGATCCCGTGTCCATGCTGTGGGGTTCAACGGCGACTATGTCCCTGAGTGTAGGGGATTATTTCCATGAGGAGAGCTTCCAAAAGCTGGATTGTCCTCCCCGGAATTCTTTCCCTTTGCAGCAGGCCTGGTCACTCTGGGGTGGACGTGCAGATCCTGCCACCTTTTGTTTCACCTGCATGCAGTTTTGTGGGGGCAGGCTGAGAATGGAAGCCGCCTTCGATTGATGGCAAAGCATCCCCGGCAGGGGCGCCCCCCCCCCCTCCTGGGGATAGGAGTCAGCTGTGGCTTGAATTGCGATATCTGATATAGATGAAGTATTCTCACCTTCATAGAATTGTGAGGAGGCCGAGGTTTTTTGTCTGATCCAGGAGTAGGAACTGGAGATGTTGATCCCAGGGTCTTATCCACTTTGAGCTTGGCGGAGGCTCCAGTAACGGAGCAGGAACCGAAGAGGCATCTGCTCCTACAAGGGGTTTGGAAATCCACTATTGTCTTTCTGAAGGTCCTCAAGAGCCTGTTCCAGCCAGAGTGGGATTATCAAACTCCCCCCGCCTAAGGAGCTAAGAGTGTATAAGAAGATGCACGCTCTCCTGGAAAGGGAGTGCAGTGTGTGATTGGTATTTCTAAGGTAGATATGAAGGTCATGGTGATTATCAGACAAACCACCATTCCTGTGGAAGGTGGTTTGGCCTTAAAGGATACTCTGGACCGAAAGGTGTTTTCATGTTGAAGAACAAGTTTGCTGCGGTGGCTGCTATTCTTCAGTTGCAGTATGTGCAGACTTGATGACTCAAGCCCTGCTCCAGTAGATTTAGTCTCTTGCACTGAATGTTCTACTCCTCTTTTGGGGTCTGCTACGGCCTTCCTTTCTGATGCCATGGATGACTTGATACCTTTTAGCAGCCAGGGATAGTGCCCTGATGACTGTGTCAGGGCGTTGGATTTGACTCCGGCATTGGGCAGTGGATACATCTTCTGAAGCCTGGTTGGCCCACCTGGCTTTTAAGGGGAAGCTTCTTTTGGAGCTGAATTTGGAGAAGATGGTGAAGGACCTGGGTGAGACACAATTTTACCGTCTTCTAAACGATAACATTAGAACATAAGATATGCCATACTGGGTCAGACCAAGGTCCATCAAGCCCAGTATCCTGTTTCCAACAGTGGCCAATCTAGGTCATAAGTACCTAGCAATTTCCCCAAAAGACACAGGTTCCACAATGCTTGTATTGGGTCAAGCAGTGATATCCTGGGTCCCTTTTAATAATGGTTTATGGACCTTTCCTCCAGGAACTTGTCCAAACCTTTTTTAAACCCAGATACACTAACAGAGTCTTAAATAGGTTACCCTCTAGCTTTATTGCATGTCCCCAAGTCTTTCTATATTCTGATGACATAAACAATCATAGTAACATAGTAAATGATAGCAGATGAAGACCAGTATGGTCCATCTAGTCTGCCCAGTAAGATGGCAAAGGTAGGTGCACCTGCCGCTCCGTGCAGGCCACCCCTCCCCATGTCTTTGTTTAGGGATGTAAGAAAACATAACCTTTTACACAATAACAGACTCCTAAGTGAGGCAGAGTTATTTTAATTACATTCTTGCAAGAACGGGCAAAACGTTCGACTGAGCATTCGCACACATCCTCTGTTTCACTGTTCTTTTATAGTATAACTGGTCCTCTCCTACTTCTAGCAGGTCAATATTTCATTGGCTAATAATTTTCTCACTGTGAGTCATTACATACTATTCCAGCATGTTAATATTCCATTGGCTGATAATTGTCTCACTCCATGTCTTTATACTTCCGCACCTGTTACAGGCTACTTGTTATTAACTAGGTAGACTTTCCCTTCCCAGGATGCAGACATACAGTAAGGAAGTCAGAAAATCATTACATACATCAGGCTACGTGTCTTTTAGCCACGTATCCCTTTTTCCCAGAATGCAGCCATACAGTAAAGATGAATCAGCCTTGCACCTCTGCACATGTGACAGGTTACGTATTATTTAACCAAGTAGTCTCTCTTCCCAGAATGCAGAGATACAAAATTATATTAGAGAATGGTGAATGAATGGAATACAAGCCTTATATTGCATTGTAAAAATAACATATCACATTTGTTTATATCAGGGGTGAACCCACTGCTCCATGTAGGACACCCCTGTTTGTTGAGAAATTAGATAGTTAAGTTTATTTTGATTTTATCTTGTTGCTGTAAAGGGAATCCACTGTGTCTGTCCCAATGCATTTTGAATTCTGTCACTGTATTTGCCCCCACCATTCCATCGGGAGGGCATTCCAATCATCTACCACCCTTTCAGTGAAAAAGTATTTCCTGACATTGCCTTTCAATTTACCCCCTTGCAGCTTCATGTTATGCCTTCTAGTTTTACAGCTTCCCCGTCTTTGTTTGTTTGTTCATTATTTCTCTAAGTATTCAGAGGTCTGAATCATATCTCCCCTATCACTCCTCTCCTCCAGAGTGTACATATTTAGGTCTTCAAGTCTCTCCTCATAAGGCTTCTGACGCAGGCGCCAAATCATTTTGGTCGCCTTCCTCTGAACTGTTTCCAGTCTTTTTACATCCTTTGCAAGATATGGTCTCCAAAACTGAATACAGTATTCCAAGTGAGGTGAATTATACAGTGGCATTACTACCTCTACGTTTACCCATTTCACTCCATTCATTAATTTATAGACCTCTATCATATCTGTGCCCTCAGCAGTCTCTTTTCCAGGTTGAAGAGCCCTAACATTTTTAGCCTCTTTTCATAGGGGTATCCTTCCATCCCCTTTATCATATTGGTGGCTCCTCTCTGTACCTTTTCTAATAACGCTATATCCTTTCTAAGATACGGTGACCAGAATTGCACACAATATTCGAGGTGCGGTCGCACCATTGAACGATACAGAGGCATTATAATATCCTTTGTTTAATTTTTCATTCCTTTCCTTATGATACCTAGTATTCTATTTGCTCTCTTGGCCGCCACTGCACACTGGGCGAAGGGTTTTAACATGTTATCCACGATGACGCCTAAATCTTTTTCCTGGGTGGTGGTTCCTAATGTGGAACCTTGCATCATGTAACCATAGTTTGGGTTGTTCTTTCCTAAGTGCATAACTTTGCACTTGTCCACATTAAATTTCATCTGCCATTTTGATGCCCAGTCTTCCAATTTATCAATATCCTCTTACAATTTTCCACAACCCTCATGGATTTTAACAACTTTAAATAGTTTTGTCTCATCTGCAAATTTGATAACCTCACTCGTTATTCCCTTTTCCAGGTCATTTATGAATATGTCAGAAAGCAGCGGACCAAGCACAGATCCCTGGGATACTCCACTATTCACCTTTCTCCATTGGGAAAATTGGCCATTTAGCCCTACCCTCTGCTTTCTATCTTTTAACCAATTCCTGATCCACAATAGTACACTGCCTCCTAGCCCATGACTTTTTAGTTTTGCCAAGTCTTTGATGACGGACCTTGTCAAAGGCTTTCTGCAAGTCAGATATACAATATCAACTGACTCACCTTTGTCTGTTTATTCACATCTTCAAAAAAACATAACAGATTAGTAAGACAAGATCTTCCTTGTCTAAAGCCATGTTGGCTGTCTCCCATTAAGCCATGACTATCTACAAGTTCAGTAATTTTGTCCTTTATGATTGTTTCTTCTATTTTTCCCGGTACTGACATCAGGCTTACTGGTCTGTAGTTTCCTGGCTCACCACTGGAACCCTTTTTAAAAATTGGCGTTACATTGGCCATCCTCCAGTCTTCAGGTATTACAGATGATTTTTTTTTTTAATTCTTTATTTATGCATTTTGTAAATCAACACACCTACAAACAAACAATAACACACCAAAACAACACAGCAAATCAAAATCAAAAGACAAAACCCTCCCCCCCCCACCCCGGCTCTCTGAAGACGAACTTAGAGGAGACCCACAGTCTAAGCAATCAACTTGCTAGGGTTCAATACCTGACTTAGCACAGACGGCGAAACTGTCGAGCAAATCCCACTTACCCAAGTCACCTTCCACTGCAGCAGGGCGCTGGACTTTGCGGTACAGTTTCTCATAATTAGCATATCGACAGACAAGGTTCCACCACAAATCTAGGTGCAACCTCCGTGAATCCTTCCAATTTGTAAGAATGACTTTTAAAGCGATGGCAATCATGAAGTTAAACAAAAATCGCTTATCTTTCGTTACTCCAGGAATACATACTGCTGACCTTAAACAGATAATATGCCATGATAATGTAATAGAAACATTTAGTACAGCCTGCACTCTATCCAATACAAGCCTCCAAAATCTCTGAACGTGATGGCATTCGAAAAACATATGCATAAAGGTGCCGGCTTCTGTCTGGCAGGACCAGCACTTACCCTTTGCCGCACTCTCCCATTTAGCCAGTTTAACAGGAGTTATAAAAGCCCGATGCAGAAAAAAAAAAGAGACTGCGTAACCGCTGCCGACTTGGAGACCCTTGTGATTGGGCCCCAGAGAATCCCCCATGCTCTGCTAGGGACGGGGCATAACGCCTCCGCTTCCCAGCATCTTTCCAGACCCTTCAAATGGGATGAATCCCCATCTCGCAGCCACGTGTATATTTTTGACGCTACTCTCGCGGATCCTGCTAAGTCCGCTAACTGCTGAAATACTGTGTCTTCCAAAGACAAATCAACTACATTGATTTTAGCCGCTGCGACAATGTGTTTGAGCTGGAGCCAGCAAAAAAAAGCTGAACCAGGAAGAGAAAACTCCTGCTGTAAAGAGGGGAAATCCTTCCAGCCCTCAGGTCCTAAAACTTGCCCCAGGGCCCATATGCCACACGCTTGCCATCTCCTCCAAGCAAACATCTTACCCCTTATTCTAAACCTGGGGTTCCACCAGATTGGCAGCCTCCTAGCAGGTGGGCCCTCAGCCCTAACATAGCCCGACAGGAGTAGATAGGCCTCCTGCATGGCGGGGATCACCCTTCCCACCAAGGTCTTTTCTGGATGTTGCATGCCTAAGAGCAGCCATAAAGGACAGGGTCGCACGATCCGTTTCTCTACTTCTAACCATACTGGTTTGCAATACAGATTCTCCTCACCTGCCCACAGTGCACCTTGCTTTAAAAGGAATGCCTGATGATAATTACGAAAATCAGGGAACTGGACCCCTCCCTTGGTCTTAGCAGCTTTCAGCTTTTTGAGAGCAATCCTAGGTTGTCGGCCTTCCCACAAGAATCTGCATAAGCATCTTTCCAACTTACTATACACCCAGAGGGGCAGAGAGAAGGGGAGCATACCTAACATATAGTTAATTTTCGGCATTAAAGTCATCTTTATTGTTTCTAATCTACCCCACCAAGAAAGGTGAAGGGGGGACCAGGCTAATATTAAGTGTTGTAGACTTTGCAACATATCCTCTACATTTTCTTGCAGAGCCTGTTCTATGGACATCCCATACTTGACTCCTAAGTATTTAATATTCCCTGCTTCCCAACGAAACGGGAACACAGCCATATCTTCAGCTCTGACGCTGTCATTCATGGGAAATGCAACTGATTTAGTCCAGTTTATTTTATAGCCAGATAATTTTGAGTAGCACTCAATCAAACTCAGGATCTCAGGAACTGCAGAAGGTTGTGTAAAGAGCAACAGATCATCAGCATATGCAGAAATCTTTACCTGCCAATCGTTAACTACAATACCTCCAATATCCTTGTTTTGTCGTATGGCAATAGCTAACGGTTCCAAGGGCCAGATTAAAGAGCAAAGGAGATAGAGGACACCCCTGACGGGTGCCTCTGTGTAAGGAAAAGGATCTCCAAAGAGCACCATTCGCACATATCCGTGCTTTGGGGTTTCCATAAAGGATTCGTATCTTATCTATAAACTGGGAACCAAGACCAAACCACTCTAAAGTCCTAAACAAAAAAGGCCATTCTAACCTATCAAAGGCCTTCTCGGCATCTAAAGAGATACTGATATAAGCTGTGTCAGCCAGACCCGCTCTATCCAATAAATTACAAAAGAGTCTGGCATTGTCCGAGGTCGCTCTTCCTGGAATAAAGCCGCACTGATCTGGATGCACCAACTCCCCTATACTTTTAGCAAGCCTCTTTGCCAGCACCGTAGCATAGATTTTATAATCCGCATTTAATAAGGAGATAGGTCGATAATTTATAACCTGCGTGGGATCTCTCCCAGGCTTTTCTAGAACTACTATTGTAGCCTCTGCAAAATTACCCGTGTGTGCCTGAGGAGCATCAAGAGCCTCATAATAAAGCATTAGATAAGGTATAAGCTCGCACCTAAAAACCTTGTAAAACTCTAAAGGGATACCGTCTGGACCCACTGCTTTCGCGGAAGACATGCTGTTAACTGCGGTAAGGATCTCATCTCCTGTGAGAGGTTTGTCCAGTTCCTTGGCCTGTTGCGCACTCAACCTGGGATGAGCCAATCTCTCTAGGAAATCTCCAGCGGCCTCCAAACTCTGCGTACATTCAGCGGAGTATAGTTTACAATAATACTCCGAGAATGCATCAAGAATCTGATCTGTACTGGACAAATTCCCGCGACTCTGGTCCGCTATAATCTCAATACGGGCTTTCTCATGCTTCCTTTTTAAGGTGTTAGCCAACAACTTGCCCCCCTTATTATTTTCTACATAAAACTGAGATTGCTGCTTCAGCATCACATATTCCACTTCTGAGCTGATTATTTCATTGTATTGATAACAAAGCCTCTGCAACCGCACAGTTATGCCTGCATCCGCCTGCTTGACTAGTAGTCTTTCCCCCGCTTTGATTTGCTCTTCTAAGACATACAATCTAGCTTTCTTCCGCTTATGTTCCTTAATAGAGAAACTAGTAATCACAGCCCACAGGGAGGCCTTAAAAGCTTCCCACCAGGCCCAGATTGGAGTGTCCCCTAGATGATTTGCTTCAAAATAACCCTTTATGGCTGCCTTAACTACATCTTGAAAAGAGAGATCAGCTAAGTAGGACCTGTTAAAAGACCAAGCCCGCTGCTGCGCACTCTCCCCCGCCCACTCAATATGCAAGGAGATGGCAGCGTGATCAGAAATATGCATCCCCAATATTTCCACTCCCCGTAGCCCTGGCACTAAGCTTTTGGAGATTAAAAAAAAATCTATGCGAGACCACGATTGATGTGGCAGAGAGAAAAAGGTAAAGTCCCTATCAGTAGGGTGCCCAAGCCTCCATGCGTCAGTCAGCCCAAGGGAATCTATAAGGGCCTTGAGCACCACTCTCGCTCTGGAGGTTCTTTCCACCCTACCTGGATTCCTATCCAATAAGGGGTCCAGGACCAGATTAAAATCCCCACCCATAATCACTGGAGACATAGAGTTCTCCTGTAACACTCTGGTTAGGTCCGTGAAGAACTTGGGGTCATCGCAATTTGGCCCGTAAACATTAACTATAGTGAGTGCAGACCCACCCAGCTCAATAGAGACCATTACCCAGCGTCCGTCAACAGCAGTCCGCGTAGAGATAACTTTGCACCCTAATGACGTCCGCCCCAGGATAACCACTCCATTCTTCTTCTGTAGGGCTGGCGCTACACCCAATAATGAATATTGCTTGCCCTCAAGTTTTTTAGACTCTTATCAAATTTAGGTGGGTTTCCTGCAATAAAATTAAATCAGCCTGCTGCTGTCTGCAGTATGTCAATATCTTTTTCCTCTTGATCGGACTTTTAATCCCTTTCACGTTCAGAGAAATTGTATGCAACCCCCTAGCCATGAGTCCCAATAACATCTAAAGAATACATGACGTGAACAGTGGACCTCTTACCCATAATATATATCGGAGTACACCCTGCAGAGAGCCTAAACCCCTTACAACTCAAACAAAAAACCAAATTTACATCTGGGTGAGACAGCAAGTTCCACATGCACTTTGCTCCGGAGACCCATCCACCAATAAAAGAAAATTACACACATCCCAACCCCCATCTTGCATAACCTACCCCCAGGGCTGATGGCTATCATGAACATCAACACTCAAAATGTCTAAGCTTCACAAAGATTTGCCGAGTTCCTAGGGGAGCACCACTGCCCATTACCCGTAATCCAACTGCCCAGAATAGCAACCCAGCAAAGACATCAGAGAATTTATCCCACTGCATAACTAGGTTAGCTCTCTACATTCCAAAACCAGTCCTCAGAGTCTTCCATCTTACTCCAAAGGCCTCAGAAGCATCATCCAGGCTCACTGCATTTGGAGCGCTTCTTGGTCTACAATAAATCTTTCAAGCGCCGCCGGATCATCAGAAGTTTTGGTCACATTGTTGACAGTCACTCGAAGGCGCGCTGGAAAGAGTAATCCATAGCGAGCCTGGATACCTTGAAGTCTCTGAGCGCCAGGAACTGCTTCCTCTTATCCACCGTTATCTTGCTGAAATCGGGGAAGAAGGAGATTTTGCGTCCCTCAAATTGAAGATCCTTGCATGCTCTCGCGGCCTGCATGATCTGCGCCACTTGCTGAAACCGCAGCACACAGATAATCAGAGGCCTGGGGGTTTTTGCTTGCAATCTCAGTACTGTAGGCACTCGATGCGCTCTCTCAATCTCAAAAGGGTGCACCATTTCCAATTTCAGTAATTTCGGGATTAGACCTTCTAAGAAAGAAACGGGGTCTTTCCCTTCTGCACCCTCCGGCAGGCCCACAATATGAATATTATTCCTCCTGGCTCTGTTGTTCATATCCTCGAGGCTGCGCTCTAACATCTCCGTTTTCCTCGCGGCCCTGGCTAACTGCACCAGCTGTTCTTCCTGGGCCCCTGCAGTGGCTTCAATTTTCTCAACCCTGGTCACTAGGGATGCCATTTGGGCTTTTAATTCCTTTGAGTCCACTTGCAAATCACTCAGACATTCCCCGTTCGTGTCCACACGGCTTCTAACCGCGCGGATTTCTTGTAGGATCTCGTGTAGCCCCCCTTCAGGCTCACACTGCGACGCCATTTTGAGGGGAGACAACGGGTCAGCTTTTGTTCGTTTTGCCCCAGTATTTTGCCCGCTGCAGAATTCTAGCCGGGTTTGTTTACTGCATGCCATCATCCGCAGCCAGGTTTACAACTTAAACCAGTCAGGCTGCCTTCCACCACGGTTGGGTCAAGATTCATTCATTGGGTTCACGGGAGCACTCTCCTAAGCGTCCATGCAGGTCCTTGGCTGGCTCCGCCTCCTATTACAGATGATTTTAATGATAGTTCAGAGATTACTAATAGCAGGTCTGCAAACTCATATTTCAGTTCTTTAAACACTCTTTGATGTATACCATCGAGTCCAGGTGACTTGCTACTCTTCAGTTTATCAAATAGTTGTAATACATCTTCCCGGTGTATCGATATTTTTTTCAGTTCTTCTGCAGTATCACCTTTAAATACCACTTCAGTCATGGGTAACATCCCTACATCTTCCTCAGTAAAGACTGAAGTAAAGAATTCATTCAGTCTCTCCCCATGGCCTTGTCTCCTCTTAGTGCCCCTTTTACCCCTCTATCATCTAATGGTTCAACTGACTCTTACTGTTTTTTTGCTACGAATGTACTTGAAAAAATCTTTATTACATGTTTTTGCTTCCTCAGCAAGCTTCTTCTTAAATTCTCTCTTTGTCTGCCTTATCAATGCATTACATTTAACTTGCCAGTGCTTGTGCTCTTTACAGTTTTCGTCATTTGGCCCTGTTTTCCATTTACTGAAAGATGCTTTTTTGGCAACAGCCTCTCTGACTTCACCTTTAAACCATGCTGGCAGTTTTTTGGACTGCCTTCCACTTTTCTTAAAGTTTGGAATACAGCTGGTCTGGGCTTCCAAGATAGTATTTTTAAACAACACCCAAGCTTGATGTAAGACTTTAACCTTTGCAACTGCTCCTTTTAGTTTTTTCTTAACTTTCGAAAGTTAAAAGATAGTACTGTGGATTTCCTTTACCATCCCTCCTCCATTAATTAAATCAAACGCAATCATGCTGTGATCACTATTGCCAAGTGGCCCTAACAACCTTATCTCTTGCACCAGATCTGGTGTTCCACTAAGGACTAGGTTCAAAATGGCTTCCCCTGTGGTTGGTTCATGAACCAGCTGCTCCAAGAAGCAGTCATTTATTTCATCTAGAAACATTATTTCCCAGCATGTCCTGTCCCTGTCAATACTGGGGTAATTGAAAATCGCTCATTATTATTACTGTGCTGTAACTTTTGTTAGCTTCCCTGATTTCTTTGAGCATTTCATCATCCATTTGTTCGTTCTGGCCAGGCGGTTGATTGCACCCCCCCACTGCCCCACTTACCCTTTTTACATGGAATTTCAATCCATAAAGATTCTACAGCAAATTTTGTTTCCTGCAAAACTTTAATCCTTTGTGACTCAATGCCCTCTCTAACATAGAGTGCAACCCCTCCACCAATTTGATCAGCTCTATCATTACGATATAGTTTGTACCGAGGTATCACAGTGTCCCACTGGTTGTCGTCCTTCCACCATTTCTCTGAGATACCCATCATATCTGTCCTCTCATTTACTGCTACATATTCTAACTACTTCTAGTATTTGCATACATGCATTTTAGAGACTGTATTTTATTCATTTTAATCTGGCTATTTGTAGGCAGGGATAATTTGGAATCTTTAAGCTCTGTCTGCTCTGTACTCAAGGGCATTTGGGCTACTTTTGTCTTTATTTGGAACCTCTCTGCTGATATGCCCTAACGTCATTCTTTTGGTAGTATCCTTCAAGGGTACATTGATCCGAACCATGAGCTCTTGGGCGACTGTTGGCTTTCCCCTATTATCTAGTTTAAAAGCTGCTTTATCTCCTTTTTAAAGGTTAATGCCAGCAGCCTGGTTCCATCCTGTTTAAGGTGACGCCCATCCCTTCGGAAGAGCTCCTCCTTTCCCCAGGTTCATTGGTGCCCCTTTCTCATCTGTCTCCACCCATCAACCGATGACGCACTGGCCAGGTCACCAGAGGTCTCAAGACGCTCATCGTTACCGACCTGAGGGAAACCCCTCCCCCAAAAAATCCTTCTTCATCTCAGCTTCTGGGCTTTGTGCTCATTCTCAGTCCTTTCATGGAGCGCGTGGGCCCAGGGACTCTGTGACACAGAGGAGGACCCTTCTGGGCTGCGTAGTGAAGGTTTGGGGGCCCATTCTCTGGTTCCTCTGGTTGGAGGCAGGCTTTGCATTTTCTTTCAGGAATGGGCCTGAGTTACCAAGGATCGTTGGGTGCTAGCCACTGTTCAGTTTAGCTATGTCCTGGGCTGCAAAGAGCCAATTGCGGATGCCTTCATCATCTCCCCTTACGGATGTCTGATCTAAAGTGCCGCTGTGCCGCAGGGCCATACCAAGCCATAAATGCGCCCTGTGTGACTTGCACATCTGGTGCTCTCCCTCTGCCTCCCCCAATCACAGGTTTGTCATTTGCCCCATGCATCTCCCCATCTTACCTACATATCCATCTGGCTCTCCCCTGTGCTGCCTGCCCTTGCCCAGCTGCTGCTGCCTTCGCTTTTAATGTTGCCTTTGCTGCGACAGTGGCGGTGGCAGCAGCGACATCCAATTGAAACCCCCCCCCCCCCAAAAAAAAATCCTGTGAGTCTTTCCAACCCCACACTTGCAGTCAAGTCTGATCCCTCCCTCCTCTGACGTATACTCGCATCAGGGAAGGAAGATCCAGACCGGGTATTCAAACACGGGTCTTTGCAACTCTGCGCTTGAATGGCTGGTCTGGTCCCTTCCTCCTCTGACGTGAGCAAATGTCAGAGGAGGGAGGGATCAGGCCAACATGCAAACACGGTGTTGGAAAGACCTGCAGGGTTTTTTCTATTGGATGTTGCTGTTGCCACTGCCACCACCCAGACAACACTAAAAGCGGCGGTGTCTGGGCAAGGGTAGGCAGCGTGGGGTGAGGAGCCGAGGCTGGAAGCCCCAAATGCGTCCCTATGACTATGTGCCCTGTATGGCTGCACCACTCCACAGAGCTAGCTACAATGCTGCTGTGCGGACCACATTGGACAAGTTGCTGTGACTAAAGACATTGGTGCCCATCCCGCTGGATATGGTGCCCAAAAAAAAAAAAAACTGTTCCTTCCAGCTCATTCTGGACCTCAACGCGATCAGTGAGAATTTGCCATGTCCTGTGCTTCCAGATGGAAACCTTGCGCTCTGTGATTCCAGCAGTGCACTGAGGGGAGTTCTTGAGTTCTCTGGATCTGGCCGAGATGTAGTTTCATATCCTGATCTGGGCAGATCACCAAAATATTGAGCTTTGCCGTGCTTGGCTCTCTCTATCAGTTCACTTCTCTTCCGTTCAGGCTATCCATCGCTCTGAGGACATTCTCCAAGGTCAGCATAACTGATTTAAATGAGCATGCTGCATGAGGGAAGCCCTTTCCACCCGTCGGCCTACCAGACCTCGGACACCTGCAGCCCTTTGCCATGCTACCAGCTCCTGCACCATCCATGACCTGGTGCTCCAACAGGCTTCCAAGACACCCTTGCAAGGATCGGTGGTAAGCTCCTTGCACACGGCAGCAAAGTGCATCGGCATAACTGATTTAAACGAGCATGTTGCAGGCGTGCCCATGCCTGGCAGGCCCGCGCCTAAGGGCCGTGTCAAAGGGCCCT
Organism: Ichthyophis bannanicus; assembly: GCA_033557465.1. Classification (NCBI taxonomy): domain Eukaryota; kingdom Metazoa; phylum Chordata; class Amphibia; order Gymnophiona; family Ichthyophiidae; genus Ichthyophis; species Ichthyophis bannanicus. The sequence goes on from CM066034.1 coordinate 211,855,257, forward strand.
TAGATGTGGCCCTTTGAGTGGACTGCATGAGTGTAGGAAACACCCTTAACACCAGAACCTCCAAGGAACCTTCAAACTCTGCACAGTACAGTAGGTTTTCATACAACGAGCGATCACATAGCTTCACACAATAATCCTTGGTCTCTCCTTTTTATCCGTCTACTGAATCCCATGCCCGACTTTGCGTGTAACTAGTATTAATGCTGATCCTCTGCTCAGACATGATTCTCTTTAACTTGGGGGTTAGATTACCTATTGGAGTAACCAGTTACTAGAAGCTGTACTGCTATATAGTAACACTTATGTATGTCAGATGATAATCACAATTAATATTCTTGTAATCTATGCTCTTAAAGCTGCCTCCCTTATTCGGTTCATATAGGTTACTAACTTGATATTGGTATTATATGTGAAACAGAACTTTTGCTGTTGAAGTGAGTACATTGCATAATGGAAGTAAGTCTCTGTTGACAAGCGCGTTGTAAAAGGGGGTGCTTGTTATGAAAGCTACACCACCTTTTGCAAAGATCCAGACTATCTATGCCGCAAAGGATTGTGGTAATAGTAGTCCAGTTGTATAGTGTTTGCCTCTGAGGTAAATAAGAACGTAGTAGTTGAGTCAAGTATAAGGCAAAATAGAGTTTATTTATGGGGTAAATTATTCCACACACAGATTATACTTGGTAACACCTTTAGGATAACTCTTCCAGGTTTTGTAATCAAAGCAAAGAACACACCTGAAAGTTCCAAGCAAATGGCTTGCAGAATCTTTTCAAGCAACAGAAAAACACTTCCCTTCAGTCACTGCTGACAACTGCTCAGCAGTGCTGGAGAATAAACCCAAAAGGAAAAACTTCTTTGCAAACAGCGTTCTTCTTTCACATTCAAAGCAGTTCTTTATACAACATGTGCACGGCTTTGAGCAATGCTCTACTCTATCAACAGGTGGATAACAAGCTTTAATCAATAGCTGGTTTCCTTCTCTGCACACGTGTTTTCATTTCCATTCCCCAAAAGCCTCTTTCTTTCCATATAAAACTTTCTGGGGAGCCAGTAATTAGAACATTTCTTTTTGATGGCTTTAATCCTACTTTGAGGATTTCTTTAGGCTATCAATCTTACACAAAGAACAGTCCATGCAAAAATCATCTCCCTCAGGACTTGTACCTTGTTCCTCCAATTGCATAGGCTCAATCTCAATATCTGGCATAGAGGGCATCAGTAACTGGCCTCTAGTGGGAGAGACACTGTTTCCCAACAGTTTGCATTGCTCCAGGTTAGTTAAAGGATCAAAGTTCATACCTGAGTCACAACTGTCCTTGGGCTGTCTCCTTAGGTATCCTGGCCAGTACGCATGGGTGCTTCTGTGGCCTGTCCTCCAGTCAGTATCACTGGACCTCAGGGCATCGGCTCCATACCTCTTCCCATAAGACTTTGTGTTCCTTTTCTCCTTAGCTGCTCCTGTCTGCTTACAGGGTGCTGCTTTAGAGTTCCTACCAGAATCACAGGAATCTCTATAGGAACACGTCTCTCTCTGAGTTCCTCTTGCCTTTTCTCTCCTGGACCACCTTCTTCTCTCTCGTCGCTGTGGCTGTCGTCTCTGAGCTGGTCCTTCCCCTGGTCTCTGAGCCGGTCCTTCCCCTGGTCTCCGAGCCGGTCCTTCCCCTGGTCTTGGTCTGCCTGCTGAATATTCAGTTCTGTCTTTAAAGTCCTTAGCTTCCAACTCCTTCCTTGCAGGGCTCAGCTGTTGGTGCTTAAACTCTCCTCTGGCCACTGATTGATTAGGCATGACGTAAGGGTATTTCAGACTATGCTTATGCTTCTCCTCTTTAGCTTCACTAGGGGCTTTCTGCAAGTTACTGCAGCTGGGAATAAGCTGTCTTTTAGGGAAACAAGCTGCTCTATTTCTCTGACCTGCCAGAACAGGTCCCTTGATTAATGTAAATTCCTTTCTATTGGCAGTACTCTCAGGGCTCTGATAAGCTTCCTTATCACAGCGTCTGAGTGAGGCACACAAGCGAGTAATTCCCCAGCTCAGGACTCTGTATCTTGTTATTTTCATTAACTGTCCTTAATTAGACATTGGGGTAAAACAGTTGTTCTAAAGTGTTGAACAGCTTGTGGAGTAGCTGCATTGTGCAGTTAACTCACACACGATACCAGACAAGTAAAGAACCCATATCCTCACCACACATCACACACCTTATGCTCCTCCCCCCACTTACTGAACCACCATTGCTTGTCCCCTAATTGTAATTGCCACCGTGAAGATAAGATGGAACAACAAGGTACTCTATCTTAATCATGCATATTGTTCTACTCATGATCTTATCAGCACTACTGACAACTCCGTGAAATTAGAACAAAATATAAATATTCCAATAATTTACATCCACCGTCCCACACCTTACATCAACCAAATGCTTCAAGTACATCTCCACCAACATAGTCTGAGATGCTCTCTAGCAAAGATCACACTGTCCACTGTACCCAGCCACATACCCTTCCTGAGATCTAATAGTTTCACCCTTTGATGTGCCCTTATCAATGTATGCCCGGCCAGAAACAAAATCCCATTATTAGTTGATCTTATATCAGAGCATGACCTAGACATACTATGCCTCACTGAGACCTGGTTTAATGAAACAGACACTGTTCTCACTAACCAGCTGTGCCCACCATCGTATGTAATTCACAAATGTAACAGATCAGACAGTAGAGGTGGAGGAGTTTGCATAATTGCAAGAATCAATTTAGAATTCAACACTACTGACTCCAACTCTACCCTGGGCATGGATATGCTAAAAGTATCCAATGGATCTATATCACTTTGCTTAGCATACAGAGCTCCACAAGGTGATGCCTTAGACCTATCCACATTATTAGAAGCTGCCTGCTCTCCTCCAAACAACCATCACCCTCTCATCCTTCTCTGTGACCTGAACTTATCCTCAGCCCCCAACAAGCAGTCTGCCTTCTTCCTGGAAGCTATGGAGGCCCTCCACCCAGATCCTTACCTTCCCAATTCACAATAAAGGGAACACCCTAGACCTATTTTTCATGCCTCATACTCTTAGTGGACGGTAGCCAAACATCACACTCAATCCTCCCAGTACCTTCACATCCCTAGTTAGATCATGCAGTGATACTCTTCTCCACCCCACACATATACTACAGAACAAAATCATCATCAATACCTCTGGTAAACTGATATTTCAGACAGTTTGATAATGACCTCTTCCTCAAATTAATTATCCCACAACTAGAGCTCCTTAAATACAAAAAAACAGACCTTGATTCACAGATAGAAGGATGGAACAAGGTTATGGTATCTGCATCTCAAGCACCACCTAAATCCACTTTGACTAAGTGCCACAACAGAGCCCTTTGGTTCTCAACATCACTACTGGTGCAAAAGAAGGAACTATGACAACTTGAAATAATAGGAGATGATCAAGAGACCCTTACACCCACGCCACCTATATAGCAAAGCAGTGCATGTACTGTGAAGAAACACTCAGACGGAAGAGAGAATACCACAAAAACATCATTATCCCACCTAGACTAATCAAATTAACAGTTGCCTCAAGACAGAATATCCCCACAGGATATAGCAGACCACCTCAGCTGTAAATACCAGTTTCCGCCCCCCCCCCCCCGAACTCTTCCTCCAGAAAATCCAAACATAAGCACCACCTCTCAAGCCACATGGTCTAAAGTTGATCCCCATCTCTAGAAAATGTCGTAAACACTATCAAAAACCTCAATACAACTACCGTGTTTCCCCGAAAATAAGACCTATCCTGAAAATAAGACCTAGCATGGTTTTCTGTGATTACCATAAATATAAGCCCTACCCTGAAACTAAGACCTAGTGCAGATCATGTCTGACAGATACCTGGGGGGGGGGAGTCACTGGGGAGGAGCTTTCCTCCTGCTCCACTCCCCGACGCCGATCGGGTGCCGGTGCTATGCTGCGGGCCACTTCCTTTGCGCCAAGGACGCTCTCTTTTAAGTACCATACCGACAGTTGGTGCTGTTGTGGCCTGATTGGCTTCGGCAGGTGGACCGGGGAGGAGCTTTCCTCCTGCTCCACTCCCTGATACCGATCAGGTGCTGGTGCCGTGCTGCGGGCCACTTCCATTATCTGTGCGGGTGGGAGTTGCAGCGCCACTCATTCTGTGCTGTCACGCTGCCCGCATCCACCGTTTCCCTGTGCGCGCCGCCCGCAGCAACAGCATACTATATAAAAAAAAATAAGCCCTACCCCGAAAATAAGCCCTAGTGCATCTTTTGGAACAAAAATAAATATAAGACCTGGTCTTATTTTCGGGGAAACACGGTACCTCAGCCCTGGATCTCTGCCCATTAACTTGGATTATAAAAGCATCAGAGAACACCTTAGCCCCTAATTGCAGACTATAGTATGACTATCACTATCCATAGGGATAATGCCCACCCTTCTGAAGAAATGCTCAATACGTCCAATCTTAAAAGGGAACAAGCTGGACTGCACTTCACCGAATTCTTATAGACCTATATCAAGTATCCCACTCTTATCAAAGTTAATACAGAAACTGGTATAAACCCATCTTCAGAACTTCATTGATGACCATGCTCCTCTTGATCCTTACCCGCATGGGTTTAAACGGAGCCCCGGAGTCAAAACACTTCTTACATCCCTGCTAAACTCAGTCCTAACTTACATGCAAAATGCTACCCAAGGCTGCCTCCTAGTATTCCTAGACATCATCCGTTTTTGATTCCTTTCCACATCACCTACTTTTTTTTTTTCCATTTAAAATTTTTATTAACGTTTTATAAGAAAATACAGTACCAACCAGTCAAAACCATAAATATACAATATGGTCCATATAAACTAACAAGGATCAATCCTAGCCTCAACTCCATTATACTCATACAATACTGCTGATATACTAACCTAACTGCCCCTTCCTCCTGACCATCCTCCCAGCACATCCAGTACAAGCGTGGGAACCAAACTACCCAACTAACCCTCCCCCCTCCCACCCACCCACCCCCCCTTGTTCCTTGCCCATCCCCCCTATGTTATCTCCGAAACCCAGCTTCCACTCCACATTCACCCAGCAGCCTAACAGACCTCCCCATTTGCGGACATCCTACTCCCAACCCCCCTCTCCTTCCAGCCCTCTAGCCAGCTCCAAACCTTCTTCCAATAGGCCACATTTTTCCCTCCCATCCCCCGCCGCAGCTCCGTCAACTTGCACATCAAGCTCACCTCAGCCACTCTGCGCACAAAGCCTGCCAACTGGGGGATGCTCTTCCCTCCCCAGTGCTGGGCAATCTCACATCTAGCGGCAGCTATACAGTGATTTAGAACCCCCTCCTCCCTTCGCGAGAGACCTTCATCGAGTTGGTGCAGCAAGCAGGCCTCCGGTTTCCCTTGAAGGTTCTGCCCAGTCATACCGTGGATCGCCTCCCAAACTTGCCCCCAATAAACCTGTAGCCTATCACACTTCCACCACATATGCATCCAATCCCCTCGTGCAGCACATCCCCGCCAACATAACTCATCCCGTCCCTTCCCTGCCTTAAAACGACGCACTGGAGTCCAGTACCATCGGTATAGAACTTTATAGGCGTTTTCCTTAATTTGTGACGCTATTGACACTGAAGCAATCTTCTGTATGAGCTTCTCCCTGCACTCCATACTCCAACACACCCCCAAATCCTCCTCCCATTGCAGCATATATCGAAGCTTACCCTCTCCTGTCCCCAGCAGGCCTTTGTAAATTCTGGACAAAACCCCCTTTTTCCCACCCTGGCCGTTACATATCGCCTCAAACCACCCTCTGTTATCCCAAAGATCCTTCCATACCTTAGGCTGCCGCAAAAAACTCCTCAGCTGTGTATAAGCAAAGTGATCACTCCCTTTCAGCTTTTAAAGGTCCCTAAGGCCTTCAAACTGGTGAATCCCCTGAGGGTGGATAACCTGTTGGACATGCGTTAACCCGGATCTGGCCCATCTACGTAAAACGTGCTCGTCAGGGCCCTGACCCCGCTCAAAGCATGCCTCAATAGTCACCCCCTGTATATAACCCTTATCTGGCACAAGTTGAGATTTATTACGTTTCCAGATTCGCAAACCATTCGCAACCATGGGACTCAAGCCAGGCAGGTCCAGTCCCCTATACCCCCGCCAAATCGCTCTTCCAATCCCCCGACCGACTCATACTCCATTTGGACCCAGGATTTGGGGGTTTCTCGGTGCCACTCAGACACCACTTTGAGTTGCGCTGCCTCAATATTTGCGTATGTTGGGAACCCCCAACCCCCCCCTCCCCTCTGGACCGTTGCAAAACCTGCATGGCAACCCTAGGGCGTTTCTGTGCCCAGATAAAGCGATTAACCAACCGCTGTATCCTTTTTAAGCTATGTGGGGGGACCCATATGGGAAGCGTCTGAAATAAAAACAACAATCAGGGCACCAGCATCATTTTCACCGTCGCTATGCGTCCAAACCAGGAGAGGTATCCCCGTCCCCACCCCTCCAGCCAGCCCTCTATCTTCCCCAGCACCCTCTTATAATTCAGGTTGTACAGCTCACCAATTTTATTGCTTATCCAGATGCCTAGGTACCGAATACTACCCCGGGCCCACCTAAAGGGATACTTCTTGGCCAATGTGTTGGCTAGCCCATTGGGAACCGTCAGGTTCAAAATTTCCGATTTTGTTTGATTAATCGTAAACCACGATACTTTACCATATTCTTCCAGCTCCCACTGAACGATAGGCAGACTCACCCTAGGTCGTGCTAAACTTAGGATAATATCATCCACAAACAATGAAATCTTGTAAGCTCTCCTCCCCACTGTGGTTCCCAAAATATCCGCCCTGTCCCTTATCCGCTGCACCAGAGGTTCCATGGCTAGAGCGAACAGCAATGGGGACAGGGGGCAGCCCTGCCGCGTTCCCCGCCCTTGATCAAAAAAATCTGAATGGGCCCCATTGACCCGCACACATGCCTTGGGATGCGCATAAAGCGCCTTTACCCAAGCTAGAAAGTCGCCCCACAGCCCCACCTTCTCCAGCACCTGAAAGAGGAACGGCCAGGACACTTGGTCGAAAGCCATTTCCGCATCCAGTGAGAGCAGGAGCGCCTCCTCCCCTCCCTTCTCGCTAGCCCATATGATATTAAGGATCTTCCTGATATTATCCGCAACCCCTCGGCCCGGGATAAACCCTGCCTGATCTTGGTGGATCACTTTCCCGATAACTTTGTTCAGCCGTGCCGTAAGGATCTTGGCCAGGAGCTTGGCATCCAGGTTAAGCAAAGAGATAGGCCTGTAAGAGGCACACTCCCTCGGATCCTTCCCCTCCTTATGAAGCACCGTGATGCCTGCCCAGCCCATGGTGTCTGCTAGCTTCTTGCCCTCCCGTGGTTGGTTGAAGAGTTTCACCATCGACCCAATCAGCAGGCCTCCGAAGGTCCTGTAAAACCTAGCGGATAGCCCGTCTAACCCCGGAGCTTTCCCCAGTTTTAGCTGTTTGATCGCCCACTCCACTTCATCCGGCCGGATTGGAGTATTGATGGCCTCTTGGTCACTCACTCCCAGTTTGGGCAAGTCTATAGAGGCCAGATATTCTGCCCCCCTCCCAGCTGGGTGAAGTTCTTTCGCTTTATATAACTCTCGATAATAATCCTTGAAGGCCTCCCGGATTTCCCCATCTTTAGTAACCAATACCCCTCCCCCCCATCGAACCCCGATTATATGTGAACGGAGCTTCTGCTGCTTCAGCCTCTGGGCTAAATACCTCCCAGCCTTGTTCCCCCCCCCCCCTCAAATACCTCCTGCCGCAAAAGCTGCATCTGATATCTTATCTTTTCCGCCTGCAGCTCATTCAGTTGCGCTCTCGCCGCCAAAACCTGCCCCCTGTGTGCCCCATCACACCCAGACCCATCTAGTTCTTCCAATTCCAATAACCGTACCCGGAGGAGGCGCTCTTTCTCCTCCCTTTCTCTCTTTTTCCGCGCCCCCCATTTGATTAATATACCTCTTACCACCGCCATATACCCATCCCAAATACCCCCCCAGGTGACCTCCCCATTGTCATTGAATCGAAAATACTCCCGCGTACCTTTCTCCACTTGGCTTGTACCTGCACCTCCTCTAAGAGGGATTCATTGAGTCTCCAAAAACGATTCCCCTTCCCTTCATCTGCCGCATGCAGCCAGACCACCACCGGGGCATGATCGGACCATGAAATGGACTCCATGTCCGCATCCTTTATTTTCCCCCCCACCTCTTTGGACACCCATATAGCATCAATGCGGGAATAGGACCCATGTACTGGCGAGTAATAAGAAAACTGTCTCCGCCCTGGATGGTGCAACCGCCACGCATCGACCAAACAATGCTGTGTCACAAAATGACGATAACGCTTGCGGTCCCCTCTCTTTCCCTCCCGTGGCCCGGTAGCGTCTTGGGTGGGGTTCCATGTTAGATTAAAGTCACCCCCGCAGATCAGAGTACCTTCCCCCAATTTCCCCATTTCCCCATTCAGGTTTGTCCAGAATTCACTCTGCCCCCCAGTAGGTGCATACACATTCACTACACAGTACCATACATTCCCCATTTTCACCCGTACCAACACATACCTCCCCCCTTTATCTCTTACCACAGTCTGCACTTGGAGCTTTGATCGTGTTGCAAAGAGTATAGCGACCCCTCCCTTCTTCTTCTCCAGTGTATTAGAAGCATGGATGCAGACCCCCGTACCCTCTATGCTTGACCAGGTATTCAGTGGCCCTTGTCAAGTGTGTTTCTTGGAGCATGACTATGTCCGCCTTCTGGCGAGAAAGCTCTGAATAGAGTTGTTGTCGTTTGAAAGGTGAGTTAAGCCCCTTAACATTGAGTGTAACTATTTTTATCTCACCCATTCTGCCACTCCCCCCCTTCCCCTATCCGCTTCTTAACCCCCCCACTCCCCCTCTACCCCCCTACCCCCCCCACCCTTCCCCCCTCTCATTAAGAGAGAAGCGTCTTCCATACTGGTGACCTGTTAACGGGTCTTGCCTGCTTCCTCCACCTTACCCCCCTATCTCGACACTACCCCCCTACCTTCCTTGCCCCCTGTCTTCTCACCCCCCCTACTAACCTCCCACCACCCTCCTTCCAGACACTCAAGCCCCTCCCACCGTCCCCCAGCCTCTAAAAATACAGAGTTACCCTGAGAAAAAGACCCCACTGAATCAACAATACTCAATCCCAGTCCATAGTTTCAGCTTGCGTCCCGCTCCGCCGCTGGCAGTCCTGGGCTTTCTCTATTCAGCCTCGCCGCCCTCCTCCCGGCTGCGGGGACTCTATGCCATCTCTGTAGGTTCCTCTGCGCATTTGTGGGTTTTGCAGATGCGGTCAAATCTCCTGGCGAGGGTCTCCCCCCTTCTGGTATATTAGGTAACCCAAAGTCTCGGAGGACAGTCCACGCTTCCTCACTGGTTTGTACTCTCCTTGACTTCCCCCTGCAGGTGACAAGCAACCCGAAGGGAAACAGCCATTTGTAGCGAATGTCCTCTTTTCTCAAGTACGCTGTCACCGCCTTCAGACTGCGCCGGCGCTGCAGCGTTCCCGCAGAGAGGTCTTGAAATAGCTCCAGAGGATGTTCCTCCCACGTGATCTGTCGTACTTTCCTCGCCGCTTGCAACAATCTTTCTTTTATCTTGTATGAACGTAGACAGACCACTATATCTCTGGGTTTATTATCTCATATCGGTCCCAAGCCCTGGTGGGCTCACTCAATTTGGGATGAGTCCATCGGTATCTCATCTTGTAAATCCGCAGCCAGCAGCAAAGATTTAAACACCCTCAGCAGAACATCTTCACAGTTACGGTACTGAGGCTCCTCTGGAATCCCCCAGATCCTTAAGTTACATCGCCGGGACCTGTCTTCCAGGTCCTCCAGCTTCATCTGCTGATCCACCTGGTTCTGTTGGAGAGTCTCCCAGCGCTGCTGGAGGTCCACCATTTCCTCTCCTTGCTGTTCCATCTGGAGCTCCATCTCCTCCACTCTATTGCCAATGTCCACAATATCTTGCTGCAGTGACTGTATTGACTCTTTAAGTTCGTGCTTCACTCCACTTATTTCGGTTTTAATCTCATCTTTCATGTCAGTGAGCCAGGCTTTTAATTGGGACAGATCCCCCAATCCAGCTCCAATATCCGGCTCCTCTCCCTGATCTTTGTGGTCTCCCGCCTGTGTTCGGCACTCTTTCTCCCCCTCTTTTCCACCTTTAGCTGTCGCATACGGGGACCGAAAGTCCACCAATTTTTTCCTTGCCACTACAGCCCCCTTAGTTTTCTCCATGCTTATGTGTGGGGCCTTGATCTTCCCTGGAATCTCAATCTTGTGGGGGGAACCTCCGCCTGGCTGCACCCCCAGGTTTGCCACTCACAGTCCGCTCTGCTGGGCTAGCGCTGCTAATCTGGAACCGCGCCGTCAGCCACCAGATTCCCCGCAGTCCCCTCTCCGTGTCCCCTTGCTGGGGTCTGCTTCTTCACAGAGCCACTCTCCTTGGTATTTTCTCACTCCGCACGTGGTTGCCCCCCTGGTCAGCCTCCTGGCGCCTCAGACTCCGCGCCGTTCTGTCCCACCGCCCTCTGACACTGCACTCCGGGCTGCTCTCCTGCTTTTCTCCCCGGGTTGGAATGTGTGCTCCCACCTTACTCAGGGTCTCTGCTGGCCTCCTTCTCACTGACGCTTGCACTGCTGTCAGCTGCGCTGTGCACTTGCCTCCTCTCCGGGGTCAGACTTGGCCTCAGGCCCTGCAGCTGCCACCGGCTGCCTCTGGTGCCCCGCCTCCTCTCCGGCACTAGAGCTTCACCTCTTTGCCCTGCTACTTCCCAGCGCTCAACTTCCCGCCACCTCCAAAGTCAGGAGGGACAGCGTCCAGCTGCGTCGGGTCTTCCGATCATCTGATCTCCGAGTCTCTGCCGCTCCTCCTCACACCGGGCAGGCCGCCACTGCTCCACTCTCACTGCCGCCGCGCTTGTTCACCACGCGGTTGGCAGGGCCTCCCAGGCAGCTCACCAGCGCCACACGTTCTGGCTCCTCGACGCGGCCGCTGACTTCACCACGGTGGCAGGACGGCTCGGGGCTCTTCGCCTTCTCTGCCCTTACTTGAGGCACGCCAATTTCCATATTTTAGGGGTAATATTTCCCCTTTTTGCACAGGCTTTGGCGGCGCCGAGTGTTCACACCACCATTAGCCCCGCTGACGTCACCGGAAGTCCCACATCACCTACTTTTAAGAAGATTATACGACATTGGCCCTAGACTGTTTCAGCTCTTATCTAGAGACTAGGATACAACAAGTAAGAATTGGTGTCAACCCCTCCCGTCCATTTATACAACAACAAGGAGTGACTCAAGGACCAAGCCTGTCAGCCTTTTTATTTAACATCTTCCTCCAGCCTATATGTCATATCTTCAAGAACCATAAGATACATTACCAGCTGTATGCGGATAACATGATGTTCTTCACACTATTGAACACCTCAGCACCAGACCTCAGCAATATCAGCAAATGCTTCACCAAAGTGTGGCAGTGGCTCCAATTACACAATCTTATCAACCAAAATAAGACAGAGGCCCTACACATATTCTCTAATGCATCTTTCTCCCCACCACATTTATTTATTTAGCTGTATTTATATCCCGCTTTTCACCGGGTCAAAGCGGTCAATTGGGGGATACATTTAACACGAGGGGATATGAGACACATGCGCTAATACTTACAGGGAACATGGGCAATGGAGGGTTAAGTGGCTTGCCCAAGACCACAAGGAGTGCCTATAGGATTAGAAATCCCAGTCCCTCCGGCCTGAGATTGCTGTCCCCAGGTAGGACTTGAACCCCCGGCCCTCCGGCCTGAAGTACCTTGTCCTAACCACTAGACCACTCCTCCCTTACCACATACTTTAGAATTTGGGGATTTCACCATCAACGTGAAGTTAAGTACCTTGGCATAATTCTCGACCAGAAACTCAACTTCCAAGAACAAATAAAAAGAACAACTCTATCTACAGTATCTATTATAAACCAAGAACACTGAAGAACCTCCGTCCCCTATTAAGTTCAGCCTCATTCCATACCATTGGCCAAGCGATAACCACTCCCACCCTTGACTATTGTAACATTATATACCACAGCCTCCCCAAGCAAACCCTATAATCCCCTCCAGATGGCACAAAATACCATAGCAACAATAATCCATAGAGCTCCCAGACAAGCTCATATTACCTCTGTCCTAAAACCCCTACACTGGCTCCCTATCCATGGAAGAATAAGATATAAGGTACTCATCATGATCCACAAAGTCTTACACAACAAATCAGTAACCTGTCTTCACCCCCTTCTCTCCATACCCAGGAGTGACAGGCTCCGAAGACATAGCACTACTGACGTCCTTAACATCCCAGTTCAACAAACAAAAAGCAAACAATCCATATGCAGTCGAGCATTCTCCCTCTTTGCCCCTACTGCATGGAGTACCCTCCTGCCTGACCTGAGATGCACTGACCAATCTGACTTCAGGAAGAAACTTAAACCTTCTCCAGGACCAAGCAGGAAGTCGGTCCTCACTTATGGGTGACGTCGGCGCCGACGGAGCCCTCGCGGAGCAATTTTCCCCAGCTTTCAAAGAAAGCCTTTGGGAATTGCAGCGCGCATGCGCGGTCGCCTTCACGCCCGAGGGTGCCATCTTAGCCAGTCTTCTTTTTTCCGCGGAGCCCTACAGACGTCCCCGTCTTGTCCCCGCGAAAAAGTTGATTTTCTTCTTTGTTTTATCCTTTTTTCTTTCGGTTCGACGCCGATCGTTTTCCCGCCCGGACTCGCGACGCCGGTCTCGAGTCCTCTTACTTTTTTCGGTTTTTCTGACTTAGTCAGCTTTCGTTTTCGGTTTCCCTGGCAGCCCGGTCCTTTGACCTCGCAGGGGCCCTTTTTCCCCCGATGGCTGCCAGTGGGTTTAAGCGGTGTGGTCGGTGTGACCGAAATATGTCACTAACCGACACACACGACTTTTGCCTCCGCTGCCTGGGCCCGGATCATGAGGAACTGATCTGTGGGCCCTGCAGCAAACTGTCCTCAAAGGCGTTGAGGAGTCGGCGGCATCAGCGTGAGAGAATCTTCGCTGACCCCAGCCGTACCCGGACCTCGTCGGAGGCCTCCGTGTCGAAAGGCTCCAGCTCGGACCGTCGCCGGAGCTCCTCCGACCGGGGTTCTCCCTCCGGGGACCATCGTCGGAAGGAAAAACCCGCGAGGGCGGCGTCGGTGGACGCTCCTGGTTCCGCGAGGGCCAGGTCGCATAGCCCCGACAGCCGCCCCGGGTCCTTGGAGAAGGAACACATCCTGAAGCGACCTCGCCTGGAATCGGAGATGCCTGCCCGGGTAAGTCCTGTGGTCCTTCTGGACTCGCCTCCGCGACAGCCGACGTCGGGCCCGACGCCGTCGGGGCCCGAGTCGGGGGCTGCTGGGTCACCTGAGCTCGGACTCAGGTTGACGGCCTTGGAGAGCAGACTGTCTGCCTTCATGGACCAGCAGCGGGCACTGCTCGCTGGCCTCGCTGGCGCCGCTGCCCCGACCGCCGGGACGTCGACGTCCAAGTCGACCCCGGAGACCGAGCCGATCCTCGAGTCGATGAGAACTCGAGTCGATCCTCGGTCGAGGTCACCCTCGGCCTCCCGTTCGGGACCGAGGTCGCCGACGCCGACTCCTTCGACGTCGGGGCGGCTGGCGCCGCACCCTGCCCGGGCCGACCCCACCGAGTCCTCGTCGGAGTCGGTCTGGGAGTCTGAGGAGGAAGAGTCACCTGATTCTTTCCGGACTCGGTGTGTCCCATCGGACTCACCGGGGTCCGAGCCTCGGAAGCAGTCCCCCCCGGAGGATGCCCGGTTCTCGGACTTCGTTAGGGATATGGCCAAGGCTTTGGCCTTCCCTGCGGATCCCGAGGAGGAGCCTCGAGCCGAAGAGCTCGACGCCCTCCAGTATGACTCTCCCGCGAGGGAACACTTTACTGTGCCGGTTCCTCCTATGCTGGAACGACTACTCTTCCGCATGTGGGAGAGTCCGGCCTCCTCGCCGGTCCTGAGCAAGCGGGTCGATTCTATCTATCGGGTCCGCAAGAGCCCTGGCTTTCAGAAGGCACAGCTGCCACACCATTCCATGGTAGTGGAATCGGCCATGCATCGTCTTAAGAGCCAGAAGATGCACTCCTCGGTGCCTCCTGGAAGGGAGGCCCGTAACCTGGATGGCCTTGGCAAGAAGTGCTTCCAGGGCTCTATGCTCGCATGTCGTGTCCAGACTTACCAGCTCTACATGGGCATGTATCTCCGGGATCTGGCTAAAGAGCTAGCCGGATTCTCCGCTGGTCTCTCCGAGGAGCCCTTGCGGAGGTTCCTAGCCTTGTCCACGGGCATTCGGGAATGCTCAAAGTTCATGTCCCGAGCAGCCTATGATGGCTTTGAGGCCTCGGCTCGAGTGGCCGCAGCCGGCATCGGTGCCCGCCGACAGGCTTGGCTTCAGTCGTCAGACCTTGAGCCCTGGGTACAGGACAAGTTGGTCGATGTCCCCTGCCGAGGCGAAAACCTCTTTGGCAAGCCCATGGCGGAAAAGGCTGCACAAATTGAGACTGAGACTCTCACCAGGACCAGGCTTTCTAGGAAGACCTCCGCCCCTTCCCAGAAAAAGTAGGGCTCGGGGAAAAAGTCCTTTTACCCGAGGAAGGCGGCTGCCTACAAACAATACCCCCATTATCAGGTCCCTGCAGCTCCCCAACAGGGCCAGCAGGCCAAGGGACGGGGTAACGGGTCCCGTAGGCAGCAAGCCCCCAAGCCTGCACCACCAGCCCCTGCTCAGCAGGGTGGGGGTTTTTGACTCGCTCAGCATAGCCTCTCCCCCCCCGCTGGTTCCTCCCAGCACCGGAGGCCGGCTGGTTCACTTCGCCCACAGGTGGTCCAGCATCACCGCAGATGCCTGGGTGCTTCAGGTCATGCGAGAAGGCTACCTTCTCCACTTCCATCAGGTCCCTCCCTCCTATTTTCCGGGAGAACCTCCGCGCCCCCCTCTGCACAGGGAGTTGCTCCTTCAGGAGTTAGCAGGTCTTCTGCAGGAACAGGCGGTGGAACCGGTGCCACACCACCTGAGAGGTCAAGGCTTTTATTCAAGGTATTTTCTGATACCAAAGAGAACAGGGGGCCTCAGACCCATCCTGGACTTGCGCAACCTCAACAAGTTCCTTGTGCGGGAGAAGTTCAAAATGCTTACCCTTGGAATCCTTCTGCCCTACCTCCAGCAGGGAGATTGGCTATGCTCCTTGGATCTAAAGGATGCCTACACGCACATCCTCATCCACCCAAGCCACCGCCAATACCTAAGGTTTGTGGTGGCAGGAAATCATTACCAGTACAGAGTACTACCCTTTGGCCTGTCCTCCGCACCGCGAGTCTTCACAAAATGTCTCGCGGTCGTGGCGGCCCATCTCAGGCTTCACGGCCTCTATGTCTTTCCGTACCTCGACGACTGGCTCATCAGAGCAGCGTCCGCTCAGGAGGTCACCAACGCCACGTGCCGCACGGTGACTCTGCTGCAGCACTTGGGCTTTGTTATAAACTTCGCAAAGTCCACTTTGCTCCCCTCACAGGATCTCGAGTTCATCGGCGCGAGGCTGCACACTCCTCAGGCGCGAGCATACCTACCGCTCGACAGGGCTCAACGGCTCATGGACCTAGCCGACCGCTTTCGCAGCCAGCCCCTGGTCTCCGCCAGGCGCTTCCTGAGACTGCTCGGCCATATGGCTTCCACCGTCCATGTGACCCCCAATGCCCGCCTGAATATGCGGTCTGCTCAATGGTGTCTCCGCCAGCAGTGGCGACAAGCCACGGGCGGCCTAGCAGACCTAGTGCGCGTCTCCGAGCCGCTGGTCTCGTCTCTCCGGTGGTGGCTCCGGCAGCCGAACCTGATATTCGGAATGCCTTTCCAGTCACCTCAGCCGACCCGGGTGCTGACCACCGATGCATCCCTCCTGGGCTGGGGAGCACATTGCCAAGAGGCACGTACTCAGGGCCTCTGGACCGCGTGGGAGTCTGCTCAGCAGATCAACTTCCTGGAGCTCAGGGCGATCCGCCTAGCTCTCAAGGCCTTCTCCCACCTGACTTCCCAACAGTCCGTCCTTGTCCAGACGGACAATCAAGTTGCCATGTTCTACGTGAACAAACAGGGGGGCACGGGCTCCTTCCTCCTCTGCCGGGAGGCACAGAAGCTCTGCTCTTGGGCCGTCAGTCACGGCATTCTCCTCAAGGCAGTTTATCTCCCGGGCCAAGAAAATTGCCTTGCAGACAAACTCAGCAGGGTCCTCCAGCCGCACGAGTGGCGTCTGGATCCCTTGGTAGTTCAGAAGCTCTTCCTCAAGTGGGGCCTCCCCACGGTGGATCTCTTTGCCAGTCCTCACAACCGGCAGCTTCCTCGCTTCTGCTCTCGTCAGCCACACCCCCTCCGGGTTGCGGCGGACGCCTTTCTGATCTCATGGTCGGGGAGCCTTCTGTACGCTTTCCCTCCCATCCCGCTAGTCTCTCGGACTCTTTTCAAGGTTCTCCGAGACAAAGCCTTCATGATCCTGGTGGCCCCTCGCTGGCCCAGGCAGCCGTGGTTTCCGCTCCTGCTGCAACTGGCGGTGGAGGATCCAATCCCTCTGGGGGTACAACCGGATCTCCTCACTCAGGATCAGGGGTCCCTACTGCACCCCAACCTCAGGTCTCTCAACCTCATGGCCTGGCTGCTGAGAGGGTAGTCCTTACTCCCCTTCTCCTGCCGGCGGAGGTGGAGGAGGTCGTCTTGGCTTCGCGACGGCCTTCTACCCGCAAATGCTACGCCCTTAAATGGCGTCGCTTTGCAGTCTGGTGTACCCAACAGTCTCAGGATCCCTTCTCCTGCCCGGTGTCGGTGATCTTGCAGTACTTGCTGCACCTCTCTAATCTGGGACTTAAGTCCAACTCCGTCAAAGTTCACCTCAGTGCTCTTTCGGCACATCATGTGCCGGTGGACGGCAGACCTCTCTCCAACGACCCTCTCGTAGCGAGGTTTCTTCTCCGAGGTCTCCTTCTACTTAAACCACCTCTGCGCCCGCCAGCGCCTGACTGGGACCTGAATGTGGTTTTGCAGCGGATCACCTGTCCGCCTTTTGAACCTATGGCTACCTGTTCTCTCCGTTTTCTGTCTTGGAAAACACTGTTCTTGATAGCCCTCACTTCCGCTAGACGCGTAAGTGAATTGCAGGCCCTCGTGTCTGATCCCCCTTACACTAGGTTCTACAAAAATAGGGTAGTCCTACGGACTCACCCAAAATTTCTGCCTAAAGTGGTCTCCCCTTTTCACATCAATCAGGAGGTGGTACTTCCAACCTTCTTTCCCAGACCACACTCCAGCCGAGCTGAGACGGTCCTCCATACCCTGGACTGTAGAAGGGCTCTGAACTTCTACCTTGACCGTACGCGGGAGCACCGTAAAGCTGCTCAGCTTTTTGTGTCTTTTGACCCCAATAGATTGGGGCTCCCGGTCTCCAAGCGTACTCTGTCCATCTGGGTTGCGGACTGTATCTCTTGGGCTTATGGGGCAGCCGGACTCTCCTTAGAAAGTCGAGTCACGGCTCATTGCGTTCGGGCAAAGGCCACGTCAGTGGCTTACCTCCGCTCTGTTCCGCTGGCAGACATCTGCCGGGCCGCTACTTGGTCTTCGAGCCAGACTTTTGCGGTCCATTACTGTCTCGAGAGGGAGTCCCGTAGGGACAGTGCTTTCGGACAGGCAGTCCTCCGTAATCTCTTTGAGGTCTGAGCAACTCCTACCCTCCATCCCGGATGTGGGCTACCGGTGGGTGATATTTCAGCGAAGATTCTATCCTTCTGTGCTGCTGAGCTAGAGGGAGCTCATTTTTGTGCTTAGGGTCTCCGGTAGCCTTGAGCTTGGGAGTCCCATAAGTGAGGACTGACTTCCTGCTTGGTCCTGGAGAAAGCGTAGTTACTCACCTGTAACAGGTGTTCTCCAGGAGCAGCAGGAATCAGTCCTCACTACCCTCCCTCCTCCCCTTGGAGTTGCAATCGTCTGCTTATGTTCTTTTTGCAAATTTTTATGCTGTCTTTTTTAGCTATGTCATCTGACTGGCTAAGATGGCACCCTCGGGCGGGAAGGCGACCGCGCATGCGCGCTGCAATTCCCAAAGGCTTTCTTTGAAAGCTGGGGAAAATTGCTCCGCGAGGGCTCCGTCGGCGCCGACGTCACCCATAAGTGAGGACTGATTCCTGCTGCTCCTGGAGAACACCTGTTACAGGTGAGTAACTACGCTTTCTTATTCCAACAGTATTTCAGTCCGGCTACTATCCAAGATCCCCGGTCAAGCGTTACTTAAATGACTTAAGCCACTAACCTCTTCAAAAATCACAGACCTGATCCTTAAAATGTGTTTAGCGTATGCCTCTCTGATCTCCGGTATTATGTATCTACCACCCCCCGTTTTATTCCTTGTATATAGTTACAGTAATTTTGGTTAGTCGTTATATTGCTACTGTTCACTGAACTGGTTTTCTGGACTAGTTTTAGGTACTTAACTGTTCTTGTTCTCTGTAAAACAGTTGCACCCCTGCACTGTTACATTTTTTGTTATCTGTAAACCGCCTTGAATTATAGAAACAATACCCCCATTATAGAAAGACGATATAAATGACTGTGGTAGCTGTGGTGCCAAGGGATCTGTGTCCATCCCTGTCTGGACCCTGGCTCATCCGGGTCCGTTCTCTTTCAGAGGAAAGTCTCGGCTGGGTGATCAATCAGGGAAAGAGCCAGCTGTTGCCTTTCCAGTCCCTGGAATTTCTGGGAACATGTTTCAATGCTTGAGTGAGCACAATTTTCCTGCCAGAGGAGAAAGTCAAAGACTGTTGGATTGCCTGGTGCTGTTCTGTGTGCAGTGGGTTCTAGAGTCTGGGATTATCTTCAGCTCCTTGGACTGCTGGTGGCAACCGTAGCTATGGTGCCGTAGACACGGCCTCACATGTGACTGCTCCAGCAGTTCTTGCTGACTCAGTGGTCCCCAAGTTCTCAGGAGTTCAAGTGCAGGCTCCCGCTCCCATTGATGGTGAAGTCCAGCCTGTGGTGGTGGCAGCAACCTTGTCATCTGAGGAAGGATGTGCCACTGGATGATTTCTCATGGATTCTCCTGACGACGGATGCCAGTCTTTCAGACTGGGGAGCCTATTGCCAAGACCGTACAGCCTAAGACTGTTGGAACCGCAGGGAAGTGATGTGGTCCATCAACCGCCTTGAGGCGAGGGCCATCAGGTTGGCTCTTTTCTGTTTCTGGCTTCTGCTTGAGGGCTGGGTGGTTCAGATGTTTTCAGACAATGCCACGGCAGTGGCTTATGTCAATCGGTAAGATGACACAAGGAGTGCTGGGGTAGCTCTGGAGATGGCTCTCCTGTTTGCCTGGGCAGAGAAGAATCTCCTAGCCTTGTCAGCTCAACACACTGCCAAGGTGGACAGTGTGGAGGTGGACTTTCTCAGCTGGCACTCTCTGGATCCTGGAGAGTGGGAGTTGAGTCAGGAGGTGTTTTAGTTGATTCTGTGCTGCTGTGGTCACCCTGAAATGGATCTGATGACAGCCCACCAGTGCAAAGGTTTGCTGCTTCTTCAGTCACTGCACGGAAATGGAGTCAGAGGGTGTCTACGTTCTGACCCAGCTTTGTCCAAGTCAGCACCTACTGTACGTGTTTCCTCCATGGCCCCTGGTGGGGTAATGTTTCAGCATATAAAACTCCACCGGACAGGATTGTTTTGGTGGCACCAGTTTGGCGAAGGAGTGTGGGGCTTGGGGACCTGATGCAGCTTCTGAAGGTGCCTCCTTTTTGGTTGCCTCCATCTCGGGGCCTGTTGCGGCAGGGACTGATTATTCTGGAAGACCCAGATCTCCAGGAACAAGCAGGAATGAGTCTTCACATATGCTACGTCGGTACCGACAGAGCCTGCGCGGGAAAGCTCCCCAGCGTCCCAAAAAAGGAAAGCTTTTGGGAGCATCCCACAGCGCCCACGCGCTGCCTTCCCGCCTTTCCTAACCGCCTCTCTCCAGTTCTTCTTTTCCGCGGAGCCAGCAGGTCGTGTTCCTGTCACCGCTGAAGAAGTTCTTTATTTTATTTAATTTCTTTAGTCGCGTGTCTGCCTTCTTCGACGTCGGACCGGTACCGCCGGTCTTTTCTTTCTTTTTCTTTAAAAAATAAAAAGGATACTTTCCGTTCCACTTCAGTGTATTTTTTCTTCGTTGGGCCTTAGGCCTAACAGAAAATTCCTCATGGAAAAGCCCGCCTCCGGGTTTAAAAAATGCAATAAGTGCAGCGGTACCATCTCCGTTACCGACACCCATGACTGGTGTCTTAAGCGTTTGGGTCCTGACCATTCCATCACGGATTGTGCGTCCTGCTCTATGATGTTTACAGAACCGAGCAGCCAAGCTCAGTACACTGTTTCCCTCTGATGCAGCTTCGGTGGCATCGACGTCTTCCAGGGCTTCTTCTTCCTCCTATGGATCTCAGGTAACCAAACATAAGTCCAGCCGGTCCTCGAAGGGTAGATCTCCCTCCAAGCATCGAGATGCCTCCGGGCTTGCCCTCGAGGATCCTGCACCGGCAAAAGTACCCCAGCGGGAAGCTCCAGCTTCCAAAGCTCCTCCTATGGGGTCACAGGTTGACATCGATGGCACGGCCTCGACCGATCACCTGTTGCAATGTTCTGGGGTACCGGTGGAATCTGCCGGTACCGACCTCCAGACATTCATGGCGTTGATGGATCAGAATGTTCTGACCATGCAGCGTGCCATTACGGCATTCATACAAGCTGCGACGCCGCTGGTACCGCAACAAGCTTCATTGTCGGTACCGGGTCCAACACCGGTTCCGATATTGGTTCTGGTGCCGGTACCGGTTGCATCGACATCGGCTTCGGTGTCGACTGCAGCGGTACCCTGTCCGATGATGCCTATCGGTACCGATTCGGTACCGATGACTCCCGATATCGATACCACCCGGTATACGTATCGGGCTTTACAGGAGCATCCAGACAGGCGATACTTCGATTCCTCCGAAGACTCTGATGCATTGGAGGCCTCTGTCGAAGCATCGGTACTCCTTCCTCAGGAGCCGCCTTCTCCAAAAAGAAAAATGTCCCCTCCAGAAGACTTGTCTTTTCAAGACTTCATAAGGGAAGTGGCCAAGGGGCTTTCTATCTCAGTAGCCCCTGAGGCAGAGCCTAGAGCCAAAAAATTGGATATTTTGCAATATTCCAAGGCTCCTAAAGAGGCAGCCACTTTGCCAGTTCATGAGATCCTTTATGACCACATGATAGGCATATGGGAGACTCCTCTCACCATCTCTTCTCATTCTCGTAGGTTGGATACCATGTATCGTGTCCCTCCTTGTCCTGGATTTCATAAAACTCAGCTTCCTCACCATTCTATTGTGGTGGAGTCTGCTATGAAAAAGTTAGCGTGCAAAGAGGCACTCATCTGCTCCTCCATGAAGAGAATGTAGAACCTTAGATGCTTTTGGCAGGAAAATTTTCCAGGCCAATATGCTTGTTGCCAGAATCAACTCCTATAGTCTCTATATGGGGATGTTTCTGAAGGAAGTTACAGATCATCTGCAAACTTTCCTCCCTTTTCTTCCAGAAGATAAAGGGAAGACTTTCTTACCTGGCTTAAGCATGCCCAGGATGTTTCCAAATTTTCTAACCGTGCAGCCTTTGACTCTTTTGAGGGGGCCAGCAGAGCCTCGGCCATTGCCATGGGTGCACGCAGAATTGCTTGGTTACAAGCTTCTGATTTGGAACCCTTGGTCCAAGATGGATTAGGAAATCTTCCTTGTACAGGTGAAAACCTGTTTGGCAAAGATTGGCAAGCAAAGGCCACTCAAATGGATGCAGAAAATTCTGCTTTGGATAGGCTTTCAAAGTCTACCTCTAATCCTGTCCAGAAGAGGTGGTTCAAAAAGGCATATTTTCCCAAAAAGGGAAGATATTATCCTGTTTATGGTCAGCAGACATCTTCTGCAGGTCGTTTTGCTGCAAAGCGTCAACAACCTAAACAGGCCAAGCCTAGGCTGCAAGGCCTACTGCAGCCCAACAGCCTCAGCCTCCTCAGGGCCTTTGACTTGCAGCTAGAGAACTTAGCCTTTCTGGCTCTAAAAGAACCAGAGCCTCTCACCATTCCAGGAAGGTTAGCTCACTTTGCTCCCAGATGGGAGCAAATCACAGCAGAGCAGTGGACCCTTTCCATCATAAGGGAAGGGTACAAACTTCATTTCTCAAACCTTCCTCCTTACACCATCGTGAGACAGTTCAATTCTCCAACATCTCTCCTCGACCTTCTGGGTCAAGAGATTTCTACCCTTCTTGCCCAAGGGGTAATAGATGAAGTACCTCTTCTTCAACAGGGCTCAGGGTTCTACTCCCCCTACTTTCTAATTCCAAAGAAAACAGGGGGTTACAGACCCATATTAGATCTCAGAGAATTGAACAAATTCCTATGCAAGGAGAAATTCAAGATGATTTCTCTAGGTACTCTCCTTCCATTCCTTCAGAGTCAGGATTGGCTTTGTTCTCTAGATCTCAAGGATGCGTATACCCATATACTCATCCATCCAGCACACAGAAGGTTCCTTCGGTTCCTTTATCAGGGAAAGCACTACCAATACAGGGTGCTTCCCTTTGGTCTGGCCTCTGCTCCAAGAGTGTTCACAAAATGCATGGCAGTAATAGCTGCCTTCCTACGCACTCTAGGAATATTCGTATTCCCATATCTGGACGACTGGCTCATCCGAGCTTCATCCCAATCAGAGGCCCAGACTTCCCTAGCCTGCACAATGCGTGTTCTGCAGTATCTGGGACTGGTGATAAACATTCCAAAGTCCCAACTCACCCCTACTCAGTCTAGAGTTCATAGGGGCCTTGCTGGATACCACAACTGCAAGGGCCTATCTTCCCCAAGCCCGTTGCCTACGCTTAATGCAGTTAGCCTCTCAGATTCAGTTAAAAACCTATCTAACTGCTCGAGAGATGTTACAACTGCTAGGCCACATGGCATCCATTGTGCATGTGGTCCCTTATGCTCGCCTTCACATGAGGGCAGCTCAATGGACTTTGTCCACCCAGTGGACCCAGGCATCAGGGGGTCTGTCAGACAAAATAGCAACCTCCAGGCGCCTCTTTTGGTCTCTCCAGTGGTGGAAGTCCACTCAAAATCTGTTGCTGGGGTCCCCCTTCCAACAGTTGTTACCCCAAGCAATCCTTACAACAGATGCCTCTCCAAAGGGTTGGGGAGCTCATCTTCAAGACCTCTCCACCCAGGGCATTTGGTCCCCACAGGAGACCTCCCTACATATCAACATCTTAGAGCTCAGAGCAATCTTCTTGGCTCTGAGTCTTCCATACCCTGCTCAGCTACAAGACAGTCCTCATTCATACGGACAACCAAGTAGCCATGTTCTATGTGAACAAGCAGGGAGGGACTGGCTCTCTGTCGCTTTGCAACAAAGCTTTGAGATTGTGGGCCTTCGTCAGAGAGCATTAAATTCATCTTCTGGCAGTGTACCTTCCAGGAGTTCAAAACTCTTGGGCAGACAGACTCAGTCGAGTTCTGCTTAAACACGAATGATCCCTTCATATGGACCAGATAGTCAGAATCTTTCGAATTTGGGGAACCCCGGACATAGACCTGTTTGCAAGTCCGTGGAATGCCAAACTTCCCCGATTCTGTTCCAGAATTCCGTGTCAGGGAGTTCAGGCCAGGGATGCCTTCCTCCTTCATTGGGGTCAAGACTTCCTGTATGCCTTTCCACCCATTCCCCTAATTCCCAAGACCCGGTTCAAACTTCAGAGATATCAAGGGACTATGATCCTCATAGCTCCACGTTGGCCACGCCAAGTGTGGTACCCTCTACTTCTGCATCTTTCCCAAGCTCCCTCCCTGGACTTAGGGTCTGCTCCAGATTTCCTGTCTCAGGAGGGGGGAACATTGTGGCACCCAAACCCCCAATCTCTCCATCTCAGGGCTTGGTTGCTGAAGGCTTAGACCTTCAAGATTGGCATCTTTCTCAGCAAGTAAGGGATATCCTTCATGCTTCCAGAAAACCTTCTACTAGACGTTCCTATGCTTTTAAATGGAAAAGGTTTACCATTTGGTGTGCTGAGAAGGGTATTAACCCTCTAGCAATACCTTTGAATTCTTTACTAGAGTATCTCCTGCATCTTTCCCATGCAGGCCTCAAAACGAATTCAGTAAGGGTCCATTTGAGTGCTATTGCAGCATCTCTCAAGCCTCTCAATGGATAACCTGTTTCCTCTCATCCTCTTATTGCAAGATTCATGAGAGGCCTCCTTTTAACTAAACCTCCCATTAGACCACCTCCAGTGGCATGGGACTTGAATCTGGTTCTTGGTCAGCTCATGAAGCCACCCTTTGAACCCTTAGCCACCACCTCCTTGAAATTTCTTTCTTGGAAGGTTATCTTTCTTATTGCAGTCACCTCAGCTCGCCGCATCAGTGAACTGCAGACCTTAGTGTCTAATCCACCTTATACAAGGTTCCATCATGATAAGGTAGTCCTTAGGACCAATCCACACTTTATGCCTAAAGTGGTCTCACCTTTTCATCTTAACCAAGAGGTGTATTTACCTGTCTTTTTTCCAGGTCCTCATGCATCAAGTGCAGAGAGGAATCTTCATACCCTGGATTGTAAGAGGGCTCTTGCTTTTTACTTACAAAGGACACAGCAACATGGAAAGTCTTCTCAACTCTTTGTTGCTTTTGATCCCCCTCATTTGGGACTTCCAGTCTCTAAGAGGACACTGTCCAATTGGATTGCTCAGTGTATTTCTTTCGCCTACCAGAGTAAGAACCTTTCTCTGGAGGGCCATGTCACAGCTCATAATGTGAGGGCCATGGCCACTTCTATGGCTCATCTAAATTCTGTGTCCATCGACCAGATCTGTCGAGCGGCCACCTGGGCCTCGGTTCATACCTTCACAGCCCATTACTGTTTGGACAAGGACTCCCGCCGGGATGCCTTGTTTGGTCAGGCTTTTCTCAAACACTTGTTCCATGCTTAATCAACTCCTACCCTCCATCCCTGGTTGGATGCCTGAGATCTATGGCAGGAGGTAGAGCCCTTCACAGGGTCTCACAACCTTGGGGATCTCCCAGGCATCTCTAGCTGGGGAGTCCCCATATGTGAAGACTCATTCCTGCTTGTACCTGGAGATAGCACAGTTGCTTACCTGTAACAGGTGATCTCTGGGAACAGCAGGAATAAGTCTTCACAACCCACCCACCTCCCCTAGGAGTTGTATCTCTCTATCTATCTTTCCTTTCTTCTCTCTCTCTTTGTCTCAGCTTTAAAACTCGAACTGGAGAGAGGCGGCGCGCAGGCGCTGTGAGATGCTCCCAAATGCTTTCCTTTTTTGGGACGCTGGGGAGCGTTCCCGTGCAGGTTCCGTCGGTACCGACATATCATTTGTGAAGACTTATTCCTGCTGTTCCCAGAGATCACCTGTTACAGGTAAGTAACTGTGCTTTCACTTCTCGCTTAGGCCTTGGCTCTTGGAAGGAGACAGCTAGCGCATATGGGCTACTTTCCAGTGATTGTCTCTAGTCTGCTTTAATAATGAAGGAGGGTCTACAAGCTAGCATATGTGCGGATCTGGTGCCTCTTTGAGCAATGGCGCAGCGTGCAATAGTTGCTCCTGAGGCAGACAAGGTGCCCTCTCTATTGGCCTTTTTAAAGGATGGCCTGGAAAAGGGCCTATCTCCAGGAACAAGCAGGAATGAGTCTTCACATATGGGTACATCGGTACCGACGGAGCCTGCACGGGAACGCTCCCCAGCGTCCAATCAGAAAGCTTTTGGGAGCATCCCTCAGCGCCTGCGTGCTACCTTCCCGCCTTTCCAACTGTCTCTCCTCAGTTTTCGTTTTTCCGCGGAGCCGGCAGGACGTCCTCCTGTCACCGCAGAAAATTTTTTCTTTAATTCTTTTTTTCTTGTGGTCGCGGCTGTTTCCCTGCCTCCACCGGTACTGCCGGTGGGCTTTTTTCTTTCTTTTTCTCAAACTCAGGGAGAGTTTTTCCCTCAGTTTCTGTCTTAAATTTTTGGGCCTGTAAGGCCTCTCCATCATGGAGCCTTCTTCTCCTTAGAAGTGCCTTAACTGTGGAAATACAGTTTTCTTTTTAGACTCCAATAACTGGTGTCTAACCTGTTTGGGTCCTGACCCTTTTCCTCCGGAGCCATTAGGCTACAATTTTATGAGAAGAGATTCGCCATTTCGAGTTTCCCTCGATACCGAGTTCCCTTCCAGTGTCAGGGCACCGACCATTTCTTCTCTACAGGATCAGGTAACCCACAAACAGTCTGTTAAGACTAGCCAATCCTTGAGTGGTAGGTCTCATGCCAGGCATGATGACGGCTCCGGCCTTGCCCTCAAGACCCTATTGGCTTCAAAACCCTGGCGGGAGTCTTCAGTCTCCAAAGCCTTTCAGGGGTTTCAGGTTGTTCCTGGGGCTCACCCCTCACAGAACATACCTGAGCCATGCTCGGTGGTGGCATCCGCTTCGATCGGTACCGATACCCCGGCATCAGCACGGGTGTTAAGTGATCCACTCTTCACCAGGGATCGTCATCTGGTGTTCTCGGTACCTTCGGGACTGATCGATACGTCCCAGATTGACTTTCCAGTATCGGCAGCATCGCCGATACGACCACCGACGTCGGTACCCTCTAGGCATGCATCGATAGACTCTCTTTCTTCGATGCCGAGTCTGGAATCAATATCTAGTCTGGAAGACTGGGTACCGACGCGTCTCAGAACCGATGCTTACCGATTCCGGATGCGCGGTACCGAGGATACTCACCAAGGGTTTTTGGTTGCCTCGGTACCGCTTGAGCAGCCTCCGATGACTGCTTCGATGTCGGTATCACCTCCGATTCCGGCACAGCTACCAGTATCGGTATCGATGCCGGTTCCTGCAGTAACATCGGGACCAGCTACTTCCATGCCTTTCTCACCAGGATCGCTCCTTTCTATACCTAGTTTGGAGTCGATACCTGGCATGGACGATGCAGTACTGACTGTCTCAAGTCATAACCGCCAGTACCAGTATCCATCCATTAAGGCTCCTTTTCTGCACCGGACCAGTACATCCTCCGGTGCCCAGGCTACTGCTTCAACTTTAGCCTGTCCAGGGATGGTTCCCATTGGAGATCCTTCTTTTCAGAAATTTCTCCTTGACATGGCAACATTCCTTGCTATTCCTATCCCTGGCTATGATCCTACACAAGGCTCTTCTGCGGAAAAGGAAAATATAATGCTTCCTTTACATCATTCTTTGCAGGATCTTCTTCTGAGAATATGGGAAACACCTTTAAGGGTTTCCTCACCTTCTACAGCAACTGATCTTCTGTATCAGGTGCCCCCCTCTCCAGGGTTTCAAAAGACTCAACTTCCCCATCATTCCATTGTAGTGGAATCAGCAATGAGGAAGGTAAAAAGCAAGAAGAAGCATTCTTCTTATCCGCCAGGTTGTGAATCTAGAACACTGGATGCCTTTGGACGTCAAACGTTCCAAACATCTATGCTGGCAACAAGGATTATCTCTTATATTTTTTATATGAGTCTATCCCTTCAGGAGGTCACAAAGCAATTATCTCTTTTGACTCCTTTTCTATCAGAGCCCAAGGCTGCAGACTATTCCTTACTTCTTAGTCATAGCCAAAATATCTCTTGGTTTCTTTCTCGTGCTTCCCTAGACTCTTTTGAGTCTCTTAGCAGAACCTATAGCCATAGGAGCACGACGTAGAGCCTGGCTCCAAGCTTCAGACTTGAACAGATGGGCACTACAAAGACTGGGTAATACTCCTTGTACTGGAGAAAATCTCTTCAATAGGGAGTCTTTACGTCAGGTTGCTCATTGCTCCACTCACTTCCCTGTTTCTGAGGGCTATCCTAAGCCTTCTCCTTCCCCAGTAGGTAGGAAATGCCCTACCAAACCTTCTTTCCCTAAAAGAAGGTTTTATTCTTCTCCTGCCTATCATACGGATGTTCCCAAACAAGGGAAACCTCGCTCTGATCTGAAGAATCCAAACTCAAGCCAGGAAAATTAATCCTCAATAGGGTTCTAATTAATCTTTTTATAACCTACAGTTCACTTCTCAGCAGAAGATTTTTCACTGTTTTTTCATTAAAACTCTACACATGGATTCCTGTTTTCCCAGGACATCCACTTGCTCTTAGGTAGGCTGAGCTGTCAGGAGTTTCATGTCTATGGGTCACAGGGTTTTCCTCCTCTTTCTACCATGAAGAGAGGTTTGCCAACTATCTCATGATAGTTTTCTCCTGTACCACCATGAATTTTTTTCTTCTGCAGACTTACCATATGGCAAGTCTCCCTCCAGCTCCTATTTTTCTTTACCCTCTTTTTTAGGGCCTCCCCAGTAAGAGTGCTACCATACCACTGGAAGGCTTTCTTAGCCTTTCTAGCCTTCCTAGTCTTTCTAGTGTAGAGTTTTCTCTGGAGTAACCTCCCTGCTTTCATTGGGCAGCTCATCAGACATGATCAGGATTTTCTCCTCTTGTTCTGTCTGTTCTCTCTGTTACAAACAGAAAGATTCTCTCTGCTGTTCTTTTCAGCAGCTGCCCATGCAGGAGTTCCAGTGATTGGACTACTGGTACTTTTCTACGAGTTCCAGTCTTGTCTTCCACTACTTTTTCTCTGGCCTTAGTAGTGCTTCCAAGATAGTGCTCATCTATCTTGGATAATCCTTATTGCTTCTTTTCTGTCATCTCCAAATCTCTGGAGTTGGCAGCATAACTGAAGTGGCAGCTGGTTTTCTCCAACAGCCACTTTTATTTCCCAATTCTCCTGCATAGTGCTCTCTGCAATCCTACTGAGAAGCTTTCCACTGTGGGCCCTTGCTAGAGAGCATGGGGATTTTTTCTCTAATTACTATTCTATATGGTTGAAAAAGGCTTCCTCAGTCATTCCTCATGACTGTAGGGGTTCTTTACACCCTTCTATTTCCTTTTAATAAAGGACATAAGCCTTTTCTATGTGACAGTCTAAAGAGTTACCCAGTTTCTACAGGAAATATGCTCTTTTTCCTTGCAGCTTGTCCTCATGGTATCCTATTCCTTCATGGACAGCACATATTTAATTAAACAACACATGATACCCCCCCCCCCCCCACTTGTCCCTCAAGTGGGTCAATCTGGTATCTCATCCTCTGCGTTTCTGTCCATTCACCATGTTAGAGTTCTACCGGACTCAGGACTTGCTGTTTACAGACTGATATTATCTTCTGTTTTTTCCACGCAACCATCCTGGTTATTTCACTGGACAGTATTCCTGCTCCATCTTAACCAGGGGGAACAGATTCTCTATATCTTCTCAAGTAGGTTCCACCTTCTTGTTATTAGATGAATCTTTCCTCTTCACATCTCCCATGTGAATATTCTTATGGGCATATCCCTTATCTGCTTAATTGCAGACATTTATCTTTAGACATATATATATTCATGTATGTATATATCTCTATATACTTCTCTACAGATACATATGTCTGTAAGCTGCGTGTGCATATGTTCTGCCCCTCCAGATCTCACTATAGACATATATATATACCCATATATATATCTATATATACACACATATATATATATATATATATATATATATATGTGTGTGTGTGTATCTGTCGAGATGCTTCCTTATAGGTAGATATGTATTTACATACTTATCTCTCTAACTGTCTATGCTTATGAAGGTTTACCTTCCTATAGGTTCCAGACAGTGGGCTTACATATGTTCATACTGTCCCACAGTATGTCTGGGGTATTATGCACACAACCACTGCTGTGGTACTGACAGCTCCTACCTTAACCCTAGGTTTAGGTATCCCTGAAGCTCCATGCTCCAATATCTTTCCTTTCTCTCACCAGTTAGGAAAGACAGGGTGGATCTTCAGTAGATCTGAGGTTTCATCCCTTCAGACATCTGTCCTTGGGAATACGGGCTTTTTTTCCCATAACCTTTCTTCCCTCCAGGACTGGGCTAGTTTATCCAAATCGGTCAGTCTTCCTCTTTTGCTCCTAACTGTGAGTAACTCTGTAGCCGAAAGAGTTCCCAGCTTTTACCATAAAGCTTTCCTAAAGACCTACCGTTTTTGTACTACCCCAGTTGACACCTGGATCACCTGTCACTTCCGGATTTGG
This sequence comes from Ichthyophis bannanicus, assembly GCA_033557465.1. Classification (NCBI taxonomy): domain Eukaryota; kingdom Metazoa; phylum Chordata; class Amphibia; order Gymnophiona; family Ichthyophiidae; genus Ichthyophis; species Ichthyophis bannanicus. The sequence goes on from CM066034.1 coordinate 211,885,580, forward strand.
ACCTTCACCTTCACTTCAGTGAGGTCACCTTGAAGATTCCTCTACTGGATCCCCAGTAGACTCCATCAGCCTCTCTACTTCCTGCAATCCAGTAGGTGAGGTCCATATTGTGATTGTTCATTTCCATATTTTTTCATGTTAATTATCATACATACAAGGACTCCTTACCTGTAGTCCTATTTTAGGTTAGCTGTTTTTCCCTACAGCTCCTCTCTTTTCAACTCCTACCCTCCATCCTCAGGATGCCTGGCCATATGAGGTGTAGCATGTTCCAATCCCCACCATGCAGGGCTCCAGGCATCTTAGCTTGGGAGTCCCCATATGTGAAGACTCATTCCTGCTTGTTCCTGGAGATAGCACAGTTACTTACCTGTAACAGGTGATCTCTGGGAACAGCAGGAATAAGTCTTCACAACCCACCCACCTCCCCTAGGAGTTGTATCTCTCTATCTATCTTCCTTTCCTCTTTCTCTCTTTTTGTCTCAGCTATAAAACTCAACTGAGGAGAGACAGTTGGAAAGGCGGGAAGGCAGCACGCAGGCGCTGAGGGATGCTCCCAAAAGCTTTCTGATTGGACGCTGGGGAGCGTTCCCGCGCAGGCTCCGTCGGTACCTACGTACCCATATGTGAAGACTTATTTCTGCTGTTCCCAGAGATCACCTGTTACAGGTAAGTAACTGTGCTTTCCTTTAGCTCCCTGAAAGTTCCAGTGGCAGCTTTGATCTGAGGTCTGGTGGCTGGTAAAGTCTCTGACTTTGCACCTGAACATCTCATGCTTTCTTCATGGGGTCCAGCATCTGCGTCCTCCCCTCCAGCCTGTGATCCCTTCCTGGGATCTTTGTCTGGTGCTTAGGGCTCTAATGGTGACACCTTTTGAGCCGTTGAAGTGAGCTATCTTAAAGAATTTGACACTCAAGACTGTCGTCTTGGTTGTTGTTTGTTCCGCAAGGTGGATTTCCGAGCTGCAGGCTCTGTCTTGCCGAGATCCTATCTGTCTTTTCTAAGGAGGCTGTATCTATTTGGCCTTTAGCTTCTTGCCTAAGGTGATTTCTCCCCTTCATGTGAACCAGGTGGTCTGCCTTCCCTCCTCTAAGGAGCAGTGTTGGGGGGAAGGATAAGAATCTTCGCCTTGTGGATGTCCAGAGGGCGCTTCTCCGGTACTTGAAGGTTACAAATTTCTATCCTAAGTACAAGCGTGTTTTTATGCTATTACTGGCCCATGCAAGGGTGATGCGGTGGCTATGCCTCTTTTAGGGCGCTGGATTGAAGAAGTTATGGACTCGACATATCTGTTGCCCCTGCAGGTATTTGTTGAGCAGCAACATGGGCATCACTTTCCACTTTTTGTCAAGCATTACCGCTTGGATGTCCATGCACAGGCAGACACGACTTTGGCTGAAGGGTTTTGTAAGCAGCTGTGTTTTCTTCCCACCCAGTGGAGTTGTGGCTTTGGTACATCCCAATTGTTTGGAGTGATCTTGCAGGATGATATGGAAGGTGACATTTTACTTAACTATTAATGTCCTTTTCTTGAGTTCTGTTAGACTAGTCCAGGGCCCACCCCTGAAACTGTATTTGCTTTGTTCTTCTGCTGCGGTTCCCTTGGGTCTGCTATGATTTTTATAATTGGCTCTGTAAGTTCATCTTCTACGGATAGTTTTCTTTTTATGGTTTCCTGTACATTGTTCTCTACTGTCACTTACTCCTTCTTGTACACAATTGAGTGGTGTGAGGCTTGCCATGTTCTCCCATATGCTTTGGGACAAATACTGAAGGGACCTCTGGTGGCTGAGGCAAATAGAGGCATGGGAGTGATGTCATTGAAACCTGGGGTTTTTTCATTGTTTTTTTTTTTTTGTTTCCACCAATCTGCTAGTAAGGGAACACAACCCACATGTCTGGACTGGTCTAGCAGGATTCAAGGAAAGGACATTAATTGGTAAGTAAAATGTCACTTTCTTTTCTCCTATCTGTTCTCAGTGTGGACACTTCTTTTCTTGTTTTTCCATTTTTTCTCCCGTTTCTTTCCTTGTAATGTTTCGGATCTTTACCTTTTCTGTTCTTTTCTCCTCTTTCTTCCTCTAATACTTTTTTCTGTCCCCATCTTATTTTCTTTTTTTTTCCTTCTCTTTTCTCGTTGTTTCTTCCTTCACCTTTCTGCAACTCTTGTTTTTGACTTTTCATCTCCTCTGCCGTAAAAACTGGTCTTCATCTGCACAGTGCGACTCTCCTCAAGTTTGAGCTGCATAGTGGGAGAATTCCTGAAATGGTCATATGGTCTCAAATCTCACGAGACTTGAGGCAGTGAGAGTAGCATGAGAATTCTGCACTGCATGGCTCGAGTTGAGTCATGCAGTGCAGTAGACTTGTTTTTGCAGCAGCAGCAGCAATGAAACATTAAAAAAAAAAAAACCTGCAAAACCGAGGACACAAAATCCGGGTGCCAGAGTACAATTTATGGGCACTGTGGTGACCTGGTACCAAGGATTTGTATTTTTTGTTATTTGTATTATGTAACTTATTTTGTTTTCTGTCTTATTAGATTGTGAGCTCTGATGAGCAGGGACTGTCTCTCTTCTGTGTTTGTACAGCGCTTCGTATGTTGCAGCGCTTTATAAGTCTTTAATAATAATAATAATATACTGCATCGTCTGCTGGTTTGTGAGGGTAAGCACAATATGGTTTACTGCATCATCTGTATGTATATTTGTGTGAAAATCATTGTTATTTATTAATTATTTTCCAATAAATAGGACAGACAGAACATTTTGAGGATTCATTTGAAGGCTCTTCATGGAACCCAGGAGCTATTTCTCTTGCACTGTATTCTGCCCTATTCTCATATTCTGGTTGGGACACCCTTAATTTTGTAACAGAAGAAATAAAAAATCCAGAAAGGTAAAATATTATTTTTTAAAAAGTTTTCTTGAAACTTAAATAATTTGACCATTCTTTCATTTTGATGAGCATTTCCTTAACAGGGACAAAGAAAATTTGTCTATCATTGAATTAATATGTAGCCTGGGACCACTGAGGGTATTGGTTTGGGCAGCCAACCCTAGGGGGTACACAAAGAATTTGTAAGATTCTGATTAGCTGATGGAGGCACAAATGTCTCAAGGCCTTCACTGGAGGACATCTGAAGAATACTGAGAGCTCCACTCACAAACAAGTTTATGTTCAATTGTGTGCTATAGAATAGAAGATTGTCTTTATTTTGTTGAAATCCCCAATTAAGAGTGCATATGTAAAAAACCTCAAAGTGGTTAAAGAAAATCAGTTTTGAGTTACTTAAACTCTTTTTCAAAGTCTCATCAGATCAAAATTGGAAAAAATAAATTTATTTTTGTAATCAGTTGGACCAGTGTTTCTCGAACCGTTACTGGACTACTCTCTAGCTATTTCATTTTTTTAGAATATCCATAATGAATATTTATGAAAGAGATTTGTATGCAGTTGAGGCAGTGCATGTAAATCTCTCTTATGCAAATTCATTGGAAATGTTCTGAAAACCAGACTGACTAGGGCAGGGGTATCAAATTGCAATCCTGCAACAAACCATTCTTGTTGTCAAGATATCCCTAATAAGTACTCATGAAGCATATTTGCATAGAGTGGAGGTAGTGCATGCAAATATCTCATGTTTATTTATTACAAAACACTTCCAGGTTAAAAAGAACTCTTTAGAAACAATCACTATTAAGAAATATGCTAAACAAGCTGAGATGGTTCACATAGACAAGCAGTTTGAATGCTTCCTTGTCTATGTGACCCTTCTCAGCTTGTTTAGTATATTTCTTAATAGTGATTGGTTCTAAAGAGTTCTTTTAAACCTGGGAGTGTTTTGTTTATTGTGATTGTTTAACACTGTATGGCTATTCTTTTTTTTGTATAGTGATCTATGGATATTTATTAGGGATATCCTGAAAATCGGACTTGTTTGCAGCCCCCCAGGATTGCAGTTTGATACCCCTGGGCTATGGGACACTTAAGGAGCAGTTTGAGAAACAGTGGGTTAGACGACCACTTTCACATACTGATCTTTCATCTCCTCTTCTCCATGGATCCTGGACTGAGATACCTCAGATGTCTACTCCTTACTCTTTCTCTGAAAAATACTCGCAGGATACAATCCACAAAACAGTTTCTCTGGTACTTGCTTTAAGCACCTCTATCTGTCATAGACCTTCTACCAGAAAATCCCAAGAATTCATATGCAAAAAGTAGGTACCACTGGGGAAAGGAATCAAGGGAAACTACTTTACAACATCAAAGACAAAAACAGCAAAATATTCCGTTTTCTCCTTATTGTGTGCATAAGATGCATTGTGGTTCCATCTTTCTCACATTGCAGTCTGGACTGCTCAAGTTTTTAAATTGATGGGACCTAGAAAGTGCATCCCATCTTTCTCAAGACATACAGAATCAATATTGCATCTTGAATTCCTTTGGGAGGATTTAGTTGAGTCCCTTCAGGCCTCGGCTGTTTCCTTCACCTAACCACAGCTGGAACACTACCACTAGATCTTCTCTAGGTCTGAACTTCTCTTATCTCCTCTCCTCTGGTTAAGCTAAACCAGTCTGGGAAATTCCTCTCTCTGTACAAGGCCCACATCTCCTCAGCAGCTTGGAGCTCCCTCAGCTCTCCTCCATGGTAACTTTCCCACTGAAAAGCCTCCAGCCCCCTAAGTATCGGGCCTTTTATAGTTCCCCTGCAAGACACAAGTTGAGAACAAGAGCTAACCCTATGATTAGGTGGATTAGGCATCCATTTAAAGCAGCACAGTTCTAGGGATGTTGCCAGCATAGCAGAACAGCTGAACATCTGTATTAAATGAGTCAGTATAACATGAGGCCTTTGAGCACATGCGCAGCTCAAGGCAGGCTGTGTCCCGCTCCTTCAGATGGGAAGCTTGAATTGGAAGGGGCAGGACATGGGAGACACTGAGCATGCACATGTGCTCAACAACTCACACCGCACTCACTCATCTTTAACTGTAGCCTTGGGCCCAAATGGAGATAGGTGGTGGTGGCTGCGGCAGTGTGAGGGAAGGGAAGAGAGGGAAGATGCTGGGTCTAGGAGAGGAGTAGGGAAGGGGAGGAGAGGTGCTGGGCACCTGGAGGGGGGTAGGGAAGGGAAGTAAAGAGGAGATGCTGGACACGGGAGGGATAGAAAAAGGAAGGGAAGACTCCTGGACCTGGGGACAGGGGAAGAGAAACACTTTAGAGATAGGGAAAGGGACAATGCTGCTAGTCCACGGGGGAGATGGGGAAGGGAAGAGAAGGGGAAATGCTGCACATAGAATAGGGGGAAGGTAAGAAAATGAGAGATGCTGATTTATGGGTGAGTGAGAGATAGAGAAGGGAAGATGCTGGACTACAAGGGACTGGGTAAGAGAAGAGAAAATGCTGGACAGAACAGGGAAAGGAAGGAGAAGGGGAGATACTATACACAGGACATGAAGGAAGGGAAGATATTGGGCATGGAAGGGAGAGATGGAGAGAGAAAGGGGAGTTAGTGAGAGGCTGGGGAAGGAGAAAGAGAGTTGAGGAAAGGGAGGGCTAGGATGAGGGAAATGGAAAGCTGTACGCAGATGCAGAAAAAAAAGGAGATTAAGACTGAATGGTGAAAAGATGGGGTGAAATCTGAGCAGGAAGAGATGGAGAAAATTAATGAAACAGTAATTTGAAGGCACATTTTAAACAGAATGTGGAGATCACAATTGAGACATCAAGGTCAGGACATACTCTGTTCTAACAGTATTTTAGAAACAGCTTTGCTAAAGGTGGAGCCATTTCTAAAATACACATTATGTGCATTGGGAGGAACCATTTTACAGATATACATGTGGGGAAGAGTCGACCGTGAAAACCCAGTACCTTACATGTGTAAGTGCCGGCTTTTCGGAGTGAACACGTGTAAATGTGTAATCTCCAGGAACAAGCAGGAATGAGTCTTCACATATGGGTATGTCGGTACCGACGGAGCCTGCGCGGGAACGCTCCCCAGCTTTCCAAAAAAGGAAAGCTTTTGGGAACATCCCACAGCGCCTGCGCACTGCCTTCCCGCCTTTCCAACCGCCTCTCTCCAGTTCTTCTTTTCCGCTGAGCCAGCAGGTCGTGTTCCTGTCACCGCTGAAGAAGTTCTTTGTTTTATTTTATTTCTTTGGTCGCGCGTCTGCCTTCTCCGACGTCAGACCGGTACCGCCGGTCTTTCTTTCTTTTCTTAAAAAAAAAAAAAAAGAGAACATATTTTCCCTCACTTAGTGTGTTTTTCCTTTTTGGGCCTTAGGCCTCACGAAACCTTTTCCTCATGGAAAAACCAGCCTCCGGGTTTAAAAAATGCACTAAGTGCAGCGGTACTGTTTCTGTTACCGACACCCATGAATGGTGTCTCAAATGTTTGGGTCCTGACCACTCCATTTTGGATTGTTCGTCCTGCTCCTTGATGTCCAAACGAGGTTTACAGAACCGAGCAGCCAAGCTCCATGTTCTGTTTCCCTCTGATGCAGCTTCAGTGGCATTGACGTCTTCCAGGGCTTCCTCTTCCTCCCATGGATCTCAGGTAACCAAACATAAAACCAGCCGGTCCTCGAAGGGTAGATCTCCTTCCAAGCATCAAGATGCCTCCGGGCTTGCCCTCGAGGATCCTGCACCGGCAAAACTACCCCGGCGGGAAGCTCTGGCTTCCAAAGCTCCACCTATGGGGTTACAGGTTGACATCGATGGCATGGCCTCGACCGATCACCTGTTAGAATGCTCTAGGGTACCGGCACAACATTCCGGTACCAAGTTCCAGGCATTCATGGCGTCGATGGATCAGAATGTTCTATCCATGCAGCAGGCTATTACGGCCTTCATTCAAGCTGCGACGCCGCTGATACCACAACAAACTCCATTGTCGGTATCAGCCCGGGTACCGGCACAAATGCCGGTACCGGTACCGACTGCATCAACATCCGCCATGGTGTCGACTGCAGCGGTTCCCTGCCCAGGGGTGCCCATCGGTACCGAACCGGTACCGATAACGCCCGATGTGGATACCGCTCGGTACGCGTATCGAGCTTTGAAAGAGCACCCTGACAGTCGATACTTTGATTCCTCCGAAGATTCTGATGCATCGGAGGCGTCTGCTGAAGTATCCATAGCCCTTCCTGAAGAGCCTTCTTCTCCAAAAAGAAGAATGTCTCCTCCAGAAGACTTGTCCTTTCAAGACTTCATAAGAGAAGTGGCTAAAGGGCTTTCTATTTCAGTAACTTCTGAATCAGAGCCTAGAGCTAAAAAATTAGATATTTTAGGTTATCCCAAGGCTCCTAAGGAGGCAGTCACCTTGCCAATTCATGAGATTCTTTATGATCACATGATTGACTTATGGGAGACTCCTCTCACTATCTCTCCTCATTCTTGTAGGTTGGACACCATGTACCGTGTCCCTCCTTGTCCTGGTTTTCATAAAACACAGCTTCCTCACCATTCTATTGTGGTGGAGTCAGCTATGAAAAAGAGTGCAAAAAGACACTCCTCTGCTCCTCCAGGAAGAGAATGCAGGACCTTGGATGCTTTTGGTAGGAAAATCTTCCAAGCCAGTATGCTCATTGCCAGAATCAACTCCTATAGTCTTTATATGGGGATGTTTCTGAAAGAAGTTGCAGATAAGCTACACACTTTCCTCCCTTTTCTTCCAGAGGATAAAAGGGAAGAATTTCTTATTTGGCTTAAGCATACTCAAGATATTTCAAAGTTTTCCAACCGTGCAGCTTTTTGACTCCCTAGAGGGTGCCAGCAGAGCTTCGGCCATTGCCATAGCTGCTCGCAGAATTGCTTGGCTCCAAGCTTCTGATCTAGAATCTTGGGTCCAGGATGGCTTGGGAAATCTTCCCTGTACAGGAGAAAACCTGTTTGGCAAAGATTGGTAAATAAAAGCCACTCAAATGGATGCAGAAAATTCTGCTTTGGATAGACTTTCAAAGTCAACCTCCATTCCTAACAAGAAAAAACCTTTCAAGAAGTCTTTTTTCCTCAAGAAAGGCAGATTTCATCCTGCTTCTGGCCAGCAATCTTCTACAAGTCATTTTGCTGCTAAGCGTCAGCAACCTAAGCAAGCCAGGCCTAAGCCTACAGGGGCTGCTGCAACTCAGCAGACCCAGCCTCCTCAGGGCTTTTGACTTGATGCTAGAGAACTTAGCCTTTCTGGCTCTGAAACAGCCAGAGCCTCTCACCATTCCAGGAAGGTTAGCTCACTTTGCTTCCAGATGGGAGCAAATTACAGCAGAGCAGTGGACCCTCTCCATCATAAGGGAGGGGTACAAACTTCATTTCTCAAACCTTCCTCCTCACACCATGGTGAGACATTTCAATTCTCCAACATCTCTCCTCGACCTTCTAGGTCAGGAGGTGGCTGCCCTTCTTGCCCAAGGGGCAATAGAAGAAGTGCCTCTTCTTCAACAAGGGTCAGGGTTTTACTCCCCCTACTTTCTGATCCCAAAGAAAACAGGGGGCTACAGACCCATATTAGATCTCAGAGAATTGAACAAATTTCTATGCAAGGAGAAATTCAAGATGCTTTCTCTGGGCACTCTCCTTCCATACCTTCAGAGTCAGGATTGGCTTTGTTCTCTAGATCTCAAGGATGCGTACACCCATGTTCTCATCCATCCATCTCACAGAAGGTTCCTCCGTTTCCTTTTCCAAGGGAAGCATTACCAATACAGGGTGCTTCCTTTCGGTCTGGCCTCTGCTCCAAGAGTGTTCACCAAATGCATGGCAGTAGTAGCTGCATTTCTACGCACTCTGGGGATATTTGTATTCCCATACCTGGACGACTGGCTCATCCGAGCTCCATCTCAGTCAGAGGCCCAGACTGCCCTGGACTGCACAAGGCGCATTCTGCAGTATCTGGGACTTGTAGTAAATCTCCCAAAGTCCCAGCTCACCCCTACTCAGTCCCTAGAGTTCATAGGGGCCTGGCTAGATACTACCACTGCAAGGGCCTATCTTCCTCAGGCCCGTTGCCTACGCCTAGTGCAGTTAGCCTCCAAGATTCAGTCAAAGAGCCATTTAACTGCCCGGGAGATGCTACAACTGCTAGGCCACATGGCATCCACAGTGCATGTGGTCCCCTATGTGCTCGCCTTCACATGAGAGCAGCTCAATGGACTCAAGCTTCAGGGGGTTTGACAGACAAAATAGCAACCTCCAGGCGCCTCTTTTGGTCTCTACAGTGGTGGAAGTCCACCCAAAATCTGTTGCTGGGGTCCCCCTTCCAACAGTTGTTGCCCCAAGCAACCCTCACAACAGATGCCTCCCCAACAGGTTGGGGAGCTCATCTACAAGACCTCTCCACTCAGGGCACTTGGTCTCCACAGGAGACCTCTCTACATATCAACCACTTGGAGCTCCGAGCAGTTTTCCTAGCTCTCAAGGTCTTTCATACGCTGCTCAGCTACAAGACAGTCCTCATTCATACGGACAATCAGGTAGTCATGTTTTACATAAACAAGCAAGGAGGAACTGGCTCTCTGTCGCTTTGCAACGAAGCTTTAAGATTGTGGGCCTTTGCCAGAGAGCATCAAATCCATCTCCTGGCCGTATACCTTCCAGGAATCCAAAACTCTTGGGCAGACAGACTCAGTCGAGTTTTGCTTCCACACGAATGGTCCCTGCACATGGACCAGGTACTCAGAATCTTTCAAGAGTGGGGAACCCCGGACATAGACCTCTTTGCAAGTCCGTGGAATGCCAAACTTCCCCGGTTCTGTTCCAGAATTCCGTGTCAGGGAGTTCAGGCCAAAGATGCCTTCCTCCTTCACTGGGGTCAAGACTTCCTGTATGCCTTTCCACCCATTCCCTTAATTCCCAAGACTCTATTCAAGCTCCAGAGGGATCAAGGATCTATGATCCTCATAGCTCCACGCTGGCCACGCCAAGTGTGGTACCCTCTACTTCTGCATCTCTCTCAAGCTCCTTCCCTACACTTGGGAGCTGCTCTAGACCTCCTGTCCCAGGAGGAGGGAACTTTGTGGCACCCAAACCCCAAGTCCCTTCACCTCAGGGCTTGGTTGCTGAAGGCTTAGACCTTCAAGGTTGGAATCTTTCTCAGCAGGTGAAGGATATCCTCCATGCTTCCAGAAAACCTTCTACTAGACGTTCCTATGCTTTTAAATGGAAAAGGTTTTCCATTTGGTGTGCGGAGAAGGGTCTTGACCCTCTAGCACTACCTTTGAATTCTCTATTGGAATATCTCCTGCATCTCTCCAATGCAGGCCTTAAGACAAATTCAGTAAGAGTCCATTTGAGTGCTATTTCAGCATCCCTTAAGCCTCTCAATGGACAGCCTATTTCCTCTCATCCTCTTATTGCAAGATTCATGAGAGGCCTTACTTTAACTAAACCTCCCATTAGGCCTCCTCCGGTGGCATGGGACTTAAATCTGGTTCTTGGTCAGCTTATGAAGCCACCTTTTGAACCCTTAGCCACCACCTCCTTGAAATTTCTTTCCTGGAAGGTTATTTTCCTCATTGCAGTCACATCAGCTCGCCGCATCAGTGAGCTACAGGCCTTGGTGGCTAATCCTCCTTATACAAGGTTTCATCATGATAAGGTAGTCCTCAGGACCAATCCACACTTTATGCCTAAAGTGGTCTCACCTTTTCATCTGAACCAAGAGGTATATATTTACCTGTCTTCTTTCCAGGTCCTCATGCATCAAGTGCAGAAAGGAATCTTCATACCCTGGATTGTAAAAGAGCTCTTGCCTTTTACTTACAAAGGACTCAGCAACATAGAAGGTCTTCCCAACTCTTTGTTGCTTTTGATCCTTCTCATTTAGGACTTCCAGTCTCTAAAAAGACACTGTCCACTTGGATTTCTTTCGCCTACCAGAGTAAGAACCTTTCTCTGGAAGGCCATGTCACAGCTCACAATGTGAGGGCCATCGCAACTTCTATGGCTCATCTAAATTCTGTGTCCATCGACCAGATCTGTCGAGCAGCCACATGGGCCTCGGTTCATACCTTCACAGCCCATTATTGTTTGGACAAGGACTCCCGCCGGGATGCCTTGTTTGGTCAGGCTGTCCTAAAACACCTGTTCCATACTTGAACAACTCCTACCCTCCATCCCTGTTTAGATGCCTGAGATCCAAGGGGGAGGTAGGTCCCTTCTCAGGGTCTACAACCCTGGGGATCTCCCCGGCATCTCTAGCTGGGGAGTCCCCATATGTGAAGACTCATTCCTGCTTGTTCCTGGAGATAGCACAGTTACTTACCTGTAACAGGTGATCTCTGGGAACAGCAGGAATAAGTCTTCACAACCCACCCACCTCCCCAAGGAGTTGTATATTCTATCTCTCCTTTCCTCTCTTTCTCTCTTTGTCTCAGCTCTGAAACTCGAACTGGAGAGAGGCAGTTGGAAAGGCGGGAAGGCAGCGTGCAGGCGCTGTGGGATGTTCCCAAAAGCTTTCCTTTTTTGGAAAGCTGGGGAGCGTTCCCGCGCAGGCTCCGTCGGTACCGATGTACCCATATGTGAAGACTTATTCCTGCTGTTCCCAGAGATCACCTGCAGAAAATTTGTCCTTTCTTATTTTTTGTGGTTGCGTCTGCCTTCCCATCGATGCTGATACCGACTGCCATCGGTGCTTTCTTTGTTTCTTTCTTCCTTAAAAAAAAAAAAAAACTTCTGTGAGGGAAAGAGTGATTTCTTTCCTTGAGGCGCATCAATGCCATCTTAGGCTTAGGCCTCCCCTTTTGTCACAGACAAAATGGAAAAACCATCCAGTGGTTTTAAGAAGTGTTCCAAATGTGGCAGTACCGTTTCAGCCACAGACACCCATGACTGGTGTCTAAAATGCTTAGGACCGGATCATCAACCATCAGAATGTCATCTTTGTAAGAAGATGACAAAGAGAGGCCTACAGATTTGAACTTCAAAGCTAGGCACCCTCTTTGCCTCCGATGCAGTATCTTTAGCATCGACGTCATTGAGAGCTTCATCTTCCTCCCAAGGATCTCAGGTATCGAAACCTAAGTCTACATCGAAGACTGGCTAGCCCTCCAAGGGTAGATCTCCTTCTAAGCATCAAGATACCTCGGGCGTTGCCCTAGAGGGGGACACACTGGCCAAACAGCCCCGGCAGGAGGACATTGCCTCCAAAGCCTTAGTGGGGTCCCAGGATGCTCCTGAGACATCCACCTCTGGAGAGCTCCTAGTGCCATGCTCAGGGATCGTGGCCCGCAATTCTGGTACCGATACCTAAGCATCAGCAAGCTCCATGGATCAACATATCCTGGCTATCGAGCGGAGCTTAGCGGCCTTACTGAAGACCTCGGTACTAGTAAAACCTTTATAGTCGATTCCACAGGCATCGGTACGGGCTCCGGTATGACGCGACCTGCATCGACGTTTTTGCCGCTTACCACGCTACCGCCCATGCCAGCCCTCAAATCCGTTTCTGGTACCGAGGTTCCAGCACCGTAAGCCTCAGCTACCGTTTTTGATCAGTAATGAGTACATGCAGAGCAGGAACACCCTGCCCATCGATACTTTGCGTCTTCTGATTCCAATTCTTTGGATGATGAATCGGCCGATACCCGGGACATAATGATTTGTTAACCAAATGGTGCAGTGACATCCACCACAAGCCCATATTCAAATACTCAGCATACAGATTACTCACTCTGACCCTTATTGCACTGTAAATAGATCAAGGTTGCTCCTACGGCAACCATTCACTATGTATATAGTTATGTTAAGGTTATATGAATGTATATAGTTTTAAATCTGTTATATGTAACTGTTGTTTTTGATGTGTTAAAAGTTATAATGTAAACCGCCACTGATCACTGGAAGAAGCAATATAAAAATGTAACCAAATAAAATAAAATAAAATAAGAACTATCCTGGAAGACCCATCTCCGTCTCCACAACGTCGCATGTCCCCTCCAGAGGACATGTCTTTTCAAGACTTTATTCGTGATGTTGCTCAGGGTCTGTCCATAACGGTGACATTGGAGAAAGAGCCTAGGGCCGAAGAACTTGAAATTCTTCAATACCCTACAGCCCTGAAGGAGGCTTCTATGCTCCCTGTCCATCGCATACTTCACGACCTTATGCTTCGTATGTGGAAGACATCCCTTACCATCTCTCCACATACCCGATGACTCGATACCATGTACTGGGTACCAGTGTGTCCCGGTTTTCAAAAGAGGCAATGAAAGCACCAGTCCATGATGGTGGAATCGGCAATGCGTTGAATAAAGAGTGCTAAGACACATTCCTTGAACTCTCTGGGTAGGTAATCGAGAACCCTTGATGCCTTTGGTCGATGTTTTCAGGCCTCCATGTTATCAGCCAGGATCAGTTCCTACATATTCTGTATGGGCATGTTCCTTAGAGAGGTGGCTAAGGATTTGGAGCTAATGGCTCCTCTTCTTCCTGATGACAAGAGAGCAGATTATCTCGCCCTTGTAAAGCATGCTGAGAATGTTTCAAAGTTTGTTAACAGGGTAATTTTTGACTGTTTTGAGGGCATCAGCAGAACTTCATCCATCTGCATCGGTGCATGCAGGATTGCTTGGCTCCAAGCATTGGATTTTGAACAGTGGGTTCAAGATAAGCTGGGTATATCCCTTGCACCAGTGAAAACCTTTTTGGCAAGGACTGGCAGGACAAGGCCTCTCAGTTAGAATCCGAGAACACCACTCTTAATAGACTATCTAGATCTACTGCCAACCCAGCTAGGAAAAGCAGCAAAAAAAGCTTTTTTTCAATAATAATAAGAAGTACTATCCTTATTACACCCCTGCTGTACAGTGTCAACACCATGCTCCTCAGAAGGGGCAGCAGCCATCAAATCAACAAAAGTAGGCTCAGGCTCCTAAGTCACAGCCACCTCAGCAGACCCAGCCTCCTCAGGGTTTTTGACTCCTTTCTGGAGAACATAGCTGTTCTGCCTCTGGAGATTCCAGATCCTATCCACGTCCCCGGCAGACTTTGTCACTTTGCCCACAGGTGGCATCTTATCACATCAGAGCAGTGGACACTGTCCATAGTATGGGAGGGGTACAAGCTTCATCTACGAAGTCTAACCCCCCCCCCCCAGAGTTCCACTCTCAGCCCCCTCTCACTGCTCTGTTGCTGCAAGAGGTCACCTCTCTTCTCTTCTTTATTTATTATTTATTTATTTAGCTGTACTTATATACCGCTTTTCATCGGGTCAAAGCGGTTTACAAAATAAAGGGGGGGGGAGGGCTACAGTAAAAACATGTTATCTCATATTTACAAGAGAGGAGTTACAGTGAAACATGGTATCTCTTATTTACAGGGGGAGGGGTTACCATCAACAGGAGGTTTGAACATATATACATTTCAGTTGCGCAGTCATTCATTTACAGTCTACTTTCGGTCTGCTTCTGAGTCTCAGGTTGGGTTCACTGGGTGCTTCTCTGTTCATGTCCCAGGTGGATGCCGAATAAATGGGTCTTAAGTTGTTTCCAGAATGAGTAGAGGTCTGTGCTGCTTCGGATACTGGGTGGGAGTGCATTCCAGAGTGTAGCAGGGTGCTTAAATGTGTGGCTTGTTGCTGGTGAAATGCTTTTTGAATCAGGACTAGTGTTTTATATTTAATCCATGCTTCTAGAGGGAGAATGTGAAGATCTCTCAGTATGGGTTTGATGTGATCATATTTCTTCCCTTTTTGGATGATCCTCGCTGTAGTATTGAGGGTTGTACGCAGTGGGTTGAGACTGATGGCCGGGGTCCTTGGTATATCGCAGAACACAGTAGTCCAGGTGGGGGAGCGTCATAGCGTGCAAGACTGTTCTGAAATCGTGTGGGTCGAGAAGAGGTCTGAGGCTCTGTAACATCTTGGCTTTGAAAAATATTCTCTTTGCTGTTTTTGCAATCTGCTGTTTTAAAGATAGTGATAGATCCAGGATGATCACTAGATATGATGTGGGTTTGGACTTTTATTTGGGTTGTTCCCAGTATGAGGTGTGTTGGGGGGGGGGGTGAAGGTTTGGTCCTTTGTGACAAACAATGCTTCTGTTTTTTTGAGATTTATTGTGAGATTGTTTTCCTGGAGCCATTTGGAGACATCATTGAAGCAGCTTGTTCGTTCAGGATTTGTTGGCTTTATCGTTGTTGTTGGACCATAGAGCATAATGTCATCTGCATATATGTGGAAATTGACATTATGAGTCCTTATTATAGAGCAGAGTGGTTTGAGGTAAATTTTGAATAGCATAGCTGAGAGGGCAGAGCCCTGTGGTATTTCTTGAGTTTGTTGAAATGGGGGGGATGTGGTGGTGCTGGTTCGAATTAGTTGATACCTATTTGTTAGGTAGGATTTGAACCATTGCAGAACTTCATCCTTTATGCCTATTGTAGTCTGTGTAGAAGAATGCTGTGAGAGATGGTATCAAATGCTGCAGAGATGTTCAAAAAGATCAGGGTGTATCCAGAATGTTTGTTCTGTATTCCTTTGGTTAGAGTGTTTATGAGCGAGAACATGAGTGTTTCAACCCCATGGGAAGGACGGAATCCATGTTGCTGGGGATCAAGGATGTTGTTTATATCGAGGTGGTCCTTTAGTTGATCTCCAGGAACAAGCAGGAATGAGTCTTCACATATGGGTATCGTCGGTACCGACGGAACCTGCATGGGAACGCTCCCCAGCGTCCTTAAAGAAAGCTTTTGGGAGCAACCCACAGTGCCCACGCGCTGCCTTCCCGCCTTTCCTAACTGCCTCTCTCCAGTTCTTCTTTTCCGCGGAGCCAGCAGGTCCGTGTTTCCTGTCACCGCTGAAGAATTTCTTATTTTCTTTTATTTTTCTTTAGTCCGTGTCTGCCTTCTCGATTCCGCACCGGTACTACCAGTTCTTTTTCTTTCTTTAAAAAAAAAACAACCTACTTTTTCAGTGCATTTTTCTTCTGGGGCCTTAGGCTTACAGAGATATTTTTCCCTCATGGAAAAACCCGCCTCCGGGTTTAAAAAATGCACAAATTGCAGTAGCACTATTTCTGTCACCGACACCCATGACTGGTGTCTAAAATGTTTAGGTCCTGACCACTCCATTGCGGATTGTGAGTCCTGTTCTATGATGTCCAAAAGAGGGATACAGAATCGGGCAGCTAAGCTCAGTACCCTGTTTCCCTCCGATGCAGCTTCTGTGGCATCGACGTCTTCCAGGGCTGCTTCTTCATCCCATGGATCTCAGGTAAGCAAACTTAAATCTGGCCGGTCCTCAAAGAGTTCATCTCCCTCTAAGTATCGAGATGCCCCCGGGCTTACTCTTGAGGATACCACACCGGCAAAGTTACCCCGGCGGGAGGCTCCGGCTCCCAAAGCACTACCTATGGGGTCACAGGTTGACATCGATGGCACAGCCTCGACCGATCACCTGTTACAATGTTCTGGGGTACCGGCAGTTTCTACCAGTACAGATATCCAGACATTGGTGGCGTCGATGGATCAGAATATTCTGACCATGCAGCGTGCCATCACGGCATTTATTCAAGCTGCAACGCCTACGGTACCGCAACAAACCCCATTGTCGGTACCCGTACCGATTCCGGTACAGGATCCGATTCCGGTTCCGATACCAGTACCGCTTGCATCGACATCAGCATCGACGGCAGCGGTACGCTATCCAGTAATGCCTATCAGTACCAGCCCGGTACCGATTACTCCCGATGTCGATACCTCCCGGTATGCGTATCGGGCTCTACAAGAGCATCCAGACAGTCGATACTTTGATTCTTCTGAAGACTCTGACTCTTTAGAGGCCTCAATTGAAGCATCGGGGATCCTTCCTCAGGAACCCTCTTCTCCAAAAAGGAGAATGTCTCCTCCTGAAGACTTGTCTTTTCAGGACTTTATTAGGGAGGTGGCCAAAGGCCTGTCCATCTCAGTGACCTCTGAGACTGAACCTAGAGCCAAAAAATTAGATATCCTACAATATCCTAAGGCTCCTAAAGAGGCAGCCACCTTACCAATACATGAGATTCTTTATGAACACATGTTGGGTATATGGGAGACTCCTCTTTCCACCTCCCCTCATTCCAGAAGGTTGGACACCATGTATTGTGTTCCTCCTTGTCCTGGGTTTCATAAGACTCAGCTTCCTCACCACTCCATTGTGGTAGAGTCTGCCATGAAAAAGATCAAGAGTACAAAAAGGCACTCCTCTGCTCCTCCAGGAAGAGAATGCAGAACCCTAGATGCCTTTTTGGCAGGAAAATCTTCCAGGCCAGTATGCTTGTAGCCATGTGCGGAGACTCGGTGCGGGGCCTCATTTGCATAAGGTGCCTCGTTTGCATAAATATTTGCATAATGTTACCATACACTAACTTTTAGTAAACATGCCTCTTAATGAGCATATGGATAAAGAAAGACTAAACAATTTCTACATTACTATAATCCAGTGCCAACCGCCAGGCACATTAGGAACTACTACAAACACTGCCCATTTAGAACCCATAGCAAACCCGCCGTATCCTAACAGCACTACCAGGACTCACAAAGCACCATACCCTACCTATCAAAAGGCAACACTGCAAATATTAAACCAATACATTTCAGAGAACAATAATACATGACCTACTGGGGAAAGAACAAGTGGCAATGTCAAATAGGAATTACATAAACAGAATACCTCAGCTCAGTTACACATGCAGAACATAGACCATCACCAAACAAGGAATCACAATTTAGAAACAGGAAGACAATAATTAAACTGGGAACCCCAAAAGCCAAACTTGGAATATACAACAACACTGTAGAAATAAAACTATAAATTAATTTCCTCTTGTACTAAACAAAGCGCAAAAATTAATGATGCACATTTCCCAGAGCTGACATATTCCAGTTAATAAATTCAAAATAAAGAGATATTTTTCTACCTTTTGTGCATTTTTTTTCAGTTGCAATTGTTCCAGCCACTTTCTTCTGGTTTCTTCGTGTCTTCTGCTAACTCTCCATCTGCTGTCCATTTGTCCTTTCTTCTGTCTTCTTGTTTTTTTTTTTCCATTCTCTCTCTACATCTGCTTTAACATACTAATCTTTCTCCTTTTGTTCTTTCCTCATTCCTATTTCATCCACTCAAATTTTATCCCTCCATCCTCAATCCCCACTTACTCTCCCAATATCCGGCCAATTGTAGATTTGTCTTCCCTCCCACGCAAAATATTTTTCCCCTCTCCATTTCACTCTCCCAGCTCTATCCCATTCTAATGCTCCCCCAACATCAGCTCCTTTCTAGTTCCAGCCCCACCCAGCATCTGCTACCTTCTTGTCCCTGCATCAGCCCATTTCCAGTCCTAGTCCCCCATCAGCCCATTTCCAATCCTATCCTAGCCCCACCATCAGCCCATTTCCAGTCCTATCTCCCCCATCCATTTCCAGTCCTATCTGAGTCCATCCATCAGTTCATTTCCAATCCCAGCCCCTCATCAGCCCATTTCCAGTCTTATCAGTTCCTCCATCAGCTCATTTCCAATCCCAGCCCCCCATCAGCTCATTTCTATTCCTTTCCTAGCCCCACCATCAGCCCATGTCAAATCCTAGCTCCCCTCCACTCAGCCCATTTCCAATCCAAGCCCCCCATGAGCCTACTTCCAGTTCTAGCCCCTCCATGAGTCCATTTCAATTCAAGCCCCCACCACAGCCCATTTCCAACTTTAGCACCCCCAACAGCCCATTTCCAGTCCTATCCTGGCCCCTCCATCAGCCCATTTCCTGTCCTAGCCCCCCCCCCCACTCAGCCCATTTCCAGTCCTAGCTCCCTCTCCTCACAACCCATTTCCATTCCAAGCCCCCCTCCCCATCAGCTATTTGCAGTTCAAGCCCCCTTTCCACTCAGCCCATTTCCATTCCAAGCCCCTGTCCCCATCAGCTCTTTGCCGTTCACGCCCCCCTTCCACTCAGCCCATTTCCAGTCCTAGCAACCCCCCCATCCCATTACCAGTCCTAGCTCCTCCATCAGCCCACTTCCAGTCCGAACCCCCTATAGCCCATTACCAGTCCTAACCCCCCATCAGCCCACTTCCAGTCCTTACCCTCCCATCAGCCCATTTTCAGTCTTACCCCCCCCATCAACCCACTTGTAGTCTTAGCCCCCCCATAGCCCATTACCTGTTGTAACCCCCCCATCAGCCCATTACCTGTCCTAACCCCCCATAGCCCATTTCCAGTCCTAATCCCCCCCATCAGCCCACTTGTAGTCGTAGCTCCCCATAGCCCATTACCTGTTGTAACCCCCACATAGCCCAGTACCAGTCCTAACCCCCCCAGCCCATTACCAGTCCTAACGCCCCCCACAGCCCATTACCAGTCCTAACCCCCTATCAGCCTACTTGTAGTCTTAGCCCCCCCATAGCCCATTACCTGTTGTAACCCCCCATCAGCCCATTACCTGTCCTAAACCCCCCCATAGCCAATTTCCAGTCCTAATCCCCCCCATCAGCCCACTTGTAGTCGTAGCTCCCGATAGCCCATTACCTGTTGTAACCCCCCCATAGCCCAGTACCAGTCCTAACCCCCCCAGCCCATTACCAGTCCTAACGCCCCCCACAGCCCATTACCAGTCCTAACCCCCTATCAGCCTACTTGTAGTCTTAGCCCCCCATAGCCCATTACCTGTTGTAACCCCCCATCAGCCCATTACCTGTCCTAACCCCCCCATAGCCCATTTCCAGTCCTAATCCCCCCATCAGCCCACTTGTAGTCGTACCTCCCCATAGCCCATTACCTGTTGTAACCCCCCCTAGCCCATTACCAGT
The DNA here is from genome assembly GCA_033557465.1 of Ichthyophis bannanicus. Taxonomy (NCBI): domain Eukaryota; kingdom Metazoa; phylum Chordata; class Amphibia; order Gymnophiona; family Ichthyophiidae; genus Ichthyophis; species Ichthyophis bannanicus. The sequence goes on from CM066034.1 coordinate 211,905,355, forward strand.
CCTAATGCCCCCCACAGCCCATTACCAGTCCTAACACCCCCCATCAGCCCATTTCCAGTCTTAGCCCACCGCCCCATAGCCCGTTTCCAGTCCTAATCCCCCCATCAGCCCACTTGTAGTCGTAGCCCCCCATAGCCCATTACCTGTCATAACTTCCCCCATCAGCCCATTTCCAGTCTTAGCCCCTCCATAGTCTATTACCTGTCCTAACCCCCCATAGCCCATTCCCAGTCTTAACCCCCCCCATCAGCCCACTTCCAGTCCGAACCCCCTATAGCCCATTACCAGTCCTAACCCCCCCCCCATCTGCCCATTTACAGTCCTTACCCCCCCTCCCTCCCTCCCTCCCCATCAGCCCATTTACAGTCCTTACCCCCCCTCCCTCCCTCCCTCCCTCCCCATCAGCCCATTTACAGTCCTTACCCCCCTCCCCATCTGCCCATTTACAGTCCTTACCCCCCCTCCCTCCCTCCCCATCAGCCCATTTACAGTCCTATCCACCCTCCCTCCCTCCCACTCATCCCATTTAAAGTGCTTACCCCCCCTCCCCCTCAGCCCATTTACAGTCCTTATCCCCCCTCCCTCCCCCCCCATCAGCCCATTTACAGTCCTTACCCCTCCATCAGCCCATTTACAGTCCTTAACCCCCCCCCCTATCAGCCCAGCTAAGTTTAAAAAAAAAAACCAGAAACCGGCTGCTGCTGCCGCTGCCGCCGTAGCAGCGGCAGAATGGAGAATCCCGCGGGGCCCCCCTGTCCTGCAGTCTTCTATGCGGCCTCAGCGCGGGCTTTTCAGAGCCGCGCGAAGGGAGAGTTTCCCTTTCTCGCGGCTCTGTTAATCCCGCCGCGGGGCTGATGGGATTTCCCATCAGCCCCGCAGCGTGATTAACAGAGCTGCGAGAGGAGAAGCTCTCTCTCTTCGCGCAGCTCTGACAGTCGACGGAGGCCGCATAGAAGACTGCAGGACAGGGGGGCCCCGCGGGATTATCCATTCTGCCGCTGCCACGGCGGCAGCGGCAGCAGCACCAGGTTTCTGGGGTTTTTTTTTTTAAACTTAGCTGGGCTGATTGGGGGGGGGGTGGTGGTAAGGACTGTAAATGGGCCCCGCGGGATTCTCCATTCTGCCGCTGCCACGGCGGCAGCGGCAGCCGCTTTATGATTTTTTAAAACTTTGCTGGGATGCAAGATGTTTTTTGCGCGGGGCCCCCTGAAACGCGGGGCCCTGTGCAAAAAACATTCTTGCTCAATGGACGGGCCGGCCCTGCTTGTAGCCAGAATCAACTCCTATAGTCTCTATATGGGGATGTTTCTAAAAGAAGTTACTGATCATCTGCAAACCTTATCTCCTTTTATGTCAGAAGATAAGAGAGAAGAATATATCACCTGGCTTAAACATGCACAGGATGTATCCAAGTTTTCCAACCGTGCAGCCTTTGACTCTCTTGAGGGGGTCATTAGAGCCTCGGCTATTGCCATAGGTGCACGCAGAGTTGCTTGGTTACAAGCCTCTGATTTGGAATCCTGGGTACAGGATGGTCTAGGTAACCTTCCCTGTACAGGCGAAAACCTGTTTGGCAAAGATTGGCAAGCAAAGGCCAACCAGATGGATGCTGAAAATTCTGCTTTAGATAGACTTTCAAAGTCTACTACTGCTCCTGTCAAAAAGAGGTTGTTCAAAAAGGGATCTTTCCCAAAGAAAGGGAAATTTTCTTCTTATGGTCAGGCCTCTTCTCAAGGTCGTTTTGCTACAAAGAGGCAGCAACAACCAAAACAGGCCAAAACTCAGGCTGCGAGGACTGCTACGGCCCAACAGCCTCAACCTCCTCAGGGCCTTTGACTTTCCACTAGAGAACTTAGTCTTTCTGGCTCTAGAACATCCAGAGCCCCTCACCATCCCAGGAAGGTTAGCTCACTTTGCTCCCAGATGGGAACAAATCACAGCAGAGCAGTGGACCCTGTCCGTCATAAGTGGAAGGGTACAAACTTCATTTCTTAAACCTTCCTCCTCACACCATGGTGAAACAGTTCAATTCTCCAACATCTCTCCTCAACCTTCTAGGTCAGGAGATTGCTACCCTTCTTGCCCAAGGGGCAATAGAAGAAGTACCCCTTCTTCAACAGGGTTCAGGGTTCTACTCCCCCTATTTTCTCATCCCAAAGAAAACAGGGGGCTACAGACCCATATTAGATCTAAGAGAATTGAACAAGTTTCTATGCAAGGAGAAATTCAAGATGACTTCTCTCGGAACTCTCCTTCCATACCTCCAGAGTCAGGACTGGCTTTGTTCTCTAGATCTCAAGGATGCGTACACCCATGTTCTCATCCATCCAACACACAGAAGATTCCTTCGCTTCCCGTACCAAGGAAAGCACTACCAATACAAAGTGCTTCCTTTCGGTCTGGCCTCTGCTCCAAGAGTGTTCACAAAATGCATGGCAGTAGTAGCTGCATTCCTACGCACTCTAGGGATATTCGTATTCCCATATCTGGATGACTGGCTTATCCGAGCTCCATCCCAAGTCAGAGGCCCATACTTCTCTAGCATGCACAATGCGTGTTCTTCAGTATCTGGGACAGGTAATCAACATTCCAAAATCCCATCTTACCCCTACTCAGTCTCTAGAGTTCATAGGGGCCTTACTGGATACCACAACTGCAAGGGCCTATCTTCCCCAGGCCCATTGCCTACGCTTGGTGCAGTTAGCCTCCCAGATTCAGTTAAATTCCCATTTAACTGCTCGAGAGATGTTGCAACTTTTAGGCCACATGGCATCCACGGTGCATGTGGTTCCCTATGCTTGCCTTCACATGAGAGCAGCTCAGTGGACCCTATCCACCCAATGGAACAAGGCATCAGGTTGCCTGTCAGACAAAATAGCAACCTCCAGTCGCCTATTTTCGTCCCTCCACTGGTGGAAGTCCACTCAGAATCTGTTGCTGGGGTCCCCCTTTCAACAGGTGTTACCCCAAGCAACCCTTACAACAGATGCCTCTCCAAAGGGTTGGGGGGCTCATCTACAAGATCTCTCGACCCAGGGCATCTGGTCTCCACAGGAGACATATCTTCATATCAACCTCTTAGAGCTCAGAGCAATCTTTCTGGCTCTCAGAGTCTTCCACACCCTGCTCAGCTACAAGACAGTCCTCATCCACACGGACAACCAGGTAGCTATGTTCTACGTGAACAAGCAGGGGGGAACTGGCTCTCTGTTGCTTTGCAACGAAGTTCTGAGATTGTGGGCCTTCGCCAGAGAGCATCAAATCCATCTCATGGCAGTATATCTTCCAGGAGTTCAAAACTCTTGGGCAGACAGACTCAGTCGAGTTCTGCTTCTGCACGAATGGTCCCTCCATGGGGACCAGATAGCCAGAATATTTCGGATTTGGGGTACCCCAGACATAGACCTGTTTGCAAGTCCGTGGAATGCCAAACTTCCCCGGTTCTGTTCAAGGATTCCATGTCAGGGAGTTCAGGCCAGGGATGCCTTCCTCCTTCATTGGGGGCAAGACTTCCTTTATGCCTTTCCACCTATTCCTCTAATCCCCAAGACTCTGTTCAAGCTTCAGAGAGACAAAGGGACTATGATCCTCATAGCACCACTTTGGCCACGCCAAGTGTGGTACCCTTTACTTCTGCATCTCTCTCAAGCTCCCTCCTTAGACCTGGGGTCTGCTCCAGATCTCCTCTCCCAGGAGGAGGGAACCTTGTGGCACCCAAATCCTCAGTTTCTTCATCTCAGGGCCTGGTTGCTGAAGTCCTAGACCTTCAAGATTTACAACTTTCTCAGCAAGTGAAGTATATCCTTCATGCTTCCAGAAAGCCTTCCACCAGACGTTCATATGCTTTTAAATGGAAAAGGTTTTCCATTTGGTGTGCAGAGAAGGGTCTCAACCCTCTTGCAATACCTTTGCATTCTTTACTAGACTATTTGCTGCATTTATCCCATGCAGGCCTTAAAACAAATTCAATCAGAGTCCATTTGGGTGCTATTGCAGCATCCCTTAAGCCTCTCAATGGACAACCTATTTCCTCTCATCCTCTTATAGCAAGATTCATGAGAGGCCTTCTTTTGACTAAACCTCCCATTAGACCACCTCCAGTGGCCTGGGACTTGAATCTCGTTCTTGGCCAGCTTATGAAGCCACCCTTTGAACCCTTAGCCACTACCTCCTTAAAATTCCTTTCTTGGAAGGTAATTTTTCTCATTGCAGTCACTTCAGCTGGCCGTATTATTGAGCTGCAAGCTTTAGTGGCTAATCCTCCTTATACAAGGTTCCATCATGACAAGGTAGTCCTCAGAACTAATCCACACTTTATGCCTAAAGTGGTCTCACCTTTTCATCTGAACCAGGAGGTCTTTTTATGTGTCTTTTTTCCAGGACCTCATGAATCAAGTGCAGAGAGGAATCTTCATAACCTGGATTGTAAAAGAGCACTTGCTTTCTACTTACACAGGACACAGCAACATAGAAAGTCCTCTCAACTTTTTGTTGCTTTTGATCCTTCTCATTTAGGACTTCCAGTCTCTAAGAGAACTCTGTCCAATTGGATTGCTCAGGGTATTTCCTTCGCCTACCAAAGTAAGAACCTTTCTCTGGAGGGCCATGTCACAGCTCACAATGTGAGGGCCATGGCAACCTCTATGGCTCATCTAAACTCTGTGTCCATCGACCAAATCTGTCGAGCGGCCACTTGGGCATCGGTTCATACCTTCACAGCCCATTACTGCTTGGACAAGGACTCCCGCCGGGATGCCTTGTTTGGTCAGGCTGTTCTCAAACACCTGTTCCATACCTAATCAACTCCTACCCTCCATCCCTGAACTGGATGCCTGAGATTTATGGGTAAAGATAGAGCCCTTCCCAGGGACTCACGATCTGGGTGATCTCCCAGGCATCTCTAGCTGGGGAGTCCCCATATGTGAAGACTCATTCCTGCTTGTTCCTGGAGATAGCACAGTTACTTACCTGTAACAGGTGATCTCTGGGAACAGCAGGAATAAGTCTTCACAACCCACCCACCTCCCCTAGGAGTTGTATCTCTCTATCTTTCCTTTCCTCTCTCTCTCTCTTTGTCTCAGCTTTAAAACTCGAACTGGAGAGAGGCAGTTAGGAAAGGCGGGAAGGCAGCGCGCAGGCGCTGTGGGATGCTCCCAAAAGCTTTCTTTTTGGACGCTGGGGAGCGTTCCCGCGCAGGCTCCGTCGGTACCGATGATACCCATATGTGAAGACTTATTCCTGCTGTTCCCAGAGATCACCTGTTACAGGTAAGTAACTGTGCTTTCTTGGACTATCTTTTCAATAAGTTTTGCAGTGAATGGGAGGTTTGCTACTGGACTGTAAGATGCAGGATCCATTGGGTCAAGTTCATGTTTCTTAAGGGTGGGCAGATAATGGACCTCTTGAGGTTGGTGGGCATGATTGCCTGCCCATGTGATTCATTTACAATTTTGGTGAGTGCTGTGCTTAGTTCCTGTTTTGTCTTTTTTATCCAGGTTACTGGGCACGGATCAAGCAGGGATGTGGTTGTTTTGAGAACCCAATATGGTTGTTTCAGTCCTTTCTTTGGAAACTTTCTCAAATATATCCCATGCAGTGGCTGGAATGGTATCGTTGCTGTCTCTAAATGTTGCTGGTTGAGTGTTGGGTATTTGCAGGAGTGTTGGGTATTTGCTGGAGCTGTTTATATTGAGTTGCAAGCCAATCCGGTGCGATATTTGGGAGTTTGGTCAAGTGATTTGGGGTTTTGGTGAGTTGTTTGATGATATCAGAGAGTTCTCAGGGTCTGTTGATTGAAGTGTTTATCAGCTTTGAGTGATAGGCTCTTCTTGTGTTGTCTGTCTTTGTGCGATAGTGGTTTAGTGCATCCATGTATCTAGCTCTGTCATTTTCAGTTTTCGTTTTCCTCTCCATTCTCCTGTTGTTTGTTTTTAATTTCCTTAGGGCAGGTGTGAACCATCGTGCTCTTGTTGATCTCATTTTGTTTCCTTTGTGCATCGTTGTAGATCTTACTGCAGTGGTTACTGTGTCGTTCCAATTGTTGGTTAAAGCTTCCAGGTCAAGTGTATTTGTTTGTAGATTTGGGAGGACTTTGCTGAGGAAGTCATACTTGTCAAATGTTTTGAATCTTCTTGTTTGTTATATGTCTTCTCTGGTGGATATACATTGATAGGAGCTAGAGAAGGTGATGAGGTAGTGGTCAGACCATGGGACTGATGTGATCCTCAGGTTCTTGTTTGTGGATGCATATTGGGCTTTGAGGAATATAAGGTCGAGGGTGTTTCCTTTCCCATGTGTTGGAACATTGACTATTTGTGTTAGTTCCATTGCTTCCTTTGCTTCAAGGAATGCGTTGGCTTGCTTTTCTTGTACGGATGGGAGGTTAAAATCGCCAAGGACTATATGATCTTTCATGGTGGTGTTGCTGTCTGATATTTGTCTGAGGATATCAGATAGGTCTGAGCTTGCTGTGGGTGCTCTGTATGCCAGGCAAATCGAAAGGTTTTTGTTGGTGATTGTGAGGATGTCTGCTTCTTCTGTGGATACCACTGCATAGCTTCGGAGGAGAAGGATGGACTTCGCTATTACGGCTACACCTCCTCCCCTGGAGTGAGCTTGTGAGCAGTTATATACAGTAAGCTGTATCCATTGGGTGTTAGTTGATTCATGAGTATGGTGTCAGTATCAGCCAGGTTTCAGTTATGCAGAGGATATCAGTCTGATGAGATGAAATGAGGTCTTGGAATAAGGGAAGTTTGTTCCTCACTGACCGAGCGTTTATGTGGGAGATATGGAGTGTTTGTGTGTGAGCTGAAGTGGAGGAGTGTTCTGATATATGTGGGATATGAATGAGTCTCTGTGGGTGGTGAGCACAAGGTGGTGTTCGCTTTATGAGTGTATTGTGGACGGGTTGTATCGGCTTGTGATATCTGTATGCACTTATTGCTATGTAATGTTGTGGAGATGGCCATGCAGTTGTACAGTGTGGTACAAATTGAAAGGGAGGCATGAGTTTTGCTGTACCTTTGTCTCATGTGCTGCTACAGGATCGTTCCTGTTCTTTATATACTTCTTGAGTCCAGTTGGTTGGATGGTCTGAAGATGGCCAGGTCAGGTCCTCGATGAAAGATCTGTTGGTTCTCACCTGCAGTCCACGCCTAAGGGCCACGCCAAAGGGCCCTCTGGCGCGGGCCTGCCTTAGCAGAGGTTTCTTTTATGCTGCTGCTTGCTGTGTCCAGAGGAATGGTGCATGCTCTGGTCCCCAGACACCATCTTCGTCGAGGATTCCCCTTCGAGGGAGCCGGCATCGGACCCGAGTCCCTCGGTTCCCACGCTGAAGGCTGCAGAGCCTTCTGATCTGGAGTACAGAATGGCAGCCCTGGTGCGCAGTTTGTCTGCCTTCATGGACCAGCAGCAGGTGCTGTTGTCTGGTTCATCTGCCCCAACCTCCGGGCCGTCGACGTCCAAAACATCCTCGGAGGCCGAGCCAATCCTCGAGGTCCTTCGAGTCCCGCTTGTCGGGACCACGGTCATCCCTGGCAAGTTTACTGGGTGCTGCCCGCAGAGCAGCCCTCGAGTGAGTCCTCCACGGACTATTCCAAATGGGAGACGGAGGACGAGGAGTCCCCTGATACCCGTCGCCACCACGACATCCCTTCCGATTCCCCCATGTTGTAACCTTAGTGGCGGTCCCTGCCCAAGGACATGGGTTTCTTGTCCTTTGTCAAGGACATGTCCAAGGCCCTGGCATTCCCAACCGAGTCGGAGGAGTACCCTCAGGCGGATGAGTTAGAGATCCTCCGGTACGAGGCCCCCCCACCGCGGGAATCGCTAACGGTACCCATCCCTCCCATCCTGGAACGGCTCATGCTCCGCATGTGGGAGACACCAGCCTCGCTATCGGTGGTGAGCAGACGGCTTAACTCAATGTATCGGGTCTGCCAGAGCCCGGACTTCCAGAAATCACAACTGCTGCATAACTCCATGGTGGTGGAGTCGGCCATGCGTTGGCTAAAAAGCCAAACAATGCACTCCTCGGTCCCCCCTGGCAGGGAGGCCCACACCTTGGACGCCCTCGGCAGAAAGTGCTACCAGGGCTCAATGCTCCTCTGCCGCATTTAGGCCTACCAGTTGTACATGGGCATGTACCTGAGAGACCTGGCGAAGGAACTCGCCAGGTTCTCTGTTGGTCTCTCCGAGGAACCCTTGCAGTGCTTCAAGAGCCTGGCCAAGGACGTCTGTGAGTGCTCCAAATTTATATCTCGAGCGGCCTATGATGGGTTTGAGTCAGCGGCTCGAGTAGCTGTGGCAGGCATTGGTGCACGCCGCCAAGCTTGGCTTCAGTCGTCCGATCTCGAGCAGTGAGTTCAGGACAAACTGGTCGATGTCCAATGCCAAAGGGAGAACCTCTTTGGCAAACTCATGACCTACAAGGCTGTCGAGCTGCCGAGTTCATAATGAGGACCAGGCTCTCTAAGAAGACCACTGACCCTCCCCGACAGAAGGGCTCAGGTAAAAAGCACTTTTACCCAAGGAAGGGAGCTGCTTACCAAAACTACTCACCCTATCAGGCCTCCCCGGGTCCCCAACAGGGTCAGCAGGCCAAAGGACATTGGCATGGTCCACGTAAGCAGAAGGCTCCAAAACCCCAGGCTCCAGCCCTGGCTCAGCCAGGGGGAGCTTTTGACTCCTTGAGCATAGCCTCTCTACACCAAGGAGGTCAGCAGCCCACAGGGGGGACGCCTGGCCCTCTATGCCCAGAGATGGATGGCTATCACCACTGATTCCTGGGCACTGAGGGTAGTCAGGGAGGGTTATCTCCTCCATCTGGCTCAGACACCTCCCTCTTATTTTCCACGAGAGCCCCTCAGGTCTCCCCTACACCGGGACCTTCTCTTGAAGGAGTTGGCAGGTCTTCTAGAGGACAAGGCGGTGGAACTGGTGTCCCACCCCCTCAGGGGCAAGGGTTTCTACTCCAGATATTTCCTCGACCTTTGCAACCTCAACAAATTCCTGGTGAGGGAGAAGTTCAAGATGCTCTCCCTTGGAACATTGCTGTCATACCTCCAGCAGGGAGATTGGCTATGCTCCTTAAACCTCAAAGATGCTTATACTCACATCCATCCACCCCAACTACAGGCAGTACCTGCAGTTCATCATAGGGGGTAGGCCCTTTCAATACAGGATACTCCCCTTCAGCCTAGCCTCTGTCCCAAGGGTCCTCACAAAATGCCTGGCAGTCGCGGCCGCCTTCCTCCGGCTCCCGGGGATCTTCATTTTTCCCTACCTGGACGACTGGCCTCATAAGGGGAGGCACAGCCTTGGAGTTGCAGCAGGCCACCACTCATACCATCCAGGTTCTGCAACACTTGGGCTTGGTCATAACTACCCCAAGTCTCACCTCCTCCCAACAAAGTGTCTGGAGTTCATCAGAGCAAAGCTAGACACCCTCCAGTCGCGTGTTTTCCTGCCCAATGTCCGAGCCGATCGGCTCCAGTCCCTTGCTCGGGACGTACAGCACTGTCCCTCGGTGCTCGCTGGCTTCTTCTGCGCCTCCTTGGGCACATGGCCTCCACAGTCCATGTCATACCAGACACTCACCTCCACATGAGGATGGCACAGTGGTGTCTCTGGGACTAGTGGTCTCAGGCCACGGGCTGTCTCTGGGACTGAGTCTCTGTAATCCACCTGTTGGCAGACTCCCTGGACTGGTGGCAGTTGCCCCGGCATCTCGAAGCGGGCATGCCGTTTCAGGCCCCAAGTCACTCGAAGGTCCTCACCACGGATGCCTCTCTGCTCGGCTGGCGAGCCCACTGTGGAGATCTCCACATTGAGGGAAACTGATCACCAGATGAGAGCACCCAGCAGATCAACCTCCTGGAGCTCCGGGCCATACACCTTTCCCTGAGGGTCTTCTGTCACCACCTCCATCACCAGCCATTGCTGGTCCACACAGCCAACCTGGTGGCGATGTTCTGTGTGAACAAATGGGGGGCACGGGATCTCTTGCCCTTTGTCTGGAGGCACTGGTCCTTTGCTCTTATGGAATCCATCAGGGAATCCTCCAACAGGCAGTGTATCTGCCAGGCCAGAACAACCTGCTGGCCAACAGGCTCAACATGGTTCTCCAGCCGCATGAGTGGCAGCTGGACCCCAGGGTCGCCAGTTGGCTTTTCCGTCTCTGGAGGGAACCCGTGATGGACCTATTCGCCAGTCCATACAATTTTCAGTTGCCCTGTTTCTGCGCCCGGCAGGCCCACCCCTCCAGGGTGGTAGCAGACACGTTCCTGGTCTCATGGTCGGAGGGCCTCATGTATGCTTTCTCTCCGACGCCGCTGATTGCCAAGACCCTGTTCAGGACACTCCATGACAGGGCCTCATTCATTCTAATAGCTCCTCAGTGGCCCAGGCATCTGTGGTTTCTGCTGCTTCTGAGGTTGGCGGTGGAGGTACCCATCCCCCTGGGGACCGACCCGGGTCTTCTTTCCAAAGAGGTGGGGCTCTCTCCTACACCCCAACCTCGGGTCCCTCTCACTGACAGCATGGCTGCTGAGAGGGTAACTCTGGCCCCTCTCAACCTTCCGGTTCATGTGGAGAACATTCTGCTGGCCTCTCAAAAGGCCTATACTAGGAAGGCTTACGCCCTCAAATGGCACAGGTTCTCTGTTTGGTGCGCCCAACAGGGGGCTGATCTTTCTTCTGCCCGGTGCCTCTGGTGTTACAGTACCTAGAAACATAGAAATATGACGACAGAAAAAGACAAAAATGGCCTATCTAGTCTGTCCTTCCATATCAACTACAGCAGTCCCCTTTTTTCCTTTAGAGATCCTCTGTGTTTGTCCCATGCTTTTTTGAAGTCAGTTACTGTCCTCATCTCTACCACCTCCACTGGGAGACTATTCCATGGATCCACCACTCTTTCCATAAAGAAATATTTCTGCATATCACTCCTGAATCTATCCCCCTTCACCCTCATCCCATGTCCCTTCGTAGCAGAACTTGTTTTCAATTGAAAGAGGCTCTCCCCCTGAACATTTATGCCACGGAGGTATTTAAACATCTCAATCATATTAAAATCCTTAAGTCTGTCCTCTTATGCTTTATAATGAAGACTACTAACCATTTTAGTAGCCACCCTTTGCACCGACTCCATCCTGTTCACATCCTTTTCAAGGTGCGGTCTCCAGAATTGCACACTATACTCCAAATGAGGTCGCACCAAAGACTTATACAGAGGCATTATCACCTCCTTTTTTCTGCTAGCCATTCCTCTCCGTATGCACCCAAGCATCCTTCTAGCTTTAGCCGTCGCCTTTTCTACCTGTTTAGCTACTTTAAGATCATCAGACACAACCTCGCCTAGGTCCCGCTCTTCTTTAGTGGACAAAAGTACTTCACCTCCTATACTGTATTGCTCCCTTGGATTGCTGCAGCCCAAATGCATGACCTTACATTTTTTAACATTAAATCCCAGCTGCCAAATTCTAGACCATTCTTCAAGCTTAGCTAGATCCCTCCTCATGTTATCTACACCTTCCTGGGTGTCTACTCTACTGCAGATTTTGGTATCATCTGCAAAGAGGCAAACAGCTCCAGACCATACACAACCAGACCATACACAACAGACCATACACAACCAGCCTCCACGAACATCCCATGACTCCTGTAACATCACGCTCATCAATGCCGATCAATCAGGAACAAGACACAAATCATCTACGACATCATCAAGGATGAGCAGCCGGACATCCTCTGTATAACGGAAACATGGATCACGAACACAGACTCAGCCATATTGAACCAGATAAGCAATCCAGGCTACAACCTGTACAACTGCCCTCGCAACAACAAGAGAGGTGGAGGAGTTCTCATCGTAGCCAAGACCAACCTTCAACTTTCAAGCACATACCTGAATTCAAATTTAGACATTGACTTGCTTAAAGTGGAAAACAGGGCTTTAGCCATCTGCCTGATTTACAGAGCCCCCTCGCCGCAACATGAAACACTTGCCACAGCACTAGAAAACACATCCTCCACCCAGCCCAAGAAATTCCAAATCATCCTAGGAGACCTAAACCTAGCGTCAATTCCGCCTACGCACGCAAATACCTTCTTGGAAGCCATGACCCAACTAGGGTATCAACAACTAATAAATGACGCCACCCATGACAAGGACCATACTCTGGACATGGTCTTCACTCCCACGATTAAACAAAACAACGAAGAGAAACCTCTGATAAAGATAACTCCGGTACCTTGGTCCGACCACCATTGAATCGACATCCGGATAAAACTACCTACACTACCCAAGGACGCGAAAGCACAGAGAATGATACAACAGCGAAGAAAATTCAACAAACTCAACTTGGAAAGTCTTGTAAGTACCATCATGGCCCACATAGATTTGCAAAACCGGGACCTCAATGTTCTAACAAACAGCTGGAACACCGGGATTAAGGCTGCAGCGCACCCAACATGGAACTCCCCCCCGAATCCAACCAAACACCACTCTGAACCCTGGTACACGGAAACACTGGCCAAAATGAAGAGGGAACTCAGAAAACTCGAAAGAAGATGGAGACGCATCAAATCCATCGAACACAAGAAGGAATACCTCAATCTCCTCTCAAAATACAAAGAAGAAGTCAATGCTGCCAAAAAGACCCATCACACCAACCTATTGAACAAGGCTATCAATAAGCCTCGCAAACTCTTTGAACTAGTGAAATCACTAACCAAAACATCCCAGGCAGACCACTATGATGACGTAATAAAACCCCAAACCCTGGCAGACTTACTGCAACCTCGCCCCCTCTCTGTTTAAACACAACATGTCAAAAACCAATGTAGAACAGGATCAGGCATGGAGCAACTTCTACAACATTGATGATCAACAAACTATCAACATAATCACAAACATCAATACCACCACATCCCTGCTGGATCCCTGCCCAGCTGCATGGGTCAAGGCGGCAAAAAAAGATATTGTCCACCAAGTCGCGCATATTGTGAACCAATCACTACAACAAGGAATCATCCCCGCGCAACTCAAGAAATCTATAATAAGACCAATTCTAAAGAACAACTCACTCAATAAAGACGACCCAGCATCCTACCGCCCCATCTCCAGCATATCTTTCCTAGCAAAGATCATTGAAAAGGCAGTCCTTATGCAACTACAAGATCATCTGGATGACCATGAAATCCTGGATAAGCAACAATACGGTTTCAGACAACATCACGGGGTTGAAACTCTGTTAATAGCACTGCTTAACAACCTCCTCAAAGGCCTTGAAGATAAGAAAAAAATGTTTATACTCATCTTCATTGACATCTCTGCCGCCTTTGATACAGTCCATCATGGAATCCTCATAAACAAGCTTGAATCGATAGGGATATTGGGAACCCCCCTAAAATGGTTCTCCTCCTACATATCAAACAGAATGCCACAGGTTCAATTCAATGGCGAAAAGGCAGAAGCATTCTCTCAAACACAAGGCATACCTCAGGGCTAGGCTCTCTCGGCGCTACTTTTCAACATTTATATGCAGCCCCTCTGTGATATTTTCCAACAGCATAATATCAAATACCACATCTGTGCAGATGATATTATGCTATACACGCAACTGGATACCGTCGACCCTAACTATACTCTACTCGAAACATGCCTGAATGAGATGATGCAATGGTTACAGCAAAACAACATGACGATCAACCATAAGAAAACTGAGGTGATGTTTATCTCCAGTAAACCAAACTTTGAACCTCCCGCGACAATTACACTGTGTAACAATACGTACCACACAAAGAATGAGATAAAATACCTGGGAGTCACATTTGACAACAACCTAAAGATGGAAAAACACCTACGCAAAACCAACAAGGCCATCTTCCACAAACTTAGAGTACTACAACCTCTATGGAACATCCTCGAACCTCACGATTTTAGGTCTGTTGCGCAAGCACTCATTATACCACACTTAGACTACTGCAACGCCATCCTGCAGGGTCTTCCAAAGAAAACGCTAAACATCCTGCAAATGGCCCAGAATGTGGCGGCGATGATCATCATGCGAAAAAGCATTACTGAGCATATCACGCCTGTATTGATCGAGCTGCATTGGCTCCCCATTACTGCCCGGATACAATATAAAACATTGATAACCACTCACAAACTCATACATAACATAGCTCCATCCTTTCTCTCCACCCTTATCAGCACGCAACCACCCAACAGAGACAGAAGAACCGTCAACTCAGACACCCTACATGTTCCAACCGATATCAGATCCGTCAAATCCAGTACTAGCCGCCGAGCATACTCATTTTCTGCCCCGACCCTCTGGAACCAACTGCCGCCTGAGCTAAGAGCGACCAAAGACCTTATTGCGTTCAGGAAAAAACTAAAGACACATCTATTCCAGTGTCATTACAATTTGATGTAAATCCCAGGGGCTACAAGATGTCAAAATTTGAAACATGAATTTGGTATGTAAAATGTACATATGTAAATTTCTGACTCCTCTCCTATGACCTTATTACTGTGTGCCGTGCTCTCCTTTCAAATCAATGTGTTGATACTCCGAAATTTCTGTCTTGATTTGGCAATTTTCAATCTGTAATCAAACCGCTGCTGATCGCTGGAAGTAGCGGTATACAAATGTATTCTAAATAAATAAATAAAATAAATTAACCTTACCCGACAGCCCTTCCGCTATATCACTAACAAAGATGTTAAAAAGAATCGGACCAAGGACAGATCCCTGGGGCACACCACTGGTAACATCCTTCTCCTCAGAGTGAGCTCCATTTACTTGTACTCTTTGTCGCCTCCCACTCAACCAATTTCTAACCCAAGCAGTAACTTTAGGGTCCATCCCTAGGGTGCTCAGTTTGTTTATAAGTCGCCTGTGAGGAACAGTGTCAAAGGCTTTACTGAAATCTAAATACACCACATCTAGAGCATTCTGTTAGTTAATTGTTTTAACACAGTTCCAGTTTAAAATCACTGTTTTAATTTTCCTAGATTTAAGTTTGTTTAATTTATGATACTTCAAGATGTTCTATGTATATTTAAGATGTTCTATGTAAAACAAACTTCGATTTGTTAATTGTTGTTATTTGTACACCGCAACTGATCTCTGGAAGATGCGGTATAAAAATGAGTGTTAAATAAATAAAATAAAATAGAGCTCTCCCTCGGTCCAAATCCCTGGTCACCCAGTCAAAGAAATCAATCAGATTTGTCTGACAAGACCTGCCTCTGGTGAATCCATGCTGCCTCGGATCCTGTAATCCGCTGGACTCCAGTAGCCTCACTATTTTCTCTTTCAGCAGCGTTTCCAATAATTTACTCACCACCGAAGTTAAACTAACCGGCCTGTAGTTTTCAACCACATCCTTACTTCCGCTTTTGTGTAAAGGCACCACATGAGCCTCTCTCCAGTCCTTTGGCACCACTCCCGACTCCAACGAGGCATTGAAAAGGTCAGTCAGTGGAGTTGCTAGAACGTCCCCAAGTTCCCTCAGCAATATCATGGCTCGTATGGAAGCAGGAATGGAGTCCTCACGTGTGGGGTGACGTTATCCGATGGAGCCCGCGTGGGAATGCTCCCCAGCTCTTATTGAAAGCTTTTGGAAGTTTCCACCATGTGTGTATGTCCTCTTCCTGCCTGTTGCCACAGTGCCATCTTAAACTATTCTTCGTCTTTCTGTAGAGTCCAACAGAGGCATTCCAGCCAAACCCACTTGCTATTCATTCCCCCCTCCCACCACCCTGGGGATCCCGCAGTCTCCAAATTTATTTATTTATTTAATAGGTTTTGTATACCATCTTCTCCTATAATCAAAGCAGTTTACATGCTAAACAAACATGATACATGGCAAGTTAGACATTACATAGTCTATTTTTTATTTTATTTTTATTTACATTCTCTTATATACCGCGCTATTCTGCATCAGTGCGGTTTACATTGAACAAACTGAAACTACATTGAACAGGGCATTATAACTTGGAGATAACTATTTTACAGGGAACATGGGCTATGGAGGGTTAAGTGGCTTGCCCAAGACCACAAGGAGCACCTGTGGGACTAGAAACCCCAGTCCCTCCGGCCCAAGGTTGCTGTCCTCTAGTGGGATTTGAACCCCCGACCTTCTGGCCTGAAGTACCTTGCCCCAACCACTAGGCCACTCCTCCACTCCTGTAAATAAGTTACTACCAAGTTACTACCAAGAACCTCCCACATGCCCCCCCCCCCCCGCACTCAGTGGGGGGCATGTGGGAGGTTCTTGGTAGTAACTTATTTACAAAAAGGCATATATACAATATTTACAAGGCAGTGTCATGAGTTGAGAGAGCTGATTTTGTCAGGGTGGAGGGGTCAATGGGAGGAGGGGAGAGTTATGCATTAAGTGACAGCTCTATAGTGTTCTATGAAGAGAGAGGTTTTGAGTTTCTTCCTGAAGTCTTTGGCATCAGAGGTGGCTCTCAGATCATCTGGAAGGGAATTTCAGAGGGCAGGTGCTGCTAGTGTCAGTGCTCTTGCAGATGTGGATTGGGTGGTTTTAGGGTAGGTGATAGGGGTCTGGATTGGGTTCCACTCTGTTACGTCGTCTGGGTCTTGTGCTTATATTCGTGTTGATAAGACTCTTGAGAATGTCAGGGGATAAATTGTGCTGGATCTTGTATATCTTAAGAGCTGTTTTGAATTGGATCCTGCGGTCTATCTGAAGACAATGCAGTTGGCTTAGGAGGGGAGTGATATGTTAATATTCTGATGATCCAGTGATAATGCGGGCAGCAGTGTTTTGCGCCATCTGTAGGAGTCAAATTGTTTGTTTGGGTAGTTCATGAAATAGTGTGTTGCGGTAATCCAGTATGGGCTTGATTACAGCTTGGCAGACTGTTTGAAGTGATCTTGACTAAGAAGGGGTTTGAGTCTTCTTTTGTTGGCCATCTTGTGGTATGTACTTCTGGCTGTCTTGTTAATATAGGTTTGGATGTTCAGGGTCCGGTCTAAGGTTACACCCAGATACTTCTTTCTTAATTGGTATGGTTGCATTGAGTAAGGAGATGAATTGTAGGGGGGAAAAGGAGGAGTTTCGTGTGACGAAGAGTGCTTCTGTCTTTCTGTAGTTAATGTTGGGAGAGAGCCATTCAGTCATGTCCTGTAAGCAGGCAGTTATATCTGTGTAATCCAGTTTTTCAAGATTGATTGGGGTGTAAATCATCATGTTGTCAGCATATTGGATGCATCTTGGATGTCGTTTTTCCTGATGATGTCATAGATGGGTTAGATGTAGAGATTGAAAAGCAGGGCAGATAATGACGAGTCTTGTGGAACTCCTTGAGATGAGGAAACCGAGGAGGTGGTTGCGCCAACCTTGACCTATTGCTTCGGTAGGAGTTGAACCATTTGAGAGTAGTGTTGCATAGTTCAGTGTCACTGAGTCTTCAAAGGAGGATGTGGTGTCGAATGCTGCAGATAACGACAGATAAGAGGAGGAAGCCAATTTTTAGGTTGTCAGTTCCCCTAATGAGGTTGTTAAGGAGCATTAAGAGTAAGTTCTTGACACTGTGGCTGAGTTGGAACTCAAGCTGGTGGGGGTTCAGCGGAGCTAGAGAGTCTACCTGGTCCTGAAGTTGCTGGTATACTGTCTTCTCAAGTATCTTGGTGAGGAATGGGAGGCTGGTGATCAGACAGTATGTTGCTGTGTCATTGCAGGATGGTGTGGGAAGTTTGAGGATAGGGCGTATGGTAGCTAACTTAAGGGGTAGGAGCATGTATCCTTGTGTTAGTGAGGAGTGTATGATCTTGTGTATGAATTCGCCAAGTTCTGTTTTTGATGATTTTATCCATTGTACTGGGTAAGGGTCCGTGGGTGCAGTGCTGGTGTAAAGGGCTGATATAGCGCGAGTGACTTGGTCAATGGAGGGTATGTGGAAATTGTCCCATGAGTGTTTGGGGTGTGTGGGTTTGAGGGTGGGGGCCATGTCTTGTGGGTTATCTGTATGGGGGGATGTAAGTTTAGAGATTAGGTAGTTTGCGAAGGTCTGTGGGTGTATGTGGCATCTTCTGTGTGGCTGGGTTCCTTTGTAAGGGTGTGGGCTATATTGAAGAGGTCTCTGGGTTTGTTGGTTGATTTTAGGATGAGGTTAGTGTGGTATTCCTGTTTGTCAGTTGATTAAGCTGTTGTAATCATTCTGCTTCTTCTGGTATAGCTGTTGGGTGGTTTGTGTTTTGTTTCTTCTCCAGTTCCATTCAATTTTCCGAAATATCCTCTATGCTGCACTTATTTCATTGGAGTATCATGGTGCTGCTTGTTTTTTTTTGTCTCATGCGTTTTCTGCTGTTTTTGGCTGGTGCCTTCGCTGCTGTAGAGATGGTGTCATTCCAGTGGTTAATGACAGTCTAGGTCAGTTGAATCATGATCTAGGGTAGGGATGATTTCTTGGAGGAATTGGTCCTTATCAAATGATCTGAATCTCCGTCCTGGGTGCTGTGGACTCTCCAGTATAATTGTGCCAGGATGGGACATACTGAATCGTATGGAATGACTTGGGGTGGTGTTATGCTGTTGTCTGGAAGGATTCGGTTTGGAATAAAAATCAGATCAGGAGTGGAGCTTAGGTGGTGAGTAGACATGGTGAGGAGTTGGGTGTACTATAGTGCGTCCATGGCTCTGAGGAAAGTGTCTGCCTCCTTGTTGGGTATTGAATTGAGATTGAAGTCACCCATCACAATTTGCAGCTTGAGGGGGGGAGTTTGCGAGACATACTGCTTCTAGGGTAGTGGAGAGTTCATCTGTGGAGCCATTGGGAGCTCTATAAAAGCAGTTGGCAAGATGCTTGTTCTCTATGACAATGGTGTTGCAGTGTATTGTGTTTTGTGTTGTAGTGGTCTTGAATCTGAGGTGGGTTCTGGCCAGGATTAGTACCCCTCTGCCCCTCTTGTGTGTTCATGGGCAGTTGAATGCCCACAAACACAAATTGCCTGCTGTCGCAATTCCTCTCAGTTTTTTACCTTTTCGGCCGTTTTATTTTATTTTCTATGGCATCTCTGTCTCTTTAGGTGCCAGTGCACCGGTCTGGCGCTCCTGCTTTGAAAATTGAGCCATTTGATTTTGCCACGGCTATCTTTCTGGATGATATGTCCCAAAAACGGGGGTTTAAAAAGTGTTCCTGGAGCACAAGGACCATATCCACCATGGATACCCATAACTGGATGGAAGGATACCCCCTACAAAGAAAGGCTTAAAAGGTAGGGCTCTTCAGCATGGAAAAGAGACAACTGAAGGGAGATTCTATAAAATAATAACTGAAGTGGAATGAGTAAACTTGAGTTGGTTGTTTACTCCTTCAAAAAGTACAAAAATTAAGGGACATGCAATGAAACTACAAAGTAGTACATTTAAGATAATTGGAGAAAATATGTTTTCACGATAATTAAGCTCTGGAATTCATTACCAGAGGATGTAGTAAATGCTGTTAGCGTAGCTGAGTTTAAAAAGGGTTTGGACAAATTCCTGAAGGAAAAATCCATAAACCATTATTAGAGAGAGGACTAAGGGAATTTGCATTGCTTATCCCTGGGATAAACAGCTTGGAATCCGCCAGCCTTTTGGAATCCTGCCATGTACTTGTGCTCTGGATTGGTCACTGTTGGAAAACAGGATACTGGGCTTGATGGACCTTTGGCCTGACCCAGTAAGGCAAATCGTATGCTCTTATGTTCTCTATGCAGGTTATCCTCTCTATGCCTTTTCTTTATGGTTTATTTTTCTTTATATACTTTCCTTTGCAGGCATTCAGAACGGTTTATATAAAATGAAATTAAAAGAAATACAGCCTATACAAGGGAGAAAGGAATTCCAGTTTCTGACAGGAAAGATAGGAAAGGAAAGAGAGTCTGGGAGCATGGTCTGGATAGAAGGACGTAGTCTGGTCAGCTGAATCTCAAATGCTTGTTCAAAGAGAAAATTTAATTGGGGTTTTAAATCTTTTGAAGACTGGCTTGAGCAGGATATGTGTGGGCAAAGTATTCCACAAGGAGGTGGCATTAAAGAAGTCAACCAAGTTTGTTTTGGGTTGTATCTGCAGGTCAGTGCAGGTTAACTCCCTCTGTGCCTTTGTTTATGATTTGTACCTGCCTCTCTGCTCAGGTTATTCCCCTCCATTTTTTGAAGTATAAAAGTTGCCTTATGTTTACTTTGATTCCTTTCGATTGCTATATAGCAATCTTCAGTGTCTCTCATATGTCTCTGAATTCTATCACTGTTTTTGCCCCCACCACCTCTACTGGGAGGGCATTCCAGGAATATTTCCATGAAAAAGTAATTCCTGACGATTTTAAAGTTTGCTTCCTTGCAGCTACATTTCATGTCCTCTAGTTCTATAGCCTACCCATCTTTGAAAAAGTTTTGTTTGTTCCTTAATTTAAGTATTTAGGAAAGAAATCTGAAAGTGGAAGATCGATGTTTAGAGATGGATGTGGGGGAAGAAGTGACTATAAAAGGCGTAAAAAGAAGTGGCACCAGGATAGGAAATCCTGGGAAGAAAGTTAAGAGAAGACAAAGGAAAGCAGAAACCAGAGACTTGAAATGAGACAGTTAGAAAAATAAAATTTGTATCTGCTATATTTATATTTTGCACATTACAGGGGGAAATGCATTGCTGTTTGTTTCTTTGGTGTTTCACTGCATGCAGAATATGACCTCTTAGGGTTTCACAGTTTAACTTTCTGTCTATATATTTCTATTATCTCCAGGAACAAGCAGGAATGAGTCTTCACATATGGGTACGTCGGTACCGACGGAGTCTGCGCGGGAACGCTTCCCAGCATCCAATCAAAGAGCTTTTGGAAGCATCCCACCACGCCTGCGTGCTGCCTTACTGCCTCTCCTCAGTTTTCGTTTTTCCGTGGAGCCGGCAGGACGTCTTCCTGTCACCGCAGAAAATTCTTCTTTTTATTTTTTAGTTTTCTTGTGGTCGTGGCTGTCTTCCCAATGCCACCGGTACCGCCGGTGTTTTCTTCTCTTTTCCTGAAAAAGTTTTTCCTTTTCCACAGGATATTTTTCTTCATAGTGTCCCACGGTCTTTTAGGCCTTTTAGGCCTCTTCTTTTTCCTTCATGGAACCACCAGGCACTTTCTCCAAGAAATGTTCACACTGTGGCGGTACAACTTTATTTTTAGACCCTCAAAGTCAGTGTCTAACCTGCTTGGGTCCTGACAACAGTTTGGTGAGAAGAGGTTTTCAACATCGAGATTCCCTCGATACACGGCTGCCCTCCAACTTCGGGGCACCGTCCCCTTCTTCTTCCACACAGGATCAGGTAACCCACAAACAGTCTGTTAAGACTAGCCAGTCCTCGAGTGGTAGGTCTCATGCACTGCATGAAGACGGCTCCGGCCTTGCCCTCGAGGGCCCACTGGCTTCAAAACCCTGGCGGGAGTCTTCGGTCTCCAAAGCAAATAAGGGGTTTCAGGTTGTTCCTGGGGTTCACCCCCCACAGAACATACCTCAGCCGTGTCCGGTGGTGGCATCCGCTTCGAGCGGTACCGATACCCTGGCATCGGCACTGGTGTTGGATGGAACACTCCTCACCAGGGATCATCATCTGGCGTCCTCGGTACCTTCGGGACCGGTGGATACACCCTAGACTGACTTTCCATTATCGATACTAGCACCCAGGGCCGGATTTACCTATACGCCATGTATGCCATGGCGTAGGGCCCACAGCTGGCCAGGGCCCACCCACCGCAGGGCTTCAGAGGGAGCAGGGTAAGCTTGTGCGAGGCCCCGGCTCCCTCTGTACAGCCGCCAGCGTGAAGAGCCTTTTCCTTCACGCTGGCGGCTGTATCTGTAAAGCCGCGATTGCTGGGAAAGGTTAAAGGCAATGCCCTTTAACCTTTCCCAGCATTCGCGGCTTCCCAATACAGCCGCCAGCGTGAAGGAAAAGGCTCTTCACGCTGGCGGCTGTACAGAGGGAGCCGGGGCCTCGCGCGAGCTTACCCGGCTCCCTCTGAAGCCTCTCAGACAGCCACGGTGCTGGTCGGGGGGGCCAAGGACTGCATGGGCTGTGATTGGGGGGGGGACCTGGACCGGAAAATGGCTGGGGGGGGGGACTTGGACTGGAAAGAAATGGGCTGTGATATGGGGGGGGGACCTGAACTGTAAAAGGGCTATGGGGGGGGGGCTTGGTCTGGAAATGGGTTGTGATGGGGGGGGGGACCTGGACAGGAAAAGGGTTATGGGGGGGGACTAGGTCTGGTAAAAAATGGGCTTTTATGGGGGGGGGACCTGAACTGTAAAAGGGCTATGGGGGGGGGGACTTGGACTGGAAATGGGTTGTGAAGGGGGGGGGACCTGGACCGGAAAAGGGCTATGGGGGGGGGGACTTGGACTGGAAATGGGTTGTGATGGGGAGGGGGACCTGGACCGGAAAAGGGCTAGGGGGGGGGGGGGACTTGGACTGGAAATGGGTTGTGATGGGGGGGGACCTGGACCGGAAAAGGGCTATGGGGGGGGGTAACTTGGACTGCAAATGGGCTGTGATGGTGGGGGGGGGGACTAGGACTGCAAATGGGCTGTGATGGTGCAGGGGGACTCGGACTGCAAATGGGATGTGATGGTGGGGGCTAGGACTGGAAATAGGCTGTGATGGGGGGGGCTAGGACTGGAAATGGCCTGTGATGTGAAGGCTAGCACTGGAAATGGGCTGATGAAGAGCTAGAATAGGACTGGAAATGGGCTGATGTGGGGCATGGGAGAATGGGACTAGAAGGGAGTGGATGCTGGGTGGGTCTAGAACTATAAGGGAACTGATTTTGGGGGAGGACTAGAATGGATGGGGAATGAGAATGGAGAGGGGAAAAATATTTTGTGTGGAAGAAAAGTCTATGATGGGCTGGGTATTGGGAGAGTAAGAGGGGCTTGAAAATGGAAGGGTGAAATTTAAATGGATGATAAAGGAATAAGGAAAGAATTGGGGGAAAGAGCAAAAGGGAAACAATCAGTATGTTAAAGCAGAAATAGAGAGAGAATGGAAAACATCTAAAAGAGAAGAAAGGACAAATGGATAGCTAGCAGAAGACACGAAGAAACCAGAAGAAAGTGACTGGAGCAATTGCAACTGAAAAAATGCCCAAACAGAAGGTAGAAAAATACTTTTTATTTTGAATTTATTAACTGGAATATGTCTTTTTTAATGTATTTCTTGAATTCCAATGCTGATTTTGTCCCTATTGCCTCTTTATGTCAGGCAATTCTATACATCTATTGCCATTTCTGTTTTGGTAAGTTGATCTCGTTTTTATTTTTTCTGGGGGCCCACAATTTTTGTTGGCGTAGGGCCTCACTCAAGGTAAATCCGGCCCTGCTAGCACCGATACTACCACTGCCGTCGGTACCCTCCAGACATGCATCGATAGACTCGCTTCCTTCGATGCCGAGTCTGGAATCGATCTCCAGTCTGGAGGACTGGGTACCGACTCACCTTGGTACCGGCTCTCGGCGGTACCGAAGGCTTGGTTCCGATGATTCCGATCCACAACTCTCGGTTCCCTTGAGGCCGATTGAGTTGCCACTGGTTGACCTCCCTTCACCGGTGTCAGACACGGTTCCGAAATCGGTACCGACGACCTCATTACCTTTGCGGTCGGTGCCTTCCAGGCTTTGCTTATCAGGCTCTCTGCCCTCGATGCCGAGTTTGGAATCGATCTCTAGTCTAGAGGACTCTGTACCAATAGCTTTTGGTACCAACATCGATCGATACCGGTGCTTCGGTACCGGGGATAGTGGCCGGAGTGGTTCGGTCACCTTGGTACCGATTGAACTGTCACCGATGACTACTCCGATGTCTTTGTCGGGCTCGACTCCGACATCGGTACCGGTATTGACATCGGTACCGGTATCCACAGTAGCATCGTGGCCAACTCCTACCATGATTTTTTCAACAGGATCGCTCCATTCTATACCAAGCTTGGAGTCGATACCTGGCATGGACAATGTGGTAAGGACGGTTGCTGCTCCTGATACCCAGTACCAGCAACCATCCCTTAAGCATTCCACACTGCACTGTGCAGGATCTTCTATTCCTATATATTTGGATACCTCTGTGGATGCTCAGGCTAGTTCTTTGAATCTAACCTGTCCAAGAGAGATTCCTGTTGGGGATCCCTCTTTTCAGAGTGTCCTCCTGGATATAGCAAGATCCCTTGCCATTCCTATTCCAGGACATGATCCTGCACAAGGCTCTCTTTCTACCAAAGCAAAGGGGAACATAATGTTTCCTTTGCATCATTCCTTGCAGGATCTCCTTCTAGGAATGTGGGAAACACCTTTCAGGGTACCCCCACCTCCCAGGGCAACTGATCTGTTATATCAGGTGCCCCCCTCTCCAGGGTTTCAAAAGACTCAACTTCCTCATCATTCCATAGTAGTGGAATCAGCAATGAGGCAGATAAAGAGTAAGAAAAAGCACTCTTCCTATCCGCCAGGTCGTGAGTCTAAAACACTAGATGACTTTGGACGTCAAACCTTCCAGACATCTATGCTTTCTGCAAGAATTCTCTCCTATATTTTTTATATGAGTCTTTCTCTTGAGGAGGTCACAAAGCAATTGCATCTTTTGTCTCCTTTCCTTTCAGATTCCAGGAGTACGCACTATTCCTCACTGCTTAAGCATATCCAGAATATCTCTTGGTTTCTTTCTCGTGCTTACCTAGACTCTTTTGAGTCTGTTAGCAGGACTTCTGTTATAGCTATAGGGGCACGACGTAGAGCCTGGCTCCAAGCTTCAGACTTGGACAAATGGGCACAACAAAAGCTGGGACATACTCCTTGCACTGGAGTAAATCTTTTCAGCAAGGAGTCTTGACGTCAGGTTACTCAGTTGTCCACTGATTTACCTGTTCCTAAGGGTTGTGTTACCCCTTCCTCTGTCCCAGTAGGTAGGAAATGTCCTACCAAACTTTCTTCCCACAGGAGAAGAAGGTTTTATTCATCATTTGTCCATCATACAGATGTTCCCCAACAGGGGAAGCATCATCCTGGTCTGAAGAATCCAACCTCTCACCAGGCTCAGCAAACCCAGCACCTGCAGGGTTTCTGATCATTCTTCATCAGATGCTTGTGACTCTTGGGGTTAGAATCTACAGTTGCTTCTTCTCAATAGAGGCAATCCACCGCTTTATTCTAACCCCTACACATGGATCTTTTTCCAAAAGATATCCATTTTTTCTATATTTCTTTGAGCTGTCAGGATGTTCATGCCTATAAGTCACAGGTTTCTCCTCTTTTTCCTGCCAGGGAAAGAGGTCTAACCACTATCAAATGATAGTTACTGTGCCAGCATGTATTTTTCCTTTCTATAGACTTCCTACTTCGTAAGTCTTCTTCAACTCCATTCTCTTCACCCTCTTACCAAGTTTTTCCCCTGTAAGAGGGAATTACTTACTGGGAGGCTTTTTCTTCAGCCTCTCTACTTTTCTCACTTTCCAGTGCGGAGTTTACCTCCTCTGCTCAATCTTGCTTTGGGGCAGCTCATCAGACATGTCCAGAGTTTCCTATTCCTGTTCTGTCTGTTCTTTCTCTTTTTCAACAGTAAGATTCTTTCTGTTGTCTTGCTAACAGCTGCCTATGCAAGAGTTTTAATGTTTGGACCACTGGTTCTTGTCCACAAACAACCAGATTGTCCTCCACTAACATTCTCTCTAGTCTTAGTAGTGGCTCCAAGTCAGTGCTTCATCTCTCTTGGAGATCATCTCACTGCAAGCTTTCTAGGTTGTCTTCTATTCTGCCATCTTCTTTTCCTGAGTTTGGCAGCATAGTTGGCAGAGATACTGGCTCTCTAACAGCCAGTTCTATCTCCTCATTCTCCTGCATCATTCTCTCTGCAATCTACAGAGAAGCTTTCCACTATGGGCCCTTGCTAGAGAGCATGGGTTTTTTTTTCTCCAACAGCTATCCTAGCTCGTTAGAAAAGGCTTTTTAGTCATGTCTCCCATGACTAGAAGGCTCTCCCTTCTTTTACTATCTCCTTTTTTAATATAAAGGACATAGGCCTTCTCTTACGTGAAAGCTCAAGGAGGTGCCAGTTCCCTGCTTGGTCCATAGTATTCCCAATTGGGGATATGCTCGTCCTTATGGTAAGAACACATGATACCTTTGCCCTTAAGCAGGTCAACATGGTATCTCATCTCTAGGCGTCTTCTGTCTACTTACCATGCTAGAATCCTGAAAGACTCGGGACTTGCTGGCTGCACTTTGACATTATCCTTTGTTTTTCACGTAACAATCCTGGTTATTTTTCACTAACTAGCATTCTTGCATATCATGACCAGGAGGAATAGATTCTCTATATGTCTTCTCAAGTAGGTTCCACCTCCTTGTTATTAGATTAATCTTTCCTCTCCACATATCCTATGTGATCACTGTGCTGTAGGCATATCTCTGTCTGTTTAATTGCAGACACCCATATGTAGGCCTACATAGCCATATTATTTTTTGTGTGTATTTTATGCCCTGCCATATCTCACTATAGATATATTCTTATGTCTGTCTATCTATATCTATATCTATATATATATACGTATCTATTGAGATATTTTATTATAGATAGATATGTATCCACATACTTATCTATCTCACTGTCTATCCTCATATACCTATATGATTCTGACAGAGGGGCTTTACCCATACCTATGCTATCTAGCAGGTTTGGGGTTCTACACACACTACCACTCCTGTGGTAGTCAACAATTTTTATACCATAACCTAACGGTTTAGGTACCTCTGAAGCTCTCCCTGTCCAATATCTCTCCTAGCTTACCCCAGTTAGGAGAGACATTGTGGATCTTCAGTTGCTTACAGGCTTTAACGCCTCAGGTATTTGTCCTCTCTTTTTGGGATACAAGGGGTTCCCACACCCTTTCTCCCCACAAGGGCTGTGCCTGTTTGTCCAAATCAGTTAGCCTTCTCTTTTTGCTCCTACGAGTGACTCACTCTGCCTCCAAAAGAGCTAAGGTTTTTCCTCATAAAGCCTTCCGCCGAAGGCCCACCGGTTTTTGGACTACCCCAGTTTCCCTACTGGAGTTACTTGTTACCTTTCAAGATTCTGACCTCCACTGGTTTTCCTACAGGATTATTATCTCCACTTACAGTGAGGTCCTCTTCAAGGTTCCTCTACTAGGTTCCCAGTAGATCCATGAACCTCCATACTTCTCTGAAATCCTGTCAGGGGAGGTCCATCTTGCAAGATCCTTTGCAATATTATTGATGACCATCATCATCCACACATGGACTCCATCTCTGCAGTCCTATGCTAGGTTAGCTGTTCCACAGCATCCTTCTTTCTTCAACTCCTACCCTCCATCCTCAGGATGCCTGGTGTTATTAGGTATAGCATGTTCCAATCTATAACATGCTGGGACTCCAGGCATCTTAGCTTGGGAGTCCCCATATGTGAAGACTCATTCCTGCTTGTTCCTGGAGATAGCACAGTTACTTACCTGTAACAGGTGATCTCTGGGAACAGCAGGAATAAGTCTTCACAACCCACCCACCTCCCCTAGGAGTTGTATCTCTATCTATCTTTCCTTTCCTCTCTCTCTCTCTCTTTGTCTCAGCTTTAAAACTTAACTGAGGAGAGGCAGTTGGGAAAGGCGGGAAGGCAGCACGCAGGCGTGGTGGGATGCTTCCAAAAGCTCTTTGATTGGACGCTGGGAAGCGTTCCCGCGCAGACTCCGTCGGTACCGATGTACCCATATGTGAAGACTTATTCCTGCTGTTCCCAGAGATCACCTGTTACAGGTAAGTAACTGTGCTTTTAGTTTATGGTAATTTATTCTGTACTTGGTGAGAGCTTCTCTGTGTTCAGTGTATTTGAATGAGGCCAGTTATTTTTTTACCCTTAGACCACTTGGAATTTTCAAGATAGCCACCAGGGGATCTACTTGGGGGATCTTTGGGGGTCAAGGGTGGGGGAGAAGGGCTGGGGACATGACTGGGGAGTGGGAAGGCTTGACTGGGGGTCCATGGAGAGCTTTCAAGGGGGTAGGGGGTCAGCATGGCTGTCAGAAGGCACTGGCCCCTTTAAGAAGATTCTCTGAGCATATTGGACCACACATTAGCAGTCCCATGCTCCTGGGGAACAGAATAAGGATACTTGCAAGGTTGATTGCAAATTTAGTTTTTCATATTCTATGGGAGTTACTAACCTACAGTACAGAGTTTTTGTAGGTTAGTGACTCTGGTGGTAAACATAAGCTGTGGTAAGATGCAATATATTTCTACAGCTTAGTTACTAGCTCCCTAGGTATTGTATCATGAATTTATTTTAAGTTAAATTAAATTATATCTAGCAATAGTGATTTTACTCAAAGAATTACATTTATGTATGGGAGAAACCAAATTTCCAATATTTCAGTACCACATTAAGATACAAAAATCTTAAGATGATTAAAAATCATTCTTTTCCCCAAATCACATCCTCCTATAGTAAGGGCTTAACCGGAATATGTTTTTTTTTAAGGAATATACTGCTATGACTTGAACCACAGGGCCGTCTTGCACACCCTCGCTTTGTGATCTAATCTGAAGCATTGATCTCAGTTGGAAAATCAGAATAGTAAATATAGTTATGTCACGTGAGGACAAGATATCAAAGCAAACATGTAAGCTTAGTGGTGTTGAGGTTTCCATATCGTTCTCTGGACCAGTCCAGACAAGTGGGTTGTGTTCCCCTACCAGCAGATTGGTGGAGACAAAGAACCAATGAAAAGGCCAGGTTTCAATGGCATCACTCCCATGCCTCCATCTGCCTCAGCCACCAGAGATCTCTTCAGTATTTTTGTCTCTAGCAGATGGTGGATGAAGTTTTACTTCTCTGAAGAAAATCTGAAGAATTGAGGGGAAAAGATTGATTTAAATGCTTGTGAATCTCTACTTTGAGGGTGACTCTCTTACTTGAGCATGACATGAGAGACTCCACTAGACTGCAGTCTTTTCGGTAGCCATAGGAGGGAAGATTGGTTTAGCTCCACATAACCTGATAAGGGGCTGTTGAGTAGCCAGAAAAATGGAAGGACTTGGAAGAGTTCAGCAGCCTCTTACAGCCTCAACACCCCTCCCTCCTCTGTCCCTTCTGCTCTCTCCCGAAGATTGCAGAAGGCTTTTACAGGAATCTACCTGCCAGCTACCTTAAACGCAGTGCCTGCAAAGCAAAGAAACTGTTTCAGGGAAGTCGAGCTGAGTCTGGGGTGGATTTTTGCCTGGGGCTCTCAGCGGGGTGAGTATCAGGACTTGACCTCGTCATTGTCCTTGTTGGGGGCTCCCGATTCTGTCTGTCTGGGGTGCAATTCAGGGAGGGGGAGGACACTGACGACTTGACATGGTGTGGGGGTTTCCTGCCATTTTCTGCAGCTGTTACTAGCACTTTTTACTATTGCGCACCTGGCGATCGCACAGTCCTGGCCAATGTACCCTCTAATTTTCTGTGGGCTGTGTGCGCATAAAATATCAGATGTGCAGCTTTTGAAGGAAGGTTAAATTTTTGTGCACCACATAACGACACTCAGAGTTATATACTTTAAAATTTGGCTACACGTCAGAATACAATATGTATTGTACACCACATTGATTGCACTAGAAAATATTGTAGAACTTGTGAAAACCATAAATACACAACAACTTTTCAATTTTAAGAACGTCTGTTGTTTTCTATCAGAATCAGAACCGTAATTTTTGTGCGCTCTGTTGTAAAGTATGTGCGCTCACTCGGCGAGGTGTGTGCGCGCGCACACACGCACAGCTTAGAGGGAACAGTGGTCCTAGCATGCATTCTGCCCGAGCGACTCCAACACACGTTCCTATCTAAGCGCCCATTTTATGCATTACTGTACAAATGCTGTTAACATGTGCCTTATGCCACTGTGGCCTTAGCGTGTGCTGCTATTGCACTTGCCTTAGCTCTTTGTGGTGTCTTCCAGAAAACATTGTTTGACCTGTGGCAAGTGAGATACGCCTTCTAGACTCTCCTCTTCTTGCATGGAAGTTTCTGAATCATCCCTGGAGAGCCCATGGCAGAGGTGGATGTGCTGTGGGTAAGGATGACCAGCTGGCTGGAGGTTCTGGTGACTGCGCTCTGGGTGGCTCCCCATCTTCTAGGGCAGTGGTTCTCAACCTTTTTTGTGCCGTGACCCCTTTTACCATTGGTCAACTTGTGGTGACCCCCAATGATAAAATCAAATGAGTCTCTCTTCCTTTACCGTTAACGCATCGTCACTGTAATCATTTGTTGAATTATTAATATATTATAGGCCTTTGCAATATGTTTTTATTTATAAAATTTACTTATTTAAACCACGATAATCACAACAACAAATAACAATATTTGATCTCAAAATTATTATGATTTTGTAGTCAACGGTTTTAGTATGCTTTATTCAAAAAGACTGACGAAGGACAAAAATGTTAGCGTTGTCAAACCTAAAAAGTAGGCATAGGCTATCAGTGCGAAGGTTGTGCTTGCTTCTTTCTCGCCAGATGTGAAATTTTCGGCTCAGTCTTTGCGAGAGCACAACGAAGATCATCTTCTGCAGCAAGTCTATTGCGGTATTTACTCTTGATAAGCAACAAGCTTGAGAAGCCGGTTTCACACAGATATGATGTTGGAAACGGAAGAAGTAGACGCAACACAATCTCAGACAGTCCAGGATACAATTGAAAATACTTGATCCAGAATTTAATTTCTGACACTGAATAAAAATCATTTTTCGCTGCATCACTGGTAATGAGTTCAATGAACTCTTCTTGTGCAATCTCAGGAACATCCTCAACTTTAACTGTGAATGGACTTCTGGCAAGTGCAAATGAGGTGCCAGGTAAATTTGGAAAATACACTGAAATTTCTTCTTCCAGCATTTCTAAGTGCTGTTTGACAGAAATTATAATTCCATTTCTTGTGTCAAGTTCAATCTCATTTTCTTCAAAGAAAGTGGATAAGTTGAGCAATATGTACGTTCTATTTTCAGCTAACTTTTTCTGCCAAAGCCGAAGTTTCATTTGAAACGCTTGGATCTTTTCGGACAAATCTAGGCACGTTGCGTTTGGTCCTTGCAGTGATAAATTTTATTCGTTCAATATTGCAAATATGTCAACCAAGTAAGCAATTTTCAGCAGCTACTTTTTGTCACTGAAAAGTGCTTCAAATTGTGGTTTTGCTTTTTGCTTAAAAAACGTTTTTAGTTCATCGCGAAGATCAAATACGCGCTTTAAAACCTTTCCTTTTGATAACCATCTCACCTCAGTGTGTAGTAAAAGAACATTATTGGATGCATCCAAATCATTACAAAGTTTCATAAACAGTCGAGTGTTTAAAGCACTCGCTTTTATGAAATTAACGGCACTTACTACATTTATCATAGCTTCTTGCAGCTCTTGTGGCAGCGTCTTCGTTGCTAAAACTTGCGAATGAATCATACAGTGAGTTCCGATGGCTTTCGGTGACTCATTGAACACCAAACGTTAAAATCCCGACCGACATCCTAGCATAGCTGGAGCTCCATCTGTGCAAACACCACAAACCTTGTCGATGGGGATATCGTGTTTTTGCAGAAATGAACAAAATATTTCAAACACATGACGAGCAGTTGTTGCCGTTTCAAGTGGCTTGCAAAAAAGGAACTCATCTTTAAACTCGCCATTATTAATATATCTCAAGTAAACCAGTAACTGAGAATAGTTTGAAACATCTGTGGATTCATCAAGCTGGATGCTAAATAGTCCAAGTGGAGCAGATTTCATTTCCTGGATTACTTGGTCAAGGATATCAGCAGACATATCTTCTATTCGTCTACTGATGGTGTCGTTAGACAAGGAAATTGGACTCAATTTCCGTACAAATTCATCTCCAAGCATGACTCGAACAATATCTTTTGTTGCTGGTAATAGCAATTCCTCGGCAATGGTGTGAGCTTTCTTGGCTTTGGCGATTCTGAGAGCCACCATATATAAAGCTTCAACAGCGGCTATATTTTGCTGGTGGAGCTTTCCGCCAATATCAAGTCTGCTTTTCTTGATTCCATCAGCTTTGTTCTTAAAATACTGAATATCCTTGCCTACAAAGGTGGGATGCTTACTGTCAAAATGCCGTTTCAGTTTGTTTGGCTTCATGGATTCCGCTGATAGAACTTCGTTACAAATAACGCATTGTGGTTTCTCAATCCCTGCTGAAAATATGGAGATGAAACCATACCTTAAAAAGTCCTCACAATATTTTCTTTTCTTGGTATTCTTCTCTCTGTCATTCATTTTCAATGGAGTCGCTGGTGTTATATAATATTACACACAAGGCGAAGGCAGATGAGGTCACAGGTGCTAACTTACGCGTTTCGGCTATATAGAAAAAACATAAATATATCTTTAAAAAATATATATATAATATGAAATGCATAATGTGCTGTGCTGCTTTTGAACTCTTCTACTTCAATGCCTCCAGTTCTTGCTTTTGCTACCAGTTGTTTTTCTCAGCCTGCAATAGCCTCCTCACACTTACCCCATTCCTCTTACATTTCTACCCTTTCTCAGCAACCCTATTCACCCCTACCAAGAAACCCACTTAGTCCACTGACTTTCTCCCAGATTCTGTGCAGAAAATCAGCCCGCCCTTCCTGTGACCATTAGTATTTTTATTATTCATGACCCCTGGATAGGACCCAAAGCACACCAAACCAACCAATTCTCCATTGACTGTTGTGCTTCCCCACTCCCAAAACCAAGCCACCAGAAACACAAGGATGCATGCACAGCCACTCTAGTAAACGTATGTAGTCACACACCGGCCTGTCTTGCATACAGTTATATAAACGGACAGACAGAAATGCCCTCCCCAGTAGAAGTTCCCACCGAAAAACCCAGCATGTTTTTAATAAGAGGACATGCAACCCCTCCCCGATCACCTCCACAAGGCCCGATCCGGCCCACTTCACCCCAGCAACATAAAAAGCAGCGCCGGAAGGTGGACCTGTGCCTGAAAGTCTCACTAGAGGGCCCTTTGGTGTGGCACTTAGGTGCAGGCCAAACAGCGGGATGATCCAGGAGCACTACTGATTGAGGGCATCCAGCAAAGACCAACAGAACTATCCATACCAACAGACCTCCATAAAAACTAATTGTAAGCTCTGATGAGCAGGGACTGTCTCTTACATGTCTGTGCAGTGCTTGTAGCGCTATACAAATGCTCAGAAGTAGTAGTAAGTCTCTGTTAATTAGCCCAACTTGTACCAATGACAATAAACAGCCAGAGTACTGTAATTGTGTGGTTATGCTGGACGGTCTTGTGTATTTCCTTTTGAAAAGAAGGTGATATGTGCGAATAATATAATATTATAATATTATAGGAAATACACAAGACCGTCCTATAATATTATAGGAAATACACCAACCTAATATTATAGGAAGGTAACTATAATATCAAAAGGAAATACACAAGACCGTCCAGCATACCCACACAATTACAGTACTCTACCAAGTATAATATTCTACACAATGAAAACGGAAACCAGAGCTTTACACAGGCTGCTAAAAAAAAATAATACAAATGCAGAAGGAAAATATAGTATTTCTATCAATATGAGCCTGGCTGGGGGACCTTGAACTTTGAGCTATGTTTTATTCCACTGAGGCACACTTTCCCCTTACAGTCTCCTTCTGCTTACTGCACCTCTGTCGCATTCAAGAGCCTCTGCCACGTGGCTGCATGTCCTGGACCCGCACGGCCCTTGCTCAGGTCACTTCGGCGGGCTACCTCTGTTGTCTGGCGTTTTGTGCTCCTGCCTCCTTTTCCACTCACTCCACTGCCAGCGTGCAACAGAGCTCCCGTCCTGTTCTGCCCGCCTCCACTTATCCTCCGCCGCTCCTGATATCTTTGCAGTCCGGGCCCGATCGACACCTCGCTCCACTCTCGGGTGTCAGAGTGATCTTCAGTTATAAAAGCCAAGCGAATGCAGAGCCTTCCCACCTCTGAAAAGCCAATGCAGATGTGTCCCGCCCCTAAAGGAAGTTAGTGTAACTTCCTTTGGGGGCGGGACGCATGTGCACAGGCTCCTTCACAGAGACAGAAGGCTCTGCACCAGCTTAGCTTTTTTCAACTGAAGATCTCTGAGTCGTTGCCGCCGCTGCTGCCGCAACCCCCGGTAAATCCCGAGGTGACCCCCGTGGGGGTCGCGACCCACAGTTTGAGAACCGCTGCTCTAGGGGTTGGGCAGCAGCTATATCCCCTGTTATTGGAGGATCATTTCTGAGAGGAGAGCTTCTGGAGTCCAGATTGTCCTCCCTGGAATTTGTTTCCTTTTTACAACAGGCTTGGTCATCTGCGTGTGGAAATTCAGACCCTGTGGTCTCTGGGTTCCCCCGGAGAGCAGTCTCATGAGGGGCATTCTGAGAGTGAAAGCCCTGTTTGATTGCCTATGACTAAGAGTTCACAGTGACAGGTGGCACCCCCTGGAGATGGGGCTCAATTGTGACTTAGTTTCAAATGTCTCGGTTCTGGGCTCTGATGTGGATGAAGAATTGTGAAGAGGCTAGTGTTATCCGCCTGTTCCAGAAGGAAGAACTAGTGGCTTTGGTTGCCAGGGTCTTATCCACCTTGAGATTGGAGGATCCTCCAGACACAGAGCAGGAGCCAAAGGTGCATCCATTCCTGCAAGGGGTGTGGAAATCCACTACTGTCTAATCATTCCCGGAGGTACTCAAGGGCATAATCTGGTCAAAGTGGGAGTCCCCTGTCTGCCCATCTAAGGAGCTAAGAGTGTATAAGAAGATGTATGCTCTTCTGGAGAAGGAGTATTGTGTGGTTGGTTGTTCTCAAGGTGGATGCGCAGGTCACAGCATTCACCAGATGGACCACCATTCCTGTGGAAAGCGGATCGGCCTTAAAGGATCCAACCCTCCCCCAAACCATCAACATCAATAGTGTCATCCTTCCAATCAAACAAGAAGTTAGATACCTTGGCATAATTCTTGATCAGCCCCTCACCATGATACCCCACCTAAAACAGTCAAAACAATCTACTACAGACTAAAGACCATTCAGCACATAAGACCATTCCTCGAATCACACAACTTAAGATCAGTAATCTAAGGCATTGTCACACCCCATTTTGACTACTGTAACAGTCTGTTACAAGGTCTACCAACCAAAAACCTCAATATCCTCCAAAGAGCACAGAATGTTACAGCAAGTGTCATTTTCAGGGCCCCTCTAACCAATCATATCGCACCCATTCTATATAACCTCCACTGGCCCCCAATACTGAGCCGTATAGAATACAAGACTCTCATGACAACCTTTAACTGGTCAACAATATAGCGCCATCTGCCCTCTCAACACTCCTTCAGACCCCACCGCCAACTAGATCTCAAAGGGAAAATGAAACATAGATACATAGAAATATGATGACAGAAAAAGACCACATGGCCTATCTAGGGAGGAGTAGCCTAGTGGTTGGGGCACAGTACTTCAGGCCGGAAGGTCAGGGGTTCAAATCCCACTAGAGGACAGCAACCTTGGGCCGGAAGGACTGGGGTTTCTAGTCCCACAGATGCTCCTTGTGGTCTTGGGCAAGCCACTTAACCCTCCATTGCCCATGTTCCCTGTAAGTATTAGTGTATGTGTCTCATATCCCCGCGTGTTAAATGTATCCCCCAATTGTGTTGTGACCGCTTTGATTGAAGGATAAGGCGGTATACAAAACTGTCTAAATAAATAAATAAATAAATAAATCTAGTCTGTCCTTCCATATCAACAACTACAACAGTCCCCTTTTTACCTTTAGAGATCCTCTGTGTTTGTCCCATGCTTTTTTGAATTCAGTTACTGTCCTCATTTCTACCACCTCCACTGGGAGACTATTCCACGGATCCACTACTCTTTCTGTAAAGAAATATTTCCGCATATCACTCCTGAATCTATCTCCCTTCACCCATATCCCATGTCCCCTCGTAGCAGAACTTGCTTTCAATTGAAAGAGGCTCTCTCCCTGAACATTTATGCCACGGAGGTATTTAAACATCTCAGTCATATCACCTCTATCCCGCCTTTCCTCTAAGGTGTACATATTAAGATCCTGCACTCTGTCCTCATATGCTTTATAATGAAGACCACTAATCATTTTAGTAGCCACCCTCTGCACCGACTCCATCATGTTCACATCCTTTTGAAGGTGCGGTCTCCAGAATTGCACACTATACTCCAAATGAGGTCACACCAAAGACTTATACAGAGGCATTATCACCTCCTTTTTTCTGCTAGCCATTCCTCTCCGTATGCACCCAAGCATCCTTTTAGCTTTTGCCGTCGCCTTTACCTGTTTAGCTACTTTAAGATCATCAGATACAACCACGCCTAGGTCCCGCTCTTCTTTAGTGGACAAAAGTACTTCACCCCCTATACTATATTGCTCCCTTGGATTGCTGCAGCCCAAATGCATGACTTTACATTTTTTAACATTAAATCCCAACTGCCAAATTCTAGACCATTCTTCAAGCTTAGCTAGATCCCTCCTCATGCTATCTACACTTTCTTGGGTGTCTACTCTATTGCAAATTTTGGTATCATCCGCAAAGAGGCAAACCTTACCCGACAGCCCTTCACTCTCTACACTCCCTTGAGATCCCAGCTCAATTCGCAAAATGAAACAGGCCACAAGTTCCAGAGCTTTCACCTTCACCGCCCCTAACCTATGGAACTCCCTCCCACTCTCAATCCAAGCAATTAAAGACCTTCAGACTT
This sequence comes from Ichthyophis bannanicus, assembly GCA_033557465.1. Classification (NCBI taxonomy): domain Eukaryota; kingdom Metazoa; phylum Chordata; class Amphibia; order Gymnophiona; family Ichthyophiidae; genus Ichthyophis; species Ichthyophis bannanicus. Next base: position 211,942,148 of record CM066034.1, read on the forward strand.
TCAGAAAAACCCTCAAAACACACCTCTGCACCACTCACTATGGAGTTGGCAGTACCTGCCTAAACTCACAAATAACTTAGCCACGCATGTAATGACAGCACCTACGCACATAACCCCCACCCCCTCCCGACACACTGTATCCCACTCTCATAAGCCCAGTTAACATGTATTTATAGTTATATGTATATAGTTTCTCTGGTTTAGTTAAGACTATGACTAATATTGTTATAATGTAAAAAGTTCAAACCCTGTTATATGTAACGTGTTGGTTCCTTGTAAACCACCCCTGATCTCTTGAAGGGACAGTATAGAAATGTGTAATAAATAAATAAAATAAAATAAATAAAGGATACTCGGACCGAATCGTGGGTTTATTGTTGAAGAACCAGTTTGCCACAGTGGCTGCTATTCTTCAGTTTGTGGTATGTATATGCCTGACATCTCAAGCCCTGCTCCAGTGGATTCATTCTCTTCCTCCAGGTGATACTACCCCTCTTTTGGAGTCTGCTATGGCCTGGTACGTTTAGTGGCCAAGGATAGGGCTTTGTGATGATGACACGGTGTTGGATTTGGCTCCTACACTGTGTGGCGGACACGTTTCTAAAGGCCGGCTGACCCAGCTGGCCTTTAAAGGGAAGTTTCTTTTTGGAACCTATTTGGAGAAGCTGGTGAAGGACCTGGATATGACTAATTCTTACCGCCTTTCGGAGGACAGGTCCAACGGGCTTATGAAGTGGGCAGGAACCCCTTTCCTGTCAGTCTCTGCCCATTCCCCATGGACACGTTGGTCAGACTTCTGGGGGTCTTAGGACTCCCATTGCTGCTGGCCTGAAAAGCCTTTCTCCCCCTCTGCTTCTGGATTTTGGGCTCATTCTCAGTCCTTTTGTGGAGCACAGGGGCCCAGGGACTTGGTCCTCTCCGGAGGAGGACCCTGTCAGACTGCACAGTGAAGTTTTGAGGGCCCATTCCCTGGTTCCTCCAGTTGGTTGGCATGCTTCGAGGTCACCAAGGATCACTGGGTGTGAGACACTATCAGTACAGCTATGTTCTGGAATGCAGAGCTGATCCCGGACATCTTTGTCATCTCCCTTTGTGGATCTGTGATCGAAGGGCCACTGTGTGGATCACCTTGGATAAGTTGCTGCTCCTGAAGGCAGTGGTGCCTGTTTCCCCAAATGATCAGGGCAAGGGCAGGTCTTCCATCTATTTTGTGGTGCTGAAAAAGGACCGATCCTTCTGACCCATTCTGGACCTTAAGGGTGTCAATGAGCACATGCACATCCTGTGCTTCCAGATGGAAACCTTGTGATCTGCTATTCAAGCTGTGTGCTGAGGGGTATTCCTGCTATCTCTGGATTTGGCCGAGGCATATTTTCATATCCTGATCCAGGAGAATCAGTAAAGTATCTGTGTTGTGCCATGCTTGGCTCTCACTTTCAGTTCTCCACCCTATTTGGACTCTCCACTACCCCGCGGATGTTCTCCAAGATCATGGTGGTGGTAGGTGTGGTGCTACAGTGCCAAGGAAATTTTGTGCACCCATATCTGGATGACTGGCTCATCTGAGCCTGTTCTCTTTCAGAGACATCTTGAGTAATGACCAGTGTGGTGTCCTTTTTGTAAAACCTTGGCTGGGTGATCAATCAGGCAAAGAGCCAGTTGTTGCCTTTCCAGTCCCTGGAGTTCCTGGAGCACGTTTCGATACTCGGTGAACAGAGTCTTCTTGCCAGAGGAGAAAGTCAAAAGGCTGTTGGATTTCCTGGTGCCTTTCTGTTTGCAGCAGTCTCTCAGAGGTTGGGATTATATTCAACTCCTCAGATTGATGATGGCAAAAATCAAGATAGTGCCATGGGCGCATGCTCCTATGCAGCTGCTCCAATGGTCTTTGCTGACTCTGGGTTCCCCAAGTTCTCAGGAGTTTGAGCTCAGGCTTCCGCTCCTGATAATGGTGAAGGCCAGCCTGCGGTGGTGGCAGCAGCCCTGTTATCTGAGGAAGGGTGTCATCACCATTTCTAGCTGATCCTTCTGACACTGGATGCTATTGCCATGGCTGGATGGCACAGGGCCATTGACACTTGCCTTGAGGTGGTTGATGGACCACATCGCTTCCCTGTGGTTCCATCAGGTTGGCTCGTCTACGTTTTCAGACCCCATTTGCCTGAGAGGAGAAGAATGTCCTAGCTTTGTCGGCTCAGCATATTGTTGGAGAGGAAAATGTGGCAGCGAACTTTCTCAGCCGGCACTCTCTGGATCCAGGAGAGTGAAAGTTGAGCCAGGGGGGCATTTTAGTTGATTCTGCGCTACTGGGGTCGCCCCGAGATGGATTTGATGGCAATCTGCTCCATTGCTAAAGTGTGCCATTTCTTCATTTGCCAGACAGAGTTTGAGGCATCTACACCCTATCTCAGCTTTGGCCACGTCAACTCCTGCTGTATGTGTTTCCTCCATGGCCACTGGTGGGGCACGTGATTTGACGTATAGAGTGCCACCTGGGAAAGATTATTCTGGTGGTGCTGGATTGGCTGAGGAGAGTGTGGTTCAGAGATGTGATGCAGCTCCTGCAAGCTCCACCTCCTTCATTTGCCTCCATCTTGAGGCCTATTGTGTCAGGGATCATTAGTCCTGGAGGACCTGGTTCTCTTCTCGCTTATGGCTTGGCTCTTGAGTGAAGACTGCTAGCGTGTAAGGGCTACTCTCTGGTGGTGGTTTCCACTCTGCTCAGAGCCTGGAGGAGGTCTACCAACCTAGCATATGTGTAGTCTGGTACCTCTTTAGACAATGGTGTGGTGCACAGCAGCTGTCTCCTGAGGCTGCCAAGGTGCTGTCCCTGTTGGCCTTTTCTGCAGGACTGTCTGGAGAAGAGCTTTTTTTTTTAGTTCCCTGAAGGTTCAGGTGGCAACTTTGGTCTTTTTCAGAGGTCTGGTGCCTGGTAAATCTCTAGCCTTGCACCTGGATGTTTTATACTTTCTGCAGGGAGTTTGGCATCTGCGCCCTCACATCCAGTCTGTGGTCCTTTCCTGAGATTTTGTGTCTGGTGTTCAGGGCCTTGATGTCAGAACCCTTTGAACTGTTACAGAGCACTACTCTGAAGGATTTGATGCTCAAGATGATCGTCTTGGTTGCGATTTGTTCCACAAGGCGGATTTTTGAGCTGTAAGCTCTGTCTTCCCAAGATCCTAACCTGTCTTTTTCTCAGGGGGCAGTTGCCATTCGGCTTGTGCCTTCCTTCTTGCCTAAGGTGAATTCTCCCTTTCAGGTGAATCAGATGGTTTGTCTGCCCTCCTCTAAGGAGCAGTGTAAGGGGAAGCATAAGGGTCTTCGCTTTGTGGATGTCCGGAAGGTGCTTCTCCGGTAGTGGGAGGTTACGAATTCTTTTCCTAAATCAGACTATCTTTTTGTGCTGTTTGCTGGCCCATGTAAAGGTGACACAACGCCTAAGTCTACATTGGCATGCTGGATTAGTGGTCATTGCCGCAGCGAAACTACTGCAGCACCGGCCAGTTCCGGAGGGTTTGCATGTCCATTCTACCTGAGCGCAAGCATCCTCATGGGTGGAGCTGACCTCATTAGCCCCTGCAGACATTTGTCAGACGGCAGCATGGGCATCTCTTTACACTCTTGTCACGCATTACCACTTGGATGTCCACACGAGGGCTGACATGGCCTTTGGCTCTAAGGTTTTGTGAGCTGCTGTCATCTTCCTGCCCAGTGGAGTTGTAGTTTTGGTACGTCCCACTTGTCTGGACTGGTCTAGCAGGACGATATGGAAGGTGATGTTTTACTTACCAGATAATGTCCTTTCCTTGAGTCCTGTTTAACCAGTCCAGGGCCCGCCCCTGGAACTGTGTTGGCTCTGTTCTTCTATGGCGATACCCTTGGGTCCGCTATGATTTCTATACTTGTCTCTGTAGGTTCATCCTTTACTGACAGCCTTCTGTTTCTGCTTTCCTGTAAATAGTTATCTACTGTTGATTACTCACTGTTGCCCATGTTGATGTTGTATGAGGCTTGCCATGTTCTTCCACATGCTTTGGGAGGGATATTGAAGAGATCTCTAGTGGCTGAGGCAGAGGCATGGGAGTGATGCCATTGAAACATGGGCTTTTCATTGGTTCTTTGTCTCCACCAATCTGCTGGTAGGACAACACAACCCACTTATCTGGACTGGTCTAGCAGGACTCAAGGAAAGGACATTATCTGGTAAGATGGTGTAGAGGGAAAATTAATGAGGATTCTTTATGGAAGGCTGTCTTGGTAAGAGGGGGAAGAGAGAGTGAAGGGATTGGATGGCTGCAATGAAGGATGCATTAGAGGAGGTGACACCATTGAAAAGGGTGCAGATTTGTAAGGAGAAAGTGAAAAACTGGATATGGTACTCCCCCCCCCCCCTGCATTGTTGGAGGTAAAGTGAGAGTTGCGGATATTAGAGAGGCAATGGAGAAAATCGGGGAGTAGGGTGGATAGGGAATTGTGGAGGAAGAAGGCTAGTGAATAGGCTAATTCATGAATAGAAACAAAGTGTGTTCTGCTAGTGTTAGTGGTGGGGAATAGGTCAAAGGAACTATTTTGGGTAGCAAAACAATTGTTGGGGTGGAATGGTAGAGGTAGAGGGGGCGAGGTAGATATGGAAAAGGTGGTGGATTATTTTGTGGGGAAGGTGGAGGCATTGTGGGTTGGAGGGGGAGAGGTGATACGGGAGGAAGTGAGGCTGGGAAAAGTGCGAAGTGGGATGTGTTTGAGAAAGTAACACGAGAGTCTGTTAGGGGTTTGCTTAAGCAGTTAGATCTGACTTGGATGCCTCTGGACCCGTTTTTGAGGCAGTTATTAAGGCAGTGCCCAGAGCAAGTGTTGGATTGGTTGACTAACTTAGTTAATGCGTTGCTGGCTCAGGGAAACTATCCAAAAGTGCTGAAGGAAGCAATGGTTACCCCAATTCCTAAGAGTGGGAATGAGCTTTCTTGTGACAACTTACATGCTATTTCGATTCTGGCGTGTTTGACAAATATTTTAAAAAGGGAGTGGCAGGGCAGTTTGATTTTTAGAAGGAGGGGATTGGATTCGGGGCAAGCAGAATTTCATAGGCGTTCTAGTACTGAGTCTTTAATGGCAGCAGTATTGGATGTGTTATATGGGGCAAAGGATAATGGGAAGGGATGGATCCAGATGGGGGAGTTTCAAGATGGCGGCGGTTGGCTTTTACTGCGCGTGTGAGCAGTTTCTGATGGAGAAGAAGCGTAAGGGTAGAGTTGGGTCATTGCCTCTCACCCCCTCTTACCTCGATGCCAGTTGCTTCTGGGGTTGTCGGCCCTTTGGATCTTTATGCATTTTGCGTGACTCATGATCAGGTGATTGCAGGGGAGGAAAGCCGAGTGGCAGCTTCATCGGAGTTGGAGAGCTCAGTAACTGCTTCGGCATCATCGTTCTCCTCCAGGTTGAGGTTGGCACCTAAAATACCCCACTACAACCCCGAGGGTTTCCTGGGACCAGATCTCCCCCCTGGAGCAAGAGGAGGACCCGGGATCAAGAGAGTTTGGCGGAGGAGAGTGTGGCTCCAGAGTGGCATTGCTTAGTGGAACCTATGGTGCTGTTGAGTGGAAGTCCAGCAAGGAGAGAGGCTGCTGGTACGTGAGGAAGAGAAATGCTGGCAAAGATGGAAGCTGTTTTGCCTCTTGCAAGGTCTAGTGGCTTTTTCCTTGCAACATCCTGCACATTTTACATAGGAGGCCATTTGGCATGCTATTGTGTCTCTGGGGGAAGTATTATTACCCCAGGTGTCTTCCTTGGCATTGAAAGTGAATTAAAACCATGGCAGAGATTGAGCAGTTGGAAAATAAGGTGGCTGTGTTTCAAGCAAATGTGGAAGAGACATGGATTAAAGTTGCTACTCTTGAGGAGCAATCTGAAGTTTATAGAAAGAACTTGGACAGAAGCAAAGTTCAAGATGGAACTTTTGGACAATTTGTCTTGATCTAATAACTTGAGAGTAATTAATTTTCCTAGGGTATCTACAGTCTCAGCAAGGGATATGTTTAAAGAATATCTGGTTGATGTAGTGGGGGTTTCCTGTAAGTTGATCCCTCCTCTTGTAAGATCTATTATTTATCTAAAGCTAAATCAGCTTCGGCTTTAGTTAAAATAGGAGAAGAACAAGCAAATACTTTGAATGTAACAGAATTGTTGGAAAATTCAGGTCAAGAATCTCAGGTGCCATCTACTTTGCTAATAATGTTTGCACTACTCTCTGACAAAGAATGACTGCTTAAATTATTTTTTCAGAAGAGAAACCTTTTGTTTCAAGGATTATTAATATGTATTTACCCTGATTTGGCTAGGGACACCCAGAGGCGACGCAGGGAGTTTCCTTCTGCTATGCCCTGGGATTGTGCAACTAGGTGGGCTCTTTTTCTTGAAGCACCCATGTAAATGCTTAGTGAAATATCGTTCTGTGTCTTATATTTTTTATGAGCCCTCTCAGTTGACTGCTTTCATTAATGCCAGGCGTCTGGAGTGCTTGATTGATTTTTCACTTGTACCCTCATGAGTAAAAGTAATCTGGATTTAGCTAACTGCTTTTTCTTCTCTTATGTTTGGTATAGTTGTAATATAGTATCTCCCCCCTTCTATTTGTGGGCTAGAGTCCACAGCTAGAGTGTTATGTAACGGAGTGCTATATACGAAGTGCTATATACGAAGCCCACAGCTAGAGTGTTATGTAACGGAGTGCTATCAGATGAGTTTACCCTGGAGAGAGGTACAAGACAGGGATGCCCGCTCTCACCGTTGCTTTTTGTGCTGTCTCTTGACCCACTGGTACGACGAATAGAGACATCTGATGAAATACAAGGTATAGGCATAGGGAATCATATTTGCAGATGATATACTGGTTCATTTGCTATCTCCTCGGACGTTGTTGCCCAATTTATTAAAGGAATTCTCTTGTTATGGGGGTTTTGCTGGGTTTTGTATTAATATGGATAAGTCTGAAGCCATGGATGTGGCAGGGACAATAAGGGGACATTGGAGAGGAAGTTTTCCGCTTAAGTGGGCAGGTGATTCATTTGTGTATTTAGGGATACTCTTGACAAGAGAACCGCGGGAGCTGTATAGGAAAAACATGGAAAGAATCCTTGTAAAAGTTCGATCACAGCTTCAGGTGTGGTCTCCACTGCCCCTGTCCTTATTGGGCAGGGCGGCGGCACTGGGAATGGTGATTCTGCCTCGGGTGCTTTATTGGCTGCAAACTCTCCCAGTGTGGTTATTGAAGCGTGATTTAAATGCTATTGTCCGCGAGATTGGGAATTTCCTTTGGAAAGGGGCGCGAGCTCGCATCCCCTTACATAGATTGAGAAGGAGATGGAAGTCTGGAGGGATAGGAATCCCAGACCTTTGGACTTATGCCCTGGCATGCCAGGCACGGCATATTGGAGACTGGCTAGGGAATACGGAGGTGTATATGCCAAGAGCGCTGGAAGAGGCTCTTGTGGCTCCGCAGACCTTGTTAGCAGTGTTGCACCAGGAAAGTAGGTTCCTGCCTGGTAGAGTGATTAGTAGTGAACTGGTTTGCCTGGCACGAAGGGTGTGGCAACATTTGAATAGGCTCTGGGGGTGAACCATCAGGGGTTTCAAGCTGGCTAACCATACAGGGGAATGATCAGTTTACACCAGGATCAGAAACGCAAGCGTTTGCATATTGGAGGAGACAGGGCATATGTAACATTGGACATGTGGTGGATCAAATGGGGCAGTGTAAGTCTTGGGAGACTTTGCGCATGGAGTATGGACTTAGTAGTCGGCATTATTTCGCTTACGTGAAACTCTCTCACTGTGTGGCTTCCCTCCCACAGGCTGCACTGTGGGTGGAAAGATCGGCACAGATATTAGAGTTCTTTGCACTGGGAGAGGAGTCACCGCCTACAATTGCACAGCTGAAAAGACGATTAGATGACTATAGTAGTTTGCCAGACTATAGGGTGGAAGAAGCTTTGTGGGCACAAGAGTTGAATATGTTGGTAACTCCTGGTTCACTCCTTCAGGCCTTGAGTGGGATTGCGGGGCTGGTGGGCGGAGCTCGATGGCAGGAGGTACAGTTTAAATTCATCCTACGGGCACATTTCTCTCCAAGATGGGCGTTACGATCCCATCTCACTGAGTTGGGCAGATGCCCAAAATTTCCCTGCCCTTTGGTGGACTTAGGGCATATGTGTTGGGGGTGTCCGATAGTTCGCCTGTACTGGAAGAGGATAGCTGATTTTATGAGTAGGATTGTGTTACAGCGAATCCGTTGGACAGCAGCGCTTGTGATGTAAGATCAGCTTGGACCACTCCACCCAAAAGGGAAATGGGAACGCCTTTTGGTCAGGAAGGCATGTCTGGTGGGTAAAGGCCCGATACTTCATAGGTGGAGAGAAGCGTCAGGTCCCACCTATTGGGAATGGCGCAACAACTTTCACCAGCTGATGCTTATGGAAAGGAGAGAGGCTAGAGGAAGTGCTCGACGTTGGGCCTTATTCCTGCTAATTTGGGAACCATATATTCAGATATTGAGGCCTCGTGTCCGGAATGAAGTGCTTCAATTGGGTTGAGAAGGTCATGGGATACTAATAATATAATTACTATGCATGTTCACTATGGGGGGTTGGTTGCTGAAGGGGGAGGCTGAGGGGTGGGAGGGAGGTTGGTGGGGGGAAGGGGGAGAGAGGGGAATATTGTAAATTCTTTTTTTTTTGCTGTATTTGTATGATTGATTTGCTGAGGAATCCTGGGCTGAGAGATCACCAGGAATGCCATTTTTTTATATATTGTTTTGCATGTTCTGTATTATTTGGTTTTCAATAAACAGAGTTTACAAAAAAAAAAAAAAGGAGGTTTAGTTAGGTTTTTTAAGGGAAGGCAGTTTTGGGTTCGCTGGGAGGATAAGTGCTTCTCAGTTAGAAACTTGCAATGCCTCAAGGGTCAACGTCCCCATCTCTTTTCACTCTGTTTATGAACTGAATGGGGAGGATTATACAAAATCATGGTTTACGGGGATTTTTGTATGCAGATAATAGGCAGGTGGTTTTTGAGAAGGATGTGAGAGAGAGGTGATTAGGAGGGGGTCAGTGTTTGTTTGGAGGAAGTAGCGGAAAGGCTGAAGGTGAATAAGTTGGTCTTGAATGTTTGAAAATTCAAAATTTTGTTGTGTGGGGAGTTGAATGATGCTAGTTTGGAGGATGGGCCATTAATTGGGGGGGAGGGTTGGTTGCATTGAAAGAAAGAAATTAAAGATCTAGGGGTAAGGCTAGATGCTGAACTATCCCTTACATGCTCAGGTGTCACATGTGGTGAGCTTAGTATATGGTAAATTGCGGGTAGTGAGGCAACTGCATCAGTTTGTGGATGAGGGGGCGTTGCGACTGTTAATTCAAGCACTTGTGATGTCGATTTTGGATTACTGTAACAGTTTGTATGTGGGAATCGCCAGGAACAAGCAGGAATGAGTCTTCACATATGGGTATCGTCGGTACCGACGGAGCCCGCGCGGGAACGCTCCCCAGCGTCCAATAGGAACGCTTTTGGGAGCATGCATCCACCCATGCGCGCTGCCTATCTATTTATTTTATTTTATTTATATATAGTCTCTTATATACCGCACTATTCAGCATCAGCGCGGTTTACAATAAACAAGGAGTTACACTATTCAACGGTACTTTGTGTTTACAGAAAAAACAGGAAATACAACTCGGATAACAGGGTAATTAATTAATATAACATATATTATATAATATATATTATATAATATAACATATATTAATATATCTACCTCCCTCTCTTCAGTTCTTCGTTTTCCGCGGAGCCGCAGAAAATTCTACTTTTATTTCTTATTTTTTGTGGTCGCGCCTGCCTTTGTTCGACGCCCACCGATACCACCAGTGCTTTTTCTTTCTTTAAAAAAACAAACCACAGAACTTGTGCTTTTTCAGTCAGGGTTTTTTCCCCTGCTTGCTGCTTGGCGCCATTTGGCCACTAGGCCTCTTCTTTCAGCATGGAGAAACCAACTACTGGTTTCAAAAAATGTTCCAAGTGTGCCAGCACAATTTCTGTCACAGACACTCATGACTGGTGTCTTAAATGTTTAGGTCCTGACCATTGCCCAGCGGAGTCTCTCCTGCAGGAAGCTGACTAAAAGAAGTCTTCAGAATCGAGCAAATCAACTCGGTGCCCTGTTTGCATCGGACACAATAGCATCAGTGTCCTCCAGGGCCTCTACTTCTTCCTAGGGATCTCGGGTAACTAAATATAGGTCTAAATCAAGCCAGTCCTCGAGAGGTAGATCTCCCTCAAAGTATCGAGATGCCTCTGGCGTTGCCCTCGAGGATCCTGCACCGGCAAAACAGCCCCAGCGGGAGTCTTCGGGCTCCAAAGCACTATCAGGGCTCCAGGATGTTCTCGAGACTTCGGCCTCGATGGACGTTCCTGTTCCATGCTCGGGGGTTGTGGCCGCTTCTGTCGGTACCGACACCCCAGCATCGGAAATGGTAATGGATAAAAGACTCCTTGCCATTGAACGTAGACTAGCGAATCTTTTGGCTACTTCGGTACCGCTAAAGTCGCTGCAGACCGTTCCACAGGCACCGGTATCGCTGTCGGTACTGGTGCCGGTACCCTCGGTACCTGCTTCGGCAGGCTTACTTCCCCCGATGCCGAGTTTGGAATCACTCTCAAGCATGGAGGATCAAGTACCGACTTGCTTCGGTACCGATCTCGAGCGGTACTGAAGACAACTTTTGAAGGAAAACCCGGTGCTTCCTCCCTTTGAGTCTTCCGATTCCGATGACTCAGATGACTCCACCTGTACCAGAGCTGAACTTTTACAAGATTCAACTCTTTCTCCTCAACGTAGGATGTCTCCTCCTGAGGACATGTCTTTTCACAATTTTGTGCGTGATATGGCAAGGGCTCTTGCCATTACAGTAGTTCCTGAAAAGGAGCCTAGGGCAGAAGAATTAAGAATTCTACAATACCCCTTGGCTCCAAAGGAAGCAGCTATGCTCCCTATACATCAGATCTTGCATGATCTAATGTTGAGGATGTGGGAAACTCCTTTAACAGTAACCCCACATTCTAAACGCCTTGACACTATGTATAGAGTGCCACCTTGTCCAGGTTTTCAAAAGACTCAACTACCACACCACTCTATAGTGGTGGAGTCTGCCATGAGATGCATTAAGAGTACAAAGAGACACACTTCTAATCCACCAGGTCGTGAATCTAGAACACTGGATGCTTTTGGGCGTTGATGTTTTCAGGCCTCCATGCTTTCAGAAAGGATTAGTTCCTATATTTTATACATGGGAATGTTTCTTGAGGAGGTTACAAAAAACTTAGAGCTTTTGAACCACTTCCTTCAAGATGATAAGAGCAGATCATTTATCACTAGTCAAACATGCTCAGAATGTCTCTAAATTCATGAATCGTGCTACCTTTGACTGTTTTGAATGCATTAGCAGGATTTCTGCTATAGCTATAGGAGCACGACGAATTGCCTGGCTCCAAGCTTCTGACTTGGAGGAATGGGTGCAGGAAAAGCTGGGAAATATTCCTTGCACTGGAGAAAATCTTTTTGGCAAGGATTGGCAATCTAAGGCTAATCAGTTAGACACTGATAATGCCACTTTGAATAGATTGTCAAAGATTTCTGCTAACCCAGCTAAGAAAAAGACCTTTAAGAAAACTTTTTTCTCTAAGAAGAAAAAGTTCTATCCATCTTCCACCCAACAGGCATATGTTCCCCAAAAAGGGCAACAGCAGACAAGACAAAGAAAACCCAAACCCCAACCAGCTCAGCAAACTCAGCCTCCTCAGGGTTTTTGACTTTTGTCCAGAGAACATACTCACTCTTCCTGTGTTAGGCCCAGAACCTCTAAACATTCCGGGCCATATCTGCCACTTTGCCAACAGATAGCAACAAATCACATCAGAGGCCTGGACTTTGTCCATAGTGAGTCTGGGGTACAAGCTTCATTTCTTCAGTTTACCACCACCCACACTGGTAAAACAGTTCAACTCTCAACCTCTAGGCATAGACCTCTTGCTACAAGAAGTCTCTACTCTTCTAGCTCAAGGAGCTATAGAAGAGGTTCCTTTATGCCAGCAAGGTACAGGGTTTTATTCCCCCTATTTTCTCTTTCCAAAAATAACAGGGGGTTTAAGACCAATCCTGGATCTCAGAGAGCTGAACAGATTTCTAGTTCGAGAGAAGTTCAAAATGCTTTCCCTCGGCTCTCTTCTGCCATACCTTCACAGGCAAGATTGGCTATGTTCTCTAGATTTAAAAGATGCCTACATGCATATCCTTATTCATGTAGATCACAGGAAATTCCTTTGGTTCCTGGTCCAGGGAAGACATTTCCAATACAGAGTCCTTCCCTTTGAGCTGGCCTCGGCTCCAAGGGTCTTCACAAAATGCATGTCAGTAATAGCAGCATTCATGAGGACCCTGGGGATTTTTGTCACGATTGGCTCATCCGAGCACAGTCATCTCAAGAAGCTCATCAGGTCCTGTTACGAGCAAAACAAATACTCCAGTATTTGGGGTTGGTCATAAATCTTCCAAAGTCTCAGCTCGCTCCATCTCAGACCCTCAAGTTTATAGGTGCTCACTTGGACACACAGCTTGCAAGGGCTTTCCTGCCCCAACCGCGTTGTCTGCGAATCATTGAGCTAGCATCTCAAGCAGCGCTGCAGACCTTCCTCACTGCTCGACAGATGCTTCGCCTACTAGGTCACGTGGCATCGACCGTCCATGTAATACCTTATCCTCGTCTTCATATGCGAGCAGCCCAGTGGACCTTGGCTTCCCAGTGGTCCCAGGCCTCAGGAGGCCTTTCAGACAAGATCAGGGTTACCACATGCCTGATTCTGTCTCTCTGTTGGTGGCAATCTCTGGAAAACCTTTTAATAGGCGCTCCTTTCCAGCAGCCACAACCTCAGGCTATCCTCACAACAGATGCCTCCAAGATGGGTTGGGGAGCCCACTTGGACAGTCTATCAACGCAGGGCCTTTGGTCTTCACAGGAGGCTCTTCTTCATATAAACCTCCTAGAACTCAGAGCCATCTCCAATGCTATTCGAGTCTTTTGCACCCAGCTCGTAAACAAAACAGTTCTGGTGCAAACAGACAATCAAGTAGCCATGCTTTACCTAAACAAACAAGGCGGAACAGGCTCTGTGCATCTATGCAACGAAGCTCTGCAACTATGGGCTTTTGCCAGAGAGCATCGGATTCATCTGCAGGCAGTCTATCTTCCAGGCGTTCAAAACGTTTGGGCAGACAGACTCAGTCGAGTACTCCTGCCACACGAGTGGTCTCTCCACTCTTATCATCTTGCTCGAGTTTTTCGTGTCTGGGGAATACCAGACATAGACCTCTTTGCAAGTCCACAGAATGCCAAACTTCCACGGTTTTGTTCCAGACTTCCAGCACAGAAATGTCAAGCCAGGGATGCATTCCTGCTTCACTGGGGTCAGGATTACCTATATGCATTTCCGCCAATCCCTCTAATTCCCAAAACCTTATTCAAACTCCAGAGGGACAAGAGACGCATGATACTCATAGCGCCTTCCTGGCCGAGGCAAACATGGTATCCTCTTCTCTTGCAACTCTCTCAAGTCACCCCTCTGGAGTTAGGGAGTGCTCCAGATCTTCTGTTCCAGGACAACGGATCTCTACTGCACCCCAATCCCCAGTCCCTACATATCAAGGCCTGGTTACTCAAGGTCTAGACTTTCAAGATCTAGACCTGTCTCAACAAGTGAAGAACATTCTTCTGGCCTCCAGGAAACCTTCCACAAGACGTTCTTATGCTTTTAAGTGGAAAAGGTTTTCTTCCTGGTGTAACCAGAGAGGACTTAATCCCTCTTTGGTACCAGTAGACTCTCTTCTAGAGTACCTCCTTCATTTGTCGACTTCTGGTATTCAGACCAATTCTGTTAGAGTCCATCTTAGTGCTATTGCTGCATCTCATAAGCTCTTAGATGGACAACCAATTTCCTCTCATCCACTTATATCTAGATTTATGAGAGGACTTCTAACAAAACCTCCCATTAAACCACCTCCGGTGGCATGGGATCTTAACCTTGTTCTAGGTGTGCTCATGGAGCCACCTTTTGAGCCTTTGGCTACTTCGAATCTAAAGTTTCTTTCATGGAAAGTTGTTTTCCTGATTGCTATCACTTCTGCTAGACGCATTAGTGAACTTCAGGCTTTAATGGCTGATTCGCCTTATACAAGGTTTCATCATGATAAGATGGTTCTTAGGACCCACCCTCATTTTCTTCCAAAGGTGGTTTCACCTTTTCATCTAAACCAGTCAGTTTATCTTCCCATTTTCTTTCCTAGGCCTCATTCCTCCTCTGCGGAAAGGAAACTTCATACTTTGGACTGTAAAAGAGCTTTAGCTTTTTATCTCCAAAGAACCCAGCCTCACAGAGTCTTCTTAGCTTTTGTGGCTTTTGACTCTAGCCATTTAGGACTTCCTGTCACTAAAAGAACCCTCTCTAAATGGATTGCAGATTGTATTTCCTATACATATCAAAGTAAAGGAATACCTCTTGAAGGCCATGTCACAGCTCATAATGTCAGAGCCATGGCAGCCTCAACAGCTAACCTTCATTCTGTGGCTATTGATGAAATCTGCAAAGCAGCAACTTGGGCCTCAGTACATACTTTCACTGCCCATTATTGTCTAGACAAGGACTCCTGCCGGGATGCCTTGTTTGGTCAAGCTGTTCTACAACACCTTTTCCACTCATAATTCAACTCCTGCCCTCCATCCATTTGGATGCCTGAGGTCCCTGGGGGAAGCATGGCCCATCTACATAGTGTCACACCTCCTCTGGCCAAGCGGTAGCCTCCTGTATTGCAAGGCCCCTGGAGGGTGGTAGTTGTGCCTTTATGAATATAAACGCAAACACTTCTTTCTTCAAATCAAAGGGTTTTTATTCCCCGTCCCATTGAGGGTATTTTATCTTCAAGGAACATAAATTATATGCTTTGCTTGGACATCTCATGTACAATAACAAATGTAAACATAACTTGCTTTCTTCAGCTTCTAAAGGATAAATCAACAAAAGAACAAAAAGCTTAAATATTGCTGTAAGGTTCTCTCCCTGGTAGCTGAGAGTAGAGCATACCTCTGTTCTGCCTCGAGAGAGAGAGTTACAGGCTTGTTGCTGTATTACTGAAGTTAAGACACCAAGTTACTTTCCTTATCTCAGGGAGAATTCAGGTTCAATTAATGATAGAGAACAATCCATTAATTCCTGTGTATCATTCTCCTCAGCATTCTGGTATTCCATCATCTCTGGTTGACTGGTATATTCATTCTGTACTTCAGGAGTACTATGAGAGACTTGCTGCCTAAGCACGTCAACCAGGAAGTTCTTTTCTTTCACCGGGCTAGAGCCTCTCTGGGTATTACCATATATACTGGAATAGAGATTTCCCAGGCACTGCCCCTGCTGGTACTTTTTAGTAGAGCTTAGCCCCTTACTTGCTCTGCTCGTGGGATAATTAAGGGAACTTTCCAACCTATCCAGGTTTCCCTTTTGTAACCCAGCTGAGCTGAATCGGAGTGCTCGTGACGGAGTTTCAGACGGAGCTGTGAACTTACAATTACAAAACTCTTCAGCTTTATCTGGTAAGTAAAAGCTTTTCTCTTGCTCATACACACTATTTGGCTGTGGATATCTCTCTGATTTATTCAGGTCCTCGGGTTCCCTCTGACCTTCATATGGGCACTCTAATTGCTCCAGAGTTTCCTTATCACTCTCTCTTGCATTCTCATACCTGTGCCATGCTTCCCGGGGCTTTAGCTGCCCTCTCTGTATTTTCTCCAAGTGTGTCCTTGGCTGCCACGGCTTCTCTCTCTCTCTCTCTCTCAGCTCCGGCACCAGCTCCTGGCTTTGCCTTACTCCTGATCCTAATCCGGATCCTAAGCTGTCTCTGAATGTCTGAGAGCTTGTTTTAAACCAGCGTTCGCTTGCTCCACCCTTAGTTAGCTGAACCCTGTCAGGTGAAGTGAATTCCCTTCCTGTGCTAGCTGGGTGTGTCCTGATTGAGCTTTTGCACGTGTTCCTGCGTTGCTCAGGGTAACTATCTGACACTTTCTTGTTTACCCTGTCACTTTTTCTGTTTTCACTTGTGCTGGCCTGCATTTCCTCTGTCTGTACAGGGTCTACCCTGTTACAATAGATTTGCTACATGCTGGGTCCTCCCTAGGCATCTTTCAGCTCGGGAGTCCCCATATGTGAAGATTCATTCCTGCTTGTTCCTGGAGATAGCGTAGTTACTCACCTGTAACAGGTGATCTCTGGGAACAGCAGGAATAAGTCTTCACAACCCACCCGCCTCCCCTAGGAGTTGTCTTTCTCTATTTTTTATCTACTTCTCTCCTTCGGTCTCAGCTTTAAACTCAACTGAAGAGAGGGAGGTAGATAGGCAGGAAGGCAACGCGTATGCATGGATGCACGCTCCCAAAAGCGTTCCTATTGGATGCTGGGGAGCGTTCCCGCACAGGCTCCGTCGGTACCGACGATACCCATATGTGAAGACTTATTCCTGCTGTTCCCGGAGATCACCTGTTACAGGTGAGTAACTACGCTTTACCATGGTATCTGTTAAGAAAATTGCAAGTGGTACAAAATGCTGCCACCCGGGTAAGCTTGGGAAGGGAGAAGAGGGATTCTATCACTGATGTAGTCTTACAACTACATTGGCTTCCTATTCAGCAGCAGAGTATATTTAAGCTGTTAGCGTTAATCCTTAAAACAGTTAGAGGACAACAGCTAGTCTATTTGCGAGACTTGCTAGCTTGGTATCAACTGGGGAGAATGTTGAGGGCTAGACAGGGTCATCTAGCGGTCCCAGGTTGCCAACAGATGAGACAGAATAAATGGAGAGACAGAGCGTTTTAGGATGGCAGCACTGATGTGGTGGAACAAACTTCCAGAGAATCTGCAGAAGGAGCAGAAATTGTTGATTTTTAGAAAACACCTGAAATCGTTTCTCTTCCCGCAATGAGAAGGCTAAGGACTAGTGCAGGGCAGTGTACATACTCAGGTATTCAGAGTTGGTTGATGGGACTGTTAAGAAACATAGAAATATGATGACACAAAAAGACTACATGGTCTATCTAGTCTGTCCTTCCATATCAACAACTACAACAGTCCCCTTTTTACCTTTAGAGATCCTCTGTGTTTGTCCCATGCATTTTTGAATTCAGTTATTGTCCTCATCTCTACCACCTCCACTGGGAGACTATTCCACAGATCCGCTACTCTTTCCGTAAAGAAATATTTCCGCATATCACTCCTGAATCTATCTCCCTTCACCCTCATCCCATGTCCCCTCGTAGCAGAACTTGCTTTCAATTGAAAGAGGATCTCTCCCTGAACATTTATGCCACGGAGGTATTTAAACATCTCAATCATATCATCTCTATCCTGCCTTTCCTCTAAGGTGTACATATTAAGATCCTTCAGTCTGTCCTCATATGCTTTATAATGAAGACCACTAACCATTTTAGTAGCCACCGTTTGCACCGACTCCATCCTGTTCACATCCTTTTCAAGGTGCGGTCTCCAGAATTGCACACTATACTGCAAATGAGGTCGCACCAAAGACTTATACAGAGGCATTATCACCTCCTTTTTTCTGCTAGCCATTCCTCTCCGTATGCACCCAAGCATCCTTCTAGCTTTTGTCATCGCCTTTTCTACCTGTTTAGCTACTTTAAGATCATCAGACACAGCCACGCCTAGGTCCCGCTCTTCCTTAGTGGACAAAAGTACTTCACCCCCTATACTATATTGCTCCCTTGGATTGCTGCAGCCCAAATGCATGACCTTACATTTTTTAACATTAAATCCCAGCTGTCAAATTCTAGACCATTCTTCAAGCTTAGCTAGATCCCTCCTCATGTTATCTACACCTTCCTGGGTGTCTACTCTATTGCAGATTTTGGTATCATCCACAAAGAGACAAACCTTAACCAACAGCCCTTCTGCTATATCACTAACAAAGATGTTAAAAAGAATCGGACCAACGACAGATCCCTGGGGCACACCACTGGTAACATCCTTCTCCTCAGAATGAGCTCCATTTACTTGTACTCTTTGTCGCCTCACACCCAACCAATTTCTAACCCAAGCAGTAACTTGAGGGTCCATCCCTAGGGTGCTCAGTTTGTTTATAAGTCGCCTATGAGGAACAGTGTCAACGGCTTTACTGAAATCTAAATACACCACATCTAGGGCTCTCCCTCGGTCCAACTCCCTGGTTACCCAGTCAAAGAAATCAATCAAATTTGTCTGACAAGACCTGCCTCTGGTGAATCCATGCTGCCTCGGATCCTGTAATCCGCTGGACTCCAGAAACCTCACTATTTTCTCTTTCAGCAGCGTTTCCAATAATTTACTCACCACCGAAGTTAAACTAACTGGTCTGTAATTTTCAACCACACCTTACTTCCGCTTTTGTGTAAAGGCACCACATGAGCCTCTCTCCAGTCCTTTGGCACCACTCCCGACTCCAACGAGACATTGAAAAGATCAGTCAGTGGAGCTGCTAAAACGTCCCCAAGTTCCCTCAGTATTCTAGGGTGTATCCCATCCAGTCCCATTGCTTTGTCTACTTTAAGTTGAGCTAGTTTCTCACGAACACAGTCTTCTGAAAATTGTTCAAGATGTCCCTCGCTTCTGTTCCTGTTTGTGGGTGTTTTCTGAGGTCCTGCTCCTGGTTCTTCATCTGTGAACACAGAACAGAAATATTTGTTAAGCAATTCCGTTTTATCCTTATCAGCTTCTACATATTCCTCCCCTGCACCCTTGAGTCTGACAATACCACTTTTGCCCTTCCTCCTCTCACTAATATATCGGGAAAATGTCTTATCCCCCATTTTATTGCATTGGCTATTTTCTCCTCCTTTTGAATCGTGGCCTTCCTGACTACTTTGCTAGCTTCTCTAAGTTTTTCCAAATACAGATGCCTGTCTTCCTCTCTCTGTGATCTCTTGTATTTCATGAAGGCCTCCCTCTTTTTCTTCACTTTTTCAGCTACTTCCTTCGAAAACCATAGCGGTCTCCTTTTCCTTTTACCTTTATTTACCATTTTAACAAAAAGGTTGGTTGCCCTTAAAATATCCCCTTTCAGTTTTGCCCACAGTTTTTCTACATCCCCCAGCTGTTCCCATCCCACTAACGACTCCCTGAGGTATTGGCCCATCTTGGCAAAGTTAGTCTTCCTAAAGTCTAAGATCCTCACCTTTAAATGGATTCTAACAGCCCTATTCCTAATACTGAACCACACCATCTGGTGATCACTGGATGCAAAATGATCTCCCACTATAACATCAGAAACACTTTCACCATTGGTAAGCACCATTTCCAGTATGGCCCCTTCACGTGTGGGGTCTGTTACCAATTGCCTGAATAGTTCTCCCTGTAGAGAATCCAGGATCTCCTTACTTCTAGATGATACTGCAGCAGGAATGTGCCATTCAACATCTGGCATATTGAAATCCTTCTATCAGTAGCACTTCCCCTTTCCTAGCAATGCTGCGTATGTCTTCAATTAACTCTCTGTCCACATCTTCCTCTTGTGAGGGAGGTCTGTATATCACACCAATGCAAATAGATTTCTGTTTCCCTCTTTCTAGTTTAACCCACAATGCCTCTTCTCTCCTTTTTAAGCTCTGTAATTCCAAAGCTTTAATAGTAGTTTTTACATATAGTGCCACTCCTCCTCCCCTTCTTCTTACCCTGTCCATTCTGAATAAAGTATAGCCAGGTATAGTTACATCCCAGTCATGGTTTTCTGTGAACCATGTTTCTGTAATTGCCACTAAATCCAAGTCAGCCACTCCCATCAAAGCTTCAACATCAGGGATCTTATTTCCCATGTTACGGGCATTTATACACACTGCTTTCCATATGTTACCCCTGTTACCCATTTCCATAAAGGTATTTAATGTATCACCTACCTGGGAGCTTTCTTCACCCATCCCCAACGAATCTAGTTTAAAGCCCTCTTCAGTAGATTAGCCAGTCTGCTACCGAAGACGCGTTGACCTTTCTTGGACAGATGGATGCCATCTCTGCTCTGCAACCCTTGGAACAGCATCCCATGGTCTAGGAAACCAAAACGCTCTCGATGACATCATCCACGCAGCCATGCATTCATCTCCAGGATGCGAGCCTCTCTGCCTTGGCCTTTACCCTCAACAGGGAGGATTGAAGAGAACACCACCTGTGCACCTAACTGCTTCACCCTCTGTCCCAGAGCCATGAAGTCACTTTTTATACGTTCCGAGGTATACCTGGCAGTATCATTTGTTCCAACATGGATTAGCAACATTGGGTAATAGTCAGTGGGCTTGATGAGCCTTGGCAAACTCTCCATAACATCTTCGATTTTTGGCACCAGGCAGACAGCATACCTCTCTGGACATCAAGTCTGGTCGGCAGGTGGACGCCACAGTACCCCTCAGAAGAGAGTCTCCAACCACCACTACCCTTCGTTTCCTTGTGGTCACTGATTCTGCAGCTTCGGGGTACTTGAGCTCTGGTTCTTCCCTTTCCAAGGATGCTTTCACCTCCTCCACTTCCAGGGCTGCATAATGGTTCTTCAATTAAAGGGCTGCAGAAATTGGATTGGTGATTTTGATTGGATTGGTGATTGTGTCCAACCATCGACTTTCTGTTGGCACCCATCTTCACCTCTGCTGGAGAGCTTGGTTGCTGCAAGAAACATCTCATCAATGTACTTCTCACTGTCTTGAATGCTCCTCAGCCTCGCCACCTCCTCTCTAAGTTCCTCCACTTGTTTCCTCAGAGCTTCAGCATGCAGGCACCCTGCACATGGAACCGGTCCTTCAACTGGCATTAGGACCTCTGTCTGGACCGAGGCAGAAGCTGTAACGGGGGCAACAGCTTTAGCAATATGATTTTTCCCAGCCATTGTTCTGTTCGTGGAGCTTAGGTATCTGTTAAATCAAAAGAGAGAGATCTACCAAGTACCAGCCTGTTTCCCAGCTGTCCTTTCAGAGAAAAAGCAGTTAGATCTCTTTAATTATATTCAAAATGTGTTGGTCCAAGTCTCTGTGCTTTGTTAATGGGGAGGTACCCTATAAAGCAAGACTGCTCACTAGGGGTGGGTGGGAATCGGAGTGGGTAGGGAGGGAACTAACACCTGATTAGGTGTTAGCAGTTCCCAAAGCTGAGGAAGTTACTAGAGTTCAACAACCTACTCTGCTCAAGGAAATTGCTACTAAAGCACCAAAAAGAAAGTAACCTTGCTTTAAAAATATACAAAAACCCTTTTAAGAGCTCCCAGTCAGAGAGCTAGCAATTTAATAAAAATAAACCCTCAAATCCTTACTGTTGGTTGACCTGTAGAGCCCCTGTTAGGAAAGCCTCAACAGGGCAGGGCACTGGAGCCTTTTATGCAGGCCTCAGCTGCTCTCAGGTAATGAGGCCTACTAACTCCTGATTAGGTGTCAGCAGTTCCCAAAGCTGAGGAGGTTACTAGAGTTCAACAACCTATTCTGCTCAAGGAAATTTCCACTAAAGCATCCAAAAGAAAGTAACCTTGATTTAAAAATATACAAAAACCCTTTTAAGAGCTCCCAGTCAGAGAGCTAGCAATTTAATAAAAATAAACCCTCAAATCCTTACTGTTGGTTAACCTGTAGAGCCCCTGTTATGTGATGATGTTTTTTATGGAATGTTGTAAACAGCCTAGAATGTTGTGGTAGTATAGAAATATTTTAAAATAAATAAATAAGTAAAATGTCACCACCTCTGTGTAGGAAATGTTTGACGAAAGCTAGCCCACATTATGTATATAATTTTCACTAGTCCCACCAAAATATAAGTAGTGATGAGTTATGCATACCTGATGAAGACACCCTTCAAATTGCCAAATTTATTAAGAGGCTGAAGTAACATTGCTGTTGCAGCTTCTTGTCAGCTACTGCAGATGTATACTAGATAAAAAGCATGGCTTGCTTTATGGGAAATCCAACTGAACCTTCCTGAGAGTTGAAAAACATAATTAACCCTACAAATCATTGTTACTGAGGTCTTCTGTTGAGAGAAAATAATCATAAGGCAGCTTGCCATGTTCCCTCTTTCTGAGTTTCAGCAGCTGTCCTTATAAGCATATCTGAACCCAGCTGTTGTACAGAAAGTATGCCAATTCAATATTTCAAACAGATGAAGCATTCCATTGGAGATAACGGGTTTTGGTGCATATTGGGGCAGCGTTAAAATCATTGCAGTGGAGTGTGCTGCATTTCTAAATGTGCCCTATAATGTAGTGTGCTTAGTTATGGAAAAAAGCTGTCGTGCCTTCTTTTAATCATCTCTATGTTCTTCTCCTCCTCAACCCCATACAGAAAAAGACAAGCCCTTCTAATTTAACAGGATGGCACGAATGAGATGCCATCTGGATGGAATCAGTAGTTTTAAAAAGTTATTAAATAAATTTATTTACCTAAATGGGAATAGAGATGCTGGCAACTGAATTCTACTACCACTTAAAACTTTGTTTTTTCTTTATCAGGAATCTGCCAATGGCAATTGCAATTTCTATGCCATTGGTGACAGTTATCTATATCTTGACCAATGTGGCTTACTACACAGTATTGGATATCAATTCTATTCTTGACAGCGATGCTGTGGCTGTGGTAAGTCAGATATACAATGTTGATCTATTCCTTATGTTCTTTGTTTCAAGGAGATAGTGATAGCGGTAGTTAATATATGCCTTTGTTTGGGGTGCACCCATCGCTTCGTGCAGGTCACCCCTATTTGTTGAGATAGCAGAGACAGTTAAGGTTATTTTGATTTTATCCTGTTGCTATAAAGGGATCCACTGTGTCTGTCTCATGCCATTTTGAATTCTGCCACTGTATTTGCCCTCACCACTTCCATCGGGAGAGCATTCCAAGCATCCACCACCCTTTCAGTGAAAAAGTAGTAGAGGAGTACAATATTAGAACGGCATTGATTTATAGAAGCTTCGCTCCCAAATGACTATTCTGTGAATTGTGTTAAAAGGAAGAAGCTCTTAAGTACCAAGAAATGTAGTCAGAGATCAAGAAAATTGGGCAGAAAGATGGAGTTATTTCCCATCGTATTGGGTGCCACAAGCTTGATTAAGAAGAATTTCCAAGCACGTTGTTCCTTGACCGATTACCCATACATGTTGCATCTTATGAATTCCAGAAGGAGGCTCTCTTTGGCATGGTGCAAGTACTACACTGAGCATTAGCAGTACATTTGAGAGGTTTAGGAGAGAGGTTCATGACTGTCATGGTATGTGCAAAAATAAACCACTAGGAAAAACTGCTCCAAATGAAGTAGAATACAATAGAATGGATAAAATAGTACCCTGGTAAACAAATGTAATACATATGTGAAGGCACATTTTAAATAGTGCAGAAGATCGGAATTGAGCCGTCTAAGTCGGGATATACACGATTCTGATAGTATTTTAGAAATATCACTATTAAAGGTGAAGCGATTTCTAAAGTACATAGAAAGAAGTGCAGGAATGCATGTGGAGGGAGCCATTTTAAGAAGTTAGACATAGTAAAATTTGAGGGAGGGAATATGGCAACATATACCTGTAAGTGCCAGCATTTCACAGTCTGCATGTGTAAATGCTGGCACTTACAAGTTCATATGAGCCATTCTACAAACACAAATGTGTAGATGCTACTTCTGAACTAAAGAAGATGCTTTTTAAATCAAATTTGTATTTGGAGGAAGAAATAACCTAGGGAGGATTAAAATTGATAATTCTCTTAATCCGCTCCTGTAAAGGGCTGGCCCTAACATGCACTTTTTAAGAACCTCTGACACACACCAGGGAGCTTGTGTTTACATGTGTAATCTCCAGGAACAAGCAGCAGATTACACATGTCTTCACATATGGGTATCATCAGTACCGACGGAGCCTGTGTGGGAACGCTCCCCAGCGTCCAATTATAAAGCTTTTGGGAGCATCCCACAGTGCCTGCGTGCTGCCTTCCCGCTTTTCCCAACTGCCTTTCTCCAGTTCTTTGTATTCCGCGGAGCCATCTGGTCGTTGTTCCTGTCACCGCAGAAAATCTTTTCCTTATTCCTTCTCTTTTGTGGTCGCGTCTGCCTTCCTCGACGCTATACCGGTACCACAAGTTCTTTTTTCTTTCTTTCTTTAAAAAAAAAAAAAAAAAAATATATATATATATATATATATATATATATATATATACTATTTTTTTCCAAACTTTTCTTTTCCAGGTGCACGTGCCAGTTTGGGCCTTAAGCCCAAAATTTCCTCCACTATGGAAAAACCCACTTCGGGTTTCAAAAAATGCACCAAGTGTGGTGGTACCATCTCCATCACCGACATCCATGAGTGGTGTCTTAAATGTTTAGGTCCTGACCACTCCATCTCCGAGTGTATGGCTTGTGCCATGATGTCCAAGAGGGGTCGACAAAACCGAGCTGCTAAGCTCAGCGCCCTTTTTTCCCTCCGATGCAGCTTCTGTGGCATTGACGTCTTCCAGGGCTTCGTCTTCCTCCCATGGATCTCAGGTAACTAAACATAAGTCTGACTGGTCCTCAAAGGGTAGATCTCCTTCCAAGCATCGAGATGCCTCTGGCGTTGCCCTTGAGGGTTCTATACCTACAAAATTGCCCCGGCGGGAGGCTTCGGCTTCCAAAGCATTATCGGGGCTCCAGGATGTTCTCGAGGCCTCGACCTCGGCAGAACTACTGGTGCCATGCTCTGGGATACCGGCTGCTTCCGGTACAGATACCCAGGCATCGGCAGCGTTGATAGACTAGAGGTTCCCGGCTATTGAACGCAGTCTGGCGGCCCTCCTTGCAGCATCGACACCCTCGGAACCGCGTCAGACAGTTCAACTGGTACTGGTACCGACGCCAGTACCAGTACCGACAGCATCGGCATCGACATTGGTGTCTGCTTTGCCGACACCCAGTCATGCGATGCCTTCTGGTGCCGATACACCGGTACCGATTCCCCCCGGTACCGACTTTGGTCGGTACAGGTATCGGGCTCTTCAAGAGCATCCAGACAGAAGGTACTTCGAATCCTCGGAGGAGTCCAAGGATTCTGACAGCTCTGCCGGTACCGGAATACTTCTCCCGGAGGAGCCTTAATCTTCTAAACGTAGGATGTCTCCTCCAGAAGTTATCTCCTTTCAGGATTTCATCATGGAGGTGGCTCGAGGTCTGTCCATTACTGTGACTCCTGAAATAGAGCCCAGGTCTAAGGTGTTGGAGATTTTACAATATCCCAAAGGTCCTAAGGAGGCAGCTACTTTGCCTATCCAAGAGATCTTACATGATCTCATGCTGAGAATGTGGGAGACACCTCTTACCACCTCTTCTCACTCTCGCAGACTGGATACCATGTATCGAATCCCTCCTTGTCCTGGTTTCCAGAAAGCTCAGTTTCCTCACCACTCTATTGTAGTGGAATCAGCTATGAGAAGGATCAGGAGTGCAAAGAGACATGCCTCTAATCCTCCAGGACGTGAGTGTAGAACTTTGGATGCCTTTGGACGTCGTACTTTCCAGGCTTCCATGTTTTCTGCCAGGATCAGTTCCTATATTTTATATATGGGAATGTTCCTTAAAGAAGTCACAGGAGACTTGGAGATTTTAAGTCCTCTCCTTCTTGATGACAAGAGGCAGGATTTCCTCACACTGGTTAAACATGCCCAGGATGTTTCTAAGTTTGTCAGTCATGCAGCTTTTGACTGCTTTGAGTGCATAAGCAGAACCTCTGCCATTGCCATAGGTGCATGTAGAATTGCCTGGCTCCAGGCATCCGATTTGGATCTCTGGGTGCAGAACAAACTGGGCAATATCCCTTGTACAGGTGAGAATCTATTCGACAAAAATTGGCAAGAGAAAGCCAATGAGTTGGATGCTGACAACTCCACTTTGGATAGGTTATCCAAAGCCACAGCTGATCCTGCAAGAAAGAAATCTTTCAGGAAACCATTCTTCTCATAAAAGAAGAGGTTTTATCCCTCTTATTCCCAGCAGGGATGTTCTGCAGGTCAGCCTGCCCGAAAGAGTCAGCAACCACCTAAACAAAGGAAAGCAAAGACTGCTAAGCCTCAACCGTCTCAGCAGTCTCAGCCTCCACAAGGCCTTTGACTTTCATCTAGAGAACTTAGCCTTCCTGGCCCTCAATGGACCAGAGCCTTCCACCATTCCAGTAAGGTTGTGTCACTTTGCCCCCAAATGGGGCAAATAACAGCAGAACATTGGACACACTCCATTATAAAAGAGGGGTACAAGCTTCACTTTCTGTGCATGCCCCCTCCCACAATGGTAAGACAGTTCAATTCTCAGACCTCTCTCATCAACCTGTTAGATCAAGAGGTCACTATGCTTCTTGCCCAAGGGGCAATAGAAGAAGTACCCATTCATCAACGGGGTACAGGGTTTTACTCCCCCTATTTCCTTATCCCAAAGAAAACAGGGGAACACAGACCTATTTTAGACCTCAGAGAATTGAACAAATTCCTGTTCAAAGAGAAATTCAAGATGATTTCTCTGGGAACTCTGCTGCCATACCTTCAGAGTCAGGATTGGCTTTGTTCTGTAGATCTCAAGGATGCGTACACTCATGTTCTCATCCATCCAACTCACCGGAAGTTCCTTCGGTTCCTTTTTCAAGGAAAGCACTACCAATACAGGGTGCTTCCTTTTGGCCTGGCCTCAGCACCGAGAGTGTTCATGAAATGCATGGCTGTGGTAGCAGCATTTCTTCGCACTCTAGGGATATTCGTCTTCCCCTACTTAGACGACTGGTTCATTCGAGCCCCATCAGAGTCAGAGGCCAGGACTTCTCTATCTTGCACAATGCGTATCCTTCAGTATTTGGGTCTGGTCATAAACATCCCAAAATCCAGTCTAACTCCCACTCAGTCTCTAGAGTTCATAGGAGCTTTGCTGGATACCAGAAAAGCAAGGGCCTATCTTCCCCAGGCCCGTTGCCTTCGCATGGTGCAGTTAGCTTCTCAAGCAGTACTAAAACCTCATCTCACTGCCCGAGAAATGTTACAACTACTAGGCCACATGGCATCTACAGTGCATGTGGTTCCTTATGCTCGCCTCCATATGAGAGCAGCCCAGTGGACTTTATCCACTCAATGGACCCAGGCATCAGGGTGCCTGTCAGACAAAATAGCAAACACAAATCATCTTATTTTGTCTCTCCAATGGTGGCAGTCCACTAAGAACCTGTTGCTGGGGTCCCCTTTTCAGCAACCTTTATCCCAGGCAACTCTCACAACGGATGCTTCTCCGATGGGTTGGGGAGCTCATCTGCAAGACCTCTCCACCCAAGGCACCTGGTCTCCACAGGAGACTCATCTACATATCAATCTCTTGGAGCTCAGAGCAATCTTCCTTGCTCTTGGAGTGTTCCACACCCTGCTCAGCTACAAGTCAGTCCTCATTCATACGGACAATCAAGTAGCCATGTTCTACGTGAACAAGCAGGGGGGAACAGGCTCTCTGTTGCTTTGCAATGAAGCTTTGCGACTATGGGCCCTCACCAGAGAGCATCAGATTCATCTCCTGGCAGTGTATCTTCCAGGCATACAAAACTCTTGGGCAGACAGACTCAGTCGAGTTCTGCTTCCACACGAATGGTCTCTACATGCAGACCAGGTTGCCAAGATTTTTCGAATTTGGGGAACCCTGGACATAGACCTCTTTGCAAGTCCGTTGAATGCCAAACTTCCCCGGTTCTGTTCCAGAATTCCGACTCAGGGCTCTCAGGCCAGGGATGCTTTCCTCCTTCACTGGGGTCAAGACTTCCTTTATGCCTTTCCACCCATTCCCCTAATTCCCAAAACCCTGTTCAAGCTTCAGAGAGACAGAGGTCGTATGATTCTCATAGCTCCACATTTGCTACGGCAAGTGTGGTACCCTCTGCTTCTACGTCTCTCTCAAGCTCCCTCTCTGGAGTTAGGGTCTGCTCCAGATCTCCTGTCTCAGGAGGACGGAATGTTATGGCATCCCAATCCCCAGTCTCTGCATCTCAGGGCTTGGTTGCTGAAGGCCTAGATCTTCATGATCTTAACCTTCTTCAGCAAGTAAAGAATATCCTTTATGCTTCCAGAAAAACTTCCACAAGACGCTCTTATGCTTTCAAGTGGAATAGGTTTACCATATGGTGTTCGTAGAAGGGCCTTAGCCCCCTTGCGATACCTCTGGAATCATTACTGGAGTATCTCCTGCATTTATCCAATGCAGGACTTAAAACTAACTCAGTAAGAGTCCATTTGAGTGCTATTGCAGCTTCTTTCAAGCCTTTAAATGGACAACTTATTTCCTCTCATCCTCTTATAGCAAGATTTATTAGAGGCCTTCTTCTAACTAAGCCTCCCATTAAGCCACCACCGGTGGCATGGGACTTAAACCTGGTTCTTGGCCAGCTCATGAAGCCACCTTTCGAACCCTTAGCTACTACTTCATTGAAATTCCTTTCCTGGAAGGTTATCTTTTCTCATTGCAATCTCATCAGCACGTCGCATCAGTGAGTTGCAGGCACTAGTGGCTGATTCACCTTATACAAGGTTCCATCATGACAAGGTAGTCCTTAGGACTCATCCACACTTTATGCCAAAGGTGGTCTCGCCTTTTCATCTTAACCAAGCGGTCTACCTGCCTGTGTTCTTTCCAAGGCCTCATGCATCACATGCAGAAAGGCGTCTTCATGCTTTGGACTGTAAAAGAGCTTTAGCCATTTACTTGCAAAGAACACAGCAACATAGAAAGTCCTCTCAACTCTTTGTTGCTTTTGATCCTTCTCATTTAGGACTTCCAGTCTCCAAGAGAACACTGTCCAACTGGATTGCACAGTGTATTTCCTTTGCCTATCAGAGTAAGAATGTTCCTCTGGAGGGCCATGTCACAGCTCACAATGTGAGAGCCATGGCAGCTTCAATGGCTCATCTGCACTCTGTGTCTATCGACGACATCTGTCGAGCAACCACTTGGGCCTCGGCTCATACCTTCACAACCCATTACTGCTTGGACAAGGACTCCCGCCGGGATGCCTTGTTTGGTCAGGCTGTTCTCCAACACCTGTTACATACCTAATCAACTCCTACCCGCCATCCCTGGTTGGATGCCAGAAATCCATGGGGGGAAGTGGAGCCCTTTCACAGGGATACACAACTTCTGGGGTCTCTCCCTGGCATCTAAAGCTAGGGAGTCCCCATATGTGAAGACTACATTCCTGCTTGTTCCTGGAGATAGCATAGTTACTCACCTGTAACAGGTGATCTCCGGGAACAGCAGGAATTTAGTCTTCAAAACCCACCCACCTCCCCTAGGAGTTGTATCTCTCTATCTATCTCTTTCTCTTTCCCTCTCTCTCTCTCTCTCTCTCTTTGTCTCAACTTTAAACTCAACCGGAGAGAGGCAGTTGGGAAAGGCGGGAAGGCAGCACGCAGGCGCTGTGGGATGCTCCTAAAAGCTTTCTGATTGGACGCTGGGGAGCGTTCCCGCGCAGGCTCCGTCTGTGCCGACGATACCCATATGTGAAGACTAAATTCCTGCTGTTCCCGGAGATCACCTGTTACAGATGAGTAACTATGCTTTACTTCATGGCATTACCGGTGGAGATTCCCAGAGGGCAGCTGCCAAGGCTACAGAGGAAGATGTTCTCTTTCATCTGGAGAAAGAGGCCACCTAGAGTTACACTGCAGGCAATGTGGCAAGAACATAAGAAAGGTGGACTAGGGATACCCTATCTACAGGCTTATTATGAAGCTGCCCAGGTCTGTAGTATTTCTGATTGGAGGGGGAGGGGAAAAAGAGAAAAACTGGATGGTGGTGTAGCCGGCTGCTTGCGGGAGAGGCCACATTAGAGATGCCTCTTGATGGGTAATCTGGGGAGAAGGGATGGTAAGGATCACAGCCCTTACATTGCTCTAACATTGAAAATGTGGGAGACATCTCTTACCACCTCTCCTCATTCTCGCAGACTGGATACTCTGTATCGAGTCCCTCCTTGTCCTGGTTTCCAAAAACCTCAGCTTCCTCACCACTCTATTGTAGTGGAATCAGCTATGAGAAGGATCAAGAGTGCAAAGAGGCATGCCTCTAATCCTCCAGGACGTGAGTGCAGAACCCTGGATGCTTTCGGACGTCGTGTCTTCCAAGCTTCCATGCTTTCTGCCAGGATCAGTTCCTATAGTCTATACATGGGAATGTTCCTGACGTAGGTCACAGGTGATTTAGAGGCTTTGAGTCCTATTCTTCCTGAGGGTAGAAGACAGGATTTTCTCACATTGGTCAAAATGCCCAAGATGTTAATAAATTTGTCAACCGTGCAGCTTTTGACTGCTTTGAGTGCATAAGCAGAACCTCTGCCATTGCCATAGTTGCACGTAGAATTGCTTGGCTCCAGGCATCTGATCTGGAGCTCTGGGTACAAGACAAATTGGGAAATATCCCTTGTACTGGTGAGAACCTGTTTGGTAGAGATTGGCAGGAAAAGGCCAATGAGTTGGATGCTGACAACTCCACCTTGGATAGATTATCCAAGTCCACAACTGATCCTGCTAGAAAGAAATCTTTCAAGAAACCATTCTTTTCAGAGGAAATGACGTCACCGGCGACGACGGCAGCTTGATTGTAGAGCTCCGTCGGCGGTCAGCTAAATACCTGTTTTAAAAGCATCCTGAGCCCCGTAAACGGCCACACACCGGAGGATTGGAGGGAAGGTGAGCTCCGGAGGATGGCAGGAGTAAAAAAGGGCACCTCCGACTTGAAAACATTCGCTTTCAAAGCAGCACACAGCGGACCGATGGGGAAAACTAAAATGGCGGCGCCATGTGCGAGCCCGGGAGACGCCACGCAGGAGAAAGGTGACCGGCCCGCCGATGCTGCACAGCTGAGCGAGATTGCAGGGTTAAAGCGGGAGCTTCAGGAGTGGTTCACCTCTATCCGGCAGGATCTGGCACATTTTAAAGCTGAGGCGCAAAGCTGGATGGAAGAGCTGCGCGTGGATGTGCGGGAGGTAGGCCAGCGGTTAGATGACATGGAGACTAAGGTGGAGGAGCATGATACCGCGCTTAAAGAGCTACAAGAGAAGCAAGGAGAGTTTGAGGGGGAACACGAAGAGCTCTGGCGTAAGATTGAAGACATGGAAAATCGGGCGAGGAGAGCAAATCTGAGAGTCCGAGGCGTGCTGGAAAGCAAGGGCACGGAGAACTGTGCACATATTGTGGAGCAAGTGGGCAAGTGGATTTTGGCCCAGGCGGGCGTGGAGGATGAGAGTCTATGCTGGAGAATTGATCGAGCTCACCGCGCATTAGGGCCACAGAGAGAGGGGCGCCCGCGGGATATCATTGTGTGCTTCCATGAATATACTACAAAAAATGCGATAATGAGCGCGGCCAGGAAAGTGGAAGGGTGCTGCTGGGAGAACCAGAAAATAGAGATTTATGCTGATATATCGACCATTACTATGAGAAAAAGGAGGGAGCTGGCTGGCTTGACTAAAAGACTGAGAGAGGACCACATTAAATATCGATGGACCTACCCCTTTGGATTACAATTTAGCCGGGAGGGAGTTGCCTCCCATATTCGGAACGCCCAAGAAGCACAGCAATTTATGCAACAAGTGGGGTGGCCAGACATTACGATACAGGCACATGGCCGGCCTATACAATCACCACCAGCCCAGGA
Organism: Ichthyophis bannanicus; assembly: GCA_033557465.1. Lineage (NCBI taxonomy): Eukaryota > Metazoa > Chordata > Amphibia > Gymnophiona > Ichthyophiidae > Ichthyophis > Ichthyophis bannanicus. The sequence continues at coordinate 211,973,924 of CM066034.1, forward strand.
AAAGTGGCGCAGGGCGTCCGGGGGCGAGAAACGTCTCAGGAAGCAGAGGACAACCGGACCTCCAGCGGAGAAAAAAAGCTGAGGACGGGGACACTGTCTGCTATGCTGGTTATGATTTTGCTGGGGAGTGCCTTGGTGGGAGCGGGGAGGTGAGGTTGCTGAGCTAAATGAGCATATTGTTAGTGTAACAGGTCTTGTTAATGTGTGATATGAAGGGAAGAGCCGTCTGGTACGTCATGCCTTTGTACTCCAGACAGACGGTGGAGGGGAGACAAATGGTCGGGGGGAGGGGGTGGTAGGGGGGGAAGGGTAAACGGGGGCTTCCAGCCAGCCATAAGTTTGCTAGTTGAGGCTACTGTAGATCATCTTGTCTATGGCTAAAGTACGTGTATTAACTTTGAATGTACGGGGCTTGAACTCCCCAGTTAAGAGGCAGAGAATGTTCAGGGAATGCATGCGGCTCAAAGGAGATGTAATATTCATTCAGGAAACGCACCTTCGGAGAGGGGACGAGTGGAGAGTGCAACACCGGCAATTCCCTGGCCGTTGGTTCGCCTCCAATAAAGTGGAATTAAAAAAGGGGGGAGTGGGAGTGCTGATAAATGAGAAACTCCAATACACCATAGGGGAGGTTCTCCGAGACAGGGAGGGACATTTCCTGCTTATTAATATCAAAATTCAAGACAAATGGTTTACCCTGGTTAATATTTATGGTCCCAACACAGCACAAGGAAAGTTTTATGAGAATCTCACCCATCAAGTGGAACGCTTTGCGGTGGGGGAGGTGATTATGGGAGGGGACTTTAATTTGACCATTAACCCCCAATTGGACAATTCAATAGGGGGTGGGGGGGGTAAGAACAAGGATAGGAGGCAGCTCCAGACAATGGCCCGATCACTGGGTGTCAGAGACACTTGGAGAGAGTTGAGGGGTCGTCAGCGGGTATATACCTTTTTCTCACCCGTACATGCTTCCTTCTCCAGACTGGATATGATCTGGGTTTCAGAAGCGTTGCTGTGTACAGTGATTGATTGTGATATTGGCGAGAGGACCTGGATGGATCATAATCCAGTGTGGATAGATATACAGGTGGGTCCCGAACAGAGGGTACAGCGGAACTGGCTGTTGAATGAAGCCCTCTTAGATAGCCCGGAGATACGAAAGAAAGTCTCGGCTGTGATAACAACCTACCTTGACATCAATGACCGGGAGGGGTGTCGAGTAGACACCCTGTGGGAATGTTTGAAAGTGGTGGTGCGGGGAGAGTTGATCTCTCTGGCTACCCATGAGAAAAAACTTAAAGGGGAACGAAAACTGGCCTTACGGCAGCAGATTCGGCGGGGGGAGGAGTGCCAACAAAGGGGGGAGATGGATGACCAAGAGAGGCAGGGTATCCGGGAAGCCCAAAGGGAGCTGGGGGAAATTGAATTGGCTGAAATCAAATTTGCTCAGGATCAATTGAAGCAAAACGTCTTTGCTTATGGTAATAAACCTACTAGGTGGTTAGCACACCAGTTGAAGCAGCATCAGAAGCGGAATTATATCACCAAGATCCGTGATGCAGCGGGGAAGGAACTTAGGAGTGGGGAGCAGATTAGAGAGCAATTTGTCCAGTTTTATACACGACTTTATCAGGCAGAGGAGGGGGGGGTCTGCGACGGAAAGGGCTCAGTATCTACAGATGCAGCTGCCTAAATTATCGTCTACTGAGGCCGCGGCATTAGCACAGCCCATTACCAGGGCTGAAGTGGCGGCAGTGATCGGCACTCTACCTGCTCATAAAGCACCCGGTTTGGATGGGTATCCGAATAAATTTTACAAGATCTTTCGGGAGGAGGTGAGCGAGATTCTGGCTCGGCTCTACAACTCATTTGGGGAGGAGGGTGGACTGCCGGTTACTCTTCGGACGGCCGGAGTCACGCTGCTGCCTAAGGAGGGCAAAGACCCCACGCTTTGTAGTTCATACCGCCCTATCTCACTGTTGGGGTCTGATTTTAAAATCTTCACCAAGATCCTAGCTAACCGACTACTTCCGCATATGGCCAGCCTAGTACACGAGAACCAGGGGGGCTTCGTGCCTGGCAGACAAACAGCCGATAACATACGGAAGGTGTTGAACGCGATTTGGAGGGGTAAGACCAGCGCTACACAGTTGGTTTTATTAACCATCGACGCTGAGAAAGCGTTTGATCGCGTGTCTTGGCCCTATCTGTTGCAAGTATTAGAAACAATGGGCCTTGGGGCAGGGTATATACAATGGGTGAAGGCAATCTATTCCAGCCCGCTGGCACGGATCCGAGTAAACGGGGCCTACTCCAACCCCTTTGAACTGGGAAGGGGGACACGCCAGGGTTGCCCTCTTTCACCTTTGCTTTTCGTACTCTCCATGGAGCCTCTGGCGCAACTAGTGCGGGAATGTCCACAAGTGAGGGGGGGGTACCAGGGGCGGCAGGGGAAAGCAAAATCTCCTTATTTGCAGATGATTTGCTATTCTTAGTAACGGAACCCCTGAGTTCAATGGCAGTGCTGTATCAGCTTTTACTGGATTTTGGAAAAATTTCGGGGTTTAAGATTAATGCTACTAAGTCAGAGATCCTAAACATCTCGGCAGAGGCCGACACGCAGCGGTTATTGCAACAGAGGTTCCCGTTTAAATGGGCTAAAACGCGGGTGAAATATTTAGGGGTCTACTTATTGGCCAATGAACTAGACCTAGGTAGGGTGAATTATGGGGCGATGGAACAGAAGATGCGGAGAGAATTGGAATATTGGGAGGGGAAAAAACTATCGTGGCTGGGGCGGATCGCGGCTGTTAAAATGGTGATCCTACCCCAATGGCTCTACTTATTCCGGACATTGCCAGTGGGGATGCCCAGGCCTTACTTAGGGAAGATTCAAAAAATTATCATGCGCTTTATTGGGGGGGGCAAACGTAATAGGATAGCCTGGCCCTTACTCACCAGGAGCAGACGTAATGGAGGGATGGCCATCCCAGACATGCATAGATACATGGAGGCGGCGCAATTGAGCGCAATAGTGGCTTGGGGAGCAGAATCTAGCAAGGAATGGGTGCGATTGGAGGCCGACGATTTACAAGTGGGGACTCTCTCTGAGTGGATCTGGTTACCCAGTACTAGGCAGAAAGGAATACGTGGCTGCAATCCCTATGTACAGAGAACGTTGTATCTCTGGCATCGCTGGAGACGTAAATGGCTGGGCCTGAGAGAAGTATCCCGATTAATCCCTATAGTGGATAACCCCGATTTTCCCCCTGCAGTGGGACGAAGTGTGTTTCTTCGTTGGAGGCAGAAGGGGTTGACGCATGTTGGCCAACTCCTACGGGGGAGGGAACTTCACTCATTCTCAGCCCTACAGCAGAATTATGGCTTAGCGTCTATAGATTATTTTCCTTACCAACAGATTTGCCATTACTTGACCCATAAAATAATCCCGGGGTTAACTGGGGACCCAACTGAGATTGAATCATTATTTCTGATGGGGCAATCAAAGAAAATATTGACAAAATTCTATAATATGATGGAGGGGCAAGGGGGACGTAGCTCATTTCAACACGCCTGGGAAAGGGATTTAGGGATGCAGTGGGAGGTCGAGGAGTGGTCCAGCATCTTCCAGTCTAAATATAAAGGACTGCTGGCAGCTAGCTTCATCGAGAATAACTATAAACTGATGTATAGGTGGCACCTCACCCCTGAAAAGATGCATGTAATGTTTCCAGGTCAATCGGATAAATGCTGGAGGGGTGTGGGGAAGTGGGGACTGTATTGCATGTCTGGTGGTCTTGCTCTAGCGCGCAGGAGAGATGGGGTGAGATCTTTGCCCTTCTGAGCACCATTATGGGGCAGGAGCTAGAACTTAATCCAGCCGTTGCATTGCTGGGGTACACACCAGAAGTACTTACACAAACTGAGAGTTTCTTTGTTAATGTGGGGTGTGTGACCTTTCGTATCTTGATGGCACGGCAATGGCGGCAAGTGCGTCTGCCCACGGTGCGGGATTGGTTATCTGCTCTTGAATCTAATTATTTACTAAGCAAAGCTACTGCTCTGAGAAATCATAGCTCCAAAAAATTTTCTACAACTTGGGAGAAGTACTTGTGCTGGCGAAATACGATTTTATAAGATTTCAATGGTTTGCAGGAGCTGGCGGCTGGAAGGGGGGGGGGGGGGTTAGCAGGGTTATTACAGTTTGCTGTGGCTGTATAATTGTAAACCTGGTAATTTTGTTTGGTTTTCTGTAATACAGTTTCAATAAAAAGTTTAAATCAAAAAAAAAAAGAAACCATTCTTTTCTAAGAAGAAAAGATATTATCCTGCTTATGCTCAGCAGGGACGTTCTGCAGGTCAGCTTGTCAGGAAAGGTCAGCAACCACCCAAACAGAAGAAAGCAAAGACTGCTCAGCCGTCCCAGCAGTCTCAGCCTCCACAAGGCCTTTGACTTTCAGCTAGAGAACTTAGCCTTCCTGGCTCTTGTGGGACCAGAGCCTTCCACCATTCCGGGAAGGTTATGTCACTTTGCCCCCAGATGGGGGCAGATAACAGCAGAGCATTGGACACTCTCTATCATAAAGGAGGGGTACAAGCTTTATTTTTCAAGCATGCCCCCTCCCACAATAAGAAGGCAGTTCAATTCTCCGACCTCTCTTATCAACCTGTTAGGTCAGGAGGTCACTATGCTTCTTGCCCAAGGGGCAATAGAAGAAGTACCCATCCATCAGCAGGGTACAGGCTTTTGCTCCCCCTATTTCCTTATCCCAAAGAAAACAGGGGGATACAGACCTATCTTGGACCTCAGAGAATTGAACAAATTCCTTGTCAAAGAGAAATTCAAGATGATTTCTCTGGGAACTCTGCTGCCATACCTTCAGAGTCAGGATTGGCTTTGTTCTCTAGATCTCAAGGATGCGTACACCCATGTTCTCATCCATCCAACTCACAGAAGGTTCCTTCGGTTCCTTTTCCAAGGAAAGCACTACCAATACAGGGTGCTTCCTTTGGGCCTGCCTCAGCACCAAGGGTGTTCACGAAATGCATGGCTGTAGTAGCAGCATTTCTCCGCACTCTAGGGATATTCGTCTTCCCCTACTTAGACGATTGGCTCATTCGAGCCCCAACAGAGTCGGAGGCCAGGACTTTTCTATCCTGAACAATGCGTATCATTCAGTATTTGGGTCTGGTAATAAACATCCCAAAATCCAGTCTAACTCCCACTCAGTCTTTAGAATTCATAGGAGCTTTGCTGGATACCAGAAAGGCAAGGGCCTATCTCCCCTAGGCCCGCTGCCTTCGCATGGTGCAGTTAGCTTCTCAAGCAGTGCTAAAGCCTCATCTCACTGCCCAAGAAATGCTACAACTACTAGGCCACATGGCATCTACTGTGCATGGCATCTACTGTTCCCTATGCTCGCCTCCATATGAGGGCAGCCCAGTGGACTTTATCCACTCAATGGACCCAGGCATCAGGATGCCTGTCAGACAAAATAGCAAACACAAGTCGCCTTATTTTGTCCCTCCAGTGGTGGAAGTCCACTCAAAACCTGTTGCTGAGGTCCCCTTTTCAACAACCCTTACCCCAAGCAACTCTCACAATAGATGCTTTTCCGATGGGTTGGGGAGCTCATCTGCAAGACCTCTCCACCCAAGGCACCTGGTCTCCACAGGAGACTCATCTACATATCAATCTCTTGGAGCTCAGAGCAATCTTCCTTGCTCTTCGAGTGTTCCACACCCTGCTCAGCTACAAGACATTCCTCATTCATACGGACAATCGAGTAGCCATGTTCTATGTGAACAAGGAGGGGGGAACAGGCTCTCTGTCGCTTTGCAACAAAGCTTTGCGATTATGGGCCCTCGCCAGAGAGCATCAAATTCATCTCCTGGCAGTGTATCTTCCAGGCATACAAAACTCTTGGGCAGACAGACTCAGTTGAGTTCTGCTTCCACCCGAGTGGACTCTGCATGCAGACCAGGTAGCCAAGATTTTTCAAATTTGGGGAACCCCAGACATAGACCTCTTTGCAAGTCCGTGGAATGCCAAACTTCTCCGGTTCTGTTCCAGAATTCCTGCTCAGGGGGCTCAGGCCAGGATGCTTTTCTCCTTTACTGGGGTCAAGACTTCCTGTGTGCCTTTCCACCCATTCCCCTAATTCCCAAAACCCTGTTCAAGCTTCAGAGAGACAGAGGCCATATGATTCTCATAGCTCCACATTGGCCACGGCAAATGTGGTACCCTCTGCTTCTACATCTCTCTCAAGCTCCCTCCCTGGAGTTAGGGTCTGTTCCAGATCTCCTATCTCAGGAGGACGGAATGTTATGGCATCCCAATCCCCAGTCTCTGCATCTCAGGGCTTGGTTGCTGAAGGCCTAGATCTCCATGATCTTAATCTCCCTCAGCAAATAAAATATATTCTTTTTGCTTCCAGGAAACCTTCCACAAGACGCTCTTATGCTTTCAAATGGAAAAGGTTTACCATATTGTGTTCGCAAAAGGATCTTAAACCCCTTGCGATACCTCTGGAATCATTGCAGGAATATCTCCTTCATTTATCCAATGCAGGACTTAAGACTTACTCAGTAAGAGTCCATTTGAGTGCTGTAGCAGCTTCCTTTAAGCCTCTAAATGGACAGCCTATTTCCTCTCGTCCTCTTATAGCAAGATTTATGAGAGGCCTTCTTCTAACTAAGCCTCCCATTAGGCCACCACCGGTGGCATGGGACTTAAACCTGGTTCTTGGGCAGCTCATGAAGCCACCCTTTGAACCTTTAGCTACTACCTCCTTGAAATTCCTTTCTTGGAAGGTTATCCTTCTCATTGCAATCACATCAGCATGTCGCATTAGTGAGTTGCAAGCGCTAGTTACTGATCCACCTTATACAAGGTTCCATCATGACAGGGTAGTCCTTAGGACTCATCCACACTTTATGCCAAAGGTGGTCTCGCCTTTTCATCTGAACTAAGCGGTCTACCTACCTGTGTTTTTTCCAAGGCCTAATGCATCAAATGCAGAGAGGAATCTTCATACCTTGGACTGTAAAAGAGCTTTAGCCTTTTACTTACAAAGAACACAGCAACATAGAAGATCCTCTCAACTCTATGTTGCTTTTGATCCTTCTCATTTGGGACTTCCAATCTCCAAGAGAACTCTGTCTAACTGGATTGCTCAGTGTATTTCCTTCGCCTATCAGACTAAGAACCTTTCTCTGGAGGGCCATGTCACAGCTCACAATGTGAGAGCCATGGCAGCCTCAATGGCTCATCTGCACTCTGTGTCTATCAACGACATCTGTCGAGCAGCCACCTGGGCCTCGGTTCATACCTTCACAGCCCATTACTGCTTGGACAAGGACTCCCGCCGGGATGCCTTGTTTGGTCAGGCTGTTCTCCAACACCTGTTCCATACCTAATCAACTCCTACCCACCATCCCTGGTAGGATGCCAGAGATCCATGGGGGGAAGTGGAGCCCTGTTCAGGGGCACACCACTTCTGGGGTCTCTCCCTGGCACCTAAAGCTGGGGAGTCCCCATATGTGAAGACTATATTCCTGCTTGTTCCTGGAGATAGCATAGTTACTCACCTGTAACAGGTGATCTCCGGGAACAGCAGGAATTTAGTCATAAGAACATAAGAGCATAAGATATGCCATACTGGGTCAGACCAAGGTCCATCAAGCCCAGTATTCTGTTTCCAACAGTGGCCAATCTAGGTCATATGTACCTAGCAGTTTCCCCAAGAGACACAAGTTCCACAATGCTTGTACTGGGTCAAGCATTGATATCTTCGGTCACTTCTTAAGAATGGTTTATGGACCTTTCCTCCGGGAACTTGTCCAAACCTTTTTTAAACCCAGCTACACTAACAGCCTTTACTCACAACCCACCTACCTCCCCTAGGTGTTGTATCTCTCTATCTATCTCTTTCCCTTTCCCTCTCTCTCTCTTTGTCTCAGCTTTAAAACTCAACTGGAGAGAGGCGGTTGGGAAAGGCGGGAAGGCAGCACACAGGTGCTGTGGGATACTCTCAAAAGCTTTCTAATTGGACGCTGGGGAGCGTTCCCGCGCAGGCTCCGTCGGTACCGACGATACCCATATGTGAGGACTAAATTCCTGCTGTTCCCGGAGATCACCTGTTACAGGTGAGTAACTATGCTTAACATTCTATGGGGCCCTTTTACTAGTGTATTAAACAGTTACCGTGCAGAAAAAGAAGTCAGTGCAGTAAAAATCATGCATTTACTACTTAACGTGCGTAGGGATGGGATCTGGGCAGGTTATGGGTGGAGAAAGGGGGTGAACTGCACATTGCTATTAGTGCATGGTATTACTACGCTTCCAATTTTGCAGTTGGCATGGGTGCACGTAATACCCCCTCTTGAGCTTAATGTGCAGTAAGGGACTTTTCTGTACAGTAAGTGCAGAGGACTTGCTTGACACCCCCCACAGATACCACCAGGCTTAGAAGTGAGGTTCTTGACTGTCAAGGTGTGCGCAAAACTAATCCATTTGGAGAAACTGCCTGGAGGCAGCCTTTTGCATTTACACGTTTTGGGTTTTGCTCCTAATGCATGGGCCGGAAGGACTGGGGTTTCTAGTCCCACAGGTGCTCCTTGTGGTCTTGGGCAAGCCACTTAACCCTCCATAGCCATGTTCCCTGTAAAATAGTTATCTCCAAGTTATAATGCCCTGTTCAATGTAATTTCAGTTTGTTCAATGTAAACCGCACTGATGCAGAATAGCGCGGTATATAAGAGAGTGTAAATAAAATAAATACAAAAACTCGCTGCACTTTAGTAAAAGGGTGCCAGTGTGAGATTTGATGGTCTATAAATGCAATACAATGAAATGAAAGTGACTGTTTATGCAGTTCTGTAAGCATCAGATTTGGAAGACATATCATAAAGCTCTTAATTCTTGTATGTTTCATTGTAAAAGATTTGTTGGGCATATTTCTCTCATAACAAGCAGTTACAATGGATTGTATTGATTAGCAAGGGTGGAGAGACATTTTTAGAAAACTTGGGCATTAGTCAATTATTTTAGAAGCCGGAGCAAAAAATAATTTTCCTTATCATCCTATTAGACTAGTCTAGACAAGTGGACTTATGCTGCTCAGCCAGCAATTGCAGGCAGATCAGAGCAGCTCTCAGTGATGTCGTCATTTGTACTGTATATACACTGGTGCAACACTGAGAAGCCAGTATTATCTGCCCCCAATAGTTGGCAAGGTGTGTGGACTGGTACAGCAGTGCAGATAAGCCTGTCTCCCGTTGCCCACATCACGCTCTTGTGGACTTTGTTTGAGACCTTGGCCCAGTATTTGCATAGAGATTGGATATGCCCATTGTCTCCTCGAGGTGACAGTTGCCTTATGTCCAGAACTGTTATCCATGGGTTCCAGGACTGGTGGACCAGAGAGCAGACAAAAGAACTTCATAGGAGAACCCTCTCACTGTCCTGTTTCTGCATGTTCTGCTTATTTACTCCTATTTTTTAATTTTTATTCTTTTTCTTTATTTGGCTCTCTGTCTTTACTGATTGAATAAAGCAGTAAAAAAAATCTTTCAGGAATCTAGGCCTTCCAGGTCCATGTGGGAATCTGGAGAGGCCCATCTTAGGTTTCTTTGGCTGGCCTGATAGGTGCAGGGATCCCCTTACCCATTGGGGGATTTTTGCTTTTACCATGATTTTCTCTTGTCAGTTGGGGTTATTTTTATTTGTGTCTTTTTCTTTGACCATGTTTTGAGCTCTGCCACGATGCTGTTGAGACTCTTGTCACATGAGTTCCATGGTTGCTTGTTTTGCCCCAAGTGCAATGGAGAAGCCTCAGGCACATTTTTTCAGCAATGTCTGGACCTCCCCAACAATTTTGCTGCCTCTACCACATCTTGGTGGCCATAGTGCTGAAGAGAAGCATAGTCAGATGGCTATAGGCTCAAGTCAGCAGGCGTCATGTTTCTCCAGGGCCCATTCTCAGTCGGCTTTGAGTAGCAGCTCCTGAAACAGCTCATGGGTTGTTTTAAGTCTCCATTATCTGTGTGGAAGACCCCCTCATGATGGGCTGAGACCCTGACCTCCCCTACAGGGGACTTTGGGCCATCTGGTGCAACCCCTTTGCTACAAGAGGGGAAAAGTGCCCAACCTGAGATTTTCACCTGTACATTCCTCAGAGTCCAGCCCTGTCCCCTCTAGCGGGAGGCTAGGGAGAAAAGCAGGATTCTGTCTACAACAGTTGAATCACCAGAGGAAGGGTGATAGGATGCCATAATGGTTCTGCACATTATGGAACTCCCCTCCAGTGGAGGTTTCAGAAGTGCACCTTTTCCTAGAGATATTGCAGCATCCCTATGGCTTCTTTCTCTTCCCTGGAGCCTTTGTGAAAGATCATGTTCTCTCAGCAGAAGTCACAGGAACTGGGGCTGAGAAGTACTAAGATCCTGGCTGGGCTGTATCCTCTTTCCCCACAGAGAAATTGAACAGCTTTTCGAGGTCCCTAAGGTGGATGCCCTGGACTTGGCATTGATACAGTGCACTGTGTTTCTGATAGATAGTGGTGCTGCACTGAAGGAGTTTCTTGATAGGAGGGTGGACGCCCTCCTCAAGAATGCCTTCATGGCTTAGGTACTCAGGCAGTGCTTTGTACAAGCATGGTGGCTCAAGCGCTCTTACACTGGATCTCTCAGTTGCAAGACACCCCAGAAATAGCAAGATTGGAATTTGGAACATTGTTTGGCAGATCCCTTGCACAACTTGAACAGGATCTCTTCTACGTCCATGGCAGCTGCATTGGTGACCCAAAGGTGGCTCTGGCTCCAGATGTTGTTGTTAAGTGCCGTCGAGTCGGAGTCGACTCATGGCGACCCTCTGGATAGCTATCCTAAATTGTGTTCGGTCTTCAGTCAGGCGGCTCATTGTTGACAGACTGGTACCCGTAGCTGCTGTTATTGTAGCAATCCATCTCATTGCTGGCCTTCCTCTTTTGCGTTGACCTTCTATCTTGCCAAGCATGATGTCTTTCTCTAATGATCTCTCTCTTCGCATGATGTGTCCGAAGTATGAAAGTCGAAGTCTTGTCATCTGAGCTTCTAAAGAAAGCTTAGGTTTGATCTCTTCTAGTACCGACTGGTTTGTTCTTCGGGCAGTCCATGGTATACACAGTATTCGCCGCCAGCACCATAATTCAAAGGCATCAATTTTCTTCCTGTCTGTCTTTTTCACTGTCCAGCTTTCACATCCATATGATGTTATTGAAAATACCATGGCTTGAACAAGTCGAATCTTTGTATGGAGGCTCCAGATATTTATTTATTTATTTATTTTATTTTATTTACATTTCTTCTATACCGCACTATTTGCGATCAGCGCGGTTTACATAAAACAAACAGTATCCGACAATAAACAAGAGTCTGGTCATTACAAATAACAGGAGCAATCAACTTGGATAACAGGGGAAACTATCTACATCTACAGATATGGTCTGCTGATGCTGCATTCAAGCTGTGGTTGTGCAAGCTTCCCTTTAATGGCAGGTTGCTCTTTGGGGAAGACCTAGAGAAGCTGATGAAAGGCCTTGGAGAGGCTTGCCTAAAGAGCCTCCCGGAAGACAGATCCAGAGGCTGTCGCATAGGGCTCAGCAAGGAATGTGGGGACTGTTTAGGACTGAAAAGATTTTGGGCATGGCCTGTTTCTCCTATCAGTTTAAATCCAAGAAAGATCAGTCCTTTTATGGATCCCAGTGATCTTGGGTTTCAGCAGGTGACTCCCCAGGAGCCGTTAATCTCTCGCAATGAAACCTGGTGGGTCCCTTCTGAGGGACAAGGGGCATCAGGGGCATCTCCGGCTGTTTTACTCAGAATGGACCTGCATAATACCAGTCCAATGGGTCCTTGAGATCCTTGGAAAAGGGTACATGTGAGAGTTTGCAGAGCTTCTTTGGGATGCCTCTGTGGAATCTCCTTGCAGCTCCTTAACCAGGAGAGTGGCAATTGAGGAAACTCTTCAGCAGCTTCTACAGTTGCAGGCTATCATATCCGTCCCTCTGCAAGAACAAGGTCAGGGGCTGTATTCCATTTATTTTGTGGTGCCCAAAAAAGAATGGGTTGTTCCAACCCATTCTGGGCCTGAAGGCATTCAATGCCAAGCTAAAAGTACCCCCTTCAAAAGGAGACCCTCAGATCGGTCATTGCGTTGGCCCAGCAAGGGAAGTTTCTAACTGCTTGGACCTTTCTGAAGCATACTTCCATATTCCGATACAAGAGCAACATCAGTGGTTCCTCTGCTTCAGTGTACCAGGCCGCAGGTTTATTTTGTGCCCTGCCCTTTGGCTTGGCCACTTCACCTTGCACTTTCTCAAAGGTCATGGTGGTGGTAATGGCCTTCCTGTGCAAGCAAGGAATCTTGGTTCGTCCAACTCCATGGAGAAGTCCAGGGCAGATATTACTTAGGTGATCCGAAGATTGGAGAAGCTAGGATGGGTGATCAGCTTAGTTCCCTCCTAGGATTTGGAGTATCTGGGTGCCCACTTCAACACTCACTCAGGGCTTCTGTGCTCAGGCAGCTTCCTAGACTTAAGACTTCCTGCAGCTTCTAGGGTCAATGGTGTTGTGTTGACCCTGGAAGTGGTACCTTGTGCAGGGCACACATGCATCCCCTTCAGGGGTACAATCTGATTTGCTGTTCTCCCTAGTCCCAGTTATAAACTCACCTTTTGGATGGATTGCTTCTAGAGGCGCTGGGTTGGGTGATAGTCATCATGGATGCTGGCCTGTTGGACTGGTGGGTGCATTGTCTGGGTCAGCTTGTTCTGGGATGCTGGTCCTCTCAGGAAGCCTCCTGGTTGATAAACAGAATGGAGGCTAGGATGATCTGCCTGATTCTGGAGAGATTTCATTCCCTTTTGGAGTGTAAAGAGCTGATCAAATTGGTGGAGAGATTTCATTCCCTTTTGGAGTGTAAAGAGCTGATCAAATTGGTGGAGGGGTTGCACTCTATGTTAGAGAAGGCATTGAGTCAGAAAGGATCAAAGTTTTGCAGGAAACAATGAAATGCTCAAAGAAATCAAGGAAGCTAACAAAGGTTACAGCTCGGTAATAATAATGGGTGATTTCAATTACCCTGGTATCGACTGGGTCAGTGTCACGGCAGGACATGCTAGGGAGATAAAGTTCCTAGATGACATAAATGACTGCTTCTTGGAGCAGTTGGTTCATGAACCGACCAGAGGGGAAGCCATATTAGACCTAGTCCTTAGTGGAACACCAGATCTAGTGCAAGAGATAAGGGTGTTGGGGCCACTTGGCAATAGTGATCATAGCATGATCGCCTTTGATTTAATTAGTGGAGGAGGGATAGTAAGGAAATCCACAGTACTACCTTTTAACTTTCGACAGGGAGACTATGATAAAATGAGGAAAATAGTTAAGAAAAAACTAAAAGGAGCAGTTGGAAAGGTTAAAGACGTACATCAAGCTTGGGTGTTGTTGAAAAATACTATCTTGGAAGCCCAGACCAGCTGTATTCCACGCTTTAAGAAAAGTGGAAGGAAGTCCAAAAAGCTGCCAGCATGGTTTAAAGGTGAGGTCAGAGAGTCGGCAGGTCAAATGCAAGGCATTGATAAAGAAGGCAAAGGGAGAATTTGAGAAGAAGCTTGCTGCGGAAGCAAAAACACGAAATAAAGATTTTTTCAAGTACATTCGTAGCAAAAAACCTGTGAGAGAGTCGGTTGGACCATTAGATGATTGAGGAGTTAAAGGGGCACTAAGAGGCGACAAGGTAATAGCGGAGAGACTGAATGAATTCTTTGCTTCGGTCTTTACTGAGGAAGATATAGGGATGTTACCCATGAGTGAAGTGGTATTTAAAGGTGCGGAAGAATTGAAGGAAATATTGATACATCGGGAAGATATATTACAACTATTAGATAAACTGAAGAGTAGCAAATCACCTGGGCCGGATGGTATACATCTAAGGGTGTTGAAAGAACTGAAATATGAGATTGCAGACCTGCTATTACTAATCTGTGAACTATCATTAAAATCATCTCTAATACCTGAAGATTGGAGGATCGCCAATGTAACACCAATTTTTAAAAAGGGTTCCAGGGGTGATCCGGGAAACTACAGACCGATGAGCCTCACGTCAGTACTAGGAAAAATGGTAGAAACCATCATAAAAAATAAAATTACTCAGCATGTAGATAGTCATGGCCTAATGGGAGACAACCAACATGGCTTTAGACAAGGAAGATCTTGTCTTACTAATCTATTATGTTTTTTTGAAAGGTGTGAATAAACAGGTGGACAAAGGTGAGTCGGTTGATATAGTGTATCTGGACTTTCAGAAAGCCTTTGACAAGGTCCCTCATCAGAGACTTTTGGCAAAACTAAAGAGTCATGGGATAGGAGGCAGTGTACTACTGTGGATCAGGAACTGGTTAAAAGATAGAAAGCAGAGGGTTGGGCTAAATGGCCAATTTTCCCAGTGGAGAAATGTGAATAGTGGTGTACCCCAGGGATCTGTGCTGGGTCCGCTGCTTTTTGACATATTCATAAATGACCTGGAAAATGGAATAACGAGTGAGGTTATCAGATTTGCAGATGACACAAAACTATTTAAAGTTGTTAAAACCCAAGAGGATTGTGGAAAATTGCAAGAGGATCTTGATAAATTGGAAGACTGGGCATCAAAATGGCAGATGAAATTTAATGTGGACAAGTGCAAAGTTATGCACCTAGGGAAGAACAACCCAAACTATGGTTACACAATGCAAGATTCCACATTAGGAACCCCCACCCAGGAAAAAGATTTAGGCGTCATTGTGGATAACATGTTAAAACCCTCGGCCCAGTGTGCAGCGGCATACAAGAGAGCAAACAGAATGCTAGGTATCATAACGAAAGGAATGGAAAATAAAACAAAAGATATTATAATGCCTCTATATCGTTCCATGGTGAGACCGCACCTTGAATATTGTGTGCAATTCTGGTCACCGTATCTTAAAAAGGATATAGCGTTATTAGAAAAAGTTCAGAGAAGAGCCACCAAAATGGTAAAGGGGATGGAAGGATACTCCTATGAAGAAAGGCTAAAAAGGTTAGGGCTCTTTAACCTGGAAAAGAGACAGCTGAGGGGAGATATGATAGAAGTCTATAAATTAATTAACGGAGTGGAACGGGTAAACGTAGATCGATTGTTTACGTTATCAGAATATAGAAAGACTAGGGGACATGCAATGAAGCTACAGGGTAAACTATTTAAGACTAATAAAAGAAAATATTTTTTCACTCAACGTGTAATCGAACTCTGGAATTTGTTACCTGAGGATGTAGTAAAGGCTG
This sequence comes from Ichthyophis bannanicus, assembly GCA_033557465.1. Classification (NCBI taxonomy): domain Eukaryota; kingdom Metazoa; phylum Chordata; class Amphibia; order Gymnophiona; family Ichthyophiidae; genus Ichthyophis; species Ichthyophis bannanicus. The sequence continues at coordinate 211,989,272 of CM066034.1, forward strand.
TTAGTGTAGCTGGGTTTAAAAAAGGTTTGGACAAGTTCCTGGAGGAAAGGTCCATAAACCATTATTAAGAAGCCTACAATTCCCACCTGCAGACACACTGGGTAAACTATTTAAGACTAATAAAAGAAAATATTTTTTCACTCAACGTGTAATCAAACTCTGGAATTTGTTACTGGAGGATGTAGTAAAGGCTGTTAGTGTAGCTGGGTTTAAAAAAGGGTTGGACAAGTTCCTGGAGGAAAAGGTCCATAAATGATTATTAAGAAGGGACCCAGGATATCAATGCTTGACCCAGTACAAGCATTGCGGAACCTGTGTCTTTTGGGGAAACTGCTAGGTACGTATGACCTAGATTGGCCACTGTTGGAAACAGGATACTGGGCATGATGGACCTTGGTCTGACCCAGTATGGCATATCTTATGTTCTTATGTAAAGCTGTCAGATTGTTCTTAGACAGTGCTATAGCAATAGTGTATGTCAACAAGCAAAGTGGCACTTGAAGCACTGGGGTGGCCATAGAGGTTGCGGAGGTCTGTTGTTCAATAGTTGCTGATCTGGTGGCTCTGTTGGTTGCCCACATAGAGGACTTCAACAACATGCAAGCTGATTTCTTGAATCCAGAACACTGTGGATTCTGGCAAGTGGGAGCTAGTCCTTATGCATTTGACCCATCTTGCTGAGGAGGGCCCTGCCAGTGTTTGATTTGATGGCCTCCCAGGGGAATGACAAGGTGGAAAGCTTTTTCAGCTACAGGATCCACATGTAGTGTGCTTGGATGTCCTCCTTCAGGAATGGCACCAGAAGGGACTCCTGTATGTTATTCCTCTGTGGCTCTTGGAGAACTGAATTCGGTGCAGAATTCAAACTCAGCTGTGTTTGGTCAGACTACCAGTGCAGGCCATGATACATGGATCTCTTGAGCCTGTTGGCATGGTCCCCTTTATTGCTACTTCACGAGAGGGAACTTCTATGGCAGAGTCCCCAGTCACAGAGGATCCCATTCTCTGTGGACAAGCAGGAAGTAAGGCCTCACGTATGGGTAAAGTCACCGATTGAACACCGCACAGGAATGCTCCCGAGCTTCCATTGGAAGCTTTTGGAAGGCTCCACTGAGAAGGCGTGCCTGCCTTCCTACCCTGCCACGGTGCCATCTTCTCCAGTCTTCTTTTTCCACGGAGCCCCTAGAACATGGTCTTTGCTACTGTTCAATTTTTTCGCTTCTACCCCCTTGAGGGTCTTTTTCAATCGGAGTTTTCACCACCTGTCATCTGTAGTGCCGGCGCCGAAGCCAATGCTCTCGTTTTTCTCTTGTTTTGGTTTGGGTTTTTTTTCCATTTTTTGCCTAATTTTTTACCACCATGCCTGGCACCATCCAGCCATTCAACCTCACTACAGCCGTGTTCCCAGACATGTCCCAGAAACCAGCCAGCAGTTTTAAGAAGTATACCAAATGTGCCAGGACCATATCAGTCACTGATTGGCACAATTGGTGCCTTCAGTGCTTGGGTCCCAACCACCAGCCTGCTTCTTGTAATCTCTGCCTGCAGATGACAAGGATGGGCCTCAAGGGCCTGGAGAAGCAGAGGGAGTCCCTCTTCAGACTTTTTGATTCCAGATCTTCAGTCCCAGCATCGAGGGATGCTCAAGCGCATTCAGAACCAAGGGGTCACAGTGGCCCAAAGTGAAGGCCCTCCATCAGCCTTTGCCTGCAATAGAGGATGAACTCTGCATTGACGTCCACATCGAAGGGGGCATCTAAGTATCAGGCCATGACCATCGAGCATTGACATTGGAGCCCTTCCCATCTCATTGTAGAAAGTGATGGCTGGGAACAGCCTGCTAAAGTGCCCCGAAGGGAGGAATCATCCCCCAGGGCACCGGAGGGACGTTAGGTATCCCCTGATGCTGTACAAATGATTAGTAGCAGTAGTAGTAGATAGCTCGACCATTCTGAATTCCTCAACAGGGGTGCCAAAGTCTGTGGCCGAAGTACTAATTCCGGACCCTGTGCCTTTGGAAATGGCAGTCTTGGAGGAATGCCTTTGGGCCCTGAAGGCTCATATGGTGGCAGTGTTGGCCACACAACAAGCTGGTCCCTTGATTCCCAGGGCATTGCCACTGCAGTCCATATAGCTGATCCTCAAGACCCACGTGCTGCCTGCCAATGCAGACACATTGGGTCGACGATTGGAATTGGTGCCGGTTCCCACCACCATCTCTAGAGCATATCTGGGTCCGTTGTCCTGGTGAGACCGCGGAAACACTCTGTGCACCATTGGCCCCATTGACACTCAGCCTCTCCGCATAGCCGGAGGCTCAACACTACTTTGACTTCCTTTTGATGTCAGTCTCTAATAGCTGGGAGACCGAGGCAGAATCAGAGGTGTCTGAGAGCAGATCCCCAGAAGTCCCATTGGATTCCTTTTCGCCGTATGAATGGTGGAAGTCTCCAGAGGACATGTCCTTCCAGGACTTCAAACTAGAGATGCTCCAGTACTCTTCGGTCCCCAATGAGGCTGTGACTATGCCGGTGCACCAAATCCTGCAGAGTTTTCAAATGAGGATGTAGGAGAACCCCTCTCATGGTGCCATCAATCAGCAGGTGGCTGGACTCACTGTACCAGGCCCAAAAGGCCCCAGGATTTGAGAAGCCTCAGCTCCCATACCACTCTCTGTTGGTGGAGACTGCCATAGGAAGGATCAGGAGCATTAAGATTCATTCCTTATTGCTCATGAGTAGGGAGGGGAGAACCTTGAACTCCTTTGGCAGGCGATGCGTCCAGGGCACCATGCTGGTAGTCAGGGTCCTTTAGTATCAGCTATATATGGACATGTTCCTGAAGGACATCATGTTGGATCTGGCTAAGTATTGGCTCGCCTATGCCCCCTGAGTGCCTGGACTCTGGACTCCTTTCGCACCCTGGTGGGCCACAGCAAGGACTGTTCCAAGTATATGGTCGGGGCAACTTCGAGTCAGCCTACAAGGCTGCAGTGGTTGGCATTCAGGCCCGTTGGCTCACCTGTCTCTGGTCCTCAAACCTGGAGCAGTGGGTGCAGGATAGGCTGGTGGATGTGCCTTGCCAATAGGACAACCTCTTTGAAAAACAGGTAGAAGCTAAAGCTTGCAAGATTGAGACTCAGCATGTCACTTTCACCAGCCTTTCGAGGAAGACTGCCAACCTTTTTCATAAGAAGTACCAAGGCAAGAAGACCTACTATTGATGTTAAGCGCCGGTAGCTCCCAAGCCCCCAGAGCTCTCAGCCGAAGGTGCAGGCTCCTCATCAGCAATGTCGAGAGAAGCCTCAGAAGAGCCAGCCTGCTCTGCAACCCAAACCTGGGGTAGGGTTTTGACTGGTTCCTGCAAAACACAGACAATCTACCAGTGTCCACAGGGAAAGGCCCTCTGGTGGGGGCGGGGCTCATTCTGTTCACCCACAGGTGGCCTCTCATCATCTCTGACATGTGGGTGCTGCAGATAGTCCAAAGTGGCTATATGCTGCACTTTGCCGAGCTGCTGCCCCCTTCCCCCCAAGGGAGTATCCTCTAGACCACCTGCATCTCAGCCTGCTACAGGGAAAGGTCGCTGCTCTGCTAACCAATCTTGCCATAGAGCTGGTATCTCTGGCTCACATCAGGTGGGGATTCTACTCCAAATGCTTCCTGGTCCCTAAGAAGACAAGAGGGTTTCGGCCCATCCTGGACCTCCAAGACCTCAACACCTACCTGGTGCAAGAGAAGTTCAAGATGGTCTTGCTGGGGACTGCTCCCTCACCTGCAAAAGGACGATTGGCTATGCTCCCTGGGTCTCAAAGATGCATATATACACATACCGATCCATCCTGCTCACAGAAAATACCTCAGATTCGTCCTGGGGATTGGTGCTTCTAGTACTTCCCTTCTGCCTAGCATCGGCACTCTGAGTCTTCACAGTGTCTAGTGGTGGTGGTCACTTAACTTCGGACTCGGGGGATATTTTCCTCTCCCTACTAGGATGATTGGCTTATAAAAGCTCCACTCTGATCACGGTCTAGTGGTCAGCTTAGCTGACCATCCAAGTGCTCAGGTGGTTGGGGTTCATAGGCAACTACCCCAAGTCTGACCTCCAGCCCTCCCAGCAGCTGGAGTTCATAGGGGTCCTCTTCGACGCTACTCGGGCTTGGGCCTTTCTTACGATGGATCGCCTGCAGAGGCTGACAGCTTTGGTCTGCGATACCCAGCAAAGGCGTCAAGTAACAGCCTGGAGGATGCTGAATGTGTTTGGCCATATGGCCTTGACTATGCATGTCACTCCCCTTGCTTTTCTGTTGATGAGGCAGGCTCAATAGACTCTGAGTACACAGTGGAAACAAGCTATGGAGTGCTTCCAGGACCAGGTGGTGGTCACCATGCCTCTAGTTCAGTCCCTGCACTGGTGACTGGAGCCGCAGAACTTGCTCAGAGATCTTCTCTTTCAGACATAACCCCCCTAGAGGACACTGATGACAGATGTGTCCAAGCTAGGCTGGGGGACTCATCTAGACAGCTTGTGCACACAGGACCTGTGGGCCAAGCAAGAGAGCCTACATCACATCAACTTCTTGGAACTGCGTGCCATAGCAAATGCCCTTCAGGCATTCCAGGTTCATTTGGCCAACCAAATTGCTGATTCAGACAATCAGGTGGCGATGTACTATGTCAACAAACAGGGTGATGCAAGATTGTACCCCCTGTGCTGGGAAGTGGTCTGCTTGTGCAAGTTCGCCATCGCTCACAGAATGGAGCTGACTGCTATTTATCTGCCTGGGGAACTCAATTCCGTGGCGGAGCAACTAACCCACATCCTCCAGCCACACGAGTGGACCCTCCACAGGGAGGTTGTGGGCCAGATTTTCGGGAGTGGGGTACCCCACGATAGATCTGTTTGCCACTTCGCACAACACCCAGGTGGACCAATTCTGCTCCAGGGTCATCTCCAGCAGCTGATTGACATCGGATGCCTTCCTCCTACACTGGGGTGTGGGCCTGCTATACAAATGCCCTTCTATTCTGCTCATGTCAAAAACTTCAGGCCAACAGGGGGACAGTGATTCTCATCGCCCTATATTGGCCCAGGCAACCATGGTTTCCCCAGTTGTTTCAGCTCTCTCGCAGGAGCCTCTATGAGTGGGCTTTGCTCCAGACCTCAGCTCTCAGGAGGAATGGGACCTTACTATATCCCAATGTCCAGTCCCTGGCCCTCATGGCGTGGATGTTAGCAGGTAGTCCTCGCAGAGCTCAACCTGCCCGAGAATGTTACAGAAGTCCTAGCCTCTCGTAAGGCTTCAACATGCAGGTCTTACATGTTTAAATGGCAGAGATTCTCCTCCTGGTGCGCTGACCGGGCCCTGGATGCCTTCTCCTGCACTGTGGACAAGCTGCTGGAGTACCTGCTGCACCTCTCGGACTCAAGTCTCATTTCTGTCAGAGTCCATTTGAGCGCGATCGGAGCCTACTATCACAGCTCTGAGGGGCAGACCATCTCAGCTCAGCCCTTGTTTCATTTCATGTGGGTCTTGCTCCTCTCTAAGCCTCCTTTCAAACATCTGGCGGTGGCTTGGGACCTTAATGTAGTTTTGGCGCAGCTTTTGTCAGCTTTGTTTGAGCCGCTCGCTTCCTGCCCTCTGAAGTTCCTGACCTGGAAGGTCTTGATCCTGGTGATGGTCACTTCAACACACCTTGTCAATGAGCTCCAGGCCCTGGTGGCTCACCCACTGTACACCAGGTTCCACCACAATAGGGTGGTTTTGTGCACTCATCCGCATTTCCTACCAAAGGTAATGTTTGCTTTTCACCTCAATCAGTCACTCGTTCTGCCAACATTCTTCCCCAGGCCTCGCGCAAATAGAGGAGAGGCAGCACTACACATGATGGACTGCAAGCGAGCCTTGGCCTTCTACCTTGAGCGGATGATGGTCCACTGTACGTCCACCCAGTTGTTGGTCTCTTTTGACCCTAGAAAGCCGTGGACTGCCGTTTCCAAATGCACTCTGATTTGGCTAGCAGACTGTATCTCTTTGCTTATGCTGAGGCCTCTGGGCTTCGGGTTCATTTTCAGTCCTTTAGTGGAGCTCTTGGGCCCAGGGATACTGTCCCTTCCAGAGGAGGACCTTTCTGGGCTCTGCAGTGAAGGTTTGGGGGGCCCATTCCCTGGTTCCTCCAGTTGGAGGCAGGCTTCGCCTTTTCTTTCAAGAACGGGCCTGGGTTACCAAGGATCGCTGGGTGCTAGACATCATTCATTTCGGTCATGTCCTGGAGTGCAAAGAGCCGGTTCTGGATGCCTTCATCTCTTCTTGTGGGTCTGGGATCAAAGTGCCTCTATGTAGGCCACTTCGGACCAGTTGTTGCACCTAAAGGCAGTGGTACCCATCCCAGCGGACAAGTGGGGCAAGAGCAGATACTCCATCTACTTTGTGGTGCCCCAAATAGATGGTTTCCTGGGCTGAGGAGAGCATGGTTTGGAGACTCCTGCAGGTGCCTCCTCTACGGTTGCCTCCATCTTGGGGCCTATGGCAGCAGGGACTGATCATCCTGGAGGACCCGGCTCCTTTCTCCTTTATGACTGGGCTCTTGAAAGGAGATGGATAGCATGTAAGGGCTACTCTCCAGCAGTGGTCTCTACTTTGCTCGAAGCCTAGAGGAAATCTACCATGTTGGCATACATGCGGATCTGGTGCCTCATTGAGTGATGGTGCGGTGTTCAGCAGTTGGTTCCTGAGGCTGCCAAGTGGCCATCTCTGTTGGCCTTCTACAGGATGGCCTGGAGAAGGGTCTTTCCCTTATCTCCTTAAAAGTTCAGGTGGCAGCTCTGTCCTGTTTCCGAGGTTCAGTGGCTGGTAAGTCTCTGACCTTGCACCTGGATGTCTCGTGCTTTCTCTAAGGGGTTCAGCATCTGCATCCTCCCCTTCGATTTGTGATCCCTGCCTGGGATCTGTCTCTGATGCTCAACAACCTGATGTCAGTGCCGTTGAGCTGTTGAAGCATGCTACTTTGAAGGATTTGATGCTCAAGATGCTGCTCTTGGTCGTAATTTGTTCCGCAAGATGGATTTCCAAGCTGCAGGTTCTGTCTTGCCAAGATCCTTAACTGCCTTTTTCAAAGGAGGCTGTTTCCATTTGGCCTGTTCCTTCCTTCTTGCCTAAGGTGCTTTCTCCTTTCACGTGAACCAGGTGGTGTGCCTGCCCTCCCTCTCGAAGGAACAGTGTTGGGGGAAGGATAAAGATCCGTGCCTTGTGGATGTCCGAAGGGTGTTTCTATGGTACTTAGAGGTTACGAATTCCTTTCAGAAGTCCGACCATCTTTTTGTGCTGTTTGCTGGCCCACACAAGCGTGATGCGGCAGCCAAGTCAACTTTGGGGCACTGGATTAAGGAGACCATTATTTTGGCGTATCTGTTGCAGAAGCAGCCAGTTCCGGAGGGTTTGCATGCCCATTCTACTTCAGCACAAGTGTCTTCGTGGGCGGAGTGGAGCTCATTAGGCCCCACAGAGATTTGTTGGGTAGCAATGTGGACATCACTTTCCACTTTTGTCAAGCATTATCACTTGGATGTCCACATGCATGTGGACACTGCCTTTGGCTCAAGAGTTTTGTGAACTGCTGTGTCTTCTTCCTGCCCAGTGAAGTCATAGCTTTGGTACATCCCACTTGTTTGGACTGGTCTAGCAGGACGATATGGAAGGTGACATTTTACTTACCAGTTAATGTCCTATCTTTGAGTCCTGCTAGACCAGTCCAGAGGCCCCCCCCCCCCCCCTGGAACATACTGTATTTGCTCTGTTCTTCTACTGTGGTACTCTTGGTTCTGCTATGATTTGTTTTTCACTTGGCTCTGCAGGTTGATCTTTTTCTGACAACTTTCTGTTTTGTACTTTCATTGGTTCTTTGTCTCCACCAGTCTGCTGGTAGGGGAACACAATTCACTTGTCTGGACTGATCTAGCAGGACTCAAGGAAAGGACATTGACTGATAAGTAAAATATCACCTTACTGGCTCGTGTTGTCTATTTTTAACTTCAGGTTGTTTGGCAATTGAGGTCTTACTTGGCTAGGAATGACCTACGGATTGTAGTGCCATCTATTTTGTAGTCGAGGTTGGACTATTGTAATGGGATTTATATGGGGCTTCCGCGAAAAACTCTTCAGGTTTTCTATTAATTTTTATGTTTGTTTGTTTATTGAGTTATTTGATATACCGCTCCTTCGTGATGACAGGGCGATGTACAATTCAAAAACATACAGATGTGGCCGAGGCCATAAAAAAGGAAAAGAACTACAATACTAGACAGGAAAGAGAGAGCTCAGTCATTGGGGACAAAAGAGTCAGACACATAAATAACATCAGAAAATGAAGGATGGAAGATCAAAAGTGGAGGAGAAAAGATGGGTTTTTAGAAGAGACTTGAATCTGGAATAGGTCTGTTCCAGTCGAAGGGTGGTGGGGAGGTGGTTCCATAAGGACAGACCTAGGAAGAAAAAAAGCTGAGTGGCATGTGGATCAGGGCAGTTGATAACTGGCTACTTGCTATCAAGGTCATATAACGCCTCACCTGAATGCATTGCTTTGGTTACCTGTTGAGGACTGGATTAAGTTTAAGGTTTTACTGTTGATGTTCCGAGTGGTACGTGAGAGTTGTGCTGGTTATTTCAGGGACCTGATTTTGAATAATTAGTTGAGTAGGTCTCTTCGGTCAACCAATTTGCATTTGATGGTTCCTCCCTTTTCTGAAATAAGGCTGACTTTTTCCCGTGCACATGACTTTTCTATTGATGGGCCTGTCCTGTAGAATATATTGCTCAATATAAATATATGGAGGGATGAAAAAGATATGTTGCAGTTTTGTAAATGGGTGAAGTCTTTATTTTTGAGGCATATGGGGTGGGCTAGATTGGAGCATTGATAATAGGTTGGGAGGGGTAGGGTTTTAATATGTATTTTTCTGTCTGTATATTACATTGAGACATATTTTTTTCCCAGATTAGCAATCAACAAGTTTCATCAAATAAATAAAATAAATAAATAAATGGATGATTCTTATAGTTCCTTATTGGTTAAGGCAGATTTGGTTTATAATCTTTTTTGGAAGCAAGATGAAAAACTTTAAGATACTGTGCAATTGGTGTTCATCACTAGCATGTGGAAGAGGCCCATCTCTATATAGCTTTTGTTGTCAAGTTTATGCAGATTTTGGCCCAGCTTGAAGCCTCTCCTGCTAAGTCATGGGATCAGCTTACACACTTGTTTTGAGCCACCGAACTCATGGGAGCTCAAGTATCTCACCTGGAAATTCATAATTTTGGTGTTGGTCACTGCTTGTCTATAAACTCCAGGCCCTAGTGACTTATCTATGCCAAATTAAGTATCGTCATAAGAGGGTGGATTTCCATTTTAAGGAGTTAGTTATTATAACAATATTGTTTTTGTAGACCATTTATTCATATGAATACACTTTGAACAAATTGGATTATAAAAGAGATGTTGCTTTTATCTGACACATTTACCCACAATTGTAGCAGGTTTTGTGAAGCTGTTTTATAAAGACAAAAACTCCTTTGTTGCTTTTATAAAATAGCCCTAAAATAGACACCTACTTCGACTTCCTACCTAGTTAACCTGTTATAAAATTACCTCTGTGGTGATACTTTTGTAAACTTTTTCACACATAAAACAGCATTTCTAAAACTACTCTATGAAATACATATGTAAAAGTACATGTGATGACAAAACAGCACTGGTTTACTTGACACGTGTGTAAGCATGTTTTTGGGTGGAGAGCAGGAGTTCTCACAAAGTACATTCCTTTATAAAATATCCACAGTCGTGCTGACTGCACGCATGTCTGTGTCTTCAATCTAGCCATGATTTCTGCTGCTTTACCCCTAGTATTTTATAAAGATGCATAGGTGCGTGTGTCTTTTATAAAATGGGCAAACATAGAAGCTGCCTTATCTTCCTAGCCTAGGCAACCTGTTATAAAATTACCTCCATGAAGTGTAGGTGTTGCAATATAGAATATTTATTTTAAGTGTGGATCAGTCAAATCCAGCATAGGGATTGCTCAAAGAATTACAGACTTCAAGCAGCAGTTAAACATAGCTGAGTATGCCCTGCTGAAGTGCTGACATCTTGTAGATGTCTAAACTGTAGCATAGGATTTGCAGTCATAAGCTGTCAGTGTTTGCCTTTCCTTCAAAGTTACTTGTCTTGTACCTGTGTAAAATTTTGGTAGCATCCCAAACATTATGGCACAAATAACTTTCAAGCAGCCTGTGATTTATTTTCTGTTTTTCAACCTTGTATGGTATTTCAGGTAAGATTACTTACATTTTTTTATGTATTTGTTTATTTCCATTTTATTTTATCACTTCTATTGACAGACTCAAAGCAATTTACACATTCATTTAGATTACAACCATATTCCCCACAATTAGCTCTGCCCTCTAATTTCTCCCTTCCCTCCCACATCTTTATCTTCTACGGGAACAAGTAGGAAATCAGCCCTTACATATGGGTGACATTAGTGCCGACGGAGCCCTCGTGGAAGCATCTCCCCAGTTTTCAAAGAAAGCCTTTGGGAGATGCCACCACACATGTGTGGTCCCCTTCCCGCCCAAGGGTGCCATCTTGCCTCAATCTTCTTTCCATGGAGCCCACCAGACGTCTGTCTTTTTCCTGGAAAAAGTGCTTTTTCTTTGAGTTTCTCTCTTTCCTCTGGTCTTACATTGGTACTCTTCCCACCCTCGAACTCACTTGCCTCGACATCACATCCCAGGTTCATCTTTTTATTTTTCCCCCCCAGTGCAGTCTCGCACTTTTTTCCCCACAGGCAGAGTCTCCGGTCTTCAACCTAACTGGGGCCCTTTCTCCCCCATAGCTTCCGCCAGCGGCTTCAAAAAGTGTGATCGTGCTCGAGGACCATGTCCCTCACTGACACACACGACTGTAGCATTCGTTGCCTTGGCCCGGACCACAACCCCTCGGACTGTGGCCTGTGCAAGAAAATGTCATCCAAAGCCATCAAGAGCCGTCAGCAGCAGCATGACAAACTTTTCCTGGTCTCTAGTGACTCCGCACTCCAAAGCCCTCTCTGAGGCTTCGTTCTCGCATGGTGACTCCGTGGGCCCCAGTCAAGGCTGCGGGTTCTCTGAGAGGAGCTCCCCGGAAGGGGAACACAAGAAGAAGAAGAAACCCTCGAGGGCGAAGTCTGTGGATGGATCCGGGAAGGCAGTAAATCCTGAGCTCGATCCCATAGTCCATTCCGCTCGTCAAAGGGTTCGAGGCAGAAGTGGCCTACCAAGGTAGCCTGAAAAGAATCATCGGCCTCCAGTGATCAGTCTTGGACCCCCAAGCCCATCCTAGTCGAGGATTCCCCTTTAGTGGAACTGGCAAAGGACCCGAGCCCTTCTGTACCAGCATCGACAGCTGCAGAACCTTCTGGACTGGAGACCAGATTGGCAGACTTGGAGTGCAGTTTGTCTACCTTCATGGCCCAGCAGTAGGCCATGATGCCTATCTCTGCCACGTCATCTGCCCAGACCACCGGGCTTTTGACTTTGAGGGCATTCCCAGACATCGAGCCGATCCTCAAGAACCTTCAGCCTCGAGTCGATCCTTGACATCTGTCTCGATCCTGGACCTGTTCCGCAGGACCGAGGTCCTCCCCGGTGAGTGCCAATGGCTCCGACCGTGGAGCCTCTGAGGGAACTGGACCATTGGTCTCGGGACCAGGTCACCTGGTTCAGTCCTCCCTTGACTCCTCCACCAATTACTCAGACTGGGAGACCGAGGACAAGGAATCCCCTGACACTCACTGACACCGTGATGTACCTTCAGATTTATCCCCCTCTGAGACTCAATGACGGTCCCCGCCCAAGGACATGGCGATCCTCAACTTCATATGGGTCATGTCAAAGGCACTGGCATTTGCCACCAACTCGGAGGAAGACACTTGCATGGAGGAGCTCGAGATCCTCCAGTACGAGGCCCCATTGAGAGAGGCACTAACAGTTCCCATCCTGGAATGACTGCTCCTCCAAATGTGGGAAACACCGGCATTGGTGCCTATCGTGAGCCGACAGCTCGACTTGATGTATCAAGTCCGCTGGAGCCCGGGCTTCCAGAAAGCACAGCTGCTGCATAACTCCGTGGTGGTGGAGTCAGCCATGTGTTGGCTCAAGAGCCAGAAAATGCACTCTTCAGTGCCCCCGGGTAGGGAGGCCCGCACTCTGGACGCTCTTGGCAGAAATTGCTACCAGGGCTCAATTCTCATCTGCCGGATCCAGGCATACCAGCTGTACATGGACATGTACCTGAGGGACCTGGCCAAGGAACTCGCTGTGTTCTCAGCTGGTCTCTCTAAGGAGCCTCTCCAGCGGTTCTGGAACCTGGCCAACGCCATCCATGAGTGCTCCAAGTTTGACGCGAGCAGTCTATGACTGCTTCGAGTTGGCAGCTAGAGTAGCCGTGGCGGACATCGGTGCTAGACGCCAGGCTTGGCTACAGTCGTCCGACCTGGAGCAATGGGTTCAGGACAAATTGGCCAATGTCCCCTGTCAGGGAGAAAACCTCTTTGGCAAATCCATGACAGATAAGGCTGCAGAGTTGGAGACAGAGTTCATGATGAGGACCAGGCTCTCCAAGAAGACCGCTACCCTTTCCCAATGGAAGGGCTCGAATATAAAGCCCCCTTACTTGAGGAAAGGAATTGCTTACAGAAACTATCCGCAGTATCAGACCTCCCCAACTCCCCAGCAGCATCAGCATGCCAAGAGACAAGGGCATGGCCCTCATAAGCAGAAGGCTCCCAAGCTCCAGGCACCAGCCACGGTCCAGCCTGGTGGGAGTTTTTGACTCCTTGGGCATAGCCTTTCCACCCCCAGGAGGTGAGCAGCCCACAGGGGAACATCTGATACATTTTGTTCACCAGTGGCTAGCCATCACCACCGACACTTGGGCACTCCAGGTGGTTGAAGAGGGTTACTTCCTCCATCTGGCACAAGCGTCTCCCCCTTTCTTCCTGGTAGAGCCCCTCAGGACTCCCCTTCACCAGGATTTACTACTACAAGCACTCGCAGGTCTCCTCAAGGACAGGGTGGTGGAACCGGTGCTCCAGCATCTCCAGGGCAAAGGGTTCTACTCCCATTACTTCCTTGTACCCAAGAGAACCGGGGGCCTTCAGCCCATCCTGGACTTGTGGGACCTACACAGGTTCCTGGTGAGGGATAAGTTCAAGATGCTCTCCCTTGGAACACTGCTGCCTTACCTACAGCAGAGAGACTGGTTATGCTCCTTGGATCTGAAGGATGCCTGTACCCACATCTTCATCCATTCTAGCCACAGGCAGTATCTCAGATTCATGGTGGGGGATGGCCACTATCAGTACAGGGTACTGCCCTTTGGCCTCGCCTCTGACTCCAGAGTCTTCACCAAATGCCTTGCAGTAGTCACAGCCTACCTCCTCCTCCAAGGGGCCTTCGTCTTTCCCTACCGGGACAACTGGCTCAAAAAAGGGCCCACACCATCCATGTTTTGCAACATCTGGGGTTTGTGATAAACCACCCCCAAGTCTCACCTCTTGCCGACAGTGTCTCAGGTTCACTGGGGCAAGGCTAGACACTTTTCAGGCAAGAGCAGGTGGACCATCTCAGAGCACCTGCTGTGTACACCTTATAGCACTATACAAATGTTCAGTAATAGTAGTAGTAGCACAGCAATGACCTTAAGTGTCAGCTCACCTCCTGCTGCACCTACTTGGCCACATGGTCTCCATGGTCCATGTTACCCCAGATGCCTGTCTTCATATAAGGCCGGCCCAGTGGTGCCTCCGCTCCCAGTGGACACAAGCCACGGGCCGGCTGCAAGACAGTGTGTCAGTGACCTGCCGTCTGGTGGAATCCCTTGGCTGGTGGCAAGCCAGACAGCATCTTTAAGCAGGGATGCCCTTCCCAACTCCCCAGAGGGTCCTCACTACGAATGCCTCCTTGGCTGAGGAGCGCATTATGAGGAACTCTGCACTCAGGGCAGTTGGTCTAAGGTGGAAAGCCAGCAGCAGATCAATCTCCTGGAGCTCCGGGCCATTTTCCTGGCTCTCCAGGTCTTCTGCCACCGTCCGCAGCATCACTCAGTGCTGGTCCAAATGGAGAATCAGGTCGCAGTGTCCTATATCAATAAACAAGGGGGCACATGGTCCCACATCCTCTGCCAGGAAGCAGTGGCTCTCTGGGCCTATGCGATCCACCAAGGGATGCTCCAGGCAGTGTACCTGCCAGGCCAGGACAATGCCCTAGCAGGCAGACTGAGCATTTTCCTTCAGCTGCATGAGTGGTGGCTGGACCCCAGAGTGATTAATTGGCTCTGGGGGACATCACTGGAGGATCTCTTTACCAGCCTAGGCAACTTCCAGTTGCCCTGCTTCTGCTCTTGGCAGCCCCACCCGTCCCAGGTGGCTGCAGATACATTCCTCATCCCGTGGTCAGAGGGCCTTCTGTACACTTTTCTGCCCTTGCCATTGATTGCCAAGACTCTTTTCAAGGCTCTTTGTGACAGGGCGTTGCTGATCCAGTGGCCCTGCGGTGGCCCAGGCAACCATGGTTCCCGCTGCTTCTCCGCTTGTCTGCGGAGGTCTCGGTCCCTCTGGGGAGAGTCCCAGAGTTACTTTCTCAGGAAACCTGGGGTCCCTGTTGCCGACAGCATGGCTGCTGAAAGGGTAGCCTTGGCCCCTTTCAACCTCTCCTGCTGTCCTCTTGGCCTCCGATAAGACCTCCACCAGGCAGGCCTACACCTTCAAATGGCGCATGTTTTCGGTATGGTGCATGGAGCGACGAATGAATCAATTCTCGTGCTCTGTGCAGCTGGTGCTGCAATACTTGCTTCATCTGTCGCAAGCCAGGCACAAAACCAATTCCGTCAGGGTGCACCTGAGTGCTCTAGCTGCGCATCACCACCCCATCGAGGGCAAGCCCCTCTCTGTAAAGCCTCTCGTAACCCACTTCCTGTGGGGTCTTCTGTTGTCCAAGTGGCGGATTGGGACCTCAATGTGGTGTTATCGAGGCTCACTGGGCCACCATTCGAGCCCCTGGCTACCTGCCATCTGAGGTATCTCTTATGGAAAGTCATCTTCCTGGTGGCGCTCACTTCTGCTCGCAGGGTCAGCGAGCTTCAAGCCTTGGGGGTGGAGCCACCTTATACCAGGTTCTACAAGAACACCCCAGATTCCTTCTGAAGGTGGTGTCCCCCTTCCACCTCAATCAGGAGGTGGTGCTCCCCACCTTCTTTCTGTGACCTCACACAAACAGGGTGGATGCCATCCTCCATACTCTGGACTGTAAAAGGGCCCTGTCCTTCCTCCAACGTACCCAGGGCAACTACAAAGCTTCACAGCTTTTCGTTTCCTATGACCCTAGTCGGCTGGGGGAGGCAGTGACAAGCAGACTCTGTCCACCTGGGTGGCAGACTGCATTAACCTCGTCTATGAGCAGGCTAGGCTTTCGCTTGAGCGCCAGGTCATGGCACAGAGCGTCAGGGTCATAACGGCCTCTGTGGCAAACTTGCACTCCGTCTTGATGACGGGCATCTGCCGAGCCACCAGCTGGTCTTCATTCTATACCTTCGCAGCTCATTACTGCCTGGAGAGGGAGTCCTGATGGGACAGTGCCTTCAGCCAGGCTATACTCCGTAATCTGTTCAGGGTTTAGGCAACTGCCCTCCGACCCTTCTGTGTTCAGGCTACCGGGTTGCTGGTTCCTCACTGGACACATGGGCCATTCAGAAATCTATATCCTTGGACTCAATTGCTGCTACTCATGGCTCCCATTGGGGGCATCTGTGTTTTTCTATGGACCTTCGGTAGCTTGTACCTAGGCCATATATGAGGATTGACTTCCTGCTGGTTCCCAGAGAAAGCATAGTTGCTCACCTGGGACAGCAGGAATCAATCCTCACAAACCTCCCTCCTCCCCATGGAGTTGCGTCCTTGATGTTTTATTTTTGCCATCTTAGCTATGTCATGAGACTGAGACAAGATAGCATCCTTGGGTGAGAAAGGGACCACGCATGCGTGGTGGCAATCTCCCAAGGGCTTTCCTTGAAAGTTGGGGAGATGCTTCCACGAGGGCCCCGTCTGTGCCGATATCACCCATATTTGAGGATTGATTCCTGCTGTCCCTGGAGAACACCTGTTATAGGTGAGTAACTATGCTTTTTCACTTAAAAAATGTTTTAAATGTGCTGAAATGCTGAATAGTATATAATGGGTAGTGTTTTAAATGTGCTGAAATGCTGAATAGCATATAATGGGTAGTATTTTAATTATAAAATGCAGATGGATGGCAGTTGCAGTTCTAGGGAGAATGTCTAATTTACTATATTCTGCAAAGGATACCTGCGACCCTCAAATAAATAACTTGATAAATGTGTTATTAAAACTAATTAAACATGTTGGCATTTCTTCTCAACATATATATAATTTTCTCTTTTTCTTAATTCATTAGACTTTTTCTGACCTGGTATATGGAATTTTCAGTTGGACAGTTCCACTTGCTGTAGCTCTTTCATGTTTGGGCGGGCTAAATTCATCAATACTCGCAGCATCTAGGTAATGTACCCCATCCTACTCATCTGTATTCTATTATTACATTTATTACTTGCTTTCTTATAAATGATGATTGTACTGTCCACAGAATATATTTTTTCTGTACTATTAGACAGCAAGTTAAACTAGATCAACAACTATATGAGAAGATTCATTCTTAATTTTCAACTGTTGTATTACAAATAACACACACAAAGAACTTACTGTAGGTAGTTGAAATCAAGAGTGGTGCAGTGTTTGTAGTTCAATACAAGTCTAATGAATCCTGTAGATATTTCAGTTGAGTAATAACTGACTGGATGATGATTGAATAACTGGTAAAAAGACAACACTACTTACAGGGGCAGAGAGTGGAGAAAAAGCAGTCGTGAGTAGCTTACTGTGTCCAAAATAAAGATCTTTGCCTCTGAGAGAGGGGATAACAGATTACCCCCAGGTTCTAGAGGTCTTTAGAAATTACCAATATGGTCAGAAGATATATCTTGAGGTAGGGCATGAAAGCTGAGAGATGGCAGTGAGAGTGGAAGGAATGGGTCACATGACCCTTGCAGGAAGTCAGGTTGCTCTGGGTAGCACAACTCAAGGAACAAAATTAAGCATGCAGATACAAACTGCGTGGGCAGAACATTGACATTAGTGTAATTTTTCTCATGTTTATGCCAACATGTTAGTACTTCAGTCTATGATGAATTTTTTAATCTTTTTTTTTTATTTTTATTTTTTTTATAATTTTTGACCAAGCAATTTCCCCCTGTTCCGTTTGGGCCTCCAACTCAATCCAGAACCAGGGTTGAGATCATGGAATCATGAGCCTTCATTCACAAGTATCCAGGAGTTTTTTTGCTTATTTTATGTTCCCTTTGCAGCGATGGCCTTGTTTTGGAGCCACGCACAAAGGTTCCTTCTGAACCCTGCAATCATGGATCCTAAATCTAGCCACTAGGTGTCACCCATAATTATGATTTCTTCACCCTAAGGGCTGTAAACACTGCCTTTGAATATCTCCAGCTGACCCCTGGAGCAGAAGACTCAACTCGGGGATTAAACCTGAGTCCTTTGATATGAAAGTACCACTGAGCTCTGGATCAGCCCTAGATTTCATTCTAAGTGTGAAAGCAATTCTGCGATTGATCAGTATATCGTGTTGCTGTTGTTGTTAAGTGCCGTCGAGTCTGAGTCGACTCATGGCGACCCTCTTGATAGCTATCCTAAATTGTGTTCTGTCTTCAGTCAGGCGGCTCATTGTTGATAGACTGGTACCTGTAGCTGCTGTTATTGTATAGAACTATCTCATTGCTGGCCTTCCTCTTTTGCGTTGACCTTCTATCTTGCCAAGCATGATGTCTTTCTCTAATGATCTCTCTCTTCACAAGATGTGTCCAAAGTATGAAAGTTGAAGTCTTGTCATCTGAGCTTCTAAAGAAAGCTTAGGTTTGATGATCTCTGGTACCGACTGGTTTGTTCTTCGGGCAGTCCATGGTATACACAGTATTCGCCGCCAGCACCATAATTCAAAGGCATCAATTTACTTCCTGTCTATCTTTTTCACTGTCCAGCTTTCACATCCATATGATGTTATTGAAAATACCATGGCTTGAACAAGTCGAGACATCTCTACTCTTGAGAATCTTATCTAAGTCTTTCATAGCCATTCTGCCAAGAGCAATGCGTCGTCTGATTTCTTGACTGCTTGTTGCTTCTTTATTGATAGTTGATCCAAGTAGGTTAAAGTTGTTCACAATTTCAATTTCTTCTCCTTCAGCGATGAACCTGTTCATTATGCCAGTTGTCACGATCTTTGTCTTCTTTACATTAAGGTGCAGGCCCATTTTGAGACTATGTTCTTTGATTGTGAGAAGCAAATGTATTAGATCATCTTCACTTTCAGCCAGTAATGTGGTATCATCAACATAGCTAAGGTTGTTGATGAGTCTTCCACCAATCTTCACACCTGTTGTCTTCATACAATCCTGCTTCTCTGATGATTTGTTCTGCATATAAATTAAACAGGTAGGAGAAAAGTATGCAGTCTTGTCTTACACCTTTGCTTAATTTTTTTTTTGAAATTGAAATTTTTATTGGCACTCCTCGTAACTTACATCCCACAACACAACATTGAAACCCAGCCAGGCATAAAAATTCTGTCCCACCATCCTACCATCTACATCCTTCTTCCCGTTGAACATAGGAATACTTAGATATGTAGACACTTACACAGCTCAATACAATACGAGAAACACAAATAGGTAGAATTCCACACTCTCCCTTTGTACCCCACCTGAAATGTATATCATTCTATCTTATTACTCTTAATAATGATAACAGAATATACAGTTCAAAAATAGCAGGTATTCTCAAATACACTAAATGTATTCTATTATACTCCCCTTTTCCCCCCTGTTCACTCCCTGTGGTGTTATTATGACACATCATATTATAACAATACCATGCTCCCTAAGTCAATATCTTGTATTCATTACCTAGTTGAGCCCATTTATCCCTTATAACCCTACCATTACTTCCCCACATTCCTATTCCCCCCTCACCGCCCATTATCCCCCTATTTTCCCCCTCCCCCTCCCTCCCCCCCCCCTCCCCCCTCTCCCAGCATACCTATTCCTTCATCCAGTCATACCACCCACTCTCCCTCCACTCTTCATGGGCTTGCCATACTGCCCTGTGTTTTGCTCTTATCTCCAGGAACAAGCAGGAATGTAGTCTTCACATATGGGTATTGTCGGTACTGACGGAGCCTGTGTGGGAACGCTCCCCAGCGTCCAATAGGAACACTTTTGGGAGCATCCCACAGCACATGCGCGTTGCCTTCCTGCCTTTCCAACTGTCCCTCTTCAGTTCTTCATTTTCCACGGAGCCGACAGGATCCATACCCTGTCACTGCAGAAAATTCCATCTTTAAAATTGTTTTCTTGTGGTCGCGTTTACCTGCCACACAACGCTTAGCGGTACCACCGGTTCTTTTCTTTTCCAAAAAAAAAACAAAAACCTTATGCTTTAAACTGTTTCTCTTCAGAAACTTTTCTTTTTTGGTGCTAGGCGCCATTTTGGGCACTAAGCCCCATATTCCTAAAACATGGAAAAACCAACTAGTGGTTTTAAAAAATGTACTAAGTGTGGCGCTACTATTTCTATCACTGACACCCATGATTGGTGTCTTAAATATTTAGGGCAGCGATGGCGAACTTATGGCACGCGTGCCAGCTGTGGCACGCGAAGGCCTTGCAGCTGGCACGCGGGAAGGTCCGCAATCAAAATATGCGGCATTAAAAAAAAAAAAAAAAAAGCTGCCGCTGCCGGGGCCGGGGCCGCCGCGGCAGAATCGAGTGTGCCGCGGGGCCCCCCGCCCAGCAGAGCCTGCCCTCCGTCCCCGGTATCACCTCTCTGAGCTGCCTCCAGTCACACGCGCCGGCTTTCAGAGCGCGAGGGGAGTTTCTCCCTCGCTGCTCTGTTAAGCCCGCGGGGGCTGATGGGAAGTTCCCATCAGCCCCGCGGGCTTAACAGAGCAGCGAGGGAGAAACTCTTCCCTCGCGCTCTGAAAGCCGGCGCGTGTGACTGGAGGCAGCTCAGAGAGGTGATACCGGGGACGGAGGGCAGGCTCTGCTGGGCGGGGGGGCCCCGCGGCACACTCGATTCTGCCGCGGCGGCCCCGGCCCCGGCAGCTTTCTTTGTAAAAAGATTTCGCTGGGGGGGGGGGTTAGGAGTGGTAATGGCTGGGGGGGGGTTAGGAGTGGTAATGGCTGTGGGCTGTTGGGGGGTTAGGACTGGTGATGGGCTGGGGGGGTTAGGAGTGGTAATGGCTGTTGGCTGTTGGGGCTAGGACTGGTACTGGGCTATGGGGGGCTAGGACAGGAAATGGGCTGATGGGGGGGTTAGGAGTGGTGATGGGCTGGGGGAGGTTAGGAGTGGTGATGGGCTATGGGGGGGCTATGGGGGAGCTAAGTCTATATGGGCTGATGGGATTAGGACTGGAAGTGGGTTGATGGGGGCTTAGGACTGGTAATGGGCTAGGGGGGGCTAGGACAGGAAATGGGCTGATGGGGAGGGGTTAGGACTTGAGGTGGGCTGTTGGGTGGGGTTAGGACTGGAAATGGGCTGATGGGGGGTTAACACTGGAGGTGGGCTGATGGGGTTAGGACTGGTAATGGGCTGTGGGCTGATGGAGGGGGTTAGGACTGGCAATGGGCTATGGGGGGGTTAAGACTGGTAATGGGCTGTTGGCTGATGGGGGCTGTCTGGTAATGGGCTATGGGGGGTTAGGACTGATAATGGACTATGGGGGGGGCTAGGACAGGAAATGGGTTGATGGGGAGGGGTTAGGACTTGAGGTGGGTTGATGGGGTTAGGACTGGTAATGGACTGTGGGCTGATGGGGGGGTTAGGACTGGCAATGGGCTATGGGGGGCTGACTGGAAATGGGTTGATGGGGGTTAGGACTGGAAGTGGGCTGATGGGGGGTTAGGACTGGAAGTGGGCTGATGGGGGTTAGGACTGGTAATGGGTTATAGGGGGGGCTTAAACTGAAAATGGGGTGATGGGGGGTTAGGACTGGAAGTGGGTTGATGAGGGGGGCTAGGACTGGTATTGGGTTGGGGGTTGCTAGGACTGGAAATGGGTTGGGGGGCTGCTAGGACTGGAAATGGGCTGATGCAGGGACTAGGAGGGAATGGATGCTGGGTGAGGCTGGAACTAGAAGGGAGCTGGTGTTGGGGGAGGATTAGAATGGGATGGGGCTGGGAGAGTAAAATGGAGAGGGGAAAAATATTTTGTGTGGGAGGGATAAAAAATCTACAATTGGCCGGGTATTGGGAGAATAAGTGGGGATTGAGGATGAAGGGGTAAATTTTGAGTAGATGAAATAGGAATGAGGAAAGAGCAAAAGGAGAAAGATTAGTATGTTAAAGCAGATGTAGAGAGAGAATGGAAAAAAAAAAACAAGACAGAAGAAAGGACAAATGGACAGCAGATGGAGAGTTAGCAGAAGACACGAAGAAGAAACCAGAAGAAAGTGGCTGGAACAATTGCAACTGAAAAAAAATGCACAAAAGGTAGAAAAATATCTCTTTATTTTGAATTTATTAACTGGAATATGTCAGCTCTGGGAAATGTGCATCATTAATTTTTGCGCTTTGTTTAGTACAAGAGGAAATTAATTTATAGTTTTATTTCTACAGTGTTGTTGTATATTCCAAGTTTGGCTTTTGGGGTTCCCAGTTTAATTATTGTCTTCCTGTTTCTAAATTGTGATTCCTTGTTTGGTGATGGTTTGTTCTGCATGTGTAACTGAGCTGAGGTATTCTGTTTATATAATTCCTATTTGACATTGCCACTTGTTCTTTCCCCAGTAGGTCATGTATTGTTGTTCTCTGAAATGTATTGGTTTAATATTTGCAGTGTTGCCTTTTGATAGTTAGGGTATGGTGCTTTGTGAGTCCTGGTAGTGCTGTTAGGATACGGCGGGTTTGCTATGGGTTCTAAATGGGCAGCGTTTGTAGTAGTTCCTAATGTGCCTGGCGGTTGGTACTGGATTATAGTAATGTAGAAACCTTTTAGTCTTTCTTTATCCATATACTCATTAAGAGGCATGTTTACTAAAAGTTAGTGTATGGTAACATTATGCAAATATTTATGCAAATGAGGCACCTTATGCAAATGAGGCTTAATTGACGTGCTGGCACTTTGAGGAAATTCTTTGGTTTTGTGCGGCAGTTTGGGCACTCGGGCTCAAAAAGGTTAGCCATCACTGATTTAGGGCATGAACATTCTCCATCTGAATGTCTCTCCTGTATGGGGATGACTAAAAGAGGAAGACAGAACCAGGCTGCAAAGCTCAGTACCCTCTTTTCTTCAGATGCCAGATCCATTGCATCGACATCTTCAAGGGCCTCCTCTTCCTCCCATGGATCTCAGGTAACTAAACATAAAAGCCAGTCCTCAAAGGGTAGCTCTCCTGCTAAGCATCGAGAGGCCATTGGCATTGCCCTTGAGGGAACCACACCGGCAAAGTGGCCCCGGAGGGAGGCTTCGGCTTCCAAAGCATCAATAGGGCTCCACGATGTTTTCGAGGCCCCGACCTCGCAAGAACTACCAGTACCATGCTCAGGGGTTCCGGCCATTTTCACCGGTACCGATACCCAGGCATCGGCAGCATCGATAGACCAGAAGTTCCTCGCTATCGAACGCAGCATCGCAGCTCTTCTCTCAGCTGCGGTACCGTTGGTCTAACGGGCACCAGTACCGACGATACCGGTACCGACATTAACGGCCCCGGTGGGAATTCTTCCCACGCCATCTTTGGCTGGAATCGACAGATCAGTACCGGACAAACTCGGTACCGACTTCAATCAATACCGGGACCGTGCTTTGCATGAGCATCATGGTCAGGAATACTTCAAATCCTCCGATTCCAAAGACTCTGACAATTCTGTTGGTACTAGAGGGTTTCTCCCAGAGGATCCCTCTTCTCCCCAATGCAGAATGTCACCTCCAGAGGACATGTCTTTTCAGGATTTTATTCATGATATGGCCAAGGGCCTTTCAATCACGGTGGCTCCTGAAGTGGAACCCAGAGCAAAGGAATTGGAAATTCTCCAATATCCTAAAGCTCCAAAGGAGGCAGTCACTCTGCCCATCCATGAAATTCTGCATAACTTGATGCTCACAATGTGGGAGACACCTCTGACTACATCTCCTCACTCTAGGAGACTTGATACTATGTATCGAGTTCCGCCATGTTTTGGATTTCAAAAGACTCAGCTGCCACACCATTCAATGGTGGTGGAGTCAGCCATGCATAGGATGAAAAGTGCAAAGAGGCATGCATCCAGTCCTCCAGGTCGTGAATGCAGGACTCTGGACGCTTTTGGGCGCCAAACTTTTCAGGCTTCCATGCTTTCAGCTAGGATTAGTTCATATATACCTTATATGGGAATGTTCCCCAAGGAAGTTACAGGAGATTTGGAGCTTATGAGCCCATTTCTCCCAGATGACAAGAGACAAGACTTTCTTGCTCTAGTTAAGCATGCTCAAGATGTTTCCAAGTTTGTAAATCATGCAGCCTTTGACTGCATCAGCAGAATCTCTGCTATTGCCATTGGCGCACGACGGATTGCCTGGCTTCAGGCATCAGACTTGGAGACACGGGTACAGGACAAGTTAGGCAACATTCCTTGCACGGGAGAGAATCTCTTCGGCAAGAACTGGCAGGAAAAGGCTAATGAGTTAGATGCTGACAATACTACTCTTGATAGATTGTCGAAATCTACAGCCACTCCAGCCAAAAAGAAGTCTTACAAAAAGCCCTCTTTCAGCAAAAAGAGGAAATTTTATCTTTCCGCTACCCAGCAGAGTCAATCTCGGGGTCAGGTTGCCCAAAAGGGACAAACTAGACAGCAAAAGAAGCCAAAAGGCCCCAGAGCCCAACCAGCTCTGCAGGTTCAGGCTCCTCAAGGGCTTTGACTCCTTCCTAGAGAGCTTAGCCTTTCTGCCTCTGAGGGGTCCCCAACCCCCCAATATCCCAGGCAGGTTTTGCCACTTTGCCAACAGATGGCATCAGATAACAGCAGAAGATTGGACTTTGTCCATTGTAGGAGAAGGGTACAAGCTTCATTTTCACAGCATGCCCCCTCCTACAATTTTAAAGCAATTCAATTCTCAAACCTCTGCAATCTGTTAGATCACGAGGTCTCAACACTTCTTGCCCAAGGGGCAATAGAGGAGGTACCCATTCTTCAACAGGGTGCAGGGTTATACTCCTCCTATTTTCTTATTCCAAAGAAAACAGGAGGACACAGACACATTTTAGACCTCAGAGAATTGAACAAATACCTGTTTTGAGAGACGTTCAAAATGATTTCTCTAGTAACTCTTCTGCCATACCTTCAAAGCCAGGATTGGCTTTGCTCTCTAGACTTATAGATGCATACACTCACATTCTGATCCATCCAGATCACAGGAAATTCTTATGATTCCTTTTCAGGGAAAAACATTTCCAGTACAGGGTTCTTCCCATTGGTCTAGCTTCAGCACCAAGGGTATTCATGAAATGCATGGCAGTAATAGCTGCATTTCTTCGAACCCTGGGGATATTCGTCTTCCCTTACTTAGACGACTGGCTCATTCGAGCCCCTATAGTTGCAGAGGCCAGCACTGCACTGTCTCGCACAATGCGAATCCTCCAATACTTGGGGTTGGTAATAAACTTCCCAAAATCCCAACTTGTTCCTTCCCAATGCCTGGAATTCATAGGAGCCTGTCTAGATACCAGGCAGGCAAGGGCTTTCCTTCCACAGGCCCGGTGTCTTCGCATAATGCAACTAGCTTAAGCAGCAGGGAAATCCTCCCTAACTGCTCGAGAGCTACTACATTTGCTGGGACATATGGCATACACGGTTCATGTAGTCCCATATGCTTGCCTCCACATGCAAGCAGCTCAGTGGACCCTTTCCACACAGTGGACACAGGCCATAGGTCATTTATCGGACAAAATAATAAACTCTCAACGACTAATTTTGTCCCTCCAATGGTGGCAATACCTACAAAATCTGACAATGGGGTCTCCTTTTCATCAACCCCTTTTTCAGGCCACCCTAACAACAGATGCATCACAGGTGGGTTGGGGAGCACACCTGAATCATCTCCCTACCCAGGGAACTTGGACTCCACAGGAGGCTGGTCTGCACATAAACCTCCTAGAATTAAGAGCAATCTATTTAGGTCTTCAAGTATTCCACGCCCAGCTCAGCTATAAGACAAGTCCTAGTCCAGATGGACAATCAAGTAGCAATGTTCTATGTGAACAAGCAAGGCGGGACAGGCTCTCTGTCGTTATGCATCGAAGCTTTACGACTGTGGGCCCTCGCCAGAGAATATCAAATTCACCTTCTAGTGGTATATCTTCCAGGTATTCAAAACCTTTGGGCAGACAAACTCAGTCGAGTACTGCTGCCTCACGAGTGGTCCCTCCCCCTGGACCAGGTGGCAAAGATATTTCATTTCTGGGGCATTCCAGACATAGACCTCTTTGCAAGTCCACTGAATGCGAAACTTCCCCGGTTCTGTTCCAGGATTCTGGCTCACAATTGTCAGACAAGGGATGCCTTCCTCCTTCACTGGGGTCAGGGCTTCCTTTATACCTTCCCACCCATTCCCCTCATCCCCAAAACACTCTTCAAGCTTCAGAGAGACAGGGGTCGCATGATTCTCATAGCACCACAATGGCCACGCCAAGTGTGGTATCCCCTGCTTCTACATCTCTCTCAAGCTGCACCTCTGGAGTTAGGGCATGCTCCAGATCTCCTTTCCCAAGAGAACGGGACACTATGGCACCTGAATCCCCAGTCCCTGCATCTCACGGCCTGGTTGTTGAAGGCTTAGACCTCCAGGATTTCAACCTGTCCCAACAGGTAAAGGATATCCTTCAGGCTTCTAGGAAACTTTCCACAAGAAGATCTTATGCCTTCAAGTGGAAACGTTTTACTATATGTTTATGTTTATACAATTTGATATACCGCTCAGGCCGAAGCATCAGAGCAGTTTACAATAATATATCATTTGAGAAAATATGAAAGGAACGCCATTTATGAGATAGGACAGAATAGAGGACAGACACAGTCAAAAAGACAAGAGGAGGAGAAAGAAAAGGAACATCAGGTTACGATGATATTCGAGCATGACAAACCAGTCCACATCTTGGTGCTCCAAGAAGGGATTAAACCCCCTTGGCATACCCTTAGAATCGATACTAGAGTATCTCCTTCACTTATCGAATTCTGGTCTAAAGACCAATTCGGTAGGAGTCCATCTTAGTGCAATTGCAGCTTCTTATAAGCCTCTGAATGGACAACCAATTTCCTCTCATCCACTCATATCCAGATTTATGAGAGGTCTTCTATTAACCAAACCTCCCATTAAGCCACCACCGGTGGCATGGGATCTAAATCTAGTTCTCGGGCCGCTCATGAAGCCACCTTTTGAGCCTTTAGCCACTACAACCCTTAAGATTTTGACCTGGAAGGTCATCTTCGTAATTGCAATCACCTCTGCCCGTCGCATTAGTGAACTGCAAGCTTTAGTGGCTAATCCTCCTTATACTAGGTTTCACCATGATAAGGTTGTTCATAGAACTCATCCACACTTTATGCCAAAGGTGGTTTCGCCTTTTCATTTAAATCAATCAATTTATCTTCCTGTATTTTTTCCGAGGCCTCACGCCTCTAATGCAGAAAGAAACCTTCATACTTTCGATTGTAAAAGAGCCTTAGCCTTTTACCTACAGAGAACACAGCAACATAGAAAGTCCTCGCAACTTTTTATAGCTTTTGACCCTAGTCATTGGGGACAACCGGTCTCCAAAAGAACTTTATCTAAATGGATTGCCCAATGCATATCCTTTACTTATGAGAGTAAGGGTCTTCCTCTTCAGGACCATGTCACAGCTCATAACATGAGAGCCATGGCAACTTCCATGGCTAATCTCCACTCTGTGTCTATCGATGACCTTTGTCGAGCAGCCACCTGGGCTTCGGTACACACCTTCACAGCCCATTACTGCCTGGATAAAGCCTCCCGTCGGGATGCCTTCTTTGGCAAGCTGTTCTTCAAAATCTCTTTCAGACCTAATTCATCTCCTACCCACCAACCCTGGTGGAATACCAGAGATCCAGGGAGATAGCCCCACCTTTCTAGAGTGGCACCTTCCTGGGGCTATCTCCCTGGCATCTTCAGCTAGGGAGTCCCCATATGTGAAGACTACATTCCTGCTTGTTCCTGGAGATAGCGTAGTTACTCACCTGTAACAGGTGATCTCCGGGAACAGCAGGAATTTAGTCTTCACAACCCACCCACCTCCCCTAGGAGTTGTCTCTCTATCTCTTTGTCTCTTTCCTCTCTCCCTCTATCCTTTCACTCAGCTACAAACTTAACTGAACAGGGACAGTTGGAAAGGCGGGAAGGCAGCGCGCATGTGCTGAGGGATGCTCCCAAAAGCATTCCTATTGGACGCTGGGGAGCGTTCCCACGCAGGCTTCGTCGGTACCGACGATACCTATATGTGAAGACTAAATTCCTGCTGTTCCCGGAGATCACCTGTCACAGGTGAGTAACTACGCTTTATTGCAGCCGTATGCTCCTATTGCGCTCATATGCCAAAGAAATTCCAGCTTTCCAATTATCTCCTTCATAGCTGGTGCCTCCGTATCTTTCCATCTTTGCAGTATGGCCAGTTGACTCGCCACCACACAATGGCCTAGGAAGGTAGTCAACATTTGATTGCCCCCCTCCTCCCCCTCAGCTAGAGCAATTTGCACTAAAGTTACCCATATCCGTATCTGGGTTACCTCGTGGAAGAATCTTTCCATCCCCTCCCACAGCCCCTGGAGTTTTTGGCATCCCCAAATCATGTGCACCAGATCCCCTCTTTCACCACAACCCCTCCAGCAATTTGCATTCCTATCCTTAAATATGGCCTGTAACTTTACAGGTGTCCACACCATCCTAATTCGAATTTTCAAGCAATTTTCCACCACGGCTGTTGCCCATGCCAGTCTATGCTCCCCCTCATATATTCCCCGCCATCTCTCCTCATCCCATTGGCCTCCTATGTCCTTCTCCCATTGTTCTTGCCATCTTACTCACCCCCCCCCCCCCCTGTTTTGCATTAAGTATCTTATACATCCTGGAAACCAACCCTTTTTCTGAGTCACATTTTTCCATTAACTTCTCAAACTCAGTGGGCTTGCTTTTTAAATCCCTTTTTACTCCCTCTTGCTGTAAGAAGTACCATAGCTGCATGTAGGCATAAAACTCCTTATCTTGTACCCCATAGCTTCTTTGGAGGTCCCTGTACTGTCTCATCTCCCCCTTTTTATCTATCAGTTGGCCCACCCTTACCAATCCCTTGCATGCCCATTCTTTGAAAACCCCACCCAACCTCCCCGGTTTAAAGTCCCCCATATTTAGCAAATGTGTCTCCCTTGATAGGGACTTCCCCTGCATCAAATATGATCTCCTCCTTCCCCAAATCTGCAACGTTAACTCCTTATGCAGATTTCTCTCCTTCCTCCCCACCCCCTCCCCCGCACTATCCCACACCCTAGCCTCCAAATTTTCCCCTCGCTCTTTTTCCATATGTACCCATTGCGGCGTCTCACCTCTCTCCCGCCACACAAACAAAGCCCTCAACCGCACTGCCTTGTAGTAATTTATCAAGTTCGGTACTCCCAACCCCCCCCCCCCCTCCTCCCTTGCTTTAAACATTGTAGCTCTTCCTACTCTTGGAATCCTTCACTCCCAGATAAACCGCATTATCATGGTCTGTAGCAGCTTAAGCCATGCCTTGGTAACTCTACACGGAAGCGCCATAAAGACAAACAGTATCCTTGGCAGGATATTCATTTTTATTGTAACTATCCTTCCCATCCACGATAGGTGAAGTCCCTGCCATCTAGCTAAGTCTTGCCATATCGCCCTCAGCAATGGCCCATAATTCCACTCCGTTAGCTTGCTCAGGGGGCTCTCTATTTGTATTCCCAAGTATCGGAAGCTGCTAGTAACCCACTTAAAGGCAAACCCTTCCCTCAGTCGTTCTTCCAAATCTTTTGTTAAATTAAGCCCCAGTATTTCTGTCTTTGTCAAATTAAGCTTATAGCCCGCCACTTCACTATACCGCTCTTTGGCTTTCATTAAATTAGGTAAACTAGTAAACGGCTGGCTTAGAGTAAAGATCACATCATCTGCAAATAGGGATACCTTACTTAATTGTTCTCCCACCTCCACCCCCTGAATATCCTCTACCCCCTTATATATTCAGCTAAAGGCTCTATTACAAGAGAGAACAGTAAGGGTGATAGTGGGCAGCCCTGCCTCGTGCCCCTACCCAGCTGGAAACTGTCCGAGTAGCCTCCATTCACCCATATCCGGGCTCTAGGCCTTGCGTGCATCGCCCACACCCAACTCAGAAAGGTTTCTCCTAATCCCATTTTTGCCAACACCTGCATCATAAATTGCCATTCGACTCGGTCAAATGCCTTTTCGGCATCCACTGTGAGGAAGATTGCCTCCCTCCCCATTTCCTGCAGGCTCCACATAACATTCAGCAGCTTCCGAATATTATCCCCTCCTTGTCTCCTTTTTATGAACCCTGTCTGGTCTTTATGTACCAACTTCTGCATTACTTTTTGCAGGCGGGCTGCCATAATTTTTGCCAACACTTTGGCATCTAAGTTTATGAGCGAGATTGGACGATATGCTCCGCAAGTGGTTCAGTCCTTCCCTTCCTTGGTTATAACTGTTATGCCCGCTTCCGCCATTGATCTTGGCAAGTCCTCCCCCTGAAGCACCCCATTAAACACCTGGGACAACAGTCCCACAATATACTCCTGTATCACTTTATAAAACTTTGCAGTGTAGCCGTCTAATCCTGGCACTTTGCCCTCCTTGAGGGACTTAATGGCCACCCTCACCTCCTCTTGGTGTACTGGTCATCCCAACTCTTCTGCCTCCCCGTCTGATAACTTCCCCAGCTTACAAGCCTCCAGGAATTCCTCCCCTTTCCTTCCCGCACTCTGTACTTCACTCCTATACAGTTTTTCGTAATAGTCCACAAAAATCTTCCTAATTTCTGCTGACTTGTACACCAGAACCCTTTGTTGGTTGCGCATTGCCCCTATATTAGCCTTTTGTTGTTTTGCTTTCAATCTACTAGTTAGTCTCCTTCCCACTTTATTCCCTCCTTCATACCACCCCTGCTTCAGTCTTGCCAAATTATATGCAATCTCTGCAGCCCTTAATTGATTTAGTTCCCCTCTTAATTTTTGCAATTCGGTTAACAACCATGGCTCTTTTCGCTCTTGATGTACCCTCTCCAACCGCTCAATCCTCCGCATTAAGCCCTCCTCTGCCTCCTTCTTCCTCCTCTTCTCTTGCGCTGCTATACTAATCAGGTGCCCTCGTACCACTGCCTTCATTCCATCCCATATGCTTCCCATTGGCACTTCCCCTGTCATATTCAGTTCTAAATATTCTCTTATCACCTCCCAGACCCGCTCCACATTTTCCTTCTTATCCAGGAGTCCCTCATTTAGATGCCAAAATCTAATCCCGTGATCTTTTTCCCCCACATCCAATACCATATACACCGGAGCGTGGTCCGTCCATGTAATACTGCCTATCTCCACCTGTTTCGCTCTAGCCACCCAATTCCCACTCCCCCACAGCATATCTAGTCTGCTATAGGTCCCATGGACTTGTGAGTAGAAAGTGTATCTCTTTTCACCTTGGTGCCTACTTCTCCACATATCCACAAACCCCAGACGTTCCTTTAACCTCAGCAGACTCTTCCTTTCCTTTTTGGAGGAGGGATAGTAAGGAAATCCACAGTACTACCTTTTAACTTTCGAAAGGGAGACTATGATAAAATGAGGAAAACAGTTAAGAAAAAACTAAAAGGAGCAGTTGCAAAGGTTAAAGACGTACATCAAGCTTGGGTGTTGTTGAAAAATACTATCTTGGAAGTCCAGACCAGCTGTATTCCACGCTTTAAGAAAAGTGGAAGGAAGTCCAAAAAACTGCCAGCATGGTTTAAAGGTGACGTCAGAGAGGCTGTTGTTGCCAAAAAAGCATCTTTCAGGAAATGGAAAAAAGAACCAAACGACGAAACCTGGAAACAGCACAAGCACTGGCAAGTCAAATGCAAGGCATTCATAAGGCAAAGAGAGAATTTGAGAAGAAGCTTGCTGCGGAAGCAAAAACGCGAAATAAAGACCTTTTCAAGTATATTCGTAGCAAAAAACCTGTGAGAGAGTCAGTTGGTCCATTAGATGATAAAGGGGTTAAAGGAGCACTAAGAGGCGACAAGGCGATAGTGGAGAGACTGAATGAATTCTTTGCTTCGGTCTTTACTGAGGAACATGTAGGGATGTTACCCATGACTGAAGTGGTATTTAAAGGTGCGGAAGAATTGAAGGAAATATCGATACATCGGGAAGATGTCTTACAACTATTAGATAAACTGAGGAGTAGCAAATCACCTGGGCCAGATGGTATACATCCAAGGGTGTTGAAAGAACTGAAATATGAGATTGCAGACCTGCTATCAGTAATCTGTGAACTATCATTAAAATCATCTCTAATACCTGAAGATTGGAGGATCGCCAATGTAACACCAATTTTTAAAAAGGGTTCCAGGGGTGATCCGGGAAACTACAGACCGGTGAGCCTGACGTCAGTACCAGGAAAAATGGTAGAAACCATCATAAAGAATAAAATTACTCAGCATGTAGATAATCACAACCTAATGGGAGACAGCCAACATGGCTTTAGACAAGGAAGATCTTGTCTTACTAATCTGTTATGTTTTTTTGAAGGAGTGAATAAACAGGTGGACAAAGGTGAGTAGGTTGATATTGTGTATCTGGACTTTCAAAAACCCTTTGACAAGGTCCCTCATCAGAGACTTTTGGCAAAACTAAAGAGTCATGGGATAGGAGGCAGTGTACTATTGTGGATCAGGAACTGGTTAAAAGATAGAAAGCAGAGGGTAGGGCTAAATGGCCAATTTTCCCAATGGAGAAAGGTGAATAGTGGTGTACCCCAGGGATCTGTTCTGGGTCCGCTGCTTTTTGACATATTCATAAATGACCTGGAAAGTGGAATAACGAGTGAGGTTATCAAATTTGCAGATGACACAAAGCTATTTAAAGTTGTTAAAACCCAAGAGGATTGTTGAAAAATTGCAAGAGGATCTTGATAAATTGGAAGACTGGGCATCAAAATGGCAGATGAAATTTAATGTGGACAAGTGCAAGGTTATGCACCTAGGGAAGAACAACCCAAACTATGGTTACACGATGCAAGGTTCCACATTAGGAACCACCACCCAGGAAAATGATTTAGGCGTCATTGTGGATACCATGTTAAAACCCTCGGCCCAGTATGCAGCGGCGGCCAAGAGAGCAAATAGAATGCTAGGTATGATAAGGAAAGGAATGGAAAATAAAACAAAAGATATTATAATGCCTCTATATCGTTCCACGGTGAGACTGCACCTTGAATATTGTGTGCAATTCTGGTCGCCGTATCTTAAAAAGGATATAGCGATTTTAGAAAAGGTTCAGAGAAGAGCCACCAAAATGGTAAAGGGGATGGAAGGATACTCCTATGAAGAAAGGCTAAAAAGGTTAGGGCTCTTTAACCTGGAAAAGAGACGGCTGAGGGGAGATATGATAGAAGTCTATAAATTAATGAACGGAGTGGAACGGGTAAACGTAGATCGATTGTTTACATTATCAGAATATAGAAAGACTAGGGGATATGCAATGAAGCTACAGGGTAAACTATTTAAGACTAATAAAAGAAAATATTTTTTCACTCAACGTGTAATCAAACTCTGGAATTTGTTACCGGAGGATGTAGTAAAGGCTGTTAGTGTAGCTGGGTTAAAAAAAGGTTTGGACAAGTTCCTGGAGGAAAGGTCCATAAACCATTATTAAGAAGTGACCGAAGATATCAATGCTTGTGTCTCTTGGGGAAACTGCTAGGTACATATGACCTAGATTGGCCACTGTTGGAAACAGAATACTGGGCTTGATGGACCTTGGTCTGACCCAGTATGGCATATCTTATGTTCTTATGTTCCTCCCCC
Source organism: Ichthyophis bannanicus (assembly GCA_033557465.1). Classification (NCBI taxonomy): domain Eukaryota; kingdom Metazoa; phylum Chordata; class Amphibia; order Gymnophiona; family Ichthyophiidae; genus Ichthyophis; species Ichthyophis bannanicus. Next base: position 212,022,531 of record CM066034.1, read on the forward strand.
CTCCCCCTCCCCCTCCTTGATTGTCCAGCCTCAGATTTACCGTAATATTGAAGTCACCACCCAATATAATAGGAGTACTCCCCCACCCCTCCAGCTCTACCTTCAACTTTTTATAAAATTCCTCTCTCTGCGTGTTGGGGCCAGGAGTGGAGGAGTGGCCTAGTGGTTGGGGCAAGGTACTTCAGGCCGGAAGGTCGGGGGTTCAAATCCCACTAGAGCCCATGTTCCCTGTAAAATAGTTCTCTGTGTGCTGTGCTTTCCTGTCTAATCAATGTGTTTATACCTCAAAAATTTCCTGTCATGATTTGACAATTTCCAATCTGTAATCAAACCGCTGCTGATCGCTGGAAGTAGCGGTATACAAATGTATACTAAATAAAATAAAATAAATAAATATATACTTACAATCCATACCTCTTCGTCCTTGATCTTCATCCGCACCGCCCCCCATCTCCCTTTTTTATCCCTCCATTCCTCCACCACCGCCTCCTTATATTCACATCCTATCATCACTCCCCCCCCCCCCCCCTTTCCTTGGATGGGCTCTTTGTCCCACCAATACCACTCTGGGATACTTCTTTGAACATATCAGCCCTTCTTGCCCTACTCTTAAGTGGGTCTCTTGTATACACACTATATTTGCTTTTAACTGCGTACTCCTCTCTTTCCACCAAGCGCCGCTTGCGCCAGGTTTGCAGCCCTTTGACATTTACCATAGCCACTATCAACTCATCCCTTTCCCTGCTCCTCTCTGCTTCCCTCCCCACCCCCCTTCCCGTCTTCCCCCTCCCCTGCCCCTCCCCCCTCCCCCCTTAAGTTCTCCCTCCCTCCCCTGTTCTCTTGCCTCTTCTGACCCCGAGGCCAATCTGGAGTCGTGCGCCACCCGCCCCCCCCCCTGAACCTCCCCCGCCTCCCTATTTCCCCCTTGCCCCATCCTGCTTTCCGCCCCTCCCACCTTCTCCCTCTTAAACCTTACTCCACCCCTACCCTCATCTTAGCATTCCTACTACCCCTCCAAGCACTTTAGTCTTTACCGCTTCCTCTCCCTTCACCCCCCCCCCCGCCTTCCCTCCACCCTTCTTCCTCTCAGCACAGTATATCACATTTGCCCCATCTCAGAGTATTTAACAGTTACTCCACAGGTCTCCCCCCAGTATCAACTTTTAACCCACTCATTTCCCCCTCTCTTTTTTTTTTATCCAGTTCCATCTCCTCACAGTCTTTTTCCTCATCTTTTGTTCCCTCTGCACTGTGATCTTCTGTTCTCACTCTCTGTCTCCACACGCCGCTCTCGTGGTTCCTTCCCGTACTATTTCTTCTGCTCTCCCCATTGCTCCATTTGCATCCACTCGGCCCTTGCTTCTTCAGCCTGTGCCTCCATGCCTGCTGCTTTCACTGCCAACCACGCTGCTTCAGGTGTTTGTACTTTCCAGGTCTTTTCTCCCTTTGAGAAGGCCAGGCCAAAGGGGTACAGCCAGCGATATCGCACTTCCTCTTTGCGAAGCAATTTGGTGACTGGTGCCAGGGCTCTCCGTCTCTGTAGTGTCCCTACTGACAAGTCAGCATATATGGCTACCTGATAGCCCTGCCACTTAAATTTACTTAAACTCCTCATCTTCACAGATATTTTTTCCTTCACTCTGTAATCCTTCAGGCAAATGATAATGTCTCTGGGTCTGTTATTCCTTACTGGACCTAGGGCCCGATGCGCCCTGTCCATTTGTATCCCATCCGGAACTTCCTCCTCTCCTCCTTGCTTCAGGGCCTCCATACAAATCGCCTCTGCTACTTTTGTACAGTCCCGAAACTCCACTTCCTCTGGGACCCCTTTAATACTCAAATTGTTCCTTCTGGAGCGATTCTCCAGGTCCTCCAACTTTAAAGTCATTTGTTCTTTCCACAATTTTTCCCCTCTGTACCTCATCTCGCATTCCTCCTGCTGCAATTCCAGGGTTTCTAACCGATTCTCGTGGTCCCCCATCCTGCCTGTAACCTCCACTACTTCCTCTTTCAGGCTACACATAAGCTTCTCCAGGGTTTGCTTCATTGACAGTACCTCCATTTTCAGATCCTCAAACCACCATTTTAATTCTTCCCTCGAGACCTCCTGGCTTTCTCCCCACACTCCTCCCGCCAGCGTCTCTGTCTCTTTCAGGTGCGGCTCAGCTTGCTCCCGTGTCGTGTGCTCTCCGCTTGCCATCTTGCCTTCCCCCGCCGGCACACTCGGCGCTCCGAAGGCTTAATCCCAGAGGTCCGCCGTTTTTTTTCAGGTCACCATGCTCCCCTGCTTTTGCGCTGTCCGCTTCACTTTCTTTCGCTACTCTCCACTCCTGATTGGGGCTACCAGCTCTCTTTTCCTCCGGGATGGGTTCAGAGCTCACCACTTATGCAGCCATCTTAGCGGATGACGTCACTGCCTCCCCACCTTTGCTTATTTTAAACCATTCTGTTTCTCCTTGTTCCGTTCGAACTGTTGCTTCTTGATCAATGTACAGATTGTGCAAGAGAACGATCAGGTGTTCTGGTATACCCATGCTTCTTAATGTGGCCCAGAGTTTCTCATGGTTTACACAGTCAAAAGCCTTGCTATAGTCGATAAAGCACAAATAGATATCCTTTTGGTATTCTTTAGTCTTTTCAAGGATCCATCTCACATCCGCATTGATGTCTCTCGTTCCTCGCCCTTTCCTGAACCCTGCTTGCAATTCAGGTAGTTCTTGTTCCAGTTATGGTGTCTGGCATGTGGGATCAGAGCGATTGTGCGATAATTTCCACAGTCAGTTGGATCACCTTTCTTTAGTATTGGTATAAACACAGATCTTTTCCAGTCAGTTGGCCATGATGTTGTCTTCCATATTTCTTGGCAGAGCCTTGTAAGTACGGTAACAGCTGCATCAGATTGCTGTAATACTTCTATGGGAATGCTATCAATGCCTGGTGCTTTGTTCTTTGATAAGGCTTTCAATGCTTCTTCAACTTCTTCTGTCATCACCATTGGTTCCCGATCATAAGGTACAGGTTGAAACGGCTGTTGGTCCACTTGATCTTTATCATATAAAAACTCTGTATATTCCTTCCACCTTTTCTTGATCTTCTCAGCATCATTCAACATAGAACCTTGAGCATCTTGTAACATTCCAATTCGAGGCTGGAACCTTTTCTTTAACTCTCGTAGCTTTAGGAAAGCTGATCTTGTTCTTCCTCTAATAGTTTCTGCTTCTATTTCCTTGCATGCGTCATTGTAGTACTTTTCCTTGTCCTGCCTTGCTGCACGTTGGAAATCTCTATTGAGTTCTGCGATTGTCTTTCTCCTCTGGCTTTAGCTTCTCTGCGTTTCTGGGCAATTTTCAGAGTTTCTTCCGTCATCCATTTTGGCTGGTTTTGCTTTTTCACCTTTTGTAGAGACTTCTCACTTTCTTCCAACACAACCTTCTTGATGTCATTCCATAACTCTTCTGGAGCTCTGTCATTTGTATCTAAAGCAGCAAATCGATTTTGCAGGCAGTCTTTAAATTCCAGTGGTATATTCTCAAGGTCATATTTTGCTGCATTAATGAGTGGTTTGCTCTTTTTCAACTTTAGCTTGAGTTTGCATACTAGTAGTTGATGATCTGCACCACAGTCAGCTCCAGGTTTTGTCTGTGTTGCTGTTACAGAGCTTTTCCATCATTGACTTCCACAGATTTAGTCAATTTGATTTTTATACAATCCATTGGGTGAAGTCCATGTGTACAGTCGCCGCTTGTGTTGCTGGAAGAAGGTGTTTGAGATGAATAGATCGTTGGTCTTGCAGAATTCTATCAGTCTTTCTCCAGCTTCATTTCTGTTGCCAAGTCCATATTTTCCAAACACTTTGCCTTCTTTGTTGCCAACCTTTGCTTTCCAGTCACCCATGACTTTCAGGATATCCTGTCTGCATGTTCTGTAAATTTCAGCTTGTACTTGTCCATAGAACTCTTCAATTTCATTCTCTTCTGCAACTGTTGTTGGGGCATATACTTGAATTATAGTTGTATTGATAGGCATTCCTCGTAGACGAATAGAGATTAAGCGTTCGCTGACTGCATTGTATTTCATTACAGTTCTTGCAAGTTTCTTCGTTATTATAAATGCAACACCATTTCTTCTTTGTCTTTCATTTCCAGCATAGTAGACCATGTGATCAGCTGATTGAAAGTGCCTGATGCCAGTCCATAGATATATATTAATATAATGGCACCTCTCCCTTTCAACAAAATTAAATTTTTTTGTGAGGAGATGCTGAACTGCCTGAGCCATTTTCTAAAATAGTTCTATTTAACAGAAGAGAAAATGTCTTCAGTTGGGCATCGAGACTGAGTAATATTTGCTGCTCTGCAGTTGCCATGCCTTTGATGTCAGAGGCATTTGAAGCAGCATCCAATTGATCTCCATGGACATGACAAAAGGAGAGGAATGCCATCAACCGTCTTCTCAATTTCTTATTAACTAAAATGGTGTGTTTTTCCTCTAAAACAGAATTATTTTAGGCAGGCCCAGATTTAGGATTTGGCAACTATCTAGAGTGCCAAATACTGGGGCCAAAGAGGAACCAGCTTCTGGTTGCTTTAGGGTTAGGTGCGCCCCTTCCCTGTTCTTCAGTCCTGCTTATGGGTACCCAAATCTAACCCTGAACTTAGAGAGACCATTCTAAAAATTCATGACTTACTGTGTAAGTGCTCTTCTACGTAAACTACTTCTTCAAATGGAATAATGTATGGGAGCTGTGCTTTATGAGGGATAGTTATCTCCAGGAACAAGCAGGAATGTAGACTTTTTACATACGGGTATCGTCGGTACCGACGAAGCCTGCGCAGGGACGCTCCCCAGCGTCCAATAGGAAAGTTTTTGGGAGCATCCCACAGCACCTGCATGCTGCCTTCCCGCCTTTCCCAACTGTCCCTCTCCAGTTTTTCGTTTTCCGCTGAGCCGACAGAGCGCACATCCTGTCACCGCAGAAAATTCCATTCTTATACTTCTTTTTTGTGTTCGCACCTGCCTTCCCTCAACGCTATACCGGTACCGCCTGTTCTTCTTTTCTTCTTTAAAAAAAAAACATAGTTTCTGGGGTCTTTCCCTCAGTAACTTTCTTCTGTGGTGCTACATGCCATTTTGGGCACTAGGCCCAATTTTATCCTTAAACATGGAAAAACCTACTTCGGGTTTTAAAAAATGTTCTAAGTGTGGCGGTACCATCTCCGTCACTGACACCCATGAGTGGTGCCTCAAATGTTTAGGTCCTGACCACTCTATTTCAGAGTGCCTCGGCTGTGGAATGATGTCAAAAAGAGGCCGGCAAAACCGGGCTGCTAAACTTAGCACCCTTTTTCCCTCCGATGCAGCGTCCATGGTATCGACGTCCTCCAGGGCTTCATCTTCCTCCCATGGATCTCAGGTAACTAAACATAAATCTAGCCAGTCCTCAAAGGGTAGATCTCCTTCTAAGCATTGAGATGCCTCTGGGTTTGCCCTTGAGGGAATTTCACCGGCAAAATTGCCCCGGCGGGAGGCTTCGGCTTCCAAAGCACTAACGGGGCTCCAGGATGTTCTCAAGGCCTCAACCTTGACAGAACTACTGGTGCCATGCGCTTCAACCGGCACCGATAACCAAGCATCGGCAGCGTCGATAGACCAGAGATTCTTGGCTATTGAATGCAGTCTGGCGGCTCTTCTCACGGCCTCGATGCCCCTGAAACAGCTTCAGACACTTCAACCGGTACCGGCATCGACTGCATCGACATCAGCAGGTATACTACCGGGACCGAGTCATGCGTCTCTATCCGGCATCGACAAGTCGGTACCGGACCACTCCGATACCAACTTCGATTGGTACCGGTACTGTGCTTTGCACGAACACCGGGATCGGAGATACTTCGAATCCTCAGGTGAGTCTGAGGGCTCCAAAGACTCTGCTGATACCAAAGTACTTCTTCCCGAGGATTCCTCTTCTCCTCAGCATAGGATGTCTACGCCAGAGGATATGTCCTTTCAGGATTTTATCGGAGATGTGGCCCGAGGTCTTTCCATCACAGTGGCTCCTGAAAAAGAGCCTAGGGCAAAGGAATTGGAAATCCTACAGTACCCTAAAGCTCCAAAGGAGGCAGCTACCTTACCTATTCATGAGATCTTGCATGATCTCATGTTAAGGATGTGGGAAACACCTCCAACCACATCTCCTCATTCTCGAAGACTCAACACCTTGTATCGAGTTCCTCCTTGTCCTGGGTTTCAAAAGACTCAATTACCACACCATTCCATGGTGTTGGAATCAGCCATGAGACGGATGAAGAGTGTAAAAAGGAATGCATGTAATCCTCCAGGACGTGAGTGTAGAACTCCTGACGCCTTTGGACGTCAATCCTTCCAGGCTTCCATGCTTTCTGCTAGGATCAGTTCCTATATCTTGTATATGGGGATGTTCCTTAAGAAAGTCACAGGAGACTTAGAGCTTATGAGCTCTCTTCTTCCTGATGATAAAAGGCAAGATTATCTTGCTCTTGTTAAACATGCTCAGGATGTTTCCAAGTTTGTGAATCGTGCAGCCTTTGACTCTTTTGAATGCATAAGCAGAACCTCTGCTATTGCCATAGGTGCACGTAGGGTTGCCTGGCTCCAGGCATCTGACTTGGAAATCTGGGTACAGGACAAACTGGGAAATATACCTTGCACAGAAGAGAATCTCTTTGGCAAGAATTGGCAGAAAAAAGCTAATGAGATAGATGCTGACAATATCACTTTGGATAGATTGTCCAAATCTACAGCTGATCCTGCGAGGAAAAGATCCTCTAAGAAACCATTCTTCAGTAAGAAGAAGAATTTTTATCCCTCCTATACCCAACAGGGACATCGTTCAGGTCAGTCTGTCCAAAAGGGACAGCAGCAACAACATAGGGAACAAAGGAAGCCAAAAGCAGCTAAGCCTCAGCTGGCTCAGCAGACTCAGCCTCCACAGGGGCTTTGACTTCTGTCTAGAGAACTTTGCCTTCCTGGCCCTGAACGGCCCAGAACCCTCCACCATCCCAGGACAGTTATGTCATTTTGCCCCAAGATGGTGTCAGATAACAGCAGAAAATTGGACTCTGTCCATTGTACGAGAGGGGTACAAGCTTATTTCCTCAGCATGCCCCCACCTACGATAGTAAGACAGTTCAATTCTCAGACCTCTCTCAACGACTGGTTAGTTCAAGAAGTCACAATGCTCCTTGCTCAAGGAGCAATAGAAGAGTTACCCATTCCCCAACGGGGTACAGGGTTCTACTCCCCCTATTTCCTTATTCCAAAGAAAACAGGAGGACACAGACCCATTCTAGACCTCAGAGAATTGAACAAATTCCTGTTCAGAGAGAAGTTCAAAATGATTTCTCTAGGAACTTTGCTGCCATACCTTCGGAGTCAGGATTGGCTTTGTTCTCTAGATCTCAAGGATGCGTACACTCATGTTCTCATCCACCCAACACACAGGAAGTTCCTTCGATTCCTGTTTCAAGGAAAGCACTATCAATTCAGGGTTCTTCCTTTTGGCCTGGCTTCTGCACCAAGGGTGTTCACAAAATGCATGGCTGTGGTAGCAGCAGTTCTCCGCACCCTGGGAATATTCGTCTTCCCTTACTTAGACGACTGGCTCATTTGAGCTCCTTCAGGGAAAGAAGCCAGTTTTGCTTTGTCTCGCACAATGCGCATCCTTCAGTATTTGGGACTTGTCATAAACTTCCCAAAGTCCAACCTTGCTCCCACTCAATCCCTAGAGTTTATAGGTGCTCATCTGAATACCAGACAGACAAGGGCCTTCCTTCCACAGCCCCGCTGCCTTTGCATTGTACAGTTAGCTTCCCAAGCAGTGCTCAAACCTCATCTCATTTCTCGGGAAATGTTACAGTTGCTAGGCCACATGGCATCCACCGTGCATGTGTTCCTTATGCTCGCCTCCGTATGAGGGCAGCCCAGTGGACCTTATCCACTCAGTGGACTCAGGTGTCAGGTTGCCTGTCAGACAAAATAGCAAACTCAGATCGCCTTATTTTGTTCCTCCAATGGTGGCAGTCACTCAGAAACCTTCTGGTGGGGTCTCCTTTCCAGCAACCCCTACCCCAAGCCATTCTAACAACAGATGCTTCACAGGTGGGTTGGGGAGTCCACCTGCACGACCTCTCCACAGGAGGCCTGTCTTCATATCAACCTCCTGGAGCTCAGAGCAATCTTCCTTGCTCTTGGAGTGTTTCACACCCAGCTCAGCTACAAGACAGTTCTAGTTCAGACGGACATCAGGTAGCCATGTTCTATGTGAACAAGCAGGGCAGAACAGGCTCTCTGTCGATATGCAATAAAGCTTTGCGACTATGGGCCCTCACCAGAGAACATCAGATTCATCTCCTTACGGTGTATCTTCCAGGCATTCAAAACTCCTGGGCAGACCAACTCAGTCGAGTTCTGCTTCCACACGAATGGTCTCTCCATGCAGACCAGGTGGCCTAAATTTTTCAAATTTTGGGAAACCTGGACATAGACCTCTTTGCAAGTCCGCTGAATGCCAAACTTTCCCGGTTCTGTTCCAGAATTCCGGCTCGAGGTTGTCAGGCCAGGGATGCTTTCCTCCTTCATTGGGGTCAGGACTTCCTGTATGCCTTCCCATCCATTCCCCTAATTCCCAAAACCCTGTTCAAGCTTCAGAAAGACAGAGGTCATATGATTCTTATAGCTTCACGTTGGCCATGGCAACCATAGTACTCTCTGCTCCTACATCTCTCTCAAGCTCCCCCTCTGGAGTTAGGATCTGCTCCAGATCTTCTCTCACAAGAGGACGGGATGCTGTGGCATCCCAATCCCCAGTCTCTGCATCTCGGGGCCTGGTTGCTGAAAGCCTAGAACTTCAGGGTCTTAACCTTTCCCAGCAGGTAAAGTATATCCTTCATGCTTCCAGGAAACCCTCCACAAGACGCTCTTATGCATTTAAGTGGAAGAGGTTTACCATATGGTGCTCGCAGAAGGGTCTTAACCCTCTTGCAATACCTCTGGAATCATTATTGGAGTATCTCTTCATTTATCAAATGCAGAGCTTAAGACCAATTCGGTGAGAGTCCATTTGAGTGCTACTGCAGCTTCTTTCAAGCCTCTAAATGGACAACCTATTTCCTCTCATCCTCTCATAGCGAGATTTATGAGAGGCCTTCTTTTAACAAAGCCTCCCATTAAGCCACCACTGGTGGCATGGGACTTGAATCTGGTACTTGGGCAGCTCATGAAACCGCCCTTTGAACCATTAACCACTACCTCTTTGAAATTCCTTTCCTGGAAGGTTATCTTCCTTATTGCAATCACATCAGCACGTCGCATCAGTGAATTGCAAGCATTGGTGGCTGATCCTCCTTATACATGGTTCCACCATGATGCCACACTTTATGCCAAAGGTAGTTTCGCCTTTTCATTTAAACCAAGCGGTTTACCTTCCTGTATTCTTTCCAAGGCCTCACGCCTCAAATGCAGAAAGGAACCTTCATACTTTGGACTGTAAAAGAGCTTTGGCTTTTTACTTGTAAAGGACACAGCAACATAGAAAATCCTCTCAACATTTTGTTGCTTTTGATCCTAGTCATTTGGGACTTCCAGTCTCCAAAAGGACACTGTCCAACTGGATTGCACAGTGTATATCTTTTGCCTATGAGAGTAAGAACCTTCCTCTTGAAGGCCATGTCACAGCTCACAATGTGAGAGCCATGGCAGCCTCAATGGCTCATCTTCACTCTGTGTCTATCGATGACATCTGTCAAGCAGCTACTTGGGCTTCGGTTCATACCTTCACAGCCCATTACTGCTTAGACAAGATCTCCCGCCGGGATGCCTTGTTTGGTCAGGCTGTTCTTCAACACCTGTTCCAGACTTAATCAACTCCTACCCAGCATCCCTGGTAGGATACCAGAGATCCATGGGGGGAAGTGGAGCCCTTTCACAAGGGCACACAACTTTCTGGGGCCATCTCCCTGGCATCTGCAGCTAGGGAGTCCCCATATGTGAAGACTACATTCCTGCTTGTTCCTGGAGATAGCATAGTTACTCAGCTGTAACAGGTGATCTCAGGGAACAGCAGGAATTTAGTCTTCAAAACCCGCCCACATCCCCTAGGAGTTGTATCTCTCTCTCTTTCCCTCTCTCTCTCTTGTCTCGGCTATAAAGTCAACTGGAGAGGGACAGTTGGGAAAGGTGGGAAGACAACACGCAGGCACTGTGGGATGCTCCCAAAAGCTTTCCTATTGGACGCTGGGGAGCGTTCCCGCGCAGGCTCCGTCCGTACCGATGATACCCATATGTGAAGACTAAATTCCTGCTGTTCCTGGAGATCCCCTGTTACAGGTGAGTAACTATGCTTTATAAGCTTTTATTCACGGCAAACTTTGTTTTATCCACAGAAAATGGTTTTATAAAATTATTCCAGGAGTTATGCTTGTATAAAATAGGCACAGAGAGTATTCATGTCTGTTTTTATACAATCTGAGTATAGGCGTATTTGGGAGAGAACCTTGGACAGTCACGACATATACACTTATTTTATAAAATACATGCTTGCGTACATACATGACAAATGTAAAGTCGCACCAGCTATCTAGTAAGTGTAAAGTTACTTAGTGTGCATTTACAGGCGCTTGTTGCAAGGTTATGTTTTTAGGTTATTTTATAACAACCGATATGTTTGTTATGTAGTTATAAAATAACCCCAAAAGAGGCACCTAGTTGGCCTTCCTTCTTTGTCAACAAGTTAGAAGACACAGTGAAAACAAAAGGCAGAACAAACCAGTGAGTAATGAGGGTGCCAGTACTCTAACATAAGACAAGTCAGGAAGCAGTCAGTACCCAGGTCAGTTTGTCAGGCTCCATCTTTGGCCCTATTCAAAGCCAGGCTAAAACTTATCTTTTCGAGGCTGCTTTTGGATCCTTATCCCCCTTAGTCTCCTATTCACTTCCTATGTGTTTCCTTAACATTCCCCTAGGTATATCCTAGTCCCCAGTTGTTGTGTTGTGTTGTTTATCTTGACTGTAAACTCTGATGAGCAGGGATAGTCTCTTACATGTCTCTGTACAGTGCTGCGTACGCTTTGTAGTGCTATACAAATGAGTAGGAGGAGGAGTAGTAGAAGAAAAGGCAGGAAAGAGACCACAAGATAGAAGAGCTGGTGGTTGAACTCCTGTCCTAAGTGGAGATAAATATGTATGCTGGGGTCCAAGAGACTTCAAAATGCAATCTTCACGCATTGTGTAATGATCATACCAAAAACATGTCCCCAGGAATGCGTAATGTCAGTTCAGTTAAGTGTATGTCTTCACTGAATATGCATCTCATATGTCTCTTTATACCTGTTATTGCCCCTTAAAACTGTAGCAAGATGCTTTGTTAAATGAAGTTTATCTAAAGTGACAAATGTTTTAGATAAGCAGAGCTCCTGCTAAAGGTGAATAGTGCTGTACACTTTTTATCTACGAACTTCAAGCAAATGATGAAACATTTTTTCTTGCGTGTTTTCTGTGAGGGATGAAAAGTAAATCGAATTCTGCTGAATAGCATACAGGTAAATGAATTCCATTAAGCCACAAATAAGCAAAATAACCTGGCTTTCTTGGTCAATAAATAAAATTAAGTCAAAACCTCCTTTTCAAGTGGTCCCCGGAGACACAAGCAGATACTGAATGTAGCACAAATGAGTTTTCAAATCCTGTTGCTAGATTTCTGGGTCATAGTGAAGTGCTTTAAGCAACATACAGGAGATTAATTATTCTGGTGAAGTTATCAAAGGTAAATTGAATACATTTATTCTCCAGGAACAAGCAGGAAGTCAGTCCTCAAATATGGGTGACATCAGTGCCAACAGAGCCCACGCGGAGCATTTCCCCATTTTCAAAGAAAGCCTTTGGGAATGCTACCACACATGTGTGGTCCCCTTCCCGCCCAGTGGTGCCATCTTGCTCAGTCTCCTTTTTTTTTCTGCAGAGTCCAACGGATGCTCGACCTGTTCCCCCAGAAAAAAATTTCCAAAATATCCTTAGTGTTTTTTTCCCGGTTGCGTACTGGTTCTTCCGCCTCGAGCCGGCGCCATTCCCGGCTCCTTCAAGGCGTGCCTCGACTGGCGTTCACGTCCTTTTTCACCCAGGGGTCATCAACCCCAGCCGGGTGTTTCCCACCATGTCTCCCAGTGGGTTCAAAAAATGACTGCTGCAGTCAAACCATGTCTGTTACAGACACACATGACTGCTGCCTATGCTGCCTGGGCCCGGACCACGATAGCACCACCTGCGACATGTGCCAGGCCATGACTCTGAAAATCAACAAGAAAAGGTTGGAGTTGCAGGAGAGGCTGTTCCCGAGGTCTGACTTGGCACCGGCCTCCCCGATGCCAAGCTCTAAGCCCAGCACTGCCCGGGTGTTCTCGGAGTCCTGCGGTGGCAAATCCTCCGAGAAGATCCCGGACCCCGAGAGGAAAAAAATAAAAAATCCTTGAAGTCCTTCGAGGTTCCACCAGAGAAACCCAGTGAAGTCCCATGGAGGGACTCTGGCGACTGAGCAGTGTCCCACTAAGTTCTCTAAGACGGAGTGCTCTGCAGGTAGAGACTGTGTGAGACTCCCCGAGGCCATGGTCCTCTTTGAGGATGCACTCGCAAGAGTGCCGGAATCGGGCCCAAGGTTCTTGGTGCCCATGCCAAAAGCTGTGGAGCCTTCTGACCTTGAAACCAGAATGGCGGCCCTGGAACAGAATACTTCTGCTATCCTGGCCCTGCAGCAGGCAATGATGGCCGGTTCATCCACATCATCTGTCCCAACAACTGGGCCCCCCGACTGCAGGGGGAGTCCCTGGGCATCGAACCAGGCCCCAAGCGTCATCAGCTTTGGGTAAGTCCTCGGCACCAGCCGAGGTCCCGGTCCCATTCCTCGGGCATCCAGTCCTCCCCGGCCAGTTTCCAGAAATCGGACCCAAGGTCCTCCGGAGGATCCCGGCTCCTTGAGGCTGGCCTTGAGACCCGAGACCGCAGAGCCTCGGAATCATTGATGCCCTCCGATTCAGAGTGGGAAACAGACGTCGAGGCCTCCACGGAAACCTGTTGGCACGAGACATCCCCTGGGAGCCATCTCCACCGGTGCCTTGGCAACCCCCCCCCCCCCCCGACGACATGGCCTTCCACGACTTTGTTCGGGATATGGCTCGTGCCCTTTCGGACCCCTCCTCCCAGGGAAAAAGGGGTCTTTCCACCAAAGTCACTACCAGTCCTTCTTGGGCCATAAACAACAAGGTCTTCAGCCCAAGAGCCAGGGCGATGGACTCAGGAAGCCAGAAGTTCAGAAGCCCCAGAACCTAATTCCCACCCAGTCCTGGGGGAACTTTTGACTCCTGGGGCAGGGCCTCCTCTCCCCTAGGAGACCCTCCCCAGCCCACAGAGGGCCACCTGGTGCTCTTTGCCCACAGGTGGGCTGGAGTCACCTCGAACCAGTGGGTTCTGCAGGTGGTAAGGGATGGATACCTCTTCTGCCTTTAGCAGGTACCCCTGAGGTTCTTCTACACCTTCTCTTCAAGGAGTTGGCAGGTCTTCTAGAGGACAATGCAGTGGAACCTGTTCCCAAGCAGCTGTGGGGAACAGGCTTCTACTCCAGGTACTTTCTTGTCCCCAAGAGAACTGGGGGCCTCAGGCCCGTACTAGACCTGGGTAGCCTGAACAGGTTTCTGGTGAGGGAGAAGTTCAAGATGCTCTCCCTTGGAATACTGCTACCTTACCTCCACCAGGGAGATTGGCTGTGCTCCTTGGATCTAAAGGATGCGTATACCCACATCCTGATCCACCCCTCCCAAGGCAATACCTCATATTCGTGGTGGGGGAGGGCACTACCAGTACAGGGTGCTACCCTTCGGCCTGGCCTCCTCACCAAGGGTCTTTACCAAGTGCTTGGCGGTGGTAGCTGCTCACTTGTGCCTACAAGAAGCCTTTGCCTTCCTCTACCTGGACAACTGGCTTATTAGAGACAGCACAGCCTCAGAGCTCAGGCAGGCCACAGAGCGTACAATCCTCTTTCTGCAGCACCTGGGGTTCGTCATCAACTACCCCAAATCCCACCTTGCCCCAACCCAAAGCCTAGAGTTTATAGGGGCTCAATTGGACACATTACAGGTCAAGGCTGTCCTCCTAAGAGAAAGGGCAGAATGCCTCAGTCAACTAGCAGGAGAGATACAGTGCTGCCAGTCAGTACCGGCTCACCTCCTGTTCTGCCTGTTGGGCCATATGGCCTCAATTGTCCATGTCACGCCTTTAGCTCGCCTCCACATGCGGGCAGCCCAATGGTGTTTCTACTCACATGGACTCAAGCCACAGGCAGACTATGGGACAGGGTTGGATTTGCACGCCAGCTGGCGAGGTCCCTCACCTGGTGGCAAAACCTGCGCCACCTCCAGGCGGGAATGCCTTTCCAGGCACCCACGCTGCAGAGGACACTGACAACAGATGCCTCCCCCCTGGGCTGGGGGGCACACTGCAGGATCCAGTGTACACAAGGCAGCTGGTCCCAAGAGGAGTTGCTCTTGTAAATCAATCTCCTGGAAGTCAGGGCAATCTTCCTGGCCCTGTGAATGTTCCGCCACCTCCTGCGGCACCAGCCTTTGTTGAAACAGACAGACAACTAAGTGGCAAAGTTTTATCAACAAACAGGGAGGCATAGGCTTGTACTCCCTCTGCTAGGAGGCGGTAGCCATCCTTTCCTTCACAGTGTGAAACAATATGCTCTGCGAGCAGTATACCTGCCAGGCCAGGACAACTGCTTAGCGGACAAGCTGAGCAGGGTCTTTCGCCCACACGAGTGGCGCTTGAACCCCAGGATAACGCAGCAGCTCTTCCACCGCTGGGGCAGACCCATGATGGACCTATTCACTTCTCCGAACAATACACAGCTGCCTTGCTTCTGTTCGCACCAGCTGCACTCAGGGAGGGTTGCGGCAGACACCTTCCTGATCTTGTGGTTGGAGGGCCTACTCTATGCGTTCCCATTCCCCCCCCCCCCCCCGCCTCCGATTGCCAAGACCGTCTTCAAGGTACAGAATGAGGAGGTGTCAGTGATACTGATTGCGCCCAGATGGCCCAGGCAATCCTGGTTCCCCCTGTTGTTCCCCCTATCGGTAGCGCTTCCAGTCCCGCTGAGCCAGGCCCCGGACCTACCTTCTGTCCCAGGAGGAGGGCTCCCTTCTGCATCCTAACCTGGGGTCCCTTATGCTAATGGTGAGGCTGCTTTAAGGGTAGCATAAGCCCCTTTCAGCCTTCCAGGGGAGGTCAAGGAGATCCCCCTGACTGCGCGAAAATCCTCCACCAGGCGGGCTTATGTCTTTAAGTGGAGAAGATTCTCCGTCTGGTGTGCAGACAAGAAGAGGAACCCCTTCCCCTGTCATGTGCAACTGGTTCTTCAGTACCTTCTGTACCTGTCACATGCTTGACTGAAATCCAACTCGGATGAGGGTGCATCTGAGCACATAGCCGTGCACCACCACCATATCAAGGGAAAACCCCTCTCTCGCCAGCCCCTGGTCTCCAGGTTCTTCCGGGGCTTCCTGTTGTCCAAGCCCCCCCCCCCTTTGCCCTCCACGGTGGAATGGGACCTCAATGTGGTGCTCTCTCAGCTCATTAAACCGCTATTTGAGCCCCTAGCCACTTACCACCTGAAATACCTGTCTTGGAAAATGGCCTTCCTGGTGGCCCTCATGTCCATTTGAAGGGTGAGCGAACTCAAGGCCCTGGTGGCGGATCCACCATATATGAGGTTCTATAAGAACAGAATGGTGCTCGGCACACAACCCAAATTCCTCCCGAAAGTGGTATCCCCTTTCCACCTCAACCAAGAGATGGTCCTCCCCACCTTCTTCCTGCGGTCTCACGCCGGCAGGGAGGAATTAGTACTTCACACACTGGATTGCAAACGGGCCCTGTCCTTCTACTTACAATGGACTCAGGCCCACTGCAAAGCTCTTCATCTTTTTGTGTCCTATGACCCCAGTAGGCTGGGGCTTCCCGTGTCTAAGCGAACTCTGTCCACTTGGTTGGCAGACTGTATTGCCCTCGCTTATGAGTGAGTTGGCCCCTCCCTTGAGCACCGGATCACAGCGCATCGCGTGAGGTGATGGCCATGTCAGTAGCCAACCTCCACTTAGTGCCGGTGATGGAGATCTGCAAGGCCAGCACATGGTCTTCAGTTCATACGTTCGCAGCTCACTACTGCTGGAGAGCGAGTTCCACAGGGACAGTGCCTTTGACCAGACAGTACTCCGTATATATTTGGGGTGTAGGCAACTCCTGCCTTCCGACCCTTCTGTGTGCAGGCTATCAGAATGATAGTGTCTCTGGACACTAGGATTGTGCAGAGTCTCTCAGTCAGTGGGGACTCACCTTCTGCAACTCACTGCTACTCGATGGGTCACCGGTGGTGCTGTTGTGGTTCGGTCCTTGGCAGCCTGGAGCTAGGGAGTCCTATATGTGAGGACTGACTTCCTACTTGTTCCTGGAGAAAGCGTGCCCACTCACCTGTAACAGGTGTTCTCCGGGAACAGCAGGAATCAGTCCTCACAACCCTCCCTCCTCCTCCTCTGGGAGTTGCCTCTGTACCTTGTGTGTGTTTGTATTGCCGTCCTGGCTATGTCATCTGACTGAGCAAGATGGCACCCTTGAGCGGGAAGGGGACCATGCATGTGTGGTAGCATGTCCCAATGGCTTTCTTTGAAAGCTGGGGAAATGCTCCGCATGGGCTCCGTCGGCGCCAACGTCACCCATATGTGAGAACTGATTCCTGCTGTTCCCAGAGGACACTTGTTACAGGTGAGTAACTATGCTTTTTCAACCATTGTTAATTTTGTTTGTTGTTTACAGGTTGTTTTTTGTGGGTGCCCGGGAAGGTCATTTGCCTAATCTGTTGTCTTTGATCCATTTGAAGAGATTCACACCAGTGCCAGCGCTGCTCTTTAATGTAAGAATGTTGCTTTCCTTTAAAGTGGCCATATCACATTTTATAACCATTTTGAATAAAATACCTTTTGGGTGGTACATGTGTATCTGCCGTAAGAACTCCAGGCCGTCTACACCGGTTACATCAACTACACTCCATTTGTAACAAAACAAATTCTACAGAACCTTGGTATTTTTTAGCTTTTTCATTTTGTCCTATTTAAATTTGATTTGCAGCTCTTATTTCTATACCTATTTTATTGCTATGGATACTGAGCAGATAGCTCACATTAATACCCATTTCTTATCGGCCATGAGACAAATCCAAATGAATGGGTTATGCTCCTCTACTAACAGAGGGTTACAAATTCTTGTGAGCCCTGCTGTATAATAGAGTAGCATGCAGCCAGCTCATCTTCCGCTTTCCTCTCTCCTGCAGTTGGTAGACAAGTATAGCCCACAAATGCAGCATCAGATTTGAACTGGGGCATATTTCCAGTTCCATTTGGAGAACTGGTTACCTGGTTAAGTTTAGCCAATTGGTGGGTCCTGGCCCTTTAGCTCTGCTTCTAAGCCCTTGGGGAGACACCTGGAGGAGTTCAGGTCCCTCGCGCTCCTGGGTTCCCTTGGTTCAGTAGAGGTCTCTGTAGGTCTCCCCCCCCCCCCTTCTCCTTTGGCCTCAGTATATGGAGTGGAAGAGTAGCTTAGCGATGTTAGGATCCATAGCCTGGGACTAGAAAGACTAAAGTTCAAACACCGCAGGCTCTCCTAGGGGTCTTGGGCAAGTCACTTAACCCTCCACTGCCTCAGGTACAAACTTAGATTGTAAGCTTATTGTACCTAAATGTAACTCACCTTGAACTACTACTGGAAAAGTGTGAGCTAAATACTACTAAATAAATAAAAAAAAAAAAAAAAAAAGAGGAGACTGAACTGCAATGGAAATTTGAGCCACTGAGAAGACCAGGTCGATGTTTGAAGTGGCAGTCTGTGAAACACCTTGGGGCTAATTTGGGCCTGTTCTAGAGGGGGATTTGGAGGAAGGGGAGTCAGGGGCTGAAATGCCATGGGAGGTGGCATTGGGGTAAGTTCTCCAGGGAGCTGTGGTATGCTGGAAAGGGAGCTGGTAGTGCAGGAAGTGGTATCAGAGCCAGCCTGTGGCAGCAGTTGTTCAGGAGGGAGGAAGCTCGACCATGTGCTTATGATGACGGTGCTTTCTGATTAAGTGAAATATTCCTGCTATTGAAGCTGCCAAAACAGCTCAGGGAAATGACTATGGGAAGGAAATTTCATCTTCGCAGTTGGGAATTGAGCTATGGCTGCTAGAGAGGCCTGAGACTTGACTTGCAGGATTATCAGCATCCAGAGACTGTGTTGGAATGGCAGCCATTTTGGAACCAGTTTCCCAAGAGGCACTAGCTTCCTCAGTTCCTGCTACCTTTGGTACAGGGGAGAGGCGAGGCCCTCAGGGACTGGGTGATCTTTTTTCATCCCAAGTTTGTACTGTTGTTCTACAGAGCTTTTATGCTACTCAGAATCATGATTCTGCTTCTGATTTGGACCTGGGACCCTATCTCAAGCTTTGTTGGAAGTGTGTCTGACTAAGAGGGCTTATTCATGGATTTAGTAACTTTAATGCTCTCTGATTGCTGGTGCTCCTTTAGCTTTGAGGACTGGGGGAGCCCTCCATGAGGCTGCTAAGGATGGAAAGCTTCCAGTTGGGGAAGATGATGACACTTCAGTAGCTTAGCTTTTCCAGAGGGAAGAGCTATCCTCTGTGATAGTGTGAGCCCTGGAAGCTCTGAGTATTCAGAGGAGCCAATGAAGGAGGTGGAGGCCTCTAGAGACTGTACTTTGGAAGATCCACATAACACTACTAAATTATTTCCTGTGTATCAGTTCCGTCATCTCGCTGGAGTGGGGTGCTGCAGATGCCAGTATGAGAATGGTTAGAATTGTGAACAGGTTTTAACCTTTGGCATCTGAGGAAAATGATACATTGAAGTTTCCCAAGTTTGATGAGGGCTTAAGGATCTTCAGGATCAGAAGATGGAAGACTTATTGAAGCAGGTGTTTGAGATAGCGGCCCTGAGATTGCAAGCAGCAGTTTGCAGTGCTTACATGTTCAGAACATTTCTCCTCGCTGGGTCCAGCAGCTACCTCTCAGAAGAGGGAGGCTTGAGTTCCAGGGACGCTGCTTTTTTGGAGAAATGCCTGGTGTATGTGGTGCATGTCCATGATCTCATTTAGACCTCTGCCAGAGGAATGCAACAATGGTTTAAGTCAGGTAGGTGTTGTGGCTCTGGAATTTGGATGGCAGACATGGCCTCAAAGTCTCGCTGTAGTAAACTCCCTTTTTGGGATAAGCTGCTTTTTGGGAGGACTTTGGAAAACAAGTTAAAGACTTTGGAGTATCTAATCTCCAGGGGTTGCCTGAGGATAGACTTTTGGGGAGCTTGAGATTAGGCCCTAACATGTCCTGATTCTGTGAGGCTTTTTGTTTATCACTCGGGCAAGAGAATGTTTTCCCAGTGCTCACGGTTCATGGACAGGAGTATCTTGAGGCTTACTTTGATACTTGGAAGGAAAAGAGATGTTTGCCTAAGAACAGAGAATCCAGGACCAAGTGAAGAATAGTTTGGTGCGGATGGATCCCTCTGCATGGGACTAAATGCAACCTTTGGGTTTCATGGTGGTGACAGTTGATTTGGTTCTGTTGTCACAAAAGCATATATGACCACTTGAGAGATTTTTCCTTCGATGTGGTCAGCATAGATTCAGAACTATGAGACTAGATTTCTTTTAACTTCAGAACCAGGAGGTCCCACATGACGCATGAGTGAGTAAGAAGGCTTCTTGCTCGCTCTGGGGCTGCCTCGCACTTTAAACGGCAATATTGAGCGTTTCAAGACATAAGGAAGGTGGATGAGAGAGTAATAGTAATGGGGAAGGAAGGTAGCAACGGTGGGAGAGAGAAATTAAGAAATAAGATGCCTCCGCCGCTGAAAAAGGACAGAGAAAAATCTTACAAGTTGGGGCCTTCAGCAGCCGCGGCCATACAGCCGCCATCCCCAGGAGCGGAGAGCGCTGATTCGTCAACAGATGAGCTAGCGATGGAGGTGGTAAAACTTCTAGACCCCAAATTTGATCAAATTTTGAAGAAGCTGGAAGATATGGGAGGCACAATGGCAGAGGTGGGTCGCAGAGTGGAGGAGTTGGAGCACCGTGTGTCTTCGATAGAGGATGAAGAGGGCCGGAGGGCCAGGGAGAGCTTGGCGCAGTGTGTGCAGATAGAGGCGCTCATGGTAAAAGTCGATGATCTAGAAAATAGGTCGCGCAGAAATAACCTGCGGTTGGTGGGAGTACCGGAGGCGACAACGGATCGGATGCTGCTACCGTTAGTCGAGCAATGGATCCCGCAGGAGCTGGGCCTCGCCGCATTGGTAGGAAAGCTAAAGGTTGAACGGGCGCATCGTCTGGGAGCAAAAATGGAATCGCGGAACCGGCCTAGAGTGGTTATCGCAAAAATCCTTAATTTTCAACACAAAATTCAACTGCTCCAGGCTTTTTGACAGAAAGGACAGCTGATGTATGAAAATCAGAAAATACTATTGTTCCAGGACTATTCCGCAGCAGTCACCACAAAATGTAAAGAGTTTGCACCCATTTGCTCCGAACTGTTTCATAAAAAGGTACGATTCACATTGGCGTACCCAGCCACACTTAGACTGATGGACAAAGGGAAGAGCTATTCATTCACCTCCGTGGGGGAGGCAAAAAGGTTTGTGGCGGGATTGGAGAGCGCGAAGGCCGGGGAAGCAGCTGGTGGATTAATGGTCCTAGAGGCGGGAGCAACAAGCAAGGACGGAGAGGGGAGCCCCAAGAACTTATAACGCCAAACCAAGGACTTGCATGTTTGCTACTCTTTGGACACGCGTGGTTCAATACTAAGATGTATAGAGGATAATGATAAGGGTAAGCTGTGCAATGTGGTAGATAAATTGACTATGTAGGTGGGGGGAGTGCATTTGGCAATTGTTTTAATACCGGGTGGAGCATCTGCTGAAAGAGAACGGGAGAAAAAAAGGCTAGGGCGAGGCAGCCCTGTAGCGTCCAAACGGGGATCGGGCCTCAGCTGGGACAAGCTGAGGGTAGAAGGTGAATTGTTATCTCCAGGAACAAGCAGTAATGAGTCTTCACATATGGGTACGTTGGTACCGACGGAGCCTGCGCGGGAACGCTCCCCAGCGTCCAATTGGAAAGCTTTTGGGAGCATCCCACAGCACCTGCGTGCTGCCTTCCCGCCTTTCCCAATTGTCTCTCCTCAGTTCTTCTTTTTCCGCGGAGCCAGCAGGTCGTGTTCCTGTCACCGCAGAAGAATTTCCTTATTTTTTCTTTATTTCTTTTTTGTCGCGTCTGCCTTCTTCGATGCTGTACCGGTACCGCCGGTCCTTGTTCTTTTCTTCTTGTAAAAAACAAAACAAAACCTTTTTACCGTTCTTTTTCTTCAGGTGCACTTCAGTTTTGGGCCTTAGGCCCAAAACTTTTTTCCTTAAATATGGAGAAGCCTGCCTCAGTTTTTAAAAAGTGCACAAAATGTGGCGGTACTATTTCTGTCACCGACACCCATGAATGGTGTCTAAAATGTTTAGGTCCTGACCATTCCATATCAGATTGTGTGTCCTGTTCCATGATGTCTAAAAGAGGTCGGCAGAACCAAACTGCCTAGCTCAGTACCCTGTTTCCCTCTGATGCGGCTTCGGTGGCATCGACGTCTTCCAGGGCTGCTTCTTCCTCACATGGATCTCAGGTAACTAAACATAAGTCCAGCCAGTCCTCGAAGGGTAGATCTCCTTCTAAGCATCGAGATGCCTCTGGCCTTGCCCTTGAGGATTCTGCACCGGCAAAATTACCCCAGCGGGAGGCTTCGGCCTCTAAAGCATCATCATCGGGGTTCCATGAGGATCTTGATGGCGTGGCCTCGACAGATCCCCTGGTGCCATGCTCTGCGGTACCGGTGGCTTCCACCGGTACCGACTTCCAGGCATTGACGGCGTCGATGGATCAGAGGATTCTGTCCATTGAACGCAGTCTGGCGGCTTTCCTTGTGGCATCAACGCCCGTGGTACCGCAACAGACTACTCTGCCGGTACCGGCTCTAGCATCGCCATTGGCACCGATCCCGGTACCGGTGGCATCGGCATCGGTGTCCGCTATGCCGGTACTCTGTCCTCTAAAGCCCTCCGGTACCGATACCCCGGTACCGGTGATTCCCGATACCCGATCCTGGTCGGTACGGGTATTGGGCTTTGCAAGAGCATCCGGACAGACGATACTTTGATTCCTCTGAGGATTCTGAAGAGTCGGTCGATGCAGTGATGCTTCTTCCACAGGAGGAGTCCTCTCCTAAACGAAGGATGTCTCCTCCAGAGGATTTGTCTTTTCAAGACTTTATCAGAGAGGTGGCTCGGGGTCTCTCTATTACAGTGGCTCCTGAATCAGAGCCCATAGCCAAGGAGTTAGATATTTTACAATATCCTAAAACTCCTAAAGAGGCAGCTACCTTACCTATTCATGAGATTCTGTATGATCTCATGTTAAGGATGTGGGAAGCACCTCTAACCACCTCTCCTCATTCTCGCAGGTTGGATACCATGTATCGTGTCCCTCCTTGTCCTGGTTTCCATAAAACTCAACTTCCTCACCACTCTATTGTGGTTGAGTCTGCTATGAGAAAGATTAGAAGTGCCAAAAGACATACCTCTAATCCTCCAGGACGTGAATGTAGAACCCTGGATGCTTTTGGAAGAAGAGTCTTCCAAGCTTCCATGCTTGCTGCGAGAATTAATTCCTATAGTCTTTACATGGGAATGTTCTTAAAAGAAGTCACTGACCATTTGCAGACTTTAAGTCCTTTATATCTGAAGATAAAAGGCAGGAATTTCTCACTGGGCTCAAACATGCCCAGGATATCTCCAAATTTTCCAACCGTGCAGCTTTCGACTCCTTTGAATGCGTAAGCAGAGCCTCAGCTATTGCCATAGGTGCACGTAGGATTGCTTGGCTTCAAGCATCTGATTTGGAGATCTGGGTTCAAGATGAATTGGGAAATATCCCTTGTACAGGTGAGAACCTGTTTGGTAAGGGTTGGCAAGCAAAAGCCAATCAGATGGATGCTGAAAATTCTGCTTTGGATAGACTATCCAAATCTACAACTGCTTCTGCTAAGAAAAGGTTGTTCAAGAAAGCACCTTTTTCTAAGAATGGAGGAGTGGCCTAGTGGTTGGGGCAAGGTACTTCAGGCCAGAAGGTCGGGGGTTCAAATCCCACTAGAGGACAGCAACCTTGGGCCGGAAGGACTGGGGTTTCTAGTCCCACAGGTGCTCCTTGTGGTCTTGGGCAAGCCACTTAACCCTCCATAGCCCATGTTCCCTGTAAAATAATTATCTCCAAGTTATAATGCCCTGTTCAATGTAATTTCAGTTTGTTCATGTAAACCGCACTGATGCAGAATAGCGCGGTATATAAGAGAATGTAAATAAATAAATAAAGGGAAGATTCTATCCTGCTTATGGTCAGCGGGCATCTTCTGCAGCTCAGTTCCCTTCCAAACGTCAGCAATCCTCCAAACAGAGTAAAGCAAAGGCTGCGAGGCCTGCTCCAGCCCAGCAACCTCAGCCCCCTCAGGGCCTTTGACTTTCTGCTAGAGAACGTAGCCTTCCTGGCTCTAGAAGGACCAGAGCCCTCCACTATTCCAGGAAGGTAATGTCACTTTGCTCCCAGATGGGGGCAAATTACAGCAGAGCATTGGACACTCTCCATCATAAGAGAGGGGTACAAGCTTCATTTTTCAAGCTTGCCCCCTCTCACAAGAGTGCACCAGTTCAATTCTCCACCCTCCCTCCTCAACCTGTTGGAGCAGGAGGTTGCCACTCTTCTTGCCCAGGGGGCCATAGAGGAAGTGCCTTTTCAACAACAGGGCACAGGGTTCTACTCCCCCTATTTTCTTATTCCAAAGAAAACAGGGGGCTTCAGACCCATCTTAGATCTCAGAGAGTTGAACAGATTCCTAGTCAAGGAAAATTCAAGATGGTTTCTCTAGGAACTCTGCTGCCATACCTTCAGAGTCAGGATTGGCTTTGTTCTCTAAATCTCAAGGATGCGTACACTCATGTTCTCATCCATCCATCTCACAGAAGGTTCCTTCGGTTCCTTTTTCAGGAAAAGCACTATTAATACAAAGTGCTCCCTTTTGGTCTGGCCTCTGCACCAAGGGTGTTCACGAAATGCATGGCAGTAGTTGCTGCTTGTCTGCGCACCCTGAGAATATTCCCAGGGTGCGCAGACAAGCAGCAACCACTGCCATAATGGGAATATTCCCAGGGTGCGCAGGGTGAGGGAGGAGTAGCCTAGTGGTTGGGGCAAGGTACTTCAGGCCGGAAGGTCGAGGGTTCAAATCCCACTAGAGGATAGCAACCTTGGGCCGGAAGGACTAGGGTTTCTAGTCCCACAGATGCTTCTTGTGGTCTTGGGCAAGCCACTTAACCCTCCACTGCCCATGTTCCCTGTTCCCTGTAAGTATTAGTGTATGTGTCTCATATCCACGCATGTTAAATGTATCCCCCAATTGTGTTGTGACCGCTTTGATTGAAGGATAAGGCGGTATAAAAAATCTGTCTAAATAAAATAAAATAAATAAATATTCATCTTCCCTTACCTGGACGACTGGCTTATTCGAGCTCCCACTCAATCAGAGGCCAGGACTTCTCTCACCTGCACAATGCGTATCCTTCAGTATTTAGGGCTGGTAATAAACATCCCAAAATCCAATTTAATCCCTACTCAGTCCCTGGAGTTTATAGGGGCGTTGCTGGATACCACAAGGGCAAGGGCCTATCTTCCCCAGGCTTGGTGCAGTTAGCTTCTCAAGCAGAGTTGAAACCCCAACTAACTGCTCGAGAGATGTTACAGTTGCTAGGCCACATGGCATCCACCGTACATGTGGTACCATATGCTCGCCTTCACATGAGAGCAGCTCAATGGACTTTATCCACCCAATGGACCCAGGCAGTAGGCTGCCTGTCAGACAAAATAGCAAACACAAGTCGCCTCATTTTGTCCCTCCAGTGGTGGAAGTCCCCTCAAAACGTGTTGCTGCGGTCCCCCTTTCAACAACCTCTACCCCAAGCAACTCTTACAACAGATGCTTCTCCAATGGGCTGGGGAGCTCATCTTAAGGACCTCTCCACCCAGGGCATCTGGTCCCAACAAGAGACTTGTCTACATATCAGTCTCTTGGAACTCAGAGCAATCTTCCTTGCTCTGCGGGTTTTCCACACCCTGCTCAGCCACAAGACAGTCCTTATCCACACGGACAATCAGGTAGCCATGTTCTATGTAAACAAGCAGAGAGGAACTGGCTCTCTGTCGCTTTGCAACAAAGCTCTGCGACTGTGGGCCCTCGCCAGAGAGCATCACATCCATCTTATGGCAGTTTATCTTCCAGGTGTTCAAAACTCTTGGGCGGACAGACTCAGTCGAGTTCTGCTTCCACACGAGTGGTCCCTACATATGGACCAGGTATCCAAACTTTTTCAAATTTGGGGAACCCCGGACATAGACCTCTTTGCAAGTCCGTGGAATGCCAAACTTCCCCGGTTCTGTTCCAGAACTCTGGCTCAGGGGGCTCAGGCAAGGGATGCTTTCCTCCTTCACTGGGGTCAAGACTTCCTGTATGCCTTTCCACCCATTCCCTTAATTCCCAAAACCCTGTTCAAGCTTCAGAGAGACAGAGGCCACATGATTCTCATAGCTCCACATTGGCCATGGCAAGTGTGGTACCCTCTGCTTCTACATCTCTCTCAAGCTCCCTCCCTAGAGTTAGGGTCTGCTCCAGACCTCCTCTCTCAAGAGGACAGAAGGTTATGGCATCCCAATCCCCAGTCTCTACATCTCAGGGCTTGGTTGCTGAAGGCCTAGATCTCCAGGATCTTCATCTTTCTCAACAAGTGAAAGATGTTCTTTATGCTTCCAGAAAACCTTCCACTAGACGTTCTTAACGCTTTCAAGTGGAAGAGGTTTACCATCTGGTGTTCTGAAAAGGGTCTTAACCCCCTTGCCATACCTCTGGAATCGTTGCTGGAGTATCTCCTTCATCTGTCTAATGCAGGCCTTAAGACAAATTCAGTAAGGGTCCATTTGAGTGCTATGTTCGTTGTTTATTGTAAACCGCACTGATGCTGAATAGCGCGGTATAAAAGAGACTTTAAATAAATAAAATAAATAAATAAATATTGCAGCTTCCCTTAGGCTTCTAAATGGACAACCTATTTCCTCTCATCCTCTTGTTGCAAGATTCATGAGAGGCCTCCTTTTAACAAAGCCTCCCATTAGACCACCCGCGGTGGCATGGGACTTAAATTTGGTTTTTGGTCAGCTTATGAAGCCGCTTTTCGAACCTTTAGCTACCACCTCCTTGAAATATCTTTCTCATTGCAATCACATCTGCACGCCGCATCAGTGCATTGCAAGCACTAGTAGCTAATCCACCTTATACAAGGTTCCATCATGACAAGGTGGTCCTTAGGACTAATCCACACTTTATGCCTAAAGTGGTCTCACCTTTTCACCTCAACCAGGAGGTCTACCTACCTGTCTTTTTTCCAGGACCTCATGCATCAAGTGCAGAGAGGAACCTTCATACCCTGGACTGTAAAAGAGCTTTGGCCTTTTACTTACAGAGGACACAGCAACATAGGAAGTCTTCCCAACTCTTTGTTGCCTTTGATCCTTCTCATCTCGGACAACCAGCCTCCAAGAGAACACTTTCCAACTGGATTGCCCAGTGCATTTCTTTCGCCTATCAGAGCAAGAACCTTTCTCTGGAGGGCCATGTCACAGCGCACAATGTCAGAGCCATGGCAGCCTCAATGGCTCATCTGAACTCTGTATCTATCGATGACATCTGTCGAGCAGCCACTTGGGCCTCGGTTCATACCTTCACAGCCCATTACTGCTTGGACAAGGACTCCCGCCGGGATGCCTTGTTTGGTCAGGCTGTTCTTAAACACCTGTTCCATACTTAATCAACTCCTGCCCACCATTCCTCATGGGATGCCAGAGATCCAGGTGGGGAAGTGCAGCCCTGTTCCAGGGACACACAACTTAATGGCTCTCCCCCTGGCATCTAAAGCTAGGGAGTCCCCATATGTGAAGGCTCATTCCTGCTTGTTCCTGGAGATAGCACAGTTACTTACCTGTAACAGGTGATTTCTGGGAACAGCAGGAATAAGTCTTCACAACCCACCCACCTCCCCTAGGGGTTGTCTCTCTCTCGCTCTCTCTCTCTCTCTCTCTCTCTTTGTCTCAGCTCTAAAACCTAACTGAGGAGAGACAGTTGGGAAAGGCGGGAAGGCAGCACGCAGGCACTGTGGGATGCTCCCAAAAGCTTTCTGATTGGACGCTGGGGAGCGTTCCCACGCAGGCTCCGTCGGTACCGACGTACCCATATGTGAAGACTTATTCCTGCTGTTCCCAGAGATCACCTGTTTCAGGTAAGTAACTGTGCTTTATGGGGGGGAGGGGAGGGGAGATGGAAGGGTAGGGAGGGGCGGAGGGGAGCAAAGGGATAACAGGGATGAGCAGAGAAAGGGGGTAGGGTTCATAGGAGGATTGGTACATTTGAGAGGAGGAGGAGAGGTCGGAAGACACATGGGCACCAAGGAGGAGAACGCAGAGATAGATCAAGGGCTGGCGCAACGGGTAAAGCAGAGGAGAGAGAGGTGAGGGCCTGGAGTTGAGGCTGGGCAACTTTGGGTAGCGCAGGAGATAAAAGTGGCGGGATTACGCAGAAAGAGGGGGGTTAGATGAGACATGATCTGCGTATAGTGACATGGAATGTCGGTGGAGTCAGTTCACCTGTGAAGCATACAACAATTTTGCAAGCGCTCAAACGGGCAAAAGTGCACGTAGCCCTGTTGCAAGAAACACACCTAAGTGCAAGGGAGCATGCGAAACTGAAGTGTGACTGGGTAGGGCAAGTATATGCTGCCACTTCGGGAGGGCGCAAAAGCGGAGTAGCGATATTGATTAAGAGAGGAAGTCCTGTGGTAGTCCTGAAAGAAGAGACAGACATGCAAGGGAGGTTCATATTTCTACATATCAAGATCCAGCGGGAGGAGCTATTTCTCGGAAACATGTATGCACCCAATATATATAATCATCATTTTTTTAAGAGTATGGCGCAAAACGTGGTGGCAGCTCCGAAAGTGCCAATAATATTAGCAGGAGATTTCAACTGCCCACATGATCCAATACTTGATAGATCCCAGGTGCGGGAAGGAGGTGGCTGGAACAAGAAGGGAGTAGGTTATATATGTCAAGTGGGAGGGTTGGTGGATGCCTGGAGAATTTTACATAAGGGGGAAAGAGATTACACACACCTGTCAAGAGCCCATCGTTCATGGTCCCGGATAGACTATATGTTGGTTTCTAGAGAAAGTTTTGGGAAGGTTCTGGGTATTGAGATAGACCCCATTATAATATCAGACCATGCGATGGTTCGGATGGATTGGAAAGGGAGGAGTGGAGTTGGGAGTAAGTGGTCCTTCCCGAGGCAATTGTGGAAGAATAAGGAATTTCAAAGAGTATTTGTTGCACCACTGGGAGGAGTACTTGTGATTCAACGACACTCAAGCTAGTAGAGTTGAGGTGCTCTGGGAAGCAGGGAAAGCAGTGATGCGAGGCCACATTATTGCGTATGTGGCTCGGGAAAGGAAAAAGCTCAATGACGCGATCATAACACTGGCGCACGAGCTTCAAGTATATAAGCGGCTAGCGGTGGTGGGGAACGACCCGCAGAATTTGGCAACCTACTTAGAGAGGCAGAAACGCCTAAATAATTTGTTCCAAGAACGAGCTGTGTATTCGATGCTGTATTATAGGCATCGGTTCTTTCACTATGGGGACCGGACAGGTAGCTTATTGGCTCGCTTGGTCCGGGAAGGGAATGGGAGCAAAGTAGTGGTGGTAATCCGAGATAAGGAAGGGGAATTGCAGCATGATGCCAAGCAAATAATGCATACTTTTAGGCAATTCTATCAGGAACTATACACGCCAGAGATAGCAAGAGAGAATGTTCTTGGATGAGGTGAAGCTGCCGCAGTTGACTGAGCGAGAGCAACAAGAGTTAAGTAGGCCGATCCTGGGGGCAGTAATACAAACAGTCATCAGAGCAGGAACCCCGCATAAGGCCCCAGGGCCATATGGTTTTGGGGTGGAATTCTACAAAATGCTCGAGCACACAGTGACCCCCAGCCTAGTGGCTTTGTATGAGGAGGTATTGGAGACAGGGAAGTTCCCTAGAGAAATGAGAACAGCCTCCATCACCCTCATTCCCAAACCGGGAAAGAACCCAGAAGACCCAGCGTCATATAGGCCGATCTCTCTAATCAATTACGATATGAAAATCCTGGCTTCAGTGCTCGCACTGAGAATGCAGGGAGTACTCCAGAGAATAATAGGAATGCACCAGTCGGGTTTTGTAAAAGGGAGAGAGGCACTCTTGAATATAAGTAAAATACTTTTGAGTATGGAGTATTGCCAATTCAAGGAGACCCCATTGATATTAGTAAGCTTAGACGCGGAAAAGGCTTTTGATAGAGTCTCTTGGGCGTATATGTTTGAAGTGATGCGTAGGTTTGGATTTGGCGGGGACTATTTAAGGTGGGTCAGGGTGCTATATACAGAACCATTGGCCACTATTGCGATGGGAGGCGAATACTCGCAATGATTTGTATTGAGGAGAGGGACGAGGCAGGGTTGTCCTCTCTCACCCCTCTTGTTTGTCCTACAACTAGAGCCCCTATTGCTGCACCTAGAGAGGTCGGAGGGGATCAAAAGGATGGAGTGGAGGGGAGGAGGCATTAAGATCAGTGCTTTTGCAGATGATATGCTGCTCTGCCTGCTGAATCCACAGAGGTCCCTGGAAATTGCATTGCAGCAGATTGAGCGGTTTGGGTCATTTTCGGGACTGCGAATAAATAGGACGAAGTCCCTAGTGCTAGATGTGGGCAGGAAAGCCCGGTCGGGGTGGCAGGGGACCTTCCCTTTAGAGTGGGCAGAAGGGCATCTTCGCTATCTGGGGATTCAGATCCCTGAGCAAATGTCCTAGCTCTATAATATAAACGTCAAAGCAATGATAACAGCCTCTATTGAGAGGCTGAAGAGGTGGAGTGAGCTGCCAATTTCTCTAATGGGCAGGGTGGTGCTCTTCAAGATGGTAGACTACCTAGATGGATCTACCTCTTACGCCATGTGCCTGTTTGGATTCTAACGAAGGATATTTTGATGTTGCAGAAGCACATAAATAAGTATCTCTGGAGAGGTCAGAAACCCCGAATAGCTATCTCTGCTGTAATGAGACCCAAGGAGGAAGGGGGGCCGTGACTGCTACCTTTGAGAATTTACAATCTCACCTATATGGTCAGACCACTAAGAGATCTGGTATTAGGCACAGAGAACACGATACCAGTGGGTTGGGTAGAGGAGATGGCGGGAAGCATGCATCCAATGTACTGTCATGCCGCCACCACTCGCCTCTAGCTAAGAGGGGCGTGGTTTTTAGAGGAACTTTCTGCTGGCTACTTTTTCAGCTTTTTCAAACTATTTCCCCGCAGTGCCTTATGGGAAAAGTAGTCTTTGCTTGGCTGTATGTGTGCATCAAACAGAAAGCTGTAGTCGGGCTCCAAGGGGTAAGGCAAATGACAGAAATTTATTTTATACACACAAAGGTTCGTTCATACCATGTACAGGATATTTGCTCAGGGACTCTGCAAAGCAGAGCACTCTCCAAAAACAAACTCAAACCCAAAAATGTCTGTTTAAAGGTTCTCCATAGTGCAGGATGCACAGTCTTTAACAGCAAGGATAATTCCCTTTTTAGCCTTGCTGGGTAAAGCCCAAAACAAAATCACATTCACTGTCCGTGATAGTATAGCTTCTCTCAGCTTCAAAACTTTCAAGCAACAGATATACTTTAGGGGCACAAGAAAGCTTTGTTATAAAAGCTACTTTCTTACCCCAGTGTCCTTGTTCCAGCAGCAGGTAATTAACAAGCTTATCACAGTTTCCAGGCTTGCTCTTTAGACTTCTGTGACCTTTCCCTTTACCAACATGAGGGTCTCACGGCCACCCAGCCTGTGGACTATGGGTTTCTTTTCCTGGCAAACTCTCTCTCAAGACTGGCTTGTTTTCTCCCTGTTCCTCAGGTTTAAAGCTTGGCACAGTCCATGGGAGTGTCCTCCTCATTCAGCTTTACCTCAGACTCTCCCAGCTGCATAGGCTCTGACTCCCCGTCCTCCTCACAATGCTCAGCTAGCCTCTCGGGGGATCTTGAAGTCTCTCCTGTTCTTGGCTCCAAACCCTCTTGCAGACGAGCTATATGCCAATTAGCACTCTCCTCTCTTGGAAGCTCAGTTCCTCTGCTCAGCTCAGCACCAGTTAAGCTTCCCTTGCTTGCATCTGTGCCTCGGCTCATGGCAGTCTGGATTCCTGCTTCTCCTCCTCCTCTTCCCTCTCTCTCATACTCTGGCCTAGGTTTATACTTCCAGGGTTCTAGCTTCAACCCCTCCCTACCCAGGTGATGGCAATCAGCCTGACTTCGGGCACCTGAGTGCTTGGAGCATTCACTGCCTAAGGGGTTCTGGGCTTTGTATCCTCTCCCCTTCATTCCACTAGGGGGAGCATGAAATGTGGGCCATGTGGAAGTTTTCTGATTCCTGGTGGTGTTTGTGGCTTTCCTGTGGTAGGCTATGGCCTAGAATAGCCTATAAATATATATAAACGTATGAGAGGCCTGTAAGCTAGGCCTGAGTCCAGCCCCCACCTAAGAATAAGAATGCTGAGAAAGACCAAAGTCAGTATAAG
Source organism: Ichthyophis bannanicus (assembly GCA_033557465.1). Classification (NCBI taxonomy): domain Eukaryota; kingdom Metazoa; phylum Chordata; class Amphibia; order Gymnophiona; family Ichthyophiidae; genus Ichthyophis; species Ichthyophis bannanicus. The sequence goes on from CM066034.1 coordinate 212,054,421, forward strand.
TTAGAGAAACTGCTTTAAACTGCTTTTTGATAAGGTTGTGTAGATCCTTTGTTGAATATTCTATGCTGATGACAGACATGTACCAGTGCTCTGTATTCACACATTTTCTAAGCTAAGCAGTGACCTTGTAAGAGAAAAGTATCAAAGTTTAGAACTGTGCCTTTGTTAGAGAGTTCTGAGCAGGGGGAACAGAGCACTGGGCCCACAGAAAGATCCCAATTGGATGGGTGCGAGGGTCAGTAGGACCAATAGAAAGTTTGCCTGTATTAAACTGAAGAAGAAAGGTATAAAAGGTGTTGTTTACTGGACTCCATTGCTCAGACCATTTTGAATGTGACATTTGCCTGAGACTTGTGCACAATAAATTGGCTTGGATCTTCGAACTGACTCCTGGTTTTATTCATTGCGTGCACTTCGCTGCAACATATTCTTGGTGCATTGGCCAGGAATGTGCGGTATGTGAATGGTGCGCAAGTGAATATACCATGTATTACCGCCTCCAGGTTTGGTCCGGTTGGGACTGCGGCCGACCGACAGCGGAGAGGACCCCAGGCGCCGTCGGTCCCCTTGTATCGGAGAGGGTTCTGCCCTGCCTCGGCGGCCTGCCGGGTCCGACCGGCCAACACCTCGAACCCGAGGGGAGTCCAGGATTCAACCCAAGGAGGGACTGGTTGCGCAGCGCATTAGTGGCCGGATCCGGTGAGTAGCAATTTGTCTGGTTCTTAGTCAGTTAGCTATGGGAAAGTCTCGCATGCATGAGACTAATACAGTTTAAGGTAACGAGAGCCTGATCACCTCTCAGGGTGTGGCCGAGTACTCCTTGCATGAGTGTGCACGAGGACGAAACCCCACCCCTCATGAATAAGTAAGTAAGGTAGGCCTTTATGGAATTTTGGGAACTTGGTGGCATGCCTGTTTGAACGAATGAGAGGTCTTGCAATACAGACCAAGTGAAAGCGGACTCCTAAGTAGCGCAGTTCCTGGCCGGGCGACCGTGCCCAGGGCGCGAAAAGGAGGAAGCGTTTGGTGTTTGTCTTCCTTATTGTTCCGTGGGCTGTACGGACCCCTTACCTGCAGCCATACTACCCGCCCTCTTTGTCTGTTGTTTTTTGAGTCATAATGGGAGGGATGGGGTCTGTGCAAACTCCGCTGAACTGTATGATCACGAATTTTAAAAAGGAATTTAGCGGTGATTACGGGATGAAAATGTCGCTGTCCCGGTTAGGAAAATTATGTGGTAGGGAGTGGCGGGTGCTGGACACCATGTGGCCACCAGAGGATACTTTTGATGTTAGAATTGTATCCCGAGTGCATGGGATAGTGCGTAGGAATTATCCCGACCAGTTTCCCTATATAGACTCTTGGTTAGAAATCTGTGAAAGGCAGCCCTCTTGGATGAAGCGTTGCTGTGAGGAACAGTGCAGGATCATGTTAGCAACTACAAAGGGGGTCCCGGGGGCCAAGGGAGAAAAGCCCCCCCATTTACTCAGCCCCAGAACCTGCAGAAATTCTAAATTATCCACCCCAATTCCTGTATAAGCTAGTCCCATCAGCTCCACCATTACCCCGAGCAGAGCCTGAGGAAGAGAGAGCCCCTCCAGCTGACATGACTCCACCCCATCAGTTACCTCCATCGCCCGAAAGAGAGCAGCCCCCTTTCCGAAGCAGGAGTCCCAGTCCCGAACAAAGTTCTCAAAGTTCCCCGGCAGGGCTGCGATCACCTGAAGGAACAGCCAGCGGGGGATCATCAACTGCCAGTCCAGGGTCACCCGTTAGTCCAGGCTCCAGCGGAAGGGTCTCCGCTGGACCCGCAAATTTGCGCTATGCCCTCCGAAGTAGAGAAACGGGCCTGAAAGAAGTACGCCAGATGCCATTGCGCCAAGTCCCAGGATTGCCTATTCTAGATGATGGGGGTCAGGTTGTGGTCGGGCCAACTAGTTTCGTTTATGTGCCCTTTTGTACCACAGATTTATTAAACTGGAAAACACAATATGCCTCTTATACTGAAAAACCCCAAGATTTGACAGAGTTAATGTCTAGTATCATGCAGACCCACCAGCCCACCTGGTCTGATTGCCGCCAGCTCTTGGCTACTCTCTTTACTACTGAAGAGCGGGCACGAATAGTACAAGCAACTACCCGATGGCTGGAAGAGAACCCTGTAGACAGAAGAGACCTAGATCCCCGACGGGCAGCAGCCGTAGATTTCCCAAATAAAGACCCAAGATGGGATCCGAATAGTGCAGAAGGAGAGAGAGCCCTCACCCGCTTCCGCCAGGCTCTACTGCAAGGCCTGAGGAGGGGAGGCCAGAAAGCCATGAATGTTGGGAAGGTAGCAGACGTTCTTCAGCGCCCAGATGAAAGTCCGGCTGCCTTCTATGAACAATTAACTGAAGCTTATAGACTTTATACCCTATATGATCCAGCAGCCCAGGAGAATTTGCATATGGTAAATGCTGCTTTTGTGAGTCAGTCCCAGGGAGACATAAAACGAAAATTACAGAAACTGGATGGATTTGCGGGCATGAATACAGCACAGCTAATGGAAGTTGCCCAGAAGGTATTTGTGAATCGTGATCAAGAATGTAAAAGGGAAAGTGAAAGAAAGATGAAGAAGAAAGCCGATCTGCTTGCTGCAGCTCTAGTTGAAGGATGTGGAGGATATCCAAACAGAAGGACTCGAGGATGGGGAAGGGGCCGAGGGAGCGCTCGGTCCCCCTTAGGTGCAAATCAGTGCGCTTATTGTAAGGAAGAAGGACATTGGAAGAATGAATGCCGAATGTTGGCTCCACCCCCTGGAGAGGGAGGGGGAGCACCAGGAGAGGAGGGGGCCGGTTCCAGCAACGGGGAGGAATGCAGCACGCACAGTTTCAGCAGGAAGAAGCCGCCGTAGAGGGAGTGGCGACTACTGAGGACTACTACGTGGATGAGGACTAGGCCAGACCGGGCTCCAAGTTTTCCCTGGGTCCCCAGGAGCCTATGGTCAACTTAAAGATTGGGGACCAGTACATGGACATCATGGTGGATACGGGGGCTGAACATTCAGTAGTGGCTAAGCCAGTGGCTCTTTTGTCTTCCCAATCTGTCACCATTGTTGGCGCCACTGGAACTAGAACCACAAGACCTTTCTTGCAGAACCGTGCCTGCGAATTAGGGGGACGGAAGATAACACATCAGTTCCTGTAATATACCTGAATGCCCAGTTCCCCTTTTGGGCCGAGACATGCTTGCTAAGCTCCAGGTGCAGATATCCTTTGTTGAAGGAGGAAAAATGGAGATGACTGTAAATTCGGAATCTGCTGGCCTGATGGTGCTGACTATCCCCCGAGAAGAAGAATGACGGTTCTATAATCCACTTTCATCCAAGGCAGCTAGCCCCCGTATACCCACTAACATCATAGCTCCGCCCGGAGTGTGGGCGGAGGATAATCCTCCTGGCCTAGCAAAGAATATAGCTCCTGTGCTTGTCGCCCTTAAACCAGGAGCAGAACCAGTGCATGTGCGACAATATCCTCTCCCACGACCAGCAATTGAAGGCATTCATTGTCACCTCAAGAAATTACTACAGTATGGACTCCTGAGAGAATGCCAATCGCCCTGGAACACCCCCCTCCTCCCAGGCAAGAAGCCTGGGACAGGTGACTACCGCCCAGTGCAGGATTTGCGACGAGTGAACAGTGCAGTTGAAACCATACATCCAGTAGTACCAAATCCTTACACCCTCCTGGGACTGATTCCATCAGAAGCTACTCATTTCACCGTTCTGGATTTAAAAGATGCCTTTTTCTGTATCCGCCTGGCATCTGCCAGCCAACTCTTGTTTGCATTTGAATGGGAGAACCCCACTACAGGAAGACGAGGCCAACTCACTTGGACTCGCTTGCCTCAAGGATTTAAGAATTCACCCACCATCTTCAGTGCAGCTCTCAACCAAGATCTTTCAAACTACTCTGTAACTCCAGGAAGAAGAATCTTACTTCAGTATGTAGATGATTTGCTTATAGCCACCAATTCCAAGTCTGAATGTGTGCAAGCCACCAGTGATCTCTTGCACCTCTTAAATGAAGCCGGATACAAAGTCTCAAGAGCCAAAGCGCAGTTGTGCCAAACTGAAGTGAAATACCTGGGATTCCATCTATCCAAAGGAATCCGAAAATTGGGATTCGAGCGGAAGGAAGCAGTATGCCACATCCCAACCCCCACCACCAGAAAGCAGGTGCGGGCTTTCTTGGGAGCTGCGGGCTACTGTCAAATATGGATACCTAATTTTGCACACTTGGCAAAACCCTTGTACCAAGCCACGAAGGGGGTGGAACGATCACCCATGGAATGGGGCCCAGAACAGGATAAAGCATTCAAATCACTGAAAACAGCATTAATGTCATCACCAGCCTTGGGCCTACCAGATATGCAGAAACCATTTCATCTCTATGTCCATGAGTCATGCGGAAATGCGTTGGGAGTTTTGACTCAGCCCCTTGGATCCTGAAAACGACCTGTAGCCTATCTGTCAAAACAATTGGACTCCGTTGCCAAAGGATGGCCACCTTGCCTAAGAGCTGTGGCAGCCACAGCCCTCTTGGTGAGCAAAGCAGACAAGCTCACTTTGGGGCAGAATCTTCAAGTCACTGTACCACATTCTGTTCTAACTCTAATGGAACACAAAGGAAACTACTGGTTCACCAACGCGCGAATGTTGAAATATCAAAGTATGCTGTGTGAAAATCCCCGGCTGCAATTGAGTGTTAGTCAAACCTTGAACCCTGCTACCCTACTGCCGACTGGTCCAGGCCCTCCTGACCATGATTGTCTAGAAGTAATGGACACTGTATATTCAAGTCGCCCAGATTTAACTGATATCCCTTTGAACAACCCAGAAAGGACTTTCTTCGTGGATGGAAGCAGTCTTGTAATTAATGGACAACGATGTGCCGGTTATGCAGTGGTGACCCTGGACATGGTAATAGAATCATCAGCTTTGACCCCAGGAACTTCAACACAGAAGGCCGAATTAATAGCCCTCACGCGAGCACTGAAATTGGGGACTGGGATCCGTCTGAATGTATACACAGATTCTAAGTATGCCTTTACAACATTACATGCCCATGGAGCTTTGTACAAAGAACACGGATTGACAACCTCGGGAGGCAAGTCCATCAAGTATGGCCCAGAAATATTGACTTTATTGGAAGCAGTATGGGCCCCCAAACAAGTTGCTGTAATGCACTGCCGAGGCCACCAGACTGGAGATAGAGAAGTGTCCCGAGGGAACAGATTAGCCGATGCCTCAGCCCGAGAAGCAGCAATCAAAGGAGAAATTTCAACCCCCAATATTGCGGTTCAAGCAGCCATATTTCCAGTACCTCTTAGTGCTTGGACACCATGATACACCTCAAATGAGCTGGACTACTACTGTCAGAATGAGGGGGGGCAGTTATCCGAGACTGGATGGATAGTGTTAGCACCGCCCAAAGGAGGCTCACCTCCTGGTATGACTGTGATCCCTGAAGCCCTGGGTCCAGCCTTTGTCTACGCCTTTCATCAAGCCACACACTACGGAAAAACTGCAATGGAAAAAGCCCTGAAACCGTATTTTTGTATCTCATTATTGGGACCCTTAACTGCCTCAATAGCCCGAAAATGTGTAACCTGTGCAAAGAATAATGCTCGACAGGGTCCTGTCCTACCTCCAAGAGTTCAATCAGTGGGAGTAACCCCCATGGGAAATATCCAAATAGACTTTGCAGAAATGCCACGAGCGAATGGATATCACTACCTACTGGTTCTAGTTTGTACTTTCTCTGGGTGGGTAGAGGCTTTCCCCACCAGGACTGAAAAGGCCAGAGAAGTCACTAAGGCTCTGCTTCATGAAATCATTCCTCGGTTTGGAATACCTTTGACCATAGGGTCAGACAATGGGCCCTCCTTTGTGTGACAAGTAACTCAGCAGCTAGCCTGTGCTTTACAGATACAGTGGAAGTTACATACAGCTTATAGACCCCAGAGTTCAGGGAAAGTAGAGAGAATGAACCGAACCCTGAAATCTCAGTTATCCCAGCTCTGTCAGGAAGCTCATCTGAAATGGCCTCAAGCTCTCCCTATAGTCCTTCTCAGAGTACGTTCAGCCCCCACCAAGTCATTAGGAGTTTCCCCATTTGAGGTTTTGTATGGAAGACCCCCACCCATAGTTTAGGGAATAAGGGGGGATATGAGTCAGATTGAATCAGAAATCACTAGACAAGAATTGTTGGCTCTTAAGTTCTATCTTGCAGGACCTCCATACCTGGGTGCAAGACCAGTTGCCTGATAGTATTGTTGAACGTAAGGCAGCTACGAAGGTATTAGCTATGTGGCAATATTCCCTTGTACCCCAACATGATGCTGATAGCCCTGTGTAATGTGTGATTTGATTGTCACCCTTTCTTGTAGCAGCAAAGCGCAGACAGACCAATGATACCAGGAGTCTGTTCAGAAGGTCCAAATCATTTATTTGTGCACAAGTCTCAAGCAAGGCAATTTCAAAATGGCTGAGCAAAGTTTTCAAGCATTACAACAACTTTTATAGACTTCTGTTCCATTCTAGGTATAGAAAAACATTTCATTGGTCCCGGTACTCTCCCGTACCTCCCGTAGCCCTTCTATTGGTCCCGGTACTGATAAGTTTCTCCAATTATGTTCCTTCTGTGGGCTTCTGTGGGCATGACACCTGCCTGCCCCCCTTCTAGTCCCAATTACAATGGTCAGTTCATCAACTTGTTACTTTCACACTTTCAAGGTTATGGGACCCATTTGTGCGTGCAGAAGAGCAAGGTTCTGTAACTCATCTGTCAGCACTCCTCAATATTTCTCTGCAAATGTACTTTCTCTTATCAGTAACTTTTAAACATGTCTTTTCTGTATTTTTCCATTTCTTAATTCTGCAGTTCTGCTTATCTAAGCTAATTCAATATTTCTACTGAGTTCTTTCTTTCAATAGCAGCATATTGGGGGATGTGCAATCCTATATGCCTCTCCACAGGCCTCATTTACAGGTCAAGCTAGCCATGCTGGCCTGCCTATGTCAGACACCGTGGGTCACAGGCCTGCACCTGCCACATTCCCCCCTTTGATTAATCTCACCCTATTACTTAATAAGGTGTGAGAATTAAATCACTTTCTAGAAGATTCACATCCTGATTAAAGGATTCTTACTAGTTCCATTAGGGCTAGCTTTGTATAAAGCCATTATTCTAGTTGCGGTCTTCCGCTCTACTGTATTATCAATAGCACTATGAAGGGAACGCATACAGCATGGGATTAAACATGGTAAGCAGAGGACAACAGCAACAAGGATTAGTACTAAGATAACGAAAGTCTTAAATCCTCCCAGCCAAGAGAAAAGGTTAGCAAACCAATTAGGAAATTTCAAGGCGTGCCAAGTCTGTACTGGCACATAAGCATGTCTTTGCATATCTTTAGTAATTTCTTCAACTACTTGACCCTTATCATCTATTTTCAAACAGCAATTAGTTAAGTTCAGTTTACCACATACTCCTCCTTCAGCTGCTAGCAAATAATCAAGTGCTAAGCGATTCTGATATATGGCAGTGCGCATCTGTGTACTTTGTCTAGCTAAGAGCGTGAGAGCATGACTAGTTTCATTGGTTATTATTTCAACTACTGCTTGTAAGCGAATAATACGATTGATCATATAAATTGGGGTACGATAACCATACATACCATCATCATTCCAAGTGGCAGGTCCATAATACTCAATAATTCTCTCTGGTGGCCAATCATCACCTCGCCACTTCTCCCACTTGCCTATCTGTAAGGCCTCTCTTTTCTGTCTTGATGCTCCTTTGTGTTTGTGGGTAGTGTATACAGGGTATCCTAATTGTTCTCCATGTTCAGTGTTTAACAGGAAGAAAGAAGGTCTGATGGTTCCTAAGACACATGCTCCTCCCCATTGTGGTGGGAGTTGCGCATATGCTCGGTTTCCACAGATCCAATATAGGCCAGGTGGGGCTTGCCAGGCTTGGACTTTGGCAAGGTTAGTCCATAGACCTGCAAGTTCAGGAAATCTGGCTAATGGGTTAGGAGGTTCAGGATGTCTGATTCCTGACCACCATGCTGTCTTCTTGGTTGTGGCATTGTAGTATTTCTGGCTAAGACAGACCAGCTGTCCTACCTTTTGGGTGAACTGGGGTCCAGTTCTGGCAAAGCAAAGACGTCCAACGATTGAGTGCGCTAACACCCATTCACTGGTAGTCTTGTGTAATTCAGTCTGGTTATAAATCATGGAATAATTCAATTCTTGGGCTTCCCAGGGCCACTGGTCTCCCATTTGGGTTCCGCCACAGAAATAACAATCTGTGATCTTAAGACTAGAAACTACTGCTCCGGCTAATTCTAGAAACAAATTCTGTGAAGGGTGAGGGATCTCAAACTTATTTACATGCATAGCTTCATAAAAGGTATTGTGAATATGATATTTAGATGACTTGTGGGCTTGAGTATTCAATCTAATATACACAATGGTCCCTGGATCTGTTCCTCCTCCAGCAATACGTAAACCAAACTTATATCCTTGTTTCCATGCATGGGGATTATGTACACGCAAATGCAAAGGGTTGCAAGCATCTTTCTGACATTTATCATTTGTGGTTGGCTTGGTTAGAGTAGCCATCCGCTTATCTATTTTCTCATTAGTTATACCAGTGTTCCAGGTAGCATAGAAAACACATTCCCAATATGGGCAATAGTAGTCTGCCGCTGTAGCAGTACTATACCCTGATCCTGTTTTACCTGTACACTTCCACCAATTTGTGGCACCTTCTGGACACATATACTTATGGTCATTTCGATACGCTTTCTCCCATGTACCACAGGTGGACTGACTATCTCTATTAATAGCATTACATGCATCAAAATTCAAAACAGCAGGTTTAGTAATGTCCTTAAGTGGTGGTGTAGCAGCTAATATAGGTCCATCTGCATCCTTCCATCTTATTTCCAACGTGTAATAGGATGGATTCTGATGCGGATTATAGCATGCTTTGATTTTGCCATGAGTGCAAACATTTAGTTCAGTGGTGTTATAGATACACCGAGTTATTGTTCCCTTGCAGGTATAATAAGAATGGTAAAGCAAAGTCTGAGTTACTTTCAGTCCAGTTCTAGTAGAAGTAATGCAAGCAGTGCATGGAGGTAGGGCATAAGTCTGTTCAAAACCTCCGAAGAAGGCAACCAAGACAAAGCAGAAGCAAAGATACATGTTGATGTTGATTGGAGTTCTTCTGAATCCTCAGCTTGCTGATCTTGATCACGACGGTCTATTATTCTTCGTCCCGTTTGCTAATGAAGCAATTTAACGGGTGCTGAGTGTTGATTGAAGATCCTCAAGATGTCCAGCACACATTAACCAACTTTAGCAACTCAGTTGGCTTGTGAAGTCTGGCTTAGTCAATGTAGTCTCAAAGGAGTGTGTCAAATCACACACAAATTGGGTTCGTTGAAACAAAGCTGTTGCTGCATGGAAAACAGCAATCCTCTTCGAAAGACTTGGCTACTGCAAAGCGCTTGTGATGAAGTGTCTATGCTGCTGGTTGCCGTCTTAGAGTAACTCGCAAGGGTACATCAGGGTGCTGCTCTGCTGTCCACCGCTCTGGTTCAGGATCGGCGGCGGGCTTGACTCTGCTGTGGTGGATCCAGGCGTCGATCTCGGCTACCTTTACTGCAGTTGGGGTAGACAGGATGACGGTGTACGGTCCCTTCCAATGGGGTTCCAACGGTATCTTCTTCCAATCTTTGATCCACACCGAAGTTCCAGGCTGGTAGGGATGCAAGGGTTCCGTCAAGTTGATAGGCAACTGGTCTTGGATCCACGTATGGAGAGTCTGCAGAACAAAACTAAGAGCTAGGAGTTCTTGTCTGGTTACTTCTGAACCAATCTGGGCTAGACTTCCTTTGATTCCCTGCACTATTGGTGGGGGTTTACCATACAAAACTTCAAAAGGGGAAAATCCTGTTGACTTTACAGGGGCTGAGCGTATTCTGAGTAAAGCTATGAGGAGCACTTGGGGCCATTTCAAGTGTGTCTCCTGACAAAGCTTAGACATTTGGGTTTTCAAAGTACGATTCATTCGCTCAGCTTTCCCTGAACTCTGGGGTCTGTATGCAGTGTGGAGCTTCCACTGTATCTGCAAAGCTTTTGCTAACTGCTGAGTAACTTGGGAGACAAATGAGGGTCCATTGTCTGACCCTATTACTGCTGGAATTCCAAATCTGGGGACAATCTCTCTCATTAGGGCTTTGGTAACTTCTCGGGCTTTCTCAGTTCTGGTTGGGAAGGCTTCTACCCACCCAGAGAAAGTACAAACTAATACTAGTAGGTAATGGTATCCATTGGCTTTCGGCATTTCGGTGAAATCAACTTGGAGGTTGTGCATGGGGGTCACACCTCTTGACTGAACTCGGGGTGCTGTAATAAGGCCTTGCTTGGCATTATTTTTGGCACAAGTTTGACATTGTCGGGCTACTGAGGCTGATATGGTTGTCATCAGAGGGATGTAGAAATGTGGTCTGAGTGCTTTCTCCATAGCACTCTTCCCATAGTGGGTAGCTTCGTGGAAAGCTTTGACAAAGGCGGGTCCTAACAGTTCTGGAATTACTATTCTTCCTGGAGGTTGACTGCCCTCTTCTGGTGGCAGCTCAATCCATCCATCTTTCAATACTCCATTTTCTTTGTCACAATAGTAATCTAATTCTTTGGTGGTATATCGTGGGGTCCATAGATTCAAGGGTACTGGAAACAATGCTGCTTGCATTGGCATAGCTTGTGGGGCAATTTGTCCTGTCATAGCTGCTTGTCGTGCTGAGGCAACTGCAAATCTATTCCCTCGAGCAACTTCTCCTTTTCCTGCTTGATGTCCTCGACAATGCATGACAGCTACACGTGTTGGGGCCCAGACTGCATCAAGTAACATCAATATCTCGGGACCATATTTGACTGATTTTCCTCCGGATGTGATGAGTCCTCTTTCTTTATAGAGAGCTCCATGGGCATGCAAAGTAGTGAAGGCATATTTGGAATCTGTATATACATTTAGCACAAGTTTTTCTCCTAACAACAATGCTCTGGTGAGTGCTATCAATTCGGCTTTCTGGGCTGATGTGCCTGAGGCTAGAGCTGATGATTCAACTACTTCGTGTTGAGTGACGACTGCATATCCGGCACAGCGTCGTCCATCAAGGATGAGACTGCTCCCATCAACATAATAGATCTGGTCGGGATTGTCTATGGGCACATCTGTTAAGTCGGGTCGACTGGAGAACACAGTCTCCATGACTTCGATACAGTCATGTTCTGGGAGTTCTTCACTGATGGGTATCAAGGTAGCTGGATTCAAGGCATGGCTCACTTCAAGTTGTATCTGTGGGTTTTCACATAACATGCTCTGGTACTTCAACATTCGGGAATTGGTGAGCCAATAATTTGCTTTTTGTTCCATAAGGGCAAGGACTGCATGTGGCACAGTGACTCGTACGTTCTGTCCTAGTGTGAGTTTGTCTGCTTCACTCACTAGTAGCGCTGTAGCTGCAACTGCTCTCAAGCAAGGTGGCCATCCCTTGGCCACAGGGTCCAATTGTTTCGATAGGTAGGCTACAGGTCGTTCCCAATTTCCTAATTTCTGAGTCAACATGCCTAGGGCATTTCCCTGTGTTTCATGTACAAACAGGTGGAACGGTTTTGTGGACATCTGGTAGTCCAAGTGCTGGTGATGACATCAATTCTTCTTTTAACTTCTGGAAGGCTGTATCCTGCTCGAGTCCCCACTCTAGTGGTGACTTTTCTTCTCCTTTTGTGGCTTCATACAGTGGTTTGGCAATTTGTGCAAAGTTGGGTATCCAGATTCGGCAATATCCTGCTGCTCCCAGAAAGGCTCTGACTTGCTTTCTGGTTGTTGGAGTTGGAATTCTGCATACTGCTTCTTTTCTTTCTCTGCCTAATCTTCTGCTTCCTTGGGTAATACGAAAACCCAAGTATTTCACTTCTGTTTGACATAGTTGTGCTTTGGCTCTGGAAACTTTATATCCAGCTTCATTTAGTAACTGCAAGAGATCTTTGGTGGCTAATATACATTCTCTTTCTGATACGGCAGCTATCAACAGATCATCCACATACTGGAGAAGTACTCTCTTCCCCGGGGCTACTGGATAGCTTGAAAGATCTTGATTTAGTGCAGCACTAAAGATGGTAGGTGAATTCTTGAATCCTTGGGGTAATCTTGTCCAGGTGAGTTGGCCCCCTCTTCCAGAGATGGGGTCCTGCCATTCAAATGCAAACAATATTTGGCTTACAGGGGCTAATCTTATGCAAAAGAATGCATCTTTTAAATCCAGTACAGTGAAATGGGTAGCTTCAGCAGGTATCAGTCCTAGAAGAGTGTAAGGATTGGGTACAACTGGATGTATAGTTTCAACTGCATCATTTACTCTTCTCAAATCTTGCACTGGGCGATAATCATCTGTCCCAGGTTTCTTTACTGGCAAAAGCGGGGTGTTCCATGGGGATTGGCATACTTTTAGTAGGCCATATTCGAGCAATCTCTGTAGGTGGCGATGAATGCCTTCAATTGCGGCTCTTGGGAGAGGGTACTGTTTGACGTGCACTGGGGTAGCACTAGGCTTGAGGGTTACAATCACTGGAGCTATATGCTTGGCTAGGCCTGGGGGACTGCCTTCTGCCCATACTTCAAGTGGTGCATGAATGTTCTTTAAAGTTTGTTCAAAATAGGTATCTTGAATCGAATCATCAATGTAGTATCTCCATTCTTCTTCTCGGGGAACTGTCAGCAGCATTACTCCTGCTGGTTTGGCTTGGGAATTTACTGTCATTTGCATTTCTCCTTGTTCAGAGAAAGATATTTGTGCTTGAAGCTTGGCTAGCATATCTCGTCCCAGTAATGGTACTGGACATTCGGGCATGTAAAGGAATTGATGAGTTACTTGCTGTCCTCCTAGACTGCATATTCGGTTTTGAAGAAAAGACTTTGTGGCTTTGGCACCTGTTGCTCCTACAATGGTGACTGCTCTTTTAGTGAATGGGGCTATCTTTTTGTCTATTACTGAATGTTCTGCTCCAGTATCAACCATAAAGTTCATAATTTGGTCTCCTATTTGTATTCCGACCATAGGCTCCTGGAGACCTAAAGCAAACTTGGAGCCCGGTCTGTCCTAATCCACGTCATCCTCATCATGGGCTTGTGTGGCCAATGCTTGGATGGCTCCTCCTCCCCTCTCTCTCTGGAATTGTTCTCGATTGGCTCCTCCTCGGCCTCGGGGACGGCCTCGTCTTTCTTCTCGCCACTGATGATCGTTGTCGTCATCTTGCTGGGCGTCTTCGAGTTGCGGGCACGTATCTCTCCAATGTCCTTCCTCTTTGCAATAGGCGCATTGGTTCACGCCTAGTCTCTGGGTCCGGCCTCCGCCTTGACCCCGCCCTCTTCCTCTGCTCCTTCGACTAGGGACACCTCCCCTTTTCTTTTCAACTATGGCCGCAGCCAAAAAATCAGCTTTCTTCTTCATCTTTCTATCACATTCTCTCTGTCTTTCAGTATCACGATTCACATACACTTTATGAGCGACTTCCAATAACTGTGTTGCATTCATGCCCGCAAACCCTTCTAATTTCTGTAATTTACGTCTAATGTCTGGTTGAGACTGGTTTACAAAAGCAGAATTCACCATGCATAAACTTCCTGGTGCCTCGGGATCATAGGGAGTATACATTCTGTATGCTTCAGTTAATCTTTCATAATAATCTGCTGGGCTCTCATCTATTCCTTGGATAACTCCTGCGACTTTGGAAAGGTTCATAGCTTTTTGGCCCCCCCTTTTCAGGCCTTGTAAAAAGCCTTGGCGAAAACGGGCTAGGGCTGTGGATCCTTCATCAGTATTTGGATCCCATTGGGGGTCTTCATTCGGGAATTCTCTCTGAGCTGCTTCTCTACGATCTATTATATTCTGTCCCTGTGCCGGAGCTGCAGGGTTTTCTGCCATCCATTCAATAGCTGCTTTTCTAATTCTCGCTCGTTCTTCTGTAGTGAATAGGGTGGTCAGGAGCTGACGGCAATCTGGCCAAGTGGGTTGGTGAGTTTCCATAATACTAGTTACTAATTCTGTCAGCTCCTGGGGCTTGCTAGTATAGGAGGCATAATGCGACCTCCAATTTAATAAATCAGTTGTAGAGAAAGGGATATACACATAAGTTAGGGGTCCCGCTACCACTTCATCATTATCATTCTTTACGGGCACTCCCGGGACTTGCCTTAAGGGAAACAGTTTGGCTGTCCCAGGCGTCATTTGGGATCTAAGGGTTATTGTCGTTGCCTTTGCAGGAGCCGCTTTCTTTTTCTCAACTGGTTTTGCTTTGGGTTTCTCTTTCACTGGCGTGCTAGTGCTAGCGCTAGCTTTCTCAATTATTTGTACACTGTCCTCTTCCTCTTCTGGGGAATTTCCTTCTTCTCCTCCTTCTATCTCCGCTTCTGACTCACTTTTTACGTCCTCCACTTCTTTTTCCACTGATTCTTCCTCTTTCTCTTCTCTAGGAGGGGGACCGGGGGTTGGGTCCCGCCTCGGCTCTGGCCGTCTCTGGGGTTCTGGGGCAGGACGACGCCGGCCTATTCTTACTGGACCTGGGGTTCTGGGCTGCCTGAGGACTACTTCTGGGGAATCAGGATCTGCCAGGATGGGTTTCTTCGTGGCTTTCTTATCCTGCTCTTTCATTCTAGGCTGTTCTGTTTTCTGTTTAGAATCTGTTTTAGCTAACATTATTCTGCACTGTTCCTCATAACAGCGCTGCGCCCAGGAGGGCGGATCTTCACAAATACTTAACCAGGAATCTATATAGGGGTACTGATCGGGGTGCGCTACCCGCACTCTACGATGTATTGACTGAATAATCTCTACAGTGAACGTTCCCTCTCGGGGCCAGATGGGGTCTAGATCGGGCCACTCCCTAGTACACAAAATCTGCAAACGGGCTGCTGTCATTTTAATACCATAATCTCCTGAATATCCCTCTTTAAAATGTGCGATCATACATTCTAATGGAGTGTTTCTAGTAGACCCGCCCCTCCCATTTCGATGTGTGCGCGCAACAACAGACAGAAGGGAAAAGGAGGGCGGACCGTGGGTAAGGGGTCCTCACGGCCCTGGAAACGTATAGGGAATACAAATAACAAGACAAGACGACAATCGCTTCCCCCTTTTCGCGACCTGAACGCGGTCGCCCGGTCAGGAAATGCGCTAATCAGGGGTCCGCCTTCACTTGGTCCGTGCTGCCAGACCTCTCATTCACACTTCGTTCACACAATCATGCTAGCAACGCATCCCAGAATGCATTCGTTTCTATCTGTTCTGACTAGTCTTTTCCCAATTACAAAAAGGATGAGGGTTTCACCTAGCGAATTCCCATGCCAGGCTACTCGGCTCTTCCTTGAGAGTTGATCATGCTCTCTTACCAATTCCCAATATCTCGAGATTACAAATTCCAAATTCCAATGGCAGTACTGCTCTTTCTATTTCTGTCTAGACCCAAAATCAAAACTATACTCACCGGATCCGGTCCTCAAACTTCCCAAGCAGGCGCATGAGTTGGACCTCGGACTCCCCTCACTCGGGTTCGAGGCGTTGACTCCAGCCGGGCTCGTCACCCGCCGAGGTCCGACCAGCTCCCTCCGATACAAGGGACCGGTGGCGCCAGGGAGCGGCCCTCGTCGGAAGGGTGCGATCCCGGCAGGACCAAGCCTATAGAGGCGGAAAGTCGTGGTATATTGCCCTATATACACTTTGATTCCACAACTTCCCGGCCAATGCACCAAGGAATATGTAGCAGCAAAGCGCAGACAGACCAATGATACCAGGAGTCTGTTCAGAAGGTCCAAATCATTTATTTGTGCACAAGTCTCAAGCAAGGCAATTTCAAAATGGCTGAGCAAAGTTTTCAAGCATTACAACAACTTTTATAGACTTCTGTTCCATTCTAGGTATAGAAAAACATTTCATTGGTCCCGGTACTCTCCCGTACCTCCCGTAGCCCTTCTATTGGTCCCGGTACTGATAAGTTTCTCCAATTATGTTCCTTCTGTGGGCATGACACCTGCCTGCCCCCCTTCTAGTCCCAATTACAATGGTCAGTTCATCAACTTGTTACTTTCACACTTTCAAGGTTATGGGACCCATTTGTGCGTGCAGAAGAGCAAGGTTCTGTAACTCATCTGTCAGCACTCCTCAATATTTCTCTGCAAATGTACTTTCTCTTATCAGTAACTTTTAAACATGTCTTTTCTGTATTTTTCCATTTCTTAATTCTGCAGTTCTGCTTATCTAAGCTAATTCAATATTTCTACTGAGTTCTTTCTTTCAATAGCAGCATATTGGGGGATGTGCAATCCTATATGCCTCTCCACAGGCCTCATTTACAGGTCAAGCTAGCCATGCTGGCCTGCCTATGTCAGACACCGTGGGTCACAGGCCTGCACCTGCCACATTCTTACTTGCGGGTGAGAATAATCAAAGGGGGGAATGTGGTAGGCTATGGCCTAGAATAGCCTATAAATGTATGTAAACGTATGAGAGGCCTGTATGCTAGGCCTGAGTCCCAGCCCCCACCTAAGAATAAGAATGCTGAGAAAGACCAAAGTCAGTATAAGTTAGAGAAACTGCTTTTTGATAAGGTTGTGTAGATCCTTTGTTGAATATTCTATGCTGATGACAGACATGTACCAGTGCTCTGTATTCACACATTTTCTAAGCTAAGCAGTGACCTTGTAAGAGAAAAGTATCAAAGTTTAGAACTGTGCCTTTGTTAGAGAGCTCTGAGCAGGGGGAACAGAGCACTGGGCCCACAGAAAGATCCCAATTGGATGGGTGCGAGGGTCAGTAGCACCAATAGAAAGTTTGCCTGTATTAAACTGAAGAAGAAAGGTATAAAAGGTGTTGTTTACTGGACTCCATTGCTCAGACCATTTTGAATGTGACATTTGCCTGAGACTTGTGCACAATAAATTGGCATGGATCTTCGAACTGACTCCTGGTGTGGTAGGCGAAGGCCTATGAACCATGCTGTCTGAACTAAACAGACAGGCCTAAGCAGCTTGACCTGTAAATGAAGCCTGTGGTTAGGCCCAGAGGAATGAAAACTCCCCCCCTGAATGCTGCCACCATAGAATCGAAACTTAACCAAGCATAACCGAGCATAGCTAAGCAGAATCGAAACTTAGGAGAAATAGAAAAACTGCTTTAATTGGTACTGATAAGAATGTGAGAAGCTTCTATGGACTTAATTAACTCTGCTGAAAGAAAGGTTACAGTGCCCTGCTTTTCCACATGTTCCAGCTAGCTAGTGACCTTGGAGGAGAAATGTATCAAGAGTCTAAGAACTGACCATTGTAATGGGGACTGTAAGGGGGGGGAAACAGGTGCTGAGCCCAGACAAAGGTCCTCATTGGATAGCTACATAACGGTACCGGGACCAATAGATGGGGTGAGAGGGGTTACCGGGACCAATGAAAAGTTTGCCTATGTTCAGAATGGAGAAGAAAGGTATAAAAGTTGTTGTTTTGCTAGAAACCATTGCTCAGCCATTTTGAATGTGATTCTGCTTGAGTCTTGTGCACAATAAATGATTTGGACCTTTTGAACAGACTCCTGGTATTATTGGATTGTTTGCGCTCTGCCGCTACATATTCTTGGTGCGTTGGCCGGGAAAGTGTGGTTAGTAGAGGGTATACGAGCTGATATACCACGACTTTCCGCCTCTATAGGTTTGGTCCTGCCGGGCTCGTGCCCTTCCGACATGGGCTCAGCTCCCAGGCGCCACCGGTCCAGTTGCATCGGAGGGAGTTGGGCTAGGCCTCGGCGGGTGCTGGACCCGGTCGGAGCCAACACCTCAAACCCGTGAGGGGAGTCCGAGGTCCAACTCATGCGCTTGCTCGGGAACGGGGACCGGATCCGGTGAGTATAGTTTTTGGTATGTCTAGACAGATGAGTCAGAACTGCAGCTTGAAACTTGTGAACTTGTGAATTTTGGTAAGAGAGCTTGATCACCTCTCAAGGCGGTCCAATTAACCTTGCATAGTGTATTCGCGGGGTGAACCCACCGTCTTCTTGGTATAACTTTGGTATAGCCTAGTCAGAAAAGACAGGATTGGGCTTTTTGAGATACGTTGCTAGCATGATTGTGTGAATGAAGTGTGGTTGAGAGGTCTGGTGACACAGACCAAGCGAAGGCGGACTCCTGAGTAACGCAGTTCCTGGCCGGGCGACCGCGTCCAGGTCGTAAAAAGGAGGAAGCGACCGTCGTCTTGTCTTGTTTTTTGTTTCCCTTGAATGTTTCTAGGGCCGTGAGGACCCCTCACCCACGGTCCGCCCTCCTTCTCCCTTCTGTTTGTTGTTGCGCGCACACATCGATATGGGAGGGGCGGGGTCTACTGTGCACACTCCATTAGAATGTATGATTAAGTACTTTAATAAAGGATATTCAGGAGACTATGGGGTGAAAATGACTGCGTCATGATTACAAGTTTTGTGTACTAGGGAGTGGCCCGCATTAGACCCTATGTGGCCTTGAGATGGAACATTTGCCATAGGAGTTATTAAGTCAGTTCATCAGAAGGTGCGAGTAGCGCACCCTGACCAATATCCCTATATAGATTCCTGGTTAAGTATTTGTGAAAGCCCGCCCCCTTGGGCCCGGCGTTGCTATGAAGAACAGTGCAGAATAATGGTAGCACTGACAGAGCAGACACAGAGGACAGGGAAAGAAAAGAAGCCTGTTTATGTTGATCCCGAGTCCCCGGAAGTTGTAACTAGACAGCCCCAAGCTCAGCGCCCAGTAAGAGTACCACCGCGTCCCGCGGCAGGCCCCCGGGACCGGCAAATTCCACCCCTTGACCCGCCAGTAGCTCAGCGAGATGATCCGCCCCCTGAAGAGGCCGATCAGCTCGAGACTGAGGAAAATCTTGAGTCAGAACAGGAAGAAGAAGAAACGTCCTCCCAGTACGAGACTGACAGTGTAAAATCAGCTGTCAGTGCAAGCTCATCTGTTGCAAGCGAAAGTTCCCAGACTAAGCTTAAGTTGAGAAAGAGAGGCCCTACCAAGAAATTATTGCCACTGCGGCAGGTCCCGGGAATGCCCGTGAGGAACGAGGAGAACCAGATAGTAGCGGGACCCACGAGTCTAGTTTATGTGCCATTCTCCACTACTGATTTGTTGAATTGGAAAATGCATTATGCCTCTTACACTGACAAGCCCCAAGAATTAACAGAGGTAATGAATACAATTATACAAACCCACCAGCCTACTTGGGCAGATTGCCGTCAACTCCTGTCTACTTTATTTACTACTGAGGAGCGAGCGGACGAGAATTATGCAAGCAGCTGTCAATTGGTTAGCAGAAAATCCCCTAGCAGAGGGAGGAGGAGGAATAGATAACCGCGAAGCAGCAAAGAAAGAATTTCCTAATGAGGATCCTCGGTGGGATCCAAACACCGATGAAGGATCCAGAGCCCTAGCTCGGTTTCGCCAAGGCCTTTTACAAGGTCTGCGAAAGGGGGGTCAAAAAGCCATGAACCTCTCCAAGACAGCTGAGGTTATCCAGGGCGTAGATGAAAGCCCCGCAGTATTCTATGAGAGATTGGCTGAAGCATACAGAATGTATACGCCCTATGACCCAGCTGCACCAGGGAGCCTGTGCATGGTGAATGCCGCTTTTGTCAGCCAGTCCCAACCAGACATTAGACGTAAACTACAGAAATTAGAAGGGTTCGCGGGCATGAACACGTCACAGCTAATGGAAGTCGCCCAGAAAGTGTTTGTGAATCGTGATAATGAAAGACAGAGAGAAAGTGAGCGTAAAATGAAGAAGAAAGCCGATTTTTTGGCTGCCGCTTTAGTTGAACAGAAAAGGGGAGATATCCCTAACCGAAGGAGCAGAGGTAGAGGGAGGGGCCGAGGAGATAGCCGGCCCACATTAGGCGTGAATCAATGCGCTTATTGCAAGGAAGAAGGACACTGGAGGAATGCATGCCCGCAACTCGAAGATGCCTCCCACGAAGAAGGAGAGAACGCCCCTTGGAGGGAGAGAGAGAGAGGCCAATCACAGAATCACAGAGGGACAAATCGAGTACATTTCCAACGGGAAAGAGAGTAGGCCATAGAAGGAGTTGCAACCGCAACAAACCATGATTTAGATGAAGCAGATTAGGACAGACCGGGCTCCGAATTCGCCTTAGGTCCCCAGGAGCCTATGGTCTGCTTAAAGATAGGGGACCGATTCATGAACTTTATGGTTGACACTGGAGCAGAACATTCTGTAGTAGATAAGCAAATAGCTCCTTTGTCCACAAGAGCAGTCACTATTATGGGAGCAACTGGTGCCAGAGCCACCAAGTCTTTTCTGCAAAACCGCGTATGTGAATTAGGAGGACAGCAAATAGCGCACCAATTCCTTTATATGCCTGAGTGTCCAGTGCCACTACTGGGACGAGATATGCTAGCCAAACTGCAGGCCCAAATATCCTTTGCTGAGAAAGGAGAAATGCAAATGACTGTAAATTCAAAGCCTGCAGGATTAATGGTGATTACTGTTCCCCGAGAAGAAGAGTGGAGATATTACAGTACTAAGCCAGTTCCTGATACCAATTTTAGCATGCCAACGAGCATTATGGCTCCTCCTGGAGCATGGGCAGAAGGTAACCCACCAGGTCTAGCTAAGCACATAGCCCCAGTAATTGTGACCCTTAAGCCTGGAGCAGAACCAGTACATGTTAAACAATACCCACTCCCAAGACCAGCCATTGAGGGCATTCATCGCCATTTGTTAAGATTACTGGAGTATGGCCTTCTCAAAGTATGTCAATCACCTTGGAATACACCTCTCCTGCCAGTCAAGAAGCCTGGGACAGGTGATTACCGCCCAGTGCAAGATTTGAGGAGAGTGAATGAAGCAGTCAAAACCATACATCCAATCGTGCCAAATCCCTATACACTCTTAGGACTGATACCTGCTGAAGCTACCCACTTTACTGTTCTGGATTTGAAAGATGCATTCTTCTGCATACGATTAGCCCCGATTAGCCAATTGTTGTTTGCCTTTGAATGGCAGGACCCTGTCTCAGGAAGACGGGGCCAACTCACCTGGACACTATTGCCTCAAGGATTCAAGAACTCACTCACCATTTTTAGTGCTGCACTGAACCAAGATCTTTCAAGCTATCCTGTAACTCCTGGGAAAAGAGTGCTTCTCCAGTATGTGGATGACCTATTGGTAGCTACCACATCGGAGAGTGAATGTGTACAAGCCACAAATGACCTTTTACAACTACTAGATGAAGCTGGATACAAAGTTTCCAGAGCAAAAGCACAGCTATGCCAAACGGAAGTAAAGTATTTGGGTTTCCGGCTGACCAAAGGAAGCCGACAATTAGGACCAGAAAGAAAAGAAGCTGTGTGTAGTATCCAAACCCCAACCACCAGGAGGCAAGTCAGAGCCTTTCTGGGAGCAGCAGGATACTGCCGAATATGGATACCCAACTTCGCTCAGATTGCTAAGCCACTATATGAAGCCACCAAAGGAGAAGAGAAGTCACCACTAGAGTGGGGACCTGATCAAGATGAAGCTTTCAGAACCTTGAAGAAAGCATTAATGTCATCACCAGCACTTGGACTACCAGATGTCCAGAAGCCTTTTCATTTATTTGTACATGAAATGCAAGGGAACGCTCTAGGAATGTTAACTCAGACATTGGGACATTGGGAGCGACCTGTAGCATACTTATCAAAACAATTGGACACTGTAGCCAAAGGATGGCCGCCATGTTTGAGAGCTGTTGCAGCCACAGCATTGTTAGTGAGTGAAGCAGACAAACTCACTTTAAGACAGAACCTACGTGTTACAGTACCACACGCAGTACTTGCCCTTGTGGAACAAAAAGGAAATCATTGGTTTACCAACTCTCGAATGCTGAAATACCATGTGAAAATCCTCGAATACAACTGGAAGTGAGCCATGCTTTCAACCCAGCCACCTTGATACCAATCAGCGAGGACCCACCAGAACATGATTGTATAGAAGTCATGGATACTGTGTTTTCAAGTCGACCTGATCTAACTGATGTACCTATAGAAAACCCTGACCAGACTTACTTCGTGGATGGAAGCAGCCTCATCATCAATGGACGACGCTGTGCCGGGTATGCAGTAGTCACCCGGGAGAAAGTCATTGAATCATCAGCTCTTGCCTCAGGAACATCAGCACAGAAAGCGGAATTGATAGCACTAACAAGGGCACTAGTATTAGGTGCCGGACTTCAGTTGAACGTGTATACAGACTCAAAATACGCTTTCACGACTTTACATGCTCATGGAGCTCTGTATAAAGAACGAGGACTCATTACCTCCGGAGGCAAATCAATTAAATACGGCCCAGAAATATTAATGTTACTAGATGCAGTATGGGCCCCGGTACAAGTTGCTGTGATGCACTGCCGAGGACACCAAACAGGAAAAGGAGAAGTTGCCCAAGGAAACAGATTTGCTGATGCCTCAGCACGCAAAGCAGCCATGACAGGCCAAATTTCATCACAAGCAACACCAGTACAAGCCGTATTGTTTCCTGTACCCCTTAACTTGTGGACGCCACGATATACCACGAGGGAATTGGACTATTATTGTACTATAGAGAAGGGGGTACTGAAAGATGGATGGATTGAGCTGCCACCAATAGAGGGCAGCTAACCTCCAGGATAATAGTGATCCCTGAATCATTGGGACCGGCCTTTGTAAAGGCCTTTCATCAAGCCACATATTATGGGAAAAACGCAATGGAAAAAGCACTCAGACCACATTTTTGCATTGCATTGTTGGGAGCTCTGTCAGCCTCAGTAGCTCGCCAGTGCTTAACTTGTGCCAAGAACAATGCCAAGCAGGGTCCTACACCACCACCCCGAGTTCAGTCAGGTGGTGTAACCCCTATGCACAACCTACAAGTAGACTTTACTGAAATGCCAAAAGCCAGTGGATATCGTTACTTGTTAGTCTTAGTCTGCACCTTCTCTGGGTGGGTAGAAGCTTTCCCCACCAGGACTGAAAAGGCCAGAGAAGTCACCAAGGTTTTGCTGAGGGAAATTATCCCCCGATTTGGAATCCCTGCAGTAATAGGGTCGGACAATGGGCACTCATTTGTATCTCAAATTACCCAACAGTTAGCAAGTGCTTTACAGATACAATGGAAGTTACACACAGCATATAGACCTCAGAGTTCAGGGAAGGTTGAACGAATGAATCGTACTTTAAAATCTCAGTTGTCTAAGCTGTGTCAGGAGACTCACCTGAAGTGGCCCCAAGTTCTCCCAATAGCTTTACTTAGAATACACTCAGCCCCTGTGAAATCATCAGGGTTTTCTACCTTTGAAGTCATGTATGGTAGACCCCCACCAATAGTGCAGGGAGTCAAAGGGAGTTTGACACAAATTGGTTCAGAGATAACCAGACAAGAACTCCTAGCTCTTAGTTCTGTTCTGCAGACTCTTCATGCGTGGATACAGGACCAGTTACCCATCAACTTGACGGAATCCCTGCATCCCTACAAACCTGGTACCTCGGTGTGGATCAAAGATTGGAAGAAGACACCGCTGGAACCTCATTGGAAGGGACCATACACCGTCATCCTGTCTACACCAACAGCTGTAAAGGTCGCAGAAATCGAATCCTGGATCCATCATAGCAGAGTCAAGCCAGCAGCAGTTCCAGACCCAGATCAGTGGACAGCAGTGCAGCATCCTGATATTCCTTTGCAGCTCACCCTGAGGCGGCAACCAGCGGCCTAGAACTTCATCCAGGCCACCCAAGAACTACGGTACTCCACAGTAGACAAGTCTTTCGAAGAGGATTGCTGTTTCCAATAAAGCAAAACTTGTTCTTTCGTGCTACACTGAATAACTTTGTATTCACAGACTTCATTTAGGCCAACTACAATTGGTAAGTTGACCTACTGCGGAAACTTGAGGATCTTCAATCAACATTGACACCCGTTGAATTGCTTCATTAGCAGACAGGTCAGCTTTGTGTCAAGAAGCAGTGAATGTCGAGGTCAAGATTTTCCAGCGGAGATTCAAACGGACTACAATCAACATGCATCCTTGCTTCTATTTTGTTCTGGTTGCATGCCTGGGGAGCTTTGAACTCACTTTTGCTTTACCCCCATGTACTGCCTGCATTATTTCTACTCGGACTGGAATGAAAGTAACTCAGACTTTGCTCTACCATTCTTACTACACCTGCACTGGTGCAGTAAGTCGGTGTATATATAATACCACTGAACTGAACATTTGTACCAAGGGTAATACTAAAGTTTGTTTTAACCCGCATCAGAACCCATCCTATTATACTCTAGAAATACGATGGAATGATGCAGATGGAGCTTTACTTTTATTTATTTATTTATTTAACATCTTTTATATACCGCTCTATTTATAATCAGCGCGGTTTACATAGAACAAGAAAACATCAGATAAGGTACATGTTATCTGTTTTTTACATAGAACAAGGAACAAAAACTTGGATAACCGGGGAAATTATTTACAATGAATACAACACATTGGCTATTTACATATGAACGGAATAAAGCCTAAAAGAATTTTCATAGTATGAGAGAGAGGTGTGAAAAGTTATATGCCGGCGGAGGCAACGGTGCCAGATGATGCTCTGGAGGATCCTCTGCTCCAGGCGGTGCGTAAGTCCCAGCGGGACTTTCCCCTGCACAGAGTCTTTAGAGGGATGATTCAGGAGGAGTGGGACTCCCCAGAATCGACGCTGAGGGGCTCTCGTGCCTTGTCACGCCTTAATGCTACACCCCCACTTACTGATCCTACAAAGAGTGCTGTTTTGTATTTTGATGCTTGTGATACTATAAATAGAGATAGTCTGTCTAATTGTGCTAACTGGGAAAAAGCATATTATCATGATCACAAGTATATGTGTCCAGAGGGAACATCTGGATGGGGAGCCTGTACAGGTAAACGAGTTTTATCAAATGAATATAGCACAGCACCAGTTGAAGATTACTATTGCCCAAAGTGGGAATGTGTGTTCTATGCCACATGGAAGACGGGTATGATATAAAATACCAGAGATAATCGAATGGCTGCCTTATATCAGCCATATGTAAAGAATCCAGAAAAATGTAAGAAGGGTGCTTGTAATCCATTAGAGTTACATATAATAAATCCCAGTGCATGTACACAAGGGTATAAATTTGGACTACGCATTGCAGGCTCTGGGTCAGATCCAGGGACTATTGTATATATTAAGCTGAACACCCAGGCCCATCGTTCATCACGGTACCATATACATAATACCTTCTACGAAACTATGCATATAAATAAGTTTGATATCCCTCACCCTTCTCAAAATCTATTCTTAGAATTAGCTGGAGCAGTAGTATCCAGTCTCCACATTTCAGATTGTTATTTTTGCGGAGGAACTAGAATGGGTGATCAGTGGCCCTGGGAGGCCCAAGAATTGAATTACTCAGTAGTCTATAATCATGCTGAGCTACATAAGACCACAAGTGAATGGGTATTAGCACACCCAATAATTGGACGTCTGTGTTATGCTCGGACTGGACCCCAGTTCAATTTGAAAGTGGGACAGCTTGTCTGTCTTAGTCAAAAGTTTTATAATGACACCACAAAACAGACGTCCTGGTGGTCAGGAGTTAATGAACCTGAACCTACCAACCCATTAGTAAAATTCCCTGAGCTTGCCGATCTATGGACCGACCTTGCCCAGCCTCATGCCTGGCAAGCCCCACCTGGTTTGTATTGGATCTGTGGAACCCGAGCATATGCTCGACTCCCTATTCACTGGGGAGGGGCATGTGTCTTAGGAACCATCCAACCTTCTTTCTTTCTGTTACCCACAGAACACGGAGAACAATTAGGTTACTCCGTGTATACTAGGAGAAATAAGAGAGCAGCTTTACAGATAGGCAAATGGGAGAGATGGGATGGTGATGATTGGCCACCTGAAAGAATTATTGCCTACTATGGACCTGCCACTTGGGAGCAAGATGGCACCTGGGGATACCGGACCCCTGTGTATATGATAAATCGTATTATACGCTTGCAAGCAGTTGTTGAATTAATAACTAATGAAACTAGCCAAGCACTCACACTTCTAGCTAGACAGAGCACACAAATGCGTACTGCAATATATCAGAATCACTTGGCACTAGATTACCTATTAGCAGCTGAAGGAGGAGTATGTGGTAAGTTGAATTTAACCAATTGTTGTTTGAAGATAGATGACAAAGGTCAGGTAGTTGAAAATATTGCTGAAAACATGCGAAAGCAAGCCTATGTGCCAGTACAGACTTGGCATGGTCTTAAGATGCCTAATTGGTTCGAATCTATCTTCTCTGGATTGGGAGGACTTACTACTTTTGCTATGATAATATTAGTATTTGTAGCCTTGTTTTTGTTGTTACCATGTATAATCCCATGTTGCATGCGCTCTATTAATAGTGTTATTGAAAATACAGTAGAACGGAAGACTACCACTAAGATTTTGGCCTTATGGCACCCTAATCCTGGTACGCTTGGTCGTAATCCGACCCCAGTGTAATTGAGTGATTTAAATCTCACACCTTATTAGCCATAGGGTGAGATTAATCAAAGGGGGGAATGTGGTAGGCGAAGGCCTATGAACCATGCTGTCTGAACTAAACAGACAGGCCTAAGCAGCTTGACCTGTAAATGAAGCCTGTGGTTAGGCCCAGAGGAATGAAAACTCCCCCCCTGAATGCTGCCACCATAGAATCGAAACTTAACTAAGCATAACCGAGCATAGCTAAGCAGAATCGAAACTTAGGAGAAATAGAAAAACTGCTTTAATTGGTACTGATAAGAATGTGAGAAGCTTCTATGGACTTAATTAACTCTGCTGAAAGAAAGGTTACAGTGCCCTGCTTTCCCACATGTTCCAGCTAGCTAGTGACCTTGGAGGAGAAATGTATCAAGAGTCTAAGAACTGACCATTGTAATGGGGACTGTAAGGGGGGGGGGGGGAAACAGGTGCTGAGCCCAGACAAAGGTCCTCATTGGATAGCTACGTAACGGTACCGGGACCAATAGATGGGGTGAGAGGGGTTACCGGGACCAATGAAAAGTTTGCCTATGTTCAGAATGGAGAAGAAAGGTATAAAAGTTGTTGTTTTGCTAGAAACCATTGCTCAGCCATTTTGAATGTGATTCTGCTTGAGTCTTGTGCACAATAAATGATTTGGACCTTTTGAACAGACTCCTGGTATTATTGGATTGTTTGCGCTCTGCCGCTACACTGGTTTTATTCATTGCGTGCACTTTGCTGCAACATTCCTACCCTGCCTCGGTGAAAGGGGGCCCTTTACTAGGGTGAATTCCCTGTCTCTTTGTCCTCACCCAGACTCCGGATAGGCCTCCTTGCCACAGTACCTATTACATCAGTCCCCTAGGGAGATGACGCCCGCGTGGAAGGCTTCAGGGTACTTGAGAGCACTACACCAGGCTTGGAAGGTGCTGTGCCAATATCGGGGTAACGGTTGGAGAGGGACGGACTGCCTCCCCCTGATAGGGAATAGACAGTTTCCTCTGGGAACTTAAGGGGGAGGGGTGAACGAATGGGCACGGCAGGGCATCAGGTATCTGGGCCACGTGCGAATGGAAACGGAGTCTGAAATGGAATCGTTTCTGGAGCTGAAGAGGAGACATAACTTGGAATCTAGGCATTTCTACTTTTACTTACAGGTGAGGCATTATATATGTGACTTACAGAAGTAATTCAGCGACTTAATTCACATAGGGGGGATGTTAGAGCTCTTCACCGCACTAGAGGGGAAAATAAAAGCGACTCAATTAAGAGGCAAGTTATGCTATTATCAGCAGGTAGGACCCCTAGACCAATTGACTAATTGGCGTGGTGGTGATATTAACCATACTTTGTTTATGATTTTAACAGTTTACATCCATTTGGCCTCAATCAAGAAAGTGATCTCTCTATTTTTCTACAATAACTCATCCCCTATGTATTCAGCCTTCAGAACATTCATGCTTTCAATTTTATCACATTTAATATCATTATATACCCGTTTTATTCTTCTTTTTATATGTTATAACATTGGTTTTTAATATATTGTTTTTATATATACACACATATATATATATATTTTATTTAATATATTTTTATTAGTATTTGATATTTATTATTATTTATTCATTTTTTATGTTTTATTATTATATATTTTTTTTATCATCATCATTACTAATATTGTTATTATACCTTCTTTTTATATATTACAACATTATTTTTTAATATGTTGTATTTATTTATATATACATATATATATGTATATATTTATTAATATAATATTTTATATTTAATATTACTTATTCATGTTTTATTTATTTTTATTTTTTATTATTACATATATATATATATTTTTATCATCATCATATTTTTATCATCATCATTATTATTATTGTCTTCTTTATACCATTTATTTGTTTATATACATATATATTTTTATATTTACACTTATTTATATATATATTCATTTATTATTATTTATTTATTTATTTATTTATTTTTTGACTCCTCTGTTTTTACTTTTTTTAGATTGTTTGTTTTTTATACAACTTTTAACGATATGTTTAAAATCATTGTTGTAACATTTTATTTTTCCTTGATTGTCATTGCATACCACCTCTGAATGTTTGTTCATAATGCAGTCTTTCCCCCCCTCCCTCCTTTTTAATACATCAACTCCTCGGATGAGCTCTATTCTTTGCATAACCTTTACAGTATGTCCCTTTTCATAAACTTTGCGTGGTCTACAGAGCTTGCAGCGTGCACATCTATACACATTTTTTCCCCCCCTTGTTTGCCTTCATTTGAGTATTCAACCGCTTGAATTTGACTCCGCCCATTTGTCCACGTCATTTTCAAAAAGGCGCGAATACGGCGTCTATAAGAACACTGTCACTCGTTGCTCCCCTGCTAATGTTTGCAAGCAAGATTCTATACGCTGTGTTGCCTCGCACTGTACTTTTGCCCTGTATTATCAGTAAGTACTCTTTCCATGTTCCTCCGGTTTGTCCGTCGCAATATCTGCGCTACGATTGTTTTTCCTCATACAACCATTTCGATATTCTAATGCGTTTCTTCTAATATACGTGATTTGTTTGCGTTTGTCTTCACCTTTAAGTTTATATAGCCCAACTCGGTGCATAGTATTTACTAAGTTTCCTCAATTAAGAGGCAAGTTATGCTATTATCAGCAGGTAGGACCCCTAGACCAATTGACTAAGAGGTGGCAGCGGGACCAGATCCCGGGTGTTACAGTAGAGACACTACAACAGGCATTTCAGTCCATAAAAACTGTCTCGGAATCGGTAAGATTGCAGGAAATACAATATAAATTTCTCTGGAGATCATATGTGCATGACGTCTGGGCGGCCCGGGCGGGCCTTGTGGAGACAGATGTGTGTAAGCTCTGTAAGGTGGAGAGAGGCACATTCTCTCACAGATTCTGGTTCTGTATACATATACAACAATTCTGGCAGAAGGTTTGGAAAGCACTTGGGGGGAGAGCAAAGAACCGGCGCCCCTCCTGCCGAACTGGGGACTGTTTGGTATACCTAGCCAGGGAATTTTAGTACAAAATCCCTATAAGCAGTTGTGTGAGAGAGGTTTCATAGTGGCTAAGCAATGCATATTGAGACAATGGATAGTGGAGTCCCCTCCTGAGCTGAAAGGGTGGGAAAAAACCATGATAGAAGTAAGAAACATGGAACGAAGAACAGCTCAAATCCTGGGAGATAGGAAAATGGTGGGTTTCAACAAAGTGTGGGAGGGTCTTGAACTACCTATGCTAACGTGCTGATATAATCTGGTCAGACAGACGAAGACAACTAGAGGCTGTTCATAATAATGAGGTGGTAATGTTAGCGCCAATAAAAATGTTTAAACCCTAACTTTGCAGTGGACGGAAGGAGGGAGGGAGGGACGGACAATGGGTGGGGGTTAAAGACTGAGGAAGAAAAGGGAAAGCACTATTGTTAATAGCTATGGACAGACGGCCAGATACAAGTGTGTGGCCGCACAGTTTTATGTTCTGTTAGACTGCAAATTTCAATTTGTATTCATGATTTGCTTAGCTTGCAATGAAGAGGGTTGGTACGGTTAATAAAAAATATTTAAACCTAACTTCAGAACCAGCTTAGCTTACTGACTGAAGTCTCACAAATATGACAACAGGTATGGATCTGGAGACACTCAACTGGGTTGTTACAACAAATTCCAGTCTGACTGGTTGGGAAGCCCATTGCCAGGACTTAGTAGCACAAGGCCATCGGTCTGTGTCAGAAGCCAAGTGATTGATAAATTGTTTAGATTCAAGAGCCAGATGGTTGGCGCTGTGGACCTTCAAGCTCTTGGTTTGGGGACAATGGTCAGAATATTTTCCAACAGTGCCACGGTAGTGGCATATGTCAGTCAGTCATGAGGAGCCTAGTAGTAGCTCAGGGGGGCCTCCGTATTGGTCAAGGGGGCTGAAAAATGCCTCTGGGACTTATCAGCGGCCCATATTGAGAGAACACAGGATGTCCAAACTAATTTCCTGAGCAGGCACTGTCTGGATCCAGGAGAGCAAGAGTTGTCAGTGCAGGTATTCTTTCATCTGTACTCAGTAGGGGACTCCAGATATGGACCTGATGGCCACGAAAAGGAATGCAGAAATGCCTTGGTTTTTCAGTTGGAAAAGAGAGTGGGGATCGTCCTATCTGGATACTTTGGATCAGCAGTGGCCACTAGGGGGCTTCTCTATCTCTTTCCACCATGGCTGCTTCTGGGGTTGTGTCTTACAGAGGGTGGTATTGTATCTGGATCTGATCTTTTTGGTGGCTCCAAATTAGCCCAGGAGACAGTGGTAAGTGAACTTTGTCAAACTGAAAAGATAAAAGGTTGAAGCCTTCTGCAAGAAAAGGATCTTTTCTTGCAGGGACTGGTTCAGTTGGACAACCCATCTCACTTTTGTCTTAAAACTTGTTCTTTGAGAGGTCTCACCAGAGGTGCAAGGGTTGCTTGCTTGATGTTATCACCACTCTTCTGTAGGAGCAGAAGCAGTCCATTACTTTGGCATATATATATAAGGATATGGAGATTATGGCTAGGTGTGGCAATCAGGGAACTTCTCCTTTTCTGGCCTCTATTTCTCTCATTTTGGCCTTCCTACTGGAAGGTCTTCAAAACGGGCCTAGTTTTTAAGTACACTGAAATTGCAAGTAGCAGCATTGGCCTGTTCGGGGATGACTTGAAGGTGCCCTTTATCATCACACCCTGATGTATTGCATTTCCTGAGGGGAGTGCTGTAGCTCCATCCTCTAGTTCGATTGGCCATTCTGAGTTGGAACTTTAATTGGGGTGTTTAGCATGCTCGGGCCTTTGCCTCTGAGCCACTTCAGTGAGCGCCTTTGAAGGCTCTCACTCTCAAGATGGTATTTCTGTTGACTATTTGTTCAGCTAGATCAGGCCTCAACAAAATGTTTATTTTTAGGAGCCATCACATAAACAGGTGTCAGTGGCTGAGACTTTCCTCTCCCCCGCCTCATTGTTTCCACTGTTGAGGAGCGAACAGGGAGGGTGGTCCATCGCAGCTCCTTAAGAGCCTAATTTACTAAGGCTGTTTCCCATTCATGTCTGAGGAAAAAGAAAATTTAGTAGATCTGGCACCCCTGCAGGTCCTCCTCACCTACTTTGTCTCCCCCTCAATCTGTCATCACCCAGTCTTCCTTTTCTATCCCTTCCCTCCCTATCAGTCTCCCTCCCTTTTCCATTATATACAGTGCATTGCAAAAGTATTTATCCCCTTTGTGTTTGTTCTGTTTTGTCGCATTACAACCTGGAATTAAAATGGAATTTTGGGGGTTAGCACCATGTGATACACATTACATGCCTACGACTTTGAAGGTGCAAAATATCATTTATTGTGACAGAAACAATAATTAACACAAAAAAAACCTGAAAGCAGAAGTGTGCTTATGTATTCACCCTCCAAAGTCAATACATTGTTGAGCCACATTTTGCTGCAAGTACAGCTGCAAGTCTCTTGGGGTATGTCTCTATTAGCTTAGCACATCTAGCCACTGGGATTTTCACCCATTCCTCAAGGCAAAACTGCTCCATCTCCTTCAAATTAGATGGGTTGCGTTGGTGTACAGTAATCTTCAAGTAATGCCACAGATTCTCAATTGGATTGAGGTCTGGGCTTTAACTAGGCCATTCCAAGACATTTAAATGTTTCCCTTTAAACCAGCTTTAGCAGTATGTAAGGTGAACCTTCATCCCAGTCTCAAATCTCTGGCAGACTGAAACAGGTTTTCCTCAAGAATTTCCCTGTATTTAGCGCCATCCATCATTCCTTCAATCCTGACCAGTTTTCCTGTCCCTGCCAATGAAAAACATCCCCACAGCATGATGCTGCCACCACCATGTTTCACTGTGGGAATGGTGTTCTTGGGGTGATGGGAAGTGTTGGGTTTGTGCCACACATGGCGTTTCCCTGGATGGCAAAAGTTCAATTTTCGTCTCATCTGACCAGAGAACCTTCTTCCATGTGTTTGGGGGATGTGCCACATGCTGATGTGCAAACTCTAAACGTGTTATCTTATTTCTTTCTTTAAGCAATGGCTTATTTCTGGCCACTCTTCCATAAAGTCCCACTCTGTGGAGTGTATGGCTTAAAGTGGTGCTATGGACAGATACTCCCATCTCCGCTGTGGATCTTTGCAACTCCTTCATTGTTATCCTTGGTTTCTTTGTAGCATCTCTGATTAGTGCCCTCCTTGCCCGGTCTGCAAGTTTTGGTGGGCAGCCTTCTCTAGTCAGGTTTGTAGTGGTGCCGTAGTCTTTCTGTTTTGTTATAATGGATTTAATGGTGCTCCGTGGGCTATTCAGAATTTGGGATTTTTTTTATAATGCAACCCTGATCTAAACTTCTCCACAACTTTGTCCCTGATTTGTTTGGAGTGCTCCTTGGTTTTTATGTTGCTTGATTAGTGCTGTTGCAGAGTCAGGGGCCTTTCAGAACAGGTATATTTATACAGGCATCATGTGACACTGATTGCACACAGGTGGACCCTAATCAACTAATTATGTGATATCTGAGTTTGGTTGGACCAGATTTTATTTAGGCATTTCATAGCAAAAGGGATGAATACATATGCACTCACAACTTTTCAGTTTTTACTGTTTTTTTATTAATTTTATATATATACAAGGTATTTTATTGTCATTTCACTTCACCAATTTGGACTATATTATTAGTCCATTACCTAACATCGAAATGAACTTCCATCTTCATTCCAGGTTGTATGTAATGTGATTAAAACAGGACAAAAACCAAGGGAATGAATACTTTTGCAAGGCACTGTATCTTTCCTCTCTTAAATCAGCCAGCCCTCACCACCCAGCAATCTGGTCATCCACCTCTAGCCTCCCTCCCGGCTAGACAGTCCTTATTTCTGCCTCAGCCAGTCCACTACCACTCCTGCCCCAGTAAGCCATTCATTCATCCCTCCCCCAGCCAGCCAGTCAGGTTCTCCAGTCCTTAACACTTCTCCAAACCCCACATCAGTTAGCCTTTATCACCCAGAAAGCAAGTCATCCATTCTAAACTCCTCACCTAACCAATGTCCCCAAATCCTTACCCTTGCCCCCAGCAAGTCAGTCGACCACCATCCCTGCCTCCTTCCCGCTTTTCCCAGCATCAGCTTCCAGCCCCTTTCTCCCAAACCCCAGTCTCCTCTGTATTGTCTGTCCCGAGCATAAGCCTCTAGCCCCTTTTTCCCGTGTTCCAGTCTCAGTATCAGCCTCCAGCTTCCTTCTCCAATAGACGTTGGAACGGGATGGGTCACATGGGCCATGACCCCACCAAACATTTGACGCCGTCCACAAGAGAGCTGCTGTGATTGCGGTGGACTCCTTCTGTCTGCCCACAGAAGATGGGATCCCCCTGGGCAGACAAAAGGAGTCTACTGTTATCACAGCGATTCCCTTCTCTTCTGCCCATGGGAGATGGGATCCCTGCAGGCAGAACAGGAGGGGGGTCTAGGGCCCCCCCCCCAATCTGAGAGGTGTTCCGCGGCCCCTGCCTTCTCCCAACCCCAGCTTTTACCTGCCCCAGCAGTGTCATTGTGGACACAGTGGTGAGAGCATCATGTTCCTTCCTTCCTGGCCACTGTGCAGTTGCTCTTCCTTGGGCTGGCAGGTTTGAAACATGAAACAAGGTACTTCTGTTTCTTCGACAGCCACGCTGTGCAAGAAGAGAGGCAACTCCTTCTCAGACAGCAACTATTTTGGCCAAAAAAAAGTAAAAATGTGAGGATGGAGAGCAAGAAAATCTCAGATATCTGATAGAAATTGTAGTTGACATGGCAACTTGGAACTTGGGATTTGTTTAATGCTGGGCTAGATGGATCTGAGCTCCAGGCTCTATAAGGTGGAGAAAACTTTCTTTCACCAAGGCAGAAGTTTTGGTTCAGACAATGCTGCCCTTTC
This sequence comes from Ichthyophis bannanicus, assembly GCA_033557465.1. Lineage (NCBI taxonomy): Eukaryota > Metazoa > Chordata > Amphibia > Gymnophiona > Ichthyophiidae > Ichthyophis > Ichthyophis bannanicus. Next base: position 212,089,060 of record CM066034.1, read on the forward strand.
TGCTGAAAGTGGTTTCAGTTTTTCATGTGAATCCGGTAGTGCCAATGTTTTCCTTTAGGAAGGAGGACTGTGGAGAGGATTTTCACGTTCTTTACTATCTGGATGTGCATAGGTTTAAGGTTAAGAATTTAATCATTTGATAAAAACCGCCTTTCTGTAACAATCAAGGCGGTGTACAATAATAAAATACATAAAATAAATAAAATACATAATACATAAAATTTTGGCCAGAGCCAGAAAAGGAAAGGAAATATACAAATTTGTAAAGGACAGAAGACAAAAGTACAGGAGGTAAAGGACAGGATACAAAAGGCAGATAAGTACACTAAGGGTAAACTCATACAAAAGGAGAAGGAACGTTAAATGCTAGGGAGAAGAGATGGGTTTTGAGGTTTTGTTTGAAGATGGTATATTGTGATTCCAGGCGGAGAGAGGAGGGAAGAGAATTCCAATGAGCAGGACCGGAAAAGTAAAATGCAGAGAGACGGGTGAGCTGCAGATGGGCATGGGAAGGGGAGGGAAGGGCAAGACGGTTAAGATGGAACGAGCGAGGTGTATACCGAGGGGAATGGAAGGAAAGAAGATCAGTCAGATAAGATGGAGTACTGGTGTGGTAGACTTTGTGTAGCAGGGTCAATAACTTAAACTGAAAGCGAAACGAAACTGGCAACCAATGAAGATTAAAGAGTAAGGGCGTGACATGATCCCGAAGAGTGGAGTGTGTGACAAGACGTGCAGCAGTATTCTGTATTCTTTGAAGCCTAGCTACCTGGTTTTTGGGGAGACCGAGAAACAGTGCATTGGAAAAATCCACCCGTGACATAACTAAGGATAGCACCAGTGTAGACAGAGCAGAGGAAGAGAGAAAAGGGCGAATTGAGCGAATTTGACGAAGAAAAAAGAAAGAAGTTTTAGTAATATGGGAGATATGAGAACGAAAGGAAAGATCTGAATCAAAGTGAACACCTAGGTACCGAAATGTAGAAACCAGTGGGACTGGGGAATCAGAGAAAGAAGGGGCTAGAGAGGGGGGGGATCACCATGAGTAAACCAAATAGCAAGAGTCTTAGTAAGATTGAGGTGAAGACAGTTAGTAGTGAGCCAGCTCGCAACAGATGAGAGACAAGAATTCAAAGGAGTGAGATCAGGACAGGAAGGGGAGGTGTGATGAAGTAGGAGAATATCGTCGGCATAGAAGAAAGCAGAAATACCTGACTGCTGTATGAGAAGAGCAAGGGGAGCCAGAAAAAGATTGAAAAGAAGGGGGGCAAGAACAGAACCCTGTGGAACCCCACAAAGAAGGGGTGCTTTGATGCTACTTGAAAATAACCAATGAGTTCCAGATGTCGGAGAGACTTTTTATCTTGTTTGGAGGAGAGAAGGAAGATGAAGCCATGTCAAAATAAACTATAGCACATTGACTCAAGAAGATAATCTCCTCTTCAGCATATATACTCAAGGAGCGAACGATGCCCAAAGAGTTAAGGGCTTACTCGACCAAATGTCATGCAGCATTGTAGGCAAAAGCTTACATGTTATCTTCCAAGGCTGTTATGTGATCTTTTGTATTTATTATCAGCATTATACAGTAGGTTGGATGTCTTTGCCAGAGATGATGCCGCTTTCGGGAAAGGTATGTTCCAAAAAAGCATCTTTTAGGAAATGGAAAAAAGAGCCAAACGACGAAACCTGGAAACAACACAAGCATTGGCAAGTCAAATGCAAGGCATTGATAAGGCAGGCAAAGGGAGAATTTGAGAAGATGCTTGCTGCAGAAACAAAAACACGAAATAAAGACTATTTCAAGTACATTCGTAGCAAAAACCCTGTGCGAGAGTCAGTTGGTCCATTAGATGATAGAGGGGTTAAAGGGGCACTAAGAGGCGACAAGGCGATAGTGGAGAGACTGAATGAATTCTTTGCTTCAGTCTTTACTGAGGAAGATGTAGGGATGTTATCCATGACTGAAGTGGTATTTAAAGGTGCGGAAGAATTGAAGGAAATATCGATACATCGGGAAGATGTATTACAACTATTAGATAAACTGAAGAGTAGCAAATCACCTGGGCCGGATGGTATACATCCAAGGGTGTTGAAAGAACTGAAATATGAGATTGCAGACCTGCTATTAGTAATCTGTGAATTTTCATTAAAATCATCTGTAATTCCTGAAGATTGGAGGATCGCCAATGTAATACCAATTTTTAAAAAGGGTTCCAGGGGTGATACGGAAAACTACAGACTAGTGAGCCTGATGTCAGTACCGGGAAAAATGGTAGAAACCATCATAAAGAACAAAATTACTTAACATGTAGATAGTCATGGCCTAATGGGAGACAGCCAACATGGCTTTAGACAAGGAAGATCTTGTCTTACTAATAATCTGTTATGTTTTTATGAAGGTGTGAATAAACAGGTGGACAAAGGTGAGTCGGTTAATATAGTGTATCTGGACTTTCAAAAAGCCTTTGGCAAGGTCCCCTCATCAGAGACTTTTGGCAAAACTAAAGAGTCATGGGATAGGGGGCAGTGTACTATTGTGGATCAGGAACTGGTTAAAAGATAGAAAGCAGAGGGTAGGGCTAAATGGCCAGTTTTCCCAATGGAGAAATGTGAATAGTGGTGTACCACAGGGATCTGTGCTGGGTCCGCTGCTTTTTGACATATTCATAAATGACCTGGAAAGGGGAATAACGAGTGAGGTTATCAAATTTGCAGATGACATAAAACTATTTAAAGTTGTTAAAACCCAAGAGGATTGTGGAAAATTGCAAGAGGATCTTGATAAATTGGAAGACTGGGCATCAAAATGGCAGATGAAATTTAATGTGGACAAGTGCAAAGTTATGCACCTAGGGAAGAACAACCCAAACTATGGTTACAAGATGCAAGGTTCCACATTAGGAACCACCACCCAGGAAAAAGATTTAGGCGTCATTGTGGATAAGATGTTAAAACCCTCGGCCCAGTGTGCAGCAGCGGCCAAGAGAGCAAATAGAATGCTATCATAAGGAAAGGAATGGAAAATAAAACAAAAGATATTATAATGCCTCTATATCGTTCCATGGTGAGACCGCACCTTGAATATTGTCTGCAATTCTGGTCGCCGTATCTTAAAATGGATATAGCGTTATTAGAAAAGGTTCAGAGAAGAGCCACCAAAATGGTAAAGGGGATGGAAGGATACTCCTATGAAGAAAGGCTAAAAAGGTTAGGGCTCTTTAAGCTGGAAAAGAGACGGGCTGAGGGGAGCTAAGATAGAAGTCTATAAATTAATGAACGGAGTGGAATGGGTAAACATAGATCGATTTTTTACGTTATCAGAATATAGAAAGACTAGGGGACATGCAATGAAGCTACAGGGTAAACTATTTAAGACTAATAAAAGAAAATATTTTTTCACTCAACGTGTAATCAATCTCTGGAGTTTGTTACCGGAGGATGTGGTAAAGGCTGTTAGTGTAGCTGGGTTTTAAAAAGGTTTGGACAAGTTCCTGGAGGAAAGGTCCATAAACCATTATTAAGAAGGGACCCAGGATATCAATGCTTGACCCAGTACAAGCATTGTGGAACCTGTGTCTTTTGGGGAAACTGCTAGGTACGTATGACCTAGATTGGCCACTGTTGGAAACAGGATATTGGGCTTGATGGACCTTGATCTGACCCAGTATGGCATATCTTATGTTCTTATACAGATTGCTTTGTTACATCCTTATCATTTGGATTGATCTGGTGGATAAGGAAGGGAACAATTGTTTTTTCTGCTAATTTTCTTTCATTAAGACCCTCCAGACCAGTTTAGAGTACAGCCCTATTTCTAAGGTTGTCTTTGGATTGGATTAGTGTGCAGCAGGTTGCATTTAAGAGCCTTTGCGGTCTCCCAAGAGTGTAGAGGTATTCTCCAGGATAAAGCAGGAAGTCAGTCCTCATATATGGGTGATGTCAGTGCCAATGGAGCTCACGCAGAGCATTTCCCCAGCTTTCAAAGAAAACCTTTAGGAATGCTACCATGCATTCATGGTCCCCTTCCCACCCAAGTCTCCTTTTTTCCCTGGAGCCCAATGGACGTCTGTCCTGTTTCCCCATAAAAAAATCCTTGCTAATTATCCTTAAAAGTTAGCTTTCCTGGTTTGCTTACCGGTTCCTCTTCCTGCCTCGAGCACTGTTCTCGGCCCCTTTTTCTTTTTTTGATTGAGGCTTGCCTCGACCGGTGTTTGCGCCTTTTTTCGCCCCGTGGTTGTCAACCTCATCTGGGTGTTCTCCACCATGTCCCCCAGTGGGTTCAAAAAAAGCGACTGCTGCAGTCAAATCATGTCAGTGACAGACATAATTTGACATGACTGCTGCCTGCACTGCCTGGGACTGGACCATGACAACACCTCCTGCGTCCTGTGCCAGGCCATGATGTCTAAGACCAACAAAAACAAGTCGGAGTTTCAGGAAAAACTGTTCCCCAAATCCGACTCTATCCATGCCTCCCCAAAGCCGAGCTCCAAGCCCAGCACTTCCCGTGAGGCCCAAGCGTCCTCTGATTCCTGCGGTAGCGGTTCCTCCTAAGAAGACCTCTGACCCAGAGAAAAAGATGAAAAAGTCCTCGAAGTCTGCCGAGGTTGCACCGGAGAAACCCGGTAAAACCGCCCAGAGGGACTTTGGCAGCTCCAAGAAGTGCCCTACCAAGGTCCTCAAGAAGGATTCCATGGCCAGCGGAGACTCTGCAAGGTTCCTTGAGGCTATAGTCCTTGTCGAGGATGCACTTGCGAGAGTACCAACGGCGGGCCCAAGATCCTCTGTGCCCATACCAAAAGCTGCAGAGCTTTCTGGCTTGGAAACCAGAATGGTAGCCCTGGAGCAGAATATCACTCCTGTCCTGACCCTGCAGCAAACATTGATGGCTGGTTCATCCGCATCATCTGCCCCGTTGACCGGGCCCCCGACTGTGGGGCAGTCCCCGGTCATCGAGCTGAGCTCTGAGCGCCCCCTGCCTCGGGTAAGCCCTCAGTGCTGGTTGAGGTCTCATTCCCATTTCTCGGGCATCCGATCCTTCCCAGCTAGTTTCCGCGACTCAGACCCTTGGTCCTCCAGAGGCCACTGACCTCTTGGTGTCGGCCTCAAGACAGTGAGTCGCAGGGCCTCAGACTCGTCATCACCACTCATTTCCGAGTGGGAGACAGATGACGAGGCATCCCTGGAAACTAAACAGCACTGAGATATTCTCTTGGACCCATCTCCTCTGGTGCCCCACTCCTCCAGAGGACGTGGCCTTCCATGACTTTGTCAAGGACTTGGCCAGAACCCTCTCTGTGCTAACCGAGGCAGAGGGAGACCCACGCTCCGAGGAGCTGGAGATCCTTCAATGCGAGTCTCCACCCAAGAAAAACCTCATGGTGCCCGTGCAGCCAATCCTCAAGCAGCTACTGCTTAGAATGTGGGAGACACCAGTGTCGGTACCGGTGGTGAGCCAGCACCTCAGTGCCATTTACTGCATCTGGAAGGGTCCGGGGTTCCACAAACCCCAACTCCCAAATAACTCCATGGTCGTCGAGTCAACCATGCAAAAATTCAAAAGCCAAAAGACCCACTTCTCTGTCCTTCCCTGAAGGGAGGCCAGAGCCCTCGACGCACTTGGCTTGATGCTGGGGTTACCAGGGCTTGATGCTGGGGTTCTGGATCCAAGCCTATGAATAGTTATGTACCTGAAGGCTGTAACCCAGGAACTGTCAGGGTTCTCAGCCTCCAACGGTTCCAGTCCCCAACCTCGGGGATCAAGGACTGCTCCAAGTTGCTCTCCTGAGCAGCCTACAATGGCTTCGAGTCAGCAGCTCGAGTCATACCAACCGGCATTGGCTCCCGACGCTAAGCCTGTCTACAATCGTCTGACATCGAGCAATGGTCCAAGACAAGCTGCTCGACGTTCCCTGCACTGGGCAGAACCTATTCAGAAAACTCATGGCCGACAAGGCGGCCGAGATTGAGGCTGACATGGTGACCCGCCAGAGGCTCTCTAAAAAGACCTCATCCCTTCCCCGTAGGAAACTAGTGGGGAAAAGGCCCCTGTTCCGAGGAAAAAGGGTCCTTTCTCACAGAGTCACCACTACCAGCCCTTCTCAGGCCTGCAACAAGGTTCTCACCTAAGAGGCAAGGCCATGAAGCTTAGAAGGTGAAAGCACCAAAGCCTCAGGCCCCGGCTCCCACCCAACCTGGGGGGGGGGGGGAGCTTTTGTATTCCAGGGCAGGGCCTCCCCTCCCCCAGGAGACCTTTACCAGCACACAGGTGGGCCAACATCACCTCGGACCAGTGGGTACTGCAAGTGGTAAGGGAAGGATACCTTCTCCACCTATAGCAGATACCACCCAGGTTCTTCCCAGGGGTGCAGGTGCGACCCCTCCTTCACCAGACTGTTCTGCTCACAGAGCTCACAGGTCTGATCAGGGACAACACAGTAGAGCCTGTACCCAAACACCTCTGGGAAAGGGCGTCTACTCCAGATACTTTCTTGTCCCAAAGAGAACTGAGGGCCTCAGGCCCGTACTAGACCTGAGAAACTTAAACAAGTTTCTGGTGAGGGAGAAGTTTAAGATGCTCTACCTTGGAACATTGCTGCCTTACCTCCACCAGGGAGATTGGCCATGCTCCTTGGATCTAAAGGATGTGTACACACACCTCCTAATCCACCTCTCCCACAGGCAGTACCTAAGGTTTGTGGTAAGAGGAGGGCACTACCAGTACAGCCTGGCCTCTTCACCAAAGGTCTTCGCCAAATGCCTGGCTATGGTGGCCACCTACCTGTGGCTGCAAGGGGCCTTTGTTTTCCCCTATCTAGATGACTGGCTAATCGGGGCGGCACAGTCTCAGAGGCCAGTCAAGTGGCAGAACGTGCATCCGTCCCTCCTGCAGCACCTGGGGTTCATCATCAATTACCCCAAATCCCACCTCTCTTCAGCCCAGAATCTGGAGTTCATAGGTGTTCAGTTTGACATGCTGCATGTCAAGGTACTCCTCCCCAGAAAAAGGGCAGAGCGCCTCAGACAACTTGCAGGAGAGGTACAACGTTGCTGGTCAGTGCCAGTTCGTCGTCTCATCCGCCTACTGGGCCCTATGGCCTCTACAGTCCACGTGACTCCCTCAGTCCGCTTGCACATGTGGACAGCCCAGTGGTGCTTCTGCTCACAGTGGACTCAAGCCACGGGACAGGGTCAGGGTTACCCACCAATTGGCAAAATTCCTCAGCTGGTGGCATAACTTCCACCACCTCTGGGTGAGAATGCCCTTCCAAGTACCCACACCTCAGAGAACCCTGACCACGGATGCCTCCCTCCTAGGTTGGGGGGACGGACGGACATTGTGAGGACTGCTGCAGTTGATCCCAGGAGGAGTCGCTCCTACAATCTCCTGGAGCTCAGAGCAATCTTTATAGCCCTATGAATGTTCCACCCTTGCCTGTGACACCGGTCTGTACTGATCTGGATGGACAATCAAGTCACCATCTTCTATATCGACAAGCAGGAGGGCACAGGCTCAAACTCCCTCTGCCAGGAGGTGGTGACCTTCCTCTCCTTTGTAGCTCGCAACATGCTCTTACGAGCAGTTTACCTCCTGGGGCAGGACAACTGCCTAGCGGGCAGGCTGAGCAAAGTCCTTCAGCTGCACAAGTGTTGCTTGAACCCCAGGGTGGCCAAGAGGCTCTTCCATCTCTGGGGCAGGCCTGTGATGGATCTATTTGCCTCTCCGGACAACACGCAGCTGCCTCATTTCTGCTCGTGCCAACCACACCTGGAGAAAGTGGCGGCAGATGCCTTTCTGATCTTGTGGTTCAAGGGCCTACTCTGTGTTTTCCCCCCCCCCCCCCCCATAGTTGTCAGGACTCTCTTCAAGGTCCAGAGCGAGAGGGCATCGGTCATACTAATTGCTCCCAGGTGGCCGAGGCAGCCCTGGTTTCCACTACTGCTCTCTCTGTCAGTGGCACTCTGTCCTGCTGGGCCGAGCCCCGGATCTCCTGTCTCAGGAGGGGGGTTCACTCCTGCACACCAACCTAGGGCCCCTACACTAACAGTATGGCTGCTGAAAAGTAGCACTGGCCCCTTTCAGTCTTCCGAGAGAAGTCGAGGAGATCTTACTGGCCTTCCGAAAGCCCTCCACCAGACGGACTTATGCCTTTAGTGGAGAAGATTCTCCGCCTGGTGTGGGGAAAGAAGGGTGAACCCCTTCTCCTGCCATGTGCAATTAGTACTCCAGTACCTACTGCACCTGTCACACACACTGGGCTGAAGACTAACTTGCTACCTGAGATACCTATATAGGAAAGTGGCCCTCACGTCCGCTTGAAGAGTGAGCGAACTCCAGGCCCCGGTGGCGGATCCACCATATACAGGGTTCTACAAAACCCTCCAAAATTTCTCCCAAAGGTGGTATCTCCTTTCCACCTCAACAAAGAGGTGGTCCTCCCCACCTTCATCCCGTGGCCTCATGTCGGCAGGGATAAGAACATAACATAAGAACATAAGATATGCCATACTGGGTCAGACCAAGGTCCATCAAGCCCAGTATTCTGTTTCCAACAGTGGCCAATCTAGGTCATACGTACCTAGCAGTTTCCCCAAGGGACACAGGTTCCACAATGCTTGTATTGGTTCAAGCATTGATATCCTGGGTCCCTTCTTAATAATGGTTTATGGACCTTTCCTCCAGGAACTTGTCCAAACCTTTTTTAAACCCAGCTACACTAACAGCCTTTACTACATCCTCCGGTAACAAATTCCAGAGTTTGATTACACGTTGAGTGAAAAAATATTTTCTTTTATTAGTCTTAAATAGTTTACCCTGTAGCTTTATTGCATGTCCCCTAGTCTTTCTATATTCTAATAAGGTAAACAATCGATCTACATTTACCCGTTCCACTCCGTTCATTAATTTATAGACTTCTATCATATCTCCCCTCAGCCGTCTCTTTTCCAGGTTAAAGAGCCCCAACCTTTTTAGCCTTTCTTCATAGGAGTAGCCTTCCATCCCCTTTACCATTTTGGTGGCTCTTCTCTGAACCTTTTCTAAAATCGCTATATCCTTTTTAAGATACGGCGACCAGAATTGCACACAATATTCAAGGTGCAAGGGCCTACTCTGTGTTTCTCTGTGAACTCGTACTTCATGCACTGGATTGCAAATGGGCCCTGTCCTACTTACAGTGGACTCAGGCCCATCTCAAAGCTCCTCAGCTTTTCATATCTTATGACCCCAGCAGACTGGGGCTCCTTGTGACTAAGCAAACTCTGTCCACTTGGATGGCAGACAGTATTTCCCTCGCTTATGAGCGAGTTGGCCTCTCCATTGAGCACCGGATCACAGCTCATTGTGTGAGGGTGAGGGTGATGGCCATGTCCATGGCCAACCAGCGCTCAATGCCGGTGAGAGAGATATGCAAGGCCACCACATGGTCTTTGTTTCACACGTTTACAGCTCACTACTGCCTGGAGAGAGAGTCCCGCAGGGACAGGGTTTTTGATTAGGCAGTACTCCATAATATTGTCAGAGTATAGGCAACTCCTGCCCTCTGACCCATCTGTGTTCATGCTACCAGAGTGATAGTGCTGCTGGACACTAGGGTCTTGTAGAGTCTCTCAGTGGGGACTCATCTTCTGCAAATCATGGCTACCCGACTTGGTTGCCGTTGGTGCTGTCGTGGTTCGGTCCTCAGCAGCTTGGTGCTAGGGAGTCCCATATGTGAGGGCTGACTTCCTGCTTGTTCCTGGAGAAAACGTAGTTACTCACTGTAACAAGCGTTCTCCAGGGACAGCAGGAATCAGTCCTCACAAACCTCCCTTCTCCCCTGAGAATTGCCTCCCCACCTTGTTTCGTTTTTTACTACTGTCCTAGCTATGCCATCTGATTGAGCAAGGTGGCATCCTTGGGCGAGAAAGGGAAATGCTCCGTCCAGGCTCCATTGGCGCCAGTGTCACCCATATGTGAGGACTGATTCCTGCTGTCCCTGGAGAACACCTATTACACGTGAGTAATTACGCTTTTCCAGTCGAGATGGTTGGATCCCGCCTACTGGTTAGTAGTGTTACTGGAGGGAGGTCTGCTTTTTTTTGCTACAGAATAAAACTGAAGAGGAGCTGATTGCATGGTACCCTGCATGGGGCAAAGCTTACAAGTATTTATCTGTCTTCATCTGTTGGTGGAGGGTCATAAGCTATACATCCAGATGGATCTGGTAGGACTCTAGGAAAGAAAATTAGTAAGTAAGACCAAATTTTCTTTAGTGCATACTAAGTGTTAGTGAAAAGGACTCTAAATATACCATATAGGTTGAAAGAAAACAGAAAAATAAATTTGAAAAGCTATAGCTGCTTTAATATGTTATGCTTTTTAATCTATAGTCAAAAAGTTGCTTATTTAGTTACTCTAAAATGAAAAGGACTGCAGAGATTAGATGAAAATAATTCTTAATAATGGAGAAGACAATATTGATGAAAATTTTATGTATCAAAAGATAACCACAAAATAAGCCAAAATGCTGAAAGTGTTTTCTAGAGGAAATGAACATTAGAGGGCTTTTAAGCCTACTTTTCATCTTCTGCAAAAGATGGCTTAGGAAATCCCCTATAATGGTTTTGTTTTAGTGTCCGGTCCACATTAGATATTCAGAACATGTTATGGAGGACATGAAGACTCTGACGGGACTATGGTTGGTTGTTTTTGTGGTATGGTTTTGTTTTGTTTTTTGCAGATCCACAATTACTGCAATGCCTTGGGTACTTTGACTGAAAAGCGTGTCATAAATTCAAATGCCATGCTATGCATGGATGTGCATGTGTGCACCTCACAGAAAGAAGTCTCTTAACCCTGGAATTACCGAGATTTTTTGCACACGTTGAATACCGTTGGGGGTCATAAATGACCCCACGACGAATTTTAATTATTAACCATGAAAAATTTAAACTAAACAGACAAAATATTATTCCGCATTAATTATTTATTGTATGAAGGTTAAATGTTTTGAAATTTAATGCTTTATCATAAAATTACATGAAGAAGAGTTGCCATGAAAGCAGTTTTTGCATGCACTTGATGAACACAGTAAAGTACTACAGTCATTTGCATGAGACACAGACAATTTCTGAATGTTCTTTGCAAACATTGCACTTGCAGGAGGTGCAAACTATGTTGCTTTTCTTGTCTTTTTCTCTGGAACAGCAGTGACACCTTGCCCTTTTCTTTGGGATCCCGACATTGCAAACAGCATCAGTGGCTTCTTCAATGCTGGAAGAAGTCTCTCTGCAATTACTCTGAAGCAGCTGCTTTCCTAATTCCAAGAGGAATAGATGACATCTGTGCTTTGACTTGGACTGCCATTCTGGATTTAGTGACATCCAAACAATGAAGGCGTTCAAAGCACTGATGCCCAACATGTTGTAGAAGATTGTCACTGGCCAGCGTCTTGTCATTCATTTTGTGGTATACGTGCGCAACATTTGATCTGCCGTATCTACTCCACCTTTACTAGAATTATAGTCCAAGATCATGCGTGGATTTTTGTCTGGACGTGTGTTATCTACTTCTTCTTGATCATGCAAACTGCTCAGAAGAACAACCACTTTTCCTTTCTTTGGGCAATAGGAAACCAGAGTGGCGTCATCGCGAAAGGCAAACAGTGAAGTGAATACCTCTCGGCCCTTTGCTGTTACAAATTCTGGAGGTAATTCTTTTCTGTTCTTTCGAATTGTCCCCAAAAGTGGAGGAGGAGTGGTCTAGTGGTTAGGACAAGGTACTTCAGGCCGGAGGGCTGAGGGTTCAAGTCCCACCTGGGGACAGCAATCTCAGGCCGGAGAGACTGGGATTTCTAGTCCTATAGGCACTCCTTGTGGTCTTGGGCAAGCCACTTAACCCTCCATTGTCCATGTTCCCTGTAAGTATTAGCATATGTGTCTCATATCCCCTCGTGATAAATGTATCCCCCAATTGACCGCTTTGACCCAGTGAAAAGCGGGATATAAATACAGCTAAATAAATAAAATAAATAAATAAATAAAAGTGTCATTTGTTCTTCTAGCAGTTTCCGTGACAGGGATAAACTGCAGAAGAAATTGTCAACAGTAACATTTCTGCCAGATCGCGTCAATCCTTCAGTGAGTTGCAGCACAACCCTTTCACCCTGATCCTGTTCCCTGTTTTGTCCGAGTTCCCTTTCTGTATATACTTGAAGACGCATAACATATGACGTTGCACTGTCACACAACATCCATAGCTTTATGCCATATTTCCCAGGTTTGCTGGGAATATATTGTCTGAACGGAACACGGCCACGAAATGTAAGCAATTGCTCATCCACTGTAACATTTTCACCAGGAACAAAGGCATCTCTTAGAGTTGCTTCCCAGGTATCAAAAATGTGTCTGATTGGAGCAAGCTTATCCACGCCTCGTTGTTCACGTCTGTTGGTTGCATCATCAAATCTGAGAGCCCAAGAAATTTGCTGAAAAAGGTTACGGGCCATATTTTTGCCGAAAACAGAACGACCATCTTCAAGGTTCCACAACTGAACTATGGATTCATTTTGTGACTTGTACACGCCTGAGAGGATCAGAAGTCCAAGAAAACATTGAAATTCTCTGTCTGTCAAATCTTTCCAGGTGTCATCATAAATGTGTCTTCCTTGTTTGCTCATCCACATCATGATTTCATTCAATAAGTTCTTCCTCATGAACAAGTGGAATGCTGCAAGAGGGCCATCAACATTTCGTACAGCATACCTTGTAGGACCTTGTTGTACGGGCATGACATTAGCTCTGGCGTATCTTCCAGCAGCTTGCTTTATAGGTTTCCTGTTCCATGATGTGGCATCCTTAGATACATAGGCTTCAATGGCAACATTTGTGCTTATAGTTGATGACCTCTTAGCTCCTCTACGACCACAACTAAGATTCCTCACAGATGATACTGACACCGAGGACTCCTGCCTTCTTCCCCGTCCAGCACAGCCTCGACCTTTGCCTCGACCTGTAACTTGACTCTGCTGCAGGCGATGTTACCGTCTCAACATCAGTCTCACATTCACTTGGCGACCAACTGCTGTTGCCATCTGAATCATGACTGTCATCATCAGATTTATCGCCCGAACTTGGGCTGATATGCTTCTTCGCTTGCTGAATATGCTGCATCATCAGACGACTCAGAGCCGTCACTGTCAGCATCTCGTTGCAATATTTCTCTTACTTGGGCAGCTGAATACTTTTGTTTTGACATCATAAACAATAACCTAAAATAAATAAACAAAGATAAAGTTGAATAAAACGCAAAGCGGTTTTACTATAGGTGTACAATAATCGTGATGAACGAGCTGAAAGCCTTTAGATTTCATCGGAAATAATGAGAGAACGTATGATATCGATTACAGAAAATGTGTAATTTTCATAAAATAAGAGTACAAAAAATAAAGGATACATAATTAATGATAAATACCTTTGTCAGATCAAAGAATTCACAAAACTGCAAATTGTATCACAATCCAAACCGGACGTAAGCAACTGGGGTCAAAAATGACCCCACTGGTACTCTGTGCTGCAATTCATCACTAGCGTAACCTAGCGGATGAAAATGATTCCTCTCATGGCGCAATATAAAGAGAATATTGACGTGAAAAGTCATAAAAAGATTGCATTCTTGAAAAACTAGTTTCCGAGATACATGTTGTGAAACTTGCAATGGGGTCACTTTTGACCCCATCGGTACTCCCAGGGTTAAATTTGTATGAGGCTTTTTGTTTAAACATTGTAAATGAACAAACCCCCATGAAAAGCCTTTACAAACCACAGAACATTGGGGTGTAGAATACAACACAGGGAGGACGTTTACATGGAAAATAGCTTTAGCTGTAGCTGCTATTTTCTGGCAATTGTTTATACAACAACCAATAAAAAAACAAAGAATTCACATTCTAACATTCTTTATTTATTGCAGTGCTTCTAAACCCCTCTCTTGGAGGCACACTTAGCCATTCATGTTTTTGGAATTACCACAATGAATATGAATGAGATAAAATTTTCATACAGTGGAGTTCTAATATATGCACATTTATTTCATTCTTATTAATTGTTAATTCCGAAAAGCCCAACAGGTTACGCATGCCTCCAAGAAAGGGTTAAGAAGCTCTGATCTGTTCCATCATGTCTTCCAATCTTTAACTAATTTGCTTCAGTATTGATGTTATTACAACTTCTCTGGGAACAAGCAGGAAATCAGCCCTCACATATGGGTGACGTCGGCACCGACGGAGCCCTCTCAGAAGCATCCTCCCAGCTTTCAAAGAAAGCCTTTGGGAGAATCTACCACCCATATGTGGTCCCCTTCCCACCCAAGGGTGCCATCTTGCTCAGTTTCCTTTTTTCCGCGGAGCCCTTCAGATGTTCATCTGGCCCATCCCCAGAAAAAGTTGATTTTTTTTTCTCTCCACGTTTCATACTCGCCTCCAGTATCGCACCAGTACTCTTCCTGCCACCCGACTCGCTGCCTCGGCGTCGAGTTTGGGTCTATTTTGTAATTTTTGTTTCTTTAATTTTCTAGCGTCTTCGGGCCTTTTTTCCCAACTGGTATCCTGGTGAGTCTTCGACCTCGCAGGGGTACTTTTTTCCCCCCATGGCTACCAGTGGCTTTAAGAAGTGTGATCAGTGCTCTAAAATTATGTCTTTGACTGACACACATGACTGCTGTCTCCGCTGCCTTGGGCCAGACCACGACCTGGCAGCATGCGGGCTTTGCAAGAGGATGTCCAGCAAGGCCCTCAAGAGCCACCAACAGCAGCATGATATGTTTTCCCCGAGTCCCCGGTGCCTCCGAAGGCCAGGGCCTTGTCTGAAGCCTCAACACCTTGGATGGACCCTTCCGAGCCCGAGTCCCATCGTGGGTCTTCAGAAAGGGGATCTCCTTCGAGGGAACCCTGGAAGAAGAAGAAACCCTTGAAGGTGGCATCCTTGGGTGGATCCGACAGGCTGGGTGCCCCCCGGGCCAGGTCCTGCAGTCCGAGGTCCCCTGGAAGGATTCAACCTCGGACCGGCCTCTGTCCCCAGACACCATCCTCATCGAGGATTCCCCTTTGGGAGAGCCGGCGCCTGGCCCGAGTCCCTCAGTGTCCACGCCGAAGGCTGCGGAGCCTTCTGACCTGGAGTCCAGAATGGCGGCCCTGGAGTGCAGTGTGCCTTCATGGACTAGCTGCGGGCGCTGTTGTCTGGTATGACCAGTTCTTCTGCCCCGACCACCTGGTTCTCGACGTAGAAGACGTCTCCGGAGGCCAAGCCGATCCTCGAGGTCCTTCGGCTTCAAGTCGATCCTCGGCCGAGGTCTTGATCCAATTTCAGCTTGATGGGACCGCAATCATCCTGGGCAGTGGACTGTATCGCCCTCGCCTATGAGAAGGCGGGGGTCCCATTAGAAGGCTGTGTCATGTCACACCGTGTCAGAGCCATGGTGGCCTCTGTGGTAAACGTGTGCTCTGTCCCTATGGTGGACATCTGCCAGGCAGCCACCCATACCTTCACAGCTCATTACTGCCTCAAAAGGGAGTCCCAATGGGACAGTGCCTTCGCCCAGGCTGTGCTCTGTAATCTTTTCAGATTTTGGCAACTCCTACCATACGTCCCTTCTGTGTTCAGGCTACCGGAGTGCTGGTTTTCATCGGAAACAGGGGTCCTACTGTGGTCTGTGGACATGGACTTGCTGCTGCTTGCGGCTCCCCCTGAGGGAGTTCATGTTTTTTCTCTATGGGCTTTCGGTAGCCTGTAGCTGGGGGGTCTCATATGTGAGGACTGACTTCCTGCTTGTCCCCAGAGAAAGTGTAGTTACTCAACTGTAACAGGGGAACATAAGATATGCCATACTGGGTCAGACCAAGGTCCATCAAGCCCAGTATCCTGTTTCCAACAGTGGCCAATCTAGGTCATACGTACCTAGCAGTTTCCCCAAAAGACACAGGTTCCACAATGCTTGTACTGGGTCAAGCATTGGTATTCGGGGTTCCTTCTTAATAATGGTTTATGGACCTTTCCTCCAGGAACTTGTCCAACCCTTTTTTAAACCCAGCTACACTAACAGCCTTTACTACATCCTCTGGTAACAAATTTCAGAGTTTGATTTACACGTTGAGTGAAAAAATATTTTCTTTTATTAGTCTTAAATAGTTTACCCTGTAGCTTCATTGCATGTCCCCTAGTCTTTCTATATTCTGATAACGTAAACAATCGATCTAAGTTTACCCGTTCCACTCTGTTCATTAATTTATAGACTTCTATCATATCTCCCCTCAGCCCGTCTCTTTTCCAGGTTAAAGAGCCCTAACCTTTTTAGCCTTTCTTCATAGGAGTATCCTTCCAACCCCTTTACCATTTTGGTGGCTCTTCTCTGAACCTTTTCTAATAACGCTATATCCTTTTTAAGATACGGCGACCAGAATTGCACACAATATTCAAGGTGCGGCCTCACCATGGAACGATATAGAGGCATTATAATATCTTTTGTTTTAGTTTCCATTCCTTTCCTTATGATACTTAGCATTCTATTTGCTCTCTTGACCGCCGCTGCACACTGGATTTTAACATGTTATCTACAATGACGCCTAAATCTTTTTCCTGGGTGGTGGAACCTTGCAATGTGTAACCATACTTTGGGTTGTTCTTCCCTAAGTGCATAACTTTGCACTTGTCCACATTAAATTTCATCTGCCATTTTGATGCCCAGTCTTCCAATTTATCAAGATCCTCTTGCAACTTTCCACAATCCTCTTGGATTTTAACAACTTTAAATAGTTTTGTGTCATCTGCAAATTTGATAACCTCACTCGTTATTCCCTTTTCCAGATAATTTATGAATATGTCAAAAAGCAGCAGACCCAGCACAGATCCCTGGGGTACACCACTATTCACCTTTCTCCATTGGGAAAATTGGCCATTTAGCCCTACCCTCTGCTTTCTATCTTTTAACCAGTTCCTGATCCACAATAGTACACTGCCTCCTATCCCATGACTCTTTAATTTTGCCAAACGTCTCTGATGAGGGACCTTGTCAAAGGCTTTCTGAAAGTCCAGATACATTGTATCAACTGACTCACCTTTGTCCACCTGTTTCTTCACACCTTCAAAAAAACATAACAGATTAGTAAGACAAGATCTTCCTTTTCTAAAGCCATGTTGGCTGTCTCCCATTAGGCTGTGACTATCTACATGCTGAGTAATTTTGTTCTTTATGATGGTTTCTACCATCTTTCCCGGTACTGACGTCAGGCTCACCGGTCTATAGTTTCCTGGATCACCCCTGGAACCCTTTTTAAAAATTGGCATTACATTGGCGAGCCTCCAATCTTCAGGTATTACAGATGATTTTAATGAAAATTCACAGATTACTAATAGCAGGTCTGCAATCTCATATTTCCGTTCTTTCAACACCCTTGGATGTATACCATCCGGCCCAGGTGATTTGCTACTCTTCAGTTTATCTACTAGTTGTAATACATCTTCCCGATGTATTGATATTTCATTCAATTCTTCCGCACCTTTAAATACCACTTCAGTCATGGGTAACATCCCTACATCTTCTTCAGTAAAGACCAAAGCAAAGAATTCATTCAGTCTCTCCACTGTCGCCTCTTAGTGCCCCTTTAACCTCTCTAACATCTAATGGACCAACTGACTCTCTCACAGATTTTTTCCTATGAATGTACTTGAAAAAGTCTTTATTTCGCGTTTTTGCTTCCGCAGCAAGCTTCTTCTCAAATTCTCCCTTTGCCTGCCTTGTGTCATGCCCTTAGCCCCTTACATTGGTATGGAGGGGCGTGGTTTTGTTTTTGCCATTGGGGTGCTTCAAATTCTGGCCTTTTTCTAACTAGATGCCTTTAAATGGATTCTGGGAAAGGTAGTTCAGTTAGATATCATTTGGGCTCAGATGAAAAAAAAAAACCACCTTCATTGTAGTTGGGTTTGAGTGGGTGCAATGACAAGAATTTATTCATTAGCACAGAAAGACACGCTAAGGTTCACAGATCCACCTTTTAGATATTTCACCAGGAATTCTTGTAACTCATTACAGGTTAACTTGAACTGAAACAAAACAGCTTTCCTCAGCCTTAATTAACAGCACTTGCTTCCTAGCAGAGCTTGCCGTGCAGTCCAAAACATACAGAAAGAAACTTTAAACCATGTTTTCTTTCCCTTTCCAGTCAAGAACAAATACCTGGCTATCTTGTATGCTTAAACAGTAATTAGTGCTTCTGGCTCTTACTGCTCCATTCCTTCTTGAGTAGGCAAAACCTCTGCTCTCTCTCTCTCTGGTCAGCAGTTACAGCACTCTCAGGTCTCAGGAGTCCTTCCAGTTCCTCTCCACGTGTTCTGCTTGTCCCTCCTCGTCGTGGTCTTCCTCCTCGTCTTGGTCCTCAACTGCTATCTGGTCTCACTGAGCTAAACTTAAACCCCTCAGGCTCCTGCTCCACCCTCTCCCCTCTCAGGTGAGAGAGATCAAACTCCCTCATGGCAGCTGAGTGATTAGGGGATGCAGTGACGTAAGGGTTCTTTACCCTGGGCATGTATTCCCTATCCTTTCCACCACTAGGGGCACTCTGTTCCTTATTGTAGCCAGGAATTACCTGCTTTCTAGGAGCAAATGGAGTTTTAAGTCCTGGACCTTTTAAAATGGGTCCCTGTATTATGGTAAATTCCTTCTTTTTACCCCTCTCTTCTAGGTCCTGAGAAGCTTCCTTATCACATACCCCCCTGCCCAAGATATTACGGGCTGGCGGAGGTTGAGTGTGTTCCTCCGGACAGACCGTAATTCCTGTGAGGGCATCTGTATTGTTGTTTGGCCTATCTGCAGGCTGTTCTAGAAACATAGAAACATGATGACAGAAAAAGACCACAAGGCCCATCTAGTCTGTCCTTCCATAACAACAACTACAACAGTCCACTTTTTACCTTTAGAGATCCTCTGTGTTGGTCCCATGCTTTTTGAATTCAGTTACTGTCCTCATCTCTACCACCTCCACTGGGAGACTATTCCACGGATCCACTACTCTTTCCGTAAAGAAATATTTCCGCATATCACTCCTGAATCTATCTCCCTTCACCCTCAGCCCATGTCCCCTCGTCGCAGAACTTGCTTTCAATTGAAAGAGGCTCTCTCCCTGAACATTTATGCCACGGAGGTATTTAAACATCTCAATCATATCACCTCTATCCCGCCTTTCCTCTAAGGTGTACATATTAAGATCCTTAAGTCTGTCCTCATATGCTTTATAATGAAGACTACTAATCATCTTAGTAGCAACCCTCTGCACCGACTCCATCCTGTTCACATCCTTTTGAAGGTGCGGTCTCCAGAATTGCACACCATACTCCAAATGAGGTCGCACCAAAGACTTATACAGAGGCATTATCACCTCCTTTTTTCTGCTAGCCATTCCTCTCCGTATGCACCCAAGCATCCTTCTAGCTTTTGCCGTCGCCTTTTCTACCTGTTTAGCTACTTTAAGATCATCGGACACAACTACGCCTAGGTCCCGCTCTTCTTTAGTGGACAAAAGTACTTCACCTCCTATGCTGTATTGCTCCCTTGGATTGCTGCAGCCCAAATGCATGACCTTACATTTTTTAACATTAAATCCCAGCTGCCAAATTCTAGACCATTCTTCAAGCTTAGCTAGATCCCTCCTCATGTTATCTACACCTTCCTGGGTGTCTACTTTATTGCAGATTTTGGTATCATCCGCAAAGAGGCAAACCTTACCCGACAGCCCTTCCGCTATATCACTAACAAAGATGTTAAAAAGAATCGGACCAAGGACAGATCCCTGGGGCACACCACTGGTAACATCCTTCTCCTCAGAGTGAGCTCCATTTACTTGTACTCTTTGTCGCCTCCCACCCAACCAATTTCTAACCCAAGCAGTAACTTTAGGGTCCATCCCTAGGGTGCTCAGTTTGTTTATAAGTCGCCTGTGAGGAACAGTGTCAAAGGCTTTACTGAAATCTAAATACACCACATCTAGAGCTCTCCCTCGGTCCAACTCCCTGGTCACCCAGTCAAAGAAATCAATCAGATTTGTCTGACAAGACCTGCCTCTGGTGAATCCATGCTGCCTCGGATCCTGTAATCCGCTGGACTCCAGAAACCTCACTATTCTCTCTTTCAACAGCGTTTCCATTAATTTACTCACCACTGAAGTTAAACTAACCGGCCTGTAGTTTTCAACCACATCCTTACTTCCGCTTTTGTGTAAAGGCACCACATGAGCCTCTCTCCAGTCCTTTGGCACCACTCCCGACTCCAATGAGGCATTGAAAAGGTCAGTCAGTGGAGTTGCTAGAACGTCCCCAAGTTCCCTCAGTATTCTAGGGTGTATCCCATCCGGTCCCATCGCTTTGTCTACTTTAAGTTGAGCTAGTTTCTCACGAACACAGTCTTCTGAAAATTGTTCAAGATGTCCCTCGCTTCTGTTCTTATTTGTGGGTGTTTTCTGAGGTCCTGCTCCTGGTTCTTCATCTGTGAACACAGAACAAAAATATTTGTTAAGCAATTCCGCTTTATCCTTATCAGCTTCTACATATTCCCCCCCTGTACCCTTGAGTCTGACAATACCACTTTTGCCCTTCCTCTTCTCACTAATATATCTGAAAAACGTCTTATCCCCCCCATTTTATTGCATTGGCTATTTCCTCCTCCTTTTGAATCTTTGCCTTCTTGACTACTTTGCTAGCTTCTCTAAGTTTTTCCAAATACAGATGCCTGTCTTCCTCTCTCTGTGATCTCTTGTATTTCATGAAGGCCTCCCTCTTTTTCTTCACTTTTTCAGCTACTTCCTTCGAAAACCATAGCGGTCTCCTGTTCCTTTTGCCTTTATTTACCATTTTAACAAAAATGTTGGTTGCCTTTAAAATACCCCCTTTCAGTTTTGCCCACTGTTGTTCTACATCCCCCAGCTGTTCCCATCCCACTAACGACTCCCTGAGGTATTGGCCCATCTTCGCAAAGTTAGTCTTCCTAAAGTCTAAGATCTTCACCTTGGAATGGATTCTAACAGCCCTAGTCCTAATACTGAACCACACCATCTGGTGATCACTGGATGCAAAATGATCTCCCACTACAACATCAGAAACACTTTCACCATTGGTAAGCACCAAGTCCAGTATGGCCCCTTCACGTGTGGGGTCTGTTACCAATTGCCTGAATAGTTCTCCCTGTAAAGAATCCAGGATCTCCTTACTCCTAGATGATACTGCAGCAGGAATGTGCCAATCAACATCTGGCATATTGAAATCTCCTAGCAGTAGCACTTCCCCTTTCCTAGCAATGCTGCGTATGTCTTCAATTAACTCTCTGTCCACCTCTTCCTCTTGTGAGGGAGGTCTGTATATCACACCAATGCAAATAGATTTCTCTTTCCCTCTTTCTAGTTTAACCCACAATGCCTCCTCTCTCCCTTTTAAGCTCTGTAATTCCAAAGCTTTAATAGTAGTTTTTACATATAGTGCTACTCCTCCTCCCCTTCTTCCTACCCTGTCCTTTCTGAATAAAGTATAGCCAGGTATAGTTACATCCCAGTCATGGTTTTCTGTGAACCATGTTTCTGTAACTGCCACTAATTCTAAGTCAGCCACTCCCACCAAAGCTTCAACTTCAGAGATCTTATTTCCCATGCTACGGTCATTAATACACACTGCTTTCCATATGTTACCCCTGTTACCCATTTCCATAAAGGTATTTAATGTATCACTTACCTGGGGGCTTTCACTTACCTGGGGGCTTTCTTCACCCATCCCCAACGAATCTAGTTTAAAGCCCTCTTCAGTAGATTAGCCAGTCTACTACCAAAGATGTGTTGACCTTTCTTGGACAGATGGATGCCATCTCTGCTCTGCAACCCTTGGAACAGCATCCCATGGTCTAGGAAACCAAAACGCTCTCGAAGACACCATCCACGCAGCCATGCATTAATCTCCAGGATGCGAGCCTCTCTGCCTTGGCCTTTACCCTCAACAGGGAGGATTGAAGAGAACACCACCTGTGCACCTACCTGCTTCACCCTTTGTCCCAGAGCCACGCTGGGAATATTCTCCGGCATAGATCTCTCTTGCCAAGACCTAAGCACATTTATGTGGTAAGTCTGCCTACGCCCTTTAGCACTTTCTATGATATAGGACACCGGGCTCACCTGCTTGACCACCTTCCAAGGCCCTTTCCATTGCACTTCAAACTTGGGAGTGGCACCTGCTACTTGTACCAGGACTTTTTCTCCTATACCTAGCTGGCGAGGCTTGGCCCTTCTGTCATACCGCCCCTTCTGGCGCAGCTGACTGTCTGCAAATTTTTCACAGCTACCTGTGAGGCCCTATTTAAACGTGCTCTTAGGTCCCGTAAAATTGTGGAACTCCCTTGCCCTCTTGTTCCGGGTCTAACCACTGCTCTCTTAATATGTCCAAGAGACCCCGTGGGGCTCGACCGTACATGAGCTCGTAGGGAGATACGCCCAGGGAAACCTGAATCTGTTCCCGGCAAGCGTATAAGACAAACGGTAATAACATGTCCCATTCCTCCATATTTCCCGCTAACCCCCTTCTTACCATCCGTTTCAAGGTTTGATTTAATCTCTCCACCAAACCATTTGACTGGGGATGATAAGCGGATGTGTTTATATGATGAATCCCGAAAGCATCCCAGACTTGGACCAAATACTTTGATACAAAGTTGGTCCCACGGTCTGTTAAGACTTCTCCGGGGAATCCTATCTCACAAAACAGCTTTATTAATTCTAAAGCTATGGTTTTAGCTGAAATATTCCGTAAAGGGAAACCTGGTAGCCTGATCCACCATTACCAAGATGTACTGGAAACCTCGGGGTGTTTTAACAAAGGGGCCTACTATATCCATTGAGATTCGCCCTATGGGTCTGCTATGATGAGAGTTGGTATCAAAGACACGACTGGGGGTCGTGCAGCTGTGACTCGCTGGCATGCTGGGCATGCGGCACAGAACTGGGTAGTTTCTTTAAAAACGCCAGGCCAATAAAAGCGTATCAAAATTTCATCTAGGGTTCCCTGCACTCCCTTAGGGCCTCCCACTGGATGATCATGGGCAAGTCTCAGAACTAACCCCTTAAAAGTCATGGGTATCACTAGTTGTTTCCTGATTGTGCCAGTACGGGGGTCCTGACTTTCCCTATACTATAGCTCCTTGTCTAATAGGAATCTGGGAAGGACATCCCGTACCACTTGGGCATACTCAAATGCTCAAGCGAGAGCCGGATCTGCTCGCTGTTCCTTGGGGAAAGTTGGAAGCTTCTCTACTATTTCAGCTGCACCCAGGGCAATCCTGGGCTAAGCTCCATCTTGGCCCTACCCTGTGCCCTACAACGCCTTTCATATCTCCGTTGTGCTTTTTCCTTCCTAACCTTTCCAGTTGGGGGAGTCACCAAGTCCTCATGTGAGGGTAGCTCTCCTAGAGAATCAACTTGGGTCTCTTCTTTCGGGCTGTTAGCCTTAGACTCGGATTGGGTAGAAATAAGGCCACTCTTTTTCTCTAAGCCTTTCTCTAATCCCTGCTTGAACTGGGGCCAGCTCCCTTCCCAATATTAAATCATATGGGAGCTTTGGTACCACTGACACTGCTATTTCTCTGTGGACCCCTAAACCCTTAATCTTCAACTTGTATGTAAGATAAAATGAAGCAACCCCATGAATGCATCTAATGCGCACATTTTTCTCAGGCTTCCTACATTCTGAGTTATTTTTGGCCACTATTGCCTGCCAAAGCTTTTTAGAAAGCATGCTTTGGTCCGCACCAGAGTCCAAAAGAGCTTGTGTGGTAGCCCCTTGTATGTCAACCGTTAAAAGAAAACCTTCTCCGGGTCCTTTTACACTGACACCCATTAAATTAGTGTGGGTTTTACAACCTTTCTGCACATGACCCCACTTTCCACACTGGAAACATTTTTTCTTTGCCCACTTTTCATTTTGGGAAGGTGCACAAACTCGCCCAAAATCAGCAGTTTTTCCTTCCTTCTTTTCTGATGTAGCACAATGCCTCTCAGCACCTATTTTGAGAGAGCTTCCCTTTTGCTGCCAAGCCAACTCAACTTCCATAAACCTCTCAGACAAAAGGGTTGCTTCTCCCATGCTTTGGCAATTCTGCTGGATGAGAAAAGACTGCAACTCCTTGGGCACTGCTGCCATAAATTGTTCTAGCATAATCATATCAACAATCATTTCTACATCCTTCCCTTCAGGAGCCAGCCACTTTAGGTCTAATCCACGAATCCTTTGGTTTAAGCCTTTCGGCGTCTCGCCATCCCTCAGGACTGTGGCCCTAAACATACGACGATATACTGTGGCTGTTAACCCTAAGCGGTCCTTAATTACAGTTTTTACAGCCTTATAATCTAACGCTTGGGCTGCTGGCATGGCCCTGTAAGTGGCCAATGCCTCTCCTGTTAAGGATGTGGCCAGGCGTATAGCCCATTGAGTCTCCGGCCATCCTAAGGCCTGTGCCACTCTTTCAAAAGAGTTGATAAAATCATCCACATTATCCTCTGGAGTTAGTTTACCAAAACTAAATGGTCCCATATTGGAAAAGTCTACCATACTGTCCATCCGTGGAGCATTTGGGCTTGCTGGCGCTGGCACTCCTCCGCCTCCCTGGCTCCGGAGTGAAATCAATGCCTCCACCAGATCAAGAACTGGCTTCTGCTGTTCCCTCATGCCAGCGATTGCCTTGTCCTGCGCCATTTGCGCCAACTCCTGCTGACGGCTGAACTGGTTCGCCATCCAACTCACAAGTTCCTTGGGATCCATGGCTTGTTACCTGTAAGGAAAAAGAGAGGAAAAAAAAACCCAAAGGCGGCACCGTACAACAGAAAATTTTTTTTCTCTATATGCCCCCTTTTAAAATGCCTCAGCATACACTTTTTTTTTCCTTTTATCCTGAAGTGGTCACGCCCCAGGTAACTTTACCTTGTTCAGGCGTTGAGTCTCACTTTCACAGGGTCTTTTGACTGGAACTGCTCTTGGAACACCTCCTCCTGCTGTTCCTCCAAGTCAGACAAGGAAATTCTGTATTCAGTTGCTTCTGCTTGGAAACTTGCAGCAGTATCCTTATGGACCTCCTGGTTACTTTAAGATGAAAAACTATCCAAGAACTACGCCACTTGTCACGCCCTTAGCCCCTTACATTGGTATGGAGGGGTGTGGTTTTGTTTTTGCCATTGGGGTGCTTCAAATTCTGGCCTTTTTCTAACTGGATGCCTTTAAATGCATTCTGGGAAAGGTAGTTCAGTTAGATATCATTTGGGCTCAGATGAAAAAAAAACACCTTCATTGTACTTGGGTTTGAGTGGGTGCAATGACAAGAATTTATTCATTAGCACAGAAAGACACGCTAAGGTTCTCAGATCCACCTTTTAGATATTTCACCAGGAATTCTTGTAACTCATTACAGGTTAACTTGAACTGAAACAAAACAGCTTTCCTCAGCCTTAATTAACAGCACCTGCTTCCTAGCAGAGCTTGCCATGCAGTCCAAAACATACAGAAAGAAACTTTAAACCAGGTTTTCTTTCCCTTTCCAGTCCAGAACAAATACCTGGCTATCTTGTATGCTTAAACACAGCACTTCATACAGATAATCCAATTCACACAAGCAGATAAACTCTTTTCAAGGATTTCTCAGTAAATTAGACAAACAAAAGCATTTCTCCCTTCCTCAGTTGAAACGGCAACAGACTGAGCTCTACACTGCACCCAGCTGTTCCTCAAAGATAATCAGGAAGATTCAGCTTTGCACTGCGTCACACTTCTCCTGAACTTAGAACATTAACAAGCTAACACAGCTCTTAGGACTTTGGACACTGGAGGCTTCTCTTTACGGTTGACATCCCTGGCAACCCTTCTTAATTGGCAGACTGGCATACAGAGCAGTCCATGTATGAGACCCCTTCTTCACAAGGTAAATCTGGCTCCCCCAATTCCATTGGTTCACTCTCTGGCTCAGATTCAGATAGCTTACTTAACTGCCTTCTGTTATGGTTAAAGCTGTCTTTGGCAAATATGTAGTGCTCCTTATTAGCTAAGCTTCTGGGGCTCATACCTTGATCAAAGCCTGTAGTAGCTTCCCTTCTTACATGCTCTGGCCACCATCCAGCACGTCCTGTTCTCCAATTAGTGCTTCTGGCTCTTACTGCTCCATTCCTTCCTGAGTAGGCAAAACGTCTGCTCTCTCTCTCTCTCTCTGGTCAGCAGTTACAGCACTCTCAGGTCTCAGGAGTCCTTCCAGTTCCTCTCCACGTGTTCTGCTTGTCCCTCCTCGTCGTGGTCTTCCTCCTCGTCTTGGTCCTCAACTGCTATCTGGTCTCACTGAGCTAAACTTAAACCCCTCAGGCAGCTGAGTGATTAGGGGATTCAGTGACGTAAGGGTTCTTTACCCTGGGCCTTTATTCCCTATCCTTTCCACCACTAGGGGCACTCTGTTCCTTATTGTAGCCAGGAATTACCTGCTTTCTAGGAGCAAATGGAGTTTTAAGTCCTGGACCTTTTAAAATGGGTCCCTTTATTATGGTAAATTCCTTCTTTTTACCCCTCTCTTCTAGGTCCTGATAAGCTTCCTTATCACACTTGTCAATGCCTTGCATTTGACTTGCCAGTGCTTGTGCTGTTTCCAGTTTTCGTCGTTTGGCTCTTTTTTCCATTTCCTAAAATATGTTCTCCGGGGACAGCAGGAATCAGTCCTCACAACCCTCCCTCCTCCCCTTGGCGTTGTTCTTTTACCATCCTTTATTTTGCCATCTTTTAGCTATGTCAGCTGATTGAGCAAGATGGCATCCTTCGTGGTGCATCTCCCAAAGGCTTTCTTTGAAAGCTGGGGGGCTGCTTCAGCGAGAGCTTCATCGGTTCCGACATCACCCATATGTGAGGACTGATTCCTTCTGTCCCCGTAGAACATCTGTTACAGGTGTGTAACTACGCTTTGTGTTGATAAGCATTTTCAGTACAAAGAGGAATAGTTAGTTGTAGAAATAATGCAGCAAATTCAACTGAATGAGCAACACAAGAAAGTAAACCGAGTTGCTGTGAAGGAAAGGCAACAGCTTGTTTTGAGAATGGTAGAGAGATGTGGCAAGTTGAATCTGGGTCATCAGACTTGTTGCTTTTCTCTGCCCAGGTGAAGCCTGTACTATGGATAAATGTCTGTGCATGAGCCGAGTTCTTAGTCTTTGACACTTCCCCTCAGTGATCCTGGAAACTTAAAATATTTATGTATTTTTATTTGGCAACTTGTTTCTTGTTTATTGAAAGTGGTGTATTAGAAGAAACAAACAAAAAAAAGAATTAATTTATAATAATTTACTTACAGTGTGCTACAACGCTAATTTACCTATCTGTGAAAGATGTCTTCCAACTTATTAACTACTACAGTTTCAGTTATTGGTTCTTTGTGGGACTTTCAATTGCTGGACAGATATACCTCCGCTGGAAAGAGCCAGATAGGCCAAGGCCTGTTAAGGTAAGCACGTAAGCAAGCTCACTTACTGAAAACATGAATGCTTGTGGAGTTTCATTTTTACATAAGGAGAATTGTTTTTCTTATACAGTATGATTTAAAAAGTAGTACAATATGCCAGACATCCATTTGCCTCTTTTGGAATACATATGGTGTTAGTAATTTTAAAGGCTTTACTGCTTTCTGAAGCAAACTTTTTGTGCAGCGTTAAATCTGTTGCATGTATCGTGAGTTCATGTGGTTTAGATCTTAACATGTCAGAGGACTACTTGAAGTGAAGATAAAACTATTAAACAAAGTTGAGTGGTCCTCTGACATCTCCTTACAAGCAAAGATCAGATATACCCAAACATATCTGCAATAGTTCTTGTCTTGTAAGGACCAGAACTGCTCAGTTTTTATGCCATTGAATTTTAAAATTCTGGCTGAGTTACCAGCGTTTTTTAAACTATGTAAGGCCTGATTATTCACATTGAGGCCTATTCCTTACTGGATGTCCAGCCCCTGTATGGCCCCTCAGAATCGGGATGTTCCTGCCCCCACAAGATCAGAATCGGGTCTACCGGCTTGTATGTGCAGGCGGGGCCCCGATTCTGAAGGGCCGCACATGCAACAGATCCCCAGCTAACTCAGCCTGGCTCTGTAATGAAGCCGCAGTGCCATGGCAACACAGCTCCATTACGGAGCAGCAAACGCTGGTTGCCACCAAGATTGTCCTTTCCTCGCAGCCAGACCCCCGATCCGGCCTCTCATGGCCAGGGTCCAGCTACGAGGAACCTCGTGCACACCTCCCGGTCTTATCCCCACTGGCCGCCGCTGCTATCTCGCATCCAGGAGGATTTATTCCACCTCTGAGGTGGAATAAGTCCCCCGTCTAATCGGCCTACCCAGATGTACAGGGCCACGCACCACCCTCGCTCCGCCTTCCACCCACCCCCGTCTAAGGCTCTCTACATAACTCCGCTGTTCGTACAGGGAGCCTTGCACGGGGCGTACATTCCCGCTATTCGCGGCTCAGAATAGACCCCATTGTGTTTTTCCTAAAATATTGATAATATTGTATTTATGATGATGATGATTAGAGAATTTTAATTTGTTATGAACTGCTTTGGAGCCTTTCAAGAAAGGTGGCATATCAATTTGACTTAAAAAATAATAGCAGATTAAGAGAACCTTAGAATTACAATCTGAGAGGCAGAACCTGTTATATAATCTGAAGAGGTTCTTATGGTGTATGCACATGTGTGTATTGAAAAAGCAATTATATAAACGTCTATTTCTGAATATAGAACACCGTGGGTCATGTTTACTAAAGTGCATTACGTTTTTGCAGGTACTGTGTGCTAAATGCAAAAATCAGCATGCAGCAAGTGCAGAGGCTGTGCACAAGCTCTTACTGGCATGCGCTGCATGTTCTCGTGCTGTTACTGCACTGAAAAGTACTTCAGTGCCCTGTAATTCTCAATTAATACTGAAAAGTACTTCAGTGCCCTGTAATTCTCAATTAATACTGATGTACTTAACACCACTCAATGATGTGGCATTAAGTACACCTGCACTAACTGCAAGATTGACAGTTAGTGTGTGGTAATTACCCCGCACTGACTGCAGTGTGTGATCAGCACCCACTCTCTGCCCCTAACAAGCCCATTCCCTGCCCCGTCACGTGCTAAGCAGTTAGGGCTGGATTTTGATCATGCTGTCTGTTTTAGTGCTTGGTAGATGTTACCACAGTCTCGCACTAACCACATAGTGTGCATTAACAGTGCACTTTAGTAAACAGCCCTTGTTCTACGTGTGCCTTTTAAAATTATCCTTTTAATGTGACACAATGGTGTGTTTCCCCTTTTTTCTACAATCCCCCAACAACCAACAGACCCCCTCCCTCACTGTCCCATTCCTTATGTACATATACTTCTAAAATCAGGTCCAGTCATGGCAACAGTAGCAGCAGAAAGACTGTTAAGATGTCTGGCCCCCACCTCTCATATGTAATCCATTAGGGTGCAAGGTTTGGCCAAGGAATATGGCCTGACAACCCTGGGTTTCTTAATATCCTGCTGCTTCTGCTAACACTGCCCGAAAGCCCTAGACTGACCCAAACTTTAGTATGTCTGCCAGGAAGGGGACAGTGAGTGAGAGGGATTCTTGGGATCAGCTGCCTCTGATTTTCCATGTTCAGGTAGTGGGATCTGGGCTCCCTTCCACTCTTGTGTGTTCTGGCTTCTGCTTGTCTGCTGTATGTTTATCTGTTTGCACATGCATAAATGCATTCATATGGACAGAAAGATGGACAGACCTTTGACCGGACCTATCACCTGTTGTAAAATGCCTGAAATAGTTTTCTGTTGAAAAGCATGACAGAGTCAGGTACATTGGTGGATGACATCATCTGATGGCTCTGAGACGGACTGCTTTCACAGAGTGTGGTCCTTCTGTATGCTGCAGTCCCCTTACCTCCTCAGTTCTGTCTTTTTTTGCTCTGCTGAATGGACGTGAAACCAAGCTCTCCCATATTTTTTTATTTCAAAGTCGTTATATCTTTTTTCATTGAATGTCTCATTTATTATTTTAAAAAAGATATGTTGTTAAAATTGGGTTTTCAAGCTTGCCCGA
Organism: Ichthyophis bannanicus; assembly: GCA_033557465.1. Lineage (NCBI taxonomy): Eukaryota > Metazoa > Chordata > Amphibia > Gymnophiona > Ichthyophiidae > Ichthyophis > Ichthyophis bannanicus. The sequence goes on from CM066034.1 coordinate 212,119,193, forward strand.
AATGCAATTGAAAGATCCAGAATTTTGACACTCATTCTAAGAGTCTTTTGTGCCTGGGTCTTGATCATGACCAAAAGGACTGTAAATATTTTGCTCGGATGTTTCCCAGAGCACAAAGAGATCATTTAAATTGTCTCCATGAACACTTAAAAACTGAGCAAAAACTTATTGAGGAATCCTAAAAGAAGACTGCCTGTGCACATAAAACATCTGTTTTTGTGCAGTCGACTCGTCAGTCTTCTAAGGAGCTGCTTTCAGCCTCCAGGCATAGTGATTCTTTAGAGTAATTTTATTTTTATAAAGTAGCATACTCGCGTACTTTATAGAATAGGGGTGTACAGATGCATCAGAACCCAATTGCAGTAGTGCCCAGTACTATATCTATAAATATAGTGCTGGGTGAGATGATGTTTGTCAGGTGTAGTATTGATTTCCGGAAGTTGATGATGAGCAATCTGAGAATATGGAGAAGTCACAACTCTCTGAATGAGGGTCAAAGTCTGTTTTTCTGAAGTGACCACAAGAAGCCAGTCTAGATTTTCTTGTTTGTGGAAGTAATACTGTGAACACCCTGGGGGCCAAGGCCAGTCCATAACTGGTAATGATTGGATTGACGCGTGGATCTGAGATATTTGTTTAGCAGAGGAAGGATGGAAGGGAGAGTGGTTAATTGGAATTTTTCCTTGAGTAGAAACTTAAGGTGTAGACAGTATGAGCATGTCAATCCAGTGCTGATAAGGCTACATTAGATTCCAGTTGCTTTTCGATTACGGCTTAAATGCTTATGCATGGTGTTTGTGCTGTTATCTACCGAAAAGAATAATGAATTAGTAACACTTCTTGAACAGTATGCTCCATGGAGGGGACTGAAAGACCTTTTTAGAGAAGCTTTTGGACCTGTTTGAATTTCTTGATTGTATATTGTAATGTATATTATTCATTTTTTTGTATATATGATATTGTACAACCGCTTAGGAATACTGATAGGCGGTTTCTAAAATTTCTTAAATAAAAATAATCTAGGATGGGATGTAAGGCCCTGTCGTTTTTGGAATGAGAAAGTACCAGGAATAAAATCCTCAATTCTTTTTGTGGGAGGTATAAGTTCTGTGTCATTGAATTGTAGTAGGAGACACCATCTCCTGAAGAAGAGGTGTGCGCAAAAATTAATTTCAGAAGGAGATAGTCAAATATTGTCATAGCTAAACCTGTTATCCTTTTAAACATAGAAATATTGGAGATGCGAGCAGAAAAGAACCAGTTCCAGAACTACTTCAGTCTGTCATCTTTTCCTTCCCTCACCCTAAAAGATCCACTTAAATTGATCTCAAGCATGCTTGAATTCTGCCACTGTTTGGTTCCTGTAATCACCACTGGAAATCTATTCCTGGTATCGAAATCTTCACACTGTGGAAAATTCTTCTTTCTGGTATATCATTATTAATCTCCAGGAACAAGCAGGAATGGTAGTCTTCACGTATGGGTGACGTCGGTACCAACGGAGCCCGCGGGGAACGCTCCCCAGTGTCCTCTAGGAAAGCTTTTGGGAGCATCCCACTGCACCTGTGTCACTGTCTTCCCACTTTCTCAACCCTCTCTCCTCAGTTCTTCATTTTCCGCGGAGCCAGCAGGAAGCAAATCCTGTCACCGCAGAAAATTCCTTTATTTCATTTCTCTTATTTTTTGTGGTTGCATCTGCCTTCCCGTTGATGACGGGACAGCCTTCCGTAGGTTCTTTTCTATTCTCTTCATTTTTCTAAAAGTAAATTAGAACTTTCTTGAGCGCATCAACGCCATTTTAGGCCTTAAGCCTACCATTTGCTTCGGCATAATGGAAAAACCAGCTAATGGTTTTAAGAAATGTTCTAAGTGTGGCAGTACCATCTTGGCTACAGACACCCACGACTGGTGTCTTAAATGCCTTGGGCCCGACCATCAGACTTCTGAATGTCCTTTATGTAGAAAGATGACAAAGAGAGGCCTGCAGAACCGTGCTGCAAAGTTAGGCACACTCTTTGCCTCAGACGCAGTGTCTTTAGCATCGAGGGCATCGTCTTCCTCTCATGGATCTTAGGTATCAAAACATAAGTCTTTGAAGACACATTGATCCCCCAAGGGTGGATCTCTTTCTAAGAATTGAGATGCCTTGTGCGTTACCCTAGAGGTGAATCGGCCAGCCAAACTACCCTGGCAGAAGGACCCTTCCTCCAAGACCAACACTGTAAGTGCCATCGCAGCCCCTCACCATCTTCTAGATGGACAACCAGTTTTCTCACAGCTGCTTGTGGTGCGCTTCATGAGAGGCCTCTTGCTCACCAAACCTCCCATTAGACCACCACCAGTGGCCTGGGATCTCAGTGTTGTTTCTAGGGCAACTTCTCAAGCTGCCCTTTGAACCCTTAGCCACTACCTTGCCAAAGTTTCTGACATGGAAGGTCATCTTTTTCATTGCACTCTTTTCAGCTAGACACATTAGTGAGCTACAGGCTTTGGTGGCAGACCCACCTTACACACATTTCCACCATGACAAGGTTGTCCTACGGACTCGCCCCCATTTCATGCCAAAGGTGGTGTCTCCTTTTCCTTTGAATCAGTCTACCTTCCTGTCTTTTTTCCTAGACCACATTCATCTAGGGCAGAGGCAACCCTCCATACCCTTGACTGCAAATGTGCCTTGGCATTCTATCTTCAAAGGACTGCTGAGCACCTTAAGGTTCTCAGTTATTCCTCTCCTTTGATCCCAGTTACTTGGGGTTGCCAGTATCCAAACGTACTCTTTCTAAATGGATAGCAGAGTGCATCTCATTTGCTTATGACAAAGCAGGACTATATTGAAGGTTATGTCACTGCCCATAATGTTCACAAAATCTGCAAAGCAGCAACTTGATCTTCGGTCCATACCTTTGCTGCTCATTATTGTGTAGATAAGGACTCCTGCCGGGATGCCTTGTTTGGTCAAGCTGTTCTCCAGCATCTCTTTCAGACTTAAGGGCAACTCCTACCCTTCATCTTGGAACGATACCAGACATCCATAGAGGATTCATGACATCCTGAAGCCTGCCCTGAGGCAAACCTACTGGTTCTGAGGTCATTTTCTCTGGCATCTGGGAGCTAGGGAGTCCCATATGTGAAGACGACATTCCTGCTTGTTCCTGGAGATAATGTAGTTACTCACCTGTAACAGGTGATCTCTGGGAACAGCAGGAATTTAGTATTCAGAACCCACTCTCCTCCCGTAGGCATTGTAGGTTTTCTTTTCTCTCCTTTTCTCTCAGCTACAAATTCAACTGAGGAGGGAGAGTTGGGAAGACGAGAAGGCAGTGACATAGGCGCAGTGCGATGCTCCAAAACGCTTTCGTATTGGATGCTGGGGAACGTTCCTGCGCAGTCTCCATCAGTTCTGACATCACCCATACGTGAAAACTAAATTCCTGCTATTCCCAGAGATCACCTGTTACAGGTGAGTAATTACTCTTTCTATCATATTTTCATTATTTATTTATTAGTATTTATATACCACCGCTTCCAAAGATCAGTGACGGTTTACAGAGAACCAAACAGGAACTTTACATTATAACATCGGAAAAACTTATTTACAAGGCAAATTTGATAAACAATTAACATAGCTATGTACAAGAAACAGATGTTATATAGAATACGCATTGGCGCGTGGGAGGGAGATGGAGGGGGTAGAGGTTGTTAAAGGGCATGGGATGCTTGAGGTTGATGGTTTTTGGTGAAGGAGCCATGGTATTCCACAAATAGGAATACTATGGCTCCTTCACCAACAATCATCAACCTCAAATATGTGTGTTTTAAGCTCTTTCCGGAATGATTGGAGGTCTTTGATGGCTCTTAAGTTGTCTGATGAGGGACCTTTTCAAAGACTTTCTGAAAGTGCAGATATACTATATCAACTGACTCAACTTTCTCTACCTGTTTATTCACACCTTAAAAAAAAACATAACAGATTAGTAAGACAAGATCTTCCTTGTCTAAAGCCATGTTGGCTGTCTCCCATTAAGCCATGACTATCTACATGTTCAGTAATTTTGTTCTTTATTATAGTTTCTACCATTTTTCCCGGTACTGACGTCAGGCTCACTGGTCTGTAGTTTCCCGGATCACCCCTGGAACCCTTTTTAAAAATTGGCATTACATTGGCCATCCTCCAATCTTCAGGTATTACAGATGATTTGAATGATAGTTCACAGATTACTAATAGCAGGTTTGCAATCTCATATTTCAGTTCTTTCAACACTCTTGGATGTATACCATCCGGTGCAGGTGATTTGCTACTCTTCAGTTTATCAAATAGTTGTAAGACATCTTCTTGGTATATCGATATTTCTTTCAATTCTTCTGCAGTATCACCTTTAAATACCACTATAGTCATGGATAACATCCCTACATCTTCCTCAGTAAAGACTGAAGCAAAGAATTCATTCAGTCTCACCGCTATGGCCTTGTCCCCTCTTAGTGCCCCTTTTACCCCTCTATCATCTAATGGAAAAAGATTTAGGCGTCATTGTGGATACCATGTTAAAACCCTCGGCCCAGTGTGCAGCGGCGGCCAAGAGAGCAAATAGAATGCTAGGTATGATAAGGAAAGGAATGGAAAATAAAACAAAAGATATTATAATGCCTCTATATCGTTCCATGGTGAGACCGCACCTTGAATATTGTGTGCAATTCTGGTCGCCGTATCTTAAAAAGGATATAGCGATTTTAGAAAAGGTTCAGAGAAGAGCCACCAAAATGGTAAAGGGGATGGAAGGATACTCCTATGAAGAAAGGCTAAAAAGGTTAGGGCTCTTTAACCTGGAAAAGAGACGGCTGAAGGGAGATATAATAGAAGTCTATAAATTAATGAATGGAGTGGAACGGGTAAACGTAGATCGATTGTTTACCTTATCAGAATATAAAAAGACTAGGGGACATGCAATGAAGCTACAGGGTAAACTATTTAAGACTAATAAAAGAAAATATTTTTTCACTCAACGTGTAATCAAACTCTGGAATTTGTTACCAGAGGATGTAGTAAAGGCTCTTAATGTAGCTGGGTTTAAAAAAGGTTTGGACAAGTTCCTGGAGGAAAGGTCCATAAACCATTATTAAGAAGGGACCCAGGATATCAATGCTTGAACCAATACAAGCATTGTGGAACCTGTGTCCCTTGGGGAAACTGCTAGGTACATATGACCTAGATTGGCCACTGTTGGAAACAGAATACTGGGCTTGATGGACCTTGGTCTGACCCAGTATGGCATATCTTATGATCTTATGTTCTTATGGTCCAACTGACTCTCTCAGAGTTTTTTTTTGCTATGAATGTACTTGAAAAAGTCTTTATTATGTGTTTTTGCTTCCACAGCAAGCTTCTCAAATTCTCTCTTTGCCTGCCTTATCAATTCCTTGCATTTAACTTGCCAGTGCTTGTGCAGTTTCCAGTTTTCGTCATTTGGCTCTTTTTTCCATTTCCTGAAAGATGCTTTTTTGGCAACAACAGCCTCTCTGACCTCACTTTTAAACCATGCTGGCAGTTTTTTTTGAACTTCCTTCCGCTTTTCTTAAAGCGTGGAATACAGCTGGTCTGGGCTTCCAAGATAGTATTTTTAAACAACACCCAAGCTTGATGTAAGTCTTTAACCTTTGCAACTGCTCCTTTTAGGTTTTTTTTAAACTATTTTCCTCATTTTATCATAGTCTCCCTTTTGTACATTAAAAGGTAGTACTGTGGATTTCCTTACCATCCCTCCTCCATTCATTAAATCAAACACGATCATGCTATGATCACTATTGCCAAGTGGCCTCTATATCCTTATCTCTTACACCAGATCTGGTGTTCTACTAAGGACTAGGTCCAAAATGGCTTCCTCTCTGGTCGGTTCATAAACCAGCTGCTCCAAGAAATAGTCATTTATTTCATCTAGAAACTTTATCTCCCTAGCATGTCCTGCTGTGACACCGACCCAATCAATACCGGGGTAATTGAAATCACCCATTATTATTACTGTGCTGTAACTTTTGTTAACTTCTCTGATTTCTTTGAGCATTTCGTCATCCATTTGTTCATTCTGGCCAGGCAGTCGATAGTACACCCCCACTGCCATCGCCTTCCCCTTTTTATATGTAATTTCTATCCATACAGATTCTACAGCAAATTTTGTTTCCTGAAAAACTTTAATCCTTTCTGACTCAATGCCCTCTCTAACATAGAGCGCAACCCCTCCACCAATTTGATTAGTTCTGTCATTGCGATATAGTTTGTACCCAGGTATCACAGTGTCCCACTGGTTGTCCTCCTCCTACCATGTCTCTGAGATACCAGTCATATCTAACCTCTCATTTAGTGCTATATATTCTAACTCTCCCATCTTACCTTTTTAGACTTCTAGTAGTTGCATGCAAGCATTTTATAGACTGTATTTTATTCATTTTAATCTGGCTATCGGTAGACAGGGGTAATTTGGAATCTTTAAGCTTTGTCTGCTCCAAACTCAAGGGCATTTGGGCTACTTTTGTCTTTATTGGAACCTCTCTGCTGATATGCCCTAACTTCATTCTTTTGGTAGTGTCCTTCAAGGATACTTTGTTCCAAACCATGCGCTCTTGGGTGACTGTTGGCTCTCCCCTATTATCTATTTTAAAAGCTGCTCTATCTCTTTAGTTACCACTAGTGGCAAATAAGCAGAAGAGGAATCTAATAAAGATAGAGATTGTTCCCCCAACACAGGAACAACCTCCGGGGGGGGTCAGTTATCAAAGTCACCTCCTGACCGGAGAGGGAAACTCCCAGCGCATTCGAGGATACATCAGAGGGAGTACTCACGGAAAGGGCTGAAGTATCCACAACAGATGGTTCAGTCTGGGCACTCACCACATGACGATCCATTGGACCAGAAATCTTCACTACTTTAGCACCCACCGATGGAAAGTTACCGGCAATTTTGGATTTTGGGTCTTCGAAGGTTTTTGCTGCGTCAGTTATTTCCCCTGTTGATGTTTCTCTTCGCGATGTCTGGGAGGTAGTGGCACGCATTGAGAGTTAGTTGCAGTCCTCTTTCTCTCAGATTACGCAATTTTCTAGTGACGTAGTTCAGAAACTTGCAGACCATGAGGTTACTATTGATAAATGTTCTGTGTCTTTAAATAAATTAGAAGGGCAGGTCTCCGTGGTTCAGGCTGCTATGTCATCTTCTATTAGAGATAGGCTTACGATACATTATCAACTAGAATATTTGGAGAATTCAGCTCGATTAAAAAATTTACGTTTTTAAAATTTTCCCTATACGCATTATCTTTCTCCTAATATCTTGCTGTCTAAGTACTTCAGGGAAGTTTTGTTACTAGATGATCCGGAGGCTATAAAATTTTCCTCTGTATATTATGTACCTAAATTGCCCACCACGGAGGCTGCTTCTTCACCTAAAGGGATTTCTCCTTTAACAGAATCCTTAAATGTTTCTGATTTTTTGGAATCCTCTATGGATGTTATCCCACATAGGGCTACATTGATTGTTTCCTTTTTGTCTTTAACGGATAAGAATATGATTTTGCGGTTATACTTTGCTAAAAAAGATCAAAATTTTTGTGGGAGTCTTATTCAGATTTTTCCGGATGTATGTAGATCTTCTCAAAAGCGGAGGAAGGCTTTCCTTTTGTTAAAGCCTAGAGTTGTTGCTCTGGGGGCTTCTTTTCTATTAAAATATCCCTGTAAATGTATCATTATATTTCAATCTGTTAAATATGTTTTCTTGAGCAACTCGAGGCATTCTTGTTAAATAAGGAAAATGTATGAGAATGCTTACTTCTTGACCTAGTATTAAGGGTTTATATAATTTTGGGAATCCAATCAGGTTTCTTCATTGTTTCTTTTTTTTATGAGTGTTGTTATAATGGTGTTTTCTTTGTTATTTAGATTTACTTATTTAGCTTGGAATTGTGCCAGGGCAGTACTCCTCTTGATGTGGACTTGATTGTATTGCTTTAATCATGTGTTTGTTACATGTTTATATATAACTGAATAAAGATTAAAAAAAAAAAAGCTGCTCTATCTCCTTCTTAAAGGTTACTGCCAGCAGCCTGGAACATACTGCCTAACAACTTAAGAGCAATGCACCACCTTTCCGACTTTCACAAAGAACTTAAAACCTTCCTATTCAAAGATCACTATGGCGAAGAAACATAACCAGTTCTCCTATCTTAGTCCAATACTCTATACCACATCTCATATCTCCATACAGTATCTCATGACTCTTCACCACGTATCATGTCTCTAAAAAATCTCTCATATTATTCTGCTTATGTTATACCACTATAAACATTTAATCATGCTCATGTTATATCTCAATACTCATTTAATGCTTTTACCTATCTTTTAATCTAATTTTTTGTAATGTTTATTGTAACTCGCTTTGACTTGTAGATAAAGTGAGCATAAATGGGCTAAATAAATAAATTTTCAACTCTACGTACATTATTTTTATTAGAAAAAATTACCCACACAAAAAGCAAGTACAAAAGTCTACAATACTTTGTATCCACAGCAAGTTCTAATGTGGAAATATGCATAGATGTTCTCCGGAAACAAGCAGGAATCAGTCCTCACATATGGGGGATGCCTGCGTGGATCCACTACCCAGCTTTTACAAAAAGCTTTTAGGAATTACACCGTGTTTGCACGGTCACCTTCCCACCTAAGGGTACCATCTTACCTCATTCGTCTTTTTTCCGCAGAGTCCTGCAGACTGTGCCCTCGATTAAAGTCAATTTTTTCACCCATTTTTCTTCGTACTTTTCACTGGGATCAGTTCTGATCACCTTTCTGCTGCCTAAGTCCACTGCCTCTGCTTCATGTTTTTTTCTCGGGTCCTCTCTTTTTCTCTATTATTTTCTTGGCACGCGGGTCTTTGCTCATGGCTTAGTTGATGGAGACCTTGGAGTTTGACCTTGCAGGTGCCGTCTTTCCTGCTATGGCCTCAATCAGCGGTTTTAAACAATGTGGCAAGTGCCCCCACACTGTGTCCATCACGGACCTCCACAGTTGCTGCATAAAATGCCTTGGGGTGGACTACAACATGTTTACTGCCTGCTCTGCCAACAGATGTTGGCAAAGTCCCACAAGAAGTGTAAAAAGCAGCAGGGGATGCTGTTTGGTTCTAAGTCTGCCTCGGGACTGGCATTGAGGGTGGAATTCCTGCCCTTGAAATTGGCGTCCAAAGACTCGTTGTCGTGCGCCCAGGCTCAGTTGGAGCCCCGAGGTTGCGGAGCTTCGTTCCGGGGATCATCCTCCGAAGACCTTCCCCATGGGTCCAGGACGTCATTGAAGACCAAAGGTGTGATTCGATCCTGCACCGACAGATAAGACCTCCGGCACCCGGTCTTGGAGTCCTCGACCCATTTGGGAGGAGACTCCCATGGCATTGGGGAATCAGGTCAGATCCCCCGATGCCATCACTATTGGTAATTTCCCCTATGAGGGAATGTGGGTCCGGGCTCGATGACCTTGAGACCCGAGTCATCTGCTGCGGATCAAAGTGGCATCGAGGCCAGGATGGCGGCCCTAGGGCTGCACTCCTCGAGGCGCTGTGCGGCCCAATGTCCAGAACCTCCAGGTCATTGGTGCCGACCTCGTGGCCATCCTCGTCAAGAACTACCCCAGAGGAGACTCAGCCAATCCTGGAGAAGCTGGCTCATCTGACACCGACTCCATCACCATCACTGAAGCCTCCAGTACAATTAACCTGGACTCTCTTTCCATCAAAAATCGGCAATGTTCCATCAATGTAATATACAGATCACCATCTTCATCACCTGAGGACCTCCCCACAAACCCGGAAGAACTAGTCGCCGCATGGAATCTCAACCTCGAGGCTATCTCACAACGTCCACAAAGCAATAACGCATCCAAGAGAATAAGAAATACGGCCCCATGGTTCTCCCAAGATTTGAGAGCTTCTCTAACACAACTACGCAAACTAGAGAAAAAATGGCGCTGATCGCTCTCCACTCAAGATTTGACAGCCTACCAACTCCACCTAACAAAGCACAGGGAAGCAATCTCAACGAAAATGAAACAGCACCACACGGACACACTGAAAAGATCTCTGAATAAACCACGGGATCTTTTCAACTTGGTTCAAACCCTTTCTAAAGAACCAACTCCTGAACAACACACGGATATCCAACCACAAAAATTCGCTGACTACCTCCAGTCAAAGATCATACAGACTGACAAAATATCAACAGCCGCATTCCAAGACCATACCGGCTTAACCCCCTTATGCAAGTTTTCCACGCCATCCAGAAAAAGCATCGAAGATACAATAGCGTCCCTCAATACCTCCACCGCACAAACAGACCCTTGCCCGGCTTTTTGGATCAAGGAGCTACGCAAGGAATTTAGTCCATTCATCGCAAAACTGACAAAACATTCCTTTACTACTGGTTCCTTCCCTACAACCCTCAAGCAAACATCAATCAGGCCTTTATTGAAGAACCCTAAACTTGATCCAAACCAAGCCGAGTCGTACAGACCAATAGCTAGTATACCCATACTAGCAAAGATATTGGAGAAAGAGGTCCAAAGGCAAATTCAGGATCACATAGACTCCACAGCTCCCTTAGATCATTGCCAACACGGATTTAGAGAGTACCATGGAGTAGAAACACTTCTCACCTTCTTATTCAATAACATATTCACGGGCATTGACAACATCCGACAAGGCTTTGTGCTCATCTTTTTAGACATTGCTGCAGCCTTTGACTCGGTTCATCATAAGATTCTCCTCGGGCGACTGAAAGAAAAGGGAATTTGCAATACCGCGCTCGATTGGTGCAGTTCCTATCTAAATGGCCGATGTCAATATGTCAAATCCGGAGCAGAAGAGTCGAAACAATTCCATCAAACACAAGGATCCTCATTGTCATCTCTATTATTCAACATATACATGCAGCCCATCTGTAACATCATTAGATCATTTAACGTGAGCTGTCTGATTTATGCGGATGACATCCTTCTATATATGCCTTTTTCAACCATTCAAATGGACCTTACACCTCTCATAGAATGTTTCAATACCATATCGGATTGGCTTCTAGCACAAAACCTACGCATCCAGCACAAGAAAATGGAGGTACTGTTCATCGCTAGAGACCCAGACTTTATCCCACCAACATATATAAAGGTCAAGGAAGCGAAACTACAAACCAAGGAAACAATAAAATACCTGGGGGTCACCTTAGACCGACATCTTGACATGAAATGTCATATAAGCAACATTGTCAAAGCGGTCTACTTTAAAATCCGTTCACTCAGGCATCTGCGCTCCCTACTGGAGCCAGATGATTTCCGGACCATATTCCAAGCTCTGATCCTACCGCACTTTGACTTTGCCAATTCCATCTTACAAGGTCTCCCGCAATCCACACTAAGCCCGCTACAATTGGCCATGAATGCTGCAGCAAGGATTCTCCATGGAGCCTCCAGAAGTGACCATGTGACTCCAATTTTAAAACAGCTTCACTGGCTACCTATACACGGAAGGATTATTTTCAAAACATTAATCCTCTCATTCAAGGCCATCAAACACCTTTCCTCCATGGCTCTTACTGAGCTCATCCATACAGTACCCCCCAACAGAGCCAGGAGGTCAACAGCCCTAAATTTACTAACAACCCCGAAGACCTTGACTAAATGCAATAACACAACAGCAAATAGGGCCTTCAGTCTTTACGCACCCAAATGTTGGAACGCACTTCCACCAGACATTCGAGCTATTGCAGACCTGACCCAATTCAGGAAGGCAATCAAATATCACCTCTTCCTCCAATACTACCCAACCAGCGATGAATCTAGATAGCACCACCTAAGAAACACTGTCTTTTTGCAACCCATACTCACAATGTCTCAAGTATTCGAAACGGATTCATTATTTATTGTACAATTCAACCCTGTTATAGGAATTTTACCACATGTATATAGCCTACTTCATGTAAATAGTTTATGTTTATAGTTCAACCCCTGTTATCCAAGTTTATACCCCTGTTCGATGTAAAAACCAAACAAAATGTGTGTTTTGGTCAATTTGTTATACTGTAAACCGCGCTGATGCCGAATAGTGCGGTATATAAGCAACTGTAATAAAAAAAAATAAAAAAATAGATATCATTCGCCGCTGGACCCCGCAGCCGCGGAGCACTGGCATTGGCCGTCGTTGACGCAAAGTTAACACGAAGATCGCTCGACATTTCCTCCAACATCAAGTCATATTGGGAGACAGATGAGGAGTCTCCCAACACTGTTCTCCTCCCCTTATTTATCCTCCTTTTAGTTCTCCTATCTTCTCTCTCTCCTATCCTATATGATTATGGCATTCCTTTCCTTTTTCATTTTTCTGCAGCCCTTAGTATTGTTCACTGCTTTTATGCTCCAGCCCAAGCGGTTTATCAAAAATATGAATAAAGATAAAGAAAGCAGTTCTTTGATCATGGGGACAAGCTGGGCTAACTGTTGTCCAGGAGCCTTAAGGCTCAACAGGCGCTAAAAGCAATGGTGAAGATAATGGAATGGAGTGTGGGTTGGGCAATGGGGAATGATGTGCTCCCGGTGGAATTTCATGAGTTTTATCAAGTGCTGTATCGGAGGGAGGTGGAGATTGATCCAGAGGAGGTGGCTCACTACCTCGAGGGCCTGCCCCTACCTTCATTATCTGCGGAGGATAAGGGACCGTTTGGATCAGCCCATAACTCTGGGGAGGTGCAGGGGGTTATACATGGGCTGGCAAACAATAAGTCCCTGGGATTAGATGGACTTCCCAAATATCCACAAAGTTTATCAGCTTGCTCCAGTTTTAGTGAAGATGTTTAATAGGATTTTAGAGGGAGGCAGTTGCTCTCGTTGCTGGGGCAAGCTGGGATTAGCGTGATCTTGAAGCCGGGGACGAAAGCAACTCTGTGTGCTTCATATAAATCCATCTCCTTGTTAAATTTAGATGCAAAACTTTTGGCAAAGGTATTGGCGAATCACTTGGGAGTTTTATGCTGACTTTAATCAAAGCAGACAAAACAGACTTCATTAAGGGACAACAGACTGCAGATGATGTGAAACAGGTAGTTAGCTTTTCTATCAGAGCTACCCAAATCAAACTAAAAGCTATGGTCCTAGCTGTGGATGTGGAAAAAGCATTCGATAGGGTAGGGTGGGAATTTCTTTGGGCCTCTTTGAGGAAATTTTGGATAGGAGATTGTTTTACCCAGTGGGCGCATGATGTATGTAAGTGCAGCCTCTAGCTGCGGTGAAAGTGAATAGGGGATACTTGGAGCTCTTTGGGCTGGAGCAAGGTACGTGGCAGGGGTGTCTCCCCACTGTTGTTCGCACTCTCTATAGAGCCATTGGTGTTGTGGATTCGGCTCAGGGAGGATATTTTAGGGATGCAAGTTAAGGAGGAGCAGCCCAAAATTTGTCATTCCCAGATGATCTGTTGATACTTCCTTCCGGAGACCTCCTTGGGGGCCTTGCAGGAACAGTTGGATAGCTTTGGACGTGTGTCTGGTTCAAGGTGAATTTGGATAAAACAGAGGCTTTGTGATAATGAAGCTTATCATAGTTCAGGAAGGAGCTATAATAGAGGTGAAGTGACTCTGAACAAGCAACCTGTCTTTGCTGGTAGAAATAATAAAACAGAATGTTTCCATAAAAGACTACCAGTCCCAGAATGCACCAGGTTTCCAACAGCCACTAGAAGAGCTGAAGTGGGAAAACGTGTGTTCAATCAGGAGAACTATGAGGTAATCCCCAAGCACTCATCTCCAAGGGCAGGGCTTGATTCAGCACAGCTGCGCTGTGCTAGGGTGGAGCAGCCCTCTAAACAGGTTAAAAGTAAAGCCTATTCTATTCATCAGAATCTTCATGATCATCATCAGCAGGAGCAGAGGCAGCAGAAGCCAGAGCTCATGGACAGAGAGAGCAAGAAACACTTTGGAAGAAAGAAGAGAGAAGCATCTTGGAGGTCTAAAGGAGTCCATAGCAGTACGTGTGCTGGGAGGCATTCCAGAGGCAAGCATACTCCATCGGACTGGAGGAAACCAGAGGAGTGGGGTTGCAGAGCCAGGAATCCCCAGACGGGACCTGTGAGGGAGACGGCTGCATTTGGAAGGGGCCCTAAGACCAGTGCAAGAAGGTATGTGAAGAGAGACCCAGTGTCCAGGGATCTTGATTGGAAGGCTGGACATAAAAACTGGACTACATACTGGCCAGGATATTTAGAGAGGAACCCTAACAGCAATGGAAGCTCAGGTATGAACACTGATCTATGCCCTAGCTATTCACTTGGAAGACAGCAGGGAAACAAGTATTGTTCTGAGAATGCTCCATTAAGAAATTCCTCTGTGCCAATCCATGATATTGATTCTATGATAGTTGAAGAAGAAGGAAATATTGTAAATGAACAGTGTGAATACATGGATTCCTCTCTGTCTAAACTTCTGTGGTAATATACTTTTACAAAATACAACAACCATCACAAAGAAATATAAACTTGTTCTTTGATCTACTCAGAAAAGCTTTTGAGCAGGATTTGAGCCACGTTTAGAAAGTAAACCAGCCAAGAGGTTTGCAGCTGGTTAATTGTTAGCAATTGAGCCTTGCCTAATTGCCTGTGAGCTCTGAAGAGACACTTCTGGGTGTGTGTGAAAATACCAGAAGTTAGCCTTGAAAAAGAACAGTTTTTCATTACTTTGTGGGTTTTGTTTGTTTTTGGAGCACTGCTAAAAAGATATTAGCAGGAGCCCACAGAAAAGACCTTTCTGTTCCCATCAAGGTCTTTATGATGGCTTAAGAAGTTCAGTTGTTGTTTTTCCTGATTTTGTTTTTCTAAGTATAATACTGAAAGCAAGTATCCTTTTTGTGCTACCAAGCAAATCTGTGTTGGGAGAAATAACCCCATAAATAAAATATATTTTCTTTGCTTTACACTCAAGCAAGCACAACTAATTTATTGTGAACGGCTGATTCTGGTATGAATGGACTACATTTCCCACAATCCTTTGCAAGTCATATTAATATTTGCCTTTGCCAAGACTGTGGACATTCTCACCCAGCGCCCCCGTTTACAGCTTTAAATGTCATGTTCTCAGGGGCTGAGGTAGTGAGGCTATGGAATGTTTTTCCCTTCAAGTTGACTTTAGGGCATTTGGTGTATTTGGGGGTAAAGATTGGGCCAGATCTTTTGAAGTTGTACCAATTAAACTATTCCCCCTTGTGGAGGCAGCTACCTGGTGAGATGGAGCATTGAATGCAGCTGCCGCTGTCTTGTCTAGATTCTATATTACTTTCAGATGATGCTTGTGGTGATCTCTCATGGGGAATTCGAGCAGGTTCAGTGCAAGATTTTCCACTTTATCTAGAAGAGAAGACTGCCGCAAGTAGTGCAGTCGGTGCTTTATTGCCCTAAAAAGCAGGGAGGGTTGGCGGTTCCTAGTCTCTGTTGGTACTATGTGGCAGCGCAGTTGTATAATGTAGTGGGATGGCATGAGGGGCATGGGAGGAAATGGGTACAAATAGAAGATTACTATACTAAGGGAGCCCCTATACAGAATTTGTTGTGGGTGGGTGGGAGAGGGGTTAGCATTGACAACCCTTTGGTGCAATAGATATGGAGGCAAACTCCTTGTTGCAGAAGGTTGCGAGAGTGGTGTCTTTATTGCAGCCTATCCACTACAATGAGGACTTTGGGCCGGGGTTGAGTGGGCCCTTTGTTCCAGCAGTGGGAGAGAGGAGGTCTTTGCTCCCTTATACACTATGCCCAGATGGGGAGATAGCATCTTTTGCTGATCTACAAGAGGAATTTGGGTTGAGCCCCAAGGGTTTTATGGCTGTTTGCAGGTAAGGCACTGGCTGAGTTGGGGGCAGGCAACGGATCAAGGTCTGTCAGACTGAATGCATTTATTGGTACCCAGCTGCTAGATGACAAAGTATTTCAAAAATTTATAAACTGCTAGTGGGGCAGGTGGGAACTAAAGCGAAATTTCAGGTTCAGTGGGAAAAGGATTTGGGTAGGGAGCTGGACAAGCACCTTTGGGGAAAGATCTTTAAAGGAATGGGCAAAGGGCAAGTTTCAGCCCTGAATGTACTCTGCTCCACTCCTCACCGGCAATAGAACCAGGCTCTTGGGAATGGATCTCTTCACTCAAAGCCATGGGGAAGAGAGGAGTTGTTGTTAAGTGCCGTCAAGTCTGTGTTAACTCATGGCGACCCTCTGGATAGTTGCCCTAAATTGTATTCGGTCTTCAGTCAGGCGGCTCATTGTTGACAGACTGGCACCCGTAGCTGCTGTTGTTGTATCGATCCATCTCATTGCTGGCCTTCCTCTTTGGCGTTGACCTTCTACCTTGCCAAGCATGATGTCTTTCTCTAATGATCTCTCCCTTCTCACTATGTGTCCAAAGTATGAAAGTCAAAATCTTTTCATCTGAGCTTCTAAAGAAAGCTTAGGTTTGATCTCCTCTAGTACTGACGGGTTTGTTCTTCGGGCAGTCTATGGTATACACAGTATTCGTCGCCAGCACCATAATTCAAAGACATCAGTTTTCTTCCTGTCTTTCTTTTTCACTATCCAACTTTCACATCCATATGATGTTATTGAAAATGCTATGGCTTGAACAAGTCGAATCTTTGTATGGAGAAAGACATCTCTGCTCTTGAGAATCTTGTCTACGTCCTTCATAGCCATTCTGCCAAGAGCAATGCGTTTTCAGATGTCTTGACTTCTTGTTGCTTCTTTATTGATAGTTGAACCAAGTAGATTAAAGTTGTCAACTATTTCAATTTGTTCTCCATCAATGATGAATTTATTCATTTTGCCAGTTGTCAGGATCTTTGTTGTCTTAACATTAAGGTGCAGACTCATTTTAAGACTATATTCCTTGATCTTGAGAAGCAAATGTTTCAAATCATCTTCACTTTCATCCAGTAATGTGGTATCATCAGCATAGCGAAAGTTGTTGATGAGTCTTCCACCAATCTTCACACTTCTGCTGTCTTCATACAGTCCTGCTGATTTTTTGCTGATTTTAAACCATTCTGTTTCTCCTACTTCCATTCGAACTGTTGCTTCTTGATCAGTGTAAAGTTTGTGCAAGAGAATGATCAGGTTTTCTGGTATACCCATGCTTCTTAATGTGGCCCAGAGTTTCTCATGGTTTACACAGTCAAAAGCCTTGCTGTAGTCAATAAAACACATATAGATTTCCTTTTGATATTCTTTTGTCTTTTCAAGGATCCATCTCACATCCGCGATAATGTCTCTCATTCCTCTCCCTTTCCTGAACCCTGCTTGCACTTCAGGCAGTTCTCGTTGCAGGTGTGTTTGTAGTCTCTGCTGAATGATCTTGAGTAGAATCTTGCTGGCATGTGGGAGCAGAGCGACTGTGCAATAATTTCCACAGTCAGTCGGGTCACCTTTCTTCAGAAAGAGAGTAATAATCAGTAATAAAACAATTCACACACACAATTTTGGTACACACAGGACCAAAGCGCTTTGGGAGAGAGAGAGAAAAGTCTGCAATTTTTCTCTAACCTCCGCCTACTTCGACCACCTTTATATTGGTTGAAAATGCCATCTCACAGCATAATTTCCACCCTATTATTCTCCGTCAAGCATCACGTTACATCTTTTACTAATGCATATTCATAATGTGTATCTCTGTGTCATAGGTCAGATCTTATTAGTAAAGGTCATCAGGAGGAGACATACATGCATTTCCAGATACAACTTAATAATTCTACAGGCAAGCAATTCTGACAGTGTATATTTCAAGAGAAAGTTCTTCCCTGCAGCTTTCTGTACTATAAACAGGCCTACAGTTTCTCTGCTATCTAAACTTTCTGCAGAGTAGAGTATTCAGTAGAGCCTCCTCAAGGATATTACCTTAGCACTAGGCGTTGGATTGTCTGAGCTACTGAATCTGTGATGTTCTTTATGAAGGCTTTCATTGATAAACTATTATTGAGTACCCTCACAGTGTACACAGCCCTGTACAGACAGGCCTCGTTTCAAGCCCGACATGTGGAAAACAGGTATGAAGTGTTTTACTGCTGGTACCTGACTCAGGTCAGATTACACAAATTGATCAACAGGTTTCTGGATACCTATTGGAGGGGATGTGCGGAGGTGGGGGACTATTTCCATATGTGATGGGGATGCCCCTGAATAGCAGAGTTTTGGGAGGATGTGGGAGAGGAGGTTCGGAAGCTGATGGAGGTGGAGTGGGGCATGGAAGGGATATTGTTGGAGAAGGGTAGGTTGGTAGGAATATGTGTTTTGACAGCGCGTTGTGAGATTGCTTTACATTGGAAATCAGTGCAAGTGCGTAAGGTTCATTCATGGCAAAATCATATGTATTGTGTTCATTGTGGAAAACTAAACAGCTCTTCATCGGGACAGGTTCCCACAGTTTGAAAAAGTGTGGGAGTCATTAGCAACACAGCACGTGGGGCATTTATGACTGTTCCCAGACCACGGCTGGGGGGGGAGGTTGGGTTAAGTTCATGTAGTTGTGCAATAGTTGTTATATGTCAGAAAAAATGGTTTAATAAACAAAATAAAAAAAAAAATATATATATATATATATACACATATACATATATATATATATATATATATTTATTTATTTATTTATTGATTGATGGCCACACATGCGTATAAAATTGTGTATACAGAAAGCATGTGCCTACTTTTACATGATCTGTATGTAGATGTTCCCAGGGACATACAGTGCATTCACAAATTTGCACCAGATTAGTGTTAGGACCTATCCAGGGTGGATGAGGGGGCTAGTCCCAGTGCAGAATGAAGAAGTGCAGGAGCCGGGCAGGATAATGAACCAGAGGATGTAGCAATGGCAGAACCAGAGCAGGAACCAGATGTGGATCAGGAGCCAACAGATGTAGCAATGACAGGACTGGAGCAGGACCCAGGAGAGGGTCAGGAACAGGAAATTTTGGCAGTGAGCAAAGGAAGATGCAGGCAAGATTTGGGAGTAAACACACGACTAAGAAAGTGAAGGGAGCTGGAATGATAATAGACATAGGTCAGGCCCACCGAAAGTTGAACCAGCAAAGGTTTGTCTGGCAAAGCTTCCTTCTAGATGGTGTACAATGGGACATATACCCCCTGCTGATCCAAATAGCTTCTCAGAGGGTGTGCTTCTCCTTCACCAGGATGTCTTTCATGGACTTTGGCTTCAGGCTGCATGGCCTCTGTAGTTTCAGCTGCAAGCAACCAGTCTCCTGTCCCCAGGGTCATGGGTTGAAGTCTTGGCTGGCCTCGCACTTTGGAGCAAGTGTAAATGTGTACTTTGGCTTTTGCATGCTATTGGAGCTGGTTCTGGAAACCTATTTTATAAAGGCATATAGGCTTTATTACCTTTGTAAAATAAGCTTTAAAAGGTACCCTTTTGGACTTCTCAAATAGTGTCCTTTTATAAAATTGGGTCTTGTGCGACATCTACACATGTAAATAGTGGCACTGTAAAATCTGGTATTTACATATTTATACCATTTAAATGTGTAAATGTCACTATTTGTTGTTGTTAAGTGCCGTCGAGTCGGAGTCGACTCATGGCGACCCTCTGGATAGCTATCCTAAATTGTGTTCGGTCTTCAGTCAGGCGGCTCATTGTTGACAGACTGGTACCCGTAGCTGCTGTTATTGTATCGATCCATCTCATTGCTGGCCTTCCTCTTTTGCGTTGACCTTCTATCTTGCCAAGCATGATGTCTTTCTCTAATGATCTCTCTCTTCGCATGATGTGTCCAAAGTATGAAAGCCGAAGTCTTGTCATCTGAGCTTCTAAAGAAAGCTTAGGTTTGATCTCCTCTAGTACTGACTGGTTTGTTCTTCGGGCAGTCCATGGTATACACAGTATTCGCCACCAGCACCATAATTCAAAGGCATTAATTTTCTTCCTGTCTATCTTTTTCACTGTCCAGCTTTCACATCCATATGATGTTATTGAAAATACCATGGCTTGAACAAGTCGAATCTTTGTATGGAGAGAGACATCTCTGCTCTTGAGAATCTTATCTAGGTCTTTCATAGCCATGATTTCATAGCCATTCTGTCTGATTTCTTGACTGCTTGTTGCTTCTTTATTGATAGTTGATCCAAGTAGGTTAAAGTTGTTCACGATTTCAATTTCTTCTCCTTCAACGATGAACCTGTTGATTATGCCAGTTGTAATGATCTTTGTCTTCTTTACATTAAGGTGCAGGCCCATTTTGAGACTATGTTCTTTGATTGTGAGAAGCAAATGTTTTAGATCATCTTCACTTTCAGCCAGTAATGTGGTATCATCAGCATAGCGAAGGTTGTTGATGAGTCTTCCACCAATCTTCACACCTCTGTTGTCTTCATACAGTCCTGCTTCTCTGATGATTTGTTCTGCATATAAATTAAAAAGGTAGGGGGAAAATATGCAGCCTTGTCTTACACCTTTGCTTATTTTAAACCGTTCTGTTTCTCCTTGTTCCGTTCGAACTGTTGCTTCTTGATCAATGTACAGATTGTGCAAGAGTACAATCAGGTGTTCTGGTATACCCATGCTTCTTAATGTGGCCCAGAGTTTCTCATGGTTTACACAGTCAAAAGCCTTGCTATAGTCGATAAAGCACAAATAGATATCCTTTTGGTATTCTTTAGTCTTTTCAAGGATCCATCTCACATCCGCAATGATGTCTCTCGTTCCTCGCCCTTTCCTGAACCCAGCTTGCACTTCAGGTAGTTCTTGTTCCAGGTATGGTTGTAGTCTCTTTTGAATAATCTTCATTAGAATCTTGCTGGCATGTGGGATCAGAGCGATTGTGCGATAATTTCCACAGTCATTTGGATCACCTTTCTTTAGTATTGGTATAAACACAGATCTTTTCCAGTCAGTTGGCCATGATGTTGTCTTCCATATTTCTTGGAAGAGCCTTGTAAGTACGATAACAGCTGCATCAGATTGCTGTAAGACTTCTATGGGAATGCTATCAATGCCTGGTGCTTTGTTCTTTGATAAGGCTTTCAATCCTGCTTCAACTTCTTCTTTCATCACCAATGGTTCCCGATCATAAGGTACAGGTTGAAACGGCTGTTGGTCCATTTGATCTTTATCATATAAAAACTCTGTATATTCCTTCCACCTTTTCTTGTTCTTCTCAGCATCATTCAACATAGAACCTTGAGCATCTTGTAACATTCCAATTTGAGGCTGGAACTTTTTCTTTAACTCTCGTAGCTTTAGGAAAGCCAATCTTGTTCTTCCTCTAATAGTTTCTGCTTCTATTTCCTTGCATGCGTCATTGTAGTACTTTTCCTTGTCCTGTCTTGCTGCATGTTGGAAATCTCTGTTGAGTTCTGTTATTGTCTTTCTTTCTCCTCTGGCTTTAGCTTCTCTGTGTTTCTGGGCAATTTTCAGAGTTTCTTCCGTCATCCATTTTGGCCGTTTTTGCTTTTTCACCTTTTGTAGAGATTTCTCGCTTTCTTCCAACACAACCTTTTTGATGTCATTCCATAACTCTTCTGGAGCTCTGTCATTTGTATCTAAAGCAGCAAATCGATTTTGCAGGCAGTCTTTAAATTCCAGTGGTATATTTTCAAGGTCATATTTTGCTGCATTCATGAGTGGTTTTCTCTTTTTCAACTTTAGCCTGAGTTTGCATACTAGTAGTTGATGATCTGTACCACAGTCAGCTCCAGGTTTTGTCTTTGTTGATGTTATAGAATTTTTCCATCGTTGACTTCCACAGATGTAGTCAATTTGATTTTTATACAATCCATTGGGTGAAGTCCATGTGTACAGTCGCCGCTTGTGTTGATGGAAGAAGGTGTTTGAGATGACTAGATTGTTGGTCTTGCAGAATTCTATCAGTCTTTCTCCAGCTTCATTTCTGTTGCCTAGTCCATATTTTCCAACTACTTTGCCGCCTTCTTTGTTGCTACCTTTTGCGTTCCAGTCACCCATGACTATTAGGATATCCTGTTTGCATGTTCTGTCAATTTCAGCTTGTACTTGTTCAGAGAACTCTTCAATTTCATTCTCTTCTGCAGCTGTTGTTGGGGCATATACTTGAATTATAGTTGTGTTGATAGGCATTCCTCGTAGACGAATAGAGATTAAGCGTTCGCTGACTGCATTGCATTTCATTACAGTTCTTGCAAGTTTCTTCTTTATTATAAATGCAACACCATTTCTTCTTTGTCTTTCATTTCCAGCATAGTAGACCATGTGATCATCTGATGCAAAGTGCCCGATGTCAGTCCATTTCAGTTCGCTGACACCCAACAGATCAAGTTGTACACGTTCCATTTCATTCTTGACCACCTCCAACTTCCCTTGGTTCATGCTTCGTACGTTCCATGTTCCAATGCATAAGACATCTTTACAGCTTCTGACTCTCATTTCATGCGCAGCTACATCAGCAGTCAGACGTCCTGAGGGCTTTGATCCAACCACATCATAAATGCTGGCTTTACTCTGAAAAGTCTTCAGCTCTTCCCCAGTAGCTAGTTGAGTGCCTTCCGACCTGGGGGGGTCTCATCTTCCAGCACTATAGCACAATTTGTTTTGTTGTAACTATCCATTGGGTTTTCATGGCAAGATACAGAAGTAGATTGCTGGGCCTTTCTTCCGCGTAGTTTAAGTTTGGTGTTGTTGCCGTTGTCACAGAAATGTGCTTCTCCGCCGTCAACACTATCCCATTCTGCTGCTTCCCAGATGGGTGGTTTGTCTTGGTCTGGCACCTCAGCTGAGACCTTTCCATCTTGGGAGACCCTGCCAGTAGTTAAACTACCTGTAGTTTAGCTCTCAGCATCACTGATGCACACAAGCCCTCACAGCACGACAAGCTGCAAACCAAGTGAGGGATTTACCTGTGCAGATGCTGCGTAGCAATTCTAAAATTCCCTGTTAAATGTATTCGAGTGAGAGATTATGGATTAAAAATGTGACTGCACACAAAAAAAAGCAGGAAGCGGAGAATCCTTGGAAGGAACACATTTTATTGAGGAGTCCTTCCAGGGGTTCTCCTCTTCCTGCTTTTTTTTGTGTGCCGATTTACTGCAGGTGAGGTGCCTTCTTTTTTCTTAAAAATGTGACTGCTACATGTAAACATTATGAGACTGATGCAGAAACACTAGAGCACCCTTTGTGTGCAGGTAACATGACATCTGCGCACAACTACCGCCCATGAGCGATCGTCTTATCCATTAGTGGTTGGTTTTGCTCCTTATATGGGCTAGAGCTTGATACAAAAGAAATGGGGAAAATGACAGAGAATCGAGCAACACGTTAGCGTATGAAATCTGTGCATGCGTGCAGAACTGCTGGTAGCACATCTGTTATCTCTGCTTGCACCTACCTTCCGTCTCTCACTTTATGCCATAGTTTTGTGTATACCTCATTTACATATGTTTCCTTTGCTGCATATCGTCATATAACTTTTCCGATTCTCATGGGCTACAAAACCCTACACAGCTAACAGCGCATGACTTTAACGCTGGCTTTCTGCATCAGCCTGTATAAGAATAAACTTTGGTAAAAGCAGAGTAATTTGTATTTGAAAGAATGCTGTTAATTTTTTTTAATCCCTGTTTCTTTTCTTTTCACAGTTGAGCCTATTTTTTCCCATAGTTTTCTGTCTATGCACATTATTCCTGGTGGTGGTACCACTCTATAGTGACACTGTTAATTCTTTCATTGGAATTGGCATTGCTATTTCTGGAATTCCTGTCTACTTTATGGGAGTCTACTTGCCAGAGTCCAGAAGGCCTCCCTGCATTGGAAAGTTTTTAGGTAAGATCAGATGGGTGGGGCTGTAAAATGTTGCTTTGCAAACTGTAAGAGTAAATGCTGTGACTGAGAACACTGAATGAGGATGTGAGGTTCGTACAGGCATCTACCTGGCTGGCAGCTAAATAGAAATAATGCTGTGAAATTAGCTTGAGAATATTGCTTGTTCCAGACTGTGGACACTGGTGTGCATAAACTCTTGGTGCTGACTTTGTTTCTGGTGGCCTACTATTACAGGATGTGACATCACCAAGAACCACTGTTGAAAAAATATGTAACTCGTATTATGTACTTTATATTTTCACTACGTGAGTACCATATTCATCAATGATACCAGTACTAAGGAGGTAATTTTATAAGTCTTTCCCCCACAGCTTAGTGGAAGGAGGATAACAGTAGATGGCCACTGTAATATCAGGGTACAAATTATATTGCAATAATAGGATGGATCAAATTAGTGGAGGGGGTGGCACTATATGTTAAATGGAGGACTGAGTCAAACAAAATAAAAGTGCTGTAGGAAACAATGTGGCATTAAATTTTTATGGATAGAGTTTCCATGTGTGAAGAAAATAGTGGTAAGGGTATACTACCATACACCTGGCCAGGGTGATGAAATGTTATCAGAAATTAGTAAAGCTAACAAATTTGACAGCACAATAATAATGGATGATTTCAATTACCCCAGTCTCCGGCGATGTCACCAATGGAAACCTTGCATAGCAACCTTTCCCAGCTCCTCTTAGAAGCTTAAGAACATAAAATATGCTGTACTGAGTCAGACTAAGGGTCCATGAAGCCCAGTATCCTGTTTCCAACAGTGGCCATTCCAGGTCTCAAGTACCTGTCAGGGTCCCAAAGGTGTATACACATTCCATGCTCTTTGTCCCAGGGATAAGCAGTGGATTTCCAAGTCCTCTTTAATAATTGTTCATGGACTTTTCCTCCTGGGCGAGACAAAATCTTCCGCCTGGAGGACAGGTCCAAAGGGCTGGTGTAGTGAGCAGGAGCTCCTTTTCTGTCAGCCTCCACCTACTCCTCGCTGGCGCACTGGTCAGATTCCCAGGGGTCTCGGGAATTCCAGTCATTACCAGCCTGGAGACCTTTTCTTCCCTTATAGACTTGCGGCTCGTTCTCAGTTCTTTCATGGAACACTTAGGCCCAAGGACTCATTCCCCTCCAGAGGAGGTCCCTCCTGGGCTGCGCAATGAAGGTTTGGGGGGCCCATTCCCTTTGCCTTTTCTTTCAGGAATGGGTCTGGGTTATTAAGAATTGCTGGGTGCTAGATACCTATGTTCTGGAATGCAAGAGCCGATTCCTAATGTCTGTCATCTTCCTTTATTGGGTCTGTGATCAAAGTACCACTCTGCAGACCACCTTTAACTAGTTGCTGTGCCTGAAGGTGGTGATGCCCATACCCCCGGACGAGCGGGGCAAGGGCAGATGCTCCATCTATTTTGAGGTTCGCCCCAAAAAAAAGGGATGGTCCCTTTGTCAAGGAGTCAACAAGCACTGATCATCCTGTGTTTCTGGATGGAAACCTTGCGCTCTGTGATTCAAGCAGTGGGCCACGGGGAATTCTTGGCTTCTCTGGATCTGGCTGAGGTGTATTTTCATATCTCAATACGGATGGATCAGGAGGGTTTCTGCATTTTGCCTTACTTGGCTCTCACAATCATTTTGCTGCCATCCCTTTTGGGCTATCCACCACCCCAAGGACATTCTTCAAGATCATGGTGGTGGCAGCTGCGCTGCTGCAGCTGTGAGGGATCTGTGTCCATCCATGTCTCCTCCGAGCTCGTTCCCTTTTAGGGGCAAGGTGGGTGGCGTCCAGAGTGGTGGGTGGTTGTTTTTTTGGAAAGCGACAGCTGGGTCATCAAAACTCACAATACAAGCTTTTTCAGGTATATTTGTAGCAATAAGCCGATGAAGGAGTCAGTTGGACCATTAAATGATCAAGGGGTAAAAGGGGCTCTCAAGGAAGACAGGGCCATAGCTGAGAGACTAAATGAATTCTTTGCTTCAGTCTTCAAAGGTGAAGATGTAAGGAAGCTATCCATGCCAGAAAAGGTGTTTAATAGTGATGAGTTAGAAGAACTGAACCAAGTCTCAGTGAATCTGAAGGATGTAGTAGAGCTAATTGACAAACTAAAGAGCAGCAAATCACCTGGACCAGATTGTATACACCCAAGAGTGCTAAAAACTCAAAGATGAAACTGAAGAGCTACTTATTAATAATTTTAAACCCACCATTAAAATAATCTATGGTATTGGATGTTTGTAGGGTGGCCAACATAATGCCAGTTTTTAAAAACCGCTCCAGGAGTGATCCAGGAAACTACAAACCGGTGAGCTTAATGTCTATGTCTGACCAAATGGTGGAAATAATCATGAAGAACAAAATTACTGAACACAAGGACAGACATGGTTTAATGGGATAAAGTCAAAATGAATTTAGCCAGCAGAAATCTCTACCAATCTGCTTCATTTCTTAGAGGGCGTGGATAAAGGTGAGCCAGTTGATACAGTATAGTTAAATTTTCAGAAAGCATTTGACAAAGTCCCACATGAAAGACTCCTGAGAAATTTTAAAAGTAATGGCATAGGAGGCACTGCCCTATCGTGCATTTGGAAACTGGTTGAGAGAGAACATACAGTAGGGTTAAACGGACAATTTTCTCAGTGAAGCACCCCAAGAATCTGCACTGGGACTGGTTTTTTTAAACATATTTATAAATGATCTGGAATTGGGAACAATAAGCAAGGTTTTTGCAGATGACACCAATTTATTCAAAGTTGTTAAGCCGTATGTGGATTGTGAGAACTTGCAGGAGGACCTTGAGAGACTGGGCATCCAAACAGCAGATGAAATGTAATGTGGACAAGTGCAAAGTGATACATATAGGGAAGAGTAACACAAACTATAGATATGTAATGCTAGGTTCCATATTAGGAGTTGGTATCCAGAAAAAGGACCTAGGTGTCATTGTGGACAGTATGATGACCGTTTAGTGTGGGGAAATGGCCAAAAAAGCAAACAGAATGTTAGGAATCATTAGGAAAGGAATAGAATAAAACAAAGGATATAATAATGCCTCTATCATGCCATCGCACCTTGAGTATTATGTGCAGTTCTAGCTCCACATCTCAAAAAAAACATAACTGCATTAGAAAAGGTACAGAGAAGGACAACCAAAATGATAAAGGGGATGGAACGACTCTCCTATGGGGAAAGCTAAAGAGGTCAGGGATGTTCAGCTTGGAGATAGCTGAAGGGAGATATGATAAAGGCAGGGCTGGCCTGTCCACTAGGCGGGCTAGGTATCTGCCTAAGAGAGCAGACCCCTGTGGGCAGCGTGACACCCACAGCAGGCCATGTGCTTCGGCACACATGGCCTGTTGTTTCTGACCCCCCACCCTCCTCTGACAGGATGTTGTGTCAGAAGGGGGTCAGAAGAAGTAGGCCATGTGTGCCAAAGCACAAGGTCTGCTGCTGTCATGCCGAGTCTCTCCCCCCCGTACCCTACCAACAGAATTGGCAACAGCGGGGGCAGCGGCATGCGAGGGAGGGCAGCATGGCTGGAACTTCTTCCTGGGGCAGCAGAAACCCTTGGACTAGCCCTAGATAAAGGTCTATAAAATCCTGAGTGGAGTGGAACGGGTAAACGTGAACCAATTATTTACTCCTTTAAAAAAATACAAAGACTAGGGGACATGCCATGAAGTTACAAAGTAGTGTATTTAAAACAAATAGGAGAATATATTTTTCCTCAATGAATAATTAGAAACATAGAAACATGATGGTAGAAAAGACCATATGGCCTATCTCATCTGCACTTCCATATCAAACACTATAATGGTCCCCTTTTTTCTTTTAGAGATCCTCTGTGTTTGTCCCTTGCTTTTTTGAATTCAGATACTGTCCTCATAATTACGCTTTGGAACGCATTGCTGAAGGATATGGTAAAAGCAGGTAGTGTGGATGGGTTTAAAAAAGGTTTGAACAAATTCCTGGAGGAAAAGTCCATAAACCGTTAAGGTAGACCGAGAGAAAACCACTGCTTATCCCTGGTGATAAGTAGCATGGAACTGGCTACTTTTGGGATATACCAGGTACTTGTGACCTGGATTGGCCACTTTTGGAAACAGGATACTGAGCTTAATGGACATTTGGTCTGACCCAGTATGACAATTCTTATGTTCTTATGTAAAATGGTCTCTTATAAAGTACACACTTTGGCATGATGGTGCGTACTTTGCCAGTAGGCATGCATGTGGGTGGTGTGCACATATATGCACATAGATTATAAACTACAGTACTATAGATGTGTATTGAACAATTATAAATATGGACATCTACACTTGCTGCAGGACAATGTCTGCATTGTAGATACATGTTATGCCACTTACACAACACAGGCACTTATATATCTTTATTAAAATTGTGCCTAAGTAGGCGCCTACTTTCAAACATAAAGTAGGTATCCCTGTATAAAATTATCGTCCTCATGTTTAAATATGGAGGAAAAAACTTCAACATAATGAACACGAATATAGGTTTTCAAAATATCTGCTGTCAAACCTTTTAATCATCAGTCTAAGACAGTGGTTCTCAACCCAGTTTTGAGGACACATCCAGTCGGTTTGGTTTTGAGAATATCTACAATGGATATGCATGAGATGGATTTGCATTCAAGAGATGAAGTACATGCAAATATCTTATGAATATGAATTTTGGATAACTTGAAAACCTGACTGGCTGAGTGTCCTGACAAATGGATTGAGACTCCCTGGTCTAGAAACAATTTCACTTTATTTAATAATAAAAACTTGTTCATATACACAAAGGAGGTCTTTTACTAAAGGATGTTAACTGACATTGCATGCTCTGGCATGCGCTGAATGCGCTTTGGGATGCACATGGCCAGCTAGCGCAGGGCCATGACAGCGAGGAACAATTCCCGCTCTTTCTAACTCACGTTGGGGTAGTGAGTGAGCAGGGTAGGGGGGAGAGTGGGTTGTGGTGTGCTCTGTTCGGTTCAAACCGTGCGCTAATTGCATTAGCACAGGATCACCTAACGCCACTTTAATAGCTGTACGCTAAGGGACAGGCCCCGGGTTAACTGCCAGGGAAATTCTTTCTATGCCCCCGACAGTTAACGCAATGGTGTTGCACCTAACACACCATAGTTTCAGTGCTGCTGGCGCATTCAATGCAATACCTGAACACTCTTTAGTAAAAGGGCCCCAGAACCCAAACTTATTTTAATTAAATGATTGATCCCAAATTAATATTGATGCAGCACCAGGAAACGCCAAGATGAAAACCCACCGATCTTTACCAGTTGTACCACACAACACTTGAGCAGAATTCCAGTGTTGGCCAGCATTTTATATCGAGCTTCATCATGGGCAAACGTTCTGTAAAGAAACTCATAGTTAACCACTTTGACAAATTCTAAAAAAAACCCTTTCAATCAAAAACAGTACTCAAAAAAATAAATTAAAAAAGAATATCCATAGTTAGTGCCCTTTCTTGAGTCAAAAATACATGGCTGCATTTTTGTTTCATCTTTCTTCAGTGGAGAAGGTTGCATCAAGCAACTTCTAGGATTAGAACACTACTACTAGATTTTTTTGTTTAAAGATTATAAAACCATGTAGAATGTAGGAGATAGAGCAGCTTTTAAACTAGATAATGGGGGAGCGCCGACAGTCGCCCAAGAGCGCATAGTTCAGAACAATGTATCCTTGAAGGATACTCCCAAAAAAATGAAGTTAGGGCACATCAGCAGAGAGGTTCCAGTAATGACAAAGGTAGCCCAAATGCCCTTGAGTACGGAGCAGACAGAGCTTAAAGATTCCAAATTACCCCTGCCTACCAATAGCCAGATTAATATGAATAAAATACAGCCTCTAAAATGCTTGTATGCAAATACTAGAAGTCCAAAAAATAAGATGGGAGAGTTAGAATATATAGCACTAAATGAGAAGTTAGATATGATTGATATCTCAGAGACACGGTGGAAGGAGGACAACCAGTGGGACACTGTGATGTTGTTGTTAAGTGCCGTCGAGTCGGAGTCGGCTCATGGCGACCCTCTGGATAGCTATCCTAAATTGTGTTCGGTCTTCAGTCAGGCGGCTCATTGACGACAGACTGGTACCCGTAGCTGCTGTTATTGTAGCGATCCATCTCATTGCTGGCCTTCCTCTTTTGCGTTGACCTTCTATCTTGCCAAGCATGATGTCTTTCTCTAATGATCTCTCTCTTCGCATGATGTGTCCGAAGTATGAAAGCCGAAGTCTTGTCATCTGAGCTTCTAAAGAAAGCTTAGGTTTGATCTCCTCTAGTACCGACTGGTTTGTTCTTCGGGCAGTCCATGGTATACACAGTATTCGCCGCCAGCACCATAATTCAAAGGCATCAATTTTCTTCCTGTCTGTCTTTTTCACTGTCCAGCTTTCACATCCATATGATGTTATTGAAAATACCATGGCTTGAACAAGTCGAATCTTTGTATGGAGAGACACATCTCTGCTCTTGAGAATCTTATCTAGGTCTTTCATAGCCATTCTGCCAAGAGCAATGCGTCGTCTGATTTCTTGACTGCTTGTTGCTTCTTTATTGATAGTTGATCCAAGTAGGTTAAAGTTGTTCACAATTTCAATTTCTTCTCCTTCAACGATGAACCTGTTGATTATGCCAGTTGTCATGATCTTTGTCTTCTGTACATTAAGGTGCAGGCCCATTTTGAGACTATGTTCTTTGATTGTGAGAAGCAAATGTTTCAGATCATCTTCGCTTTCAGCCAGTAATGTGGTATCATCAGCATAGCGAAGGTTGTTGATGAGTCTTCCACCAATCTTCACACCTCTGTTGTCTTCATACAGTCCTGCTTCTCTGATGATTTGTTCTGCATATAAATTAAACAGGTAGGGGGAAAGTATGCAGCCTTGTCTTACACCTTTGCTTATTTTAAACCATTCTGTTTCTCCTTGTTCCGTTCGAACTGTTGCTTCTTGATCAATGTACAGATTACGCAAGAGAACGATCAGGTGTTCTGGTATACCCATGCTTCTTAATGTGGCCCAGAGTTTCTCATGGTTTACACAGTCAAAAGCCTTGCTATAGTCGATAAAGCACAAATAGATATCCTTTTGGTATTCTTTAGTCTTTTCAAGGATCCATCTCACATCCGCAATGATGTCTCTCGTTCCTCGCCCTTTCCTGAACCCTGCTTGCACTTCAGGTAGTTCTTGTTCTAGGTATGGCTGTAGTCTCTTTTGAATAATCTTCAGTAGAATCTTGCTGGCATGTGGGATCAGAGCGATTGTGCGATAATTTCCACAGTCAGTTGGATCACCTTTCTTTAGTATTGGTATAAACACAGATCTTTTCCAGTCAGTTGGCCATGATGTTGTCTTCCATATTTCTTGGCAGAGCCTTGTAAGTACGGTAACAGCTGCATCAGATTGCTGCAATACTTCTATGGGAATGCTATCAATGCCTGGTGCTTTGTTCTTTGATAAGGCTTTCAATGCTGCTTCAACTTCTTCTTTCATCACCAATGGTTCCTGATCATAAGGTATAGGTTGAAACGGCTGTTGGTCCACTTGATCTTTATCATATAAAAACTCTGTATATTCCTTCCACCTTTTCTTGATCTTCTCAGCATCATTCAACATAGAACCTTGAGCATCTTGTAACATTCCAATTCGGGGCTGGAACTTTTTCTTTAACTCTCGCAGCTTTAGGAAAGCCGATCTTGTTCTTCCTCTAATAGTTTCTGCTTCTATTTCCTTGCAAGTGTCATTGTAGTACTTTTCCTTGTCCTGTCTTGCTGCACGTTGGAAATCTCTGTTGAGTTCTGCGATTGTCTTTCTTTCTCCTTTGGCTTTAGCTTCTCTGCGTTTCTGGGCAATTTTCAGAGTTTCTTCCGTCATCCATTTTGGCCGTTTTTGCTTTTTCACCTTTTGTAGAGACTTCTCGCTTTCTTCCAGCACAACCTTCTTGATGTCATTCCATAACTCTTCCGGAGCTCTGTCATTTGTATCTAAAGCAGCAAATCGATTTTGCAGGCAGTCTTTAAATTCCAGTGGTATATTCTCAAGGTCATATTTTGGTGCATTCATGAGTGGTTTGCTCTTTTTCAACTTTAGCTTGAGTTTGCATACTAGTAGTTGATGACCTGTACCACAGTCAGCTCCAGGTTTTGTCTTTGTTGATGTTACAGAGCTTTTCCATCGTTGACTTCCACAGATGTAGTCAATTTGATTTTTATACAATCCATTGGGTGAAGTCCATGTGTACAGTCGTCGCTTGTGTTGCTGGAAGAAGGTGTTTGAGATGAATAGATCATTGGTCTTGCAGAATTCTATCAATCTTTCTCCAGCTTCATTTCTGTTGCCAAGTCCATATTTTCCAACTACTTTGCCTTCTTCTTTGTTGCCAACTTTTGCGTTCCAGTCACCCATGACTATCAGGATATCCTGTTTGCATGTTCTGTCAATTTCAGCTTGTACTTGTTCATAGAACTCTTCAATTTCATTCTCTTCTGCAGCTGTTGTTGGGGCATATACTTGAATTATAGTTGTGTTGATAGGCAATCCTCGTAGACGAATAGAGATTAAGCGTTCGCTGACTGCATTGTATTTCATTACAGTTCTTGCAAGTTTCTTCTTTATTATAAATGCAACACCATTTCTTCTTTGTCTTTCATTTCCAGCATAGTAGACCATGTGATCATCTGATGCAAAGTGCCCGATGCCAGTCCATTTCAGTTCGCTGACACCCAACAGATCAAGTTGTACACGTTCCATTTCATTCTTGACCACCTCCAACTTCCCTTGGTTCATGCTTCGTACGTTCCATGTTCCAATGTGTAAGATATCGAAATGATAGAGCTGATCAAATTGGTGGAGGAGTTGCGCTCTATGATAGAGAGGGCATTGAGTCACAAAGGATTAAAGTTTTGCAGGAAACAAAATTTTCTGTAGAATCTCAATGGATTAAAATTCCATGTAAAAAGGGGAAGGCGATGGCAGTGGGGTTGTACTATCAACCACCTGGCCAGAATGAACAAATGGATGATGAAATGCTCAAAGAAATCAGGGAAGCTAACAAAAGTTAAAGAACAGTAAAAATAATGGGTGATTTCAATTACCCTGGTATTGACTGGATCAGTGTCACGGCAGGACATGCTAGGGAGATAAAGTTTCTAGATGAAATAAATGACTGCTTCTTGGAGCAGCTGGTTCATGAATCGACCAGAGGGGAAGCCATTTTGGACTTAGTCCTTAGTGAAACACCAGATCTGGTGCAAGAGATAAGGGTGTTGGGGCCACTTGGCAACAGTGATCATAGCATGATCGCGTTTGAGTTAATTAATGGAGGAGGAATGGTAAGGAAATCTACAGTAATACCTTTTAACTTTCAAAAGGGAGACTATGATAAAATGAGGAAAATAGTTAAGAAAAAACTAAAAGGAGCAGTTGCAAAGGTTAAAGACTTACATCAAGCTTGGGTGTTTACAAATACTATCTTGGAAGCCCAGACCAGCTGTATTCCATGCTTTAAGAAAAGTGGAAGGAAGTCCAAAAAGCTGCCAGCATGTTTAAAGGTGAGGTCCGAGAGGCTGCTGTTGCCCAAAAAGCATCTTTCAGGAAATGGAAATAACAGCCAAATGATGAAAACGGGAAACAGCACATGCACTGGCAAGTTAAATACAAGGCATTGATAAAGCAGGCAAAGAGAGAATTTGAGAAGAAAGTTGCTGTGGAAGCGAAAAAGTGTAATAAAGACTTTTTTTCAAGTACTTTTGTAACAAAAAAACCCTCTGAGTCAGTTGGACCCATTAGATGATAGAGGGGTAAAAGGGGCAGTAAGAGGGGACAAGGCTATAGCGGAGAGACTTAATGAATCATTTGCTTCTGTCTTTACTGAGGAAGATGTAGGGTTGTTACCATTGACTGACGTGATATTTAAAGGTGATACTGCAGAAGAATTGAAAGAAGTATTGATACACCGGGAAGATGTATTACAACTATTTGATAAACTGGAAAGTAGCAAATCACCTGGACCGGATGGTATACATCCAAGGGTGTTGAAAGAACTGAAATATGAGATTGCAGACTTGCTGTTAGTAATCTGTGAACTATCATTAAAATCATCTGTAATACCTGAAGATTGGAGGATCGCCAATGTAACGACAATTTTTAAAAAAGGTTCCAGGGGTGATCCGGGAAACTACAGACTGGTGAGCCTGACGTCAATACCGGGAAGAATGGTAGAAACCATCATAAAGAACAAAATTACTCAACATGTAGATAGTCATGGCTTAATGGGAGACAGCCAACATGGCTTTAGACCAGGAATATCTTCTCTTACTAATCTGTTATGTTTTTTTGAAGGTGTGAATAAACAGGTAGACAAAAGTGAGTTGGTTGATATAGTGTATCTGGACTTTCAGAAAGCCTTTGACAAGGTCGCTCATCAGAGACATTTGGCAAAACTAAAATGTCATGGGCTAGGAGGCAGTGTACTATTGTGGATCAGGAACTGGTTAAAAAATAGAAAGCAGAGGGTAGGGCTAAATGGCCAATTTTCCCAATGGAAAAAGTTGAATAGTGGAGTACCCTAGGGATCTGTGCTGGTTCCTCTGCTTTTTGACATATTCATAAATGACCTGGAAAAGGGAATAACGAGTGAGGTTATCAAATTTGCAGATGAGACAAAACTATTTAAAGTTGTTAAAACCCAAGAGAATTGTGGAAAATTGCAAGAGGATCTTGATAAATTGGAAGACTGGGCATCCAAATGGCAGTTGAAATTTAATGTCGAGAAGTGCAAAGTTATGCACCTAGGAAAAAACAACCCAAACTATGGTTACACGATGCAAGGTTCCACATTAGGAACCACCACTCAGGAAAAAGATTTAGGCGTCATCGTGGAAAACATGTTAAATCCTTCCACCCAGTGTGCAGCGGCGGCCAAGAGGGCAAATAGAATGCTGGGTATCGTAAGGAAAGGAATGGAAAATAAAACAAAGGATATTATAATGCCCGGGAGAAGGCCGTGACTTTAAGATGTCCAAATTTAGGGTCTGAGTTCTAAACAGGACAAAGATCCATCCATGTTCTTTATGCTGAGATTGAGAACATGTACAATATGGAGAGCTAATGCCCCAAACATGCAAATCCATTGGGGCCTGAATTACATTATAACCATTGCCAAATCAGGAGGATTAAATCTTCTATTAATACAAAAAAACCTTCCCTCTCTCCCCCCCCCCAAAAAAAAAAACCCCTCTAATGGTAGTAGGATAACAGGGCAACAAATCAGAATATATCTTTATAAAATTTCTCAGGAAAATAAGCACATCCATGTACACCTGTTCTGTACATTCAAGTCCCCTTCTAAAATTATCCTCTTATGTGATCAGGAAAACAGGAAGGCTGACTTTTGGTAGCTTGGTGTCACCTAGTGGTCTATGCGTTTCTACAACTTGTAGAGATTTAAGAGACATATCTTCTAATGTGCCCTATCATTAGGACACTACTACTGTTTCTCTTGGTTCTTTTCTACTGCCACCCCCCTCCAAATACCATAGACATCACAGGGACTATGAATTGTAGCTGCCTTTGCATCTTATGCATTTTAAGCATATGATAACGACGTGTGTTCTCACCTTTCCCGGCTCCTCCTGGCCCAAGGAGCAGCAATTAAATATAGTGATTACTTTATAATGCTGTCTTTGGAGAAGAACTGTTTCAAAAAAGTAATAATCCTTTACCTTACATTCTAGGGGCCTGTGAAATTAAGTGGTATCAAATACCAGTTCTTAGTTCTGTATGTGATTTTTGTTCTTTACTGTTTATTCCCATTTAGCTGTTCTTACTCGTGGAACCCAGCTAATTTTATACTGTGTTCTGGCTGAAATGGACGTCCTGGAAGAGAAGCAAGACACAAAATCTATCTGAGAGTCTTGGTCGTCTTCAAAAAAACCAGCTGAAAAGATTACTGAATGTAAAACAAAAGAAATCAGGCAAACTGCAGCTAAAGGTGGAAAGATATGAAAGCAAATAAATGAACTAGAAAACACCACTGGTTGCCTTTATCACCACTCAGTTTGCCAGCTGCTGCTTTACCATAAACACCGTCTCTTAGACGAAGTGTATGTGTGTACATATTTCTGGGTCAACTATGAGGTCTGCTATCTTGGATACAAAATTAAGAAGCCTTTTATAACAATGTGAATCACAAGATGGGTGGTCTATAAAATTGAATGAATGAATAAATAAATAAAGGATGATATTTCTTATATTTATGAAATAGTAGTTTTCAGAAACACAAAGTGTAATCTTGGGTAATCAATTGTTTAAATTGCTGGTAGTGTCCTTCCTGCCTCCTCATGACCTTCAGCTACAGATTGGGATGGCCCAAGCCCAGGAGTAGTGTTCAACTGCTACATGTCAGATTTATCTAAAATTATTTTTTTTATATATCCCTATTCATGACGCCATACAATTAAATAATAACCATTGCTAATTATAGCGGTTAACAAGTATCTAGCATTCTCCAGGACCAAGCAGGAAGTCAGTCCTCACATATGGGTGACGGTGACGGCGCCGACGGAGCGCCCGTGCGGAGCATTTCCCCAATTTTCAAAGAAAGCCTTTGGGAATGCAGCGTGCCTGCGCGGTCCCCTTCCTGCCCAAGGGTGCCACCTTGCTCAGTCTTTGTTTTTCTGTGGAGCCAGACGGACATGAGTTTGTGTCACCCAGGAAAAGTTGATTTTTTTTCTGCGATTTTCGCGTTGTCTTATCCGGTTCGATGCCGGTTCCCCTTCCCATCTGGGCTCGGTACACTGGTATCAAGTCTGGAGTTTTGATTTTCGTTTTTTGTCCTTCGCGACTAGCGTTCCCGCTCTTTTTGTGTTTTCACTGGCAGCCCAGTCTTTTGACCTTGCAAGGGCCCTTTTTCCCCCGATGGCTGCCAGCAGGTTCAAAAAGTGTGATCGGTGCAAGAAACCTATGTCTCTCACCGACACACATGACTGCTGCCTCCGATGCCTCGGGCCCGACCATGACCCGCTGGCCTGACCCGTGCGGCAAAATGTCGTTGAAGGCACTTCGGAGCCGTCAGCATCAACGTGAGAGAATTTTCTCTGACTCCGTGTCCGGCCAGGCCCGGACTTCATCAGAGGCCTCGACATCTCGGGAGTCTGACCCCAAGCGCCGTCGGGGTTCCTCTGAAAGGGAGTCTCCCACCTGGGAGCACAGAAGGAAGAAAAAGCTTGCGAGGGCGTCGTCGGTGGAAGCTCCTGGTTCCTCAAGGGCCAGGTCGCGTAGCCCTGACCACCGCCTCAGGCTCTCTGAGTCGGAGAGGCCTTCCAAGCTACCTCATGTGGAGCCGGAGTCCCTGAGCCACGTAAGTGCAGTTGTCCATCTGGACTCTCCTCCAGGGGAGCCGATGTTGGGCCCGACGCCATCGGGGCCCGAGTCAGGGGCTGCTGAGTCTCCTGAGCTTGGACTCAGGTTGACGGCCTTGGAGAGCAGCTTGGCTGCCTTCATGGAACAGCAGCGGGTGCTGATCGCTGATCTGACTGGTGCATCTGCCCCAACCACCAGGACCTCGACGTCTAAGTTGACCCCGGAGACCGAGTCGATCCTCGGTCAAGGTCCCCCTCGACCTCCCGTGCGGGCCCGAGGTCGTCAACGCTGATACCCTCTGCGTCGGGGTGGGTGGCACTGAGGCCCACACGGCCGGAGCCGCTTGATTCCTCCTCGGAGGAGTCGGAGTGGGAGACAGAGGACGAGGAGTCCCCGGACACCTTCCGGACCCAGTGCGTCCCTTCGGACTCACTGGAGTCCGAGCCTCGGAGATGGTCCTCCCCCGGAGGATACCCGGTTCTCGGACTTTGTGAGGGACATGGCCAAATCCTTAGCCTTCCCTGCGGACGCCGAGGAGGAGCCTCGAGCCGAGAAGCTCAATGCCCTCCAGTATGATTTTCCTCCGAAGGAAGCCTTTACTGTACCGGTTCCTCCGATGCTGGAACGGCTGCTCTTCCATATGTGGGAGGCACCGGCCTCGACGCCGGTTCTTAGCAAATGGGTCGATTCCATTTATCGAGTCCGTAAGAGCCCTGAGTTCTAAAAGGCACAGCTACCGCACCACTCCATGGTTGTGGAATCGGCCATGCACCGTCTGAAGAGTCAGAAGATGCACTTCTTGGTGCCCCCCCGGCCAGGAGGCCTGGAACCTGGATGCCCTCGGTAGAAAGTGCTTCCAGGGCTCTATGCTATCTTGCCGTGTCCAGACCTACCAGCTGTACATGGGCATGTACCTACGAGACCTGGCAAAGGAGATTGCCGGGTTCTCAGCTGGCCTCTCTGAGGAACCTTTGCAGAGATTCAAGGCTTTGTCAACAGGGATTCGAGAGTGCTCGAAGTTTATCTCTCGAGCAGCCTATGATGGCTTCAAGGCTTCGGCCTGGGTAGCCACGGCCGGCATCGGTGCACACCATCAGGCCTGGCTACAGTCATCAGGCCTGGAGCCATGGGTGCAGGACAAGTTGGTTGATGTCCCTTGCCGAGGTGAAAACCTTTTCGGTAAGCCCATGACTGAAAAGGCTGCGGAAATCGAGACTGAGACTCTCACCAGGACAAGGCTATCCAGGAAGACTTCTGCCCCTTCTCAGAAAAAGAAGGGCTCGGGAAAGAATCCCTTTTTTCCGAGGAAGGGTGCTGCCTACAAAGCCTACCCTCAATACCAGTCCTCTCCAGCTCTCCAACAGGGCCAGCAGGCCAAGGGGCATGGGCATGTGCCCCGTAGGCAGAAGATCCCCAAGCCACCAGCTCCGGCTCCTGCACAGCAGGGAGCGAGGTTTTGACTCCCACAGCATAGCCTCTTCTCCACAGCTGGCTCCACTCAGCACAGGAGGTTGGCTGACCCTGTATGGAGTGGAGGAGTGGCCTAGTGGTTGGGGCAAGGTACTTCAGGCCGGAAGGTTGGGAGTTCAAATCCCACTAGAGGACAGCAACCTTGGGCCAGAAGGACTGGGGTTTCTAGTCCCACAGGTGCTCCTTGTGGTCTTGGGCAAGCCACTTAACCCTCCATAGCCCATATTCCCTGTAAAATAGTTATCTCCAAGTTATAATGCCCTGTTCAATGTAATTTCAGTTTGTTCAATGTAAACCGCACTGATGCAGAATAGCGCGGTATATAAGAGAATGTAAATAAATAAATAAAAATAAATAAATGCCTACAGGTGGCCAGCCATCACAGGGGATACATGGGTACCGAGCATAGTCCAGAAGGGCTACTTGCTCCATTTCCACCAGATACCCCCCTCCTACTTTTCAGGGGAGCCTCCAAGACTCCCTCTGCACAGAAACCTCCTCCTTCAGGAATTGGCAAGTCTTTTAAAGGAACAGGCAGTGGATCCGGTGCCCCACCACCTGGAAGGGCAAGGCTTCTACTCCAGGTACTTCCTGGTACCAAAAAGGACAGGAGGCCTCCGGCCTATCCTAGACTTGCAAAACTTAAACACGTTTCTGGAGAGAGAAAAGTTCAAGATGCTTACCCTTGGGATACTGCTGCCATACCTCCAGGAGGGAGATTGGCTATGCTCCTTAGATCTAGAGGATGCTTATACTCACATCCTCATCCATCCAGACCACAGACAGTATCTCAGATTTGTGGTGGGGGGAAACCATTTCCAGTACAGAGTACTTCCCTTTGGCCTAACTTCCACCCCCAGGGTTTTCACCAAATGCCTGGCGGTGGTGGTGGCCTACCTCAGGAATCAGGGAATTTTTGTCTTCCCATACCTGGACGACTTGCTCATTAGGGGCCATTCTCTCCAGGAGGCCAGACAAGCCACTTTTCGCACTGTCTCTCTTCTTCAGCATCTGGGCTTTGTCATAAACTACGCAAAGTCCACTTTGCTCCCCTCACAGAACCTGGAGTTTATAGGGGCAAGATTAGACACCCTGCAGGCAAGAGCTTACTTGCCTGAGGACAGGGCCCACAGACTGATGGACTTGGCCAACCAGTTCCACAGCAGTTCTCAGGTCTCCGCCAGGCACTTCCTGTGGCTCCTGGGCCACATGGCATCCACCGTACATGTGACGCCGAATACCCGTCTGCATATGCGGGCTGCTCAGTGGTGCCTCAGAGCTCAGTGGGCGCAGGCCACAGGCGACCTCCTAGACAGAGTAAAGGTGTCCAAACCACTTTTGGACTCTGTGCAGTGGTGGCTACATCTCCCAAACCTTCTCAGGGGGGTACCTTTTCAGGCCCCAGCACACACAAGGGTGCTGACGACCGATGCTTCCTTAAAGGGCTGGGGTGCACATTGCCAGGGCATGTGCACTCAAGGCCTCTGGTCTCCTCGGGAGGCCACACAGCAGATCAATCTTTTGGAGCTGCGAGCAATCCGCTTGGTTCTCCAGACTTTTTCTCATGCCCTCTCTCACCAGTCTGTCTTAGTTCAGACAGACAATCAGGTAGCAATGTTCTGTGTGAACAAGCAAGGGGGCACAGGGTCCAGACTCCTATGTCAGGAGGCGCAGGCCCTTTGCTCCTTTGCAGTCAAACATGGCATGTTTCTCAAAGCAGTTTATCTACCTGGTCAGGAGAACTTCTTGGCAGACAAACTAAGCAGGATTCTCCAGCCTCACGAATGGCAGTTGAATCCACTGGTGGTCCAGCAGATCTTTCTACGATGGAGACTTCCATCAATCGATCTCTTTGCAAGTCCACTGAACCGTCAGCTGCCCAGGTTTTGCTCCAGAGAGCCGCATCCCCTGAGAATGGCAGCAGATGCATTTCTGATCTCTTGGTCTACGGGCCTCCTATATGTGTTTCCTCCCACGCCCCTGGTGGCCCGAACTCTGTTCAAGATTCTACGGGACAAGGCCTCAGTGATTCTGGTAGCCCCCAGATGGCCGAGGCAACCGTGGTTTCCACTTCTTCTGCAGTTGGCGGTGGAAACTCCATTCCCTCTGGGGTTGCAACCCGATCTCCTGTCTCAGGATCAGGGTTCCCTTCTGCACCCCAATCTCAGATCCCTCAATCTGATGGCCTGGCTGCTGAAAGGATAGTGCTAGCTCCCTCACTTCTACCTAGGGAAGTTGAGGAGGTGGTCTTGGCCTCTAGGAGGCAGTCCACCAGAAAGTCCTAGGCCCTCAGGTGGCGTAGGTTCTCAATATGGTGTGCTCAGCGCAATGAA
The DNA here is from genome assembly GCA_033557465.1 of Ichthyophis bannanicus. Lineage (NCBI taxonomy): Eukaryota > Metazoa > Chordata > Amphibia > Gymnophiona > Ichthyophiidae > Ichthyophis > Ichthyophis bannanicus. The sequence goes on from CM066034.1 coordinate 212,160,262, forward strand.
GATCCTTTCTCCTGCCTTGTGCCAGTAGTACTACAATACCTACTTCACTTGTCAGACCTGATCCTTAAGTCCAACTCTGTTCGGGTCCACCTCAGTACTCTATCAGCACACCACTCACCGGTGGAGGGCCAGTCTCTGTCGGTTTACCCCTTGGTGTCCCGCTTCCTCAGAGGCCTGCTTCTGCTCAAGCCTCCGATTCGTCCACCAGCCACTGAGTGGGATTTGAACATGGTCTTGCAGCAACTTACTCGCCCACCGTATGAGCCGATGGCTACTTGCCATTTACACTTCCTTTCTTGGAAGGCGCTCTTCCTGGTAGCTCTTACCTTGGCCAGACGTGTAAGTGAGCTACAAGCTCTGGTTTCTGATAGACCTTACACATGTCTCTAGGAACTTTATGTTCTATAGGAACAGGGTGGTCCTACGGACCCATCCGAAGTTCCTTCCAAAAGTCATCTCCTCCTTCCACCTCAACCAGGAGGTGGTTCTTCTGACATTCTTTCTCAGGCCGCATACCAGGCGGGCTAAAACAGTCTTGCATACCCTAGACTGTAAGAGGGCGTTGTCCTTTTACATAGAACGTACACGGGGGCACTGAAGGGCTACTCAGCTCTTCGTCTCCTTTGACCCTAATAAACTGGGGTTGCCTGTCTCCAAGCGTACCTTGTCCACTTGGGTAGCAGATTGTATCGCTTGGGCATATAAGGCAGCCGGCCTCTCCTTGCAGGGTCGAGTCACGGCCCACTGTGTCAGGGCAAAAGCCATGTCAGTAGCTCATCTCCGCTTTGTTCCATTGGCAGACATCTGCCAGGCAGCTACTTGGTCTTCAAGCCAGACTTTTGCAGCCCACTACTGCCTTGAGAGAGAGTCCCGAAGGAACAGTGCTTTCGGACAGGCGGTACTTCGTAATCTCTTTGAGGTTTAGGCAACTCCTACCCTCCGGCCCTTGTGTTGGGCTACCGTATGGGGGCGTTCTCAGAGAATATTTTATCAAGGATGCTGAGGCTCTGCAGAGGGAGCCATTTTTTCAGCTTTGGGTTCCCGGTAGCCTAGAGCTGGGGAGTCCCATATGTGAGGACTGACTTCCTGCTTGGTCCTGGAGAAAGAATAGTTACTCACATGTAACAGGTGTTCTCCAGGAGCAGCAGGAATCAGTCCTCATGACCCTCCCTCCTCCCCCTGGAGTTGCAGTCATATACTTCATCATATACGGATAAACGTGGATCAATTGTTTACACTATCAGAGTATAGAAAGACTAGGGGACATGTAATGAAGCTACAGGGTAAACTATTTAAGACAAATAAGAGAAAATATTTTTTCACTCAACGTGTAATCAAACTCTGGAATCTGTTACCGGAGGATGTAGTAAGGGCTGTTAGTATAGCTGGGTTTAAAAAAGGTTTGGACAAGTTCCTGGAGGAAAGGTCCATAAACCACTATTAAAAAGGGACCCAGGATATCAATGCTTGACCCAGTACAAGCATTGTGGAACCTGTGTCTTTTGGGGATATTGCTAGGTACGTATGACCTAGATTGGCCACTGTTGGAAACAGGATACTGGGCTTGATGGACCTCGGTCTGACCCAGTATGGCATGTCTTATGTTCTTATTTTGTTTTTTGCTGTCTTTTAGCTATGTCATCAGACTGAGCAAGATGGCACCCTTGGGCGGGAAGGGGACCGTGCAGGCGCGCTGCATTCCCAAAGGCTTTCTTTGAAAGCTGGGGAAATGCTCCACATGGGGGCTCCGTCGGCGTTGACGTCACCAATATGTGAGGACTGATTCCTGCTGCTCCTGGAGAACACCTGTTACAGGTGAGTAACTACTCTTAATCTACAAAATGAACTTTGAACTTTCAACATTTTTCTGTTATTTTAAACCCATCTTCAGCCCAACCCTTCCCAACCTCCTCTCAAACACCCCCCACCACCACCACCACTACTTAATCCCATTAAGCTTCACAGTTTTTCCCCAGGGCCAATGGTGAAGGACTTTTACATTGACCTTTGTCAAAAGGTACAAACTCCGCTCCCTCCACCAACTACATCTTCCACATCAACCCCTACAGTGGCACAAAATATCCCCAGAAATCCCTCCCCCTTCCTCCCATCAAAGACTTAATAATGGACTATGGCCATAGTCATAAAGCAGTTCATACTGGTTCCAAAACGTTTTTGAAAAACAACCCACTGGGTTTGGGAATCCCGTCTTATCATTCCAAACAATTGATTTCTCCATTGTGTAAGATTTGGCAGATATTCTGTCCTCCAATTTTGCAATATCCATTTCCTGACCAGCAACAACACTTTACATATTAACTTCTTTTCTCCTGCTGCCACACCATTCATCATATCTCCAGGAACAAGCAGGAATGTAGTCTTCACATATGAGTATCATCGGTACCGATGAAGACTGCGTGGGAACGCTCACCAGCATCCGATAGGAAAGCTTTTGGAGCATCCCACAGCGCCTGTGTGCTGCCTTCCCGCCTTTCCCAACTGTTCCTCTCCAGTTCTTCGTTTTCCGCGTAGCCAACAGGTCACACATCCTGTCACCGCAGAAAAATTCCCTTGTTTACTTCTTTTTTTGTGGTCACGTCTGCCTTCCCTCGACGCCATACCGGTACCGCCGGTTCTTCTTTTCTTTTTTCCAAAAAAAGAAAAATGTTATTTCTGGAGTCTTTTTCCAGTAATTTTCTTCTCGGGTGTCACGCGCCATTTTGGGCACTAGGCCCAATTTTTTCCCTCAGAATGGAAAACACTGCTTCGGGTTTTAAAAAGTTCTAAGTGTGGCGGTACCATCTCCGTCACCAACACCCATGAGTGGTGCCTCAAATGTTTAGGTCCTGACCACTCTATTTCAGAGTGCTTTGCCTGTGAGATGATGGCAAAACTGGGCTGCTAAGCTTAGCACCCTTTTTCCCTCTGATGCAGCCTTTGTGGCATCGACATCCTCCAGGGCTTCATCTTCCTCCCATGGATCTCAGGTAATTAAACATAAATCTAGCCGGTCCTCAAAGAGTAGATCTCCTCCTAAACATCGAGATGCCTCTGGCGTTGTCCTTGAGGGACTTTCACCGGCAAAATTGCCCCGGCGGGAGGCTTTGGCTTCCAAAGCACTAACGGGGCTCCAGGATGTTCTCGAGGCTTCAACCTCTGCAGAACTACTGGTGCCATGCTCTGGGGTTCCGGCCGCTTTATCCGGCACCGATACCCAAGCATCGGCAGCATCGATAGACCAGAGATTCGTGGCTATTGAACGCAGTCTGGCGGCTCTTCTCACGGCCTCGATGCCCCTGAAACTGCTTCAGACAATTCAACCGGCACTGACTGCATCGACATCGGCAGGTATCCTACCGGGACCGAGTCATGCGTCTCTATCTAGCATCGACAAGTCAGTACCGGACCACTCTGATGCCGACTTCGATCAGTACCAGTACTGTGCCTTGCACGATCACCCGGATCGGAGGTACTTCGAATCCTCGGATGAGTCTGAAGACTCTGAAAGCTCTGCCGATACCAGAGTACTTCTTCCCGAGGATTCCTCTTCTCACCAGCGTAGGATGTCTCCACCAGAGGATATGTCCTTTCAGGATTTTATCCGAGATGTGGCCTGGGGTCTCTCCATCACAGTGGCTCCTGAAAAAGAGCCTAGGGCAAAGGAATTAGAAATCCTACAATACCCTAAAGCTCCCAAGGAGGCAGCTACCCTACCTATTCATGAGATCTTGCATGATCTTATGTTAAGGATGTGGGAAACATCTCTGACCACATCTCCTCATTCTCGAAGACTCGACACCATGTATCGAGTTCCTCCTTGTCCTGGTTTTCAGAAGACTCAATTACCACACCATTCCATGGTGGTGGAATCGGCCATGAGACGGATAAAGAGTGCAAAAAGGCATGCATCTAATCCTCCAGGACGTGAGTGTAGGACCCTTGACACTTTGGACGTCGATCCTTCTAGGCTTCCATGCTCTCTGCTAGAATCAGTTCCTATATCTTGTATATGGGAATGTTCCTTAAGGAAGTCACAGGAGATATAGAGCTTATGAGCCCTCTCCTTCCTGATGATAAAAAGCAAGATTATCTTGCTCTTGTTAAATATGCTCAGGATGTTTCCAAGTTTGTGAATCGTGCAGCCTTTGACTGATTGCATAAGCAGAACCTCTGCTATTGCCATAGGTGCACGTAGAATTGCCTGGCTCCAGGCATCTGACTTGGAAATCTGGGTACAGGACAAACTGGGGAATATACCTTGCACAGGAGAGAATCTCTTTGGCAAGAATTGGCAGGAAAAAGCTAATGAGATTGATGCTGATAATATCACTTTGGATAGATTGCCCAGATCTACAGCTGATCCTGCGAGGAAAAGATCCTCTAAGAAACCATTCTTCAGCAAGAAGAAAAGGTTTTATCCCGCTTATACCCAGCTGGGACATCGTTTAGATCAGTCTGCCCAAAAGAGACAGCAGCAACAACCTAGGCAACAAAGGAAGCCAAAAGCAGCTAAGCCTGAACCGTCTCAGCAGACTCAGCCTCCACAGGGGCTTTGACGCCTGTCTAGAGAACTTTGCCTTCCTGGCCCTAAACAGCCCGGAACCCTCCACAATTCCAGAAATGTTATGTCATTTTGCCCGCAGATGGGGTCAGATAACAGCAGAAAATTGGATTCTGTCTATTGTAAGAGAGGGGTACAAACCTCATTTCTTCAGCATGCCCCCTCCTACAATAGTAAGACAGTTCAATTCTCAGACCTCTCTCAACGACCTGTTAGGTCAAGAAGTCACTATGCTCCTTGCTCAAGAGCCAATAGAAGAGGTGCCCATTCCCCAACGGGGTACAGGATTTTACTCCCCCTATTTCCTTATTCCAAAGAAAACAGGAGGACACAGACACATTCTAGAACTTAGAGGATTGAACAAGTTCTCCAGGACCAAGCAGGAAGTCAGTCCTCACATATGGGTGACGTCGGCGCTGACGGAGCCCTCGCGGAGCAATTTTCCCCAGCTTTCAAAGAAAGCCTTTGGGAATTGCAGCACGCATGCGCGGTCCCCTTCCCGCCCAAGGGTGCCATCTTAGCCAGTCTTCTTTTTTCCGCGGAGCCCTACAGACGTGGTCTTCTTGTCCCCGCAGAAAAAGTTGATTTTTCGTCGTTTATTTCTCTTTTTTCTTCGGTTCGACGCCGGTCTCTTTCCTGCCCGGACTCGCGACGCCGTTGCGAGTCCTCCTCTTATTTTTCGTTTTTTCTGATTTTTCCTGTCAGTTTCGTTTTCGGTTTTTCGCTGGCAGCCCGGTCCTTTGACCTTGCAGGGGCCCTTTTTCCCCCCATGGCTGCCAGTGGTTTCAAAAGGTGTGTTCAGTGTGACAGAAATATGTCACTCACTGACACACACGATAATTGCCTCCGCTGCCTCGGCCCAGATCACGAAGAGCTGATCTGTGGGGCCTGCAGCAAAATGTCCTCCAAAGCGCTACGGAGTCGGCGGCATCAGCGGGAAAGAATCTTCGCAGATCCCACCCGGACCTCGTCGGAGGCCTCGGCGTCCAGAGGCTCCAGCTCTGAGCATCGCCGGAGTTCCTCCGACAGAGGTTCTCCCTCCGGGGATCATCGTCGGAAGGCGAAACCCGCGAGGGCGGCGTCGGTGGACGCTCCTGGTTCCGCGAGGGCCAGGTCGCATAGCCCCGATAGCTGTCCCGGGTCTTTGGAGAAGGAACGTCTCCCGAAGCGACCTCGTCTGGAATCGGAGTTGCCTGCTCGGGTAAGTCCTGTAGTCCTCCTGGACTCGCCTCCGAGGGGTCCGACATCGGGCCCGACGCCGTCGGGGCCCGAGTCGGGGGCTGCTGGGTCACCTGAGGTCGGACTCAGGTTGACGGCCTTGGAGAGCAGACTATCTGCCTTCATGGACCAGCAGCGGGCACTGATCGCTAGCCTCGCTGGCGCCTCTGCCCCGACCGCCGGGACGTCGACGTCTAAGTCGACCCCGGAGGCCGAGCCGATCCTCGAGTCCATGCGGGCTCGAGTCGATCCTCGGTCGAGGTCACCCTCGGCCTCCCGTTCGGGACCGAGGCCGTCGACGCCGACTCCCTCGGCGTCGGGGCGGCCGATGCCTCCGCCCGCCCGAACCGACCCCACCGATTCCTCCTCGGAGTCGGCCTGGGAGTCTGAAGAGGAAGAGTCACCTGATTCTTTTCGGACTCGGTGTGTCCCCTCGGACTCCCCTGAGTCCGAACCTCGGAAACAGTCCCCCCCGGAGGATGCCCGGTTCTCGGACTTCGTCAGGGATATGGCCAAGGCTTTGGCCTTCCCTGCGGATCCCGAGGAGGAGCCTCGAGCCGAAGAGCTCGACGCCCTCCAGTACGACTCTCCCGCCAGGGAGCACTTTACTGTTCCGGTTCCTCCCATGCTGGAACGACTACTCTTCCGCATGTGGGAGAGTCCGGCATCGTCGCCGGTATTAAGCAAGCGGGTCGATTCCATCTATCGAGTCCGCAAGAGCCCTGGCTTTCAAAAAGCACAGCTACCACACCATTCCATGGTGGTGGAATCGGCCATGCATAGGCTTAAGAGCCAGAAGATGCACTCCTCGGTGCCTCCTGGCAGGGAGGCCCGCAACCTGGATGGCCTTGGTAAGAAGTGTTTCCAGGGCTCTATGCTTGCTTGTCGGGTCCAGACCTACCAGCTCTACATGGGCATGTACCTTACAGACCTGGCTAAAGAGGTAGCCGGATTCTCCGCTGGGCTGTCCGAGGAACCTTTGCGGAGGTTCCTAGCCTTGACAACTGGTGTTCGGGAATGCTCCAAATTCATTTCTCGAGCAGCATATGATGGCTTTGAAGCATCGGCTCGAGTGGCCGCAGCCGGCATCGGTGCCCGCCGACAGGCTTGGCTTCAGTCGTCTGACCTTGAACCCTGGGTGCAGGACAAGTTGGTCGATGTCCCCTGCCGAGGTGAGAACCTCTTTGGCAAGCCCATGGCTGAGAAGGCTGCACAAATCGAGACGGAGACTCTCACCAGAACTAGGCTCTCTAGGAAGACCTCTGCCCCTTCCCAGAAGAAGAAGGGCTCTGGAAAAAAGCCCTTTTACCCGAGAAAGGCGGCTGCCTATAAACACTACCCTCAATATCAGGCCTCCGCAGCTCCCCAACAGGGTCAGCAGGCCAAGGGACGGGGTAACGGATCCCGTAGGCAGCAAGCCCCCAAGCCTGCACCACCGGCCCCTGCTCAGCAGGGTGGGGGTTTTTGACTTCATCAGCATAGCCTCTCCCCCTCAGCTGGTTCCTCCCAGCACAGGAGGCCGGCTGGTTCACTTTGCCCACCGGTGGTCCAACATCACCTCAGATGCCTGGGTGCTTCATGTTGTGAGAGAAGGCTATCTTCTCCACTTCCACCAGGTCCCTCCCTCCTATTTCCCGGGAGAGCCTCCACGACTCCCTCTGCACAAGGACTTACTCCTTCAGGAGTTAGCAAGTCTTCTTCAGGAACAGGCTGTGGAACCGGTGCCCCACCACCTGAGGGGTCAAGGCTTCTATTCCAGGTATTTCCTGATACCAAAAAGGGCGGGAGGCCTCCGACCCATCCTGGACTTGCGCAACCTCAACAAGTTCCTCGTGAGGGAGAAGTTCAAGATGCTTACCCTTGGAATCCTTCTGCCCTACCTCCAGCAGGGAGATTGGCTATGCTCCTTGGATCTAAAGGATGCCTACACGCACATCCTCATCCACCCAAGCCACCGCCAATACCTAAGGTTTGTGGTGGCAGGAAATCATTACCAGTACAGAGTACTGCCCTTTGGCCTATCCTCCGCATCACGAGTCTTCACAAAATGTCTCGCGGTGGTGGCGGCTTATCTCCGCCTTCACGGCCTCTATGTCTTTCCGTACCTAGACGACTGGCTCATCAGAGCATCGTACTCTCCAGAAATCACAAAAGCCACACACCGCACTGTGACTCTTCTACAGTACTTGGGCTTTGTCATAAACTTCACAAAGTCCACTTTGCTCCCCTCGCAAGATCTCGAGTTCATCGGCGCAAGATTGCACACTCTTCAGGCGCGAGCTTTCCTGCCTCTCAACAGGGCTCAACGGCTCATGGACCTAGCCAGCCGTTTTCGCAGCCAGTCCCTGGTCTCAGCCAGGCGCTTCCTGAGACTACTCGGCCATATGGCTTCCACCGTCCATGTGACCCCCAATGCCCGCCTGAATATGCGGCCTGCTCAGTGGTGCCTTCGCAAGCAGTGGCAACAGGCCACGGGCGGCCTAGCCGACTTAGTGCGGATCTCCGGCCCGCTGGCCTCTTCTCTACAGTGGTGGCTTCATCGGCCGAACCTGATACTCGGAATGCCTTTTCAGTCTCCTCCGCAGGCTCAAGTGCTGACGACCGATGCTTCTCTCCTAGGATGGGGAGCGCATTGCCAAGGGGCATGTACTCAAGGTCTCTGGACCACGTGGGAGTCTGCGGAGCAGATCAACTTCCTGGAGCTCAGAGCGATCCGTCTGGCTCTCAAGGCTTTCTCCCACCTGACTTCTCACCGGTCCGTCCTTGTCCAGACAGACAATCAAGTTGCCATGTTCTATGTGAACAAACAGGGGGGAACGGGCTCCTTCCTTCTCTGTCGAGAGGCACAGAGACTCTGCTCTTGGGCCGTCAGCCACGGCATCCTTCTCAAGGCCGTTTATCTCCCAGGCCAAGAAAATTGCCTGGCGGACAAACTCAGCAGAATCCTCCAGCTGCACAAGTGGCGACTGGATCCCTTGGTAGTTCAGAAAATTTTTCTGAAGTGGGGCCTCCCCACGATGGATCTCTTTGCCAGTCCTCTCAACCGGCAACTTCCTCGCTTCTGCTCTCGGCAGCCGCATCCCCTTCGAGTAGCGGCGGATGCTTTTCTGCTCTCATGGTCGAAAAGCCTTCTCTATGCCTTTCCTCCCATACCGCTAGTCTCTCGAACTCTTTTCAAGGTTCTCCGAGACAAAGCTTCCATGATCCTGATAGCTCCTCGGTGGCCCAGACAGCCGTGGTTTCCACTCCTGCTGCAACTAGCGGTGGAGGATCCGTTTCCTCTGGGGTTTCAGCCAGATCTCCTAACACAGGATCAGGGGTCCCTACTACACCCCAACCTCAGATCTCTACATCTGATGGCCTGGCTGCTGAAAGGGTAGTCCTTGCTCCCCTTCTACTGCCGGCAGAGGTAGAAGAGGTCGTCCTAGCTTCCCGGCGACCTTCTACCCGCAAATGCTACGCCCTTAAATGGCGTCGCTTTTCCGCTTGGTGCGCCCAGCAGTCTCAGGATCCCTTCTCCTGCTCGGTGTCGGTGATCTTGCAGTACTTGCTCTACCTCTCTAATCTGGGACTTAAGTCCAACTCCGTCAAAGTTCACCTCAGTGCTCTTTCAGCACATCATGTGCCGGTGGACGGCAGACCTCTTTCCAGCGACCCTCTCGTGGCGAGGTTTCTCGAGGTCTCCTTCTACTTAAACCACCTCTGCGCCCGCCAGCACCTGACTGGGATCTGAATGTGGTTTTGCAGCGGATCACCTGTCCGCCTTTTGAACCTATGGCTACCTGTTCTCTCCGTTTTCTTTCTTGGAAAACCTTATTCCTGATAGCCCTCACTTCCGCTAGACGCGTAAGTGAATTGCAGGCCCTCGTGTCTGATCCCCCTTACACTCGGTTCTACAAAAATAGGGTAGTCCTGCGGACTCACCCTAAATTTCTTCCAAAGTGGTCTCCCCTTTTCACATCAATCAGGAGGTGGTACTTCCGACCTTCTTTCCCAGGCCACACTCCAGCCGAGCTGAAATGGTCCTGCATACCCTGGACTGTAGAAGGGCATTGAACTTCTACCTTGACCGTACGCGGGAGCACCGTAAAGCTGCTCAGCTTTTTGTGTCTTTTGACCCCAATAAATTGGGGCTCCCTGTCTCCAAGCGTACTCTGTCCATCTGGGTTGCTGACTGTATCGCTTGGGCTTATGGGGCAGCCGGACTCTCGTTAGAAAGTCGAGTCACGGCTCATTGTGTTCGGGCGAAGGCTACGTCAGTGGCTTACCTCCGCTCTGTTCCATTGGCAGACATCTGCCGGGCCGCTACTTGGTCTTCGAGCCAGACTTTTGCGGTCCATTACTGCCTCGAGAGGGAGTCCCGCAGGGACAGTGCTTTCGGACAGGCAGTCCTCCGAAATCTCTTCGAGGTTTGAGCAACTCCTACCCTCCATCCCGGATGGGGGCTACCGGTGGGTAATAATTCAGTGAAGATTCCTTCCTTCTGTACTGCTGAGCTAGAGGGAGCTCATTTTTGTGCTTAGGGTCTCCGGTAGCCTTAAGCTTGGGAGTCCCATATGTGAGGACTGACTTCCTGCTTGGTCCTGGAGAAAGCGTAGTTACTCACCTGTAACAGGTGTTCTCCAGGAGCAGCAGGAATCAGTCCTCACAACCCTCCCTCCTCCCTTGGAGTTGCAATTATCTGCTTTAGTTTTTTTGCAAATTTTATGCTGTCTTTTAGCTATGTCATCTGACTGGCTAAGATGGCACCCTTGGGCGGGAAGGGGACCGCGCATGCGCGCTGCAATTCCCAAAGGCTTTCTTTGAAAGCTGGGGAAAATTGCTCCGCGAGGGCTCCGTCGGCGCCGACGTCACCCATATGTGAGGACTGATTCCTGCTGCTCCTGGAGAACACCTGTTACAGGTGAGTAACTACGCTTTCCTGTTCAGAGAGAAGTTCAAAATGATTTCTCTAGGAACTCTGATGCCATACCTTCAGAGTCAGGATTGGCTTTGTTCTCTAGAACTCAAGGATGCGTACACTAATGTTCTCATCCATCCAACTCACCGAAAGTTCCTTTGATTCCTGTTTCAAGGAAAGCAGCACCAATACAGGGTTCTTCCTTTTGGCCTGGCTTCTGCACCAAGGGTGCTCACAAAATGCATGGCTGTGGTAGCAGCATTTCTTCGCACCCTGGGAATATTCGTCTTCCCTTACTTAGACAACTGGCTCATTCGAGCCCCTTCAGAGCCAGAGGCCAGGATGGCTCTGTCTTGCACAATGGGCATCCTTCAGTATTTGGGACTTGTCATAAACTTCCCAAAGTCCAACCTTGCTCCCACTCAATCCCTAGAGTTTATAGGATCTGTTCTGGATACCAGACAGACAAGGGCCTTCCTTCCACAGCCCCGTTGCCTTCGCATTGTGCAGCTAGGTTCCCAAGCAGTGCTAAAACCTCATCTCACTGCTCGGGAAATGCTACAGTTGCTAGGCCACATGTCATCCACCGTGCATGTGGTTCCTTATGCTCGCCTCCATATGAGCAAAACCACAAAACTCAGTGAAAAACCAAATATGTTTTTAATTTTTTTGTCGGAATGGCCAGCACAGTGGAAAGGAAAAACACCTTCCACCACCGTGGCCCGTCCTTTTTAATCACCTTAAAGAAGTTTGAATTTAAAACAGCACTTATTCAAAAATGGCTGGTACTTAGCTTTTGAAGACCAACGCTTTAGTCACCAGTAGATCAAATACACGACGTGTCACGTTTCGGGGGCATATCCAGAAACCCCCTGCTTCAGGTCAAACTACGTTTATTACACAGTAGTTTGACCTGAAGCAGGGGGTTTCTGGATATGCCCCCGAAACGTGACACGTCGTGTATTTGATCTACTGGTGACTAAAGCGTTTTTACAGCCTATTTGGTCTTCAAAAGCTAAGTACCAGCCATTTTTGAATAAGTGCTGTTTTAAATTCAAACTTCTTTAAAGTGATTAAAAAGGACGGGCCACGGTGGTGGAAGGTGTTTTTCCTTTCCACTGTGCTGGCCATTCCGACAAAAAAATTAAAAACATATTTGGTTTTTCACTGAGTTTTGTGGTTTTGCTGTTAACTTGAGCTCAGGGTGAAGGTTTTTGTGTTACTTTTGGCGCCTCCATATGAGGGCAGCCCAGTGGACCTTATCCACTCAGTGGACTCAGGCCTCAGGTTGCCTGTCAGACAAAATAGTAAATTCAGATCGCCTTATTTTGTCCCTCCAATGATGGCAGTCACCCAAAAACCTTCTGATGGGTCTCCTTTTCAGCAACCCCCACCCCAAGCCACTCTAACAACAGATGCTTCACAGGTGGGTTGGGAGCCCACCTGCATGGCCTCTCTACCCAGGGTACCTGGACTCCATAGGAGGCCTATCTCCATATCAACCTCCTGGAGCTCAGAGCAATCTTCCTTGCTCTTCGAGTGTTCCACACCCTGCTCAGCTACAAGACAGTCCTCATTCATACGGACAATCAAGTAGCCATGTTTTACATGAACAAGCAGGGAGGAACAGGCTCTCTGTTGCTTTGCAACGAAGCATTGCGACTATGGGCCCTCGCCAGAGAGCATCAGATTCATCTCCTGGCAGTGTATCTTCCAGGTATCCAAAACTCTTGGGCAAACAGACTCAGTCGAGTTCTGCTTCCACACGAATGGTCTCTACATGCAGACCAGGTGGCCAAGATTTTTCAAATTTGGGGAACCCCAGACATAGACCTCTTTGCAAGTCCGTTGAATGCCAAACTTCCCCAGTTCTGTTCCAGAATTCCGGCTCAGGGCTCTCAGGCCAGGGATGCTTTCCTCCTTCATTGGGGTCAAGACTTCCTTTATGGCGTCGAGGGAAGGCAGACGTGACCACAAAAAAAGAAGTAAACAAGGGAATTTTTCTGCGGTGACAGGATGTGCGACCTGTTGGCTACGCGGAAAACGAAGAACTGGAGAGGAACAGTTGGGAAAGGCGGGAAGGCAGCACACAGCTTCCACATACCTACCGCCCAGCCACTCTCACTTCTGCCTGGCAAGCAGTCTCCTGGGTTTATTTCCAAAATGACATAACCTGCATTTGTAGTATGTAATATCTTTGAGTCCTTATGCAGTAAAGATTGTAATGCTACTTGGGCTGTTGAAAAGGTATCCTTATGTACTCTGCTGGGATGTTCAGATCACCTCTTATAAATCTGTAACTGTCTCTGTAATCTAAGAATATTCTAGGTCAACTCCTTCTGTTTCCTAGCATTATATATCATGTCTCCCCTTAATACTGCTTTTTTGTCTTCCCAGAAGAGGATTGGATCCTCCTGGTGGCTAGCATTATGAGAGCAAATTTTTCATTTATTCACTAAATAAACTTGAAATTGAGCATCAAAATACAAATTTGTAGAGAATCTCCACCAATTGTCCCCAAAACCCCTCATGACCCCTTAGGCCCTCTCTGATTAAAGAATGATTGGATATCGCAAGGAGTACAATCTCAGCTGTCTGGACTCTGACAAACTATTCCTGAGATACAAAAATATAGTCAGGATGAGAAGCAACCTTGTGTACTCTAGAGTTCTCTGTGGACAAGCAGGAAGTAAGTCCTCACATGTGGGTGATGTCCCCAACAGAGCAGACATGGAATGCTCCCCAGCTTCAGTTAGAAGCTTTTCGGAGTTGCATCATGCAAGCATGTGCCTGCCTTCCCGCCTGCTGTGGCACCATCCTCTTCAGTCTTCCTTTTTCCGTGGAGCCCCTAGACTGTGCCCTGCACCAGTGGAAAAACATTTTCTATGTTTTACCCCTTATGGCTATTTATTTGAGTAGTTTTCAACACCTGTCGTTGGTTATTCGGCTCCCAGCCAATTTTTTTTTCTTTTCATTTTTTGAGTTTTCTCTTTTGTGCTTTTCCCTTTCCTGCCATTGGAACCATAGAGGCCTTCGACCACACTGATGCCAGTGAGTGGCTTTAAGAAATGCACAAAATGTGGCCCCACCATTTCTGTCACAGACAGGCACAATTGGTGCCTACAGTGCCTAGGGTCCAATCACCATCCCGCCTCCTGCAGCTTTTGCCGATGACCAGGAGGGGCCTGAAGGGCCGGAAAAAGCAGGAGGAGTCCCTCTTCGGAACATCTGATTCGGTATCCTCTGCTCCAGTATTGGTGACGCTGTCATAGAGTCCCACTAAGGCGTGAACTGTGTGGGGCACCCAGGTGCATTTAGAACCCAAGGGCCAGGGTATCAAGTAGAGATTCTCCATCATTATCTGACTAGAATCGGGGAAGAACCTGATGTTGATCCCATCAGCATCAAAAGAGGCGCTTGAGCACCAGGCTAAACCCCGGGTGCATCGGTACCGCAGCGCTTCCTGGCACGACACAGCAAGACCTGGGAATCGTCAGTCAAGCTCTCCCAGTGGGAAGAATCAACTGCCAGATGGAAGGAATCGAGCCCCACAGCCCCAATGAGCCTGTCATCATGGAGTTCCTGCTTGAGGTGTCTTCACCAGTGGCCGATGATGCAGTCCCAGGTCATGAGTCTAGGACTTTAGATGCCTTTGAACGTCGATGCTTCCAGGCATCCATGCTTTCAGCAAGAATTATCTCGTATATTTTCTATATGGGATTGTCTCTTCAAGACATCACAAACAGCTTAAAGCTTTTGAACCCTTTCCTTCAAAAGCATAAAAGAGCAGACTATTTCTTACTAGTCAATCATGCTCAAAATATATCTAGGTTCCTTAATCGTGCTTCCCTAGACTGTTTTGAGTCTATTAGCAGAACCTCTGCTATAGCCATAGGAGCACGATGCCTGGCCTGGCTCCAAGCTTCAGACTTGGACAGATGGTTACAAGAAAGGCTGGGAAATACTCCTTGTACTGGTGAAAATCTCTTTAACAAGGATGCTTTATTTCAAGCTACTCAGTTAAACACTGATGCTTTTACTGTCAGAGGATTGTCAAAACTTTCCTCTATCACAGCCAATAAAAACTCTCCTAAAAAGCTTTATTCCCCTAGGGGAAAAAAGTTTTATCTGTCTTCTACCCATAATGCAGATGTTTCCAAAAACAGGGAACATCAAACCAGGCTAAGCAAATCAAAGGCTCAGCAAACCCAGCAGTCGCAGGGTTTCTGATATTTTATTCATTTTTTCCCTGTGTGAAGTTTTTAGAACCTCTGAACCTACTTCTTTTCAACAGAAGTATGTAAGGTTCCTGTCATCCATGTTGAGATATCAGTCATACATTGACTCAGTCCTCGTCTCTGGGCATGAATCTCTTGCTACAAGAGAAATCCCTCCTTTTAGCTCCGAGAGTTATTGAGGACCATCTTACCCTAAGGATAACAGGTTTTCTCCTTTAAAAAAATAAAAAAAGGAGA
Organism: Ichthyophis bannanicus; assembly: GCA_033557465.1. Taxonomy (NCBI): domain Eukaryota; kingdom Metazoa; phylum Chordata; class Amphibia; order Gymnophiona; family Ichthyophiidae; genus Ichthyophis; species Ichthyophis bannanicus. The sequence continues at coordinate 212,175,416 of CM066034.1, forward strand.
ACTAACAACAAACAACAAGGTGAGCTATGCCCTTCACCGTGACAGTTTCCTATACGAGGATATCTCATACTTTAACTGCAAGGGGACCCTACCTCTTCTAAGACTTACCAAATTGTGAGTCTTCTCAACTCTGTATTACTTCTATCCCTCTTAGTCCAGACATTCAGTCTCTTAAGAGTACTACTAATCAACTGGAGGGCTTATTCTCTAAGCCCATAGGATTATTCTTCAGTACCTACTCCAGTAAGTAGTTTCCATACAGAGTTTTTCTTCCCCTTTGCGGTTCATCTTTTCTGTGTGTATCTTTGAGCTAACCTTCTCAGATACTTCTTTAAGGCAGCTTATCAGACAGAAATTGAGTATTACCACTTCAAATTATGTCTGTCGGTCCTCTCCAACCTCTAGGACCTAACTTTTTTTCTGCTGCCTTAATAACAGATAACTCCAAAACAGGTTCCAGAACCCATTTGGACAATTTATTGTTGCAGACATCAAGCCTGTCTACTATTCTTAGCCATCTTCAATTCTTTTTGGCTCCAACAGAATAGATTAGATTGCACACTGGCAATTAAACAGCCAGATCCAAGCAACCTACAACATGCTCTCTGCAATTATATAAGAAAGCTCTGCAACTATGGGCCTTTGCTAGAGAGCCTCAGAGCTACTCCTAGTAGGTAGCTTCCAGATGGTTAAAAAGGGCTTCAGCTCGTAGACTCTGCCCAGTCATGCTCCTACATGACTGCTTTTTCTTAATCTTACCATCTTCCTTAAAAATTTCCTTTTAAGGAAAAGTAACCAGGGCTTAGACCACGTGAAAGTGTACAGAATTGCACCATTCCCTGGATTGTTCCACATCTCACTGGAATTTCTACAACAGGGATGCATTATTTTCACTGCAGTCGGTCCTTATTCATTTCCCTATACTTCATTGTAGCTTATGATGAACAAAAAAACGCATGATACTCATATTGCCCTCATAGAGAGCAAACATGGTATCCCCTTATATTGCGTCTTTCTCAAGCTACTACTTGAAGTTATAGAAGGATCCAGACTTGCTGTCTTAAGACTAAGGGTCTCCTCTGCACTCCTTCACGTACGTCTCAAGACCTGGTTACTCAGGGGATAGATCTTTTTTAAAGAAATCTAGTCCTCTCCTTGTAAGTGGAAAACATAGTGCCAGTCTTCCATGAAACTCTCTCTATAGTTCTTCCATTTTTAACCAGAGATTCTCCATCAATATTCTCAAGTAGGTTCTATCCTTCTTGTTATTGGGTCAATCTCTATACAACATCTGACTGAAAGATTTGTTTACTGTCCATATTAATGCAGTCCCAGCATATCATAAAACTCAATGGACAACCAATTTCTATGGTATATTAGGAAATACCTCCTTTACAATTACCTTTTCGGTTACCTCACATCTGAAGCTCTCCATGTAAAGTCATTATCATAAGTGACATCACTTACGAAAGACTTTACTGATCTTCAAGAAATTGGGGGCCCAACGCCTATTACAAATGTCTTGCTCTTTCATTTGGATGAAAGGGGGTCTTAAAGACCTATCCTTTTTCCTACAAAGGGTATTTCTACCTTTTCATCCAAACCAGTCAGATTTATCTCCACTCTTTCCTAGGGCCTTATTCTGCTCCAAGGACAATGAGTTCAAGCTTTGGACTTTACAGAAGCTTTAGCTATTTTCTCCAAAGTCCAACCTCATTAAACTCCCCCACTTTTGCTTCTGGGGTTAGTTCTAGCCATTAAGGCTTCTTATCTCTTTCTGTATTGCAAAATTATTTTCCTCTACTTCACAGTGAGGAAATTTCTTTGAGGATAATGCACTGGCTCTCAACTACAGACCCATATTAGCCTCACCAAATACTTTTGCGTAACATCCACATTAGAAAATTGGAATTCAATATTTTCTAACAATTATAAACTACACAAGGACCCCCCCCCCCCCCCCCCCGGATACCTTGTTTAGTCAAGCTGTTCCACAGCCCCTTTTTTCTTTTCTAGTTCAACTCCTACCCTCCATCCCTTCGATGCCTGAGGTTCTGAGGAATAAGCATGGCCCATCCATTAGATTGCAGCATGTTGGGGCCTCCTCCAGGCATCTTAGCTTGGGAGTCCCATATGTGAAGACTCATTCCTGCTTGTTCCTGGAGATAGCACAGTTACTTACCTGTAACAGGTGATCTCTGGGAACAGCAGGAATAAGTCTTCACAACCCACCCACCTCCCCTAGGAGTTGCTCTCCCTCTCTCTTTCTAATTTGTCTACTTCCCTCCTTTGGTCTCAGCTACAAACCCAACTGATGAGAGGGAAGTGTTTGGGCGGGAAGGCAGCGCGCATGTGTGTGGGATGCTCCCAAAAGCTTTTTGGACGCTGGGGAGCATTCCCGCGCAGGCTCCGTCGGTACCGACGTATGCATATGTGAAGACTTATTCCTGCTGTTCCCAGAGATCACCTGTTACAGGTAAGTAACTGTGCTTTCTGGGAGGTCAGGACGTTCAATACCTGGGATATTTAATAGAGAATGGGCAGATACAACCTTGCCTAGTGGTTGGGGGTTTGAATCCCACTGGAGGAACTGGGGTTTCTAGTCCCACAGGTGCTCCCTGTGGCCTTGGGCAAGTCACTTAACCCTCTGTTGCATCAGGTACAAAAAACAGATTCTGAGACCTTCGGTGATAAGGGAAATATATACCATACCTGAATGTACACCGCTTTGACCCAGTGAAAAGCGGTACATAAGCATTGCTAAATAAGTAAATAAATGAACTATGGAAGATGGATTCCATTGCCCAGGTCCCCACTCTGAAGTCAATGAAAGAGATTTATGCCTTCCTTGCATTGATTGGCTGTTACTGCTGGTTCCTCCCTAATTTTACAGAGGTGGCAGAGCCATTAACCAATCTTCTCCAGTGATCACTGGATGGACTTCCAGCGCCTCAAGAAGACTGTGGGCTCTGAACCCATCCTGATTAGCTCTGATTTCTGTCTATCATTTATTGTTCAAACTGATGCCTCAGAGATGGGCCTAGGATCTGCTATACTCTAGGACAGTGATGGCTAACCTTTTTGAGCCCGAGTGCCCAAACTGCCGCACAAAACCAAAGAATTTCCTCAAAGTGCCAGCACGTCATTTGCATAAGTGGTCTTATTTGCATAAATATTTGCATAATGTTACCATACACTAACTTTTAGTAAACATGTCTCTTAATGAGTGTATGGATAAAGAAAGACTAAAAGATTTCTACATTACTATAATCCAGTGCCAACCGCCAGGCACATTAGGAACTACTACAAACGCTGCCCATTTAGAACCCATAGCAAACCCGCTGTATCCTGACAGCATTACCAGGACTCACAAAGCACCATACCCTACCTATCAAAAGGCAACACTGCAAATATTAAACCAATACATTTCAGTGAATACTGGGGAAAGAGAACAAGTGGCAACGTCAAATAGGAATTTCCTCTTGTACCAAACAAAGCGCAGATGTTAATGATGCACATTTCCCAGAGCTGACATATTCCAGTTAATAAATTCAAAATAAAGAGATATCGTTCTACCTTTTGTGCATTTTTTTTCAGTTGCAATTGGTCCAGCCATTTTCTTCTGGTTTCTTCATGTTTTCTGCTAACTCTCCATCGTCTGCTGTCCATTTGTCCTTTCTTCTCTCTTCTAGTTTTTTTTCCATTCTCTCTCTCTACATCTGCTTTAACATACTAATCTTTCTCCTTTTGCTCTTTCCTCATTCCTATTTCATCCACACAAATTTTACCCCTCCATCCTCAATCCCCAATTACTCTCCCAATACCTGGCCAATTGTAGATTTTTCATCCCTCCTACACAAAATATTTTTCCCCTCTCCATTTTACTCTCCCAGCCCCATCCCATTCTAATCCTCCCCCAACATCAGCTCCCTTCTAGTTCCAGTCTCACCCAGCATCCATTCCCTTCTTCAAGCCCCCCACTTCCCCTCAGCCCATTTCCATTCCAAGCCCCGTCCCCATCAGCTATTTGCAGTTCAAGCCCCCCACTTCCCCTCAGCCCATTTCCATTCCAAGCCCCATCCCCAACAGCTATTTGCAGTTCAAGCCCCCTTCCACTCAGCCCATTTCCAGTCCTAGCAACCCCCCCAACCCATTACCAGTCCTAGCCCCCCATAGCCCACTCCTAGTCCTAATCCCACCAGCCCATTTCCAGTCCTAACCTCCCCATCAGCCCACTCCCAGTCCTAATCCCCCATCACTCAATTTTTAGTTTAAGCCCCCCCAGCGCCTATCACCACTCCTAACCCCCCCCAGCGCCCATCACCACTCCTACCCCCCCCCAGCCCAGCGCCCATCACCACTCCTAACCCCCCCAGCCAGCCCAGTGCCCATCACCACTCCTAACCCCCCCCAGCCAGCCCAGTGTCCATCACCACTCCTAACCCCCCAGCCCAGTGCCCATCACCACTCCTAACCCCCCCACCCCAGCCCATCACTACTCCTAACACCCCCCAGCCCAGCCCTGCCCATCACTACTCCTAACCCCCCCCCAGCCCAGCCCAGCCCATCACCACTCCTAAGCCCCCCAGCCCAGCCCAGCCCAGCCCATCACTACTCCTAACCCCCACCCCCAGCCCAGCCCAGCCCAGGGAAAATTAAAAAAAAAAGAAAACCTGTCTGCTGCCGCTGTCGGGGCCGCCGCGGCAGAATCGAGCGTGCCGCGGGGCCCCCCTGTACCCACCGGCAGAGCCTGTCCTCCCCGTAGCAGCTCTCTCTTTGGAGCTGCAGTCAGACGCGCCGGCTTGCAGAGCGCGAGGGAAGAGTTCCCTCGCTGCTCTGTTAAGCCTGCGGGGGCTGATGGGAAGTTCCCATCAGCCCCCGCGGGCTTAACAGAGTCGTGAAAGGGAAACTCTTCCCTTCGCGCTCTGCAAGCCGGCGAGTCTGACTGCAGCTCCAAAGAGAGAGCTGCTACGGGGAGGACAGGCTCTGCCGGTGGGTACAGGGGGGCCCCGCGGCACGCTCGATTCTGCCGCGGCGGCCCCGACAACGGCAGCAGACAGGGTTGTTGTTTTTTTTTCGATGGCGGACCTTCCCGCGTGCCAGCTGCAAGGCCTTCGCGTGCCACAGCTGGCACGCGTGCCATAGGTTCGCCATCGCTGCTCTAGGAAGTGCAGGGGTGAAGAACATCCCATAGCATTCAACAGCAGGAAGCTGCTTCCTCAGGAACAGCATTATGCGGTGATTGAGAAGGAAGTCCAGGCTGTCAAGTGGCTGCTGGAGACCTTCAAATACTACCTGCTCGGCTGTCCATTTTTGCTGGTGACGGACCACCAACCATTCTAGTGGCTGGCTCAACATAAGGAGTCCAGCGGCTGTATTATGTGGTGGCTTTTGAGTCTGCAAGCCTACCAGTTTTGGGTTCATCGTAGGATTTCCTTTCCCAGGTGAGTCAGGTGTTCAATGGGGCATGATTGAGCTGAGGGGGAGGGTATGTGATGGTGTCTATGGAATGTTACCTGTCCCTCTCCAAAGGGATAATAAACATTCCCCTTTAAGAACGTCTGCAGCCCAGAGTTCAGGGCTGGTAGGCTGTAGCTCACAGGAAGAGATTAAGAATCCAGCAGGCTGCAGGAGGGGGAAAGGCCTGTGAAGCCAGAAGTTCTTCCAAGACAAGTCTTACAGAGGAGTTCTGAGGTAGGACAAAATAGGGCTGGAGGAAGGACTGGGAGAACCAGCTTGTGGAGTTTTAACAAGCTGGGGCAGAAGTAAAGCTGTTTTTGTTTTCTCTGAACTGCTGTCCTGGGTTTTGCTTTGTGGAGGTTTAACAAGCTGGGACAGGATAAAAAAAAATCTTTTGTTTTCCTTGAACTGCTATCTGGCCTGTGTTGTACAGAAAGACCCTTCCCACTGCATGTCAGACCACCTCAGTGCTTATTTCAGCCAGTGCTCTACGGGGGGAATTAAAAGGATTATCCTCAATTCCCATTTTGTTGTTTCTTCCCCATATTGAAATTAGGAAAGGATAACAGCATATGCAGTTAACTAGTTGCATTTACCCATGTAGGCTAGAAAAATGGCTCATATACATGTACTGTATGTGCGTGGCACCTACACATGTAAATCGCAAAATACTGGCCTCCACATATAAATGCTGGTACTTACATGTATATGTTTGTTTCCTCCTTTTATGTTTTCCCATACATATGTTTGTAAAATGCCTCTTCCCACTGTATGTGGACCTGCACTTCCTTCTAGGTATTTTAGAAACTCAACCATTTTAGCTGAATGCTTTCTATTCTAAAATACCACTAGAATTATAAATGTCGCAACCTTGACATCTCAGTTCAGATCTCCACATCTTTTCTAAAATGGACCTTAGAATATGCACATATGTTTGTATATTTAAAGGTGTGTGCATCAGTGAAAACTCCACCCTCGAACACCACCTCAACAGCAGGTAAATTTAGGCACACAGAGGCTATCTGCACTTGACTCATATTGGGTAGACAATTTTGTAAATGCACATATCTGCGAGGGAAGCCCTGCTTTATCCATGAAAATAACTGTGATGCAGTTATGGGAGCAGTTTATGCACTATTGTGAGGCTTTCATTCTTATTTTGAAAATGAAAAACATGAAAATGAGGCTGGCTGTGGGAACAGGTACCTGCTTTGTAGCAGGTGCATATATGCCCACAGAAAGTACTCAGGGAACTTTAAAAATCAAAGCTCCACATGTACTGTCCTGCCCCTGACTTAACCCCACCCCAGACTTTCCTTTTTTCTGATACAGTAAAGATTCCCACACTTTGAACAGTGTTCATATTTTTATCTGTGGAGGGGGATGGGGGTTTTGACATGAGTTGATCTCTGTGTATTAGATTCATGTGCTGTGTAGCAGCAAATGTGAAATCTGGTGGTCAGATCATAGGACTGGAAGTAAAGGACTTTTGGGGCATGTTTACTAATGTGCTAACAATTAGCATGGGATTGTAAGAGTCCTGAAGTGAATGGGCGAGTTAGGGATGGAGTGTGGGTGTTGACAGCATGTCATGGTTATTGTGGTCATTGTTTGGACACACTAGCCATGACTGCTGCCGTTAGCACAGGTATACTTATCACTGTCGCAATGGATAGTGGTAAGTGCACCTGCATTATATGCGCTGGCTGCTTAGTGTGATGAGATGTGTCTCCTTGCAATAAGTGCAGGAGGACAGGCCAGGCAAGCATCCAACAGTGTGGATCTACATCACCTCCTCTGCTAACGTTTGGGGCTTAACAAGCATGCCTCTTGCATTCCAAATATGCTTCTGTCACAGACTGTGTGAGCTTGAATGAATAAATTTACTTAGCAGTATTTCAGAATTTTGCATACTACGCTGTGACAACATATCTTAGTTTGACATGAAAAATAATAAAACTCATAAAAAATACAATTTCACACCAACAAAGTATGTCTGCTATCCTACTATCTGGTAGGTAGTTTCTGATAATTGTGTAGATCTTGCTATCAAGCAGCTGTTTCATACAGAATTCATGGAGCGTGCTCTCCAGAATTTTCACTTACCTGCAAGCATGCATATTTGCAGATTCATAAAAAAGCCTTCTCTGGAAAATTTAATGTGGATAAGATTAGGTGGCATGGGGTAAACCTATGGTATAATAGGGTGCCTATAAAAAGGTCTAAAAATGTGGCTATTTTATGCCTGCTTTATAAGTTTCAATTAGACCTTCTCACTAGAAGTTAAATATGAATGGACTCTCAGAGGGAGGGAATAAATGCAGAAATTCAACTGTCCAAAGAAATACTTCAAGCAGTTGAATTGCAGCATTTAATTCCCTCCCTCTGAGGTCTCACTCCTGTTTAACTTTATACACTCCATAGTAGTCTGGCATAGTGATTTTGAATAAAATAACATTGAAGCTTTGCAGTTATCAACTTTGTGATCTTTACAGGGTCAGGAGTGTTTATGGATTATGATAATTTTATAAACACAAAATAGGCAGCTATGTGGCTTTATTAAATAGGCTCCCAGAACTATCTCAAGTAGCGCTCTTGCACCTGAGGCAGGTGTGAGATGCAAATATGTGCTTGTCCTCAATGCAGATGCAAACTATTCCCCCTGAAATATCTATTCATATATTTATTTATTTATTTTATTTATTTAACATTTTCTTCTATACCGCGCTATTAAAATCAGCGCGGTGTACATCGAACAAGAATACTGCAATGTATACAAATAACATTGAGTTTACAAATAACAGGGAATTGAACATGGGGGAGAAAACGGGGAAACTAATAAAGGTACACCTACATAAAGGTAGGTGCTGTACTAGGAGTGGAGGAGTAGCCTAGTGGTTAGAACACTGGCTTGGTAACCAAGCAACCAGGGTTCAATTCCCACTAGCACTCCTTGTGGCCTTGGGCAAGTCACTTAACCCTCCATTGCCTTGGAAGAAAGGTCTGGCAATCTACTTCTGGTGACACTGCCAAGAAAACCCAGGAGCTTCTGGGTCACCAGGAGTCAGGACTGACTCAAAGGCACACATTACATTAGGTGCTGTACTGGAGAAAAACAACATTTGAGAGTACCTGTGCTGGTGAGAACTGGTGGCTTCTTGAGTCTGCAAGTAACAGTATGCACATGGAACAGCCTTGGATGTCCTAGTTTGTTGTCATCTCTAAGGGTCACCAAGACAGAGTGTGCCTGATTGTGTCAAAGGTGGGACAACAACAGTGTTTGTGGGTATCTGTGACGGGGAGAACTAGTGGCTGTGATCAGCTCCTTGAATCTGCAGGTGACAGCTGGATGGCCCATTTTAATATCTCTAAGGAGATCTGAGAGGGAGTATAAATGTGTGGAAAGACTGAAGCTTTTGTGGTTACGGATAGATCCATCATTGGGTGAGTCTGTTAATGACTTGTGGTTAATTATGGGTAAAAGGAAGATTAAGAATAGACTAAGATTTTGAATATGGCATCACATGGCTGTAGTAAAAGGTTAGTACTGATGGCTTATCCATTCATTCTCCAGAGTCCAGAGCATCTCTCATCTCCAGTGGCAGATTCACTCCATCTCCTCCTGAGGTTCTGTTTAGTGCTTTCTTGGGCGCACAGGAAGAGGCTCTTGTATCAGCACCCAATGAAAGCACAGTCTGTGCCTGGTTTGATTTCTGGTTTGCATTTCGGACTTCCCTGGTTTCAAAAGCCCTCACTCCTCCTACACAGATTGGTGTAGCCCCCATACAAGATGTTTCAGTTGAGATTTCCTTATGTGACATCTAGTAGGTGGTTACCAGGACTGAATGCTTAATTAAGTCTGTGGTGATTCAGCTGAGGGTTTTCTAGAGAGATGGAGGAGAAGTGGATAGCAAAGTAGATGCTGCTTGGAAGCAAATTAGTGTTTAGAATAGCAAGTATCACTACAAGCTGCAACAATTTTGGGAATTAAGTATAACCTGCAAGCCATTTCAAATTGGGATCTCTTGGAAATCAACATAGATCTAGGAACTTGTGCTTTCTGAACTTCCTTCAGACTCATTTGTTATCACCTGCCATGCTGCTTTATAAATACTTTAAAAAGACCTTAGGAAAATGCTGAGACTATTTGTTGTAAAGTGCCGTAGAGTCGGTGTCAACTCATTGTGACCCTCTGGATAGCTGTCCTAAATTGTGTTCGGTCTACAGTCAGGCGGCTCATTGTTGACAGACGGGCACCCTTAGCTGCTGTTATTGTATCGATCCATCTCATTGCTGGCCTTCTTCTTTTGCGTTGACCTTCTACTTTGCCAAGCATGACGTCTTTCTCTAATGATCTCTTTCTTCACATGATGTGTCCAAAGTATGAAAGTCAAAGTCTTGTCATCTGAGCTTCTAAAAAAAGCTTAGGTTTGATCTCCTCTAGTACTAACTGGTTTGTTCTTCGGGCAGTCCATGGTATATGCAGTATTCACTGCCAGCACCATAATTCAAAGGCATCAATTTTCTTCTTGTCTATCCTTTTCACTGTCCAACTTTCACATCCATATGATGTTATTGAAAATACCATGGCTTGAATGAGTCAAATCTTTGTATGGAGAGAGACATTTATTTATTATTTATTTATTTATTTGCATTTTTTATATACCGCGCTATTTCAATCAGTGCGGTTTACATTTGAACAAAATATACAGCAATGTAACCGGTTACATTGAGTTTACAATAAACAAGGGATACAAACTTGGATGAACAAGGATAAACTATGTACATTGAGTTTACAATAAACAAGGGATATAAACTTGGATGAACAGGGATACACTATGTACATTGTTATGTAAATAGATTGACATCAAATCAGGCATTGTAATATGGAAGTGGATAGGTAACAGGAGGAGTATCAGGCTGGCAAATTTTCTAGTTGAGGTTATGTTAAGCGTGAATCTTGGTGGAGATGTGTATTATGTTGGGATTGACTGTGGGGGAGGTGATTGGAATAGTATTTTATGAACAGATGATGTTTGATAGCCCTTCTGAAGGAAATGATATTGGTGATGGAACGAATTTCTGGGGGAAGAGAGTTCCATGCTCCTGGTGCAAATAGCGAGAAGGCTCTATTGGACGTCGTTTTTGAACATTTTGTGATTGTTTTTGGCACTTTTAGTTTGTTTAAACATGCCGAGCGTCTGCTTCTGTTGGGTGGAGTAGGTTGAATGAGCTCGGAGAGCGGGGTGGGGGGCTGATTTTTTAAGGCCTTGAAAGTTAGTATGAGGGCTTTGTATATGATTCTAGCTTGTAAAGGCAGCCAGTGTAGGCTCATCAGTACTGGAGTTATGTGATCTGATCTAGAAGTTCCGGTGAGTATTCTAGCCGCAGAGTTCATGGCTAGCCGAAGCGGGTTCAATGTTGTTTGTGGGAGTCCAAGGAGTATAATGTTGGCAAAGTCGAGGTGGGGGGTTACCAATGCTTGGAAAATGGAGCGGAAATCAGAGGGGTTAAGAAGTGGTCGAAGGTGGCGTAGTGACCGTATCTTGTGGTAGATAGATTTGGTGGTGTTTTTGATATGCGGTGACATATCCAGCTTTTGGTCCAGGGTGATGCCTAAGTACCGGATGGTAGGTTTGACTGTGAGATCGTGGTTGTTGACTCGAAGAGAAGGTGGTGGTATGAACTTCTGATTTCGAGTGACAAAAAGGACATCGGTCTTACTGTGATTAATGCGTAAGTTTTGGGAGAGAAGCCATTTGGAAACTGCATCAAAGCATGTTGTTATTGCTGAGAAGTCTGGTTGGTCAAACTTGAAGAATGAGTACATAAGGATATCATCTGCATATGCTAAGCACTGGATGTTGAAAGAGCGGATCAGGTCGCAGATTGGTTGCATATATATATTAAACATGAGAGATGAGAGGGAAGAACCTTGGGGGACTCCTTGTTTGAGTATGAATGGGTCAGATGTAGTGGATCCTACTCTGACTTGTTGTGACCTGTCGCTCAGGTATGATCTGCACCATGTTAAAGCAAGACCTTGTATACCCTTATCCTTGAGACGGTGTAATAATGTCTCGTGGTTCACAGAATCAAATGCAGCCGCAATATCCATAAAAACAAGGATGAAGCCTTGGTGTAGATCATCAATTCCCATGAGTAGGTCGTTGAATAAGGTAGTGAGAATGGTTTCTATACCATGTGCTTCTCTGAATCCATGTTGTGAATGGTCCAGTGGTGCTTCAGTGTCGATATGCTGTTGAATTTGTAGTTGAACTACTTTTTCCATAATTTTTGCAAGCAGAGGGATGCTTGAGATGGGTCTGAATGACTCTACTTTGGATGGGTCGAGTTTGGAGTTTTTTAGCAGTGGGCGGATTGATGTGAATTTCAGGCTTTGCGGGAAGGAGCCTTTTATGAAAGATTGGTTGAGGATCCTACTGATGGATGGGCTGAGGGTAGATCGCAACTCTTTTATCCATCTGGAAGGACAGGGGTCATTAGGGGCTGTGGTAAGGTTGATAGAAGAGATGATTTCTTCGATTTGTTTGGTGGAGACCTCGTGGAATTGTGATAGAACCTTTGGTTGTGGGATGAAGTCTGAGGAGGTGAGGGGTGTGGGAGAGGCGTTAATGTTGGTTTGGATTAATTTTGACTGAAGGTAGTTTGAGTAGGTTTGAGGGTGAGGCATCAGGTCTTGGGGGGGGGGGGGTAGGGTCACCTGTAAGGGTTTTCACCAGAGAAAATAGGTCACGGGGTCTGCTGATAGATCTTTTTAGAGTCTCGGAGTGGTGTTGCTTTCTCTTTTCCATTATCATCTGTCTGTGAGCTTGGAGGTGTGCAGAGTATGTGCATAGAGCCTCAGATGTCCGTGAGCGGCGCCAGTGTCTTTCAAGTTTGCGGAGCTGGATAAGAGACTTTCGTATGTCTTGTGAGTACCAGGGTGCATGTTCGCGTCTTGGTTTTCTCTTGGTGTTGCCTGGTGGGTGTGTAGCCTCCTTGAACACTAGATGTGTTGGTGAGGAGCGGCAAGATTTTCTCAAGTATTTCATCCTTATCAAAAGGTTGATATCGTGATCTCGTATTACTAAGGGTATGTTGAGCATTTTTACCAATGTTACCGGGGTGGATGTTAGGTAAGTCAAAAAGAAGTAGATTATGATCAGACCAAGGAATAGGTGTTATGGAGATTAAGATGCTCTCAGTGGTGGTATCGATAGCAGCGTGGGGTGCGAAAATTAAGTCAAGTTTATTTCCTTTGTTGTGGGTGGGAGTATCAACTATTTGGATGTAGCCAAGTTGGTTCATCGCATCGAGGAAGGCTGATGAATGGGAGTCATGTAGGGATGGCAGGTTAAAGTCGCCTATTAACCAGTTTAGGGTGCGTGGGTTGAAGGGGTTGCCAGCAAAGTTGATTACTGAAGGAAGGTCATCTGGAGATGGTGTGGGAGATCGGTATAAAAGGTTGATGGTACAGGTATCATTTGTTATGGAGAGTGAGTCTAGGTGGGTTGTACTTGTGGTATTACTTAGTCTAAATTGGAGCGAGGATTTGGCAATAATGAGGGTGCCACCTCCCCTTTGATTGGCTCTGTGACAAGCGAAGACTGAGTAGCCTGGGGGTGTCATCTGATTGATGATAACATTGTCACATGAAGATAGCCATGTTTCAGTTATCATTAGTAGGTCGAGGTTGTGGAGAGATATAAGATCGATGGTTATGGGCCATTTTGATCGTATAGATCGGGCATTAGCAAGTGCACATCTAAGGTGGGTGTGTTGGGTGCGTTTTTCGGATTGGGTCTTGTTGAGGCTTTGCAATGGAATGTGTAGGAGGTGTGAATGGCGTGTATAAGGTTTTTCAGTTGTGTGATGAGGGGTTTCAAAATGTCTCCTTGCATTGGAGTGGAGGATAGGAATATAGTTGGTACCATGGTTTAGTGCATGGGTCAGGGTAGGGAGCCAAGAGGTCAGTAGGGCTAATATGATGGAAATGGAGGGTATAATGAGTTGCATGGTGCTTGTATTGGTTGGTATATGTATTTAGGTGGGGTGGTAGCTTAATGCAGGAGTCTTGCAGAACTCTAAGTGTCAGTGCTGGATTTTTGTTATAGAATGTAGTAGAGCTTGCGCATAAAGGAAGTGGGGTGTTTGGAGGCTTTTGTCAGCATATGCAGTGGGAAAGGGTGGATCGCAATAGAGGCAACAGTAGCAGTAAGTAGTGTTACACTGAGTGCTACAGTAACACTCTGTGATGATTTGTGTGCACAGCAGGCACTGTTTAGCATATGGTATTGCTGAGGTTAGTGAGGTTTTAGGAAAGAAGATCTTAGCTGAGGCAGTAGCAATTTTGTTGCAAATTATGTGTTACAGCAAGCAAGCTTCAAATTATTGGGGCAAATTGTTGTAGTAAATTTGTTTCAAATTATTGTTACAGCAAGCAAGCAACAAACAGATCAAGATTACGACTAGGTGTGGCGTTAAACTAGAAGTTCTTGACTTAGTAGGGGCATATGGGAGATACTGGTGATGCCCAGGATAATAATGTTCTTGGTAATAAGTAAAATGGTGCACTTGGTACCTTTTGGAGCGTCTAGAAGCAGGCTGTAAAGGTTCCGTCGAGGATGGCTGATCAGTTGCTCAACAATGCTGTAGTTTGAGCGGGCAGATGATGACTCTATTTTGGTGCCCCGCCTAAGGGCCATGCCAAAGGGCCCTCTGGCGAGGCCCACCAGGCGCGGGCCTGCCTGAAGGCGGTCTGCTTTTGAATGTTCAGGCTGCCTGCCCGGATTGGGCAGTGGAAGTTGGAGGCGGCTCTTCTGCTCCCCGGGTGCTCGATCCGCGCCGGGAGAGCTTGTTGGTGACCGGGGTGCTGGAAGGCAAAGAGAGCACGCTGCTTTCGGCGGTCTGCTTTTGAATGTTCAGGCTGCCTGCCCGGATTGGGCAGTGGAAGTTGGAGGCGGCTCTTCTGCTCCCCGGGTGCTCGATCCGCGCCGGGAGAGCTTGTTGGTGACCGGGGTGCTGGAAGGCAGAGAGAGCACGCTGCTTTCGGCTGTCTGCTTTTGAATGTTCAGGCTGCCTGCCCGGATTGGGCAGTGGAAGTTGGAGGCGGCTCTTCTGCTCCCCGGGTGCTCGATCCGCGCCGGGAGAGCTTGTTGGTGACCGGGGTGCTGGAAGACAGAGAGAGCACGCTGCTTTCGGCGGTCTGCTTTTGAATGTTCAGGCTGCCTGCCCGGATTGGGCAGTGGAAGTTGGAGGCGGCTCTTCTGCTCCCCGGGTGCTCGATCCGCGCCGGGAGAGCTTGTTGGTGACCGGGGTGCTGGAAGGCAGAGAGAGCACGCTGCTTTCGGCGGTCTGCTTTTGAATGTTCAGGCTGCCTGCCCGGATTGGGCAGTGGAAGTTGGAGGCGGCTCTTCTGCTCCCCGGGTGCTCGATCCGCGCCGGGAGAGCTTGTTGGTGACCGGGGTGCTGGAAGGCAGAGAGAGCACGCTGCTTTCGGCGGTCTGCTTTTGAATGTTCAGGCTGCCTGCCCGGATTGGGCAGTGGAAGTTGGAGGCGGCTCTTCTGCTCCCCGGGTGCTCGATCCGCGCCGGGAGAGCTTGTTGGTGACCGGGGTGCTGGAAGGCAGAGAGAGCACGCTGCTTTCGGCGGTCTGCTTTTGAATGTTCAGGCTGCCTGCCCGGATTGGGCAGTGGAAGTTGGAGGCGGCTCTTCTGCTCCCCGGGTGCTCGATCCGCGCCGGGAGAGCTTGTTGGTGACCGGGGTGCTGGAAGGCAGACATCTCTGCTCTTGAGAATCTTATCTAGGTCCTTCATAGCCATTCTGCCAAGAGCAATGCATTGTCGGATTTCTTGACCGCTTGTTGCTTCTTTATTGATAGTTGATCCAAGTAGGTTAAAGTTGTCCACAATTTCAATTTCTTCTCCATCAATGATGAACTTATTGATTTTGCCAGTTGTCATGAACTTTGTCTTCTTTACATTAAGATGCAGGCTCATTTTAAGACTATGTTCCTTGATCTTGAGAAGCAAATGATTCAGATCATCTTCACTTTCAGCCAGTAATGTGGTATCATCAGCATAGCAAAGGTTGTTGATGAGTCTTCCATCAGTCTTCACACCTCTGTTGTCTTCATACAATCCTGCTTCTCTGATGATTTGTTCTGCATATAAATTAAACAGGTAGGGGGAACGTACGCAGTCTGGTCGTACACCTTTGCTGATTTTTAAACCATTCTGTTTCTCCTTGTTCCATTCGAACTGTTGCTTCTTGATCAATCTACAGATTGTGCAAGAGAACGATCGGGTGTTCTGGTATACCCATGCTTCTTAATGTGGCCCAGAGTTTCTTATGGTTTACACAGTCAAAAGCCTTGCTGTAGTCAATAAAGCACAAATAGATATCCTTTTAGTATTCTTTAGTCTTTTCAAGGATCCATCTCAAATCCGCGATGATGTCTTGTTCCTCGCCCTTTCCTGAACCATGCTTGCACTTCAGTTAGTTCTTCTTGCAAGTATGGCTGTAGTCTCTGTTGAATAATCTTCAGTATAATCTTGCTGGCATGTGGGATCAGAGCGATTGTGCGATAATTTCCACAGTCAGATGTATCATCTTTCTTTAGTATCGGTATAAACACAGATCTTTTCCAGTCAGTTGGCCATGATGTTGTCTTCTAAATTTCCTGGCAGAGCCTTGTAAGCATGGTAACAGCTGCATCATATTGCTATAATACTTCTATGGGAATGTCATCAGTGCCTGCTGCTTTGTGTTTTGATAACGCTTTCAATGCTGCTTTGACTTCTTTCATCACCAATGGTTCAGGATCATAAGGTACAGGTTGAAACGACTGTTGGTCCACTTGATCTTTATCATATAAAAACTCTGTATATTCTTTCCACCTTTTGTTGATCTTCTCAGAATCATTCAACATAGATCCTTGAGCATCTTCTAACATTCCAATTCGAGGCTGGAATTCTTTCTTTAACTCTCGTAGTTTTAGGAAAGCCGGTCTTGTTCTTCCTCTAATAGTTTCTGCTTCTATTTCCTTGCATGCATCATGTAGTACTTTTCCTTGTCTTGTCTTGCTGCACATTGGAAATCTCTGTTGAGTTCTGTGATTGCCTCTCTTTCTCCTCTGGCTTTAACTTCTCTGCATTTCTGGGCAATTTTCAGAGTTTCTTCCGTCATCCATTTTGGCTGTTTTTGCTTTTTCACCTTTTGTAGAGACTTCTGCAGCTCCTCACTACCTTTCTTCTCTTCTCTCCTTACACCCCTCCTTGGGCACTTCGCTGTTCTGGCAAACTGCTTCTATCTGTGCCCTTCTCTTCTATTAACTCCAGACTTCGCTCCTTTCACCTTGCTGCACCTTACACCTGGAACAAACTGCCTGTGTCTGTACATCAGGCACCTTCTCTGACCCTTTTCAAATCCAGGCTGAAAATTCACCTCTTCGCTGCTGCCTTTGGATCTTGACTCACCTGATATCCTTGTTTCTTTACCTTTCCCCCTTGTTTTATCCCTGTCTACACCTTCTGTGTTGTCTGTCTTGACTAGATTGTAAGCTCTGATTTGCAGGGACTGTCTCTTACATGTCTGTGCAGCACTACGTATGACTTGTAGCACTATACAAATGCTCAGTACTAGTAGTAGTAGACTTCTTGCTTTCTTCCAACACAACCTATACAATATCTAATTGTTACTATGTTTCTAAGAACATATATACTGAAAGACCAGAAGGTGAGCTTGAGAAGCTGGCTTCCTTAGTTAATTTAACAGCTTTCCTGGAAGATTCACAGATATTTATCAGAATATAGAAAGACTAGGGGACATGCAATGAAGCTACAGGGTAAACTATTTAAGACTAATAAAAGAAAATATTTTTTCACTCAACATGTAATCAAACTCTGGAATTTGTTACCGGAGGATGTAGTAAAGGCTATTAGTGTAGCTGGGTTTAAAAAAAGGTTTGGACAATTTCCTGGAGGAAAGGTCCATAAACCATTATTAAGAAGAGACCCAGGATATCAATGCTTGACCCAATACAAGCATTGCGGAACCTGTGTCTTTTGGGGAAACTGCTAGGTATGTATGACCTAGATTGGCTACTGTTGGAAACAGGATACTGGGCTTGATGGACCTTGGTCTGACCCAGTCTGGCATATCTTATGTTCTTATTTCCACATGAACTGCACTCCTGGTGGCCTTCACGACTGAGCAAGTTAAGAACATAAGATATGCCAGACTGGCTCAGACCAAGGTCCATCAAGCCCAGTATACTGTTTCCAACAGTGGCCAATCCAGTAAGTACCTAGCAGTTTTCCAAAACGACACAGGTTTGACAGTGCTTGTATTGGGACAAGCAGAGGATTTCCCGGGTCCTCTTTTTACTAATGGTTTATGGACTTTTACTCCAGGAACTTGTTGAAACCTTTTTTAAACCCAGATACACTAAAGGCTTTTACTACATCCTCCAGTAATGAATTCCAGAGTTTGATTATGCATTGAGTGAAAAAATATTTTCTCTTACTACTCTTAAATGGGTTACACTGTAGCTTCATTGCATGTCCCCTAGTTTTCTACTTTTTGATGGTGTAAACAATTGATCTAAGTTTACCCGTTCCACTCCATTAATTAATTTATTGACCTCTATCATTTAAGCTTCTCCTCATAGTGGTATAGAGGGAGGAGTGGTCTAGTGGTTAGGACAAGGTACTTCAGGCCGGAGGGCCGGGGGTTCAAATCCCACCTGGGGACAGCAATCTCAGGCCGGAGGGACTGGGATTTCTAGTCCTATAGGCACTCCTTATGGTCTTGGGCAAGCCACTTAACCCTCCATTGCCCATGTTCACTGTAAGTATTAACGTATGTGTGTCATATCCCCTCGTGTTAAATGTATCCCCCAATTGACCGCTTTGACCCGGTGAAAAGCGGAATATAAATACAGCTAAATAAATAAAATAAATATCCTTCCATCCTCTTTACCATTTTGGTGGTTCTTCTCTGTACCGTTTCTAATTCCACCACTATATCCTTTTTAAGATACGGTGACCAAAATTGCACACAATATTCAAGGTGCAGTTGCATTATGGAACAATAAAGAGGCTTTACAATATCCTTTTTTTATTCACCATTCCCTTCCTTATGATTCCTAGCATTCTATTTGCCTTCTTGGCCACCACTGTATGCTGGGCAGAGGGTTTTAATGTGTTATCCACAATGACGCCTAAATCTTTTTCCTGGGTGATGGTTCCTAATCTGGAACCTTGCATTGTGTAACCGTAGTTTGGATTATTCTTTCCAAGGTGCATAACTTTGCACTTGTCCATTTTATCTGCCATTTGAACATACAGTCTTCCAATTTATCAAGGTCCTCTTGCAATTTTTCACAATCCTCTTGGGTTTTAACAACTTTGAATAATTTTGTCTCATCTGCAAATCTGATTACTTCACTCCTTATTCCTATTTCCAGGTCATTTACGAATATGTTAAAAAGCAGCAGACCCAGCATGGATCCCTGGGGTACTCCATTATTCACCTTTCTCCATTCGGAAAATTGGCCATTTAGCCCTATCCTCTGCTTTCTATCTTTTAACCAGTTCCTGATCCATAATAGTATGCTGACTCCTATCTAATGACTTTTTAGTTGTGCCAAGAGTCTCTCATGAGGGACCTTGTCAAAGGCTTTCTGAAAATCTATATACACTATACTGACCGGCTCACCTTTTTCTACCTGTTTATTTGCACCTTCAAAAAATATAACTGATTAGTAAGGCAAGACCTTCCTTGGCTTTTTCCCATTAAACCATGACAATCTACATGTTCAGTAATTTTGTTCTTTGTAATGGTTTCTACCATCTTGCCCAGTACTGACATCAGACTCGCTGGTCTGTAGTTTTCCAGATCACCCCTGGAAACCTTTTTACAAATTGCCGTTATATTGGACATTCACCAGTCTTCAGGTATTACAGATGATTTTAATGATAGTTCACAGATTGCTAATAGTAGGTCTGCAATCTCATATTTCAGTTCTTTAAACACCCTTTGATGTATACCATCTGGTCCAAGTGATTTGCTACTCTTTAGTTTGTGAAATAATTGTAATACATCTTCCCCATTTATTGATATTTCTTTCAATTCTTCCAGTGCATCACCTATAATACCATTTTAGTCATGGGTAACTTCCCTATATCTTCTTCAGTAAAGACCAAAGCAAAGAATTCATTCAGTCTCTCAACTATTGCCTTGTTCTCTCTTAATGCCCCTTTTACCCCTCTATCATTTAATGGTCCAACTGACTCTCTCACAGGTTTTTGCTATGAATGTACTTGAAAAAGTTGTTGTTATGCGTTTTTGCTTCCATGGCAAGCTTTTTTTCAGATTCTCTCTTTGCCTGCCTTATCAATGTTATTTATTTATTTAGCCAGTTTTATATACCACCTTTTCCTTCAATCAAAGTGGTTTACACAACACAGGGTATACAATTATAGACAGAAGCAAGGAAAGGTAGTGCCTTGCATCTAACTTGCCAGTGCTTATGTTTCCAGTTTTTGTCATTTGGCTCCTTGTTCCATTTTCTGAAAGATGCTTTTTTGGCTACAACAGCCTCTCTGATCTCACCTTTAAACCGTGCTGACAATTTTTTGGACTTTTTTCCACTTTTCTTAAAACGTGGAATAAAGATGGTCTGGGCTTCCAATATAGCATTTTTAAACAAGGCCCATGCTTGATGTAAACCTTTACAGCTACTCCATTTAGTTTTTTCTTAACTATTTTCTTCATTTTATCATAGTCTCTCTTTTGAAAGTTACAAGGTAGTACTGTGGATTTCCTTGCTGTCCTTCTGCCATTTATTAAGTCAAACGCGATCATGCTATGATCACTATTGCCAAGTGGCCCCAACACCATTATCTCTTGCACCAGATCTTGTGTTCCACTAAGGAATAGGACCAAAATGGCTTCCCCTCTTGTCGGTTCATGAACCAGCTGTTCCAAGAAGCAGTCATTTGTTTCATCTAGAAACTTTATCTCCCTAGTATATCCTACCTTGACACTGACCCAGCTGATACCGGGGTAATTGAAATCACCCATTATTATTACTGTGTAACTTTTGGTAGTCCTTAGCTTCCCTGATTTCTTTGAGCATTTCATCATCAATTTGTTTATTCTGGCCAGGCAGTTGGTAGTACACCCCCACGGCCATCGCCTTCCCCTTTTTACATGGAATTTCAATCCATAGAGATTCTACGGTGTATTTTGTTTCCTGCAAAACTTTAATCCTTTGTGACTCAATGCCCTCTCTAACAGAGTGCAACCCCTCCATCAATTAGAGTAGATCAATCATTGCAATATAATTTGTACCCAGGTAACAGTGCCCCACTGATTGTCCTCCTTCCACCAGTTCTCTGAGATACCAATCATATCTAATCTCTTCTTTAGTGCTATATATTCTAACTCTCCCATCTTATTTTTTAGACTTCTAGCATTTGCATACAAGAATTTCAGAGGTTGCATTTTATTCATATTAATTTCATTATTGGTAGACAGGGGTAATTTGGAATCTTTAAGCTCTGGCTGATCTGTACTTCCATTTGGGTTACTTTTATCTTTATTGGAATCTCTCTGTCGATATGCCCTAATTTCAGACTTTTGCTAGTATCCGTCAAGGACACATCCTTCTAAACCATGTGCTCTTGGGCGACTGTCGGCTTTCCCCTAATATTTAGTTTAAAAGCTGCTCTATCTCCTTTTTAAAGGTTAATACCAGCAGCCAGATTCCATTCCAGATATCATAGAACCCATCCTCTTGGAAAAGTCCCTCCTTTCTCCAGAATGTTGCCAGTTCCTAACAAATCCAAACCCTCTTCCTTGCACCATCATCTCATCCATGCATTGAGACTCCGGAGCTCTACCTGCCTTTTGGGTCCTGCATGTGGAATGGGAAGCATTTCTGAGAATGCTACCCTGGAAGTTCTGGATTTCAACTTCTTACATAAAATCCTAAATTTGGCCTCCAGAACCTCCCTCCCACATTTTTCTATGTCATTGGTACCAACATGCACCAAGACAGCAGACTCCCAGCACTATCTAAAACCTTGTCTAGGTGGCTTGTGAGGTCCACTACCTTCGCACCAGACAGGCATGTTACCAGGCGATCCTCATGTCCACCAGCCATCTACATGCCTAATGATCGAATCACCAACTATCATGGCTGTCCTAACCTTTTCCTCATAGGCCATGGCCCTGGAGAAACCTCCTCTGTGCGAGAGGGTTTTTCATCACCTGGAGGACAGGTCTTAGCTACAGAATCACTTCCTGCCATACCAGGGTGATGTTCTCCTGTCACGTGATCTCTCTCCTCCATGGCAACAAGGAGGCTGCCAGACTGGAGGTGGGACTTCAGTACTATGTCCTTGAAGGTCTGTTCTATATACCTCTCTGTCTTCCTGATGTCCTCCAAGTCTGCTACTCTAGCCTCCAGAGATTGGACTCATTCTCTAAGAGCAAACAGCTCCTTGCACCTAGTGCACATGTAAGACCCCTCACCAACTGGGAGAAAATCGTACATGTTTCACTCAATGTAAAAGACTGGAAAGTCCCATCTCACTTCTGGACTGCTGTCTGCATCTTTGTTTTAAGGTTTTGTTTAGGTATTTAAGTTGTTTACTTAAGTTTGCTGTGCATACTTACTGTATATGAATACTATACCTAATATGTTTAATGGACTTTGTTCACCTCAAGATTAATTAATCTCAGGTCTTTAATTAATCTATTGCTGATGAGGATAACCAGCTGCACCTGAAAGTGAATATGGGCACCTCCTTCCCTTTAATAGGTTTAAGAGCCTATAAAGCTAAGATTTGGTTTGATAGATGAGGACTTTCAAATCGCTCCTTTGATCTGTCACCTATTTAAGACAACTTCACAGATCTTTTGCCTCCTAATTGGAAGGCCTCTTTATAAATGTCACTAGAAACAAGTTTCTTTCTTTCTACTCAGAGACTATTTATTCTACTTGTATGCTAAGCTATACTCTGATTTGATTTAAATAAAAAGCTCTCTAGAAACAAATGTCTTTCTTTCTACTCAGGAACTATTTACTCTATTTTACTTTCTATGCTAAGCTATACTCTGATTTGATTTAAATGAAAAACTCTCTGGTGATACTAAGACCCGACTGACTCAGCAAAAAAACTGATTTCTAAAATACACAGACTGACTCAGCAAAAACACTGAATTCTAAAATACACAGATTTATCAGCTTTAATCCAAAGAATTCCATGTTAGATTTATCAGCTTTAATCCAAAGAATTCCATGTTTTCCCAAGTGTATAGTCCAGAAGATAAATACTTACAAGTGCAGATCTTTTTCCAGCTGTAGCAGTTCCTTTTCGTAGTCCTTCAAGAGTCAAAGATAAATTATTATTATTATTATTATTGAAAACTTGTTCTTAAAAACAGGATGTCCTGTGAACAAAAACTGCAATTATTCCCTATTTCCCATGCTATGTGATTCAGAAAGAAAGGGTTTCTTTGCAATTAAAGTCTAAATTGGAAAGACTTTTTTTCCCTAAAGTTTCCTTGTAAGTGTACAATATGAAAAATATAATTCTTCCTCTCATAGCTTGATCCTATGGAAAGATTTCTTTCTGAGAGACAATAAAGAGTGTTTTGGCGTCTGTTAGTCTGATCAACATTTAGGATTTTGGGATTGGGTTTATAGTGGATGAAACGGATTTGTTCTTAGGTTTATTTAGTTATCTTGGAGTAGTTGATCCCCTCCTCATTATGTGTGCTGGGAGTTATAAGTTTCTTATTTTCTTTTAATATTTGTGGTCATTATGATTATGTATTTAATGGCATTTCCATATCATCCTGTTAGACCACTCCAGATAAGTGGGTTGTGTTCTGCTACTAGCAGATTGGTGGAGACAAAGAACTAATGAAAAGCCCAGGTTTCAATGGCATCACTCCTATGCCTCTATCCACCTCAGCCACCAGAGAACTCTTCAATATTTCTTTGTCTCCAGCAGATGGTGGATGGATTTTCCACACGCTGAAGAAAATCTGAGTAATTGAGTGGAAAAAATTGATTTAAATGCCTTGATGGTGACTCTCATTTGAGTGCGATGTGGGAGGCTCCACTAGACTGTGGTCTTTTTGGTAGCCATAGGAGGAGGGAAAATTGATTCAGCTCCACGCTCTTATCCTGTTAAGGTCCTGTAGAGCCATCCAGAAAATTGGAAGGATCTGGAAGTGTTCAGCAGCCTCTCACAATCTCAATGCCCCTCCCTCCTCCTCTGCTTTCTCCTGAAGACTGCAGAAGGCTCTCAGAAGAATCTGCCTGCCAGCCACCTTAAGCACAGTGCCTGCCAAGCCAAAGAAACAGTTTCAGGAGAGTAGAGCTGAGACCAGCACGGATTCTCTGCCTGGGGCTCTCAGGGGGTGAGTATCAAGGCTTGACTTCATCATTGTCCTTGTTTGGTGCTCCCAATTCCGTCTGTCTGGGATGCTGGACCACTGGTGACCGTTGACATGCTGTGGGGGTTTCCTGCCATTTTCTGCACGCCTTAGTAGCTTTTTTACTATTCTGTGCCTAGTGGTCACACAATCTGTGCATGCATTCTGCCTAAGCGGCTCCAATACATGTTCCTATCCTAGTGCCTGTAACGCACATTGCTGTAATAGCGCTGTTAGGGCATGTCTTCAGGGCCACCATGGCCTTAACCCTCATCTTCTTTTAGGAAACGTTGTTTGGCCTGCGGCAAGCAAGGTGCCTCATCTCTGGCTTCTGGACTCTGCTCTTCTTGCATGGCAGCTTCTGCGTTACTCTTGGAGGGATTGCTCCCTCTCTCTGTGCTGGGGAGATGTGATTAGTCTGGCTTTGCTTGCCTTAGGGGAGGAGGTGGCGGATGGTGTTCCAGCAACTGTGCTGTGTGCAGCTCCCTGACCTCTAGGGGATCGACAGCAAATATGTCCCCTGACATAGCGATGCAGTTTCCATGAGGAGAGCTTCCAGAGTCCAAATTGTACTCCCCGGGATTCTTTTCCTGTTTACAACAGGACTGATCATCTTGGCATGGAAATTTAGACCCTGTGACCTCTGGGTTCTCCTGAGCACAGTCCCGTGAGCAGCAGGCTGAGAGTGGACGCTCTGTTCAATTGCCTATGGCTAAGCATCCCTGGCAAAGGGCATCTCTCCCCCCCCCCCTCTGAGATGGGGATCAGCTGGGATCTGTCTGAGAAAGAGTAGTTACTCACTTGTAACAGGTGTTCTCCAGGAGCAGCAGGAATCAGTCCTCACATATGGGTGACATCGACATCGATGGAGCCCTTGCGGAGCATTTCCCCAGCTTTCTATGAAAGCCTTTGGGAATGCAGGCACGCATGCGCGGTCCCCTTCCCGCCTAAAGGTGCCATCTTGCTCAGTCAAATGACATAGCTAAAAAACAGCACACAAAAATGTAAAATAAACTATGTACAACTGCAACTCCCAGGGGAGGAGGGAGGGTTGTGAGGACTGATTCCTGCTGCTCCTGGAGAACACCTGTTACAGGTGAGTAACTACTCTTTCTCCAGGACCAAGCAGGAAGTCAGTCCTCACATATGGGTGACTCCCTAGCTCTGGGCTACCAGGGAACCTAGGCTGAACAAGAGAACTCCCTCTAGTCCCATCATCAAAGAAAGGCTTTCACTGAAAGAACCTCCAGGAGTTGCCTAAACCTCAAAGAGATTCCGGAGTACTGCCTGGCCAAAAGCACTGTCCCTATGGGACTCCCTCTCCAGGCAGTAATGGGTTACAAAAGTCTGGCTTGAGGACCAAGTTGCAGCCCTGCAGATGTCTGCCAATGGTACAGAGTGCAGATGAGCCACTGAGGCAGCCATTGCCATGACACGATGGGCCGTGACCCGACCCTGCAAAGGAAGGTCAGCCGCCCTGTAAGCCCAGGTGATACAGTCAGCCACCCAGATGGACAAGGTACGCTTGGACACAGCTAACACCAAATTATTAGGGTCAAAAGATATGAAGAGCTGAGTAGCCCTCCTATGCCCCTGCGTACTGTCAAGTTAGAAGGATAAGGCCCTCCTACAGTCCAGGGTATGCAGAACTGCTTCAGCCTGGTTTGCATGAGGCCTAGGGAAGAATATCGGAAGAACCACCTCCTGGTTGAGGTGGAAAGAGGAGACAACCTTTGGAAGGAACTTTGGATGAGTCCTAAGGACTACCCTGTTTCTATAGAAGCGGGTGTAAGGCCTGTCACAGACCAGGGCCTGAAGCTCACTCACTTGCCTGGTCGAGGTTAGGGCTACCAAGAAGAGTGTCATCCAGGACAGGAAGCAGAGAGGACAAGTAGCCATCGGCTCAAAAGGTGGGCGAGTCAGTTGCTGTAAGACCACATTCAACTCCCACTCAGGAGCTGGAGGACGGATTGGAGGCTTGAGCAAGAGCAAGCCTCTGAGAAACCTGGACACCAAGGGGTGAACCGATAGAGAATGTCCTTCCACCAGTGAGTGGTGAGCTGCTAGAGCTGAGAGGTGGACCCGAACAGAATTGGACTTAAGTCCCTGATTGGATAAGTGCAGTAGGTACTGAAGCACTACTGGTACAGCACAGGAGAAAGGATCTTCTGTACGTAGCTGACACCACACAGAAAACCTTTTCCATTTCAGGGCATAGGTTTTCCTAGTGGACTGCTTTCTAGAGGCTAGGACAACCTCCTCAACTTCCTGAGGTAGGCCCCAGGGAGCCAAAACTACCCTTGCAGCTTCCATGCCATCAAATTGAGAGCTCTGAGATTTGGGTGCAGAAGGGAACCCTGATCCTGAGAGAGAAGGTCGGACTGCAACCCCAGAGGCAGTGGAGGATCCACTGCCAGTTGAAGCAGAAGAGGGAACCAAGGCTGTCTCAGCTATTTGGGAGCTACCAGCAGGACCGAGGCCTTGTCCTGTAGAATTTTGAATAGGGTTCGGGCCACCAGGGGCGTGGGAGGAAACGCATACAGGAGGCCCTGGGACCAGGAAATCAGAAAAGCATCTGCTGCTAGCCGCAGAGGATGCGGTTGCCTGGAGCAGAACCTTGGCAGCTGTTTTTTCAATGGGCTGGCAAACAGATCTATGGATGGAAGTCCCCATTTCAGGAAAATCTTCTGAACCACTAAGGGATGGAGCTGCCATTTGTGGGGCTGCAGAATCCTGCTCAAACTGTCGGCCAGGTAGTTTTCCTGGCCAGGGAGATACACAGCCTTGAGGAACATGTTGTACCGGAGAGCAAACAAGCAACGGTCCTGTGCCTCCTGACAAAGGAGCCTGGACCCAGTGCCGCCCTGCTTGTTCACATAAAACATGGCTACTTGGTTGTCTGTTTGAACTAAGACAGACTGATGAGCCAGGGTTTGAGAGAAAGTCTTGAGGGTTAAGCGAATAGCCCTGAGTTCCAGTAGATTGATCTGCTGTGTGGCCTCCCAGGGAGACCACAGGCCCTGGGTGCACTTGCCCAGACAATGAGCCCCCCAGCCTTGCAGGGAGGCGTCTGTGGTCAACACCACTGTGAACCCAGGAATCTGAAAAGGCACCCCTTGCAGTAGGTTGGGTGGGTGCAGCCACCAGCGGAGGGAGTTCAGGAATGGTCTGGACACCCTTACTCTGTCTCTGATGCTCCCTGTGGCTTGTGTCCACTGAGTTCTGAGGCACCACTGTGCAGGCCTCATATGGAGCCGGGCATTGGGGGTCACATGTACTGTCGAAGCCATGTGGCCAAGAAGCCTCAGGTAGAGTCTGGCGGAGACAAGTGACCTGCTGAGAAACTGGTTTGCCAAGTTTATCAGTCTTTGGGCCCTGTCTTCTGGCAAGAAAGCCTTTGCCAGCAGAGAGTCCAGCCTTGCTCCTATGAACTCCAAGTTCTGGGAGAGGAGCAAAGTGGACTTTGCGAAGTTTATGACAAACCCCAGGTTTTGAAGAAGAGCAATAGTGCGGAGGGTGGCTTGTCTGGCCTCCTGGCACGTCTGACCCCTGATGAGCCAGTCGTCCAGATAGGGGAAGACAAAGATACCCTGATTTCTCAGGTAGGCTGCCACCACTGCCAGGCATTTGGTAAAGACCTTGGGGGCGGAGGTGAGGCCGAAAGGCAGTACTCTGTACTGATAATGGTTTCCTCCCACAATGAACCTGAGTTACTTTCTGTGGTCTGGATGAATGAGGATGTGAGTGTACGTATCCTTTAAATCTAAGGAGCATAGCCAGTCTCCCTGCTGGAGGTAGGGCAGAAGTGTTCCAAGAGTAAGCATCTTGAATTTTTCTTTCTCTAGGAACTTGTTGAGATTTCTGAGGTCGAGAATAGGTCGGAGGCCACCGGTTCTTTTTGGTACGAGAAAGTACCTGGAGTAGAACCCTTGACCTTGAAGGTGGGGAGGCACAGGCTCCACTGCCTTGTCTCGCAACAGACCTTGGAGCTCCTGAAGGAGAAGATCTGTGTGTAGGGGAGGTCTTGGAGGATCCCCTGGGAAGTATGGAGGAGGCAGCTGCTGGAAGTTTAGCATATAGCCCTTGTGGACGATGCTTAACACCCAACTGTCCCCAGCGATGAGTGGCCACCTGTGGGCAAACAGGGTAAGTCGACCTCCTGTGCAGAGTTGGGAGAGCAGGGACGGAGAGGCTATGCCTAAGGAGTCAAAAACCCCCACCCTGCTGAGTGGGAGCAGAAGCCGGAGGCTTGGGGGCCCTCTGCCTATGGGGCCCATTCCCCTGCCCCTTGGCCTGCTGACCCTGTGGGGGAGCTTGGGAGGCCTGGTACTGTGGGAACTGTTTGTAGGCAGTGCCCTTCCTTGGGTAAAAGGGCTTTTTACCCGAGCCCTTCTTCTTGTGTGAAGGGGCAGAAGTCTTTCTAGACAGCCTTGTCCTCGTGAAGTGCTCGGTTTCGAGCTGTGCGGCCTTCTCGGTCATGAGCTTACCAAACAGGTTCTCACCTCGGCAAGGGACATCGACCAACTTGTCCTGAACCCAAGGCTCGAGGGCCGATGACTGCAACCACGCCTGGCATTGGGCCATGATGCCGGCTGCCGCAACACGGGCCGAAGCCTCGAAGCCATCGTAGGCGGCGCGGGACATAAACTTAGAGCATTCCCGTATCCCTGAGGACAAAGACTTGAACCTCTGCAAGGGTTCCCCGGAGAGACCAGCAGAGAACCCGGCCAGTTCCTTGGCAAGGTCTCGCAAGTACATGCCCATGTACAGCTGGTAAGACTGGACATGGCAAGCAAGCATCGAGCCCTGGAAGCACTTTCTACCAAAACCATCCAGGTTCCGGGCCTCCCTGCCAGGGGGCACCGCGGAGTGCATCTTCTGACTTTTGAGACGATGCATGGTCGATTCTACCACCATGGAATGGTGTGGTAGCTGTGCTTTTTGAAAGCCAGGGCTCTTCTGGAGTCGATAAATGGAATCGACCTGCTTGCTTAGAACCGGCACTGAGGCCGGTGCCTCCCACATTTGGAAGAGGAGCCATTCCAGCATCGGAGGAACCGGAACAGTAAAGGCCTCCTTCAGGGGAGAGTCATACTGGAGGGCCTCGAGCTCTTCGGCTCGAGGCTCCTCCTCGGGATCCGCAGGTATAGCCAATGCAGTGGCCATATCCCGGACAAACTCCGAGAACCGGGTATCCTCCGGAGGGGATCTACTCCGGGGCTCAGACTGCGGTGAGTCCGACGGGATGCACTGAGTCCGGAAGGTATCGGGGGACTCCTCGTCCTCCGTCTCCCAGGTGGACTCATCCGATGACGAATCGGGCTCCGACCGCGCGGGGCCTGTGAGCACCTGCCCCGACGCCGAGGGCACTAGTGTCGATGCCCTCGGTCCCAAGCGGGAGGTCGAGGGAGACCGAGGTCGACCTCGAGCCTTCATGGTCTCGAGTATCGGCTCGGTCTCCGGGTCGACTTCGACGTCGATGTCCCGGTGGTCGGGGCAGATGCACCAAACAGGCTGGCCATGAGCGCCCGCTGCTGTTCCATGAAGGCAGACAATCTGCACTCCAAGGCTGTCAGTCTGAGATCCAGCTCAGGAGACTCAGCAGCCACCGACTCGGGCCCCGGCGGCACCGGGCCTGACATCGGCTCTCTGGGAGGAGAGTCCACGAAGACTATAGGACTTAGGTGTCCAGCAGACTCCGGCTCCACACGAGGTACTTTTGGCGGCTTCTCCTGTTCCACGGGCCCGGGATGGCGGTCGGGGGTCCGAGACCTAGCTCTCGAGGAGCCAGGGACCTCCTCCGACGCCGCCCTCGCAAGCCACTTCTTCCTCTTTCGTTCCCGGTCGGGGGACCCCCTGTCCGAGGAGCCCCGACGGTGCTCGGGATCAGACTCCCGAGATATCGAGGCCTCGGACGAGGTTCGGGCCCGGCCGGAGGCCGAGTCGGAGAAAAGCCTTTCCTTTTGGTGCTGACGACTTCGAAGCGCCTTGGTGGACATCTTTCCACATGGTCCACAGATCTTAGGATCGTGGTCAGGACCCAGGCACCGAAGACAGCAGTCGTGTGTGTCGGTGAGAGACATTAGTTTCTTGCACCGATCACACTTCTTGAAACCACTGGAAGCCATCGGGGAAAAAATAGTCCCGGTGAGGTCAAAGGACCGGCCTTCCAGGGAAAAAGAAAAAAAGGGCGCGAACGCCAGCCACGAAGGGCAAAAACCGAAAAAATAAGATCGGGCTCGATACCGGTGTACCGAACCCGGCGGGAGGGGAACCGGCGTCGAACCGGACAAAAACAGCGAAGGAATGGCAAAAAAAATCCAACTATTTTCTGGGAGGACTAGGACACACGTCCGGGCTTCACGGAAAAAGAGAGACTGAGCAAGATGGCATCTTTAGGCAGGAAGGGGAACGCGCATGCGTGCCTGCATTCCCAAAGGCTTTCATAGAAATCTGGGGAAATGCTCCGCAAGGGCTCCATCGACGTCGATGTCACCCATATGTGAGGACTGACTTCCTGCTTGGTCCTGGAGAATTGGACTGTGGCTTGGATTCAGATGTCTGATATGGATGAAGAGAAATGTGAGGAGGCTGATGCTGTTCCTGGAGGAGGAAATGGATATTTATTTATTTGCTAACTTTTTTTATACCGCCCCTTCCAGAGATCAGGGGTGGTTTACATGGAACTAGAAACAATAATGATGATATTAAACATAAGAAACGTATGAATAACATAGGAAACCTAGAAACTATTTACAAAGAAGAATAACTTAGAGCTTTTGAACTAGCTGTTGAAAAAGTGAAACTATTTACAGCAACATATATACAGAGAATTGATACATAGATTTCAATTACATTATGTTACTTCAGTGGTTTGGGTTAAAGCAAAACTAGGCAAAGGTCAGTGGATAATGAACTTGTGTGTGAAATGTATTAGGTGGTGTGAAATGTGTTAGGTGGGGTCAACTTGTGTTTGATAGTTGGTATGATCTGGTGCGGTCTGATCAGAGCTGTGCAGCAGATTTTGGAAGTGCTGGGTGAAGAGGTATGTTTTTAGTTCTTTTCTGAAGGTTTGGAGGTCCTTAATCTCTCTTAGGCTTATTGGTATCTTATCCACCTTAAGTTTGGCAGATGCTCCAGGCACAGAGCAGGAATCAAAGAAATGGCCACTCCTGCAAGAGGTGCGGAAATCCACTACAGTCTTCCCATTCCCAGAGGTGCTCAAGGGCCTGTTCCGGTTGGAGTGGGATTTCCATAACTCCCCGCCTAAGGGGCTAAGGATGTATAAGACTTTGCCTGCTCTCCAGGGGAAGGAGTGCATTGTGTGGTTTGATATTTCCAAGGTGG
Organism: Ichthyophis bannanicus; assembly: GCA_033557465.1. Classification (NCBI taxonomy): domain Eukaryota; kingdom Metazoa; phylum Chordata; class Amphibia; order Gymnophiona; family Ichthyophiidae; genus Ichthyophis; species Ichthyophis bannanicus. Next base: position 212,206,682 of record CM066034.1, read on the forward strand.
ATGTGCAGGTTATGGCAGTTACCAGATGGACCACCATTCCTTTCTGATGCCATATACGGCCTGGTATGTCTAGTGGCTGGGGATTATGCTGTCGATGGTGACATGGCATTGGCTTCGCTCTGACATGGGACAGTGGTCTTATCTTCCAAAGCCCAGTTATCCATTTGGCCTTAGAGGGACGCTTCTGTTGGGTTCAATTTGGAGAAGGCTGGTGAAGGACCTGGGTGAGACTAAATCTTTTCGCCTTCCAGAGGACAAGTCCAAGGGACCTAAGAAGCAGGCAGGAACCCCTTTTCCATTAGCCTCCATCCGCTCCTCATGGGCGCACTGGTCAAACTCATGGAGGTCTCGGACTTCCATCGCTACCAGCCTGGAAAGCCTTTCTTTCTCTCTGCTTATGCACTTTGGGCTCATTCCCAGTCCTTTCGTGGAGTGCTTAAGCCCAGAGACCCAGTCCCATCCAGAGGAGGAACCTCCTAGGCTGCGCAATGACGTTTTGGGAGCCTGGTTCCACCTGTTGGGGGAAGACTTTGCCTTTTCTTTCAGGAATGGGCTCAGGTCATCAAGGATCACTGGGTGCTAGTCCCCATTCAGTATGGCAGTGTTCTGTAATGCAAAGAGCCAATCCTGGCCACTTTCTTCTTCTCTCCTTGTGGGTCTGCGAACAGCAAGACCACTGTGTGGATCACCTTGGACAAGTTGCGTCTCCTGAAGGCAGTGGTGCCGTTCCCCTGAATGATCAGGTCAAGGGTAGATATTCCATTTATTTTATAGTGCTGACACGGAAGGAACATTCCGGTCCATTCTAGATGTCAAGTGTGTCAATGAGCACTTGTACGTCATGTGCTTCTGGATGGAAACTTTGCAATCCATGATTCAAAATGTAACATAGCATATGATAGTAGATAAAGACCAGTATGGTGCATCTAGTCCAGGGGTCTCAAACACGCGGCCCGCGGGCCGCATGCGGCCCGCGAGACAACTTTGTGCGGCCCGCGAAAGAGAAAAACAAAAAAACCCCAAAACCCTGACTTCTGCCGTTGCCGCCGTGGCAGCGGCAGAATCAATTGTCAAATTAAAAAAAAAAAGACTTCTGCTGCTCAAGCAGCAATATCACCTGTCCTGCGGCCCCTTCCCCTGTGCCCGGAGATCCGAATCTGCTCATCAGCGGCGTGCTTTTCAAGCCGCGAAGAGTATTCCCCTCTCGCGCGGCTTGAAACCGCGCGAGAGGGGAATACTCTTCGCGGCTTGAAAAGCACGCCGCTGATGAGCAGATTCGGATCTCCGGGCACAGGGGAAGGGCCGCAGGACAGGTGATATTGCTGCTTGTGCAGCAGAAGTATTTTTTTTTTTAATTTGACAATTGTTTCTGCCGCTGCCACGGCGGCAACGGCAGAAGTCTGGGTTTTGGGGTTTTTTTGTTTTCCTCGGGGGGGGGGTATGACTGGAAATGGGCAGATGGGGGTTAGGACTGGAAGTGGGCTATTGGCAGGGGGGGGGGTTATGACTGGTAAGGGGCTATGGTGGGGACTAGGACTGGAAATGGGCAGATGGGGGTTATGACTGGAAATGGGCTATTGGCAGGGGGGGGTTATGACTGGTAATGGGCGATGGTGGGGGCTAGGACTGGAAATGGGCAGATGGGGGTTAGGACTGGAAGTGGGCTATTGGCAGGGGGGGTTATGACTGTTAATGGGCGATGGTGGGGGCGAGGACTGAAAATGGGGTGATGGGGGTTAGGACTGGAGGTGGGCTGATTGGGGGATTAGGACTGGTAATGGCCTATGAGGGGAGGTAAGACTGAAAATGGGGTGATGGGGGATACGACTGCAAGTGGGCTATGGGGGGGACTAGGACTGGTAATGGGCTATGGGGGGGGGTAAGACTGAAAATGGGGTGATGGGGGGGTAAGACTGGAAGTGCGCTATGGGGAGGTTAGGACTGGTAATGGGCTATGGGGGGTCTAGGACTGGTAATGGGCTGGGGGGGTTGCTAGGACTGGAAATGGGCTGAGTGGAAGGGGGGCTTGAACTGCAAATGGCTGATGGGGAGGGGGGCTTGGAATGGAAATGGGCTGTGAGGGGAGGGAGCTAGGATTGGAAATGGGCTGATGGGGGGCTAGGATTGGAAATGGGCTGATGGTGAGGCTAGGATAGGACTGGAAATGGACTGATGCAGGGACTAGAAAGGAGCAGATGCTGGGTGGGGCTGGAACTAGAAGGGAGCTGATGTTGGGGGAGGATTAGAATGGGATGGAGCTGGGAAAGTGAAATGGAGAGGGGAAAAATATTTTGTCTGGAAGAGAAGACAAATCTACAATTGGCCAGGTATTGAGAGAGTAAGTGGGGATTGAGGATGGAGGGGTAAAATTTGAGTGGATGAAATAGGAATGAGGAAAGAGCAAAAGGAGAAAGATTAGTATGTTAAAGCAGATGTAGGGAGAGAGAATGGAAAAAAACTAGAAGAGAGAAGAAAGGACAAATGGACAGCAGACGATGGAGATAGCAGAAGACACGAAGAAACCAGAAGTGGCTGGAGCAATTGCAACTGAAAAAAAATGCACAAAAGGTAGAAAAATATCTCTTTATTTTGAATTTATTAACTGGAATATGTCAGCTCTGGGAAATGTGCATCATTAATGTTTGCGCTTTGTTTAGTACAAGAGGAAATTAATTTATAGTTTTATTTCTACAGTGTTGTTGTACATTCCAAGTTTGGCTTTTGGGGTTCCCAGTTTAATTATTGTCTTCCTATTTCTGAATCTTTTAGTCTTTCTTTATCCATACTCATTAAGAGGCATGTTTACTAAAAGTTAGTGTATGGTAACATTATGCAAATATTTATGCAAATGAGGCCCCTTATGCAAATGAGGCCCCACGTCTTATGCGGCCCCCGGGTTACTTTACAAGTCCTCATTTGGCCCTCAAAGCAATTTGAGTTTGAGACCCCTGATCTAGTCTGTCCAACAAGGCGGCAAGAGTAGGTGCACCTGCTGCTCCATGCAGGTCACCCCTCCCCATGCCTTTGTTTAGGGGTATACCCCTACTCCATGTAGGTCACCCCTATTCAGATATAAGAGATAGTTATGTTTATTTTGATTTTATCCTGTTACTATAAAGGGATCCACTGTGTCTGACCCATCCCCAAGCTGTTAAGTTTATTGATAAGCCTCCTATGAGGAACAGTATCAAAAGCTTTGCTAAAATCTAGGTAGATTACATCCATCGCATGCCCTTGATCTAGTTCTCTGGTCACCCAGTCAAAGAACTTAATCAGATTTGTTTGGCAAGATAGTCCTTTGGTAAAACCATGTTGCCTCGGATCATGCAACCTGTTGGTTTTGAGGAAGTCCACTATTCGCTCTTTCAGGAGCGCCTCCATTACTTTTCCCGCCACTGAGGGAAGGCTTACTGGCCTGTACTTTGTCACTTCTTCCCATCTACCACTTGTATGAAGAGGAACCACATAAGCCCTTCTCCAATCCTGTGGAATTTCTCTTGTCTCCAAAGATCTATTAAAAACATCCTTTAACGGCCCTGCAAGAACCTCACTGAGCTCTTTCAGTATCCTGGGATGTATCCCATCTGGTCCCATAGCCTTGTCCACTTTCAGTTTTTCAAGCTGCTAACACATCATCTTTTGTGAATAGTGTGGTATCTATTCCATTCCCATTTGTATATTTGTCAATCACAGATGGTCCTTCTCCAGAATTTTCTCTAGTAAAAATAGAGCAGAAGTATTTGTTTAGCATTTTTGCTTTTTCAATGTCACTTTCTACGAACCCAGCACTTTTGAGTCCTGCAATTCCACCTCTGATTTTCCTTCTCTCCCTAATATATCTGAAAAAGGTTTTGTCACCACATCTTTAAACATCTTTTCTTCTGCCTTTGATTTTGCTATCCTTATTTCTCTTTTTGTCTCTTTTAGTTTAATCTTTTATTCTTTTCTGTCTTCCTCTGTTTGCAAGCTTCTGAATTTTGTGAAAGCTGTGTTTTTGTCCTTTATTTGTGCTGCCACTTCTTTGGAGAACCAAATAGGTTTCCTTTTCCTCTTATTTTTATTTACTTTCCTTACGTATGTATCTGTTGCACCTTTTATTGCCTCCTTTAGTTTAGCCCATTGCAATTCCACTTCCCTTATCCCCTCCCACTCTGCTAACTCCTCCTTCAGGTACTTAGCCATTTTACTGAAGTCAGTGTTTCTGAAGTCTAGGACTTTGAGCTTGCTGTGATTGGATTCTACCTTGGCTTTTATTTCAAACCATACTGTGTGATGATTGCTGCTGCTCACATGGGTACCCACCTGGATATTCTACATGCTATCTCTGTTGGTGAACACTAAATCCCAGCACAGAGCTTTCCTGGTTGGTTCCATCATTATTTTTCCAAATTTGCAGAAGGAACACTCCAATCCACATTGGGTAGATTAAAGTCACCCAATATGATCACTTCCCCCTTCATGGCTATCTTTGCAATATCAACAATCAATTCATTATCCACTTCCTCGGTTTGAGTTGGAGGCCTGTAGACCACACCAGTATGGATGACAGTACCATCTCCTCTTTCCAACACAATCCATAGTGCTTCTTCTTTTCCCCACGTCCCCTGCATTTCAGCAGCTTTAATATTACTTTTGACATATAGGGCTACTCCTCCTCCTTTTCTACCCTCTCTGTCTCTTCTAAATAGATTAAAGCCAGCTATGGCTATATCCCATTCATGCGACTTATTAAACCATGTTTCTGCAATAGCCACAATGTCCAAGTCCATTTCCATCATTAGGGCTTCCAGATCAGGAATTATGTTGGCTAGGCTTCGAGCATTTGTGCTCATTGCTTTCCAGCATTTGTTGACTGGCTTGCCTACATTTTGTATTGGCATTCCTGGCATCTCTGAATTTGGCTGAGGTGTATTTTCATATACCGATTGGGGGATCAGCAAAGTATCTGTGTTCTGCCATTCTTGGCTCTCCCCTTCAGTTCACCTCCCTCCCATTTGGACTCTCCATTGCCCCAATGACATTCTCCAAGGTCATGGTGGTGGTGGCTGAGGTGCTACAACACTAACAGATTTGAACTACTTGCTCATCTGAGCACATTTTCTTTCAGAGGTGTCCCAGGTAGCTCCCCTAATGGCATCCTTTCTGATGAGCCTCAGCTGGGTGACCAATTGGGGAAAAGTCCATTTGTATTCCCGGTCCCTCGAGTTCCTGGGAGCATATTTCGATACTCGAGTGTGCAGAGTCTTCCTGCCAAAGTAGAAAGTCAAAGGCTGTTGGATTGCCTAGTGCTGTTCTGTTCACAGCAGGCTCCCAGGATCTGGGTTACTCTTCAGCTCCTCAGATTGATGGTGGCAACAATTGAGATGGTGCCATGGGCGTGTGCTCATATGTGGGCACTCCAACAGTTCTTACTGACTCAGTAGTCCCTGAGTTCTCAGCTGTTTGAGCTCAGGCTCCTGCTCTTGATGATGTTGAAGGCCAGCCTGCAGTGGTAACAGCAACCCAGCACGATTGTGCATGTTTCTTTTTGACGATGAATGCCCATTACCAAGGCCGAATGGTCCAGGGCCATGGAACCGCAGGGAGGTGGTGTGGTCCATCACCTGTCTTGAGGCGAGGGCCATTAGGTTGGCCTCTTAGGGGTCCAGGCAGTTCTAGTGTCCTCGAACAGCATCACAGTGGTGGCTTATGTAGATCAGCAAGGCAGAACAAGAAGTGCTAGGGTAGCCCTGGAGATGGCTCTTTTGTTTGCCTGGGCAGCGAAGAACCTCCTAATTTGTCAGCTCTGCACATTGCTGGGGTGAATACTGTAGTACTAGGAGAATGAGAGTTGAGTCAGGAGATGTTTCAGTTGTTTCTGCACCCCTTGTGTTCCCTGCTCCAATGCCAAAGTCTGCTGCTTGTTCAGTTGCCGCATGGAGACGGGGTCTGAGGGCACTGGCACCCTGACTCAACCTTGACCAAGTCAATTGCTGTATGTGTTTCCTCCATGGCCCCTGGTGGGGCATGTCATTCAGCATATAGAGCGCCACCTGAGAAGGGTTATTCTGGTGGTACCAGATTGGCTGAGGAAAGCGTGATTTGGAGATTTATTTTATTTATTTCAAAGATTTTTTTATACTGCCTTATCAGGCAATCAAAGCGGTTTACATGGAACAAAACGTAAACATTTACATTCAACAGGATTAACTTTGTACATCAAAACAGTAATTAAATATATACAGTGTAAATAGTTGCGTTTACAGTGCAACTAGTTGTGGTTCTTAACATTTAGTGGCTATTTACAATGAGTTAATGGCAGATATTTACAGTAGTGTTAACATATGTATCATGTGCATGGCCTATTTATGGTGGGTGTGTAACTGAGTCTGTTTGGTATGGCCCATAGTGTTCTGTAAAGAGTAGTGTCTTAATACTTTTTTTCTGAATTCCACAAGGTCTTTTATATCTTTTATTTTAGGCAGGAGAAAGTTCCATAAGATTGGTGCATAATATGAGAAGGCTCTGCTGCTCGTTGATTTGTTGGTTTTGTGGAAATCGGCTGGGATGGTTAGGGAGTTTTGGGTACATTCCCTTCTCTGTCTGGTGTCTGGAATTCTGCTTATTAGTGTGGTAAGGTGAGAGAGTGCTATGCTGTGGAGTAACTTGAAGATAATGATTAAGTTTTTGTATTTGCTTCTACTGGGGATAGGAAGCCAGTGTAGTTTGTGCAGGATCAGGGTGATGTGTTCAGATCTAGGTGCCCGCATGATTACCTGAGCTACTGAATGTTGTGCCAATTGTAATTGTAATAATGCTTGTCTGGATAGAACCTGTAATATGCTATTACAGTAGTCTATGTGGGGATTAATCATTGCCTGTATGACTGATCTGAAATCTGATGGATCCAGTAATGGTCTTAGCCGTTGCAACATCTTAAGCTTTCTATAAATTGCCTGAGTGGATTTGTTTATATGAGATGATAGGCTCAGGATTTTGTCTAGGGTAATGCCCAGGTATTTTACCTCATCTTTCACGCCTATTGTTGTTTCTCTAAGTCGAATGTGAGGTAGGTGGGGGGGGGGGGCATTCTTTGTCCCTGGTAATGATGATTGCTTCTGTTTTACTGAAATTTATCTTCAGATTGTTCATTGAGAGCCACTGGGAGACTTCATCGAAACATGTTACAATATGTTTGAAAATAACTTTCACAGTATTAATTGGGAGATAAATCATTATATCACCTGCATAAATGTGGTAATTCACGTTATGTTTTTGAAAAATGTTGCAGATTAGTTGGAGGTATATGTTGAACAATAAGGCAGAGCCCTGAGGAATTCCTTGGTTTTAGCTAAATGGTTTTGATGTGTTTTGGCCAATTTTTACCTGCTGCTTGCGATCCTGCAAGAATGAAATGAACTAGATGAGTCCGGTTCCGCAAACTCCTATTTGTTGCAATCTTGATAAGCGTATATTGTTGCGTGATTGAGTCAAACGCTGAAGCAATATCTAGGAATATCATTATGAATGCTTAATTGAGGATCCCTATTCCTTTAATCAGGTTATCAAAAAGGGCTTCAAACCCATGGTGAGTTCTGAATCCGTATTGATTTGGGTCCAGTGGAGCACTGGCATCTAAGTGATCTTGCAGCTGATTTTGAACTATTTTTTCTATTACTTTTGCAATGTAGGGGAGGCTTGATATTGGACAGTAAGAGTTTGGTTGTAGTCTGTCCAGTGTTTTGGATTTTAGTATGGGGCGGATAGAAGCCTGCTTAAGTATCTTTGGCATGTGGCCCAGGGATAGAGAAAGATTGACTATTTTAATATGGCTGGCACCAATTCATCTCGGGACAGTTTTTACCCAGTTGACAGGGCATGGATCCCCTGGAGATGTGGTAGTTTTTATTGCTGTGATTATTTGGTCCAGATGTTCTAGACTGACTGTGGTGAGGGTATGCCATGCTGGTAGGTTGGGTATAGGCACTGGTTTATCTGTAAGTGAATCGCAGGTGTGGAGAGTTAGCTTAGTACCATAGACGTTAGCTAGTACCTGTGGGCTGATGTAGGTGGAGGGATCCTCTCTGTGTGGGGATTGTGTAAGTGTCTTCATAATCTCAAAGAGCTCTCTTGATCTATTGAGATTTCATTAGTAGCCTGGTACGATTTTCCCTTTTAATGTTGTTGATGGCCTCTCTGTAGGAATGTAGTGTGTTCATATATTGCTCCCTGTCATCCGTGAGTTTGGATCTCCTCCACTTTCTTTCTAGTTTGCGCAGGACTCTCTTTAGGGATCTCAGCTCATTGTTGTACCGTATGTTGGATTTTCTGTTTCTTCCTTCATATGTGTTAGCTGGGGCAGCTGCAGCTTTAGATAGTACAGAGTTCCAGGTATCCAGTAGGATATGTATATCTCAGGTGTCATGTTTCAACTGTGGAAGTATCTCTTGTAGGAATGAGTCTTTGTTGTATGCTTTAATGCAGGGGTCTCAAACTCAAATTGCTTTGAGGGCCAAATGAGGACTTGTAAAATAACCCGGGGGCCGCATGAGACGTGGGACCTCATTTGCATAAGGGACCTCATTTGCATAAATATTTGCATAGTGTTACCATACCCTAACTTTTAGTAAACATGCCTCTTAATGAGTGCATGAATAAAGAAAGACTAAAAGATTTCTACATTACTATAATCCAGTGCCAACCGCCAGGCACATTAGCAAACCCGCCATATCCTAACAGCACTACCAGGACTCACAAAGCACCAGACCCTACCTATCAAAAGGCAACACTGCAAATATTAAGTCAATACATTTCAGAGAACAACAATACATGACCTACTGGGGACAGAGAACAAGTAGCAATGTCAAATAGGAATTACATAAACAGAATACCTCAGCTCAGTTACACATGCAGAATACACCATCACCAAACAAGGAATCAAAATTTAGAAACAAGACAATTAAACTGGGACCCCCAAAAGCCAAACTTGGAATGTACAACAACACTGTAGAAATAAAACTATAAATTAATTTCCTCTTGTACTAAACAAAGCGCAGACGTTATTGATGCACATTTCCCAGAACTGACATATTCCAGTTAATAAATTCAAAATAAAGATATTTTTCTACCTTTTGTGCATTTTTTTTCAGTTCCAGCCACTTTCTTCTGGTTTCTCTTCGTGCCTTCTGCTAACTCTCCATCGTCTGCTGTCCATTTGTCCTTTCTTCTCTTCTAGCTTTTTCCATTCTCCCTCTACATCTGCTTTAACATATTAATCTTTCTCCTTTTGCTCTTTCCTCATTCCTATTTTCATCCACTCAAATTTTACCCCTCCATCCTCAATCCTCACTTACCTGGCCAATTGTAGATTTGTCTTCCCTCCCACACAAAATATTTTCCCCTCTCCATTTCACTCTCCCAGCTCCATCCCATTCTAATCCTCCCCCAACATCAGCTCCCTTCTAGTTCCAGTCCCACACAGCACCCCCTCCCTTCTAGTCACTGCATCAGCCCATTTTCAGTCCTAGCCCCCCATCAGCCCATTTCCAATCGTAGCTCCCCCCCATCAGCCCATTACCAGTCCTAGCCCCCCCCCATAGCCCATTGCCAGTCCTAACCCCCCTCCCACCATCAGCCAAATTAAATAAAAAAAAATGTATATTTGCTGCTGCAGTATTAAGCGTCCCACGGGCTCTTAAAGGGGTGAGGGAGGGGGGCAAGGTGGCGGTGTGTGAAGGCTGTCTGAGCAGAATGCTGTGAGCTGTGCCGAGAGAGTAATCCACCTTTCTGTTTCCATGCCAAAATGGAAGGGCAAGCAACTGGTCTGCCCTGAGGGTTGGCCACAGGAGATAGTGGTCAGCTTACCCTCGACAAGCTTGGTGTTCGGCCTGTGAAAGAGCTGGTGGCTTCCTTGGACTGCTCCGGTGGAGTTTTGCTGGAGCAGAGCACAGATGGGCTGCTTTGAGCCCTGAAGAACGGGCCCTTCCCCAGCAACCTGGAAGCGCTCCTGGTGGGCGCAAGATCTTCGGCCCACAAGCGGAGCTGCTTTGCTGGAGATTTTGCTGGGCTTCCCCCTCACACAATCTTATCCCGAATGTGCAGGCTTGCTATGAGGAGAGGGAGATAAGCCTGAGGGGCAATGAGGGGGAGACTGGGAGAGTGTTCCAGTGGGAAGGACTGAAGGATTATCCTTGGAGTGCTGTGGAGCTTGATCAAGGCCCTGGATGGATCCCTTAATTCTAACTAAAAAAAAAAAAAAATCCAAACTTGCCGTCGCCGCATTAAGCGTCCCGCGGGCTCCTCTGCCTGGCAGAGTCCTCTCCTCCCTGCAGCATCAGCTCCAAAAGCGGCGGCTTTCAGAGCCGCAAAGAGAGAGAGTTTCTCTCGCGCGGTTCTGAAGACTCTCTCGCTGCTCTTCAGAACCGCGCGAGAGAAACTCTCTCTCTTCGCGGCTCTGAAAGCCGCCGCTTTTGGAGCTGATGCTGCAGGGAGGAGAGGACTCTGCCAGGCAGAGGAGCCCGCGGGACGCTTAATGCGGCGACGGCAAGTTTGGATTTTTTTTTTTTTTACATGCTGGTAAGTGCTTCGCGGGCCGCGTTTGAGACCCCTGCTTTAATGCATGCCTTAGTAGTATGTTTGGGTATTTGTCTATTATTATGCGGGATCGTGAAGGTGATGCTGAAATGGTCAGACCATGGGACAGCTTGGGTTTGGTAGAAGGGGGTATGTCTTTCTAGCAGTATATTTGTGATGAATATTAGATCTAGAGTATTTCCTTTGCTATGTATCAGGGAGTTTACAATTTTTGTGTAGTCCATTTCATTCATAGATCTAAGGAATGAGTATGCTTGTGTGGTGTGGATTGAAGCAAGATTAAAGTCACTTAGGAGGATTAATTCTTTGTTAGGGTGTTTGTAGGTGCATACCGCTTCAAGTATTGTACTTAGTACATTGTGGTCTTGTGATGGGACTGTATATACCAAGCAAAATGTGGCCTCTTTGGTTTTGACTATGAAGGTGACCAGGCCTTCATAACTATTATTGACTATTAGGGAGGGCTTTAGTTCCTTCTTCACTAGGATTAGGACTCCGCCTCCATGTCTTTTTATTCTCAGGGTGCAAAAGATCACATAATTAGATTGCTTGATCTGGTTAAGTAGGACTATGTCCATGTCAGCAAGCCATGTCTCAGTAATTAGCATGATTACACTGTGCAATCCAGCTTGACAGTGTCCTTTTGGAGACTGGAAGTCCCAAATGACTAGGATCAAAAGCAACAAAGAGTTGAGAGGATTTTCTAGGTTGCTGTGTCCTTTGCAAGTAAAAGGCCAAAGCTCTTTTACAGTCCAAGGTATGAAGGTTCCTTTCTGCATTTGAGGCATGAGGTCTTGGAAAGAATTCAGGAAGGTAAACCGCTTGGCTCAAATGAAAAGGCGAGACCATCTTTGGCATAAAGTGTGGATGAGTCCTAAGGACTACCTTATCATGATGGAACCTTGTATAAGGAGGATCAGCCACCAAGGCTTGCAATTCACTGATGCGACGTGCTGATGTGATTGCAATGAGAAAGATAACTTTCCAGGAAAGGAATTTCAAAGAGGTAGGGGCTATTGGTTCAAAGGGTGGTTTAATGAGCTGCCCAAATACCAGATTCAAGTAATGGGAGGCTTCATTAAAAGAAGGCCTCTCATAAATCTCACTATGAGAGGAAATAGGTTGTCCATTGAGAGGCTTGAAAAAAGCTGCAATAGCACTCAAATGAACTCTCACTGAATTAGTCTTAAGCCCTGCATTAGATAAATGAAGGAGGTACTCCAGTAATGATTTCAGAGGTAACGCAAAAGGGTTAAGACCCTTCTGCGAGCACCATATGGTAAACCTTTTCCACTTGTATGCATAAGAGCATCTTGTAGAAGGTTTCTGGAAGCGTGAACGATATCCTTTACCTGCTGGGAAAGGTTAAGACCGTGACGATCTAGGCTTTTAGCAACCAGGCCCTGAGATGCAGAAACTTGGGATTTGGATGCCACAGCATCCCGTCCTCCTGAGAAAGAAGATCTGGAACAGATCCTAACTCCAGAGGCGGAGCTTGAGAGAGATGTAGGAGCAGAGGGTACCACGGTTGCCATGGCCAACGTGGAGCTATGAGGATCATATGACCTCTGTCTCTCTGAAGCTTGAACAGGGTTTTGGGAATTAGGGGAATGGGCGGAAAGGCATACAGGAAGTCCTGACCCCAATGAAGGAGGAAAGCATCCCTGGCCTGACAACCTCGAGCCAAACCGGGGAAGTTTGGCATTCAGCGGACTCGCAAAGAGGTCTATGTCCGGGGTTCCCCAAATTTGAAAATTTGGGCCACTTGGTCTGCATGGAGAGACCATTCGTGTGGAAGCAGAATTTGACTGAGTCTGTCTGCCCAAGAGTTTTGAATGCCTGGAAGATACACCACAAGGAGATGAATCTGATGCTCTCTGGGGAGGGCCCATAGTCAGAAAGCTTTGTTGCAGAGCGACAGAGAGCCTGTTCCGCCCTGCTTGTTCACATAGAACATGGCTACTTGATTGTCTGTTTGAACTAGGACTGTCTTGTAGCTGAGCTGGGTGTGAAATACTCGAAGAGCAAGGAAGATTGCTCTGAGCTGGAGGAGATTGATATGGAGATAGGTCTCCTGTGAAGTCCAGGTACCCTGGGTAGAGAAGCCTTGCAGGTGGGCTCCCCAACCCACCTATGAAGCATCTGTTGTTAGAGTGGCTTGGGGTGGGGGTTGCTGAAAAGGGGACTCCACCAAAACGTTTTGGGGTGACTGCCACCATTGGAGGGACAAAATAAGGCGATCTGAGTTTGCTATTTTGTCTGACAGGCAACCTGATGCCTGAGTCCACTGAGTGGATAAGGTCCACTGGGCTGTCCTCATATGGAGGCGAGCATAAGGAACCACATGCACAGTGGATGATGGGTGGCCTAGTAACTGTAGCATTTCCCAAGCAGTGAGGTGAGGTTTTAGCACTGCTTGGAAAGCTAACTGCACAATGCGAAGGCAGCGGGGCTGTGGAAGGTAGGCCCTTGTCTGTCTGGTAGTCAGAAGAGCTCCTATAAACTCTAGGGATTGAGTGGGAGCAAGGTTGGACTTTGGGAAGTTTATGAGTTCCTAGAGAAATCATTTTGAACTTCTCTTTGAACAGGAACTCGTTCAATTCTCTGAGGTCTAAAATGGGTCTGTGTCCTCCTGTTTTCTTTGGAATAAGGAAATAGGGGGAGTAAAACCCTGTACCCCGTTGGGGAATGGGTACCTCTTCTATTGCCCCTTGAGCAATGAGCATAGTGACTTCTTGACCTAACCGGTCATTGAGAGAGGTCTGAGAATTGAACTGTCTTACCACTGTAGGAGGGGGACATGCTGAGGAAACGAAGTTAGTACCCCTCTCTTACAATAGACAGAGTCCAATTTTCTGCTGTTATCTGACCCCATCTGGGGGCAAAATGACATAACCTTCCTGGGATGGTGGAGGGTTCTGGGCCATTCAGGGCCAGGAAGGCAAAGTTCTCTAGATAGAAGTCAAAGCCCCTGTGGAGGCTGAGTCTGCTGAGCCAGTTGAGGCTTAGCTGCTTTTGGCTTCCTTTGTTGCCTAGGTTGTTGCTGCTGTCCCTTTTGGGCAGACTGACCTAAACGATGTCCCTGCTGGGTATAGGAGGGATAAAACTTTTTCTTCTTGCTGAAGAATAGTTTCTTAGAGGGTCTTTTCCTCGCAGGATCAGCTGTAGATTTAGACAATCTATCCAAAGTGATATTGTCAGCATCTATCTCATTAGCGTTTTCCTGCCAGTTCTTGCCAAAGAGATTCTCTCCTAGGGAAGGTATATTTCCCAGTTTGTCCTGTATCCAGATTTCCAAGTCAGATGCCTGGAGCCAGGCAATTCTACGGGCACCTATGGCACTAGCAGAGGTTCTGCTTATGCATTCAAAGCAGACAAAGGCTGCACGATTCACAAACTTGGAAACATCCTGAGCATGTTTAACAAGAGCAAGATAATCTTGCCTTTTATCATCAGGAAGGAGAGGGTTCATAAGCTCTAAATCTCCTGTGACCTTTTTAAGGAACATTCCCATATACAAGATATAGGAACTGATCCTAGCAGAAAGCATGGAAGCCTGGAAGGATCGATGTCCAAAGGCGTCAAGAGTCCTACACTCTCGTCCTGGAGAATTAGATGCATGCCTTTTTGCACTCTTTATCCGTCTCATGGCTGATTCCACAACCATGGAATGGTGTGGTAATTGAGTCTTCTGAAACCCAGGACAAGGAGGAACTCGATATATGGTGTCGAGTCTTTGAGAGTGAGGAGATGTGGTTAGAGGTGTTTCCCACATCCATAACATAAGATCATGCAAGATCTCATGAATAGGTAAGGTAGCTGCCTCCTTGGGAGCTTTAGGGTATTGTAGGATTTCTAATTCCTTTGCCCTAGGCTCTTTTTCAGGAGCCACTGTGATGGAAAGACCTCGGGCCACATCTCGGATAAAATCCTGAAAGGACATATCCTCTGGTGGAGACATCCTATGCTGAGGAGAAGAGGAATCCTCAGGAAGAAGTGCTCTGGTATCGGCAGAGCTTTCAGAGTCTTCATACTCATCCGAGGATTCGAAGTATCTCCGATCCGGGTGATCGTGCAAGGCACGGTACCGGTACTGATCAAAGTCGGCATCGGAGTGGTCCGGTACCGACTTATCAGTGCCAGATAGAGACACATGACTTGGTCCCGGTAAAATACCTGCCGATGTCGATGCAGTCGGTGAATTGTCTGAAGCGGTTTCAGGGGCATCGAGGCTGTGAGAAGAGCCGCCAGACTGCATTCAATAGCCAAGAACCTCTGGTCTGTCGATGCTGCCAATGCTTGGGTATCGGTGCCGGATGAAGCAGCCGGAACCCCAGAGCATGGCACCAGTAGTTCTGCCGAGGTTGAAGCCGCGAGAACATCCTGGAGCCCCGTTAGTGCTTTGGAAGCCGAAGCCTCCCGCTGGGGCAACTTTGCTGGTGAAAGTCCCTCAAGGGCAACGTCAGAGGCATCTCGATGTTTAGAAGGAGATCTACCCTTTGCGGACTGGCTAGATTTATGTTTAGTTACCTGAGATCCATGGGAGGAAGACGAAGCCCTGGAAGACGTCGATGCCACAGAGGCTGCATCGGAGGGAAAAAGGGTGCTAAGTTTAGCAGCTCGGTTTTGCCGGCCCCTTTTCGACATCATCCCACAGGCAACACACTCTGAAATAGAGTGGTCAGGACCTAAACATTTGAGGCACCACTCATGGGTGTCGGTGACGGAAATGGTACCGCCACACTTAGAACACTTTTTAAAACCCGAAGCAGGTTTTTCCATTTTGAGGAAAAAAATTTGGCCTAGTGCCCAAGATGGTGCGAGGCACCCTAGAAGAAAATCACTGGAGAAAGACTCCAGAAACAGTTGGTTTTTTTTTTTGTTTGTTTGTTTGTTTTTTTAGAAAAAAGAAAAGAAGAACTGGTGGTACCGGTATAGCATCGAGGGTAGGCAGACGAGACCACAAAAAAGAAGAATAAGAAGGGAAATTTTCTGCGGTGACAGGGTACGTGACCTGTCGGCTCCGTGGAAAACGAAGAACTGGAGAGGGACAGTTGGGAAAGGCAGCACACAGGCACTGTGGGATGCTCGGGAGCGTTCTCACACAGGCTCCGTCGGTGCCGATGATACCCATATGTGAAGACTACATTTCTGCTTGTTCCTGGAGATTATATCTCCCCTCCTCATCAATAATCTGGTCATAGCAAAATAAATCTGATGTGCAGATACTTAGAATGGTTTGATTTGGGGGGGGGGGGGGGCTGTGTAAGTGACTTCATTAATCAAATTTCATGTTTTATTATTATGTTTGTTTTATTGTAACATTGTTTTACTAAATTGCATGTGTATGTTTAGAAGTCGCCTAGGATTTTAGATGGGTGCCATATACATTTTAAAATAAAGTATACTAAATTTTTGCAAATGATGCTGCAATGAGCCTCTGCACATGGCCCTGAATCACCCTCTTGCCGTCTCGGGGGGGGGGGGGGGGGAGTAGACAGGAGGGTACACTGGGAGACAGAGGAAAGCAGAAACCTCAGATTGGGACCTATATGATCAGAGAATAAAATGGTCGGACAACAAAGTTAGAAGAGAATTTTATTTTCAGTTTAGACCAGACTTGGTGCTATCTTCATATTTTATAAAGTACATGGAAATGCTTCTCTTTCTATTTTTCTGGTGATTGCATTGTATGCAGAATCTGGCTTCTTGAGGTTGTAGTTTACTTTTTATCTACATGTTTATTTTTAGGTTACGGTCACTTATTCTGTGCTTGTTGAGGGTCTGTGTTTTGAGTGTGTGACCAAGACTAGATGTTCTGTTAACATGGAATTTGTATGTAGGGATCTGTACTGTAGTAATCTGAATTGTTCAGCTGTCCAAATAGGTGTTTGGATGTTGCACGGCCTACTGTAGTATTTACAGTGATGCTTTTTGGATGGCCTCCTTATGTGAGTTTTGGAAGTTGGTGCTGGTATGGTAGATTTGCTCTATAAATACTCGGTGAATTTGTTGTAGGATTGTGTATTAGTTTACAGTATGCCTGGTATTGGATAATGTTTGGTTTTTAAGATATTGAGTTCTGTGGGTGAATGTTCTGGTTCTGCTCTGCACCCACTGTTGAGGAAGGGGGTTCTGTGGACAAAATGCCGTTTATAACAACAAAATAAAAATGAGTTATAATTTAATTTTATAAACTGTGCTGTGGTTCTCACTCTTTCTTTTAGTTCCTTGGTGTGCAAACTCTTGCATTTCCAGTTTGTTCAATCTAAACCGCCTTGATATCATGAAAGGCAATATATAAGAAATGTTAAATAAATAAATAAAATAAAAAATATAATCTAATTGACTTTTTGGTTTGGTTCAGTACCTGACTGGATTTTTGAGAAAGCCTCTCTCTCCCCCCCCACCACTAATGGGTGGGGGGCACCATCTCATCCCTCATCTCAGGCAGCAGATTGCCTTGAGCCGCCCCTGCTCTCAGCCATCTCTCTTCGATGTTGAAGAGCCCTAACTTTTTAAGCCTTTCTTCGTAGGGCTATCCTTCCATCCTTTTTACGATTTTGGTAGCTCTTCTCTGTACCTTTTCTAATTCTGCTATATTCTTTTTAAGATAAGGTGACCAGAATTGCACATAATATTCAAGGTGTGGTCGTACCATGGAGCGATACAGAGGCATTATAATATCCTTCATTCTAGTCTCCATTCCTTTATGTGTCCTAGCATTCTATTTGCTTTCTTGGCCACCACTGCACACTAGTACTAATATTAATCATTTATATAGCGCTATAAGACATACACAGCACTGTACAGCTACAAAAGGTGATAATAAAGGTACAAGTAAGAAAGGTAAGGAGACACAAGGAAAAACAAGGGTCAGGATTCAAAAGCAGCCTCAAACAGATGAGTCTACAGCATGGATTTGAAAAGGGGGAGAGACGAAGCCTGACATATGGACTCAGGTAGTTTATTCATAACATAAGGAGCAGCAAAGTGGAAGGATCGAAGTCTGGAGTTAGCAGTGGAAGAAAAGGGCATAGAGAGAAGCCAGCTAGTAGAAGAGCAGAGTTTACGAGGAGGGGTGTAGGGAGAGAGGAAAGGTAGTGAGAAGCAGTAGAGTGAATGCATTTATAGGTCCAAAAGAGAAGTTTGCATTGGATATGGAAACAGAAGGGGAAGCAATGAAGAGTGGTTGTATGAGTATATCGGGGTCAGCAGAAGATTAGCCAAGCAGCAGAGTTCTGAACAGATTGAAGGGGAGAGAGATGACTCGGAGGGAGACCAGCAAGGAGGAGGTTGCAATAGTCTAGATGGAACGTGACTGAGCAGAGGGTTTCAACGTATTATCCATGATGAAGCTGGGCAGGGTCAGACTGCCATATAAGGCGTTTTCTGCTTTATATGGCAGTCTTGCTCAGTGTGGGGCCAGGCACCATCATTTTTCAAGATGGCGATGGAGGGATGGGAGCACACGGGCAATGCTCCCGCTCTAGATAAAAGTTGCCAGGAGGGGGAATGAGCGGTTCAGGGGGCCACCAGTTATTTTTTTTTTAGTGGGTGGGAGGATTGGGGCCACCAGGGATTTCTTTTTATCGGTTGGGCAGGAATCAGAGCTGCTCGTTTCTGTCAGGGGGTCGGTGTCAGGAGCACCGACCCCACAACAATATTCTGATAGCATTGGGGGGCTTTCCCCAATGCCTAGGTCATCTGAGGTGAAGTGTCAAACTTCCCCTTAGATGGCCCTGTTTCACTGGGACAGCAAGGCCAAACTTGCACCGAATTCTGTGCGCATGTGTTGGGCTTGTTCTTCCAGTTTAACGCTGACTTTTTGCATACTGGGTAATTTGAATATTGCATACTACTGCAATGAGTTAGCGTTAAAGTCACACTATGAAACCTTGTGCTAGAACTTTAAGCACTGGGCTCTAGTGCAGGGTTTCTGCATCAGCCTGTAAGTGCATAACTTTTCACTTGTCCACATTAAATGTCATCTGCCATTTGGACCCCCAGTCTCCCAATTTATCAAGGTACTCTTGCAATTTTTTTTTACTATCCTCTTATGTTTTAACAACTTTGAATAATTTGGTGTCATCTGCAAATTTGATCACCTCACTTGTTGTTCCCATTTCCAGGTCATTTATAAATATGCTAAAAATCAGCGGGCCCAGCACGTATCCCTTGGGTACTCTACTATTCACCATTGAGAAAACTGGCCATTTAGCCCTTCTCTGTTTTCTATTTTTCAAGCGGTTCCTAATCCACGATAGTACATTTCCCCCTATCCCAATTGCTTTTTAATTTCACCAAGAGTCTCTCATGAGAGACTGTCAAAGGTTTTCTGAAAAATCAAGATACACTATATCAATCAGTTTGCCTTATTCTACTTGTTTATTCACACCTTAATAAAGATGGAGATTGACGAGACAAGACTATTTGTCTAAATACTTGTTGGCTTTCTGCTATTAAACCACGACTATCTACATGTTCAATAATTTTGTTTTTTTATAATGGTTTCTACCATTTTCTCTGGTGCTGATGCCAGGCTTACTGGTCTGTAGTTTCCCAGATCACCCCTGGAACCCCTTTTTAAAAATTGGTATTACATTGGCCAGTCTTCTGGTACTACAGATTATTTTAATGATAAATCACAGATTACTAATATCTCATATTTCACTTCTTTCAGCAGCCTGGAATGTATGTCACTGAGTTCAGGTGATTTGCTGCTCTTTATCAATTAGCTGTATTACATCTTCCCGATATATTGAGATTTGTGTCAACTCCTCTGATACAACAGCTTTAAATATAATTTCTGGCAAGGGTAAATTTTCTACATCATCTTCAGTAAAGAATGAAACAAAATATTCATTCAGTCTCTCCGCTATAGTCTTGTCCTCTCTCAGTACATCTTTTACCCCTCCATCATCTAATGGTCCAACTGACTCCCTTACAGGTGTTTTGCTATGAATATACTTGAATATGTTTGTATGAGGCACTTTTGCTTCCACGGCAAGTTTCTTTTCAAATTTTCTCTTCGCCTGTCTTATCAATGCGTTACATTGAACTTACTAGTACTTATCCTTATTTTCATCATTTGGTTCTTTTTTCCATTTTCTGAAAGATTCTGTCTTATAACAGCCTCCCTGACCTCACCTTTAAACCATGCTGGCTGTTTGGTCTTCCTTCTATCTTTTTTATAGCATGGAATACATCTGGTCGGGGCTTCTAAGATACTGTTGTTAATTAACGTTAAGAGTTTACATCAGGCCTGGACCTTTGCTGTTGCTACTTTTAGTTTTTTATTAACCATTTTCCTCATTTAAGTGTAGTCTCCTTTTGAAAGTTGAATACCAGCACAGTCAATTTCCTTGCTATCCTCCCTCTATTTATTAAATCAAATGTGATCATGTTATGATCACTATTGCCAAGCGGCCCCCCAAAACAATTACATCTTGCACTAGATCCTGCGTTCCACTGAGGACTAGGTCTAAAATAGCATCCCCTGTCATTTACTTCTTCTGGAAACTTTATCTCCGTAACATGTCCTGATGTGACATTGAACCAGTCAATAGCAGGGTAATTGAAATCTACCATTATTACTGTATTGTAAACTTTGCTAGCTTTCTATATCCATATGCTTATTTCCCATCCCACTAAAGCATAGTTACTCACCTGTAACAGGTGTTCTCCAGGGACAGCAGGAATCAGTCCTCACTTATGGGTGACATCAGCACCAACAGAGCCCACGTGGAGCAATTCCCCAGCTTTCAAAGAAAGCCTTTGGGATTGCTGTCACACATGCATGGTCCTCTTCCAGCCCAAAGGTGCCATCTTGCTCAGTCAGGACCCAAGCTAGAGCCCTACGAAGCAGATGGCAAGGCAAGGCAAGGCAAGGACAAAAATAGCAAGTCTTCAGGGGAGGTGGGAGGGTAGTGAGGACTGATTCCTGCTGGCCCTGGAGAACACCTGTTACAGGTAACTACGCTTTCTCCCAGGAAGCAGCAGGAAATCAGTCCTCACGTATGGGACTCCCCAGCTACAGGCTACCAAGCCAGTAACCCAAAATGCATCCATAAGGCTATGAGCAGAAGTCAACACCCAAAGTAGCCCAAGTCTTTGGATCCCCTGGGGGAAGCTCTCGGTAGCTGTTGAAGAAGGGTCAGAGGGCAGGAGTTGCTTATACCCCAAAACGATTATGGAGTACAGCCTGGCCAAAAGCACTGTCCCAGCAGGACTCCCTCGCCAGGCAGTAGTGTACAGCAAAAATGTTCACTGAAGACCAGGTCGCAGCCTGGCAGATGTCCGTTAGAGGCACTGGGCTCAGCAAAGCCCCCTTGGCTCAGACGCCATGCGCGATGACCTGTTGATCCAGTGAGGCGCCTGCCTTGGCTTGGGCAAAGGCAATGCTGTCCACTACCCAGATGGAAAGGGTGCGTTTGGTGACTGCCTGCCCCAGGCAATTGGGGTCGTAGGCGACAAAGAGACAGTCAGACTTGCAATGAACCTGGGTATGCTACAGGTAGAAGGCAAGAGTCCTGTTGCTGTCGAGTGTATGCAACACCACTGATGCCTGGTTAGCGTGCGGTCTTGGGAAGAAGGTCAGCAAGATTATCTCCTAATTGAGATGAAAGTTTGAGACCACCTTCAGTAGGAACTTGGAATAGGTGCAGAGGACCACCCTGTTCCCGCAGAACCTGGTGTATGGAGCCTCAGCCCTGAGGGCCTGAAGTTCAGTGAGCTGAAGTCAAAGCCACTAGGAAGACCACCTTCCAGGAGAGATGCCGAAGCAAGCACGTTGCCATCGGCTCAAAGGGTGCTTGCAGAAGCTGCATCAGCACCACATTGAGATCCCACGGCATGAGACCTAGCATGAAGTGGGAGACCAAGGACTGCCCTGAGAGGGGTTTTCTCTTGACGGGGAGGTGGTTCGCTGAAATGGCACTCAGGTGTACCCTGACCGAACTGGATTTCAACCCTGCCTTTGAGAGGTGAAGATACTGGAGGATCCACCAGGTAGAGCAGGTCATCGATCAGGAGCTCAGAGGACCAAGTCGAGAAGCGTCACCACTTGAAGGCGTACGCCCGTCTCATTGAATCCTTCCTCGACAGGGAGGTACAGTGGAGCTAAGGCGACCTGTTCAGCCGTCAGGCTGTAAGGGACAGTGAGGCCAGGTTCAGGTGGAACACCTGACACTCCTCCTGTGTCAACAGGCCTGGGGCACAGCCGAGGAGGACTAGGGGTTCGGATGAGAGCCGGAGCAGAAGCGGGAACCAAGGCTGTTGAGGCCATGAGGGGGCTACAAAGATCACTGAGGCTCGGTCCCGCTGAACCTTGTGGAGGGTCCTCGCAATGAGAGGATGGGAGGGAATACGTAAAGAAGGCCGGGGGTCCATCTCAAGAGGAACACATCCAGGGTCATCCTGCTCGGGTGCGGAACCGGGCCGCAGAAGCAGGGAAGCTGCGTGTTCACCGGACTGGCAAACAGGTCCATGGATGGGGCCGCTCACTGATGGAACAGAACACCGGCAACCTCCAGATCCAGGCGCCACACGTGTGGGTAGAGGATCCTGCTGAGTTTTTCCGTGAGGACATTCTGCTGGCCTGGGAGGTAAACCACTCTGAATCATCCCCCAGCAAAACACAAAAGGAGGAATGCCTCTCAACAGAGGCGGCGTGATCCTGTTCCCCCCTCCTTGTTTATGTAAAACATGACTACCCTGTTGTCTGTCTGCACGAGCACCAAATTCCCCCTCAGATAGCACTCGAAGGTCCTCAGGGCCCATCAGACCTCCTGAAGCTCAAGCAGGTTGATCTGCTGTCGGGACTCCTCGGGCGACCACTGCCCCTGGGTGCACAATGCGCCGCAGAGGGCTCCCCACCTCCGTAGGGAAGCATCTGTCATTAGGACGAGCTCGTGCTGTGGGATCTGGAAGGGCATTCTTCGAAGGAGACTTTGGAGGTCCTGCCCCCAACCCAGGGAGTTGTGGAGACTGCAGGAGACTCAGATAGGGTCTCTGAGGTGGCCAAAGGCCTGACTCCATTGTGCCCTGAGGCACCACTTGACTGTCCGCATGTGCATGCAGGGGTGGGGGGACGACATGGACGGTGGAGGCCATGTGTCCTCAGAGGTGCAGCATGGCCCGTGCCGTAACCCAAGCCCTGCTCTGGACCTGGGCTGTCACGGCCCAGAGGCGGTCCGCCAGCGGGAAGGTGGTCGGTTGCTCGCTCCATGTCGAGGCATGCGCCGATGAACTCCAGTGTCTGCAACGGCTTGAGGTGGGACTTGGAGTAGTTGACAAGAAGTCGAGGCGTTCAAGGAGAAGGATCGTGCGCAACAGGTGGGCTTCATCAATCATGCTCCCTGTGACGAGCCAGTCGTCGAGGTAGGGGAAAACGGGTATGCCCTGCTGCCTGAGGGAGGCGGCGGCCACGGAGAGACACTTTCTGAAAACTGGCGGTGCAGACGCAAGCCCGAAGGGGAGCACCCTGTAATAGTAGTGTTTCCCCTGCACCCTGAAGCGCAGGTATTGCCTGTGCTGGGGGTGGATTAAGATGTGGGCGTAAGCGTCCATGAGATCCAAGGAGCATAGCCAATCGCCCTGCTGAAGGAAGGGCAGCAGGACGCCATGCGATAATATTTTGAACTCCCACGCCAGGAACTTGTTGAGGTTCCGGAGATCGAGGATGGGGCGTAGGCCCCCCATCTTTTTCGGAACAAGAAAGTGGTGGGAGTAGAACCTATGGCCTCGAAGATGCAGCGGTACCTTCTCGACTGCCCGTTGGGCGAGGAGGTTGGACACTCCCACTGCAAGAAGGTCTGGTGCGAAAGGAGCCGAGTAGGCTCCGCTGGCAAGAAGGGAGGAGGGCACCTGTCCAGGAAGAGACGATATCTGTCCTGGACCACTTGGAGGACCCAAGTGATCAACGCCCACTGCGGGGCGAATAGGGACAGGCATCCCCCCACTGGTAGAAGTGCTTCCGGGGGGGCGAGAGGCTATGCCATTGGCATCAAAAACCCTGCGCAGGTTGGGGTGGCGCCAGTTGCTGGGCCTTTAGGCTTGCGGTGGCTATGCGCACCTCCTTTCTCTTGCGTGCCGGGAGCTGACGCAGGGGTGGGCAGGTAAGGTAGGTAACCCCGGTAGGGGAGCCTCTTCCTTTGGAAGAACGGCTTCTTTGCTGCTTCTTCCGAGGGAGGGAGGAGGTCTTACGCGAGAGACAGGTTCGAGTGACGAACTCCGTTTCTATCTCAGCAGCCTTATCCTCCATAGGTTTACCAAACAGCTGCTCGCTGAGGCAGGGGACGTCCAGGAGCTTCTCCTGGACCCACTGCTCCAGGTCCGAGAATTAGAGCCATGCCTGGTGCCGGCCCCGATGCCGGCTGCTGCCACTCGGGCGGAGGACACAAAACCCATCATACGCTGCGCGGGAGAGGTACTTCAAGCACTCCATGATAGATCTCAGGAGGATTTGGAACCTGAGAAGGGGTTCACCCCCGAGGCCTGCAGAGAACCCACCGAGCTCTTCATCGAGGTCATGCAGGAACATGCCCATATACAATTGGTATGCCTGGATGCGGCATGTGAGTATGGACCCCTGATAGGCTTTGCACCCAAGGGTGTTGAGAGCTCTCGACTCCCTGCCCGGGGTGACTGAAGAGTGTGACTTCGGGCTTTTTTGCTTCCACATCGCTGACTCCAATACCATGGAAGCTGGGTCTTCTCGAACCCCGAGCCGCGTTGGACCCTGTACATGGTGTCGAGGCGCTTACTCACTATGGGGACCAAAGCAGGTTCTCCCACATGCGTAGGAGCAGTCTTGACAAAATGGGAGGAACTGGAACAGTAAGAGTCTCCCGAGGCAGGGACTCATACTGCAGAATATCAGGCTCTTTAGCTCCTCTTTAGCCTGCGTAGCCAGGCTGAGGGACCGTGCCATGTCCGGCACAAACACGAGGAATGTGTCGTCCTCAGGTGGTGAATGCCTCCGAGAGGCAGGTGGGGACGGGGCCAAAGGGAGGTCCATGTGGACATGGGTCTCCGGAGAGGTATCCCCGTCCGACTCCCAGCCCGAGACGTCCTAGAAGGAGTCCAACTTGGGCTGGTCGCCCCATCCAGAGTCTGAGGCCCACTTGGAGCCAGAGGCCTTGGAGGATCTCGCTCCCGAGGACTGGGAAGGCGAGCGAGACCGATGCCGAGGACCCTCACAAGGGCCATGGCTCTCAGGGGTTTCCAGGGTGGGTTTTGGTGTCCCTCTTGAGGAAACCTCGGTCTCAAGGCGTGGAGCAGCCGTGCTGGGCATGAGCACCTGCAGAGCAGCTAAGGCGGCAGAAACGCTGCGCTCTAGTGCTAGCATATGGGACTCCCACGCAGATGTGGGTCCCTGCGATGTCAACACTGGGGTTACCAGGTCTGGTTCAACACCGAGGGGGTCTGAGCGACGTAGCGCTCATGCTTGTCTGGGGCCCCCGACAGCGACTTCAAGGTCGTCTTCTTCTTACGCCTCTCCACTTCAGGGGACCCCTGGTTGGAGTGCCGCCAAGAGCTCGGGACCAAGGTGGGGGATCCCACCAGCGGAGGGATGACCGAGGGTGCTGCCGGGGATTCCGGCACTACCTTCCAGAAAATGTCATCAGACTTCTGCTTATGATTCAGGAGGGGTTTGGAAGACATTTTCTTGCAAAGAGAGCAGAGCTCCGGGTCATGGTTGGCCCCAAGACACCGAAGACAGCAGTTGTGGGTGTCCGTGAACGACATGTTTTTGGAGCATCTGTCACATTTCTTAAACCCGGTGGCCATTGGGGCATAAAAGGCCCCCACTAGGTCAAAGACCCTTGCGGCCGGCAGTTGAGGGAAAAAAAGGGCGTGAAGCCCGCAAAAGGAAAAACTTTTACAGAAAAAGACGTCCCCTCGCTCAAGGGAAAAAGCAGAGCAGGGGAGGACAGGTAGAGGACCGGTGCTACCGGAAAAGCAGGCCAGAGGCCGAAAACAAACCACTTTTTCCCAAGGGACGAGGATGTGCATCCCAAGGGCTCCGCGGAAAAATGGAGACTGAGCAAGATGGCACCTTTGGGCTGGAAGAAGACCACGCATGCGTGCGTGGCAGCAATCCCAAAGGCTTTCTTTGAAAGCTGGGGAATTGCTCTGTACGGGCTCCGTCGGTGCCGACATCACCCATAAGTGAGGACTGACTTCCTGCTTCTTCCTGGAGAACAGCAAAGACCCTGCACAAATTCCAGTAGAGGCCTGGCACAATGATTTTCATAGTGTCCTACTGGCCTTAGCAGAACTAGTTTTATCTACTCAAAAGGTTTAAGGGTCTACCTTCATGCAGGCTTTAGCTAGTTCCATTATTGATCACCCAGAATGACTGCCCCATCTTCTTAATCACAATCTCAAATTATTAGCAGTCACAGTATGGCTATTGTGAAACATTTAGGGGCTAATATAGCAGTGGCCAGCATTGTTAAAGCACTAGCTGTCACTGCTTTAATTAAGACCCACTTATTCAATGCTGGGGTCATATCCGGATTGACTGAACAGTGCTTCAGCTAAGCAGGCAACAGCGAAATTCAGCAACTGCCCATGGATATGTGCATTTCCCAGCCACGCCACAGGCCAAACAGACCATGCAGGCCTTTCACAAGAATGCATCCTTCCCATTGGTCCTAGGTGTGATTGACTGCACCCATGTGGCTCTGATGCCACCCCACTGTGATGAGAAGGCATACCGCAACACGCACCAATACCACTCAATGAACATGCAGTATGTCACTGATGCCCACATGCGCATCACAGACGTCTGTGCACGCTTCCCTGGGTCCTGCCATGGTGCATTTGGTTTATCGCAGTCTGCCCTGGGCCAGGCAGCTGCCACTGGACACTTTGGTGATGCCTGGCTACTAGATGAGTGATGCATAATTGAAGTTATGATTGCATGCTGGCATGTGGGTATGGGACTGTAAGGGCTACTAGCAAGACCTGGTGGGGGCATGGGGAAGTATGTAGTCTTTTTGACATAGACACAACTGGGAGATTGGGGAAGGATTGCCAGGTCACCTGTATGGAGAGATGATGCATGTGCTAGGATGGGGATGACCCCAGAGTGGGTGGAAGGTAGTCATGCCATAAGTAAGCAGGTGTCCCATCTAACCCCTGCCACTGAATATATGTTGCCCAAAAAAAGAGAGAGGGTAACTGAAATATTAATTTTTGTTGGAACTTTCGTCTGGAAGAAGAGAAAGTAACCTCACCTTCATTATACGTATAGTTCCGTTTTTCTTTTTTCTTTTAAAATAGGGGCTTACCCCTCAACAAGGATCAAGGGACTACAATCCCAATACCAACTTGTCCAAGTATGAAATAAACGATACTTAGCTTGAGTTTTGGCAATCCATAAAGTATCTTTCCACCTCAGCAGAGGTGATTGCCGGCGTTTTTAAGTCCAGAATGTAGAATCTGTACATAAGGAATTATCCTTAGATAGTCCTGGACATGCCTCTCAAGTCCATATCTGTCAACTATCCAAAAGTGTGAACAATTATGTGCAGTCATCTCCCTCGGCCCCGGGGGGAAACGGCGATGCTGCTGCCGGGGGGCTGTAACACACGCCGCCTTGTTGAGGGGCAAGATGGCATATATGTTAGCAAATGCTGACAGCACATGTCCTGGCAGTCCAACTGAGGGTGGGAGGGAAGCACATATTGGGCACTGTTGAAACACAGATTTATCTGGGTTTGTCCAGTGCTGATGACTGTGTAGTGGGGTTAAGCACATGATGGTGGATGGTACTGTGGACAGAGCAGCAGCACCAGACAGCCCCTCTTAAGCTGTAGCAGGATACTAGCTGGGCCAGAGCCAGTGCCTGG
This sequence comes from Ichthyophis bannanicus, assembly GCA_033557465.1. NCBI lineage: Eukaryota > Metazoa > Chordata > Amphibia > Gymnophiona > Ichthyophiidae > Ichthyophis > Ichthyophis bannanicus. The sequence continues at coordinate 212,234,116 of CM066034.1, forward strand.
GGTTTTGGAGCCTTCTGCTTACACGGGCCATGCCCATGTCCTTTGGCCTGCTGACCCTGTTAAGGAGCGGGGGAGGCCCGATAAGGTGGGTAGGTTCGATAAGCAGCTCCCTTCCCTGGGTAAAAGTACTTTTTACTTGAGCCCTTCCATTGGGGAGGGGCAGTGGTCTTTTTGGAGAGTCTGCTTCTCATCATGAACTCGGTCTCCAGCTCGGCAGCCTTGTTGGTCATGAGTTTACCAAAGAGGTTTTCTTCTTGGCAGGGGACATCAACCAATTTGTCCTGAACCCATTGCAAGAGGTTGGATGACTGTAGCCAAGCTTGGCGGCGTGCACCAATGCCAGCCGCCGCTACTGAAGCCACCATCTCAAACCAGTCATAGACCACTTGAGACATGAATTTGGAGCATTCATGGACTGCTTTGGCCAGATTCTTGAACTGCTGCAAGGGGTCCTCGGAGAGACCAGCTGAGAACCCAGCGAGTTCCTTCGCAAGGTCTCTCAGGTACATGCCCATGTACAGTTTGTAGGCCTGGATGCGGCCGATGACCACTGAGCCTTGGTAGCACTTTCTGCAGAGGGCTTCCAGGCTATGGGCCTCCCTGCGGGGGGTGGGGGGCCACAGAGGAGTGTGTCTTCTGGCTTTTAGGCTGATGCATGGCCGACTCCACCACCATGGAATTTTGCGGCAGCTATGACTTTTGGAAGCCCGGGCTCCGGTGAACTCGATACATCGAGTCGAGCCGTTTGCTCACCACCGGCACTGAAGCCGGTGTCTCCCACATTCGGAGCATCAGCCGTTCCAGGATGGGAGGGATGGGCACTATGAGCGATTCCCATGGAGGGGCCTCATACTGGAGGATTTCCAATTCATCCACCTGAGGATCCTCCTCCGACTCAGTTGGGAACGCCAGGGCCCTAGACATGTCTGACAAAATTAAGGAAGCCCATATCCTCGTACGAGGACCGCTGTCGAGGCTCCAAGACGGGAGAGCCAGATGGGACGTCGTAGTGGTGATGGATATCGGGGGACTCCTCGTCCTCCATCTCCCACTCAGAGTAGTCCGTTGAGAACTCATAGAAAGGATGCTCTGCGGGCCTTGGGTCCCCCAATGCCCTGCGGCTGGTGTCTGGAAAACTTGCCGGGGATGACCACGGTCCCATCGAGTGGGACCTCGGCCGAGGATCAGCTCGGCCTCTGGGAACGTCTTGGGTCCAGTGGTCGGGGCAGATGAACCAGTTGTGCCGGACAGCAGCGCCCGCTGCTGGTCCATGAAGGCAGACAAACTGCGTTCCAGGGCCACCATTCTGTACTCCAGACCAGAAGGCTCTGCAACCTTCGGCACAGGCACCGAGGGACTCGGGCCCAACGCTGGCAAATCCTCAACGAGGATAGTGTCTGGGGACAGAGGCTGGTCTGCGGTGGATCCTTCCAGGGGACCTTCATAGGCCACTCCTTCTCAGATGCCTTGGACAAATGTCTCAGACTGCGGGACCGGGACCGGGACCGGGACCGGGCCCGGGGAGCACCTGGTCGATCGAAACCGTCCAAGGACGCTACCTTTGAGGGTTCCTTCTTCCTGGGTTCCCTTGAGGGAGACCCCCGTTCTGAGGACCCACAACAAGGCTTGGGTTTGGAAGGTTCTGCCCAAGATGTCAGGGCCTCAGACGAGGCCCTGGCCTTCGGAGGCACCGGGGACTTGGGGAAAAACTTATCGTGCTGCCGCTGGCGGCTCTTGTCATCCTCTTGCAGAGACTGCAGGCTGCCAGGTCGTGGTCTGGCCCCAAGGCAGCAGAGACAGCAGTTGTGTGTGTTGGTCAGACATAATTTAAAGCACCGATCACACTTCTTAAAGCCACTGGTAGCCATGGGGGAAAAAAGTACCCCTGTGAGATCGAAGACTCTCCAGGCTGCCAGTGGGAGAAAAAAGGCACGAAGATGCCAGGAAAAGAAAAGGAACGAAAGACTACAAAAACAGACAGAACTCAATGCCAAGGCAACAAGGTCGGTAGGCAGGAAGAGTACCAGTGCAATACTGGAGGAGAGTATGAAACTCGGAGAGAAAAATCAACTTTTTCCGGTGACAAGCCAGACAAATGTCTGAAGGGCTCCATGGAAAAAAGGAGACTGAGCAAGATGGCACCCTTGGGAGGAAAGGGGACCATGCATGTGTAGTGGCATCTCCCAAAGGCTTTCTTTGAAAGTTGGGGGGATGCTTCCATGAAGGCTCCGTCAGTGCCGATGTCACCCATATGTGAGGACTGACTTCCTGCTTGTTTCCGGAGAACTGGCTATGTGCTGTTGAATATCCCAATCAGCACGATTAATGCGGTTAACAGGTCTGGCAACCATGTTAATTAATTACTTTGAATATGTCCCCCAAAGTGTCTGTGGTCATACTGTCCCAAGTCCAATGGTCCAAATCATACAGCTTCTGACTTGGCGTCCCAGACCCCAGATTCTGGACTCTTGAACCAGAGGACTTCAATTCTAGGACTAACAGGCCAGAAAACCTCTAATCTGGGATACATAGACCTGGGACTCCTAAGATAGAGGAAAAACAGTTGAACTAGCAGCCATGAAATGAAGACTACAAGGAGGAAGAACAAAGGAGTAACATCAGGAAATATTTTCTTCATGGAAAGAAAGGCTTGGGATACCCTCCTAGGAAAGGTGGTGGTGATGGTGGCGACTAACAGTGATGTAATTCAGAAAAGGAGTTGAATATACACAGAAGATCCCTAAATGGAAAAACTGAAACAAGGCACCAAGCATGTCATTTTAAAGCAGCAGTGAAATAACTTTTTGTATAAAGAAAGCATGGGGGTAAACTGCAAGAAGCGGCAGTTTCAGCCCTAATCACTTTATTGGATGGACTAGAGAGGCCATTCTTTACTGTTAGAAAAGTCCCAGACCAGAAAGCCTCTACCCAAGGAAAAAAAAGAACAGAAGCTCCAGTCTCCCAGGCCAAACAAGCTCTCAAACCACGTTATTTTCAGGCTCATCAGCTCTTTCTGAGGCACATGAGATATTCAGGCCCACAAACCTTGGGAACTCCTGAGCCAAAGAGCCAGACTTAAGACCCTGCCCCACAACCTCCAGGCCAGAAAGCCTTATGTGGGAACCCAGGACCCTCGGTGAAAGAATCCCTGACCCTCTTGCAGGACATAATGGTGCATATTTTAGGTCAAGGATGCCCGTTATCAATGCCACCAGACTGGGGGCCCTCCAATCAGAGACATGAACTAACACAATTCTATTTTCCTGCTCCACATAAAAAGAGAAATTTTAATGACTCTGTAGCCCAAGCAACCTCTGCATCCACCACACATTAAATAGGTTCATCAGCCTGACAAAAACAACTCACTACACAAAGATCTTTTATTCACAAGCCCTAGCCCAACTCATCCGCTCCAAACTCTTTATCCACCCATGAATCCTTGCCTCCACTCGTCCCCACTATCTCACCCACACACAAATACCTTCACCCACTAACACATCAGCAGTCAAGGCCATCAAACTGTACATCAGCTTACTCAAGCATTCCATCCAATATCCTATTCCCAATACTAAGGCCCTTTCCTCCACTCAAGCCCGACCCCCCACAGTAACCCACTTTGCACTCAAATTCCTTCTACATACACTCACCCCATTCAGTACTTTCACTCACAAACCCACCCACCCCACTCAAGCTCCCCAACCTAGTATTATGCTCTATTCACCACCTCACCCTCCACTCAAGGCCCTCTTACCTGGTACACTATTTTCATCATTCAAACTTCTTCCATCCAACACGCTATTCCCACCACTGGAGCCCCCATTCACTCTTTCCCTCCCCCTTGGAAGCTCCTCCTACCCAGTATTGAACCTCACCCACCCACTATAGTATCTTCTCTCAATCAACCCCCCTACCCATCAGCCCTATTCTACTAAAACCTTTCCAACCCACTATCCTATCCCCCACCAATCAAGGCCTAATCCACCAACTCACCCTTCACTCAAGGCTTTCCCACTTAGGGGTCTTCAGTCAGAGGCTGTATAATGAGGGGATACTCAATAGAAAGGTGCTGAGGATCTCTAGTCAGCTGCTCAGACAAACTGTATTTAGTACTCTATATTACTACCTAACCACACAGGAAGGTAAGTTACCAATCTTTATTTTGCAATACAGCCATGCTAAGCTTTTACAAGAACTGTACCCTAAAAATAAAACGGGCGCTATAGAGCACTGACAAAAGTTGCAGGAAAGTAAGCAAAGAGCCACGTACTGTCTCCCATTAGCAAACTGATGGACATGGAAGAGAAGGCTAAAAAAATCATGGGAAGCACATTTATTATGTTTAAGTAATATGACTTGTTAAATTTTATAACTTGCTTACTGTCCTCACTGAAAGCTAAAATGGCTTATCAAACAAAAATATTTTCTTTGAAATCTAATAATTGAACATGAAAGGTGAAAGATCATATAGCCTATCCAATCTGCCCAATGCTCACCCATACTAACCGCGCAGCTCTATAAAATGTTATCCACTGTACTTTAGAAGGGCCATAGGTTTTAGTAAAAAATAAAAATAAGAAAAGGGTTTTTTTTATTAAGCATAACATAACATATCAACTATATTAAATATTTTCCATTTTTAAAAAAATGACCCTTATCTTCCCTTTTCCCCCATCCTCTTGTAAAGTATGTACAGGACATAATTTAAATACACAAGAGACAGCTTTCTTTAAGATTTTCCGTGATAAAGCCAAAATCAAGCACACCCATTTCTTAGCACTGAAACAATGTGCTATACTCAGATGCAAAATACAGTAGGAGATCACTATGCTGTTAATCAGAGTCTAAATCCTGTGCTTCATCATATTCAAACTCCTGTAGGATATTTTGGCAGTATTTCTTCCACGATTTGCCTCGAATGTCTTCATCATCAGAATTGCGATCTATAGTCAAACAGAAAAAAAAATTCTGAGCTTTTTCAAAACTACATCCCCTGAGCTTTATGCATCTCAGAAAGTAAAAACCTTACCCAATCAACTGAAATTTATTCATTTGAGCCCTTCTATGCTGGAGACATACACCCAGCGTATGCCCTTATGTCACAGTAGTGAAGATAAATTTGACAGACTAATCATTGTCAGCTACTCAATAATTTACACTAAAATTGTAAAAATGTAAAAATAAGTGAGGGAATTTTCACTGCCGGCAGTCAACTTATTTAAATGCTGGCTGCAGTGTTCAAATACAAATGTTCAGTGGTGCTGAATATATGCATTCACCGCCAACTGCCAGCTATTATCCAGACAGCAGTGATATTCAGCCACATGCCAAAAACGTTTTAGTCCCGTCTTTGCTCTGCCCCACACATGGCCCCATTTTATGCAGATAGTAACAGGATCTGTCAGTCACATATTCCCCATATAAAACTTTGAAAATTGATGTACAGGGGATTTATATGGATACCGGTTGCTAGTATAAAAATAATCCTCTTATTGATCCAAGTGTTTATACCAACTGCAGCATTTACTGGACTGCTTTTCTTATAGTTCCAGCCTTTTCCATGCATTAGTTTGTTCACAGTAATTAATAGGCAGGTACAAGGGATGAATCACTGCAGCTAGCTTATTATTCTAAACTTCATTTCTTTTGCCTACTCCTACTCCCCTCTTTCCCCATCCTACATTTTGAAAGCTAATAGAATGGAGAATAAAACAAAAATGATATTACAATGCCTCTGTATTACTACATGGTGTGACTGCACCTTGATTACTGCATGCAATTCAGGTCACTGCATCTAAATAAAAATATATAGCGGAATTAGGAAAAGTACAGAGAAAGGCGGCCAAAATGATAAAGGGTATGGAAGGATATTCCTACGAGGAATGTCTTAAAAAGGTGGGGCTCTTCAGTCTGGAAAAGAGACAACTGAAGGGAGATAGAATAGAGCAGTGTTTTTCAACCTTTTTTGTGCAAAGGCACACTTTTTTCATGAAAAAAATCACGAGGCACACCACCATTAGAAAATGTTAAAAAAATTTACCTCTGTGCCTATATTGACTATATATAAAGTAATTCTCTTGAATACGAATCAAACACTCACACCAACCCCCCTCCCCTGCTGGTTCACTCACCCACCCCCCTGTCACTTACTCACCCCTCCTGCTGGGTCACTCACTCACTTACCCCCCCTCCCCTGCTGGTTCACTCACACCATCGCCCGCCCCCCCCCTTGCTGGTTAACTCACACCCCCCCCCCATTGCTGGTTCACTCCCACTCCCCCCCCCCCTTGCTGGTTCACTCACACACACACCCCCCCCCCCACCTCTGCCCAAGCCGCTGCTTCTGCTTTGTACAGAGCAGCGGCTGCACTACACTTACATTGAAAAGTAAAGAGAAACTGTGTCAGGAGCCCTCCGGTCATCGCAGAGCCTGAGGAAGTGATGTCATGGGGGCGGGCTCCTCACAGGCTGTCTTTCCATTTCAAATTAACTTTATTGCAGCTAAAGTTAATTTGAAAAGGAAAGACAGCCTGTGAGGAGCCCGCCCCCATGACATCACTTCCTCGGGCTCTGCATGATCGGAGGGCTCCTGACACAGTTTCTCTTTACTTTTCAATGTAAGTGTAGTGCAGCCGCTGCTCTGTACACAAAGCAGAACCAGCGGCTGCACTGCTATAGGGAATCGCGTTCGCGCCGCGGACTTCGGCACAAAAGCCGGTTTTTTGCTCTGGCCGCTCCCGATCTTGCGGCCAGAGCAAAAAAACGGCTTTTCAATGGCCGGTTTTACAACTGTGCCGGCAGCCGGCCTGGCCATGGAAAAACCGGCCAGGCCGGCTGAAAACCGGCCGGTTGGCAACTCTAATTTGTGAGACGAGGCCACATGTTACGGATGAAATTGGAATTTTTCCCACGGCACACCAGACAATATCTCACGGCACACTAGTGTGCCGCGGCACAGTGGTTGAAAAACGCTGGAATAGAGGTCTATAAAGTGAGTGAAGTGGAATGAGTAAAGGTGAATCGGTTGTTTAATTCTTCAAAAAGTACAAAGATTAGGGGACATGCAAAGAAACTACAAAGTAGCACACTTAAGACTAATTGGAGAAAATATTTTTTCACTTGACACTTAAGTTAGTTCTGGAATTCATTGCCACAGAATGTAGTAAAAGCCGTTAGTGTAGCTTGGTTTAAAGGTGACATTTTACTTACCAGATAATGCCCTTTGCTTGAGTCCTGCTAGACCAGTCCAGACAAGTAGGTTTTGTTCCCCTACCAATAGATTGGTAGAGACAAAGAACCAATGAAAAACCCAGGTTTCAATGACATCAAAGCCTCACAGAACCTCAAATGTGGGCAACAATCAGTAATCAACAATAGCGAACTATGTACAGGAAAGTAGAAACAGAAGGCTGTCAGTAGAAGATGAGCCTGCAGAGCCAAGTATAAAATCATGGCAGACCCAAGGGTACCACAGCAGAAAAAACAGCAATATAGTTTCAGGGGCGGATCCTAGACTGTTCTATCAGGACTCAAGGAAACATTAACTGGTAAGTAAAATGTCACCTTCCATATCATCCTGCTAGACAAGTCCAGACAAGTGGGATGTTCCAAAGCTACACCACCACTAGGCGGGAAGAAGACAGCAGCTCACAAAACTCTTGAACTGAAAGCTGTCTTCCCATGTGTGGACATCCAAGCGGTAATGATTGACAAAGGTGGAAAGAGATGTCCACATTGCTGCCCGAAATATGTCTGCAGGGGCTATCGAGCTCTGCTCTGCCCATGAGGTTGCCTGTGCTTGGATAGAATGGAGCACAAACCCTTAAACTGTCTGGTTCCATAACAGATAGACTGAGGCAATAGATGGTCTGACGAAAGGAATTCATAACTTCCAAGTACCGGAGAAGCACCCTCCGGCCATCCACAATGTGAAGATCCTTATACTTCCCCTGGCACTGCTGCTTAGAGAAAGAGGGCAGACAAAGCACCTGGTTCACATAAAAGGGAGACGGCACTTTAGGCAAGAAGGAAGGCACAGGCTGAATGGAAACAGCCTCTTTTGAAAAGGACAGGTAAGGATCTCAGGCAAGACGGAGCCTGCAGCTTGGAGATCCGCCTTGTGGAACAAACCATGCCCTAGAAGATAGTCTTGAGTATCAAATTCTTCAAAGTAGCACGCTTCAATGGCTCAAATGGGGCCGCTATCAGGGCCTTCAGCACCAGAGACAGATCCAAGGAAGGGATCACAGACCGAAGTGTGTGTGTGTGGGGGGGTGGGGGGGGGAGAGACAAACATTGAACTCCTTGGAGAAAATGGGAGAAGTCTGGGTACAAGGCCAAGGACTTGCTCACCACCATAGCATGGAAACAGGCCAAAGCTGCCACCTGAATCTTCAGGGAGCTAAGTGAGAGGCCAGGTGGCACTTTGCACCGAATCAAATGCCCCACCAGGAGCCACAGAGGAAAAATGTACAGCAACCACTGACTGAGTCAAGATTGGGTCAGGGTATCAATGCCCTCAGACCCTATCTCCATGCAGTGACTGAAGAAGCGGCACACTTTGGCATTGGAGTGGGTTGCCATCTCAGGGCGACCCCAGCAGCGCGGAATCAACTAAAATGCTTCCTGTCTCAACTCCCACTCACCAGGATTCAGGGAGTACCGGCCGAGGAAGTCCACTTCCACATTGTCCACTCCAGCAATGTGCTGGGCTGACAAGGCTAGGAGGTTCTTCTCCACCCAGGCAAACAGGAGATCCATCTCCAGGGCCACTCCGGTGCTTCTTGTGCCGCCAGGCCAATTGATGTAAGCCAGCACTGTGGCATTGTCCGAAAAACCTCGAACTGCCCAGTCTATGACCAGGGGCTGGAAACACAGAAGAGCCAACCTGATGACCCTTTCCTGTGGTTCCAACAGCCCTGAGCTGTAAGGTCTCAGCAATGGGCTATCCAGCCTGACATCCATCATTAGCAGGATCCAGGAGAAATCGTCCAGCAAAAATGCAGATACCTCTGCTGATCCACCCAGATTGAGATATGAAAATATGCTTTGGTCAGATCCAGAGAAGCCAAGAATTCTCCTCGGTGCACTGTTTGAATGACGAAAGCACAGGACATGCAAGTGCTTGTTTCCCCTTTTAGGTCCAGGATGGACCAGAAGTAACCGTCTTTCTTTGGCATCACAAAGTAGATGGAGTATCTGCCCTTGCCTCATTCTTCGGGGGGAGGGGGGGGGGACAGGTACCACCATCTTCAGGCGAAGCAACTTGTCCAAGGTGGTCCATACCATGGCATCTTTGATCGCAGACCCACAGGGGGAGATGATGAAGGCATCGTGAATCAGCTCCTTGCATTCCAGGAGATAACCATATTGAATGGTGTCTAGAACCCAGTGATCCTTGGTAACCTGGGCCTATGCCTGAAAAAAAGACACACCCTGCCGCCCAACGGAGGTATCAGGGAATGGACTCCCAAACGTTCACTGCATGGCCTCCTCTGGAGGGGTCACATCCCTGGGTTCGCATGCTCCCCGAAAGGACTGAGAATGAGCCCAAGGCCCTGAAGCAGAGGTGAAGAAAGATTTCCAGGTTGGTAATTTGGAGTATAGTGTGCAATTCTGGAGACCGCACCTTCAAAAGGATGTGAACAGGATGGAGTTGGTGCAGAGGGTGGCTACTAAAATGGTTAGTGGTCTTCATTATAAAGCATATGAGGACAGACTTAAGGATCTTAATATAAGGTGGTATACAAAACTGTCTAAATAAATAAATAAATGTACACCTTGGAGGAAAGGCGGGATAGAGGTGATATGGTTGAGATGTTTAAATACCTCCATGGCATAAATGTTCAGGGGGAGAGCCTCTTTCAATTGAAAGCAAGTTCTGCTATGAGGGGACATGGGATGAGGGTGAAGGGGGATAGATTCAGGAGTGATATGCGGAAATATTTCTTTACGGAAAGAGTGGTGGATCCATGGAATAGTCTCCCAGTGGAGGTGGTAGAGATGAGGACAGTAACTGAATTCAAAAAAGCATGGGACAAACACAGAGGATCTCTAAAGGAAAAAAGGGGACTGTTGTAGTTGTTGATATGGAAGGACAGACTAGATAGGCCATGTGGTCTTTTTCTGTCGTCATATTTCTATGTTTCTAATGACGATAGTCCTGAGACTCCTGGGAATCCGATCAGCGTGCCCTTGCTGGTTGGGAGGAGGCTGCCGAGAAAGGGGCATTTGCCAAGTTCACGGACCCCCTGGACCTGTCTTCCGGGAGGCGGTAAAATTGTCTCGCCTAGGTCCTTCACCAGTTTCTCCAAATCTGTTCCAAACAAGCCCTTTAAAGGCCAGTTGAACTAACTGGACTTTGGAGGATATGTCTACTGCCCAGTGACAAGGCCAAATCCATGCCATGACATAGTAGTCAGGACACTATCCATAGCCACCAGGCACACCAGGTCATACTTCGCATCAGGCAGAAAAGACTGAATCCACTAGAGTATGGCTAGAGATGTCAAACTGCTGCATATCCCCCAGATGTAGAATAGCCGCCACCATGGCAAACTGGCTCTTCAGCAAAGAATCAACCTTGTGGTCCAGAACATCCTATATGGCCGATCCGCCTTCCACAGGAATGGAGGTCCATCTGGAACCTGATGTGACTTGTGCACCTACCTTTGGAAGAGTGTAGATCTTCTAATAGACCCTTAACTCTTTAGCCAGGAGTTCGACAAGACCCACTTGGACCAGATCATATCTTTTATCACCTCTGGGAAAGAGTAGTTACTCACCTGTAACAGGTGTTCTCCAGGAGCAGCAGGAATCAGTCCTCACATATGGGTGTCATCGGCGCCGATGAAGCCCCAGCGGAGCATTTCCCCAGCTTTCTATGAAAGCCTTTGGGAATGCAGGCACGCATGCGCAGTTCCCTTCCCGCTAAAGGTGCCATCTACCTTAGTCAAATGACATAGCTAAGAACAGCACACAAAAATGAAAAAATAAACTATGTACAACTGCAACTCCAAGGGGAGGAGGGAGGGTTGTGAGGACTGATTCCTGCTGCTCCTGGAGAACACCTGTTACAGGTGAGTAACTACTCTTTCTCCAGGAAGTCAGTCCTCACATATGGGTGACTCCCCAGCTCTGGGCTACCGAGGAACCCAGGCTGAACAAGAGAACTCCCTCTAGTCCCAGCAGCAAAGAAAGGCTTTTGAAGGACACAACCTCCACTGGTAGCCCAACAGAGGGCAGGAGTTGCTTAAACCTCAAAGAGATTCCGGAGTACTGCCTGGCCAAAAGCACTGTCCCTAAGGGACTCCCTCTCCAGGCAGTAATGGGCTGCAAAAGTCTGGCTTGAAGACCAAGTTGCAGCCCTGCAGATGTCTACCAAGGGCACAGAGCGGAGATGAGCCACTGAGACAGCCATTGCCCTGACACGATGGGCCGTGACCCTACCCTGCAAAGGAAGGTCAGCCGCCTTGTAAGCCCAGATGATACAGTCAGCCACCCAGATGGACAAGGTACGCTTGGACACAGCCAACCCCAACTGATTGGGGTCAAAGGATACGAAGAGCTGAGTAGCCCTTCTATGCCCCTGCATACAGTCAAGGTAGAAGGATAAGGTCCTCTTACAGTCCAGGGTATGGAGGACTGCTTCAGCCTGGCTTGCATGAGGCCTAGGGAAGAATGTTGGAAGAACTACCTCCTGATTGAGGTGGAAAGAGGAGACAACCTTTGGGAGGAACTTTGGATGAGTCCTGAGGATTACCCTGTTCCTATAAATCCTGGTGTAAGGCCTGTCACAGACCAGGGCCTGAAGCTCACTTACTCGCCTAGCCGAGGTAAGGGTATTAGGAAGAGTGTCTTCCAGGAGAGGAAGCATAGTGGACAAGTAGCCATCGGCACAAAAGGTGGGCGAGTCAGTTGCTGCAAGACCACATTCAGCTCCCACTCAGGGGCAGGAGGACAGATGGGAGGCTTGAGCAAAAGCAAGCCCCTGACAAAGCAGGACACCAAGGGGTGAGCAGATAGAGATTGCCCCTCTACCAATGAGTGGTGAGATGCTAGAGCTGAGAGGTGGACCCGAACAGAATTGGACTTAAGTCCCTGATTGGATAAGTGCAGTAAGTACTGAAGAACTACTGGCACAGTACAAGAGAAAGGATCCTCTGTACGTAGGTGACACCACACAGAAAACCTCTTCCACTTGAGAGCATAGGTTTTCCTAGTGGACTGTTTCCTAGAGGCTAGGACAACCTCCTCAACTTCCTGAGGTAGGCCCCAGGGAGCCAAAACTACCCTTGCAGCCTCCAGGCCATCAAATTGAGAGACTTGAGATTGGGGTGCAGAAGGGAACCCTGGTCTTGTGTGAGAAGGTCGGGTTGCAACCCCAGAGGCAGTGGAGGATCTACCGCCAGTTGAAGCAGAAGAGGAAACCAAGGCTGTCTCAGCCACCTGGGAGCTACCAGCAGGACCGAGGCCTTGTCCTGGAGAATCTTGAATAGGGTTCGGGCCACCAAGGGCGTGGGAGGAAACGCATAGAGGAGGCCCTAAGACCAAGATATCAGAAAAGCATCCGCTGCTATCCGCAGAGGATGTGGTTGCCTGGAGCAGAACTTTGGCAGTTGCTTGTTCATGGGGCTGGCAAAGAGATCCATCAAAGGGAGACCCCATTTCAGGAAGATCTTCTGAACTACTGAAGGATGCAGCTGCCACTCGTGGTGCTGCAGTATCCTGCTTAACCTGTCTGCCAGGTAGTTGTCCTGGCCTGGAAGGTACACAGCCCTGAGGAGCATGTTGTGCTTGAGGGCAAAAGAACAAAGGTCCTGAGCTTCCCGACAAAGGATCCTGGACCCAGTTCCGCCCTGTTTGTTCACATAAAACATGGCAACCTGGTTGTCTGTCTGAATCAGGACAGACTGTTGAGCCAGGGTAGGAGTGAAAGCTTTGAGTGCTAACCGAATAGCTCTGAGTTCGAGGAGATTGATCTGCTGTGCAGCTTCCCAGGGAGACCAGAGGCCCTGGGTGCACTTGCCCAGACAATGCGCTCCCCAGCCTTGCAGGGAGGCATCTGTTGTTAGCATCACTGTGTAACCTGGAATCTGAAAGGGCACCCCTTTCAGCAGATTGGGTGGGTGTAGCCACCAGTTGAGGGAGTGCAGAAATTGTCTGGACACCCTTATCCTGTCTCTGAGGCTGCCCGTGGCCTGTGACCACTGAGTCCGAAGGCACCACTGTGCAGGCCTCATATGGAGCCTGGCATTGGGGGTCACATGTACTGTCGAAGCCATGTGGCCTAGAAGCCGCAGGCAGAGTCTGGCAAAGACCAGGGACCTGCTCAGAAACTGACTTGCCAAGGCCATCAACCTTCGGGCTCTGCTTTCTGGCAAGAATGCCTTTGCCAGGAGAGAGTCCAACCTTACCCCTATGAACTCCAAGTTCTGGGAAGGGAGCAAAGTGGACTTTGCGAAGTTTATGACAAACCCCAGGCGTTGTAGAAGAGCAATGGTCCTGAGGGTGGCTTGATTGGCCTCCTGACCTGTCTGACCCCTGATGAGCCAGTCGTCCAGATAGGGGAAGACAAAGATGCCCTGATTTCTCAGGTAGGCCGCCACCACTGCTAAGCACTTTGTAAAGACTCTGGGGGCGGAGGTGAGGCCAAAAGGCAGCACTCTGTACTGATAATGGTTTCCTCCCACGATGAACCTTAGGTACTTTCTGTGGTCTGGATGTATGAGGATGTGAGTGTACGCATCCTTTAGATCTAAGGAGCATAGCCAATCTCCCTGCTGGAGGTAGGGCAGAAGGGTTCCAAGAGTAAGCATCTTGAACTTTTCTTTCACTATGAACTTGTTGAGGTTCCTGAGGTCCAGAATGGGACGAAGGCCACCGGTCCTTTTGGGCACCAGGAAATTCCTGGAGTAGAATCCGTGACCTTGCAAGTGGGGAGGCACAGGCTCCACCGCCCTGTCCACCAACAGACCCTGAAGCTCCTGATGGAGAAGGTCTGTGTGCAGAGGAGGCCTTGGAGGCTCCCCTGGAAAATATGGGGGTGGCAGTTGGTGGAAATGGAGGGCATATCCCTTGTGGATTATCTCCAGCACCCAACTGTCCCCGGTGATAAGGGGCCACTGGTGGGCAAAGAGGGCGAGACAACCTCCTGTGCAGGGTCGGGAGAGCAGTGGAGGAGAGGCTATGCTCAAGGAGTCAAAAGCCCCCACCCTGAGTGGTAGCAGGGGCCTGAGGCTTGGGGGTCCTCTGCCTACGGGGTCCATTACCCTGGCCCTTGGCTTGCTGACCCTGGGGGGGCAGCTTGGGCTGCCTGATATGGTGGGTACTGTTTGTAGGCAGTGCCCTTCCTCGGGTAAAAGGGCTTTTTACCCGAGCCCTTCTTTTTATGAGACGGGGCAGAGGTCTTCCTCAACAGCCTTGTCCGGGTGAGGTGCTCGGTCTCGAGCTGAGCGGCCTTCTCGGTCATTGGCTTGCCAAACAGGTTTTCACCTCGGCAAGGGACATCTACCAACTTGTCCTGAACCCATGGCTCGAGGTCCGATGACTGCAGCCATGCCTGGCATCGAGCCGCGATGCCGGCTGCCGCAACTCGGGCCGAAGCCTCGAAGCCATCATAGGCAGCGCGGGTCATGAACTTCGAGCAGTCCCGAATCCCCGAGGACAAGGACTTAAATCTCTGCAAGGGGTTCCCCGGAGAGACCAGCAGAGAATCCGGCCAACTCCCGCAAGTACATGCCCATGTACAGCTGGTAAGACTGGACACAGCAAGCAAGCATCGAGCCCTGAAAACACTTTCTACCGACGCCATCTAGGTTTCGGGCCTCCCTGCCAGGAGGCACCGCGGAGTGCATCTTCTGACTCTTCAGACGATGCATGGGCGATTCCACAACCATGGAATGGTGTGGTAGCTGTGCCTTCTGAAAACCAGGGCTCTTACGGAGCCGATAGATCAAATTGACTCGCTTGCTAAGAACCGACGCCCAGGCCGGTGCCTCCCACATACGGAAGAGGAGCCGTTCCAGCATTGGAGGAACCGGGACAGTAAAGGCCTCCTTTGGAGGAAAGTCATACTGCAGCGCCTCGAGCTCTTCAGCTCGAGGCTCTTCCTCGGGATCTGCCAGAATAGCCAAGGCAGTGGCCATATCCCGGACGAACTCCGAGAACCGGGTGTCCTCCGGGGGGGGGACCTACTCCGGGGCTCAGACTGCAGTGAGTCCGAAGGGACACACAGTGTCTTAAAGGTGTCAGGAGACTCCTCGTCCTCCGTCTCCCAAGCCGACTCATCCGAGGAAGAGTCGGGATCTGACCCCGCGGGGCCCTGGAGCACCCGCCCCGACGCCGGAAGCACCGGCGTCAACGCCCTCGGTCCCGAACGGGAGATCGAGGGGGACCGCGACCGAGGTCGACTCCGAGCCACGATGGACTCGAGTATCGGCTCGGTCTCCGGGGTTGACTTCGACATCGATGTCCCGGTGGTCGGGGCAGATGCGCCAGACAGGCTGGCCATCACTGCCCGCTGCTGCTCCATGAAGGCAGACATTCTGCTCTCCAAGGCTGTCATCCTGAGACTCAGCTCGGGAGACGCAGCAGCCACCGACTTGGGCCCCGGCGGCGGCTCCCTGGGAGAAGAGTCCACAAGGACTACGGGGCTTACGTGTCCAGCAGACTCCGGCTCCACACGAAGAACTTTGGCAGGCTTCTCTGGTTCCACAGGCCCGGGGTGACAGTTGGGGGTCTTAGACCTGGCCCTCGAGGAGCCAGGGACCTCTTCCGACGACGCCCTCGTGAGCCGTTTCTTCCTCTTGCGTTCCCGGTCGGGGGACCCCCCTGTCCGAGGAGCTTCAACGGTGCTCGGGATTGGAATCCCGAGATGTCGAGGCCTCAGACGAGGTCCGGGCCCGGCCAGAGGCCGAGTCTGAGAAAAGCCTTTCCTTTTGCTGCTGGCGACTTCGTAGTGCCTTGGAAAACATTTTTCCACAGGCCCCGCACGACTTAGGATCGTGGTCGGGGCCCAGGCACCGAAGGCAGCAGTCGTGTGTGTCGGTGAGAGACATTAGTTTCTTACACAGATCACACTTCCTAAAACCACTGGAAGCCATCGGGGAAAAAAAAAAAAAAAAAAAAAAGAGTCCCCTCGAGGTCAAAAGACCGGCCTTCCAGGGAAAAAGAGAAAAAAGGGCGCGAACGCCAGCCACGAAGGGCAAAAACTGAAAAAGAGGAATCGGACTCGATACCGGTGTACCGAACCTGGCGGGAGGGGAACCGGCGTCGAACCGGTAGAAAAAAAGCAAAAGAAATCACTGAAAAATCTAATTTTAACCGGGAAAACTGGACACACGTCCGGTGGGCTTCACGGAAAAAAAGAGACTGAGGTAAGATGGCACCTTTAGGCGGGAAGGGAACCGCGCATGTGTGCCTGCATTCCCAAAGGCTTTCATAGAAAGCTGGGGAAATGCTCCGCTGGGGCTTCATCGGCGCCGATGACACCCATATGTGAGGACTGACTTCCTGCTTGGTCCTGGAGAACGGAAAGTCGGTAGTGGATTTCAGTACCCCTTGAAGAAGCTGAAACAATTTTCCCTCCTCCTATGGCTGCAGTTTAGTGGAGCCTCCCACATCACGCTCAAGTGACAGTCACCCTTGTATGGGGCAAAGGGTCAGCAGGACCACGGGCCAGACGACTCCCAAACAGACCCGTCCTCCATCCAAAAGGGGGACAAACACACAGGGAAGACTTACCACTTCCTAATAAAAACTCACCTCATGTAGGACAGTACACTCATACATGGTATTACTATCTCACAGACGTTTTCTTTGCAAAAGGATCCTTTATTCCCTATCTTACAGAAGCAGAACAGACTAAGAGCAAACAAAAAGGAAGTCTAGTGGAATTACAGATCTTGCCAGTTCTCCTCACCGCAAACAGACAGGATCATTCGGTCCTTATTTGGGAAAGATCTCGTAACAGCTAAAAGCAGGAATGTCTGTTGAATCCTGCATGATTCTGTCTAACTTCCTGACTCGGAAATTGCAAACAAAGTATATACTTCTGTACTCTGTAATAGCGAGTGAGAAAATGTGCGAAAGACATTCCGGACAGAAGAAATCAGTATTACAGACTCACAACACAAGAACAATTTTTACACATGACAAACTGGTCAGAAAACACACTTGACAATGAGAAACCTCTGTGCAGTTTTTACTGCCCAGAAGACAAAGTTCCTCAACAAAACGGGTACACAGAGAATACTGAGAGCACAGAGAACCCAGGGAATTTGCACCCTATGCAGCCTTCACTGCGCAGGAGACAAACTCCTTGCCTATCTGGTCCTGTCACATTATATACCCTTGCTCAGGACCATACATTTTTCTCTAGTTATCTAATTTTTGTTCCAGCTGTCTGGGGCTTTCCCTTGTGTGATTTGCCATGTTGTTCTACTCATGTCTGCACCCATCTCCACTGACCTTTTTTGGGCACATGTTTATCTAGGCCTTGTCAGATTTATATTATGTGACCTTTGCCCCACTCACTCTGTTCATTTGCTTGGTTCTCCCACCACTCCTCGGTTCCTAAGAAAAATATATTGTTAGCTCCCCGTCCTGACATTAGGGCCCTATTTGTTCTCTTCATACTAAGTTGGCATATTTATATCTCATAGTTGCCTTTCTACCCTCTCTCTGTCCACCACTTACTAAGTGTGTTTTCACATTTTTTCCATATGTCACATACCTCTGAAAGCTTCACACACACACCTCAGTACAATTCCAGCATTTAAACAACATTTAGATTTTTTTGTGTTAACCCTTTCTCCCCTGGCTCCCACACCCTTTAGGACTTGAGGTGGTTGTTCACGAACATTTAAGCAATCTATTTTCCTCTCAATCTTCAGATTTTCTACAGAGAGGAGAAAATCCACCCGCTATCTGCTGGAGACAAAGAAATACTGAAGGGACCTCTGGTAGCTGGGCCGGATAGAGGCATGAGTGTGATGCCATTGAAACCTGGGCTTTTCATTGGTTCTTTGTCCCCACCAATCTGCTGGTAGGGGAACACAATCTATTTGTCTGGACTAGTCTGGACTAGTCTGATCTAGCAGGATATGGAAAAAGATTTGTACAGGTTCCTGAAGGAAAAGTCCATAAACCATTATTAAAGAGGACTGAGGGAATTTAAGAACATAAGATATGCCATACTCGGTGAGACCAAGGTCCATCGAGCCCAGTATCCTGTTTCAAACAGTGGCCAATCTAGGTCATAAGTACCTAGCAGTTTCCCCAAAAGACACAGGTTCCACAATGCTTGTAATGGGTCAAGCAGTGATATTCTGGGTCCCTTTTAATAAAGGTTTATGGACCTTAGTCTGTTGATGAGGCAGTAGCTTCCTATAACACTGCCCTCTCCTCTGCTCTGGATGCTCTCGCTCCACCCCTCCATGCCATGTCCTGTGAGGCATACTGCATCCCAGCCGTGGCTTTCATTCACTACCTGCTATGTTCCTGTGCCTGTTCAGCTGAGCATGCTTGGCTTAAATCCTGCTCCCTTGCTGACTTTCTACACTTCATATTCATGCTTGTCTCTTTCCAGTCATCCCTAGCTCTTGCCAAGCAAGACTATTTTGTCCATCTGACTAACTCTCTTGCCTCTGACCCTCACCGTCTCTTTACTACTCTCAGCTCTCTCCTCAAGGTGCCTCCGCCTCCGACCCCTCCCTCCCTTTCTGCCCAAACCCTGGCTATTTCCATGACAAAATCCACAAGATCACCCTCCAATTCCCCACAGTCAGCTACTTCCCCTCTTCGCTCCCAACTTTCCCCCCCTCTACCTCTGCTACCCGCTCTTCCTTTCCTGTTCTCTCTGAAGAGGAAACTGCACACCTTCTTTCTTCCTCCAAACTCACCACCTGCTCCTCTGATCCTATCCCTATCCGTCTCCTAAGCCCCATCTCCTCCAGTTGTCACTTCCATCTCTCATTTTCTCAGCCTATCGCACTCCACTGCAATTGTCCCTGCAGCCTTCAAGCATGCTGTAGTTACACGTCTCCTCAAGAAACCCTCACTTGAGCCCACCTGTCCTAATCGACCCATCTCCCTCCTCCCCTTCATTTCTAAACTACTGTACTTGAACACGCGGTTCATCGCCGCTGCCTTGACTTCCTCTCCACTCATACCCTCCTGGATCCTTTTCAATCTGGTTTTCATGCTCTACATTCTACTGAAATGGCTCTTGCCAAAATCTCCAGTGACTTGTTCCTGGCTAAATCCAAGGGCCTTTATTCAGTCCTCATCCTTCTTGACCTCTCTGCTGCTTGACACTGTTGACCACAATCTTCTCCTTGATACCCTGCCCTCGCTAGGTTTTAAGGGCTCTGATATCCCGCTCTCAGTTGATGTACTCCAAAGATCAATCTTGGGTCCGCTCCTTTTCTCTCTCTATACCCAGTCCCTTGGTGCGCTCATCTCTTCCCATGGCTTTCAGTACCATCTTTATGCCAATGACTCCCAGATCTACCTCTCTACGCCTGAAATCTCCCCAGCAATCCAGACCCGGATCTCTTACTGCCTTTCTGACATTGCTGTTTGGATGTCTCACCGCCACTTGAAATTGAACTTGGCCAAGACTGAGCTTCTTATCTTTCCCTCCAAAACCTCCTCTCTGTGGACAATTCTCTACTCTTTCCTGTTTCCTCGGCTCACAACCCTGGGCTTGTCTGACTCCTCTCTCTCCTTCTCCACACACATCCATCTGATAGTTAAGACCTGCCGTTTCTTTCTATATATCAACAAAATCCGCCCTTTCCTTTCTGAACACACTACTAAGACGCTTATCCACTCCTTAATCACTTCTCATCTTGACTACTGCAACCTACTTCTTGCTGGTCTCCCTTTGAATCATCTCTCTCCCCTTCAATCGGTTCGGCACTCTGCTACGCGGCTAAATTTCCGCCAGCCTCGTCATACCCATATTACCCCTCTTCTCAAGTCACTTCATTGGCTCCCTATCCATTTCCGCATCCAGTTCAAACTTCTCTTACTGACCTATAAATGCATTCACTCTGCAGCTCCTCACTAACTTTCTTCTCTTATCTCTCCTTACACCCCCCCCCCTTGGGAACTCCGCTCTTCTGGCAAATCGCTTCTATTTCTAACTCCAGACTTCGCTCCTTTCACCTTGCTGCACCTTACACCTGGAACAAACTACCTGTGTCTGTACGCCAGGCACCTTCTCTGACACTTTTCAAATCCAGGCTGAAAACTCACCTCTTCTCTGCTGCTTTTGGTTCTTGACTCACCTGATCTCTGTTTCTTTACCACTCCCCCTTGTTTTATCCTTATCTGCACCTTCTGTGTTGTCTGTCTTGGCTAGATTGTAAGCTCTGAAGAGCAGAGACTGTCTCTTACATTTCTGTGCAGCGCTGCATATGACTTGTAGCACTATACAAATGCTTAGTAGTAGTAGTAGTAGTAGGTTTTTAAAACCAGCCACACTAACAGCTTTTACTACATCCTCCAGTAACAAATTCCAGAGTTTGATTACATGTTGAGTGAAAAAATATTTTCTCTTATTAGTCTTAAATAGGTTACCCTGTAGCTTCATTGCATGTCCCCTAGTCTTTCTATATTCTGATGATGTAAACAAATCGATCTACGTTTACACGTTCCACTTCATTCATTAATTTATAGACTTCTATCATATCTCCCCCTTAGCCGTCTCTTTTCCAGATTGAAGAGCCCTAACCTTTTTAAGCCTCTCTTCAAAGGGGTATCCTTCCATCCCCTTTACCATTTTGGTGGCACTTCTCTGTACCTTTTCTAATAACGCTATATCCTTTTTAAGATTCGGCGACCAGAATTGCACACAATATTCAAGGTGCGGTCGCACCATGGAATGATACAGAGGCATTATAATATCTTTTGTTTTATTTTCCATTCCTTTCCTTATGATACCTAGCATTCTATTTGCTCTCTTGGCCGCCGCTGCACAATGGGCCGATAA
The DNA here is from genome assembly GCA_033557465.1 of Ichthyophis bannanicus. Taxonomy (NCBI): domain Eukaryota; kingdom Metazoa; phylum Chordata; class Amphibia; order Gymnophiona; family Ichthyophiidae; genus Ichthyophis; species Ichthyophis bannanicus. The sequence goes on from CM066034.1 coordinate 212,255,111, forward strand.
TTTTAACATGTTATCCACAATGACTCCTAAATCTTTTTCCTGGGTGGTGGTTCCTAATGTGGAATCTTGCATCGTGTAACCATAGTTTGTGTTGTTCTTCCCTAGGTGCATAACCTTGCACTTGTCCACATTAAATTTCATCTGCAATTTTGATGCCCAGTCTTCCAATTTATCAAGGTCCTCTTGCAATTTTCCACAATCCTCTTGGGTTTTAACAACTTTAAATAGTTTTGTGTCATCTGCAAATTTGATAACCTCACTCGTTATTCCCCTTTCCAGGTCATTTATGAATATGTCAAAAAGCAGCGGACCCAGCACAGATTTCTGGGGTACTCCACTATTCTCCTTTTTCCATTGGGAAAATTGCCCATTTAGCCCTACCCTCTGCTTTCTATCTTTTAACCAGCTCCTGATCCGTAATAGTACACTGCCTCCTATCCCATGACTTTTTAGTTTGCCAAAAGTCTCTGTTGAGGGACCTTGTCAAAAGCTTTCTGAAAGTCCAGATACACTATATCAACTGACTCACCTTTGTCTACCTGTTTATTCACACCTTCAAAAAAACGATAACAGATTAGTAAGACAAGATCTTCCTTTGTCTAATGCCATGTTGGCTGTCTCCCATTAAGTCATGACTATCTACATGTTCAGTAATTTTGTTCTTTATGATGGTTTCTACCATTTTCCTGGTACAGATATCAGGCTCACCGGTCTGTAGTTTCCCAGATCACCCCTGGAATCCTTTTTAAAAATTGGCGTTACTTGGCCATCCTCCAATCTTCAGGTATTACAGATGATTTTAATGATAGTTCTGTGAGAGCCAGAAGGGAAGGGGTTAACAGTCCAAATTGCTGGCATTTGTACTGCATGAGCATCGTGGTATGCTAGAGGTATTAGGTGACATCAGATGGAAGAAATGTGAGAAAAAAACACACATTTTTCTACAGAGCATAGGAGAGAGAAGGCATTATTAGCATGGTTATGCCAGTATGGCATGGGGTCCTTTTGAGGCCTAATGTGGAAACTGTCAGAATATCAGAGAACTAATAAGATATATTTTCTATATTTCTTAAAAATAGGGAATGGAAAGACAGACCAGGTGAAAGGTTGAATAAGTGGGAAAAGGGTCCGATAACAGGGAATAAATCTGACAAAGGCCTGAGCACATGTTTACACACTAGGCCATAAGGGTCAACAGGTCAGCAGGAATGGGAGTGCAGATATGACAGGATAAAGGAAGGAATGAAAGAGAGAATCCAGATGCCTGGAATCGAAAGCAAAGGGACTAATTGGAAAGAAAACCTATATAAGGGGACAGAACTTTTAAAGATTTGGAATTTACACCCCATTTTCTGAAGAAGGTGGTTTGTAAATTTCCACTGTATGTCTGTTAATGAGTGAGTGGGTATGATTTTGATTCCTGTCTAGTTTATCTTTGAGTGTAGCTAGGAACCATATATCCTTCTTTCACTGTGTTAGGATCTGTCGCTGGACAGGATATCTCTTAATTACTTTATAGCTGTAAACTTGTAAGAAGAGGGTGAGGGAATTCTCCAAGTTACTTTGTATTTAGCTAGTTTTGGTTGCGCTTCCTGTATGCTTCTGTGATATAAGAAAGAAAGGATTTTTTTGTAAGAAGAATCTGTGAGAATTTTGTGCCAGGTACGAGTATAATCTGCATGAGGTGTGGCTTATTGGGAAGAGGTGGAAGGCCCTCCCTATAGCAAGGTTTTCTTCCCCTCTTTCACGGAGGAGGAGGGGTGGCATCTGCATGGCCAACGGATTGCCCCCCCCCCCCCTTGGTTCCGTACAGTTCACAGATTACTAATAGCAGGTCTGCAATCTCATATTTCAGTTCTTTCAACACCCTTGGATGTATACTATCTGGTTCAGGTGATCTGCTGCTTTTCAGTTTATCAAATAGTTGTAATACATCTTCCCAGTGTATTGATATTTCTTTCAATTCTTCCGCAGTATCGCCTTTAAATACCACTTCAATCATGGGTAACATCCATATATCTTCCTCAGTAAAGACTGAAGCAAAGAATTAATTCAGTCTCTCCACTATGGCCTTGTCCCCTCTTAGGGCCCTTTTTACCCCTCTATCATCTAATGGTCCAACTGAGTCTCTCACAGGTTTTTTTTTCCTACGAATGTACTTAAAGTCTTTATTACACATTTCTGCTTCCACAGTAAGCTTCTTCTCAAATTCTCTCTTTGCCTGCCTTATCAATGCCTTGTATTTAACTTGCCAGTGCTTGTGCTGTTTCCAGTTTTTGTCATTTGGCTCTTTTTTTCATTTCCTGAAAGATGCTTTTTTGGCAACAGCCTCTCTGACCTCACCTTTAAACCATGCTGGCAGTTTTTTGTACTTCCTTCCACTTTTCTTAAAGCGTGGAATAGAGCTGGTCTGGGCTTCCAAGATAGTATTTTTCAACAACACCCAAGCTTGATGTAAGTCTTTAACCTTTAAAACTGCTCCGTTTAGGTTTTTCTTAACTATTTTCCTCATTTTATCATACTCTCTTTCAAAAGTTAAAAGGTAGTACTGTGGATTCCTTACCATCCCTCCTCCATTAATTAAATCAAACGAGATCATGCTATGAGCACTATTGCCAAGTGGCCCCAACACCCTTATCTCTTGCACTAGATCTGATGTTCCACTAAGGACTAGGTCGAAAATGGCTTCCCCTCTGGTTTGTTCATGAGCCAGCTGCTCCAAGAAGCAGTCATTTATTTCATCTAGAAACTTTATCTCCCTAGCATGTCCTGCCGTGACATTGATCCAGTCAATACCAGGGTAATTGAAATCACCCATTATTCTTACTGTGCTGTAATTTTTGTTAGCTTCCCTGATTTCTTTGAGCATTTCATCATCCATTTGTTCATTCTGGCCAGGCGGTCGATAGTACACCCCCACTGCCTTCCCCCGTTTACATGGAATTTCAATCCATAGAGATTCTACAGAAAATTTTGTTTCCTGCAAAACTTTAATCCTTTGTGACTCAATGCCCTCTCTAACAGAGTGCAACCCCTCCACCAATTTGATCAGCTCTATCATTATGATATCGTTTGTACCCAGGTAACTATGTCCCAATGGTTGTCCTCCGTTCACCATGTCTCTGAAATACCAATCATATCTAACCTCTCATTTAGTGCTATATATTCTAACTCTCCCATCTTATTTTTTAGACTTTTAGTATTCGCATACAAGCATTTTAGAGACTGTATTTTATTCATATTAATCTGGCTATCGGTAGGCAGGGATAATTTAGAATCTTTAAGCTCTGTCTGTTCCTTACTCAAGGGCATTTGGGCTACTATTGTCTTTATTTGAACTGCTCTGCTGCTATGCCCTAACTTAGAAACATAGAAATATGACGAAAGAAAAAGACCACATGGCCTATCTAGTCTGTCCTTCCATATCAACATCTAAAACAGTCCCCTTTTTACCTTTAGAGATCCTCTGTGTTTGTCCCATGCTTTTTTAATTCAGTTACTGTCCTCATCTCTATCACCTCCACTGGGAGACTATTCCACGGATCCACCACTCTTTCCGTAAAGAAATATTTCCTTATATCACTCCTGAATCTATCTCCCTTCACCCTCATCCCATGTCGCCTCATAGCAGAACTTGCTTTCAATTGAAAGAGGCTCTCTCCCTGAACATTTATGCCACGGAGGTATTTAAACATCTCAATCATATCACCTCTATCCAGCCTTTCCTCTAAGGTGTACATATTAAGATCCTTCAGTCTGTCCTCATATGCTTTATAATGAAGACCACTAATCATTTTAGTAGCCACCCTCTGCACTGACTCCATCCTGTTCACATCCTTTTGAAGGTGTGGTCTCCAGAATTGCACACTGTACTCCAAATGAGGTCGCACCAAAGACTTATACAGAGGCATTATCACCTCCTTTTTTCTGCTAGCCATTCCTCTCTGTATGCACCCAAGCATCCTTCTAGCTTTTGCCATCGCCTTTTCTACCTGTTTAGCTACTTTAAGATCAGACACAACCACGCCTAGGTCCCGCTCTTCTTTAGCGGACAAAAGTACTTCACCCCCTATACTATATTGCTCCCTTGGATTGCTGCAGCCCAAATGCATGACCTTACATTTTTTAACATTAAATCCCAGCTGCCAGATTCTAGACCATTCTTCAAGCTTAGCTAGATCCCTCCTCATGTTATCTACACCTTCCTGGGTGTCTACTCTATTGCAGATTTTGGTATCATCCGCAAAGAGGCAAACCTTACTCGACAGCCCTTCTGCTATATCACTAACAAAGATGTTAAAAAGAATCGGACTAAGGACAGATCCCTGGGGCACACAGCTGGTAACATCCTTCTCCTCAGCGTGAGCTCCATTTACCTGTACTCTTTGTCGCCTCCCACCCAACCAATTTCTAACCCAAGCAGTAACTTTAGGGTCCATCCCTAGGGTGCTCAGTTTGTTTATAATTCGCCTGTGAGGAACAGTGTCAAAGGCTTTACTGAAATCTAAATACACCACATCTAGGGCTCTCCCTCGGTCCAACTCGCTGGTCACCCAGTCAAAGAAAAAAATCAGATTTGTCTGACAAGACCTGCCTCTGGTGAATCTATGCTGCCTCGGATCCTGTAATCCGCTGGACTCCAGAAACCTCACTATTTTCTCTTTCAGCAGTGTTTCCAATAATTAACTTCATTCTTTTGGTAGTATCCTTCAAGGATACATTGTTCTGAACCATGTGCTCTTGGGCGACTGTCGGCTCTCCCCTATTATCTAGTTTAAAAGCTGCTCTATCTCCTTTTTAAAGGTTAATGCCAGCAGCCTGGTTCCATCCCGGTTAAAGTGAAGCCCATCCCTTCAGAAGAGCCCTTCCTTTCTCCAGTTCTTAACAAATCCAAAACCCTCATCCTTGCACCACCGTCTTATCCATGCATTGAGACTCCAGAGATCTGCCTGCCTTTTGGGTCCTGCATGTGGAATGGGAAGCATTTCGGAGAATGCTACCCTGGAAGTTCTGGATTTCAACTCCTAACTAAAAGCCTAAATTTAGCCTCCCGAACCTCCCTACCACATTTTCCTGTCTCATTGGTACCGACATGTACTAAGACAACAGACACCTCCCCAGCACTATCTAAGACCTTGTCTAGGTGGCACATGAGGTCTACTACCTTCACACCAGGCCGGCATGTTACCAGGTGATCCTCACGTCTACCAGCCACCCAGCTATCTACATGCCTAATGATCGAATCATCAACTATAACGGCTGTTCTAACCCTTCCCTCATGGGCACATGACACTAGAGAAACTTCCTTGGTGCAAGAGGGTTTTACATCACCTGGAGGACAGGTCCTAGGTACGGGATCACTTCCTGCCACACCAGGGTGATGATCTCTTTTCATGTGACCTCTCTCCTCCATGGCTGCCAGACTGGAGATGGGACTTCAGGATTATATCCCTGTAGGTCTCGTCTATGTACCTTTCTGTCTTCCTTATGTCCTCCAAGTCTGCTACTGTAGCCTCCAGAGATTGGACTCGTTCCCTGAGAGCAAAGAGCTCCTTGCACCTAGTGCACAATTTGTATGACTTATCCCAGGGATAGCATAGTTACTCACCTGTAACAGGTGATCTCCGGGAACAGCAGGAATTTAGTCCTCACATATGGGTATTGTCGGTACCGACGGAGCCTGCGTGGGAACGCTCCCCAGCGTCCAATCAGAAAGCTTTTGGGAGCATCCCTCAGCGCCTGCGTGCTGCCTTCCCCAACTGTCTCTCTCCAGTTGAGTTTTAAAGCTGAGACAAAGAGAGAGAGAGGGAAAGGAAAGAGAGAGAGATACAACTCCTAGGGGAGGTGGGTGGGTTGTGAGGACTAAATTCCTGCTGTTCCCGGAGATCACCTGTTACAGGTGAGTAACTATGCTATCTCCGGGAACAAGCAGGAATCTAGTCATCACATATGGGGACTCCCTAGCTTTGGGTGCCAGGGAGAGATCCCAGAAGTTGTGTGTCCCTGAAAAGGGCTCCACTTCCCCACATGGATCTCTGGCATCCTACCAGGGATGGTGGGCAGGAGTTGATTAGGTATGGAACAGGTGTTTGAGAACAGCCTGACCAAACAAGGCATCCTGGCGGGAGTCCTTGTCCAAGCAGTAATGGGCTGTGAAGGTATGAACCGAGGCCCAAGTGGCTGCTCGACAGATGTCGTCAATAGACACAGAGTTCAGATGAGCCATTGAGGCTGCCATGGCTCTCACATTGTGAGCTGTGACATGGCCCTCCAGAGAAAGGTTCTTACTCTGATAGGCACAAGAAATACACTGAGCAATCCAGTTGGATAGTGTTCTCTTGGAGACTGGCAGTCCCAAATGAGAAGGATCAAAAGCAACAAAGAGCTGAGAAGACTTTCTATGTTGCTGTGTCCTCTGTAGATAAAAAGCCAGAGCTCTTTTACAGTCCAGGGTATGAAGATTCCTCTCTGCACTTGATGCATGAGGTCCTGGAAAAAAGACAGGTAGGTAGACCTCCTGGTTGAGGTGAAAAGGCGAGACCACCTTAGGCATAAAGTGTGGATGAGTCCTTAGGACTACCTTGTAATGATGAAACCTTGTATAAGGTGGATTAGCTACTAGTGCTTGCAACTCACTAATGCGGCGTGCTGAGGTGATTGCAATGAGAAAGATAAACTTCAAAGAAAGAAAATTCAAGAAGGTGGTAGCTAAGGGTTCGAAAGGTGGCTTCATGAGCTGCCCAAGAACCAGATTCAAGTCCCATGCCACTGGAGGTGGTCTAATGGGAGGCTTAATTAGAAGGAGGCCTCTCATGAATCTTGCTATAAGAGGATGAGAGGAAATCAGTTGTCCATTTAGAGGTTTAAGAGAAGCTGCAATAGCACTCAAATGGACTCTTACTGAATTTGTCTTAAGGCCTGCATTAGACAAATGGAGCAGATACTCCAGTAAAGATTCTAGAGGTATAGCAAGGGGGTTAAGACCCTTTTCTGAACACCAAACAGTGAACCTTTTCCACTTGAAAGCATAAGAACGTCTAGTGGAAGGTTTTCTAGAAGCATAAAGAATATCTTTCACCTGCTGAGAAAGATGAAGATCTTGGAGATCTAGGCCTTCAGCAACCAAGCCCTGAGATGCAGGAACTGGGGATTGGGATGCCATAACATTCCGTTCTCCTGAGATAAGAGATCTGGAGCAGACCCTAACTCCAGGGAGGGAGCTTGAGAGAGATGAAGAAGCAGAGGGTACCACACTTGCCGTGGCCAATGTGGTGCTATGAGAATCATGTGGCCTCTGTCTCTCTGAAGCTTGAAAAGGGTTTTGGGAATTAGGGGAATGGGTGGAAAGGCATACAGGAAGTCTTGACCCCTGTGAAGGAGGAAAGCATCCTTGGCCTGAGCTCCCTGAGCCGGAGTTCTGGAACAGAACCGGGGAAGTTTGGCATTCCACGGACTTGAAAAGAGGTCTATGTCCGGGGTTCTCCAAAGTTGAAAGATCTTGGCCTCCTGGTCTGCATGGAGAGACCACTCGTGTGGAAGAAGAACTCGACTGAGTCTGTCTGCCCAAGAGTTTTGAACGTCTGGAAGATATACTGCCAGGAGATGGATGTGATGCTCTCTGGCGAGGGCCCACAGTCGTAGAGCTTCGTTGCAAAGCGACAGAGAGCCTGTTCCTCCCTGCTTGTTCACATAGAACATGGCTACTTGATTGTCCGTATGGATAAGGACTGTCTTGTTGCTGAGCAGGGTGTGGAACACTTGCAGAGCAAGGAAGATTGCTCTGAGCTCCAAGAGATTGATATGTAGACAACTCTCTTGTGGAGTCCAAGTGCCCTGGGTGGAGAGGTCTTGTAGATGAGCTCCCCAACCCATTGGAGAAGCATCTGTTGTAAGAGTTGCTTGTGGTAGAGGTTGCTGAAAGGGGGACCCCAGCAACAGATTTTGAGTGGACTTCCACCATTGGAGAGACAAAAAATGAGACGACTTGTGTTTGCTATTCTGTCTGACAGGCAACCTGATGCCTGGGTCCATTGGGTGGATAAAGTTCACTGAGTTGCCCTCATGTGAAGGCGAGCATATGGTACCACATGCATGGTGGATGCCATGTGGCCTAGCAACTGCAACATTTCTCGAGCAGTTAAAAAGGGCTTTAGGGCTGCTTGAGAAGCTAACTGCACCAAGCAAAGGCAACGGGCTTGGGGAAGGTAGGACCTTAACTTTGTGGTATCCAGCAGGGCTCCTATGAACTCTAGAGTAGGAGTTAGACTGGATTTTGGGATGTTTATGACCAGCCCTAAATACTGAAGGATACGCATTGTGCAGGATAGAGAAGTCCTGGCCTCTGATTGTGTTGGAGCTCGAATGAGCCAGTCGTCCAAGTAAGAACATAAGAACATAAGATATGCCATACTGGGTCAGACCAAAGGTCCATCAAGCCCAGTATCCTGTTTCCAACAGTGGCCAATCTAGGTCATACGTACCTAGCAGTATCCCCAAGAGACACAGGTTCCACAATGCTTGTATTGGGTCAAGCATTGATATCCTGGGTCCCTTTTTAATAATGGCTTATGGACCTTTCCTCCAGGAACTTGTCCAAACCTTTTTTAAACCCAGCTACACTAACAGCCCTTACTATATCCTCCGGTAACAAATTCCAGAGTTTGATTACACGTTGAGTGAAAAAATATTTTCTCTTATTTGTCTTAAATAGTTTACCCTGTAGCTTCGTTACATGTCCCCTAGTCTTTCTATATTCTGATAGCGTAAACAATCGATCTACGTTTACCCGTTCCACTCTATTCATTAATTTATAGACCTCTATCATATCTCCCCTCCCCTCAGCCGTCTCTTTTCCAGGTTGAAGAGCCCTAACCTTTGTAGCCTCTCTTCATAGGAGTAGCCTTCCATCCCCTTTACCATTTTGGTGGCTCTTCTCTGTACCTTTTCTAATAACGCTATATCCTTTTTAAGATACGGCGACCAGAATTGCACACAATATTCAAGGAATGATACAGAAGCATTATAATATCCTTTGTTTTATTTTCAATTCCTTTCCTTATGATACCTAGCATTCTATTTGCTTTCTTGGCTGCCGCTGCACACTGGGCGGAGGGTATTAATATGTTATCCACGATGACTCCTAAATCTTTTTCCTGGGTGGTGGTTCCCAATGTGGAAGGGAAGATGACTATTCCCAGAGTGCGTAGAAATGCTGCTACTACAGCCATGCATTTCGTGGACACCCTTGGTGCAGAGGCCAGACCAAAAGGAAGCACCCTGTATTGGTAGTGCTTTCTTTGAAACAGGAACCGAAGGAACCTTCTGTGGGTTGGATGGATGAGAACATGGGTGTACGCATCCTTGAGATCTAGAGAACAAAGCCAATCCTGACTCTGAAGGTATGGAAGCAGAGCTCCGAGAGAAATCATTTTGAATTTCTCCTTGACCAGGAATTTGTTCAATTCTCTGAGATCTAAGATAGGTCTGTATCCCCCTGTTTTCTTTGGGATAAGAAAATAAGGGGAATAGAACCCTATGCCCTGTTGAAGAAGAGGCACTTCTTCTATTGCTCCTTTGGCAAGAAGAATGGTAATCTCCTGACCTAACAGGTCGATGAGAGAGGTCAGAGAATTGAACTGCTTCACTATTGTGGAAGGGGGCATGCTTGAAAAATGAAGCTTGTACCCCTCTCTTACGATGGAGTGTCCAACGCTCTGCTGTTATTTGCCCCCATCTGGGAGCAAAATGGCATAACCTTCCTGGAATTGTGGATGGTTCTGGTCCTTCCAGAGCCAGAAAGGCTAAGTTCTGTAGCAGAAAGTCAAAGGCCCTGAGGAGGCTGAGGCTGCTGAGCCGGTTGAAGCCTAGCAGCCTTTGCTTTCTTCTGTTTAAGTGGTTGCTGACGTTTGGTTGAAAACTGACCTGCAGAAGATGCCTGCTGACCATAAGCAGGATAAAATCTCTTCTTCTTAGAAAAAGGAGTTTTCTTGAACAACTTTTTCCTAACAGGATCAGCAGTAGACTTGGATAGTCTATCCAAAGTGGAATTTTCAGCAACCATCTCATTGGCTTTTTCTTGCCAATCTTTACCAAGCAGGTTCTCACCAGTACAAGGGATATTCCCCAATTTATCTTGTACCCAGAGCTCTAAATCAGATGCTTGGAGCCAAGCAATTCTACGTGCACCTATGGCAATAGCCGAGGTTCTGCTTATACATTCAAAGCAGTCGAAGGCTGCACGGTTGGAGAATTTAGAGACATCTTGGGTATGTTTGAGCCAAGTGAGAAACTCCTGCCTGTTATCCTCAGAGATGAAAGGACTTAAAGTCTGTAGATGATCAGTAACTTCCTTTAGGAACATTCCCATGTAGAGACTATAGGAACTGATTCTTGCAGCAAGCATGGAAGCTTGAAAGACTCTACGTCCAAAAGCATCCAGAGTTCTGCATTCACGTCCTGGTGGGATTAGAGGCATGTCTTTTTGCACTTCTAATCCTTCTCATAGCAGATTCCACCACAATGGAGTGGTGGGAAAGCTGAGTTTTATGGAAACCAGGACAAGGAGGGACACGATACATGGTATCTAACCTACGAGAATGAGGAGAGGTGGTAAGTGGTGTTTCCCACATCCTCAGCATGAGATCATATAAAATCTCATGAATGGGTAGGGTAGCTGCCTCCTTAGGAGTTTTGGGATATTGTAAAATATCCAACTCCTTGGCCCTGTCTCAGGGGTCACAGTGATGGACAGGCCCCGAGCCACCTCTTGGATGAAGTCTTGGAAAGACATGTCCTCTGGAGGAGACACCCTGCGTTTAGGGGAGGAGGACTCCTGTGGAAGCATCATTGCTGCATCGACAGAACTTTCAGAATCCTCAGATTCTTCTGAGGAATTGAAGTATCGCCTGTCTGGATGCTCTTGCAGAGCCCGATACCCGTACCGAGCAAAATCGGTATCGGGAATAACCGGTACCGGGGAATCGGTACCGGCGGGCATGGAAGGACAGGGTACCGGCATAGCAGGCATAGACACCGATGTCGATGCTATCAGTACCGGTTCGATACCGATACCGGTGGAGTTGTCTGTCGCGGTACCAAGGGCGTCGATGCCACAAGGAAAGCCGCTAGACTGCGTTCTATGGACAGAATTCTCTGGTCCATAGACGCTGCCAATGCCTGGAAATCGGTACCGGTGGAAACTGCCGGTACCCCAGAGCATGGCACCAGGAGATCTGTCGAGGCCGAGCCATCGAGAACATCCTGGAACCCCGATGATGGTGCTTTGGAAGCCAAAACCTCCCGCCGGGGTAATTTTGCCGGTGCAGAATCCTCGAGGGCAATGCCAGAGGCATCTCGATGCTTAGAAGGAGATCTACCCTTTAAGGACCGGCTAGACTTATGTTTAGTTACCTGAGATCCACAGGAAGAAGAAGCAGCCCTGGAAGACGTCGATGCTACCGAAGCTGCATCAGAGGGAAACAGGGTACTGAGCTTAGCAGCTCGGTTCCGTCGACCCCTTTTAGACATCATAGAACAGGACACACAATCTGTGATGGAGTGGTCAGGACCTAAACATTTTAAACACCATTCATGGGTGTCGGTGACGGAAATGGTACAGCCACATTTTGTGCACTTTTTAAAACTTGAAGCAGGTTTTTCCATATTAAAGGAATTTATGGGCCCTAAGGCCCAAAAAGACAGGTGCACCTGAAGAAAGTAAAAGAATGGAAAAAATATTTTTTTTTAAAAGAAAAGAAATACCGGCGGTACCGGTAGAGCGTCGGGGAAGGCAGACGCGACCACAAAAAGAAAAAGAAATAAGGAAATTCTTCTGCGGCGACAGGAACACGACCTGCTGGCTCCACGGAAAAAGAAGAACTGGAGAGAGACAGTTGGGAAAGGCGGGAAGGCAGCACGCAGGCACTGTGGGATGCTCCCAAAAGCTTTCTGATTGGACGCTGGGGAGCGTTCCCACGCAGGCTCCGTCGGTACAGACGATACCCATATGTGATGATTAGATTCCTGCTTGTTCTTGGAGATAAGTAGCATAGAATCTGTCAAACCTTTGGGATCCTGCCAGGTACCTGTGATCTGGATTGGCCATCGTTAGAAACAGGATATTGGGCTTGATGGACCTTTGGTCTGACCCAGTACGGCAAATCGTATGTTCTTAAGAATAAAATAAAAAACAACCTCTCTCTTATCCATCAAAAGCACACAAAAATTAGTATCAAAATGTAGAAAGTTTATTCAGGCAGTTAAATATTTCTGTCTACAAGTTTATAGATGGGAACAGTTTTAAAGCACTTTTGGGCAAAACGTTTTGAAATACTTTTCACCCTAATACAAAGTAGCAAATTTAAGACAAATTGAAGAAAATATTGTGTAATTAAGCTCTGGAATTCTTTGTTGGAGGATGTAGCAAAAGCTGTTAATGTAGTTAGGTTGAAAAAACATTTGGACAAGTTTCTTGAGGGAATGTCCATAAATTATTATTAAAGTGGGCTGGGATAAGCAGTATGGAATCTGTCTACCTTCTGTGACCTGGTTTGACCACTGTTGCAAACAGGATGCTGGGCTTGAGGGACCATTGGTATGACCCGTTATGTAAGAACTTAGGTTCCTATGTAAAACGTTTAGTGCAAAACAGAGTAATCTTAACACTGTTCTCATTATAAGCTCAGATGCATTTTATTTTATTGGTTATACATTTTTGTTCCTCTGGGATATTTTTTGAGCAAGCAGGAAAAGCATGCAGAGCATGGCCCAAGGAATTTTTTTTCAACTCTCTCCAAAGTTTTGTCACTGTATACCTATTACTTTTGGGTGGGGATGGGGGTTTGAATAGTGCAGTACCCAAACAATCTGTTTGTAAACAATACAAAGGTAGTTACTCACCTGCAGCAGCTGCTCTCTGTGGAAAGCAGGAAAAGTCCTCACTTATGGATGATTTCATCCAATGGAGCCCTCACATGAGAGCATTCCCATCTCCATCTAGAGGTTTTGGGAAGCTCACCGCACATGTGTGTATCTTCCCGCCTGCTGCCACAGCACCATCTTTTTCAGTACAATTGCAAACTGAGGAGAATTCAACTCCTAAGGAAGGTGTGTGAGATGCAAGGACTTTTCCTGATGTCCATGAGGAAAACTTGTTACAGATGAGTAACTACCTTTTTTCTTTGGACAAGCAAGGAAATAGGTCTTCACTTATGGGACTCCCTAGCTACAGGCTACCTTGAACAAAAAGGGGAAATACTGATGAACTAGGGCAACAGAACAAATGGTTTTGTTGGCAACAGGCCTTTATATATATGTATTTATATTTATTTCTTTTTGAAAGGTAGCCCATACTGAAAGAAATGGGACTAGAGGGTTGGAGTTGGATTTTAATCCCCGAACAGATTTCTATGTACTGATTGGCTGAAACTGCTGTCACATTGGGAATCCCATCCAGGCAGTGGTGAGATGTGAAGATGTGGACAGAAGTTCATGTTGCAGCCTTGCAAATCTCTTCCATGGAGACTGCATGATAACACAAAGTTCCCAAAGACACTGTGGGTGGCTTAGAGGGAGATTTTAAAAGAAATGAGCTTCGCGTGAAGCCAACAACTAAGGGCTGTACCCTCTGCACCACGGTGATAAGTTCCAATGGCACTGAGGTGTACCTTTATGGGGATGAACTTGAATCCAGACTCAGAGAGATGCAGAAGGTATTTAAACAGTGTTTGTGTAGGACAAGCTAAAGGATCTATGGAGCATTCCTCACACCAAAACTGCAAACCTATTCTATTTAAAAGAATAGGATTTTCTTGTTGAGGCCCATCTGGATGCCAAAAGGACATTGGTGATACCAGCCGGCATATTAAGAGAGGATAACGTTAGCCTCTCAACATTCAAGCTGTGAGAGCCAGGGACTTGATGCTGGGATATAAAATTGCTCCGTTCTGCGATATCAGATCTCTAAGGAAGAAAAAAAAAAGAAAAAGAAGACTGTAGTAGTTGGTATAGGAGGGCAGACCGAATAGCCTTTATCCGACATCATGTTTCAATGGTGCTTGACAGTCTCATTGGTTCCCAAATGGAAAGTTTGAGACATAGAGGGAACCACAGCTGTCTGGGCCAATAAGGAGCGATGAGAATCATCGTACCTCCATAGGTTTCGAGTTTCAGGAGGGTATTGGCGATGATAGCATCTGAGGCTAGTTTGCAGTGTGACCCCACCCTGGAGTAGAACTGAGGCACCTGGGCATTCTGAGGAGTTGTAAAAAGATGGATAGTCCCACTCCCAAAAAACGTATTGTGCTACACCCCTGTCCAGTGTCCATTCATAAGGCTGAAGGACTCAGCTCAGTCTGTCTGCCAGAGTGTTCTGATCACCAGGCAAGCAAGTGATTTCAATTCCATCTTGTGAGAAATAGTAAAGTTCCACAATCTGACAGTTTCCCCAAAGAGGAGGTATGATCCCATTCCTCCTTGCTTGTTGATGTACAACATGGAGACTTGATATCAGTTTGAATTTGAACAATTCGGATGGACAATTTTGAAGACCTTTAGTGTTTATGTTTATTTAAAAACTTGATTATACCACCTTTAAATCTAGTTGGCAGGGTGGTTTACAATAAAAACAAATGGGAAAGTAGAAAGAAATGCCACTATCTCAGATAGCAAAGCATCTCAAGCACACTAGGAAGGGAGAAAGAGAGGAAAAAGAAGAAAAAAAGATCATTCAGAGGATCTAGTATTTATTTAGCAATGTTTATATACTGCTTTTCACCAGGTCAAAGCTGTGTACATTCAGGTGTGGTATATATTTCCCTTGTCCCCGAAGGGAGTATGTTTTGTACTGAGGCAACAGAGGGTTAAGTAGCTTGCCTAAAGCCACAAGGAGTGGCTGTGGGACTAGAAACCCCAGTCCTTCTAGGTTGCTGTCCTGCAGTGGGATTTGAACCTCCAGCCTGAGGCAACTTGCCCCAACCACTAGGTCACTCCTCCCTTCAGTACATTTTGTGATGGGTATATTGAAGACTTCCTGAAACAGTGTCTTAAGTTGGGATTTGAAACTGGTATTTGAAACCAGTGCATTTGCTCTTCTGAGAAGTTTATCTGATGGAGCCTGTGATAAGGAAGCTTATCATAGCTCAGGAAGGAGCTATAGAAAAGGTAAAGTGACTCTGAACAAGCAGCCTGTCAGTTCTGGTAGAAATAAGAAAACAGAATTTTCCCATAAAAGACTACCAGTCCCAGAATGCACCAGGTTTCCAGCAGCCAATAGAGGAGCTGAAGTGGGGAAACGTGTGTTCAATCAGGAGGGCTATGAGGTAATCCCTAAGCACTCATCTCAAAGGGCAGGGCCTGATTCAGCACAGCTGCGCTGTGTTAGGGAGGAGCACTCATCTAAGCAGAATAAAGGTAGAGTTTATTCTACAGAGAATTATCCTGAGAATCAGCTTGAGCTTGATCATCTTCATCATCAAGAGGATCATCAGAAGCAGAAGCCAAACCGGACGGACAGAGAGGGAAAGAAACCCTTTGGAAGAAAGAGGAGAAAAGCCTTTGAGAGGTCTAGAAGAGTCCAGAGCAGTACGTATACTGGGAGGCATTCCAAGGGCCAGCATATACCATTGGACTGGGGAAAGCCAGAGGAATGGTGCTGCAGAGCTAGGAATCTCCAGACGGTACCTGTGAGAGAGACGGCTGCACGTGGAAGGGACCCTAAGACCCGTGCCAGAAGGTATGTGAAGAGAGATCCAGGGATCTGGATTGGAAGGCTGGACATAAGAACTGGACTACATACTGGCCAGGCTATATAGAGAGGAACTCTAACAGCAATGGAAGCTCAGGTATGAACACTGATCTATGCCCTAGCTATAACCTTGAAAGACAGCAGGGAAACAAGTATTCTCCTGAAAGTGCTCCATTGAGAGATTCATCTGTGCCAATCCATGATATTGAACCCATGCTTGTTGAAGAAGGGGGAATGATAGCAGATGAAGAATGTGTTTACATGGACTGCTCTCTGTCTAAACTCCTTTGGTGATTTTCTGTTTTAAAGTACAGCAACCATCACAAAGAAATACAAACTTGTTCTTTAATCTACTCAGAAAAGCTCCTGTGTAGGATTTCTAGCCACGCAGTAGAAGGCAAGCCAGCTAAGGGGTTTCAGCTGGATAACTGCTAGCAATTGAGCCTTACCTAATTGCTTGTGAGCTCTAAGAGAATCACTTCTGAATCTATGTGGGAAGATATAAGAAGTTTACCTGAAAAGAACAGTTTTTTTCCTTCTTTGTGGCTTTTGGTTTGTTGTTTGATACATGCTAAGAAAATATTAGCTAAGCCTACAGAAAAGACCAGTTTGTTATCAACCAGGTCTTATTTCTTTTGCTTTGATTGCCTGATAAGTTAAAATGTTGTTTTCCTGATTTTGTTTTTTTCAAGTTTAACACTGAAAGCAAGTAACCTGATTTATGTGCTACCAAGCATATCTGTGTTGGGAGAAATAACCCCATAAATAAATATCTTATTGGCTTTACCCAAAAGCACAACTAATTATTGTGAGCAGCTGTGTCTGGTGTGAATGAACTGCATTGCCCACAATCCCTTGCAAATCATATAGATATATGCACTTGCCAAGACTGTGAAGATTCTCACCCAGGCAGCCGTCTGACAAGCCTTTTTTGAAGGGACCAAGTTCCCAGAGTGTGGAACCAATCATGGTGAGGTCCCTAGTCCAGTTTGGATGCATCTGCCTCAGTAACTTTTATAGCATGAGAATATGGAAGGTAAGGCAGTTTGCAAAACTGTTGCGACATGTCCACCAGGACAGCAACAAAACATTTCTGACGTTTACGGTGGCTTGTTACCACTGGATACTCCAAGTCCACTGAGCTTGACTCATATTGAGACATGTACTGTTGAGGCCATGTAGCCTAGAAATATTAACATGGCACAAGCTGATATCTGCTAACTCATTTAAGTCTCCCGCACTATTGCTATTGGTCTGGATAGTCTGTCATTCGAGAGAAAAGCTCTTGCCTGAGTCGTGTTGGGATGGTGAGAAGTAGGATTTGAAAAAACTGACTAAGAACCCTAGTAGTTCCAGCACCCAAATAAATATTTATTCCAAAACTTCCTCCAGAGCGTCTCTCTTGAGCGGTCAGTCATCCAAGTAGGAAAAACATGCACTCTCAGTCTGCGCAGGAACACAGCTACTACAGCTAGGCATTTGATAAAGACTCCAGTTAGCCTACTCTCCTACAATTGAGTCCTCTGCCGAGGCTACAGGAAGAGTGGCTATGCCCTCAGAAACCAATCAAAACCTCACCCCAAGCTTTGGCTGAGGAGTGGATTGGGCCTTCTGAGACTCTCTTCGCTTTGGTGGTGCTTGAGGAGTCTGTTTAGAATGAGAATAGTGAGAACCAGGAAATTACCTGTGCCTCTGAGAATAGCAAGTCTTTCTCTGGTTACCCCCTTGATATCTCCTGCGGTAGGAGACTGGCTCAGACATGCATTTTGAGAGATTTCAAAGAGTGATGTGCTGCTTTTCAATAAAGCCAGCCTTCACCGTGACTATCTCCGAAGAGATTCTCGCCACAGCACAGTATGTCAACAAGCTTGTCCTGCACAAACTGTTGGAGGTCTGAAATCCAGAGCCAGGTGAGTGAGTATTTGGGCACCAATACCTGCTGCAGAAACTCTTGATACCATAATCGAAGGTATCATAGGTTTCTTGGACTATGAACTTAGAGTAGTCTTTGCCATGTTTCACTAGGGAATGATACTGTTCCAATTTCTCTTGAGGAAGAAACTTGGCCTTAACATCAAGAGTATTATTGATGTCCTTCAAGAACATGCCGATGTGGAGCTGGTAAGAGGCCATACAGGCAGCAAGCATGGAACTCTGAAATACTCTCCTCCCAAAAGAATCCAATGTCTGAGCCTCTCTCCCTGGGGGCGCAGAGGAGTGCATCTTGGAACTTCTGGACCTTTTGAGAGTGGATTATTTAATAGGTGTTTTTATTTATTTAACAATTTTTCTATACTGCTTTTCTTAAATTCAAAGCGGTTTACATTCAACAATAAACTTTACATAGAACAAGTATATTGAACTTGGATGAAACAGGGGTATAGTCCATGGAGAGGTGTGGATGAGTTCATAATTTATTGTAATGAGTATGTTCCACCTGATGTTTCAGTCTCTGGACCACAGAATTCCAAAAATAGGTAAGTTTTAATGCTTTTCGGAAGTCCCATAAATCATTGATTGTTCTTATGCTTTCTGGGAGTGCGTTCCAGAGTGATGGAGCATATATTGAGAGGGCTCTGCTGCAAGTTGTTTGTTTTGGTTTTGTTTATTGGTATTGTTTTTTTTTTCCCTTTTTCTTCTGCTTTCAGAGTCTTTGCTTATGAGAGCTTGTATATGGGTAAGTGGTGGAAGATTTTAAAGATAGTGATTATAACTTTGCATTTAGTCCTGATAATTAGGGAGCCAGTGGAGTTGTTTTAGTGTTGGAGTTATGTGATTGGTTCTCGATTTCCCAGATATAATATGAGCCGTCGTATTTTGTAGCAATTGTAAAGGGTAGATAGACTAGATAGGTAGACCCTGATAGATGATGTTACCATAGTCTAGGATGGGCAAAATCAATGCTTGACAGACTGTGCGGAAGTCATTAGAGTTTAGAAGAGATTTGAGTTTTTGTATTATTCTTAATTTGAGGTAAGTAGCTTTTGTAACCTTTGTTATATGAGTCTGGAAGTTAAATTTCTGGTCAAGGTATATCCCCAGGTATTTAATTTCTGTTTTCATTTCTATGAAGTTATATGACATTTGTAGTGATTTTGGTGGGACATAGTAATAATTCTTTGTTATGAAGACTGCCTCGGTTTTCTTGTAGTTTATCAGCAGATTTCATTCCATTAGCCAGATTGTCATTTCTTTTATGCATGCTATTATATTTGAGTAGTCAGGTTGGTCGATGTTGAATGATGTGTGAATCATAATATCATCTGCATAGATATTGTAGTTGACTTTGTATTTAGCTATTATGCTGCAGAGAGGCTGCAAATATATATTAAACAGCAAAGCAGAAAGTGGAACTCCCTGTAACTGGTCTATTGAGGTTGATTGGTGTGTTCCAGATTTTACCTATAGTATTCTACAGGTAAGGTATGATGTAAACCATTTTAGTGTTTCTTGTAGTCCGATTTCATTCAGATGCGTGATAAGTATGTCGTGGTTTACTGAATCAAATGCAGCTTTTATATCTAGGAATATCAGTATGCAGAACTGTTTAGCATCATCTAGTCTGACAATTAGGCTATTCAAGAGTGAAGTAATGAGTGTTTCTATGCTTATTTTATTTATTTATTTATTTTATTTATTTATTTGCAGTCTCTTTTATACCGCGCTATTCGACATCAGTGCGGTTTACAATGAACATAAGAGTTGCACATCTCAATTTCGTGATTTGTGCTTACAGTGAAACAGGTATAATAACTTGGGTATACATTAAACAGGAAAATTAAACTTGGGTATGCATTAAGCAGGTATAACAGGTAAAATAGGGTATAAATAACCAGTCCCTTAACAAGGAGACACGATGAATAAATACAGTCTACTTTATGCAACAATATAATGAGTTATGCGGCACTGTATAAGTTTCTCATGGTGGTTGGAGGGGAAGGTGTGATTGCGAGTGATCAGTCTGGGAATGTGACGTGCATGAGTTTGAGGTGCTGCATTGAGATGTGAGAGTGGGTGAGTGTGGGGAGAAGACTGCATCATCGTAGTGATGAAGAAAGAGGTGCCGTTTCAGTGCCTTCCTAAATTGGGAGAGTTCACTGATGGTTCTGATAGTTGCTGGTAGTGCGTTCCAGCAGGATGGAGCAAAGAAGGAGAAGGCTCTGGATCTAGTGAATTGAGAACACTTCGTGCTTGCCTTAGGTAATATGAGAGTATTTGCGGCATTCGATCTCCTTGCTCGATTGGGAGGTGTGATTGAAATTAGATCAGTAATGGCAGTAGCAGGGTATTTATTGATGGCTTTATGGGTCATAATTAGGATCTTGAATGAGATCCTGGCTTGTATGGGTAGCCAGTGCAATTGTTTTAGTATTGGGGTAATATGAGAACTTCTTGAGGCTCCATGAAGGATTCTTGCAGCTGAATTCATTGCAAGTTGTAAGGGGTTAGTCGTGCACTTAGGTAGACCATACAAGATCGCATTGGCATAGTCAAAGTGAGGCATTATTAGGGCCTGAAAGACAGTTCGGAAGTCATCAGGTTCTAACAGTTGACGCAAATTGCGGAGGGTCCGGATTTTATGGTACACCGACTTTGTTATGTTTTTGATATGAGCCTTCATATTAAGTTGCTGATCAAGCGTTACACCTAGGTATCTTACTGTAGTCTTGCATATGATCTCTGCGTCGCGAACCTTGATAGACAGGGGTGGAGTAAAAGCCGGATTCCTGGTTACGAAGAGGGCTTCTGTCTTTTTGAAATTTAACTTAAGCATTTGTGCTTTTAGCCAGTCTGTGACAGCGTCAAAGCACCTGATAAGTGGGGATAGTTCAAGATGTTCTGTCGAAATTGGCATGTACATCAAGACGTCGTCAGCATAGACCAGGCAATTGATATTAAATGATTGGATGAGATCACAAATGGGTTGCATATAGACATTGAATAGCAAGGCGGATAGAGATGCTGTGTTTGGGATTGAACCCATGTTGGTGTGGATCAAAAGGAGTATGCAAGTCAAGGTAGTCTTTATAGTTGGACTACTTTCTCAAGTATCTTTGCTATAAATGGTAGACTTGAGATTGGTCAGTATGAACTGGGGTCATCAGAATCTAGGGTACTGCTCTTTATAATTGGTCTTACTATTGATTGTTTGCGTATGGAGGGTATAATTCCTTGTGAGAGTGAAAGTTGTACTATTTTAAGTAAGATGGGGGCTGGTTGTTCAGTTGTCATTTTGATCCAAGATACCAGACAAGGATCAAGAAAGGAGGTTGTGGTGTTGAGATTGGTTATGATTTGTTTTAATTCTTTTATGGAAGGTATGTGAAATGTTATCCACAGACAGGCTTGCTCAGTTATTGATTGGTTTTCTGTTATTAATAGTTTAATTTGGTTTTGATTAAGTTTTGATTAGGCTTGAGCTTTGATTGAAGGAAGTTTGCCATGGTTTGGGGTTCAATTAGATTATGCTCTTCAGGTTTGATTTTTGTCAAGGTTCTTATTATATTGAATAGCTCTTGCGGTTTATTTAATGAACCCATGATTAGATTTGTGTGGTATTCCCTCTTACAAGCATTTATTAGAGACTAGTATTCCTGCATCCTGTCAGTATAGTTGATTTTATCTTGCACATCTTTCGTTTTTCTCCATTTTCGTTCTGCTTTTCGCAGGGCTTGTTTCAAGGTGTTTTTCTCACTGGAATACAATGGTGCAGTGTTCTTTCTGATGGCACGTGTTTTCTTAAGTGGGGCAATGACTGCCTTGTGAATTGCTGAGTCCCAGCTGTGTATTATCTCTTCAAGGTTTGCTGAGTCATAGTTTATTTGTAGTAAGACCTGTTGTAGAAATTTCTTTTTGTTGAACTCTTTGAATCTTCTTTCTGTGGGTGCATTTAGTACAGAAGTGGTTAACTGGAAGGTTATGATGTAGTGGTCTGACCATGGGACGGGCGTCACTGTTGGAAGTTGTATAAGCTTCCTATCTAAGAGCAGTATTGGTATAAAGATGAGATCAAGGCTTCCTCCTCTCTTATGGGTTGGGGTGTTATTTGTTTATACTGTAGGTCTTCAATTTCTTGAGTAAAGGCTTTGCCATATTTTGAGGTTGTAAACGGTATGTTAAGGTCTCCTAGGAGGATGAGAGCCTTCTGTGGGTTAGAATTGTAGCAAATTTCTTCAAGTAATAGTGAGAGGTCATCATTATTGGTACCAGGTGCTCTGTTTACAACTGAAAAAGCTATGTATTTGTTTGAAACAGTTGGATGTTACAGCTCTCTGTGCTTAGAGTTGAAAGGGTTTTGAAACAGGGATTTTCTTGTGATGATGAGAACTCCACCTCCCCTTTTATTGATTCTTGGGCAGTTGTGGGTTTCATATGTTTGCGAAGAAATTTGGTTTAATATTACTTGATCTGTGTTTGTGAGCCATGTTTCTGTTATACACATCATATCCAATTGTTGTTAATTTACATAATCAATGATGACGTGATATTTGTTCCGAATGGAACGTACATTGATCAGTGCACATTTCAAGGGATGTATGGTTAGGTGATTGATCTTTGATTTATAGTGCCTGATGAATTAATTTGAAGTAGTCTATTGTGCCTCCTGTATATATTGTTTTGAAATGGGCGAAATGTATTGTTTTTGCACGATTGCAGGATTGGTATATAGCTAAGCATGTCGAGTAAATGATTAACGTAAAATATTTAGTACAATAGTTGTTTCAAAGTATTTCAAAATTATATGCAGTCTAATTTATTTACTGTGGTTTGATAAGGGGTTGTAATAGAGTTTATGAGAAGGGTAGTGCTATTGTGTTTTATGTACAAAGTATGTTTCATGAAAACTTACGGTTTACTTGTGATAGTTTCAACACTGCTGTAGGCTTCCAGGGTCATTCTCTCACCTCCGTTTCCCGCCTAAGGGCCCTCTGGCGAGGCCTTCAGGTGCGGGCACGCCTTCAGCACTCCTGAGTTTAACGGCTGAAATGGAGTCCTGATTGGTGGTTCTCTGCAGGGAGTGGGAGGAATCTACTTTCCTACTACCTGTTCAAGATGCCGATCGGGTATTTTTTTATACCGCTTTATCATTTCAGTCAAAGTGGTTTATATTGTAACTTAAATTTGGTAATGTACATTAAAAGAGGGATATTGATAATTTGTTTTTTTCTGAGGAAATGGCGGGTTAAGTGACTTGCTCAAGGCCACAAGGAGTGCTAATGGGACTTGAACCCTGATCTCTTGGTTCCCAGGCTACTCCTTCAATGGATTAGACTACCAATGAGTGATGAAGAAGCCGGGGCTTCTCAAATCTGGAAGCCTTTTGAACTCTGTACATGGAGTTGAGCTTTTTGACTGGAGGTCTAGAGAGGGGGATCTCTCACATTCTCATCTGTACTTTCTGAAGTATGTGGTACATGGGCACTGTCACCGCTTCCTTGAGAGTGAAGGTGTACTGGAGGATCTCCAATTCTTCTGCTCTAGGCTCATCTTCAGTCTCCTAAGAAAATGGTATGGCCTTAGTCATATCTCATAAAAATCTCAGAATGTCATGTCCTCAGGAGGTGACTAGTCTCTCATAAGGAGGAGACAGGTCAGAGGGGAGTTCTGGGGATCTATCCTCTGAATGACCCTCAGACCGCTCATCCATGACCCAGCCTTCTGAGTCAGATTCAGAGAGGAAGTCAAAGTAATTCTGAGTCTCGGCCTGGGCGATGAGTCTTCCCTGCGGGGATTGGGAGCATTAATACACCGATGACTTACTGCGAATCAGAGCTGTATCGGACCCCAATGCACTAGAAACTGATATCAGCTGGACAGGCTCTGGTGTTGGGCCCTTTGATGCCCCAATGCCGATACCTCTCCTGCAGGCACTTTATGCTTCTCGGGGATAGATCAGATAGCTGTAGGTGCTAATGCAGCCCTCACCGAGGCACAGAGTTACTGCATGAAGAACAGCATCATTATTCTGTTGACAGCCTTCAGAAGACATCTCTCCAGGTTTACCATCTCCAAAGCCAGTGGGCCTAAAGCATCATCAGCTGATGTTCCTGAAATTTGGGACGGTGGATTTGCAGGCTGGTCCTGGCTATCTGTAGCCTGTTGCTGCCCCTCTGATGCTTTGGAGGTTGAGATCTCCTCCCTGTAGGGCAGCTTATAGGGGTACTCCTGAGAACCTTTCATACTCCTGACACCATGTTGCGGAGGGCTTAGACATTGATGCACCAAGGTCTCTGCCTGATGTTTGACATCTTTTCCTGTCGGTGTCGAAGACCAAGTTGAATCCTTCATCTTTGGGCGAACATCGAGAAATGGTTGATGCGCCAGCGATCTATGGGTGCTCTGCTCTGAGTGGGCTCTTTGATGTTAATGCACCGCCAGCGTTCAATGCAGCCTTTGAAGCTACAGTGACTGATGCCGCAGATCCCAATGCATCAGACTTGGATGTGCCAAAAAGGATGATGTGTTGTTTTTCCTTGACCCTTCAGCCCTCTTTTTATCATCTGCAAGCACAATTTACAAGAGTGCTCATGATTGCATCCTAAGCACTGGAGGCACCAACTATGTGTGTCCATTATGTATATGGTCCTTCAGCATCTGGAACACCTCTTACACCCACTGGTAAGTTTGTGGGTAATGTTGTCTGGAAAGCATAGTTACTCACCTGTAACTGCTGTTCTCCAGGGACAACAGTAATCAGTCCTCACATATGGGTGACATCGGCAGAGAGCAAGCCCGCGCGGTAACCTCTCCACAGCTTTCAAAGAAAGCCTTTGGGAGATCCACCACATATGCGTGGTTGCCTTCCCACCCAAGGGTGCCATCTTGCCTCAGTATGACGACATAGCTCAAGACGACAACAAATGAAAAGCAACTCCATGGGGAGGAGAGAGGGTTGTGAGGACTTATTCCTGCTGTCCCCTGAAAACACCTGTTACAGGTGAATAACTATACTTTCTCCGGGAACAAGCAGGAAATCTGTCCTCATATATGGAACTCACTAGCTACAGGCTACTGAAAAAACTTGTAAGCTATGGACAGCCCCCAAAAATGAACCGCGAGGAACAGTGAGAGTACAGTTAGGTTGCAAGGCCTCAGCAGCAACCCCAGTGTCAACCAGGGAACCAGCTCTCCAGTAGCCTGGACACACAGAAGAGCCAGAGGGCAGTTGTTACCTTTAACCCCAAACAAATGACAGAGTACTGGCTGACCAAAGGCGCTGTTCTACTGGGACTCCTCCTCCAGGCAGTAATGCGCTGTGAAGGTGTGAACCGAGGACCAGGTGGCAGTCCGTTAAGGGGACCAAGTGAAAGTTCATCACAGAAGCCACCGTGGCCTGGACACTGTGCGCCATGACATTCTGTTCCAGAGAGAGACCAGCCTGACCATACACATTGGGTTGGAAAGAATGAAAAACTAGCACAGACACTTCTAGAGAACGAATGCACTGGCGTTAACAAAATTATTAGAAACAAAACTGTTATATTTAACTTATGACAAGAAAAGCTTTCAAAAACATTAATCAGCAATAAAACTGAACCAAAGCAAAACTAGGAGCTTAAAAGAAGTTGTGATGTAGCATTTAAGCAGTAAACATTGGGAATAAGCAAAATTTTTAATTGATCAGGACGTTACTAGTAAGTTATCATTTGAAATTATTTTAAACTGCTCATGTACAGTTACGCCCAGTATTTACAAGTAGCCATGTTCAGAACATTATCACAACTTACCTCAATGGTATAAGATCTAATTTAAGACAAATAAGAGAAAATATTTCTTCACTCAACGTGTAATCAAACTCTGGAATCTGTTACCGGAGGATGTAGTAAGGGCTGTTAGTATAGCTGGGTTTAAAAAAGGTTTGGACAAGTTCCTGGAGGAAAGGTCCATAAACCACTATTAAAAAGGGACCCAGGATATCAATGCTTGACCTAGTACAAGCACTGCAGAACCTGTGTCTTTTGGGGAAACTGCTAGGTACGTATGACCTAGATTGGCCACTGTTGGAAACAGGATACTGGGCTTGATGGACCTCGGTCTGACCCAGTATGGCATTTCTTATGTTCTTATGTTCTTATGGATAATTGTGTGATGTCATTCATCAAGATATTGTCAATATGAACCAATTGCATCCATTAAGTAATAGTGACTCTTGTAGCACGGCATTTTCAGGAGGTTCACAGACATACCAAGTCCCACACCAGACAAGAGCATCCTGCTGTAGGAGGTCATCTCCTGCCCATTCACTCTCTCTTCTCTGCCTGCACTGTGACTAACAGCAACTTCAAATCTCATGGCCAGCACGTCCAGCTGATCTTGCAAGATTAACAGGCGGTGCCAGCAAGATTTGAAGTTGTTCAGTATTGCAGCGAGTAGATGATAAACGTGGAGGTGGTGGAGTGGGGGGTGAGGCATGACCAGAGTTGGGACATATGGTCAAAATCTCCCGCTTAAAAACTACAACCCCTTGGCAGCTCTGGGTTCAGAGCATTTACAAAATAACTATGAAAAAACTGAAATAGTTGATCAATTTTCTCAATGACATATTCAGCATTACTGTCTCCTCTGTACAATTCTCTTAAAATTGTGGAAGTAGCTTTTTTTTTTTTTATTTAAGATTTTTCAGTTATACAACAACCAAAACAGTTTAGGACACAATACTGACTTATTTAACATAAAAAAGAAAATCAATACAAAACATCCAAGCAATGTCAGTGTTGCAGACCACATTATAGGAACAAGCTACATACTATATTAGAAGAAAAATAATAAAGCAATCAAGGCCAAAGGCCACAATCTAGGAGGAAACATCATGGATACTACCAGACCTAGCTGAACTCTGCCTGTCAGAGAGAAATCTTTCTAAGTGTGTCACATCAAGGAAAACAAAAGAAGCACCTTCAAAAGTAATCAGGCACTTACAAGGAAATCTAAGGAAGAAAGTAGCACCCAATTTCAGGACGCGGGGCTTTAAGGATAGAAACTGCCGGCGCCGCAACTGGGTGCTACGTGACACATCTGGAAAGATATTAATTCTCTGACCACAGAAAAGTGCTGATTTCACCTTAAAAAGAAACTTTCAAAATACGTTGTTTAAACACAACTGAAGAAAGGGAGACCAGCAGAGTGAAACGAGTAGAAATATTGTCTGAGGAATCCTCAAGAAAAGCGGTGAGATGAGCCACATTTGGAACAATCTCATCCAAGTCATCATCTGCAGACTACTCTTCTTAGTGCCAGAAGGAATATAATAAATCTGAGTAACCTCAGGAACATCAGATATAGCAAGAATTTCTCTAACATATTTATCAAAAAGAATTTTAGGTGACAATAAAGTAGTATGGGGAAAATTCAAGAATCTTAAATTATTTGCCCGCATGGAATTTTCCAGAGACTCTAACTTCGAATGCAAAGTCAAGGAATCCTTGATTCCAACCACACTTGTTGAATGAAGTGAGAGCATCTGTGGAAGTAGCTTTTAATTATAATTCGGCAAAATACCTTTGTTTTTCTCATCCTCGTCACTATTTTCTTCCTCATCTTCCTCAAAGAGAAATTCATCTTCATCAGGATACTCATTGCGCCAGTTATTCTCCTCATTCTCATCATCTTCATCTTCATATATTTCTTCTGATTTACGATCCTCATCATCTACCTGTAGATCTCAAACAGGAAACATGCCATTATATTTTCCCAAAAGAACTGTAGTCATTAAAACCATCTCTGAATAATATGATAATCATGAATATGAGACAGCCAATTACAGATACCACTGTTTTCAATTTAGTAGTCAGGGAGACTATAAAGGTCTATATTCAAAAGGAATCTAGCCAATTAAGAACTCTGCTAACTAAACATCGCCTCCTAATTTTCACTAAATAGCTAAATTTAGCTGGCTACACTCTGTGGGCCTATGGGGAAAAGTTATGTTGGAAGTGACAATTTTAGCCAACAGGTGACATCACAATAGCAGCAGTGTCCCTTCCTCCTCCTGTCCCCAAGCTTGAATGCAGCAAGCTCTGTGGAGTACCAAGCCCAACCAGCCCTTATCAATAGTCTCTTCAAATAAATAGAGATGTCTACCAACCCACATTTATAAATGAAAAATAAAATACCCTTTTCTTTGCCATATTTACTGTCCAGCTACTTAGAATTAGTTCTGCTTTAACTCTGGCTTATAAAAATCAGTCTCTATCCATTTTACCAATTCATATTCCTGGCTGTAGGGCTTCACTGAAAGGATATCCTGAATCCAGCCTTGGGTGGATGCATCTATGTAATAAATGTCATATACATAATCATCTTTCTCACGGTGATGTGCTCCTTGACCACTCTCAGACACAGCTAGTTGCTCTCGAATCAGTCTTACTGAGTTGCAGAGAATCTCATCTGGATCATTCAATTTCTAAGAAAACAGACCACACAAGATATCCCTTTATGAGATTTTTGACATATATTCACATTTATTATATATGCTTGACAGACCTCACATATAAGTGTGGGTCTTAGAATTAATCCACCATGTTCCTCCATAAAAATCAAACTTTTTAATCTGCTATATTTAGATATGTTGTGGTATGTATTTTGAGAGTTCCAGTCTAAGTAGTATACTCCTGGGACCCTTTCCTGGTTGGTGCATTTGTCTCTTAACCAAAGGGTATACCACTCCCTCAGTATTTCTGCACCCAAAAATACATGACTGTAGTTTTTGTACTCTATATTAATGACCAAATCATTCAACCACTCCTCAAATTTCCTTTGTCATTGTCAAAGAAAATAAAAAAATCATTCTAACCCCACTCTGCCTTTCTCTGCATTTCCTCAACTGATATATTTGCACAAAAGGCTGCTACCCTTCCTTTTCTGCCAGCCCTATCTTTCCAGGCATATTCATTAAGTCTTCACAAAACCTTTAAATGACTGAAAATGTCAGTCTTTATAATACTGTTATCAATATGAGAGAAAATTCTAATTGATAAGTTACATCCATATTTTTACAGCCCTTTTTATTGAAAAAAAAATAATGAAATATAGTCCAATCCCATATATGCTGTGCTACATTTTAATCTCATGCTGCTTTACTATCGCCAACACAGCATTGTATTTTGAACATTTGCTTTATTACCAAGTTCTGCTTCAGGGCATAATATAAATGAAAGCACTTATCAGCATGATAAATCCATTATGTTGGCTCATTCAATGCTATGCTAGCAAATTCACCCACAGACATCCACTCTGGTACAGCATTCCGCAACTGTTCCCATTTCTTCCTCTTCTGGGTCATATGATCATGCTTGGCCAGTTCACTCCCACATTGCAACAACATTATCCATTCCACGCCAGTGTTTAGACCAATGGGGTGCGAAGTATTCAATTTAAATGACCACCTCCCCTCCAGAATGGAGGAACATGATTGATGTGCCATCTAAACTGACCAAATGCATGTCTCTGGACTATATTTTGCACCAAGGATGCTGATATTATGCCAGTTGTAAACCTGGAACAATGTTCCGTAAACCTAATCCTGAAGGGTCTTTTTGTTCACACTATATACTTGAGTTCACACAAACATATCGAATAAATAGCACATACCACACAGATTGCAATTCCATGTATTTCACTTAATATTCAACTCTTGAGGTGGTATCCACCCAGGTAGATCCTGTTAATGTTTGCTCAGAAACTTTGTACCTTCCACATTGGAAATAGCTTGGATTATGGACTGGACCTTGTTCTAAAGGGAGTCTCAATCTGACCACCATATCTTTAATATTTTTGCTTGGCATATGAAATTAGTAGATTTCTTTTTAAAATATATATGAATATGCAAGATGTGCTTATTCATCAGCATTATCTTGCTCACCCATTTAACACACACACATACAAACTCGTCTCTCTTCGGGTTCTTTATTCTCAGCTACCTTCTATGTGTATAGCACTTTAATAAGCTCGGATCCACAGGATATCCTCTTTGGGAGTTTGGGGAAAGGGTGGTGAGCACAGCAACTGCCCTGTGCCATCTAGTAGCAGTGATTGGAAACCTTCAGGCACAGCTATAAGAGATCAGCAGTGAACCTGTAGGTAACAGGAAGCCTCTGAAGGAAAGAAGAGCAGAATTGCTGCAGGGCCTGTAAGTTTTCATTTCTACGGCCAGGCCCAGAAGCATTCAAAGTATGTGAAGGGATGGGAGGGATGAATGAAGAGAACTTGGAAAGGGCCACTGGAATTTAATAGTCCAGAGGATGGGCGAGGACCAGAGAAGGATATTAGAAGGGAAGAAACTACCTAGTAAGGGGCCAATGGAGGGCATGATTGAGGAAGAGGACCTGAGTAACACCCATTGTGATTGGTAGGAGGGAGGAAGAGGACCCGGGCAAGGGCAATTGGGGGGAGATTGGGATAGGAGGGAGACTACTGGGGTAGGAGGAAGAATACCTGGAAGAAGACCATGGGTGGGGGTCAAGGTCCTTTGGGAAGCTCAGGCACAAGAGAATGGGATAGGAGGGAAATGACCCAGGAAAAGAGCTTGGGTAAAGGAAGGACAGAAAGAACCCAAGCTGGAGTATGACAATAGTGTGAGAGCTCAAGAACCAGAGTTTGGGGGTAGGGGTGGGAGTGGGGGAGACTAAGGAAAAGAACTCAAGAAGGAGCCAGGGGAAGGGGGGAGAAGAAGCAAGAGAAGGCAAGGTGTGGTGACCTAGCATTTGGGGCCCCTTTCCAGATTTACACCTTGGGCCCCAGATTCTCTAACAATCAGCCCTGCCTCTACCATTAGAGCTCACAGATATAGAATTTATTGTGAACATTTTATGCACATCGATTTCTATTTCTCCTTGGTTTGATTCTACTTCATATAGTCTCATAACTCTTCCTCAGTTCTACCCTTTTCCCTTAGAGTCAACTAGAGGGCTAATCAATACTGGTTTTCCCCTTACAATCTTCGTTTGTTTGTAGGTGTTAATCAAAATTTGTCTTTGTCCATCACCTCCCTACTCTAGTTTAAATGCCTATCCACATATGATCTTGAAAGGATCCTGAGCGAGATATTACTACTCAGACTCAAAACTGCAAGAACCGCCCAAACATCTTCCACACATGGCTCAACCATGCAGAGAGGTTCATGGTGGGGGAAATCTGAAACACTGTGTTTTTCAGGAGCTGCAACTCTGCACGAGAATTTGAAAGAGAGCATCTGGATGAAAAGGGGGGAGGGGGAGAGAGGAGAGAGAAAGATTTGGTGAAAACAAGCAGGCCATAAGACTTTTTGCTTCATATAATCACCAGGCCATGGTGATATATTTGAAGCAAAAAAGGAGGCTGCTTCAGGTGCAGTATAAAGGGTCGCTGCGGGTGCGGGAGAGGGAGGAGAAGTACAGCTACCATGTTCTGTTGATACTGTGCAGTGGTATGCTAGTCTGATTTGAAGTTTTTTCGCATATAAAATAGGTAAACAAATTGTAAACATAATAATAATAATAAATCAATAAGCTTAAAAACAATAAAACAAAAACAAATAATGTAAGAGTAATGAAAGGTAAAATCAAGTGATAACATATATGTACGCATAGAGCATAAATAACATCATCCTTAAAAGTTAATTGTATGTGTGTGCTTCAATATCCACATTGCATATGACGATAATGTTAAGAACTGAAAAGTGATATTAAAAATGAAAATCAAACACTAAAAATTTGAAATTAAAATGCAGAACTATATTCTCTATGTAACAATTATCCACCGTTGTGTGACATAGACGGATGAACAAGGATGTATTCATAAATAGGTGTATAACACAAAACCTAATGGAAATGAAACACCTGAAAACAGGATAGAAAAACAGAAAACCATCTATGAACAATCATTTACATTGAGTGTAGTAAGGGTGTGATGCAAGAAAGTGATAACACAGGATAAGAACATAATAAAAACATAGGAAAACCATTCTGAGTACCCCATAGGGTGGGATCGAACTACTTGATGTAACCGGCATTTAGATAATCATTATGTACAACTATCCACTACTGTCATATCTGCTTATGAGCTGCAAGGAACATTATGAGCATAATAAAAAATATTACTAATAGCAGAAACCAAACACACACAAAATCATTTCACCAACTGTACTATGATCAAAATATGGCAAGGTACCTCTATAACATAAACAGGCACAGCAAATGCTCAATGTTTATGAAGCAAAACATTAAATATGCTGTAGCAATCTAACAAACTTACCATAAGGTACCCAGCATTTGTAAAACAGAAAGGCGAGGGTGTGGCAGGTGTCAATTTCAAACAAGGTTGTAATGACATCACTGTACTCATATCGATGTAGCTGTCAAGCAGTGTAACATTACTGTTTGTTGAAAAATACATGCACCAGTTCAATGAAAAAATAGCAGTGCAGTCCCGCTATCCCAAACCAGAAGGATAATTGATCTAGTAGTAAATCAAACGATGAGGCATTTCATATTAGATGTGGGCAGAATATATATAATTTGAAAAGAAAACTAAACCAGCAGAACAAAATGGAGAGGACAGGTAATTTGAATTGCTGAAGTAATCGAAATCGTAATATATTCCCAAACAATCATATGCACAAGTGGAAATCAATGAAGTTTAAGTGAGACCAGGCTGAACCGGGAAAATTTGTACAGGGCTATCGCCAGAAGAGATACAATAACCAATTCAGACAGCACCGAGAATAATAATAATATGTTAAAAATAGACATCCATTCCATCCAATCATAAATTGTTGCGTGACAGCATGTATCACCACGTGATACTGCTGGTCAATTGACCAAGCAATGGTACCCATCAGGATGATGATAAACGGATGGAAATGAACTGACACGTGAATTCAAAAGCAGGCTGGCACAATAGTTAAAATAAGAAAAAAAAAGTAAAAAACAAAAAGATAAAAAAAACCACAGACAACTGTAATCGCTTGCAAAACCAATGAGGAATGAAAAAAGGCCCCATAGGTACATTAATAATCAATGGATTAAGAAATATATAAATAAATAATAATCCTCAACATAGTTAAAAAATGACATGGTAACTAAAACCGTAAATAAGAAGGGCAACATGAATGGAGACAGATCCATATCCAAAATATAGGAACCCACTCGCATGACAATGGGGAAAATATCTAATATATGCGATAGTAAAATGAGTGAAAGGGATAAAATGACCGGCCCAAAACCAAAAACTGCTAAGAGCTATAAACAATAAGTAAGAAATGATATCCATAGAAACCGAACATAAAAATAATAAATAATTAATAGTCCATAAAAAATGTACAAAAGTGATGGAATAAAAAACCAGTAAAATCCATGAACCAAAAATCTAACAAACTGTAGAAACCAAAGGGTTCATAAAAAAGAAAAACAAAACTATCACAGGAAAACTGACAAGTCCACTTCTTGATTGAGGCCTTTGGGTTGTAATGTGTCCATTTCATAAAATTGGTCTCTGTTCCAGTCTGAGAAGAGTCTTATTCACATCTCCAGCGCGCCAATGTGGACGTATCTGCCTCAGCACAAGGAATTATAGATCTTGGAAGCAGTGAGATGCCTCAATCCAGTGGCCTACTAAAGGCTTTTGAATTGCTGCACAGCGGATGGCACTGCAATGCTCAATAATCCTAGTCTTGACACTATGATTGTTGTATATTGGCAAAACCAAATTGCATGGGCATTTAATCAAATAAATGACATTTTTTGAATTACAGTTCATAAAGTTCTTAAGATGATAGCGAGCCTGTGTCACAGGGTGAACAAAGGATCCCTTACTGGTAATAGCAAAGGGGCACATGGAACAGGACCCACATTTGAAATGACCTACAGTAAGTGGTTTTCTCTGAGCGATGGGTAATGCCGAGGGTACTAGGATGTTAGATAAATTTGGATTTCTTTTGTAGGCAATAGTCAATTGTTGAGATTCGAAGCTGGGAATGATTTGAATAATATGCCACTCCTATTTCAAACTGGAATAATTTTCTTAGAATAAGTGGAACACAATAATGGGCAAACCATATTATTGTGTGGAGGCTTGTTCTTTGTCTTGAGAAGTAAATCTCAATCTGTCTCTTTATACTCCATCTTTGTTTGTCCATTTATATCACACAATGGTGGATAATTGTTACATAGAGAATATGGTTCTGCATGTTAATTTCCAATTTCTAGTGTTTGATTTTCATTTTTAATATCACTTTTCAGTTCTTAACATTATCATCATATACAATGTGGACAATGAAACACACAGTTTTTATGAATGTTATTTATGCTCTATGTGTACATATATGTCATCTCTTGATTTTACCTTTGGTTGTTCTTACATTATCTATGTTAAAATTTTTGTTTTATTATTTTTAAGCTTAATGATTTATTATTATTATTTTTAATAGAGACCTTAGCCCCCTGAAGAAGGCCCCCGGCCAAAACACGTGTCGGGCTGACCTCATGTGTGGTGAATAAATTTGTCCTTCCACGGCTAGTTGTATCCTCCTCTCTGTGCCTGATGCTGCTGCAGGTGGTGTGTTCTCCTTGGTTGTAGCACTCCTCCTTATACATGTTGCAGAGGCTTAATAGATAAAGCAAAAAGTAGTGGTGACATTGGACAGTTTTGTCTTGTTCCCCACATGAGAGAAAAAATTTGAGTAGGGCCATTTACTTTCACACATGCCTGAGGCTTCCGATACATCTGGAGGAATTTATTCTGAAAGGATAGACTCCATCTTAAAGTGGAACCTGTCTGCTAACAGTGAAAAAGGAGCTAGAGAAGCTTTTAAACTAGATCATGGAAGAAAGCCAATAGTTGCTTAGGAGTTCAGTATCTTTAGAAGGATACAAGCAAAAAGGGACGTTACAACATCCCAATAAAGAGGCTGTGGTGAAGGCTAAAGTTGTTGTTAAGTGCCGTGTAGTCTCTGTTGACTCCTGGTGACCCTCTGGATAGTTGACCTAAAAATTTGTTTGGTCTTCAGCTACGCAGCTCATTGTTGATAGAGTGGTATTCATAGTTGCTGTTATTGTATCGATCCATCTCACTGCCAGCCTTCCTCTTTTATGGTGACCTATCTTGCCAAGCATTATGTCTTTCTCCAATGATCTCTCTCATTGCATGATGTGTATCTTGCCATACTCTAGTCCCCGGTTTTGTGATGTTTTTTCATTTTGATTAGATTGCAAACTCTGATGAGCAGGGAGTATGTCTTACATCTATATGTACAGCACTGGATACATCTTGTAGCGCTATACAAATGATTAGTAGTAGTACTAGTAATAGTAGATGCCCATATCCTGTTTTACCTTTGTAGGCAAGGAAAGATATTGATCAAACTGCTAAGAACACAGGAATCAGTGGGCCAGAAGATACCTCTGCAGGGGATGCATGTGTGCTCCTGCCTATTGCACCAAGTCGAAGGGTGACACTACTGAATCTAGGATATGCAGGTAATCCCAGACCTTGGGTGCTGCCTCAGCAAAAAAAAAATATCGAAGGTGCGACCGCAGCTTCAACCACCTGTTCTAGGTGAGAAAACCCCAGGCCAGCTCGATGTCGAACAGAGCATTTAGGTTCTCCAAATTATAGGAAGGGCTCAGGCTGTTGGCATTATTGACTACCCAACCAAGCTGTTCCAAGTACTGTAACCCTTTCAGTTGCTACTTTGGGGATCTCAATCCTATAGCAGGCTGGACTCGGTGTCGGGAAACCACTCACAACTATGTTGTCAAACTACACCCAACACCCTTAATTTACTTGAATCAGCCAAACATATAGGTAAGGGTTTACTCTGATACTCTGCTTGCGCAGGAAGGCTTCAACCACTACCATGACCTTTGAAAGAGTCTTGAGGTCATAGCCAACCCAAAATTGAAAATGGCATCAGAGGATACGAAGTGGGATTTCTGGTGCTGCTCTCAAATAGGGATGTGACAATATACATCAGGGAGGACCAAGGATGTAAGAGATCAAGGATGTTTTGTAATGATTGAACATTAAGTTGTCATGTGGGGAGGAGTTACCATCAGCTGTGCAGATGCAGAGGGCACAGGCTGTTCCCAGAACAGCCCTAATGCTAGCGGGGGCCTGCACAAAACTGCTGGAGTTCCGGTGACTTACCTGGAGAAGTTACCATTAGCATTGTAGGTGTGGAGGGCACAGGCTGTTCCCTGGACAGCCCTGATCCTAGCAGAGGCCTGGATAAATTTTCGCAGCTCCTAGGCACGCAACCGTCACGTCCAAAGAGGCATGTAACAAGGGGCATGTTCTGCCCATAGTGAGCCCCTTTGGAGCTTTTGAGTAGTTTCTGTGCCTGTCCAGAGGTTCTGGAGCTTACATGGGGAAGTAAAAAAAAGAAAGCTCTTATTACAGAGCCTATAATTGGACAGATATCGAAAGAAGAGTGTGATCGTCTTGAAGATACTGATTTCTTGTCTATCCAGGCTTTGGGGGCGTTTCTGAGATTAACAGACCATACTCCACCTCCTCCTCCCAGGGTCTTGAGTCACCCGATCCAATAGACAGTGCTTTCCTCTTGCAGCAAAGTATTCCTTCTCTTACTAGTGAGCCTTATAAGGAGGTATTATGGTCACCTACATAGGATGTCACCAGTGAGATACCTGACTCTAAGGTGTCCCTCGCTGATATCTGGAAGGTGGTGACTTGAACTGAGCAAAAACTGGTCTTGATCTTTTCTTGGCTTTCCTCTACTCTCAGGAGACTGTCGCAAGGCTGAGTAAGACTGAGGAATGGGTGATTTCTTTAGGTGATCAGGTTCTTAAGTGTGATTAGACTTTCTCTTCTCTTCAGTCAATGCATGCTTCAGCTATTAAAGATAGCCTTGTTACCCATAGGAGACTTGAGATGTTTGAGAATTTCTATAGAGCTAAAAACATACGTTTTCTGAATTTTCCTATTTTGCAATTCTTTCCTCTTGCCATGTTGCTACGGAAATATTTCAAAGAGGCCTTAGTTTTACTCAATGCAGAGTCAATGTTTTCTAAAATTTACTACCTCCCAAGTTGTCAGGTCCCTGGGGAGTCCGCTGAAGGCTATGATATTTTGCAACCTACTACATATTTTAATTCGACACAGTTTTTGGAGGACTCCCATGACACCATACCTACTGGAGCTATGTTGGTTGTTACATTTATCTCTGAGCAGGATAAGATTTCTATGTTTAGAAGTTATTTTAAAAATAAGGCTTCTGTGTTTTGTGGGGCTAAGATTCAACTTTTTCCAGATCTTTCCAAAAGCCACTCAACTTAGGTGGAAGGCCTTTTTGGCTCTTAAGCCAAGGGTGTTGGCTCTTGGTGCTTCCTTTTTTGTGTGATGATATCCTTGTAAATGTTTGGTCACATTTCAGGTCTCTAGATTTATTTTTATGGATTCTTCACACCTGGAGACCTTTTTGGCTGATAGAGATAAGCAGGATAATTTGGAGGGGGGATAAGGTGGGTTGATGTGATTGAGGCTGTTCTGGGGACTTGGATCCCCTTGTTTTTCCAATGTAATTTCATTTCCTGTGGTATTCTCCCCTCGATGTGGGCTATTTAGACATATTTTTTTTATTATTAGTACCTGCTTAAAGTATTTTCTTCTGGTTGTTTTTTCACAGTCATATTTCCTGTATACTTACTTTGTAAGTATTGTTTGGAAAACTTACATTAAAAAAAGTGTCATGTGAAAATGGGGAACTTTGAGTTTTGCATTCACCCCCTTTCAGACTGAACATAAGCATGAAGGAACACCTTTCTTTGGAACCCCATAGTAAACTGAATACCAACCCTGCCCTCATTCTTCTGAGAGCGCAGGAATGATAGTTTTCAGCTGGAAACAGGCATTGAAGGATTTCCTAGATCACTGCCCTTTTGGATGGATAGCCATAGAGGGGTACTACAAAGACATCTCAGAGGGGTTATACAAACTCCAGAGGGTAGCCCTCTGGAATGACCTTGAGTACCCTCTGGAATGTGATGATGTGGGCCCATTTCAAGAGATACAAGAGTAGGAGTCCTCCTACTGGCTGCAACTCGGAAGGTGCCGACCCCGACCTCCTTGGGAACCTTTGGTGTCTCCACAGAGGAGGGGCCAACTGAGTACTGGATCCTGTGGACCCCATGAAAGGGCTGCCTTCTCCTATCCTTATTTTCAGATGCCAAAGATAAAGGGATGGAGCCCCTTCCTGCCTTTTGATGGCCCCAGTCTCTATGTTGAAACATGAATGAAAGCCCCTGGAGTCCTCAGGCAAGCTCTGTGAATGGGGTTTCCCCAAATCTTTCACTAAATTTCTCCATATTCTCCCTAAACAGCAACATGCCCTTAAAGGAAAGCTCGCTAAACTGCAATCTGGAAGTCACCTCAGTGAATCAGATTCGCAATTAGAACTACCGTCACCAGCAACCTAGAGGAGATCCAGATGAGATCACCCAAGGAGGCACTGGATTCCAGCTTTGCCACTTCCAGACTATCCAGCAGCTGCTGGATCCACAGAAGCAGCATCCTAGCCACCATGCCTGCACATAAAGATGCAAACATCCACAGGGTTTCAACCAAGAATGTATCCTTGAGGAGAGCCTCAAGCTTCCCATCAAAGATCTCTATAAGGCAGAACTGCTCTCCACCAAGATAATCACTTGCTTGGTCCCAGCTGTGACCAAGGCACCTTAGGCTCACTATACAACTGTTCCAACTCCCCCTGTGACAGCAGATACAGCCTGGAAAATGCCCTAGTGCTTTTCATCACCCTTCTGGGCTTTCTCAGTCGGAGAGCATCAGTCTCTTTGAAAGCTTCAACACTGTGAATAGTGCCAGTGACCGCCCGAGTACTTCCGGGATGGGGCCCATCTCAGACACCACTTCCAGAGTGGGCTCTGAAATGCAAGGAAAAAGGCCAGGAGGCCCTCTTGATGAAAAAAGAATTGCCAAAGTATCTTCACTTTCCAAAGGGGGAGGAGGGAGTTCACACTCAGTCAGACTAACAGAAGAGAGTGAACCCTCTTCTGCACTCCAGTGTTCACATAAGATAGCCAACACTGGACTCCTGGGGGGACTTATTCAGGGACAGGGACATCAGCCAAGGCTGCTTATTGCCCTCAACACAGGGCATAAAGAGCCCCATGACCCCTAGATGGCAGGTGATCAGACATCACTGCAGTAGCTCAACAAGCAGACAGTGTAGCTTAAAAGCAACCCATGAACTGCCTAAGCAGCTGCTGTCCGAATCCTGCCCAACCCCCTCACCCCCAAAAAAGGTCTTGGTATCCCCAAAGGGCTTCCTTGTGACTGCAGGTCCGATTACCAGATAGCCTAATCTTCACTCTCCCCCTCAAGAACCATGTGGCCAGCCAAGATTGCCACTGTTCCCACAGGTAGGAAGATCGAATTATGGGGTCAGTTATGAAAAATGGTACTGGGATCCCAAAGCAGTGCCTGAAAGTTGCCCTGAGGCATCTTCAGCACATTTGAGGCAAAAAGAAACAGCTGTGGAGTTCAGGTATTGGCAGTCGTATGCAGCACCACAGCTGTGAACCAAAGCAAAAAATATTTACTGCCACAAAAGGGGAATTCTGAAAACAAGCAGAACTTCCTCATCTACCCTGATAACTGTAGAAGCCTCCTCATAGCTTCCCTAAATGTGCCCACAGAGCTGGGGAAGCTGCCTGTGCTGTCTTTTCTGTTTGCTTATTTTTATTTTTTATTTTTAAGTTAGCCTGCATTATTAGAAAAGCTGCTCCCTAGGCAAAAAGAAATAAACAGATAATTTGGAGAGAAAAAAAAAGGGATGGAGAGGAGGGGGCAATGACTCTTACATCCCTACTTCATTGCTGGGGGGCCCCTGAGGGTCTACTTGACTGCTGCACCAGACCAACCATCTGCTGGAAGCAGGGAATACTGCTTATGGACTTTCTGCACTTCAAATTCATGCTAGTCTCTTTCCAATCAGCCATAGCTCTCGCCAAATAAGATCATTATGTCCATCTGACTAACTCTCTTGGCTTCTGACCTTCGTCATCTCTTTGCTATGCTCAACTCTCTCCTCAAAGTGCCCTCCTTCCCTTTCTGACTTTGGCTATTTCTATGACAAAGTCTACAAGATTACACTTGAATTCTCCACGAGGTCATTTTCATCCCCTTCCCCCTCTTCCCTCCTAATTACTCCCCCTAACCTCTGCCACCCTTTCTTCCTTTTCTAAAATCACTAAGGAGGAAACCACACATCTTTCCTCCTCCAAACTCACTGCCTGCTCCTCTGATCCTATTCCCACTAATACCAAATTCCATCTCGTCCCATCATTCCTTCCATTTGTCATATTCTCAACCTATCACTTTTCACTGCAACTGTACCTGCAGTTTTCAAGCATGCTGTGGTTACAACTCTCCTCAAGAAACTCTCACTAGACCCCACGCATCCTAGTTATTGACTCATCTCCCTCCCCACCCTTCATTTCTAAACTGCTTGAAATGTGTAGTTCATTGCCACTGTCTTGACAGACTTTCTCTCCTCTCGAGCTTTTCTGGATCCGCTACAAGCTGGCTTTCGTCTTCTACATTCTACTGAATTGGCTCTTGCCAAAGTCTCCAGTGACTTGTTCCTGGCCAAATCTAAGGGTCTTTACCTGATCCTCATTCTTCTTGACCTTTCTACTACTTTGACCACCACCTTCTTGATACCTTGTCCTTGCTTGGTTTTAAGGGTTCTGTATTATCCTGGTTTTCTTCTTATTTCTCCTATCACACTTCTAGTGTATGTCCTGGTGGATCTTCCTCTACTGCTATCCCACTCTCAGTTGGTGTGCCCCAAGGGTCTGTCTTGAGACCTTGTCTTTTCTCTCTCCATACCCAGGTCTCTTGGTGTAGTCATCTCCTCCCATGGTTTTCAGTACCATCTTTACGATGACTCTCATATCTACTGCTCTACACTTGAAATCTCTCCAGGAATCCAGGCCCATATCTCTGCCTGCCTGACATTGCTGCCTGGATGTCTCACTGCCATATGAAGTTGAAAATGGCCAAAACCAAGCTTCTTATCTTTCCCTCTCTCTACTTTTATGGATAATGCTTATTCCCCCCCCCCCCCACCGCCTATTTCCTTAACTCACAACCTTGGGGTCATCTTAAACTCCTCCCTCTCCTTATCCACACATATCCAACTGACAACTAAAACCTGTCATTTCTTTCTCTGTAACATCTTGCTGGTCCTCCCTCTGAATCATCTTTCTCCCCTTCAATCTGTTCAAAACTCAGCTGCATGGCTAATCTTCTGCCAGTCTTGCTATGCTCATGTAACCCCTCTTCTAAAGTTGTTTCATTGGCTCCCTATCTATTTCCATATCCAGTTCAAACTTCTACTACTGACCTATAAGTGCATTCATTCTGCTGCTCCTCACTACTTTTCTTCTCTTATCTCTCCCTACACCACTCCTCGAGAACTCTACTCTTCCGGCAGAATGCTTCTATCTGTGCCCTTCTCTTCCACTGCCAACTCCAGACTTCAATGTTTCCACCTTACTGCTGCTTATGCTTGGGACAAACTATCTGAGTTGGTACATCAGGCTTGTCATGGGGCTGGAGCCATGGAAGATGCAGCCTTAGAAAAAAACCCTGTTTTGCATAGAGCTGAGAATGTACAGAGTGCAGTTGCATCACAGCACAGCCAG
Source organism: Ichthyophis bannanicus (assembly GCA_033557465.1). Classification (NCBI taxonomy): domain Eukaryota; kingdom Metazoa; phylum Chordata; class Amphibia; order Gymnophiona; family Ichthyophiidae; genus Ichthyophis; species Ichthyophis bannanicus. The sequence goes on from CM066034.1 coordinate 212,296,514, forward strand.
AGGGGGCAAGAGTAATCCCACAGAGGTTGAAGCAACGTGCTCAGACACTAATTGTATAAGTGGCAATCAGTTGCACCTGAGGCCAAGCCCGGGACGTTCAAACCAAAACTCCCTTTATAAGGAGAAGCAGAGAGCAGCAAGACAGGAGGAGAAGAAAGGGAAGAGGGAAGGAACCTACAGCACCTGCAGGACAAGAGGAACGTGGAACAGGAGAGATTCCACACAGAGCCAGCCCAGAGGGACAGAATCCAGAGGAAGTTTACTCAGACAGATAGAGTCCAGAGGGGCAGAGCACAGAGGGACGGAGTCCAGAGAAAAGCTGCCAGAAGAAACAGTTTGTCTGGTAGGAGTGACTCTCCCAGCCCAAGTAACTTTGTTGGATCTGGATTACAAGGACCAAGGAAGAGAGGTTCCTATTATAAAGATACCTTTTCAGAGAACCACAGTGAGTGTGAATCCTTACCAGGTTTTCCTGAATTCCATGAAAGCAAAGCACTGCACAGAAAAGCCTATCTCCCAAAAGAAGTACGTCAGAAGGAGAGCTCTAGGTGTGGCAATTCCAGGAAGCCAAGGTATGCTGAATCTTTAATTCTAAAGGAAAGCCTTGCTAATAAAAACCCTGTTAAAGCAGCTATTCCCTATAAGGGGAGGGGAAGCAAAGCAGAGCTTTTTAAGACAATACCTCACAGCTTAACAGGAAAGTTTTACTGGAAGCAAGATAGACCCTGTAAGTTTGTAACGGAGTGAAAACTACTATTCAAAGGAAGAAGCCAGTGACGCAGAGTCTATGGAAATTGAATGTGAGAATATTATTCCCATGCCTCAGGAGGAATCCATGGACTGTAATTTCTGTTCTGCAAATAGTATTGAATCCTTGTCAGAATTATAGATAGAAAAGAACTGTGCAACAGATGGTGAACCTTATAACCGTTTGTTTGCTGAATTGTTTAAATTGCTTTGAACTAAAAGAACCCTCAGCTAGGACTTGCATTTAACTGTGAAGCCTATAACAGTTATCTGCTTGAATATTGGTGGAACCCCTTTTGATAAAGAAAGGACTGTCTTTATTTTCTACTTGTCTTAGTGAATCATTGCGTTACAGGGGAAATAAAGCCTTTTTACCCTACACTCTTGGCTTGGATCATTTGTGCTCTCAAGGAGCTAGAACTACAAGGACCAAAATACACTAGGCCCTTAAAGTCACATCGCTCCATAAAAATAATAAATGCGCCGGATGCCCTTATAGCCACTGGCCACTGGGGGCACCTGGTGACAGGCTTCATCTCTGGCCCTTTTCAAAAGCAGGCTAAAAACTCACCTCTTCAAGGCTACTTTTGGATCCCGATCCGTGTAGTCTCCTGTTCTCCAACTATGCGTTTCCTTACTATTCCCCTAGATATAGCCTAATCCCCAACTGTTGTGCTGTCTTGACAAGAATGTAAGGTCTTCTGAGATCCTGTAACAGTAAATGACAGCGGATAAAGACCAGCATGGTCCATCTAGTCTGCCCAGCAATATGACAGGAGTATGTGCACCCCTTCCCATGTCTTTTAGGGAGTAGGTGCACCTCTCTCCATGTCTTCAGCCCCCCCACCATATCTTTGTTTAGGGGTGAACCCACTGCTCCTCCCCCTATCGCTCCATGTAGGAAACCCCTATTTGTTGAGAAATTAGATGGTTCAGTTTATTTTGATTTAATCTTGTTGCTGTAAAGTGATCCACTGTGTCTGTCCCAGGCCACTTTGAATTCTGTCACTGTGTTTACCCCCACCACCTCCATCGGGAGGGCATTCCAAGCATCCACCACCCTTTCAGTAAAAAAGTATTTCCTGACATTGCCTTTCAATTTACCACCTTGCAGCTTCATGTCATGCCCTCTAGTTTTTACAGCTTCCCTGTCTCTGGAAGGGGTTTGTTTGTTCATTTTTTCTCTTTAAGTATTTAAAGTCTGAATAATATCTTCCCTATCCCTCCTCTCCTCCAAAGTGTACATATTTAGGTCTTCAAGTCTCTCCTTATAAGGCTTCTGACACAGGCTCCAAATCATTTTGGTCACCTTCCTCTGAACAGCTTCCATTCTTTTTACATCCTTTGCAAGATACCGTCCTCCAAAACTGAACACAATAGTCCAAGTGAGGCCTCACCAGAGACTTATACAGTGGCACTAGTACCTCTTCCTTTCTGCTGGTAATTCCTCTTTGAATGCAGCCAAACATCCTCCTGGCTTTTGCCACCGCCTTGTCGCACTGTTTTGCCACCTAGAGATCTACAGAAATAATCACACCGAGATCTTTCTCCTGCTCCGTGCACACCAACCTCTCGCCCCCTATCGCGTACATTTCCCTTGGATTTCTGCTACCCAAGTGCATGACACTGCACTTCTTCGCATTAAATCTTAATTGCCAAGCATTAGACCATTCCTCCAGCTTTTGCAGATCCCTCCTCATGTTAAGCACTCCCCTCGGGGGAGTCCACTCTGTTGCAAATTTTCGTGTCATCTGCAAAAAGAAGGACCTTTCCATTCAGTCTTTCAGCAATATCACTCACAAATGCATTGAACAGTGCCAGGCCCAGGACCAAACCATGAGGCACCCCACTAATCACCTTCCTTTCATCCGAGTGAGCTCCATTTACCATCACCATCTGTTGTCTGTCAGTCAACCAATTTCTGATCCAGTTTACCACCTTGGGACCCATCCCCAAATTACTGAGTTTATTGATAAGCCTCCTATGAGGGACAGTATCAAAGGCTTTGCTGAAATCCAGGTAGATAACATCCATCGCGTGTCCTTGATCCAGTTCTCTGGTCACCTAGTCAAAGAACTCAATCAGATTTGTCTGGCAAGATTGTCCCTCGGTAAAACTATGTTGCCTCAGATCCTGTAACACGCTGGTTTTGAGGAAGTTCACTATTCGCTCTTTCAGGAGCGTCTCCATTACTTTTCCCGCCACCGAGGTAAGGCTCACGGGTCTGCAGTTTGACACTTCTTCCCTGTCACCACTTTTGTGTAGAGGTACGACGTCGGCCATTCTCCAGTCCTGAGGAACCTCTCCTGTTTCCAAAGATCTGTTGAAAACATCCTTTAACGGCCCTGCAAGAACCTCTCTGAGCTCTTTCAGTATCCTGGGATGTATCCCATCCAGTTCCATGGCCTTGTCCACTTTCAGTTTTGCAAGTTGTTCTAACACCTCATCCTCTCTGAATGGTGTGGTATCTACCTCATTCCCCTTTATATATTTGGGAGTCACAGGTGGTCCTTCTCCAGGGTTTTCTTTAGTAAAAACAGAGCAGAAGTATTTGTTTAGTAATTTCGCTTTATCAATGTCATTTTCCACGAGTCCGTTCCCAGCACTTCTGAGTCCTGCAATTCCACCTCTGATCTTCTTCCTTTCTGGAATATACCTGAAGAAAGTTTTGTCACCGCACTTAACATCTTTGGCCATCTTTTCCTCTGCCTTTGATTTTGCTATCCTTAATTCTCTTTTTGTCTCCTTGGAGTTTGATTGTCTCTTATAGGTTTCTGTACAGGGCTGTGTACACCTTGTAGCGCTATACACTGAATCAGTAGTACTAGCAGTAAATAATGGCAATTTCTAGTGCTGTACCATTACTTATATACATGATGATGTTACTGAAAGGTTATCTTGCTCTGCCTCCAACTGCTTGGCTGGGATGCATAACCCATTCGTCTGGACTGGTCTAGCAAGATAAGGAATTTAAATTTGTAGCTGAGGCAATGGAGTGTTAAGAGACTTGCCCAAAATGTCAAGGAGCAGCAGTAGATTTCAACCCTGGCACCCTGATTCTAACCATTAGGCTACTCTACTCCAACCTAAAAGTGGAGCCTATCCTTTCAGAATAGGTTCTCCTTTCCCTACATTTAGGCAGAGCTCAACTTCTCTTTGGGCTCTTGTACATGGCATGGGAAGTGTTATGAAGATTCCTCCTCATAATACAGGATTTGGATGACTGTCCACTTCCACCACCTTCACTGTCATTATTGCCTATATTTTCAAAGTTACCTATTAATAGTCTTTCAGCCACATTATGTATGACAGACAAATCTAGTATAACTTCTGTAGCTGCAAAGAGAAAATAGGCATAGATAGGCTTGTAATAAAATTAGAAGAGTACTAGCTGATAGTGAAAACTGTCTTAGCTTCTGCTTATCAAGATCAAGGAACATAGTCTTAAAATGGGCCTGCACCTTCGATGATGGAATCCTACAGGCCTATCTCCAGTATACCTCTCCTATCGAAAATCATTGAAAAGATTACCCAACGCCAATTACAAGATCACATAGATACTAATGTACCCCTGCATCCCTGCCAGCATGGATTTCGCGAAGCACATGGTGCTGAAACATTACTCACAACCTTATTCAACACCATAACCTTAGGTCTCGATAACATCAGACAAGGCTTTGCACTGATCTTCATGGACATTGCTGCCGCATTCGACACCGTAGACCACGAAGTTCTCCTGCTACGCCTCAGAGAGAAGGGAGTTCAAGCTTCAGCTTTGTCATGGTGCGCTTCATACCTCACTGATCGCTGGCAACATGTCCGTTCTGGCCCTCCAACTCCGATTCCTTCCCCCAAACTAAAGGTGTTCCACAGGGCTCATCTCTATCCGCCTTGCTATTCAATGTCTATATGCAACCCATTTGTGATCTCATCCAATCATTTAATATCAACTGCCTGGTCTATGCTGACGACGTCTTGATGTACATGCCAATTTCGACAGAACATCTTGAACTATGCCCACTTATCAGGTGCTTTGACGCTGTCACAGACTGGCTAAATGCACAAATGCTTAAGTTAAATTTCAAAAAGACAGAAGCCCTCTTCGTAACCAGGAATCCGGCTTTTACTCCACCCCTGTCTATCAAGGTTCGTGACGCAGAGATCATATGCAAGACTACAGTAAGATACCTAGGTGTAACGCTTGATCAGCAACTTAATATGAAGGCTCATATCAAAAACATAACAAAGTCGGTGTACCATAAAATCCGGACCCTCCGCAATTTGCGTCAACTGTTAGAACCTGATGACTTCCGAACTGTCTTTCAGGCCCTAATAATGCCTCACTTTGACTATGCCAATGCGATCTTGTATGGTCTACCTAAGTGCACGACTAACCCCTTACAACTTGCAATGAATTCAGCTGCAAGAATCCTTCATGGAGCCTCAAGAAGATCTCATATTACCCCAATACTAAAACAATTGCACTGGCTACCCATACAAGCCAGGATCTCATTCAAGATCCTAATTATGACCCATAAAGCCATCAATAAATACCCTGCTACTGCCATTACTGATCTAATTTCAATCACACCTCCCAATCGAGCAAGGAGATCGAATGCCGCAAATACTCTCATATTACCTAAGGCAAGCACGAAGTGTTCTCAATTCACTAGATCCAGAGCCTTCTCCTTCTTTGCTCCATCCTGCTGGAACGCACTACCAGCAACTATCAGAACCATCAGTGAACTCTCCCAATTTAGGAAGGCACTGAAACGGCACCTCTTTCTTTATCACTACGATGATGCAGTCTTCTCCCCACACTCACCCACTCTCACATCTCAATGCAGCACCTCAAACTCATGCACGTCACATTCCCAGACTGATCACTCACAATCACACCTTCCCCTCCAACCACCATGAGAAACTTATGCAGTGCCGCATAACTCATTATATTGTTGCATAAAGTAGACTGTATTTATTCATCGTGTCTCCTTGTTAAGGGACTGGTTATTTATACCCTATTTTACCTGTTATACCTGCTTAATGCATACCCAAGTTTAATTTTCCTGTTTAATGTATACCCAAGTTATTATACCTGTTTCACTGTAAGCACAAATCACGAAATTGAGATGTGCAACTCTTATGTTCATTGTAAACCGCACTGATGTTGAATAGCGCGGTATAAAAGAGACTGCAAATAAATAAAATAAATAAATAAATGTGAAGGCAAAGATCCTGACAACTGGCAAAAATCAATAATTTCATCCTTGATGGATAAGAAATAGAAATAAGACAACTTTAATCTGTTTGGATCAATAATGAGACAACATGTAGTCAAGAAATCCAAAGACACATTGGTCTTGGTAGAACAGCTATGAAGGACCTAGACAAGATTTTCAAATGTAGAGATATATCCCTGAATTCAAAGATTTGACTTGTCCAAGCAATGCCATATGGATTTGAAAATTGGACAGTGAAGAAGAAAGACAGGAAGAAAACAGATGCCTTTGAATTACAGTACTGGAGAAGACTATGTATACCATGGCCTGCCTGAAGAACAAAATTGGTAATAGAAATAAAATCTAAGTTTCTCTAAGCACCTTAAAGAAAGAAAGAAAGAAAGAAAAAAAAAACCTCTCAGCAATTTGCTCCGTTCCCTTGCTGTGATGTGTCAGAAGGAGCGGGCATTTGCAAGCCTTCCAAGCGCAGTCACAAGGACCCGTGGCTTTTTCTTTTTGTTGTTTAAAGTCTGATGCCTGCTACTGCTGCTGACACAGGAAAAGCAGCAGCAGCAGTGGCGGTTAATGGCTGGAAGGGAGGATGCTGGCATCGGGGGGGGGGGGGGAATGGTTTAATGAATGGAAGGGAGATGCTGGATACAAAGGAGGTTAATGGCTGGTCGCCGTGATTGTGGCTGTGAGGGTGAAGGCATGGTAAATCACCAGCTCCTTAAAAGTTAGAAACATGGAAACATGACGGCAGAAAAAGACCACATGGCCTATCCTAGTCTGCCCTTCCATATCAACTACTATAGTCTCTTTTTCCTTTTGACATCTTCTGTGTTTGTCCCATTCTTTCTTGAATTTAGAAACTGTCCTCGCTCCCTACTACCTTCACTGGAAGATTATTCCACGCATCTGCCATGCTTTCCATAAAGAAATACTTCCGCATATTACTCCTGAGTCTATCCCCATTTATCCTCATCCTATGTCCCCTTGCTGCAAAGATTTTTTTCAATTGAAAGAGGCTCCCCTGTGAATTTATGCCACAGAGGTATTTAAACGTCTCTATTATATCTCATCTATCCCGCCTTTCCTCTGAAGTATACATATTGAGATCTTTAAGTCTGTCCCCATATGGTTTATAAGACCACTGACTATTTTGGTAGCTACCCTTCTTTTATATCCCTTTGAAGGTGTGGTCTCCAGAACTGCACACAATACTCCAAATGAGGTCTCTCCAAAGACTTATAGAGAGGCACTATTGCCTCCTTTTTTCTGCTGGCCATTCCTCTCCCTATGCACCCAAGCATCCTTCTGGTTTTCGTAGTTGCCTTTTCTGTTTAGCCACTTTAAGATAATTAGAAACAATCATGCCCAGGTCCCGCTCTTCTTTTGTGGACAGAAGTAATTCACTCTTATACTGTAGCGCTCCCTTGGATTTTTGCAGCCCAAATGCATGACCCTGCCTTTTTTAAAGTGTTAAATCTCAGCTGCCAAATTCTCAACCATTCTTCAAGCTTAACTAAATCCCTCCTCATGTTATCTACTCCTTCCTGGGTGTCTACTCTATTGCAGATTTTGGTATCCACAAAGAGGCAAACTTTACCCAACAGCCTTTCTGCAATATCACTAAAAAAAATGTTAAAGAATCGGACCAAGGCTGCGGCACACCACTGGTAACATCCCTCTCCTCAGAGTGAGGTCTATTTACCTATACCCTTTGTCACCTCCCACTCAATCAATTTCTTACCCAGTCACTTTAGGGTCCATCTCTAGGGTGCTCAATTTATTTATAAGTTGCCTGTGTGAAACGGTATCAAAGGCTTTACTAAAATCTAAGTACACCACATCTAAGGCTCTCCCTCAGTCCAACTCTCTGGACACCCAGTCAAAGAAATCAATCAAATTAGTCTGACAACACCTGCCTCTAGTAAACATCATGCTGCCTTGTATCCTGCAATCCATTGGACTCCAGAAATCTCACTATCCTCTGCTTAGCAGCTTGTCTATTAAATTTACTCACCACAAAGGTGAGATTAACTGGCCTGTACGAGTTCATTCTCAAACTCATCCTCACTTCTGCTTTTGTGTAAAGGGATCACATGTGCCTTTCTCTGGTTCTCTGGGACCACTCCCAGCTCTAAAGAAAACATTGAAAAGGTTAGACAGTGCAGCAGTTAGAACTTCCCCAAATTCCTTCTATACTCTCGGATGTACCCCATCCAGCCCCATTGCTTTGTCTACTTTTAGTTAGTATTCGTGAGGAACTATCTAGTCTTCTGAAAATCATTCAAGATTCCCTTCACTTCTGTTCCTATGCTGGGGTATTTTCTGAGGTCCTGCTCCTGGCCCTTCATCTGTGAACACAGAACAAAATATTTGTTAAGCAATTCTGCTTTATCCCGATCAGCTTCTACATATTCCTCCCCTTAAACCTTGAGTCTGACACTACCACTTTTGCATTTCCTCCTCTCGCTAACATATCTGAAAAATGTCATCCTCCCATTTTGTTGCACTGGCTATTTCTTCTTCTTTTTGTATCTTTGCTTTCCTGACTACTTTCCAAGCTTCTTTAAGTTTTTCCAAATATTGATGCTTGTCTTCCTCTTTAGCATCCTCTTTTTGTGATCTCTTGTATTTTATGAAGGCCACCCTCTTTTTTCTATATCTTTTCAGCTACTTCTTTTGAGAACCATAATGGCCTTGTTTTTCTTTTATATTTATTTACCTTTCTAACAAAAAGGTTAGTTGACCCTAAAATATCCCTTTTCAGCTTTGCCCATTGCTTTTCTACATCCTCTAGATGTCCCATCCCGCTAATGGCTCCTCGACGTATTGGGAGACACAAGGAGCAAGAGTGACGATGACACAATGGCTTATTCCTGATACTTTTATTAAAGTTCCCCAACGCGTTTCGGCGGAACGCCTTCCTCAGGGGGGTAACAAAGATGATATGTAGCACGAGAAGAATGTCTGTGTGTTAAAGTATGGAAAACAATCACCGTTGAGCCAACAGTGAAGGAGCCATATATGTGGACATCAATGAGTTAAACAGAATATCTCCCAAATAGTACCGTGTTCTCTAAAGGAAATCATGGTGACAAGCACACTGATACCTTGCAAACAGCATAACCACTATAACAACAGAAACACTTTCCCAATTGGTAAGCACCAGACCCAGCATGACCCCCTTCACGTGTGGGTTCTGTTTAACAGTTGCCGGAATAATTCTCACTGTAGATAATCCAGGATCTCCTTACTTGTGGATGACACCACAGCAGGGATGTGCAAGTCAACATCTGGCATACTGAAATCATCTATCGGTAGCAAGTTTCCTCTCATGGCAATACTATGTATGTCTTCTATTAAATCTTTGTCCGCTTCTTCTCCCTGTGAAGATCTGTATACAGTATATCACACCAATGCAAATGGATTTCCTGTTCCCTCTTCCTAGTTTAACAGACAGTACTTCATCACTCTCTTTTAAGCCCTGTAATTCTGTAGCTTTAATATGATTTTTTTTAAACATACAGTGCCACTCTTCCTCCCCTTTTCCCTACCCTGTCCCTCCTAAATAATTACATCCCAGTCATGGTTGTCAGTGAACCATGTTTCCGTAAACGCCACTAAATCCAAGTTGGCCTCAATCATATTTGTCTGGCAAAACCTGCCTCTAGTAAACCCATGCTGCCTCAGATCCTGCAATCCATTGGACTCCAGAAACCTCACTATCCTTTGCTTAGCAACTTTTCCATTAATTTACCCACCATAAAGGTCAGACTAACCGGCCTGTAGCTCTGAACCTCATCCTTACTTCCTTTTTTGTGTAAAGGGATCTTATTTCCCATACTACAGGCATTTATGCACACTGCTTTCCAGATGTTGCCCCTTTTACCCATTTCTATAGGGGCATTTGATGTTTTACTTACCTGGGGGTTTTCACCACCCATCCTCAATGAATCTAGTTTAAAGCCCTCTTCAGTAGGTTAGCCAGTCTGCTGTGGAAGACACTTTGACTCTTGTTGGATAGGCAGACACCACCTCTGCTCTGCAGCTCTTGGAAAATCATACCATGGTCCAGGAAACCAAAACGCTTTTGATGACACCATCCATGCATTCATTTCCAGGATGTGAGCTTCTCTGCCTCGGCCTTTACCCTTAATAAGAAAGATTAAAGAGAACACCACCTGCGCACCTACCTGTTTCACCCTTTGTCCCAGAACCATGAAGTCACTCTTGATACAACTGGAGGAATACCAAGTAGCATCATTTGTGCCAACATGGATGAGCAACATCGGATAATAATCAGTAGGCTTGATGGGTCTAATCAGACTCTACGTAACATCTCGGATTCGTACCTGGCAGACAGCACCCCCCTCCTCGGACATTAAGCCTAGTCAGCAGATGGATGCCTCTTAGTGGAAAATGTCTATAAAATGTTTTACCGCTGGTATATGACCCCAAGTTAAAGAACATAAAGACTAGAGTTCTGATGTATGTTGGAAGGGCTGTGTCAATAAAGGCACTCTTTTACATATGTGGTGGAACTGCCCATCAGCAAAATCCTTTTGGCAGGTGGTGAGAAAATTTGTGAAGAAGCTAATGGGCGTTAATGTTGTGCCATCTCCCTGTTCTTTTCTTTTTGCCAATGTCCCCAAGGACTTGACAAATGATTATAACATGCTTTTTTCTGAAATGTGATGATTGCTAGGATGAACATTGCTTTGGTGTGGAAGTGCCGTGTGATGCTGATTTGAAATCGTTTAGTGTTTAGGATTAATTATGTATATACAATGGCAAACTTTGAAAAATTTTTAAAAGATTGGATGCCCTTTGCGCAATGGCTTGGAAAGGATTGAGATGCTTGTGGGAATTCTCTATTTTCAGTATGGCTTGTTTATTGGTTTCAGCAGACGCACTGTTCTCCAGGACAGGGAAGGGGAGGGAGTAGAGTTACTTATCTATAACAGATGATCTCCGGGAACAGCAGGAAGCAGTCTTCACATATGAGTGACGTCAGTACCGACAGAGCCTGACGCAGGAACACTCCCCAGCATCCAATAGGAATGCTTTTGGGAGCGTTACTCCATGCATGCGTGTATGGCTTCCCAACTGATCTCCTCAGTCAGGTAAAAAGCGGAATAAAACTCAGAAGAAGCAGTTGGAAGAACAACTCGAAGGGGAGATGGGCGTGTTGTGAAGATTGCTTCCTGCTGTTTCCGGATATCACCCGTTATAGGAACAAGCAGGAAGTCAGTCTTCACATATGGGACTCTCTAGCCCACGACAACCCAGTGAGAAGAAGGATCCCAGGCCTATAGCAGAGATCCAACAGACTCGGCTCATTTGGTACAATCCTTGTGGGATAGTCGGAATAGGCAGTGGGCAAGTTCTAGACCTGAAACAGATTATGTAGGACGAACTGTCCGAATTAAGCATCTCTGCTGGAGTCCTTGTCCAGGCAATAGTGAGCTGTGAAGGTATGTAAGGAAGACCATGTGGCTTACTTGGCAGATCTCTGGAATAGAGACTGAACGAAGACTGGTGACAGTGGTAGCCATAGTTTGTACATTATGCATTATGACATGACCCAGGAGGAACAATCCAATCTGGGAATAAGCAAAAGAAGTGCAGTCCACTATTCAGTTTCTTTTGGAAACTGGTAAGCCAAGATGTCTTGGGTCAAAGGAGATGAAGAGTTGTGAGGATTTACGATAACCTTTAGTGCGGTCAAGACAGAAAGGGAGTGCTCTTTTGCAGTCAAGAGTGTGAAGCTTGGCTTCAGCTCGAGAAGTGTGAAGTCTGGGAAAGAATGATGGAAGTGAAATGGACTGGTTTAATTGGAAGGAAGTGACCTTTTATGGAAGAAATTTAGGGTGTGTCTGAAGGACAACTTTGTCATGGTGGAATCTAGTATATGGATTGTAGTCCACTAAAGCTTGCAGCTCGCTAACCCTACGGGCTGCAGTTAATGCAATGAGGAAAAGGACTTTCCGTTTCAAAATGGGCCTGCATAAGTTGCTCAAGAACAATATTTAAGTCCCATGCAACAGGCAGGGGACAGAGAGGTGGTTTTGTCAAGAGAAGACCCCGCATAAACCGAGCCACCAAAGGGTGGGTGAAAATGGTGCGATTCTGAAGAGGATGGTGAGAAGTGGAGATGGTGCTCAAGTGTACCCTGACAGACATGGTCTTGAGGCCAAATGAGGATAAATGCAGCAGATATTGGAGCAGATTCTGCACTGAACATGTGAAAGGATCCAGGCTCTTTTGCGAGCACCAGAGTGAAAACCCATGCCATTTGAAGGCATAGGAATGCCTAGTAGAGTCCTTTCTGGAAGATAAAGAGGGCTTGTAAAACATCTTCTGGAAGGTCTAAGCCTGAGACGGTAAAGCGCTCAGCAGCCAGGCCGTCAAGCGCAGAGTCTTGAAGCTGGGGTGTAGGAGAGTCTTCCAATTCTGCGAGAGCAGGCTAGGCTCACAATCCAGTCGGAGAGGAGGAACCTGATCTAGACAAAGAAGTGGAAGCCATGGTTGCCTGGGCCAAAAGGGGGCAATGAGGATCATCGTCCCCTGGTCAGTCTGAAGCTTGAAAAGCGTCTTTGGAATGAGAGGGAGAAGGGAAAATGCATACAACAGACCCTGTTCCTAATGTAAGTGAAATGCATTGGAACTCTTGCTGCACTGAGATGGAATTCTGGAACAGAAGCGAGGTAGTTGGGCACTGACCGGAGAAGCAAAGAGGTCGATTATAGGCTTCCCTCATACGTGCGAAACAAGTGATGGGAAAATAAAATTGACGATTCAGCATCCACTCGTGTGAAGGACTCGACTGATTCTTTTTTTTTTTTTTTTTTTTTTATTAGATTATAATCAGTTTTACACCAACTAAAAAATAAAGACAATCAGAAAGGAAAATATCATCTCACTAAACCATGAATATAAGAAAATAAAGCTGATATAGACCACATTATTGGGATTCGCTGTGGAGCTACAATAAAAACCACAAATACAAACTTGAGAAAATAAGGCTACAAGCCCACATAACAGGAGGAAAAAAACCCCTACGGTTGTACTCCCCTGAAAATCTCACCCTGCTCTTCTGTCTACAATAAATTATCCTCTATTGATGTGGCGTGTATTAAAGTTAGAATCCCAGGTCAGCCCACTGCATTCTGCACATGTGGCTGGTATCAAGGATTCCTTGATTCTACATAGTAAAATGGAGGCATTAGAAAATTCTTTTCATCTTTATAATTTACGTTTCTTAAATTTTCCACAAACCTCTCTCTTAGCTCCCAGAATTCTTCTGGATAAATATTTGAGAGAAGTTTTATATTTGAGTGATTCTATTGAGCTCTCACAAATGTATTATATTTCCTCTGCGGTAAAAAAAGTCACCCCAGATGAAGGGGATTTAGACATAATTGAACCTTCTATTTCAAATCTGACAGCCTTTTTAGAGGATTCCACAGATACAATTGGTACTCGGGCTACTCTTCTTGTGACCTTGAAAACTTTGGATGCCAAATGATCTCTGGAAGGGGCGGTATAGAAAAAAATAGATAAATAAATAAATAAATGCCAAGCAACAAATTCTTAAGGCCTTTTTTAAATATAAAGCGTCCAAGTTTTGAGGACTCGACTGATTCTGTTGGCTAGCTGATTCTCTTCCCCCGGAAGTTAAACTGCTTGAAGATGAATTCTGCGAGCTATTGCAAAATTCCACAGACGAATTGCCTCTGAGCATTGGAGGAGAGAGCCAGTTCCTCCCTGTTTGTCGACACAGAACATAGCAATCTGATTGTACTGATTCAGACAAACAGTCTGCCTTGACAGATGTGGCAAGAAGATGCGGAGGACGTTGATTATCGTCCTGAGTTCCAGGAGACTGATGTGAAGAAGAGTCTCCTGATGAGACCTGTCATGCAGCAGGGGCTGATGAAAGCAAAAATGCAAGAGAAGCAGCTGTTTTTCATGAAGAAAAAGATGTGCACAAGATGCAATATCTGCACAGAACAGCTAGAGGGTGCAAGCGTGCACTCACAGAGCCTGAGTGGACACACTTAGCTAATCGAGAGCACCTGACAGCCCGGAAAGCTCAAACACAGGAGAGCTTTATAAACGGAAGATTGGAGACTGGAGAGGGCAGAGCAGTGCTTGCAGGTGTGGAGCTGGAGGTAAAGCTGAAGGTTTACGAGAGAGAAGCACCACAAGCAAGGACCAAGCAGAAAGAAGCACTTGGGAAACTAGTGCTGGGCAAAAGGAACAATCACCTTTGGAGGCAAAGCAGAGTGAAAGAAAGAAGCCTGCTTGTACCAGAGGAACCTGGGGCTAAACCGAAAGGTAACAGAAGCTTTCAGAGAGGAGACTGGCACAGGGATTGTGTTCCTGAAGAACTGCGGGAAGGAGGAAATCCCAGTTCTATATGCTGCTGGAAGCCAAGGTATGCTGACTGTTTCTATGAAGAAAACCTTACCTTATATAAAGCCTTTTGAAAGTAATGCTAAACCTGTGAGAAAGGAAAGCAAAGCTACCTCTCATAAGCCAAGTAGCCAACGCCCGAGGGTAGGCCATGCTCATTGGCAAACACTAGAGGAACTCTTTAAACATCCAGAGAACAGGACTAGGGCCTGGCCAGAAATTATAGCCAGTGAAACCACTGATACAGACAGAGATAATTCTGAGCCGATGCAAGTGGAACTTGTAGAGCCAAGCCTTTTATCTCAGGAAGAGATGGACTGTTCTTTGTGTATTTCAGGCAGTGCAGAGTCACTGTTAAACCTGTGAATGATATATGGTATCTTCAGAATGTTATTCATTTGCTAAATGGAAGAAGAGTGCTGAAACATTTGCTTTACTCTGGAAAGCTTAACTAAGCATTGTTACAACTGTGAAGCATAACAGTTTTTCCGTTAACCTGAGTTGATTTCATTCCTGAAGTTAAGGACTTTTTCTTTAGGTTGTAACCCAGCTGAATCTTATGCGTAAAGGGAAATAAATGCCTTGTTAACCCTCTACTCTGCATTCACAATTTTTCTTAGTTAGGAGCTGAACTGCTAAGACCAGGTTACACCTGGCTCTTAAAAGGCCCTCCTCTCATAATAAAATAATTTTTGTGTCCCACCTACCCTTACGACCACTGGCCACCAGGGCGGTGCACGACAGACCACAGACCTTGAGTGGTAAGGCCGTTAAGGTGTGCTCCCCAACCATGCTTGGATGCATCGGTGGCCAAGGTACACTGCGGTACAGACTTTTGAAAAGATAACCCTACTACGAGGTTGCGCAGCATGCGCCACCACTGAAGGGAGTTTATAATTTGAGGAAAAATCTATATGAGATCGGATAGGTGACCTGTGGATTGTGTCCACTGCTGCGACAGGTTCCATTGTCCCATTTTCAAGTTGAGCCAGGAAAGAGGCACGACTGTGGAGGCCATGTGGCCTAGTAGTCGAAGGAAGTCTCTGGCCGATATAACTAAATGGCCTTGACAGTGGTGGCACGAGAGATCATACGAGTTTGTCGGTCGTCTGGCAAGAAAGCTCAAGCTCATGCCGTGTCTAGGCGAGCCCCTATAAACTCCAAATCTTGTGTTGGAGTAAGATGTAACTTTGGATAGTTGATGATGAACCCTAAGCTTTGGAGGACCTGGATGGTCTATTGAAGAGCCATGGCGACTGATTGAGGGGTTATCTCCCTTGATCAACCAGTCATCTAAAGTAAGGGAACAGAAAGATCCCCAAAGTACGCAGATAGGCCGCGACGACAGTCAGACACTTTGTGAAAACTCTGGGGGCTGATGCCAGACCAAAGGGAAGAATGTGATATTGGAAGTGGTGATCGAGAAATACAAACCTTAGGAATTTCCTGTAGTTGGGGTGGATCAAGATGTGGGTATATGCATCTTTGAGATCCAGAGAGCATAGCCAGTCATTTGGCTGTAGGTAATGGAGAAGAGTACCCAGTGAAATCATCTTGAATTTTTTTCTTGAATAGAAATTTATTTAGATTTCTGAGATCTAGGATAGGCCTGAAGCCTCCCGATTTCTTTGGGATAAGAACGTATCAGGAGTAGAAGCCTAGGCCCTACTGAGATGGAGGAATCTCCTTAATTGCCCCCTGACAGAGAAGAGTTAGAATCTCCTGTTGCAGTGAGGTGGACTGAGGAAGATCAATGTGGGTTTGGCCCACGAAGTGCATGGGTGGAGGAGTTTGGAAATGCAGTTGGTGGCCCTTGCTGATTAACTGCAAGGTCCAGGGTTCTGAGGTGACAATGGTCCATTGATCTGCAAAAAGGGGCAATTTTCCTGGGATTAGAGGAGGAAAAGGAGATTTTATGGGACGACTGGTTATATTCTGCAGGAAAAAGTAAAAAACCCTGTGTTAGTTGTGGCTGAGCAACACGTTGGATCTTAGGAATTTTAGGTTTCCTAGGCTGTTTGGGACCTTGCTGCCTTTGCTGTTGCTGTTGCGAATGGTAGGTGGAGTAGGAATGGTAAGGAGGGTAGAAATGTTGTTTTTTTTTATTAGGATAAAATTGCTTCTTTATGAAAAGATCTGCCGTCTTCCAAGATTGAAACCGATGACCTCATCATGATGAGGTTATCGGTTTCAATCTCCCCTTTCTTTTCTCTCCATCAAAGAGGTTTTCACCATTGCATGGAATATTAATGAGCTTATCCTGGACCCACTGTTCCAGGTCTGAGGCCTGTAGCCAAGCTCTCCTTCTGGCTCCTATACAGGCCACTGTTGCCTTCTGGTGGCCTCAAAGGCATCAAAAGCTATCCTTGAGAGGAATTTGGATGTATTTTGGGCATGAGAAACAAGGACCTGAGGAGGAGCCTGCTTCTAGGATGGCAAAAGAGAAGTAAATTCAGCAAGGTCTCTAGATACAACCCGGAGGAACATGCCCATGTAGAACATATAGGAATTTACATTAGAGGCTAGCATGGCTGCTTGATAGACCTTTCTGCTGAAGGCATCAAGGGTCCTTGCTTCCCTGCCCAGAGGAACCGAAGAATAGTTCTTTTGGTTTTTTATCCTTCTCATAGCAGATTCCACCACTATTGAATGGTGTGGAAGCTGTGGCTTCTGGAATCTAGGGCAGGGAGGAACCCTATAGAGGGTATCGAGACATTTTGTAACAGCAGGAGTGGTAATAGGAGCTTCCCACATTCTGGCCATCAAATTTCTGAGGATATTGGGCACTGGGAGGGTAGCAGCCTCCTTCAGTGCCAAAGGATATTGCAAAACGTTGAGTTCCTCGGTCCTCTGTTCCATCTCGGTCAATACAGAGACCTCAAGGGCAGCTACCATATCTTTAATGAAATCCTGAAAGGATATATCCTTGAAGGTGAACAGTGTCGTTCATATGTAGGAAAAGGGTCAAAGGATATGTCCTTGTGAAGATCAGAATCAGCCGATTCTGGGTTTGAGATGTCTGAACCAGAGTCAGAGTCTGGCAGAAAATCAAAATAATCCTTGCCTAAACCTAGATATCAAAAATACCCACACTGTGCCAGAAAAATGAACTCCACAGAAACCCATGAATTGTGTGTCCGTTGCCTCGGTGTATCCCACAAAGTTGAAGAGTGTGCACATTGCGCTAGGATGTCTCCATGAACAAGGAAATCAAGGAAGCACACTCCAGAATCTCTACCCAGGGTCCCCCCCTTCTCCACTTACTGCGGAGGGGGCTGCATGGTTGCAAGCGGCAACGGAGGAAACGCCCTGGCTGTTCCTACCACTCAGGATGTGCCCCCCCCCCCGGCCTCCATCCACAGCGGATCATCTTTGGGGACTCTTCCTGCACCCAGGTCATCTTTGGGGCCTCCTCCTGCACCTGGGACCCCAGTTCAGGTTCCTCCGGCCATCCTGCCTCTCTCCACCGCAGCAGCTGTTCCGGCTGAGGACTTCCACATGAAGACTCCCCTGGCGGCAATCATCTTGTCCTGCCTCATCTCTGCCCCTGATGATGACATCGTTGGCGACTCCACTTCCTGAGGCGCCACTGGCTGGCACCACAGCAACAAGGGAAGCCAGGAAGTCCTCTTCCCAATGCAGGAATTCGGTACAGAGAATCCCCCCGGCAGGCCTATCCATCAGAGCAGAGGCACCGCTCAAGCTTATTCAGACGCAGAAGAGGCAGAGGAAAACAAACAGACAGCCACAGGGGAAGCTGCGGTTGTAGCCGGCGACGCAGATCACACCAGAAGCAGCAGCAGCTCCCGCGCCAGCTAGCACACCCAGAAGAGGAGATGCTACTACAACCACAGTCAGGCTCACTCTGGCAGCACCCTCTTCCATTCCCTAAACTTTAGATGCTACAGCCTCAGCCCACACAACAGCACTCTTCCCCCCCTTCTGTTGCTACTCTTGTTTTGTCTTTAGTAACCTCTCGTTTGGACTACTGTAATGTTGTCTATGCAGGTCTCCCGTCCTCCCAGCTCCGCCGTCTTCAACTTGTTCAGAACGCCGCTGCTCGTCTTGTCACCTCATCCCCTGCTCGCTCTGTGTCCCCATGTCTCTTCACTCTGCATTGGCTCCTGATCAAGTTCAGGTTTGTCTACAAATTGCTCATCACCGCCCACCAGGTTCTTTACACCGATACCCCCCAGTACTTGGCTAACATTATTCACCTCCAGCCCTCCCCCCGCCTTCTTCGCTCCTCTCATGGTAATCGTCTCTTCCTCCCTTCTCCTAATCAGGCCCGTCTGGAATCTACCCGCCATTCTGCTTTTTTCTTCCTAGGACTTGCCCTCTGGAACTCCCTTCCCCTTCTCCTCCGTACTGAGCTGTCCTACTCCCGCTTCAAAGCCCTCCTCAAAACTCATCTGTTCTGTCAGGCCTTCGACCTCCCTCCCCCTGCCAATGGCGCCCCATCCCCCAGTCGCGCCCTCCATTCCCCGTGACTCTTTCCTCTTCCCTTCTCCTCTCTCTCCCTTCCCCTCCTACTATCCCTCTTTGGAGCTTTCCTGTCCTCTACCTCTGTTACTGTCTCTTGCTGTCCTATCATTTATTGGCGTTCCTTTCTATCTTTCATTTCCAGCAGCTGACATTTTACCTGTTATTGTACACCGCCCTGATGCTCCAGCCTGGGCGGTCGATGAAGCGCTCGAATAAAGATAAAGATAAAGAAAGCAGCAGCTTCGGAAGCTCCCCCAGACAGCCAAAGGGTACACAGGTACACCTGCAGCCCGTCCCCCTCCCCTGCATTTGACAGCGCCTGTCTCAACCAACTGGGGGGGGGGGGGGTTCAGCAACCACAACCTAGTGTCCCTGGGAAACCGCAGGCCTCAAGGGGTCACTGAAGTGCCATCCAACATTTGTCATCTGCTCGCTTACCTCCTTCAGCAGTTGTCTTCTTCAGCACAGCCCGTCTCTTCACCGCAGCAAAGCTTTCTTTCTTCACCAGCACCAGAGCCCACAACCAGAACCTCCGGCAGCGTGCTAAGTCAAGCATTATACTCAGCCGCCCCTGTGACAGAGACACTGCCCTCAAGGGCACCATCACTGGACCCCTCGCTCCTGCAATCCCCAGGCAGTGGGGATGAGGAGGTGCCTGTGCAAGGGTCCCCACCCTATGGAGACGCCCTCACAACAACGTGAACAGGAATTAAAATACCTGCAGCCAACCCTCCACCTGTCACACTGGAGAACTTGTCTTACCCAAAGTTCCTGCAAGAAGTCATAACTGCATTAGCTATTTCAATCAGCGACAAGATGGATCAGTGGCCAGAAACCCAGGGGGCGTTTAAGTTCCTGGAGGCGCTAAAACAGAGTGCACTGCTCCCAGTACACCCATTACTGCGCGACAATCTGATCAAGCTGTGGCAAAACCTCGCCACTGGACCTGCAGCCTCCCAAAAGCTCAACGCCAAGTACCCAGTGCAAGTTGCACTGGGTTTTGACAAGGCACAGCTCCCGCGCCACTCCATAATGGTGGAGTCGGCCTTCAAACGGACCAAGTCCAACAGTACCCACACAAAACAACCCACCTGGTCGGGACCACAAGCTCCTTGATGACGTGGGGAAGGTGGTCTTTCAAGGGGCCATGCTATGCGCCAGAATAATCAGTCCACTAGCTCCAGCACGCAGTGTACCAAGATACCCTCCTGTGGAACCTCAAAGCCACCATCTTGGCCCTCAGCCCAGAGGCTCAGGTGTCTGCCATAGCACCCCTCAAGGATCTAGAGGAGGGTACCAAGCACCAAGTCAGAGCAGCCTTCGACGCCTTTGATGCTGAAGCATGTACTGTGGGAACCACAATCTCGGCCCGCCATCTAGCCTGGCTGCGAGCGTTTGATCTCTGGGAGGACACTCATGAACACATCATGGACTCCCCCTGCACAGGCAACATGCTCTTTGGGGATAAAGTTAAAGACGCTGTGAATAATATGAATGATTACTTCACTATACTGTAAACTCTTGCTGAGGATGGCCTGGAACGAGCTGCCTCCTCCAACCTCAAGAGACCTATTACCAAAAGCCTTACTCTTACAAGCATCATAACTCCTACTACTCATATAGAAAGAAACATAGAAACATAGAAATATGATGACAGAAAAAGACCACATGGCCTATCTAGTCTGTCCTTCCATATCAACAACTACAACAATCCCCTTTTTATAGAAACATAGAAATATGATGACAGAAAAAGACCACAGAAAGTGACAACCACCACGGTGTAAACAGGCTTACCAGGCCTCCTACTGCCCGAAACCTCGCCAATTGGACAGGAAGCAACAGAAACCCTTGCAAGCTGGCGCAGGAAAATTGAACCTCGCTTTCCTTATTTTTCCTAATAGTCATTTCACTAATTCTCTCCCTCATCAAAAGATCTTATCTGTACTTTCTAGTAAACCTCTAGCTAATCTTTCCTTTCCTCAGGCTGTTTTAGAGTTCTCTTCCTTCTCCATAGCTTCCCACAACTTGTCAGCATTCCATTTATTAGCTTCCTTATCTTATGCTTCACAGTGGCATTAACAAGTTTTACCAGTTGAAAGGAAGGTGGGGGGAGGTATTTTTAGATGT
Organism: Ichthyophis bannanicus; assembly: GCA_033557465.1. Taxonomy (NCBI): domain Eukaryota; kingdom Metazoa; phylum Chordata; class Amphibia; order Gymnophiona; family Ichthyophiidae; genus Ichthyophis; species Ichthyophis bannanicus. The sequence goes on from CM066034.1 coordinate 212,317,519, forward strand.
GTACCAGACATCCCTGTTCTCCCTTCTCTCTCTTTTCATGTTCAATTTTCCATAAACTTGCTTTCTAAAGTGGTGTCCAATCATAACTCCCTTATCTTCTTAACTTTTTGATGTAAAAATGATTTTAAAAAATGAGAATAACTAACAATAGAGGGAAGCTTAATGATGAGGGAAAGCTAGAAAGGTCAACAGCTTTAAGCAATCCATGCCATCAATTAGTACTTACCCCTGATGAGTATCCTGCAGAGCCACCAAGATTTCTATCTACTTCTTCATGTATTATATCAAACAGCTGAAATGTGCCAGAGTTTTCTGAATTTCTCTCAGCAGAGGTGCTGCCTTCTGTTTCTAAGATTTCTTTTTCAATAGTAGTGTCCAACTTAGTATTTTCAGCTGAAGCTATTTCAGTTGTAGGATTCTGTGACGAGTCCTCATCTCCATAGCTTGGTCGACGACTGGTTATCAGGCGATACCGGCTTTCCTGGCGATGTGCGTGCTTAGAGACTCTGAGATCCTTGCGTATTCTTTGACTGCTTGCTAAAGAGGGGCGTAGGGACTGGGCTGCCTTGTCTCGACAAATGGCTTCTTGTACACACTTCTGAAACAGCTCACTCTAGTTGATAAGTGGGTGCAAAAAAGAGGGGAAAAAGTGAGTCAGTTGAGCATTAACTTAAAATGGAACAACAGGCAGCTAGGAGAACAAAGGCATACAATTGTTACCTATTTTAAAACCGAAATGGATATGGTTAGAAAAATAAATTTGGTTAATTGTAAGAATCTTAAACTATGGATTCACTGCTCGGTCCAAACACTCTAAATAGAAAGTCTGCTCCACTTTTCAGCATATAAGAGAAATAATTTCATAAACAGCGGTATAATAAGTTATTTTATAGCGCTACTGTACATGTGCAACCCTGTACAGTTATGATAAAGTAGTCAAGTTCAATACATCCCTTCCCCAAACAGCTTGCAATCTAAATGATACCAGAGGTAAATGGGAGACCACGGTCACAAAGAATCAGTGCAGAAGCATGATTTGAACTCTAGCTTCCTTGGTTCTCAGTGAAGTACCAAAGAGGCAGGTGTTACACACTAGAAGAATAGAAAGTAACACCTCCATGGAAAAATAAATAAAAAGAGAGTTAGACTTTAATGCAGAAAACAAAATTAAAATGGGCTCAATAAGGCTATGTTTCTGCAATCAGATACATCAGGGGTATCATAAAAATCTGGAAATAAATCGGATAAAAATGATCACTAATCATTATGACAATATCAACTGAAATGCTCAAACATATCAGTTTTAAGTCTATTTTCTTTATTATATGGTTTGTTGATTTGTGCATCCTATAACAGAGGTAACACTCCTAGATTAATTAGGTTTATTATATTAAAGACTTTTTAACCCTTTATTTTATTCAGCCATCCGTAGTGGTGTTACTTTCTATTTTTCCCTGGTTTTGAGCAAATTAGTGACCACTAGGCCAATTCCTCTCAAACATAAGGACTGTAAAGCCTCTTCATTTATATCAAACACCATCCCAGAAGCCTAGTGTTGATATTTTGCAGGTCCTTCTTAAAGGGAACAAGACAGAATGGGCTCTGCACTAAGCAGTTACTGCTCACATCAGTAGGAGGTCACTTAATAAAAACATGACCGGGATTGGGAATGCAGCAGCCACGGGGCTGGTGGATCAGGAGACATCAGGGGTTTGTGACTGGGTTATGTCATCTCAGATAACCATCGTTATGGTGTACAGCATGCCAGACTTTTGTGCACGATTTATGGGCACAGGGGTCTGCATTTAGCAGCACCTGTGTCTGGCTTGCTCTCCTTGTTTAGCACAGACCTTTTGCTAACATTTTATTTGCATGCTGTTTGATAACATATGTAAGCAAAAAGCTTTTGCATTAAATTATTGTTAGGGCTCTAGTTCAGGGTTTGTGCATTATTATTAGTATTAAAGACTTATAAAGCGCCGCAACATACGAAGCGCTGTACAAACATAGAAGAGACAGTCCCTGCTCATCAGAGCTCATAATCTAATAAGACAGAAAACAAAATAAGTTACATAATACAAATAACAAAAATTTACAGGACAAAGTAAGCAAATGTTGATAGAGAGATCAAGATAGGGTAAGACAGGAATGGAAAGCAATAGTGAAGAGGTGGGATTTTAGTCTGGACTTGAAAATGGCCAGGGAGGACGCCTGGCAGACAGAGATAGGAAGACTATTCCAAGCAAAGGGTGCTGCCAGTTGGAAGGAGCGAAGTCTGGAATTGGCAGTACGAGCAAAAGGGCACAGATAAACGAAGACTGTTAGAAGAGCGAAGCAACCGAGAGGGGGTGTAAGGAGGGATGAGAGATGAAAGGTACTGGGGGGCAGAAGAGTGAATACATTTATAGGTCAGGAGGAGAAGTTTAAATTGGATATGGAGACGGATGGGAAGCCAATGAAGCGACATGAGGAGAGGAGTGATGTGGGAAAAACGAGACTGGCGGAAAATGAGTCGAGCAGCAGAGTGTTGGCTTAAACCTAGTCTTGCCACATCTTCTCCAACAGTCTCCCACTCAACTGCTCCATTTCACTCCATTCCCCCCTTCAAGTCTATTTCTCTCAATGCACTCCCAGCATTGAGGGGGGGGGGGGCGGGGGAGGAAGAGGAAGGTTAAATTAGTCTTACCTGCTAATTATTGTTCCTGGAGTGGGACCAGTCTAGTCCCGGACCTCTGGGTTGCCTATCTCATCCAGCAGCTTGGAGACTGAGGAAACTCCTCCTTTTTGTGATGTCACCAGTATAACCATCCGGAATCCGCCTCCTGTCGCAAGTATCCTATTTCATAAATTTAAATAAAAGACTTCAGCAAATCTAAACACATTGCAAACATTTTAAACACAGCCAGCGAGTGAGAGCCTCAGAATAAACTCACTGATAAAACCAAATCAGGAGTTATAATAGCATCAACGGTTCTCACTCGCTATACACCCCCATCCAGATTCACGATATTATATTCCATACACAATTTTCCATTAAACACACTTTAACACCATCTCTAAACTTTTAAGATATCACCAAATTCACAAATCGTGAGTCAAGATGGAATTGAGTGCCCCCGACGCCTTTTCAAGACATCTTATATTAGCGTTTCGCTACAGCTGTTTCAAGGGGATCCAACTCTAAAAAATAAAATAAAAATAGCTTAATATAATGCCGCAACCTATAAAAAACTCCTTATATACACTGCAACAAGATCCCAAGCGCTTACCAAAAATCACTTCAAATACCAGCCAGATATCTCAAGACTGTTCACCGCCTCTCATCAGAGCTAGGCTTCAAAACCGCTATTCACCACCATGCATCAACGCTAGTTTCAAGACAGCGTATACTTCCAGACACATGATATATACCCAGAACTCCAACACAGCTATCACAGTCAGCTGAAATAGTAATTAACCGAACAGAACAACTAATCACTCTCAATAAACCAATTAAGAAAAAAAAAACCTCTCTCCCGTTCAACATTTCTATCATACACAGTCACAACTGATAGAAAACCCGGACATAACATTCAAGATAAACAAATCAAAAACAAACTCCCCATTCAATACAAGAATTTAAACCATTAGGAGAAACTGTTTTTAAATTAAAAATCCACCATTGTTCTCTATATAGAAGGAACCGATCACGTGACATGCCCTTCGAACCATTCCAGATATGCTGAATCACAAAACATTGAAAATCACTAAATTTATGCTGGAAAGTCAAACAATGTTCAACCATTGGAGCTTCCTTACGCTGACAATGAAGCTTACTTTTATGTTCAAGTAACCGAATACGAAAACATCTGGCTGTCTTACCTATATAGAGAAGTCTACATGGACAAAAGATCCCGTAAATCACAAAGTCTGAATTACACGAAGTGTTATCTTTCAAATGAATTTGCTGACCATTACATACAAACCTATCTGTTTCCCACATCACATCACAACAAGAACACTCTCCACATTTTCTAAGTCCATAACTATCAGAAATTATAGGAGATGAAGATCGTAGAAAAGAAGGACTCAGAATGTCTTTTAAATTTGGATTACGTTGCCATACACAGCGCAGTTGTTTAGACTCAAACCCAGGGACTATGCCCAAAACATGCCTATATTTCTGTAGGATTGATTGAATGTGTCTACTATGAGGGGAATAACACAAAATCAAATTCATGTGATCACTATCAGTCTGCACCTTCAGTCTGGGGGATAACAACCAAGATCTATTGTTATACAGTGCCCTTTTATAGGCACGATTTACTACCTTTAAAGGGTAACCACGGTCTAAAAAATCCTGTTTTAAATACAATGCCTTAGCTTTATAATCCTCAACTAAAGAACAGTTACGTCTAAATCGTATAAATTGGGAAAATGGTAGCCCCTTCAACAGACCTATGGGATGTATACTGGAAAAATGTAAATATGTATTTCTATCAGTAGTTTTACGGAAAACTGTTGTGCCCCAAGACTCAGATTGTCGAAACACTTTAACATCCAAAAATACTATTTCTTGAGAACTGTGATTTATTGTGAATTGTATATGAGAATCTAATGTATTTAACCAAGTATGAAAATCTAACAAAAGATTAAGAGGACCATCCCACAGCAGAAAGACATCGTCAATGTAACGACGCCAAATCAATATATGAGACTGATAGATAGAGGATTGTAACCACCTTTGTTCATAAAGACCCATAAAAAGGTTAGCGACAGAGGGGGCGAAAGACGCCCCCATAGCAATGCCGCCTATCTGTTGGAACAACTCACCATTAAATGTAACATAATTATGACAGAGGGCCAGATTTGCACATGCCATTAAAAACTCTAGCATGTCATCATTTACATCACCCCGTTGTAATAGACCTTCCTTGATAACTTGTAGCGCCTCCTCCTGTGGGATGCTCGTATACAACGCTACGACATGGAGTGTTACCAAAATTACAGAATCATTTTTTGCCCAAATAGAAGCTTCAGCTATAATCTGTAAAAAATGCATCGTATCCCGAAGGTATGAAGGGATAGTTATTAATAACGGACGCAAAAAAGAATCAATGAACTGTGACAACGACTCTAATACGGACCCCCATGTAGAGACAATAGGCCGTCCAGGAGGCCTAACCAGACTTTTATGTATTTTAGGTAACAAATAAAAATGTTTTCAATGTTTTGTGATTCAACATATCCGGAATGGTTCGAAGGGCATGTCACGTGATCGGTTCCTTCTATATAGAGAACAATGGTGGATTTTTAATTTAAAAACAGTTTCTCCTAATGGCTTAAATTCTTGTAATGAATGGGGAGTTTGTTTTTGATTTGTTTATCTTGAATGTTATGTCCGGGTTTTCTATCAGTTGTGACTGTGTATGATAGAAATGTTGAACGGGAGAGAGTTTTTTTTTTTCTTAATTGGTTTATTGAGGGTGATTAGTTGTTCTGTTCGGTTAATTACTATTTCAGCTGACTGTGATAGCTGTGTTGGAGTTCTGGGTATATATCATGTGTCCGGAAGTATACGCTGTCTTGAAACTAGCGTTGATGCATGGTGGTGAATAGCGGTTTTGAAGCCTAGCTCTGATGAGAGGCGGTGAACAGTCTTGAGATATCTGGCTGGTATTTGAAGTGAGTTTTGGTAAGCGCTTGGGATCTTGTTGCAGTGTATATAAGGAGTTTTTTATAGGTTGCGGCATTATATTAAGCTATTTTTATTTTATTTTTTAGAGTTGGATCCCCTTGAAACAGCTGTAGCGAAACGCTAATATAAGATGTCTTGAAAAGGCGTCGGGGGCACTCAATTCCATCTTGACTCACGATTTGTGAATTTGGTGATATCTTAAAAGTTTAGAGATGGTGTTAAAGTGTGTTTAATGGAAAATTGTGTATGGAATATAATATCGTGAATCTGGATGGGGGTGTATAGCGAGTGAGAACCGTTGATGCTATTATAACTCCTGATTTGGTTTTATCAGTGAGTTTATTCTGAGGCTCTCACTCGCTGGCTGTGTTTAAAATGTTTGCAATGTGTTTAGATTTGCTGAAGTCTTTTATTTAAATTTATGAGGTATCATTTGTAGGCTTCAATATAGGCTTTATAGTTTTGTTTCTCGCAAGTATCCTATTGACAAAGCAGACTCACCGGAGCAACAAGTAAGAATTAACCACTTATAGTAAGAAACTATCAGCAAACACTGAACCTATGTGATCCCCTAGAGGAAAGAAAAACCCCAGATGGACTGTGACTTTAAGCTTGACCAGGCCACTCTCTCACCCAAAAAGAGGAAAAAGTGTCCTGACAAGAAAAGCTTTATACTGTAGGTAATCCCCCCCAGTGAACAGTGAAGACCCATACGAAACAGCTCTTACCTGTACTCCAAAGAGACACTTCAGGCTTCCGTCCACATAAGAATAGTAGGGAGGGATACGGGACTAGACTGGTCCCACTCCAGGAACAACAATTAGCAGGTAAGACTAATTTAACCTTCCTGATCGTGGAACCAGTCTAGTCCCGGGTTTGTACCAGAGCAGTGAAAGAACTAAGTATGGGAGGGACCCAAAAGACCAGCCTGAAGTACTGCCGATCCAAACTGGGTCTCTTCCGACATTTGCACATCTAGATGGTAGTGTTTCACAAAAGAGTTCAACGACGACCAGGTCGCTGCCTTACAAATTTCCACCGGAGGCACCAAACGAACTTCTGCCCAGGATGCTGCTTGTGCCCTAGTAGAATGAGCTCTGAGTCCTTCCGGCACCGCTCTACCTTTCAACAGGTAAGCTGACGCAATGGCGCCCTTAAGCCACCTTGCAATGGACACCTTGGACGCCGCTTCTCCTTTTCTGCGACCCGCGAAAAGGACAAAAGGTCTGTCCGATTTGCAAAAACTGGCCGTCCGACGCAGATACTTCTTTAAAGCTCGCCGGACATCCAAAAGGTGCAGCTTCCTTGATACCGAACAACCTGCAGCCTCTGAGAAGTCCGGCAAGGAAATTTCCTGGTTCACATGGAACGCCGAGACCACCTTGGGTAAGAAAGCCGTCAGAGGTCTCAAGACCATCTTAGCCGCAAAAAATGAAAGATAGGGTTCCCTACAAGATAGCGCTTGGAGCTCCGAGACTCTCCTCGCCAAACAGATGGCCACCAGAAAAAACACCTTTAGCGTGAGATCCTTGAGCGAAGCCTGCGACAACGGCTCGAAAGGCTCGCGCTCCAGTGCGTCTAGCACAAACGGAAGACGCCACTTAGGGAAGATGTGTCTGCACGGCGGTCTCAAAAGAGACACAGCCCTTAAAAACCGTTTAACGTCCCACTGACTCCTGAGAGTCTGACCTCCTAACTTGCCTCTGTAACATGATAACGCTGCTACCTGCACCCGTAGTGAAGCGTCCACTAGTCCCTTTTCGAACCCCTCCTGTAGGAACCCCAAAATTTGAGGGATGGTGGACCTTAATGCCTCGCACGTCTTCTCTAGACACCAAGCTTCAAACACCCTCCAGATTCGAACATATACTAGGGATTTAGATTTTTTTCTGGCCTTCAACAAAGTAGAAATGACCGCCGTCGAATACCCTCTAGTCCTTAGCCGCGCCCTCTCAAGAGCCAAGCCGTAAGCGAGAATCGATCCACGTGGGGCATGAACAGCGGTCCCTGAGACAACAGATCCGCCCGAGGGGGGAGCCACCAGGGCTTTGCCACCAACAACCTCACCAGATCCCCGTACCAGGGGTGGCGAGGCCAGTCCGGAGCTATCAGAATAACTTGGCCTCTGAAACGCTCGACCCGTTGTATCACTCTTCCTATCAAGACCCATGGAGGAAAGACGTACAACAGCTGCCCCGCTGGCCAGTCCTGAATGAGCATATCTAAGCCCTCTGACATCCTTTCTCTTCTCCTGCTGAAGAAGCGACTGGCCTTTGCCGAGGCGAAGGTCGCCATGAGATCCATGACTGGCGTGCCCCACCTCGAACACTTCGGGGTGTAGGACCCATTCCCCCGGATCCACCCTTACCTGACTGAGGAAAATCAGCCTCCACATTGTCTACCCCTGCTACATACGCCACCGATAGATCTAGGAGGTTCACTTCGGCCCAACTGCACAGGACTTCGGCCTCGGATTCCAGGGCTATGCTGCTTGTTCCCCCTTGCCTGTTGACATATGCTACCGCAATCGTGTTGTCGGAAAACACTCGAAGTGCCCTGCCGCCGAGAAGTGTCAGAAACCGCTGCAGGGCCAGAGTCACAGCCCTTAACTCCAACCGGTTGACTGACCACGTCTTCTCTTGAGTTGTCCACTGTTCCTGCGCGAACCTTCCTTGACAATGCGCCCCCCAGCCCAGAAGGCTGGCATCTGTCGTCAGGGCCACCCAGGCAGGAGACTCCAAAGTTTTCCCGCTCTCCAAGGAACCGGGACTCAACCACCATTACAGGGACTGACGGGCCTCCTCTGGGTAAGGCAGTCTCCTGGACAGCGAATCCTGTTGATGCGACCATCGCCTCAGCAACACTCTTTGTAGAGGTCTCATGTGGGCTCTCGCCCACAGCACCGTTTCTATCGCTGCCGCCATTGTGCCCAACAGCTGGAGATACTGCCACGCGGTGGGTGCCTTGTAACGCAAGAATCTTTTGATTAAAGTTCCGTAAGCCCTGCGCCCGCTCTTGTGAGAAACACCTTCCCCACTCGCGTGTCGAATAGAGCTCCTAGGTATTCCAGCGTCTGTGAGGGAACCAGCTGACTCTTTTTCATATTGACTATCCAACCAAGACTTTCCAGAAAGGCTACCACCCGAGCCGTAGCCGTCTCGCTCTCAGCCTTTGACTTTGTCCGGATTAACCAATCATCTAAATAGGGGTGCACCAGGACTCCTTTTCTCAAGGCTGCTGCCACTACCACCATGATCTTGGTGAAGGTTTGCGGAGCCGTCGCTAGTACAAAGGGCAGAGCTCGGAATTGAAAGTGGCCGAATGGAACTGCAAATCTGAGAAACTTGTGGTGTTCCGGCCTTATAGGGATATGAAGATATGCTTCCAAAAAAATCTAGAGAGGTAAGGAACTCCCCTGTTCGTACCGCCACTATAACCGAACGCAGCGTTTCCATGTGGAAATGCGACACTCGGAGGCAACAATTCACCCCCTTGAGATCCAGAATTGGTCAAACACCCCCATCCTTTTTCGGCATGACGAAGTAAATGGAGTATCAACCGCAGCCGTATTGGTCTGACGGCACCGGCACTATCGCCTTGAGGTCTAGCAGCCTTTGTACTGTCCCCCGCAGGGCTTCGCACTTGGCAGACGATTTGCCGGGGGACCGCACGAAGGCGTCACGCACTGGCTTCAAGAATTCCAGTGCATAGCCCTCTCGGATGACTTCCAGCACCCATTGATCTGACGTGACTCGGCCCCAGGCAGAATAAAACTCCTGCAACCGCCCCCCTACGGGAAGCAAGGGAGCCTGGGTCCCCCTCATCTCATTGTGGCTTTCTGGAATTGGAGGAAGAGGAGGGCGAGGGCCCAAAACCCCTTCCTGCTCCTCGAAACCCCCTGAAGCTCTGGTTCCTATTTGAGAAACATCCTCTTTGACCTGAATTGAATCTCTGGGATCGGAACCGGCGAAAATCCTGCTGCTGTCCCCTGCCCGCAGGAATCGCTCGGCCTGTCCTAGGCCTGTCCTCCGGTAATCTACCTCCTTTGGACTCCCCTAAATCCTTAACCAGCTTCTCTAAATCTTCCCCAAACAGGTAGCCTTTAAAAGGAAGTTTACTCAACCTAGCCTTAGAGGAACTATCCGCCGCCCAATTGCGTAGCCACAAGTACCGCCGTGCTGCTACTGCTGATGCCATGCTCTTCGACAATCCACACATAAGATCATAATGAATGTCCGCCAGGTAAGCTGCTCCCGACTCTAACCTGGACGCCTCCACAGCCAACTCACTCATCTGCTCACCTTGTACCCGCTGCGACCAACGAAGGCAGGCTCTAGGCACCCACGCTCCGCAGATAGCTGCCTGGACCGATAACGCATTTACTTCAAACACCTGTCTCAACAACACATCCAACTTCCTGTCCTAAGTATCCTTGAGGGCCGCACTACCCTCCACGGGTATGGTTGTCTTTTTGGTCACCACCGAGACAGCCGCATCTACCTTGGGCGACTTAAAAACTTCCTTATCCTGATCCAACAACGGATATAGCCGGCCCATGACTCTGGTTCCTTTCAAAGGTGCTTCCGGAACGTTCCACTCCTCTTGAATCATCTCCTGAAACACCCTGTGTACCGGGAAAGCTTGTTGATTCTTTCTGAACACTTGCAACAAAGGATCCTCTAGCGACTCTACCTCTGCTGACCCCGGGACCGGCATATTTAGTACCTTCAGCGTCTCTACAATAAGCGCTGGCAGCTCCTCTCTTCTGAAGACCCGGACCACCCTTGCCTGATCCTTTCTTTGATAGCTCGCCATCCTCTAGCTCCTCTTCCAAGACCAAACTGTGGCCCTCCTCATCCGACATCGGACCCTCCGAGGGCATTGATTGCTCTGTCGTATCCCCCTCGACGTGCGACCTCTTTCCCCCGCGTGGGGGATCCCCGGCCAGCAGGTGCGTCACGAGCCTCTTTGCTCCGATCGCGTACGTGGTACCCTTCGTCTGCTGAGCGCTACCATATACCGTTTGCTGCAACAGTGCCACAAACTCCTGCGAAAAAATGGACGCCAGGTCTTTTGGCATCCCCAGCTGAGGGGAGGGGGTGTCTGGGGCGGAGGACGGCCCAGCCACCGGCTCCATCCAGGCCACCCCTGATTCCTGCGAGACCGAGCCTTCTACTTCGGTCCCTGGAACTTCCCCCTTTTCTTCCCGGGTATGTTCTACAGAAGATGCCTCCACCATACAGGCTTTACAAACACCTGAACCTGTGCCCTTTCTGGCTCCACACACCACACACAGAGGCTTAGAAGGGATGGCAGCTCAAGTACAGCCTTCTGTACCCTGCATTTCCCAGACAGTTCCTCTCACTCCCCGGGAAACGACAATGCAATGCAGTGAAGGTCCCGAGCAAAAAGAACCCTCTATACTTTTTTTTTTTTTTTTTAAACTAACCTATATAGGAAGGGAACCTACCAAAGAGCACCTAATAACCACAGAAATGAAACAAACTCTCAAGGAGGTGCCCCCCAACGAACTAACAACTCCTTGAAAACACCAGTCGACGACCTGGTGAGTGCCGGTGCCGGCGCCGGCGCCATGCGGTTGGGCCTGCTGCTCTCTTCGCGCCCAAACGTGTTGTTACCATCACCGCTGCAAAACTTGCTTACTTACCTTCGCCGGCTGAAGAGCGAGCTATCCGCCTGAATTCAGCGTGCTTCGCTTCCTGCCGGCCCTGGAACGTGTCTGCTGAACAGAGGAGGACTGCAAACCCCACTCAGCTGAATCCAGCCCTCAGAAGTCGAGCGGGTGTGGAGAGCCAACCAAGCGCACTGACAGGCAAAACATTTCTGTGCTGTACTGGCCAGGCTCTGCTCCGGGTCCCCCCCTGTAATCTGCCGCCACACAAGGTGAAGCGGAGGCAGTCCCTTCCGCTTTAGAATTGCTGGCCTGGCTCACCCGTAGCTACAGACGGGAGAGACGGGAGGAGAGGGGGGAGGGGTTAAAGAATGAAAGAAAAGGCTTGCCGTCAAATTTAAAGGCACAGGTCCTTAAAAACAAAACTCCCTCCGTTAATTCCAACAAATTCTTTAAAGTAACCAAACTAATCTAAACAACTAAACTCAATTGTCTCTCCAGTGAGCCCGGACCTCCGGGCTCCCCATCTATCCAGCTGCTTGTAGACTGAGGTAACTGGCGACAGGAGGTGGATTCCGGGTGGTTATACTGGTGACATCACAAAAAGGAGGAGTTTCCTCAGTCTCCAAGCTGCTGGATGAGATGGGCAACCCAGAGGTCCGGGACTAGACTGGCTCCACGATCAGGAATTGGCCATCTTAAGTTTCATTCTGCAATACCATGATAGAATTTAGGTTATTCATGGCTTCCCTTTATGTCTTTGAAATTAAAGATCTTCCGTTTATCCCATCTTGTCTTGATTTTTTTTTATTTAAAAAAAAAAATATATATATTATAGTACACTTCCTCCAGATTCAAAGCAAGTCACAAAACATGTCCTTAACCCATTCATCTGGACTGGAAATTAGTAGGTATGTTCCCATCTAACAGAAGGCAGCAGAGAACAATGACTTTCAATCAGGTCATCACCAGGAAAGGACTGGTGCAGTACTGGAACCAGCCAGTATACTAGTGACAAAGCAAAGCTGAAAAACACAACCTGAGCAACATTAGAAAGACAACCCCTTAGAAAACACCGAACCCTTAGAGGTTTGGGAAGAAATTTATGTAACTTCTACAAAGGCAATACTGATTCAATTCACCTGCAAGAAGGTACAGAGAATAATCTCTGGAGCTGTAGTCTTCCAGGGCAGGTCCTGGACTGGTTTAGCAGGAAGACTCAAGGAAAGGAAATTAGCAGGCAAGAACAAAAATTTCACCTTCCTTATGCTAGCCCAGTACAGATGAGTGGGATATACTAAAGCTTCAAGGCCACAGGTGGAAGGCAAGGCCCCCACAAAAAACGCTCGAGGTGCCAATTCACTCATCACAAGTCTTCCACTTGACATGCTCGAGTAGGAAAGCAGGAATGAGGATGCACACTGGCATTTAGTCAAATGTCCTACCCCTCAGACCCCATGGGCCCTTTTATAAAAGGAACAGCCAAGACACAACAAAACTCATCTTCCTAACTGCAAAGATCCTGTCCCATAGCCTCTTAACATTAGAAGCCCCAAAAGGAATTTTACCTAGAAACCCCAAAGTGCGTCAATTGACGCATTATCATGACACTGCATTTAGCATGAAATGCAGATGTGAATTAATGTGAAGTTACTTATTTGTTAAATATGTGCAGTATATGACGTCATTCATGATGTCATCGTGTGTTTATTGTTTGTAATGTCGGAATAAAACAGTAAACAGTGATTGAGATGCGCCACCTAGTGGGAACATGAATTTATACCTAGAAGCCCCAAAGTACGTCAATTGACGCATCCAAGACAATTGAGTGCGTCAATTGACGTACTTTGGGGCTTCTAGGTATAAATTCATTTTCTCGCTAGGTGGAGCATCTGTCATTAATTTTTGATGCACATATTTGAACATCTTGACCTTGCTAACAAAGTCATGGAACATGACTGATATGGTTCTAGCAGTGGCGCTGGTATACAACTTCAAAGATGCATTTGCGTCAATTGACGCACTTTGGGGCTTTCTAGTGTTAAGCCACAAAGACAATACAGGATTTCGGAACCAGCCTTAACGCAAATATCTTTAAGCCACCTCAAGACCAGGCGTAAACATTAGCATGTGCGCCCCCCCCCCCCCCATGACAGTATTTTGATAGCATCGGGTGCTTTCCTCGATGCCTGGATCATCTGAGGAGACATGTCAAAGACGATCCAGGCAAGCCCCCAATGCCATCAAAATACTGTTGGGGGTCGGTGCCCCTGAAAGAAAGCAAATCTCTGGTGGCCCAGAGGCCCCAAACCCCCCATCTTCTCCTGGTACCTCTACAAACGAGCAAGAGCGCTACTACAGGCTTCTGCTCTTGCCCCGTTATTTTGAAAAATGGCAGCACCTGGCCCTGCACAGGGCAGGGTCAGACTACCATATAAGGCATATTCTACCTTATATAGCAGTCTGAGCTCTCTCGGTGCCTCCCAGGAAGCACCATGCAGGTCCAGGAACCACCATTTTTCAAGATAGCAGGGCAAGAGTGAGAACGCATGAGCAGTGCTCTCGCTCATTTGTAAAAGGTACCAGGAGGTAGGTGGGGGGGGGGGGGGAGGGGGGGCTGCAGGGCCACCAGGTTTATTTTTAGTTGGGAGGGGGGTGGGGGGGGGGGGGAAAAAAAAATCACAGCTACTGGGCCACCAGGGATTCACTTTGTTGGGGCACTGGCCCCTGACAATATTTTGATGGCATCAAGGGCTTTCCCCAATGCATGAATCATCTGTTTGATATTCCCCTCAGATGATCCAGGCATTGGAGAAAGCCCCTCATGCCATCAAAATACTGTTGGGGCTTATATGCAAAATAAGCCAAGCGGTGCCCCTGTTTCTCTAGGAGAGCATGCCATACTTTTGCTGACTTCTTGTGTGCATGTGTTTGGCTTGCTCTCCCAGCTTAACAAATGGCTAACACATGGTTAATTTGCATATTCGCCCTTTTCTGCATGCTGGTGTTAAAGTTGTATGCTATTGGTGCGCTACAAATAAGCATAAAAAATTGAGAGCGCGGCTTCAGCCATGGCTTTCTGCATTGGCCTGTAAGTTTGTACCCGAGGCCATGGGAAGGTTAAGTGACTTGCCCAACGCCACAAGGAGTACAAGTGGAATTTTGTCACTGGTTTTGTTCCCACTACCTCCTTTGGGAGGGCATGCCAGGCAATCCACCATGCTTTCCATGAAAGTATTTCCTGATGTTGCTTTTAAGTTTACCTCCTTGCAACTTTAATTCATATTCTCTAGTTCTACAGATTTCCTATCTTTGAAAAAGGTTTGTTTGTTCATTAATGCCCTTCAAGTGTTTAAAAGTCTGCATCATATACCTCATCTCTTCCTCTCCTCTAGGGTAACATATTTAAGTCTTCCAAGTCTTTCCGATATGCCTTCTGGCACATGTCCCATATCATCTTGGTTGCCTTCCTTTGAATCATTTCAAGTCTTTTTATATCCTTTGCATGATATGGTCTCCAAAACTGAATATAATATTCCAAGTGAGGCCTCATCAATGACCTGTACAGGGGCACTAATACCTCCTCCTTCCTGCTGCTTATTCTTCTCTGTATGCAGCTTAAATATCTTTCTAGCTTTGGCCACCACCTTGTCACATTGCTTTGCCACCTTGAGATACTCAGAAACTATCACTCTGTACACATCAGCCTCTCATCTCCTATCGTGTACAGCTCCTTTGGGTTTTTGAATTCCAAATGTATCACACTGCACCTTCTTTGCATTACATCTCAATTGCCAAGCATTTGACCATCTTCCTATTTCTTGTAGATCTTGTCTGATGTTGTCTACTCCCTCTCAAGTGTCCACTCTTGCAAATCTTTGTATCATCATCTTCAAAAAGACAATTTTTTCCTTTTAACCCTTCAGCAATATCACCCACAAAGACATGGGGCGGTAGCAGTCCCAGGACAGATCCGAGGCACTCCACTACTTACTTTCCTTTCTTCAGAGTGAGTTCCATTCATCAATACTCTCTGTAGTTTGGCAGTCAACCTGTTCTTGATCCAGTTACTACTTTGGGATCCATCCTCAAGCTGCTTAGTTTATTCACAACCTTCCCATGAGGGACAGTATCAAAGGTTTTGCTGAAATCTAAGTAGACCACATCCATCACTTATCTTTGATCTAGTTCTCCGATTACCCAGTCAAAGAAAATCAAATCAGATTTGTTGGACTTTCCCAAGGGAAGATCGTGCCATGTTGCCTCAGATCCTGCAACAGTTGTCTTTCAGAAAAAACACTCTTTTCTTTCAGTAGCATCTCCATTACTTTTCCCCACTACCAAGGGGTAAGGCTTACTCACCTGTAGTTTGCCACCTCTTCTCTATTGCTACCTTTGTGAAGAGGGATCACATCAGCCCTTCTTCCAATCCTGAGGTACCCTCCCCAGTCTCCAGGGATCCATTAAACACATTTTTTAAAAGGTCCTGCCAAAATCTCCCTGAACTCCTTCAGTATCCTGAGATATATCTGATCTGGTTCCATAGCTTTATCCACTTTCAGTTTTGCAGGCTGTTCAAAAATATCTTTTGTGAATGATGTTACATCTACTCCATTCTCGTTACCTTTTTCAGTCAAGCATGGCCCTTCTCCAGGATTTCCCTTTTCTGAACATAGAACAGAAATATTTATTTAGCAATTACGCTTTTTCCTTATCACAAAATTTGTCCTCAGTATCTTTGAGTCCTGCAATTCAACCTCCGGCCTTTGCCCTTTCCCCAGTATAACAGAAAAAAAGTCTTGTCACATCTGTAGCCAGTTTTTCTTTTGAATGTGCTTTTGCCATCCTGGATTTCTCTTTGCCTCTTTCAGTTTTATCCAGTATTCTTTTCTAATATTCTTCTTTTTGTGATTTTTTGGAAAATTGTGAACTCTGCCATTTTTGCCTTTATTTTTGCAGCCACTTCTTTGGAGACCATATCAGTCTCATTTTCCTCTTGTTTTAATATACTTTCTTTACATACAGATCTGATTATGGCCTCTTTCAATTTAGTCCATTGCCTTTCCACTTCCCTTATCTCCTCCTTCAGGTACTTTTCCCCATTTTACTGAAATCAGCATTTTTGAAATATAGGACTGCGTTTGCTGCAATTAGATTGTGCCTTGGCTTTTACATCAAACCACACTATGTGGTGATCACTGCTACTCAAGTGGGTACCCGAATGGACATTAGACACACTGTCTCCATTAGTGAGCACCAGATCCACTATTGACCCTTCCCTGGTGGGTTCCTTCACCATTTGCCCGAGTAAAGTCTCTGGTAGAGCATCTATGATATTTCTGCTTTCTACATTTGTGGAGGGATATTCCAATCCACATCTGGCAGATTAAAGTCCCCCAGTATCACCACCCCATCCTTTTTTTCTTAACTACCTTTGCAATATCATTGATCAACCAGAGTACAATTCTACTGATGGACAACTCCTTCCTTTTCAAGGTGGTTATGATAAAAGCAAGCTGTTGAAACAATCAAACCAGAATGTGCCACCTCCTTAACAAGATATAGGGTGCACAGAGAAACCAGCTTACCTGGCAAGATGTGAAAGGCCCACATTGTGCAACTTTCCAAACAGGAACATGCAACACACCAAGCATGCAGCCCCCAGAATAAGATAAGGAGTGCACAGAGGCGGTCTGTACATAGAGTAAACTACCCGCCGAACAAAACCTGCAGCCCATGACTTGTGCCATCCTCAGATTAAAATCTGTAGCACCCTAGGTGCACAGACTAGAACTAGACCCAGAGTGCACCTAGTGTGGAGCTTCCAGAGCAAGACATGATACGCCTAGCAAGTTGTGAATCACACCAACCGCAAACCTCCAGATAAAGACATGGAGGGCATAACATTTCCAGCCTCCAAGGCCAGACAGAAGCACCCAACGTATCCGACTCCTTACAGCCAGCATGGATAGAACGGAGTGGCTCAAGTAAGTAAACAAAGCATACAGGCATGTAGCTCCTAGAGTGAGGCATGGAGCGCGGAAGACAGGAAGCCCCCAGAGCCAGGCAGACTCAAGAGGGAGACCTATTACACACGCAGAGCATAAATCTCCAAGAAATGACCCGAAGAGAACAGAGTGTGCAGTCTCCAGAAAAAGCCTAGGAGCAGAGTGCGTGGCCTGCAGATCAAGACCTAGGATGTACAGAGCTTGTAGCATCCAGAATTAGACCTGAATTACAATGAGCACATAGGCCCCAGAGAAAGGCCTAGAACATCCAGAGGGTTCAGTCCTCAGGGCAAAGCCAAATGCACAGAGCTCATAGCTCCCCAGAGCCAGCCCAGATGCACATAGCATGGGCCATCAGAGCAAGAACTGGAACATTTAGTCTTCAGCTTCCAAGGCAAGAAATATGATGCACCAAGCATGTTGTTTACTCAGTAAGCCATGAAGAGTCCAAAAACCCCCAAAACACACTTCAGAGCCCTAACCTAGTTTATCCCAAATGTGCCAATGCCGAGACAACACATAGAAACCCCCAAACTGTGCCCATTCCAGAGAATCCTTGAAACAGCCAAATAAACACTACCAGGTACAACACAGAGTGGCCCAAACAACAAACATTGCCACTCTCCATTACTTTAACACTCAGAGTCACTATACAAAGTGGCCAATATATGGCCACACCAAGGCATGATAGAGACAGATTGCCAGTTGCTCTGAACGGCAGTCCTGAGGCAGCAAAAGCAAAATCAGAGCCAGCTACCCTATTCGTGCAGTGGCTCTCAAGGCTCCCCACCATGCATCTCTTCTGCCAGCACTCACCTGCTTATCAATGCCAGGATCCTCCCACAGCCCTGCAGCAGCTCTCAGGAATTCCCCAGCATGCTCAGGATTCTCTGGCTGCAATTTAAAAGACAGGGAACTTTACTAGAGCTGGGGAATGGAGAGGGGAGGAAAAAAAGCTTGTGGGACCTCTATGGGCACCTACTCACCTCCTACAGCAGGGACCTCAAGAGGCCATACTGTCAAATGATACAGGCACTTACAATGCGAGTCATTAAGAATCCCGGGAAGGGGAGGCTTGAGGCAACTCACCTCTATTGGAGAAATCCTGTAAACCCCCTGCCAGACAGGCCTCATCAAATCAAAATCCATGGGCGAAGGAATTCCTCCAGCTCAATCAGGGGAAAGGGCTATGTAACGATTCCTAAGAGTCCCATGGTTGATTATGCCCCAGGGAGTCAGACCTCAGACCAAAATCCTTACTGTAATCAGTTCAATCTGCTGGGAGGCAGAGAAATACTGGCTAGTTCCAGTGCTGCACCAATCCTTATCCTGGTGATGATGTCATTGACAGTCAGTGTTTTCTGTCTCCATCTGCAGGTTGGAGAACATAATTCACTCATCTGGACTGGTTTAATAGGATAAGGAAATATAATTTTCCTTATTGACACCAACACTGGACATGTAAAACAAACAGATTACCATAATCATTATTTTTGTCTCCACCACCCTTTCAGTGAACAAGGCTCTAACCTCTAAGTCATTGTCTTTGTTAGAGGAATGCCATGCCAAAATCCCTGTATACTTAGAATATTAAAACAAAGATGATCCATTCTGTTTCTGTGTCATTGGGAGATATCTTTATTGAGAAAGTGCTATTTAGCAATCATTCAATAAGGCAACAAAAAATAGTAAAGGAGTTTAGAAAATTCACACTCAAAATATAACCTCAAAACAAGAGAGGTAAAGCACTTTTGGAGTTTATAATTTTTCTTGATATGGATATATACAGTCCAAATTTCATGTTCTGCTGTAACATCAGAATGTTTTAATTACAGCAAAATAGTATAAAAACAGGGCTGCAGGAGCGTCATCTCTTAAAAAGAGGGCATAGTTTTAAGATATGGAAAAAGGAATTCTCCTACCACTTTTATGCTGTCTCCCTAATCCCATCTCTATGTACAAAAGCAGAGGAAAAAAAACTAGGAATATCCAAAATCTCAGAATGATGTAGTTAGGGTAATTAGATTTTTGAAATTATTATAATGCATTCCTGTTTTCCTTTTGTGGGAAGGGGGGTTTGATGAGTGAGAAACAGTAAGAGAATTAAGCTGGACTTCCTTCCTTATATAATTTTTTTCCTGTGTGTGGTAATATGTAAGTATCAATAAAATGTCAAAGGCAGGTGGGCGAGTGCAATGAGGAGGTAGCAGCTGTCACGAGAAAAAAAAATGGAAAAAAAAAAAGAGACAAGAAACCAACACTATGCTAAACTCCTTTTACAAAACCCATAAAAATAAACCAGGTGGCAGTCACAATTTGTCATCTGTGGTAGAGGGACTTCCTCCTCAGTTACCGAACAGCAGCAATAACTAAGTCAAAAAAATATCAAACATACATTTTTGAGAAAAAGCCAAAATGCATTCTTATAATCTGCCAGTTCCTCTTCAATTACAAATGCCAATACCTTGGCAGTGAATTATATTGTTTTATGGATGCCTATGCTGCACAGAACTCACCTCTCTATATATACATACAGTAAATATGTTACTGTGCTAATATTCTGCGTATTAACACGTGACAACTTTAACTCATTGTGTTTTATAACAGTGGCTTGCTTATTTCTATGCAAGGTTATGACCATAAACAGCTAATATGATATCAACTCTTACATACAAGGCCCAATTTTATATAGCTTGTCTAGGTCAGAAAAGGGACATCCAAATTGGAAGGTTCACAATTTGAAGACTATTTTACAAAATGCTTGCTAGACGTGGAGCTTTTTGTAAATACCTATTACTCGGCAGTATAAAATGTATATTATGGCACACAAACAGCGAAAATGTGACATTTTACTTATGAGTTAATGTTCTTTCCTTGAGCTCTGCTAGATCAGTCCAGACAAGTGGGTTGGGTTCCCCTACTAGCAGGTTGGTGGAGACAAAGAACCAATGAAAAGCCCAGGTTTCAATGACATCATTTCTATGCCTCTACTCACCTCAGCCACCAGAGGTCCCTTCGTATTCACCCCCATGCATATGGGAGAAACGTGGCAAGCCTCACACAACCCTCAACTGTGGGCAACAATGAGTAATCAACAGTAGAACTATGTATAGGAAAGCATAAACAGAAGGCTGTTAGTAGAAGAACCTGCAGAGCCAAGTATAAGAATCATAGTGGACCCAGGGTACCGCCGCAGAAGAACAGAACAAATACAGTTTCAGAGGTGGGCCCTGAAACTGGTCTCACAGAACTCAAGGAAAGGACATTAGCTGGTA
This sequence comes from Ichthyophis bannanicus, assembly GCA_033557465.1. Lineage (NCBI taxonomy): Eukaryota > Metazoa > Chordata > Amphibia > Gymnophiona > Ichthyophiidae > Ichthyophis > Ichthyophis bannanicus. The sequence goes on from CM066034.1 coordinate 212,338,111, forward strand.
AGTAAAATGTCACCTTCCATATCGTCCTGTTAGACCAGTCCAGACAAGTGGGATGTACCAAAGCTACAACTCCAGTGGGCAGAAAGAGGACACAGCAGCTTGCAAAACCCTTGAGCCAAAGGCTGTCTCTGGCCATGCGTGGACATTCAAGCAGTAATGCTTGACAAAACTGGAAAGTGATGCCCATGTTGCTGCCTGACAAATGACTGCAGGGACTACAGTGCCCCACTCTGCCCATGAGGCTGCTTATGCTCAGGTAGAATGGACACACAATCCCTCTGGAACTGGTTGGTTTCACAAAAGACATGCATAGGCAATGGCCTCCTCAATCCAGCACCCCAAAGTTGACTTGGCCGCTGCTTCACCCTTGCATGGGCCAGCAAACCGCACAAAAAGATGGTCAGAATTACGAAAGGAATTCATGATGTCCAGGTACCGGAGGAGCGCCATCTAGACATCCGGTGGGCGAAGATCCTTATCCTTCCCGTGACACTGCTCCTTAGAGAAGGAGAGCAGGAAGACCCCTTGGTTCATGTGAAAGGAAGAAAGCACCTTAGGCAAGAAGGAAGGCACAGGCCGAATGGAACTACCTCCTTTGAAAAGGACAGATAAAGGATCTCGGCAAGACAAAGCTTGCAGCTCGGAAATCTGCCTTGCAGAATAAATCGCAACCAAGAAGACTGCTGAGTGTCAAATCTTTAAGGTGGTGGGCTTCAATGGCTCAAAGGGCACTGCCATCAGGATTCTGAGCACCAGACGCAGAGGACAGAGACTTGCCCGCTACCGGACTCTGAAAACAGGCCAGAGCTGCTACCTGAACTTTCAGGAAGCTAAAGGAAAGGCCTTTCTCTAGGCCATCCTGTAAAAAGGCCAAAAGAAAGGACACCTTGGTCATCTTAGAAGCCAACTGTCATGTGCCACACCAACGCTCAAAGAGGCACCATATCCGTACATATGCTACTAGTAACTAGTCCAATGGATGTGAATGGTAAGGTAGGATAAAGTAGAAGTGATTCCCATGGATCCAAGGGGGGAGGGGAATGATGGGAGGAAGGAAGGGGGTGGGGAAGAGATGAAGAGGGGACAGGAAAGGGAGGGTACATGAGCTTTAGTGGGGAGAAGAACCACACCCACAGAGCTCAGTTACTGCTCAATAGCTGGAAAGAGATAGGAGGGTAGGGGGGAGAGTTTAATGGACAAAGGGAAGGGAAGGATAAAAGGAAAAATGTTCTCCTTGAACAAAGAGCGAGTACATAGACCACCAGACACATATACATATGAAAATAGACAAACACCAAAATCTGAGATGTTATAAGTGTTGATGTTGAATCTGCGTGATCAGTCGGTATTTTCCTAACTAACTATCACGCTGTTAAAGTTAAATGTTAACAGTTAATGTAAAGTTTGATACTGATGTCGGTGGCCTCACCAATACTGTGTTATGAAATAAAGAGATTTAAACCATCTGCCTTTGTTCTGCTTGTCGGGGGGGGGGGGGGGGAAAGAGGGCCAGGCACCAGCACCTTTAGGTGCAACCTGTCCAAGGAGGTGCACACAGCAACACTTTTGATCACAGATCCACAAGGGGAGATCACAAAGGCATCCGGAATCAGCTCTTTGCATTCCAGGACATAGCCAAACTGAATGATGTCTAGCATCCAGCAATCCTTGGTAACCCGAGGCCATTCTTGAAAGAAAAGATGAAGTCACTGGGCCCACACCCTCCATGAAAGGACTGAGAAAGAACCCAAAGTCTAGAAGCAGAGGGGAAGACAGGCTTTACAAGTCAGTAACAATGAAAGTCCCCTCAGGGATCTGGCCAGCACACCCTCGGTGGATGGGTGAAAGCAGACAAGAAAGGGGCACCAGCCCGTTTCATAGGTCCCATGGGAACTGTCTTTCAGAAGGCGGTAAAGATTTTATCTTGCCCAGGTCCTTCACCAGCTTCTCTAAATCGGCTCCAAAAAGAAGCTTCTTCTTAAAAGCCAGTTGGGCCAAAACAGGCTTTGGAAGATGACTTTGCTATCCAGTACTGGAGACAAATCCAACACTGACATTGTCGTCAGGGCACCATCCTTGCCTCCCATATGTACAAAATCATGCATGGCCTCAGAAAGAAAGGCTGTAGCAGACTCCAAAAGAAGATAGTATCATCTGGTGGAAGAGTCTGAATCCACTGGAGCAGGACTCGAAATGTCAGGCTGGCACATACCACCAGCTGCAGAATAGCAGCCCCCACAAACTGCCTATTCAACAACTAATCCACCTTATGGTCCAGAAAATCCTTTAAGGTCGATCCGCCTTCCACAGGAATAGATGGGAACCACCGTGACCTGCACATCCACCTTGGGAATACCAAACCACTCAACGCACACCTTCTCAGGAAGAGAGTAGTTCTTACACACCCTTAACCCCTTAGGTGGGTGGTAGTCAGGAGAATCCCACTCCGACCAGATCATATATACTTGATCACATCTGGGAATGGGATGCCAGTAGTGAATTTTCACACCCCTTGAAGGAGCGAATGCACCTTCGGCTCCTGCTCCGTGCTGAAAGCATCTGTCAAGTTCAAGGTGGATGAGACCCTGGCAATTAATGCCACCAGCTCCTCCTTCTGGAATAGGTGGATCACTCTGGCCTCTTCACAATCTTCTGAAGGTGAGAATACTTCTTCGTCCATATCAGAGCTCAGTACCGAGCTATCTGAATCCAAGTCATAGTCAAAATCTTGGGACAGCTCCCAGTTGTTCCCCCCATCTCTAGGGGGTGTGCCTTGCGGGGGACACTTAGCCAAAAGGTAATAGAATGTGGCTTCCACTCCTAGACTGCCCCACATGGGACGACTGCACCCAAGGGCACACAGAGGCCGCAGTGTGCGAATTTCCAAGCCAGAAGGATCAGGCCTGCTTCAAAAAAGAAAAGAATTCTGGGAAGGACAGAGTTCGGAAGTTCTCCTCTTGGAAATGACCTGAACACCAGAGGGCACAGCCACCGCAGATGCCCTAGAGCAGGCATGTCCAACAGGTAAATCGCGATCTACCTGTAGATCGCGGAAGGATCAGAGGTAGATTGCCAGCCCCACTTGGCTCCATCTCTCCAGCAGCTTGCCCCGTCGCTAGGAGAGAGCTTGTGCTGGCAGGTCGTCTGCCGAGGGCTTGCCGCCGCTGCTGATCCTTTGCCTGTCTTTTTCCCTGCCTGTGGGAATCTTGCCTGCGGGTGTATTGGGGGCGCTTGTTGTTTGTGCCAATAGTTTGTGGCTACCCCAGGGGGCCACCGCAGGCCCGGCGTCATACCTGGTCTCCTGCCTCTCAGAATCACCCATTCCTGCCCCCGCCCCAACACCCCTTAGAAGTGTGTTATATACCGGGTGATATACATTTGCCTGGGCTTTACCTGAATACACTTACCGTATTAGTTGTATCGTGTGCTGGTCATTGGTCGCTTTATAGTTCGCTTTCATTAAACGTTTTTGGGCAGACACAACAAAGTGTCAAGAATATGGTGATTTTGGCAGGCTTTTCCAATTTTGTTCTAACTTGCCTATGCCTTGCCTTCGAATTGGTTCAAACCACTATGACTTTTGCTTGCCTCTGCAATTTTATTTTGCCTAGCCTTTGCATTGATTCTACACTGCAATTTTATTTAGTCTTGCCTTTGCGTTGATTCTACACTGTGTGCAGAATTTATTAAATCGCGTGTGGTGGTATTTGAACTTGTTTGGAGGTATTTGATTTTATCTGGTTTGCTGAACAGGTGTTTGAGTTTTTTTGATGATTGTTTGGTGGTATTTGATTATTGGTGCCAGTAGGATGAATTCTTATTTTTACTTTTAGAACTGCATGTGTGGTTTTGGCATCTCCAGTCCTTGTATTGCACATCATCCAGAGGTCTTCAGTTCCTGTTGATCATTAATACTTTGGGACAGTGACAGTTTTGGATCAAAGTCAACCAGTGTTTATACTAACTTGGCAGATTTGGCCTTCTTACATCCAGCCACCCAAGTATAACATAGTAACATAGTAAATGACGGCAGATAAAGACCAGTATGGTCCATCTAGTCTGCCCAGTTAGATGACAGGAGTAAGATGGCAGGAGTAGGTGCACCCCTCCTGCCACTCTGTGCAGGCCACCCCTCCCCATGTCTTTGTTTAGGGGTGAACCCACCGCTCCATGTAGGACACCCCTATTTGTTGAGAAATTACAGGGTTCGGTTTATTTTGATTTTATTTTGTTGCTGTAAAGGATCCACTGTGTCTGTCCCATGCCATTTTGAATTCAGTCACTGTGTTTGCCCCCATCACTTGCACCGGGAGGGCATTCCAAGCATTCACCACCCTTTCATTGAAAAAGTATTTCCTGACATTGCCTTTCAATTTACCACCTTGCAGCTTCATGTTATGCCTTGTAGTTTTACAGCTTCCCCGTCTTTGAAAGAGGTTTGTTTGTTCATTATTTCTCTTTAAGTATTTAAGTATTTAAAGTATTTAATTGGGAACCAAACCTCCACTACATATAAACAAGAAATAGGATTACCACAAGGTTCAGCGTTATCAGCTCTACTCTTCAATATTTACATAAAACCCGTCTGCAAGATATTCAAAAAATTTGGAGTACAATATCATCTATACGCAGATGATATCATGATGTACATTCCATTCACGATACCCAATCTACCGCTCCAACTCCTATCGGACTGCTATAATGAAATTACAACTTGGCTTAAAGCTCAAAATCTCCACATAAATCACGCCAAAACAGAAGTCTTAATTGTGACTAAAAACAAATCATATATCCCACCAACACACAAGACTGCAAAATCAGGAAATTAAAATAAAAAATGAAATAAGATACCTAGGCATTATACTAGACACACATCTCACCATGGAAACTCACATCAGCAATACGATAAAGAAAATTTACTTCAAACTAAAACGCTCAAACAACTACGTCCCCTTGTATTCTCACAAGATTTCATTAATATAATCCAGGCTACTATAACTCCTCACTTTGATTTTGCCAATATAATACTCATGGGCATATCAAAACAAAACATCAAACGAATACAATTAGCACAAAACGCAGCTGCCAGAATTATATTGAAAGTTAACTCACTCCAACACATAACACCAATATTAGCTTCCCTCCATTGGCTTCCAATTCAAAGCAGAATAATTTACAAAACAATAATTACTTCATTCAAAGCCTTATACGATTTAGCTCCAACCACACTATGCAACCTAATACACAAAGAACCACCTAAACCCACACACAGAAAAGGCCAATTAAACAAACTAAAAACCCCAAAAGATTACACAAGAGCTCACAAATCAACAAACCACAGAGCATTTTCCCACGTAGCCCCCACCATCTGGAATTCCCTCCCCGAGGAGCTACGAACACTAACTGAGATCACGGAACTCCGCAAAACTTTGAAAACTTATCTGTTCACCAAATACTATAACTACACAGAGACTCTCCCACCTGCTTTAGATAAAGGCTAAACAGGCTTCTGGCTGTTCCAATTAAAATCCTTTCACCCAACATAGCTCTTAGTTACGCCCCTTGATGACTCCACATCTTATGCCCTTTTACTCCCATGTGTGTGTATGTATGTATATATATATATATATATATACACACACATTATATATAAATATATATATATATATATATATATATATATATATATATATATATATATATAATATATATAAATATATATATATATATATATATATATATATAAAAATATATAAATATATATATATATATATATATATATATAAATACATATACATATATATATATATATTACACACACACACATATATACACATATATATACACACATATATACACATATATCTATATATATCTATATATATATGTATATATGTTTATGTGTGTATACACATCTATATATATATATATATCTGTAAATAGTTTATTCTGTTATGTTATATTATGTTATGTTCACATTGTTAGAATTATATTATGACGTTCCTTGTAAATTTAGATTCGGTTAATTATACTAACATTGACGTTCCTTGTAAAACAACTTGCATTGTTAAGTGTTGTTCTCTGTAAACCGCAACTGAACTGTGGAAGATGCGGTATATAAATGTGTATAAATAAATAAAATAAATAAATAAAATAAATAAAAAGGTCTGAATCATATCTCCCCTATCCCTCCTCTCCTCCAAGGTGTACATATTTAGATTTTCAAGTCTCTTCTCATAAGACTTCTGACGCAGGCTCCAAATCATTTTGGTCACCTTCCTCTGAACAGTTTGCATTCTTTTTACATCCTTTGCAAGATATGGTCTCCAAAAACAGAACACAGTATTCCAAGTGAGGCCTCACCAGTGACTTATACAGTGGCATTAGTACCTCTTCCTTTCTGCTGGTAATTCCTCTTCGTATGCAGCCCAACATCCTCCTGATTTTTGCCACCGCCTTGTCGCACTGTTTTGCCACCTTGAGATCTACAGAAATAATCACACCAAGGTCTTTCTCCTGATCCGTGCACACCAACCTCTCGCCCCCTATCGCATACATTTCCCTTGGATTTCTGCTACCCAAGTGCATGACACTGCACGTCTTTGCATTAAATCTTAATTGCCAAGCATTAGACCATTCTTCCAGCTTTTGTAGATCTTCTCATGTTAGGCACTCCCTCGGGGGAGTCCACTCTGTTGCAAAGTTTTGTGTCATCTGCAAAAAGACAGACCTTTCCATTCAGTCTTTCAGCAATATCACTCACAAATACATTGAACAGTGCCAGGCCCAGGACCGAACCCTGGGGCACCCCGCTAATCACCTTCCTTTCATCCGAGTGAGCTCCATTTACCATCACCTTCTGTTGTTTATCAGTCAACCAATTTCTGATCCAGTTTACCACCTTGGGACCCATCCCCAAACTACTGAGTTTATTGATAAGCCTCCTATGAGGGACAGTATCAAAGGCTTTGCTGAAATCCAGGTAGATGACATCCATCGCATGCCCCTGATCTAGTTCTCTGGTCACCCAGTCAAAGAACTCAATCAGATTTGTATGGCAAGATAGTCCTTCGGTAAAACGATGTTGCCTCAGATCTTGCAACCTGTTGGTTTTGAGAAAGTTCATTATTCGCTCTTTCAGGAGCGCCTCCATTACTTTTCCTGCCACCGAGGTAAGGCTCACGGGCCTGTAGTTTGTCATTTCTTCCCTGTCACCACTTTGTGTAGAGGTACGATATCAGCCATTCTCCAGTCCTGAGTAACTTCTCCTGTTTCCAAGGATATGTTGAAAACATCCTTTAATGGCCCTGCAAGAACCTCTCTGAGCTCTTTCATTATCCTGGGACGTATCCCATCCAGTCCCATGGCCTTGTTCACTTTCAGTTTTGCAAGCTGTTCTAACACATCATCTTCTGTGAATGGTGTGGTATCTACTTCATTCCCATTTTTTATATTTGGGAGTCACAGGTGGTCCTTCTCCAGGATTTTCTTTAGTAAAAACAGAGCAGAAGTATTTGTTTAGCAATTCCGCTTTTTCAATGTCACTTTCCACAAGTTCGTTCCCAGCATTTCTGAGTCCTGCAATTCCACCTCTGATCTTCTTCCTTTCCCGAATATACCTGAAGAAAATGTTGTCGCCACACTTAACATCTTTAACCATCTTTTCCTCTGCCTTTGATTTTACTATCCTTATTTCTCTTTTTGTCTCTTTGAGTTTGATCCTGTATTCATTTCTGTGTTCCTCTGTTTGCAAGCTTTTGAATTTAGCAAAAGCTGTGTTTTTTGCCTTTATTTGAGCAGCCACTTCTTTGGAAAACCAAATAGGTTTCCTTCTCCTTTTGTTTTTATGTACTTTTCTTACATATTTATCTGTTGCCCCTTTTATTGCCACCTTTAGTTTAGCCCATTGCAATTTCACTTCCCTTATCTCCTTCCACCCTGTCAACTCCTCCTTTAGGTACTCGGCCATTTTATTGAAGTCAGTGTTTTTGAAGTTTAGGACTTTGAGCTTGCTATGGTTGAACTGCACCATGGCTTTTATCTCAAACCACACCGTGTGATGACCGCTGCTGCTCACAGGAGCACCCACCCAGACATTCGACACGCTATCACCGTTGGTGAGCACTAAATCCAGTGTTGAGTTTCCCTGGTTGGTTCCATCACCATTTATCTAAGTAACACATCTTAGAGAGCATCCACAATTTTTTTTGCTTCTTTCCAGATTTGCAGAAGGAGTAATCCAATCCACATTGGGTAGATTAAAGTCACCCAATATGATCGCTTCCCCCTTTGTGGCTATAATCAATTTGTTATCTAACTCTTTGATTTGAGTCGGAGACCTGTAGTCTACAGCAGTATGGATGACAGTGCCATCTCCTCTTTCCAACACAATCCAGAACGCTTCTTCTTTTCCCCATGCATTTCAGTAGCTTTAATATTGCTTTTGACATACAAGGCTACTCCTCCTCCTTTTCCATTTTCTCTGTCTCTTCTTAACAGATTATAGCTAGCTATGGCTATATCCCAATCATGTGATTCATTAAACCATGTTTCTGTAATGGCCACAATGTCCAAGCCCATTTCCACCATTAGGGCTTCCAGGTCTGGAACTTTGTTGGCTAAGCTTCGAGCATTTGTGCTCATTGCTTTCCAGCATTTAACTGGCTTGCGTGTGTTTTGCATTGATTTTGTTCTGCCCACTTCTTCCCACTTGTTTTTGATGTGTGGTTTAAAAGTGTGGCTGTTTCTGATGTTATTCTGCTTTTGCAGGGAGTGATGTCCAGAACTTGACCTTCCCCATCCGTCACCCCATTTTTCTAGTTTAAATGCATATCCACATACTGCCTGAATTTTTCACTTAGGATTCTTTTCCCTGCGACAGAGATGTAGTCCATTAGCACAGTATAGTCTCTTGCTGGTCCATCTGTTTCCCCAGTCGCCTATAAATCTGAATCCTTCCTTTTTGCACCAGGTCTGGAGCCATGCGTTAAAGCTGTTTATGCAATGTAGCCTTTCTGCCCCCCTTACCCAGAACAGGTAGAAATTCTGAGAGTTAACAATGGGCTTTAGTTTCTCCCCCAGAGTTTGAAAGTCCCTTTGAACTGTAGTGGCACTGTTTCTAGCCAGGTCATTTGTACCCAAGTGGATGATGACATCAATTTTGGAGTGCTCACTTTCAGCGCTAAGTACATCAACAATTTGGTTTGTATTCTTGCTAGCTGAAGAGCCTGGGAGGCATTTAACTAACTTCCCTCCTTTGAACTGTGTTTCCAAGTGCCTCTGATGATGGAATCTCCAAGTAGTAGTAGTTTTCTGTTCCTTGAGCTTTTCTTCATATTTGGTGCTTTATAAGGAGACTGGGCATTGACTGTCTCATTTAAGGGCCCTTCAGCTTCCCTGGCTTGGGCATCCTCATTAACCAAAGCAGAGAAGGCATTATGCAGTGATATCTCATGATGTACAGGGTGTTTCTGCATTACAGGACGCAGTCTACCAGAGCCCACTGTGATCCATTTGTTCCTGGCATGTTTGATTCTCTGTGGGAGCGGTGGAGGACTTTGTTTGGTTTGTATCCTAGAAGAGGTGTATTTCATTGTAGCTACTTCTTCCCTTAATAGAGTCAATTCTTTTTGTATGGCTGCCAACTTGAGGCATATAGGGCAAGCTCTTAGGTTCCAGATGATTCGTCTCAGAATGAAGGCACCACAATTATTGCACTGAATACAAGACATGTGTGGTCCTAGAAGGAGAATAGAAGGTGGACCTAACACCAAATTAACGAAGATGAGTGTTCCAAAGAAGAGCAAAACCTACCACTTTCATGATGAATGGGAAATGGATTACTTCTTCATCATGGTGAAAGACAAGTGTTGTTGTCTAATTTGTAACGCCCCAGTATCCTTGCCCAAAAAGGGTAATCTGGAATGTCATTATAAGGCTCTGCATAGCAATAAGTTTGATGCTGATTTTCCACCCAAAAGTGAAATTCGTAAACTGAAGCTCAAAGAACTTAATTCGAAATTGGCTACTCAGCAACAGTTGATGGCGAAGCCAAGGTCACATTCGGTCAATGTAACCATAGCATCCTCCAAGGTCAGCAACCTGATCAAAAAGAAATGCAAACCTTTCACTGAAGGGGAATTTGTAAAAAGATTGTTTTCTTGAAGCAGCTGACAATCTTTTTGAAGGATATAAAAATAAGAAAGAGATCATAGCTGCTATTCAAGATGTACAACTGTCAAGAAACACCGTCGTGCGGCGAATAGAAAAGATGTGCGGAGACACAACTGAACAATTATTGGAGGAGGTTTCAAATTGTGTTGCTTTCTCACTTCAACTGGATGAATCTACAGACATAAGAGACATAGCCCAGTTACTAGTCTTTATCCAGATGGTGTTTGAAGACTTCAGTGTTAAAGAAGAACTACTTGGAATGATTTCTTTAAAAGGGAGAACTACCGGTCAGGAAATATTCAGTTCTTTCCATTCTTTTGTGACAAAGTGTAATCTTCCATTGCACAGACTTGTTTCCATCACTACTGATGGAGCAAGAGCAATGACAGGTGAGGTTAATGATTTCATAGCCCTCTATAGACAGCATGACTTCTTCCCAGATTTCCTCTTACCACTGCATCATTCACCAGCAAGTTCTGGCAAGCAAGAGATTCAATACAAAGACTGTCATGGACATCACTTTCAAAATTGTAAATTCAGTTTGTGGAAGATCACTTCAAAGACGGCTTTTCAATCTTACTCTTGATGAAGAGGCAGCGGAAATCATTTTGCATACAGATGTAAGGTGGCTAAGTAGGCACAAATTTCTGCAAAGATTTTGTGATTTGCTGAAAGAAATAAGAAGTTTTTTGAAGGAGAGGGGAGATAACCAAGCAGAGTTGGAAGATGAGGAGTGGTTATGTGATCAGGCATTTCTCGCTGACTTTACAAGCGAACTGATATGAACCTTGAACTACAAGGTAAAAACAAATGCAATGGCAAGATGATGAGTACAGTTTCATCCTACAAGAGCAAATTTAAGCTAATAATGACTGACCTTGCAAACAACACTTTTGATCATTTTCCTAATACGCAGGACCATCTGGGACAATATCCAAATTTTGTTTTTAACGAGAAATATGTGACAGAAATCTGTTCTGTTATCCAGGAATTTGATAATAGATTCTGTGACTTCCAAAAAATTGGAACAGTTGTGGAGTACTTGTCATACCCATTCAAAGTAGATGTGGACATTAAAGAAACTGCAGCTGCTAACAGTAAAAAATTATTCATTGAACAAGCCATCTCTTGAAAACAAAATATTAACCCTTAAAAATGACATTTTTCTCAAGGCCCGTGCTGAGCAAGAATCGTTTTGGAAGCTAGTGCCTAGAGACAAATTTTCCAACTTGAGAAGATGCAGTGAAACTGTACTCTCCTGTTTCGGTTCAACTTATTTGTGTGAATCTGCGTTTTCCCATCTGAAAATGACAGAGTACACAACATTCCAACATGACAGATGAACATCTCCAGGATTCCCTGAGACTGGCCCTCATGCAATATTCACCCAACTTCAAAAAGCTGGTGGATGAAATGCAGGCTCAGACGTCTCACTAATGAGCTAGAGTGAAATATTAAAGATTGTGCAAGATCAGCCTGGATCAATACTCGACCTAAATTTAACACAAATTACTCAATAAAAGTTAAAGAAAGTTATTAAGATAGTTAAAGAAAATTATTATTCAATAAAACTTTAAAAAAATGTACTTTCCATTTCCCCTCGCAGTTCTTACTGGATCTTCATCTCTCTGTTTTGTTTTTGCTTAATTTGCTTAACAGCTGATCACATCCACGTAAATGACAGAAGGTTCAATAAAAATGGGGGGGGGGGGAAATCCTCCAACTTTTATTGGGTTAAAATTTAATTTGAAACTAATTTAAAACTTAATTTTCATGGTGGTAGATCACTGGCACTTTTAACCAGAAAAAGTAGATCACGACCTGTTCAAAGTTGGACATGCCTGCCCTAGAGAATGAGGAGCATCTCACAGCACGGTCATTGGACCCTCTGGCCAGCTGCATATCCTTACCCATAGCCCCATCCTTTGCCTCTTGCCCCGAGGCAGGCAAAGCTGGACTAACTATACCCCCAGGTTGAGAGAGAGGGACGATTCAGAAGCTGCCATGCAAGAAGAGCAGAGTCCACAATCCGGAGAAGGGGCACCTCACTTGCCACATGTCAAACATTTCCTTAAAGAGAGAATTAAGGCAAGTATCACAATAGCACATTCTAAGGCCGCAGTGGCCCGCAGGCATGCATTATCTGCGCTTTTACTGCAATGCACGTCACAGACACTAGGGTAGGAATGTGCATTGGAGCTACCTGGGCGGAATGCGCAGAGACTATACAACAACCAGGCACACAATGGGAGAAAATGCTACTGACGTATGTAGAACAAGGCAGGAAACTGCCACACCATACCAACGATCACCAGCAGTCTACTCTGAATTGCGTCCCACACAGTCGGAATCGGGAGCCCCCTATTAAGGACAATGACGAGGTCAAGTTTTGTTACTTACCACTGAGATCCACAGGCAGAGGATCCATGCTGGGCTCAGCTCTACTCCCCTGGCTTTTGAAGCATGACATTTAAAGTGGCTGGCAGGCAGATCCCTTTGAGATCCTTTGTAATCTTTGGGAGAGAGCAGAGGGGGAACAGACACGGAGGGAGGGGGTGTCAAGGTTGTATGAGGCTGCTGCACTCTTCCAGATCCTTCCAATTTCTGGCTGCTATCGAAAAGACCACAGTCTAGTGGAGCCTCCCGAGTCAACCTCAAGGGGTTATTCATGAGCATTTAATCAATCTTTTCCTCTCAATCTTCAGATATTCTTCAGAGGAGAAAATACATCCAAAGAAATACTGAAGAGACCTCTGGTGGCCGATGTGGATAGAGGCATGGAAGTGATGTCAGCGAAACCTGGGCTTTTTTATTGGTTCTTTGTCTCCATCAATCTGCTGGTAGAGGAACACAATCCACTTGTCTGGACTGGTCTAGCAGGACGATATGGAAAGCATGTTTAACCAAGAGCATGACAATAACCTTTTGTTTTGGACTGCAGTCAAAGCCCTTCTCAGGGGCTTTCACCTCTAAAAAGGAATACATAGTTAAGACAGTCAGCTCCCTAACCTGAAAAGCCAAATCTATAGTGATTGGAGGGCTTATGCACGTCACCCCAATGTGGATAGAAAGGCACAATTATTGGCAGGGCAGGTGGCACTTAACTCTGTTATTCAAAGAACGCAAAAGTCTATACTCTTTTATAGGTACAATCTTTTTCAGTATGGTAATAAATCTGGGAAACTTCGCCATAGTAGCTTGAAAGTGGAGTGCATCATGTAGATTCATGGTGATTAATAGTCCAGGGGAACATGGTCAACAATGAAACTAAAATCTGTGAGGTCTCATGAGCAGGGACTGTCTCTTACATGTTTCTGTACAGCGCTGCGTATGCCTGGTAGCATTATGCAAATAACTAGTAGTAGTAGTTTTTAAAGAGCTTTATCAGAAACTTTACACAGGAGAGCTTGGGGACATTGTCATTCAGGAAGACGTTTTTCAAAACCGCCACAGAGTTTGCTGTGATCAATAGAAAAGTGCATTGGGTGATCCAGCAGGCAGCAAGGGTTAAAGCAAATTAGGAGGAGAATTCTACAAAATCCTTAAGTGAGGAGGTCATAGAGACGCTAATTTTGGTCTTCTCAGGGGGAGAGAATTTTCCTGAAATGACCACCACTTTAATCACTCTTATCCCCCAACCAGCTAAGGAACCCATAAAGCACAAGTCAAATCAGCCTATTTTATCTTTTTATTCTGATGTAGAAACACAGAAACATGATGGCAGATAAAGACCATATTGGCCTATACAGTCTACCTTTCCATACGAACCACTAAGCTCTAAGGTCCTTTTTCGTTTAGAGATCCAAGTGTTGGCAAGTTAGATGCAAGGCATTGATAAGGCAGGCAAAGAGAGAATTTGAAAAAAAAAGCTTGCCGTGGAAACAAAAATGCACAAGAAAAACATTTTCAAGTACATTCATAGCAAACAAAACCTGTGAGGGTGGTCACGTGATGCACTTAGAGAGAATGGCAGCTTGCTGAAAACTTTCTCCCAGACTTTCTCCAAAAGCGCTGTCACCACTCACCCTCCCAGAGGCATATAGCATGAGCAAGGCGAGTGGGCAGTTGTGCTTCTTGTGCTGAAAACTACTTAATGGAGGTTTGGAAGGGCCTCCTGGGTAACGTAGTTCCACAGCACTGAAATGATTCCAAGTTGTACACGAGTGGTTCAGGTTAAATAAGGATTTATTTCCCCTCCCGGGGTTGGATATTGTTGACCATGAACAGAAGGTTATATTAACAAAGAAACCATGCTTCTGGTGTGAACAAAAATATGTAACTCAGATAAATGCTTATTCTCAGTTTTTAAGGCACAAAAGAATAAAACAGTGTTTCTTTCCAAAATGCTCCTTTTGGCTGTTTTCTTCTTTAGCAAAATTCAGCAATATTAACGAAGGGATTGCACATTGTCTGCTATCATATACGAGCAGTCCATATACACTTCAGACACTGGGGGTTGATAAGAATCCCACTGCATAGGATCACCTTCTCCTTCAATGTCTCTTAGAGAGGGTTCTTCTGTCTGCCGTGCAAACCTCTCTGCTTCAAACAAAGGGTTCCCTTCCCCCAACCTGCTAGAGGAGTCTGGGTGTTTGGATTCTTGTGCACACAGCTCCCGGTAACTGAAAGGATACACGCTTCCCTCTTCTGCTTGGCTATGGGAAGTTCTGTGTCTGCCTTTTAAACTGCTTTCCCCCAGGAATCTCCCTTGGCTACAAAATGGTAGGTAAAACGTTTCTCTCCTTTCTGATAAAAGCTTTGTATCAGGGAAATAAGCTTTACCTTCAGGATGACTGTAATGAGCACAGCATGGCTGTCTTCTCTGGTTCCCAGAATAAACGTCTTTGCTTTTAGAGTGGTAAAAATCCCCAGTGCTTTTGGTAGTTGAGCACTGCTCTCTGTGAGCTGGAATTGTATGTCTTTCACAGCTCTCTTCCTCTGAGAAGTTTCTCCGAGTGAGATTGGGATTCCCTTCCCTCCTCTCTTCTCCCAGCCACAAACCTTGGCTGCCCTCGGGATATCTATCCTTCTCTGCTCTCCTCGTTCCTTCAGTTTTCTCCACTCCTCCTGTGCCCCCTCCTGTGCTCTCTCTATCCTTAACTAAAGAGTTTTTATCTGTGTTTCTCTTTCCGTTGGACCTGGCCACACCTCCCACCAGCTGTTCCCTCTTCCCTGATGAAGCAGGAGCTAGCTCAGGGGATGGGCGTTCCCTAGCACACTGTGACGTCTTTTGTTTGGGGTTTCCATGCCAACCCTCCATGCTTATTTCAGATCTGTCAATTCTGGTTTCACTTTGCAGTGAATCCTCTGTTTCCATCGGCTCTGAACCTTGTACTTCACGACATATCCCCCGCCTTAAAATATTACGTACTGCCGCACCTTCCGGACAGTACGTAATACCAGTGTGGGATCTGCTGTGTTGTTCCAGGTACACTATACTGGCGGTGGCAACTCTCTCTTTCCAGGGTTTTAAAAGGTTCAGGTGATACACCTGCCTGCGACCCTTTGCATTTTCTATCCTATAGGAGACTGGTCCTACTTTCTCTACGACCGTACACGGTCCCCTCCAATGGGCTTCGAATTTTGGGCCTGGATTTGCCACCTGGATAATTACCTTATCCCCTATATTTAATGTCCGGGGCTGTTTGCCCCTGTCGTAATACTGCTTCTGCTTTTGTTTACTAGCTTGCAGATTTTCCATTGCGGCCTTTGCGGTTCTCTCTAAACGTTGCCTCAGACCCTTTAAGAACTGCGGAATTTCTATTTCAGAAATGTCTGGTTCTACCCATTGCTCATGTAGTATATCTAATATCCCTCTAGGGGATCTCCCAAACATAAGCTCATAGGGTGAGGCCTTCAGAGAAGATTGCACACGTTCTCTGCATGCATATAAGACGAATGGGAGCAGGGTATCCCATTCTGCTATCTCCCCTTTTTTCAACCCTCTCCTCAGCATCTGCTTAATGGTCTGATTAGTACGTTCCACTAGACCATTTGTTTGGGGGTGGTAAGCCGAAGTCCATATATGCTTTATTCCAAAAGCCTCCCATACGGTGGACAGATGCTTGGATAAAAAGTTGCTGCCCTGGTCTGTAAGTACCTCTCTGGGGAACCCTACCATACAGAATAATTTGACCAGCTCCTGGGCTATAATCCTCGCAGAGGTGTTCCTTAGGGGAATAGCCCAGGGGAACCGGGTGGCATGGTCGACTATCACGAGTAGGTACTGAAAACCCTTGGGTGTACGTGTCATAGGGCCTACCATATCTATGCCTATTCGGCTCATAGGTACGGCTATGGTGGGAGTAAGCACCAAAGGTACAGCTTTCGGCCTTAACGCTGATACCCTTTGACATTGAGCACACGACTCGCAATACTGCTTAGTCTCCTTGAACACCCCGGGCCAGTAAAAGCGACCTAATATTTGGTCCAGGGTGCTCTGGATACCTTTGTGGCTTCCTATAGGGTGGTCGTGCGCGAGACGCAAGACTGTAGCTTTGAACGTCGTTGGCACTACAAGCTGCTTCCTTACTGCCTCAGAGTAAGGGTCTACACTTTCCCTATACAGGATGCCATTGTCCATGAAAAACCTAGGCAATGTGGGCCTGATCTCCTGGGCCCATTCGAAGGCTCTCTTGAGCACTGGGTCAGCCCGCTGCTCAGCAGGAAAGGAGGGAAATTTACTCACTAGCTCTGCGGGTACCCAGGGTAGGCTTGCACCTGCCTCCAATTCTGCTCTGCCCCGGGATCTAGACTGTCTTTCATGGTGTCTCTTCGCCTTAGCCTTTCTCCCTTGCCCAACGGGTTCATTCATTAGGTCCTCGTGGGCAGGAAGAATATCTGCTTCTTCTTCCCGTGACTCCTCCTCTTGGGGTACTAGTCTTTCCCCAGGTTCTCCCCTGTCCCCAGCTGATGTCTCTCCCATCCCTGAGGTCCCGGCTTGTGATCTGGTCGAGACCAAGCCGGCTCGGTTATTCAAACCTGCCACTAGTCCCTCATAAAAGGGTACCCAATCCCTACCTAAAATAAGGTCTTGGGGTAGTGCGGGAAGTATAGCTAAAGGCATTACTTGCTTAAACTTTAGTGCAGTTACTGAGAGATTCCGGCGAGGGTAAAATGCAAACGTACCGTGTATGCACTTCACTCTGACCTGGTTTTCTGCTTGACTCGGGGACGACGAACAGCGCCTCTCGATGGCCTCCCAGAGTGTGCGGGAAATCATACTCTGGTCGGCCCCCGAGTCAAGCAGGGCCAAGGTGTCCACCCCTTCCACCTGTGCATGTAATAGAAACTTATCCCGAACTGGCTCGTCCACCCCAGACATCAGGACAGTTCTTTTGGCACATTCCCTTTTAAAATGCCCCATTTTCCCACACAGATAACATTTACCTTTGGGTGTAAACACATTCCCTCTGGGCACAAAAACACTCTCATCATTATCATTCCTAACATTCACACTTGTCATAGGATATTTTCCCCCATAGGGAATCTTTCCCTTTTTACTATCACATAAACCTGCAGCTTGCAGTACGCTGCACTCCGAGGGGTCAGCTATTTGGGCCTCCAGAAAACGGTCCGCCAAATTAGCTGCTTCCTCGGTGGTCCTGCAATCCTGCAAGGTGAGGTACATTCTCATTTCTCTAGGCACAGCCTGTACAAATTGTTCTAAAACTACCGTGTCTAGTATTTTCTATCGATTTAGTTTCTGGACTTAGCCATTTCCAAGCCAGATTTTTCAGACGTTGTTGTAACGCCTTTGGAGTTTCTTGAGGCCTCAGGCGGGCTTCCCTGAATAGCCTCCTATAATGTGAGGTCGTCAGCCCCAACCTGTCTTTTACCGCTTTATCTCGGTATAGTCGCCTGCAAGAGCGGCGGGCATGGCTTTGTAGGCTGACAGGGCTTCGCCTGTCAGCGAAACTGCAAAGCGTGTAGCCCATTGACTATCAGGCCATCTTAATGCCTGCCCAATACGCTCAAATGCATCAATAAAATCGTCAATGTTATCGGTTGGACTCAATTGTCCTAAAGAGAATGCATGACTTGCGTTCATTGTGGATCCTGGTATAACCATAGGATTCTCCATCCGTGGTTCTCGTGGTTCTTTTAGGAGTGCTGTCACAGCGTCCAGCAGCGGCTTTTGCTGCTCTCTCATGAGTGTAGCGCTTTCTTCTTGGATGCGCTTGGCAAGCTCCATCTGCAGGTCCCATTGCTTTCGCATCCACGCTATCACATCCTGGGCCTCCATCTCCTGTCAGCACCTGCAATAAAAGAGAAACAAAAAAACCCAAGTGCGGCTCCCTTTTCAGGTTTTGGGTTTTTTTTTTTTCCCTTTTTTTTTTTTTTTCCCCAATCCCACAGCGCCCCCTTTTCCTGATATCCTCCCTCACTTATGCCCAGGTGCTATTACCTGAGGCTTCGTGTAGAGGTCTGCATTCAGGAAAAGAAGCTGTGTTCTGTGCTTTATTTTCTTGTAGCCTTCCGGTAGCCCACTTTCTTGTGCAGGAGTCCTGGTGCCGTAGTTTCTTGTAGTGTCCTTCATCCAAGGTCAAGCATCCGAAAAACTACGCCAGATATGTCACCACTCACCCTCCCAGAGGCATATAGCATGAGCAAGGCGAGTGGGCAGTTGTGCTTCTTGTGCTGAAAACTACTTAATGGAGGTTTGGAAGGGCCTCCTGGGTAACGTAGTTCCACAGCACTGAAATGATTCCAAGTTGTACACGAGTGGTTCAGGTTAAATAAGGATTTATTTCCCCTCCCGGGGTTGGATATTGTTGACCATGAACAGAAGGTTATATTAACAAAGAAACCATGCTTCTGGTGTGAACAAAAATATGTAACTCAGATAAATGCTTATTCTCAGCTTTTAAGGCACAAAAGAATAAAACAGTGTTTCTTTCCAAAATGCTCCTTTTGGCTGTTTTCTTCTTTAGCAAAATTCAGCAATATTAACGAAGGGATTGCACATTGTCTGCTATCATATACGAGCAGTCCATATACACTTCAGACACTGGGGGTTGATAAGAATCCCACTGCATAGGATCACCTTCTCCTTCAATGTCTCTTAGAGAGGGTTCTTCTGTCTGCCGTGCAAACCTCTCTGCTTCAATCAAAGGGTTCCCTTCCCCAACCTGCTAGAGGAGTCTGGGTGTTTGGATTCTTGTGCACACAGCTCCCGGTAACTGAAAGGATACACGCTTCCCTCTTCTGCTTGGCTATGGGAAGTTCTGGGTCTGCCTTTTAAACTGCTTTCCCCCAGGAATCTCCCTTGGCTACAAAATGGTAGGTAAAACTTTTCTCTCCTTTCTGATAAAAGCTTTGTATCAGGGAAATAAGCTTTACCTTCAGGATGACTGTAATGAGCACAGCATGGCTGTCTTCTCTGGTTCCCAGAATAAACGTCTTTGCTTTTAGAGTGGTAAAAATCCCCAGTGCTTTTGGTAGCTGAGCACTGCTCTCTGTGAGCTGGAATTGTATGTCTTTCACAGCTCTCTTCCTCTGAGAAGTTTCTCCGAGTGAGATTGGGATTCCCTTCCCTCCTCTCTTCTCCCAGCCACAAACCTTGGCTGCCCTCGGGATATCTATCCTTCTCTGCTCTCCTCGTTCCTTCAGTTTTCTCCACTCCTCCTGTGCCCCCTCCTGTGCTCTCTCTATCCTTAACTAAAGAGTTTTTATCTGTGTTTCTCTTTCCGTTGGACCTGGCCACACCTCCCACCAGCTGTTCCCTCTTCCCTGATGAAGCAGGAGCTAGCTCAGGGGATGGGCGTTCCCTAGCACACTGTGACGTCTTTTGTTTGGGGTTTCCATGCCAACCCTCCATGCTTGTTTCAGATCTGTCAATTCTGGTTTCACTTTGCAGTGAATCCTCTGTTTCCATCGGCTCTGAACCTTGTACTTCACGACAGCGCTCATATCTGCCGGTATTTCCCCCTGACATTATAGAATTTGGACAGTGAGAGAGTTTGTCTTCATCCTGCTTGCCGGTTCAAATAGGTATTAGCCCCCAGCGAAGTATGAAATCAGCAAAAAAGGACAAGGAGAAGAGAGCAGCAGGACTGGGGAAAATGGCGGACGCTCGTGTGTCTCTCCTCGCATCACAGCAAGCCTCATTGGTGGAGGAAGTTACAGGAGCAGTGGTGGAGCACTCAGTACAAAACTAGAGGAGCTCAATGGTAAGCTGGATTCTATGGCCCATACTTTTAGTGGGTTTGGGAGCCGGTTGCAGCAAGTGGAGGAGAGGCTTGGTCGACAGGAAGAGGCCCTTTCTGCCGCGGAAAAAGAACTTCAGCGATTAACAGAGCTTGCGAAGTTACAAGCGGATAAGCTCGACAACTTGGAGAATAGGGGCCAGTGGAAAAACTTAAAGAGTTTTTTGGAATCCCGGAATTAATGAAGGTGGTGTAATTATGGGGTTACCTTGAGACATTGCTGCCGCTAGCACTGTCGCTGGGGAGCGTGGACCCTATAGTTATTGAAAGGGCACATCGTTGAGGCCTGCCTGCATACAAGATCAGCGACCGTGTGTGGCATGGCCAGATTCCTGAACTTTGCACAAAAGGAAAGTATACTAAGGGCTGCCCGTGCGAAGGGACCCCTTGGGCATGAGAGTACAAATTAAACTTTCTCAGGAATACTCACCAGCGTTAAGCCAGAAGAGGCAAGCTTATGCAGGTGTGTGTCAGAAGCTTGTGGATGCTAAAATAAAATTTACAGTGTTATATCCCTCTCGGCTTCGATTCTCCATAAATGGGACAATCCAAGTATTTGATACAGTGGAGGCTGCCGCCCCATATGTGGACAATTTAATCCAAACACTCAAGGGTAAATCTACAGTATAGAGTCCGGTCAATTTGAGATACTGGACAAAAGAAAGGGGAGACCTACAGCTTCATGGTAACCCACCCTCGAATTGGGAGACGAGTATGATACAGAGGTATGTCTGAACGCCCTGGTTTGATGGAGATATCATTTTAATTGCTTTCCCAAGCCTGGTGGAGTTATTGAACTGGTGTGGGAGGGTAGGAGAGTAACTTGGAACTGGGACCCGTGATGGTGGTGGAGAGAGCGGAGTTTTGAGTATGTGCGGTCCAGAAGATCAGCAATCCTGGAGATTGAATAACTTCCGGATCAGAGCGGGACTACCAATGCTCATACGTTTATAGATTTGTATGTTAAGACTGTTTTTGTTTTGTTTTGTTGATGGAAACGGAAGAGGTATCCTGTAGGGAGAAAGGGGGTGGAGGCTCATAGACTCATAGATGTGGGAGGACCAGGCTTGGATCCCCTTATATATTTAAAAAAGGGGGGGAGGGAGGGAGTCCATGCCAGGAGGGAACCCCTAGATGGGAATGTAGATTTCTGGGTAAAGTGTGCTAATATGTTATTGTTGGGTTCAGCATGTTAGTGTGTTATTTTTAAGTGGATACTAGGGGTGGGGGTGAAGGGTTAGGATCTTTGGCTTATCAGAAGGGGGATGGGGTTGGGGTAAAGAGAGGGGAGAAAGCCTATCATAGCGTGGCCTGTATAGATGAGTGGGGTGGTTCACGTTAGTGGGGGGGGGGGGGGGATGGGGAGGGGAAGGGAGAAGAAGGTGGTTCACTTTATAAACTTAAGCAATTGGGTAGGTGCTTATACACTCGATGGTGAAGGAAAATGGGGGTCCTAGGCTAGGAGGTTCCCACAATAGATGGAATAATGCAGAGAACTATTGCAGACATATAAAGTGGGCAGTCCTTTAAGAGTAATATCCTGGAATGTTTGCAGGCTTAATTCTCCCATTAAACACTATAAAATTCTGCAGGCACTGGCTAGGCACCACTGCGATACAGAGTTTCTGTGGTAAACCCACCAGTCAAAGGCTGAACATGCCAAACTTAGTCGTGATTGGATGGAGCAGATCTTTGGTTCTTCTGCGAAGGGGAAGAAGTGGGGAGTAGTTCTGTTTCACAAGAGCCTCCGTTTCACACTTACATATATGAGATCAGATGATTCAGACCACTGGCTGATTTTTCAGGGGGAACTGGAGGGGAAACCTGTCATATTGGGAAATATTTATGGCCCTAACAGTATGGATACCCCCTTTTTGGCTAGGTTGGCTTCCGAGGTTGAGGGGCTACCGGAGGAACCCTTACTTTTAGGAGGGGATTTTAATGGAGAGCTCAATCCGGGGATGGACTTTCCAACCGGTGAAGTGTAGAGTGCTAGGACGCTTTGTGCATCGCTTGAGTGTGGTGGACCCCTGGCACCTGTTGCATTCCTCTGAGCTGGACTATTCACATAAATCCCGAGCACATGATTCAAGTGCATGCATTGATTTCATACTGATATTGGAATCCTTATTTGCACAAGTGATGGATACTGACATAGGCCCTGAAGAAGTGTCAGATCACTCCCCGGTTTGGATGGACATCTCCTGGTTGAAGCCCTCGCTCCAACAGCGGCATTGGCGGTTCCCCGCATATCTTTATAGAGTTGCTCAGTTTTGGATTTACATTCGAGAATGCTGGCAAAATTATGAATTGCATAACATGCAGCATAAAAAAACTCCAGAGTTTTTCTGGGAAGCAGCTAAGATAGTTCTCTGGGGAGATAATAGCGTATGTCGCTAATAGACGCAGACAAATAAATGCCACAAGTCTTAGGTTAGAGAAGCAAGTTTGAGGCTCCTGGAAATGCAGGCGGTCCTTAACAAAGTGTTACATCAATGTGCAAAGGAACCACAATTATACTAACGGTTCCAATTATATCAGTATGGTGATAAGTCAGGGAGATTGCTAACTAGATGCCTTCGGGGGCGTAGGGGCCCTAACACGATTACCGCCTTACATGATGAGAAGGGGTCATTGTGTAAAGATTCCAGAGCGATAGCGCAACTCTTTCAAAAGTTCTTCCAGGTAATATATACCAGAGAGGGAACCCCTGTAGCTCATGTGACAGCTTACTTGCAAGGGCTTTTGATACCTCGCTTAACTACACAACAGAGCTGTTAGAAAAGCCTCTCTCACTCAAGGAGATACTGAGGCAGCCCAATGTGGACGGGCGCCAGGCCCAGATGGGTACACCGCGCAGTTTTTTAAACTCTTGCAGGAGGGGGTAGCACCTGTTCTGGTGGAAGTATATAAGGAACAGATTGAACGGGGCGAGATGAGGTGGGGGAACAACAAGGCTCATATTAGAAACACAGAAATATGACGACAGAAAAAGACCACATGGCCTATCTAGTCTGTCCTTCCATATCAACAACTGCAACAGTCCCCTTTTTTCCTTTAGAGATCCTCTGTTTTTGTCCCATGATCTTTTGAATTCCGTTACTGTCCTCATCTCCACCACCTCCACTGGGAGACTATTCCATGGATCCACCACTCTTTCCGTAAAGAAATATTTCCGAATATCACTCCTGAATCTATCCCTCTTCACTCTCATCCCATGTCCCCTCATAGCAGAACTTGCTTTCAATTGAAAGAGGCTCTCCCCCTGAACATTTATGCCATGGAGGTATTTAAACATCTCAACCATATCACCTCTATCCCGCCTTTCCTCTAAGGTGTACATATTAAGATCCTTAAGTCTGTCCTCATATGCTTTATAATGAAGACCACTAATCATTTTAGTAGCCACCCTCTGCACCATCCAGTTCACATCCTTTTGAAGGTGCGGTCTCCAGAATTGCACACTATACTCCAAATGAGGTTGCACCAAAAATTTATACAGAGGCACTATCCTCCTTTTTTCTGCTAGCCATTCCTCTCCGTATGCATCCAAGCATCCTTCTAGCTTTTGCTGTCACTTTTTCTACCTGTTTAGCTACTTTAAGATCAGACACAACCACGCCTAGGTCCCGCTCTTCTTTAGTGGACAAAAGTACTTTACCCCCTATACTATATTGCTTCCTTGGATTGCTGCAGCCCAAATGCATGACCTTACATTTTTTTAATATTAAATCCCAGCTGCCAAATTCTAGACCATTTTTCAAGCTTAGCTAGATCCCTCCTCATGTTATCTACACCTTCCTGGGTGTCTACTCTATTGCAGATTTTGGTATCATCCGCAAAGAGGCAAACCTTACCCGACAGCCCTTCCGTTGTATCACTAACAAAGATGTTAAAAAGAATCGGACCAAGGACAGATCCCTGGGGCACACCACTGGTAACATCCTTCTCCTCAGAGTGAGCTCCATTTACCTGTACTCTTTGTCGCCTCCCACCCAACCAATTTCTAACCCAAGCAGTAACTTTAGGGTCCATCCCTAGAGTGCTCAGTTTCTTTATAAGTCGCCTGTGAGGAACAGTGTTAAAGGCTTTACTGAAATCTAAATACACCACATCTAGGGCTCTCCCTCGGTCCAACTCCCTGGTCACCCAGTCAAAGAAATCAATCAGATTTGTCTGACAAGACCTGCCTCTGGTGAATCCATGCTGCCTCAGATCCTGTAATCCGCTGGACTCCAGAAACCTCACTATTCTCTCTTTCAGCAGCGTTTCCAATAATTTACTCACCACTGAAGTTAAACTAACCGGCCTGTAGTTTTCAACCACATCCTTACTTACACTTTTGTGTGAAGGCACCACATGAGCCTCTCTCCAGTCCTTCGGCACCACTCCCAACTCTAACGAGGCATTGAAAAAGTCAGTCAGTGGAGCTGCTAGAATGTCCCCAAGTTCCCTCAGTATTCTAGGTTGTATCCCATCCGGTCCCATCGCTTTGTCTACTTTAAGTTGAGCTAGTTTCTCACAAACACAGTCTTCTGAAAATTGTTCAAGATGTCCCTCATTTCTGTTCCTGTTTGTGGGTGTTTTCTGAGGTCCTGCTCCCAGTTCTTCATCTGTGAACACAGAACAGAATTATTTGTTAAGCAATTCCACTTTATCCTCATCAGCTTCTACATATTCCTCCCCTTCACCCTTGAGTCTGACAATACCACTTTTGCCCTTCCTCTTCTCACTAACATATCTGAAAAATGTCTTATCTCCCCATTTTATTGCATTGGCTATTTCCTCCTCCTTTTGAATCTTTGCTTTCCTGACTACTTTGTTAGCTTCTCTACGTTTTTCCAAATATAGATGCCTGTCTTCCTCTCTCTATGATCTCTTGAAATTTTATGAAGGCCTCCTTCTTTTTCTTCACTTTTTCAGCTACTTCTTTCGAAAGCCATAGTGGTCTCCTTTTCCTTTATTTACCATTTTAACAAAAATGTTGGTTGCCCTTAAAATATCCCCTTTCAGTTTTGCCCACTGTTTTTCTACATCCCCCAGCTGTTCCTATCCCGCTAATGACTCCCTGAGGTATTGGCCCATCTCGGCAAAGTTAGTCTTCCTAAAGTCTAAGATCCTCATCTTTGAATGGATTCTAACAGCCCTAGTCCTAATACTGAACCACACCATTTGGTGATCACTGGATGTAAAATGATCTCCCACTATAACATCAGAAACACTTTCATCATTGGTAAGCACCAAGTCCAGTATGGCCCCTTCACGTGTGGGGTCTGTTACCAATTGCCTGAATAGTTCTCCCTGTAGAGAATCCAGGATCTCTTTACTTCTAGATGATACTGCAGCAGGAATGTGCCAATCAACATCTGGCATATTGAAATCCCCTATCAGTAGCACTTCCCCTTTCCTAGCAATGCTGCGTATGTCTTCAATTAACTCTGTCCACCTCTTCCTCTTGTGTATCACGCCAATGCAGATAGATTTCTCTTTCCCTCTTTCTAGTTTAACCTACAATGCCTCCTCTCTCCCTTCTAAGCTTTGTAATTCCAAAGCTTTAATAGTATTTTTTTACATATAGTGCCACTCCTCCTCCCCTTCTTCCTACCCTGTCCTTTCTGAATAAAGTATAGCCAGGTATAGTTACATCCCAGTCATGGTTTTCTGTGAACCATGTTTCTGTAACTGCCACTAAATCCAAGTCGGCCACTCCCAAAGCTTCAACATCAGGGATCTTATTTCCCATGCTACGGGCATTTATACACACTGCTTTCCATATGTTACCCCTGTTACTCATTTCCATATTATTTTAATACCCAAGCCAAGCAAAAATCCATAGCATGCAGCATCTTATCGTCCTATCTCTCTGATTAATTTCAATTTGAAATTACTGGCCAAGGTCTTGGCGGAGAGATTGGCCCCCTCCCTTATTGCCAGACTTGGTGCAGGAATCTCAGGTGGGGTTTGTTCGGGGGGAGATATGCTTCTAGAAACTTGCGCCTCTCTTGAATGGGCCCACAAGCAGAGCTTGGCATTGCTTTTGGTAAGTTTTGATGCCAAAACGTCGTTTGAACGAGTAGAGTGGAGCTATTTGTTCCACCTCTTGCCACGATATGGAATAGGAGACCAGTTTCTTCGTGTGATCAGGCTATTATATGTGCAGCCGAAGACGGCAGTGGAAGTTAACGGGGTGGTATCAGCAGATGTTCATGTAGGACGGGGGACCAGGCAGGGCTGTCCCCTATCCCCATTGCTATTTGTCTTCTCTTTAGAACCTCTGATACGCACACTGGTGGCATGTCGAGAGGCGCCCGGCATTAAGATTGGAGGGGCGGAATTTAAGGTTTCTGCTTTCGCAGATGACATATTGGTTCATCTAGATTCACTCAGAACAGCGCTTCCCAGGGTAATGAAGGAATTTACTAAGTTTGGAGAAGTCGGAGGTTTAAAGATTAATAAATAAAAATCCAAGGCTTTGGACATAAAGGGAGAGCTAGCAGCGGCATGGGGACATGGCTTTCCTCCGAGGTGGGCCGGTACTGCTTTCACCTATTTAGGTATACAACTAACTCAGGATCCCGCCCAGCTTTACAAGTGCAATTGTAGTAAGGTGATTCTACATATGCAAATTAAATTAAAAGATTGGAACTCTCTCCCGCTACCCCTATTAGGACGGGTGGCAGCTTAACATATGGTGCTTTTCCCAAAATTGCTGTACATATTATAGACTCTCCCACTTCACCTATTTTACAAAGAGGTTTTGTTGGTGGAGCAGATACTGCGAACTTTCATGTGGAGGGGATGAAGACCACAGCTATCTCTTGCACAGATGAGAGATCCTTGAAAGTGTGGTGGTTTGGGCCTCCCAGACATAGCCCAAGCTTGTCAGTTGTGTCACCTGGGAGACTGGCTGGGATATACAGATAGATATACCCCCAGGGGGCTGGAGGCGGTCTTTGTAGCTCCTCACTCCCTATTGGCAGTTCTCCATATGGATCGGGAATTGTTGCTGCAGCGTTTGGGAGCTATCTTGTTAGTTGAGCTGATCAGAAAACTTTGGAGGTACTTATGTCTCCGGTGGCAATCGTCACCTACGGTGTCTAGCTGGCTGCCCATACGGGGCAATGTACAATTCCTGCCAGGTACAAAGACCAGGACATTCCGGAAATGGGGGGCAAAAGGGATACATAATTTGGGACATGTAGCGGACGGGGTGGGGTATGCAAGTCCTTTGCTAACCTGCAGAAAGAGTATGGCATAGAACAGAGACAACATTTTGCATACTTCCAATTGTGACACTGTGTGTCATCATTACCACAGGAACAATTGACGGCGGAGAGGGCCCTAGTGATCCTACAGTTTTTTCAGCTAGACACCCAGAAAAACCAGTCAGTTTCTGAATACTATACCAGGTTGAAGAAAGGATTGAGTTTACCAGATTTCTCACATATTGAACATAAATGGGCATTGGAACTTGGATCTGATGTCCGAGCAGGGGAGGTACTAGCTGCAATTAGCCATATCCTGAAGTTGACACTGTCAGCTAAGCTTAGGGAAGTACAATACCGAATGGTGTGTTGGGCACACTTTTCACCTTGGAAGGCTCTACGATGCCACTTGGCGCAGGACGCCAATTGTCCGAAATGCTTTGTAAGGATGGCAGGACCGAGTCACATGTGATGGTCCTGCGAAGCAATCCAGATGTTTTGTCAACAGATCCACCGGTATATTAGTCATCTGAACAGCCAATGGGTGGAGTGGATGGCGGCTCTTGTGATTTTCGACAGAATGTCTCCCTATCCCAAGGGAAGATGGATTAGGCTCTTAGTACGAAAAGCGTGTATAACAGGCAAACTGCCCATCTTAAAGCATTGGAGGACAGACAATAGTCCCACTTTCTGGGAGTGGCGGAACAGTTTTCATTAGTTAATGTTAATGGAGAGGCTGGAGGCAAGAGACACAGCAGAGAAGTGGGGGGTGTTCATGCAGATCTGGGAGTGATACATCACCATGTTGGCGCCCAGTGCACGAAATACTTTAATGCTATAGGTTGGTCCCTGGTTAGGGAGCACTCGAGGGGAGTGACCCCGAGAGCCTAAATAGCGGGATTATATCCATCGAGGACGTGCCTACATAAAGAGCTTTTTTTTATATCGAGCAGTCAGAGCTGAACCACCTGACGGGGGGGAGGGGAGCACGATATGTTTATCAGTTATATATTTAAATATCGCTGTATTGTTGATTGAATCTTTGTACGATTCAGTTGACGGTGTACGAGTCCCCACCGCAAACTGAGATGATGTTTGGCAAATAAAGATTATATTTAAGCCCCCCCCCCAACCACCTGTGAGATTCAGTTGGGGTAAAGGGGGTGCTAAGGTACCAAGAAGAACCACTAAATGATAAAAGGGGATGGAAGGCTTAAAAGGTTAGGGCTCTTCAACTTGGAAAAGAGACAGCTGAGGGGGGATATGATAGAAGTCTATAAATGAATGAATGGAGTGAAACTGGTAAATGTAGATCTGTTATTCACACCATCAAAAAGTAAAAAGACTAGAGGACTTACAATACAACTACAATGTAACCCATTTAAGACTAATAAGAGAAAATATATACTTTTTTACTCAATGCGTAATCAAACTCTGGAATTCATTACCAGAGGACGTAGTAAAAACCATTACTGTAGCTGGGTTTAAAAAAGGTCTGGACAAGTTCCTGGAGTAATGGTCCATAAACCATTAATAAAAAGGACCAGAGAAATCCACTGCTTACCCCAAGACGAGCATTATGGAACCTGTGTGCCTTTTTGGGGAACTGCTAGGTACTTGTGACTTGGCCACTTCTTGAAACAGGATACTGGGTTTGATGGACCTTGGTCTGACCCAGTATCACTTTTCTTATGTTCTTAAAGAACATGGTCCTAGCAGAGAGACTGAATGAATTCTTCGCTTCAGTCTTTACTGAAGATGATGTAGGGAAGTTACCCATGCCTGAAATGGTATTTAAAGGTGATGTATTGGAAGAAGTGAAACCAATATCGATAAACCGGGACAATGTATTACAACTATTTGATAAAAACTAAACTAAAAAGAATGGCTGGTTGGTCTAGGGGTATGACTCTTGCTTTGGGTGTAAGTCAGAGGAGCCACCCTCTGATTCTTAAAAAGAGGACTATTGTAGTTGATATGGAAGAGCAGACTAGATAGAAACATGACGGCAGAAAAAGACCACATGGCCAGGTTTCTAAATCAGTTAATGGACTGGATGGTGTACATCAGAGGGTGCTGAAAGAACTGAAATAGGAGATTGCAGACCTATTAGTAATTTTGCAAACTATCATTAAAATAATCTATAGCACCTGATGATTGGAGGATGGCCAGTGTAGCACCAATTTTTAAAAAGGGTTTCAGGGGCAATTTGGGAGAAAACAGACTGGCGAGTACTGGGCAAAATGGTAGAAACCATTATAAAGAATAAAATTACTGAACATGTATATAGTCATGGTTTAATGGGAGAAAGCCAACATGGATTTAGCCAAGGAAAGTCTTGTCTTATTAATCTGTCATATTTTTCTGAAGGTGTGAACAAACAGGTAGACAAAGGTGAGTCAGTTGATATAGTGTATCTGGATTTTTCATAAAGCCTTTGACAAATTCCCCCATGAAAGAGTCTTGGCAAAATTTGAAAAATCATGGGATAGGAGGCAGTGTACTACTGTGGATCAGAAACTGGTTAAAAGATAGAAAACAGAGTAGGGGGCTACATGGCCAATTTTCTCAACAAAGAAAATCAAATAGTGAAATACTCCAGGGATCTGTTCTGGGCCCCCTGCTTTTTTACCATATTTATAAACGACCTGAAAATGGGAATAATGAGTGAGGTGATCAAATTTGCAGATGAGACAAAATTATTCAAAAGTTGTTAAAACACAAGAGGATTGTGAAAAATTGCAAGAGGACCTTGAAAAATTTGAGAGATTGGACATCCAAATGGCAGATGAAATTTAATATGGACAAGGGCAAAGTTATGTACTTAGGGAAGAACAACCGAGACTATGGTTACACAATGAAAGGTTCCACATTAGGAACAGGCTCTAGGTGTCATTGTGGATAATATGTTGAAACTCTGCCCAGTGTGCAGCAGCAGCCAATAAAGCAAATAGAATGCTAGGAATCATAAGGAAAGGAATAGAAAATAAAACAAAGGATATTAAAATGCCTCTGTATCTTTCCATGACGAGACAGCATCTTAATATCGTGTGCAATTCTGGTCAACATATCTTAAAAAGTATATAGTAGAATTAGAGAGAAGAGCCACCAAAATGGCCAAGGGTATGAAAAGATATGCCTATGAGGAATGGCTTAAAAAGTCAGAGCTTTGCAACTTGGAAAAAAAAAAGACAGCTGAGGAGAGAAGACAGAGGTCTATAAATTAATGAATGAAGTGAAATGGGTAAATGTAGATCTGTTGTTTACTCCATGCAATGAAGCTACACTGTAACCCATTTAGGACTAGTAAGAGAAAATAATTTTTTTACCCAATGTGTAATCAAACTCTAGAATTTGTTACTGTAGGATGTAGTAAAAGCTGTTAGTACAGATGTGTTTAAAAAAAAGGTTTGGATAAGTTCTTGGAGGAAGAGTCCATAAAGAGGACAAGAAAAATCCACTGCTTACCCCAGGATATGCATTGTGGAATCTATGTACTTTTTTGGGAACCTGACAAGTACTTACAAGCTAGATTGGCCACTGTTGGAAACAGGATATGGAGCTTGATGGACCTTAGTCTGATCCAGTATGGTATTTCTTATGTAAAAAGCAATGTGTGCCGTCAAGTCAATGCTGACTCCTGGCGACCCAGCAGCTCCTGGGTTTTCTTGACAGTATGATTGGAAGTAGAGTGGCAGGCCTTTCTTCAGAGGCAAAGGAGAGTTAAATGACTTGCCCAAGGCCACAAAAGGAGTGCTAGTTACTAAGCCAGTGCTCCAAGAATTAGGGTGCTCCACCCTATAAGAGGGGGTTATTAATAGACAGACTTCCTCAGACCTTAGGAGGATGGAATGGAACACAGGTAATCAAATGAGAATTTAAGTATAATGGTAGGCGAGAGTTTAGAACACAGAAAGCCAGGAAAAGTATTTTAAATTTAATTCTATAAGACACTGGCAACGAGTGTTGCTTCTTCAGCAGAGGGGTGACGTGGTAATGTTTTCTTGCTCTATAAAGGAGCTTTACTGCCAAACAAAAAGTCCCCAACTTATATAAGTGGATCATTCCGTGACCCTATGTGCAAGTCAATATTTACATAAAACTCAGATCCATGTTTTATTATATACCAAATATACAATAAACAGCAGCAACATAATTGTTCATAATTTTTTTTATTTTTATTAATAATCAACAAAAACCATAATACTTAATAATCGATTCTGGAGTCACTGTTTTAGTCAATTTTGGCAGAGGCAGGGATAGTAGCACAAGAAGCAGACGATGGCTCTCCTCCAAATGCAGGGTCTCTACTGGTACTAGGTTGTTCTCGTCTCACAATAAATTGATCAAGAGAAGTTTGAACAGTTGCCCTTTTCTTCTCTTCGTATGCCTTTTTTGTAATATGAGATGGCATCGTTGACTATGTGATGAAACTGAAAAAAACAAGATACATCAGGGTCCTGTCTTTCTATAGCTTCATAATGGTTATTCAATGATTGCACAGCTACACGCATATCCTTCACCACTGAAGCTTTTCTGCAAGCTCAAAAAGTTTTGCAGCCACCTGTTTGAATGTCTCATCATTGTCCACGAACCCCTGAAAATCTGTAACAGGATGAGGAGTTAATTGCTTCCCGACGCCTTTCATACAAATCTGTCTCATTTCAGCCCAGGCTGCAGCAATATTTTTTATTGGCTCATAAATGTTACATTTTTGCCAGAATTCAGTTCAGTGTTAGAGTTGAGTACGTTGATGGCTTGAGCGAACGTTCATCTCAGAAATTAGGTCTTAAAGTTGGAGATGGCTCCCTGGTCTATCAGCTGCAGTAAGGACGTAGAGTATGGGGGAGAGGTAGACCACTTTCATGTTTGGAGAGATGTCATCAAGATGGATAGGATGGTCGAGTGTATTGTCTAAGATGAACAGAATTTTGAAAGGGAGGCTGCATTCCTGACTATTTTCCCACTTCGGGCAAAAAAGCAATTCACAAACTAATCTTTGGAGTATGGTTACCCATGCCTTTTTGTTTGATCAGAAATGCACAGGGAGAGTCACCTTTGCGATGCCTTTCAATGAATGAGGGTTCTGAGATGTGTGGACAAGTAGAGGCTTTACCTTGTATGTTCCAGATGCATTTCCCCCCCCCCCAACAGAAATGTGACCCTCTTCTTGGAAGCTTTTTGCCCGGTCATGGTCTTTTCCTCCTTTGAAATGCACGTCCTAGATGGCATTTTGTGGTAGAAGAGGCCAGTCTCATCGACGTTGAAAATTTGTTTACTTGCAGCCTCTCCGGAAACTTTCACGTTGTGAAACCCTGCATGATACCTGAAACGCTGAAACAAACCCTTGCTGGCCAACAAGGTTTTTGCCATCGGGATACTTGGCCTTGATGCCTTCAAAAAGGCTTTTGGGCTTGGCCTCGACTAACTGCAGGCTTAAGCGAACACGCTTTTAAGCCTGGTCTTCCATCCAAATTGACAATTTCTCCATCTCACTAATGGCTCCTTCATGTTTTTTTTTAGTGATTATTGTTGCGTTCATTGTAGCACTATCTTTAGCATGCTCTCTTATGCGGGCGGCATCTTTGACGAAGGTGTTGACTGTAGATGGTGCATAACCAAGTTCACGAGCAATGGAGATTATGGTTTGACCATCTTTGTGCTTATGGATGATTTCCATTTTGGTCTCCAAGTTGATCACATAACACCTGCGAGAAGGTTCTCCCTTTCCAATGGCCATTGTTAAAGGAATTAGCTTTGAGCTGCCATGTGCCGCAATTTAACAAGTTCTCTCACAATTGACAACATTTTATGCTACTGTAAGTTCTGTAGATTTTTTATGCATGTCAGAAATTTTCTACATAACTCCAGATCGACGTATTCAAAGCTACGTAAGTCAAGGTCCTCTGTATTCTGCAACAACTGCAGGCACTTCAAAACGTATACCAGTGACCCCGGTCAGCACAGAATTGCTATTGCAATCCTTATCAATAGCAATGAATAAAGCAAAATCAAACACTTTCTGATCTAAAAAAAAAAAAAAAAAAAAAAAAGATTGTAATGACTGAATTTTCTTCAGGACACAAAAACTTTTTTTTTTTTTGAAAACTACAATTGAAATATGAGAAGTTAATGAAAGTTTTCAATCAATCAATCACAATCTCCAAAAAATGGACTAAGTCTTTTAATTGGATTATGTTCTGTGTAATGCTGTCAAGTTTAATGTAAACCGTGCATTAGTCTTTAACATGTTGGGCCCGATATTCAGCGGAGGTGGCTAACGCGATTACAACACTTAGTTGTCTCTGCTGAACCCAGAAAATTCAATGCCTGGGCCATATCCCGCCACAGGCATTGGGTCAGATGCACAGCCCAGAAGCCAACCGGTCAGCAGCAATATTGAGCCACTAACCGGTTAGCGACCATGAGTAAATATAGGTGCGAGAAAAGCTGGACTATCTTTACCCATGGGAAATAACCAGGCAGCAGCCCAATATCGCCACTGACCAGTTAGCAATGGGTACCGCCCCTGAAAGACCCTGATGCTAAGCGGTGGTCAACGGAACTAAACATGTTAGTGCTGCAGAATATCCCACTTACAGGTCTGTAAACCGGATAAATGCCTTTGAATATCAGGCTGTTTTCTAAGTGTCCTATGTAAAATTTTAAAGCATTATGGCTAAATGTAAACCGCTTTGATCTAAGGAAAAGCAGTCTATAAAAATTGTCATAAAATATGATCTCTACATAAACTGGGCTGAAACAAAAAGGAAGAAATTTATTTTCTGTAAAGCACACTACTGAGGTTTTAGAAGTGTTAAGTCCAAGGGAGGTCAAACAATCTGAGATAGCCGATAGGTTATTGTTGATTTTGGCCTGGACAAATGAATTCCAAACATAAATTTCAATGATTTGAAAATCAGCATAATGATAAGCGTTCATATCAAGTGTGGCAAAGACAGCCTGCCTCCGAGCCCGGAGGGAGGGGGGGGGGGGGGAGAAAGACGGTCTATACGGTCTATGCAGCCCCAAGAATTCCCAAGGGCCAAGGCCACCCATGCAGGGGGGGAGGACGACCCCAAAGATAGTCAAAGGAAGGAGCTGGGCTAAATCCTCTGCACAGCTAGCGGGCGACGTGTTTGCTGGAGCCCGCTCCTGACACCACTGATGTCACATGCCTGAGCCCGACATGCTCTTCAGGGGAGGGGAAAGTATCTGGAAGCAACTTTTGCTTCAGGGTCTCACATGCACTGCTGAGATGGAGCGTCCACTCTGCTGTCAGCTGGTGGATTTAGGGTGCATTCCCACTGTGTCACCCCAGTAGATCTCCACAGAAGCAATCAGTTCAGTCCAAACAAGAGAAACTCAGCTGCTATAGGTACAGTCCTTAGAGTAACTGGTGAGGCTTCAAAGTGAGCCAATTTACCATCCTTGCCAGAGGCACAAGCCTCAGCATTCCTCGATGCCCTCGAGGAATTAGGATACACACAGCTGATCCACGAGACCACCCATGTGAAAGGTGGTACACTGGACCTTGTTTTTGCCCCACAGAATACAGGCAACACAATAAACAATACTATACTCTCCACCACTGCAGTCCCCTGGTCCGACCACAGGTTAATCATTTTTCAAATATTACTGCAAAATAAACCCCAGAACAATGCCGATAAGTCCAACAGCACCACAAAAGCAGCACCACGTAAGTTCCAGGCCTTTGACAAAGACTCAATCCTCGACCAAACTCGCTCACTCCTTGACTTGACATCGATCGACCCTGATGAGCTGGTACCGTGTTTCCCCGAAAATAAGACCGGGTCTTATATTTATTTTTGCTCCAAAAGATTCACTAGGGCTTATTTTCGGGGTAGGGCTTATTTCTTTTTTTTTTTCGTATACAACAATCCACAGCAACAACTGAAAGACAGCCCCTTGGAGAGAAGAGGCCCGCAGCGCAGCACAGCACCGGCAGCCAATCAGCGTCGGGGAGTGGAGGAGGAAAGCTCCTCCCTGGTCCTCCCGCCAAAGCCAATCAGCACAACAGCAGCAACAACTGAAAGACAGCCCCTTGGAGAGAAGAGGCCCGCAGCGCAGCACAGCACCGACAGCCAATCGGCGTCGGGGAGTGGAGCAGGAGGAAAGCTCCTCCCTGGTCCTCCCGCCAAAGCCAATCAGCAACAACTGAAAGACAGCCCCTTTGAGAGAAGAGGCCCGCAGCGCAGCACAGCACCGGCAGCCGATCGGCGTCGGGGAGTGGAGCAGGAGGAAAGCTCCTCCCTGGTGGGACCCCCCCCAGGTCCGAATCTGTCAGTCCGTCGATGATCTTCACTAGGACTTATTTTTGGGGTAGGGCTTATATTACGAAAATCACAGAAAAACGTGCTAGGGCTTATTTTCGGGGTAGGTCTTATTTTTGGGGAAACACGGTATCTGCCTGGAATGAAAAGTTCAATGCTATTGCTCTGCGACCACCAGCAAACAATCCTCCTAAGAAAAGAACCTCTGCTGCCTGGTACTCCGCTGAACTAGAGCGTCATTAACCTGCCTAAGAAAAATGGAAAGATGCTGGCGCAGAACCCACTCCAGGATGATCTAAAAGCATACAATGTGCAACTGGAAAAACACCGCCAAGCAATATCCGATAGCATAAAAAGATTCCACACAGACAGACTAAAGCGTTCCCTAAACAAACCACACGACCTGTTCACCCTGGTAAAGAACCTAGCAAAAGAGCCAGCACCTGGGCAACCTAGTCTGATCCACCCTCAAGTCTTTGCTAACTTCTTACAAACAAAGCTGTGCCAGACCAATAAGTTCACTGCTCCCAACACCCCAATCAAACCAGGATCACTAGCACCACTGTCCATTTTTTCCAAGCCATCTAAAAAGCAAACTGAAGATATAATCGCCGGAATCAATATCACCACTGCACAAACCGACCCTTGCCCGGTGTTCTGGATAAGAGAGTTACGATCGACTGTAAGCCCTTTTCTATCCAAGCTAATGGACTGCTCCTTCACAAATGGGACCTTTCCCCAATCCCTCAAACATACCTCAATCAGGCCACTACTAAAGAACAGTAAGCTTGACCCTAAGAAGCCAGACTCATATAGGCCGATATCAAGCATCCCACTCTTGGCGAAAATCATCGAAAAAGAAGTTCAAACACAAATCCAAGAGCACATTGATGCTTCCGCCCCACTCGATCCATGTCAGCACGGCTTTAGAGCTGCACACGGAGTGGAGACTCTCCTCACCATCCTCTTCAGTACCATAACAACAGGAATTGATAACATACCCCCAATTTAAAACGCTACTAAAAACCCATCTATTTCAGCTAGCCTTCCATCTCTCTCCCGATGGTCCTCCCTGATGTTCTCGCAGTTCCCTGTCTCTCTGTCCATTTTGTCTATATGTTTTGTTTAGTTGTGTCTTTTGCTTAAGCATGGTTTGGTTTTGTCTTCCCTTTTTTGGGCCTTTTTAATATGTTTGTTTTTAAAGAAAATTCTGTTAATTTATGTTTTAATTATGGGCCCTCTAATTCGTCCTGTATTGTTTTTGGTCCTTTTGTTATTTTTCCTGTCTATGCCTGTATTCTTTATACTTGCTTTCCTATTTTACTTTGGCGTTCCTTTCCTGTTTGTGCACTACCAACCTTTTATTGTACACCGCTTTATGTTGCGACGAAAAGCGGTTTATCAAATTTTAAATAAAGATAAAGATAAAGGGATATGTGCTCATCTTCTTAGACATCGCAGCCGCATTTGACTCAGTCTACCATGATCTCCTCCTACACCGCCTCCAGGAGAAGGGGATATGTGACTCTGCACTTAAATGGTGCAAATTGTATCTCTCCGATAGATGGCAACACGTAAGATCAGGAGAAACAACATCAGAACCTTTCCACCAGAGTCAAGGGGTCCCGCAAGGATCATCTCACTCTGCACTCATGTTTAATATATATATGCAACCTATCTGCGAGATCATCCGGTCCTTCAAGGTGAACTGTCTGTTGTACGTCGACGATGTTCTCCTATATATGCCATTCACTACTGAGAACCCTGACCTTTCCCCATTGACAGACTGTTTCAACGCAGTATCCAGTTGGCTCCAAACGCAAAATCTTCGGATACAACATAAGCAAACCGAAGTCCTTTTCATCACAAGGAACCCAAATTTCATCACACCACCTTACTTGAAGGTCCAAGATGCTGAATTTCTGACCAAACCCTCCATCAGATACCTGGGAGTCACACTTGACCAGCGACTAGACATGAAGACCCATATAAGCAATGTAGCAAGAGCTGTATACCATAAAATCCAATCCCTCAGACATCTACGCTCCCTACTGGAACCAGATGACTTCCGGACAGTGTATCAAGCCCTGGTCTTACCACATTTCGACTATGCCAATGCAATACTCCATGGTCTCCCACAATCCACTCTACTTCCATTACAGCTAGCAATGAACTCAGCAGCACGAGTTCTCCAGGGCGCTTCCATAAGGGAACACATGACACCCATCCTGAAACAATTACACTGGCTCCCTATAAAAGGCAGGATCACATTCAAGACCATATTAATGACCTTCAAGATCATAAACAGACTCGCCCCATCTTCCTTATCCGATCTCATACTGATAACCCCCCCTAATAGATCTAGAAGATCTCATGCTGCCAATAAAAAAGTAGTCCCTAAAGTAACAACCAAGTGTTGCCAGAGCACAACGAACAGGGCTTTTAAGCTCGCCGCACCTAAATGCTGGAACACCCTTCCACACAGTATCCGTGAAATCACCAATCTAGTTTAGAAAAGCTGTGAACATTACCTCTTCCTCCTACATTACCCAGATGACAGCACCACTGATCACTCACCATCTAGCTAGGCAAATCTACGCAAATGTCCAGTCAATTCGCATTGTACAGATGTAAATAGCTACCCCTGTTTCTTTCCAAGTTCCTATTCCTGTTAATTGTAAACACAAATCAAGTCGTTTGAAATGTGTATGTAAAATGTTCCATGTAAACTGAACTGATGGAAAATAGCACGGTATATAAGAGAATGTAAATAAATAAATAAATAAAACAAACAAACAACCCAGCCCACTACCCGTAACAGTAAGAAGTATCCTTACTGCTACCACAAACACTGAATGGGGAACATTTGCGACAATTTCTAAAGAAAGAATCAAAACCACCATATCAGGACTAAACACCACTACATCCCTGCTCGACCCTTGCCCGGTAGAGTGGATAAAAAAGTCAAAACAGGAACTAAGCGCTGCACTGGCAAACATAGTAAATGCATCAT
The DNA here is from genome assembly GCA_033557465.1 of Ichthyophis bannanicus. Taxonomy (NCBI): domain Eukaryota; kingdom Metazoa; phylum Chordata; class Amphibia; order Gymnophiona; family Ichthyophiidae; genus Ichthyophis; species Ichthyophis bannanicus. The sequence continues at coordinate 212,377,004 of CM066034.1, forward strand.
TCAAACAAGGCAAAATGCCCAACAACCTAAAAACTTCCATCATATGAGCATCCCTCAAAAAACCTGATCTCGACCCATTGGAACCCACCTCATACAGACCAATAGCGAGCCTACCATTCACTGCGAAGATAATTGAGAAAATAGTCCAACAGCAACTGCAAGATCACCTGGAAAAGAACAACACTTCGGATTCTCAGCAGCATGGGTTCCGCCCCTCCCATGGGGTTGAAACCCTCATGGTCCCTCTCCTTAACGCCCTAACCAAAGGGATACAGGTCAAACAAGCTGGTTATGCACTGATTTTTCTGGACATTTCTGTGGCATTTGACACAGTCGCACACAACATCCTCTTGTGCAGATTACAAGAGATTGGCATACAGGACAAAAGTACTGCAATGGTTCCAATCCGTCCTAACAGACATCAACTCATTCGAACCAACACCGCATCCTCCCCACCCTTTCAGCAAACTCAAGGAATACCAAAAGGGTCCTCCCTCTCAGCCACACTCTTCAACATCTACCTTCAACCCATCTGCGCAATAATACGGTCTCATAATATCAACTTCCACCTGTATGCAGATGACATTATGCTCTATGGACCCATCACAAACCAATCCAATAAACCCAAAACGAATGGACTGCTTCAATGTCGTCTACAAATGGCTACAAGAAAAACGATCTCGCCATAAACCTCAAAAAAATGGAAGCATTATTTGTAACCAAGGTCCAAACCTTCACCCCCCCCCCCCATTCCTCACTCTAGGCACAACTAAGATAAAAGTCCAATCACTTGTAAAATATCTGGGAGTCATCCTTGATCAAACACTTTCATTTAAACAGCAGGTTGCAAAAGCCGCACGATCAGCATTCTTCAAAGCAAAGATGGTAGAGGCTCAGACCACTCATAGACCCACAAGACTTCCGTACAGTTATGCAAGCAATGACACTACCTCACTTAGACTATTGTAATGCAATCTACCAAGGGACTCACGGCCACCACCATCAACCCACTACGGACAGCCCTCAACACAACAGCGAGGACCATACAGAGGGTAAAGAAACACGACCACATCACCTCTGTCCTAAGAGATCTCCATATTCTCCCACTAGAAGCATGAATAAAATATAAAACACTGGTTCTGATACATAAAGCTCTTCACCAACAGCCACCATCTCATCTACAAACCCTGCTAACCTGGACGAACTCTGGAACAACAACATGACAGACCATGAACAATACACTCATTGTGCCACATGACAGAACAAAATTTACTCAAACATGTAACCGTGCATTCGATCTTTATGCACCCTCACTTTGGAACTCACTTCCAACCCAAGTCCGCAGCAACAAGGACCTATCTGCATTTAGAAAGCAGATAAAAGCCTTTCTCTTTCAGGAGCACCTAGGGTTGACACAGAACAGCACCCAATGAAGTTCTCCAAGGCGGATTGAGACAGCAGAGAAAGCCAGAATTGTAAATATATCCGATCTATGAATGAGACTGAAGAGAGTAACTGATACCTCTCACGAGAATGTAAATATGCTATACACCCCCTGGTGAGGTATACTCCTTCCCCTCCTGTAAATACAAATAGCTCTGTTCAATGTATCCCCCCCTTGTTTATTGTAAACCGCTTTGACCCGGTGAAAAGCAGTATATAAGCACGGCTAAATAAATAAATAAATTCCAGGATTCCTTTCACCAATGGCGATTTCAGCTCTTTCCAAAGGTTCTTGACTGGATTGAGATTAGAACTCATCAATGGCCAGTTTAAAGCAGTCCACTTTTAACTTTTTGACCATTATTTTGTATTTTGGATGTATGTTTTGGGTCATTGCCCTGCTGGATGACCCATGACCTTTGACCCAGACCTAGCTTTCTGACACTAGGTAGCACAATTCGCTCCAATACCTTGTTGTCCCTAACTTCATGATTCCTTTAATACATTCTAGGCCTCCAGTTCCTGACAGCCTCCACCATATTAAACTGTAGGAAGGGTGTTTTTTTTCCCTTATAAGCTTCATTTCTTTGCCTGTAAATGTATGACTGGTCTGCATTGCTAAAGAGCTCAAGTTTGCTTTAATCTCATCCATAAAACATTTTCCCAGGAGGATTGTGGTTTCTCAAGATGGGTTTGGGCAAAGATCAGGCGTGGCTTTTTATGTCTGTCTTTGAGCAGTGGGGTCTTCCTTGGCCTTCGTCCATGAAGTCCTTCTTTATTTAGTGTGCACCTACTCCAGGTTAGCCTTAAGCTCTTTGGATGTTGTAAATGGTGTTTTTCCTAAAGTTCACGCTAACCTTCAAAGACTTCTTATTTATTTATTTACATTCTCTTATATACCGTGCTATTCTGCATCAGTGCGGTTTACATTGAACAAACTGAAATTACATTGAACAGGGCATTATAACTTGGAGATAACTATTTTACAGGGAACATGGGCTATGGAGGGTTAAGTGGCTTGCCCAAGACCACAAGGAGCACCTGGATTAATTTTCCTCTTCACACTACATCCTGGAAGTATTCTTAACAGTTTCATGAGCAGAAAACCTCTTAATAACATTGTGAACTGCAGACAAAGGAATCCCAATGTCTTTGGCCTTGTAACCCTTTGAAGTTTGATTATACTGGCATTTCTGACTGTCCCTGTCTTCACCATTGTGAAAATGGAATAGGGAGTGAATGAGTAAATTAGACAACCTGCTAATTGTTGTTCCTTACGGAACTCCAGTCTAGTCCCAACTTCTGGGTTCTGCACCTCTCACAGCAGCTTGGAGACTGAGACACCTCAACTTTCTTGTGATGAGAATGATATACACTCACAGGATCCGCCTCCGCAATTCAGTAACCTATTGACAAAGCAGACTCCTCGGAGCAACAATTAAGTAGCAAGTTACATAACCAAGAAACTCATCGGAACTAAACTGAACACCCCACCGAAAAGGAAAATGAGGACCATCCTCACTCCCTCCACGTTTTTTTATTTTTTTATTGTTTAAACATAGGAAAGCGAAAAGAAGAAGAAAACAGTCCTCATAGCCCTACGCCTTCCAAACTCTTACCTGTTATTCCAAGATGAGGCCGGCCGCCCCGTCCAGTATTTGGGAGGGATATGGGACTAGACTGGAGTTCCGTAAGGAACAACAATTAGCAGGTAAGTCTAATTTACTCTTCCTTGACGTCTCTCCAGTCTAGTCCCAACTTCTAGGTGAGTAACAGAGCAGTAAAGACAATTCACGGGGGGGGGTTCCCGCTAGGCCAGCCTGCAGCACCGCTGAACCAAAACAGGCGTCACTACCTGCTTGAACATCCAATCGGTAATGCCTGACAAAAGTATTTAAAGACGACCAAGTGGCCGCCTTACAAATCTCTACCGCTGGAACCAAAGAGACCTCTGCCCAAGAAGCCGCTTGTGCCCTCGTCGAATGGGCTTTCAATCCTACTGGCACCTCCTTGCCTTTCAAGATATATGCGGTCACGATAGCCTCCTTAAGCCACCTGGATATAGAAGCTTTTGAGGCAGCGAGTCCTTTCCTAGGACCACCAAAGAGGATGAACAGCCTATCAGACCTGCGAAACTCCGCCGTCCGTTTGAGGTACACCTTCAGTGCCCGCCGCACGTCCAGCCTGTGCAACTTCTGCTCCGGAGAACACGCGGACTCCTCTCGAAACACCGGCAAAGTGACCTCCTGATTGACGTGAAACGCCGACACCACTTTAGGTAAAAAGGAAGGAACTGTCCTCAAAACCACCTTGGACTCATAGAAGGAGAGATAAGGCTTACGACAAGATAAAGCTTGCAATTCGGAGATCCTGCGAGCCGAACATATAGCCAACAGGAAAACCACCTTCAGGGTAAGATCCTTCACGGACGCCTCCGCCAGCGGCTCAAACGGCTTCCCTCCGAGCGCCTCTAGCACTAAAGGAAGACTCCATTTGGGAACCATCTGTCGACACGGAGGCCGAATGAGAGAAACTGCCCGTAGAAAACGCCGAATATCCGGGTGACTACCTATAGTCGCACCTGCTATCTTCCCCCTATAACAGGACAACGCTGCGACCTGCACCCATAAGGACGCCGCCGCTAAACCCTTCTCGAGTCCATCCTGCAAAAAGGCTAATACCTGTGGAACCGACACCCGTAACAGTTCCATACCACAGTCCTCACACCAAGCCTCAAACACTCGCCAAATCTGAACATACGCCAAGGAAGTAGCCCGTTTCTTCGATCTTAACAAGGTAGCTATGACCGGGGGAGAGTAACCTTGTGCTCTTAACCTTGCCCTTTCAAGAGCCAAGCCGTAAGTGAGAACCGATCCACCTGCGGCATGCGCAGAGGCCCTTGAGAAAGAAGATCTGCCCGCCGAGGTAGTCGCCAGGGCTTTGCCACTAAGAGCCTCATTAGATCCGCATACCAAGGTCTTCTTGGCCAATCCGGAGCCACCAAGATCACCTGTCCCCGATGCTACTCGATGCGTTGAATCACTCTTCCGATTAACACATACGGAGGAAACACGTAGAGCAGCTGCTCCATTGGCCATTTCTGCAGCAGCGCATCCAGCCCTTCCGACATTCGCTCTCTTCTCCTGCTGAAGAAGCGCTCGACTTTCGCCGACTGGAAAGTTGCCATGAGATCCATCACGGGCTTTCCCCAACGCGCCACCAACAGCTCGAAGACTTCTGGATGAAGGACCCATTCTCCCGGGTCTACTCTTACTCGACTGAGAAAGTCTGCTTCCACATTGTCCACCCCCGCTACGTGCGCCGCCAACAGGGCTTGAAGATGCACCTCGGCCCACTCGAGCAACTGTTCTGCCTCCGCTTCCAGGGACACACTGCTGGTGCCGCCCTGTCGATTGATATACGCTACGGCGGTGGCGTTGTCGGAGAATACTCTGATTGCTGCCCGGTCGAGACTGGAAGGACACCAACGCGAGCCTTACCGCTCTCAGTTCTAGCCTGTTGATCGACCAGGTCTTCTCCTGGGTTGTCCACTGCCCCTGGGCAAACTTCCCCTGAAAGTGAGCTCCCCAGCTGTAAAGGCTCGCGTCCGTCGTTAAGGGGATCCAGTCCAGCGCCTCCAACGGCATTCCCCTGCCGATGAAGCCCAACATCCACCACCAACGAAGAGCTTGCCGTGTCCCCGCCAGCCACGGCAGCCTCTGGGACAAGGAATCGTTCTGGTGCGACCACCGTCTGAGCAACGCTCTTTGCAAAGGACGCATGTGCGCTCGCGCCCACGGGACCAGGTCGATCGTGGCCGCCATGGTGCCCAGCACTTGCAAATAATGCCACGCAGTGGGCATGGGCTTGGTCACAAATTGCCTCAGGAGAGTCTTCAATCCAACCACCCGATTGTCCGGTAGAAAGACCCTCCCCGCTGCCGTATCGAAGCGAGCTCCCAAGTATTGCAGGCTTTGGGATGGGACCAGGTTGCTTTTTGCCGTATTGACGACCCATCCCAGGCTTTGAAGCAAGGTCACCACTCTTGACGTAGTGGCCTCGCTTTCGCTTCTGGATTTTGCTCGAATCAACCAATCGTCGAGATAGGGATGCACTAGGACTCCTTCTTTCCGTAAGGCCGCCGCCACCACTACCATAATCTTGGTAAAGGTCCTGGGAGCGGTAGCAAACCCGAAAGGCAATGCTCGGAACTGATAATGACCCATGTGCACCGCAAACCTGAGGAATCTTTGATGTGCCTGCCGAATTGGGATATGTAGGTATGCTTCCGTCAGATCTAGGGAAGTAAGAAATTCTCCTCTTCTGACCGCTATGATCACGGACTTGAGCGTTTCCATTCGAAAGCGGGTCACCTTCAGCGATCGATTCACTCCTTTCAAATCCAAAACGGGACGCAAGGAACCGTCCTTTTTGGGAACCACGAAGTAAATAGAGTACCGACCGGTACCACATTCGTCCGGGGGGACCGGCACAATTGCCCAGAGGGCAAGAAGCCTCTCGAGTGTCTCTTGGACCACGCTGCGCTTGAGCCATGACTTGCACGGGGATCTTACGAAGAATTCCCTTACCGGGCGCTGAAACTCCAATGTGTATCCGTCCTGAATGACTTCAAGCACCCATTGGTCGGAGGTTATCCTTGCCCAGGCAGGGTAAAAATCCCACAGTCGACCCCCTATGGGAATGAGGTCTGCCTGGGCACCCCTGATCTCATTGTGGTTTCCGAAAGTTTGTGGAGGAGGAAGGGGCTCCAAAACCTCGTCCTGCTCCTCGAAAGCCCCGAAACCCCTGGTTCCTAGTGGGGAATCTCCCCCGCTGTGCCTGGTCAAACCGAGGGAACCGAAATCACCGAAATTCCCTCTGCTGGCCCTTGAAACTGCCAGCAGAGCGATCTGGCTTTTGCTTGTCTTCCGGCAGTCGGCCCCCTTTGGACTCCCCAAGGTCCTTAACGAGTTTTTCCAATTCTTCTCCAAAGAGCAACTTCCCCCGAAAAGGAAGTTTGCTCAATCTGGCCTTAGAGGACCCATCTGCCGCCCAGTTGTGGAGCCAAAGATATCGCCGCGCCACAGCCACCGAAGCCATGCTTTTCGATAATCCACGAATGAGGTCATACTGAACATCCGCTAAGTAAGCTGCGCCCGACTCCAGTCTGGCTGCTTCCTCCTCCATGTCTGTCCCTGGCCCCCCTTGAACCCTCTGGGACCAACGCAGACAGGCCCGAGCTACCCAAGCTCCACAAATGGCTGCTTGGACGGACAAAGAGTTGGTATCAAAAACCTGACGAAGCAAAGCATCGAGTTTCCTGTCCTGGGCATCCTTGAGCGCCGCACTACCCTCGACCGGAATGGTAGTCTTTTTAGTCACTGCAGCGACAGCCGCATCCACCTTAGGGGGCTTAAACAACTCGCGATCCTGCTCCGCCAGGGGGTAAAGCCGACTCATGACCCGAGCTCCCTTTAGAGCCGCCTCTGGCATGTCCCATTCTTCCTGGATCATTTCCCTGACGACCCGGTGAATCGGGAAGGCCCTCTGTGTCTTCCTAAAGACCTGCAGCAAAGGATCCTCAAGGGAAGCATCCTCCGCTGGTCCTGGAGACGGCATGTTAAGCGCCTTAAGAGACTCGGAAATGAGCACGGGCAGCTCATCCCTCCGAAATACTCTAACAACTCTCGCTTGATCCTCTCTGTCCGCGATTTCACCTTCTTCCAACTCTTCATCTACTTCCAACTCTAGGTCTTCCTCATCAGAGGGAAACCCCTCGGAGTCCATTACCTGCTCCTTCAACTCCTGTTCCACCCTAGCCGCCTTTGCAGGATGCGCTGTCTTCCCCGACGCTAAAGGGGTTCCTGGCCGCTTCTCCCCTTGGGACATACCCATGGGACACGCCTCCTGCTCCGTCCTGACATGCCCCAAGGCCTGCTGCAGCAGAGCCACAAAATCTGGAGAAAAAATGGCAGCCAGGCTCCCTGACAGAGCCCTCTGAGAGGAAGAAGAGCGATCCGGGGCTGAAGAGGGACCGGCCACGGACTCCTCCAAAGGAAGGGACAACGCAGCGGGCTCCTTTGGCCCTACAGGCTCCCTCTGGTCCTCCGTTGCCCTCTGCAAACTGAGCTCCATGGTAGACGCCTCCTGCGCACAGCGTTTGCAAACCCCCGTGTCAGTACCAACACTCCGTTTAGAACCGCAGACTAAACAATGCGGTCTAGACGGCATGCCCCCTTGTAGAAGATATAAACCACTTCTACCAGCAGGAAGCCTCGAAATCCCCTTTCCGTTTTTTTTTGTTTTTGTTTTGCAATACAAATTAAACTCTCTGAAAAAATAAAAAAAAAAACACACCCCGTTAGCACGAATGGACTTCCCGCCCACAGGAGAAAAAGTGCTACAGGGCCTGTTGAGCCGTTAGTGTTTCCCGCCGAAATACCACGCTACCAGGAAAATGTATCGCCGCCTTACCTTTGAGGCGCCTGCATCGCACAAGCCCAGATCCGCTCCGTTCACCGACGGTACGAGCTACCTCGCCGGGAACAAGAGAAGGGGGTCAGGAAGCCGATCTTTTCCACTTTGAGCACCTGCGCAGCTGCCCCACTGCTGAATGTCAAGGGAAACCAAATCCAGCACTGAAAGCAGTGCCAGCTTTCAACGTGCGTGCGGCTGTGTTCTGAGCACCCGAGCAAACTGCTGACAGGGTCGGGGCTGAGAAACCGCAATAGCAATTGCAACCGCTGCCTGTACCCAGCAGATCTTCACAGCTTAAAACAGGCAAGTCCTCTCTAACGCTGACCGGTTGAACTGAGCAAATGCCCCCGAAATTCGGGCTTTATCTAACGTGAGGCAGCTCGAGGGATCGTAGTAGGCTTTGCCTTCCCTAATCCTACCAAAAAAAGGAGGGGGGGGGGAGTAAGGAGAGGGGAAAGAGAGAAAGTAGCGTTAAAGAATGAGGAAGGCCTCAATCCTCGTCCTCCCCCACCTAGCAAGTAGCCCTTCTTAAGTCCTATAATCCTAACTAAGCACTCCTTAATTGTTTCTCTGTGGAGCCCTCCTGGCTCTGCGACTCTCCAGCTGCTTGGAGACGGATTTACTGAATTGCGAAGGCGGATCCTGAGAGTGTATATCATTCTCATCACAAGAAAGTTGAGGTGTCTCAGTCTCCAAGCTGCTGTGAGAGGTGCGGAACCCAGAAGTTGGGACTAGACTGGAGAGACATCAAGGAAGTGACCATTTTAAAAAAACATTAGAGCTATTATTCATTGGTTGATTCAAGACATGTGAGTACCGACAATTGATCACAGGTGCGTCTAAATTTTACTGCAATGTGGTTCTTCTTTTCAAATTGATTTGAATTCTTTAGAAGGATGCAAATAATTATCATATCCTACTATTTCCTTTTTTAATTGGTCCTGGTTTTTTTTATTCTTTTGTATGTCAAATATGCACGCATATATAATCCAAAGTCATTTCACTGGCTTTTTGTTTTTTGGAGATATTGGACATTAAAGGTGTTGAACTGCAAGGGTGCCAATAATGTTGACGACAACTGTATGAATAAAATACTATTGTATACCTATTTAAGTATTTCTTTATAGCTTCATACGTGGATACCACGCAACAGATATTTGTTTGCTTTTTCCGGTTTACTGAGCTACAGATATTGTCTGGTTTGTTTGTGTATTGCAGAATATGGCCATGATGTACGTTTTACCAACATCTTCCCCATAAATTTAAATAATGTTTTCACACACAAATCTAGTTCAATCATTATCTGCCAATCTGCCCTCTCTTTTCAACCTATTTAGTGGTATTCTTAAGGTACTATTGCTAGGGTCAACTTGCCAAATAAGGGCAATTGTTCCATATTTGGCAGGTTGATCCTTAGCAGTGTTACCACAAAACTACCGCTAGAGGTCAGAACCATCTTAAACCTGGGAATCAAGGCAATGGGAGCATGCAAATGCAATGTGTGCCTTTGAATCAATGCGGACTCCTGGCGACCCAACAGCTCCTGATAGGAGGAGTTTTATTCCCACCTTGTTACTGTGATAGCTGTGTTAAGGAAGGCTGCATATTAAATTGAGGAGGTATCTAAAGATTAGTGCACGAGGGCTTACAGATATTCAAGAAAACTAATTTTTGCACTAAAAATGATATGATGATTTGACAGAAACCATGCATCCACAATGCATTATAAAGACATTCACATGCGCTGTCTAGATTTCAAGTGATAAACTTTAAAATGGAGGGAAAAGTAGACACCAATCCAAAACAAATTTTTGTAAAAGAATGCAACTTACTCAAAACAATATCTACTTTACAAAAGTAATTTATACAGAGTCATTTACTTTTAATGTAAAAGGTAAACATTAAAGATACATACATTGCATCCTTAATATTCATTATCTTCTTCATTTTATCTCTGAACGTCATTTGAAAAGTGAAAGCACACAGTAGTGGCAAGCCCTGCTTATGGAGAATTGGCATTACTAAGTGGTGCTGTGGGATCATTATGATCCTTCTCTTATTTTGGTCAGCATGTCTCAAGTTTTTAACAGGAAGGGACAGACCAGATGGCAGTGCTATAGGCTACTATCCTGGAGATTTTAATTCATTTTTGGGATTTAGCTCCTGCTCCTCACGTTTCCAGCAAAGCGGCCCCAGCCATCTACTAGCCAGGTTCAGGATGCACAGATACTAAAATCTCAAGGGAGTGGTCAGAAAAACTGGTCATTAAAAAGTGGAAAAAAACACTTCAGGATAAAGAATAGTTTTTAAAAATTAAGAAATGAAAATGTCCATAGAAGGTTAAAAGCAATCAAAAGTGCTAGCAAGGAGTTTGGATTGTTAGGTATACAAAGAAAGAAAAACACACCACACACAAACATGGGGAAAACCCAGGTTATAACACAGCCCCAAGGTGTATAATGAACAGCTGTGTAACCACAACCAATCTTCTTAAAACTAGAACAACAATCACTCACTCTCTTGTCGAAAAAACGTCTGAGGGGACAGCAAAGAGCAGGACATTCAAAGCTAAACAATAGATTCTCAGCAAAAGCAAAGAGGCAAAAAACAATGTATACTTTAAAAATCAAGAAGAAAAAAAAACCTCACCATAGCATTAATTATAACAAAGAAAAAAAAACCTTAAAATTATGTGAAATTCTTCAAAGAAATCTTCATAGAAAATTCCAAACACAACCATTTGGAATCTTAAATCCTTTAACACTCTTCATCCATAAAGGAGTCTTCAAGAGTCCTCAAATTACCCCAACGCTAACTAGCGCCTGAGCGTTTTACTCAAAAGAGCTTCATCAGGGAGCAATTTATCCAAATGCATAGTCTACAACAAAACCAAAACAAAAATTAATACACTAAGAAATCCTCTTTTTATACACCAAATCTACACTATCAACACGATCGGGATGTCTTTTGGTGACCTTAGATGTAATATCTTTACATACTAATCAAAGCCGGTCCAACCACTAGGCAAACTAAGTGGTCGCCTTGGGCAGCAAAAGCAGGCCATTCAAAGCTAAATAACGTCCAGAGGGGGTGTAAAACGAGGTTTGCCTACACTTTGGACCAACTCTAGGGCTGGTCCTGATACTAATATACCTCAAGAAGGTGCATAAAGAGTAGTTGAACAGCAATTAGATGATAGCGCTGATCTTGCTATTGAATTTATTACGTTTGTTTTGGAGTTAGCTCGATTGACCTTGCGAGAACATTTTTTTTCAGTTTGAAGAGTGTCTATATAAGCAAGTTTCAGGTATGCTATGGGAGCCACTGTGGCTCTCTCGGTTGCTAAATTGTATATGGTGGCCTGGGAGAAGCAGTGGCTTTCAAACTCTCCCTTTTGTAGTTACACTGTTAATTGGCGTCAGTGACAATTTTTTTTTTGAAAAGGGGAGGGCGGGGCAGATTTCAGATCAGCAGGATTTCTGTGAGACTAATATTCCTTTCTTGGATGTTCAAGAATTACGTACTCAAGGGAAGTCATCTACTACAACATATAAAAAGGATACCGATTGCAATACATACCTTGACTATTCTAGCATTCAACCCATCAAGTTAAAGAATAGCCTCCCCTTTTCACCGTTTATTTATTTAACAGTTTCGATATATCGCTCTATCCTTCACCGAGCAGTTTACCTTATAACATTAAATTTATGCAGATGACAAGCGAGAGATCACCGTTGACTGCTACATTAAACATAGGTAAACACGGTAAACATGTTTCTAAACTTTTAAACTTGTAAACTATATACAAACGGTGTGTATTATGAGTTAGCCTGTTGGGATGTCATGTGACCAATGCTTGTGTGTAGTTTAAGTGATGTGTTCAAAGTGTTCAGTGTATAAGTGGGTCTTTAGTTTTGCAGAAGTCCTTGATGACCGTAGTTGATCTGATGTCTTCTGGTAGTGTTCCACAGTGCTGGGACAGAGAAGGAGTGCGCTCTAGCGGAGGTAGTCTGGTTGGATTTCTTGTATTCCTGAGGGGTGATGATTAGATTCTTACTGCTTGTTCTCTTGGGGCGGTTGCTGGTGTCTTGGTTGATTAGTTCCTATAGAATGTTTGCTGAGGATTTGTGTATAATCTTGAAAACTATTAGTATTGTTTTGTACTTGACGTGGGAGTGAATTGGGAGCCAGTGTAATCGGTTTAGTATGGGAGTGATGTGTTCTTGTTTGTGGGTACCGGTGAGTATATGTGCGGCCGTATTCTGTGCCAATTGCAAGGGGTAAATAGAACTTTTTGGTAAACCTTGGTAAATGGTGTGGCAGTAATCTAAGGTTGGGGTGACAATTGCTTGAAAAACAGTGCAAAATAGGTCATGGCTGAGTGGCTGTTTCAGATTCTTGAGTAGCTCCATCTTGTGGTAGGCATTTGCAGTGGTTTTCTTTATTTGGGTCTGTAACGTGAGGTTTTGACCTAAGATGGCACCAAGATACTTGACCTCGCTTTGTACTTTGACGTGTGGTGTGATAGGTAGATTTCTTGTGGGGGTGTGAATGTGTCATCTCTGGTGATAATTAATGCCTCTGTTGTTGAAGTTTACTGCTAGGTTGTTAGTGTCTAGCCAGCTGATCGTTTCTTCCATATAGCGTGTTATGGGTTGGATGTCCAGATTTTTAATATTGATTGGAGCGAAAACATGATATCATCTGCGTATATTCTGTACTGCATGTTATGATGCCGAATTATGTTACAGATGGGTTGAAAGTAGATCTTGAAAAGCATGGATGAGAGTGATGATCCTTGGGGGATGCCCTGGGTTATGGTGAAGTGGGATGACTTGTGCTTGCCACATTTTACTTGTTGCTGCCTGTTGCTGAAATAGGACTGGAACTATTTTAGTGTTGTGCCATGTATGCCAATTTCCTGAAGGTGGTACAATAAGATACTATGGGATACTGTATTGAATACAGCTGATATGTCCATAAATATGAGAAGGAATCCAGTTTTGATATTGTCGATTCCTCTAATGATGGTGTCCAGAAGTGAGCAGTGTTTTGATGTTGTGGTTCGGTTTAAAGCCATGCTGGTGGGAGTCCAGGGGGATGTATAGCTCAAGGTGGTCCTGTAGTTGTCTGTGTACCACTTTTTAAATAATTTTCTGTAGTATTGGTCGTAAGGTAGTATCCTTGAGCGCATTTAGCATATATCCTTGGTTGACAGCGATTATCACTATCCTGTGTATAAAATGTATGAGTTGCTCCTTCGTGGCTTTTATCCAGGATGTTGGGCATGGGTCTCATGGTGAAGTGGTGGTGTTGAGAGGTGTGATGATGTGCTCAAGTTGTTGGCAGCTGGTTCATGGAATTCATTCTATGTTGTTGTGGGAGATGAATCCAGGTTGGTTAAGGCTAGTCGGGAAGGCTTTCATAGTTTTTTGGTTTTTTTGTTATCAGATAGTTTGCAAATATCTGTGGGTTTATCTCTGGATCAGCTTGTTTGCACTGGGTCTTTTATAAGGGTCCTTGTTGTTTCAAACAGTTCATGAGGTTATTTGATATCGCCATAACTGTACTGATTTGGAAGACTTTCATAAGCCGTCCAAAGGTTTAATTACTAATTTTGAACTGCAGGTTTATCCCCATTCGGTTGTTAAAAAAAAGCCTACAAACGTGCTTCTTATAACAACAGGGACTAGTTGTTACATTCTAGTAAGGGGACTTCTGTAGAACAAGATCAGTGGTTCATACATTTTATCACAGATTTCTTCCCCATGAGATATCAGATACAGAGAATTATTAGAAAGCATATGTCAATACTGCGAGTAGTTCCTGGTCTTAGTGAGAGTCAAGCAAGGTTTGTTTTTTTACGAGGTCAGAACCTTAACGATTTAGTAAGTCCTACTCGTTTGTCTACACCTGCTGTATCTGAGACAGTTTCATTAGGACATCAACAATGTGGTAACTGCTCCATTTGTTTCATGATGTTGAATATAGAGAGTTTATCTTGGGCGAGCTCCTTGGGACAACTCCAGGGGCACTCCATTCCTATGCAAACCCCAGCTCAGACACTTGGGTCCTGCCACACCTGCTTCCTTATGGATACTTGCCTCTTCCATCCATCACTTGGGCAAGTTCTCCTTCACACTTGGCTCTTTACCTTCTCTTGCTTGCGTTCCTGCCTTCACATTTCATGTCCTTCATCCCTGTTCACTGGGCTGGCGCCCCTCTCTTTCTCCACTGGCTCCAATCTATCCATCTGGCACCACCAGGAACACTGCCAATCGAATCCCCGGTTTACCTCCTACCACTCTTCCCCTGTTGGCCCCCCTATTCCACTCTCTGCTGCCTCTCTGCCTTCACTATCCTTTAGACTTGCTTTCCTCAATTGCAGGTCCCTGCGCTCAAAGTCCTTGCTCATTTCATGACTTCCTGCTCCTTCATTCTCTAGGTGCCCTCTTTCTTATTGAAACCTGGCTCCAGGATGGGGAGGAGCCTCTTCTTAACAAAGAAGAAGAGCCACTGCAAGCTCCATCCTGCCAGGAGTGACCTGATCAGCGTTGGGGAGTGGAGCAGGAAGGTCCGTTCCTCCCCAACCAACACCACAAGACCAATCAGGTCGCAGCACAAGAACTTTTAAATTTAAAGGCGCCCCGAGGGGCGCTCACACCTAAGGGCCTCGCCAGAGGGCCCTTTGGTGTGTCCCTTAAGTGTGGAAATTAGGCGCTGAAGAATGGTAGATCCAAACGTCCTCCAAAACCATATGTAAGTCAGGTCTCTGCTACTTAAAATGTCAACTACTGTAACCATAGCTTCTGAATCATCCTACTACTATGTCACTGTAATCCTCAATCATTAATTCAATTCAGAGCTGTTTAGCACACTAATCTCTGCTATAAGATTGCTTGGTGTAGGGTATCTATTCCTAAACATAGTACTGCATCAACCAAATTCTTATTAAACATCACATTACATAACCGTGAAAGCCACAGAACAAACCTACTGACAATTAGCAGATATGCAGTGGATACAAGCTGCCATTCTTCTTCCCCTCCTAACAACTCTCTTATTAAGACCAACCAAAGCAGCACATATCTGGAACAACTCAATTCCAATCTTCTATACACCCAGACAAATCACTAGCAACACATCCCTCCTTCTCCTACCCATATAAAATACCACATCGCCTCATTTGCATAAATGCAAATGAAAGCGCACAGGCTCACATAATAACTAAGCACCAAACTCAAATCAAGTGCTCCCTAACAAACACCCAATCCATTCGCAACAAAATTCACACCATAACAGACAACATACATGACCAGGAAGTGGAAGTTATGTGCATAATGGAATCATGGCTGACAGACATAGACAACATCCTAATAAAATCAACTCACCCCAGCACACATGGACATCCACTACTGCTCTAGAGCACAATGCAGAGGAGGTACTTTCCTACTATTAAAAAAAACCACAACTAAACCTCAAGACCACCAACACTCTTTCCACTTCTACCGTTAACTCCATAATCCTGGAAAACCTAACAATATGCCTAATTTACAGAGCCCAAACTTCCGACCCAGACGACCTCTCAACTATAATTGAGATTACCTTTGTCGGTAAGGCTGGAGGCTAACTACCAATAATCCTGGGCGATTTCAATTTGAACACTCAAGCTACTGCATTCCTCAATGCTTTAACCTCCCTAGATCTCTCCCAAATCATTGAACCCCAAACACACTCTGGAGGAAACACTCTCAACCTAGTTTTTGTGCCAACCACCCTCCAATCCCTCAACTCATGAGTCTCCTATCAAGTAACCCCTATACCCTGGTCGGACTACTACATGATATCCTTTAACATTCCTATCAACTCCCCAGACAGCATTACTCAAACTCCCACCGCCGCTTTAAAGAATTCAATAAAGACATACTACTTGATCAAATACTCCCCAAACTCGAAACTAGTCTCCCTTCATTAATAGAGAATTGGAACAAGACCCTATCACTAGCAGCCATTGCACCACCTAAACCAAGGGCATCTAAAGAAGAAAACAAAGCCCCTTGGTATTCTTTAGAAATCAGACAGGCAAAGATCACGTTAAGAAGGCTCTAAAGATGGAGGAGATTCAAAGCTCATTCAGATCCCTGAGAATACTTGACAAAGCAACGTGAATACAATGAGCTAATTCATAAACACAAGAAACAACATTATACAAACCTCGTCACAAGTTCTCCAAACTGCCCTCGAGAACTATTCTCCATTGTGAAGGAGCTAATCAAGATTCCCACAAAACCAAGACATAGGTTGCATAGACTTCCAGAGTTAATGCATCTATCTCCGAAGCAAGCTCTCCAGTACACCAAACCAATCACATCTCCTTCAGAACTAGATCACCCAAAAATGTGGACTTTATTCTACCCAGTCACTGTGGAACTTTGCACCAAACTCCTAAAGTCCCTGAACACAACCACTTCCCCTCTTGACCCCTGCCCAACCATCTGGCAATTGCACAAAATTTAGCACCAGCACTCAGCAAAATAATAAACTCATCCCTATCACAAGGAATCATGCTGCCGCCACTGAAAATCTCTTCCATAAGACCACTACTAAAGAGCAACACAAATGACCCAACTTCCCCTGCCTCAAATCGCCCCATATCCAGCATCCCGCTCCTAGCCAAACGAATTGACAAGACGGTTTTAATGTCAATTACAAGACCGCATTGACCCTCAAAAGCACGGATTCCAAGAGCTCCATGGGGTAGAAACTTTATTAACATCTCTACTGAACACAATACTCAAAGGAATCGAAGACATAAAGAAGGGCTTCATACTAATTTTCACAGACATAACATCTGCCTTCGACTCCAAAATCCCACTCCATACTCTTGGACAGGCTAAGAGAAATAGGAATAGGCAACACCCCATTGTTATAGTTTCACTCCTACCTATCTGATGGGAAATCTCAAGTCAAGATAAAAAATAACACTTCTAGGCTGTTCCCACTAAACCAAGGTCTTTCCCGAGGCTCAGCACTCTCCGCGCTCCTCTTCAACATTTACATACAGCCAGTCTGCAAGATCCTACAAGAACACAACATACCCTACCACCTATTCGCAGATGACGTAATGATGTATTCCACTCTGGACATCATGGATCCTGACTATTCGGCCATCTCATTATGCTTGTCAGAAGTCACAGAATGCTAAATTGCGTTGTGCAGTCAATTACACCAAATCAGAGGCCCTCATAATCACGAGGGACAACACATTTAACCCCCCTCATAACCTACTAATAGGAACCGGGATTGTCTGGCTTAAGAATGAAGTAAAATACCTAGCAATTCACCTTGACCAGAGACTCAACTTCTAATCCCACATCAACAGGACAACCTCCAAAGTATACTATAAAATGAAAATGCTTCAAAACCTTCGACCCCTACTCGAACAGAACAAACACATCCGCTCCATTTTCCAAGCACTGATCACCCCGCAAATTGATTATTTAACTTGATTCTACATGCCCTACCCAGATGTGCAACCCAAACACTACAATTGGCCCAGAATGCAGCAGCTCAACTAATCACAGGATCAAACAAGCAAGCGCATATCACCCATACATTGGAATCCCTCCATTGGCTCCCCATTCGCTCAAGAATAAAATATAAGGCAATAATGATAATTTTCAAAATACTACACAACCAATCCGCTGGATGCCTAACTGACAATCAGAAAAGTCCCCGACACTCGATCAAGAAGAAAGCAGCACCTAAACACCCTTACAAATGCCACAGTATCTATGCACACCTCCCAGAATGCACTCTGTAGAGTATTTGAGCATTACGCCTCTCCACTATGGAATTCCCTTCCACACCACCTGAGTCATGCTATCCAGCTGGGACACATTTATTACAGCCTATAAAAAGAGCTAGAAAATCCAGGACAGCCAGAGAGCTGATGTCCGCCTGGCCAGCGCATGCCAGAGTGTGAGGGATCCCAGACTTTTCTCCACCCTTCGCTGTGGCTCTCCCAGCTGATGATAAAGGGGCTGTAATGTCAGAGAGTTTGGCGCTGCATTGTTTTATTGCCCTGCAATGATGTCAGGGAGTTTGGAGATGCAATATCAACTGTTGTGTTGTCACTGTAATATCACTAACTTATTGTTATATTGTCTAGCTAATTGTCATATTAAATAGCTTATTAAATACCATGCATGTGTGGCTGTTTGCTCTTGAATTTAATATTCTAGTGAGGCAAAACACACCCTGACCCTGCACCCCTGTCAATCCGGTTTCCGCCACGGCCATAGCACAGAAACCATCAGCCTTTCTCTTCTCAATGAACTTCATACTGCACACGATCAGGGCAACATTTCTTCAACATCTCCTTAGATCTCTCTTTTGCTTTCAACTTAGTTGACCACCATACTCTTCCTCTCTGCCTCCATTCTGCAGGTCTTTCTGGTTCTGTCATTTGCCGATTCCACTCTTTCCTCCCCTCCCGAACTTCTGCTGTCCATACTGGCTCCTCCTCCTCCATCCCCCTAACCTGTGGTGTACCCCAGGGCTCTGTTCTTGCCCCCCTTCTGTTTAATGTCTTCCTAGCCCCCCTCACTCTCATCATCCAGCAACACAGCATTTCAGCCTCCTACTATGCAGCTGATATTTTCCTTGCCCATCACACCAACCCTTCCACTTCTGATCTTTCCCCTCTGAATACCTGTCTCTCTGCTGTAGCCTCCTGGATGACCTCCAATTATCTCCATATCGATCCCCATAAGATCACCGCCATCTAATTCTCTCTCTCCATCCACACTCCCTCTCTCGCTCCATCTATGGCCCAGATTCCTATTCCACCGGTCCCTTCTCTCTGCTACCTTGGCGTTACCCCTGACTCTTCCCTTTCTTTCCATAACCATCTTTCGTCTGTCATTCAATGTTCTTTTTACTTTCTTCGCCAGATCCGCTCCGTTTGCCCATTTCTTTCACCTCACTCATTGACTACCCTCCTTCTGTCTCTGGTCATGACCTTCATAGATTACTGTAATGCCACTCTTGCTGGCCTTCCCCAATATCAACTATGCCATCTCTAAATTCTTCAAAATACTGCAGCACGCATTCTCACCCACTCCTCCCATTTTGATCATATTACCCCAATACTTATCCATCTGCAATGACTACCAAACCTCCTACTGCATTCAATATAAGATCCTCACACTGGTTCACGGCTCCATTCATACCAACACTCCAGGTTACCTCTCAGACCTTATTCATCTGCACACTCTCAGCACTCCCTTCGACAGATCCAGGTTAACTGCCTATTCATCCCATCTGCCACGCACGCCCATCTCGAATCTACCCATTCCTCTGCTTTCTTTTTCCTTGGCCCTTCCCTCTGGGACTCTCTCCTACCTCACCTCCGTCACAAACTTGCCTTCCCTCACTTTAAGACCTTACTGAAAACACCTCTTTTCTCTTGCATTTAATCTCTCCCTTCCTGCTTGATACTATCCCTAGGCACTACTTCCTCTCTCGCTCCTCTTTTTGTTGTACCTACCTCTCTCCTCTTTCCTTTCCTGTCTCAATATTGGTGTTCCTTTCTTTCTTCCTTCTAGCACTATCTGTAGTTTCATATTTCTGTAAACTGCCGAGATGCCTCAGCATAGGTGGTATATCAAATTTTGTAATAACGATAAAGATCATATCATGATAGATGTACAGCTAGTATGATGCAAATCATAATCTCAGCTTTTGTGGTCTATGCCATTTTTGTCCATGTAAAAAGCTTTATTTTGGAAAGCAACTCACTCTTTTGGAACTAGAATGTTAGAGCATAAGAGTAAACTAACTTGAAATGTTTTGGAATCTCCGTTGGTAAAGCACTGTAAGTTATATAATCATGTTTTCTCCGACCTTCGTTGTTTTTGTGTAGGGCAAGTGAATCCCGATTTGGGTGACAGAGGTAGGCGTTTGCTATTCTGTGAACAGAGATGGATTTTTCAGCTCAACATTGTGGAACCTAATAGTCTTCATTCTAATATAGTTTGGGGCGTTTGCTGGTAGTTCTTTTTGCTTTTTGTTAAATTTGAACTGCCATTTTTAGAAGGTGGGTGGGTCAGTGGTTTTAAAATTATCCCTCTGAATCAATATATTTGAAATGGGTTTTTGTATCTGGGATGCATGCCCCTTTAAATGTCAAATCTTGAAGTAAGTAGGGAGTGGTGACAGGCGTTATATAGTGTGCAGGTGTGGAGTTTCTCTTTGTTGAAATTTGGTCCAGTTTGATCAGTGATGAAGATCACTGTAAAAGTATGTTGGCAAGTTTGTTTTTTCTGGGTTAATTTTAAAAATTTGTTTATTGATTTTTCTTGATCTCTTATTCTATGTTTTTTTTTCCCCTAACACAGTTTTTGCTGTAATATCGTTGTGGGATATTCACAAGGTGAGGTGCTGGGTTTACGTTTGGTATATAGAGTACTGTGTTGGATATAGTTTGGATTTGGTGGTATAAAAAGAGTAAATTAGACTTACCTGCTAATTGTTGTTCCTTGCGGAACTCTAGTCCAGTCCTGGAACCATAGAGTTGTGAACCTCCACCAGCAGCTTTGGAGACTGAACATCTTCATCTCTTTGATCATCCAGCTATATGCAGCCCCAAGGACCGCACACACATCAGTACCTATTGACAAAGCATACTAAGCAGAGCAACAAATAAGTAGATATAACAATACAGTGGAAAAAAAAAGGATCCTGACCCTAAAGTTCCCACTACGAGCAAAAATTCTCTTTTTTTTTTTTTTTCTTTTTCCAATTGCGTAAGAACAACCTCCCGCCTACGGGAAGGCGGACCAGAACGGCCATGGCGACCCTTGTGCAAAACGCATGCAACAAGAGGCACCACCGCTCACTCCCAAGATTTGACCCCGAAAAGAAACTAAGGCGTGCTGCAAGCAGAGGAGCTCTGACCGAAAGTATAGAAAACAACAACCCTGGCAGACTCCTATAATGAATTTACCTTCTTGGCTGGCAGCGAGAACAGATAGACAGGGAGGGATCCGGGACTGGACTAGAGTTCCGCAAGGAACAACAATTAGCAGGTAAGTCTAATTTACTCTTCCTTAGCGTCCCTCTAGTCCAGTCCCGGAACCATAGAGGATGTAACAGAGCAGTAAATCTCAACGGGAGGGCCTCGCTAGTCCAGCCTGAAGCACCCGAGACCCAAACCGCGCATCCGACGCCGCCTGCACATCCAGACGATAGTGCTTAGCAAAGGTGTGCAAGGACGACCACATCGCCGCCCGACAAATATCCACCGCCAGCACCAAGCTAACTTCTGCCCAAGACGCCGCCTGCGCCCTAGTCGAGTGAGCCCGAAGCCCGGCAGGAACCATCCGGCCGTGTAAAAAGGTATGCCGACGAAATCGCCTCTTTCAACCAGCGGGAAATGGAAGACTTAAGATGCCGCTTCCCCCTTGCGCGGACCGCCAAATGCAACAAATAGGCGATCGGACTTACGGAAGGCCGCCGTTTCCCTCAAATACCAACGAAGAGCTCGACGGACATCCAACGCGTGCAAGGAGTTATCCGCATGCTTGCCCCGTTCCTTGGCAAACACCGGGAGAGACACCACCTGATTCATGTGAAACGCCGAAACGACCTTAGGCAAAAACGCGGGAACTGGTCGCAATACCACCTTGTCGGCAGAGAAAGACAGATAGGGTTCCCTACATGAAAGAGCCTGCAACTCCGAGATCCTGCGAGCTGACGAGATCGCTACCAGAAACACCGTTTTCAACGTCAAGTCCTTCAACGAAGCTTGTGCCAAGGGTTCAAACGGCGAAGCCACCAGAGACCTCAACACCAAATTCAAGTCCCACGAGGGCACTAAAGCCCTGCACGGAGGACGCATAAGCAACACCGCTCGCAAGAAGCGCTTCACGTCCGCATGGGACCCCAATAACTGGCCCTGAACCTTGCCTCGAAAACACGCAAGAGCTGCAAGTTGGACCCTCAACGAACTGGCCGCCAGGCCCTTGTCCACCCCTGCTTGCAAGAAGGAGAGGATCTGAGGTCCGCAAAGGCCGCAATTCGCGAGCCGCACACCAGCTCTCAAAAATACGCCAGACCCGGACATACGCTAGCGACGTAGACCGACACCGCGCCCGCAACAAGGTAGCAATGACCTCCGGAGAATAACCTTTGGCTCTCATTCGCGCCCTCTCAATAGCCATGCCGTAAGCGAGAATCGAGCCACCTGAGGCATCTGCAGCGGCCCCTGCCGAAGGAGATCCGGCCGAGGAGGAAGGAGCCACGGATCGGCCACACTCAACCGCACCAGATCCGCATACCAAGGCCGACGAGGCCAGTCCGGGGCAATCAGAACCACGGGACCCGGATGCCGTTCGATCCGCTGTACCAGGCGACCCAGCAGAGCCCACGGAGGAAATACATAGAGCAGCCCGTACCTTGGCCACCTTTGTGCCAATGCATCGAGGCCTTCCGACATGCGTTCCCGACGCCTGCTGAAGAACCTTTCGACCTGCGCGGACTCGAATGTCGCCATGAGGTCCATTATCGGCAGACCCCAACGACGGACCAGCAACGCAAATACCTCGGGATGTGAAGACCACTCTCCGGGGTCTACCCTGCGACGACTCAGAAAGTCCGCCTCCACATTGTGAACCCCCGCGATATGCTGGGCCGACAGACACTGAAGATGCCGCTCTGCCCAATCCAGAAGCAGATCCGCCTCTGCTTCCAACGCCGCACTGCCTGTGCCTCTCTGGCGATTTATGTAGGCTACCGTGGAGGCATTATCGGAGAGCACCCTGACCGCCGCTCCCTGCAGCCAAGGCTGAAACGCTGTCAGAGCCAACCACACGGCTCTCATTTCCAGTCGGTTGATGGACCATCGGCTCTCCCGCGAGGACCATTGGCCCTGAGCAATCTGGCCCTCGCAATGAGCCCCCCAGCCGCTCAAACTGGCATCCGTCATCAGCAGACGCCAGACGGGAGACTCCAAGGGCATACCGTTCGCCAGAGAGCGCCGACGCAACCACCAGCGAAGGCTGCGCCGAACCCCCAAGGGGCAAACTAACTGACGAGCTAGCGAGTCGGACTGATGACACCATCGACGCAGCAGCGCTCACTGCAGGGGCCGCATGTGCGCCCTTGCCCACGGAACTACCTCGATGGTCGCGCCATCGTGCCGAGAAGCTGAAGGTATTGCCAAGCCGAGGACGCCCGTCTCGCTAGAAACTGCTCCACCAGCCGCCTCAGGGCCCGCGCTCTGTGAACTGGGAGAAAAATCTTCCCGTTGCCGGTCTCGAAACGCGCTCCCAAATACTCCAAGGTCTGCGAGGGAAGAAGGCTGCTCTTCGCCCGATTGACCACCCAGCCTAACGACTGCAAAACCTGTACGACCCGCGCCATCGCCCGGAGACTCACCTCCCTCGACTTCGCCCGGATCAACCAGTCGTCGAGATAGGGATTCACGAGGACACCCTCCTTCCGCAGCAACGCCGCTACCACCACCATGATCTTCGTGAAGACCCGTGGCGCCGTCGCTAGGCCGAAGGGCATGGCTTGAAACTGAAAATGGCCCATCGGCAGCGCAAACCGCAGAAATCTTTGATGTTCCCGGCGAATGGGAATGTGCAAATAGGCCTCCGTAAGGTCTAGGGACGTTAGGAATTCCCCCTCGTGGACCGCCGCTATGACCGAGCGCAGCGTTTCCATGCGAAAATGCGACACCCAGAGGCACCGATTCACTCTCTTTAAATCCAGGATTGGTCGAAAGGTGCCCTCCTTTTTCGGCACTACGAAGTAGATGGAGTATCGACCGGACCCTAACTGCCCCTCCGGCACGGGGGCGACCGCCCGGAGCCGAAGCAGCCGGGAAAGTGTATCGGATACGACTCGTCGTTTCCAGGGAGCGCTGCACGGGGACATAACAAAGGAATCGAGCACGGGTCGATGTAGCTAGAGCGCATATCCCTCTCGAATCACTTCTAACACCCACCGATCGGATGTGATAGCGGCCCAGGCAGGGTAGAAATCCCACAGTCTGCCCCCTACGGGAATCACCGCCACCGGAGCCGGCCTCGCTTCATTGTGACTTTTTGGAGACCTGCGCCTGGAAGGAGCCAAAACCTCTACCTGCCCCCCCCGAAATCCGCGGAAACTCTGTCCACGCCCCAGATATCTGGAACGCTGGGACTGACCAAAGCGAGAGGCACGAAACCTCCGAAAGGACTGCTGAGACCCCCGGAAGGTGAAGGTCGGCTTCCCCTGCTTGGGCTTATCCTCCGGAAGCCGACCCCCCTTAGAATCCCCGAGATCTTTTACCAACCTATCCAAGTCCTCTCCAAATAACTGCCTGCCCTTAAACAGCAGCTTACTAAGGCGAGCTTTAGAAGAGCCATCAGCCGCCCAATTGCGTAACCAAAGAGAACGACGCGCCGCTACCACCGACGCCATGCCTTTAGCTAACCCCCTAATGAGGTCATAGTGGATATCCGCCAAATAAGCGGTACCCGACTCCAATCTGGACGCCGCGGCCTCTTGTTCCGCTGACTGGGGCCCCTGGAACTGTTGAGACCAGCGGAGGCAGCCGCGCGCCACCCAGGCCCCGGCCACCGCCGCCTGCATTGACAGGGCAGCAACATCAAACGCCTGTCTCAACAAGCTATCAACTTTCCGATCCTGCGGGTCCTTCAACGCCGCAGCACCTTCCACCGGGATAGTAGTCCGTTTAGTAACCGCGGAAACTGCCGCGTCCACCTTCGGCGAACGAAAGAGCTCTCTATCAGCCTCCGGCAGAGGATACAATTTAGGCAACAGTCTAGCCCCGCGCAAAGCGGACTCTGGACTGTTCCACTCCTCCTGGATCATAGCTTTAAAACCCTATGGAGCGGAAAGACTCTGTGGGAAGTGCGCACCACCTGCATCAAGGGATCCTCCAACTTGTCCTCCGCAGTGGCATCTTCCACGGGTATGTTCAATACCTTGAGGGTTTCGGCAATCAGTGCCGGATGTTCCTCTTTACGAAATACACGCACTATTCTACTACTCTGCTCGTTGTCCAACAACTCGCCGTCTTCTAAATCCTCCGCAGACTCCAGCTCG
Source organism: Ichthyophis bannanicus (assembly GCA_033557465.1). NCBI lineage: Eukaryota > Metazoa > Chordata > Amphibia > Gymnophiona > Ichthyophiidae > Ichthyophis > Ichthyophis bannanicus. Next base: position 212,402,045 of record CM066034.1, read on the forward strand.
AGAGCCTCCCCCAGCCCCTCGTGGAACTCGTCCCCAGGAGGCGCAGAATCCGCAACACTCGGGGGCCGGCTCTTCTTTTGTGGACCAGTGTCTCCCTCTACTGAAAGTGGACGCTTTAGCCCACGGCGGGGCAGGTCCGAGCCTCCCCCCGCCGGCTGCAAGAGAGCCAGAGCCTCCTGCATGAGAGAGAAAAAGGCGGGCGGAACTCCCAGGGATCCCTCCTGGACCCCCCCGCCAACAGGCGCTCCGGCACTGCAGAAATCCCCGGACCAAGGACTGTCTCTGCCTGCTCTGATGTCCCTTCTGTAGATACAGGTGGGAGATCTGCACTGGAGCCCTCCAGAGGGTCCTCCATGCCAGCACCCACAGCAGAACAAGTGGCACAGACTCGGGCTTCCAAATTACTACTTCTACGAATGCCACAGACCAGACACCGAGGACTAGGAGGCATGGCTATGCACACAGCCCTTTGCCAGCAAAGCAGGAACACCTTGCTGAAGCAAACAGAGCAGAAAAAAAAATCGTGATTTTAAAAGTGCTCAAAAACGCTCCAAATTGCAGGATTAGATAGAGCTGGAGTCAATTAGCTGATATCTGACCAAGAAATGCAAAAACGAAGCTCCTATCCCTAAAAAAAAAAAAAAACACGAAGAAAAACAACTTTGAAAAAAATCCAAAATGGCCGCCGGACCCGATCCCGCCAAAAAAGGGACCAGAAAAAATACCCAAAAGGTCTGAAACACTCCCCAGAGCTGATTCCAGGCCACCCCAAGGCCTCCACCACTGCCTTTAGAAAGAAAAAGCTTCAAACTCTACTCACCCACACACAGGAGTGGAGGGGGGGTCAAAACACTGAGAGTGCTGTCCAGCGTGTCACAAGCTCTAAGTAGCAGTTATCAGAGTCAATAACAGAGTAATAACCGCTCAGGGCAGCTCGGGGAACCCCTAAATCAGTCAGGGGACCCTCAGAGCCTACTGCTGTATTCAATTGCTGCCTGTAATTGTCTTCAACCTTCTCCTCACCCACCAAGGGGGTTCGGTAGAAAGGAGACCTGTGTCCTGTGCAGCTCCCCTGCTTGTTTGACCTATGGGGAGACTGACAGAGAGAGACAGAGAGAAAAAAACAGATTAGAGAAAGACAGAACGGACACAGTCAAAGATTTCCTCCACAGCAGCAGCCCAGCACCTAAATCTAGAAAATAATAAAACACTAAAGCTCTGCTTATTTGTTCCTAAGGAGCCCAGTTCAGGGCTCTGACTTCCAAGCTGCTTGGAGACTGAGATACTAATGTGTGGGCGGTCCTTGGGGCTGCATATAGCTGGATGATCAAAGAGATGAAGATGTTCAGTCTCCAAAGCTGCTGGTGGAGGTTCACAACTCTATGGTTCCGGGACTGGACTAGAGGGACGCTAAGGAACAGGATTTCTCAATGTATTAATTTTTGTTTTGGTTTTGTTGTAGAATATGCATTTGGATAAATTGCTCCTTGATGAAGCTCTTCTGCGTGAAACGCTCAGGTACTAGTTAACGTGTACACCCTAAATTCTCAGCACTCGATCTCATTGTACATATGTAATTAGTTCAGTTTGCATTCCCTGTGTTATCCAAGTTGTAACTCCTGTTCTCTGTAAAGCATAAACATGTTATCCAAGTTGTTACTCCTGTTCTATGTGAAGCCAAGCAGTTTGTTATGGTCATTTTGTTGTATGTAAACCGCGCTGACAATAGTGCGGTATATAAGAAATTGTAATAAAATAAAAAATAAAAATAAATAAATAAAACTCTTGAAGACTCCTTTATGGATGAAAAGTATTAAAGGATTTAAGATTCTAAATGCTTGTGTTTGGTATTCTCTATGAAGATGTCTTTGTTGATGAAAAATTTCAACACATTTTGATTTTTTTGTTTGTTGTAATTAATGCTATGGTGAGGTTGTTAAAAAAAATTCCTCTTGATTTTGGTAGTATACATTGTTTTGCTTTTTGCCGATTTACTAGTTTTACTCCTTGAACAATTGGATTTTTTTTGCTGTGGGTTTTTAAACAATAGATTCTGACAGCTGGAGGAGGGGGTAAGGCTTAATCAGGCCGTGACATCAGCGCCAGCTTTCTGCAATCATCTCGATACGCTTCTTTGCAGTGCAATGATTGCATGCTGGCGCTGATGTTGCATGCTATTAACTCTGCACACTTCTTTGTAGCGCACCGATAGCGTGCGACGTCAGTGCCAGCATGCAGAGAGGCGCACATGTGCAAATTAGCCACACATTAAATTGTGGCGCAAATGGCAGCATTAAACTTGGAGAGCAAGCCAAACACATCATACAGAAGTCGGTGCAAATTTGGCATCCTCTCCCTGAGGAACAGGATCATTGTGTGGCTCATTTGCATATGCATCCCAGCAGTATTTTGATGGCATCGGGGGCTTTCCCTGATGCCTGGATCATCTGAGGGGAATTTTGACACTTCCACTCAGATGATCCAGGCATGCGGGAAACCCCTTGAAGCCATCAAAATACTGTCGGGGGCATGCACTAGATGTTTAAGCCACCTCAAGACCAGGCGCTAAGGCTGGTTATGAAATCTTCTATGTGCTTCTCTGCATCGGGCGCAGACAATATTAGCATGCCACTTTAAATATGAACAGTTCATTTGCCTATAATTTAAATATTTAGGTGTTGTGTGCACTTGCTTTTCCTTTGCTGTTTATGAGCGCATCAGTCTCTTTCCTGCATTTGGCAGTGGCAGTTAATTGTGCCTAAAAGTTGCACAATTATCTGCACTCAAAGGCCGCTAGTTTTCTGCATCGGCCCTTACGTTTGCCTAGGGCGTCAACACTTTCAGCCAACTCTGGGGTCACGAAACCATTAGGCCACTTCTTTATAGCATCACAGTAGAACTCACCTGCAGTAGTAGGCCTATTCCACCATTAAATCTGAAACTTGGTAGTCACCTTTACACTTCAAGTAATCAAGTACTAATTCCATTTTTTTTAAGTTAAGCAGGATGAGAGAAGCACAAAGAAACAGCAATCACAACCTAAGACAACGTAAAAAGCAAGGATTTCTACAGCTATATCCCTAAAAGCATTGGCTGAATATATTTGGGTTTATACTACATATTGGTAGTTTGGTGCTAGCTAATAACTTATGTCATCAGCTGTCTTATGAGCCTATTTTTAGTCACAGCTCCAATTACAGAGTTGATCATGTTCTGCATTTAAGATGTCTTGGTACCCAAGGCAAGCCCAATAGGCAAGTCTAGGTGGTCAACTAGGGCAACAGCAGCAAAAGGAAATAACAGAAACTGCTAGCTACACAAACTCAAAGAACCATCAGCACGCACATACAAAGTTCAATAGTATGATGTCCAATTATGTATTTTACAGGAGTGCTGTAAGGGGGTGGCACATAACTGATCATAATTGTTGTCTAATTAAACATTTGGGAGGGGGAAGAGAACTTGTCTTGGCAACTCACTTAGACCTCCATTACTTCCGAAAAATCCATGTTACCAATGTCCCTATTTATTCAAACAACCAGACTTCACCAACCTTATCCACTGCTTCAACGCCATCACGGACTGTCACAGACTGGTTATTATCTCAGAACCTCCGCATAAACTTCAAGAAGACTGAAGTTCTGTTCATATCAAGAAACAAAGAATCCCCCCCCATCCTCCCTAAGAGTAAGAGATGCAGAACTCCCTAGTAAACCCTCTATTCGCTACCAAGGGATTACACTGGATCTGCATTTTGACTTTAAAGGAACACATACGGACCACCACCAGATCCGTCTACAATAAAATCAGAACGCTAAGGCACCTCAGGCCCATGTTACCTCATAATAACTTCCGGACCATTTTCCAGGCCCTCACACTACCTCACTTTGATTATGCAAACGTCGTCTTATATGGGCTCCCCAAGAACATCCTTAATCCGCTGTAACTCGCTATGAATGCGGCTGCACGGGTGCTCTGTGGTCTAGCAAGATCAGACCATATCACCCCGATTCTCATGGAACTCCACTGGCTACCAATTCATTGCAGGTTAACCTACAAAATCCTTCTCATCACTTTCAAGATCATTAACAGCCTTGCCCCCACGTCTCTCAGTGAGCTCATCTCCCTCACTCCGAAAAACAGAATGAGAAGATCAACAACTGACAACACCCTGATCATCCCCAAACAGTCCATCAAGTGTACCCAGACAACCAAGAAGAGGACCTTCGCCTTCTATGCACCAAAATGCTGGAATGACCTCCCACCTGAAATAAGAGCAATTAAAGACCTCACTCAATTCCGCAAGGCAATCAAGCACCACATTTTCCTTCTCCACTTTGCACAAGCATCCAATCCGCTTCCGATCATCCGCACTCCAAAACTCACAAACTCTCAATCTCCACTCTCAATTTCCACATAAGCAATTTTGCCACAAGTTCTCCGCTGTTTTGCCTTAGCCCTTCTTGAGAATACTAAAGAATCTAAAATGTTTTGTACAGATGTATATAGTTTACCCTGTTGTTCCAAGTTCAAATTTCCTGTTATAATGTAAGCACACAATTGTCCTCTGAATGTGCAACCTTTGTTATATGTAAACCGCACTGAAAACAAATAGCGCGGTATATAAAAGATGTTAAATAAATAAATAAATGTACATTACCAAGTTTAAGTTACAATGTAAACCACTTTGACTGAAATGATAAAGTGGTATAAAAAAACTGTTAAATAAATAACATAAGGCTGAAGATTTACCTAGGGTGCTTAATCGTTTTGCATCAGCACCTCTCATGTTATCTTAGGTACCTGAGAGAAATCTTTAACACTTGGATAAAGAAGCCTCCATACAGGTCTCTCTCATATGACAGGCTTACTTATACTCCTGATAGGCTACCAACAGGTTTCAGATTAGCACAGGTTTTGCGTTTACTTCACTGCATGCCAAGACTGATAGTTTTGCTTTGCTTATGGCTAGAACTAGGAAATCAGAACTACGAGTATCTTTATGCAAATGGATAATCCAAGACCAAGATCGATACTGTCAAACTAATCTGGAGCCAAATAGCAAATCCTAGCGCCTGTTCCGTAGGTTCGGGAAGGTGAACTGCGAAACCCCCTACCTGCGACGAAACGGTTCCCGCGAGCTTGAAAACAGTTCTTTCCGTGTTCAGCTGCGCAGGATCCGCTTCCGTTTCATGGCGAAGCCGCTTGCACGTAAGCACCAGCATTTCGGCCGGATCTGCGCCCCGCTTTCTTTTCACTCGCAGCACAGCAGTGGCCTCCATAATAACTCCTCACCTTTCCGCGCTGCGAGCCTGAACTTTCACTATGGGAAGACGATACGACGCGGACCTAGGCGGTGTCTACATATCACTGGGTTATAAAACGCCCAAGATGGTCCCGTGCAACTCTCCCGACCAGTAACGGGCCGGTGACTAGCTCGTCGCGGTGCATTCTGGGAACATGGCCGCTATCAAAAACTCTTCGGTCCTTCTAGCTCAGAATCTGTGATGGAAAGCTAGCGTTCGTCTTGTATTTGAAGCGGGTACTAATTCCTTTTTCATTTTAATGAGACGAAGATGTTGAACGTAGCGCGTGGCTGCACCTTGCGCTTGTGTATAATGCTGGGTTAGTTCGATTTGAGACATGCCCTTGTCTGTCAAACTAACGTGCTGTGGGCGAGGTGTGCAGTGCCGCACGGTGCATGCTGTATATATAGATACACACTCTGAGTAGCCTATAGTTTCGCAGTCTTCATTGAACGTGGAGGAGTCTCAAGCAAAATTGATACAATTTTGTAGCAATTTTCACGAAAAGCTGCACGGAGAGAATTCTAAAGAGGAACAAGTGAGGGGTGCGTTGCTTTACAAATTAAAGAAGCGGAGAATGTTTAGTTCTAGAAGGCCCAAACGTGACATGCTTTTCTTACCTACCTGCTTTTTCTTTTGTGAACTCGGCATAAATAGGCTGCAGATTCAAGCTTCTTGGCATGATGCAAGCCAGCGATAGAAGTTTAAGAGACTGAGCACATATCCTGGCTTAGGAGAAGTGAGGTTCATTGCAGTCATGCTGTGCGCAAAATTATCTCTTTTGGAGGCAGATGAAGTTACTTTGTGTTAGGTTCTAACACTGAAATGGGCCAATACAAAAACATCTATGCATACTAAATGTTGCAGCACAGTGCAGAATGGATTGGCCTTACCTGCACATAAATGCCTGTGCAGACAATAGTGTGGTGCTTATTAAAATTATTTTATAATGAGCTGTGTTTATTCAAATGACATTTGTAACTGGTCCTTAGCTATTCCACTTAGATACAAAAAAGTATATAGAAGACTGGCAGGCTGAATGCAGAGTTCAGTTGCACTATTCAAATGTCAGGTCAGAGGTGAAGTAAAACCTTGGCATCTGTAGAAGAGAACTTTAGCATGTGAAACATCTGGTTTTGGTCACATGGGGCAGGGGTATATTTCTTACTGTACTTACAAAACATATTGGTGCCCTTCACAAACCACTGTTTTAACCATTAAAGTTAAGCACACAACTTTCTGCACTACCATGCTGGTAAACAATTATATTCCATGCTGAAAATTATTTTAAATTTCGCTGTAGATATGTTGCTGCTAGCACATAAGCTTTTTGTGCAGGTGTTTGGCACCTTTGCACATTTAGCACAGATGTTTTGTGCATATCTCATTTGCATATGTTTTACTTAGTGCATACTGGTGCACAACGTTTGCAGTACTCTTGTGCTAGAAAACCATGTGCACAGCTTTTAGTGTAGAGCTCTAATGCTGGCTTTCTGTATCATCTGCAAAATTAGCTCCCAATTACTCTAAACAACAAAAAAAAAAGGACATGCAAATAGGCTGTGTGCCAAAACCATGTGCTAACATGTGAGAACATGTGCATATGATGGGATGTTTTGTGCATAGCAGTTTTGCAATATTTACCACCTTACTGGGCAGACTAGATGGACCATACTGGTCATTATCTGCCATCATGTACTATGTATGTACTGTATGCTGCATGCGCATGACATCCACGCATATGATGGAATGTATTGCAAAATTGCTATGTAGAGAATAACATCCCATTATGTGGGCACAGAAAAAATAGGTGCAGCATGAGGCTAGTACGGCAAACTGCACTATAGTGCAGTGCTTTGCTCAAGATTTTCTCACGCTAGTCATGCTCTGCAATGCAGAATACAAGCGAATGCAGGAAAATCCAGAATAAAAGCATTGCACTAAAATATAGCACAATGGGCATACTCCATATGTGAATAAAGTAGTAACTAATTACTCTCTGATGTTAAAAACACTGCATTCTCTTTACACTGGATCTTTACGCCAACTTTGGGTAGGCATAAAGATGCAACTAGGAGCAAAAGGATAAGCTGAGGTGAAATTTGACACTTTTACCTCAGATGATTCAGTCAGGCACCAACTTCCAAAACCTCTCCATACCTTCCCCCCCCCCCCTTCCTGTTTCCAACATAAACTTTGGTTGCCCCAGTGGCCTCTTTCCCCCCCCCCCCCCCGATTCTCTCAAACAAATAAAAAAAGATGACTTACTGACCAAGTTGCTGTGCCACAACACCCCACCCTGGACCCTCCAAGAACCTTTAGCGCTGCCCTTTCCCCCTCCCCCCTCTAGTACCTTTAATCAAATGGGAGGCAGGAGCGCTGTCTACATGTCCCTGCCTCTGTGCCACTATCTTTCAAGATGGTGTCTGACCCTGCACAGTGTGTTCCTGGGTACACCACACTGAGTCACAAAGATTGCCTTATTTGGCAGATTGACACCTCCTTTCTCCTCCCTGCGGTGCATTCTGGGACACTGCACGGGGTCAGTCAGTCTGACCCCATGCTGTGTGCAGAGGGCTGCCAAATGGACAGGACTAGTACAGAAGAGATGTGGTTTTCTTTTTGAGGAAAGAACAACAAAAATTGAATCTGTGCACATATATTGGACCTATGGTAAAGACACAAAAATGGACTGGCCACTTGTGCATCTTTTATTTACGTTCAAATATTCAGTCATTTTAATAAAAAAAAATATACCTCACATCATATTACTAGCAGTAACAATTGGTCATTCATGCTGCAAACCTTAGAGCTTTTTCTTGAGAGTCTCTTATTTTTTTTAATTTATAGATTTTTGGTTAACACTGCTTGAGAGGAAAATTCAGAGTGGAGTAGCCTTTGGTTGAGCAACAGGCTGGATCCAGGGAAGCCATGGTTCAAATCCTATTTGAAGCTCCTTGTGTCCTTGGGCAAGTCACTTAACCCTCCATTGCCTCATTTACAAACTTAGATAGTAAACCCTTTAGGGAAAGGGAACTTCCTGAAGTACTCCCTTGAACTACTACTGGAATGCCTGAGATAAATATAAATACATTTAAACTGGGAGACCTAGGGAATAAGGTGAAAAAGTGCAGTCAATCGTATGACTAATCCATATACAGATGAATGTAAGAGTGCTAAAAATCTGTGCCACATATTTAAGGCAATTGTTTTACTCTACTTTTATATTCTATGTAATGAAATAATGATATGCATTTTTTTAAGTGCCATCAAGTCAATGCTGATTCCTGGCAATCCAGCAGCCCCTGGATTTTCTTGGCAAGGTATGACCTGAAGTAGATTTTATCAGGCCTTTTCTTCTGAGGCAATGGAGGGTAAAGTGACTTGCCCAAGATCTCAAGGAGTGCCAGTGGGGATCAAAACTGGATCTCTTGGGTACTAGGCTGCTGTTCTAACCACTAGACGACGACTCCACAATGATAGGTATAGTGTACAATAATTGTGTGCTAAATTGGAAGTAAAGTAACAAAAAGTGCATTAAAGGAAGTTTAACATCAAAAGCTAATTTAGATTTGGTTCATGTCATTTCAGTGACAGATCAAGGTGAGTCATATACAGATACAGGAGATATTTGTGTCCCCAGAAGACATACAATCTAAATTGTTCCTTGTCCGTAGATGGTGACGTGGCTTGCTCAAAGTCACAAGGAATGTCAGTGGGCTTTGAAAGCAAGTAGGCTTCCCTGGTTCTAAGCCCACTGCCCTAACCACTGGACTGCTACTCCACTGTTTTTGCTTCCAGTTTGATTTCAGTACTTAAAGGTATAAGTTAGCTCCCATTGTAATGGTTAGAGGTGTTATCTTCTCCCTTCTGAAATGACCCAGGTCCCCCAAAGCAGGCAGACTGTGCCATGGAACCTCTGAGGCAGAGACCACTTGTTATGCCCAGTGGACCTCATATGTAACCTCTCGTTAAAACTCTAGCGTACTAAATCTCCATTTCATTCTAAAATATTTTAAACATCTATCCCCAACACTGTCTATGTAACCCCCACCTGCTTACCCCTAGGGTAAGTGGGTGACTGAGGCTTGTGGAGATGGGTGAGAGAGTTCACTGGTTGGGTGGAAGGTTGGGTAAGTGGGCTGGAGATTGGGTGGGTAGGTGAGGGAGTGGGTTGGTAGGTGAAAGTGTTAGCTGAGTTGGTGTGTGTGGGCCACTGGTTTTTTGGTATAGAAGAGAGGGTGGGTGCGGGGGTAGGTAGGTGAAAGGATGAGGTTAGGTAAAGGTTGGGGAGGGTTCTCAGACTTGGAAGGTCTAAGTACAAGTATCCTTGAATCAAGGGTATTTGGGGATGGAGTGGGGGGGGGGGTATTTTACAATGTGGATCTCCAAATTGGAAATAGCATCTCCAGAGGTCCCCAATTCGGGGATCTCTGGTCTTTAGTGGTTGGTTGGTTGGTTTGTTTTTAAACCTCCAACTGATTTCTCTTCCTTGAAGTCAATTGAAAGTTAAAACTTGACTTCAGCTCCAGGGCTGAAATAAAGATAAAGCTGGAAATAAAAACAATCTGCACTAAAATTTAGTACACTTTGCTACATTGTAACTAATTCCTTATGCAACTCATTACTATTTATTTTGCTAGTTTTCTATGCCACCTTTCAGAATGTCAGGGTGGTTTACATGGAACAAGTTGAACAGTAACGTACATGGAACAGTTGCAACTTGTTACTGCTGTATGCATTTTCATGCTTATTACATACACTAAGGGGTATGTTTACTAAACCGGGCTAACGGTTAACCCGGGCTATCTGCCACTAGGTCCCATATTATTCAATGGGACCTAGTTGCAGATAGCCCGGGTTAACCGTTAGCCCGGTTTAGTAAACATACCCCTAAGATTAGAACAGTGCATTACTTACAACTTAGCACAGATATTTTGTGTGCAGAGCCTTTGGTACTTCAGAAGTTAATTTGGCACACAAGATATGTGCTAAACTCAGTGAATCACTGTGCTATAGTTAATGCAGTTTATTACACTTGGCCTGATTGGTCTTTCCATTTAAAGTCTACTATAAATAAGGGATTCCAAGTTGCAGCCAAAATAAATTATTGCCACCTATGATTGATTTTAAAAAAAGGAAGGAGGGTGGGGTGTATGACTGTATTCTAGAAGATAGCGGAAAGGTTCTTAGATCTGGAGCTTATGGGGGGGGGGGATAGTGTTCTTAATGTATGAGCTTATCATTCAAAGGCAGAGAATGCTGCACAGGGTCATAAAGGATGTCAGGTGTTTAATTACTAAAGAAAGCATATGCAAGGACATTTCATGGAAGAACCAGACTAGCTGTAGCATAGAATGCCTCCTCAGAAGGAGATCATGAGTGGTGTAGCTTGGATAAGGCTTCAGTGGACTTGTGTATGTGTACATGGTTATAAAAGATATCACATTTACATCTTCAGAGCAGGTGTAAATTTGTGCACTGTTTGGGGGTAGCTGTGGTTGCTTTTATAAAATAGGTGTCTTTTTGAAACTTTGATATAAATGTCCTGATTGAAAACTTTCAGAGGCATATTGGCATTAGTCTGGAGAAGCAACAATGATAGAGGCAGGTGGCACCTTAAACATTAACCAATTTATTATCTACATGGTGCATCCTGCCTCTGTTACTCCTTTTTTTTTTCTCTCTCTTTCAAAGTTTATTGCTAGATTGCAACATGGTACTTTTCACCCAATGAACATTTTAAGATTCAACTGTTGCAATTAATGCCTAATTAAATGGTTGGTTTTTGGGATCAGTCTCTAGGTGACTCTTTCGATAGCATGATCCCTTTAAAAGACACGTGGGTTGTTCTCCCAAATTTAGGGTACCATGGTTTACATTTGATTTGGTGTTTTGGCTCAGCAAATGGTGAGAACAGCTAAGTATAAATGGAGAAAATCCTTGTTTCCCTTTTAGAAAAGGAAGGTTTTAATCAGCAGTTGTGTTTTTACAGTATTTTTGTCAAAGCCAAGAGACCTTACTTTTCGGACCAAATCGTCTTCTTTAAATACGCCTTATTAATTATTCAGGGTTACTAAAAAGCTTCTAGAAAAACCTAGTGAGGAATCTGTACATTAAAAGCTGACTGAAATTTTGGCTGATTTTCCGATTGAGAAGATTATTATATAAAATTCTATGAATGGGCTGAGTTGTTACCCTCTATTACAGTTCCCATATAGGGAGTTGTTATACTTGTTTTGGGGGGGGGGGGGGATTTGGTTCCCTGTGTCTCAGGGCTAGAATTTGTTTTCAGTTTAAAAACAAAAAAAGAAAAAGGGGAAACCCCTCACTCCACCCTCCCCTTCTGTCTGCTGAAGGTGCCTGGGGGGGTTGCTGTTCGGCAAGCCGCTCCTGATCCCTGTGTCTGGTGAGGAGCCGTCAAGCTGCATCTGGTGCTGTGTGGTCTAGTGCAGATTAGTTCTGCTCCGATTGCTCATTTTCTCTCTGTTCCCCCTCCCCCCTCCAGCGCCGAAGCCCTGAGAGCAGCTGAGCATGGGGGGAAAAGAGAGCACCGTCGCCCATCGTCCAAAGGCAGGTCGGTAGGTTGGGGATGCCAGCGGCAGGCACCCGGGGGGGGGGGGCAGAGTGGCAGGAGAGATCAGGGAAGAGAGTGTGCTGCAACGGTGAGACCTGGACCACGTGGCAGCTGGTTCCTGCTGGCGCATGGAACAGGCCACGGCGGGCCTTCCCACCCAGGTACTGAGCAGATTAGAGTGGCCAGGAAGGAGAGAGGGGTCTGCACTCTCACTGCCGGGCGGGGTCCACAGTCCGTCAGTTACTCTTGAGCCCTCGACGGCTATCTCTCAAGGGGGGATAGGACTCCTGGGGGATTTTTCACCAGAGTTTGTGTTGCTCTTGCATAGAGCGTTTTGTTTGCGCCAGCAAGGCTTAGCGGGTGTCTCGTCATCTTCGGTACTAGGGTTGAAGAGGCCGACAAGTTTATCGGAGGGCGAGACAGAAATTCCCATCAAGAGGGCCAGGGGTGCTGAGGAGTGGCATCCTTTACTGGAGTCAGAAGGCCCAGAGGGAGATAACTTGGACCCGGAACTGGACAACCTGGATGAAGGCAAGATTCCTGAGAGGGAAGATCAGGCCAGACTGGTGAGAGTGTTCTGTCGGGAAGAGCTTACGGCTCTTATCACGGAATCCTTAAAGACATTAAATATGCCCATGAGCCTCCCGGCGGAGGAGGAGTCTTTGGAGGACCCCTTGCTCCAGGCGGTTTGAAAGTCACAAGCAGTGTTCCCAGCTCATAGAGTGGTCAGGCAGATGATTCAAGAGGAATGGGATCTGCCGGAGTCTAGCCTTAGGGGTGGCGCGGAACTTGTCACACCTGTACCCCCTGCCGGAACAGGAGCGTGAGCTTCTGTAGTCGCCAAAGGTGGATGCAGCAGTGTCAGCGGTCACCAAGAAGACTACAATCCCTGTAGAAAGGAGTGCAGCTCTCAAAGATGTCCAGGATAGAAAGCCGGATACCCTGTTGAAGCAGGCGTTTGATATTTCCACCCTGTCTCTACAGGCCTCCATTTGTGGAGCATGGGTGGCTAGGGCTTTCCTCTGTTGGTCGCAGAGGCTTCAGAGCTCGGAGTCGGCCGTGTTAGGGGAAACGGCAAAGTTTGAGTCAGGGGCGGCCTACCTAGCGTGCACTCATTATGATCTCATCAGGGGCCTTTCTAAGAGTATGGCATCAATGGTGGAGGCCCGTCGTTACTTGTGGCTGTGGAACTGGGCAGCGGACAGTTCTTCTAAGTCCAGACTGAGTAAGCTCCCCTTTAAGGGGAAGCTCCTCTTCGGGGGGGACTTGGAAAGGTTAGTGAAGGACTTTGGGGGAGTCCAAAGGGGGTCAGTTACCCGAGGATAAGCAGAAGCAGGGCTGTGATACCGCCTCGGCTCGTAACCAGCCGAGGGAGTTTAAACGTTTTCGTACCCCTCGCTTTACCCAGACCCAGAGGGCAGGGTTTTCGGGGTTTCCGAGGAGCAGGGTGGAGCTTTGGAGCCGCTGCTGCCTTGGGACACACAGGACAATGAAGTGAGGGGGGCCCTGGCAGGGGTATGGCCCGTGGGAGGTCGGCTGTGGGAGTTTCTCTCTGCCTGGGCCCAGATCATGTCCGACCAATGCATCCTGGAGGTGGTCAGAGAGGGATACGCCCTGGAATTGATCCGGCCAATAAGAATTTTTCATCCAGTCCCCCTGCAAGACTCAGGGCAAGGTGGCGGCGGCGGTGGTGAGGGAGACACTGGAGCGCCTCCTGCAGCTGCGGTCCGTTGAGCTCGTGCCTCCAGACCAGTACAGTTGCGGTCGATACTCAATTTATTTTGTGGTGCCCAAAAAGGAAGGCTCCTATCGCCCGATCCTAGACCTCAAGGGGGTCAACCGCTGTTTGCGGGTCCCACATTTCCGCATGGAGATGTGGCGGTAAGGAGCGGAGAATTCTTTGCTTCAGTCTTTACTGAGGAAGATGTAGGGATGTTACCCATGACTGAAGTGGTATTTAAAGGTGCAGAAGAATTGAAGGAAATATCGATACATTGGGAAGATGTATTACAACTATTAGATAAACTGAAGAGTAGCAAATCACCTGGGCCGGATGGTATACATCCAAGGGTGTTGAAAGAACATTTCAAGCATATCCTTTCTTGCAAAGATTATCGAGAAAGTGACCCAACAGCAACTGCAGGACCACCTAGATGACAACAAAATCCTCGATGACCATCAGTACGGGTTCAGACCACACCATGGAGTAGAAACCCTGCTAATAGCACTCTTTGACAACATCATCAAGGGCCTAGAAAACAAAAACAAGATGTTCATACTCATATTCATAGATATCTCAGCAGCGTTCGACACAGTTCATCACCAAATTCTCCTGCACAGACTCGCATCCATAGGTATATCAGGAACCCCATTAAAGTGGTTCGAGTCATACCTAACGAACCGAATGCAGCAGGTACGCTACAACAACGAACAAGCAGAGCCTTTCCCCCAAACACAAGGAATACCTCAAGGCTCAGCCATCTCCTCCCTCCTATTCAACGTTTACATACAACCAGTATGCATGATCTTCCAAAAGTTCAATATCAGCTACCACTTGTATGCGGACGATATTATGATTTACACTCAACTGGATGTAAACAATCCCAATTATAACCAATTAGAAGAATGCCTACTTGAAATGCAAAACTGGCTCCGTCTCAACAATATGTCGATTAACCATAAGAAGACTGAAGTAATGTTCATTTCAGGGAAACAAGATTTTGATCCTCCTGCAACCATCACCCTGAACAATAACTCCTGTCACTCTAAAAAAGAGATAAAATATCTAGGTGTACTGATTGATGATAACTTAAAAATGGACAAACACCTCCGGTCAGTCAACAGAGCAATATTTCACAAGCTGAGGGTTCTTCAACCTATACGCAGCATCATTGACCATTCTGACTTCAGAACAGTAGCACAGGCACTCATCATTCCCCACTTTGACTACTGTAATGCCATCCTTCAAGGTCTACCGAAAAAAACAATAAACATCTTACAAATGGCACAAAATGTTTCAGCCAGGATCATCATGAACAAGAGCCTAGTAGATCACATTACACCAGTCTTGATTGAGCTACACTGGTTACCCATCCCGGCACGAATAATATACAAAGTGCTAATCACAATATTCAAAATCATCCACAAAGTATCCCCCTCGTTCCTTTCTAACCTCATCACCACTCAACCTCTCAACAGAAGCAGACGGACCATGAACCTGAACACCCTCTGCATACCAAGCAGCTTAAGAGCAGTCAATATGCGGACAAGCAACCGGGCTTTCACTTATTTGGCTCCCATGCTCTGGAACCACCTGCCTCACGAGATACGACAGATCAACGACCTAAAGGACTTCAGAAAACAGCTTAAGACCCATCTTTTCCAATCGCATTATGGCATCACCTAGACAGATCTTTGATGCAGTTATGTATATATGTGAATATGTGAATATCTGACCCCTCTTTGAGACCCCTAACTGTGTGCTATGCTGTGCTTTCCCTATCAAATCAATAGTATATTTCATCAAAATCTCTGTCATGATTTGTCATTTTCACGCCTGTAATCAAGCTGCTACTGATCGCTGGAAGTAGCGGCATACAAATGTATGCTAAATAAATAAAAAATAAGAACTGAAATATGAGATTGCAGACCTGCTATTAGTAATCTGTGAACTATCATTAAAATCATCTCTAATACCTGAAGATTGGAGGATCGCCAATGTAACACCAATTTTTAAAAAGGGTTCCAGGGGTGATCCGGGAAACTACAGACCGGTGAGCCTGACGTCAGTACCGGGAAAAATGGTAGAAACCATCATAAAGAATAAAATTACTCAGCATGTAGATAGTCATGACCTAATGGGAGACAGCCAACATGGCTTTAGACAAGGAAGATCTTGTCTTACTAATCTGTTATGTTTTTTTGAAGGAGTGAATAATCAGGTGGACAAAGGTGAGTCGGTTGATATTGTGTATCTGGACTTTCAGAAAGCCTTTGACAAGGTCCCTCATCAGAGACTTTTGGCAAAACTAAAGAGTCATGGGATAGGAGGCAGTGTACTATTGTGGATCAGGAACTGGTTAAAAGATAGAAAGCAGAGGGTAGGGCTAAATGGCCAATTTTCCCAATGGAGAAAGGTGAATAGTGGTGTACCCCAGGGATCTGTGCTGGGTCCGCTGCTTTTTGACATATTCATAAATGACCTGGAAAGTGGAATAACGAGTGAGGTTGTCAAATTTGCAGATGACACAAAACTATTTAAAGTTGTTAAAACCCAAGAGGATTGTGGAAAATTGCAAGAGGATCTTGAGAAACTGGATAACTGGGCATCAAAATGGCAGATGAAATTTAATGTGGACAAGTGCAAGGTTATTCACCTAGGGAAGAACAACCCAAACTATGGTTACACTATGCAAGGTTCCACATTAGGAACCACCACCCAGGAAAAAGATTTAGGCGTCATTGTGGATACCATGTTAAAACCCTCGGCCCAGTGTGCAGCAGCGGCCAAGAGAGCAAATAGAATGCTAGGTATGATAAGGAAAGGAATGGAAAATAAAACAAAATATATTATAATGCCTTTATATCGTTCCATGGTGAGACCGCACCTTGAATATTGTGTGCAATTCTGGTCGCCGTATCTTAAAAAGTATATAGCGATTTTAGAAAAGGTTCAGAGAAGAGCCACCAAAATGGTAAAGGGGATGGAAGGATACTCCTATGCAGAAAGGCTAAAAAGGTTAGGGCTCTTTAACCTGGAAAAGAGACGGCTGAGGGGAGATATGATAGAAGTCTATAAATTAATGAACGGAGTGGAACTGGTAAACGTAGATCGATTGTTTACCTTATCAGAATATAGAAAGACTAGGGGACATGCAATGTCTGACCCAGTATGGCTTATCTTATGTTATTATGTTCTTATGACATCTGTGGATCTCACGGAAGCATATCTGCACATTCCCATAAGACGAGACCACCAGAGGTTTCTCCGATTTGCGGTGCCTATGAGTCACTTCCAGTTCAGGGCATTGCCCTTTTGGGCTGGCAATGGCACTATGCATTTTCACCAAGGTCATGATGGTGGTGTCAGCGGCGCTGCGCAAGGAAGGGATTCTCGTGCACCCATACCTTGATGATTGGCTGATCCGGGCCAAGTCCAGGGAGGAGAGCAAAAGAGTGACAGGGAGAGTAGTGGAGTTTCTCCAAGGACTCTGTTGGGTGGTCAGTCTGGCCAAGAGCCATCTCAGTCCATCGCAGGATTTGGAGTACCTTCGGCACACTTTGACACCTGTGTAGGCAGAGTCTTTTTGCCGGGGGCATGGGCACAGGGACTGAAAAGATTGATTCATCGCTTCATGGGGTTGACAAGTCCACCAGCCTGGCATTATTTTCAATTACTGGGAACCATGGCTGCCACAATTGAGTTGGTCCCATGGGCAAGGACGCATATGCGTCCGTTACAGAGGGCCTTGCTCTGTCAGTGGTAACACCAGAGCCAGCCCCTGTCACAGGTTCTTCCCTGTCCGCCAGATGCCAGGAAATCGCTATGGTGGTGGCTGTGCCTGGGAAACCTGGAGAGGGGCATGCTCCCTTGGTCCCGGACTGAATCCCGGTGATCACGGATGCCAGTTTGATCGGCTGGGGAGCCCACTCTATGGGACGCTTGGCCCAGGGTCAGTGGGACCTTCAGCAGGCTCTGTGGTCGATCAGCAGACTCGAGATGAGGGAAGTGTTTCTGGCCCTGTGCAGCTTCGAAGAGTTCGTGCAGGGAAAAAGCAGTGCGAGTTTTCTCAGACAATGCGACCATGGTCCCGTATATCAACAGGCAGGGAGGCACAGGCAGTCCAGCCCTGGAAGAGGAGGCCAAAAAGCTGTTTGGCTGGTCAGAGACCATGTTGCAGACAGTGTCAGTGGCTCACGTAGTGGGAGTAAGCAACGTGGAGGCGGACTATCTCAGCCGGGTTCAGGTGGATCTTGGAGAGTGGTTCCTCAACCAGGAAGTGTTTGGACAGCTGGTGCAATGCTGGGGCGAGCCAGTCATGGATCTGATGGCAACCTTCGGTTTGGCCAAAGCCGGAAGGTTCTTCAGCAGAATAAGAGAACGGATGTCAGAGGGCCTCGATGCCTTGGCCCGAGGAGGGTCTTCTGTATGTGTTCCCTCCATGGGCACTCATAGACAGAGTGCTGCAGCGGATAGAGACGCATCGGGGATTGGTGATACTCGGCACCCCTGGTATGCCGTCCTGGTGGCTGTGCCATGGCGTCTCCTGAGGCACAGGGATCTACTGATGCAGGGCCCATCTGCATGCCTCAGGTGGATCAATTCTCACTTACGGCCTGGCTCTTGAGCGGGCAAGGTTGAGGAAGAAGTGTTACTCAAGCGCAGTAATAGCTACTCTGCTGCAAGCCCGTAGGAGGTCTACTTGTCGCGTATATTCGCGTGTGGCGTATCTTTGAGTCATGGTGCGAGGACAGTCAGGTAGGTCCTTCCGCTGCCTCGGTCCCGGAAGTACTAGCTTTCATACTTTCACTGAGCATTACTGCTTGGATGTCCAGGCGGCGGGGGAAGCTCACTTTGGATCGGCAGTGCTTCAGGCCGGCATGGCGGGTCCCTCCCATTCGTGAACTGCTCTGATACATCCCAGAGGTGCGGGACTGGACTGACGGGATGGTAAGTAAAGAGAAATTAGACTTACCTGCTAATTGTTGTTCCTTGAGGAACTCCAGTCCAGTCCCGAATTCCCTCCCTGTTGCCGAGCTGATTGAATGCGGTGCTACCCGGGCTTGAAGCTGACTCCTTTGGGGAAGCAGTTAGCTGAGGTGTCCGGGAGGGGCTGTGGAGTATAGTACAGTTAGTGAGCGCTTGTGCTTCCTTTCCTGCAGGTGAGGGTTAGGGGTACCCTTCCTGGGAGAGGGCGTAATCGGGCTAGTTTAGTTCTGTGTTTTGTATTACATTTGTTGCATTTGTTCTACCTACTTGTTGCTCCTGTGAGTCTGCTTTGTCAATAGGTTACTGGGGCTGGTAGGCGGTGCCAGCTGTATATATAACGAGTGTCATCAGAAGAGGTGCTCGACCCAGAGGTGCGGGACGGGACTGGAGTTCCTCAAGGAACAACAATTAGCAGGTAAGTCTACTTTCTCTTTATGAAGCTACTAGACTTGTTTTTAAGAGACTCGCATGAGACCATAACCTTGCATTTTGCAAGACTTCATATGTAATGGTTAATAAGGTAAATTTAAAAATGTTGCAGAATTTGGAAAGATGTGTACATGATTCTCCTTGTACCAGTGCAGCAGGTGCAATATCAGACCTTTGTCTTATAATTGTCCTATAAATTACTACATTTATATAATTCAATGGGCAGTTCGAGCTTTTATATTTCATCATGTACTTGTACTCGAGGAGTATGCAGCCATAGAAACGTTTTTCACAGGGCATTTTATTCCTAATAGTTCATGGTACTCTATGATGGGGTTTCTTCTGCTTAGGAGATCTGATTCATGATTTTTTACTTGGCTCCATACTTGACTATCTGGCAAAATAATCATTACATTGCAAGAGCTTAGGTGAGATCACTGAGTGCTTGAAAGGAAGATGTTCATCATAATCGGCCAATTTCTTATTTTGCAATCCTTCAGCTAGATAGCTGAAGTACGACATTGGTTTTCTGTGGCTGAGTGAGAAGAATGCAGTTCTTCTGAAAGCAATATGTCTGATTATTTTCTCTATGGGTTTTCCCATTTTGTGGGAAATACTTAATATATCTAAGACTATATGCACCATCTTTGGTATGATCACTTCCCTATCTTCTTGTTTCCACCACCAACAGACATTGTGAATAGTGTTTTTGAGAAAGATCAATTCTGCCATGATGGTGGTGGTTAATTTGTGTTTTTTGTTTCTAGGTCTCTTTCCCTGCCCCCGACCCCCCCCCCCCCGAAGTTCTCGCTGTTCTCCACTTTTGTGCACAACTATAATACGTCAACTCTACTGAATCCATAATATCACTGTTTTGTAGAAAAAAACAAAGTGAAGTTTAGCACGGCAACAACATCAGTCTGTAGGTGTGTGTAACCAGTTTGTGCTATGAAGATCTTCTGTGGAAGAGCAAATCCCACTACAGGCGCTGTGGAGTGGGTGGAGGAAGATGAACACTATGACTATCATCAGGAGATTGCAAGGTAAAAACACTGTACACATATGTTCTAAAGGGGACTTCAGCGCTCTATCCATACAGCACATACTTCTCAGAGAGCAATTTCAGCTTGATTCCATATGGCTCTTGCATTGCGATATGCATGATTTCATTGTTGTCAAAGTTGACAGGATGTGTGTGCTTTTAGCAGCACAGTTGCTGTGACCAATGAATCTGTTTTTAGTAAAAATAAGCTAAGCAGTTAGAGTGTGAATTAGCATGCGGTAACTATAGTAATCTGCTTGTTAACTGCATATCATGTTATATAGGGTGGTGAATGATCATGTACTGCACATTGTATTTAGCACACAATATTTTACTGCATTTGTGCTGTCAACACACTTCGAATTGGAGTACTTTCTGTGTGGTAACTATATGGGAACATACTGGTATCGCCCGTAACAGTTGGTGCACATGCATAAGTGCAAAACTTCACTGCACTTTAGTTTCCGGAGGGGGCTTATGCCCAATCCTGACTTCCTGATACTTCACTCAGATGTATTTTGGTACCTATTTGAATTATTTCAGATCTAGAAAAAGCAGGAATACAAATACTGAATATCATTGATACCATATACTTTAATATAAGGTGCCCTGGGTATGATGGCATAGAAAAGCCAAAGTAATTATGTAAATTCAAATTCCAGCAATGATCAAAAGTGTCTTTAGTTACTACATTTATTTATTTATTTACTTACATTCTCTTATATACCGCGCTATTCTGCATCAGTGCGGTTTACATTGAACAAACTGAAATTACATTGAACAGGGCATTATAACTTGGAGATAACTATTTTACAGGGAACATGGGCTATGGAGGGTTAAGTGGCTTGCCCAAGACCACAAGGAGCACCTGTGGGACTAGAAACCCCAGTCCTTCCGGCCCAAGGTTGCTGTCCTCTAGTGGGATTTGAACCCCCGACCTTCCGGCCTGAAGTACCTTGCCCCAACCACTAGGCCACTCCTCCACCCCATAACTTTGCAGCTCTGTAAGGTTTGGATTAGATGTCTTTTTATTTTGGATATTGTAAGGGGCCTACTGGGCCACAAGGGCCACTATCTCACCTTACACGGAAGAAGTACACAGAGAACAATTTCTCAGTAATACTCGAAGGTAGCTACTGTATAGGGATAGACAGAAGAGAAAGGTTAATAGGGCAGTTTATAGCACACTGCCCACCTCCGTAGCAGGGATTAATAAACTCCCCAGTTTCTTCTTTATCCCAGTCTGTTTTTTATACAGCTTTTTCTGAAAGGCTGGCATAAAAACAAAGGTTATTTCTTTCTCTGCACTGGGTTTTTGTGATACTTTTTGCTGCACAGGACTGGCACAATTTCACTTTTTCCAAGGTTCAAGTTAGCATAAAAACATGTAACCTTTCCAAGGCCAGAGCCTAGTCAAATCTTACTCCCTGGTTCCCCCTCGTTGCTCTTTCTTGTTTCAGTTTGTGTTATCTGGTTTCCTTAGCAAAGCACACTAAATCAGCAACATTTTATATCACTCTCAGGATTTTCTCATGCTGTCAGCAATTCATCCTTCCTCTGATTCTTCTGTTTGGCTAACATTGGTCAAGGATCCCAAGCGGACCTGTGGCCTGTATTTAGGCCTGCCTCTGCCTCACAGACCTAGCTACAGAAGGCTGTCCCAGCTTGGGTCCGATTCCCTACAATATGTATATATTTCAGATTTGTTTTTTTTTAAATTTCAGTGCTCAATTTGAATAGTTCGTCTGGCCAAACTCAATCTATGCCTTATTTGTAGTGATTTAAACAGCCAAAATTATCTATATAAGTGCTGCAGATTTAAACAAAAAAGATAAGTTATGCCATTGACACTATGGCCAACCACATCAGTTATTTTAAATAACAACTTGAAAAGTTACTTCAGAACTGATGGTGTGGGAATAATTTTGCTTAAAATACTCTCCATTGCTAGGTTGCTCATTAACTGAAGCTGATCATTTCAATTTGGGAGAAAAAAGATTATTTGGGTCTTCACTCACTTGACAGCCTTCTTTTTACTTAAAATTATTCTATATTCAAGGTTTAAATATGTTTACAGGAAAAAAAATAGCTTAAAGCACATTTGTATGTGTGAATAAATCAAATGTCCTTTTTTTCAAAACATTAACAAGTAGTATGCTGCCTGGAAGCAGTTAGGAATAAAGTACTTAATAGGTACCAAGACCTAGGTTTACCAATGTATGCTACTGTGTTGGATCTTGATACAGGGAAGTGGGCTAAGCTTTGCACACAGGTTAGATCATTTTTATTGCACAATTTTGTGTGCTACCAGTGCAAGAACAGGTTTTGCACACGAGCTAACTGTGCACACAGCTATGAGCAGACAGAAGCACATGGTGTATCTAGATCCATTTAAATGGATGGTAATCCAAGTATTAGTTAAGCAACACAGATACAGAGATGTATGCAAAAGACCAGAAGGCTGAGCTCAATTCGGGATTTTAATGCAAGCTCTGAGAAGGCACAAAGGGTTAGCTCATAGGTCTGCGGTCAGTGCTGGTGTGGAATTTATGCGTTTCTTGAGCATATAACATCCACAACTTTTATGACTTTAAGGAGAGTGCTGGAAAAAAATGGCAGGAGTGTTGTGCTGAAACAATGTTAAGCACGTGTGTGTGCAGTGCTGTCTGGTATATGAACAACATTATTCTGCTCAGAATTTCTGTGCAGAATAATATTTGTATTTCTGAAAATATATTCTGAGAACTTCTTCTGCACAGAATAATATTGCTTCATGAGCTAGATAGCATTCCAGCCCCAGTGCCAAACTGTTTTGTGTGGCGGGGTTTTTGTGCACACGAGAGGTGCTGCTAACATAGACCCTGGCGCACATGTGTCTGGCATGCTGGCCTTGTTTAGTGCAGACTTTTTGCACATAACTTTTTTGCATGCTGTTTGCTTACAGTATTGGTGAGCAAAATAGCTGCATTAAACTTGTTAGGAAACCCTGCGCTGAGCTTTAGCACAGGGCTCTAATGCAGGATTTCTGCATCGAGGCCTTAGGGTGTTTAATACACATTGATAGGAGTTATTTAGTGCACATCCCATTTTATGCAGTCGGACCTAGTTACTATTAACAGCATTCATGTAAACTAATGCAGTAGCGTACTTCAGTAAATATATCCCTAAGTGTCTTGGCAACTTTTTTCACTACGGTTTTGAATGTGTGTTTCTCTTTTGTTCCCCCCCCCCCTCCCCAGGTCATCTTATGCAGACATGCTACACGACAGAGACAGAGTAAGTACAACACTACAGTGTATGAACAATCATCCTGTGGGCCTAGATTTTATTTTTTATGACTTTGAGCAGCAATAAACGTATATTTGATTATCTGCTTATATATCAATATTCTGATGCTTATCTTTGTCAGAATACTTGTAGCACTTAAGAAGCCTTTTACTAAAGTCTGCTAAAGTTTTGTACTTAACGTGCGTTACCAACACATGTTAATTGCAAAGCCTCCGCGTTAGCTGTCAGGGGCATGACAAGTATGTGTTCCCAGCAGCTAATGCATGATGGGCCGCTCTAGCATGCTCTCTAGTAGGGCTTGCATTAAGAGCCACGTTACTGGAAAGCACGTGACAATTGCTCTGCCACTAGCAGTAATGCTCTCTTCATGCCCATTCCCTGCCCCATCCCACAGTGACTAATGGTTAGCATACATTTTAGCATGCCATGGCTGGCATGCTCACATGTTAATGTTCCCAGTTGCCATGTGTTAAAACGCTCGTTAACCGACTAACAGACATTAGTAAAAGGGGCCGTTAGCCTCAGACAAAAGGTTATCAGTTGTATTTCAAAGCAGTAGTATCGCACAACCTTTTTTGAATAATAACACAAGCTGCTAGCAAAGTCGCCGTGATATCCCTTTTAATTATTGGCATGCACTTGATTTCTGTGAGCAAATGTGTTTTCCTCTTTAATCTGCATAGTTATAAGGAGGTGTGGGTAATTCTTCACTAACATCATAGACTTGTAGTAAAGGCAGCCCATTGCCGCAATAACCACTCAAGAGTGACAATTTACTGACAGGGCATCACAGAAAAGCACACTGCTTTTATGTACACAGGCAAAACATAAGCAGTGGAGATATATTTAAAGAAAGTTGGACCATTTAAACAGAGAAAGAGAGAGAAAAATCTGGTATTTTGATAATTATAGATAGCATTAGTATTAGAAGAGTTACATTGGTATAGATGTAGAAACTGGATATACTGGTCCTTTAAGAAACATGTGGCATATATTGAAATATAATATGCAGCTATAATATGGCTTATGTAACTGTAATACAGTGATTTGAAAAAATACAAATTGTTTGAGGAGATGCAGAGAGATATAGAAAGACAAGCAGGCTGTAAAGAGAGAATCAGAATAGTGATTTAAACACCTCAGATTTTAAATAATGTGAAAGATTCCGTCACTGTACAGGCAGATCAGGCCCTGTTAAAATTCAGAAGGTAGGAACAAAAACTTGGTATTTTATTTTTTGTATCCCTGGTCTATATAATACGTGGAATAACACTGAATAGGAGGTACACTGAGGAGAATCTGATCTGGGAGTACTGGTGCTCTGAATATTTGTTTCCTTTGACTCCTTTACAGAATGAGAAATACTACACAGGCATCCGTGCTGCTGTGAGCAGGGTGAAAGCACGGGGGCAGAAAGCCATTGTTCTGGACATTGGGACTGGTACTGGTCTCCTCTCCATGATGGCAGTTACTGCTGGGGCTGATTTCTGCTATGGCATTGAGGTAAACTGTGCTATATTAACTTTTCATGCAGTGCAGCAGGGATGTGTGTTATATAATTATACTATGGAATTATGCAATCATGCACTTTCATAATTGTGTGAATTATTGAGCACACATACTTGTATATTTTGTTTAATTCCTTATCTGAGCTCAGATTTACTCTTGTGGCAATCAAAAATAGTCTTCCCCTATCCATTCTTTATCATTTAATTCATTCTGTGTATCGCTTTACTGGTGGACAAGTTTCTACCTTGCTTACGACATTAGCTGGTTTTATCACTTAGGAGTCTATTTACTAAAGTACTAGTACTAGTTTAATTCTGTATCATCCTGCTAGACCAGTCCAGAAAAGTGGGTTGTGTTCCTCTACCAGCAGATTGGTAGAGATAAAGAACCAATGAAAAACCCAAGTTTCAATGACATCACTCCCAGGTCTCTCTCCGCCTTGGCCACCAGAGGTCTCTTCAGTATTTCTTTGTCTCCAGCAGATGGTGGATGGATTTTCTCCTCTGAAGACATTTTTTCAGATTGAGTGGAAAAGATTGATTAAATGCTTGTGAACAACCACTTTGATGGTGACTCTCTCACATGGGAGGCTTCATTAGACTGCGATCTTTTCAGTTATCATAGGAGGAGGAAAATTTAGTTCAGCTCCAAGCGCTTATGATAAGAGCCTGTTGAGCAGACCGAAATTGGAAGAATTTGGAAGACTGCAGCAGCCTCGCACAACCTCAGGGCCCCCTCCCTCCTCTCTTCCCCCCCCCCCCCCCACCTCTCGCTTGAAGATTGAAGAAGGCTCTCAGGGGGATCTCCCTGCCAGCGACCTTGAACGCAGTGCTGCAAAAACCAGTGTAACAGTATCAGGGGAGAAGAGCTGAGCCCAGCATGGATCTTCTGCCTAGGGTTCTCAGGGGGGAGTACCAAGGCTTAACCTCATTGTCCTTGTTGGGGGCTCCCAATTCAGTCTCTGTGGGATGCAATTTGGAGTAGACTGCTGGCAACCATTGGCACGGTGTGGGAGTTTTCACACCATTTTCTGCATACGCTATTAGTGTTTTCTCCTATTATGTGCCTGGAGGTCGTGCGGTCTGTATGCGTGTTCTTCCCAAGTGGCTCCAACATGTGTTGCAGTAAAAGCGCAGTTAACACGTACCTTTATGCTGCTATGGCCTTAGGGCCTGCTGTTGTAATACTTGCCTTAACTCTCATGTCTTCTTCCAGGAATCGTTTGGCCTGTGGCAAGCGTGGTGCCACGTCTCCAGCTTCTGGACGCTGCTCTTCTAGCATAGCAGCTCCTGAGTTCTCCCTGGAGGGATTGCCCCCCTTCTCTACACAGGGCATGCGGTTAGTTTGACCTTGCCTGCCTAAGAGCAAGAGGGGTAAGGCACCGTGGATAATGATAACCAGCTGGCTGGAGGTTCCAACAACTGCTGTGCGCCTCTCCCCAACATCTAGGGGATTGATGGCAACTATGTCCCGTGGTGTTGGGAAGGGGGGGTGTCATTTCCACAAGGAGAGCCTCCAGAGTCCAATTTGTCCTCCCTGGAATTTTTTCTTTTTACAACAGGCCTGGTCATTCTGGCATGGAAATTTAGACCCTGTGGCCTCTGGGTTCCTCTGAATGCAGTCTTGTGAAGGGCAGGCTGAGATTGGAAGTCCTGTTCGATTTGCCTATGGCTAAGAGTCCCCGGCAAAGGGTGCCCCCTGGAGATTGGGATCAGCTGGGATCTGTCCAAGATTTGGATGTGGCTTGGATTCAGATATCTAATGTGGATGAAGTACTCTCGCCTTCAGAGGATTGTGAGGAGACCAGTATTATCTGCCTGTTCCGGAAGGAGGAACTGGAGGTGTTGATTCCCAGGGTCTTATCCACCTTGAGCTTTACGTATGCTCGAGGCATGGTGCAGGAACCGAAGATGCATTCACTCCTGCAAGGGGCGTGGAAATCCACTACTGTCTTCCCTTTCTCAGAGGTGCTCAAGGGCCTGTTTGGTCAGAGTGGGATTCCTCCGACTTCCTGCCTAAGGGGCTAAGGGTGTATAAGAAGATGCATGTTGTCCCAGAGAAGGAGTGTGTTGTGTGGCTTGATAACTCCAAGGTGGATATTCAGGTCATGGCAGTTACCAGATGGACCACCATTCCTTTGGAAGGCGGATTAGCCTTAAAGGATACTCCTGACCAAAAGGTGGATTTGTGTTGAACCAGTTCGTTGCAGTGGTATGTGCAGGCCTGACATCTCAAACCCTACTCCAGTGGATTCAGTCTCTTTGCTGGATGATTCTACCCCTCTTTTGGAGTCTGCTACAGCCTTCCTGTCTGATGCCATGTATGGCTTGGTATGTCTAGCGAGGAAAGCAACAAGGAGCAAGAGTCGTAGGTGGGTGTAAACGGATTTTATTACCCCTACGCGTTTCGGCCGTAGCCTTCTTCAGGGGGCACACAGCTAAATGACATACAACATAGAAAACATATAAATATATTTAAAATCATAGTACATAATATTTGCCTTAAAATAATGGACCAATATTGTGAATATATATATAAAAGACATTTTGTATACACGTGCTCATCAGATAAATATGAACTAACAGATCTGAAGAATTAAAACCAATACATTTATAATAACGAAAAAAAAAAAAAAACGCAGGGTGGAAAAACAGGAATAAATAGAAGTTTACATATTGTGCATACACATGGTTATTGTTCAAATAAGATATATTGTATGTTTAAAAAATGTGTGAGTGATGAACTTATTTTAAGATATGGTAGGACGAGGGGGAAGATAAGGGGGGAAGAGGGGGAGGGGAGAGGGGGAAGGGGGGGAGGAAAGAGAAGGGAGTGGGGGAAGGGATGGGGGGAAAGAAGGGGGGAAGGGGGGGAGGAGATTGAGGAAAGAGGGCAGTAGGGGGAGGGGGGAAGGGAAGGGGGAAAGGGAAAAGGGGAGAGGGGGGAGGGGAAAAGGGGAGGGGGGAAGGGAGAGGGGGGGAAGAGGTGGAGAGGGGGGGGAGAGGGGAGGAGGGGGAGAAGGGGGGAGAGAGAGAGAGGGGGGGAGGAGGGGGGAGGGGAAAGGGGGGAAGGAGGGGGGAGAAGAGGAAAGAATGAAATTCATTAAATGAGTAACTCACGTGTGTGACCAAGGAAATCTGCAATCGTAAAATGCGTTCACCAAGGCAACTAAGATATAAATAACACATGATACTGAATAATATTTATGTGAAGAATTCAAGAAAAGGCAACTAGTGTGTGCATATTAGCCAAACAATCTGTAATCCTTAAAAAGTGGGAAAATGAAAGAAAAAGTAAAAAAGAAGAAAAACGATACGTAGTAAAATAGAACATGTTAAGAACTAGCTTTATAATATTACTGAGTGGCAACATATGCTTAGAATCAACGTTAAGAAAGCACGATCTTCTTACTTACATATAAACCTTCTAATGAGTGTTTTGTATCATCTGCAAAATCGCTGTAAAATAAACACATTAGAAAGGTAATCTATACAAGCTGTTTGAAAATAGTTAAGAATTGGTGAGGAAACTTTGGAAACGGTAAAAAGATAAACCGAAATGTGCTGGGACATTGTACTAATGTGCAAACAGGAAAATATCTAAAAATCAAAAAAATAATAAAGTATGGAAACTGAAAACACCTAACTTGGATTGTGAACCATTTTAATCAAGGAGAGGGACTGGACGGAATAAGTGAACTGCATTATACTAAAGCTTATTAAATTACTATATCTTTTATGAAAAACTGGGTTGTTGTGCTCGTATGTAAAACTGCTGCATGAAAGCTTTGGTGCTATCTGTGGGACTGCTGAAGAAAGACACAATTTCAACTGTTTATAAGTGCTCCTAAGAAATATCATACAATTGTAGAGGAACGGCATGATGAAGAAAGTGACCATATTGCACGAAGTCTTGTAATAGACGAAAATAAAGGAACTTAGCTTCTTATTATGAACTTATGAGGCTTGTTTTAATTAAAGGCATAAACTACAAAGATAAGACTGATATGATCTAAAGGGGAAACATGTCTTATTTTGAGATAAACGAAACTATTTCATTGCAATGTTGAAAGTGAAACTGACAATAATATCAACCGCATCAAAATGCTGCAGAACGGGCATTATTGGAAGGGCATTAAAAGGATGTTAAAGATTAGTACGCACCTATTTGGGCTTCATAGAGCACGCTCCTGGAACAACAAAGATTTGTGAACTGAATTGCTATCCTTAAAAACGCCGAATTACGCGCCAATTTTGGATGACGTGGTTTGAGAGGGAGGAACTAGCTAATGTCAATCAAAGCCACGAAAAACCTAACTTGGAATGTGAACCGTATATTATTAAGGAAAGGGACTGGACGGAATTAATGAACTGCATTATGCTAAGAAAAGCTTATTAAATTACTACATTTTTTGTGGAAGCTGGGTTGTTGTGCTCTATGTAACTGCGATGCTATCTGTGGGATCACTGAAGAAAGACACAATGACAACTATTTGTAGGTACTCTTAAAAAAATCATACAATTGTGGGGGAACTGAATAGCATGATGAAGCAAGTGACCATATTGCACGAAGTCTTATAATAGACGAACCTTAGAAAATAAAAAGGTATAAAAAATAGGTATAAAAAATGTGGAAACTTGGCTTCTTATTTTAGACTTATGGGACATGTTTTGATAAAAGCATAAGCTACAAAGATAAGACTGATATGATCTAGGGGAGAACATGTCTTACTTTGAAATAAATGGTACTATTCCAATGCAATGTTGAAAGTGAAATTAGAAATAATATAGAACGCATCGTCCTATGGTAGCCTACAAGCGCAATGTTAATTTATCACACCATTTGGTCCCTTCTGCACTTCCAAGAACTAAATCAATATCCACAATCAAAGGGTACTACAGTTGTGGCAACTGTTCCGTTTGTATTCATACGATGGTTGTTAAGAATGTATTTATACACCCCTCAACAGGTACAAAACTATATTTACAACAATATACTAATTGTAAGACCATCAATGCGATTTATCTCATACAATGCCCATGCAATCTGATATACATTGGAAAAACATCAAGACAAATACGTACGCGCATAATGGAACATAGATGCAACATAGCGAGAAAGGTGCCAGACAAGCCATTGGTCTCTCATTGGCTGGAAAAAATGCACAAAGTTACAGACCTTAAATTCACTGTGTTAAGAACCATAGTTCCCCATTGGAGAGGTGGAGATGTTGATAACAAGTTACTGAAGTTAGAACAACGTTTTATTTACGAATTTAACAGTTTGGAGCCATATGGCCTCAATCAAGAAATAGATTTAACGATATTTTTATGAATATATTCTTATTCTTATTTTAACATAACATAATTTAATTATTTATGTAATTTATTTATTATAGCCTACAATTGATGGGTTACAACAAACAATAGTTGTCAAGACTCATTATTTTATGGTGTATTTATGATTTATGTAATTTATATAGGTTCATGTTTTCTTTTTCTCTTACGGGATTATCATATTTATTTATTATATAATTGTGATTCAGTTCTTAAGGATTGTACTAAGAAAGGTTATAATACAATTTTATGAGGCCTAATTATCTTGTTCATTATTCTAGCATTAGTGGTGGAGACTTACTTTCTGTTTTAGATATGATTATTCCCAACAGTGTGTACAGTGTTTTTTTATTTATCTTATTAATTTTTTAATGTGGTTTTATTATTTTATGTTTAATTTTTGTACTATTTATTGTATTTCAATTGGTCCACAACTGTTTATATTACATGTCACTTATCACGCTAATTTATTCTTATGTATTTATTTATTAGTATTTTTACATGTTTTTTAATATAATTTTTATAATTTACTTTGTATTACCTCCTTCCTCCCTTCCCCCTTCCCCCTCCTCCCCCCCTCCCTCTCCCCTCCCCGTTCCCCCCCACTCCCTTCCTTCCCCCTCCCCCTTCCCCCTTCCCCCTTCCCCCCTCTTCCTCCCCCTTCCCCCCCTCTCCCCTTCCCCTCCCCTCCCCCCCTCTACAGTTTGTACATATAGTAATCAATCCGATCATAGCCAATCTTCCTCTCGCAGTTTATATTCGTTCAACATTCTTCCTATCAACAGATCGTATCTCTATATGGACACTTTCATGGCTTTGATTGACATTAGCTAGTTCCTTCCTCCCCAACCACATCATTCAAAATTGGTGCGCAATTCGGCGTTTTTAAGGATAGCAATTCAGCTCACAAATCTTTGTTGTTCCAGGAGCGTGCTCTATGAAGCCCAAATAGGTACGTACTATTTTTCTAACATTCTTTTAATGCCCTTTAATAACGCTCGCCTTGCAGCACTTTGATGCGTTCTATATTATTTCTAATTTCACTTTCAACATCGCATTGGAATAGTACCATTTATTTCAAAGTAAGACATGTTCTCCCCTAGATCATATCAGTCTTATCTTTGTAGCTTATGCTTTTATCAAAACATGCCCCATAAGTCTAAAATAAGAAGCCAAGTTTCCACATTTTTTATACCTATTTTTTTATACCTTTTCTTATACCTTTTTATTTTCTAAGGTTCGTCTATTATAAGACTTCGTGCAATATGGTCACTTGCTTCATCATGCTATTCAGTTCCCCCACAATTGTATGATTTTTTTAAGAGTACCTACAAATAGTTGTCATTGTGTCTTTCTTCAGTGATCCCACAGATAGCATCGCAGTTACATAGAGCACAACAACCCAGCTTCCACAAAAAATGTAGTAATTTAATAAGCTTTTCTTAGCATAATGCAATTCATTAATTCCGTCCAGTCCCTTTCCTTGATAATATACGGTTCACATTCCAAGTTAGGTTTTTCGTGGCTTTGATTGACATTAGCTAGTTCCTCCCTCTCAATCACGTCATCCAAAATTGGCGCGTAATTCGGCGTTTTTAAGGATAGCAATTCAGTTCACAAATCTTTGTTGTTCCAGGAGCGTGCTCTATGAAGCCCAAATAGGTGCGTACTAATCTTTAACATCCTTTTAATGCCCTTCCAATAATGTCCGTTCTGCAGCATTTTGATGCGGTTGATATTATTGTCAGTTTCACTTTCAACATTGCAATGAAATAGTTTCGTTTATCTCAAAATAAGACATGTTTCCCCTTTAGATCATATCAGTCTTATCTTTGTAGTTTATGCCTTTAATTAAAACAAGCCTCATAAGTTCATAATAAGAAGCTAAGTTCCTTTATTTTCGTCTATTACAAGACTTCGTGCAATATGGTCACTTTCTTCATCATGCCGTTCCTCTACAATTGTATGATATTTCTTAGGAGCACTTATAAACAGTTGAAATTGTGTCTTTCTTCAGCGGTCCCACAGATAGCACCAAAGCTTTCATGCAGCAGTTTTACATACGAGCACAACAACCCAGTTTTCATAAAAGATATAGTAATTTAATAAGCTTTAGTATAATGCAGTTCACTTATTCCGTCCAGTCCCTCTCCTTGATTAAAATGGTTCACAATCCAAGTTAGGTGTTTTCAGTTTCCATACTTTATTATTTTTTTGATTTTTAGATATTTTCCTGTTTGCACATTAGTACAATGTCCCAGCACATTGCAGTTTATCTTTTTACCGTTTCCAAAGTTTCCTCACCAATTCTTAACTATTTTCAAACAGCTTGTATAGATTACCTTTCTAATGTGTTTATTTTACAGCGATTTTGCAGATGATACAAAACACTCATTAGAAGGTTTATATGTAAGTAAGAAGATCGTGCTTTCTTAACGTTGATTCTAAGCATATGTTGCCACTCAGTAATATTATAAAGCTAGTTCTTAACATGTTCTATTTTACTACGTATCGTTTTTCTTCTTCTTTTTTACTTTTTCTTTCATTTTCCCACTTTTTAAGGATTACAGATTGTTTGGCTAATATGCACACACTAGCTGCCTTTTCTTGAATTCTTCACATAAATATTATTCAGTATCATGTGTTATTTATATCTTAGTTGCCTTGGTGAACGCATTTTACGATTGCAGATTTCCTTCGTCACACACATGTGAGTTACTCATTTAATGAATTTCATTCTTTCCTCTTCTCCCCCCTCCTTCCCCCTTCCCCCCTTCCCCGCTTTCCCCTCCCCCTTCCTCTCCCCCCCTCCTCTCCCCCCCTCTCTCTCTCTCTCTCCCCTTCTCCCCCTCCTCCCCTCTCCCCTCCCCTCCCCCCCCCTCCTCAATCTCCTCCCCCCCTTCCCCCCTCTCCCCTCCCCCTCTTCCCCCCCTTATCTTCCCCTTCGTCCTACCATATCTTAAAATAAGTTCATCACTCACACATTTTTTAAACATACAATATATCTTATTTGAACAATAACCATGTGTATGCACAATATGTAAACTTCTATTTATTCCTGTTTTTCCACCCTGCGTTTTTTTCGTTATTATAAATGTATTGGTTTTAATTCTTCAGATCTGTTAGTTCATATTTATCTAATGAGCACATGTATACAAAATGTCTTTTATATATATATTCACAATATTGGTCCATTATTTTAAGGCAAATATTATGTACTATGATTTTAAATATATTTATATGTTTTCTATGTTGTATGTCATTTAGCTGTGTGCCCCGTGAAGAAGGCTACGGCCGAAACGCGTAGGGGTAATAAAATCCGTTTACACCCACCTACGACTCTTGCTCCTTGTTGCTTTCCTCGTGGTTCCTGCAAGAGTAGCAGCTCCCCCTTGTTTTTCCTGGTATGTCTAGCGACCAGGGATTGTGCCCTGTCGACAGTGACATGGCATTGGTGCCCTGTCGACAGTGACATGGCATTGGCTTGGCTCTGACACGGGGCAGTGGACTCTTCTTCCAAAGCCTGGTTGCCTATCCGGCCTTAGAGGGATGCTTTTCTGGTCTGATGTGGAGAAGCTGGTGAAGGACCTGTGTGAGATGACATCTTACTGCCTCCGGAAGAGAGATCCAAGGGGCCTGTGAAATGGGCAGGAGCCCCTTTTCCATCAGTCTCCACCCACTCCTTGTGGGCATGCTGGTTGGACTCCCAGTAGTCTCAGGACTCCTGTCTCTGCTGGCCTAGAAAGATTTTCTGTCCCTCTGCTTATGGACTTCAGGCTCATTCTCAGTACTTTTGTGGAGCACTTGAGCCCAGGAACCCAGTCCCATTTAGAGGAGGTCCCTCCCGGGCTGTGCAGTGCTTATCTGGGGGCCCATTCCCTGGTTCCTTCATTTGGGGGCAGGTTTCACCTCTTCCCTCAGGAATGGACCTGGGTCACCAAGGATTTCTGGGTGCTATGTCCTTGAATATAGGAGTTGATCCTCGCAGCTTGTGGGGCTGCAAATATCAGGGCTGCTGTGCGGATCTCCTTCAACAAGTTGCCTCACCTGTAAGCAGTGGTGCTTGCTACCCCTGGATGATTGGGGCAAGGGCACATCCATCTGTTTTGCGGTGCTGACACTGAAGGAACATTCTGGCCCATTCTGGACCTCAAGTGTGTCAATGAGCATTTGTGTGCCTGTGCTTCTGTATGGAAACTTTGTGATCCATGATTTCAAGTAGTGCGCCGAGGGGAGTTCCTGACATTTCTGGATTTGGCCGAGTTGTATTTTCATATCCAGTCAGGGGATCAGAGCATTTTCTGTGTTTTTGCCATGCTTGACACTCACCTTCAGTTTGCTGCCCTCTCATTCGGACTCTCTACTGCCCCAAGGATGTTCTCAAAGGTCATAGTGGTGGTGGCAGCAGCTCTACAGTACCAAGAGATTTGTGTGTACCCCTATCTGGACTACTGGCTCATCTGAGCCCATTCTCTTTCAGAGGTGTCTCAGGTAGCTCCTTGAATGGTGTCCTTTTCTAATAAGCCTCAGCTGGGTGATCACTTGGGCAAACAACAAGTTTGTTGCATTCCCAGTCCCATGAGTTGCTGGGAGCATGTTTTGACACTCAAGTATGCAGTGTCTTACTGCCAGGAAAATAAGTCAAAGGCTGTTGGATTGCCTAGCGCTATTCTGTTCACTGCAGGCTCCCAGAGTCTTGGATTATCTTCAGCTCTTCAGATTGATTGTGGCAACAATCAAGATGATGGTGCCATGGGTACAGCTCTTTTGTGGCCGCTCCAACTGTCCTTGCTGACTTTCTGGTCCCTGAGTTCTCAGCAGTTCGCGCTCAGGCTCCCACTCCCAATGATGGTGATGGCCATCCTGCGGTGGTGGTGGCAGCAGCAGCCCAGTCTTCTGAGGAAGGGCATACCACTGGATGATTGCTCATAGACCCTTCCATCAACAGATATCAGTCTCTCAGGCTGAGGAGCCCATTGCCAAGGCCGAATGGCCCAAGGCCATTGGAATTGTAGGGAAGTGGTGTGGTCCATCAACTACCTCGAGGCGAGGGCCATTAGGTTGGCTCTTCTACATTTCTGGCCCCTGGTTGAGGGCCGGGCAGTTCAAGTGTTCTCAGACAACACCACGGTTATGGCTTATGTCCATCAGCAAGGCAGTACGAGGAGTGCCAGGGTAGTTCTGAAGTTGACTTTTCTATTTTGCCTGGGTAGCGAAGAACCTCCTAGTTTGCTGGCTCTGCATATTGCTGGATTGCTTACTATGGAAATGGATTTTCTCAGCTGGCATTCTCTGTTTCAGGAGAGTGGGAGTTGAGTCAGGAGGTGTTTCTGTTTCTGCACCGCAGGGGTTGCCCTAAGAGGGATCCATTGGTGACGGCGCCCTGGCTCGATCATTGACCAAGTCAACACCTGCTGTATGCATTTCCTCCGTGGCCTCTAATGGGGCATGTGATTCAGCATAGCACGCCACTCAAGGATTATTCTGGTGGCACTGGATTGACCAATGAGAGTGTGATTTGGAGATCTGATGTGGCTCTTGCAAGCACCACCTCTTTGCTTCTGTCTTGGAGCTTATTGTCAGGGGCCACTTGGTCTTGAGGATCCAGCTCCCTTCTCACTTATAGCTTGTATCCTTTAAGAAGACAGCATGTATGGACGTCTCTCTGGCAGTGGTTTTCCACTCTGCTCAGAGCCCAGAGGAGGTCTTCCAACCTGGCATAAGTGCAGATCTGGTGCCTTGAGTGTTGGTATGGCGCATGGCAGCTAGCTCCTGAGACAACTGAGGTGCCTTCTGTTGGCCTTTTCTGCAGGACAGTCTGGAGAAGGGCCCTTTCTCTTAGCTTCTTGAAGATTCAGATGGCAGCTTTGACCTGTTTCAGAGGTCCGTTGGCTGGTAGGTCTTTAGCCTTAGACTAGGGTGTTAAATGCCTTCGTCAGGGGGTTCAGCATCTGCATCCTCTCCTCCAGTCATTGATTCCTTCCTGGGATCTCTTTCTGGTGCTCGGGGGCCCTGATGTCTGAGCCCTTTTGTGCTGTTGAAGCATGTTACTCTGAAGGATTTGATGCTCAAGATGGTGATCTTGGTTGTGAACTGTTCCGCAAAGAGCTGCTGATTCTCTTGCCAAGAATTTTAGCTATCTTTCTCTGAGGTGGTCATTTTCCATTTGGCCTGTGCTGTCCTTCTTTCCTGAAGTTCTTTCTCCCTTTTCATGTGAACCAGGAGGTTTGCCCACCCTTCATCTCTAAGGAACAGGATTGGGGGAATGGTCAGGCTCTTCACCTTGTGGATCCAGAGGATGCCCCTCCAGTTCTTGAAGGTTATGAATTCTTTTCATAAGTCAGATAATCTTTTAGTGCTCTTTGCTAGCCCGTGGAAGGTTACATGGTGGCTAAGTCTGCATTGGGGTACTGGGTTAAGGAAGCTGTTGCCTTGGCGGATCTATTGTGGAACCATCTGGTTCTGGAGGGTTTCGTATGCCCATTCTACCCGAGTGTTAGCATCCCTGTGGGTAGAGCAGAGCTCAGTAGCCCGTGAAGACATTTGTTGGGCAGCAACGTGGGCATCACCTTCCCTTTTGGTCACGCATTTGCACTTGGATGTCCACGCTTGGGTGGATGTGGCCTTTGGCTCTAAGGTTTATGTGAGCTGCTGTGTCTTCTTCCCACCCGGTGGAGTCATAGCTTTGGTACATCCTGCTTGTCTGGACTGGTCTAGCAGGATGATATAAAAGGTGACATTTTACTTACCAGATAATGACCTTTCTTTATGTCCTGCTATACCAGCCCAGGGCTCGCCCCCTGGAACTGTTTGCTCTGTTCTGCGGTGGTACCCTTGGGTCCACTTTGATTATATACTCTGCTCCACAGATTCATCTTCTACGAACAGTCTTCTGTTTATGCTTTTGTGTACATAGTTTGCTATTGCTCAGTTACTCATTGTTG
Source organism: Ichthyophis bannanicus (assembly GCA_033557465.1). NCBI lineage: Eukaryota > Metazoa > Chordata > Amphibia > Gymnophiona > Ichthyophiidae > Ichthyophis > Ichthyophis bannanicus. Next base: position 212,439,185 of record CM066034.1, read on the forward strand.
CCCACGTTGAGGTTGTGTGAGGCTTGCCATGTTCTCCCATATACTTTGCGACAAATACTGAAGAGACCTCTGGTGACTGAGGCAGATAAAAGTATGGGAGTGATATCATTCAAACATGGGCTTTTCATTGGTTCTTGTCTCCACCAATCTTCTGGTCAGGGAGCACAACCCACTTGTCTGAACTGGTCTAGTGGGACCCAAGGGAAGGACATTATCTGATAAGTAAAATGTCACCGTTGGCAAGCCCTGCTCCCATCCTGAACTTCTATTTCCTAAGGAGCCTAATGAGGCAGATGTGATGCCTAGCTGCTCATGCTCTACTGATGTCATTATCCAAAAAGGCACAAGCTGAGCCCTGTGTCCTGCACGTTAGGGGTAAAGAGGAGCCACAGGTCAGCTGATGCCATTTTGGATGATAATGCTGGTGGGGTAGGAGCTACTGGGAAGCACTCCAGACCCATTAGAGCACCGGAGGCTCCTTGATATAAGGGAGGGGGGTTCCAGCTGGTAAATGGCTTTGGGGAAGTTAAGGTGGGAGGGTAATGTTCTGAACTGGGGGGGAGGAGGGGATGTGGCTTACAAATTTTATGTTTAGAGGAGAAATTGGTCTAGAGAAGTTTCAACCTCAGGTCTTTTATTCTCCATGCATTCATGGGGTCGAGATAAGAATTCATGTTCCACTAAGTGATAATAGGTCTAGCAGGATCTTAAGGATTACTATCTAGATGAGTGGGTTATGTCCCCTTGCAAGCAGATGGAGGCAGACTTGAGCAACTTTGAGAGATACTACACCAGGATATACCAGATGATTACAAGTGGCAAAGTGTATGGCCTGGTGCAGCAGTGCACATAGGCCTGATTGTCCTGGCCTACACTACAATGCAGTGACCTTAGGCTTGAGTCCTGAAGGGCCCAATAGTGCTCAAAGAGAGGGTGGGCTCTGACAGCTGCCCAGGATCCAGCACAGTTTCCGTTGGATTACTAGCCCTCATTGGGCCGGGGAGGAGTAGGAGGATCGCATGGGGCCCCAAGGGGTGCAGGGAGAGTCAATAAGTTGGGCTCAGGCCCTCCTTTCCCTTTTGCTGTCCTTATCTGCATCTTATTTTTTCTGATCTTTTTTTTATTTTTTTTCTCTGCTTTTTTTTTTTTTCCCCATTGAAATCCAGTGGGACATATTTGCTGCTTGTAATAAAGCAGCTTCAAATTTAAAAACAAAACAAAATAGGCCTTGGTTGCTAGCTGGGGCTCCCCATGGTATCTGGGGCTTCCCTATTCGGGTTTCCCTGGTCAACCCAACAAGACTTGGGATTCCCTTTTTCAGGACTCCTTTTTGCCATGGCCCTGCTTCTTTTAGTACCATTTATTTTCATAGTTTTCCTTTTACTTTTGCCACTAATGGTTTCATTCATGTGGACCAATGAAACCTGTGGCCCCCTGGTGTGTGTGTGGTGATTTTTTTTATTTATTTTTTTAACCACTGCTGCTGCTGCTGCTTTTTGCTCCTGTTATGACTGCAAAGCTTGGGACACATTTTTACCAGCATTACCAGCATCCCTCCTCTCCCCCACACCCCACCAAGCCTCTGGCCTATGCCGCTCCTTTCCTTTTCTGCTTGTGAGTATTGCAGGTGCCTCATAAGGCAGATTCAGCCCGATGGAAGCAGAGCATAATGAGGTTTAATTTTTTTAAATTAAATTTAAATTAAGCGAGGCAGCTATAGCTGCATACCCCAGGGGCCCTACTTGTTAACTGGCTTGCACTGCAGCTTCTGCAACAGCTCTTGGGTTGTGTTCAGTTGGCTAGCTGCTTAGAAGCTCCTTTCATGAGGGCAAAAGGCCTGGGCATCCCCTCCAGGGACCTGGGATGCATGAGCGCTGTTCTCATGGGCAGCTAGAAGGGTCACAGCCCCTGCTTCACCTTTGCACTCCTGTGATCCTTTGGGAGCACACCCTTCCCCTCTGAGGTTTGGTTGAAGGACCCGATTGCAGTTCCTGTTGCCAAAAGGTGAGTCTGAAGAAGGCGGAGCGGTGGTTCCCTCAGGGACAAGTTAGGATTTCTGTGGTCTGCATTTTCTGTGTTGGACCCTGTTTATGCCCTGGATGCTGTGGTGGCTCTGCAAGTTGTAGTGACACCCTTGTAGGTGAGTTTAACAGACTGGTGCCCTTTGTATGTGGGAGATCCGATGGTCTGCTGTGTTCATGTTTTTCCCTGACCCTCTGCCGCAATGCATAGAATTTGCAGGAAGGGTCCCAAGGTCCTATCTTGGCAGTTCCCTTGGCCCCAAAGTGAGCTGGATCAGCCCTTCAGGGCCCCTGACATGGGAGTCATGCTTATGGCTGTGGCTAAGTACATGATCATCCTGTTGGAGGGTTATGCTGTGTGTTAGTCTCTGTTCTGGAGGGTTGAGGCCCTTGATAAGTCCTTGGCAGTAGCTGCCTTAGGCTCTCGGGGAGCGCTTGCATGCCTGGAGGCTAATCCTCTTGTGATGCATCCTTCCTTTGCCAGTGGCCATGTGGTTGTGTGGCTATAGTATGACTGCCTTTTGGTTGCCTATTGCTTGAAAGACTCTTGGCAAGTCAGGGGATGGTGGACTGGCTGCTGTTAAAGGCTTAATCAGTCCTTTGCTCTGACACCAATTTCATCATGATAAGAGAGCCAATACTTGCTCATGCTATTTGTGACAAAGTTGTTTGTATTTAATAACATTTCTGAGGAGTTCAGAGTTTTTCAATCTTGCTTATTGTTTGGGGGGGTGTCCTACTGGCTTCTGTGTTGCACCAGAGGCTATAGTGGAGTTAATGGTTAGGCAGCAACCTGGAATCAGAAATCCCAGGGCTCAAAACCCACTGACTCTTCTTGTGGTCTTGGACAAGTCCTGTTAACCCTCCTTTGCCTCAGTTACAACCTTAGGTTGTAAGCCCTCCAGGGACAGGGAAATACCTACAGTATCTGACTGTAACTTACCTTGATCTTCTACTGGAAAGGCGTGAGCTAAATACTGCTAAATATTTAAAAATAAATACATATATATCAGGTGATCGCATCACTGAAAGTTGCTCAAGTCTGCCTTCACCTGCTGGCAAGGGAGCATAACCACTTCATCTGGACTGGCCTAGTAGGATTCAAGAAACATAAATTATCAGAATCTATTTAGAATTTTTATCCTTATGTACTGAAGTTTATGAATACAATGGGAACTAACCCATGTAAACACCTGGTTGGTAATTACTTAATCAACCAACAACCTTTTATGAAGAGATCTGCCCAAGAAAATGTAAAACAGACAGTAGCAAAATGACCACCATGTTGGTCTAATAGACAATTAGAACAATGATATAAACTTGGAGGTAGGCAATAAGATATCAACATGATAAAATATCTGTAATGTACACGTTAAAACAGAATAATAGCATAGTTTGGTAAATGGATCCCTTTGTTATATCTGGAATCAGAACTCATGTAAATATTCTATTGTTTTTTTTTGTAGTTGGAATCATTCTTGGTTGTGTGACAAATCAACATCAAGGAGGGCCCAAGATAGCCCCAGTCTACCATGCCATAGTTGTTTCTTGTTTTCTTTGCTGTTTGATTGTAGCCCATGCAAGGACAGGGTCAGGTCCTTTCCCTGCAGGTCTGACCAAGTGTTCCTGGGGACTTTGAACAGTTGGAAGGTCAATCAAGTAATCCTTTATTGCTATGGTGTACGTTATTCCCTGGGATGATTCTGGATATGAAGACTTTGGTATCTCCAGGTTGCAAAGTTCTATGCAACATTGCAGTAATATCATCTCAGCCTCAAATGATGAAAGGGAGCCGATGTTTTGAAGGAATAATGTCCAGCGTGTTCTATGTCTCCTACTCAAGATCCTGGATGTTGTCTGGTATGAGGGTCCTGAGTAGGAAAACAGCTACAAGCCCATGGATATTGTGAGGAATAGAAGACTAATTTCATATGATGCCTTTCCATGTGCTTAAACCTGAGTATTGTGACCCAGGAGAGCATAACATCATCCAGTAATGCAGGATGGCTGTTGCATATATTAAGCCTTTCTCAGGGTCCATAAATTAACTTCAGAGATAGCATTCAAGCTACAGACACAGGATTACTTTAATGCAAATTTGGAGCTATGCTTGGTTAAGATGGAGGAGTAAATCTATAATGCTCAGATATGAAGTGCTGCCTTGATCAGGGATAAGCCCGTCTCTACACTTTAAGCTGGGGCTGTTAGAAAATGCCAATAGGAAAAGTAAAACCATCAGGTTAATTAATTTTCCCAGATTTGCTTTCATTTCTCTGGTGGTGTATGTTCAGAAGAATGCATGCAGGAGATTTTGGAAATATCTCTCGCTAAAATGTATTATCTGCCAGGAGAGCAAAAGTCTGGAAGAGCTGTGTTGGCAGAAAATCCAGTTGCCAAATGATAATTAAGATGTCTAGTTTACTTGAAGAATCGTGAGAAGAGATTATGCTTCAAACCACTTTCATTGCTTGATTTGCATAGACTCTGTAGCTGGACACACCGTTTCCTGACATATCTAGAGTTACACAAGAAAAAAGGAAGTACTTTTTGACCCTACAACTGGAGGCACAGTCACGGGGGTGTTATATTTCCAAAGAAATCTTAATATAAAATTGTGCAGTTATTTGGTGTTCATTATATGGCAGTTCTGCAAGAGAAGGCAGGTAGGGTTTTTCCAGGGTTCCATTGCCAGGTTCAGAGGGGTTAGTAATCCAATAGATAATAATTTTGGTTAGGCTGTGGTGGTCATGATTTGATGTTTTTTTCTTTTTTGTGTTTCTTGATCTTTTTATCTCCAGGAACAAGCAGGAATGAGTCCTCACATATGGGTACGTCGGAACCGACGGAGCCTGCGCGGGAAAGCTCCCCAGCATTCCAGAAAGGAAAGCTCCCCAGCTTTCCAGAAAGGAAAGCTTTTGGGGCCTCCCACAGCGCATGCGCGCTGCCTTCCCGCCTTCCTGACCAACTCTCCTCAGTTCTTCTTTTTCCGTGGAGCCAGCAGGTCGTGTTCCTGTCACCGCTGAAGAAGTTGTTATTTTAATTTGTTTCTTTGGCCGTGTCTGCCTTCCCCGATTCCGGACCGGTACCGCCGGTCTTTTTTCTTTATTTCTTAAAAAAAACCAAAAAAACCATATCTTATTTTTCCCCACTTGGTGTGTTTGTTCTGTGAGGCCTCTAGGCCTTCACAGAATTCTCCCTCATGGAGAAACAAGCCTCTGGTTTTAAAAAATGCACCAAGTGTAGCGGTACTATATCAGTCACAGACACCCATGAATGGTGTCTTAAATGTTTGGGGCCTGACCACTCCATTCCGGATTGTCCATCCTGCTCTCTGATGTCCAAGCGTGGCTTACAGAACCGAGCAGCCAAGTTTCATATGCTGTTTTCTACAGATACTCCAGCATCAGCATCCTCCAGGTCTTCCTCTCCTGATGGATCTCAGGTAACCAAACATTCTTCTGGCAGGTCCTCAAAGGGCAAATCTCCCTCTAAGCATCGAGAGGCCCTTGGGCTTGACCCTGAGGACCCTGCCCCAGCCAAACAACCCCGGCGGGAAGCTCCGGCTTCCAAAGCTCCTCCTATGGGGTTACAGGTTCACATCGATGGCACGGCCTCGACCGATCACCTGTTAGACTGCTCTGGGGTACCGGCCCATACTGGTACCGACATCCAGGCAGTCGTGGCGTCTATGGATAATACCGTTCAATCCATGCAGCAGGCCATAATGGCTTTTATTAAAGCTGCAATGCCCTCGGTACCGCACCAAGCGGTTCCGGTACCACAACCGATACCGGTACCCAGAGCATCCACTTCCACCAGGATACTGGTTCCGGTTTCCGGTTCCGGGGTTTATCCCGATACCGATCCGGTTCCGGGTACGCCCGATGTGGATACCGGTCGATAACGCGTATCGATCTTTGGAAGCTAATAGACGATACTTCGAGTCTTCTGATGATTCCGATACCTCAGAAGACTCTGCTGAAGTATCTCTTACTCTTCCTGAGGAGCCCTCTTCTCCAAAGAGGAGAATGTCTCCTCCAGAGGATTTGTCCTTTCAAGACTTCATTCTTGAACTAGCCAAGGGGCTCTCAATTTCAGTAACCTCTGAAAAAGAACCTAGAGCAAAAAAATTGATATTTTGGGATACTCTAAGGTTCCCAAAGAGGCAGTCACCTTGCCCATCCATGAAATTCTTCAAGAACACATGATGGACATATGGGAGACTCCTCTCACCTTATCTCCACATTCTCGTCGTTTGGACACCATGTATCGTGTCCCTCCTTCTCCTGGTTTTCAAAAAACTCAGCTTCCTCACCACTCTATTGTGGTACAGTCAGCTATGAAAAGGTTAAAGAGTACCAAAAGACACTCTTCCACTCCCCCAGGAAGAGAATGTAGGACTTTGGATGCTTTTGGTAGGAAAATCTTCCAAGCCAGTATGCTTATTGCCAGAATCAATTCATACAGCCTCTATATGGGCATGTTTCTGAAGGAGATTGCACTGAAGATACGCCATTTCCTCCCCTTTATCCCAGAGGATAGGAAGGAGGAATTCCTTCTTTTGTTAAAGCATACCCAAGATGTTTCAAAGTTCTCCAACAGAGCTGCCTTTGACTCCTTTGAGGGTGCTAGCAGAGCCTCAGGCATTGCCATAGCTGCTCGCAGAATTGCTTGGCTCCAGGCCTCTGACCTAGAACCCTGGGTCCAAGATGGGTTGGGCAATCTGCCCTGTACAGGTGAAAATCTGTTTGGCAAGGAGTGGCAAATCAAAGCCACTCAAATGGATGCAGAGAATGCTGCTTTAGATAGACTTTCTAAGTCTACCTCTACCCCTGCCAAGAAAAAATCTTTTAAGAAGCCTTTCTACAAAAAGACCAGATTTTCCACAAATACTGGCCAACAATCTTCCCAAATTCGCTTTGCTCCTAAGCGTCAGCAATCTAAACAGGCCAGGGCAAAACCTGCAGGGACTGCTACAGTTCAGCAGTCCCAACCTCCTCAGGGTTTTTGACTTACTTCTAGAGAATTTAACTTTTCTGGCTCTTCAACAGCCAGAGCCTCTCACCATTCCAGGAAGGTTAACTCATTTTGCTCCCAGATGGGAGCAAATCACATCAGAACAGTGGACCCTCTCTATCATCAGAGAGGGCTACAAAATACATTTCTCCAGCCTTCCTCCCCATACCATGGTGAGACATTTCAATTCTCCCCCATCTCTCCTGCACCTGTTGGGTCAGGAGGTGACCACCCTTCTTGCACAAAGGGCAATAGAAGAGGTTCCTCTTCTTCAACAGGGGTCAGGGTTTTACTCCCCTTATTTTCTCATTCCCAAGAAAACAGGGGGATACAGACCCATTCTGGATCTGAGAGAATTGAACAAATTTCTATGCAAGGAGAAATTCAAGATGCTCTCTCTAGGTACTCTCCTTCCATACCTGCAGAGTCAGGATTGGCTTTGTTCTCTAGATCTAAAGGATGCGTACACGCATATACTCATCCATCTATCCCACAGAAAATTCCTACGGTTTCTGTTCCAAGGAAAACGTTTCCAGTACAGAGTACTCCCCTTCGGTCTAGCCTCTGCTCCAAGAGTGTTCACCAAATGCATGTCAATAGTGGCTGCATTTCTACGCACCCTGGGAATTTTTGATTTCCCATACCTGGACGACTGGCTCATCCGAGCTCCATCTCAGTCCGAGGCTCAGACTTCCCTGGACCACACCAGACGCATACTGCAGTATCTGGGACTTGTCATCAATCTGCCAAAGTCTTAACTCACCCCTGCTCAGTCCCTAGAATTCATAGGGGCCTGGCTAGATACCACCACTGCAAGGGCCTATCTTCCTCAAGCCCGTTGCCACCGTCTAGTGCACTTGGCCTCTCAAACCCAGTCCAGAAACCACTTGACTGCCAGGGAGATGCTACAACTGCTAGGCCACATGGCATCCACAATTCATGTGGTGCCTTATGCTCGCCTGCATATGAGAGCAGCTCAATGGACTTTGTCCACCCAGTAGACTCAAGCATCAGGAGCTCTCTCAGACCAAATAGCAACCTCAAAACGTCTCTTTTGGTCTCTCCAATGGTGGATGTCCACCCAAAATCTGTTGTTGGGGGCCCCCTTCCAACCTTTGTTACCCCAAGCAACCCTCACAACAGATGCCTCCCAAATGGGTTGGGGAGCTCATCTCCAAGACCTCTCCACTCAGGGCACTTGGTCTCCACAGGAGACCACCCTTCATATCAACCTTTTGGAACTGCGAGCGATTTTCCTTGCTCTCAAGGTCTTTCATACACTCCTCAATAACATGACAGTCCTTGTTCATACCGACAATCAAGTAGCCATGTTTTACATAAACAAACAAGGAGGGACTGGCTCTCTGTCGCTTTGCAACGAAGCTCTAAGATTGTGGGCCTTCGCCAGAGAGCATCAAATCCATCTCCTGGCAGTATACCTCCCAGGAATCCAAAACTCTTGGGCAGACAGACTCAGTCGAGTTCTGCTTCCACACGAATGGTCCCTGCACATGGATCAAGTACTCAGAATCTTCCAGGAATGGGGAACCCTGGACATAGACCTATTTGCAAGTCCGTGGAATGCCAAACTTCCCCGGTTCTGTTCCAGAATTCCGTGTCGGGGAGCTCAGGCCAAGGATGCCTTCCTCCTTCATTGGGGTCAGGAATTCCTCTATGCCTTTCCACCCATTCCTTTGATTCCCAAGACTCTGTTCAAACTTCAGAGGGACCAAGGATCTATGATCCTCATAGCTCCATGCTGGCCACGCCAAGTGTGGTACCTTCTACTTCTGCATCTCTCCCAAGCCCCCTCCCTGGACTTGGGAGCTGCCCCAGACCTTCTGTCTCAGGAGGAGGGGACTTTGTGGCACCCAAACCCCAAGTCCCTTCACCTCAGAGCTTGGTTACTGAAGGCCTAGACCTTCAAGACTCCAATCTTTCTCAGCAAGTGAAGGATATCCTCCATGCCTCTAGGAAAACTTCCACTAGGCGTTCTTACGCTTTTAAATGGAAAAGATTTTCCATTTGGTGTGCTCAAAAGGGTCTTGACCCTTTAGCACTACCTTTAAATTCTTTACTGGAATATCTCCTGCATCTCTCCAATGCAGGCCTTAAAACGAATTCAGTAAGGGTCCATTTGAGCGCTATTGCAGCATCCCTTAAACCTCTCAATGGACAACCTGTTTCCTCTCATCCTCTTATTGCAAGATTTATGAGAGGCCTAACTTTAACTAAGCCTCCCATTCGCCCTCCTCCGGTAGCATGGGACTTAAACTTGGTTCTTGGTCAGCTTATGAAGCCACCCTTTGAACCCTTAGCCACTACCTCCTTGAAATTTCTTTCTTGGAAGGTTATTTTCCTCATTGCAGTCACCTCAGCTCGCCGTATCAGTGAACTGCAAGCCCTAGTGGCTAATCCCCCTTATACAAGGTTTCATCATGATAAGGTGGTCCTTAGGACTAATCCCCACTTTATGCCTAAAGTGGTCTCCCCTTTTCATCTTAATCAAGAGGTATATCTACCTGTCTGTTTCCGGCTCCTCATGCATCCAGTGCAGAGAGGAACCTTCATACTCTGGATTGTAAAAGAGCTCTTGCCTTTTACCTCCACAGGACACAGCAACATCGAAAGTCTTCTCAGCTTTTTGTTGCTTTTGATCCTTCTCATTTAGGACTTCCAGTCTCTAAAAGAACACTGTCCAATTGGATTGCTCAGTGTATCACTTTTGCTTACCAAAGTAAGAACCTTTCTCTGGAGGCCCATGTCACAGCTCACAATGTGAGAGCCATGGCCACCTCTATGGCTCATCTTCACTCTGTATCCATCGATCAGATCTGTCGAACAGCCACCTGGGCCTCGGTTCATACCTTTACAGCCCATTACTGTTTGGACAAGGACTCCCGCCGGGATGCCTTGTTTGGTCAGGCTGTCCTCAGACACCTGTTCCATTCTTAATCAACTCCTGCCCACCTTCCCTGTATGGATGCCTGAGATCCATAGGAAGATGAGGAACCCTTCTGGGTCTCATACCCTTGGGGGGGGGGATCTCCCCGGCATCTTAACTAGGGAGTCCCCATATGTGAGGACTCATTCCTGCTTGTTCCTGGAGATAGCACAGTTACTTACCTGTAACAGGTGATCTCTGGGAACAGCAGGAATTAGTCCTCACAACCCACCCACCTCCCCTAGGAGTTGTATCTCTCTCTCTCTCTTTCCTTTCCTCTCTCTATTGTCTCAGCTTTAAACTCGAACTGAGGAGAGTTGGTCAGGAAGGCGGGAAGGCAGCGCGCATGCGCTGTGGGAGGCCCCAAAAGCTTTCCTTTCTGGGAAGCTGGGGAGCTTTCCCGCGCAGGCTCCGTCGGTTCCGACGTACCCATATGTGAGGACTAATTCCTGCTGTTCCCAGAGATCACCTGTTACAGGTAAGTAACTGTGCTTTTTCTGTTTTTTGTTGCTTCTCTTTCATTGTAGTACAACTAGATATTTACAAAATATACAAAAATGTTGATGGTTGTTTAAGACTTATTTTGTATTTTTGGTACATTTGCTTTGTATACACTCTTTAAATGCATAATTTAAAAGAAAATCCACCATCAAGTACAAAGACTGCCTCAGTGAGCAGTTTTGAGCATCAAGGGATGAAATGATTGCCAAAGAGGAAGAATTTTCATTGCTATGCTTTTGGGACACCTTGATCTGTTAGAGATCTGGGTGCCTTTTTGCTGTGACTGTTGGATGTCTAGGCTTCTATTATCTTCAAAGTATGGCCTGGGTTTCCAATGAATGTTTTGCAATGTACTTTGCTTTTGAATATACTATGGGTGTGATGCGTGCTGCACATGTTATGTTTCTTGTGTTTCTAGGTCTTCAAGCCAATGGCTGATGTGGCAGTCAAGATTGTGGAGAAAAATGGTTTTAGTGACAAAATTAAAATCATTAACAAACATTCTACTGAGGTCACAGTGGGGCCAGGTGAGAACAAAATAATATATTTAAAATTTGTAATTCTCTTCTGAACCAGGTTACGACATAGCTTCCCAAAACTGTACTAAGGAACTACAATCAGATGAGTTTTCAGGTCATTCTCATCAGATATTGTCACCAGTAGTCAGCCCGTAGCCTCAGCGTACGGGGTAGATAGCCTGGAGACCCTTTATTGAAAGGTTGGAGTCAATGCTTTATGGTTGCATTGCCTCCTGGGAGTTGTAGTTGTGTCCCTTTTCAATAAGATGTAGTTGTGAAACGAGTATTCAGGCAAAGACAGGCTTTTAATTCCCCTCCCGGGGCGGATTCAAACACAATGTAACTTAGGATCAGAAAGCCATACACTCTGGCACAAGGTAAGAAAAAGAACTAATAACAGCTTCCAAACTTAACTCAAAAGTGGCACGGTATTCACAGCATACAGTCACTTCTTATAAGCAAAATAAACTCCTGTGCTTCTCACTTGCCAGTTAAACAGCTTCCTCAGATTATCTGGCTCAGCACAATGAAATCACATCATCAGTAACCGTTAATGTACAATCCATTTGGTTATCAGACAATGCTTCCTCTGGAGGATCAATTAGCATTGACTCATGCTGGTTCTCAGCTGAATACAACTTCTGCTTTGTATATAACGTTTCCAGACTTTCCTCCTCTGCCTGTTCGTGAGGCTTCCCTATTACTGCCTCTGTGAGATAGGGTTCAGCCCTACCGTATATCCTGGTATAGCCTAGAGGAGAGTCATACCCTTTAGGGTTTCTAGGAGAGAAATTCTTGTAACCACTTTTATAGTAATTAGACAGCCTACCTTCTGGCTTTGAGGCAGGGGAAAGTCCGTGCACAGCTCTATCAGGACGGGGTTTAAACCTCAGAGGTTTTTCTCTGTATTCTGACTGCTCACCTTCTTCCTCTGACATGCAAATATCTTGCACCGTATACTTTTCACTCCTTGGAGCTTGTAAGTGCTTCCCAGCTATCCTTACTGGTAACTTTTCCCTCTGTGTGCCTTCACCATAGGATAAATGCCTGGAGTTCTGGCCAAAGGGTTTTTGTGCCCTGCTCCTCCAGTTATTCCTGCCAGTTACTTCCTGTCTTTCTCTCTCACACTCAGAATCAGAATCCACTGAGTCATTCACATACGTTTTCCTTTCACACCGAGACAGACGCTGTTTCCAAGACCCAGACTTCAGCTCACACAATCCTTCCAGCTGGTTCTGCTCTCTTCTGTCTTTCTCTTGCTTCTGCTCTCTGTTCTCTCCGTCCTTCCTGTTCTCTCCGTCCTTCCTGTTCTCCCTTTCAAACTCTAATGAACGTTTCTTATACGTTTGCTTGGGAGCTAATCTTGCCCTTCCCCCTCCCAGGTGAAAGCTATTAGGCCCAGGAGATGGGGATTGTTTGCTAGCTGGGCGGGGTTCCTGCCCTCGTGGCTGGGATTGTTTATGTTGCTCCTGGCAACTGGGAGTCCTGAGCTTTTCCTTCCTGCCAGCAACAGACCTACTGCTCTCAGGTTCCTCTGTTTCCATAGCACAGGATGTCTCTTCCCCATTACAATATACATACATTGGAAACCCAGTATGCCAGTTTAAGGTGTTGGCAGGGGAGGTCCCTTTGTATTTACAGCAGTTGCTGAGTCTACATGTTCCGAGACAAGCTTTACGCTTCTTGGAGGATGGGAGATTAGGAGTGTCACGTGCAAAACAGGCATGGTTGCAGATAACCTGTAAACAGGCTTTTCTCACTGCAAATCTCCAGGAACAAGCAGGAATGAGTCTTCACATATGGGTATCATCGGTACCGACGGAGCCTGCGCGGGAACGCTCCCCAGCGTCCAAAAGGAAAGCTTTTGAAAACATCCCACAACGCCTGCGCGCTGCCTTTCCGCCTTTCCTAACCGCCTCTCTCCAGTTCTTCTTTTCCACGGAGCCAGCAGGTCGTGTTCCTGTCACCGCTAAAGAATTTCTTTTTTATTTTATTTCTTTGGTCGCGCGTCTGCCTTCTCGACGCTGGACCGGTACCGCCGGTCTTTTCTTTCTTTATTCTCAAAATTAAAAAACCAAAAAACTACTGTTTTCTCACTTCAGTGCATTTTCTTATTTGGCCTTAGGCCTAGGAAATTTTTCCTCATGGAAAAGCCCGCCTCTGGGTTTAAAAAATGCACGAAGTGCAGCGGCACTATTTCTGTCACCGACACCCATGAATGGTGTCTAAAATGTTTAGGTCCTGACCACTCCATCACGGATTGTGAGTCCTGTTCTATGATGTCTAAAAGAGGTCTACAGAATCGAGCAGCCAAGCTCAGTACCCTGTTTCCCTCGGATGCAGCTTCGGTTGCATCAACGTCTTCCAGGGCTGCTTCTTCCTCACATGGATCTCAGGTAACCAAACTTAAGTCCAGCCGGTCCTCGAAGGGTAAATCTCCCTCCAAGTATCGAGATGCCTCCGGGCTTGCTCTCGAGGAATCCGCACCGGCAAAATTACCCCGGCGGGAGGCTCCGGCTTCCAAAGCTTTATCTATGGGGTCACAGGTTGACATCGATGGCTCGGCCTCGACCGATCACCTATTGCCATGTTCTGGGGTACCGGTGGTTCCCACTGGTACCGACATCCAGACATTGGTTGCGTCAGTGGATCAGAATATTCTGACCATGCAGCGTGCCATCACGGCATTCATACAAGCTGCGACGCCTTCGGTACCGCAACAACCTCCGTTGCCGGTACCGACTCCAGCACCGGTACCGGTACCGATTGCATCAACATCCGCTTCGGTGTCGACTGCAGTGGTACACTGTTCTGTGATGCCCATCGGTACCGAATCAGTACCGATCACTCCCGATGTTGATACCACCCGGTACGCGTATCGGGCTCTGCAGGAGCATCCAGACAAGACGATACTTCGATTCCTCTGAAGACTCTGATGAATCAGAGATCTCTGTCGAAGCATCGCTGATCCATCCTCAGGAGCCCTCTTCTCCAAAAAGCAGAATGTCTCCTCCAGAAGATTTGTCTTTTCAGGATTTCATTAGGGAAGTGGCCAGGGGCCTTTCCATCTCAGTGGCCCCTGAAACAGAGCCTAGAGCCAAAAAATTAGATATTTTACAATATCCTAAGGCTCCTAAGGAGGCAGCCACTTTACCAATACATGAGATTCTTTATGATCACATGTTGGGCATATGGGAGACTCCTCTCACCATTTCCCCTCATTCTCGCAGGTTGGACACCATGTATCGTGTTCCTCCTTGTCCTGGCTTTCATAAGACTCAGCTTCCTCACCACTCTTTTGTGGTGGAGTCTGCTATGAAAAAGATAAAGAGTACAAAAAGGCACTCTTCTGCTCCTCCAGGAAGAGAATGCAGAACCTTAGATGCCTTTGGCAGGAGAATTTTCCAGGCCAGTATGCTTGTTGCCAGAATCAACTCCTATAGTCTCTATATGGGGATGTTTCTTAAAGAGGTTACAGATCACCTGCAAACTTTATCTCCTTTTATTTCAGAAGATAAAAGGGAAGAGTTCCTCACCTGGCTCAAACATGCCCAGGATGTTTCCAAGTTTTCCAACCGTGCAGCCTTTGACTCCTTTGAAGGTGCCAGCAGAGCCTCGGCTATTGCCATAGGTGCACGTAGAGTTGCTTGGTTACAGGCTTCTGATTTGGAACCCTGGGTTCAAGATGGCCTAGGTAACCTTCCTTGTACAGGTGAAACCTTTTTGGCAAAGATTGGCAAGCAAAGGCCACCCAGAGGGATGCTGAAAATTCGGCTTTAGATAGACTTTCAAAGTCTACTTCTGCTCCTTTTAAGAAAAGGTTGTTCAAAAAGGTTTTTTTTCCCAAAAAAGGCAGATACTATTCTGCTTATGGTCAGCAGGCCTCTTCTGCAGGTCGTTTTGCTACAAAGAGACAGCAACAACCAAAACAGGCCAAGCCTAAGGCTCCTAGGACTGCTACAGCCCAACAGCCTCAGCCTCCTCAGGGCCTTCGACTTACAACTAGAGAACTTAGCCTTTCTGGCTCTAGAACATCCAGAGCCTCTCACCATTCCAGGAAGGTTAGCTCACTTTACTCAGAGATGGGAACAAATCACAGCAGAGCAATGGACCCTCTCCATCATAAAGGAGGGCTACAAGCTTCATTTCCTAAACCTTCCCCCTCACACCTGGGTGAGACAGTTCAATTCTCCAACATCTCGACCTTCTGGGTCAGGAAATTGCTACCCTTCTTGCCCAAGGGGCAATAGAAGAAGTACCCCTTCTTCAACAGTGCTCAGGGTTCTACTCCCCCTACTTTCTCATCCCAAAGAAAACAGGGGGCTACAGACCCATATTAGATCTCAGAGAATTGAACAAGTTTCTATGCAAGGAGAAATTCAAGATGACTTCTCTCGGTACTCTCCTTCCATACCTCCAGAGTCAGGACTGGCTTTGTTCTCTAGATCTCAAGGATGCGTACACCCATGTCCTCATCCATCCAACAGACAGAAGGTTCCTTCGGTTCCTTTTCCAAGGAAAGCACTATCAATACAGGGTGCTTCCCTTCGGTCTGGCCTCTGCACCAAGGGTGTTCACAAAATGCATGGCAGTAGTTGCTGCATTTCTACGCACTCTAGGGATATTTGTATTCCCCTATCTGGACGACTGGCTCATCCGAGCTCCATCCCAGTCAGAGGTCCAGGCTTCCCTGGCCTGCACAAGGCGTATCCTTCAGTATCTGGGACTTGTAATAAACATCCCAAAATCTCATCTCACCCCTACTCAATCTCTAGAGTTCATAGGGGCCTTACTGGATACCACCACTGCAAGGGCCTATCTTCCCCAGGCCCGTTGTCTACGCTTGGTGCAGTTAGCCTCCCAGATTCAGTTAAAGTCCCATTTAACTGCTCGAGAGATGTTACAACTGTTAGGCCACATGGCATCCACCGTGCATGTGGTCCCCTATGCTCGCCTGCACATGAGGGCAGCTCAGTGGACTCTATCCACCCAATGGACCCAGGCATCAGGATGCCTGTCAGACAAAATAGCAACCTCCATTCGCCTTTTTTGGTCCCTCCAGTGGTGGAAGTCCACTCAAAATCTGTTGCTGGGGTCCCCCTTTCAACAGTTGCTACCCCAAGCAACCCTTACAACAGATGCCTCTCCAAAGGGTTGGGGAGCTCATCTACAAGACCTCTCCACCCAAGGCATCTGGTCTCCACAGGAGACATCTCTACATATCAACCTCTTAGAGCTCAGAGCAATCTTTCTGGCTCTCAGAGTCTTCCACACCCTGCTCAGCTACAAGACAGTCCTCATCCACACGGACAACCAAGTAGCCATGTTCTACGTGAACAAGCAGGGGGGGACTGGCTCTCTGTTGCTTTGCAACGAAGCTCTGAGATTGTGGGCCTTCGCCAGAGAGCATCAAATCCATCTCATGGCAGTGTATCTTCCAGGGGTTCAAAACTCTTGGGCAGACAGACTCAGTCGAGTTCTGCTTCCACACGAATGGTCCCTCCATGGGGACCAGATATCCAGGATCTTTCGAATTTGGGGAACCCCAGACATAGACTTGTTTGCAAGTCCGTGGAATGCCAAACTTCCCCGGTTCTGTTCCAGAATTCCGTGTCAGGGAGTTCAGGCCAGGGATGCCTTCCTCCTCCACTGGGGGCAAGACTTCCTCTATGCCTTTCCACCCATTCCCAAGACACTCTTCAAACTTCAGAGAGACAAGGGGTCTATGATCCTCATAGCACCACATTGGCCACGCCAAGTATGGTACCCTCTACTTCTGCATCTCTCTCAAGCTCCCTCCCTGGACTTGGGATCTGCTCCAGACCTCCTGTCCCAGGAGGAGGGAATGTTGTGGCACCCAAATCCCCAGTCTCTTCACCTCAGAGCCTGGTTGCTGAAGGCCTAGACCTTCAAGATTTGCATCTTTCTCAGCAAGTAAAGGATATCCTTTATGCTTCCAGAAAGCCTTCCACTAGATGTTCCTATGCTTTTAAATGGAAAAGGTGTACCATTTGTTGTGCAGAGAAGGGTCTTAACCCTCTTGCAATACCTCTGAATTCTTTACTAGAGTATTTGCTGCATTTATCCCATGCAGGCCTTAAAACGAATTCAGTAAGAGTCCATTTGAGTGCTATTTCAGCATCCCTTAAACCTCTCAATGGACAGCCTATTTCCTCTCATCCTCTTATAGCAAGATTCATGAGAGGCCTTCTTTTGACTAGACCTCCCATCAGACCACCTCCAGTGGCATGGGACTTGAATCTGGTTCTTGGCCAGCTTATGCAGCCACCCTTTGAACCCTTAGCCACTGCCTCCTTGAAATTCCTTTCCTGGAAGGTTATTTTTCTCATTGCAGTCACTTCAGCTCGCCGCATCAGTGAGCTGCAAGCCTTGGTGGCTAATCCTCCTTATACCAGGTTCCATCATGACAAGGTAGTCCTCAGGACTAATCCACACTTTATGCCTAAAGTGATCTCACCTTTTCATCTGAACCAAGAGGTTTATTTACCTGTCTTTTTTCCAGGACCTCATTCTTCAAGTGCAGAGACGAATCTTCATACCCTGGATTGTAAAAGAGCTCTTGCCTTTTACTTATAAAGGACACAGCAACATAGAAAGTCCTCTCAGCTCTTTGTTGCTTTTGATCCCTCTCATTCAGGACTTCCAGTCTCTAAGAGAACTCTGTCCAATTGGATTGCTCAGTGCATTTCTTTTGCCTACCAGAGTAAGAACCTTTCTCTGGAGGGCCATGGCAGCCTCTATGGCTCATCTAAATTCTGTGTCCATCGACCAGATCTGTCGAGCGGCCACCTGGGCCTCTGTTCATACCTTCACAGCTCATTACTGCTTGGACAAGGATTCCCGCCGGGATGCCTTGTTTGGTCAGGCTGTTCTCAAACACCTGTTCCATACCTAACCAACTCCTACCCTCCATCCCTGGCTGGATGCCTGAGATTCATGGGTGGAGGTAGAGCCCTTCCCAGGGACTCACAACCTGGGTGATCTCCCAGGCATCTCTAGCTGGGGAGTCCCCATATGTGAAGACTCATTCCTGCTTGTTCCTGGAGATAGCACAGTTACTTACCTGTAACAGGTGATCTCTGGGAACAGCAGGAATAAGTCTTCACAACCCACCCACCTCCCCTAGGAGTTGTATCTCTCTATCTTTCTTTCCTTTCCTCACTCTCTCTTTGTCTCAGCTTTAAAACTTGAACTGGAGAGAGGCGGTTAGGAAAGGCGGGAAGGCAGCGCGCAGGCGCTGTGGGATGTTCCCAAAAGCTTTCCTTTTGGACGCTGGGGAGCGTTCCCGCGCAGGCTCCGTCGGTACCTACGCTACCCATATGTGAAGACTTATTCCTGCTGTTCCCAGAGATCACCTGTTACAGGTAAGTAACTGTGCTTTCTGCTTTTATGGAATTCCCTTCCACAAGATGATAGGCTATAGTCAGATATTTTAATTTGTCATAAATGGGTGAAAGCATGGTTCTTTAAGAATGTTTGATGGATTATGAGGAAAACGGGAGATAAAATGGGGGCTTGCTGACTGAATTTTGTACTTCGGTAACATATTTATTTAACAGCTTTTTCTATATCACCTTTATCTAAGGCGGTTTTACATCAAACAACGTAACAATTATGGTGATTAGTCTGTTAAAGAGATCTGTTAGGAGGGTATCTATACCGTGTTGTGGGCGGAAACCATGTTGGTGTTGGTTTAGTGGTGCGTGTGTATCTACATGGTCTTGTAGTTGTTGTTTGGTTTTCTCAATTATTTTCGCCAGAAATGGAATGCTCACAATTGGACGATAGGAGCTAGGGATTGTCTTATCCATTGAGGCCTTTTTAAGGATAGGGTGTAGAGATGCTTGTTTGAGCACAGGAGGTAGTATCCTAGTGTCAGAGTAGTGGACGATATGTAGGATCGTTTGGGCGAACTGGTTGCATAGATTTTTCAGCCATGTCACAGGGCATGGGTCTAGAGGTGAGGTTGTTGTATTAATGCGGTTGATGATGTGATGTAGTTCTTTTATTTATGAGGTTGAAGTTGTGCCATAGGTGTTTGTTTTCTGTATCTTTATTTTGTTGGGGGTAGTAGAAAGCATTGTTGTGTAGTTGTTCGTTGTTTGCTGTGTAAGAAGTCAGCCATGATTTGTGGGTCAATTTGTGTTTTTTCAGTCATCATGTCAGTTGTGTTGGTCGTTTGTCATTTGGGTTACAATGGAGAATAGTTCTCTTGAGCGGCTGAGTGATTTCATTAGTGTGTTTGTGATGTATTTCTTTTGTAAGATGCACAGTTGTGTCTTTGTATTTTCTTTTGTTCTTTTCCATTTCCTTTCGAGGTGTCTAAGATCTCTTCGAATCTGGTCCAGTGTTGTGGAAAACCATGGTGCTCGTGTAGATTTTTGGTGTTTTTTTTGTGGAAGGTTGCAGCATTGTTTGTTTGGTTCCATGAATCTATGAATTCATCTAGATCAGCTATGTCTGCATCTATTAGTGCTGATGTCTGGTCAAGGAAGTATTGTGCATTGAATGCCTTGAAACGACATTGGAATTGTTGTTGTTGACTGGTTTTCGTTTGCGTGATGTTGGCCAGTATGTTGATAGATATCATAGTATGATCTGACCATGATACTGGGTCAGTTTGTATGTCTAGGTTTTCTTTGTGTAGTTTGTTGGATACGAAGATGAGGCCTAGAATGGACCCTTTGGAATGAGTTGGTGTATCAATTATTTGGGTTAGCTGGAGGGCTCCCATTGCATCCAGGAATGTATTGGCTTGTTTGTCTGTGGTTGAAGGAAGGTTGAGGTCGCCCATAAGGGTGTAGAGATTTCCTGTGGCTGTATGGGTACATGCCTTGTTTATTATTGCAGCTAGATCTTCGGAGTTGGGGGTTGGCTTTCTGTATGTTACGGATATAGTATGTCCAGGGTTAGAGATGGTTAAGACGTCTAATGTTTGTAGTGACTGAGAGTTTGTAAGTGTGAAGCTCAGATGCTTGTTTTTGTAAGTATGAGCACTCCTCCCCCTGGTGTGCTCTGGGGCAGCTGAATAGTGTATATTGTGATGTAGGTAGTTGATTTAGTAGGAAGTTATCGTAGTCATTGATCCATCTTTCCATGATGCACATTATATCTGTGTCATTGTGAATATAGTCTGCGATAATCTGAATTTTGTTACAGATTGAACGAGCGTTGATGAGGGAGCATTTGATTGGAAGCTGCTGATGTTTAGAGATTGTTGTGTTCGTTTGGGGGGTGAAAGTTTATGGTAAGATGTGGAGTAGATTTGTTCTATGTAGAACCTGTATGCTTCTGTTCCAGTTATTTATGTGGGTGGATGATGTGATGAGAACTGTTGTAAGAAGGATGATCATGTGGTATATTATGTTTTTGTTTTTACATATATTTTATACTGTTTTACTACTGTTGTAAGTTGCTTTGAGCCTTATGGTTTTAACATCTACTAAACTGAATAAATGAAATATTTACTGCTGATATCTGAAAACATGGACAGGTTAGGAGAATGTTAAGTTATCCTTCTGTTTGTACATGTACAATAATGGAGACTCAAATTATTCTTTGCTTCTGGTAGAAAGAAAGAGATCCCTGCTATTCATTTATTAGCTGTTTAGTTTTGAGGCTGCCACATTTTTCAAAATGAAAAATATTGCATTGTATTAGTAGTATTCACTTGTTTTCCTCAATCCTATGATATCCCTCAGGGTTCCATTCTCACCCCTATTCCCCCCTGACTCTGTTTTATCAAAGATTTTAACTTTAGCTCCTATGTCTATGCTGATTCTCAGCTTATTATAACCCATGATAACTGGGAACCCCTACTTCAGTCAGAAATTGACTCAAAACTACAGTCTGTATTAGATTGGCTCCAATCTCATAAAATGTTTCTTACCCCCAATAAAACTGAAGCATAGTGGATCTCTCATAATGATGATCCATCCCCTACCTTCCACACAATTTCAATTAAGACCTCAATTCATTGTCTTGGAGTTCTATTGCATGATCACTTAATCTTCAGCCCCTGTTTATCAAAAACTGTCCAAAGTTGTTTCTTTGTTCTGAGAAGGATAAGAGCAATGACACCCTACCTCGACACAAAAGCCTTAAAAATAGTTATTTACTCATTAGTTATAAATAGACTGGGTTATTGTAATTCCCTTCTGACAGGCATCTCAAGGTTCAAGAAAATGCCTCCAAATTATTCAGAACACAGCTGTAAAGGGTACAATGCTAAATGATATGACCATGTCACCCCACTGCTCCGTGAGCAACATTGGCTCCCTGACCTTATCCAAATCAAGTTTAAGCTCCTGTTGACAGATTGTGCTTACTACATAGGCTTGCCTATCTATTTACACTCGCATTTTATTCCTTACTGCCACTCCCATACTCTCTATTCCTCAAACATGAATCTTATAGTAGTTACTACAAAGCGCACACTGCACCTAGAAATTGACCATTCTATTGCTTTTTGTTACCAAGTCTCTCATCTGTGGAATTCCATGCCCACCGAACTCTGAATGGACTCCTCTTATAAAAGGTTTAAGACCAGTCTGAAGATCTTTCTTTTTTACCCTAGGCCTTCCGATGACAGCTAGTTCCATGCCTCTTAACTGTCATACCTCACTAACCCCCTATCCTCTGCTACTATTTTTGTTCACTTCTAATGTATAAGAAATACCGTAGATCCCCCCTCTTGTCCCCCAAAAATATTTTTGTCGGGCATAAACCGCAAGAGGAAGAGAATTGCACTCCCCCTCACACACAGTACATGCCCCTTTTATTCTTCAAAATATTCTCATGATGCTGTTCTTCACAAACCAAATTAAAATCACACTTATTTATTTATTATTTATTTATTTAACATCTCTTATATACCGCGCTATTAAAATCAGTGCGGTGTACAATGAACAAAATATACTGCAATGTGTACAGGTAACATCGAGTTTACAGAGAACAAGGGAATATATAACATGGAATAACAGGGATAACTATGTACAATCAACATTATACTATGAATATGCTTTTATTATATATAACTATGTACAATCAACATTATACTATGAATATGCTTTTATTATATACCATATTTAAACTCGAGTGGATATTGTACGTGAATTCATGGGTGGCATGGGTCAGTAGAAGTAAAGTGAAATATCGTGGGAACTAACCATTTTCTGATTGGATAAAGGTGTTAAAGTGTTTGGTGTGGGTGGGAGGCCTGTTGGCTGTGTGAGTGTCTGTGGTCACTTCTGGGTAGTATTTTGTGAATAAGTGATGCTTTACAGCTTTGCGGAATTGTAATAGGCTTTTGATGCCGCGGATTTCATGGGGAAGTATATTCCAGTTCCTGGGTGCGAATAATGAAAAAGCTCTGTTTGATGTAGCTTTAGTACATGATGTCATCATCTTGGGAACTATTAAGGTGTTCATAGTTGTAGTCCTTCTGTTTCTATTTTCAGGGGTGTTATGGATTAGTTTTCTGATTGGTGTTGGTGGGTAGATATTCATGGCTTTGAAGGTCAAGACTAGTGACTTATATGAGAGTCTGGCTTGTAGAGGTAGCCAGTGTAGGTCTTTCATGATAGGCGTTATATGAGCAGACCTTGGTGATCCAGAGAGAACTTATCTGATCAAACGCACGACGTGCACGTTTCGAGGCTATAGCCCCTGCTTCAAGTGCTCCCAATGAAATTCAGTGTGTCCACCATTTCTCATAACCGCCAAAAAAACGCCGAACAAATTTCACAAATTTCTTCAGGGTGTGCCTGATCCAACGATTGTTACGTTTCAGTCCTTGGTTTTACGTGACTTGGAGTCTTGTGAGAAGAAATTTGTGAAATGGCATCATAATGTCACACGTTCTGATCAGAGATGTTTGGATATGTTGTCCCATGACTCTTCCATCACGATCCGGAGTGCGGATAAGGGGGGTGCAATTGTGTTATGGGACACATATGTATATTTGACCAAATTACGATCACATGTTGGATGCTACAGTGTATAAGAAATTGGAGCAGGACCCGACGGGAAATTCGGGTTTTGATCACGCTGGCATTTTCAAAAGGTTGGATAACTTCGAGGGAATTTCGTTTTCTCCTTATGCCCAATCCCAAGATACCGATTATCTATTTGATACCAAAGATACATAAATCTATGGAGGACCCCCCAGGACGGCCCATAGTCTCATGTTGGGGATCGGTTCTTGAACCATTATCTAAGTTCTGTGATGTGTTTCTTAGGGAGGAGGCAGCTTTGGTCCGAGCCTTTATTCGTGAACTCCACACACTTTTTGCATTCTTTACAACAATTGGTTTTGCCATCTACTGAGTGTTATATTGTGACTCTGGATGTAGTCGCGTTGTATACGAATATAGACCAGGGTGAAGCATTGGATCTACTTCAATCTCTGTTTGAGCGAGCTCTGGCATGTTTGCCTAAATCTTTTTTATTGGAGATGATATCTTTAGTGCTTACTCAGAATTATTTTTTGTTTGAGGGGGAGTTTTTCCAGCAAACATTTGGTATTGCTATGGGAGCCACGGTGGCTCCCTCTATCGCTATATTATATATGGCTGACATTGACGAACGTTATATTTATACTTCATCAGGTTTTGTGAATGTCGCCATATGGAAAAGATTCCTTGATGACATATTTTTTGTTTGGACTTCCGTTTTGGCTTCATTGCATGATTTTATAGCCTGGCTTGATACCATAAAACTCCATATTAAGTTCACTGCTCGTGTCGCTTTGGATTGTTTGGAATTTTTGGACATGGTGGTCTACCGGGAGGGTTCCTCCTTATTGACGACTTTATATAGAAAACCGGTTCAACGCAACTGTCTGTTAAATTTTGACAGTTTTCATCCTGAACCTCTTCGCAATGGGTTGCCCTACGGACAATTTTTAAGGATTCGACGGTTGTGTACATCTATTGTTCAATTTAAACATCATGCAGTTGATTTGAAGAATAGACTTTTAAGTAAGGGGTATCCTCAGTTGGTGATCTCCCGTGCCTATCACAGGGCTTTATATTCTCATCGGGAATGGTTTATTGATTTTGATCCCGCTCAATCTAAATCTTCTAATGGATCGGTTGATGCACTGACAGGTGTATTACCTTATAGGAGTCATTCAAAAGCTGTCACGCATATTCTAAAGAAATATTGGTCAGTGTTATCTTTATACCCTTGTTTTAATAAGCCCTTGCGGATTACATATTCTCGGGGGAGAAACCTACGTGACGTCTTGGTAAAATCGGCGGTCTTAGGGGATAGACCGGATTGTCCCAGTGCTAGATCGGGGTTCCATTCATCATGTAATCATTGCAATTATTGCGACACTACTATTTCTGGGCCTTCGTGGTCTGATTTGTCCTCTGGCCAGGTTTTTTATTGCTGATGGCAGACCTCATGCACTTCTATGTTTGTTATATATTTTTTGGAATGTCCTTGTCCATTGCAATATGTGGGGAGCACTACCAGAGCGATAAAGATTCGATTGGGGGGACACGCTTCACGTCTCCGTCAGTCAGTGCAGACGTCTCCGATTGTACAACATTGTCTAGATCGGCACCATGTTTTTGAGCAATTGAAATGGCCAGTGGTTGACTATGTTCCAATGGATCCTAGAGGTGGGGATCGAGTAGCGAAGTTACGTAGATTGGAGCAGCGTTGGATATTCACTTTACGAACTGTTTCTCCCGAAGGTTTGAATCGAGAAATTGATTGGTTAGGATTTTGACGTTATTATCTTTCACTGCAGGGAACCCCGTGATGTGTGGGGATTCCCTTCATGTGATTGGTGTTCTCGGATGATGGACGGTTCTGCAAGTAGCCTATCCTGAGCAGGTATCCCTGATTTGACCGGCCAACTGTTCGGCGTTTTTTGGCGGTTATGAGAAATGGTGGACACACTGAATTTCATTGGGAGCACTTGAAGCAGGGGCTATAGCCTCGAAACGTGCCCATCGTGCGTTTGATCAGATAAGTGTGGTTTTTAATTTGGTTTGTGAAGAACAGCATCATGAGAATATTTTGAAGAATAAAAGGGGCATGTACTGTGTGTGAGGGGGAGTGCAATTCTCTTCCTCTTGCGGTTTATGCCCAACAAAAATATTTTTGGGGGACAAGAGGGGGATCTACGGTATTTCTTATTGTCAACAGTCTTGCTACCACCGTCCCTATTAGGCGGTTGCCTAGGGGCGTGAGGTGCGGGTTGCCTTTATAAAGAATAGTCTGTAGCCGTGTGTTAAAGGCAAAATATAATGATGAGGTTTTATTCCCCTTCCCTTGTGGATTTCTGTTTTTCTCATACAGCAACAAAGAACTTAAACAAAACTGTTTCTTCACAGCAAAATGAAATGTACCTTTTTCAAACAGGTATAACAAGGCTCTTGCTTCCTTAATTAACAAAGAGACGTAATCTCATCCGAGATACATAGCATGCAATCCCTAGCACTGGAATCAATGTCCTGGACAGTGTTTTCCCATTGCATTTGCTCACCGTCAGAAATTGTAAATGGGTAACATTCACCACAGCTATTATTTACACAACTCCCTCGAGAGGCAGCAGTTCTTAAGGCAGGAAACTGTTCTGCATAAGGAGGGTCCTGGAGACCTGTACTGAAGCCTGTTTCTCTGAGGCTTCCCCTTTCTCTCCACCAAGGATTATCCTCCCAAGTATTAGCTTTTACTTTCCTAGCCGAGCCCACCTCTTGCCCTCTAGAGAAATTGGTGTACTTTAGCTCTGCTTCTGGGGTGGCTGGCTTCCACTCCTTCCTCTGAAAACCAGGCTCCTTTATTTGGGCTGTAGCCTGCTTTTCCCCGAGAGTTCCACTCAGCAGTTGTCTGGTCTGGGCTGTAGTAACTTCCAGGAAAGGTTTCCCTTCTACTGCTACTTGCTGTCGGGACCCAGCTTGTGCTTCCTGGACCCAGCAAGCTCTCCTGCTTGTGACCTCTGCCCTCCAGCTGCTTACTCACTCTCCACGGGACGATGCCCCCTCTGGCTTGGGAGACTTGTGCACGAGCACTTTCAGCTCTCTCTGTGTCAGCTGCTCTTCCCTTTGCTGCACCTCCCTTGTCTGCACCTTCCTCTGTGGCACCTCCCTTTGCTGCTCCTCCCCCTACTGGGATTTCCCAGCCACTTTTATCCTCCTGGCTCCTGCACATTGTACGTGCTTCCTTGCCCAGGTGGACGTGATTGGCTTTCTGGCTTTCTACAGCGTCACACCCAGTGTAGGGAAAGTTTGTTCCACTATTCTCTGGCTCCTTATAACCTGAATATGCTTTCTGCCCAGGTGACTGTAAGGTAAGCTCTTCCTTTTCTCCTGTATCCATGGGTTCTGTGCTGGCCACTGTATCACATTATACATTAGAAGTTCTCATATTTGAATACCGATTGTTCTGGGACTATTTTTGTTCAAGCAAGTAATATGTTGTTTCTCATTCTTTTTTAAAAAAAACTGTTGTGCTACCAAGTCTTTCCTCCCCAACGTCTCTTCAGTTTTCCTGTCTTTTGTTCCTATTTTTGTGTTTCTGTAATTTTAAGAAAACAAAAGGTTGTTGTAAACCACTATGATGCTGTAGAGATTAGTGGTATATCACATTCTTACAAATAAATATTGTCAAACCTTTTGGCCCAGAGTTGCTACTGGACTTGGGTCCTCAAAAATTGATTCAGTCCAGGTTTTCTTAGGTGCTTGGATCATGGATCTTGTAGTGCTGGTCTCTAATAAAGTATGGGAGGGAATATGCAAAAGCATTTACATGGGTTGCAGACCTGCAAACCATGCAAATGCTTCTGAGCTGGATATTTCAGCAGCACTAGCATGGTTAGTGCTGGATATCCTTGGGTGCTGCCATTATACACCCTGATGCTAAGCAGTTAGCTTCGGGGGCATTCCGGGGTGGCACCCATCGCTAACCAGGCAGCAGTGATATTGAGCTGCTGACTGGTTAGCAACATGTGTGTAAAATAAGGTGCGGGACATGCTGGGCTGCCTTTACTTGCCGAAGTTAACTATGCAGAGGCTCAATATTGCCCTGTTACCCGGTTAGCTTTCATGTTGTGCAGCAACTCGAATATTCAATGCCGGTGGCTGGATATGGTGGCCTCGGCATTGCATATCTGGGGTTAGATTTCAGCAGCGACGGCTAGCTGTTTTACAAGCACTAGCTGATTAATATTTGCTGCCTTCCCCCTTCCGCCCCCCCTGAATTGGATGAATCTCACAGATATGGATTGGGTAGCAATGATGGCGATCAGTTGAATAGGATTACAGTGGAAGAGTGCAAAAGAAGAGATTGCATTTAAGATGACTTTTCTGGCAGAATGGGGCTGTGCTGTGTGTGTCTGACCTCATTGTCCTAGCTCCTCCTGACTTCTTAGGGAGATGGGTTCAGAACTGACCTTTTCTTTAACTATCTTATTTGAATACTGAGTGAAGCCAGTGACCATAAAATCAGATTTTTATTTTAATAAAGACCTTTTTAATTTTGTTTGTAATACGGTCAATGCTGCTTTTTATAAATACAACATACATATGGCCTAAACAGTGTATACTGCTACCTGAGTTACAAAAAAAATAGAAAGGATCTGTTTTACTATGGCAGCGAAGAGGAAAGCTTTGTAAATCAGGGCCTAAGTATAGAAAATGATTCACATTAGAATTATATGCGGTGTTAAGTGCCATCAAGTCGGTGTCATGACGACCCTCTGGATAGTTGACTTAAACTGTGTTCCGTCATCAGTCAGGCGCTCATTGTTGATAGAGTGGTATCCATAGCTACTGTTATTGTATCAATCCATCTCATTGCCGGCCTTCCTCTTTTGCATTGACCTTCTATCTTGCCAAACATTGTCTTTCTCCAATGATGTGTCCAAATTATGAAAGTCGAAGTCTTGTCATCTGAGCTTCTAAGGAAAGCTTAGGTTTGATCTCCTCTACTACTGACTGGTTTGTTCTTCAGGCAGTTCATGATATACACAGTATTTGTCACCAGCACCATAATTCAAAGGCATCAATTTTCTTCCTGTCTATCTTTTTCATTGTCCAACTTTTGAATCCATATGATGTCATTGAAAATACCACGGCTTGGACAAGTTGAATCTTTGTGTGGAGAGAGACATCTCTGCTCTTGAGAATCTTGTCTAGGTCCTTCATAGCCATTCTACTAAGAGAAATGCGTTGTCTGATTTCTAGACTTCTTGTCCTTTCTTTATTGATAGTTGATCTAAATAGGTTAAAGTCTGCTCTTTCAATTTTTTTCTCCAACAATGATGAATTTATTCATTTTTGCCATTGTCAAGATCTTTGTTTTCTTAGTCTTAAAATGGGCCTGCACGTTAATGTTATGTGCCGTGATCTTGAGAAGCAAATGTTTCAGATCGTCTTCACTTTCATCCAGTAATGTGGTATCAGCATAGTGAAGGTTGTTGTCTTCCACCAATCTTCATACCTCGGTTGTCTTCATATAGTCCTGCTTCTCTGGTTTGTTCTGCACATAAATTAAAGAGGTAAGGGGAAAGTGTGCAGCCTTATCATACACCTTTACTTATTTTAAACCATTCTGTTTCTCCTAGTTCTGTTCGAACTGTTGCTGCTTGATCAATGTAAAAGTTGTGCAAGAGAACTATCAGGTATTCTGGTATACCCATGCATCTTAATGTGGCTCAGAGTTTCTCATGGTTTACACAGTCAAAAGCCTTGCTGTAGTCAATAAAACACTTATGGATATCCTTTTGGTATTCTTTTGTCTTTTCAAGGATCCATCTCGCATCCGCAATGTCTCTCGTTCCTTGCTCTTTCCTGAACCCTGTTTGCAGTTCAAGTAGTTCTCATTCCAGGTATGGTTGTAGTCTCTGCTGAATGATCTTGAGTAGAATCTTGCTGGCATGTGAGATCAGAGCGATTGTGCGATAATTTCCACAGTCGGTCAGATCACCGTCTTCTCAGTATTGGTATAAACACAGATCTTTTCCAGTCAGTTGGCCATGAATTTGTCTTCCAAATTTACTGGCATAGCCTTGTAAGTATGGTAATAGCTTCATGCGATTGCTGCAATACTTCAATGCCTGGTACTTTGTTCTTTGATAAGGCTTTCAATGCTGCTTCGACTTCTGTCATGACCAATGGCTCCTGATCATAAAGGACAGGTTGAAACGGCTGTTGGTCCACTTGATCTTTATGGTATGACTGTATATTCTTGCCACCTTTTCTTGATCTTCTCAGCATCATTCAACATGGATCCTTGAGCATCTTGTAGCATTTTAATTTGAGGCTAGAATTTTTTCTTTAACTCTTGTAGCTTTAGGAAAGCCAGTCTTGTTCTTCCTCTTATAGTTTCTGGTTCTATTTCCTTGCATGCGTCATTGTAGTACTTCTCCTTCTCTTGTCTTGCTGCACATTGGAAGTCTGAGTTCTGTGATTGCCTCTTTCTCCAGGACCAAGCAGGAAGTCAGTCCTCACATATGGGTGACGTCGGTGCAGACGGAGCCTCCCTGCGGAGCATTTCCCTAGCTTTCAAGGAAAGCCTTTGGGAATGCAGTGTACATGTGCGGTCCCCTTCACGCTCAAGGGTGCCATCTTGCTCAGTCTTCTTTTTTCCGTGGAGCCCGACGGATGTGAGTTCGTGTCACCCGGTAAAAAAGTGATTTTCTACAGTTTTCACCCGGTTCCCTGACGGTTCCCCTTCCCGCCTGGGCCAGGTACACCGGTATCGAGCCTGGAGTTGGTTTTTCGTTTTTTGTTCTTCGAGACTAGCATTCGTGCTTTTTTTGTGTGTTTCACTGGCAGCCCGGTCTTTTGACCTCACGGGGCCCTTTTTCCCCCGATGGCTGCCAGCGGGTTCAAGAAGTGTGATCGGTGCAAGAAACTTATGTCTCTCACCGACACACATGACTGCTGCCTCCAATGCCTCGGGCCCAACCATGACCCTTTGGCCCGTGCGGCAAGATGTCGAAGGCACTGAGGAGCTGTCAACATCAGTGTGAAAGAATCTTTTCTGACTCTGCATCCGGCCGGGCCCGGATTTCGTCAGAGGCCTCGACATTTCGGGAGTCCGATCGCGAGCACCGTCAAGGCTCCTCTGAGATGGGGTCTCCTCCTCGGGAACACAGAAGGAAGAAAAAGCTTGCAAGGGCGACATCGGTGGACGCTCCTGGCCCCTCGAGGGTCAGGTCGCATAGCCCCTACTGACGCCCCGGGCTCTCGGAGTCAGAGAGGCCTTCGAAGTTGCCTCATGTGGAACCGAGTCACATGAGTGCAGTTGTCCTCGTGGACTCTCCCCCGGGGGAGCTGACGTCGGGCCCGAGTCGGGGGCTGCTGAGTCTCCTGAGCTCAGACTCAGGTTGACGGACTTGGAGAGCAGCTTGGCTGCCTTCATGGAACAGCAGCGGGTGCTGATCGCCGGTCTGACCGGTGCATCTGCCCCGACCACCGGGACCTCGACGTCCAAGTCGACCCCGGAGACCGAGCTGATCCTCGAGTCGATGAAGTCTCGAGTTGATCCTCGGTCAAGGTCCCCTTCGACCTTCCGTGCGGGGCCGATGTCGTCGATGCCGATATCCTCGGCGTCGGGGAGGGTGGCATCGAAGCCCACACAGCCGGAGCAGCTCGATTCCTCCTCGGAGGAGTCGGACTGGGAGATGGAGGACGAGGAGTCCCTGGACACCTTCCGGACTCGGTGCGTCCCTTCGGACTCACTGGAGTCCGAGCCTCGGAGAAGATTTTCCCCCCCCCCGGAGGATACCCGGTTCTCGGACTTCGTGAGGGACATGGCCAAAGCTTTGGCCTTCCCCGCGGATGCCGAGGAGGAGCCTCGAGCCGAAGAGCTCGATGCACTCCAGTACGACTCTCTGCCTAAGGAGGCCTTTACTGTACCGGTTCCTCCGATGCTGGAACGGCTGCTCTTCCGCATGTGGGAGGCACCGGCCTCGGCGCCGGTTCTTAGCAAACGGGTCGATTCCATTTGTTGCGTCCGTAAGAGCCCTGGGTTCCAGAAGACACAGCTACCGCATCACTCCATGATTGTGGAATCGGTCATTCATCGTCTGAAGAGTCAATATATATATATATCAATAGCACTGCAAATTCATTCTAAAACACTTTTACATTGATTAGATTGAACATTCATTAAAGTAACGGCCACTGTCACTTACTAGAGTACTGCTGCCCACATTCCTCGATGTCTCTTCGTGATTCCAAAAAACGCCACGCAACAACTTTAAGCAGACAAATGGGGTCTCCTGGTGCCCTTTAATTATGGTTAGCCATTCTCTATAAAAGCTTAGCCTGGTTGCTCAGTCCGCATGCGCGGTGTTTTTTGGAATCACGAAGAGACATCGAGGAACGTGGGCAGCAGCACTCTAGTAAGTGACAGTGGCCGTTACTTTAATCATCACAAAGCATGACGTATAATATTTAAAAAAAAGATTATGAATGTTCAATCTAATCAATGTAAAAGTGTTTTAGAATGAATTTGCAGTGCTATTGATATATCTTATTTCCAGACCCTCCTGAAGAAACTCCTGTTCGGAGTGAAACGCTTGAGAGGTGCCGAGGGAGGCGTAGAGGAAAACAATTAAGATAAGAGTTTTACATTTCAATAGTGCCTGACACAAAGGTGGTGGAGAGTTGGTGATTCAAATACAAAAAACACTCCCAATTTAGTCATTGATGCTGTTGAGCGCTGATGTTTATTTGACACATCATCTGTTTGGAGTGCTGTTTGGTCTGAGACTTTTTTTGGGAGTAGAAAAATAGAAAAATAAGAAAAGGAGTAATATCCTATGACATTTTAGTAGTGCAGTTTCTCCACAACCTAATTCTTTTTTAAAACATTGATTATTGTTTGTATGGAGTAACTTCTAACATAGTGTGATTCTATTATACTCCGTGTAGACCGTGTTTAATCTTGTATAGATATACATATGGCAGGTTCTGTTCCAGACAACCGCATCCTCTGAGAATAGCAGCAGATGCGTTCTAATTTCTTGGTCTACGGGCCTTCTGTATGCGTTTCCTCCCACGCCTCTAGTGGCCCGTACCTTGTTCAAGGATCTTCAGGACAAGGCCTCGGTGATTCTGGTAGCCCCCAGATGGCCGAGGCAACCGTGGTTCCCACTCCTTCGGCAGTTGGCGGTAGATGCTCCACTCCCTCTGGGGGTGCAACCCGATCTCCTGTATCAGGACCAGGGATCTCTCCTGCACTCCAACCTCAAATCTCTCAATCTGATGGCCTGGCTGCTGAAAGGAAGTTCTAGCTCCCTTACTTCTACCTAAGGAAGTGGAAGAGGTGGTGTTGGCTTCTAGGAGGCAATCCACCCGGAAGTCTTATGCCCCCAAGTGGCGTAGGTTCTCCACCTGGTGTGCTCAGCGCCAGGAGGATCCTTTTTAGTGCCTGGTGCCGGTGGTGCTGCAGTATCTGCTTCACCTGTCGGACCTAGGCCTTAAATCCAACTCCGTTCGGGTCCACCTCGGTGCTCTATCGGTGCACCACTCGCCGGTGGAGGGACCATCTCTATCGGGCCACCCCTTGGTGTCCTGCTTCCTCAGAGGCCTGTTGCTCAAGTCTATGGTTCGTCCACCAGCCACTGAGTGGGATTTGAATGTGGTCTTGCAGCAACTTACTCGCCCACCGTTTGAGCCAATGGCTACCTGTCATTTACGATTCCTTTCTTGGAAGGCGTTGTTCTTGGTAGCTCTTACCTCGGCCAGGCGTGTGAGTGAACTCCAAGCTCTGGTTTCTGATAGACCGTACACATGGTTCTATAGGAACAGGGTGGTCTTACGGTCTCATCCTAAGTTCCTTCCAAAGGTTGTCTCCTCCTTCCACCTCAATCAGGAGGTGGTTCTCCCAACATTCTTTCCCAGGCCGCATGCCAGCCAGGCTGAAACAGTCTTGCATACCCTGGACTAAAGAAGGGCGTTGTCCTTTTACATAGACCGTACGCAGGGGCATCGAAGGGCTGCTCAGCTCTTCGTATCTTTTGACCGTAATAAACTGGGGTTATCTGTCTCCAAGTGTACGTTGTCCATTTGGGTAGCAGATTGTATCGCCTGGGCGTACAGGGCAGCCGGCCTCTCCTTGAAGGGTCGAGTCACGGCCCACCGTGTCAGGGCGAAAGCTACATCAGTAGCTCATCTCCGCTCTGTTCCGTTGGCAGACATCTGCCGGGCCTCTACTTGGTCTTCAAGCCAGACTTTTGCGGCCCATTACTGCCTCGAGAGGGAGTCCCGAAGGGACAGTGCTTTCGGACAGGCGGTACTCCGTAATCTCTTTGAGCTTTAGGCAACTCCTACCCTCCGGCCCTTGTGTTGGGCTACCGTGCGGGGGCGTTCTCAGAGAAGATTCTTATCACGGGTGCTGAGGCTCTAGAGGGAGCTAATTTTTTTCAGCTTTGGGTTCCCGGTAGCCTAGAGCTGGGGAGTCCCATATGTGAGGAATGACTTCCTGCTTGGTCCTGGAGAAAGAGTAGTTACTCACCTGTAACAGGTGTTCTCCAGGAGCAGCACGAATCAGTCCTCATGACCCTCCCTCCTCCCCTTGGAGTTGCAGTCACATACTTCATTTTTGTTTTTTGCTGTCTCTTCGCTATGTCATCAGACTGAGCAAGATGGCACCCTTGGATGGGAAGGGGACCGCGCATGCGGGCTGCATTCCCAAAGGCTTTCCTTGAAAGCTGGGGAAATGCTCCGCACGGGGGCTCTGTCGGCACCGACGTCGCCCATATGAGAGGACTGATTCCTGCTGCTCCTGGAGAACACCTGTTAGAGTTGAGTAACTACTCTTTCTCCTCTGGCTTTAGCTTCTCTGCGTTTCTGGGCAATATTTAGAGTTTCTTCAGTTATCCAATTTGGCTGTTTTTGCTTTTTCACCTTTTGTAGTGTGATAAGGAAGCTTATCATAGCTCAGGAAGGGGCTATAGAAAAGGTGAAGTGTCTCTGAACAAGCAACCAGTCAGTGCTGGTAGAAATGAGAAAACAGAATTTTGCCATAAAAGACTACCAGTCC
This sequence comes from Ichthyophis bannanicus, assembly GCA_033557465.1. Lineage (NCBI taxonomy): Eukaryota > Metazoa > Chordata > Amphibia > Gymnophiona > Ichthyophiidae > Ichthyophis > Ichthyophis bannanicus. The sequence goes on from CM066034.1 coordinate 212,473,219, forward strand.
CAGAATGCACCAGGTTTCCAACAGCCATTAGAGGAGCTGAAGTGGGGAAACGTGTGTTCAATCAGGAGGGCTATGAGGTAATCCCTAAGCACTCATCTCAAAGGGCAGGGCCTGATTCAGCACAGCTGCGCTGTGTTAGGGAGGAGCACTCATCTAAGCAGAATAAGAGTAGAGTTTATTCTACAGATGACCATCTTCATGATCACCTTGGATATCCAGAGAAGGATCATCAGTTTCATCTGAAGGATCATCAGAAGCAGAAGCCAAATCGGACGGACAGAGAGGGAAAGAAACCCTTTTGGAGAAAGAAGAGAAAAGCCTTTGAGAGGTCTAGAAGAGTCCAAAGCAGTACGTATACTGGGAGGTATTCCAAGGGCCAGCATACACCATTGGACTGGGGAAAGCCAGAGGAATGGTGCTGCAGAGCTAGGAATCACCAGAGGCTACCTGTGAGGGAGACGGCTGCACGTGGAAGGGACCCTAAGACCCGTGCCAGAAGGTATGTGAAGAGAGATCCAGTGTCCAGGGATCTGGATTGGAAGGCTGGACATAAGAACTGGACTACATACTGGCCAGGCTATATAGAGAGGAACTCTAGCAGCAATGGAAGCTCAGGTATGAACACTGATCTATGCCCTAGCTATAACGTTGAAAGACAGCAGGGAAACAAGTATTCTCCTGAAAGTGCTCCATTGAGAGATTCATCTGTGCCAATCCATGATAGTGAACCCATGCTTGTTGAACAAGGGGGAATAATAGCAGATGAAGATCCTGTTTATATGGACTGCTCTCTATCTAAACTCCGTTGGTAACTTTCTGTTATAAAGTACAGCAACCATCACAAAGAAATACAAATTTGTTCTTTAATCTACTCAGAAAAGCTCCTGAAGCAGGATTTGACCCACACAGTAGAAAGCAAGCCAGCTAAGGGGTTTCAGCTGGTAACTGCTAGCAATCGAGCCTCACCTAATTGCTTGTGAGCTAGGAGAGAATCACTTCTGAATCTGTGTGGGAAGTAATCAGAAGTTAATCTGAAAAGAACAGTTTGTTTCTTGCTTTGTGGCTTTTCATTGGTTGTTTTCCTGATTTTGACTTTGTTTTTCCAAGTTAACACTGAAAGCAAGTAACCTGATTTATGTGCTACCAAGCATATCTGTGTTGGGAGAAATAACCCCATAAATAAATATCTTATTGGCTTTACCCAAGAGCACAACTAAATTATTGTCAGCAGCTGTGTCTGGTGTGAATGAACTACATTGCCCACAATACCTTGCAAATCATATAGATATATGCACTTGCCAAGACTGTGAAGATTCTCACCCAGGCAGCCATCTGACAGTAGACACTTCTCCTTTCTTCCAACCCAACTTTCTTGATGTCATCCCATAACTCTTCTGGAGCTCTGTCATTTGTTTCTAAAGCAGCAAATCGATTTTGCAGGCAGTCTTTAAATTCCAGTGGTATATTCTCAAGGTCATATTTTTCTACATTCATGACTGGCTTGTTCTTTTTCAACTTTAGATTCGGTTTGCATATTAGTAGTTGGTGATCTGTACCACAGTCAGCTTCAGGTTTTGTCTTTGATGTTATTGAGCTTTTCCATCATTGACTTCACAGATGTAGTCAATGTAAATTTTGTATAATCTATTGAGTGAAGTCCAAGTGTACAGTCTGTGCTTGTGTTGGTGGAAGAAGGTGTTTGAGATGACTAGATCATTGGACTTGCAGAATTCTATCAGTCTTTCTCCAGCTTCATTTCTGGTGCCAAGTCCATATTTTCCAACCACTTTTGCCTTCTTTGTTGCCAACATTTGCTTTCCAATCACCCATGACTTTCAGGATATTCTGTTTGCTTGCCCTGTCAATTTCAGCTTATACTTGTTCATAGAACTCATCAACTTCTTCCTCTTCTGCAGCTGTTGTTGGGGCATATACCTGAATTATTGTTGTTGATAGGCTTTCCTCTTAGACAAATAGAAATTAAGCGTTCGCTGACTGCACTGCATCTCATTACAGTTCTTGCAAGTTTCTTCTTAATTATAAATGCAGCACTATTTCTTCTGTCTGTCTTTTATTTCCAGCATAGTAGACCATGTGATCATCAGATGCAAAGTGCCTGATGCCAGTCCATTTCCGTTCGCTGACACAACAGTTCAAGTTGTACACGTTCCATTTCATTCTTCAGGACCTCCATCTTCCCTTGGTTCATGCTTCATATGTTCCATGTCCCAATATGTATGCAACTTCTGACTCTCATTTCATGGGCAGCTACATCAGCAGACAGACTTCTCGACGGCTTTGATCCAACCACATCATAAATGCTGACTTTACTCTGAAGTCTTCAGTTCATCCCCAATAGCCATTTGGGTGGCTTCCGACCTGGGGGTCTCATCTTCCAGCACTATAGTGCAGTTTGTTTTGTGACTATTGTCAAACACCTTGCTGGCCCACAAGGCGGGAGCCTGGGGCTTCGGTGTTGCTCCTCTTCTAACAGCAAGGACTTTATGTTGCCCTCAGGGATTTTGGGTCCCAATAGCTAATCGAAATAAGGAGGTAGTTGTGGTCGAGTAGCTATGCTTAAAGAGGTTTTATTTCCCGTCCCGGGAGAATTCTTGCAACAAATATCAAAAAGCAAATAAACCATACAGCTGGTATAACACAAGTGAGGGACTACAAATGGGAACCAAAAATGCTTATTGTCAGCTTTAACTGAACAAAAAGAGGGAAAAACAGGTTTTCAATCACACACTTTTAACTGTGAAATCTGTGCTCTCCCACAGATTTCATTCCAGCAGGCTTTCTTAGGCCCCTAACAAAAAGAGGTTATGCTATCAGAGAAAACAAGCGTACAGTCCATTTTGCACATATCAGAATTATCATCACCAAAGTCACAATCCATATCTTCAGGTGCTTCTTGATAATTATAACTTGCAGGGCTGTATCGTGGATTAGTGTTTGTTTCTCTCCTCTCGGCTGGGTCAGAGCACCACTCCCCCCTATCACTGCAGAAAGGTTCTTTACCACACACTATGGAATCTTTCCTTAGTGGGCTACACACTTCCTGACCACTGGGGGTAAAACTCAGTGCTCCTCTAGTCCAGGTACTTTGGCTTTCAGGCTGAGCTCTGCCTGGCTGGTGTGTAAACGGGAAGTGGAAACTTTTCTTCCCCTCTCTTCCTTTCACAGGACGTCTTTCTAAAGCATGGGAATTATCTCTTGGACAAGTATTCTGGCTCCCCAGGTTCCTGCTATTGTGGTTATCTCTTCTCCCTGCTCCTCGTGGTTTATATCCTGGAGTCTCCCTCTGGCCCCACACGGACCTTGGCTTAGTGCAGCCTAACTTCCCAGCACTAACCTTCGTGAACTCTTCTTGGATAAACCCCTCTGAGGTGCAGATTGATTCCACGTCTGAACCTCCCAGGTATGGCTCCTGGCTTTGCTGAGCGCTGTACTTTCCTTTCCCTCGAGTCCTCTCAATGTCTCCTTCTCTGTCTTCCTCAGAGACTGAGTCTGACTCCTGGCTTGCGTCTCTGTGTTTCCTTCCTTCTCCACGTGTGCCTGTACGTGAATCTGCTCGTATCCCTGTGCCTGAATCTGCACGTGTCTCTGCTCTGCTCAAGACTGACCTTTTTTTATCTGCGTCATTTCTTGAGACTTGAGTTAGCTCAACTCTCTGCAGCTGTCTCTGCTTTGCTGATGAGCTATGACGTAATGGTATCTCTGGGCGTTTCTCTACAGCCTGTGCTCTTGTTTTGCTTGGTTGCCCCTGACAACCCCTAGCCATGTGCTCTGCACTGCTGATTTTAAAACTGCCCTGAGTGTTTTTCTCTACTTCCATCGGCACAATCTGCCTTGCGCCATGACACTATCCATTGGGTTTTTGTGGCAAGATACAGAAGTAGATTTGTCATTTCTTTCTTCCACATAGGTAATTCTAGTGTTGCAGTTGTCACAGAAATGCGATCCTCCATTGCCAACACAGTCCTATTCTGCTGCTGCCCATATGGGTTGCTTGTCTTAGACAGGTCTCAGCTGAGGTGCCAGTCTTGGGAGACCCTGCCAATAGTTAAGCTACCAATAGCTTAGTTCTCCAGGACCAAGCAGGAAGTCAGTCCTCACTTATGGGTGACGTCGGCGCCGACGGAGCCCTCGCGGAGCAATTTTCCCCAGCTTTCAAAGAAAGCCTTTGGGAATTGCAGCGCGCATGCGCGGTAGTCTTCCCGCCCGAAGGTGCCATCTTAGCCAGTCTTCTTTTTTCCGCGGAGCCCTACAGACGTCCCCGTCTTGTCCCCGCGAAAAAGTTGATTTTCCTCTGTATTTATCCTTTTTTCTTTCGGTTCGACGCCGGTCGTTTTCCCGCCCGGACTCGCGACGCCGGTCTCGAGTCCTCTAACGGTTTTTTCGGTTTTTCTGACTTAGTCAGCTTTCGTTTTCGTTTTTTCCCTGGCAGCCCGGTCCTTTGACCTCGCAGGGGCCCTTTTTCCCCCGATGGCTGCCAGTGGCTTTAAGCGGTGTGGTCGGTGTGACCGAAATATGTCACTCACCGACTCACACGACCTTTGCCTCCGCTGCCTGGGCCCAGATCACGAGGAACTGATCTGTGGGCCCTGCAGCAAACTGTCCTCGAAGGCGTTGAGAAGTCGGCGGCATCAGCGCGAAAGAATCTTCGCTGACCCCAGCCGTACCCGGACATCGTCGGAGGCCTCACTGTCGAAAGGCTCCAGTTCGGACCGTCGACGGAGCTCCTCCGACCGGGGTTCTCCCTCCGGGGACCATCGACGGACGGAAAAACCCGCGAGGGCGGCGTCGGTGGACGCTCCTGGCTCCGCGAGGGCCAGGTCGCATAGCCCCGACAGCCGCCCCGGGTCCTTGGAGAAGGAACACCTCCCGAAGCGACCTCGCCTGGAGTCGGAGATGCCTGCCCGGGTAAGTCCTGTTGTCCTTCTGGACTCGCCTCCGCGTCAGCCGACGTCGGGCCCGACGCCGTCGGGGCCCGAGTCGGGGGCTGCTGGGTCGCCTGAGCTCGGACTCAGGTTGACGGCCTTGGAGAGCAGATTGTCTGCCTTCATGGACCAGCAGCGGGCACTGCTCGCTGGCTTCGCTGGCGTCGCTGCCCCGACCGCCGGGACGTCGACGTCCAAGTCGACCCCGGAGACCGAGCCGATCCTCGAGTCGATGAGAACTCGAGTCGATCCTCGGTCGAGGTCGCCCTCGGCCTCCCGTTCGGGACCGAGGTCGCCGACGCCGACTCCCTCGGCGTCGGGGCGGCTGGCGCCGCACCCTGCCCGAGCCGACCCCACCGAGTCCTCGTCGGAGTCGGTCTGGGAGTCTGAGGAGGAAGAGTCACCTGATTCTTTCCGGACTCGGTGTGTCCCATCGGACTCTCCGGAGTCCGAGCCTCGGAAGCAGTCCCCCCCGGAGGATGCCCGGTTCTCGGATTTCGTTAGGGATATGGCCAAGGCTTTGGCCTTCCCTGCGGACCCCGAGGAGGAGCCTCGAGCCGAAGAGCTCGACGCCCTCCAGTATGACTCTCCCGCGAGGGAGCACTTTACTGTGCCGGTTCCTCCTATGCTGGAACGACTACTCTTCCGCATGTGGGAGAGTCCGGCCTCCTCGCCGGTCCTGAGCAAGCGGGTCGATTCTATCTATCGAGTCCGCAAGAGCCCTGGCTTTCAAAAGGCGCAGTTGCCACACCATTCCATGGTAGTGGAATCGGCCATGCATCGTCTTAAGAGCCAGAAGATGCACTCCTCGGTGCCTCCTGGAAGGGAGGCCCGTAACCTGGATGGCCTTGGCAAAAAGTGCTTCCAGGGCTCTATGCTCGCCTGTCGTGTCCAGACTTACCAGCTCTACATGGGCATGTATCTCAGGGATCTGGCTAAAGAGCTAGCCGGCTTCTCCGCTGGTTTGTCCGAGGAACCCTTACGGAGGTTCCTAGCCTTGTCCACAGGTATTCGGGAATGCTCAAAGTTCATGTCCCGAGCAGCCTATGATGGCTTTGAAGCCTCGGCTCGAGTAGCCGCAGCCGGCATCGGTGCCCGCCGACAGGCTTGGCTTCAGTCGTCCGACCTTGAGCCCTGGGTACAGGACAAGTTGGTCGATGTCCCCTGCCGAGGCGAAAACCTCTTTGGCAAGCCCATGGCGGAAAAGGCTGCACAAATTGAGACTGAGACTCTCACCAGGACCAGGCTTTCTAGGAAGACCTCCGCCCCTTCCCAGAAAAAGAAGGGCTCGGGAAAAAAGACCTTTTACCCGAGGAAGGCGGCTGCCTACAAACAATACCCCCATTATCAGGCCCCTGCAGCTCCCCAACAGGGCCAGCAGGCCAAGGGACGGGGTAACGGGTCCCGTAGGCAGCAAGCCCCCAAGCCTGCGCCACCAGCCCCTGCTCAGCAGGGTGGGGGTTTTTGACTCGCTCAGCATAGCCTCTCCCCCCCCGCTGGTTCCCCCCAGCACCGGAGGCCGGCTGGTTCACTTCGCCGACAGGTGGTCCAGCATCACCGCAGATGCCTGGGTGCTTCAGGTCGTGCGAGAGGGCTACCTTCTCCACTTCCATCAGGTCCCTCCCTCCTATTTTCCGGGAGAGCCTCCGCGCCCCCCTCTGCACAGGGAGTTGCTCCTTCAGGAGTTAGCAGGTCTTCTGCAGGATCAGGCGGTGGAACCGGTGCCACACCACCTGAGAGGTCAGGGCTTCTATTCAAGGTATTTTCTGATACCAAAGAGAACAGGAGGCCTCCGACCCATCCTGGACTTGCGCAACCTCAACCAGTTCCTTGTGCGGGAGAAGTTCAAAATGCTTACCCTTGGAATCCTTCTGCCCTACCTCCAGCAGGGAGATTGGCTATGCTCCTTGGATCTAAAGGATGCTTACACGCACATCCTCATCCACCCAAGCCACCGCCAATACCTAAGGTTTGTGGTGGCAGGAAATCATTACCAGTACAGAGTACTGCCCTTCGGCCTGTCCTCCGCACCGCGAGTCTTCACAAAATGTCTCGCGGTCGTGGCGGCCCATCTCCGGCTTCACGGCCTCTATGTTTTTCCGTACCTCGACGACTGGCTCATCAGAGCAGCATCCGCTCAGGAGGTCACCACCGCCACGTGCCGCACGGTGACTCTGCTGCAGCACTTGGGCTTTGTCATCAACTTCGCAAAGTCCACTTTGCTCCCCTCACAGGATCTCGAGTTCATCGGCGCAAGGCTGTACACCCCTCAGGCGCGAGCGTACCTACCGCTCGACAGGGCTCAGCGGCTCATGGACCTAGCCGACCGCTTTCGCAGCCAGCCCCTGGTCTCCGCCAGGCGCTTCCTGAGACTGCTCGGCCATATGGCTTCCACCGTCCATGTGACCCCCAATGCCCGCCTGAATATGCGGCCTGCTCAGTGGTGTCTCCGCCAGCAGTGGCGACAGGCCACGGGCGGCCTAGCAGACCTGGTGCGCGTCTCCGAGCCGCTGGTCTCGTCTATCCGGTGGTGGCTCCGGCAGCCGAACCTGGTATTGGGAATGCCTTTCCAGTCACCTCAGCCGACCCGGGTGCTGACCACCGATGCATCCCTCCTGGGCTGGGGAGCCCATTGCCAAGAGGCACGTACTCAGGGCCTCTGGACCAAGTGGGAGTCTGCTCAGCAGATCAACTTCCTGGAGCTCAGGGCGATCCGCCTAGCTCTCAAGGCCTTCTCCCACCTGACCTCCCAACAGTCCGTCCTTGTCCAGACGGACAATCAAGTTGCCATGTTCTACGTGAACAAGCAGGGGGGCACGGGCTCCTTCCTCCTCTGCCGGGAGGCACAGAAGCTCTGCTCTTGGGCCGTCAGTCACGGCATTCTCCTCAAGGCAGTTTATCTCCCGGGCCAAGAAAATTGCCTGGCGGACAAACTCAGCAGGGTCCTCCAGCCGCACGAGTGGCGTCTGGACCCCTTGATCGTTCAGAAGCTCTTCCTCAGGTGGGGCCTCCCCACAGTGGATCTCTTTGCCAGTCCTCACAACCGGCAGCTTCCTCGCTTCTGCTCTCGTCAGCCTCACCCCCTTCGGGTGGCGGCGGACGCCTTTCTGATCTCATGGTCGGGGAGCCTTCTGTACGCTTTCCCTCCCATCCCGTTAGTCTCTCGGACCCTTTTCAAGGTTCTCCGAGACAAAGCTTTCATGATCCTGGTGGCCCCTCGCTGGCCCAGGCAGCCGTGGTTTCCGCTCTTGCTGCAACTGGCGGTGGAGGATCCAATCCCTCTGGGGGTGCAACCGGATCTCCTCACCCAGGATCAGGGGTCCCTACTGCACCCCAACCTCAGGTCTCTCAACCTCATGGCCTGGCTGCTGAGAGGGTAGTCCTTGCTCCTCTCCTCTTGCCGGCAGAGGTGGAGGAGGTCGTCTTGGCTTCGCGACGGCCTTCTACCCGCAAATGCTACGCCCTTAAATGGCGTCGCTTTGCAGTCTGGTGTACCCAACAGTCTCAGGATCCCTTCTCCTGCCCGGTGTCGGTGATCTTACAGTACTTGCTACACCTCTCTAATCTGGGACTTAAGTCCAACTCCGTCAAAGTTCACCTCAGTGCTCTTTCCGCACATCATGTGCCGGTGGACGGCAGACCTCTCTCCAACGACCCTCTCGTAGCGAGGTTTCTCCGAGGTCTCCTACTACTTAAACCACCTCTGCGCCCGCCAGCGCCTGACTGGGACCTGAATGTGGTTTTACAGCGGATCACCTGTCCGCCTTTTGAACCTATGGCTACCTGCTCTCTCCGTTTTCTGTCTTGGAAAACGCTGTTCTTGATAGCCCTCACTTCCGCTAGGCGCGTAAGTGAATTACAGGCCCTCGTGTCTGATCCCCCCTACACTCGGTTCTACAAGAATAGGGTAGTCCTACGGACTCACCCAAAGTTTCTGCCTAAAGTGGTCTCCCCTTTTCACTTGAATCAGGAGGTGGTACTTCCAACCTTCTTTCCCAGACCACACTCCAGCCGAGCTGAGACGGTCCTCCATACCCTGGACTGTAGAAGGGCGTTGAACTTCTACCTTGACCGTACGCGGGAGCACCGTAAAGCTGCGCAGCTTTTTGTGTCCTTTGACCCCAATAAATTGGGGCTCCCGGTCTCCAAGCGTACTCTGTCCCTCTGGGTTGCGGACTGTATCTCTTGGGCTTATGGGGCAGCCGGACTCGCCTTAGAAAGTCGAGTCACGGCTCATTGCGTTCGGGCAAAGGCCACGTCAGTGGCTTACCTCCGCTCTGTTCCGCTGGCAGACATCTGCCGGGCCGCTACTTGGTCTTCGAGCCAGACTTTTGCGGTCCATTACTGTCTCGAGAGGGAGTCCCGTAGGGACAGTGCTTTCGGACAGGCAGTCCTCCGTAATCTCTTTGAGGTCTGAGCAACTCCTACCCTCCATCCCGGATGTGGGCTACCGGTGGGTGATAATTCAGCGAAGATTCTATCCTTCTGTGCTGCTGAGCTAGAGGGAGCTCATTTTTGTGCTTAGGGTCTCCGGTAGCCTTGAGCTTGGGAGTCCCATAAGTGAGGACTGACTTCCTGCTTGGTCCTGGAGAAAGCGTAGTTACTCACCTGTAACAGGTGTTCTCCAGGAGCAGCAGGAATCAGTCCTCACTACCCTCCCTCCTCCCCTTGGAGTTGCAATCGTCTGCTTATGTTCTTTTTGCAAATTTTTATGCTGTCTTTTTAGCTATGTCATCTGACTGGCTAAGATGGCACCTTCGGGCGGGAAGACTACCGCGCATGCGCGCTGCAATTCCCAAAGGCTTTCTTTGAAAGCTGGGGAAAATTGCTCCGCGAGGGCTCCGTCGGCGCCGACGTCACCCATAAGTGAGGACTGATTCCTGCTGCTCCTGGAGAACACCTGTTACAGGTGAGTAACTACGCTTTCTCGGCATCACTGATGCACACAAGCCCTCACAGCACGACAAGCTGCAAACCAAGTAAGGTATGTATATAGTCAAGAACACCTTTTGTCTGGAATGGTTGGGACCAGGCTTGTTCTGGATAATGGACTTTTCAAGCTAATGGGGGAATTTCTGGATAATGGAACACATTTCAGGATCATACTTTATTTCCCTAGATAATGGATTTTCAGAAAAGGAAAATAAGTGATACAGTAGTATATCGCTTCATCTGAGTAGCCAATTAACTTCCTTTGTTTTTTTGTTTAGAGTACTATTTATGTTTTCCTGGCAGAATGGAAGAAGACACAGCTAAGGAAAGAGTTTTATTTCTTTCTAGGATCTGTTTATTTGCCTATCCAGCAACAAATAGGGGATGCTAAAGTATTCAGCAGGTATCAATACAGTCCCAGCTAGTATTTATGAACACAAATCTAAAAAAAAAATATTGTAATACTGGTCTTGTACAAATAGTTGTTTAAACTGTACAGCAGGAGCATTATCCGGATGGACAACTCAGTTTTTCTCTCACAGGGAACCTAGCTTTGTTTCCATAGAGAACCCTTTTTTCTGTGGAAGTCCACAGATTTTGATGATCCAAACATACTGGGAGCTGCCGCTTTGGACCGCTGTCTCTCTCTCATCTCTGTTCCATGTAGCTGTTAAAACACTCCAGAATACATGACTGTTGTGTGACTATTTTTGTATAATATGTGTTCCCATAAGTAAAAGAGATGGACTAAGGAGCCCTTTTACTAAAGAGTGCAATAGTGTTGCACCTAACTTGGCAAAAGCGTTGAAACAAAGGTGTGTTAAGTGCAACACTGCCTTGTTAACTGTCGGGGGTGTAGAAAATATTTCTCTGGCGGCTAGCGCAGACTCCTGTTCCATAGTGCGTTCAGTGTTAGTGTGGGTGCATCTAATGCCACCTATTGAAAATCACTACAGAATGCCATGGGGCTCTTAGTTTTGCCCAAAATAATTATTGAAAGGTGACTCTAGGTCTTGACAAGTCAGTGCTTTATGGTGGTTCCTATCTCTCCTTTCAAAGAAGGAGACAATACAAAAGAGAGGGTTGATTTTAAGGGAAAAATTCTCTAGACTCTGAAGATGCTTTCTTTTGCCTCCTTTGTGAAACTTACTTTGGTTGGCTTTGTTAGCTACATAAAGCCCATATCAGGATGTATAATAGCCAAAGTGGAACAGGGAAGACACATAAAAGAGAGAATAAAGAGCTTGCCATTAATTCATAGTAGGCATTGGGGAGGGGGTGTATTTTGGAAGCCTTGTTTGCAATTTTCATATAGAAAATCTGGCAATACATGTGGAAATGGCATCTATGTAGGAATGGCAATTCTATAAAGGATTAAATTTATATGTGAATGTCCACAAAACATAGAAATTGAAAGGGGGCATGGTCTGGGCAAGTCAAAAATCTACATGCATATTCCCTATTTCATATAGGGAATGCATGCCTATGACCAAAATTATTCATGTTGGGATTTACAGCTGCTCCCTGGCACATATAGGTTTTTTAAAAAAAGTACTCGTTTCAGCCGGCCCTTTACAGGATTAAAGGGGTTATCCTTCTAAATCCCCCCCACCCATTGTTTTCTCACTCTACATTGAAATGCATTAAAGATAATGGTCTCCGTATTTGGCAGCATTTAAATGTATAGGTTTGGAAAATACCCACTTGAATATATAAGTTGCCTCAGTTTAGTTTTTTCCCCACATGTAGATTTGTAAAATGGCTCCTCTTTCTCTGTGTTGGCAAATGTGCAAAATTTCGTAAAACAGATACAAGCAATTGCTGTGGATCATCATGGTGGTAGGCTAAATACTTGGTGTTGACACGCAGGTAAATGTGTCAGACCGGGTGCCAACATTAATAATTTGTGTCAACTGGTACACATTATCAAGCACAATGAAAGGCAAATTCAACAGATAAGCAATTTCCATATTCTGTATATCTACATATAGTGGAATAGCATTTCTTGTGTGGAAGGCCATCTGGATCTGAAGTGGCTCAGTGCTATTTCTGGTTATTTTAGCAAAGGCTTCAGTAATAAGATCTGTGGGTACCAGGTATGGAGGGATCTGTCCTTGCATCAACTAGTTCCCTAAATAAATCATAAGTAAGTTCACGCACTGGTTACATGAAAGTAGGCTCATTACTAAAGAGACCTTTAAGCATAGTTAATTTGGCTGTGTTCTGGGTAATCAACTTAGAATGAAGATTAACCATGGTTACAGTATTACATAAGGTCTTTATAACAAGATCAGCTACTACTACTGCTGAATGTTTGTATATACAAGATGTATGCAGCACTGCACGGACACATGTAAAAGTCAGTCCCTGTTCATCAGAGCTTACAATCTAGTCAAGACAGACAACACAGTAGCTATAGAAATGGGATACATCTAGGGGGAATGGTAAGGAAATACAAAGGAGATCAGATGAGTCAAGATCTGAAAGCGGCAGTGAAGAGGTGAGTTTTCAGTCTGGATTTGAAAAGGGTTAGAGAAAGGCGCCTGATGTACAGACTCGGGTAGTTTCTTCCAAGCATAAGGAGCAGCAAGGTGAAAGGACCGAAGTCCATAGTTAGCAGTAGAAGAGAAGGGCACAGATAGAAGCGATTTGCCAGAAGGACAAAGTTACCGAGGATGGGTGTAGGGAGAGATAAGAGAGGAAAGGTAGTGAGGAGCTGCAGAGTAAATGCACTTATAGGTCAGCAGGAGAAGTTTGAACTGGATGCGTAAACGGATAGGGAGCCAATGAAATGACTTGAAGAGGGGTAATATGAGCATGACGAGACTGGTGGAAGATTAGCCGTGCAGCAGATTGTTGAACAGATTTAGGGGGAGACCAGCAAGTACTAATTACAATAGTCTAGACGGGAGGTGACTAAAGAGTAGATAAGTGTCTTAGTAGTGTGTTCAGAAAGGAACGGGCAAATTTTGTTCGTTATAGAGCAAGAAATGGCAGGTTTTAGCTATCAATTGGATGTGTGTGGAGAAGGAGAGAGAGGAGTCAAAGATGACCCCAAGGTTGTGAGCTGAGAAGACAGGGAGGAGTAGAGAGACTGAGGAAGGAGAGAGGAAGGTTTAGGGGGAAAAAATAAGAAGCTCCGTTTTGGCCATGTTCAATTTGGCAGTGAGACATCCAAACAGCCATGTCTGAAAGGCAAGCAGAGATCCTGGCCTGGATTGCCAGAGAGATTTCAGGTGTAGAGAGGTAGATCTGGGAGTCATTGGTGTAAAGATGGTACTGAAAGCCATGGGAAGAGATGAGTGCACCAAGGGACTGGGTATAGAGAGAGAAAAATAGTGGACCCAAGACAGAGCCTTGGGATATACTAAATGAGAGCGAGATAGCAGTAGAGGAGTATCCACTAGAATCTAGAACTGAAAATGTGATGGGAGAGATAAGAAGAGAACCAGGATAGCATAGAGCCCTTAAAACCAAGTGAGGACAAGGTATCTAGGAGAAGGTTGTGGTCAACAGTGTCAAAAGCAGCAGAAAGGTCAAGAAGGATGTGGATAGAGTAAGGGCCCTTGGATTTAGCCAGGAACAGGCACTGGAGACTTTGGAAGAGCTGTTTCAGTAGAATATAAAGGTCAAAAGCCAGATTGTAAAGGATCCAGGAGGGCTTGAGAGGAGAGAAAGTCGAGGCAACGGTGGTAAACCACACATTCAAGTAATTTAGAAACGACGGGGAGGAGGGAGATGGGTTAATAGTTAGGACAGGTGAGATCTAGTGAGGGTTTCTTGAGGAGAGGTGTGACCATAGAATGCTTGAAGGCTGCAGGAAGAGTTGTAATGGAGAGTGATAAGTTGAGAATATAAGAGATGGAAGGGACAACAGCGGAGGAGATGGAACTTAGAAGACTAGTAGGAATAAGATCAGAGGAGTAGGTAGTGAGGAAAGAAGGTGTGTGGTTTCTTCCTCAATCATAGAAAAGGAAGTGGCAGAGGTAAGGGGGGAAAGTTGGGAGTGAAGAGAGGGAGGAGGGGAAATAGCTGATCTTGTTATGAAGGCTATCAGAACCCAGATCCAGTCTCATCAGCTTTTAACTCTTGACTATTACTCTGAAGTTTACTTAGAGATACTGCATTAGCAATAGACATAGTGGAAGCAAATAAGGAACCCAGGGCAGTAAATAAGACACTGACAGCAAATCCTATAAATCTTCTATATCTAATGTGTTCTTGCAGTATGGATTGGATCATAACCTTTTCCAACTGGCTCAAAATATTCTCTACATTAGAAGTGGCATAGTCCATATGTGCTCTTAACCACTGTTGTGTGTTAGATATGCATGGCCAGGCTCAATCAATTTGGCAACTTCGGATCCCTATGATCAGCAAAATCAGGAACAGGACCTTCAAGGTTCATTCTCCATCTGTAAAACAAAACAAACAGGCTATCCTGTATCAAGGTTAGTATTAGTAATCTCAAACAGTAAAATTGAGTGAAAATTTCTTTATCATATTAAGCATGGAATCATTTAGCAAATCCAGATCTTTGTATAATTTCTGCATCCATAAAGGTTCAAAAATTCTCTTCTATAGATGTTCTTTACTTAATCGTATTTTTAATTTTTATGATGCTATAACAGAAGAGATCATTTTTAAAATCACTTGGGCCTAGAGGCTGTCCTCTGTGTGGCTCCAAAATTCTAGGAAAGGTGTGTTCATTTGCTGAGACAGACTGAGCAAGGATAGAATGTTATGATCTCTTAAAGAGAAGAATTTGAAACTAAAATTTCTTACTTCATTTCAGTTTATGTACAAAATGAAGTCAAACAATTTCTAGAGGTTTGCCATTTCTGAGAAATGACTTCAGATATAAATGAGTACTTAGACTTCAAAAGCTCTGCTCCTTTCCCTTCAGGTGTAGGTAGGTAGAAAGCTATACCGGAAATATTCACAAGACTGAACCCTTGACAGTGTAACTTCCCCTATCTCTGTGAGACCTTTCGCGGAGGCTCAGAGACTGGTAATTGAACTTGGAAATTCTATGCAGAATGAAGTTCCTCAGTTCCATGGAACGAGAGCCTCTCAATTTGTCCACACGTGCACTCCATCTTAAGAGTTCTTATAAGTTCACTTTGGTCCAAACGTAGCCACAAATGAAACCCTTAATGTCAGTTTCCCCATAGGAACTAAACAAAACCTTTTTTTAATTTTTATGTGGTCAGGTGACCTCAGATATGTACATTCTCTTTTTAGAATTTTTACATCTCTGTATGCACTCCCTTGGGAATGTCATTACAACAACTAAGATAAAACAATGTTAGTTTTACTTTGACAGAAATTTCTTCTCAGAAACCTGGAAACAAATAAAAGAAAAACATGATTAGTTAATCAGGAACATTTTACATGACTAGCAATGGTGGAACAAGACAGGTGTCACAGGATCCCATACTGGAAGGAACTGAAATCAGATTCAGACTCTTGCATTCCTGGGTGCAAGATTTCATAGCAGAAAAGATTCAAACTTTTGTACACTTGAAAGTATCTCTAGTAATAACTGCAATAAAACAGACTTAACAGTACATTTAAACCTTGCATGCACAGGACATTTCCTAGTCTGTTTGCAGGTATGTGTGGACAGGTAATTTACTATTCCTGTCTGTACAGAAAAACGTCTTCACTGGAAGTGTGCCAGGAAGAAAAGGTGTTTTTTTTTTTTTTTTTAAATTTTGGCTTTTGATTACAGTCAGGAAGGGAATGTAGTACACATTCCAGGTTTTCCTGATGCGCATGGAACAATGGCTCTGTATATTTTACAGAGAAGTTGCAGTCCGAAAGATTTGCTAGGCATCACATTATCTGCTGGTTTTCTGTATGTGATAGAGGTTTTCACATTAGTGAACCAATTTGAAACTTCTTTACCAAGAGACCTGCCTATACGATAAAACTGCATTTCTCCGGGAACAAGCAGGAAGTCGGTCCTCACATATGGGTGACGTCAACGCCGACAGAGCCCCGCGCGGAGCAAATCCCCAGCTTTCAAAGAAAGCCTTTGGGAGTTGCTACCATGCAAGCGTGGTCCCCTTCCCACCCAAGGGTGCCATCTTGCTCAGTCTCCTTTTTCTCCGCGGAGCCTATCTGACGTAGTCCTTCGTGTCCTGGAAAAAGTTGATTTTTTTTTCTGTTTGCCTTTTTGGCCCGACTGGTCGACACCGGTATCCTTCCCGCCTCCGGCCTTGGTACTCTGGTATCGGGTCGGTCTTTTCTACGTTTTGTTTGGGGTTTTTTGGGGGGATTTTTAGGTGTCTTCGTGCCCTTTTTTCCCTTTTCTCCCTTTTCTTCTTCGCTGGCAGCCCAAAGGGTCTTCGACCTAGCCGGGGTTCTTTTTCCCCTGATGGCTACCAGCGGTTTCAAGAAATATGATCAGTGCGGGAAAATTATGTCCCTCACCGATACGCACCACTGCTGCCTCCAGTGCCTCGGGCCGGATCACGACCCAATGGTCTGCACTCTCTGTAAGAGAATGTCCTCTAAGGCCCTGAAGAGCCACCAGCAGCAGCATGATAAGATTTTTCCCGAATCTCCTGTGCCTCCAAGAGCCAGGACCTCTTCTGAGGCCTCTACGTCTCAGAGGGAACACTCCGAGCCTGAGCATCGTCGGGGATCCTCAGAGAGGGGGTCTCCCTCTAGGGAACACAAGAGAAAGAAGAAGTCCTTGAAGGCGGTGTCTCTGGACTGTTCCGAACAACTAGGCTCCTCTCAGGGCTGGTTGCGGAGCCCCGAGCGCCTGCCCAGATCGTTGGAGAAGGTGCGCCTGGTCAAAGTTACTCGTCGGGAAGTGGATCAGCCTAGGCAAGTACCGACTGTTCTTGTCGAAGACTCTCCTCCGGGAGAACCGGCGTCAGGGCCGACCGATTCAGCGCACAAGCCGGATGCTCCAGAGCCTCCCGGTCTCGTGTCCAGGATGGTGGCTTTGGAGTGCAGTTTTACTGCCTTCATTGAACAGCAGCAGGAGCTGATGTCCAGCATGTCCGGTTCCTCCACCTTGATCACTGGGCCCTCGACATTAGTCGACCCCAGAAGCCGAACCGATCCTTGACCTTCCGGACTTGAGTCTATCCTCAGCCGAGGTCACACTCGGCCTCCCATTCGGGACTGAGGTGGTCGCTGCTGAGTCTGCCGGCGTTGGGGTGGACAGCGCCGGGGCCCTCGATGCCTGAGGAGCCCCTCGAGTCCTCCTCAGAGGCCTTGGCTTGGGAGATGGAGGACGAGGACTCCCAGGATACCCAAAGGCATAGGGATGTCTCCTCAGATACCCTGGTATCTGAACCTCGGAGAAGGTCCCCACCGGAGGATATGGGTTTTTTGGACTTGTTGTGGGACATGTCCAAGGCTTTGCTTTTCCCCACTTTTCCCCACAGAGTCCGAGGAGGAGCTCGAGATCCTCCAATATGACGTTTCCCCTTGGGAGACCCTCACGTTACCCGTTCCTCCGATCCTGGAACGACTTATGTTCCGCATGTGGGAGACACCAGTGTCGACGCCGGTGACCAGCAAATGGCTCGACTCAATGTATCGAGTCTGCCGGAGCCCTGGGTTCCAAAAATCACAATTGCCACACAACTCCATGGTTGTGGAATCGGCCATGCATCGGCTTAAGAGCCGGAAGATGCACTCCTCTGTGCCCCCCCCTGCAGGGAGGTCTGCACCTTGGATGCCCTCGGCAGGAAATGTTTCTAGGGCGCGATAAGGAATTGACGGATCCAGGCGTACCAGTTGTTCATGGGCATGTACCTGAGAGACCTGGCGAAGGAACTTGCTGGGTTCTCGGCTGGTCTCTCCGAGGAACCTTTGCAGTGCTACAAGGGCCTGTCCAAAGCTGTCCGTGAATGCTCCAAATTTACGTCTTGGGCGGTCTATGATGGGTTCAAGTCGGTGGCCCATGTAACCACGGCGGCTATCTGTGCACGCTGCCAAGCTTGGCTGCAATCATCCAACCTCAAGCAATGGGTTCAGGACAAGTTGGTCGATGTCCTATGCCAAGGGGAGAATTTCTTCAGCAAACCCATGACCGACAAGGCCGCAGAGCTGGAGACCGAGTTCATGACGAGGACCTGGCTCCTCTGCCCCTTCCCGTAAGAAGGATTTGGGTAAAAATCCCTTTTACCCGAGGAAGGGAGCTGCTTACTGAAACTATCTCCCTTACCAGGCCTCCCCAGCTTCCCAACAGGGGCAGCAGGCCAAGGGACAGGGGCATGGCCCGCATGCCCCCAAACCCCAGGCCCTGGCTCAGCCTAGTGGAGTTTTTTTGACTCCTGCAGCATGGCCCCTCTCCCAGCCGGAGCTGGGCAGCCCACAAGAGGTCGGCTTACCTTGTATGCCCACAGGTAGGAAACCATCACCACCAATTCATGGGCATTAAAAGTGGTCAGGGAGGGATACCTCTCCATCTAGCCCAAGTGCCTCCACACTACTTCCAGGAGAGCCTCCAAGGTCTCCCCTTCACCGGGACCACCTTCTGAAGGAGTTGGCAGGTCTCCTCAAGGACCATTTGGTGGAACTGGTGCCCCACCACCTAAAGGGCAAGGGGCTCTACTCCAGGTACTTCCTCGTGTCAAAGAGGACAGGGGGCCTAAGGCCCATCCTCGACCTGCTCAACCTCAACAAAGTCCTGGTGAGGGAGAAGTTCAAGATGTTCACCCTTGGAATATTGCTGCCCTATCTCCGCCAGGGAGACTGGCTATGCTCCTTAGATTTAAAGGATGCCTACACACATATCTTAATCCACCCAATCCACAGGCAATACCTACGCTTTGTGGTTGGGGACAACCACTACCAGTACAGAGTGCTTCCCTTTTAGCCTTACTTCGGCCCCCAGGGTGTTCACAAAGTGCCTGGCGGTGGTCACCGCCTTCCTCAGGCTTCAGGGGATCTTCGTTTTCCCCTATCTCGATGACTGGCTCATCAGGGGCACTTTGGCCGCCGAGGTGCAGCAGGCCACAACTCGCACCATTCAGGTCCTGTAGCCCTTGGGGTTTGTAATCAACTACCCCAAATCCAGCTATTGTCCATCTCAAGAGTTAGACTTCATTGGGGCAAGGATCAATACCCCTTCAGTTGAAGGCCTTTCTGCCTGCAGACAGGGCAAGCAGACTTTTGGCCCTGGCAGAGCAAGTGAGCCACAGCTCCTTAGTGCCAGCAAGGCAACTGCTGCGCCTCCTCAGGCACATGGCCTCCACGGTCCATGTCATTCCAGATGCCCACCTCCACATGCGAACTGAGCAGTGGTGCCTCAGAGACCAATGGTCCCAGGCCATGGGACACCTCCAGGACAGGATCAAAGTGACCAGGCACCTGGTATCGTCCCTGACCTGGTGGCTCTTGCCCCAGCACTTGAAGGCGGGTATGCCTTTCCAGGCCCCTCCCCACTTGAGGGTCCTCACCACAGATGCCTCCTTGCTGGGCTGGAGAGCCCATTGCCAGGGGTACCGCACGCAGGGGGTGTGGTCCCCAGAAGAAAGTGCCCATCAGATCAACTTGTTGGAACTCCGTGCCATCCGTCTCGCCCTGAAGGTATTCAGGCAGTATCTGGACCACAGGACAGTCCTAATCCAAACAGACAACCAAGTGGCCATGTTCTACATGAACAAACAGGGGGGTACGGGATCACGCACCCTCTATCAGGAGGCCCAGGACCTATGCTCTTTTGCAACCCAGCAGGGGATTCTTCTCAAAGCGGTGTACCTTCCAGGCCAGGAAAACTGGCTGGCTGACAGACTTAGCAGGATTCTCCAGCCGCATGAGTGGCAGCTGGACCAAGCGGTAGCCAATAGGCAATTCCAGACATGGGGGGAACCGGTGATGGACTTGTTTGCGAGCCCGGACAATCACCAGCTACTCCATTTCTGCTCAAGACAGCCGCACCCGGCCAGGGTGGCCGCCAATGCCTTCCTTGTCTCATGGTCGGTAGGTCTTCTGTATGCTTTTCCCCCGACACCTTTAGTCACCAAGACTCTGTTCAAAATCCTTCGGGACAGAGCTTTTGTCATCCTCATAGCTCCACAGTGGCCCCGGCAACCATGTTTCCCGCTTCTCCTGCAGCTAGCGGTGGAGACCCCCATTCCCCTCGGTTCGTCTCCACAGTTCCTCTCCCAGGAGGAGGGCTCTCTTGCATCCCAACCTCTGCTCCTTTTCACTGACGGCGTGGCTGCTGAGAGGGTGACTCTAGCCCCACTCCTCCTTCCGGAGGATGTTGAGGAGGTCTTGCTGGCTTCGCGTAGACCATCTACTGGATGGACGGACACCTTTAAGTGGCACAGATTTGCTCTCTTGTGTGCTGGGCAAAAGGTGGACCCCTTTTCTTGCCCCATGGTTGTGGTGTTGCAATACCTTCTCCATCTTTCCGAGAGGGGACTTAAGTCCAACTCCGTCAGGGTGCATCTCAGTGCCCTAGCGGCAAACCACTTTCCCTTGGATGAGAAGCCACTCTCTGCTCACCCAATGGTATCCTGGTTTCTAAAGGGCCTGCTCCTGTTGAAACCCCCAGCGACCAAATGGGATCTTAATGTCATGTTGGGGCAGCAAACCCGGCCACCTTTTGAGCCGATGGCCACGTGCCATCTTCGGTACCTCTCCTGGAAAGTGGTATTCTTGGTTGCGCTCACATATGCCCGGAGAGTGAGTGAGCTCCAGGCTCTCGTGGTGGAGAGGCCTTATACCAGGTTTTACAAGAATAGGGTGGTGCTTCGCACAAACCCCAAATTCCTTCCGAAGGTGGTCTCCTCGTTCCATCTCAACCAAGAGGTGGTTCTTCCTATCTTCTTTCCCAGGCGCATGCCAGTTGGGCAGAGGTAGTCCTCCATACCCTGGACTGTAAGAGGGCCCTACATCGTATGCAAACTCACCGGAAAGCCTCTCAGCTTTTTGTTTCCTACGACCCCAGTAAGCTGGGGAAAGCGGTGACAAAGCGTTCGCTGTCCACTTGGGTGGTGGACTGTATTGCCTGGGCTTATGAGGCAGCAGGGCTTCCGCTGGAGGGCCGTGTTACAGCTCATAGGGTTAGGGCCATGGCGGCATCAGTAGCTCACCTGCGCTCTGTTCCTTTGGCGGACATCTGCCAGGCTGCTACCTGGTCTTCGGGTCAGACCTTCGTGACTCATTACTGCCTGGATAGGGAGTCCCGACGGCACAGGGCCTTCGGCCAGGCTGTGCTCCGTAACCTGTTTGAGATCTAGGCAACTTCTGCCCTCCGACCCTCTCTGTGTTCAGGCTACCAGAGTGCTACTTCCCTCGTTGAGGTTTCATTGTGGCTGCTTGCGGCTCTCGATGAGGGAGCCTTTTTTGGGCTATAGGTTCAAGGTAGCCTGTAGCTGGGGAGTCCCATATGTGAGGACTGACTTCCTGCTTGTTCCCTCACCTGTAACAGGTGTTTTCCAGGGACAGCAGGAATCGGTCCTCCCAGCCCTCCCTCCTCCCCTTGGAGTTGCAGTCCGATTATTTTTTTCTTTCATTTGTTTTGCTGTCTTTATAGCTATGTCATTTGACTGAGCAAGATGGCACCCTTGGGCAGGAAGGGGACCATGCATGTATGGTAGCAACGCCCAAAGGCTTTCTTTGAAAGCTGGTGATTTGCTCCGCGCAGGGCTCCGTCGGCGTCACCCATATGTGAGGACTTATTTCTGCTGTCCCCGGAGAACACCTGTTACAGGTGAGTAACTACGCTTTCACCTCCTCCTGCTGGCAAAAATGCTGGGGAGAACTCCAGTGCAGTGCAAGCTACTTAGAGGGAACATTGCTGATTTAATATACCATCCACCATGGAAGAATGTAAGACCAGTACTTGGGCGTTCCACCAGGAAATTATTGTTGGGGTCAGAGGCAAGCTGTGGAACAGCACGAAGTCCAAAAGAGGCAGCTAAGCTAGGTAATGCTGACCACAGCCATCCAGAGGCAAGCCGTGTGATAGCACAGTACTTTAGATCTGTGGGAGAGTCTTGCCCTTTCCTGAGGTAAAGGAGGGAACAGCCTTGCACCCATAGTGTATCTGTCCTTTCAGGAGTAGCAAGGCAGAAAACACAAAATCGCTCAAAAGTTCCCCTGTACATACTGTATTATTACTTATGATGGATCTTTGTGACGTTTTTGGTGATTGGTTGGCATGAGATACTGTGAGGAGACTTCAGCAAATCAGGTAGTGGTTTGTCAGGTGGTCATTCTGTAGACAAAGGGTCCATGGTGAGAGACAAAATGCAGAAGATGATGGTATGCAGTCTCATACATTGTTGAAAATGTGCAGGACCAATAGAACAGTCTGTGGATTAGACACCTAAGCAACAAGTTCTCTTGCACGTAGTCATGGTGCTTGGAACAATTGTTTTGCTGTATGCACACATAAAAACACTTGGCGGGTAATCACTTGCAGGTCAGCAGACCTGAAGCTTGGAACACAGCAGAAATTTTGTGGCAGGAATCCATCTTAGATGGTTCAGCTTTGGTTCAGGCTTTGGTTCAGAGCAGGCCACAGGATACCATTCCTACAGTGCACTCTTGTACGTCCTTTTGTATTTTAGAAAAGGCTTCATGTTTGACAGCCCTTTCTAAAGGAATTCTGTACATCCTGACCTCAATGTCTCAATTCTGATCTAAAATTTGCCTCAATATCTCTAATGCCCATAAGGGTTTTAATTCATGAGATGAACAGCTGAATCATCAAAATGACAAGGAACCTGCCATAATACAAAGTCTGATCTCTGTGGTGAGTAAATTCATGGAAGCGCTGCTAGGACAGAGGATAGTGAGGTTTCTGGAGTCCAATGGATTGCAGGAAACAAGGCAGCATGGGTTTACCAGAGGCAGGTCTTGTCAAACAAATCTGATTTCTTTGACTGGATGACCAGAGTTGGACAGAGGGGGAGCCCTAGATGTGGTGTACTTGGATTTCAGTAAAGCCTTTGACACTATTCTGCACAGGCGACTTATTAATAAATTGAGCACCCTAGGGATGGACCCTGAAGTGACTGACTTGGTAAGAAATTGGTTGAGTGTGAGGCAACAAAGTGTACAGGTAAATGGAGCTCACTCTGGGGAGAAGGATGTTACTAGTGGTGTGCCACAGGGGTCTGTCCTTGGTCCGATTTTATTTTTTACATCTTTGTTAGTGATATTGCAGAAGGGCTGTCTGGTAAGGTTTGCTTCTTTGTGGATGATACCAAAATCTGCAATAGAGTAGACACCAAGGAAGGAGTAGATAACGAGGAAGGATCTAGCTAAGCTTAAAGAAGGGTCGAATTTGGGCGCTGAGATTTAATCCTTAAAAAGTGCAGGGTCATGCATTTGAAGAAACACACAAATAGCGAGGGGAATTAGGTGGTCACAAATGCTTTATTGGGGTGTTTTTTAATCAATAAAGCATTTGTGACCACATAATTCCCCTCTCTATTTGTGTGTTTCTTCTGGTGATTGCGAGAGGTCGCTCCTCTTGTGGCTCCCCATGGTCATGCATTTGGACAGCAAAAATCCAAGGGAGGGGTACAGTGTAGGGGCGAAGTACTTCTGTCCACAAAAGAAGAGTGGGACCCGGTGTGGTTTATTTGTTTCTGATGATTTTAAAGTGGCTAAACAGGTAGAAAAGGCGATGGCACAAGCCAAAATGATGCTTGGGTGCATAGGGAGAGGAATAGCCAGCAGAAAAAGAAGTAATAGTGCCTCTGCATAAGTCTCTGGTACAACTTCATTTGGAGTATTGTGTGCAATTCTGGACACCACATATTCAAAAGGATATAAACAAGATGGAGTCTGTTCAGAGGGTGGCTGCTAAAATGGTTAGTGGTTTTCATTATAAACCATATGAGGTCAGACTTAAAGATCTTAATATGTATACGTTAGAGGAAATATGGTAGAGATGTTTAAATACCTCCATGCCATAAATGCACAAGAGGAAAGCCTCTTTTAATTGTGAAAGTAAGATATGCAATGAGGGGGCATAGAATGAGAGTGAAAAGGGATAGACTCAGGAGTAATATGCGGAAATATTTCTTCATGGGAAAGAGTGGTAGATACATGGAATGGTCTCCCAGTGTGAGGTAGTAGAGAAAAGGACAGTATCTGAATTCAAGAAAGCATGGGACATACACAGAAAATCTCTAAAGGAAAAAAATGGACTATAGTAATTGATATGGAAGGGCAGACTAGATAGGCCATATGGTCTTTTTTTTCTGCGGACATGTTTCTGTTTCTTTGCTGTGTTTTGTGTGTTTGGGGGGGGGTTGTCCCCCCCCCCCCCCCACACACACACACATAAACATGCTGTTTAAGACTCTGAGATGGTAAAGGCTATGTGTGGAGAAGAGAACTATATTTGCTCTTCAGAAGTCTTGTTAAAATTTGTGTAAGCTGCATTCCATCTATACTGTGGTTATGTATTACACTTTTTTGTGTTTGACACCTTGCTCATCAAATCAATAATACATCTCATGAACTGGCGCTTTTTTTGTAGATTTAGCACAAAATGTTTCTTTGAATTGCAGGCCTTTTTTTTTGCCTTTTCTGTTTTACTGCACTTTTTTCATTTGATTGATCTTTCTCTTTGGCCATTTACACATTCCAGGACCCAATTTATTAATTTTTTTGTTGTAGTTGGTATCTGCTGTCATGTTTGTCATGTATTTTGTCTTTTAAAATTGGATGAGCTTCTGCTATTTTAAAAACTGTAAGTTCATATAGTTAGACCCTTCCTACAAGGGAACGTCAGTGGTGCATAAAGCTGGAAATTTAAGAATGGCCCAAGGGCACACTATGATATAAAAGTTAAATGTGTAAAAATAAAGGTGGTGACAAGTCTGAAGACAAAACTGAAAGCAACTAAAGTTGTGAATGAGCCAAATGTCTATAGTGAAAGTAATGGCTTTGAATAAATTGGACTGTTTATCTGATGGCAAGTGCATTTCTTATCTCCTGGACTACTTGTTTTTAGATGGGGACATGAAAAGCCGTGCTAACATCCTGATTACAGAATTGTTTGATACTGAACTGATTGGTGAAGGGGCGTTACCAAGCTATGAACATGCTCACAAGCATCTTGTTCAGGTGTGTGGCTATCTATTGGTAATGTAGTCATACATGTGTTGCATATGATATCACTGTGCCCTCTTCTAGTACCTAGTGGGAAATACTTTCAGGTTCCTTTGAATATGGATGGCTCATCACAGTATCTAGCCTTTTAGAGTCATTGGAATCCTATTCTTAAGTGTTCCTATAGAATCTGACTAATTTTCTCTGGAGATTCAATGTTGTTTGCTTTCTAATTATATACATGGCACTTATGTTTGCTAGCAGGAATCTCACCTCATATCACAGCACACTTCTCACAAGGGATATCAGATTTATGGATCTTCACAAAAGCAATTTTCAGATAGTCCACATAGTTGTAAACTTTTAAACACTTGAACTTTAGGAATATTTTCGAAGAGAAATGAGCTGCATATCTCTTTGAAAATTAGAAAGTACAAAGCTTGTATGCTAAAAATGTTTTTATATTTTGTATGTGTCACATGATGTGGCAGTAGAAAATGGGCAAATCAGTATGCATACATTTTGAAAAGTGAATGTATACACAGTTTTTTTTCTCCCTGGCCTAAAACAGATTTCAATAAATTCCAGAAGTCATGTTGCTATTGCACTCAAAACGTTTGCAGAAGCACCTGGGATTTTTATATCTTGTTGCAGCCACAGCTGCCACTTCCCTGTCCCAGCTGCTGCAATAGCTATTCCCTTCCGTTTGGCACTATAGGTTTAGGTTTATTTATTTGATATAACCGCCTTTCTGAGGCAATCAAAGCGGTGCACAAATAGTAAAATACATAAAAATTCATAAAATACATAAAATAGATAAATTATACAAAAATGTAAAAGCATAATACATAAAAACTTTGGCCATAGCCAGAAAGGAAAGGAAATGTACAAATTGTGTAAAGAATAGAGACTAACATGCAAAGAACACGAGACAGGGTACAACAGGTGGGTGGGTACAGTAGGGATAGAGTCATACAAAAGGGGATGGGATATTGAATGCCAGTGAGAAGAGGTGGGTTTTAAGGTTTTGTTTGAAAATTGCGAAGTGTGGTTCCAGGCGGAGGGAAGGGGGGAGAGAGTTCCAGTGTGCGGGACCAGCAAAGTAGAATGCAGATAGACGTGTGAATTGGAGGTGGGCACGGGAGGGGGAGGGGAGAGCGAGACGGTACAGCTCTTAAACTCTTACAGTGGTCTTGTGATTGAAGACCATGAAACCACCACAGGAATTCAGGTGTCATGCAGCTCAGACTCACTGAGAGCTATATGGTGCAGACTAGTGGGGAGCAGCGATTTTGACAGGGGGGGAGGAGAGGTGGCTACCCGCAGTCTGGGGATGTGGATGGCTTAAGCTGTCTGAAGACTGGGTGGCTTGGGCTAACTTGTTTTTGGGGGGGGGGGAGGATACTGATGGAGCTGGGGTGGAGCAGGTGGCAGGGTTATTAGGTGTGGGGGGTGACTTACTGACTGGCTGGGTTCGGGGATTAGCGTGACATCGTTTATAGGATGATTGGATGGGTGGAAGGTTGATACTACTAGGTACACAAAGTGGAGAGACTAAGAGAGAGAGTGCTGGGGTTCTGAAAAAGATCAGAAAGAAGGGAGTTCCCTCTCCCACTTCTTTAGGCTTGCTTTACTCAGTCGCCCCACCCCCCTCCCCGGACAGAAAGAGAAAATAACCTTAGTAAGGTAGGTCCTAAAAGAACTGTAGCAGAGCCTACTTTGAAGAGGGACTTTGAAGAGGGACTGGCCTCCCCTCTTCTCCACCCTTCCAGGTTCCATAGGGACAGTGGGGAGGCAGAGAGAACTGTCTCTGGCTTCTAAGCAGAAATGATTGTCAAGTCGTGGTCTAAGAGTTCATGTGCAATGAAACATATAGATGCTTCATTTAGTCACTTCATTGGCTCCCTATCCGTTTCTCCATCCAGTTCAAACTTCTCCTGCTGACCTATAAGTGCATTCACTCTGCAGCTCCTCACTACCTTTCCTCTTATTGCTCATTTGGAGTATAGTGTGCAATTCTGGAGACCGCACCTTCAAAAGGATGTGAACAGGATGGAGTCTGTGCAGAGGGTGGCTACTAAAATGATTAGTGGGCTTCATTATAAAGCATATGAGGACAGACTTAAGGATCTTAATATGTACACCTTAGAGGAAAGGCGGGATAGAGGTGATATGATTGAGATGTTTAATTACCTCCGTGGCATAAATGTTCAGGGAGAGAGCCTCTTTCAATTGAAAGCAAGTTCTGCTATGAGGGGACATGGGATGAGGGTGAAGGGAGATAGATTCAGGAGTGATATGCGGAAATATTTCTTTACGGAAAGAGTAGTGGATCCGTGGAATAGTCTCCCAGTGAAGGTGGTAGAGATGAGGACAGTAACTGAATTCAAAAAAGCATGGTACCAACACAGGATCTCTAAAGGTAAAAAGTGGACTGTTGTAGTTGTTGATATGGAAGGACAGACTAGATAGGCCATGTGGTCTTTTTCTGTCATCATGTTTCTATGTCTATGGAGATTTTCTCAGTCCCGTTATCTGGATAACCTTTGAAGATAAAATGAAGTGAAATGAAATATCATCAGTTTTATTTTTATTTTTAAACTTAGATTATGTAATGCAAATCAAAGTAGTACAAGAGTAAAACAAAACAAAGCATCATGAACTTAAAACCACAAAAACATTAGTCACAAAGTGAGCATGTATGCATATAAGACACAACACGCATACATACAGCCAAAATACATTGCATACTGCCATAGCAGCCACCTCATTCAAGCCTTCGATCCACCATCTATTTCCAATCTCCTTTCCACGTTTCACTGTGTATCCTGACTCCACTCCTTCATATTCCTGAATTTCATTTTGATGATGAATTCAGCCTATAAAACTATAACTACCACTACTCTGTTCAGCTCACTGCTCCTAGTATCCTAATTCTTAGCATTCTTCGATATGGACAGCCTTGGTTCTGGTCAATCAGTCAGAAAACAATTCTAGTGTTTAGAAATTAAAAAACAAAGGGTCCTTATTCAGCCTCTGTGGACTGCAGGTGTTTTTTTCTTTCTTTATTCTAGCTGCAGCGGCTAAAATAAATAAATAAAAATCCAGTAATTCAGTGGTGCTGAATATCCAAATAGAACAGTAACTGCTGGCATTATCCAGATAGTAGCAACATTCTGCACCATTATCCCAATAAACATTCTGATAGCATAGCCTTTTGGCTGAAAATTGCCATAATCATAATTTTCAGGGCCTCCTATGTTCTACCCATACTCCGCTCTGGCACTAGATGGAAAGTGTTGGGGCAGTCAATATGATTTTCAGTAACACTATCCAGATAGGACCAGCCATGTAGTTGGATAGCAGGTGCTGCTATCCGGATAAGTGCTTCTGAATATTAGGCTCTAAATAGTTTACTTCAGCTCTGGTTTCCTTAGACTGTTATTTCTTCAAAATCATCCAGCTAGACAATTCCAGACAAGTGGGTTGGGATTCCTTACCAGCAAATGTCAAGACAGAGAAAACTAGATTCTTTCAGTGCCATTATAACTGCTGCTAATGGTAATGCAGCTAGGGGCATACTTTAGTATTTCTGTGTCCCTAGCAGAGGGTGTATGCTGCTTCTGGTGTAGCTCGGTTTTAAATAGTTAGCTCCTGGGCAGCCATTTATAAAAAGGTCTCCCTAGTAGAGCTTGATGGTAGATGTCTCCAGGGGTACTTAGGTACGCTGTTAGTGTTTCCTCTCTGAAGGGGGATGGAAAAGGATCTACTCACAGTGAGGATTGTAGACTGATTGAGCAATCTAGATTCCGCTGGATCAAGGTCCCTTGCCTTCACACAGCCTCAAGTGCTTCGGCTCCCCTGCCCCCCCCCCCTTCCCTTCCCAGGACAGCTTGACCAAAAAGGTTTTTCCAGAAGGAGAAGCATTGTGCCAGAAGGCTTCATCGTAATGGGCAGCCTGGGACCCAGACTTCTAGCTTTGTCTTGGGCTGCAGGCTTCTATTACTTCAGTTCAACCATGGGGGCAGCCTGACATTGTCTGAGGTTTGGGTTGAGGTTTGGATCCAGTGAGTACACTTTGTCGGCTATTAATTATGCATTTGCATGTTTGGCAGTGTGCATAGGCTGCACATAGCAGTTGTTTGCATGTTTGGAGGCACACGTATACTGCATGCATACCCAACATGTGCTGTGGAGATTTTTGGCATGTGTACACTGCACATGGCTCATTTTTGAGTGCAGGCTATGCACGTTAGCTGCATGGGGGAGCTGTGGCAAAGTGTGTGAGCAGTATCGTTGGCCATTTTCTACTGTGCAGGTCAGGGCCACAATATTGCATATGCTCTGTGCCTGCTTACATCATTGGAGCACTCCCCTAAGAAATGTTGCTTAGCCTTTGGCAAGCATTACATTAGTCCAATGGAATCTTTGTCCATGAATCGTGCAAATGATTTAAGGGGACCTTCGGATATGGAACTCTTGGGTCCTACTAGCAATGTTTCTCTTATAGTTGCAGAGTTGATGCTCAGGAGTCCTCCATGACATCCAATGTCTCTTCTCATAGTCTGGGAATATATCCCTGCCTCTCCTGCTGCAGATGGGCACTATGAGAGGATGCTCTATGGATGACGCAAGAAGCGACAAGGGGTCCTTGGATTTTGGTCCATGTTTGGTGACATAATTTGTTTCTTCAGCAGGCTTGCTCTTTCTGGAGAGACTCTGTGGACTAGAATAGCTCCCAAACTGAATTTTCCCCCCACACGGTGGCAGAAGGATCCATAGAGCTTGACCCTGGCTTCACCACGAAAATGGCCTGGTGATTCTGATGATCGTGGTACATCATCTCTGAAGAAGGATCTGGGCAGGAAGAGGGTGAAATCTCCCCATGTGAAGAGGACCAGGAGTCCCTCTTCTTTCTGCTTGTTTTGGAAGGATGAGTTAACAGTCTTAATTGTTCGGGTGTCCTCGTTTCTAGAGTTGTCGGATGGCTTGGTTGTGGAGGAGAAACTAAAGGTGCACCTCCTTCTGCATGAGGTTCATAAGACTAATAGGGCTTTTCCCTTGGCAGGTCCTTAAGAGCATGACACTTACATTGGGATTTGCTGGATTCCTCTTTAAAGGGTGTTCAGGTTATGAGCAAGCTTTATGAACCTCCACAGAAGGATCTGGATCAGTGGCTATACTTTCCCAAGGTAGACACGCATGTGGCAGCTGTGGTGGACTACCATACCAGTAAAGGATAGAACCACTCTCAGGGATCAGTTGGATTGTAAGGTGTAAACGCTGCTTAGGCCGGATTTCTCCACTGCCTCCTTGTTTCTTGAGGTGGCCATTTGCAGGGGTCTGAAAGCCCATGTCCTACTTCAGTGGATACAGTCGCCTCCGGAGGATGACTCTTTTGCTCTTCAGAAGTCCGCAGCAGCTTTCTTAGCAGATACGATGTTTGATCTGATCTGGCTTGCATACAAGGATATTGTAGTGATGACAGAGGTGCAGAGTTAGCTTTCGTTATGACATTGGGTAGCAGACATGATTTCAAAAACGTGGTTAGCCAAGCTCCCCTTTAGGTCCTCTCTAAACAAGAGCTTCCCCCTAAAGAAGCCGGATAAGAACTTTGGAGAGTCCAAACCTAGTCACTTTCCATAGGATAGACTTAAAAATCACCTGTTTCCAGGATCCCTTATCTTCCCCTGCCATGTCCCATCCTCCATGCCTTCAATACCGGGACTTTTGGGGCTCCCACAGGTATCACCCAGGGAAGTCATACTCTTCCTAACCTAAATCTCAGGCCAAGTATCAGTACTTTCAGGAGCTTGTAGGGCCCATGACTTTTCCTTTTCAAAAATCACCTCAGTGCAGTGATGGGACGGAGGCCTATTCCATATTGCCTCTGATGGGCAATTTGCCTCTCATCTTTCCCCAGGAGTGTGTCCGTATCACCAACGATAGCTGGTGGGCTGATTGCACCCAGATGTTGTCCACTTCCTTCAAGAGGTGCAACATTTGTGTCCTTCCTTGCATTCAGTCAATCCCTTGGGACTTGGGGCTCGTTCTTTGAGCCTTGATGGTGGTACTACTCAAGCCCTTCAAACGGCAGCGCATTTCAAAGTTAAAGGCTTTCTCCTGCAGCGATCCGTACATGTCTTTTGTAGTGTTGGCACTCTCCATTCATCCAGTACCTTCCTTTTTGCCAAAGGTGTTCACTGCCTTTCATATGGATCAGGCCATTTGTCTTCCTTAATTTCAGGGGAGCAGTGCCAAGGGGGGAACAGAGAGGTTGCTGCCAAGTCTGGCTGTTAGATTTTTGGGCTGGCTGGCTCCTAGAACCTCAGAAAATTTGTCAAGTCTGCCATAACCTATATGAAAAGACCATCTATTGACATCACAGAAATAAATTTAATATAATATTATGCAGCAAAAATCATTATGCAAAAGGTTCTATCAAAGAAAATATAGGATCAGAAGAAAAAGAGAATGATTGATTGACTCTTCCTTGTAAAAAGCACACTGAAGGGGAAATAAAATCATTGCACGCAGAGATATCCCTGATAGATGGATATCTAAAAGGATTAATGTAACCGGATGGTTAATATTAAAAAAACTAAATACCTTGTCTAGAGAGGATTTGCTGGGGCTGTCAGTGAAAGCCAGGATGTTTTTTTTGTTTTGTTTTGTTTTTTTTCTTTGGGGGTCCGGAGATGTTTGGGGCTGCTGTTGCAGCTGGTAATTTGTTTTTTGTGGTTGGGCTAGAATTGGCAGCCAGGACGGTTGGGTTGTTTTTTTTTTCTTCTCTTGTGGCTGCAGGGGCAGACACAAAGGTGCCGTGGTTTTGGGTTGTGTGTGTTTTTTTTGTTTTGTTTTGTTTTTTTAATTTAAAAAAAAAAAAAGCTGCTCTGTTAAAAGTGCTGGTAGCAGCAAACTTTTTTTAAAGAGGTGTAGCAGGCCATGGGCAGGCCTACAGTGAAACCAGACCCGTGGCATTCACTGGGGGATCTGCATGCATGTGTTTAGAGTAGGAGAGGGCCGGCAGAAGGAGGTGAAAGGGGCATCAGTAGAACCACGGTTACCCGCAGCTCTCCACGTTCGCAATCAGGAGGTGTCTACGGTATCGGGGGAAGCCATGAGTGCTGTGGCTGTCCCCGATGCAGGCGGGCTCCCAGAGAGAAGATTGAGCTGAGATGGCCCAGGGCAGATTGAGGGGAGCTCTGGTATGGCATGGTTGGGCTAAAGGGCCCTAGAACAATATCAGGTGGCCCAGGAAGATGAATTGGGCAACTGGGGCATCAGGATACTTTTAGAGCAGGTTGTAGACCTGCTGGAGGCATGAGGCAGCTTAGGGGAAACTTTAGGCCTGTTGGGAGCCTCAGAAGTGGGTGGAGCTGGCTTTAAAGGGCCCAAAGCCCTTAGAAATGTCAGAAAATGGCCAAAATTAAAAATTCAATTTTAAAAGGGTTAGAAGGGTTCAAAGGAGGGTTTGGGATTTTGGAAGGCCCTAGTGATTATTCTTGGGGTTTTTGGCAGCTCCATTTGGTTAAAATGTACAACATTTGTGATTAGGTGATGGGGGCCATGGACCAATTTTATAAATGTGAATATTTTTAAAGTTTAAATATCCTGTGGGGTCCAGAAGGTATGCTTAAGGAGGCAAGGCACCCAGAAAAATGATTAAGTGGCTTTAACAAGTTTAAAATTCACAGTTTTTAAAAGCGAAACCAAACCTTGTTTAAAAGTGTTCAAAGTATGCTAAAAACTGTGCCAATGTTATAAAGAGATGAATTTTGAATAAAGTTGGTTAAAAACAGTGGTTTTTAAGCATAAAAATGAGTTTATATGATGTAAAAATACCCGGATGAAAGAGGGGGGG
Organism: Ichthyophis bannanicus; assembly: GCA_033557465.1. NCBI lineage: Eukaryota > Metazoa > Chordata > Amphibia > Gymnophiona > Ichthyophiidae > Ichthyophis > Ichthyophis bannanicus. The sequence continues at coordinate 212,506,015 of CM066034.1, forward strand.
GGGGGAGTGATATCTGAAGCTACAATGTTGCTACAGAGTACAGCTGGTTTGAAGCCTAGATGTGACGCACTTTACTGAAAACCTTTAATACTGTGTATACTCTAAAAGAAACAGATGGTAAAATTCATAAATGGAGCAAGTGTAATACCTGTGAAGTTAATTCTGTGACAGGATAGAAATTAAAGTTTTTATTTTAGGGTTTGAGGGATTTTTTTAATGACATCAGCATGAGGAAAAGTGCTTTGGAAGGCAGGTTAGAATGTTGGTGTGGTGGTGAGTTTTAAGGCAGTTGGAGATTGAATGTGGAAGAGAGTGGATGTATGTTGGTGTGTGCTCTGTCAGGGCCCTGAAGGAGTGATTTTTTGGGGGGACATTTTTGAGACAGAGCCTAGAGCCAAAAAAATTGGATATTTTGCAATATCCCAAGGCTCCTAAAGAAGCAGCCACTTTGCCAGTTCATGAGATCCTTTATGACCACATGATAGGCATATGGGGATGCTTTTGGCAGGAAAATTTTTCAAGCCAGTATGCTTGTTGCCAGAATCAACTCCTATAGTCTCTATATGGGGATGTTTCTGAAGGAAGTTACAGATCATCTGCAAACTTTCCTCCCTTTTCTTCCAGAAGATAAAAGGGAAGACTTTCTTACCTGGCTTAAGCATGCCAAGGATGTTTCCAAATTTTCTAACCGTGCAGCCTTTGACTCTTTTGAGGGGGCCAGCAGAGCCTCGGCCATTGCCATAGGTGCACGCAGAATTGCTTGGTTACAAGCTTCTGATTTGGAACCCTGGGTCCAAGATGGATTAGGAAATCTTCCTTGTACAGGTGAAAACCTGTTTGGCAAAGATTGGCAAGCAAAGGCCACTCAGATGGTTGCAGAAAATTCTGCTTTGGATAGGCTTTCAAAGTCTACCTCTAATCCTGTCCAGAAGAGGTTGTTCAAAAAGACATATTTTCCCAAGAAGGGAAGATATTATCCTGCTTATGGTCAGCAGACATCTTCTGCAGGTTGTTTTGCTGCAAAGCGTCAACAACCTAAACAGGCCAAGTCTAAGGCTGCAAGGCCTATTGTAGCCCAACAGCCTCAGCCTCCTCAGGGCCTTTGACTTGCAGCTAGAGAACTTAGCCTTTCTGGCTCTAAAAGAACCAGAGCCTCTCACCATTCCAGGAAGGTTAGCTCACTTTGCTCCCAGATGGAAGCAAATTACAGCAGAGCAGTGGACCCTTTCCATTATAAGGGAGGGGTACAAACTTCATTTCTTAAACCTTCCTCCTCACACAATGGTGAGACAGTTCAATTCTCCAACATCTCTCCTTGACCTTCTGGGTCAAGAGATTTCTACCCTTCTTGCCCAAGGGGCAATAGAAGAAGTGCCTCTTCTTCAACAGGGCTCAGGGTTCTACTCCCCCTACTTTCTAATTCCAAAGAAAACAGGGGGTTACAGACCCATATTAGAGAATTGAACAAATTCCTATGCAAGGAGAAATTCAAGGACCCATATTAGAGAATTGAACAAATTCCTATGCAAGGAGAAATTCAAGATGATTTCTCTGGATACTCTCCTTCCATTCCTTCAGAGTCAGGATTGGCTTTGTTCTCTAGATTTCAAGGATGCGTATACCCATATACTCATCCATCCAGCACACAGAAGGTTCCTTCGGTTCCTTTATCAGGGAAGGCACTATCAATACAGGGTGCTTCCCTTTAGTCTGGCCTCTGCTCCACGAGTGTTCACAAAATGCATGGCAGTAATAGCTGCATTTCTACGCACTCTAGGAATATTCGTATTCCCATATCTGGACGACTGGCTCATCCGAGCTCCATCCCAGTCAGAGCCCCAGACTTCCCTAGCCTGCACAATGCGTGTCCTGCAGTATCTGGGACTAGTTATAAACATTCCAAAGTCCCAACTCACCCCTACTCAGTCTCTAGAGTTCATAGGGGCCTTGCTGGATGCCACAACTGCAAGGGCCTATCTTCCCCAGGCCCGTTGCCTACGCTTAGTGCAGTTAGCCTCTCAGATTCAGTTAAAAACCCACCTAACTGCTCGAGAGATGTTACAACTGCTAGGCCACATGGCATCCACGGTGCATGTGGTCCCTTATGCTCGCCTTCACATGAGGGCAGCTCAATGGACTTTGTCCACCCAGTGGACCCAGGCATCTGGAAGTCTGTCAGACAAAATAGCAAACTCCAGGCGCCTCTTTTGATCTCTCCAGTGGTGGAAGTCCACTCAAAATCTGTTGCTGGGGTCCCCCTTCCAACAGTTGCTACCCCAAGCAATCCTTACAACAGATGCCTCTCCAAAGGGTTGGGGAGCTCATCTTCAAGACCTCTCCACCCAGGGCATTTGGTCCCCACATGAGACCTCCCTACATATCAACTTCTTAGAGCTCAGAGCAATCTTCTTAGCTCTCAGAGTCTTCCATACCCTGCTCAACTACAAGACAGTCCTCATTCACACGGACAACCAAGTAGCCATGTTCTATGTGAACAAGCAGGGAGGGACTGGCTCTCTGTCGCTTTGCAACGAAGCTCTGAGATTGTGGTCCTTCGCCAGAGAGCATCAAATTCATCTTCTGGCAGTGTACCTTCCAGGAGTTCAAAACTCTTGGGAAGACAGACTCAGTCGAGTTCTGCTTCCACACGAATGGTCCCTTCATATGGACCAGATAGTCAGAATCTTTCGAATTTGGGGAACCCCGGACATAGACCTTTTTGCAAGTCCGTGGAATGCTAAACTTCCCCGATTCTGTTCCAGAATTCCGTGTCAGGGAGTTCAGTTCAGGGATGCCTTCCTCCTTCATTAGGGTCAAGACTTCCTGTACGCCTTTCCACCCATTCCCCTAATTCCCAAGACCCTGTTCAAGCTTCAGAGATATCAAGGGACTATGATTCTCATAGCTCCACATTGGCCACGCCAAGTGTGGTACCCTCTACTTCTGCATCTCTCTCAAGCTCCCTCCCTGGACTTGGGGTTGCTCCAGATCTCCTGTCTCAGGAGGGGGGAACGTTGTGGCACCCAAACCCCCAATCTCTCCATCTCAGGGCTTGGTTGCTGAAGGCTTAGACCTTCAAGATTGGCATCTTTCTCAGCAAGTAAGGGATATCCTTCATGCTTCCAGAAAGCCTTCTACTAGACGTTCATATGCTCTTAAATGGAAAAGGTTTACCATTTGGTGTGCTGAGAAGGGTATTAACCCTCTAGCAATACCTTTGAATTCTTTACTAGAGTATCTCCTGCATCTTTTCCATGCAGGCCTCAAAATGAATTCAGTAAGGGTCCATTTGAGTGCTATTACAGCATCCCTCAAGCCTCTCAATGGACAACCTGTTTCCTCTCATCCTCTTATTGCAAGATTCATGAGAGGCCTTCTTTTAACTAAACCTCCCATTAGACCACCTCCAGTGGCATGGGACTTGAATCTGGTTCTTGGTCAGCTCATGAAGCCACCCTTTGAACCCTTAGCCACTACCTCCTTGAAATTTCTTTCCTGGAAGGTCACCTTTCTTATTGCAGTCACCTCAGCTCGCCGCGTCAGTGAACTGCAGGCCTTAGTGGCTAATCCACCTTATACAAGGTTCCATCATGATAAGGTAGTCCTTAGGACCAATCCACACTTTATGCCTAAAGTGGTCTCACCTTTTCATCTTAATCAAGAGGTGTATTTACCTCTCTTTTTTCCAGGTCCTCATGCAGCAAGTGCAGAGAGGAATCTTCATACCTTGGATTGTAAGAGAGCTCTTGCTTTTTACTTACAAAGGACACAGCAACATAGAAAGTCTTCTCAACTCTTTGTTGCTTTTGATCCCTCTCATTTGGGACTTCCAGTCTCTAAGAGGACACTGTCCAATTGGATTGCTCAGTATATTTCTTTCGCCTACCAGAGTAAGAACCTTTCTCTGGAGGGCCATGTCACAGCTCATAATGTGAGGGCCATGGCCACCTCTATGGCTCATCTAAATTCTGTGTCCATCGACCAGATCTGTCGAGCGGCCACCTGGGCCTCGGTTCATACCTTCACAGCCCATTACTGTTTGGACAAGGACTCCCGCCGGGATGCCTTGTTTGGTCAGGCTGTTCTCAAACACCTGTTCCATGCTTAATCAACTCCTACCCACCATCCCTGGTTGGATGCCTGAGATCCATGGGAGGAGGTAGAGCCCTTCTCAGGGTCTCACAACTTTGGGGATCTCCCAGGCATCTCCAGCTGGGGAGTCCCCATATGTGAAGACTCATTCCTGCTTGTTCCTGGAGATAGCACAGTTACTTACCTGTAACAGGTGATCTCTGGGAACAGCAGGAATAAGTCTTCACAACCCACCCACCTCCCCTAGGAGTTGTATCTCTCTATCTATCTTTCCTTTCCTCTCTCTCTTTGTCTCAGCTTTGAAACTCGAACTGGAGAGAGGCGGTTAGGAAAGGCGGGAAGGCAGCGCGCAGGCACTGTGGGATGCTCCCTAAAGCTTTCCTTTTTGGGAAGCTGGGGAGCGTTCCCGCGCAGGCTCCGTTGGTACCGACGTACCCATATGTGAAGACTTATTCCTGCTGTTCCCAGAGATCACCTGTTACAGGTAAGTAACTGTGCTTTCTTTTCTATATCGGGCTCTAAGAGGTAAATGATTCAACAATATCCCACCAATACACCTTTTTGACATTTACACCCGGGGAATCCAGAAATTATTTCACCTCCAGAGTTGTCCCATGTGGCTTTTAAGATAGAGATAATGTGGAAGATCCATAACATCAAACTGAAACATGCTGCATTAACAGAAGACCTTAAATTCATATGCTTCAATAATAAATTGAAACAGCAGAAGTACAAAATTGTGGTGATTTATGAAGAAAATGGGAAAAAGAGAGATCAAAATAAACTATTTAGAGAGATCCCAAAAAATGTCTAGAGGGCACTTGGTAAGAGTGCTAGTATAGTGAATATACTACCAATGAAAACTAAAACAGAAATGTTCTGGAGAGACTTACTTGAGAACTCCATAGAGCATAGTCGAGAAGCAGAATGGTTGTCCTGACTATGGGAGAATTTGGAAAAGGCAAACATCCAGCCAATAGAATGACCTGACGTAACGATTAAAGAGTTGGAAAGCAGGTTAAAAAGAGCTCTAAACTGAGGGGGCAAGATGGCATAGTGTTAGGATGTCCTGGCAGTTGCTCTTACCTCAATTGGAGAATTATCCTGGGAGGTGGACTGTTGGGATGGTGAGTTGCCATCTTGAAAATGGAAACCTAAGAAGCATGCCTTGGCTTCACAGGTAGTCCTGCGCTTGGGCTAGATGACTCTACTTAGTCGAGCCCACTGATGTGGAGTGTCCATCCATCACCTGCATTGCATAACCAAGTATTCTTCACCGGACCTTAGCATCAAAGGGGTTTTGGTAAGCCCCGAACAATGTGCTGCACTGCCAAGACACAAGCACATCTGCGGGGGGGGGGTGGGGGGGGAGAAACTAGAATTCATCCTGAATGGTGAGACATTGGCCTCTTGTGTCAAGGAAGCCCCCCCCCCCCCAACAGCTGCTTCTCCTCTGGGTGTGCAGATAGTGGCGACCTCTGGTGACCAGATGGTTGGAATAGCGTCTGTGTAGGGAAGTGGTGCTGGAGGAGAGCATGTTAGTGCCTGGAGACCTGCAGTGGTGACATTGAATACTTTTGTGGGACGCCACCAAAGGTTTGCATTTTTTTTAAATAAAGATATTTCCTTGAGTTGTCTGGGACTGTGGACAGATTTGGTTTGGGAGCAGACTCAAAAAGGGGCTCGGCTAGGACTCCTGGAGATCTGGAGCGCTGAACAAAGATCTTGGTGCAGCAGTGGCCAAGGACAGGTTATTGTTGGCAAGGAAATTGGAGCGGTTGGAGAATCAGGGCATGCACAATAATTTGCACTTCCTGAATTTTTTTAAGTCCTCCTATCCTTGCCCTGATTTGATATGTTGCGAAAATATTTTTTAGAGGTTTTGAAGATCCTTTCAGAATCTAGTCCATCTACAGCTCAGCCTCAATATCTGTGCTTGCAGCCCTTGGATCTAGGATATCCTGGGAATCCTGTGGCTGAGCAAGGTTGTTTAGATTTGACTGGTTTCCTTGCATGTTCACTTGAAATTATTACTACAAGGACTACCCTACTTGTGAATTTTGCACTTGAACCTGATAGAAATATGGTCTTGCATTTGTATTTCAAATGTATGGATGTGCTGTTCTTGGGCTCTAAAGTGCAAATATTTCCAGATATAGAATTTTTTTTCCACAAGAGACTCTTCTCTGGCGCAGGGAGTTCCTGGCTTTGTGGCCTAGTATCTTTGTTCTGGGTGCTGTTTTTATGTTAATGTCCCTGTCGTATTGTTTCCTTTGATTCAAAAACTTTCCTTTTTTATGAACCCAAGCAACTTCTCAATTTCTTGAGGGAGAAGGGAAACCTGGTAAAAGTTGCTGGCAGTGAAGTGTAATTCATTTGTCCTAACCGTTAAATTCCTCTCTTCCTTATATTTTGCTTGCATCTTGCCTCCTCTATTGTGGGTTGAAGTGTTGTTTCTTTTCCTGGTTTCTGGTTAATTTATTGAATCTGAGAATTGCAATAAATTAAAATAAAACATTTTAAAAAATGCTCCAAACTGGAAGAAACCTGCTCCAGATGGAGTACCCATTTTTTGGCTCAAACATTTAACAGCCCTCCTCCAAGACTTTTTGTAAAATATAAAAAAAATATTTGCTCAAGCAGCCAGCTTTAACAGCACAATGGCTAATAACAGGAAGAACACTTCTCCTTCCAAAGGGAGCTTCAAGTAATGTCCCTAAAAACTACAGACCAATATCTTGTCTACCTACAATATGTTCATGGCAATAAATGTTGACAGAATATGCAAACATTATTGATTCCAGTAACATCATGGCAATAGAGAAGGGCAATAAGAAAGTTGCTTATGGAACCAAAGATCATTTAATGTTAAATAAAGCCATCATGGCCAGTGCTAAGAAAAGCAGAAATCTTAATGTAGCAGGGTTGACCATAAGAGAGCTTTTGATAATATCCCACACAGTTAGATAATAATTTGTCTTGAAATGTACAAAATAAACCCATAATTGACTGAGCACATCAAGCTTACCATAAAACTGGGAAACCACCCTCCATCTAAAGCATGAAGCTGGATAGTTCATTATTCCTAGCATCAAGACCCAACGAGGAATATTTCAGGGACATTCCTTGTCACCACTTTTGTTTTGTATGGCGCTTAATCAGATAAGTACTCTTATTAGCTCTTTGGGATAGAGATTTAGCCTTAATCCTAAAGATGCTAACAATCCAGAAAGAACATCACACTTATTATTTTTAGATGACTTGAAGCACTACAGTTCCATTGACCAACAACTCGTGGAACAATTCAGCATTATGAAAAGCTGTCCAGATGATATCAAGATGACTTCTAGCCTTGACAAATGTGCTAAGGCAAGCTTCATAGAGGAAAGTTGAGCAAAACAGTACACATATCCCTGCCTGAAGATTGTGACATCAAGGAACTTGAAGAAGAAAGATGTGCATAAATATCTAGGAGCAGAGGAAAAGAACTATCAAGCAGAACTTGTTGTTGTTGTTGTTAAGTGCCGTCGAGTCGGAGTCGACTCATGGCGACCCTCTGGATAGCTATCCTAAATTGTGTTCGGTCTTCAGTCAGGCGGCTCATTGACGACAGACTGGTACCCGTAGCTGCTGTTATTGTAGCGATCCATCTCATTGCTGGCCTTCCTCTTTTGCGTTGACCTTCTATCTTGCCAAGCATGATGTCTTTCTCTAATGATCTCTCTCTTCGCATGATGTGTCCGAAGTATGAAAGTCGAAGTCTTGTCATCTGAGCTTCTAAAGAAAGCTTAGGTTTGATCTCCTCTAGTACCGACTTGTTTGTTCTTCGGGCAGTCCATGGTATACACAGTATTCGCCGCCAGCACCATAACAGTAAGCAGAACTTACTGAGAGAAAATATCAACAAAGAATATTACAGGAGATTAAAGCATTTTTCAATAATCATTTTAATATCTCAAAAAAGGATACAAGCAATTAATGAGCTGGCAATTCTCGTACTGTTATATAACTTTAGAATTATAGATGGACTTAAAGATCTTGAAAAACTGAATGTATGAACAAGAAAACATCTACATGCCCACAAGATAATCTATAAGAACCAGTGTATGCCAAGACTGTACAGCCCTCGAGCCAAAGGAGGAATGGGCCTCATAGAAATTGATTATATATACAGAGCTACCATCATAGGCTTCCAGGCCTATCTAATAGCATCAACAAGATCCCAATGCTCAGAAAGTGTTTGAAATATGAAAGTAAATGACAAGAATCCATCTCCTTTATCAAACTTGGACAGGCATTCATACAAATAGAAGGAATGGATGAGAATCTCCCAGTATACATGGGGAAGGAAGCAACAGAATTTGCAAAACAAGAGGAGAAACTCTTCAAAAAATTAGATCAGCAAATTAGGAACAAAAAAATGTCAAATGCACAAATAATAGAAAGTTCAAAATGCTATTCCAGGAGCCATTTGTCAATCAAACTAGGACATATGAAAGGTTTAAATTCACTTTTCCTTAACCTAAAGGATGAGAAATTGATGCAAGCAGCCTAGGACAGTGGATTTTGGATGAGGTGATTCACAGTGAGCATAGAAAAAACAGGGAAAACCTGACATGTAGATCCAAGGAAGAGCTGGAACCAGTTAACTCATCTCGTGGTCGCAGAGTTTTGCTGCAAAAAAATCTTTATGCAGAAAGGCACAATATGGTGATGTGCCTCACCCACTGAAAATTTTGCAAACATTACTGCATCGTTGTATCAGAAAAGCACAGTAATCACAAAACTAAGAAAATTGTGGAAAATGAAGAGGTTATGATCACCTGGGACATTCCGATTCCAACTGATAAAAAGCTGGATGCCAGAAGACAGATATTGTGGTGGAGAAGAACACGAACAGCATTGATAGAGGTTCTGAGTGCCAAGTAATTATTTGGTGCATTGAGTAGAGAAAGGAAAAGCTTTACCAAGCAGTGCTATTGGAGACTAAGAAAATGAAGCAGAAGACAGGAACCTTTCCCACTGTATTGTGTGCTACAATGCAATGTGTGCCTTCGAGTCAGTCCTGACTCCTGGCGACCCAGAAACTCCTGGGTTTTCTTGGCAGTGTCATCGGAAGTAGATTGCCAGGCCTTTCTTCCGAGGCAATGGAGGGTTAAGTGACTTGCCCAAGGCCACAAGGAGTGCTAGTGGGAATTGAACCCTGGTTGCTTGGTTACCAAGCCAGTGTTCTAACCACTAGGCTACTCCTACAGGTTTGATTAAATGGAATTTCCAAGCATACCTTCTTAGATTACCTGTACATGTTGCATCTTATGAACTCCAGGAGGAGGCTCTCTTTTTGGCATGATGCGATCATAAGTAGTAAATTTTGAGACAGATTGTACTCCACATACTCTCTTAGGAGTGAGGTTCATGACTGACATAATACGCACAAAACTAGCTCATTTGGAGAAGTAGCCCCGAATGAACTGTTCCAGCAACTGGGAATGAACCCACATGGGAGGGAGCAGTACTGTACCTCCTTATCGTTCCTCCAGTCCAGTCCTGCACTTCTGGGTAGTGCACCCCTTCCAGCAGCTTGGAGACTGAGCATGCCATCTTTTTGATGACATCAGAGTACTTATACCAGTGGCACCTCCCACCACCTCCAGTAAGCTCAGTCTCCAAGCAGCTGGAGGAGGTGGTGAGCCAGGGTGCTGTCTCACTGAAGGAACAACTAAGGAGTTTAGTTTAGATTAGTTTAGTTTAGATTTTGGTTTGATTTTTAATTTCTTCCATCCTTGGATTTATTGCTTTCTGAGCTAGCCTAGCAGTATCACTAAAGTTTTTAAATCAAGGGAAACAAAGCCCTGAAAAGGATCAGGAGGAGCCCTCCTCTCCCCTCCCTCCGCAGGACCCTTCGGAGAGGGCGTGGGGTAGTGTGGAACCGCCTGGGTCTTCAGCGGCTCCCAAACCCATGATTGGGTGAGGAGTTCGCAACCGGAGTAACAACCTTCAATCAGTTTCCTGGCTCCGCCTCTCGGCCGAAGCCGGAGGTGGAGGGCTGAGTCAGGGGACGGTTGGATGTCCCCGATTATCCTTGGAGCTTCCATTGAGTGGTTTGTGAAGGTGAAAGTAGCAGACTCAGGTACAGGGGCTCTGGTCAGCCAGCAGATTTAGCGGAGGGCGGTGCAGGTCCCTCGGACATGCTCGCCGAGGGGAAAGGAGCGCGGTGGGTTGCCACATGGTTTTCTGAGCAGCAGCCTCCGATGCAGGAAAAAGCGTGCCATTTTCTCCTGCACTTGAAGAGCCTTTCTTTAGGCTTCCCCTGCCCTAATTTTCCTGTGTGCCATTTTTATTTTGATGCACTGCAAAGGACCAGTCTTCAGCATTCAGTTTTGAAAAGAAGAAAGAAAAAAAATTAAGAAGATAAGGAACTGAAGGCAAGCTCTTTGGGGTATCCTTTTCCTTGTAGCCTGGCAGGTCTCATGTCTGGGAATTGAATCTTTCCTTGTCCCTTTTTTCCTTTTTTGTTGCCTTTGCAAAAAAAAAAAAAGAGCAAGGGATTTAAGGGGAACAGTTCAGGAGGTACTATGCTGGCCAGGCAACAATGCCTCGTGTGTGGAACCTGGCGCGTGGCACTATCTCCGAGACAGGCATCTGCCGCAGATGTGCTGCTGAAGCCTCCTTGGTGGAGCAGGACTTACAGGAAGGGGGGAATCTGGAGCAGAGCTCCTCCCTGTTGCAGGAATCCTGGCTCACAACAGAGATGGAGGTTGGGGGAGGGAATGCGGAGGCTACGTGGTTTGAGCAGACATCTTGCCCCCAACCGCCCCCCCAGACCCTCCACATCCCAGGACATGGGGGATGGAGGGGCCCTGGGAGAGTTTTTGCCTGAATTTGTCCTACTACTTTGTAAGACCTGCTGCCTGAACCAACAAGGCATGGGGGCTTCAGTGCCAGTGCAGGAACTAGGTGCAAGTGGGCTGTGCCAAAAGATTCTGGACCGGCTTCAGGTCCCACTGAGATGAGACTCTGGTCCTCCCAATTCTCCCCATCTCCACTGTCGGAGGGCCCAGATGGGGGAGGAGTCCTGGACATGGAATTTGACGCAGACGACGAGGACCTTGAGGAAGGAGAGATTCTGGAGCAGGAGGAACAGGCCAGGATTGTTCAGATATTCTGCCGGGAGGAGTTGCCAGCACTAATAGTCGAGTCTTTAAAGGCCCTGAACATGCCCACAGGGTCCCAACCGAGGAGGACGTGTTGGAAGACTCCACTGCTTCAGGCAGTACAGAAGACACAGAAGGTCTTCCCTGTCCATAGAGTGGTTAAGATGATCCAGAATGAGTGGAGCCTGCCGGAAGCGGGTTTGCATGGTGTGCAGACCATGGCGAGCCTGTACCCTGTACCAGAGCAGGAAAAGGAGTTGCTCTGATCTCCAAAGATGGACACCGCAGTGTTTGGCATAACCAAGAAAACAAAAACGATTCCATTCGAGGGCAGTGCAGTGCTCAAGGAGCCCCAGGACAGAAAATTGGATATGATTTTAAAACAGGCCTTTGATATCAGTGCCCTCACACTGCAAGCTTCGATCTGTGGGGCCTGGGTGGCCAGAGCTTGCCTCCGTTGGTCTCAATGGATCCATTAGCCAGAAGACCCAGAGATAGGATCGGAAGGGGAGGCAGCAAAATTAGAATTGGGTGCAGCCTACCTGGCAGACACCCACTACGATCTGATCTGGGACCTGTCTAAGAGTATGGCATCCCTGGTGGAAGCACGCTGCTATCTGTGGCTGAAAAATTGGGCAGTAGACAGTTCCTCTTAAGTCCTAGCTCAGCAAGCTCCCCTTCAAGGGGAAACTCCTCTTTGGATAGGAGCTAGTCAAGTTGATGAAGAATTTGAGGGAGTCCAAGGGGAAATGGCTCCCCGAGGATAAACAGTGGCCAGGTTGCACTGCACCTCCTGTGCAGACCCAGCCCAGGGAATTCAGGAGGTTTCGGATGACCTGCTTGTCCCCTTTGGTAGGGAGTAGTTTCCCCTCGAGGGGGCAGGGGTTTTGAGGAGCGGGGAGGGGATTTAGCGTGTCCTAGTCTCCGGGACCTAAGAAAGCACGGTGAAGTGAGGAGGGCCCAGGCAGAGGTGCAGCCCATGGGAGGTCGTCTGCAGGAGTTCTACTCCACCTGAGGCCGGATCACCTCGAACAAATGGGTCCTGGAGGGTCATCCAAGAGGGCTATGCCCTTGAGCTGGCGTGGCCGGTATGCCTGTCCTTCGTTCAGTCCCCCTCAAAACCCGAGGCAAGGCAACAGCGTTAGGGGATACCTTTACGCGGCTTCTCCAGTTAGGAGCAGTGGTGCCTGATCCTGAAGACCAATGTGGAAACGGTCGGTACGCCATTTACTTCGTGGTGCCAAAAAAGGAGGGTGCCTTCTGTCTAATTCTCAACCTCGAGCACTTGAATCGATGTCTACAGGTTCCACGCTTTCACTTAGAGACTTTGAGGTCCGTGATAGTGGCGGTATGAAGCGGGGAGTACCTAACATCACTAGATCTTACGAAGTCATACCTTCACATTCCCATCTGGCCAGAACATCAGCTGTTCCTCCGGTTTGCAGTGCTGGCGGGCACTTCCAGTTTCGGGCCTTGCCTTTCAGCCTGGCGACGGCTCCCCGTACCTTCACCAAGGTTATGGTGATGGTGATGGTGGCACTCCTCAAGGAGGGAGTGCTGGCACACCTCGATGACTGACTGACTGATTCAAGCAGAGTCAAAGGAGGAGAGCAAACGGGTAACTGCAAGAGTAGTGGAATTCTTGCAGGGTCTTGGTTGGGTGATCAACCTCGCCAAGAGCTGCCTAGTGCCATCCCAGGAGATAGAGTACCTGGGGGCACGGTTTAACACTTGCAGGGAGGAGGTGTTTCTGCCAGAACACCGAGCGCAGCAACTATGGATGTTGGTGTGCAGCTTCTTGGGCATGGCAGACCCATTGGCTTGGCATTATTTGCAGGTCCTTGGAACCATGGTAGTGACCCTTGAGTTGGTTCCATGGGCAAGGGCCCACATGTGACCATTGCAGAGGGTGCTACTCTACCATTTGGTTTCACCAGAAACATCCGCTGTCGAGACTACTCCCATGCCCGCTGGCAACCAGGAGAGCTCTCAAGTGGTGGCTGTGTCCAGGGAAACTGGCGGAAGGCATGCCCCTTGAGCCTCTGCAGTGGATTCCATTAATAACAGATGCAAGCTTGTCTTGCTGGGGTGCCCACTGTGAGGGACACTTTGCCCAGGGCCACTGGAGTCCGGAGGAAGCCCTTAGGTCCATCAACAGGTTGGAAATGAGGGCAGTGGCCCAGGCGCTCTAGAGCTTCAAGCCATGGTTACAGGGAAAGGCGATCTGGGTCTTCTCGGACAATGCAACCATGGTAGCCTATATCAACCGCTACGGAGGCACAGGAAGTGCCTCCTTGGAGGAAGAGGTGGAAAGTCTCCTAGGATGGGCATAAAGCCGTCTCCAAGCATTGTCGGTGTCGCATGTGACTGGTCGACAACAGAACGGCAGATTACCTAAGCTGGGTGCAGGTGGACCCTGGCAAGTGGGTGCTCTGCTAGGAGGTGTTCCTCAACTGTAAGCCAGATGGGGGCTCTCCGATCATGGATCTCGTGGCAATGTGGACATCTGCCAAGTCCAGCCTCTTCTTCAGCAAGAGGCGAGAGAGGATGTCTGAGGGTCTGAACGCCCTGGTGCAAAAATGACCCTCGAAGGGGTTACTTTGTGTTTCCTTCATGGGCGCTCATAGACAGGGTGGTTCAGAGGATTGACGCGCACTAGGAGTTGGTCATTCTGATCGCCCTAGACTGGCCAAGGCACCCGTGGTACACTGACTTGGTACAGCTCCTGGCAGACCGGCCGTGGCGTCCTTTGACAAGAGAGGATCTGTTAACCCAGGGACTGGTCCGGACGTTCCAGATAAATCGATTCTCGCTTATGGCATGACTCTTGAAAGGGTGAGGTTAAGCAAAAGAGGTTACTCAAGCTCAGTAATCTCCACTCTGCCCAAGGCTCAGAAGAGGTTGACTTGTCTTTTGTAAGTCAGGGTGTGGTGTATCTTTGAGAGCTGGTGCGAAGATCAGCAATGCAGGCCGCCTTCTGCTTCCATCCCGGACATATTGGCCGCCTTGCAGGTGGGTCTTGAAGGGGTTAGCCACCAGTTCCCTGTGGGTCCAGCTAGTAGCGATCTCCTGCTATCGAGGAAGGGTCCAAGGAATATCTTTGGGGACCCACCTGGACATGATATGATTCCTGAGGGTAGTGGGACGCTTCTAACCGCTGCAGAGATCGGTGGTGCTGCCCTGGGATCTGAATTTGGTGCTGACAGCTCTTACGGGGAGTCCTTTAAGCCTTTGGCCCAGTCTTCGCTGAAGGATTTAACCCTTAAAACAGTGCTCCTTGTGGCAATTTGCTCAGCGAGGAGAATTTCGGAGCTTCAAGCCCTGTCTTGTCAGAAACCATTTCTCTCCTTCTCGAAGGAGAAGGTGGTCCTTCGGCTGGTGCCTGCCTGCCTTCCTTCCCTCTCAAGGTAGTCTTGGCCTTTCATGTGAACCAGCTGCTCTCCCTTCCGGCACTAGCCAAGTGTAGGGGAGGAGGCTATAGACGTATGCCTGCGTCTCTTGGATGTTCGGAGAGTTTTATGGTGGTATGTGAAGAGGCAGTGACGTTCCGCAGATCGGATCGACTATTTGTATTTTCTGGCAGACCACCCAAAGGCGAGGCAGCTGCCAAGGCCTCCATCTCCAGGTGGAACAGAGAGGTGATTGCCTCAGCATACCTATTAAAGGGCAGGTTGGTGTCTGCAGGATTGCGAGCACATTCCACGCGGGCCCAGGCAGCCTCGTGGGCAGAGTACAGCCTAGTTCTGCTGGTGGAGATTTGTAGGGTGGCTATGTGGTCCTCTCTGCACATCTTTGCAAAACATTATCGCCTGGATGTCCAGGCTGAGGGGGATGCCTGTTTTGGCAGGACGGTCCTTCGGGCCAGTTTTGCGGGTCCCCGCCGTTGATCAAGCTGTTTTGTTACATCCCAGAAGTGTGGAATTGGACTGGAGGAATGATAAGGAATGTTACCTGCTAATTATTGTTCCTGGAGAGACTCCAGTCCAGTCCTGGATTCTGCCTGCAGTGGTGCTGTAGGAATTGCCTTTACGTGATCCCAGCCCTGGCATTGAATCTGGAAGGGGCAAGAGGGGTCAGGGGTATCAAGGGGATGCTGCACTGATGATAATGCAGGCAGACCGGGAGTTGCCTGGTTCTTGCTTTAGGTGCAGCGTCTTAGACCCAGCAGGTCACAGGTAGGCCTCCTCATCTTTTGAGGGACTATGGAAAGTCCTTCTTCGAGGGGAGGGGGAAGTATTGGTTTCTTTGGGGACTCAGATAAGTTACAAATTTTTTTGCAGTTTAGTTATGAAAGCAACCAGGGTTCGATTCCCACTAGCACTCCTTGTGGCCTTGGGCAAGTCACTTAACCCTCCACTGCCTCGGAAGAAAGGCCTGGCAATCTACTTCCGGTGACATTGCTGTCAGCATACATCAGCATGGCATAGGTGTCATGGCTGTTCCCCAGACCTTGGATTTCATGCATTAAAGTTTTAGAAGCACTTGAAGTTCCTGAATACTGCCACAATTTAAGATTAGCCATATCCACCACCAAATTTAACTGGTTGAGAACGTCAATTCCAATTATTTCTTTTGGTGTGTTCACTATAGTGGAGGCAGTGGTTTCTAACATTTCCTTGTTTTGTTCACTGTGCACAGGGATACCCCATTTAACTGGGATAGCCACACATTTGGAAGCTGTGTCATTAATTCCTTGAATTTCATAAATTTCCATATTTTTCTGATCTGCAGTGGGAGAAGCTCTGTTTGTAAAACTAATTCCAGCCCCTGTGTCAATCAAAGCTAGTTTATCCTGACCCCCTACTCTACTGATAACATTGGGGCGTCCACAAGAGTCCAGAATCAAGGATGTTACAAGCCTTAAGCTGTATTCTGGGCCTGTGTCTGTTTCATCATCCAGAGGCTCTGGAATTGAGTCATCTGCTGAGAGAACGGAGGCAGGCTGAGCTATGAAGGCTTGAGACATTTTGATATCTGAACCCAAGAGGTCAGGACATCCCTATGCACTAGCCTTATGTTTGTCCTGAGATGCTTGTAAGTCCTGTTTTAATTTATCTAGTTCTGTCTGCAGTATGTATTTGTCTTGTTCCCATTTAATTTTCTCCTTTTCTAATCCATCTCTCTGTGCTTTGAGCTCCTGAAAGGGAATGTAACCTGAGGAGTTTCTAAAAGTACCTCTGCTTTGTCCTCTCCAAGGTGTCTGTCCCCTGTATCCTTTGTCTGTGTTTTTTGTGTATTGGAAGGATCCTTCAGCTTGCCACTTCCGTGCTTCTGATACTGTTAAGGCCTGCGAGGGCTGGGTCTTCCAAACAGACCCAATTCTGAGCATTAAAGTATCAAAAGGGGTTGCTTTAGGGTCTTCAGAAAATAACAGAAGGTGTTTTGTAATCTCAGGGGATAGCAATTCTAATAAAAATGCCTTATGCATGCTCTCCCCATAATCTTCTGCATTGGGCCAGAACTCCTGCTCATTAAGAACTGCTTTTAAAATCCAGGCTCTATATGCAAACTCTTCCAGTGTATCATTTGGTAGAGGTGAAATAATTTTAAATACTTGCATTGGGGAACAGTGAAATAGTTTCTCAATGCCCCTTTTAACCAACTGGTATGGGTGAGTGAGAGAGCCAACTTTATAATAGTGTGGCCTCAGAGCCAGATGCATAAGTCTATCAAAGTCTGATTGTTTTCTTCTGTATTTCCCTAGACCCCAGTGAATCAGAATATCAGTGGCCCATTTGCACCAGTCATTAACATTAAAAGGCATAGGGCCAATTTTCTCAACTATTCTTTCCATGTCTCTATCTTTTAAATTGTCCTGCAGCATCACTTTAACTGGTGCTCTGAGTTCAGTACTGGGTGCCATGTCTAAGTCATCTGAATTATCCTCCTGACACAGATCCTGATTATTGCTCTGTTCTGGCTGAGATAAACTATCAGGATTTTCCTCCTCTGATTCAGCTTTATTTTTTCCATTCCTAAGTCCAGCTATGCATACTTTAGTATTCTTTTGTTTCTCAATAGCTTGTATGCATGGCTGATAGGGTGTGTCATAGGCATAAGGGGCTGAGGGAGAAATGGGTGTATATTTAAATTTTATGGGTGTTCAGTAAAAGAGTACTGACATAAAGACCACGCCTTAAAATTATACCTGAATAAAAAGTGCTTATCAGCTTTTAACAGGGTGGAAGTTTAGGATGAAATTATAGTAAGAAGGGTGTTAGATTAACAGAATTGTCAGTTATACCTGACAGGAGACTGAGAAATAAAAGACAAAAGGGACAGGAGGTAATAGCTTTATCAGGAAAGATGTGTATTGTATTCAATGAGGGACTGTTTTACCTGTGTAACTCTGTCTTTTCTTAGCAGCTCAAATACTATAGAAAAATCTGAAGGAAGCCTATACATAAAAATAAGACAATTGCAAGCCACCCTATGTAATGTCCCTAGGTGTAGGTAATAATTAAAATTCAGGATTATTACAGAGCCTTTTGACAATAAAAATCTCACCTTGTCTAACCCACAAATCAAAGTCATCACTGGAACTTTTCACTAAATCCAGCCTGTAACCAAAATTGTAAATGGTCACAAGGGCTTTTGATTTTCCTGTCGAACCCTGTCTGAAATCCACTTTAATGTATCAAACAAAATTATTACTTACCCAACTGGAGATCTGCTGTGAAGTCTGAGACGGCCCTCAAAATGTAATCTTCTGAATATGTAATCTTCTGACTTGTAATCTTCTGGTCTAGCAAGGTATTTAATACAGGAGGTATTAGACAAGCTGCCTAATATCATGTAATGGCAGCTGGGACAGGTACCACAGGTTTGCTTCCACCATTTCCAGGCACAAATAATAAATAAAAATTAAAAAGGTGTGGGAGATGTCAGCATACATCAGCATGGCATAGGTATCATGGCTGTTCCCCAGACCTTGGATTTCATGCAGCTTTGTTACTCTGGTGATATCAGTCTCCAAAGTTAATGAGGGTAGTTCACAAAATGAGATTAACTCTGACCCCCTGGTGATGTCAGTCTCCTGGCCCGATGAGATTGGTCTGAAGCTCCTCCTTGCTAAATCAAGAATAGCAGACCTCAAAGGGAGGTGCTAGAAACAATAGCAGACCTCAAAGGGAGGTGCTAGAGAGAATTCACTATAAAGGACAGAAATACTTCCTCTTTCTCTCTCTCTTCCTCTATTCATCAGACATGAAGGACAGGAGGCTCTGATAACACAGGTACACTACCAAAAAACTGCCTCCAGTTTTGCAACTGATTCCTATAGATTTTGGGGTGCTGAATCCAGGAAAAATAGCCAAAATGTTCCATCACGTCACGTTTCTTGCAAAATTAGATTTCTTACCCATATAAGGAATGTTCACATAATTTCTTTTTAGCCGACTGCAGTTTATTTTCTTGGCCCAAAATAGAGGTTGTAATGGTTAACTAACTAGAAACACTCCCTCATGATATTTTAGAGTGTTTTGTATTCATTTTATACATTAACAGGACAATTGGGAGGCGGGGGGCTAAATCCAGTACTCGCGCTGGCACATGTTCTTTCCTGTTCGCCTCGCCTCGTTCGCTCGCTCAAACACGGTGGTTGCGACATGAACGTTCCTGTCAAATTTCAGTTTCTTGCAAGTTCATTATTACCTTTTGTTTGCTCAGTTGTAATCCAGCTTTATTCCGAAGTGGTTCACTACAGTTGTAGTTTGCAGTGCTGTGTATTTGTGATGGCACACAGAGCCAGAGGTTGTGTCAACTCTCCGGACAGTTTTTGTTTTATTTGTGGGGAATATACCGTGAAAAAGCGGCAGAGGAACATTTCTGCATTTATTAAAAAAGTATATTTCGCCTATTTCGGTTTGAAGTTAGGCGATCAAGACAAACCGTGGGCTCCTCACAAAGTGTGCAAGACATGTGAGGAAGATCTACGCTTATGGATGAAAGGTAAAAAACAAGCATTTCGTTTTGGAATACCTATGATGTGGCGTGAACAAAGAGACCACAGCAGTGACTGCTATTTTTGCTCTTGCATTGTGAAGGGATACAACTTAAAAAATAGGAACGTAATAAGTTACCCCAACCTTCCCTCAGCAATTAGGCCTATGCCTCATAGCAACGAAGTACCTGTGCCTGAACCACCAAAATCTTTGGATCATATTTGTGTGGACGGTTCTGATCATGATGAGACTCATCAGATGGCTTTTCCCGATGAGTCCAGTACTTCCGAGTTTGAAACTGAACCAGATCCGAAACGTGAACTTTTCTCTCAAGCTGAATTGAATGATTTAGTCCGGGATTTAGGACTCCCAAAAGATGCTGCCCAACTGCTAGGTTCTCGGCTTAAACAGAAAAATCTATTGTCACCAGGAACAACTTTTTATTGGTACCGCAACCGCGAGACACAATTTTTGAAGTATTTCAGCAAAGAGGAAGATTTGGTATTTTGCAACGATATATACGGAGTGATGGAAAAGTTTAAACTCAAGTATGATCCTGCTGAATGGCGGCTGTTCATTGATTCGTCAAAAGACAGCATAAAAGGTGTTCTTCTTCATAATGGCAACACATTCGCTTCAGTTCCTATTGCTCACTCTGTTATTCTCCAAGAAAAATACGAGAATTTGGCCCTGATTCTTCAGAAGATTCGTTATGATGAGCATAAGTGGATGATTTGTGGAGACTTTAAAATTCTATCCATGCTATTAGGGCAGCAATCCGGTTTCACCAAATATCCCTGCTTCCTTTGCTTGTGGGATAGCCGGGCCCGCGACCTACACTGGGGGAAAAAAGACTGGCCAATTCGGGAGTATTTGAGACCCGGTGAGAAAAATGTTCTTCATGAGAGCTTGGTACCTCGTGATAAAATTCTATTACCACCTCTCCACATTAAGTTGGGTCTCATTAAGCAATTCATCAAGTCCCTTCCAAAAGATGGTGAGTGCTTTCGGTACCTTTGCTCAAAGTTCCCCCGACTTTCTGAAGCAAAGCTAAAGGAAGGAGTGTTTGTTGGCCCTGATATAAGGAAACTCATTTCAGATGGAGCATTCGCTGAAACGATGTCTGAGAAGGAAAAAGAAGCCTGGGATTCCTTCAAGGATGTTGTTCTCAAATTCTTGGGGAACAGGCGGGATGAGAACTATAAGGATATTGTTGCCAGGATGCTCAATGCCTTCAAAGAACAAGGCTGTAACATGAGCCTGAAAGTCCATTTCTTGCACTCCCATGTGAACTACTTTCCCGAAAACTTGGGGGCGTACAGTGAAGAACAAGGTGAAAGGTTTCACCAGGACATCAAGGACGCAGAGAGAAGGTACCAAGGAAGATGGAACACCACTATGATGGCTGATTTCTGCTGGTTGCTGCTGCGGGAAACCCCAGATGAAAAATACGCCAAGCAGCGCACCAAGAAAAGCATTCGGGGGAAGAAGAAACGGGCCCACCAGGAGATTGATTGACCCAAGAATGACTTTAAAATCTAAACTGTGTTGACAAATATCGTGTTTTTACTAAACTTTGAAATAAAATTTGCTAGTTATTACCACAGTGTCGGATCTCATTTATTAGAATTTTATTTTCACACCATCGGGTGTTTGTCTTCATGTATTGCAATGGTGCGGTTTGCGTTTTCTATTCTTACATACATACCTGTACAACATTTTTTGCACATTTCTTTGCTTTGCTTTGTGTCTAACCTCGCTCTTATATGCTCAATGTTTGTGCACATGTATGTGGCTGTTTTAAGTGCAGACAATTTTGCTACCATCACAGTGTGTTTTGTTGACATTACTCTATTCTTATGTGCTGCCTTGTTACAATTTTCTTTATTCTTATTTGAATATCTACTAAACAATTAGTATAAAGAATTCATCCAAGAAACTTTTATCTCGTATAAGCCTATTTCTACATAAAGACCTGTTTCCAAGCCACACCTGGTTGGTTGTCTTATTTGTGCTGCTTACCCTACTGTCTCTGTGAAATGAACCCAGGACCAAGCGGAGAGTAGACCAGAAGATTACAAGTCAGAAGATTGCATTTTCAGAAGATTACAACTGCCAAGAAAACCCAGGAGCTTCTGGGTCGCCAGGAGTCAGGACTGACTCGAAGGCACGCATTGCATTGCATTACGAAATAATCGAATGGAACTACTTATTTGTTGCTCCTGTGAATCTGCTTTGTCATTAGGTTACTGGAGCTGGTAGGAGGCGCTAGCGGTATAAGTACTCCGATGTCATATGATATTCTCCAGTCTCCAAGCTGCTGGAACTGGTGTACTACCCAGAAGTGTGGGACTGGACTGGAGTTTCTCCAGGAACTGTAAATAGTAGGTAAAGTCTAATTACTCTTTGGTGCTTACAAATGGGGAGTTTTTCTGATGTAGTGGGTGATCATCTAGTGTGCAGTGATCACTGGATGGTGAGCTTTAATATTAAGATATGGGTGGATATGGTTCATTCAAAAGCAAAAGTCCTAGACTTCAGAAAACCCGATGTTGCTAAGATGGGGGTAGCGCCTCAAGGAGGAGTTTGCTGCCTGGGAACATCTGGGGGAAATAGAACAGTGGGTAAAACGGAAATGAGGTATTTTAATGGTAAAAAAACCCCTTTTTCTTAAGAAAATAAAAATAGGAGAGGAAAAGGAGGCCATTAGCTTTCAAAAGAAGTAACTGAAAAGGTAAGAAAAAAAGAGGTTAGCCTTCATAAACTTTAAGAGATTGCAGAAAGAGGAAGACGGATGAAGGAGAGGAGCTGATGAGGATAAAGCAGAATTGCTTAACAAATATTTCTGTTCTGTGTTCACAAATGAAGGGTCGGGAATGGGACCTCAGAAAACAATCACATATAGGAATGGCAGCAAGGAAGAACCTGAACTATTTTTAGAAGATTGTTTCTGAGGAGTTAGCAAAACTAAACTGGACAAAGTGATGAGGCCAGATGGGATTCATCTGAGAGAACTGAAAGACCTTAGGCAAATACCTTCGGCTCCACTGGCTGACTTTTTCAGTGCTACTTTAAGAGTCTGAAGTGATGCTGGAGGACTGGAGATGGGTGAATGTGATTCCTGTCCTCATAAGTTGAAGCAAGGAAGAGGTTGGTAAATAAACCAGTTAGTCTGACCTCTGATGAGTAAATTAATGGAAACTCTGCTAACACAGAGGATAGTGAAGTTTCTGGAATCAAAGGGATTACATGATCTGAGACAGCTTGGCTTTTACTTTAGGTAGGCCTTCTGTTAGACGAATCTGATCTCTGACTGGGTGACGAGAGAATTGGATTGGGGAAGAGCGCTAGATTTATATGCTGTGTACTGATTAGATGTGATATACTTAGATTTCAGCAAAGTCTTTGACACTGTTCTATACTAGTGACTTATAAATAACTGATTACCCTTGGGATGGACCTTAAAGTGACTGACTAGTTAAGAGACTGGTTGAGTGGGAGACACCAGAGGGTAGTAGTAAATGGCGTTCACCCTGAAGATGGGGGCATTACCAACGGCATGCCTCTGCAATCTGTCTTTCGTCCTGTTCTTTTTAACAACTTTGTAAGCGATATTGTGGAAGGTTCATTGTTAAAGGTATGCCTCTCTTGCGACCGATTCCAAAATCTGCAACTGTGTGTGTGTCTTCAAGTTAATGCTGACTCCTGGCAACCCAGCAGCTCCTGAGTTTTTTTTGCAGTGTCACTGGGACACCCTGGAAATGTGTAGATAACATGAGGAGGGATTTAGCAAAGCTTGAAAATGGTTAAGATTTGGCAGCTAAGATTTAATGCTAAATGCAACATCATGCTTGTGGATTGCAAAATCCCATGGGGTGAAATACTGCAGTGCATGAAAGAAGAATGGGGCCTAGAGGTGATTGTATTGTATGATCTTAATGTGGCCAAACAGGTAGAAAAGGAAATGGCAAAAGCCAGAAGAATGCTTAGGTGCATGGGGAGAGGAATGACTGCACCAAAAAGGAGGTGGTAATGTCTTTTTTTTAAAGTCCGTGAGATCGCATCTGGAGTACTAATGTACCATTCTGGAGTCCACACCATCAAAAGAATATAAATAGGATGTAGTTAGTTCAGGGGGCAGCTACTGACCTACAAGCGCATTCATTCTGCGGCTTCTCGCTACCTTTCCTCTTATCTCACCCTACACCCTTTCTCAGGAACTGTACTTCTCTGGCAGATCCCCTTTTAACTATGCTCTTTTCTTCCACTGCCAGCTCCAGACTTCGTTCATTCTACCTTACTGCTCCATATGTCTGGAACAAACTACCTAAGTCAGTACATCAGGCTCCTTATCTAGCCCTATTCAAATCCAGTCCAAGAACCCACCTCTGGATACTGATACTCCTCACTCTCTTATTCACCACTTATGTGTATCTTACCGTACTCTAGTCCCCAGTTTTGTGATGTTCTTTGTCTTGATTAGTTTGTAAACTCTGAGCAGAGACCATCTCTTATATCTACAGTATATGTACAGCACTGCATACGCCTTGTAGTGCTATACAAATAAGTAGTAGTAAGTAGCAATAAAATGATCAGTGGTCTTCATCATAAGACATATAGGGATAGACCTAAAGTTCTCCATATGTATACTTTGGAGGAAAGGCTAGAGAGAGATGATATGATGGACATTTAAATGCCTCCATGGTGTAAATGCACAGAGACGACCCTCTTCCAGTTGACAGGAAACTCTGGAATGATGGGTTGTAGGATATAGGTGAAAGGGGATAGATTTGGGCGTAATCTGAGGAAATGTTTCTTTATGGAAAGGATGGTGGAACAGCCTGCCAGTGGAGGTGGTGGAGATGAGAATGGTATCTGAATTCAGGAGCGCATGGGACAAATAGAGGATCTCTGAGGGAGAGAAAACGATCGGAAAACTTAATAGTTCTTATGAATGGGCAGACTGAATAGGCTGTACGGTCTTTATATTCTTTTATTTTTGCTGTTGCTATGTTTCTTCTGGGAGTCAAGTTTCCACAATGGTTACGAAATCATAGTTCTTGCAAATCAAGTCATGCATGATACTACATTTACTCCCAATAGATAAGGCATTAACAAAGCACAAACCCTTTCCTATCCATTTCCACTTCTGCTGAGGATGCAGCAGTGAATAAGCTAAACAGCTTTTAAGATAGCCCCGATTAAATTATCAGAGAGGGTGGGAAGCAGGGTGACCACTCCAGGTACCAAATCTGTGGAGGAACCACATTGCCCTTGTGACTCAATCTGTAAACATGCAAGCTTGAAAGGGAATGGGGCACCAGAAGCAACCTTTGCCCTCAGTGATGTCTTTTGCAATTACAGCAGAGCTGTTACTGCAAAAAACATCAGATTCATTGATTTTATTGACTAACTTTATATGCTGTGTACTGTTTAATTGGTATTGATTCTGGGTATTGCCTTATGGCATTTTTATGTTAGATGGTCATTTCTAATTGGGAAGACAGTATATTGATACAAGCAAATAAATGAAGTGTGGTGATCTGTGTTTTTTTCCAGTTAAGATTTTAATCAATACTGTTGCATTCCAAGTTTAAATTTGTCCCATTTTAACTTTCATTTTTAGCCTTGTACTCCTTGACTACTGGAACCATTATAGTGTACTGGTATTATGTTAATGTGTGAAGCAATTTCTAAAAACTCGCTGTGTAGTAGGTTTTTTTTCACTGTGATGATTCAGCTTCAAGCGATACATTGGACCGCATTTTTTCCAAATGCTGGGTTTTTTTCCTTTTTACAGATTTGAAAAAAAAAATGTTGACCTTTTTTTCTTTTTTCCTGGAGGGTACAGGAAGAGTTGGAGGCAGTACCTCACAGGGCCACTGTTTACGCTCAGCTTGTGGAGTCCAAAAGAATGTGGTCCTGGAACAAGCTGCTTCCTTTCCGTGTCTGGTGTAAAGCCAGGAACTATGAGAAAACCGTTGTCCCTTTCTCAGAAATGGAGAAGTGCCCTGGCGCTCCCTCAGTCTATGACATCCAACTTAATCAGGTGCCCCAGAGTGACTTCAAACTACTCACTGATGTGATAACTATGTTCAGGTACATGAGAGAGGATAGCACATTTCCTGATACATTATATATTCTAAGAAACTTGCTTTATGAAGGAAAGGTTAAGACATAACTTATGTAACTGCTTGTAATGCTATAAATTTACTTCTTTATTGCAAAATAAGATCCCTGTTGAAAAGTGGTTGCTTTTAAAAGCTGGCTGAGTTGGGAGGCCACATGATGCAGTGGGTAGGGAAAAATGTATTCTTTATTTTGTTACAGGATTTTAGTTGCCATATTCCTAGCACCAGGTACTATTTGTCTATACAGGTAGCTAGACCTGAGTCCATGGAAGTGTTTTGATTATAGCGATCTTTTTGACTTTGTCTCTATTCAAAAGGAGTTAGTATTTTTGTGGAGGTTTCATGTGGAAGATTTTAATTAGATGTAAAAAGAAAAGTTTTCCATGCCAGTCCGCTAATTTATAAGAAGCGGTGAATGTTGAGACACTACATTTGAAGAAATAGTTATTCTGTATCTGTAATCTATCATAGGACCCTAGGGATACTTATCAGCATGAATAAGTGCTGAAGGTTTACCACAAGGCTCAGCACTGTCAGCCCTACTTTTCAATATCTATATAAAACCGGTCTGCAATATCTTTAAAAAATTTGGAGTACAATATCACCTTTATGCGGATGATATCATGATGTACATACCTTTCACAATTCCTAACCTACCGATTCAACTTCTATCAGACTGCTACAATGAAATCACATACTGGCTAAAAACCCAAAACCTCCATATAAACCATGCTAAAACTGAAGTCCTAATCGTAACAAAAAACCAAACATTCACTCCTCCAACCCACATAACATTACAAAATCAAGAAATTAAAATAAAAAATGAAATAAGATATCTAGGTGTCATTTTAGATACACACCTTACTATGGAAACGCACATTAGAAATACCTTAAAGAAAATCTACTTCAAACTTAAAATCCTCAAGCAATTACGCCCCCTTGTATTTATACAAGATTTTATCAATATAATACAGGCTACCATAACTCCACACTTCGACTTCGCCAACTTAATACTTATAGGCATTTCAAAACAAAACATCAAAAGGATCCAACTTGCACAAAATGCCACAGCTAGAATTATATTAAAGATAAATTCACTCCAACACATTACACCAATACTAGCATCCCTTCACTGGTTACCAATACAAAGCAGGATAACATACAAAACAATAATAACTACATTCAAAGCCCTATATGACATGGCCCCGAAGACACTCTGTAACCTAATAAGCAAGGAACCACCTAAGCCCACTCATAGAAAAGGACAATCAAATAAACTTAAGATGCCAAAAGAATATATACGAACTCACAAATTAACAAATAATAGAGCCTTTTCACACATAGCCCCAACAGTCTGGAACTCTTTACCAGAAGACTTACGATCACTAACAGAGATAATAGAATTAAGAAAAAAAATGAAAACCTACCTATTCACTAAACACTATAACACCATAGAAAACCCTCCACTCAACTTAGATAAAGGCTAAACATGAACCTGCCCAAAAACTAGATTATACTCCCTACTACAATCAATACGTACAAACATAAATGAATAATCATCCCATTCCTATGCATTGATACCCACTTGTATATAGTTACAACTGTTTTAGGGACAGTACTTCTGTTTAAATTGTAACACAAACTGTGTTAGTTGATTTATTGAATTATTCTGCTTAGTCTTTTAAACCCTTTGTTGTACAAGTTAAGATGTTCTATGTAAAAAGTTATAATTGTTCTATGTAAAACAAGCTCTGCATTGTTAATTGTTGTTAATTGTACACCGCAACTGATCGCTGGAAGATGCGGTATATAAATAAGTGTTAAATAAATAAATAAAATAAAAGTATGAAAATGAACAGCCAAAAATAGTCTCCATTCTAAAACGTGTAAAGATTTTGAACATTACAAAGAATGAGTGAGAATCCACTTGTATACATGGGGAAAGAAGCAACAGATATTACAAAACAAGAGAAAAAACTCTTTAAAGAATTAGACTAGCAAACAAGGAAAAACAATTGGCAAAGCAGAAATACGGTGGTAAATACAAAAAATTACTTCAGCAACTGCATGTGGACTAAAGCTGATTGAGCTTAAATCTAAAGATGAAAATGTGATAATTGCTATAGAAGACAGTCGAAACGGGGGAAAAAATACAAATGTGGATTCCATAGTGTAGAACTGGATGCAATTAGAGATCTTATTGCTGAGTGTGATGTGCTTATATCAGAGAGCTTGTATACAGAGACACAGCACAGTAGCATGCTGTACTAGAAAAATAATGGGATCACGACCCTGGCAAAATTGCAGAGAATGATGGTGTGATTATCTGGGACATTCCATTCCCACTGATAAAAAGCTTGATGCTAGAAAACCAGATATTGTAATAAAGGAGAAAAACACAAGAAGATACTTCTAATAGAAGTGTCAATACCAGGCTAACATTCTATATTCCATATTTTCCTGCTAGACCAGGACAGACAATTGGATTGTATCCCCCTACCAACAGATTGGTGGAGACAGCCAATGAAATGCCCAAGTTTCAATGACATCCCATGCCTCTATCAGCCTGAGCCACTAGAGAGCACTTCAGTATTCTGTCTCCAGCAGATGGCAGTTGGAATTTCTCTGAACAACTGAGAGGAAAAAGATAGATTTTGCTTGTGAACGACCACCTTGAGGCTGACTCTTTCACTTGAGTGTGATGTGGGAGGCTCCAATAGACTAAGGTCTTTTCAGCAGTCAAATGAGGAGGGAAAATTTGGTTCAGCTCTACATTCTTATAAGGACCTGTTGAGCAACCAGAAAATTGGAAGGATTCTGAAGAGATCGGCAGCCTCTCACAACCTCAATGCGCCCTCCCTCCTCTTCTGTCCTCCTTTGCTCTCCCCAAAGACTTGAAGACACCTCAGAGGTATGTTGCTGCAAGCCTGTTAAGAAAACATAAGAAGGAAGCAAAGTTTGGGGAGTAGCACTGAACTGGCATGTTTCGTCCTGCTCACAGCATCCAGGAGGTGAGTACTGAGGCCTGACTTCGTCATTGTCCTTTTTGGGGGCTCCTGTACTCGTCTGTTTTGGGGCATAGGTTGGGGTGGACTGTGGGCTCCCTCCTTTTTCCAGTGCGCGCTGTTAATGTTTTTTTGCCTATGCGCACTTTGCAGCCAATCCCAGCCTGTGTTCTGCTTGAGTAGCTTCAACATGCATTCCTGCCTAAACGCCCATAACGCGCGCTCATGTACATGCTCAGCACGTGCCTTTGTGCTTATGTGGCCTTAGTGCATGCCTTTGTGCCTATGCGGCCTTGACTTAACTCTTTATATCTTTTTCCAGGAAGTGTTTGACCCGTGGCAAGTGAAAAGCCTCCTCACTGGTTTCATCCTGTATGGCAGCCTCTGACTTTTTTCACTGGTGGGCCAGATTCCCTTCTTCCAACGAAGGAATTCAATTGGCCTGGCATTTTTCACCTCCAGGTAGGAGGCGACTAGTGCTGCTACTGCTACTGCTACTACTTATTTGTATAGCGCTACAAGGTGTACGCAGCGCTGTATAGACACATGTAAAAGATGGTCCCTGCTCATCAGAACTTAGTCTAGTCAAGACAAGACAACACAGTAGCTGAGGGTTGGGATATACCTAGGGGAAAGGTAAGGAAATACATAGACTAAGCAGACCAGAATCCACAAGCAGCCTCAAAGAGGTGAGTTTTCAGCCTGGATTTGAAAAGGGCCAGAGATGAAGCCTGATGCATAGACTCAGGTAGTTTGTTCCAGGCATAAGGAGTAGAAATGTGGAAGGATCAAAGTCTGGAGCTAACAGTAGAAGAGAAGGGCACAGATAGAAGGGATCTGCCAGTAGAGTGGAGTCCCCGAGGAGGGGTGGAGGGAGAGACAAAAGAAAAGGTAGTGAGGAGCAGTAGAATGAGTGCACTTATAGGCCAGTAGGAGAAGTTTGAACTCGATACGGAAATGAATAGGGATCTGGTGAAGCGACTTGAGGGGTGACATGAGCAGAGCGCCACTGGTTGAAGGTTAGCCGTGCAGCTGAATTTTGAACTGATTGAAGGGGAGAGAGATGATTCAGAGGGAGACCAGCAAGGAGGAGGTTGCAATAGTGGATAAGTGTCTTAGTAGTGTGTGTAGAAAGTAAGGGATGAATTTTGCCAATGTTGTAGAGAAAGAAGCGACAGGTTATAACTGTCTGTTGGATGTGTGCAGAGAAAGAGAGAGTAGAGTCGAAGATGACCCCAAGGTTGCGAGCTGAGGAAACCGGGAAAAGTGTAGTACTATCCACAGAAATAGAGAGGGGAGGAAGGGGGGAGGTGGGTTAGGGGGAAAGATAAGGAGCTCAGTTTTGGCCATTTTCCGTTTCAGATGGTGGTGAGACATCCAGGCAGCAATGTCAGATAAGCAGGCAGAGATCTGTGCCTGGATTCCTGAAGAGATTTCAGGCACAGAAAGGTAGATGTGAGAGTCATCAGCATAAAGATGGCACTGAAAAACAATGGGAGGAAATAATTGCACCAAGGGACTGAGTGGAGAGAGAGAATTGAAGTCCCAAGAGCCCTGAGGTACACGAACTGAGAGGGGTATGGCAGTAGAAGAGGAACTACCAGAACTGACACTAAAAGTGTGATGGGAGAGAGAAGAAAACCAGGACAGAACAGAGTCCCTAAATCCAAGCAAGGACAGGGTATCAAGGAGAAGGTGGTGATCAACAGTGTCAAAGGCAGCAGAAAAGTCAAGAAGGATGAGAATACAGTAGAGGCCTTTGGATTTCGCGAGGAACAAGTCACTGGAGACTTTGGTAAGAGCTGTTTCTGTGTAATGTAGAGACCAAAAGCCAGATTGCATTGGGTCCAGAAGGTTTTGAGGAAAGAGTCATAAGAACATAAGATATGCCATACTGGGTCAGACCAAGGTCCATCAAGCCCAGTATCCTGTTTCCAACAGTGGCCAATCTAGGTCATACGTACCTAGCAGTTTCCCCAAAAGACACAGGTTCCACAATGCTTGTATTGGGTCAAGCATTGATATCCTGGGTCCCTTCTTAATAATGGTTTATGGACCTTTCCTCCAGGAACTTGTCCAAACCTTTTTTAAACCCAGCTACACTAACAGCCTTTACTACATCCTCTGGTAACAAATTCCAGAGTTTGAGTACACGTTGAGTGAAAAAATATTTTCTTTTATTAGTCTTAAATAATTTACCCTGTAGCTTCATTGCATGTCCCCTAGTCTTTCTATATTCTGATAACGTAAACAATCTATCTACGTTTACCCGTTCCACTCCGTTCATTAATTTATAGACTTCTATCATATCTCCCCTCAGCCGTCTCTTTTCCAGGTTAAAGAGCCCTAACCTTTTTAGCCTCTCTTCATAGGAATATCCTTCCATCCCCTTTACTATTTTGGTGGCTCTTCTCTGAACCTTTTCTAATAACGCTATATCCTTTTTAAGGTACGGGGACCAGAATTGCACACAATATTCAAGGTGCGGTCTCACCATGGAACGATATAGAGGCATTATAATACCTTTTTGTTTTATTTTCCATTCCTTTCCTTATGATACCTAGCATCCTATTTGCTCTCTTGGCTGCCGCTGCACACTGGACCGAGGGTTTTAACATGTTCTCCAGGACCAAGCAGGAAGTCAGTCCTCACTTATGGGTGATGTCGGCGCCGACGGAGCTCTCGCGGAGCAATTTTCCCCAGCTTTCGCAGAAAGCCTTTGGGAATTGCAGCGCACATGCGCGGTCCCCTTCCCGCCCAGGGATGCCATCTTGCTCAGTCTCCTTTTTTCCGCGGAGCCCTACAGACGTAGTTTGTTGTCACTGCTGAAAAAGTTGATTTCTTAGTTTATTCTGTTATTTTCTCGGTTCGTGTGTCCTCTTCCCGCCGGGCCTCGCCTAAGGGGCCCGTTCACAGTTTTTATTTTCTTTTTTTCTCTCCAACTGGCGTTCCCGCCTTTTTCTCCTTCTTCCCTGGCAGCGCGGTCTTTCGACCTTGCAGGGGCCCTTTTTCCCCCGATGGCTGCCAGCGGGTTTAAAAAGTGTGATCGTTGTGTCAAACTCATGTCTCTTACTGACAAGCATGACTGCTGCCTCCGCTGCCTCGGGCCCGAACATGACCCTATGAGTTGCGGTCCGTGCAGCAAGATGTCCTCAAAGGCGCTAAGGAGTTGGCAGTCGCAAAGGGATAGAATCTTCTCTGACTCCACGTCCGGTCGGGCCCGGACCTCGTCAGAGGCCTCGACGTCTCGTGGCTCCGGCTCCGAGCATCGTCGGAGTTCTTCTGAGCGGGGGTCCCCCGGCCGGGAACACCGTCAGGAGAAGAGGCCCGCGAGGGTGGCGTCGTAGGACGCTCCTGGTCCCTCGAGGGCCAGGTCGCTCAGCCCCGTCGGACGCCCCGGGTCCTCGAAGAGGGAGAGGCCTGCGAAGCTTCCTCATCTTGAGATGGAGTCGTCTGGACACGTGAGTGCTATAGTCCTCCTGGACTCTCTCCCGGGAGAACTGACGTCGAGCCCGACGCCATCGGGGCCCGAGTCGGCGGCTGCTGGGTCTTCTGAGCTTGGTCTCAGACTGACGACCTTGGAGCGCAGTATCGCTGCCTTCATGGACCAGCAGCGGGCATTGATCACCAGCCTCGCTAGTGCATCTGCCCTGACCACCGGGACGTCGACGCCCAAGTCGACCCCGGAGGCCGAGTCGATCCTCGAGTCTATATGAGCTCGAGTCGATCCTCGACCTAGGTCTCCCTCGGCTTCCCGTTCGGGACCGAGGTCCTCGACGCTGGCCTCGGCGTCGGGGCGGAGGTCTCCGGCCCACACCCGCACGGAGCTCGATTCCTCCTCGGAGGAATCGGGCTGGGACACGGAGGAGGACGAGTCACCCGGTTCTTTTCAGACTCGGTGCATCACCTCCGACTCGCCCGAGTCGGAGCCTCGGAGGCGGTCCCCCCCGGAGGATACCCGGTTCTCAGATTTCGTGAGGGATATGGCCAAGGCTTTGGCCTTCCCCGCGGATCCGGAGGAGGAACCTCGGGCCGAAGAGCTCGAGGCCCTTCAATATGACTCTCCCCCGAAGGTGGCCTTTACCGTACCGGTTCCCCCGATGCTGGAGCGACTTCTCTTCCGCATGTGGGAGAGCCCGGCCTCGACGCCGGTGTTGAGCAAGCGGGTCGATTCCATGTATCGAGTCCGCAAGAGCCCCGGGTTCCAGAAGGCGCAACTACCACACCATTCCATGGTGGTGGAATCGGCCATGCATCGGCTTAAGAGTAAAAAGATGCACTCCTCGGTGCCTCCAGGTAAGGAGGCCCGTAACCTGGATGCCCTCGGTAGAAAGTGCTTCCAGGGCTCTATGCTTGCTTGTCGAGTCCAGACATATCAGCTGTATATGGGCATGTATCTTCGCGACCTGGCGAAAGAAATTGCGGAGTTCTCGGCTGGTCTCTCCGAGGAACCTTTGCAGCAGTTCCAGGCCTTGTCCACAGGGATTCGAGAGTGTTCAAAGTTCATTTCTCGAGCGGCCTACGATGGCTTCGAAGCATCGGCTCGTGTGGCCGGAGCCGGCATCGGGGCTTGCCGCCAAGCGTGGCTTCAGTCATCCGACCTCGAGCCATGGGTGCAGGACAAGTTGGTCGATGTTCCTTGCAGAGGTGAAAACCTCTTCGGCAAACCCATGGCCGAAAAGGCGGCGGAGCTCGAGTCGGAGACCCTCACCAGGACTCGCCTTTCCAGAAAGACCTCTGCCCCTTCACAGAAGAAGAAGGGCTCGGGGAAAAAGCCTTTTTACCCGAGGAAGGTCTTTGCTTATAAGCAACACCACCCACAATATCAGGCCTCAGCAACCCCCCGTCAGGGGCAGCAGCCTAAGGGGCAGGGTAACGGATCCCGGAGGCAGAAAGCCCCAAAGCTCACTACGCAGGCCCCGGCCCAGCAGGGTGGGGGTTTTTGACTATGCCCGCATAGCCTCTCCCCCTCAAGGGCCTTCGCCCAGCACGGGGGGCAGGCTGACCCACTTTGCCCACAGGTGGTCAGCCATAACATCCGATTCCTGGGTGCTGCAGGTGGTTCAAAGGGGCTACCTCTTACTTTTTCACCAGGTGCCTCCCCCCTACTTTCTGGGGGAGCCTCCCAGACCCCCTCTGCACAGGACCTTACTCCTTCAGGAGCTGCAAGGTCTGCTTCAAGAATGGGCTGTGGAGCTAGTACCCCAACACCTGTGGGGTCACGGGTTTTACTCGAGATACTTCCTGATTCCAAATAGAACAGGAGGCCTCAGACCCATTCTGGACCTACGCAACCTCAACAAGTTCCTGCAGCGAAACGTTCAAGATGCTTACCCTTGGAACCCTACTGCCCTACCTCCAGCAGGGAGATTGGCTATGCTCCTTGGATCTAAAGGATGCTTATACACACATCCTTATTCATCCGGACCACCGGCAGTATCTAAGATTTGTGGTGGCAGGGAATCATTATCAGTACCGTGTACTGCCCTTTGGACTGTCCTCCGCTCCCAGGGTATTCACGAAGTGCCTGGCAGTGGTGGCAGCCTTCCTGAGGCTTCAAGGCCTCTTCGTCTTTCCATACCTGGACGACTGGCTCATCCGGGCATCGTCTGCTCCAGAAGTTACTCAGGCCACTCAACGCACAGTGGCTCTGCTTCAGCACTTGGGCTTCGTCATAAACTTCGAAAAGTCCGCTTTGCTCCCCTTTCAGGATCTCGAGTTCATAGGGGCACGGCTGGACACTCTGCAGGCTCGTGCCTTCTTGCCTCTGGAACGGGCCAACAGGCTTATAGCTCTAGCCGGCAGGTTCAACAGCATGTTGCCGGTCTCTGCCAGACAGTTCCTGCAGCTGCTCGGGCACATGGCCTCCACGGTCCATGTCACCCCGAATGCCCGTCTACATATGAGACCTGCTCAGTGGAGCCTTCGCACTCAATGGCATCAGGCCACAGGGAGGCTGTCTGACCTGATACAGATTTCCGACCGTCTGGTCTCCTCCCTGCAATGGTGGCTTCACCTGCCCAACCTGGTGCTCGGCATGACCTTTCAGTCTCCCCCACCGTCCCGGGTGCTCACGACAGATGCCTCTCTCCTGGGATGGGGGGCGCATTGTCGAGGGACATGCACTCAACGCCTTTGGACACCTTGGGAAGCCACCCAGCAGATAAACTTCCTGGAACTCCGGGCGATCCGCCTAGCTCTGCGGGCCTTCTCTCACCTCACGTTTTGTCAGTCCATACTGGTGCAGACGGACAATCAGGTTGCAGTGTTCTACGTGAACAAACAGGGGGGCACGGGCTCCCTCCTCCTATGCCAGGAGGCTCGGAGACTGTGCTCTTGGGCAGTCGGTCACGACATCCTTCTCAAGGCGGTTTACCTGCCAGGGCAGGACAATTGCCTGGCGGACAAACTGAGCCGGATTCTGCAGCCGCACGAATGGAGGTTGAACCCCGCAGTGGTCCAGCAGCTCTTCCGCCGGTGGGGCTCTCCCACCGTGGATCTCTTTGCCAGTCCCCTGAACCGGCAGCTTCCCAGGTTCTGCTCCCGGCACCCGCATCCGCTCAGAGTAGCGCCGGATGCTTTCCTCATCTCGTGGTCCACGGGTCTGCTGTATGCCTTCCCTCCCACACCACTTGTGTCCCGGACATTGTTCAAAGTTGTCCAGGACAGGGCCTCCGTGATCCTGGTAGCGCCCTGGTGGCCGAGACAACCGTGGTTCCCTCTGCTTCTACAGCTAGCAGTGGACACCCCTCTTCCTCTGGGGTTTCGGCCCGATCTCCTAACCCAGGATCAGGGTACTCTTCTGCACCCCAACCTCCGGACCCTGCACCTGATGGCCTGGCTGCTGAAAGGGTAGTCCTAGCTCCGCTTCTGCTACCCCCGGAGGTGGAAGCCGCCGTCCTAGCGTCTCGGCGACCCTCCACCTGGAAGTCTTACGCCCTTAAATGGCGTCGCTTCTCGGTCTGGTGTTCTCAGCGATCTGAGGACCCCTTCGCCTGTTTAGTATCGGTGGTACTGCAGTATTTGCTTCACCTCTCCGATCTAGGCCTCAAATCCAACTCTATCAGAGTCCACCTCAGTGCTCTCTCTGCGCACCATTCACCGGTGGAAGGCCAGCCTCTTTCCTCGCACCCCTTGGTGGCGCGTTTCCTGAGAGGCCTCCTTCTGCTTAAACCTCCGTTGCGCCCTCCGGCCCCTGACTGGGACCTCAATGTGGTTCTGCAAAGGCTTACCTGTCCGCCTTTTGAACCCATGGCTACCTGCCCTCTTCGTTTCCTCTCCTGGAAAACTCTCTTCTTGGTAGCCCTTACTTCCGCGAGGCGCATAAGTGAGCTACAAGCCCTAGTGTCGGAGCCCCCGTACACTAGATTCTACAGGAATAGGGTAGTCCTAAGGACCCACCCTAAGTTTCTTCCAAAGGTGGTCTCCCACTTTCACATCAACCAGGAGGTGGTTCTTCCGACCTTCTTTCCCAGGCCGCATACCAGCCGAGCTGAGTCTGTTCTGCATACCCTGGACTGTCGAAGAGCCTTGTCCTTCTACCTTGATCGTACGCGAGAGCATAGAAAAGCGGTCCAGCTTTTCGTATCGTTTGACCCCAATCGGTTGGGGGTACCTGTCTCTAAACGTACCCTGTCCATCTGGGTGGCCGACTGTATCGCCTGGGCTTACGGGGCAGCCGGCCTCTCCTTGGAGAGGCACGTCACGGCTCATCGTGTCCGGGCGAAGGCTGCGTCCGTGGCTCATCTTCGCTCTGTTCCATTGGCAGACATCTGCCGGGCTGCTACTTGGTCTACAAGCCAGACCTCTGCGGCTCATTACTGCCTGGAGAGGGAGTCCCGCAGGGACAGTGCTTTCG
Organism: Ichthyophis bannanicus; assembly: GCA_033557465.1. Taxonomy (NCBI): domain Eukaryota; kingdom Metazoa; phylum Chordata; class Amphibia; order Gymnophiona; family Ichthyophiidae; genus Ichthyophis; species Ichthyophis bannanicus. Next base: position 212,542,198 of record CM066034.1, read on the forward strand.
GTCAGGCAGTCCTCCACAATCTCTTTGAGGTTTAGGCAACTCCTACCCTCCGGCCCTGGTGTTGGGCTACCGGCCGGATTCGTATTCAGAGAAGATTCCTTCCCTCTGTACTGTTGAGCTTGGGGGAGCTCTTTAGGCTTGAGGTCTCCAGTAGCCTTAAGCTTGGGAGTCCCATAAGTGAGGACTGACTTCCTGCTTGGTCCTGGAGAAATAGTAGTTACTCACCTGTAACAGGTGTTCTCTAGGAGCAGCAGGAATCAGTCCTCACTACCCTCCCTCCTCCCCTTGGAGTTGCAGTCACTCTTATTGCATAGCTTTGCTAACTTTTTTGCTGTCTTTCCGCTATGTCATCAGACTGAGCAAGATGGCATCCCTGGGCGGGAAGGGGACCGCGCATGCGCGCTGCAATTCCCAAAGGCTTTCTGCGAAAGCTGGGGAAAATTGCTCCGCGAGGGCTCCGTCGGCGCCGACATCACCCATAAGTGAGGACTGATTCCTGCTGCTCCTGGAGAACACCTGTTACAGGTGAGTAACTACTCTTTATCCCCAATGACACCTAAATCTTTTTCCTGTGTGGTGGTTCCTAATGTGGAACATTGCATTGTGTAACCATAGTTTGGGTTGTTCTTCCCTAGGTGCATAACTTTGCACTTGTCCACATTAAATTCATCTGCCATTTTGATTCCCAGTCTTCCAATTTATTCCTCTTGCAATTTTCCACAATCCTCATGGGTTTAACAACTTTAAATAGTTTTGTGTCATCTGCAAATTTGATAACCTCACTCATTATTCCCTTTTCCAGGTCATTTATGAATATGTCAAAAAGCAGCGGATCCAGCACAGATCCCTGGGGTACACCACTATTCACTTTCTCCATTGGGGAAAATTGGCCATTTAGCCCTACCCTCTGCTTTCTGTCTTTTAACCCACCTGATCCACAATAGTATACTGCCTCCTATCTCATGACTCTTTAGTTTTGCCAAAGGTCTCTGATGAGGGACCTTGTCAAAGGCTTTCTGAAAGTCCAAATACAATATATCAACCGACTAACCTTTGTCTACCTGTTTATTCACACCTTCAAAAAAACATAACAGATTAGTAAGACAAGATCTTTCTTGTCTAAAGCCATGTTGGCTGTCTCCCATTAAGCCATGACTATCTACATATTCAGCAATTTTGTTCTTTATGATGGTTTCTACCATTTTTCATGGTACTGACGTCAGGCTCACCAGTCTGTAGTTTCCTGGATCACCCCTGGAACCCTTTTTAAAAATTTGGTGTTACGTTTGCCATCCTCCAATCTTCAGATATTACAGATGATTTTAATGATAGTTCATAGATTACTAATAGCAGGTCTGCAATCTCATATTTCAGTTCTTTCAACACCCTTGGATGTATATCATCTGGCCCAGGTGATTTGCTACTCTTCAGTTTATCTAATAGTTGTAATACATCTTCCTGATGTTTCCATATTTCCTTCAATTCTTCCGCACCTTTAAATACCATTTCAGTCATGGGTAACATCCCTACATCTTCCTCAGTAAAGACCAAAGCAAAGAATTCATTCAGTCTCTCCGCTATTGCCTTGTCGTTTCTTAATGCCCCTTTAACCCCACTCTCATCTAATGGACCGACTGACTCTCACAGGTTTTTTGCTACGAATGTACTTGAAAAAGTCTTTATTACGCGTTTTTGCTTCCACAGCAAACTTCTTCTCAAATTCTCCCTTTGCCTGCCTTATTAGTGCCTTGCATTTAACTTGCCAGTGCTTGTGCTGTTTACAGGTTTTGTCGTTTGGCTCTTTTTTTTCCATTTCCTGAAAGATGCTTTTTTGGCAACAGCCTCTCTGACCTCACCTTTAAACCATGCTGGCAGCTTTTTGGACTTCCTTCCACTTTTCTTAAAGCATGGAATACAGCTGGTCTGGGCTTCCAAGATAGTATTTTTAAAGAACACCCAAGCTTGATGTAAGTCTTTAACCTTTGCAACTGCTCCTTTTAGTTTTTTTTAAACTATTTTCCTAATTTTATCATAGTCTCCCTTTTGTACATTAAAAGGTAGTACTGTAGATTTCCTTACCATCCCCCCTCCATTCATTAAATCAAAGACGATCATGCTATGATCACTATTGCCAAGTGGCGTTCGATAGTACACCCTCACTGCCATTGCCTTGCCCTTTTTACATGGAATTTCAATCCATAGAGATTCTACAGCAAATTTTGTTTCCTGCAAAACTTTAATCCTTTCTGACTCAATGCCCTCTCTAACATAGAGCGCAACCCCTCCACCAATTTGATCAGCTCTATCATTACGATATAGTGTGTACCCAGGTATCACAGTGTCCCACTGGTTGTCCTCCTTGCACCATGTCTCTGAGATTCCAATCATATCTAACCTCTCATTTAGTGCTATATATTCCAACTCTCCCATCTTGTTTTTTAGACTTCTAGCATTTGCATACAAACATTTTAGAGACTGTATTTTATTCATATTAATTTGGCTATTGCTAGGCATGGGTAATTTGGGACCTTTAAGCTCTGTCTGCTCAATACTCGAGGGCATTTGGGCTACTTTACTCTTTTTTTTGGAACCTCTCTGATTTTGGTAGTATCCTTCAAGGATACATTCTTCTGAACCATGCGCTCTTGTGCGACTGATAGCTTTCCCCTATTATCTAGTTTAAAAGCTGCTCCTATCTCCTTTTTAAAGGTTAATGCCAGCAGCCTGGTTCCATCCTGGTTAAGGTGAAGCCCATTCCTTCGGAAGAGCCCCTCCTTTCCCCAGAATGTTACCCAGTTCCTATCAAATCCAAAACCCTCATCCTTGCATCATCGTCTCATCCACACATTGAGACTCCAGAGCTCTGCCTGCCTTTTGGGTCCTGCGCGTGGAATGGGAAGCATTTCAGAGAACGCTACCCTGGAAGTTCTGGTTTTCAACTTCCTACCTAAAAGTCTAAATTTAGCCTCCAGAACCTCCCTACCACATTTTCCTATGTCATTGGTACCGATATGTACTAAGACAGCAGGCTCCTCCCCAGCACTATCTAAGACCTTATCTAGGTGGCGCATGAGGTCAGCTACCTTCGCACCAGGCAGGCATGTTACCAGGCGATTCTCACGTCCACCAGCCACCCAGCTATCTACATGCCTAATGATCAAATCACCAACTATAACAGCTGTCCTAATCCTTCCCTCATGGGCACATGGCCCTGGAGAAACTTCCTCAGTGTGAGAGGGTTTTACATTACCTGGAGGACAGGTCCTAATTAGAGGATCACTTCCGGCCACACCAGGGTGATGCTCTCCTGTCACGTGACCTCTCTCCTCCATGGCAACAAGGATGCTGCCAGAGTGTAGGTGGGAGGTCAGGACTATATCCCTGTAGGTCTCGTCTATGTACCTCTCTGTCTTTGTATTCCAAGTCTGCTACTCTAGCCTCTAGAGAACAGACTCGTTCCCTGAGAGCAAAGTACTGTAAGACCTCTCACCAACTGGGAGAAAATCATACATGTGACACTAAGTGCAAAAGATTGGAAAGCCCCCATCTTGCTGCTGGACTGCTGTCTGCATCTTAGTTTTAAGCTTGTGTTTAGAACTTTAAGTTCTTTACTTACTAAGGGTTGCTATGGATACTTATACTAATAAAATGTACCTATTACATTTAATATACCTTGTTCACCTGAAGCTTAATTAATCTCGGGTTCTTAGTGTATGACTGATTTGGATAATGAGCTGCACCTGAGAGCACCTCCTTTCCTTTAAGATGTGTAAGTACCTATAAAGCTACGATTATCCCAGGGGTGGGTGGGTGTTGGGGAGGGAGGGATGGAGGGAAATAATACTTATTAAAGGAGGGCTGCTACACAGTACCCTATCCTGTGCTTCTGAGGTAAGCTGTGACCAACTTCCTGAGTGATTAACAGTCCTTGATTGGATAGAAGGAGTCTTTCAAAATGGCCTTTTGACCTGCCACCTGGCGTTAACACCTATTGAAAAGGTTTCACAGGTCTCTTGCCCCCTAGGTAGAAGGCCTCTTTGTAAAGGTCTCTAGAAGACTTTATTTGTTGCTCAAAGAATACTGACCCTGTTTTGCCTTTTATGCTAAGTTATATTCTGATTTGATTTAAATTAAAGCTCTTTGCTGCTGTTAGGCTCTGACTTATTATGAGATTTAAACTGGATGCTCTCTGCTGGGTTCTAAATTTAACCAGAAAGCTCTCTTCTGTGTTTTAAATTTAAACTAAAAGTACTTTGCTGATACTAGGCCCTGAATGAGTATTAAATTTAAACTTCAAGCTCTCTGCTGGGTATGAAATCTAACCAGAAGCTCTCTTCTGTGTTTTAAATTTAAACTTAAACTGCTACTACTAGGCCCTGACTGATTTAACAAATACACTGGGTTCACAGACTAATCAGCTTTAATCTGAAGAGGTCCCTTCAGAAAAATTCCCAGAAGTATATAATCACAATTGCAGATCTCTCTCCAGAAATAGCAGTCCCCTTTTCTTGTCCTTCAAGACAATAGTGGTGAATCGCTCGTTCAAGTAGTTTTGAAGCAAAGCAGAGGAGAGAGAGAGGTCCTTAACTGGAAGGAGAAGCCTGGCTTGAGTGCCTCCTAAGAGACCCAGACAGAGTTTGCCTTCTGGAGATGTGGTTAGCTAGGGTCTGAATCTTGGACTTTAGAGCCGGTTTTGACTTTGCAGTTAAAGGGTCTGATGCAAAAAAGTGTTTTCTCTGTCAGAGGTTCCTGTGGAGGCTGACATTTTTTTTCTGCCTGTCCCAGAAGGAAGATCTGGCAGCTATGATGACTTGCATTTCCTCCACCTGTAATATGGCTGATGCTGCAGCAATGGAGCAGGGGGCCACAGGTTTCCTGCTTCTACAAGTGGTACAGGTATTTATGGCTGTATTCCTCTTTCTGGAAATAATCAACTGGAACTTGTTCTTGAATGGGTCCTTACCAATTTCCCACTGAGGTGGATAAAGGGATTTAAGCTCTCATAGAGGAAGGCATTACATCGTCTGGCACACCTGGCTTTGGAGGTGGAAGTCACAAAATGGGCCTTCACTCCTGTGGAAGTCAGATTGCCTTGAAGGGCAATCCATAATGCCTTGAAGGGCATTATGGATAGAAAGATGGACTCTCTGCAAAAGAGCCAGATTGTAGTGGCAGCTGCTATTCTCCATTTGGCAGTGTGTGCAGGCCTGATGCCTCAAACTCTGCTCCAGTGAATTCAGTCTCTCCCACTGGATTATGCTACCCCTCCTTTGGAGTCAGTTACTGCCTTCCTTCTGATGCCATTTATGTTCTAGCCCTCTTGGCTGCTAGAGATATTATCCTGTTGGTGATGACACAATGTTGGTTATGGCTTTGTCACTGGGCAGCGGATATGTCTTCCAAAGCCTGGCTAACTCAACTGGCCTTAAGGGAAAGCTCCCTTGTGGGGGGCTTATTGGAGATGTTGGTGAAGGACTTGGCTGAGGCAGAGTTTTATCGCCTTCCAGAAGATCTACCGAAAGGGCCTGGGAAGCGAGCAGAGTCTCTTCCTTCATTGGCCTTTGCCCATCTATTGCAGGCGAGCTGGACTGTCTTCCAGGGGGGTCTTGAGACTCCTGGCATTTCATCCTGGAAAGCCCTTCTCTGCTTTTTGGTTTTCAGACCCTTAATTATCCCTTTCAGTGGGGCTTGTGGGCCCAGAGACTTGGGCCTCTCCAAAGAGGGTTCCTTCTGTTCACCACTGTGTAGGTTTTAAGGCCCATTCCCAAATGTCACCAGGGATAGAAGGGTGCTAGACACCATTCAAAGTGACTATGTCCTGGACTTTAAGCAGCCAATTCCGGAGGCATTTTTCATCTCCATATGGTGTGGCAGATATGAGAGCCACTGCATGGATCATGTTGGGCAAGTTACTGAACCTAAAGGCAATGGTACCAGTGTCCCCGGCTGAGCAGGGCAAGGGCAGATATTCATTTCTCTTGGAATGCCAAAGAAGAATGGCATCTTCCAACCAATGGCCTCAAGGCGGTCAATGCTCCTTTGCATGTGTGGTGCTTCTGAATGGAAACTCTGAGAGCTGTGATTTTTGGCGATGCTCTGAAGGAGTTCCAAGCATCTCTGGTTTTGGCAGAAGCTTGTTTTTCATATCTTGATACAGGAGGATCAACAAAGATGTCTGCATTTTGCCGTGTTTGGCTCACACAGTCAGTTCACCACACTCCCTTTGGCCTCTTCACTGACCTGAGGATGTTTTCCATGGTGGTAGCTGCTGTGCTACAGTGCTAAAAACTGTGTACACTTATTTATGGATGATTGGCTCATTTGAGCCCGTTCTCTGTCAGAGGCCTCAGGTTTTGGCCCAAGTGGTGTCCTTCTGGAAGGCCTTGGCTGGGCAGTCAATTTGGGAAGGCTCCAATGGATGCTTTCCCCATCTCTGGAATTCCTGGGAGCATGTTTCAGTGCTCGAGTGGGCAGTATCCTCCTGCCAGAGGAGAGAGTGCAGAGATTGTTGGAAAGACTTGATGTGTTCTATTCTCAGTAGGCTCTCAGAGTTTGGGATTACCTCCAGCTTCTTGGCTTGATGGAGGTGGCAATCAAGATGTTACCATGGGCATACTCATGAGGCCACTCTGGCAGCCCTTTCTGACCAGAGTTCAAGCTCAGGCTTTCGCTTCAGCTGGGAGTGAGAACAAACTTGAGGTGGCAGCTATACCCCTGATATCGAAAGAAGGGCATGCTGCTCGATGATCATGTATGGATTCTTCTGGCAACTGACACCAGTCTTATGAGCGGGAAAGCCCTTATCAAGACTGAACAATCCAGGGCTGTTGGAGCTGTAGGCAGGTGGTGTGGTCCATCAACCTTCTCGAAGTAAGGGCTGTCTGGCTGGCCCTCTTGCATTTTCCTGCCTTTTGTCGAGGATAGGATGGTGCAACAGTGGCAAATGTCAATCACCAAGGAAGCACAAAGTGTGCAGGAGTGGCCCTGGGGATGGTTCTCTGGTTCATCTGGGCAGAAATGAGCCTCCTAGTTCTGTCAGCTCGTCACATTGCTGGGGTGGTCAATGTGGAAGTGGTCTTCTTCCATCATCACTCTCTCGATCCCAAAGAGTGGGAGTTGAGTCAGGTGTTTCAGATGCTTCTCTGCCGTTGTGATCATCACAAGATGGAATTGATGGCATCCCGCTCCAGTGACAAAAAGTGCCATTGCTTTACTCACCACACGGAAACTGGGTCCAAGGGTGTTGTCATCCTGGTTCATTCATGGCCACCTCAGTGCCTACTGTATGTGCTTCCTCTGTGGCTGCTGATGGGGCATGTGCTTCACTGTATAGAGCGCCATCTGGGCTGGATTGTTCTGGTGGGGCTAAATTGGATGAGAACATGGTTTAGTGACCTGATGCGGTTCCTGCAGGTTCCTCCTCTTCATCTGCCCCATTTTGGGGCCGGTTGCATTAGGGGCTGTTTTGTCCTGGATGGCCCAGCTCTTAACTCGTTTACGGCTTGGCGCTTGAAGGGAGTCTGCTGATAAGTAAACCCTATTCTCTTGCAGTACTTTCCACTCTGCTGTAAGCCTGGAGGGGTTCTACCAGCCTGGCTATGTGTGGGTCTGGTACCTCTTTTTAGCGTGGATGCGGCACACAACAGCTTGTTCCGAAGTCTGCCAAGATGCTGGCTGTGTTGGTCTTCTGCAGGATGGCCTGGAAAAGGGTTTTGTCCCTTTCCTCCCTGAAAGTCCAGGAGCCAGCCTTGTCTTGTGTCAAACGTCCAGTGGCTGGAAAGTCTTCCAGTTTTACACCCAGTTGTTTCATGTTCTTCTTCAAGGGGTTTGGTGTCCAAGTCCTCCCCTCTGGTCATTTGTCTCTTCCTGGGTCTCCGTCTGCTCAAGGGCCCTGGAGTCAAGGCACTTTGAGTCTCTGAGGCATACTACTCTGAAGGGCTTGACTGTCTCAAGACTGTTTTCTTGGTCACAATTTGTTCGGCAAGGTGGATTTCCGAGCTGCAGGATCTGTCTTGACTGGATCCATATTTGTCCTTTTCTGAGGTGGCAGTTTCCATTTGGCCTGTGCCTTCCTTTTTGCTCAAGGTGATATCTCCTTTTCATGTGAACCAGGTGGTTTGCTTACCTCCTTTTCTAAGGAGCAGTGAAGAGGGAAAGATAAGGATCTTTGCTTTGTGGATGTCCAGAGAGTGTTTCTCCGAACTTGGATGTTACAAATTCCTTCTGTAAGTCTGGTCATCTTTTTGTGCTGTTTGTTGGCCCACGCAAGGGTGTTACAGCAGCCAGGTCTAGCTTGGGGTGCTGGATCAAGGGAGGCAACTGCCTTGGCATATCTGTAATGGAACCAGCTGGTTCTGGAGGTTTTGCACGCTCATTTTACTCTAGCACAAGCATCCTTGTCAGCGTAGCATAGCTTGGTAGCCCTTTCAGACACTTGTCGGGTGGCAACGTGGGCATCACTTTACACATTTTGTTGAGCATTACTGCTTGGATGTCCATTCTCAGGCAGATGTGGCCTTTGGCTTGAAGTTTTCTTTCTGTTCAGTGAAATTGTAGCTTTAGTATGTCCCACTTGTCTGGACTGGTTTAGCAGGATGCCATGGAAGGTGACATTTTACTTGCCAGATAATGTCCTTCCCTTGAGTCTTGCTAGAGCAGTCCAGGATCCAACCCTGAAACTGTTTGGTTTATGTTGCAGCAGTACCTTGGCCCGCTATGACTTATATGCTTCACTCTGCAGGTCCATATCCTACTGACAGTATGCTGTTCACTCTCTCCTGCACATAGTTTCTCCAGTTTTTAATTCATCATTGTTGCCCATGTTGAGGTGGTGTGAGGTTTGCCATGCTTTCCCATATGCTTTGAGATGAATACTGAGGTACCCTATAGTGCTCAGGATGATAGAGGCATGGAAATGATGCCATTGAAACTTGGGCACTTCATTGGCTATCTGTCTCTACCAATCTACTGGTTTAATTGAGACCAGTCTTATATAATAAAAAAAAGTATAATTTTATTCTGCATTTTAAGATGTAGTAATGTGCAAATAAGGGCACTAAGACTAAATCAGAATTGATGTGTGAAATGTTAACTGAACCGCTAGTTTCCTCAGCACAGTTAAATGGCTAAATATGATTTAACAAGTAAACCACTCTGAAGAGTAAATTTGCATGTTTGGGCTTTGGGTATTGTGCCTTGTCTAAGGGTCCAAAACATTTTGAGTCTGGTCTTCACTATAAAATAAACCTACAAAAACAATTAGCTGAGGTTCATCAATCTGGACAGGATTACAAGACCATTTTTTTTAAAATATTTTATTTGGCATTACACACTTGGAAATTTTTACATCACTTTGTCTCCACATACACAATAGAGTGTACCATACATATCACTATCAATAACAAACCAACTCTCTAATCACCCTACTTGGCCTACCCCGTGACATTAACACGTCCTGCTTATGCATTTATACCAACTAATACGCAAAATACACATTTCCTCTTACCCAACCATAATTACCCCCCCGTATCGTACCAAAACCTTTTTATAACTTAAATTCCCCTTTAATGCGTGTTCCTCCAACCATCGCATACAACCTTGAATATTGAACAATATCACCCAACTTTTCCCTCTTCAAATAGCCTACTGAACTCATGCCCATATCCCCCCTCGTTCCCCCCTCCTACCCCCCCTTAACTGCCTCTTTAAGCTTTTGAACCCAGGAATTGTTGAACATGTAAGCCCATTGTTAACCTTCTTTACCCCTTTCTACGGTAGCTCCACCCATACCCACTCCTGTCCCAGCCTTCCACTCCCCCCCCCCCCACTTAACCAATTCCATAGCCCCCCCACTGTCTTTCCACTTTTTCCACGTTACCTTTTTTTAACCCTGTTATCCTATGCATTTGATACAGTTCCGCCAATCGCCTAGCATAGTTTTCTAGAGGTGGCAATAAGTAATTCTTTCAGTGCAAGGCAATTTCGCATCTTGCCGCTATTATACATTGCCACACTATGCTCCATTTTGCCTTCCCTCCCCTCTCCCTTCTTAAGCAACAGACACAGCTCTGGTGCCAATACCAGACTTGTTCCTGTAATTTTCCTAACACTATCCCCAATTGTCTTCCAATACTGATGTACTGCCGGGCATGTCCACCACATGTGCAACCAGGTTCCTTTTTTTAAATTTATTTATTTATTGTTTCTTTTATACCGCGCTATTTGGAATCAGTGCGATTTACATGTAACACATTTGTCCAGTGCAGGCAAGTCTGCAGGGGACTTACAATGAACGGGGTTCTATATACAGGGCTAACAGGGTAACTATGTACACTTTGGCTATTGCAGGTTATAGGGCAGCTAAGCCTTATCTACAGGGCCTTTCTCTCCACACAATCTCCAACAATCATCTGACTTACAGACCCCCGCTTTAAACAGTCGTTCTGGTGTCAGATACATCTGGTCAACACTTTCCACACATTCTCTCTAAGGGAGGTAGCTATTGAGGATTTTGCTATTTCTATAGCTATCCGCTCCCACGCCTCAGTCTCCCAGGTCACCCCCAGCTCCTTCTCCCAAGCCTGCATATAGCTGAGTTTCTCCTCCCCTCTCGTAATTAAGCCTTTATAAATTCTTTAGATAACCCCCTTCCTCCCCATCGAACCTAAACAGCTACCTTCAAACCACCCCGGCTACTTAACAGTATCCTGCCAGTGCTTTCTCTGCCTGACATATGATCCATTCTGAAGATAAGGGAATCTGTCGCTATCCCGCAATTGATATAAATCCCTAATCCCTTCAAATTCTCGTATTCCTTCTCCGGCAATTATCTGAGACACTTGGCTTAACCCCTGCTGTGCTCACCTTTGCAGCACTACTAAATCCGATCCCATTCGCTCATCACAGCACGCCAGCAGTGACATTGTGCATTCACAACTCTTATCCCCTAGCATCCGCTTCCGGTGTTGTTGCCACATATTCAAAGTATGGCCTATCATTGGATTCTCCCCACGCCTGCCCTTTCCTCCCCACACCATTCTCTCCAACTCTCCTGGTCTCAAACCCGTTTCTTCCATCATTACCCAATGTTTTGTCTGTTCCCACAGCCAAGAATAAACCGCTTTCAACTGTGCCTCTTGATAGTACTTCATAAAATTAGGCACCCCCATACCTCCCTCCACCCTAGGAGCCTGTAATGTCAGTGCCGCCACTTTGGGAAGCTTATTCCCCCCATATAAACCCTTCTACTTGCTTTTGCACTCTTTTTAGCGCCTTTGCAGGTATCTCAATTGGCAACACTTGAAAATAGAAGAGGCACTGGGGGAGCAACATAATTTTAATCACCGCCATCCTCCCCATTCAAGATATATCCCCCCTCTTCCAGGCCTCTAACTGTATTTCTACTTGCCCAAAAAGCTTCTTATAATTTAAGTCATATAGTTCCTCCAAGTCCCTTCCCAACTGAACTCCCAAGTATCTGATTGATCGTTTTGTCCACCGAAATTGGAAATGATGTTGCAGACTCATTTGCAACTCTATCCCGCCTGTCAGATTTAAGATTTCGGATTTACTCCAATTTATTCTAAAGCCTGCCAAGTCCCCATACTCCTGCACCTCCCTCATAATTGCGGGCAACGTCACACTAGGCCTAGTAATCATAAGTAAAATGTCATCCACAAACATTGCCATTTTGTATTCCCTCTGCCCCACCCTTACCCCCTTAATATCTTGGCCCCTCCTTATCTTCCCTGCTAACGGTTCCAAGGATAATGCGAATAACAGCGGCGATAGGGGGCATCCCTGTCTGGTTCCCCGCCCCAGAGGAAAAAATTTCGAATATCCCCCATTAACTCTCACACACGCTTTAGGTCCCAAATATAACGCCTTCACCCATTCCACAAAGCCTTTTCCAAAGCCCATGTATTCCATCACTGCGAACAGAAATTTCCATGACACCTGATCGAACGCTTTTTGTGCGTCAAGCGAGAGAAGTATCACCTGATCTGACTCTTGTTTCGCTGTCCATATTACATTCAGTATCTTCCTAATATTATCAGACATCTGCCTATTCGGTATAAAACCTGCTTGATCTTCATGAACTAATTTACCCAGAATTCTATTAAGTCTCCCTGCTAATACTTTGGCCAGCAACTTCGCATCTATATTTATTTATTTAGACAGTTTTTTAGCAGATATTTAGCAGCGAGATAGACCTGTATGACGCGTACTCTAGAGGATCCTTCCCCTCTTTGCGGATCAGCGTTACTCCTGTCCACCCCATCATCTCCGCTAACTGTTCCCCCTCCTTTGGCAAATTGAACAAGCGCGTCAAGGGTGTCAGCAACACTCCTTTAAATTTTTTATAAAAGCTAGCCATCAGCCCATCAAGCCCTGGGACCTTCCCTGGCTTCAAGTCGTTGATTGCCTGCTCCACTTCCATTACCTGTATTTCTCTATCCAATTCACTCCTCTCCCCTTCCTCCAAGTGTTTGAGGCCTGCTGCCTCCAAATATTCCCACATCTCCCCCTCCGGCCCATCTGGTTTTGCCTCATATAACCTATGATAGTATTCCACAAACTCATCTCTTATCTTCTGCTCATCCCTCTCCACCCCTCCCCTACACCTAAGCTGTGTTATCTGTATCAAATTCCTCTTCTGCTTTAATCTCCGTGCCATATATCTTCCCGCCCTATTTCCCCCTTTGAAAATTCCTACCTCAATAATTGCAACCGAAAATGAATCCTTTCAGCCTCTAACCCATTAAGCTTAGCCCTGGTTTCCAAAAACCTCTCCCTTATGTTTCCTGCTGGCGTCCTTGGCATCTGCCTAGAAGACCATTTTTAAACATTTGGACTCCATCCATTCACTGTCAGTCTGCAAGTAGAAAAAGTCAAAGACTATAGTGATTTGGGAGTAGCCAAGATCACCCCAGGAGAAATCGGAAGATCGTTCACAAAGTAACAGTTGATGTGAGGCTTCATATGTTGACTATCAGGAAAAAATCGAATGAGAATGGTGTCCCTGGGAGGATACAGAGCCTTATAAAAATTTTCCCACCCTTGTATATTTTTGACATTCTGCTACTTAAAACTGGAAATCAAAGTGCATTAAATTAAGAATTTGGTTCACTGATCTGCACACTTTCAGTGTGAAAGAACAATCCCAGAAATATTCAGAAAGTAGTACGCAACTACAGTTGTGATCAGTATTATTGGCACCCTTGCAGTCCAACCCTTTAATGTACAATATCATCTTCTTTAAAAAGCAGTGGCCAGTGAAATGGATTTGGACTATATATGCACACACATTTGACCATAGAAGAATCAAATAAGACCAATTAAAAAAGGACATATTAAGAAATAGTATAAAAACTGGGACATTGCCAGGACATGATTATTGGCACCCTTTATAAACAATTCAAATCAGTTTGAACATAAGAACCACATTTCCATTTCAGTAAAATTAGGACGCACCTGTGATTGTCAGTACTCACATGACTTGAATCGGCTAATGAATGATGGCTCTAATGTTTAAAATGGCCACATTCATTCCCTGTTCCATTTTCATAATGGTGAACACAAGAGAGCTGCCTGAGACCGTCAGAAATCTATTATCACCAAATGTCAAACTTCAAAGGGGTAAAATGCCATCTCCAAAGACCTTGGGATTCCACTGTCTACAGTCTGCAATGTTGTTAAGAAGTTTTCTGTTCGTGGAACTGTCAAGAATCTCCCAGAATGTGGTGGGAAGAGGAAAATTGATCCCAGAAGTCTTCAAAGGTAATTGTGAACCGTTAGAAAAACAGCACATATAATATCCAAAGAGCTTAAGACTGACTTGGAGCAATCTGAAGTGGTGTTTCAACCCACACATATGCCGTGCACCAAACCAAGAAGGACTTCATGGATGAAGGCCAAGGAGGACCCCCACTGTTCAGACAGACATAAAAAGTCATGCCTGATCTTTGCCCAAATCCACCTTGAGAAACCACAATCCTTCTGGAAAAAAGTTCTGTGGACAGATGAAACCAAACTTGAGCTCTTTGGCAATACAGATTGGCAATTCATTTACAGGTGAAGAAATGAAGCTTATAAAGGAAAAACACGCTTCCTATTGCTAAATATGGTTCCATAATGTTGTGGGGCTGTTTTGCTGCCTCAGGAACTGGAGGCCTGAAACGTATTAAAGGAATCATGGTTGGAGGACTACCAAGGTATTTTGGAACGAAATGTGCTAACTAGTGTCAGAAAGCTAGGTCTGGATCAAAGGTCTTGGGTCCTCCAGCAGGACAGTGACCCAAAACATATATCCAAAAGTACAAAAGAATGGTTAAAAAAAAGAACAAATGGATTGTTTTAAATTGGCCAGCAATGAGCCCTGATCTCAATCCAATCGAGAACCTTCGGAAAGAGCTGAAGTCTGCCATTGGTAAAAGGAATCCTGAAAACATTCATGAGCTGGAACAAATCACAATTGGAGAGTGGGAGAAATTACCAACAGACCAATGTACGAAACTTATAGATGGCTACAAGAAACGTTTGGAGGCGGTCATCACTGCCGAGGGTTGTGCAACCAAATATTAGTGAAGAGTGCCATTAATCCTGTCCAGGTCATTTTTTTTTCTCAGAAATCGTCTGTTGCACAGACATCTCTTTGTATACCTTTGAACATACTATAGTTGGAGTATTTTCAATTATTTCTCAAGATATTGTACTCGGCATATCTAAAATGCAAGGGTGCTAATAATATTGACCACTACTGTATAGTCAGAAAATGGTGGTAATGTTTTGACATTTGATTCAGTTGCTTAAAACAAATACTTTCCTGTTGAATTAACTCGTATGGTGTATAGGCTTTTATAACTGGTTGATTTTTATTTGCAATAGTGCCATGAATTTGTCATTGCAGGGTGGATTTCAGTAAGCAGGTGAGCAGCAGATCAGCCTCTCACAGTGTATTGTTTAAACCTGTAACATCTGGCCGTGCACAGGTGATCCTTTCTTGGTGGGATATTGATATGGATCCATCTGGGACAATAAAATGTACAATGGAGCCATACTGGGTCTCCTCCAATCCTCACAGTGCCCTGGTAAGGAACTGAACATTGTTTCTTCTGAAAGGGGAATTCTGTAAAAAAAAATAAAAATACATATAGTATGTGTCCTTACATTTCCCCACTACCATTTATATACACGCAGTGTCAAACATGCCATTCTTGTTTAGATAAATGAAGAGTCTAAGCATATTTTACTTTTTTAAGACATGCATAAAGGCCTTCATTTGTGCATAAAAGATTTTATAAAATTTACCCAAGGGATTATCTATCAGCATGAAAGTATGAGAATAAAGATGTGTGCTCTTATGCGACCCACAAATAGGCATGTTTGGGGGTAAAGTTTTTGAGTGGAGCATAGGTTGAGTTACTATTTATGGGCATGTCTAAAATATTCACATATGCGGGTACTTCAGAAGCAGGTGTAAATGTGTCTGGCTGAACAGACGTAAATGTCCACTGCTTCAGCTAGGTGCGATTTCTGCCAGTCTGGTATTCTTTTAAAATAGCCTCAAAATAGGCACCTGCATGGCTTTCACACATAGGTGATCTGTTATAAAATTACCCTTTCCTAAGCGTCCCTCCCATCCAATCCCTCACCTCTGGGTTGTGCTCACCTTCCAGCAGCTTGGAGACTGAGCACATCATCTTCTTGATGACTCTGGGGTCTAAATACCACTGGCACCTCCCACGAGCTCCAGTATGCTCAGTCTCCAAGCAGCTGGAGGAGGACAGTAAGCCAGAGTGTGGGCTTACTGGAGAGACAATTAAGGAGAATGTAGGGCTTTATTTTTTGTTTTGGGTTTTCCTTGCTTGTATTTCTTTGTTTTTGGTGTTGCAGTCAGTAGCCTGTTGTAGCTTTCAGCAAGCGGTAGGGGGGGCAGGTGAAGGACTCCCCCTCCCCCCTTCACTCTCCTTCCCTCGCTGGGCCAAGCCAGGAAGAGGCTTCGGGGGAAGAGAAACTCAGACCTGTGATTACCCCCTTTAACTGGTCTGTAGTATTTTTGTGTTTTCTGAGCTGCTTTATATGGTAATCTTGCTTCACTTTCATTTTTCAACTCAGCTGATGAAGCCTTCTGTCTCTGAATATCACTTTTTCTGATGAGATCATGGAGGGGGACGAAAGATACTGTGTCATGGCTTATATAAAATTTTATTCCCATCACTAATCAAAATATAAAAGGAAACGTGGTACACTAACAATGGTTTTCTAGTAGTCACCCATAATCTTTTGTTTCCAAGATTTCAAAGCCATTATTTCTCTTGTGCCCTTGCAGGTCCTTGGTCAAGGGCCATGAATTACTGTTTCTTCTGGAAACTGGCTAATGTAGTCCTTAAGTTAGTGATTAGGGATGGGCTTTGAGAACACACACTTTTACCAAAGTTTCAAAACCTTCCAAAACTTATTAATTTTAGATGCATTGGAAAGAGAAGCAGATTACGATTGTAAAATATGAGACATTTAAAACTGTGTCCTGTTTTTATTACCTTGGCACTGACTGAGGGTTGCTTCTGTTCTTTAGTACAGCTGGACTTTCTGTGGGCACCTCAACAGGAAGGTTATGTATACAGATAAACTAATCACTCCGGGTTGTACAGTGGAGGTGAAATGGGAAATACTGGTGAAAGATTCTATGAATTTTTATAACATTAGCATTCTTCTCTGCAGTTTACTGGACTATTTAAATTGAATCTTCTAATGCGTCTACATTACCTTGTATGGACCCGGAAGCATGGTGTTAGGATAACATGGTTAGACATTTTCTGCTTAGAACGGGATTTTGTGGTATGAAATAACTGCATCTTTGCATTTGTCTCTCCAATACCCAGGGTCAGATTTAGTGAAAAATTCTTGGCCATGTGATGTCTATGGGAAATATGCTTTTGTTAATCTGGCCTTTAAGTTCTGTTTAACCCTTTTTTATTTTTTGTTTTTTTTTTTAGTGGAGAGATCACTGGATGCAGTGTGTGTATTTCCTTCCAGAAGAAGAAATAGTATTGCAGGGAGACAACATGTGTCTGACGGCTCATCATGACGACTACTGCCTGTGGTATAGCATCCAAGGAGTTAGGTAATAAGTCATTGACATCTTTAGTAGGCACTATTATTAGACAAACTACAATTAATATTCAAACTGCTGTCCAGTCATATAACACATTTTTTTCTTTTTAGTTTTTAATATTTTAGTGAGAATGTATCTGATCTAGTACTAGATACATAGTACTGGAAAACAATAGGCCAGTGGTTCCCAAACCTGTCCTTGGGGACCCCAGGCTAGTAGCAGTTTCAGGATATTGACAGTGAGTGCACATGAGCTATATTTGCATAGAATGAAGGCACATCCTTAAAACCTAACTCGCCAGGACTCTGAGGAAGATTTTGGAACCATTCTAAAAGATGATTACCAAAGGTTATTCAGGTATACTGGGCTATGTAGGTGTTCGTTCCTAACAAATTTGTAATTTAAATAGCCCAATATCCAATGGACCTTGTATGTTTTGTGGCTGTTGCTAAATGTGTACGTCCTCTGTCCATTGATTTTTAGCAGCACTGTATAGATTGTGCTACCAAAAATCTCTCTAAATTCCTCAGTATTATCTGTATAGCACCGGAAAGGGGCGGAGTGTGGGGTTGCCAGTAGGGGTGTACTGCACAGGTGGTGGGTGTCTGCTTGGGGCTGATTAAGGCAGATGAGTATTCTGCTAGACTGTGTATATATAGTTTGTAGTAGCCTTAGGCATGATATTAAGGCGTTTCACTGAACTGAGGGATAAAGGGATGGAGGAAGCTTGTTTAAAGGAGCATACTGCCTTTTGACCAACCGCCCTAAATAATGCTTTCATAGAGATTAATTACCTGAATGGGTATCCATTAAAAAAAAAAATCAAACTTGGAGCTGATGAATGCTTCTAGTTTTTATCTAGCCTGAGGTAGCTTTTCTTTCCAACTCGCTAGAGTGAAAACAGATCTCACATACTGCATCTAATGGCCACAAGCTAAATGCACCCAGTAAGTATGGGGCCTAAAGTTGAAAGCAAGGTGGTTGCTACCTTTTTTTTTTTTTTTTAAACTGGTATTTTGTTAAAGTTGCTCCCTTCTGGATACATACTAGGTCTGCTGTTAAAATGGTAGTAATCTCTCCCTTTACAATAAAAGGAATTTGTATATTAGGCAAGATTTACATTATATGACTGCTAAACATAAGGCAGGTCTTGGACAAACCTGGTCTAGATTTAGAAGCTACTTTCAAAATTTAGATGCCTGGATGTGTAACTGATTCACTCAGCTAGCCACATTTTCTATCTGTTTATTTCAGCCCTTCCCCAATTTGCTTCCTGTGCCTGGCACTTCTGCTAAGCCTATTCACTGCTTTGCACAAAATGCCACCTATTCCAAAACTGCAAAACTTTGAACAGTGGCAGTAGAAGTATCAGCAGGCAGAATGCATGTGTGATATTCTGCTCTCCTTGTGGAGGGGAGAGGAGGTGGTGAATGACTGCATGGGGTTGGGGGAAAGGGGTAGAGGAGTCCATTGGACCAGGGAGAAGTTGTCTTGGGAGGATGTATTCATAGCTGAGCATGGCAGATCTTGGGATATTTCTAGGCAATCTGGTATCTGATTTCTCAAGCCCTGCTTAAGGGGCATGTGTTAGGTCTACTTACAAGTAAATAGATGGAATTTTCGGAGGTTGAAAAAGAGAAAAATACAATAAGAAACTCTAAAAATATATCTTGTCCTATAAAAAATATCGGCTTCAAACTCGTTTTGAATCGGCCTTTCCTGGGAGTCCAAGACAAAAATACAATAAAATAAAGTGCATCAATTTACTTGAACAGATCAGGCTAAAAATCAGCTTTCATAACCAAGTCAGAAGTATATTTTTAAAAAGGGTTTTGAAAAGAGGAAAATGGGTTTTGATGGTGATGCAAGATGCTGGTGTACTGAAACCAATGGCTAGAATGATGTGGGGTTTTTTTTAACCTTACTCTTTTTGGGATTGCTGACTCTTGAATACTTGGGAATTGTGCACAAAGTCCTTACGAGGGTATCTACCTAAATGATCAGCAGTTTCACCATTAAGCACATGGGGACAGACAAACATGTACAGTACATTCGGGAGAGGAAGCAAAATCAGAGGTGGAATTGCAGTACTCAGAAGTGCTGGGAATGGATTTGTAGAAAGTGACATTGAAAAAGCGAAAATGCTAAACAAATACCTCTGCTCTGTTTTCACTAGAGAAAATCCTGGAGAAGGACCACCTGTGATTTGAAAAATATACAAATGGGAATGGAGTAGATACCACACCATTCACAAAAGATGATGTGTTAGAACAGCTTCCAAAACTGAAAGCGGACAAGTCTATGGGACCAGATGGGATACATCCCAGGATACTGAAAGAGCTCAGAGAAGTTCTTGCAGGGCCTTTAAAGGATGTTTTTAATAGATCGTTGGAGACAGGAGAGGTTTCATAGGACTGGAGAAGGGCTGATGTAGTACCTCTCCACAAAAATAGTAATAGGGAAGAAGTGACAAACTACAGACCAAGTAAGCCTTACCTCGGTGGCAGGAAAAGTAATGGAGGTGCTCCTGAAAGAGCGAATAGTGGAATTCCTCGAAACCAACAGGTTGCATGATCTGAGGCAACATGGTTATCTCCAGGAATAAGCAGGAATGTAGTCTTCAGATATGGATATCATCGGCACCGATGGAGCCCGCATGGGAATGCTCCCCAGCGTCCAATAGAAAAGCTTTTGGGAGCATCCCACAGCGCCTGCATGCTGCCTTCCCGCCTTTCCCAACTGTCCCTCTCCAGTTCTTCGTTTTCCGCGGAGCCGACAGGTTGCACATCCTGTCACTGCAGAAAGAATTCCCTTCTTATTCTTTTTTGTGGTCACGTCTGCCTTCCCTCGATGCTACACCGGTACCACCCGTGGTTCTTTCTTTTTTTCAAAAAAAACCCAACCTTTTTCTGGAGTCTTTTCCAGTAATTTTCTCCTCGGATGTCACGCACCATTTTGGGCACTAGGCCCAACCTTTTTTCCCTCAGAATGGAAAAACCCGCTTCGAGTTTTTAAGTGTTCTAAGTGTGGCGATACCATCTCCGTCACTGACCCCATGAGTGGTGCCTCAAATGTTTAGATCCTGACCACTCTATTTCAGAGTGTGTTACCTGTGGGATGATGTCAAAAAGGGGCCGGCAAAACCAAGCTGCTAAACTTAGCACCCTTTTTCCCTCTGATGCAGCCTCCGTGGCATCGACGTCTTCCAGGGCTTTGTCTTCCTCCCATGGATCTCAGGTAACTAAACATAAATCTAGCCGGTCCTCAAAGGGTAGATCTCCTTCTAAACATCGAGATGCCTCTGGCATTGCCTTTGAGGGACTTTCACAGGCAAAATTGCCCCGGCGGGAGGCTTTGGCTTCCAAAGCACTAACGGGGCTCCAGGATGTTCTTGAGGCTTCAACCTCAGCAGAACTACTGGTGCCATGCTCTGGGGTTCCAACTGCTTCATCCAGCAATGATACCCAAGCATCGGCAGCATTGATAGACCAGAGATTCTTGGCTATTGAACGCAGTCTAGCGGCTCTTCTCACGCCCTCGATGCCTCTGAAACCGCTTCAGACAGTTCAACCGGTACCGGCACCGACTGCATAGACATCGGCAGGTATTCTACCAGGACCGAGTCATGCATCTCTATCCGGCATCGACAAATCGGTACCGGACCACTCCGATGCCGACTTCAATCGGTACCGGTACCGTGCCTTGCACGATCACCCGGATCGGAGATACTTTGAATCCTTAGATGAGTCTGAAGACTCTAAAAGCTCTGCCGATACCAGAGTTCTTCTTTCTGAGGATTCCTCTTCTCCTCAACGTAGGATGTCTCCACCAGAGGATATGTCCTTTCAGGATTTTATCCGAGATGTGGCCCGAGGTATTTCCATCACAGTGGCTCCTGAAAAAGAGCCTAGGGCAAAGGAATTAGAAATCCTACAATACCCTAAAGCTCCCAAGGAGGCAGCTACCTTACCTATTCATGAGATCTTGCATGATCTTATGTTAAGGATGTGGGAAACACCTCTGACCACATCTCCTCACTCTCGAAGACTCAACACCATGTATCGAGTTTCTCCTTGTCCTGGGTTTCAGAAGACTCAATTACCACACCATTCCATGGTGGTGGAATCAGCCATGAGACGGATAAAGAGTGCAAAAAGGCATGCATCTAATCCTCCAGGACGTGAGTGTAGGACTCTTGACGCCTTTGGACGTCGAACCTTCCAGGCTGCCATGCTTTCTGCTAGGATCAGTTCTTATATCTTGTATATGGGAATGTTCCTTAAAGAGGTCACAGGAGATTTAGAGCTTATGAGCCCTCTCCTTCCTGATGATAAAAAGCAAGATTCTCCAGGACCAAGCAGGAAGTCAGTCCTCACTTATGGGTGACGTCGGCACCGACGGAGCCCTCGCGGAGCAATTTTCCCCAGCTTTCAAAGAAAGCCTTTGGGAATTGCAGCGCGCATGCGCGGTCCCCTTCCCGCCCAAGGGTGCCATCTTAGCCAGTCTTCTTTTTTCCGCGGAGCCCTACAGACGTACCCGTCGTGTCCCCGCGAAAAAGTTGATTTTCTTCATAATTTACTCTTTTTTCCTTCGGTTCGACGCCGGTCTTTTTCCCGCCCGGACTCGCGACGCCGGTCACGAGTCCTCTTCTTCTTTTTCGGTTTTTCTGACTTAGTCAGTTTTCGTTTTCGGTTTTTCCCTTGGCAGCCCGGTCCTTTGACCTCGCCGGGGCCCTTTTTCCCCCGATGGCTGCCAGTGGTTTCAAGCGGTGTGGTCAGTGTGACCGAAATATGTCACTGACTGACACACACGACCATTGCCTCCGCTGCCTGGGCCCGGATCATGAAGAAATGATCTGTGGGCCTTGTGGCAAACTGTCCTCCAAAGCGTTGAGAAGTCGGCGGCATCAGCGGGATAGAATCTTCGCTGACCCCAGCCGTACCCGGACCTCGTCGGAGGCCTCCGCGTCCAGGGGTTCCAGCTTGGACCGTCGCCGGAGTTCCTCCGACAGGGGTTCTCCCTCCGGGGACCATCGACGGAAGGTGAAACCCACGAGGGCGGCGTCGGTGGATGCTCCTGGCTCCGCGAGGGCCAGGTCGCATAGCCCCGATAGCCGCCCCGGGTCCTTGGAGAAGGAGCACCTCACGAAGCGACCTCGCCTGGAGTCGGAGCTGCCTGCTCGGGTAAGTCCTGTGGTCCTTCTGGACTCGCCTCCGCGACAGCCGACGTCGGGCCCGACGCCGTCGGGGCCCGAGTCGGGGGCTGCTGTGTCACCTGAGCTCGGACTCAGGTTGACGGCCTTGGAGAGCAGACTGTCTGCCTTCATGGACCAGCAGCGGGCACTGCTCGCTGGCTTCGCTGGCGCCGCTGCCCCGACCGCCGGGACGTCGACATCTAAGTCGACCCCGGAGACCGAGCCGATCCTCGAGTCGATGCGAACTCGAGTCGATCCTCGGTCGAGGTCACCCTCGGCCTCCCGTTCGGGACCGAGGTCGCCGACGCCGACTCCCTCGGCGTCGGGGCGGCAGGCGCCGCGCCCTGCCCGGGCCGACCCCACCAAGTCCTCGTCGGAGTCGGTCTGGGAGTCTGAAGAGGAAGAGTCGCCTGATTCTTTTCGGTGTGTCCCCTCGGACTCACCTGAGTCCGAACCTCGGAAGCAGTCCCCCCCGGAGGATGCCCGGTTCTCGGACTTCGTCAGGGATATGGCCAAGGCTTTGGCCTTCCCTGCGGACCCCGAGGAGGAGCCTCGAGCCGAAGAGCTTGACGCCCTCCAGTATGACTCTCCCGCCAGGGAACACTTTACTGTACCGGTTCCTCCCATGCTGGAACGACTACTCTTCCGCATGTGGGAGAGTCCGGCCACCTCGCCGGTCCTGAGCAAGCGGGTCGATTCTATCTATCGAGTCCGCAAGAGCCCTGGCTTCCAAAAAGCACAGCTACCACACCATTCCATGGTAGTGGAATCGGCCATGCATCGTCTTAAGAGCCAGAAGATGCACTCCTCGGTGCCTCCTGGCAGGGAGGCCCGTAACCTGGATGGCCTTGGTAAGAAGTGTTTCCAGGGCTCTATGCTTGCGTGTCGTGTCCAGACCTACCAGCTATACATGGGCATGTATCTCCGAGACCTGGCTAAAGAGCTAGCCGGATTCTCCACTGGTTTGTCCGAGGAACCCTTGCGGAGGTTCCTGGCCTTGTCCACTGGCATTCGGGAATGCTCAAAATTCATGTCCCGAGCAGCCTATGATGGCTTTGAAGCATCGGCTCGAGTGGCCGCAGCCGGCATCGGTGCCCGCCGACAGGCTTGGCTTCAGTCGTCTGACCTTGAGCCCTGGGTGCAGGACAAGTTGGTCGATGTCCCCTGCCGAGGCGAAAACCTCTTTGGCAAGCCCATGGCTGAAAAGGCTGCACAAATTGAGACGGAGACTCTCACCAGGACTAGGCTTTCTAGGAAGACCTCCGCCCCTTCCCAGAAAAAGAAGGGCTCGGGAAAGAAGTCCTTTTACCCGAGGAAGGCGGCTGCCTACAAACAATACCCCCAATATCAGGCCCCTGCAGCTCCCCAACAGGGCCAGCAGGCCAAGGGACGGGGTAACGGGTCCCGTAGGCAGCAAGCCCCCAAGCCTGCACCACCAGCCCCTGCTCCGCAGGGTGGGGGTTTTTGACTCCTTAAGCATAGCCTCTCCCCCCCCGCTGGTTCCTCCCAGCACCGGAGGCCGGCTGGTTCACTTCGCCCACAGGTGGTCCAGCATCACCTCAGATGCCTGGGTGCTTCAAGTCGTGCGAGAAGGCTATCTTCTCCACTTCCACCAGGTCCCTCCCTCCTATTTTCCGGGAGAACCTCCACGACCCCCTCTGCACAGGGAATTACTCCTTCAGGAGTTAGCAGGTCTTCTACAGGAACAGGCGGTGGAACCGGTGCCCCACCACCTGAGAGGTCAAGGCTTTTATTCCAGGTATTTTCTGGTACCAAAAAGGACAGGAGGCCTCAGACCCATCCTGGACTTGCGCAACCTCAACAAATTCCTCGTGCGGGAAAAGTTCAAGATGCTTACCCTTGGAATCCTTCTGCCCTACCTCCAGCAGGGAGATTGGCTATGCTCCTTGGATCTAAAGGATGCCTACACGCACATCCTTATCCACCCAAACCACCGCCAGTACCTAAGGTTTGTGGTGGCCGGAAATCATTACCAGTACAGAGTACTGCCCTTTGGCCTGTCCTCCGCACCGCGAGTCTTCACAAAATGTCTCGCGGTGGTGGCGGCCCATCTCCGGCTTCACGGCCTCTATGTCTTTCCGTACCTCGACGACTGGCTCATCAGAGCAGCGTCCGCTCCGGAGGTCACCAACGCCACATGCCGCACGGTGACTCTTCTGCAGTACTTGGGCTTTGTTATAAACTTCGCAAAGTCCACTTTGCTCCCCTCACAGGATCTCGAGTTCATCGGCGCAAGGCTGCACACTCCTCAGGCACGAGCGTTCCTACCGCTTGACAGAGCTCAACGGCTCATGGACCTAGCCGACCGTTTTCGCAGCCAGCCCCTGGTCTCCGCCAGGCGCTTCCTGAGACTACTCGGCCATATGGCTTCCACCGTCCATGTGACCCCCAATGCCCGCCTGAATATGCGGCCTGCTCAATGGTGTCTCCGCCAGCAGTGGCAACAAGCCACAGGCGGCCTAGCAGACCTAGTGCGCGTCTCCGAGCCGCTGATCTTGTCTCTCCGGTGGTGGCTTCATCGGCCGAACCTGATACTCGGCATGCCTTTCCAGTCACCTCAGCCGGCCCGGGTGCTGACAACAGATGCATCCCTCCTGTGCTGGGGAGCACATTGCCAAGGGGCACGTACTCAGGGCCTCTGGACCACGTGGGAGTCTGCTCAGCAGATCAACTTCCTGGAGCTCAGAGCGATCCGCCTGGCTCTCAAGGCCTTCTCCCACCTGACCTCTCACCAGTCCGTCCTTGTCCAGACGGACAATCAAGTTGCCATGTTCTACGTGAACAAGCAGGGGGGCACGGGCTCCTTCCTTCTCTGCCGGGAAGCACAGAAGCTCTGCTCTTGGGCCGTCAGTCACGGCGTTCTCCTCAAGGCAGTTTATCTCCCAGGCCAAGAGAATTGCCTGGCGGACAAACTCAGCAGGATCCTCCAGCCGCACGAGTGGCGCCTGGATCCCTTGGTAGCTCAGAAGCTCTTTCTAAAGTGGGGCCTCCCCACGGTGGATCTCTTTGCCAGTCCTCACAACCGGCAACTTCCTCGCTTCTGCTCTCGTCAGCCACACCCCCTTCAGGTTGCGGCGGACGCTTTTCTACTCTCATGGTCGGGGAGCCTTTTGTACGCTTTCCCTCCCATCCCGCTAGTCTCTCGGACTCTTTTCAAGGTTCTCCGAGACAAAGCCTTCATGATCCTGGTGGCCCCTCACTGGCCCAGACAGCCGTGGTTTCCGCTCCTACTGCAATTAGCGGTGGAGGATCCATTCCCTCTGGGGTTACAACCGGATCTCCTCACTCAGGATCAGGGGTCTCTGCTACACCCCAACCTCAGGTCTCTCAACCTAATGGCCTGGCTGCTGAGAGGGTAGTCCTTGCTCCCCTTCTCCTGCCGGCAGAGGTGGAGGAGGTCGTCTTAGCTTCGCGACGACCTTCTACCCGCAAATGCTACGCCCTTAAATGGCGTCGTTTTTCCGTTTGGTGTACCCAACAGTCGCAGGATCCCTTCTCCTGCCCGGTGTCGGTGATCTTGCAGTACTTGCTATACCTCTCTAATCTGGGACTTAAGTCCAACTCCGTCAAAGTTCACCTCAGTGCTCTTTCAGCACATCATGTGCCGGTGGACGGCAGACCTCTCTCCAACGACCCTCTCGTAGCGAGGTTTCTCCGAGGTCTCCTTCTACTTAAACCACCTCTGCGCCCGCCAGCGCCTGACTGGGACCTGAATGTGGTTTTACAGCGGATCACCTGTTCGCCTTTTGAACCTATGGCTACCTGTTCTCTCCGTTTTCTTTCTTGGAAAACTCTGTTCTTGATAGCCCTCACTTCCGCTAGACGCGTAAGTGAATTGCAGGCCCTCGTGTCTGATCCCCCTTACACTCGGTTCTACAAAAATAGGGTAGTCCTACGGACTCACCCAAAATTTCTTCCAAAAGTGGTCTCCCCTTTTCACATCAATCAGGAGGTGGTACTTCCAACCTTCTTTCCCAGACCACACTCCAGCCGAGCTGAAACGGTCCTCCATACCCTGGACTGTAGAAGGGCATTGAACTTCTACCTTGACCGTACGCGGGAGCACCGTAAAGCTGCTCAGCTTTTTGTGTCTTTTGACCCCAATAAATTGGGGCTCCCGGTCTCCAAGCGTACTCTGTCCATCTGGGTTGCGGACTGTATCTCTTGGGCTTATGGGGCAGCCGGACTCTCCTTGGAAGGTCGAGTCACGGCGCATTGCGTTCGGGCAAAGGCTACGTCAGTGGCTTACCTCCGCTCTGTTCCGCTGGCAGACATCTGCCGGGCCGCTACTTGGTCTTCGAGCCAGACTTTTGCGGTCCATTACTGTCTCGAGAGGGAGTCTCGCAGGGACAGTGCTTTCGGACAGGCAGTCCTCCGTAATCTCTTTGAGGTCTGAGCAACTCCTACCCTCCATCCCGGATGTGGGCTACCGGTGGGTAATAATTCAGCGAAGATTCTTTCCTGCTGTGCTGCTGAGCTAGAGGGAGCTCATTTTTGTGCTTAGGGTCTCCGGTAGCCTTGAGCTTGGGAGTCCCATAAGTGAGGACTGACTTCCTGCTTGGTCCTGGAGAAAGCGTAGTTACTCACCTGTAACAGGTGTTCTCCAGGAGCAGCAGGAATCAGTCCTCACAACCCTCCCTCCTCCCCGTGGAGTTGCAATCACCTGCTTTAGTTCTTTTGCAAATTTTTATGCTGTCTTTTTTAGCTATGTCATCTGACTGGCTAAGATGGCACCCTTGGGCGGAAAGGGGACCGCGCATGCGCGCTGCAATTCCCAAAGGCTTTCTTTGAAAGCTGGGGAAAATTGCTCCGCGAGGGCTCCGTCGGCGCCGACGTCACCCATAAGTGAGGACTGATTCCTGCTGCTCCTGGAGAACACCTGTTACAGGTGAGTAACTACGCTTTATCTTGCTCTTGTCAAACATGCTCAGGATGTTTCCAAGTTTGTGAATCGTGCAGCCTTTGCTTTAAATGCATAAGCAGAACCTCTGCTATTGCCATAGGTGCAAGTAGAATTGCCTGGCTCCAGACATCTGACTTGAAAATCTGGGTACAGGATAAACTGGGGAATATACCTTACACAGGAGAGACTCTCTTTGGCAAGAATTGGCAGGAAAAAGCTAATGAGATAGATGCTGACAATATCACTTTGGATAGATTGTCTAAATCTACAGCTGATCCTGCGAGGAAAAGATCCTCTAAGAAACCATTCTTCAGCAAGAAGAAAAGGTTTTATCCCTCTTATACCCAGCAGGGACATCGTTTAGATCAGTCTGCCCAAAAGGGACAGGAGCAACAACCTAGGCAACAAAGGAAACCAAAAGCAGCTAAGCCTCAACCGGCTCAGCAGACTCATCCTCCACAGGGGCTTTGACTCCTATCTAGAGAACTTTGCCTTCCTGGCCCTGAATGGCCCAGAACCCTCCACCACCCCAGGAAGATTATGTCATTTTGCCCCCAGATGGGGTCAGATAACAGCAGAAAATTGGACTCTGTCTGTTGTAAGAGAGGGGTGCAAGCTTCATTTCCTCAGCATGCCCCCTCCTACAATGGTAAGACAGTTCAATTCTCAGACCTCTTTCAACAACCGGTTAGGTCAAGAAATCACTATGCTCCTTGCTCAAGGGACAATAGAGGAGGTACCCATTCCCCAACGGGTACAGGGTTTTACTCCCCCTATTTCCTTATTCCAAAGAAAACAGGAGGACACAGACCCATTTTAGACCTCAGAGAATTGAACAAATTCCTGTTCAAAGAGAAGCTCAAAATGAGTTCTCTAGGAACTCTGCTGCCATAGCTTCAGAGTCAGGATTGGCTTTGTTCTCTAGATCTCAGGGATGCGTACACTCATGTTCTCGTTCATCCAACTCACCGAAAATTCCTTCGCTTTCTATTTCAAGGGAAGCACTACCAATACAGGGCTCTTCCTTTTGGCCTTGCTTCTGCACCAAGGGTGTTCACAAAATGCATGGCTATGGTGGCAGCATTTCTCCGCACCCTGGGAATATTCGTCTTACCTTACTTAGACGACTGGCTCATTCGAGCCCCCTCAGAGCCAGAGGCCAGGGTTGCTCTCTCTCGTACAATGCGCATCCTTCAGTATTTGGGACTTGTCATAAACTTCCCAAAGCAACCTTGCTCCCCCTCAATCCCTAGAGTTTATAGGAGCTCTGTTGGATACCAGACAGACAAGGGCTTTCCTTCCACAGCCCTGCTGCCTTCGCATTGTGCAGTTAGCTTCCCAAGCAGTACTAAAACCTCACCTCACTGCTCGGGAAATGTTACAGTTGCTAGGCCACATGGCATCCACCGTGCATGTGGTTCCTTATGCTCGCCTCCATATGATGGCAGCCCAGTGGACTTTATCCAGTCAGTGGACTCAGGCTTCAGGTTGCCTGTCAGACAAAATAGCAAACTCAGATCGCCTTATTTTGTCCCTCCAATGGTGGCAGTCACCCCAAAACCTTCTGGTGGGGTCTCCTTTTCAACAAACCCCACCCCAAGCCACTCTAACAGCAGATGCTTCACAGGTGGGTTGGGGAGTCCACCTGCAAGGCCTCTCTACCCCCAGGGTACCTGGACTCCACAGGAGGCCTATCTCCATAATAATGGAACTCAGAGCAATCTTCCTTGCTCTTCGAGTATTCCACACCCAGCTCAGCTACAAGACAGTCCTAGTTCAAATGGACTATCAAGTAGCCTTGTTCTATGTGAACAAGCAGGGAGGAACAGGCTCTCTGTCGCTCTGCAACGAAGCTTTGTGACTATGGGCCCTCGCCAGAGAGCATCAGATTCATCGGCTTGCAGTGTATCTTCCAGGCATTCAAAACTCTTGGGCAGACAGACTCAGTTGAGTTCTGCTTCCACACGAATGGTCTCTCCATGCAGACCAGGTGGCCAAAATGTTTCAAATCTGTGGAACCCCAGATATAGACCTCTTTGCAAGTCCGCTGAATGCCAAACCTCCCCGGTTCTGTTCCAGAATTCCGGCTCAGGGTTGTCAGGCCAGGGATGCTTTCCTCCTCCATTGGGGTCAGGACTTCCTGTATGCCTTTCCACCCATTCCCCTAAGTCCCAAAACCCTGTTCAAACTTCAGAGAGACAGAGGTCATATGATCCTCATAGCTCCACGTTGGCCACGGCAAATGTGGTACCCTCTGCTCCTGTATCTCTCTTAAGCTCCTCCTCTGGAGTTAGGATCTGCTCCAGATCTCCTTTCTCAAGAGGACGGAATGCTGTGGCATCCCAATCCCCAGTCTCTGCATCTCAGGGCCTGGTTGCGGAAAGCCTAGAACTTCACGGTCTTAACCTTTCCCAGCAGGTAAAGGATGTCCTTTATGCTTCCAGGAAGCCTTCCACAAGACGCTCTTATGCATTTCAGTGGAAAAGGTTTACCATATGGTGCTCGCAGAAGGGTCTTATCCCTCTTGCGATACCTGCGGAATCATTACTGGAGTATCTCCTTCATTTATCAAATGCAGGGCTTAAGACCAATTCAGTGAGAGTCCATTTGAGTGCTGTTGAAGCTTCTTTCAAGCCTCTAAATGGACAACCTATTTCCTCTCATCCTTTCATAGCAAGATTTATGAGATGCCTTCTTTTGACTAAGCCTCCCATTAAGCCACCACCGGTGGCATGGGACTTAAATCTCGTTCTTGGGCAGCTCATTAAACCGCCCTTTGAACCATTAGCCACTACCTCTTTGAAATTCCTTTCCTGGTATGTCATCTTTCTTATTGCAATCATATCAGCACGTCGCATCAGTGAATTGCAAGCGTTGGTGGCTGATCCTCCTTATACAAGGTTCCCGCATGATAAGGTAGTCCTTAGGACTCATCCACACTTTATGCCAAAGGTGGTGTCGCCTTTTCATTTAAACCAAGTGGTTTTACCTTCCTGTATTCTTCCCAAGGCCTCACGCCTAAATGCAGAAAGGAATCTTCATACTTTGGACTGTAAAAGAGCTTTGGCCTTTTACGTGCAAAGGACACAGCAACATAGAAAGTCCTCTCAACTCTTTGTTGCTTTTGATCCTAGTCATTTGGGACTTCCAGTCTCCAAAAGAACACTGTCCAGCTGGATTGCACAGTGTATATCTTTTGCCTATGAGAGTAAAAACCGTCGTCTTGAAGGCCATGTCACAGCTCACAATGTGAGAGCCATGGCAGCCTCTATGGCTTATCTTCACTCTGTGTCTATCGACGACATCTGTCGAGCAGCTTCTTGGGCTTCGGTTCATATCTTCACAGCCCATTACTGCTTAGACAAGGATTCCCGCCAGGATGCCTTGTTTGATCAGGCTGTTCTTCAACACCTGTTCCATACTTAATCAACTCCTACCCACCATCCCTGGTAGGATGCCAGAGATCCATGGGGGGAAGTGGGAGCCCTTTCACAAGGGCACACAACTTCTGGGGTTTTCTCCCTGGCATCTGCAGCTAAGGAGTCCCCATATGCGAAGACTACAGTCCTGCTTGTTCCTGGAGATAGCATAGTTACTCACCTGTAACAGGTGATCTCCGGAAACAGCAGGAATTTAATCGTCACAAACCAACCACCTCCCCTAGGAGTTGTATCTCTCTATCTCTCTCTCTTTCTTTCCCTCTCTCTTTTGTCTCAGCTTTAAACTCAACTGGAGAGGGGCAGTTGGGAAAGGCGGGAAGGCAGCACGCAGGCGCTGTGGGATGCTCCCAAAAGCTTTCCTATTGAACGCTGGGGAGCATTCCCGTGCGGGCTCTGTCGGTGCCGACGATACCCATATGTGAAGACTAAATTCCTGCTGTCCCCGGAGATCACCTGTTACAGGTGAGTAACTATGCTTTACTATAGGACGATCTTGCCAAACAAATCTGAGTTCTTTGACTGGGCAACCAGAGAATTAGATGAAGGACATGCGATGGATGTAATCTGCCTAGATTTCAGCAAAGCCTTTGATACTATTCCTCATAGAGTTATGAATAAACTCAGCAGCTTGGGGATGAGTCCCAACATGGTGAACCTTTTGCAGACGACACCAAAATTTGCAACAGAGTAGACTCCCCTAAGGAAGAGGAGAACATGAGGAAAGATCTATAGAAGCTGGAAGAATGGTCTAATGCTTTGCAGTTAAGATTTAATGTGAAGAAGTGCAGTGTCATGCACTTGGGAAGCAGAAATCCAAGGGAATTGTATGCGATAGGGGGTGAGAGATTGGTGTGCACGGACCAGGAGCAGGACCTCAGAGTGATTGTTTCTGACTATCTCAAGGTGGCGAAACAGTGTGACAAGGCGATGGCAAAAGCAAGAAGAGTGCTGGGTTGCATACAGAGAGGAATTACCAGTAGAAAGGAAGAGGTACTATTGCCACTGTACAAGTCGTTGGTGAGGCCTCACTTGGAATATTGTGTTCAGTTTTGGAGACCGTATCTTGCAAAGGATATAAAAAGGCTGGAAGTGGTTCAGAGGAAGGCAACCAAAATGATTTGCAGCGTGTGTCAGAAGACTTATGAGAAGAGATTTGAAGACATAAATATGTACACTCTGGAGGAGAGGAGGGACAAGGGAGATATGATTCAGACCTTTAAATACGTAAAGAGTATTAATGACAAACAAACTTCTGTAAAACTAGAGGGCATAACATGAAGCTGCAAGGGGGTAAACTGAAAGGCAATGTCAGGACCTAGCGATTGCAATGGGGCGAGCTGGGATTTTGGGAGGTTTATGACCAGTCCCAAGTATTGCAGGATTTGCATTGTGCAGAGCCGAGCTGGCTTCTGGAGCTGTTGATGCTCGAATTAGCCAGTCGTCTAAGTAGGGGAAGACAAATATCCCTAGAGTCCTTAGAAATGCTGCTACTACTGCCATGCATTTTGTGAAGCCTCTTGGGGTGGAAGCCAGGCCAAAGGGTAAAACTCTGTCTTCCCTGAGAGAGGAATAGAAAAAACATTCTGTGTTCTGCATGAATATACGCGTCCTTTAGTTCTAGAGAACATAGCCAATCCTGACTCTGCATGTAAGGGAGAAGTGTTCCGAGAGAGATCATTTTGAATTTTTCTCGGAACGCATCCTTGTTCAACTCCTTGAGGTCCAGAATGGGCCTGTACTCTCCCGTCGTCTTTGGTATGAGGAAGTAGGGGGAGTAAAAGCCCGGGCCCTGTTGAGAGAGAGGTACCTCCTCTATTGCACCCTGAGCAAGGAGAGAGGTAACCTCTTGACACAAGAGAGTGGTGAGGGGGGCCGAGAACTGAACTCTTGGTGTAGAGGGAGAGGGCATACTGTTGAAGTGGAGTTTGTACCCCTCTGTCACTATGGAGAGAGTCCACTGCTCTGATGTTATCTGCTGCCACCTCTTGACAAAATAAGAGTCTGCCTGGAATGTTGAGACGCTCTGGACCTTTTAGAGGTAGGATGACTAGGTTCCCTAGGAAGGAGTCAAAGACCTTGTGGAGGCTGTGCCTGCTGAGCTGGTTGAGCTCTGGGGCTTGAGCCTTTCTCTGTTGCTTGGGCCATATGTGAAGACTACATTCCTGCTTGTTCCTGGAGATAGCGTAGTTACTCACCTGTAACAGGTGATCTCTGGGAACAGCAGGAATTGAGTCTTCACAACCCACCCACCTCCCGTGGGAGTTGTATCTCTCTCTCTCTCTCTCTCTCTCTCCTTCTCTCCTTTGTCTCAGCTACAAACCCAACTTGAAGAGGGAGAGTTGGAAAGGTGGGAAGGCAGCAGCACAGGCGCAGTGGGATGCTCCCAAAAGCTTTCCTATTGGACGCTGGGGAGCGTTCCCGCACGTGTTCCGTCGGTGCCGACGATACCCATATGTGAAGACTCAATTCCTGCTGTTCCCAGAGATCACCTGTTACAGGTGAGTAACTTCGCTTTCACTGAAAGGGTGTTTGATGCTTGGAATGCCCTCCAGATGGAAGTGGTGGGGGCGAACACAATGTCAGAATTTAAAATGGCATGGGACAGACACAGTGGATCCCTTTATAGCAGCAGGATAAAATCAAAATAAACATAACTATCTTTTATATCTGAATAAATCGGGGTGACCTACACGGAGCAGTGGGTATACCCCTAAACAAAGGCATGGGTAGGGGTGACCTGCATGGAGCAGCAAGTGCACCTACTCTTGCTGCCTTGCTGAGCAGACTAGATGAACCTTACTGATCTTTTATCTGCCATCATATACTATGTTACTTTATCCTTGAGGAAAGGAGAAATATGATAGGATGTTTAGCTATCTCCCGGGAATTAATACACCAAAGGCAGACCTCTTTTAGCCGAAAGCAAGTAGTAGAATAAGGGAAAGTGAGAAGATTTACAAATAATCCTAAGGACATTTCTTCAGAGAGGGTGATAGATGTATGGAATAGCTTCTTGATGAAGGTGTCAGAATTCAAGAAGTATGAGATGTGCACTGAGCTCCTTTTGAGAGAGGCAAAGGGATAGTAATGCTGAGTGGGAAGTCAGACTGGATGGACCTTATGCTTGTTATCTGCCAGTGTATTCTCTGTTTTCATATAAATGGCAAGTAGTGCCAGTCTTAGAGGGCTAGTTACTAAAGTGTTATCATTAACATGCATTAAATCACCATAGTAAGCCGCATTTTATTCAAGTCACATGTTTAGTGGCTTCTAGTTACTAATAACGTGCATTAATAGCATTAGTATGCGCTAATGCAGTAGCACACCTTAGTAACTACAACCCTTAGAGCACATTTATTGGCAAGATCATTGAAAATGATACATGACTGGATCACAGTAAATATCCATTAGGGATAATTGCATTTGATAACTGAATATGTAATTTTCCATCTCCAGGAACAAGCAGGAATGTAGTCTTCACATATAGGTATCGTCGGTACTGACGGAGCCTGCACGGGAACGCTCCCCAGCATCCAATAGGAACGCTTTTGGGAGCACCCCACAGCGCATGCGTGCTGCCTTCCCGCCTCTGTACCTCTCTCACTTCAGTTCTTTGTTTTCCGTGGAACCAACAGGACGTGTACCACCGCAGAAAATTTCCTTTTAGTCTTTGTTTTTTTTTGTGGTCGCGTCTGCCTTCATTCGACGCCTACTGGTACCGCCGGTTCTTAATCTTTCTTTTCAAAAAAACAAACAAGCAAATGTATATTTTCTTCAGGGGTCTTTCCCCTGTTTCCGGTGATAGGCGCCATTTTGGGCACTAGGCCCACTTTTCTTAAGGCATGGAGAAACCAGTTGGTGGTTTCAAAAAAATGCTCAAAGTGTGGCGGTACCATTTCCGTCACCGACACACATGATTGGTGTCTAAAATGTTTAGGTCCTGAACATTGTCCAATGGAGTGTCTCTCCTGCATGAGGATGTCCAAAAGGGGCCTGCAGAATAGAGCTGCAAAACTCAGTACCCTTTTGCCACGGATACGATGTCACTTGCATCGACGTCCTCCAGGGCTTCATCTTCCTCCCGTGGATCTCAGGTAACTAAACTTAAGTCTTCTAAGACTGGCCGTTCCTCGAAGGGTAAATTTCCTTCAAAGTATCGAGATGCCACTGCCATTGCCCTCGAGGATAGTTCACCGGCAAAACAACCCCAGCGGGAGTCTTTGGGCTCCAAAGCATTAACGGGGCTCCAGGATGTTCTAGAGGCTACCACCTCTGCAGAACTACTGATGCCATGTTCTGGGGTCGTAGCAGCTTCCACCGGTACCGACACCCAGGCATTGGCAGGAGCGATGGATAAAAGAATCCTCGCTATTGAACGCAGTCTAGCATCCCTCTTAGCAGCTTCGGTACTGCTAAGACCGCTACAGATGGTTCAACATGTATCGGTACCGACATTGGTACCTGTACCAACAGTACCTGCTTCGACAGGACTGCTTCCCCCATGCCGAGCCTTGAATCGACTTCGAGCGGTACCGATACCATGCGTTACGGAAGCACCTGGTAAAGAGTGCCTTTGAGTCTTCCGATTTCCAATGGCTGACGATTCTACCGGTACCAGAGCGAACCTACTAGAGGATTCAACTCCTTCTCCTCAATGCAGGATGTCTCCTCCAGAAGATATGTCCTTCCAGGATTTCATAGGTGATTTAGCAAAGAACCTTGCAATCACTGTGATTCTAGAAAAGGAATCTAGGGCAGAAGAATTAAGAATTCTACAATACCCTATGGCTCCCAAGGAGGCAACTATGCTTCCCATTCACAAGATCTTACATGATCTGATGAGAATGTGGGAAACTCCTTTGATATCTTCACATTCCTGACACCTTGACACTATGTACCAAGTGCCAAGTTGTCCTGGTTTTCAAAAAACTCAGTTACTACACCATTCAATGGTAGTGGAATTGGCCATGCGAAGAATCAAGAGTGCTAAAACACATTCTTCTAATCCTCCAGGCTGAGAATCCAGGACACTGGATGCTTTTGGGCGTCGATGCTTTCAATCCTCCAGGATCAGTTCCTACATTCTTTATATGGGAATGTTCCTGGAAGAAGTCACAAAAGACTTAGAGCTCATTAGCCCTTCTGTCTCTGAGGATAAAAGAGCAGACTACCTTATTCTGGTCAAGCATGCCCAGAATGTCTCTAAATTCATGATCTGTGCAACCTTTGATTGCTTTGAATGTATTAGCAGAACCTCTGCTATATCCATACTGTAGGAGCACATCGTATTGCTGGGCTTCAAGCATCAGACTTAGAACAGTGGGTGCAAGAAAAGCTGGGAAACATTCCTCGTACAGGAGAAAATCTCTTTGGCAAGGAATGGCAGGACAAGGCTAATCAGCTTGAATCTGAAAATACTACCTTGAACAGACTATCAAAGTCTACAGCCAACCCAGCAAAGAAGAAAACATTCAAAAAACCCTATCTCCAGGAACAAGCAGGAATGAGTCTTCACATATGGGTATCGTCGATACCGACGGAGCCTGCGCGGGAACGCTCCCCAGCGTCCAGAAAGAAAGCTTTTGGGAGCATCCCACCGCGCCTGCGCGCTGCCTTCCCGCCTTTCCCAACCGCCTCTCTCCAGTTCTTTTCCGCGGAGCCAGCAGGTCGTTTCCCTGTCACCGCTGAAGAAGTTTGTTATTTTTTCTAATTTCTTTGGTCTCGCATCTGCCTTCTTTGATGTCGGACCAGTACCGCCAGTCTTTTCTTTTCTTTCTTTCTTCTTAAAAAAAATAAATAAATAACTACCGTTCCCCACTTCTGTGCAATTTTTCTTTTTCGGCCTTAGGCCTAGGAAATATTTTCCTCATGGAGAAGCCCGCTTCCGGGTTTAAAAAGTGCACGAAGTACAGCGGTACTATTTCTGTCACTGACACCCATGACTGGTGTCTAAAATGTTTGGGTCCTGACCATTCCATCACGGATTGTGCGTCCTGTTCCATGATGTCTAAAAGAGGTCGACAGAACCGAGCAGCTAAGCTCAGTACCCCGTTTCCCTCTGATGCAGCTTCGGTGGCATCGACGTCTTCCAGGGCTGCTTCTTCCTCCCATGGATCTCAGGTAACCAAACATAAGTCCAGCCGGTCCTCGAAGGGTAGATCTCCCTCTAAGCATCAAGATGCCTCCGGGCTTGCCCTCGAGGATTCCACACCGGCAAAATTACCCGGCGGGAAGCTCCGGCTTCCAAAGCTTTATCTATGGGGTCACAGGTTGACATCGATGGCTCGGCCTCGACCGATCACCTGTTGCCATGTTCTGGGGTACCGATGGTTTCCACTGGTACCGACATCCAGACATTGGTGGCGTCGATGGAACAGAATATTCTGACCATGCAGCGTGCCATTACAGCGTTCATACAAGCTGCGACGCCTCCGGTACCGCAACAAACTCCGATATCGGTTCCGGTACCGGGACTGATTGCATCGACATCGGCTTCGGTGTCGACTGCAGCGGTACCCTGTCCTTTGATGCCCATCGGTACCGAACCGGTACCGATTACTCCCGATGTCGATACCACTCGGTACACGTATCGGGCTCTGCAGGAGCATCCAGACAGGCGATACTTCGATTCCTCCGAAGACTCTGATGAATCAGAGGCTTCTGCCGAAGCATCGGTACTCCTTCCTCGGGAGCCGCCTTCTCCAAAAAGAAGAATGTCTCCTCCAGAAGACTTGTCTTTTCAAGACTTCATTAGGGAAGTGGCCAGGGGCCTCTCCATTTCAGTGGCCCCTGAGTCAGAGCCTAGAGCCAAGCAATTGGATATTTTACAATATCCTAAGGCTCCTAAAGAGGCAGCTACTTTACCAATTCATGAGATCCTTTATGATCACATGTTGGGTATATGGGAGACTCCTCTCACCACCTCCCCTCATTCTCGTAGGTTGGACACCATGTACCGTGTTCCTCCCTGTCCTGGTTTTCACCACTCTGTTGTGGTGGAGTCTGCCATGAAGAAGATAAGGAGTGCAAAAAGGCACTCATCTAATCCTCCAGGAAGAGAATGCAGAACCTTAGATGCTTTTGGCCGAAGAATTTTCCAGGCCAATATGCTTGCTGCCAGAATCAACTCCTATAGTCTCTATATGGGGATGTTTCTAAAAGAAGTTACAGATCATCTGCAGACTTTAGCCCCTTTTATTTCAGAAGATAAAAAGGAGGAGTTTCTCACCTGGCTTAAACATGCCCAGGATGTTTCCAAATTTTCCAACCGTGCAGCCTTTGACTCTGAGTGTGCCAGCAGAGCCTCGGCTATTGCCATAGGGGCACGCAGAGTTGCTTGGTTACAAGCTTCTGATTTGGAACCCTGGGTCCAAGATGGATTAGGAAATCTTCCTTGTACAGGTGAGAACCTTTTTGGCAAGGACTGGCAAGCAAAGGCCACTCAGATGGATGCTGAAAATTCTGCTTTAGATAGACTCTCGAAGTCTACTTCTGCTCCTGTTAAGAAAAAGTTGTTCAAAAAGGCATTTTTTCCCAAAAAGGGGAGATATTATCCTGTTTATGGTCAGCAGGCATCTTCTGCAGGTCGTTTTCCTGCAAAGCGTCAACAGCAACCTAAACAGGCCAAGCCTAAGGCTGCAAGGACTGCTACGGCCCAACAGCCTCAGCCTCCCCAGGGCCTTTGACTTAAAACTAGAGAACGTATCCTTTCTGGCTCTAGAAGAACCAGAGTCTCTCACCATTCCAGGAAGGTTAGCTCACTTTGCTCCCAGATGGGAACAAATCACAGCAGAGCAATGGACCCTCTCCATTATAAGGGAGGGGTACAAGCTTCATTTCTTAAACCTTCCTCCTCACACCATGGTGAGACAGTTCAATTCTCCAACATCTCTCCTCGACCTTCTCGGTCAGGAGATTGCTACCCTTGCCCAAAAGGCAATAGAAGAAGTACCTCTTCTTCAACAGGCTCAGGGTTCTACTCCCCCTATTTTCTTATCCCAAAGAAAACAGGGGGCTACAGACCCATTTTAGATCTCAGAGACTTGAACAAGTTTCTATGCAAGTAGAAATTCAAGATGATTTCTCTCGGTACTCTCCTTCCATACCTTCAGAGTCAGGATTGGCTTTGTTCTCTAGATCTCAAGGATGTGTACACCCATGTCCTCATCCATCCAACACACAGAAGGTTCTTTCGGTTCCTTTATCAAGGAAAGCACTACCAATACAGAGTGCTTCCTTTCGGTCTGGCCTCTGCACCAAAAGTGTTCACAAAATGCATGGCAGTAGTAGCTGCATTTCTACGCACTCTAGGAATATTTGTATTCCCATATCTGGACGACTGGCTCATCCGAGCTCCATCCCAGTCAGAGGCCCAGACTTCCCTAACCTGCACAAGGCGTGTTCTTCAGTATCTGGGACTTGTAATAAACAT
Source organism: Ichthyophis bannanicus (assembly GCA_033557465.1). Taxonomy (NCBI): domain Eukaryota; kingdom Metazoa; phylum Chordata; class Amphibia; order Gymnophiona; family Ichthyophiidae; genus Ichthyophis; species Ichthyophis bannanicus. The sequence continues at coordinate 212,581,303 of CM066034.1, forward strand.
CCCAAAAGCCCATCTCACCCCTACGCAGTCACTAGAGTTCATAGGGGCCTTACTGGATACCACAACTGCAAGGGCCTATCTTCCCCAGGCCCGTTGCCTACGCTTGGTGTAGTTAGCCTCCCAGATTCAGTTAAAGTCCCATTTAACTGCTCGAGAGATGTTACAACTCTTAGGCCACATGGCATCCATCGTGCATGTGGTTCCTTACGCTCGCCTTCACATGAGGGCAGCTCAATGGACTTTGTCCACACAGTGGACCCAGGCATCAGGGTGCCTATCAGACAAAATAGCAACCTCCAGTCGCCTCTTTTGGTCTCTCCAGTGGTGGAAGTCCACTCAAAACCTGTTGCTGGGGTCCCCCTTTCAACAGTTGTTACCCCAAGCAACCCTTACAACAGATGCCTCTCCAAGGGGTTGGGGAGCTCATCTACAAGATCTCTCCACCCAGGGCATCTGGTCTCCACGGGAGACTTCTCTACATATCAACCTCTTGGAGCTCAGAGCAATTTTTCTAGTTCTCAGAGTCTTCCACACCCTGCTCAGCTGCAAGACAGTCCTCATCCACACGGACAACCAAGTAGCCATGTTCTACGTGAACAAGCAGGGCGGGACTGGCTCTCTGTTGTTTTGCAACGAAGCTTTGAGATTGTGGGCCTTCACCAGAGAGCATCAAATTCATCTTCTGGCAGTATATCTTCCAGGCGTTCAAAACTCTTGGGCAGACAAACTCAGTCGAGTTCTGCTTCCACACGAATGGTCCCTCCATATGGACCAGATAGCCAGAATCTTTTGGATTTGGGGAACCCCGGACATAGACCTCTTTGCAAGTCCGTGGAATGCCAAACTTCCCCGGTTATGTTCCAGAATTCCGTGTCAGGGAGTTCAGGCCAAGGATGCCTTCCTCCTTCACTGGGGTCAAGGCTTCCTTTACGCCTTTCTGCCCATTCCCCTAATTCCCAAAACTCTCTTCAAGCTTCAGAGAGATCGAGGGTCTATGATCCTCATAGCACCACGTTGGCCACGCCAAGTGTGGTACCCTCTACTTCTGCATCTCTCTCAAGCCCCTTCCCTGGACTTGGGATCTGCTCCAGACCTCCTGTCCCAGGAGGAGGGAACGTTATGGCATCCAAATCCCCAGTCTCTCCATCTCAGGGCCTGGTTGCTGAAGGCCTAGACCTTCACGATTTGCATCTTTCTCAGCAGGTGAAGGATATCCTTCATGCTTCCAGAAAGCCTTCCACTAGACATTCCTATGCCTTCAAATGGAAAAGGTTTACCATTTGGTGTACAGAGAAGGGTCTTATCCCCTTTGCAATAGCTCTGAATTCTTAACTAGAGTATTTGCTGCATTTATCCCATGCAGGCCTTAAAACGAATTCAGTAAGAGTCCATTTGAGTGCTATTGCAGCATCCCTCAAGCCTCTCAATGGACAGCCTATTTCCTCTCATCCTCTTATCGCAAGATTCATGAGAGGCCTTCTTTTAACTAAACCTCCCATTAGACCACCTCAAGTGGCATGGGACTTGAATCTAGTTCTTGGTCAGCTTATGAAGCCACCCTTTGAACCCTTAGCCACTACCTCCTTAAAATTCCTTTCCTGGAAGGTTATTTTTCTCATTGCAGTCACCTCAGCTCGCCGCATCAGTGAGCTTGCAAGCCTTGGTGGCTAATCCTCCTTATACAAGGTTCCATCATGACAAGGTAGTCCTCAGGACCAAGCCACACTTTATGCCTAAAGTGATCTCACCTTTTCATCTGAACCAGGAGGTGTATTTACCTGTCTTTTTTCCAGGACCTCATGCATCAAGTGCAGAGAGGAATCTCCATACCCTGGATTGTAAGAGAGCGCTCGCTTTTTACTTACAAAGGACACAGCAACATAGGAAGTCCTCTCAACTCTTTGTTGCTTTTGATCCCTCTCATTTAGGACTTCCAGTCTTTAAGAGAACACTGTCAAATTGGATTGCTCAGTGTATTTCTTTCGCCTACCAGAGTAAGAACCTTTCTCTGGAGGGCCATGTCACAGCTCACAATGTGAGGGCCATGGCAGCCTCTATGGCTCATCTAAACTCTGTGTCCATCGACCAAATCTGTCGAGCGGCCACCTGGGCCTCGGTTCATACCTTTACAGCCCATTACTGCTTGGACAAGTGGTCAGGCTGTTCTCAAACACCTGTTCCATACCTAGTCAACTCCTACCCCCCATCCCTGGTTGGATGCCCGAGATCCATGGGGGGAGGTAGAGCCCTTCTCAGGGGCTCACAACCTTGGGGATCTCCCTGGCATCTCTAGCTGGGTTGTCCCCATATGTGAAGACTCATTCCTGCTTGTTCCTGGAGATAGCACAGTTACTTACCTGTAACAGGTGATCTCTGGGAACAGCAGGAATAAGTCTTCACAACCCACCCACCTCCCCTAGGAGTTGTATCTCTCTATCTATCTTTCCTTTCCTCTCTCTCTCTCTTTGTCTCAGCTTGAAAACTTGAACTGGAGAGAGGCGGTTGGGAAAGGCGGGAAGGCAGCGCGCAGGCGCGGTGGGATGCTCCCAAAAGCTTTCTTTCTGGACGCTGGGGAGCGTTCCCACGCAGGCTCCGTTGGTACCGACGATACCCATATATGAAGACTTATTCCTGCTGTTCCCAGAGATCACCTGTTACAGGTAAGTAACTGTGCTTTTTCAGTAAGAAAAAGAAGCCTTACCCATCTTACACCCATCAAAGCCACTGTCCGCTTCATGTTCCCCAGAAGGGGCATCAACAGAACAGACAGCAAAGAAAGCCGCAAGCTCAAAGAGCTCAACCGGCCCAACAGACCCAACCACTCAGGGTCTTTGACTTCTCCCTAGAGAACTTAGTCATTCTGCCCCTGAATGGTCCAGAACCCTTAATCATTTCAGGAAGACTATGCTATTTTGCCAAAAGATGGCAACAAATAACATCAGAAAACTGGACTCTGTCCATTGTACAACTGGGGTACAAGCTTCATTTTCTCAACTTGCCCCCACCTACAATAATAAAACAGTTTAATTCTCAAGCCCCTGCCACCAGCCTCTTGTGGCAGGAGGTCACATCACTTCTCGCTCAAGGAGCAATTGAAGTACCCATATCCCACCAGGGTTCGAGGTTTTACTCCCCCTATTTTCTTATTCTAAAGAAGACAGGGGGACACAGGCCTATCCTAGACCTCAGAGAATTAAACAAATATTTGTTCCGAGAAAAGTTCAAAGTGATCTCCCTCAGGACACTCCTTCCATACCTTCAAAGTCAGGATTGGCTGTGTTATCTAGATCTAAGAGATGTGTACACGGATATTCTCATCCACTCAGATCACACAAAGTTCCTTCGATTCCTGGTCCAAGGAAGACACTTCCAGTACAGAATTCTTTCTTTCAGATTGGCCTCTGCTCCAAGAGTCTTCACAAAATGCATGGCAGTGGTAGCAACATTTGAGGACTCTGGGAATATTCATCTTCCCTTACTTAGACGATTGCCTCATTCAAGCATCGGCCGTTCCAGAGGCCAGCTTCACTCTTTCTCGAGCAATGAGCATTCTTCAATACTTGGGACTGGTCATAAACCTCCCAAAATCTCATCTCACCCCCTCTCAATCTCTCGAATTCATAGGGGCTCATCTAGACACACGGCAGTCAAAGGCTTTCCTGCCACAGCCACGCTGTCTAAAGATAATACAACTAGCATCTCAAGCATCTATGAAGGTGTGTTCCTTACTGCTTGAGAGATGCTTCAACTCCTGGGACATATGGCATCCACTGTCCATGTGGCTCCCTATGCTCGCCTCCACATGCGAGCAGCCCAGTGGACCCTATCCTCTCAATGGTCACAGGCCTCGGGTCAGCTAATGGACAAAATCAGAAACACCACATGTCTGATTTCGTCCCTCCAATGGTGGCAATCTCTGGAAAACCTCCTTGTAGGCTCTCCTTTCCAGCAGCCTCTATACCAGGCCACCCTAACAGATGCGTCCAAGATGGGTTGGGGGGCCCACTTGCACGATCTGTCCACTTGCAGGATCTGTCCACACAGGAGGTTTCCCTTCACATAAACCTCCTAGAGCTAAGAGCCATCTTCAATGCTATTCAAGTCTTTCAGGCCCATCTCAGCAAAAAGGCAGTTCTGGTCCAAACCGACAATCAGGTAGCTATGTTCTATGTGAACAAGCAAGGCAGAACAGGCTCTCTGTCGCTATGCAACGAAGCTTTGCAACTATGGGCCCTCGCCAGAGAGGTGCAAATTCACCTGTTTGCGGTATACCTTCCGGGCATTCAAAACGTATGGCTAGACAGACTCCGTCGAATACTGCTGCCACGCGAGTGGTCCCTCCACTCATACCAGCTTTCTCGAGTGTTTCAAATCTGGGCAACACCAGATATAGACCTCAGAATGCCAAACTTCCCCGATTCTGTTCCAGAATCCCGGCTCACAACTGTCAGGCAAGAGATGCTTTCCTTCTCTACTGGGGTTAGGACTTCCTCTATGCCTTCTCACCCATTCCCCTCATTCCCAAAACTTTATTCAATATTCAAATTTCAGAGAGACAGAGGTCGTATGATACTCATAGCTCCACGTTGGCCACGACAAACGTGGTATCCTCTTCTTCTGCGTCTCTCTCAAACCACTCCTCTGGAGTTGGGGAATGCTCCAGATCTTCTGTCTCAGGAGGACGGATGCTTGCTGCATCCCAATCCCCAGACCCTACATCTCAGGGCCTGGTTACTGAAAGCCTAGAATTCCAGGATGTTGACCTTTCTCAACAAGTAAAAGATATTCTTCTGGCTTCCAGAAAACCTTCCACAAGACGTTCCTACGCTTTTAAGTGGAAAAGGTTCTCTGGCGTTCACAAAAGGGACTTAACCCCCTTTTGGTGCCTGTAGAGTCACTACTAGAGTATCTCCTCCAATTATCAACTTCTGGTCTGAAGACCAATTCAGTGAGAGTCCATCTTAGTGCTATTGCTGCTTTTCATAAACCTTTCGATGGACAACCTATTTCCTCTCATCCACTTGTATCAAGATTTATGAGAGGTTTACGCTGAACAAAACCTCTCATTAAACCACCACCGGTGGCATGGGATCTGAATCTTGTTCTTGGTCAGCTTATGAAACTGCCCTTTGAACTTTAGCCACTTCAGACCTAAAGTCTCTTTCATGGAAAGTCATTTTCCTAATTGCCATCACTTCTGCAAGGCGCATTAGTGAAATACAGGCGTTAATAGCTGACCCTCCTTTATACAAGGTTTCACCATGATAAAGTAGTCCTCAGGACTCATCCTCACTTTCACCAAAGGTGGTTTTGCCTTTTCATTTAAACCAGTCGGTTTATCTTCCTATATTCTTCCCTAGGCCTCATGCCTCCTGTGTGGAAAGGAATCTTCACACATTGGATTGTAAAAGAGTCTTAGCCTTTTATCTCCAAAGAACTAAGCCACATAGAAAATCTTCTCAGCTTTTTGTGGCTTTTGACTCTAGTCATTTGGGACTTTCAGTTTCCAAAAGAACTCTCAAATTGGATTGCAGATTGCATATCCTATACTTATCAGAGTAAAGGACTTTCTCTCGAGGGCCATGTCACCGCTCACAATGTGAGAACAACGGCAGCCTCAACGGCTAACCTTTGTTCTGTGTCTATTGATGACATCTGCAGAGCAGCCACTTGGAATTCAGTACATACCTTCACAGCCCACTATTGCTTAGACAAGGACTCCCGTCGGGATGCCTCGTTTGGCCAGGCTGTTCTCCAGCATCTCTTCCATACTTAATACAACTCCTACCCACTGTCCACAAGTTGGATGCCAGAGGTCCATGGGAGGAAGCATAACCCATCTCACCTGGGTTCGCAGCTTGCTGGGGTCACTCCTTGGCATCTTTCAGCTGGGGAGTCCCCATATGTGAAGACTATATTCCTGCTTTTTCCTGGAGGTAGCGTAGTTACTCACCTGTAACAGGTGATCTCCGGGAACAGCAGGAATTTAGTCTTCACAACCCACCCACCTCCCCTAGGAGTTTGTCTCTATCTCTCTCTTTCTCTACTTCTGTCCTTTGGTCTCAGCTATAAGCTCAACTGAAGTGAGAGAGGTACAGAGGCGGGAAGGCAGCAGGCATGCTCTGTGGGGTGCTCCCAAAAGCATTCCTATTTGATGCTGGGGAGCGTTCCCGTGCGGGCTCCGTTGGTACCGACGATATCCATATGTGAAGACTAAATTCCTGCTGTTCCCGGAGATTACCTGTTACAGGTGAGTAACTATGCTTTATCATCTCTCTAGTCCAGTCCTGCACTCTGGGTAGTGCACCTTCTCCAGTAGCTTGGAGACTGAGCATGTCCAAACTTGAAGTCACCAGTACTAGTGCGGCTGGCACCACCCACCAGCTCCCCAGTATGCTCAGTCTCCAAGCAGCTGGACGAGGTAGTGAGCCAGGGTGTGGGGCTCACTGAAGGAGCAAATAGGGAATCAGTTTAGTTAGGTTTTAATTTGCTTTTATTTTGGTTGGCCCTCCTTTATCTTTCTTTCCTTAGTCTGGTCAAAAAAAAAAAAAGAACGAAGGGGAAGCAGAGAAGACACAGCAGGTTCCAGTCCTGATAAGCAGAGCTTGGTGTTGAGGAGGATCCCCCCCCCCCCCCACTAGTGGTGTGCCGGGGGAGTGAAGAGGCAGCTGCTGGGGATCCGGGGCAGGAGGGCGGCTCCCAATCCTGCGAACGGGTGAGCAGCCACCAGTGCTGAGCTGTGTTGGTTGGGCCTGCGGAAGTGCAGAGAACTGCCTGGCAGCGATAGTGCTGAAGTCTGGGTCAGCCGGAGAAGGCCCTTTTTCCTTCCAGCGGGGCAGGTAGGAGGATTTCTGGGGCGCTGTGACTTTCAGTGCGAAGAGGCCTTGCCGGGATGCAGGCCTAGCATGTCGTAGTTTTTGGCGGCGGTTGCGGGAGGGCAAGCAGGACTGCACTGTTTCTCCGTGCTTTTTTGTGACATTTGGAGTGGTTCGCTCAGCCACCGGGGGTACGTGACAGCTCCTATTTGGGGTTTCTACCTGCCCTCCTGTATTTCTGTTTTCCCTTGTTAGTTTTTTAAAAGAGAGATAGTGAATACAGAGACAGCTCAGCACTGACAGGATTTTTGCACGGCCTATAGCTTAGGGGCCTCTTGGCCTTTCCTGTCGGTGATCGGGGGATAGCGTGCTTGCTCCTATGCCATGGCGTCCACAGTACCTGGTCTGCGGAACCTGGCGAGGGTCTGTCTCAGACGAAGGCGTGTGCCGCAGCTGTGCGGCAGAAGCTACCAGCATGGAGCAGGAGATGCAGGACAAGGCGCGGGAGTCTGTGTCCATGCCTGTCCAGGAGGCTCAGACCTTGCTGGAGCCTCCTTCCTCTCCACTGGGGGCAGTTCCCAGCCCCTCAACATCCCAGGGACTGAGGGGTTGCAGGGGTTCTGGGGGGGAGGGGTTCTCCCTGGAGTTTGTGCTCTTGTTGCACCAGGCTTTCTGCTTGCATCAGCAGGGCGCAGCGGGTGACCCCTTCCGGGCAGGGGTCGGTGTGAAGAGAGGCTCCATGGGGGGAGGAGAGGCTCCTGGTGCAGTACTGGTTAAACCAGGCTTTCAGAGATGTAGCCGGAGCAGTCTCCTGGGTCCGATGGACCGGAGGGGGACAAGGTGGAGATAGAGCCCGACCTAGAGGACGTCGAGCTCGAGGAGTGAGAGATCCCAGAGCCGGAAGGTCAGGATTGGATTGTCCATGTGTTTTGACGTGAGGAGTTGCCTGCCCTGATCGTGGAGGTCCTCAATTTGCCCGCATGCCTGGCAGCGGATGAGGACGCTCTGCAGGACCCGTTGATACTGGCGGTGCAGAAGTCTCAATCGGTCTTCCCTGTGTACCGGGTGGTCAAGCAGATGATTCAGGATGAGTGGGACCTGCTGGAGGCGGGCCTTAAAGGGGCCAGAACATTGTCATGTCTCTACCTCCTGTCGGATCAGGAGCGCGAGGTGTTCCGGTCCCTGCGAGTGGATACTGAAGTGGCAGCAGTTACGAAAAAGACCACCATCCCAGTTGAAGGGGCCGCGGCCCTGAAGGATGGTCAGGACCGGAAGTTTGACACCTTGTTGAAGCAGGCGTTTGATGTCAATGCCCTGGCCTTGCAGGCCTCCATCTGTGGGGCCTGGGTGGCAAGGGCCTGTCTGTGTTTTTGCAGCATCTGCAGAAGACGGAGGACACCCTGTTGGAGCAGGGGGGTGAGGTGACCAAGTTGGAGTCGGGAGCAGTCTACCTCACCGATGTTCACTATGATCTTATTTGTGGGCTCGCCAGAAGCATGGCATCAGTGGTAGCGGCCTGTCGCTATCTCTGGATGCGTAATTGGGCTGCAGATAGCTCTTCCAAGTCTCGGCTGAGTAAGCTACCCTTTAAGGGGAAACTTCTCTTCGGGGAGGACCTGGATAAGTTGGTGAAGGACCTGGGAGAATCTAAAGGCGGGCGTTTGTCGGAGGATAAGCAGAAGCAGGGTCGTAATTTGGCATCTTCTCGGGGCCAGGCCCATGACTTTCAGCGATTTTTTTGTACATCCCGCCTAGGTTCCTTCCAGAGGGGTAGGTTTCCCGCTTTGGGGGCAGGGGTTCTGAGGTTTCCGAGGGGCAGGCAGGGGTTCCTCTGCCACCTCCACCTCGGTTCAAGAAGGCCCAATGAAGCGAGGGGGGCCGAGGCAGAGTTGCATCCCATGGGGGGTCGGTTACGGGAGTTTTATTCTGCTTGGGCCCAGATAACGTCTGACCAGTGGGTCCTGGAAATCATTTGCGAAGGCTTATGCCCCCGAGCTCACTCGGCCAGTGAGCGAGTCCTTCATCCAGCTCCCCTGCAAGGCTCCAGGCAAGGCAGTGGCTATACGGGATACCCTGTTGCAGCTGCTTTAGCCCAGGAGCAGTGCGGCTGCGGTTGATATTCCATCTGTTTCGTGGTCCTCCAAAATGACGGGTCTTTTCAGCTGATTCTGGATCTCAAGCGAGTGAAGCGTTGTCTGCGGGTTCCGCATTTCTGGATGGAAACGTTAAGGTCAGTGAGGGAGAGTTTCTGACATATCTCTATCTTATGGAGGCGTATCTTCACATTCTCATCAGGTCGGAGCACCGTTTCTACGTTTTGCAGGTCCAATGGGGCACTTCCAGTTTCAGGCTTTGCCATTCAGCCTGGCGACGGCTCCCCTGCACCTTCACCAAGGTCATGGTGGTGGTTGCCACTGCTGTCCGCAAGGAGGGAGTGCTGGTGAACCCTTACCCCAACGACTAGCTCGTTCGGGTGAAGTCCAGAGACGAGAGTGTGTTGGCAACGTCATGAGTTGTGAGTCTGTTCGAAAGCCTCGGCTGGGTGGTCAACGTGGCAAAGAGCCTTTTAGTCCCGTCGCAGAATCTGGAGTATTTGGGAGCAAGGTTCATCACTCGTCAAGGTCGGGTCTTTCTGCCAGAGCAGAGGGCTCGAGGACTGCGTCGGTTGCTGCATTACTTTCTAGGCCTGCCGGATCCAATGGCCTGGCGGTATCTGCAGGTGTTAGGGACCATGGCGGCTACCCTGGAGATGGTGCCATGGGTGAGAGCGCATATGTGGCCTCTCAGAGGGCCCTGCTCTGGTGGTGGTCGCACCAGATGGACTCCCTGTCCTGAAGGCTGCCTTGAAGGCGCCACAGTGGATCCCAGTGCTGACAGATGCCAGTCTGGCGGGTTGGGGGCCCCATTGCAAGGGGTCCTTCGCCCAGGGGACCTGGAGCGCACAGGAGGCCCAGTGGTCGATCGACCAGCTAGAGATGCGGACAGTGGCTTGGGCGCTCAGTGCCTTAGTCATGTCTGTGAGGAAAGGCAGTCAAAATCCTTTTGGACAACGTGACAACTGTGGCCTACCTCAACCATCAGGGAGTCGTGGGCAGCGTGGCTCTAGAAGAGGAGGCAGAGCGGCTATTCACTTGGGCGGAGCCTCACTTCTAGGCGCTCTCAGCGGCACACATTGCCAGAGTTGGCAATGTGATGGCAGACTATCTCAGCCAGGTGCACGTGGATCTGGGGGAGCGGTCCCTCCATGCGGAGGTTTTCACGCAAGTGGTGTGCAGGTGGGGAGTGCCAGTCATGGACCTGATGACCACGTTCGAGACTGCCAAGGCAGGCTGGTTTTTCAGCAGAAGACAGGAAAGGATGTCAGAGGGTCTGGATGCTGGGCTGCAGCAATGGCCCATGGAGGGCCCATTGTATGTTTTTCCTCCTTGGGCGCTGATCGGCCAAGTGGTACAACGGATCGAGGCTCACTGGGGGCAAGTCATTCTGATAGCCCAGGACTGGCCACGGCATCCATGGTATGCAGACATGGTTTGACTTCTTTAGGGCCAGCCGTGGCACTTGCTGTCTCGGACCGATCTTCTGCTGCAGGTTCTGGTGATAATGCCTCAGGTGGATTGGTTCTCGTTTACAGCTTGGCCGTTGAAAGGGCTTGGTTGAGGAAGAAAGGTTATTCGGGCCCAGTGATTTCTACCTTGTTAAAGGTGCGGAAGAGGTCTACCTCGCTTGCATATGTTAGAATATGGCGTGGTTTTGAGACTTGGTGCACAGAGAAGCAGGCGCAGTCTATGGCGACCTCCATCCCTGAGATCTTGGCCTTCTTGTAGGATGGTTTTGATAAGGGCCTAGCGGCCAACTCGTTGCGGGTGCAACTGGCGGCTATTGCCTGATATTGTGGAAAGGTGCAACAGGTGCCGTTGGGTTCTCACCCGGACGTGTTGCGCTTCTTGAGGGTGGTAGCTCGCTTGCGGCCGCCACGCAGAGCGGTGGTGCCTTTGTGGGACCTTAATATGGTTCTCTTGGCACTCGCTAGGGTGCCGTTCAAGCCCTTGAGCCTCACCTCGCTGAAAGACCTAACTCTGAAGACAGTTTTCTTGGTAGCGATCTGCTCCACGCACAGGATCTTGGAGTTGCAAGCCTTATCATGTCGGGAGCCATACCTTTTCGTTTTCGTGGGAGAAGGTAGTTTTGCGTCCTGTGCCTGCCTTCCTGCTGAAGATGGTTTCAGCATTACATATCAATCATCCTGTGTCCCTGCCAGTCCTGGGGGGCTTGGGGTCTGATGCAGCCAGCCTCAGCTTGCGTCTCTTGGATGTGCGAAAGGCTCTCAAGCGTTACCTTAAGGCAACAACGAGTTTTCGCAAGTCTGATCACCTGTTTGTACTTTTTGGGGGTCCGCACAGGGGTGAGGGGGCGGCTAAGGCCTCTGTCTCCAGATGGATTTGTGAGGCGATCACTTCGGCGTATATTTTGCAGGGACATCAATCAGGTCCCGGTGGGCCTGCGTGCTCATTCCATGAGGGCGCAAGTGGCTTCTTGGGCTGAGTTTAGCTTGGTGCTGCCAGTGGAAATTTGCAGAATAGCAACCTGGTCCTCTCTGCATACCTTCAGAAAGCACTATCACCTGGTTGTTCAGGCTGCAGGGGATGTCTGTTTTTGGGGCAACAGTGCTGCATGCCGGTGTTGCAGGTCCCTCCCATTAGGAATACTGCTCTGTTGAATCCCAGAAGTGCGGGACTGGACTGGAGGAACGATAAGGAAAGTAAAATTAGACTTACCTGCTAATTGTTGTTTCTTGAGGAACTCCAGTCCAGTCCCGGATCTCACCCAGGGTTTTTGGTAAAGGCTTTTGGGCTTTGTGATCAATCTGTCTGCTTAGTTGCTGATGGCATCAGAGGTACCAGAATGGAGAGGAATCGCCGGTGCCTCAGCATGCCGGGGCAGGCTGGGAGTGCTCTATCTCTTTGGCAGCTCATCAGTGTCGGAGTTCCTCAGGTGGGCCTCTTCCTCTCTCGTCCTCTGTTGCAGGGGGGTGACTGAGTTCCTCCTTGGGGCCGGGGAGGGGGAGGCGCTAGTTCAGTTGGTTTAGTTTAGTCCTTTGTTTCTGGTTATTACCGTTTAACTACTTATTTGTTGCTCCTGTGAGTCTGCTTTGTCAGTAGATTACTGGGAGCTGGTGGGTGGTGCCAGCCGTACTAGTACTGATGACTTCAAGTTTGGACATGCTCAGTCTCCCAGCTGCTGGAGGAGGTGCACTACCCAGAGGTGCGGGACTGGACTGGAGTTCCTCAAGGAACAATTAGCAGGTAAGTCTAATCTCACTTTAAAGGCTATGAAAGTATTTCATATTTATTTAAAAATTGTATATACTGCCTTCCTAGCTAAAATTGTGTTTACTTCTTGTGGTTTTTTTTATCTATCTTGAAAGACAACTTTATTAAAGAAGTATTTAAGTGTTTACTATTGATGCCAAAACTAAATATTGCTGTATTCCCCTATTTGAAAATCAGACATTAGTAGCATAATATATCAGTACTGTATTTAGTCACAAGTTTATTCTCCGAGAACAAGCAGGAAGTCAGTTCTCACATATAGGTGACGTCAGCGTCAACAGAGCCTACACAGAAGCATCTCCCCAGCTTTCAAAGAGAGCCTTTGAGAGATGCACCACGCATGCGTGGTCCCCTTCCTGCCATAGTGTGCCATCTTCCCTCAGTCTCCATTTTTCCACTGAACCCTCCGGACGTCTGTCCAGTTTCCCCTGGAAAAATTGTGGTTGGTTTATGTTTTTTGTCCGGTACATGTACCAGTTCCTTTCCCACCCCCTCGGCGTCGCTCCTCAGGCGCATTCCTTTGTGGTTTTTTTTTTTTTAATCAAGACATCCCTCGATCGGTGCTTCATGCCCTTTTTTTGCCACAGGCCTCAGACCCTTGTCTACAGTGGCTTCAAGAAATGTGATCAGTGCGGTAAGTTGTCCCGCACAGACTCACATGACTGCTGCCCTTGGGCTGGAGCATGACGACTTGGACTGCGAACTCTGCAGGATCATGACCAAAAAGGCCATTGAGCCGTCAGCTGCAGCAAGAACAGTTCTTTCACAAGTCTGACTCTGTACCGGAATCTCTGGTGACATTGCGTTTCGGGGCCCCTCTGGTACCTCTGTGCCCCGAGAGGCCCAGGCTGCCTTGGAGTCCCGTGGCCGCGGGTCCTCTGAGAGGAAATTACCAGAGGTGGAACGCAAGAAGTCGAAACCTTCGAAGACTGCCTCGGAGGACAGATCCGGGAAGAAGGGAAAATCCCATTCCAGGCTCCGCAGTCCTCGGTGTGAGTCAGAGGGGTCAGAGCAGGAGCGGCCCCACAAGCTGCCACAGAATGAGTCATTGGTATCTGGTGACTGACCTTGGACACCTGAGGCCATCCTCAACGTGGACTTGCCCTCGACAGAACTAATGCCGGGCCTGATGTCCTCTGTGCTTGCATCAAAGGTTCCAAAGCCAACTGGCATGGAGACCAGGATGGCAGCCTTAGAGAGCAGTATATCTGTCCTCATGGCCATGCAGTGGTCCATCTGGTTTATCATGCATTCATCTGGTTCATCATACATCCCCATACCACAAGATGACCAACGAGAATTTTCCACTCTGATGAGTCTACCACTCCCTTATAAATAGTTATTAGAGGATATAAGCAGTTACTAAAAAGTTTCCCCTTCCCCTTCTACCCCAAATTTCCTATTTATTTTGTGTTTTTCATGTAAAACTGTTTATTGTTCAATGAATAATACTGTTAACCTTGTTTAAAGTAATTGTTTAGTTCTATGTAAACCTCCTTGATTCACGAAAAGCGGTAACAAATGCAAATAAATAAATAAAAATAAAATCTGCCCCGTTGACGGGACCCTCGATATTAAGGGCTTCCCCAGACATCAAACCGATCGCAGAGTGCCACCAGCCTCAAGAGACCCATTGGCATCAGACAAGGACCTGGTCCTGTTCCTTGGGGCACTGATCCTCTCTGGCAAATGCACGCGGTTTGGACTACATGTCCCCAGAGGTCCACAGGGCCTCATCCTTTGACTTTGAGTCGGAATGGGAGACAAGAGGACAAGGAGCCCCAGACACTTGGTGACACAGAGACATGCTCTCAGACCCATCTCCCCCGGTGTCCTGGCTCTGTTCCCCACCCTAGGATGTCACTTTCCTCGAGTTTGTGTGGGACATAGCTAAAGCACTCGCCATTGAGACAGACAGAGGAGGATCCCCGCACAGAGAAACTGGAGATTCTCAAGTATGAGCCCCCCCCCTAAAGAAGCCCTTACAGTGCCTGTTCCTCCGATCCTCAAGTGCTGCCTTCTCTGTATGTGGGAAACACCAGCATCGGTGCCCATGGTAAGCAGGCGACTCGACTCTATTTACTGACTCCGCCGACGTCCTGGGTTCCAGAAGACTCAACTTCCCCACGACTCGATAGTCATCGAGTTTGCCATGCGCAGACTCAAGAATCAAAAGACTCATTCCTATGTGCCCCCCCACCCCCACCTGGCAGGGAGGCTCGGATCCTCGATGCCCTCGACTAAAAGGCTTTCAAGGGCTCAATGCTTCCGTGCCGAATGCTATCTTACCAACTATACATTGGCATGTACCTTGAAGAACTAGCGAAGGAGCTTGCCAGTTTCTCGGCAGGCCTTGATGGGAAATCCCTTCAGCTGTTCATGTCTCTGGCCTCAGCGGTCAAGGCATGCTCAAAGTTTTTATGCTGCGCAGCTTATGACTGCTTGGAGTCCTCAGCCAGAGTATTAGCTGCGGGCATCGGGGCCTGACACCAGGCATGGCTATAGTCATCCAACCTCGAACAATGGGTTCAGGGCAAACTTATCAATGTCCCCTGTATCGGAGAAAATCTCTTTGGGAAACCCATGGCAGACAAGGCAGCTGAAATAGTGACTGAGTTCCTGACAAGGACCAGACTCTCTAAAAAGATCTCAGTGTAGCCCTGTAAGAAGACCACCTTCCTGAAGAAAAAGAGGTTTTGGCAATACCCCACAGTTCCAAACTTTCTCGGCCCTCCAGCAAGGCCCCTGCAAACAAAAGACCCCCAAGTCCCAGGCACCAGCTCTGGCTCATCCTGTGGGGGGGAGCTTTTTTTCTTTATTTTTTATTCATTTTTCAGCAGAATCTTAGAATTTTGTTCATTCCTTCTGTCGATATTTTATATCTTCATACATTCAGATAGGTCTCTGTAGGTCTCTCTAGCAGTTGCTTCTGTGGTGGGCTTTATAGACTCATTTGTTTAGCGGGTGGCAGCACCAGAGATCCCAGGTGAAACATCCAAGGAGAAGTGAAGCAGATATTCGTGTAAGTTGAGGCCTTGTAGAGCTTCATGGAGCATGATTGCTTTGTCTGTATTTTGTACCTTGCCTAGTTGGAGATAAATGTAATAAATGAAATCAAACACTTCCTTTGACAAATATGCAGGAGATAGTCCCATCCACATTGGTTTCTGCATTGTTGCCCTGAGCTGGAACGCCCCACTGATTTAGTATTACTGTAGCCAAAGACTGTCATATGGTGAGTAGCAATATTGGGACTGCATCAGAGAGTGAGAGGAATGCAGCTGATATCAAAAAGGCTCTTGTGCTCAGACCTTCTGGAAGAGAAACACCATCTCTCAGGGGCTCAGGCTGGTTTTCAAGGAGTTATTTGAGGGATTTCAATGTCGTTATCTTGTTAAAAGGCTTCTACAGGCACTAGCTGAACTTCCCCATGATATTGCCCTGCAGTTCTGCTCTTTTTTTTTTCCAATGATCCCATACTGAAACTCCAAGAACTGCAGGAAAAAACTGAAAGTAACTTGCAGTTGGAGGGCATAAATGAGAAGACATCTGTCCTATGGCAGACTGAGGTAGCTTTAGTTGAGGATAGCATCGGACTTTGATAAAACAAATTCCTAGTCATGGTGGCTTTTTGCGATGTCTCAGGTTTGTTTTTATTTTTCACGGTCTGAACTGGTGATTCCTTTGGGCATGCTTAAGAAGTGCTATATGTTGTTGAAGGTCTGTGTATAGTGGGGAGCAAACGTTTGTGAACACTGCTCCAAATTGTGCTATGGGGGAATAGTAACCTGTGGACATTAGGAAGAGGTAATTTTGTACCATTTAATTCTTTAGTCAGACTCATAAACCATACAAATGCTCACAAAGTCCTGAAATTAGTGATACGTTATATAGTCAGCATATGTTCATATATAGAGAGGTTGTATACATATACTGTACACTATATTATATCTGTCTCTCATCATGCACAATATTTATTGTCAAAACAAACATTATGGAAATTCTTCTGCAATGACATTGACTTGAAAAATAAAATGGACTGCACATTAGAAAAAAAATAGCCCAGTCCACTGCAATTTTGCACACTATTTTCACCTATAACCTTCTTTTGACTGGGTGTTCGCAAACGTTTGCTCTCCATTGTGTTTCTGATGAAGCCTTGCTGCTTGCTAAGGCCTGTCATCTACCTCTCTTCAAACATTAGAAAAGGAGGGAAGGAGGGGCTTGATAACTCATTGCCTATTGATAGTATGGACTTCCCCACATTTCTCACTGGTAATATGGAAGAGAAAGTTACATGCGTCATCTTAGTGACTTCATTTGCATTTGAGTGATAGAAATTCAATGCTTAGGAATATATTTTTTTCAGATGTAAAGATGTTTTTTTATGGCTAAATGAGGCACATTTTCCTAGAGGTTTCCAGCAACACAAGAGGCACAGCAACTTCCTGACTGTGAGGCAGCAGACCTGAATTAGCGCTGAAGTTTTTCCCTAAATGTAACTTATAAATGTATTGTGAAGTTGCAGTGTGTTTTATGCCATTGCAACTGGAGAATTTGAGAGAACATTCGCCCTCAAGTAATTTAAGAGGTGGCAAGAAATAGAAATTTTTGGGTCAGTATTTAGCCACCAGCTGCCATGGCTAAATTAAAACTGGATATTCTCCAGGACCAAGCAGGAAGTCAGTCCTCACATATGGGTGTCATCGGCGCCGATGAAGCCCCAGCGGAGCATTTCCCCAGCTTTCCATGAAAGCCTTTGGGAATGCAGGCATGCATGCGCGGTTCCCTTCCCACCTAAAGGTGCCATCTTACCTCAGTCTCTTTTTTTCCGTGAAGCCCACCAGACGTGTGTCCTGTCCTCCCGGTTAAAAGTAGATTTTTTTCAGCGATTATCGCTATTTTTTCTTCCAGTTCGACGCCGGTTCCCCTCCCGCCGGGTTCGGTACACCGGTATCGAGCCCGATTCTTCTTTTTTGGTTTTAGCTCTTTGTGGCTGGCGTTTGCGCCCTTTTTTCACTTCTTCCCTGGAAGGCCGGTCTTTTGACCTTGCGGGGACTCTTTTTTTTCCCCGATGGCTTCCAGTGGTTTTAAAAAGTGTGATCGGTGTAAGAAATTAATGTCTCTCACCGACACACACGACTGCTGCCTCCGGTGCCTCAGCCCGGATCACGACCCTAAGTCATGCGGGCCCTGTGGGAAGATGTCTTCCAAGACACTCCGAAGTCGACAGCAACAAAAAGAAAGGCTTTTCTCTGACTCAGCCTCCGGCCGGGCCCGAACCTCGTCTGAGGCCTCGACATCTCGGGATTCCGATCCCGAGCGCAGTCGAAGCTCCTCGGACAGGGGGTCCTCCAACCGGGAACGCAAGGGGAAGAGGCGGCTCGCGAGGGCATCATCGGAGGAGGTCCCTGGCTCCTCGAGGACCAGGTCTAAGACCCCCAACCGTCGCCCCAGGCCCGTGGAACAAGAGAAGCCTGCCAAAGTTCCTCGCGTGGAGCTGGAGTCTGCTGGACACGTAAGCCCCATAGTCCTCGAGAACTCTTCTCCCAGAGAGCCGACGTCGGGCCCGGCGCCGCCGGGGTCTGAGTCGGTGGCTGCTGCGTCTCCCGAGCTGAGTCTCAGGATGACAGCCTTGGAGAGCAGACTGTCTGCCTTCATGGAGCAGCAGCGGGCACTGATGGCCAGCCTGTCTGGCGCATCTGCCCCGACCACCGGGACATCGACTTCGAAGTCGACCCCGGAGACCGAGCCGATACTCAAGTCCATCGTGGCTCAGAGTCGACCTCGGTCACGGTCTCCCTCGACCTCCCGTTCGGGACCGAGGGCATCGACGCCGGTGCCTCCGGCATCGGGGCGGGTGCTCCAGGGCCCCGCGGGGTTGGACCCTGACTCCTCCTCGGATGAGTCAGCTTGGGAGATGGAAGACGAGGAGTCTCCTGATACCTTCAAGACTCGGTGCGTCCCGTCGGACTCGCTGCAGTCTGAGCCCCGGAGTAGATCCCCCCCGGAGGATACTTGGTTCTTGGAGTTCGTCCGGGATATGGCCACCGCCTTGGCTATTCCGGCGGCTCCCGAGGAGGAGCCTTGAGCTGAGGAGCTTGAGACTCTACAGTATGACTCTCCTCCGAAGGAGGCCTTTACTGTCCCGGTTCCTCCGATGCTGGAACGGCTCCTCTTCCGTATGTGGGATGCACCGGCCTCGGCGCCGGTTCTCAGCAAGCGAGTCGACTCTATCTATCGACTCAGAAAGAGCCCTGGCTTTCAAAAGGCACAGCTACCACACCATTCTATGGTTGTGGAATCGGCCATGCATCGTCTGAAGAGCCAGAAGATGCACTCCGCGGTGCCCCCTGGCAGGCAGGCCCAAAACCTCGATGGCGTCGGTAGAAAGTGCTTCCAGGGCTCGATGCTTGCTTGCCATGTCCAGTCGTACCAGCTGTGCATGGGCATGTACTTGCGGGATCTGGCCAAGGAGTTGGCCGGGTTCTCTGCTGGACTCTCCGGGGAATCCTTGCAGAGATTTAAGTCCTTGTCCTCGGGGATTCAGGACTGCTCAAAGTTCATGTCCCGCGCCGCCTACGATGGCTTTGAGGCTTCGGCTCGAGTTGCGGCAGCCGGCATTGCGGCTCGACGCCAGGCATGGCTGCAGTCATCGGACCTCGAGCCATGGGTTCAGGACAAGTTGGTCGATGTCCCTTGCCGAGGTGAAAACCTTTTCGGCAACCCCGTGACCGAGAAGGCCGCTCAGCTCGAAACTGAGCACCTCACACGGACAAGGCTGTCTAGGAAGACCTCTGCCCCTTCTCATAAAAAGAAGGGCTCGGGTAAAAAGCCCTTTTACCCGAGGAAGGGCACTGCCTACAAACAGTACCCACAATATCAGGCTGCCCAAGCTGCCCCCCAGGGTCAGCAAGCCAAGGGGTAGGGTACTGGGCCCCGTAGGCAGAGGACCCCCAAACCTCTGGCCCCTGCTACCACTCAGCAGGGTGGGGGTTTTTGACTCCTTGAGCGTAGCCTCTCCTCCACTGCTTTCCCAACCCTGCACAGGAGGTCGCCTCGCCCTCTTTGCCCACCAGTGCCCCCTTGTCACCGGGGACAGTTGGGTGTTGGACATAGTCCGCAGGGGCTATGCACTGCATTTTCACCAACTGCCTCCGCCTTACTTTCCAGGGGAGCCTCCAAGGCCTCCCCTGCACACAGACCTTCTCCTTCATGAGCTTCAAGGTCTGCTGGTGGACAGGGCGGTGGAGCCTGTGCCTCCCCACTTGCAAGGTCACGGATTCTACTCCAGGTATTTCCTGGTACCCAAAAGAACCGGTGGCCTTCGACCCATTCTAGACCTCAGGAACCTCAACAAGTTCCTAGAGAAAGAAAAGTTCAAGATGCTTACTCTTGGAACACTTCTGCCCTACCTCCAGCAGGGAGATTGGCTATGCTCCTTAGATCTAAAGGATGCGTACACTCACATCCTCATTCATCCAGACCACAGAAAGTACCTCAGGTTCATGGTGGGAAGAAACCATTATCAGTACAGAGTGCTGCCTTTCGGCCTCACCTCAGCTCCCAGGGTCTTTGCCAAATGCCTGGCAGTGGTGGCGGCCTACCTGAGAAATCAGGGAATCTTTGTCTTCCCCTATCTGGACGACTGGCTCATCAGGGGTCAGACGTGCCAGGAGGCCAGACAAGCCACCCTCAGGACTATTGCTTTTCTTCAAGGCCTGGGATTTGTCATAAACTTCGCAAAGTCCACTTTGCTCCCCTCCCAAAACTTGGAGTTCATAGGGGCAAGGCTGGACTCTGTCCTGGCAAAAGCATTCTTGCCAGCAGACAGGGCCCAAAGACTGATAGACTTAGCAAATCAGTTTCTCAGGGGGTCAGTGGTCTCTGCCAGACTCTGCCTGAGGCTGCTTGGCCACATGGCTTCGACAGTACATGTGACGCCCAATGCCAGGCTCCATATGAGCCAAAATGAAAAATAAGCCCTCCACTTATACTCAGAAGAATATTTATGGTTATCACACAATGTTAATTTAGCATCTCCTAACTCTATCACCTGTGTGCAGATTAACCAGTGACAAGAGGTCTCAGACTTTCAGCGGCAGTGCTCCAGTTATTCTTTGGAGGAGGAGTGGCCTAGTGGTTGGGGCAAGGTACTTCAGGCTGGAAGGTCGGTGGTTCAAATCCCACTAGAGGACAGCAACCTTGGGCTGGAAGGACTGGGGTTTCTAGTCCCACAGGTGCTCCTTGTGGTCTTGGGCAAGCCACTTAACCCTCCATAGCCCATGTTCCCTGTAAAATAGTTATCTCCAAGTTATAATGCCCTGTTCAATGTAATTTCAGTTTGTTCAATGTAAACCGCACTGATGCAGAATAGCGCGGTATATAAGAGAATGCAAATAAATAAATAAATATGCCTGATTGCATCAACGACCTCAATATATCTCTGGATTCTTTCTTTTATACTTAAAAGTTCATTTTAAACGTTGTCTATTTACTATCTCCAGATAACTTGTGATGCTTGAATAGTGCAAATTTTATCCCATGTCTCAAAATCTTCTGAAGCTTTTAAACTATCACGTCTCAATCTTTTAATGCCATAACGTAAGATTGTGCTTCACAGCTAAATCAATATGAGTTTCTGCTTGTTCGTGCGTGCATACTTATTTGCTAAATATAGCATTTAATTTTGCTTATCTGGTCATCGCTGATCATATCCCCGACGCCATCCACTGGGTACCGCACTTTGCGTTTCGTTAGTCTTCTTCAGGGGGAATTGAAATGATCACAGCACGATTTATTACTGCACAGCTGAACTGTTAATAGCACGATCTACAACACAAAATTTACTATGTTTCAGTTTAACCAATGCGACTACATTGCAGACTTAAACAGGATGTTACTGTTTCTAAAAAATCACCCACCTATGAAACTCGCGGTTATTCTTTACACTTGCAGTCATCAGGGCTTCCTTCCAACCTGGTTTGCTAAGTGCCACAAAAACGCCGCGCATGCGGGTGGCTATACACGCCAAAATTTAAAGAACATTGACGTCATTCGAACAGCCAATCCAATGATAATGCCCACCCATTGAGGGACTAACTTATTTGAACAGAATCACTATTCAAACTTAAATGCAGGCACGCTATTCAATCCAATTATTTAGACCTGTGGCTCCCACCGTGCCTAAACGGAAAATCCATCGCTGCTCTTGAATAACCAAAGTTTGAGCTCGAGTTTTCCCTCCTTGTCCAGTCAACACTCTTTCAATCACGAAACATCTGAGGTCAGTGAACTGATGTTGATGTTCCACACAGTGTGCCACTATGGGGGCATCTAATGACTTACACTTGAGCCGGCTCCTAACTTAACTGATCCTAACTTTTAATGATCTTTCAGTCTTCCCTATATAGAGAAGTTTGCACGGGCACTTCAAAGCATTAACCACATGATCAGATGTACATGTTGTAGAGTGTTTCAAAATGTGCAATTGCCCTCGATATTCAAATTGTGTGAGCTCTTCAGTTATCATGCAGATGTTACATGCCCCGCATGGTTTATGACCTCTTGTTTCTAACTCGATGGTTTCTGATAAAGATCGTAACCGTGTTGGACTCAAACTATCTTTTAAATTGGAATGTCTGGTCCATACACATCGCACTGTTTTATCCTCAAGTCCTGGTACTGTTCTTAATACATTTTGATGTCTCCTTATGATACGTTTCACATCTCCACTGAAGGGCGAAAATTTGGTAATCAAATTAATGTTATTCTCATCTGTCATGGAACTCTTCTGTTTGGTTTGCAACAATAATTATCTCAACCAGAAGTGTATATAACCTTATCTCAAGATCCCACCAAAGAAGTACAAGAACGAATTAAACATCTGACACAAAGAGCTTTAGAGCTAGCAGTCATAACTAAGAAGGAATACAAATTCTTAAATGAACCTTCTCCAGTCGCAGCACGTTTATATTTAGTTCCGAAGATCCACAAGGATGTGAACAATCCCCCGGGGAGGCCGATTGTCTCTACAAAAGGTTCAGTGTTAGAGCCATTATCGATTTACATCGATTCTTATTTGCGACCTCTAATGCCAACTATACCATCTTACCTCCGAGATACTTCCCATTTTTTGAACATTTTGGAAGAGTTTTCAGGGCTGGCATCTAATGAATCGGTGTTGCTGGCCACTTTGGACGTCGCTGCTTTGTATACCAGCATTCCTCAACAAGCAGCCCATACAGCGATAATGACGTCTCTACGTGAGCAAGCACATCTGACTTTCAACCAGTTGGAATTTATTTCTGATTTGGCTGAACTTACGATTTTTTTCAATTATTTTGAGTTTGAGGGTACGTTCTATCAGCAGAGATCAGGAGTGGCCATGGGGGCCACATGCGCCCCTTCCGTGGCCAACTTATATATGTATGGGTTTGAAAGTAAGTGGTTGGACAGTTCTCCATATCAATCGCAACTGCTTCTGTGGAAAAGATTCATAGATGACGTTTTTCTTTTATGGAATGGTTCGGGGGTTGAATTTTGTTTATTTGTGGATTGGCTGAATCAGGTGGATTCCAATATAAAATTTACCTCCACAAGCCACTCGCAACAAATTGTGTTTCTAGATGTCACCATACAAAAAAGTCCAAATGGTTGGTTGACCTCCATACATAAAAAACCCACGGACAGGAACACAATTCTGCATTATCATAGTAATCACCCAAGGCAGTTGCGGGACAGTCTACCCTTCTCCCAATTTATAAGATACAGAAGGAATTGCTTGAGCATGGAAGAGTATAAGCTACAGGCAAAAAAATTGATGAAGGATCTCTATGACAGAGGGTACCCCCGATCAATTGTTAAAACAGCCTATAAACGAGCTCTGTTTAATAATAGAGCTTTATTGTTGCAAACCAAACAGAAGAGTTCCATGACAGATGAGAATAACATTAATTTGATTACCAAATTTTCGCCCTTCAGTGGAGATGTGAAACGTATCATAAGGAGACATCAAAATGTATTAAGAACAGTACCAGGACTTGAGGATAAAACAGTGCGATGTGTATGGACCAGACATTCCAATTTAAAAGATAGTTTGAGTCCAACACGGTTACGATCTTTATCAGAAACCATCGAGTTAGAAACAAGAGGTCATAAACCATGTGGGGCATGTAACATCTGCATGATAACTGAAGAGCTCACACAATTTTAATATCGAGGGCAATTGCACATTTTGAAGCACTCTACAACATGTACATCTGATCATGTGGTTTATGCTTTGAAGTGCCCGTGCAAACTTCTCTATATAGGGAAGACTGAAAGATCATTAAAAGTTAGGATCAATGAGCATCGGAGCCGGCTCAAGTGTAAGTCATTAGATCCCCCCATAGTGGCACACTGTGTGGAACATCAACATCAGTTCACTGACCTCAGATGTTTCGTGATTGAAAGAGTGTTGACTGGACAAGGAGGGAAAACTCGAGCTCAAACTTTGGTTATTTAAGAGCAGCGATGGATTTTCCGTTTAGGCACGGTGGGAGCCACAGGTCTAAATAATTGGATTGAATGGCGTGCCTGCATTTAAGTTTGAATAGTGATTCTGTTCAAATAAGTTAGTCCCTCAATGGGTGGGCATTATCATTGGATTGGCTGTTCGAATGACGTCAATGTTCTTTAAATTTTGGCGTGTATAGCCACCCGCATGCGCGGCGTTTTTGTGGCACTTAGCAAACCAGGTTGGAAGGAAGCCCTGATGACTGCAAGTGTAAAAATAACCGCGAGTTTCATAGGTGGGTGATTTTTTAGAAACAGTAACATCCTGTTTAAGTCTGCAATGTAGTCGCATTGGTTAAACTGAAACATAGTAAATTTTGTGTTGTAGATCGTGCTATTAACAGTTCAGCTGTGCAGTAATAAATCGTGCTGTGATCATTTCAATTCCCCCTGAAGAAGACTAACGAAACGCAAAGTGCGGTACCCAGTGGATGGCGTCGGGGATATGATCAGCGATGACCAGATAAGCAAAATTAAATGCTATATTTAGCAAATAAGTATGCACGCACGAACAAGCAGAAACTCATATTGATTTAGCTGTGAAGCACAATCTTACGTATGGCATTAAAAGATTGAGACGTGATAGTTTAAAAGCTTCAGAAGATTTTGAGACATGGGATAAAATTTGCACTATTCAAGCATCACAAGTTATCTGGAGATAGTAAATAGACAACGTTTAAAATGAACTTTTAAGTATAAAAGAAAGAATCCAGAGATATATTGAGGTCGTTGATGCAATCAGGCATATTGCTCTAAAGAATAACTGGAGCACTGCCGCTGAAAGTCTGAGACCTCTTGTCACTGGTTAATCTGCACACAGGTGATAGAGTTAGGATATGCTAAATTAACATTGTGTGATAACCATAAATATTCTTCTGAGTATAAGTGGAGGGCTTATTTTTCATTTTGGATCAGTATATATACCCTCTGGAATCAGACCTAGTAACTAGTGAGGCTCCATATGAGGCCTGCTCAGTGGTCACAAGCCACAGACAGCCTCAGAGACAGGATTAAGGTGTCCAGACAATTTCTGAACTCCCTCAACTGGTAGCTGCACCCACCCAATCTTCTAAAGGGGGTACCTTTTCAGATTCCTGGATATACAGTGATACTGACCACAGACGCCTCCCTGCAGGGCTGGGGAGCTGATTGTCTGGGCAAGTGCACCCAGGGCCTGTGGTCTCCTTGGTAAGCTGCACAGCAGATCAATCTCCTCGAGCTCAGAGCTATTCGATTAGCACTCAAAGCTTTCTCTCCTACCCTGGCTCATCAATCTGTCCTGGTTCAGATAGACAACCAGGTAGCCATGTTTTATGTGAACAAACAGGGCGGGACTGGGTCCAGAATCCTTTGTCGGGAGGCTCAGGACCTTTGTTCATTTGCCCTAAAGCACAACATGCTTCTCAAGGCTGTGTACCTCCCAGGCCAGGACAACTACCTGGCCGACAGGTTAAGCAGACTATTGCATCCTCCAGTAGTTCAGAGGATCTTCCTGAGATGGGGTCTCCCTTTGGTGGATCTCTTTGCCAGCCCAATGAACAATCAACTGCCAAAGTTCTGCTCCAGGCAACCGCATCCTCTGAGGATAGCAGCAGATGCTTTTCTGATACCATGGTCTCAGGGCCTCCTGTATGCATTTCCTCCCACGCCCTTGGTGGCCCGAACTTTTTTCAAAATTCTTCAGGACAAGGCCTCGGTCCTGCTGGTGGCTCCCAGGTGGCCGAGACAGCCTTGGTTTCCTCTTCTGCTTCAACTGGCGGTGGATCCCCCACTGCCTCTGGGGTTGCAACCCGACCTTCTCTCTCAGGAGCAGGGTTCCCTTCTGCACCCCAAATTCAAAGCTCTCAATTTGATGGCCTGGAGGCTGCAAGGGTAGTCTTGGCTCCCTAGGGCCTGCCTCAGGAAGTTGAGGAGGTTGTCCTAGCCTCTAGGAAACAGTCCACTAGAAAAACCTATGCTCTCAAATGGAAAAGGTTTTCTGTGTGGTGTCAGCTACGTACAGAGGATCCTTTCTCCTGTACTGTGCCAGTGGTGCTTCAGTACTTACTGCATTTATCAAATCAGGGACTTAAATCCAATTCTGTTCGGGTCCACCTCTCAGCTCTAGCAGCTCACCACTCACTGGTGGAGGGACATTCTCTGTCGGGTCACCCCTTGGTGTCCTGCTTTCTCAGGGGCTTGCTTTTGCTCAAGCCTCCTCTCCATCCTCCTGCCCCTGAGTGGGAGCTGAATGTGGTCTTGCAGCAGCTGACTCGCCCACCTTTTGAGCCGATGGCTACTTGTCCTCTGCGCTTCCTCTCCTGGAAGACACTCTTCCTGATAGCCCTTACCTCGGCTAGGCGAGTGAGTGAGCTTCAGGCCCTGGTCTGTGATAGGCCTTACACCAGGTTTTATTGGAACAGGGTAGTCCTTAGGACTCATTCAAAGTTCCTCCCAAAGGTTGTCTCCTCTTTCCACCTCAATCAGGAGGTGGTTCTTCCAACATTCTTCCCTAGGCCTCATGCAAGCCAGGCTGAAGCAGTTCTGCATACCCTGGACTGTAGGAGGGCCTTATCCTTATACCTTGACCGTACGCAGGGGCATAGAAGAGCTACCCAGCTCTTAGTCTCCTTTGACCCTAATAAGTTAGGGTTGGCTGTGTCCAAGCGTACCTTGTCCATCTGGGTGGCTGACTGTATCACCTGGGCTTACAGGGCGGCTGACCTTCCTTTGCAGGGTCGGGTTACAGCCCACCGTGTCAGGGCAATGGCTGCCTCAGTGGCTCATCTCCGCTCTGTGCCCTTGGTAGATACCTGCAGGGCTGCAACTTGGTCTTCAAGCCAGACTTTTGCGGCCCATTACTGTCTGGAAAGGGAGTCCAAGCAGTACTCTGGAATCTCTTTGAGGTTTAGGCAACTCCTGCCCTCCTGCCCTCTGTTGGGCTACTGGTGGAGGTTGTGTCCTTGAAAAGCCTTTCTTTGCTGCTGAGACTAGAGGGAGTACTCTTGTTCAGCCTGGGTTCCTCGGTAGCCCAGAACTTGGGAGTCACCCATATGTGAGGACTGACTTCCTGCTTGGTCCTGGAGAAAGAGTAGTTACTCACCTGTAACAGGTGTTCTCCAGGAGCAGCAGGAATCAGTCCTCACAACCCTCCCTCCTCCCGTTGGAGTTGCAGTTGTACATAGTTTATTTTTCATTTTTGTGTGCTGTTCTTAGCTATGTCATTTGACTGAGGTAAGATGGCACCTTTAGGCGGGAAGGGAACCGCACATGCGTGCCTGCATTCCCAAAGGCTTTCATGGAAAGCTGGGGAAATGCTTCGCTGGGGCTTCATCGGCACCGATGACACCCATATCTGAGGACTGATTCCTGCTGCTCCTGGAGAACACCTGTTATAGGTGAGTAACTATTCTTTCTCTGCCAGTGTCTGGATAGTGGCTGGCATTGTGGTCAGCACTGGCACACTATCCATTATAGTCATGATTTTCAGCACTGCTGTGTGGATAGCTAGCCAGATAGAGATGTGAATTTGTTTGAAATAACACTGGAATCAACATTTGCCATGTCATTTCGTATCATTTTTAATCCAAAAAAGACATTAAAAAAAACCCCTAATTCCATATCGTCCTGCTTGGCTAGTCTTGACAGATGGGTTGTGTTCCCCTACCATTAGATTGGTGGAGACAAAGAACCAATGAAAAAACCAGGCTTCAATGACATCACTCCTATGTTTCTATTCGCCTCGGCCACCAGAGGTCTCTTCAGTATTTCTTTTTCTCCATCAGATGGTGGATGGATTTTCTCCTCTTAAGAAAATCTAAAGATTAAGAGGAAAAGATTGATTGCTCGTGAATGACATCCTTGAGTGACTCACTTGAGCACGACGTGGGAGGAATCACTAGAATGCAGTCTTTTTGGTAGCCATAGGAGGAGAGGAAAATTGGTTCTCCTGGAACAAGCAGGAAGTCAGTCCTCGTATATGGGCGACATCGGCACAGACAGAGCCCGCGTGGAGCATTTCCCCAGCTTTCAAAGCCTTTGAGAATGCCACCACGCATGCGTGGTTCCCTTCCTGCCCAAGGGTGCCATCTTACTCAGTCTCCCTTTTTCCATGGAGCCCTTTGGACATGTGTCTTGTCCCTGGCAAAATTTTTTTCTTTGTTCCTATCGGTTTTGTTATACCGGCCTTCGCCGGTCCTCTTCCCGCCTCCCGAGCACCTCTGCTTCTGCCCTGGCCTCGGGTTTTTTCTTTTTGCCTCTTTTGTTCTTTTCACGCTTTCGCAACCTTTTTAACTGCTGACCGCATTGAGGGTCTTCAACCTCGCACGTGTCCTTTTTGCCCCAGTGGCCAAAAACATGTCACTCATGGACACCCATGCCGTAATGCACACTGCATTAAAAGTGCAGTGAACTCGCACCTTCGGGCCACCATGGCCTTTGCCCGTGCTGTTGTGATACTTGCCTTAACTCCTGTCTTCTTCCAGGAAACAATGTTTGAATTGTGGCAAGCAAGGGGCCTCTTCTCTGGATTCTGGACTCTGCTCTTCTTGCATGGCAGCTTCTGAATCATCCCTGTAGGGCCTGCCCCCCCCCCCCCTCTCTGTCGGGGTATGCAGTTAGTCCGGCCTTGCCTGCCTCAGGGCAGGAGGTGATGGCTGGCACTAAGGGTAAGGATATCCAGCTGGATGAGGGTCCATCAACCGTGTTGTGAGCCGCTCCTCATTCTCTAGGGGCTCTGCAGTGGCTGTGCCCCCTGTTGTTGGGATCATTTCAGAGAGCAGAGCTTCCAGACTCAGATTGTCCTCCTCAGAATTCTTTTCTTTTTTGCAACAGACCTGGTCCTTCTGGTATGGATATTCAGACTGTGTGGCCTTTGGGTGTCCCTGGGCACAGTCTCATGTGGGACAGGCGAAGAGTGGAAACCCTGTTCAATTGCCTTTGGCTAAGGATCCCTTGTGAGGGACACCCCCTGGACATTGACAGCTGTCTGAGATTTTGACTATGACTGATTCAGATGGCTCAGTACCGGGTTCTGACATGGATGAAGACATAATCTCACCTACAGAAGATTGTGAAGAGGCTAGTGTGATGATCTGCTTATTCCGGAAGGAGGAGTTGGCATGTTGATTGCCAAGGTCTTATCTATCTTGAACTTGACTGATGCGTCCAGCACTGAGAAGAAGCCGAAAGGTTGCGGAAATCCACTACTGTGTTCCCATTCCCAGATGTAATCAAAGATATGAACCAGTTGGAGTGTGACTCTCTCGTCTCCCTGCCTAAGGGGCTAAGGGTGTATAAGAAGATTTATGCTCTCCCAGAGAGAATGCGTTTGAATGGTTTGGTATTCCCAAGGTGGATGAGGTCGTCACAGCATCTACCAGATGGACCACCATTCCTGTGGAAGATGGATTTTCTGGACCATAAGGCTGATTCATTGTTGAAGATCCAGTTCACTGCGGTGGCTGCTATTTTGCAGCTGGCAGTCTTTGCCAGCCTGATGTCTTGAGCCCTGCTCCAGTGTATTCAGTCTTTTCCATTGTATAATACTACCCCTCTTTTCGAGTTGGCTACAGTCTTTCTGATGCCATGTATGACTTGGTATGTTTGGTGGCCAGGGATGCTGTCCTGATGACTGTGTCAACAGCATTGGATTTGGCTTCGGCACTGGGCAGTGGACTCATCTTCCAAAACCTGGTAGGCCCCAACTGGATTTTAAGAGGAAGCTTCTTTTCGGAGCTGAATCGATTTGGAGAAACTGGTGAAGGACCTGGGTGAGGTGAAACTGCCTTCTGCAAGACAGGTCCAGGGGGGCTTGTGTAGCAGGCTAGTGCCTCTTTCTTGTCAGCTTCCACACGTCTACTGAAGGGTGCACAGGCTGAATCCTTGGGGACCTCAAGACTTTTGTCATTACCAACTGGGAAAATCTCTTTTCCCTTCTGCTTTCGGGCTTGTTCTGTCCTTATATGGAGCGCATGGGCCCAGGGACTCGGTTCACTCCAGAGAAGGACCCTCCTGGGCTACATAATGAAGGTTTTGGGGCATGCTCCCTGGTTCCTCCAGTTGGAGGCAGGCTTCACCTTTTCCTTCATGAATGGGCTTGGGTTACCAAGGATTGCTGGTTGCTAGACGCCATTCAGTTTGGCCATGTCCTGGAATGCAAAGAGCCAATATAGAAACTTTCATAATCTCTCCTTGTGGGTCTGTGATCAAAAGTGCCCCTGTGCGAACCACATTGGACAAGTTGCTGCAACTAAAGGTGGTGGTGCCCATCCTCCCAGACAAGTGGGGCAAGGGCATCTATTTCATGATGCCCAAAAAGGACTATTCCTTCGGGAACTCAAGGGGCTCAACAAGCACTTCTGCAACCGGATGGAAACCTTTAACTCCATGATTCAGGCAGTGCGTCGAGGAACGTTACTAGCTTCTCTGGATCTGGTTGAAGTGTATTTTCATATCTCTAACCAGACAGATCAGCAAAGGCATTTTTGTTTTTCCATGCTTGGCTCTATCAGTTCGCCGCCTTCCCTTTTGGGCTATCCATTGCCCCAAGGACGTTCTCTAAGGTCATGGTGGTGGTGGGGATGGTGGCAGGGCTGCAGCACCGAAGGATCTGTGTCCATCCATATTTGGATGACTGGCTCATCTGGGCCCATTCTCCTTCTAGGAAAGCGTTTCGACACTTGAGTGGGTGAAGTGTTCCTGCCAGAGGAGGAAGTTAGACTGTTGGATTGCCTGGACACGTTCTGTGCGCAGCAGGCTCCGGCGGTGGTCGCTACTCTGCTCAGCCCAGAGGAGGTCTACCAGGCTAGCATAGTACTTGTCTGGTGCCTCTTTGAGCAATGGTGTGGTGCTCAGCAGTTGGCTTCTGAGGTGGCCAAGGTGCCATCTCTGATTTTTGTACAGGATGACCTGGAGAAAGGGCCCTTCCCTTTGCTCCATTAAAGTTCAGGTGGCAACATTGGCCTGTTTCTGAGTTCCAGTGGCTGATAAGGCACTAACCTTGCACCCGGGTGTCTTGCGCCTTCTCCAGGGTGTTCGGCATCTGCATTTTCCCCTTCAGTCTGTGGTCTCTTCCTGAAATCTGTCTGGTGCTCAGATTCCTAATGTCAGTGCTTCTTGTGCCATTGAAGCATGCTACTTTGAAGGATTTGACACTCAAGACGGTCTTCTTGGTCGCAGTTTGTTCTGCAAAGTGGATTTCTGAGCTACAGGCTCTGTCTTGCTGAGATCCTTATCTGTCTTTTTCAAGGGAGGCCATTTCCATTCAGCCTGTGCCTTCCTTCTTGCCAAGGTGATTTTTCCCTTTCATGTGAATCAGGTGGTCTGCCTGCCCTTCTTCTCTAAGGAACAATGTCAGGGGAAGGATAAGGATCTTCGCCTTGTGGATGTCTGGAGGGTGCTTCTCAGGTACTTGGAGGTTACAAATTCTTTTTGTAAGTCCAGCCATCTTTTTGTGCTGTTTGCTGGCCTGCATAAAGGTGATGCAGTGGCTAAGTCGACTTTGGGGTGCCAGATTAAGATGGCCATTGCCTCGACATATCTGTTAAAGAACCAGCTGGTTTCAGTAGGTTTGTGTGCCCATTCTACCCAAGCGCAAACATCTTCATGGGTGAAGCGGAGCTTGGTAGCCCCTGCAGACATTTGTTGGACAGCAATGTGAGTATCTCTTACCACTTCCACTTTTGTCAAGCATTATTGTTTGGATGGCCACACGTGAGTGGACAGCCTTTGGTCCAGTGGAGTCATATCACTTGTCTGGACTGTTCTAATAGAGTGATATGGAAGGTGACATTATACTTACCAGTTAATGTCTTTTAAGTCCTGCTAGACCAGTCCAGGGTCCATGCCTGTAACTGTATTCACTCAATTCTTCTGCTGCAGTACCCTTGGGTTCGCTTGGCTCTGCAGGTTCATCTTCTACTGACAGTCTTCTCTTTAAGCTTTCCTGTACATAGTTCTCTACTGTTGATAACCTCAATTGTGGACAACAATGAGTAATGTGAGGCTTGCCATGTTTCTCCCATATCCTTTGGGATGAATACTGAAGAGACTTCTGGTGGTTGAGGCGAATAGAACTGGTGTCATTGAAACCTGAACTTTTCATTGAGTCTGTGTTTCCACCATTCTGCTGGTAGGGGAACACAACCCACTTGTCTGGACTGGTCTAGCAAAACTCAAGGAAAGGACATTAACTGGTAAGTAAGATGTCACCATTTGTTTTTCCCCATTGCCATCATGGTCTGTCCTCGAGCTACTGTCCCTTGGGTTGGATGGTACTGGTCTTCCAGGAGGAGTTCTTATGCTTTCTGGAGTGCTGGCTCTAGCCAGCCTATTCTTAACTGAGTCTTGTATTTCTGGTAATAT
This sequence comes from Ichthyophis bannanicus, assembly GCA_033557465.1. Lineage (NCBI taxonomy): Eukaryota > Metazoa > Chordata > Amphibia > Gymnophiona > Ichthyophiidae > Ichthyophis > Ichthyophis bannanicus. The sequence goes on from CM066034.1 coordinate 212,613,347, forward strand.
TAGTTTTTGTTTCCTTGCCTGATCTTGAGCTCTGTGGAAATCCCTTCCTGAATTATTTTGTCTTGTGGATCTATTGACTCCTGCTTTTGAGACACTTATTTTATTTTTGTTTGTTTAAATATATTTATATCCCTCTGATCCTAGGTTCTTAGCAAGTTGCAAAAAAATCCATAAAAGCAATTAAACAAATATAACATTGAGACGCCGTCTAAGCAGCTTCAGAGATGTGCAAAGCAAAATGTGTATAAGTTGGTGGCAGTTTTAGATAAGGCACTGTTCATGGGCCTTTCAAAATAGACAGACATATCACTGGCTCTAGAACTATATGCGTAAAACAAACCCCCTCTCAAGGAGGGAGACCTGCATGTGCACATGATGGAAAATGGCCCACCGCACATGTGCACAGTCCGTATAGAGGATAAAGGCTGTGGCGACGTGCCTCTGCATGTTAAGTGCAGGTGTGTATTTTGTTTTTGTTTGTCATGCACATGTGTGTTTATGAGACGTGCAGATACTCTGCACATGGGAACGGGAGGCACATCTGTTGCCGTGTTCACAGAAATCCACTCAAAAATTACCCAAAAGGTGATCAAATAAACAAAAAAAAAAAACAAAAACCAAAAAATCACCCAATAATCCCTCAAAAAAAGCATCTTTTTGTCGGAGTACATCAAGGGAGGAAAGAACTTACATCTCACCACTCCTGATGATGAATTCCATTTTAGTCATAATAAAATTGATTCAGAAGCAATTACTTAACTTGCAAACATTGTAGATGAACAAAATTCAAAACTGCAGCCAGGCACAGCAACAAGGCACGACGTGCACGTTTCGGGATATGCTCACTGTATTAAGTGCTGACTTCATACGCTATTGCCAGCTGTCATCAAACGCCGAATGTTAAAACATCGTATTTTTCAAGGAACCAACTCATTCCAATTGGCCGGGCCATTCAATCACTCAAACGAGAACCACCAAACATAGAAAGGGAAATCTCACTACATCGGGAAATCCCTGCTACGTAGTAGATGACCTCATAACAGACTGGTCCAATCAATCTCCTTATTCATACCTGAAGGGTGGACCGAATTCAATTGATAAATCCAACGTTGCTCTTGCTATTGCAACCGAGCCATCCGGTCACCCCCTCTAGGGTCCTGGGGTACATGATCGATTACAGTCCATCTCAGTTCCTCAAACGTATGTTTTAATAACAGTGTTCCACGATTGGTGCTAAAAGAATCTGCTGACGTATCCGAGATGCATGTTCAGCTAATCTCACTTTGATCAATCGAGAAGTTCTGCCCACATATCAATGCACACGGGCACTGCAATACATACACAACAAAAGTGGAACAGCAGGTAGTGAACCACCGACGTTCAATCAGAGAAAAGCAGGATTGCTACTTGACAGTCAAACATGTCAAGGGCAGAGATCCTGATGTTAAGCTGCCTGGTGTTAGAGGAGGAGCTGCCCTACCCCCCATGATGGCACAGACTTCCCTACGCTGCAGCAAGAAGGGTCTGTGAGAAGATATGCATAGCCCTAGTGGTGTGAGACCATCATTTCACACCTTAGGACAGAGTCACTTGGGGACACCTAGCTGCAGGCAGACACCCAGTGTGCAGGTAAGGAAGAAAGGTAGCCAGAGCTGGGTCAAATATGAACCAAGACAGAGCAGTTACCCCAGAGTGGCAACCTTGAGGATTAGGAAAGAGCAGCAGCAATCAAAGATCAGTGCAGATACAGACATTAGCACCAAAGAGGAGGGCGTCTCCATGGTCTGCAACCACCACCAGCTCTGGCACATCAGCACTGCTGTCTGTCCAGCCACTATATCCCCTTCTCTTGCATTTTGGGACTCGTGCCTGATAGAAGGGGAGAACCTTTAAATTCCACGAGGCCTCCCCCATGCTCTGATGCACTGGATGATTTCTCCAATAGCTCCTCAGAGGTCAGTGAGACAATTACACCAACGTAGTCTGGGTCAGGAGATGCTGAGGGGCAGGGGACAAGGAAGGGGATGTGGAAAGAAATTTATCCAGGAACAAGCAGGAAGTCAGTCCTCACTTATGGGTGACATCGGCACCAATGGAGCACACGTGGAGCAATTCCCCAGCTTTCAAAGAAAGCCTTTGGGATTGCTGCCATGCATGCTTGGTTCTCTTCCCGCCCAAGGGTGCCATCTTGCTCAGTCTCCCTTTATCCGCGAAGTCCTTCGGACGCGCATCCTCGTCCCTTGGGAAAAAGTATTTTGTTTTCGGCCTACAGGCCAAATTTTTTTCCAGTTGCACCGGTCTTCTACCCATCCTTCCCCTGCTCTATCTTTTTAGAGCCATTAGGGGATGTTTTTCTTCGCTTTTTTTGCCTTAACAGGATTTGTGCCCTTATTTCCTCCAACTGCTGGCCACGTGGGTCTTTGACCTCGCGGGGGCCATTTTTTGCCCCTATGGCTACCGGATTCAAAACATGCAATAGATGCTCTAGGAACATGTTGCTTACGGACACCCATGACTATTGCCTGCCATGTCTCGGGGCTGACCATGATCCAGAGTTCTGTTCGCTCTTTAAGAAAATGTCCTCCAAAGCCCTGCTCAGTCATAAGCAGAGGTCCGAAGACATTTTCAGAAAGGCTGCCTCAGAATCCCCGGTGGCACCCTCAGTCGTCTCTCCGACGGTGGGATCCCCCACTTCGGCTCCCGGTGGCACTCCGACCAGGGGTCCCCTGAAGTGGAGCGGCATAAGAAGAACAAGGCCTCAGTCGCTTTCGGGGGCTCCCGACAAGCACGAGCGCTCCCGCACTCAGTCGCTTAGCCCTATTCAGCATTCCCGAGAGTCGGACAAGGAGCTGCCCCGCAAGGTACCTCGCACAGATACGGAGGCCTCCGGCGATAGCACCCAGTCTCCTGAGGGCTGTCCAGGCGAGGACCCCCTCTCCTCCTCGATGCCTGACCCGGTGACCCCGGGGTTGGCATCCCAGGGCCCCATGCCCACGTGGGAGTTCTGTATGCTGGAGTTAGAACGCAGCATTTCTGCATTCATCGCTTCCCAGCAGACACTCAGGCAAGCTTCGCTGACTTGCGCCCAGAGATCACGGCTCCCTCGCCAAAATCCATCCAGGAAACCAACCGAGAGCCGCGGGCCTCATGAGAGTCCTCGGCATCGGTCTCGCTCACCTTCCCGTTTCTCAGGAGTGAGATCCTCCAGGGTCTCCGGCTCCAAGCGGGCCTTGGCCACCGGTCAGGGCGACCAGGCCGGTTCGGATTCCTTTTCCGACCTCTCGGACTGGGAGTCCGATCGGGATACTTTCCTGGAAACCCAGGCCCATCTGGACCTTCCATTGGACCCCTCCCCATCCGCATTCCAGCGGCATTCGCCACTTGAGGACACTACCTTCCTGGTGTTTGTTTGGGATATGGCACGGGCTCTCAACCTGGCCACCCAGGCTGAGGAGAGGACCCTTGAGCTGAAGAGCTCAACATCCTTCAGTACGAGTCCCCACCTCGGGAGTCTTACTGTCCCGGTTCCTCCCATCCTGTCCAGGCTGCTGCTCCGCATGTGAGAGGCGCCTGCCTCGGTCCCCATCATGAGTAAGCGCCTCGACACCATGTACAAGGTCCAGCGTGGCCTTGGGTTCAGGAAAACTCAACTCCCCCACATGTCCATGGTGGTGGAGTCGGCCATGAGAAAGCAGAAGAGTCCGAAGTCTCACTCTTCAGTTCCCCCAGGCAGGGAATCGAGGGTCCTCGATACCCTGGACCGCAAGGCCTATCAGGGTTCCATGCTATCTTGCCGTATTCAGGTATACCAGTATGCATGGGCATGTTGTTCTTGTGCGACTTAGCCAAGGAGCTTGGAGGTTTCTCCGCGGCCTCGAGGGCGAACCCCTCAATAGGTTCAGTAACCTGCTAAAGTCTGTTGCAGACTGCTCAAAGTACCTCTCTTGCGCCGCCTCCAATGGTTTCGAGTCCTCTGCTCGAGTGGCAGCTGCCGGCATCGAGGCCCATTGCCAGGTGTGGCTCCAGTCCTCAGATTTGGAGCAGTGGCTACAGGAGAAGCTCCTGGACGTACCCTGCCTCGGTGAGCAGCTTTTCAGAAAGCCGATGGAGGATAAGGCGGCTGAGATAGACTGAGTTCGTCACCCGGACCCGTCTCTCGCAGAAGACCCACCCTCCCTAGAAAGAAGCAGCAGGCCAAGAAGCCTTCCTTTCCGAGGAAGGGCCTGCCCTATCGGGGCTACCCACCATACTCACCTCCACAGTGACCACTCCGGCACAAAGGAAGTCTGGTCAGGGTCACCGCAAGCCGAAAGGGCCCAAGGTCCAAACTCCGGCTCCGCTGCAACCCGCACAGGGGTTTTGATGCCAGCCGCATACCCTCTCTCTTTCCGGTGACTCAGCAGCCGGTGGGGGGACGTCTGTCCTCTTTTGCCCTTCAGTGGGCTTCCATCACCTCGGACACCTGGGTCCTCCAGGTTATCTGGGACAGCTATTGCCTCTGCCTCGACAGGCCTCCCCCTCCCTTCTCCCAGGTGGAGCCTCCTCGACTCCCCGTGCACCAGGTCTTCCTGCAGTGGGAATTAGTCAACCTCCTCAACCAGCGAGCAGTTGAGAAGGTGCCATCGCACCTCTGGGATCTGGGCTTCTATTCCTGGTACTTCCTCGTCCCCCAAGAAGACGGGGGGTCTGTGGTCCATCCTCGACCTCAGAAAGCTAAACAAGTTCTTAGTGTGGGAGAAGTTCAAGATGTTATCCCTTGGCGTTCTGCTGCCCTTCCTCCATCTGTGTGACTGGCTATGCTCCTTGGATCTAAAAGACGCTTACGCCCACATTTTGATTCACCCCCAGCACAGGCAGTACCTGCGATTCTCGGTCTGGTGCTCCAGGCTCCAGATTGACCCATTCTCTTGCCCCACTTGGTGGGTCCTTCAGTACATCCTCCATCTCTCGAGGGAAGGTCTGAAGTCAAAATCTGTCAGGGTGCATTTGAGCGCCATCTCAATGAATCACCTCCCCGTCGAGGTTAAGCCCCTCTCGGGGCAGCCCTTGGTCTCTTGCTGTCCAAACCGCCCATCTGGCGCCCCCCCCCCTGGTGGAATGGGACCTGAACGTAGTGCTCATGCAGCTTACGCATTCACCCTTTGAGCTGCTGGCGACGTGCTTGCTTTGGCATCTGTCCTAGAAGTTGGTCTTCTTGGTGGCTCTGACCTCTGCCTGCCGAGTCACTGAGCTCCAGGCTCTCATGGCTGACGCCCCTTACACTAGATTCTATTGGAATAGGATGGTACTCTGTTCCCCACCCCAAGTTCCTGCCGAAGATTGTTTCAGACTTCCATCTCAATCGGGAGATAGTCTTACTGACTTTCTTTTTGAGACCCCATGCCGACCAGGTGTCGGCGGCTCTCCATACACTCGACTGCAGAAGGGCTCTTGCCTTCTATTTGCAGTGCGCCCAGGCTCATCGCAAGTCTGGCCGACTCTTTGTGACCTATGATCCCAATTGACTGGGATGCACCGTCTCCATTTGGGTGGCGGACTGCATTGCCTTTGCTCACATGAAGGCGGTTGCCCCATTAGATCATTGAGTCACTGCGCATGGGGTCCGGGCAAGAGCGGCTTTGGTGGCTTCGCTGCGCTCCGTGCCCCTGATGGACATTAGCCGGGCGGCAACCTGATCTTCAGCGAACACCTTCGCTGCTCACTACTACCTGGAGAGGGGGTCCTCTTAGGACAGTGCCTTCGGCCAGGCTGTACTCCGTAATCTCTTCGGGGTATAAGCAACTCCTGCTCTCCGACCCTTCTTCATGGCTACCGAGGGCGTCGCCCGAGGACTCGGGCTCCTTTGGGCATCGGCTTCTGCTCACAGCTTCGCTTAGGCATTTTTTGGTCACAGATTCGGTAGCCTATAGCTGGGGAGTCCCATAAGTGAGGACTGACTTCCTGCTTGTTCCTGGAGAAAGCGTAGTTACTCACCTGTAATAGGTGTTCTCCAGGGACAGCAGGAATCAGTCATCACTACCCTTCCACCTCCCCTGATGAGTTGCTGGATTTTTATCCTTCTCTTGCCATCTGCTTGGTAGGGCTCGAGCTAAGGGACCTGAAGGACTAGAAAAGGGGTCTGTTACTTCTGGAGAGAGATCTGCAATTGTGAGTATATACTTCTGGGAATTTTCTGAAAGGAATTCTTTCTATTAAAGCTAATTAATCTGTGAACCCACTTTTTTTTGTTAAATCAGTCAGGGCCTAGTAGCAGCAGTTTAAGTTTAAATTTAAAACACAGAAGAGAGCTTTCTGGTTACATTTCATACCCAGCAGAGAGCTTGTAGTTTAAATTTAATAGTCACTCAGGGCCTAGCATCAGCAAAGTACTTTTAGTTTAAATTTAATAGTCACTCAGGGTCTAGCATCAGCAAAGTACTTTTAGTTTAAATTTAAAACACAGAAGAGAGCTTTCTGATTAAATTTAGAATCCAGAAGATAGCTTGTAGTTTACATTTCATAATAAGTTACAACCTAGTAGCAGCAAAGAGCTATAATTTAAATCAAATAAGAATATAGCTTACCTCAGCAGCACAGGACAGGGTACTGTGAAGCAGCCCTCTTTTAATAAGTGTTATTTCCCTCCCTCCCTCCCTCCCTCCCCACCTCCACCCACCCACCCACCCCTGGGATAATCATAGCTTTAATTTAATTTAATTAATTTTAATTAACAGGTTTTTTTATACCGCTTCTTCCATTGATCAGATGCGGTTTACATATAACAACAATCAACAGAGCAGGCTGTTTTACATATAACAGTAGTAACTTGGAGGTTGCTTTTACTAATTAACAGTTAACAAGTAACAGTTAGAGAACTATATACAAATGTACAGGTTTAAACTATATACAGAGTTATTTTTTTTCAGTTTTCAGTTTTATAGGTACTTACACATCTTAAAAGACAGGAGGTGCTCTCAGGTGAAGCTCGTTACCCAAATCATTCATACACTAAGGACCTGAGATTAATTAAGCTTCAGGTGAACAAGGTATATTAAACGTATTAGGTACAGTTTTATTGGTATAAATATCCATAGCAACCCTTAGTAAGTAAAGAACTTAAAGATCTAAACAAAAACTTAAAACTAAGATGCAGACAGCAGTCCAGCAGCGAGATGGGGGCTTTCCAGTCTTTTGCATTGAGTGTCACATGTGTGATTTTCTCCTAGTTGGTGAGAGGTCTTACATGTGCACTAGGTGCAAGGAGCTCTTTGCTCTCAGGGAACGAGTCCATTCTCTAGAGGCTAGAGTAGCAGACTTGGAAAGCATAAGAAAGACAGAGAGGTACATAGACGAGACCTACAGGGATATAGTCCTGAAGTCCCACCTCCAGTCTGGCAGCATCCCTGTTGCCATGGAGGAGAGAGGTCACGTGACAGGAGAGCATCACCCTGGTGTGGCAGGAAGTGATCCTGTAACTAGGACCTGTCCTCCAGGTGATGTAAAACCCTCTTGCACCGAGGAAGTTTCTCCAGGGCCATGTGCCCATGAGGGAAGGGTTAGGACAGCCGTTATAGTTGGTGATTCGATCATTAGGCATGTAGATAGCTGGGTGGCTGGTGGAAGTGAGGATCGCCTGGTAACATGCCTGCCTGGTGCGAAGGTAGCGGACCTCACGCACCTCCTAGATAGGATCTTAAATAGTGCTGGGGAGGAGTCTGCTGTCTTGGTACATGTCGGTACCAATGAGACAGGAAAATGTGGTAGAGAGCTTCTGGAGGCTAAATTTAGGCTTTTAGGTAGGAAGTTGAAATCCATAACTTCCAGGGTAGTGTTTTCCGAAATGCTTCCCGTTCCACGTGCAGGACCCAAAAGGCAGGCAGAGCTCCAGAGTCTCAATGCGTGGATGAGACAATGGTGCAGAGATGAGGGTTTTGAATTTGTTAGGAACTGGGGAACATTCTGGGGAAAGGAGGGGCTCTTCCGAAGGGATGGGCTTCACCTTAACCGGGATGGAACCAGGCTGCTGGCATTAACCTTTAAAAAGGAGATAGAGCAGCTTTTAAACTAGATAATAGTGGAAAGCTGACAGTCGCCCAAGAACGGATGGTTCAGAAGAATGTATCCTTGAAGGATACTACCAAAAGCATTGAGGTTCCAAAAAAGAGTAAAGTAGCCCAAATGCCCTCGAGTATGGAGCAGACAGAGCTTAAAGATCCCAAATTACCCATGTCTACCAATAGCCAAATTAATATGGATAAAATACAGTCTCTAAAATGCTTGTATGCAAATGCTAGAAGTCTAAAAAATAAGATGAGAAAGTTAGAATATATAGCACTAAATGAGAGGTTAGATATGATTGGAATATCAGAGACATGGTGGAAGGAGGACAACCTGTGGGACACTGTGATACCTGGGTACAAACTATATCGTAATGATAGAGCTGATCAATTTGGTGGAGGGGTTGCGCTCTGTTAGAGAGGGCATTGAGTCAAAAAGGATTAAAGTTTTGCAGGAAACAAAATTTGCTGTAGAATCTCTATGGATTGAAATTCCATGTAAAAAGGGAGAGGCGATGGCAGTGGGGGTGTACTATCGACCGCCTGGCCAGAATGAACAAATGGATGATAAAATGCTCAAAGAAATCAAGGAAGCTAACAAAAATTACAGCGCAGTAATAATAATGGGTGATTTCAATTACCCCGGTATCGACTGGATCAGTGTCATGGCAGGACATGCTAGGGAGATAAAGTTCCTAGATGACATAAATAACTGCTTCTTGGAGTAGCTGGTTCATGAACCGACCAGAGGTGAAGCCACATTAGACCTAGTCATTAGTGGAACACCAGATCTAGTGCAAGAGATAAGGGTGTTGGGGCCACTTGGCAATAGTGATCATAGCATGATCGCCTTTGATTTAATTAGTGGAGGAGGGATAGTAAGAAAATCCACAGTACTACCTTTTAACTTTTGAAAGGGAGACTATGATAAAATGAGGAAAATAGTTAAGAAAAAACTAAAAGGAGCAGTTGCAAAGGTTAAAGACTTACATCAAGCTTGGGTGTTGTTGAAAAATACTATCTTGGCAGCCCAGACCAGCTGTATTCCACACTTTAAGAAAAGTGGAAGGAAGTCCAAAAAACTGTCAGCATGGTTTAAAGGTGAGGTCAGAGAGGCCGCTGTTGTCAAAAAGCATCTTTCAGGAAATGGAAAAAAGGGCCAAATGATGAAACCTGGAAACAGCACAAGCACTGGCAAGTCAAATGCAAGGCATTGATAAAGCAGTCAAAGGGAGAATTTGAGAAGAAGCTTGCTGCGGAAGCAAAAACGCGAAATAAAGATTTTTTTCAAGTACATTCGTAGCAAAAAACCTGTGAGAGAATCAGTTGGTCCATTTGATGACAGAGGAGTTAAAGGGGCACTAAGGCGACAAGGCAATAGCGGAGAGACTGAATGAATTCTTTGCTTCCGTCTTTACTGAGGAAGATGTAGGGATGTTACCCGTGACTGAAGTGGTATTTAAAGGTGGAAAAGAATTGAAGGAAATATCGATACATCGGGAAGATGTATTACAACTATTAGATAAACTGAAGAGTAGCAAATCACCTGGGCCGGATGGTATACATCCAAGGGTGTTGAAAGAACTGAAATATGAGATTGCAGACCTGCTATTAGTAATCTGTGAACTATCATTAAAATCATCTGTAATACCTGAAGATTGGAGGAATGCCAATGTAACACCAATTTTTAAAAAGGGTTCCAGGGGTGATCCGGGAAACTACAGACCGGTGAGCCTGACGTCAGTACCGGGAAAAATGGTAGAAACCATCATAAAGAATAAAATTACTCAGCATGTAGTTAGTCATGGCCTAATGGGAGACAGCCAACATGGCTTTAGACAAGGAAGATCTTGTCTGTGACGCTGTAGCAGTGCCAGAAGCTATAGAAACAGATAGTGACCCGGTGGAAGGTCCGGGTACTGCAGCTAAATGCAAGATTTTCCCTTCTCAGCACAAGATGCACATGGCTAATCAGCTAGCACAGCTCACCTTGGGGGAGGGGAGAGGCAGAGTTGCTGATTGGGCACGCCCTAGCAGGAGGCGGGTTCCCCAGAGCAGAGGCAGCTTGTTAAACAGGAAGAAGGAAGAAGGAAGACAGAATGAGAAAGAGAACAGGAATGAGAACCAACCGAGGAGGTGGAAGGAAATACAGGAAACAGAAGAAGCAGATGTGTGCTTTAGAGAAGGAGCAGAGCAAAGACAAAGGAAGCTACCTGGAAGGCAGGAAGTAGCCTTGGATGCCAGAGCCTTTGACTTTGAAGGAGAAACGCTCCCCAGCTGCAATTCCAGGAGAACGCTGGTAAAGCCAAGAAGCAGGTCCCAGGGAGACTCAGTGCATAGAAGAACCTTCTGGGAGCAAGAGAAGGGTGAGGCACTGAGAGACCCAGGGGTAAAGCCTATGCTTTTGGAACAGAGAGCTGAGTCGTGGAAAGAATGGCAGACTGCTAAAGAACATTCAGGCATTCCTCAACACAAGGTACAGGGTGTCTTTAATTCTGATAACAGCTTTTATGAGAAGCCAGACTGTGTGAATGCTTATTTTAAAACCCAGGGCAAACCCAGGTTTTATGAAGGCAGTTGGCTGCAACCAGAAGCTCATTCAGATAAACCCAGCTTTTCTTACCAAACTGCTGACAGAGTTAGCAAGCAAGCTAGCTACAAGGACGTAGCAGATATATTTGCTAGAGATATATGCCAGAAGGCTTTAGGAGGTTCTAAGTTTGAATTGCTGTCTAAAAATCCTTCACCTGCAAATGAACTGACTTACCCAGCACTTGCTGACAGAGACAAGTGGGGGAGGGGTAACTCCAGTGCAGTGAATGAGCATAGTAAGAGAGATGGCATTGTTTGTTTGCCTGAAGAGAAACCCACAAGCTATTACTCACCCCAGGAAGGAGTTAATTCCCCGCCTAGCCCATATAGCAAGCAGGCTGAAGCACTCCTGAAAGAGTTTAAAGATTTTCTAGACAAACGTACTATTCCTGGACAGAAAGTAGTTGAATCAGTACAGAGCCCAGAAGCACACGTGCCATTGGTTCATCCCTTACCAATGGTGGATTTGAATCAGCCAATGGACTGCTCAACCTGTCTCATAGACAAAGAATAGTCAAGCAAAGCTTGTGTGGTCATTCGTTATAATATGCTGAAATGTATGCTGTTTAAGTTCCTTACCTGAAGAGCTTATGAAGAGATAAGAATAAGCTGGAGCATAAGTTCGTTACAGTGCATGAACTTTATTGTTTGCTCTTTGTTTAAGTGATTTCAAGTAAAGCTCACATGACAGGAATGTGAACTACTGTGTTGAAGCACAGTTTTGAACACAGTGTTGGAAAAAGCCTGTTTTCCTTTTGTTCTTGTTTTGGCTATAAAATATATTCCTTTACGCCTGTTCCATTCCACCAAGGAGCGGGAGAAATAAACCCTTATGTAAAAAAATATTCTTTATACCTGCCTTGTCATTCGACCTTCACAACTACAACTTAACCTCAAGGCACACCCCTCCTCAAACCCTCAAGGTCAGGGAGCGGGTGCTGGCTATATGTCTTACTAATATGTTATGTTTTTTTGAAAGTGTGAATAGACAGGTGGACAAAGGTGAGTCGGTTGATATAGTGTATCTGGACTTTCAGAAAGCCTTTGACAAGGTCCCTCATTAGAAACTTTTGGCAAAGTCCCTCATTAGAGACTTTTGGCAAAACTAAAGAGTCATGGGATAGGAGGCAGTGTACTACTGTGGATCAGGAACTGGTTAAAAGATAGAAAGCAAAGGGTTGGCCTAAATGGCCAATTTTCCCAATGGAAAAAGGTAAATAGTGCTGTACCCCAGGGATCTGTGCTGGGTCTGCTTCTTTTTAACATATTCATAAATGACCTGGAAAGTGGAATAACGAGTGAGGTTATCAAATTTGCAGATGACACAAAACTATTTAAAGTTGTTAAAACCCAAGAGGATTGTGGAAAATTGCAAGAGGATCTTGATAAATTGGAAGATTGGGCATCAAAATGGCAGATGAAATTTAATGTGGACAAGTGCAAAGTTATGCACCTAGGAAAGAACAACCCAAACTATGGTTACACAATGTAAAGTTCCACATTAGGAACCACCACCCAGGAAAAAGATTTAGACGTCATTGTGGATAGCATGTTAAAACCCTCGGCCCAGTGTGCAGCAGCGGCCAAGAGAGCAAATAGAATGCTAGGTATCATAAGGAAAGGAATGGAAAATAAAACAAAAGATATTATAATGCCTCTATATCGTTCCATGGTGAGGCCGCACCTTGAATATTGTGTGCAGTTCTGGTCGCCGTATCTTAAATAGGATATAGCATTATTATAAAAGGTTCAGAGAAGAGCCACCAAAATGGTAAAGGGGATGGAAGGATACTCCTATGAAGAAAGGCTAAAAAGGTTAAGGCTCTTTAACCTGGAAAAGAGATGGCTGAGGGGAGATACGATAGAAGTCTATAAATTAATGAACGGAGTGGAACGGGTAAACGTAGATCGATTGTTTACGTTATCGGAATATAGAAAGACTAGGGGACATGCAATGAAGCTACAGGGTAAACTATTTAAGACTAATAAAAGAAAATATTTTTTCACTCAACGTGTAATCAAACTCTGGAATTTGTTACCGGAGGACGTAGTAAAGGCTGTTAATGTAGCTGGGTTTAAAAAAGGGTTGGACAAGTTCCTGGAGGAAAGGTCCATAAACCATTATTAAGAAGGGACCCAAAGATATCAATGCTTGAACCAATACAAGCATTGTGGAACCTGTGTCTTTTGGGGAAACTGCTAGGTACGTATGACCTAGATTGGCCACTGTTGGAAACAGGATACTGGGCTTTGATGGACCTTGGTCTGACCCAATATGGCATATCTTATGTTCTTATGACCTGACTGATCAAGATGGCACCTTAGGGCAGGAAGAGGACCATACATGTGTGGCAGAAATTCCAAAGGCTTTCTTTGATAGATGGGGAATTTCTCCGCGCGGGCTCCATTGGTGCCGACGTCACCCATAAGTGAGGACTGATTCCTGCTGTCCCTGGAAAAAAACACCTGTTACAGGTGAGTAACTACGCTAACCCTGTTGGGGAGAGAAAACTGTTGCTGGTGGGGGGGGGGGGGAGATGGGACAGGGCAGAAGGATCCCTTTTGGGGGGTTTGGACAGATTTCTCCCCCTGCTCTTTTTTTCTGCCTCTTCAATCCTCTTTGCAAATAAATCATAAATACGTGCAGGTGCCAGTGTTGTTCAGATTGTGCCCAGAAACACTTCCCACAAAGACTGATGTGCCTGCTGCAGAAACTTGTATCTCGAGGCCTTTCTAAAATGACATTTTGCACATGGGCACAGCTTACACTTTTTTATGGCACCACATCCATGTTTAAAGCATGAATAGCACTTTTAAAATGATCCTCAATAATACTTACAGACTCACTAAAAACTCCAGACTTGTGCCAGAAATTCTGTGAAACCAAGTGAACAGGATCACTAAATTGATAACTGGGATCTGAAGTAGACTTGGTAAATGTTTCTAATAATCTAATCGTTGGAATTTCATAAAATTCAAGAAGGAAAAAGATTTTAACAAGACTTCCATGACACCGCAGAATTCTCAGGGCTGAAAACATGGTGCAAGAAGTGTGTTTGGAGTAAGTCTGTAGAGTAGGAGTGAATAGATTGCAAGGCAAAAAATTCAGGAAGAGTTTTCTTTGGATCTCACGACCAGATGAGAAATAGGAACTAATATTACCAGAGCTACAAGACACAGTGAAGAATAGGCTGGCTAGTCCAGCCTCCCAGGAGGCATATTAGCGCCTTCTGGAAGACCAGTGGCTTCCAACCCAAGGGACACTGATTCGAGGCCAGCCATGACAACTGTTAACAAAATTTGAAAAAAAAGACAAATTAGTGGGGGGTTTTTAAAGTTAGCTTTTTAAAATTTGTCTGGAAACATTTAGCCTTTCTTTGTTTGTCGTTGGGTAGTAGCCACAGCCACAAAATTGCTTGGAAATGAAAACTTATAAAAGTAAAACAAATAATAGTAAACAACAATAGTAAAACCTGAAAACACAGAAAACTAAACACCCCTACCAGAAAGCTATCCAGCTAGCTGTCTGTATGGTGATGCTAAAGGTTGGTGCTATATGAATATGGCTCCATCTCTGCACCATCCTTGCATTATCCAGATAGCGCTAAGACGATCAGAGAGAATATTCAGTGGTGCTAGCTGTAGAGTGCCGCTGAATATCATACTTAGTGGCACTTATCTGGTTAGTAGGTGCTGCTAACTGGATGAGTGCTTTTAAATATTTGGTTTTTAGACTTGGCTTTTATTTTTCCTTCTTATGGTTATATATTTAAATTGTCTAGTTTTCTCACATTTTTATTTCTGGGCCTAAAAAGTGATAAGGGAGCTCTATAGTTCAGAACCAAGATGGTGGAGGTGTGCAGGCTGCCTTAAGACAACTTCTTTCTATGGATAAGAGGAAAAGCAGAGTGGGGAAGAAACCCTCTACTCCCCAGCTGTTTATCTCAGTTTCTATGATGGAAGTTCTTGGTCCATCCTGGGGAGGTTTCTGGGTTGAGCCTGGCTGCTTCCATGCTGGTGTCAGTGGACCCGGCGTCTCTATCGGGATCGGAGATGTCCTCCCCCCCCCCTGTAATATGGAGGGCCTCGCTACAGCCACTGCCTATGGTCCTTAGTCTGGATGGAGCGAGTGCTTCGCCCTCCCCCCACCCCCGTGTGTAGACTGGGAGAAGGCAAGTACTGGAGGGTGCGAAGTCCTGGCATTGAGATCTGGGGCACAGTGCTTTCCTGCTGCTGATTTTTTGGTGGTTGGGACAACGGAGGCTCCTACAGACCTGCTTGTGCAGCCCTGTGAGCAAGAGAAGGGGTGTTTTTGTAGGCATGCTGGGCTCCTTGGAGGCTGTTGGAACAGTGCCATTTCCAGTTGCAGTGCCCTTTACTTTGCAGAGACCGGCACATTTTCATTGGAGACCATTTGGGAGGCGATCTCCCAGAGGGGTCTGCTCTGCAGCTCCAAATTCAGCAAGTTTCCTCAGGAGTCCAGGAGATTGCGAACCGGATTGATTTGGTTCAAGAAGAGGTTTTCTCAATACAGGCTTCGGTGGTAAATCTGGAGACAGGACTGCTTCTCAGCAAGATACTGTCACTGCCTTAATAAAAGATAATTTCATTCTAAAGAGCAGGATTGAGCGAATAGAAAATATTTCTAGAGCTATAAACATTGGGGTTTTGAACTTTCCTAAATCACAAATTGTTTCACTCAAGGAGTTGTTTAAAACATTATATGGTTGAAGGACCAAAGATTTCTTCGGAGGTATTGCCACCTTTATGGCCAAAGTTTACTTTCTTCCAAGACCTGAAAAGCGTCTCTCTGAATCTCCTACAGACTTTTCTCCAGTTCCTTTGGAACCTAGTTGGTTGAATGTAACTGATGCATTTGAAGGAACCGAATCGGAGGTTACTTCCTCTGGTACTCTGTTGGTGTTTGCTCTTTCTATGGACTGGGTCTGGTTTCTTAGAATTTACTTTAAATATCGTCTAAATCCCTTTATGAGTAAGGTTATTCAGATTTTTCCTGACTTTTCCCATGCTACACAAAAGAAGAGAAAATTAATTTTTCGTTTTTAGACCTGCTGTATTAAACTTAGGTGCTCTTTTTTTTTTCCTTAAATTCCCATGTAAATTTGTTAAATATCAATCTGCTACTTTTTTTTTTTAACCAGCTCAGTTGCTAGCCTTTGTAAACTCCCATACCATCACGTCTCCTGATTTAACTCCGTAATTAATGATGTTATAAGCCTCCACTGATATTGCTTATTTTCTATTGCTTATTTTATTTTCCTTTGTATCCATTGTATTCTTGGTTCCACCATGTATTGTGGGCTGGCGTGATGGAGTACCTTTATATTCTTATTTTGATAATGTTATGTTCTTGTAATGTGTTTTTCTATTTTCTGAACTTCCATTATTTTTCTACAAGTATATTTACTTGGATTATTTGTTAAATTCATAAATTTAAAAAAAAAAGGATAAGGGAGATTATTGCTATAGCTTTTGATCTCCAGGAACAAGCAGGAATGAGTCTTCACATATGGTGAGTCAGTACCGACGGAGCCTGCGCAGGAACACTCCCCAGCATCCAAAAAGAAAGCTTTTGGGAGCATCCCACACGCATGCGCGCTGCCTTCCCACCTATTCGCTTCCCTCTCATCAGTTTTCCATTTTCCGCGGAGCCGGCAGGACGTATTCCTGTCACTGCAGAAAATTCTTCTTTTTTATTTTTGTTTTTTTGTGGTCGCGCCTGCCTTCCCTCGACGCCACCGGTACCGCCGGTGCTTTTCTTTCTTTTTACTAAAGTTTTCTTCTTTTTTCTAAGGAATTTTTTCCTGTTTAGTGCCTGACGGTTTCTAGGCCACTAGGCCTCTACCCTTTCCATTATGGAAAAGCCAGCCACTATCCTTAAGAAATGCCCAAAGTGTGGCGGTACAAATATATTTTTAGACACTCATTCTTGGTGTCTAAAATGTTTAGGTCCTGACCATTGTCCACTGGAGTGTCTTTCCTGCTGGAGCTCAAACAGAAGAAGTCTTCAGGATCGAGCACAACTCCATACCCGGTTCACATCGGACTCGATGTCACCAGCCAGAATATCTTCTTTTTCACAGGATCAGGTAACCAAACAAAAGTCTGTAAAGACTAGCCAGTCCTCGAGTGGTAGATCTCCTTCTAAGCATCGAGATGCCTCTGGCGTTGCCCTCGAGGACATTTTGGCAATAAAGCCCCGGCGGGAGTCTTCGGGCTCCAAAGCATTAACGGGGCTTCAGGTTGTTCCTGGGGTTCTTACCTCGATGAACATACCTGGGCCATGCTCGGTGGTTGTGGCCGCTTCGAGTGGTACTGACACCCTGGCATCAGCTATGGTGATGGATGAAACACTCCTCACCGATGAACATAGTCTAGCGCTCTCAATTACTTCGGTACCGCTAGAGTTGCTGCAGACTGTTCCTCAAGTATCGGTATCGGCTTCGGTACTGGTATTGACATCGGTGTCGGTACCATCCATGCTTGCTTTGACAGACTCGCTTCCTTCGATGCCGAGCCTGGAATTGCTCTCTAGCATGGAGGATTCGGTACCGACTCATCTCGGTACCAACCTCAGCCGCTACCGAAGACATCGCTTTAAAGAAAATCCGATGCTTCATCCTTTCAAGTCTTCTGATCTCGATGACTGGGATGAATCCATCTGTACCAAGGCTGAATACTCAACAATTCTAGCCTTTACCCCTCATTTTAGGGGGTCCTCCTCATGGGAGATTTCTTTTCAAGCTTTTCTGCTTGATATGGCAAAGTTACTTGCCATTTCTATACCTGATGAAGAATCCATACCAGGAGATTCATGGACTCTGCAATCCCCCTGGATTCCAAAGGAGGGAATCATGCTTCCTTTGCATCAGATCTTACAGGATCTACTATTAAGAACGTGGGAAACTCCTTTAACGGTATCCCCACATTCTAAGACACTTGACGCTATGTACAAGGTGCCACCTTCTCCAGGTTTTCAAAAGACTCATCTTCCTCATCATTCTATTGTTGTAGAATGTCATGCAGCAGGAGCTGATGGAAGCAAAGATGCAAGAAAAGAAGCTGTTTTTCATAATATAAAAGATGTGCACGGGATGCAATTCCCGCACAGAGCAGCTAGAGGGAGCAGGCGTGCACTCACAGAGGCTGACTGGACACACCTAACTAATCGACACCACCTGACAAGCAACCCAGAAAGCTCAAACACAGGAGAGCTTTATAAGCAAGAGGCTGGAGACTGGAAAGTGGGTGGAGGTAGAGGTGGACCAGAGAGAAGCCCCAGGAGCAAAGCTGTGCGAGAGAAATGCACCACGAGCAAGGGCCAAGAAGAAGGAAGCACCAGGAGCATTGAGCTAAGCCCTAGGAGTGAATGGGAAAGCAATGCTGAGCAAAGGAACAGTCACTTTGGGAAGCAGAGCAGTGCTGAAGGAAGAAGCCAGAAGTTAGGCTTGGAAAGAGGCCTGCGCTTACCAGAGGAACCAGTGACCAGACTGAAAGGTAACAAGAGCTTTCAGGGAAAAGACTGGCACGAGGATTGTAGCCCTGGAGAACTACTAGAAGGAGGAAGTTCCTGTTCTACATGCTGCTGTAAGCCAAGGTATGCTGACTCTGTTTTTATGAGAAAAAGCTCACCTTATAAGTGCCCTTTTAAAAGCAATGCTCGTCTTATAAGAAAGGAAAGGAAACCTACCTTGTATAACCCAGATGGTAAAAGCACAAAGGTAGGCCACGCTCACTGGCAAACTTTAGAAGAACTATACAAACACCCAGAGAATAAGAATAGCGACTGGCCAGAAACAATAGCCAGAGAAACCCCAGATACAGAAAGGGATAACTCTGACTCAGAGCCGATGCAAGTGGAATTTGTGGAGCCTAGTCTTCTGTCTCAAGAGGAGATGGACTGTTCTCTATGCATTACCAGCAGTTTAGAATCACTGCTAGACTTGTAAATAATATATACTGCCTCTAGAGTGTTACTTGTATGCGAAAAGGAAGAAGAGTACTGAAACGATTGAGTTACTCTAGGAAGCCTTAATTAATCCTTGTTGCAACTGTGAAGCATAACAGTTTTTCTTTACCATGAGTTTGTTTCATTCCTGAAGTAAAGGACATTTTCCTCTATGTTGTGACCCATCTGAATCTTTTGCGTAAAGGGAAATAAAAGCCTATGTTATCCCTCTACTCTGCATTCACAATTTACTTCTTAATAGGAGCTGAACTACTAAGACCAGGCTGCACCTGGCTCTTAAAGGAACCTCCTCTCATATAAAAATATCTGTGTGTCCAACCTACCCCTATAATTGTGTCAAACAAACTATCACCTATCTGGTTTTGTTGGAGCCCCTATGACCACTGGCCACCAGGGGCGGTACGCGACAAGAATCAGCAATGAGGCGTATTAAGAGTGCAAAGAAGCACTCCTCTTATCCGCTAGGTCGTGAGTCTAGGACTAGATGCCTTTGGACGTCGATGCTTCCAGGCATCCATGCTTTCAGAAAGAATTATCTCATATATTTTCTATATGGGATTATCTCTTGAAGAGGTCACAAAGAACTTAAAGCTTTTGAACTCTTTTCTTCAAGAACATAAGAGCAGACTATTTCTTATTAGTCAGTCATGCTCAAAATGTCTCTAAGTTCTTTAATCGTGCTTCCCTGGACTGTTTTGAGTCTATTAGCAGAACCTCTGCTATAGCCATAGGGGCACGACGCATGGCCTGGCTCCAAGCTTCAGACTTGGACAAATGGGTACAAGAAAGGCTGGGAAATACTCCTTGTACTGGTGAAAATCTCTTTAACAAGGATGCTTTATTCCAAGCTAATCAGTTAAACACTGATATTGTTGCTTTCAGAGGATTGTCAAAACTTTCCTCTATCCCAGCTACTAAAAAATCTCCTAATAAACTTTATCCCCCTAAGGGGAAAAAGTTGTATCCATCTTCTACCCATCATGCAGATGTTTCCAAAGAAGGGCAACATCAAAGCAGGCTAAGAAAATCAAAACCTCAAAAGGCTCAGCAAACCCAGCAGTCGCAGGGTTTCTGATATTTTATTCATTAAATCTATTTTTCCTGTTTGAGGCTTTGAACCAATAACCTACTTCTTATCAAAAGAAGCATCTACAGTTCATCTCATCCTTACTGAAATATCAGTGATACACTGACTCAATCCTCGACTCTAGGCATGAATCTCTTGCCACAAGAGAAATCCATTCTTTTAGCTCCAAGAGCTACTGAGGACAATCGTGCCCTACAGGTAACAGGGTTCTCCTCTCCCTTTTGAAGAAAAAAGAGGAGTAACAACTAACAACAAGGTAAGCTATGTCCTTCACCTTGACAGTTTTCCTGTACAAGGATATCTCTTAGTTTTGGACTGCAAGGGGGCTTCACCTTTTCAGGGACTTACCAAATTTTAAGTCTTCTCAACTCTGTATTACTTCTATCCCTCTTAGTCGGGACATTTAGTCTCTAAGAGTGATACTATTCAACTGGAGGGCTTACTTTTCGAGCCGATAGGTTTTCTTCAATACCTACTCCAGTAACTGGTTTCCATACAGAGTTTTCTTCCCCTTTACAATCTTCTCAAATATTTCTTTTAAGACAGCTTATCAGACAGTAATCTGTCGGTCCTTTTCCAATCTATAGGACCTAACTTTTTCTGCTGCCTTAATAACAGATAATTCCAAGAGAGGTTCCACAACCCACTTGGACAATTTATCATTGTCTACTATTCTTAGCCATCTTTAATTCTTTTTGGCTCCAACAGAATAGATTAGGTTGCACACTGGCAATTAAACAGCCAGATCTCACCTAAGCAACCTACAACATGCTCTCTGCAATTATACAAAAAAGCTCTGCAACTATGGGCCTTTGCTAGAGAGCGTCAGAGCCATTCCTAGTAGGTAGCTTCTAGATGGTTAAAAAGGCTTTGCCCAGTCATGCTCCTACATCACTGTTTTTTTTCCTACTCTTACCATCTTCCTTAAAATGTCCTTTTAAGGAAAAGGAACCAGGGCTTAGACCACGTGAAAACATAAAGAATTGCTCAATTCCCTGGGTTGTTCCACATCTCCAGTTGGATCTCTTTCAACAGGGATCCATTCTTTTTTTCACTGCAGTCGGTCCTTGTCTACTGTTTTCCTTCTAATTCCCAAAACTTCATTGAAGCTTATGCTGAACAAAGAACGCATGATACTCATATTGCCCTCATAGAGGGGCAAACATGGTATCCCCTTATATTGCATCTTCTTCTCCAGCTACTACACTGAAGTTATAGAAGGATCCAGACTTGCTGTCTTAAGACTAAGGATCTCCTCTGCACCCCTTCACGTAGGTCTCCATTCCTGGTTATTCAAAGGCTAGAATTTAAAAAAAAATAAAAATCTAGACCTCTCCTTATAAGTAAGAGCATTCCGCTGGTTTCCATGAAACCTTCTCCATGGCTCTCCACTTATAACCAGAAAGAGATTCTCTATCCATATTCTCAAGCAGGTCTTACCCCTTCTTGTTATTAAGTGAATCTCTCTCTCTATTTCTATCTATCTCTATCTCTCTCTATCTATCTCTCTCTCTCTCTCTAGATATATATATATATATATATATGACTTTGAAAGATTTGTGACTGTCCATATTGATGCTGTTCCAGCATACCATACGAGTTTGTGGAGGAGTGGCCTAGTGTTTGGGGCAAGGTACTTCAGGCCGGAAGGTCGGGGGTTCAAATCCCACTAGAGGACAGCAACCTTGGGGTTTCTAGTCCCACAGGTGCTCCTTGTGGTCTTGGGCAAGCCACTTAACCCTCCATAGCCCATGTTCCCTGTAAAATAGTTATCTCCAAGTTATAATGCCCTGTTCAATGTAATTTCAGTTTGTTCAATGTAAACCGCACTGATGCAGAATAGCGCGGTATATAAGAGAATGTAAATAAATAAATGGACAACCAATTTCTATGGTAATTAGAAAATACCTTCTTTTACCATAACCTTTCCGGTTACGTTACATCTGAAGCTCTCCATGTAAAGTCATTATCCTAAGTGACATCACTTAGGGAAGACATTACTGATCTTCAAAAAATTGGAGGCTACACCGCCTACTACAAATGTTTTTTTCTTTCGTTTGGATAAAGGGGTCTTAAAGACCCATCCTTTTTCTGCAAGGAGTATTTCTACCTTTTTGTCCAAACCAGTCAGATTTATCTCCTCTCTTTCCTAGAGCCTTATTCTGCTCCAAGGACAAAGAGCTTTAAACTTTGGCCTGCAGAAGCTTCAGCTTTTCCTCCAAAGTCCAACCTCTTTAAACTCCCCCAGTTTTTCTTCTGGGATTAGTTCTAGCCATTAAGGCTTCTGACCTCTGCCTGTATTGCAAAATTTATTTTCCTCTACTTCACAGTGAGGTAATTTCTTTGAGGATAATCTACTGGCTCTTAGCAGCAGACCCATATTAGCCTCAATAAACACTTTCACAATACTTTTGAGTAAGGTCCACATTAGAAAATTGGAATTCAATATTTGCTAACAATTATGGTCTACACAAGGACTCCCCTCTAGACGTCTTGTTTAGTCAAGCTCTTCCACAGCACACCCTTTTTTATTCAACTCCTACCCTCCATCCCTTGGATACCTGAGGTTCTGGGAACTAGCATGGCCCATCCATTAGATTTGCAACATGCTGGGACCTCCTCTAGGCATCTCTAGCTTGGGAGCCCCCTTATGTGAAGACTCATTCCTGCTTGTTCCTGGAGATAGCACAGTTACTTACCTGTAACAGGTGATCTCTGGGAACAGCAGGAATAAGTCTTCACAACCCACCCACCTCCCCTAGGAGTTGTTCTCTATCTCTCTCTCTAATTTGTCTACTTCCCCCCTTCGGACTCAGCTACAAACCCAACTGATGAGAGGGAAGTGAATGGGCGGGAAGGCAGCGCGCATGCGTGTGGGATGCTCCCAAAAGCTTTCTTTTTGGACGCTGGGGAGCGTTCCCGCGCAGGCTCCGTCGGTATCGACGTACCCATATGTGAAGAATTATTCCTGCTGTTCCCAGAGAACACCTGTTACAGGTAAGTAACTGTGCTATCTGTAGCCTTTTTATTCTTGTGTAAATTCATAGTAACATAGTACATGATGGCAGATAAAGACCATCATGTTCCATCTAGTCTGCCCAGCAAGGTGGCAGAGCAGGTGCACCTGCCACTCTGTTCAAATCACCCCTCCCCATTTCTTTGTTTAGGGGTGTACCCACTACTCCGTGCAGGTCACCCCTATTTGTTGAGATAGCTGAGACAGTTAAGGTTATTTTGATTTTATCCTATTGCTATAAAGGGATCCACTGTGCCTGTCCCATGCCATTATGAATTCCTTCACTGTATTTGCCCACACCACTTCCATCGGGAGGGCATTCCAAGCATCCACCACTCTTTCAGTGAAAAAGTATTTCCTGAGGTTGCCTTTCAGTTTACCCCCTTGAAGTTTCATGCTATGTCCTCTAGTTTTGCAACTTCCCCATCTTTGAAAAAGGTGTTTGTTCATTAATACCCTTTAAGTATTTAAAGGTCTGTATCACATCTCCCCTGTCCTTCCTCTCCTCTAGAGTATACATATTTAGGTTTTCAAGTTTCTTCTCATATGTTTTCTGGCACAGGCACCAAATCATTTTGGTCACCTTACTTGGAACCGTTTCCAGTCTTTTTATATCCTTTGCGAGATATGGTCTGCAAAACTGAACACAATATTTCAAGTGAGGCCTCACCAGCAACTTGTACAGCTCCTTTCAGCTGGTAATTCCTCTCCGTATGCAACCCAGAATCCTTCTAGCTTTGGCCATCACCTTGTCACACTGTTTCGCTACCTTGAGATCCTCAGAAACAATCACTCAGGTCCGTGCACACCAACCTCTCGACCCCTATCGCATACAATTTCTTGGATTTTTTTTATCCCAAGTGCATGACACTGTACTTTGCTCTAATGCTAGGCAGTTATTATTTAATGCATTCTTTCAGCTTTTATAGATCTTTCCTCATGTTCTCCAGGAACAAGCAGGAAGTCGTTTTTCACATATGGGTGATATCTGTGCCGACAGAGCCTGTGTGGAAGCATCTCCCCAGCTTTCAAAGAAAGCCTTTGGGAGATGCACCACACATGCGTGGTCCACTTCCCACCCAGGGGTGCCATCTTTCCTCAGTCTCTCTCTTATTTTTTTCCCCGCAGACCCCATCAGACGTCCAGTTTCCCACGGAAAAAGTCTAATTTTTGTTAAAAAAATTTTTTTGTCCAGTTCGCGTGCCGGTTTCTTCGCACCCCCGAGCCAGCTCACCTCTGCGTTGCTCCTTAGGTTCGTTCATTCTCCAAACCCAACTACGTAAATCAGTCCACATCAGTACCCCACTCTACCTCTCTGATTTGGTCCATCTCCACACACCCCATCGGTTCCTTAGGTCCATCCATTCCAATCGCATATCTCTTCCTTCCCCATCCCAAACCCATCTGGAATCCACTCGTTCCTCAGCTTTCTTTTTCCTTGGCCCCCAGCTCTGGAACTCGCTCCCATCGGCTCTCCATCTGGAACATTCCTTCAACACCTTTAAGGCATGTTAAACTCACCTCTTCTGTTCAGCCTTTGACCTTCCCCCTCCCCCATCTCCCTTGTCCCCAGCCCCCCACTGATGTCAAGCCCTCGTCCCTCCCTTTCTGGTGTAGTCCTACTTTATCTGCTCCTTTCTTGAACTTGCTATCTCTTTCCTATCTGGATTGCTGGCGTTCTGTTTCCTTTTCTTAGCAATATCTCTTTACATTATAATTGTAAACCGCTCTGGTACATTTTGTGTGAGCGGTATATTAAGTTCCTAATAAAGATAAAGATGATCCTTGACAGACTTCACACCCTTTTTCAGCCGAAGGCCTCAGACCCTTGTCGGATGGCGGGGACTCCTTTTTTCTGATGGCCTCCAGTATCTTCAAAAAGTGTGATCGGTGTGACAAAATATCACTCACTGACCCCACACGACTGCTGCCGCCGATACCTTGGCCCGGAGCACGACGACTCCAACTGCGAACTCTGCAGAACAATGACCTCAAAGGCCTTAGAGTCGCCATCAGTAGCAGGAAAGTTTTTTTCAGAAGTCTGACTTTGCGCCGGAGTCTCCGGTGATACCATGCTCCAGGGCCCCCTCTGATACCTCAGTGCTTGGTGAAATCAGAGCATCTTTGGAGTCCCGTGGCCGCAGTTCCTCTGAGCATAAATCCCTGGAGGTGGAGCATAAGAAAAAGAAACCCTCGAAGACCGCCACAATGTTCAAGTCCATTTCCACCATTAGGGCCTTCAGGTCAGGAACTTTGTTGGCTAAGCTTCCAGCATTTGTTGACTGGCTTGCCTCTATTTTGTTGGTTTTGTTCTACACTCCTCTCCCCACTTGCCATTGATGTGTGGGTTAATAGTGTGGCTGTTTCCAATGTTATGTTTTTGCTGGGAGTCCTGGACTTATTTTTCTCCATCTGTCACCCCCTTTCCCTAGTTTAAATGTCTGTCCACATAATGCCTGAATTTTTTGCTTACAATTCTTTTCCCTGCAACAGAGATGTAGTCTAACACAGTATAGCCTCTTGTTCCCTCTATTTCCCCAGTCATCTGTATATCTAAATCCTTCTTGTTTGGAGCCATATATTAAAGTTGATTATGCAATGCATCCTTTCTGTCTCCTTACCAAGAACAGGTAGAACTTCTGAGAATGCTATAGTGTTAACAGTGGGTTTGAGTTTCTCTCCCAGAATCTGGAAGTCCCTTTGAACTGTAGAGGCACTGTTTCTAGCCAGGTCATTTGTACCCTACTGGATGATAACATTAGTTTTGGAGTGCTCTCTTTCTGCATTAACTATGTCAAAAATTTGGTTTGTATTTCTGCTGGCTGAAGAGCCTGGGAGGCATTTGACCATCTTCTCTTCTTTGAACTGTGTTCCCAAGTTGATACCTCTGATGATGGAATCTCCAGGTAGTAGTTTATGCTCCATTTTATTTCAGCAGGTATTTTCTGTATCAAATGTTTTCTTCAAAATATCTGTTAAACAATTATAAATAAAGGAAAAAAAGTTATGCTTAGTATTGTCACGCCCTTGCTCCTTGCATTCAGCATGGAGGGTCGTGATTCTAATAGAAACTTTCCCTTTTCAGCCTTCTCTGACTAGTTCCCCCGCAATGCTTCTTGGGAAATGTAGTTTAACTGCTACACATACGGCTTCAGGTAGAAAAGAACTTGTAGTTTGGCTCTTTTGTAAGGCAATGACAGAAATTTATTAAACTCAAATGCAAGGTTCAAAAATTACCTCTTTCAGGATTATTTCTCCAGGTTTCTTTCAAAAACACAACAGGACATAAGCAAAAGGTCAAAACAAAATATCAGCTTACAGTATTCTTCAGCTCAAAAGCAAAAAACTCCTTTAACAGCAAGGCTACCAGCTTTCTCTAGCCTTGCTGGTTAAAGCATAAACACAAACAGCTTTCTTCAATGGCAGTTTTCTTTCTTTTCATTTCCAAACATTTCCAGGCTGTACTCCTCTTTATAAGCAAAGCAAAACTTCCAACAGGAATAAACTTCCAATAAGCAAACAAAGCTCTACTCAGGTTTTCTTAGGAACATTCAAAGCAAAACAAAAGCTTTTTTCCTCTCGCCGTTAGCTTGGCTTCTTGCTGTCTCACTGCACAGGATAGCAGGTGCTTAACAAGAACAATTATACGGCTTCAGCTTGTTCTCACTTCTCAGCATAAGTTTCCCCTCTTAACATGGAGAATTCACAAAACATCTTCCTTGCTTTTCAAGGTTACCTTGCTCTGGAGAGTTTTCTCTTAAGTTTGGCTTTCCTTCAACCCCTCTGTAGCTAAGGCTTGGCACAAAGCAATCCATGAATATATCTTCCTCATTCAAAGCTGCATCAGGCTCTCCTAGTTGCATTGGTTCTAGCTCACTGGGCTTAGCTGACAGCCTCTCATTAGAGCTGAGAGTGTCTCCTGCAACTCTGCACTGCTCAGTATGGGACAGGCTTCTAAGGCTTGTACCTGTGCCTTGGTTTGTAGCAGCTTCTCCTCTCTCGTGCTCTGTACCTCTCTTGGGCTCTTTCCAGCACTCTCCTCTCCTGCTGTTCCTGCTCCTGTTCCCATTGCTCCTCCAGCTCTCTTTGCTTTCCTTACTCTCCTTGCTAATCTCTGTATATTCTAACCTAGGGTTAAATCTCCAAGGTTCCAGCCCCACCTCTTCTCTTCCCAGGTGACGGAGATCAGCTTGCCCTCTGGCACCTGGGTAATCAGGGAGCTTACTGACGTAAGGGTCTTTTACCTTGGGTCTGTATTCACTCTCCCTTACTCCACTAGGGGAACTCTGAAACCTGTTCCAGCTGGGGATTTTCTGGTTTCTAGGTGTGGTGGTGGTTTTATTTCTCTGACCTTGCAAAATAGGTCCTTTTATTAGGGTGAATTCTTTGGGTTTTTCACTTTCTCCTAACTGAGGATGAGCTTCCTTACCACAGTATGCAGTAAACTTGCTGAGAACTGGTTATAATCTGCTGGAAAATATGATAGATGTTAGGAGTTGACATTTCCTTTTAACATGTTTCAAACCTTATTCTAGAGATGAAGATAGAAATCTGCCTGTTGCTGCTGTAGAACGTCCTGTCTGTAGATGCCAGGCTCACTTGCTGTGGAACCGACCTAGATTTGGAGAACTGAATGATCAGCAGAGAATAGACCAATACATGCAAGCTCTAGAAAAGGTAAGACTTCTTAGGTTTCCTCACTTACTGAGCGATGGTCTGACAGACTGGTGGATTAATAAAAGGTGAGCCTTGGATCACAGTAAATTATGCCTTGTTTGAGATCTGTGCTGAATTATGGTTAAAGGAGCTCTCCTTTATATGTAATTTTTAAAATTTTTGGAATAGTCTTCCAAAAGATGCTTTGGAAGCATCTTTCATGCAGTCTCAGGGTTTCTCTATACCATATGAGTCCATTACTGTATAACAATTACATTTGCTATCGTTGTTAATCCTGAGATGTCTCAGGCTGCAGAAATTTTAACCAATGAAACTAGAAATGGGGAGGCATTTGAAGGAAAAGAAGAATAACTGTATCTTCAAGCACACTAAACTATATTGTAAATCATAGTTTGGCATTATTCTATTTAAGAATTTTTTTAAGGTTTCAATGCCATGATCATACCTACGACTAAATCCCATTAACTGGTTAATGTGCATTTTAACATGGCAGCAACCGTCAGTCAAGGACACCAACGCACCACTGCTACCACAGACTAAAACACATGTAAATCAGCAAGCATGGGATTGGTCAGAATGGGCAGGGAAAGCACATTACTGCTAGCTCCAGGGTAATTGCTGCATGCTCAGTTGCAATGCGGCTGTTAACGTGGGTTCACCTTACAACTCCTTTGTAAAAGTCGTTAAGTGAACCTGCCTTGGTTGAGCACAGTTAGGTGATCCAGCCATTTCCACCTCCCATGCAAATAGAAAATCTGCATTGGAAGAGGCAGAAACAGGAACATTGCAATGCCGGAGGTTATGGTAAGCGCTGCAGTGATTTTTAAAGACACTGCTGCTGCTTCACCTGGAGAAAGGTGACAGCACTGGGGACGAAAGCATAGGAGCACAAGGAATGAGGCTCACCTAGGGCTCCTCATATCCTTGAAATGGCCCTGCTGTTCGGTGGGCTATTTTGTAAAGGTACATAAGTGCATACATTGCCTTTACAAAATAGCTACAGTATGTGTCCTTCCTGCCCGGATGCCCTTTATAAAACTACCCTCCTGTGAAGGAAGTCATGAAAAATTACAGTGTAATAATAATGGATTTCAATTACCCCAATATCAACTGCATCAATGTCACATCAGGACATGCTAGGGAGATTATGTTTCTGGATGAAATAAAGGACTACTTCATGGAACAGTAGGTTCAGGAACGGACACGAGGGGGAGCTATTTTAGACCCAATCCTTAGTGGAACACAAGATCTGGTGTGAGAGGTAACTGTGTTGGGGCACTTGGCAATCTTGCTCATTATATGATCACATTTTATTTAATAAATGGAGGAAGGACAACAAGGAAATCCATAACACTAGCTTTTTAACTTTCAAAAGGGAAACTATGATAAAATAAGGAAATGGTTAAGAAAAAACTAAAAAGAGCAGCTGCAAAGGTTAAAAGTTTACAATAAGCCTGGACGTTATTTAAAAATACTATCTTAGAAGCCCAGACCAAATGTATTCCACCCTTTAAGAAAGGCAAAAAGAAGACCAAATAATTGCCAGCATGGTTTAAAGGTGAGGTCAGAGAAGCTGTTGTAGCCAAAAAAGCATCTTTCAAAAAATGGAAAAGGAGCAAAATGATGAAAATGGGCAGCAACATAAGCACTGGTAAGTTAGATACAAGGCATTGATAAGGCAAGCAAAGAATTTGAAAAGAAGCTTGCTGTTGAAGCAAAAACTTATAAACCTTTTTCAAGTACACTCATAGTGCAAAAAAAAAAAAACTGAATCGGTTGGACCATTTGATATATGGGTAAAGAGGGCACTAAAAGGACAAGGCAAAACGATACTATGTAGTCAAAACGATACTATGTAGTCATACCTAATATGTAATATAACTGAATTGTACATAGTTTCCCATGTTTATCTATATAGACCTGGAATGTAAATAGTTTCCCCAAGTTTACCCCCATGTTAAACCCCTGTTTTATGTAAACGACGGCCAATGTATCTGACCAAGTGTTATATTGTTTTGATGTAAACCGCACTGATGACAAATAGCGCGGTATATAAGAATTGTTAAATAAATAAATAAATAAAAATAAAAGGCCATAGCAGAGAGACGGAATGAGCTCTTTGCTTTAGTTTTACTGAAGTTGATGTGGGGAAGTTACTCATGCCAGAAATGATATTTAAAGGTGATGTCTCAAAGGAATTGAAACAAATTTCAATAAACCTGGAAGATGTGTTACAGTAATCTGTTAAACTAAAGAGTAGCAAATCATATGGACCAGATGGCATACATCCCAGGGGACTGAAAGAACTCCAAAATGAGATTGCAGACCTACTATTAGTAATCTGTGAACTATCATTAAAATCATCTGTAGTACCTGAAGACTGGAGAGTAGCCAACGTAATGCTAATATTTAAAAAGGGTTCAAGGGGTGATAAAGGAAACTAGAGTGGTGAGCCTCACATTAGTATCTGGTAAAATAGTAGAAACCATTATAAAGAACACAATTTCTGAACATAGAGTCGTGATTTAATGGGACAAAGCCAATATGGATTTAGCTAGGGAATATCTGGCCTCACTAATCTGCTATATTTTTTGAAGGTATGATTAAATAGGTAGATAAAAGTGAACTGGTTGACATGGTGTATCTAGATTTTCGGAAAGCCTTTGACAAGATCCCTCATAAGACTCTTGAGGAAATTAAAAAGTCAAGGGATAGGAGGCAATGTACCATTGTGGATTGGGAACTGTTTAAAAGATAGAAAACAGCGTAGGGCTAAATGGCCATTTTTCTCAATGGAGAAAAGTGCATTCTCCAGGAACAAGCAGGAAGTCAGCTTTCACATATGGGTGACGTCTGCACTGACGGAGCCTGCACGGAGCATTTCCCCAGCTTTCAAATAAAGCCTTTGGGAATGCCACTACGCATGCGTGGTCCCCTTCCCACCCAAGGTTGCCATCTTACTCAGTCTCTCTTTTTCCGCGGAGCCTTCAGACATGTGTCTCGTCCCCAGAAAATGTTTTCTGTTTCCAACCGGTTTTTGCTCTACCAGCCTTCGCCGGTCCTCTTCCCGCCTCCCAAGCACCTCTGCTTTGACCCTGGTCTTGGGGTTTTTCCTTTTTGCCTTTTTTTTTGTTTATTTTTTATAGCACTTTGCGCCCTTTATATCTACTGGCCGTGTCAAGGATCTGACCTTGCAGGGGTCCTTTTTGCCCCAATGGCCTCTGGTTTTAAGAAATGTAATAGATGCTCCAAAAACATGTCGCTCAGACACCCATGACTGTTGTCTCAGGTGTCTAGGAGCCGACCATGACCCGGAGCTATGCTCCCTCTGTTAGAAGATGTCCTTCAAGGCCATCCAGAGTCGTAAGCAGAAGCTGGATGATCTCTTCCATAAGGCAGCCCCGGTGCCCCCAGTAGCTTCCCGCTCTTCGGCCCATCAAGCTCTGGAGTTTCCCAAGGCTGCTCCCCAGTCCCGGCGGCACTCTGACCAAGAGTCACCTGCACGCAAGCGGAAGAAGATGACCTCGGACTCTGGGGGCACCAGACAAGTGTGAGAGGTCACGCGCCCGGTCTGTCAGCCCCCCTTGGCAGTCTCTAGAGTTGGAGAGGGAGCGGCCCAGTAAGGTACCTCGAACCGATACAGAGGCCTCTGGTGAAGACGCCCGGTCTCCCAAGGGTTGTCCTGGCAAGGACCCCCCCCCCAACCCGGTCATCTTGGCGTTGGTGTCGCATGGCTCCACTCCTGAGTGGGAGGCCCGAATGCTGGCCTTGGAACGCAGTGTTTCTCTGATCTCCAGGAACAAGCAGGAATAAGTCCTCACTTATGGGTACGTCGGAACCGACGGAGCCTGCGCGGGAATGCTCCCCAGGAAGGAAGCTTTTGGGGTCTCCCACTGCACATGCGTGCTGCCTTCCCGCCTTCCTGACCAGCTCTCCTCAGTTTCTCTTTTTCCGCGGAGCCAGCAGGTCGTGTTCCTGTCACCGCTGAAGAAATTATTGTTTTAGTTTGTTTCTTTAGACCGCGTACCTGCCTTCCCCATACCGAAACCGGTACCGCCGGTCTCTCTTTTCTTTTCTTTAAAAAAAAAATAAAATCTTTTTCTTGCACAACTTGGTGACTTCGGTTAGGCCTCAGGCCTACACAAATTTTCCTCATGGAGAAACCAGCCCCTGGTTTTAAGAAGTGTACCAAGTGTAGTGCTGTTATTTCTGTCACAGACACCCATGAATGGTGTCTTAAATGTTTGGGACCTGACCACTCCATTCCGGACTGCCCATCCTGCTCCCAGATGTCTAAACGTGGTTTGCAGAACCGGGCCAACAAATTCCATGTGCTGTTTGCTTCAGATAATCCAGCATCACAGTCATCCAGGTCTTCCTCTCCGGATGGATCTCAGGTAACCAAACCTTCTTCAAGCAGGTCCTCAAAGAGCATATCTCCTTCAAAGCATCGAGAGGCTCTCAATTTTGAATCTGAGGACCATGCCCCAGCCAAACAACCCCGGCGGGAAGCTCTGACTTCCAAAGCACCATCTATGGGGTTACAGGTTGACATCGATGGCACGGCCTCGACTGATCACCTGTTAGACTGCTCTGGGGTACCGGCCCATACCGGTACCGACATCCAGGCAGCAGTGGTGTCTATGAGCAATACTGTTCAGACCATGCAGCAGGCCATGCTGGCTTTTATTACAGCTGCGACGCCCTCGGTACCGCGTTCAGCGGTACCGGGTCCGGTTCCGGTATCGTCTCCCATAACGGAACCGAGACCATCCACTTCCAAACGCAGATCGTTTCCGCATGCCGGATCCGGGTTTTCACCCGATACCGATCCCATACCCGGTACGCCCGATGTCGATACCGATCGGTATGCGTATCGTGCGTTGGAAGCAAATAGGGAATACTCTGATTCTTCTGAGGATTTTGACTCCTCTGAGGACTCTGATGAGCTGTCTCTAGTTCTTCAGGAAGACCCCTCTTCCCCAAAGAGGAGAATGTCTCCACCAGAGGATTTGTCCTTTCAAGACTTCATTATAGAGCTAGCTAAAGGACTTTCTATTACCACATCCTCTGAAAAAGAACCTAGGTCAAAGAAATTGGATATTTTAGGATACCCTAAGGTTCCTAAAGAGGCAGTCACCCTGCCTATCCATGAAATTCTTCAAGAACACTTGATGGACTTATGGGAGGCTCCTCTAACGTTGTCTCCTTACTCTTGTAGGTTGGACACCATGTACCGGGTCCCTCCTTCTCCTGGGTTTCAAAAGACTCAGCTGCCTCACCATTCCATTGTGGTGAAGTCTGCGCTGAAAAAGATTAAGAGCACCAAAAGGCACTCTTCTACCCCTCCAGGGCGAGAATGTAAGACCCTCGACTCTTTTGGCAGAAAACTTTTCCAGGCTAGTATGCTTATAGCCAGGATTAATTCTTACAGTCTGTATATGGGCATGTTTCTAAGGGAACTTGCCCTAAAGGTAAAGCATTTTGCCACCTTTATCCCTGAGGATAGAAAGGAGGAGTTCATTTCTCTGGTGAAACAGCTTCTAGATGTTTCTAAGTTCTCCAACAGAGCAGCCTTTGATTCCTTTGAAGGTGCCGGTAGAGCTTCGGGCATTGCCATTGCAGCCCGACGACTTGCTTGGCTCCAGGCCTCTGACCTAGAACCCTGGGTCCTGGATGGCTTACGGGATCTGCCCTGTACAGGTGAGAACTTATTTGGTAAAGACTGGCAAATTAAAGCCACTCAAATGGACGCAGAAAATGCTACATTGGATAGACTTTCTAAGTCTACCTCTACTCCTGCCAAGAAAAAGTCTTTCAAGAGGCCTTACTACAAGAAGGCCAGATTTTCCACAAATACTGGCCAACAATCTTCTCAGCCTCGCTTTGCTGCTAAACGTCAGCAACCTAAACAGGCAAGGTCAAAGCCTGCAGCGTCTGCCACTCCTCAGCAGGCTCAACCCCCTCAGGGGTTTTGACTTGCCCCTAGAGAACTTAACATTTCTGGCTCTAGAACAACCAGAGCCCCTCACCATTCCCGGAAGGTTAGCTCACTTTGCTCCCAGATGGGGGCAAATTACATCAGAGCAATGGACCCTCTCTATCATCAGAGAGGGCTACAAACTTCATTTTTCCAACCTTCCTCCATATACCATGGTGAGGCACTTCAATTCTCCCCCATCTCTCCTGGGCTTGTTGGATCAGGAAGTCTCTTCTCTCCTTGCCCAAGGGGCAATAGAAGAGGTTCCTCTTCTTCAACAAGGGACAGGATTCTACTCCCCTTATTTTCTCATACCAAAGAAGACAGGGGGATTCAGACCTATCCTAGATCTGAGAGAATTGAACAAATTTCTGTACAAGGAGAAATTCAAAATGCTTTCTCTAGGCATTCTCCTTCCATACCTTCAGAGTAAGGATTGGCTTTGTTCTCTAGATCTCAAGGATGCGTACACACATATGCTCATCCACCCATCCCACAGAAAATATCTAAGATTTCTGTTTCAGGGAAAACATTTCCAGTACAGAGTACTTCCCTTCGGTCTGGCCTCTGCTCCAAGAGTGTTCACCAAATGCATGGCAGTTGTTGCCGCATTTCTAAGAGGTCTGGGAATTTTTGTATTCCCATATCTGGACGACTGGCTCATCCGAGCTCCATCTCAGTCAGAGGCCCAGATTTCCCTGGACCGCACAAGGCACATTCTGCAGTATCTGGGACTGGTGATAAACCTTCCCAAATCTCAACTTATCCCTACTCAGTCTCTGGAATTCATAGGGGCCCAGTTGGACACCACCACTGCAAGGACCTACCTACCTCAAGTCCGGGGCCAACGTCTGGTGTGCTTGGCCTCCAAAGCTCAGTCCAGCAGTCACTTGACAGCCAGAGAAATGCTGCGACTTCTGGGCCACATGGCCTCCACGGTTCACGTGGTGCCCTACACTCGTCTTCACATGAGAGCAGCTCAATGGACCTTGGCCACCCAGTGGACTCAAGCATCAGGAGCGCTCTCCGACCAAATCATCACCTCAAAGCGTCTGTTTTGGTCCCTCCAATGGTGGATGTCCACCAAGAATCTGTTGTTGGGGGCCCCCTTCCAACCTTTGTTGCCCCAAGCAACCCTCACAACAGATGCCTCCCAAACAGGGTGGGGAGCCCATCTACAATCCCTCTCCACTCAGGGTACTTGGTCTCCACAGGAGACCACCCTTCACATCAACCTCCTGGAACTGCGAGCAATCTTCTTTGCCCTCAAAGTCTTCCATACCCTCCTTGTCAACCTGACCGTCCTAGTTCAGACAGACAATCAGGTGGCCATGTTCTACGTAAACAAACAAGGAGGGACAGGCTCTCTGTCGCTGTGCAACGAAGCTCTCAGATTATGGGCCTTCGCCAGAGAGCATCAAATTCATCTTCTGGCAGTATATCTTCCAGGGGTTCAAAACTCTCGGGCAGACAGACTCAGTCGAGTTCTACTTCCACACGAATGGTCCCTACATATGGACCAGATAGGCAGAATCTTTCAGGAATGGGGAACCCCGGACATAGACCTCTTTGCAAGTCCGTGGAATGCCAAACTTCCCCGGTTCTGTTCCAGGACTCCGTGTCAGGGAGCTCAGGCCAACGACGCCTTTCTCCTGCATTGGGGTCAGGAATTCCTATATGCCTTTCCACCCATTCCTTTGATTCCCAAGACTCTGTTCAAACTCCAGAGAGATCACGGATCGATGATCCTCATAGCTCCACGCTGGCCACGCCAAGTGTGGTTCCCTCTACTTCTGCATCTCTCCCAGGGACCTTCTCTGGACCTGAGAGCTGCGCCAGACCTTCTGTCTCAGGAGGAGGGGACTTTGTGGCACCCAAACCCCAAGTCCCTACACCTCAGAGCTTGGTTACTGAAGGCCTAAGCCTTCATGACTTCAATCTTTCTCAACCAGTGAAAGATATCCTTCATGCCTCTAGGAAACCCTCCACAAGGCGTTCCTATGCTTTCAAATGGAAACGCTTTTCCATTTGGTGTGCTCAACAGGGTCTTGACCCTCTAGCACTTCCTTTGAATTCTCTACTAGACTATCTCCTGCATCTTTCTAATGCAGGCCTTAAGACAAATTCAGTAAGAGTCCATTTGAGTGCTATTGCAGCATCCTTAAAACCTATAAATGGACAACCTGTCTCCTCTCATCCGCTTGTTGCAAGGTTCATGAGAGGCCTGACTCTAACTAAGCCTCCCATCCGACCTCCTCCGATAGCATGGGACTTGAACCTAGTTCTGGGTCAGCTTATGAAGCCACCTTTTGAACCGTTGGTTTCTACCTCCTTGAAATTTCTTTCCTGGAAGGTCCTTTTCCTTATTGCAGTCACTTCGGCTCGCCGCATCGGTGAACTAAAGCCTTAGTGGCTCATCCACCTTATACCAGGTTTCATCATGATAAGGTGGTCCTTAGGACGAATCCCCACTTTATGCCCAAAGTGGTCTCGCCTTTTCATCTTAATCAAGAGGTATATCTACCTGTCTTTTTTCCAGCTCCTCATGCATCCAGTGCAGAGAGGAACCTTCATACTTTAGATTGTAAAAGAGCTCTTGCCTTTTACCTCAACAGGACTCAGCCACATCGAAAGTCTTCCCAGCTTTTCGTGGCTTTTGATCCTTCTCATTTGGGACTTCCAGTCTCCAAAAGTACACTTTCCAATTGGATTGCTCAGTGTATTTCCTTTGCTTACCAGAGTAAAAATATTTCTCTGGAAGGCCATGTCACAGCTCACAATGTGAGCGCCATGGCCACTTCTATAGCTCATCTTCACTCTGTATCCATTGATCAGATCTGTCAAGCCGCCACATGGGCCTCGGTTCATACCTTCACAGCCCATTACTGCTTGCACAAGGACTCCCGCCGGGATGCCTTGTTTGGTCAGGCTGTCCTCAAACACCTGTTCCATACTTGATCAACTCCTGCCCACCTTCCCTGGATGGATGCCTGAGATCCATACGAAGATGGCGAACCCTTGGAAGGGGATCTCCCAGGCATCTTAGCTAGGGAGTCCCCATAAGTGAGGACTTATTCCTGCTTGTTCCTGGAGATAGCACAGTTACTTACCTGTAACAGGTGATCTCTGGGAACAGCAGGAATTAGTCCTCACAACCCACCCACCTCCCCTAGGAGTTGTATCTTCTATCTATCTTCCTTTCCTCTCTCTATTGTCTCAGCTATAAACTCGAACTGAGGAGAGCTTGTCAGGAAGGCGGGAAGGCAGCGCGCATGTGCAGTGGGAGACCCCAAAAGCTTCCTTCCTGGGAAGCTGGGGAGCTTTCCCGCGCAGGCTCCGTCGGTTCCGACGTACCCATAAGTGAGGACTAATTCCTGCTGTTCCCAGAGATCACCTGTTACAGGTAAGTAACTGTGCTTTCCTCGCTGTCCAACAGGTGCTGATGCCCGACCCCGCTGGCACGTGCCTCGAGACCGCAGGGGACTCCCCGGGTCAGTGTTATGACCCCTGAGAGCCAGAAGCCTTGTGAGGATCCTCGGCGCGGGTCTTTTTCTCTGTCCCGTTCCTTGGGCATGAGATCCTTGCAGGCGAGCGCTTCTGGCTCCAGGCAAGTTTTGCCCTCAGATCTGGCGTGGGTCGCAACCTGTCTGGAGCAGCCCGACCTTGAGTCCTCCACGGACTACTCTGACGGGGAGATCTCCCCAGAGACTCGGTCCCAACGAGACCTCCCCTCCGATCCCTCCCCGCCTACCCAGAGGCGGCGATCACCTCCTGAGGACAACTTCCTGTAGTTTTTTCAGGACATGGCGCGGGTCCTAACACTTGCCACTGAGTCGGAGGAGAAGCCCCGTGCTGAGGAGCTTGATATTTATTTAACAGGGTTTTTTTTATACTGCTTTATCATTTCAATCAAAGCGGTTTACATTGTAACTTAAACTTGGCAATGTACATTAAACAGGGACATTGATAACTTGGATTTTTCTGAGCAATGGAGGGTTAAGTGACTTGTCCAAGGTCACAAGGAGTGCTAGTGGGAATCGAACACAGATCTCTTGACTCCCAAGCCAGTGCTATTCTGCAATATGAAGCTCCTCCAGGGGAGGTTCTCTTGATGCCGGTTCCTCCCATTCTGAACCACCTCCTACTCCACATGTGGGAGACGTTGGCCTCTGTCCAGATTGTGAGCAAGTGCCTGAATGCTATGTATAAGGTCCAGCGAGGTCCAGGGTTTCGGAAAGCCCAGCTTACCCACACCTCAATGGTGGTGGTCAAATCACCCATGCAGAAGCTAAAGAGCCCAAAGACTCATTTATCAGTCCCCCCCCCCAGGCAGAGAGTCTCATACCCTCGACGTCCTCGGATGCAAGGCTTATCAGGGCTCCATGTTGTCATGCCGCATCCAAGTTTACCAATTATACTTTGGGATGTTCCTCCGTGATCTCGCTAGGGAGCTCAGAGGCTTCGCGGCAGGCCTTGACACAGACCATCTCCGGTGTTTGCTTGGAGACTTCCGCCTGGATGGCAGTGGCTGGCATCGGAGCCCGCTGGCAGGCTTGGCTCCAGTTCTTGGACCTGGAACAGTGGGTCCAGGAGAAGCTGCTGGATGTCCCTTGCCTCAGGGAGCAACTATTTGGCAAGCCCATGGAGGACAAGGCCGCGGAAATCGAGACTGAGTACGAGACTCATACTGGCCTCTCCCGGAAAACATCCTCCCTCCTCAGGAAGAAGCAGCAGAGCAAAAAGCCTTACTTCCGGTGAAAGGGGCTCTGGTACAGGGGCTACCTGGTCTATCTGCTGGCCCGTCGACCCCATTCAGGGCGGCTTGTCAAGTCCACAGTCTATGGCCCTCGCAAGCCGAAGGGCCCCAAGACCCAACCCCCGGCTCGGGCTCAACCAGCCTTGGGGTTTTGACACCATCAGCATAGCCTCTCCCCCTCTGGCAGGGCGGCTATCTGTCGGGGGTTATCTGGTCCATTTCTCCCACAGGTGGGAGTCCACATCCACCGATGCCTGGGTTCTCCAGGTCGTTAGGGAGGGCTATCATCTCCATCTGGGCCAGGCTCCTCCTCCGTACTTTCCCGGAGAGCTATGTTGACTTCCCCAGCACGAGGACCTCCTGAGTCGGGAACTCGCAGGCCTCCTCGGATGGTGCGGTAGAACCAGTCCCACTGCACCTCCGAGGACAGGGGTTTTACTTCTGATACTTCCTCGTCCTGAAGCGGACAGGGGGCCTACGGCCCATCCTCGACCTGCGGAACTTCAAGTTCTGGTGCTGGAGAAGTTCAAGATGTTCTCCCTTGGAATGTTACTGCTCTACCTCCAGCAGGACAATTAGCTATGCTCCTTGGACCTAAAGGATGCCTATGTTTGCATCCCCATCCACCCCAAACACAGAAAGTACCTCCACTTCATGAGTCAGGGAAACCATCACCAATACAGGGTACTTCCCTTCGGCCTCGCGTCTGCCCCGCGGGTCTTCATGAAGTGCCTGACTGTGGCTGCAGCCCATCTGTGGTTGCAGGGCACCTTCATCTATCCATATCTAGACGACTGGCTCGTAACAGGGTGCACGGCCTCAGAAGCCAGGTAGGCCACGGGCCACACCATTTGCCTCCTGGAGCATCTGGGTTTCGTGATCAACTACCCAAAGTCCCATTTCAGTCCCTGGAATTCATCAGGGCTCGCTTGGACACCCTTCGGGCCAAGGCTTTTCTTCTGCAGGACAGGGCAGACTGCCTCGTGTCCTTGGCGTCTGAGGTGCGGTGCCGTCCCGGCCCGGACGATGCTTCACCTTCTCAGCCACATGTCCTCCACGGTCCATGTCATGCCCAATGCCGTTCTCAACATGCAGGCGACGCAGTGGTGCCTCCAAGCACAGTGGGCACAGTCAACTGGCCACCTCCAGGACCCCATCTCAGTCTTTTCCAGTGCAGTGGAGTCTCTGGCTTGGTGGCAGAAGTTTCGGAACCTGCTTTGCGGTCTCTCCTTCCAAGCCCCAGAGCATCAGGTGGTCTTGACCATGGATGCCTCCCTGATGGGCTGGGGAGCCCACTGTGAGGGATGGTGCCCTCAGGGTCCTGGTCCTTTGAGGAGTCCCGGCAGCAGATAAACCTGCTGGAACTCTTGGCAATTTGTCTCGCTCTCCAGGTTTTCAGCGACAGCTCAATGGTGCCTCAGCGCCCAGTGGAGCCCGTCCATCGGCTACCTCAAGGACCCCATAAGGGTTTCTCACAGCCTTCGCCTTTCCCTGGACTGGTGGCAGAACCCCGCAACCTTCTCCGGTGGTTGCCTTTCCAGACCCCGTAGCACGACATAGTGCTGAAATGGATGCCTCCCTGCTGAGATAGGGAGCCCACTGCAGTGGGTTTTGCACGCAGGGGCAGTGGTCGCCCAAGGAGGCTCAGCAGCAGATAACCTTGCTCGAGCTCCAGGTGGTTCGGTTGGCCCTGAGAGCTTTCGAGGTTCGCCTCAAGGGGCGGTCGGTGCTCGAGCAGACCGTCAACCGAGTGGCAGTGTTCTACATCAACAAGGAGGGGGGCACAGGATCGTGCTCCCTCTGCCGGGAAGCGGTCCTCCTTTGTTCCTACGCCTTCTGTTGGGGGATGACCCTCAAGATGGTCTTCCTCCCGGGCCAGGAGAATGTCCTCGCAGACAAACTCAGCAGAATCCTCCGCCCTCACAAATGGTGTCTGGATTTGGGGGTGGTCGGCTGGCTGTTTCATCGGTGGGGTCCCCTGCCATGCACCTATTTGCCAGCCTGTCGAACGCACAGCTTTCCCACTTCTGAGACCCTGTACCGCACCCGAACAGGGAGGGCCCAGATGCGTTCCTTTAGAACTGATCCTCCGAGCTGCTCTATGCATTCCCTCCCACTCTAATCACGAGGACCCTCCATAAGGCTCAGTGGCACCAGGCATCGATGATCCTTGTAGCTCCCTTGTGGCCCCGACAGCCCTGGTTCCCGCTCCTGCTCCGACTGTCAACGGAGCCTCCAGTTCACCTGGCTGTGCCCTGGGCCTGCTAACGCAGGAGGAGGGGTGGGTATTGCACCCAAACCTAGCTGCCTTATCCCTCACGGCTTGACGGCTGAATGGGTATTTCTAGCTCCACTAGACTTCCCGGAGGAGGTTGAGGAGGTCCTCATCGTGTCGAGGAAGACCTCGACTAGGAGAGCTTACACCTTCAAGTGGTGACACTTCTCGGTCTGGAGCTCTGAGCTCCAGATCGACCCATTCTCTTGCCCCACTCGATGGGTCCTTCAGTACCTCCTCTACCTCTCGAAGGAAGGCCTGAAGTCAAATTTCCGTCAGGGTGCACCTGAGCACCATCTTGGCGAACCACCTCCCGTCGAGAGAAAGCTCTCTCGGGGCAGCCCTTTGTTTCCTGCTTTATGCGGGGACTCTTGCTGTCCAAGTCACCCATCCGACCTCTCCTGGCGGAATGGGACTTGAATGTAGTGCTTACGCGTTCACCCTTCGAGCTGATGGTGATGTGCTCGCTCCGGCACCTATCCTGGAAGGTGGTCTTCCTGGTGGCTCTGTCCTCAGCCCGCCGGGTCAGTGAGCTGCTGGCTCTCATGGCTGATGCTCCTTACACTAGATTCTATAGGAATAGGGTAGTCCTCCATACCCACCCCAAGTTCCTGCCGAAGATTGCTTCAGATTTCCATCTCAACCAGGAGATAGTCTTACTGACTTTCTTCCTGAAACCCCATGCCGACCAGGCGTCGGCGGCTCTTCACACAATTGACTGCAAGAGGGATCTTTCCCTCTGTCTGCAGCGCACCCAGGCTCATAGCAAATCTCGCCAACTCTTTCTGACTTACGATCCAAATCGACTAGGGCAGGCAGTCACCAAGCGCACCCTCTCTGTTTGGGTGGCGGACTGCATTGCCTTCGCCCATACGAAGGCGGGTGCCACTTTGGATTGACGAGTCACCGCACACGGTATCCGAGCCAGGGTGACTTCGGTGACCTTGCTGCGTTCAGTGCCCCTGCGAGACATTTGCCGGGCAGCGACCTGGTCTTCAGCAAACACCTTCGCTGCTCACTACTGCCTGGAAATGTAGCCCTGTCGGGACAGCGCCTTCAGCCAGGCTGTACTGGCCTGTCGGGGGGGGGGGGGGAGGGTCCTTGCCAGGCTGTACTCTGTAATCTGTTCAGGGTATAAGCAACTCCTGCCCTCCAACACTTCTTCACAGCTACTGAGGGCTTCGTCGCCTTTGGGTATCGGCTTCTGCTTACGACCTTGCGGAGACATTTTTTGGTTACAGATTCAGTAGCCTGTAGCTGGGGAGTCCCATAAGTGAGGACTGACTTCCTGCTTGTTCCTGGAGAAAACGTAGTTACTCACCTGTAACAGATGTTCTCCAGGGATAGCAGAAATCACTCTTCACTACCCTCCCACCTCCCCTGATGAGTTGCTGGATTTTCATCCTTCCCTTGCCATCTGCTTGGTAGGGTTCGAGCTAAGGGACCTGACTTAGCAAGATGGCACCCTTGGGCAGGAAAAGGACCATGCATGCATGGCCGCAATCCCAAAGGCTTTCTTTAAAAGCTGGGGAATTGCTCTGCGCGGGCTCCGTTGGTGCCGATGTTACCCATAAGTGAGGACTGATGCCTGCTGTCCCTGGAGAACACCTGTTACAGGTGAGTAACTACGCTTTATTCATGCCCTACCAGTCTGGTCTTGCAATACCTGCTCCACCTCTCACAGTCTGGGCTGACGTCTAACTCGGTCAGTGTTCACCTGAATGCCATCTCAGCAAACCACCACCCCAGTAAGGGCAAACCTCTTTCGGCGCTACCACTTATCTCTCGTTTCATGTGGGCCTGTTTCTTTCCAAGCCCCTCACCCGCTCTCCTCTGGTGGAGTGGGACCTCAATGTGGTCCTCATGCAGCTGACCAAGTCACCCTTTGAGCCCATGGCTACCTGCCTGCTGTGGCACCTGTCATGGAAGGTGGCCATTTTGATAGCTCTCACCTCTGCCCGGAGAGTCAGTGAACTCCTGGCACTGATGGCTGAGGCACCGTGTAC
This sequence comes from Ichthyophis bannanicus, assembly GCA_033557465.1. Lineage (NCBI taxonomy): Eukaryota > Metazoa > Chordata > Amphibia > Gymnophiona > Ichthyophiidae > Ichthyophis > Ichthyophis bannanicus. The sequence goes on from CM066034.1 coordinate 212,655,762, forward strand.
CAGTTTCTAAAGGAACCAGGCAGTCCTGCAAACTCTCACCCCAAGTTTCTTCCAAAGGTGGTCTCTGATTTTCATCTCAATCAGGAGATAGTGCTGTCCGCTTTCTTCCCGAAGCCCCACGCCGACCAGGCATCGGCTATTCTCCACACCCTGGATTGTAAGAGGGCTCTCTTTCTACCTGCAGCGGACATTTGATCACCCCAGATCCGGGCAGTTCTTTGTTTCCTTCGACCCCCAGCCGCTTGGGGCTGGCAGGCACCAAGCATACCTTGTCCATCTGGGTGGTGCACTGCATTGCCTTTGCCCAGGCCCAGGCTGGGATTCCTCTTGAATGCCGATTCACAGCTCACAATGTCCAAGCAATGGTGACATCTGTTGCTAGTCTGCATGCGGTGCCACTGGCAGACATCTACCATGCTGCCACCTGGTCTTTCACTCACACAATCACAGTGCATTACTGCCTGGAGAGGGAGTCCCGTTAGGACGCCGCCTTCGGCCAGGCTATACTCCGTAATCTATTTGGGGTTTAAGTAACTCCTGCTCTCCGACCCTTCTTGTTCCGGCTACTGGGAGCGTGGCCATCCATGGACCCGGGGTCCTCGGGATGCCTTCATCTTTCACTGGCAACTGCTCACGACGATGCCATGCCTTTTTTCTACAGGTCCTTGGTAGCTTGTAGATAGGGAGTCCCATATGTGAGGACTGACTTCCTGCTTGTTCCTGGAGAAAAGGTAGTTACTCACCTGTAACAGGTGTTCTCCAGGGCCAGCAGGTATCAGTCCTGTCAACCTTCCCTCCTCTCCTTGGAGTTGCTGTATATTTTTGCCATCTTCGTGAAGGGGCTATAGCTATGGCACCTGACCAAGTAAGATGACACCCTTGGGCAGGAAGGGGACCATGCATGCGTGGTGGCATTCACAAAGGCTTTCTTTGAAAGCTGGGGAAACGCTCCACACGAGCTCCGTTGGTGCCGACGTCGCCCATATGTGAGGACTGATTTCTGCTGTCCCTGGAGAAACACCTGTTACAGGTGAGTAACTACGCTTAATCGAGTATCCCAGGGTTGGGAAAAATTACAAGAGGACCTTGAGAAATTGGAAGGCCGGGCATCCAAATGGCAGATGAAATTTAATGTGGACAGGTGTAAAGTTATGCACTTGGTGAAGAACAACCCAAATAATTACACGATGCAGTGTTCCACATTAGGATATAGTTTATAGTGTATATAGTTTACCCTGTTTCTCCAAGTTCCACTTCCTGTTAAATGTAATGACCAGACATAAGAAAGTTGTCGGATGTTTCTGTTCCATGTAAACCGTGCTGATGGCAAATAGTGCGGTATATAAGAAATGTTAATAAAATAAATAAATAAATAAATAAAATAGGAATCATCACTCTCAAAAAAGATCTAGGCATCATGGATAATACGTTGAAAGCTTCTGCCCAATGTGCAATGGCAGTCAAGAAAGCAAATAGAATGCTAGGAATCCTTAGGAAAGTAATAGAGAATAAAACATAGGGTGGTGGTATGCCTCTGTATTGGACATGGTGCAACTGCACCTTGAATACTGTGTGCAATTTTGGTCACCATATCTTAAAAAGGATATAGCAAAAACTGAAATGGTATAGATAAGAATAACCAAAATGATAAACCAGATGAAAGAATACCCCTACAAGGAAAGGCTTAAAAGGTTAGGGCTCTTCAACTTAAAAAAGAGGTGGATGAGGGGGGAAATGATGGAGGTTTATAAAATGAGTGGAGTGCAACAGGTAAACGTAGATCGGTTGTTTACCCCTTCAAAAAGTAGAAAGACTAGAGGACATGCAATGAAGTTACAATGTAGCACATGTAAGATTACACATCCACTGAAAACATATTCTCTGACTAATCAAACTTTGGAATTCATTGCTGGAGGAGTTATTAAAGGCCATTAGTGTAGCTGGATTTAAGAGGTTGGACAGGTTCCTGGAGAAAGTCCATAAACCATTATTAAAGTGGACTGGGAAATCTACTGCTTACCCCTGGGAAATATAGCATGGAATCTCTCTACCTTTTGGAAACCTGACAGGTACTTTTGACCTAGATTGGCAACTGTTGGAAACGAGATATTGGGCTTGATGGACCTTTGGTCTGAGCTAGTATGGCATTTCTTGTTATGCTCTAAAGAAGCTAAGAGTTCCTGTGTCTCTCTCTTAGGTGTTAAAATCGGACAGCGTGTGCTTATGTATTAGCGATGGCAGCCTTCTTCCAGTCCTGGCTGACTGTCTTGGAGTGGATCAGGTATTCATCATCTTGCCACCTCCTATCCCCTTCATTTTACTACTTTCCACTCACATGAAAATAAAAAGGATTCAAGTATTCATTTAGTGTGCCATTATCTGGAGGTTCCATTCTATGAAAATGTCCCCTGTGGGTCCAAGTTTGCGGGATTTGAGAAGGGAGTGGAGGGTGGAGTGTAAGATGACATCCACTCTGTTGCCTCAATCCGATAATAGAAACTTAGAATATGACACCAGGTAAGAACTATAAAACCCACCAGATCCGCCTATTTCATGGCACATGGGGATAAGGAAGGGATTGAATTTCTGTGGTGGTGATGGTTGAGTGGTTGGGGTAGATGGGTATTGATTTCTATTGTTCAAACAATCAAATATTTTATTAGTGTTTTGCCTTTGTATTTTATAGTTTAGTATTTTATGATGTATTTATATTTGTTGTCTTGCCTTCTCAGTACAGTTTGTAGAAAGGTGTGAATAACCTTTTAAGCCACCTAGTGTTTTAGTTGCAAAGGTTGGACTATAAATGATAGAAATGTGCATTTGTTAGTACATAGTTGATTTGTTCCAATGCAGTCCAATGCGTGCTTTTGAGTCAGTGCTAACCCCTAATGATCCAGCTGCTCCTGGGTTTTCTTGGCAGTATGATGAAGTAAATTGCCAGGCCTTTCTTCCAGGGCAATGGAGATTTAAGTGACTTGCTCAAGGCCACAAGGAGTTCTAGTGGGAATCAAATCCTGGTCTCTTGGTTATCAAGCTAGTGCTTTAACCATTAGGTGGCTACTCGATTTGTTAGTGTGCTTAATAAATTTTGTGTACACTAAAGTAATGCACTTCAAACTATGAATTAATGCACATTGATGGTAATTTTCATAAGACCGTCTGTGTAAAGGTGAAGTAGGCAGTTATTTTGAGGCTGTTTATAAAAATACTTTGGCAACTACTTAGGGACAAAGCAGCAGAAATTGGTTCTAGATAGAAGCCATGGACATTTATATCTGCATAGGAGCAGATGGAAATGTGTACAGCTGAAGAGTGGGCATACTGTAGTTTATAAACATGCGTTCATTGTGATGCCACGAATGCTCCGCCCAAACTCCCCTTCAGAACATGAGTACATGTGATTGCATAAAAGTATGCACCATCTTGCTACAGTGCATGTTTCTACATGTGTAATCCCTGGGGTAATTTTTATAAAAGCCCTTTTACAGGTGTAGCAAGACCTTTATAAAATTACCACTGTTAAGTGAATTAGCACATGTTAAGTTCAGACACATGTCAAATGTTTGTTAAAATGAATGAAAAACAAAAGTCTGAAAATTGGGTGAGGGGGAGGAGCCCAAACTAGAAATCTTTTTTCCCCTATAGATATCTCTAATAAATGATTTTAAATAAAATTAATAGAAAAGATAAGATACTTAGCCAAAAATTTTGTACAAAAACCGCACACTAAATACTAATGAGATGCAAAGCATGCATATGTCTGTAAAACTCCTAATTTAATATTTTCAGTACAGTGATCTGCATGCTGCCACGTTATTCTTCAAAAATGTCATTTTAAAGCCACATTCTTAAAGATGCTGGAAGTGTTAAAGAAAAAAAATCTGCCATCAGTGGTCCTTTTTTCGCAGCACCAGCAGTCAGGGCCTTCCCAAAGACACCCCCATTACCCTGATCTGCACTCCGGCCCTGCGATCGGCTCTCCCGGAGGGGATAGAGCAGGCCGGAGCATCGAGGGAGCACCACCCCCACCAGACGCGCTGTCCAATCGGGGCAGCGTGCCTCTGCCTCAAAACCCCGCGCCAATCGGGCGCGCGGTCCTTTCCTGCACTCCGGCCCTGCGATCGGCTCTCCCGGAGGGGATAGAGAAGGCCGGAGCATCGAGGGAGCACCACCCCCACCAGACGCACTGTCCAATCGGGGCAGCGTGCCTCTGCCTCAAAACCCCGCGCCAATCGGGCGCGCGGTCCTTTCCTGCACTCCGGCCCTGCGATCGGCTCTCCCGGAGGGGATAGAGCAGGCCGGAGCATCGAGGGAGCACCACCCCCACCAGACGCGCTGTCCAATCGGGGCAGCGTGCCTCTGCCTCAAAACCCCGCGCCAATCGGGCGCGCGGTCCTTTCCTGCACTCCGGCCCTGCGATCGGCTCTCCCGGAGGGGATAGAGCAGGCCGGAGCATCGAGGGAGCACCACCCCCACCAGACGCGCTGTCCAATCGGGGCAGCGTGCCTCTGCCTCAAAACCCCGCGCCAATCGGGCGCGCGGTCCTTTCCTGCACTCCAGCCCTGCGATCGGCTCTCCCGGAGGGGATAGAGCAGGCCGGAGCATCGAGGGAGCACCACCCCCACCAGACGCGCTGTCCAATCGGGGCAGTGTGCCTCTGCCTCAAAACCCCGCGCCAATCGGGCGCGCGGTCCTTTCCTGCACTCCGGCCCTGCGATCGGCTCTCCCGGAGGGGATAGAGCAGGCCGGAGCATCGAGGGAGCACCACCCCCACCAGACGCGCTGTCCAATCGGGGCAGCGTGCCTCTGCCTCAAAACCCCGCGCCAATCGGGCGCGCGGTCCTTTCCTGCACTCCGGCCCTGCGATCGGCTCTCCCGGAGGGGATAGAGCAGGCCGGAGCATCGAGGGAGCACCACCCCCACCAGACGCGCTGTCCAATCGGGGCAGCGTGCCTCTGCCTCAAAACCCCGCGCCAATCGGGCGCGCGGTCCTTTCCTGCACTCCGGCCCTGCGATCGGCTCTCCCGGAGGGGATAGAGCAGGCCGGAGCATCGAGGGAGCACCACCCCCACCAGACGCGCTGTCCAATCGGGGCAGCGTGCCTCTGCCTCAAAACCCCGCACCAATCGGGCGCGCGGTCCTTTCCTGCACTCCAGCCCTGCGATCGGCTCTCCCGGAGGGGATAGAGCAGGCCGGAGCATCGAGGGAGCACCACCCCCACCAGACGCGCTGTCCAATCGGGGCAGCGTGCCTCTGCCTCAAAACCCCGCGCCAATCGGGCGCGCGGTCCTTTCCTGCACTCCGGCCCTGCGATCGGCTCTCCCGGAGGGGATAGAGCAGGCCGGAGCATCGAGGGAGCACCACCCCCACCAGACGTGCTGTCCAATCGGGGCAGCGTGCCTCTGCCTCAAAACCCCGCGCCAATCGGGCGCGCGGTCCTTTCCTGCACTCCGGCCCTGCGATCGGCTCTCCCGGAGGGGATAGAGCAGGCCGGAGCATCGAGGGAGCACCACCCCCACCAGACGCGCTGTCCAATCGGGGCAGCGTGCCTCTGCCTCAAAACCCGCGCCAATCGGGCGCGCCCGCGCCTTGCGGGCCCGCGCCTGAGGGCCTCGCTAGAGGGACCTTTGGCGTGGCCCTTAGGCAGTGGCCTCTCCAATTATACGACAGACAGAATCCTGAACTCGAACACCCTTCCAACAGCAGAGCTCCCCCAGGGTCGAGCTCGAGTACCACATCCTCACTGCAACCTCTCAATCGCAAGTACACATGCTAACAAACTTTCAAACAGACTTGGTGACTTAAATCATGTAAATTCTTCTTTTCAGCTTAGATTACAAACCTAACTAATGCAATCTACTTTGCTTTAAGGATATACTGTTGCCTGTAATACCTAGTAGTCTACAACGTACTCTAGCTAGTGTTATAACTAATACAAATCACTGTGCTTCAACAATATACTGTTGCCAATATTCTAACCTAATAGAACCCACTGTGCTTTAATGCCGTACTGTTGCCAGTATCCCACAATTTTTGATTGCGTTTCAACATTATCAAACATACTAAATTATGCATTATAACATTACTGTTGCCAGTAATGTGCTCTAAAGAAGTTCCATGCTGCTTCCAGTTATACAATTAATCTATCATAGCTCAAACTATTCTCCTAGCATACTCGACCTAATTGCTTATACTATGGTCAGTAAATACAATTGATTGTTGTAATATCTGATATCAGCAGTACATCATTACTGTTGTCAGTATCTACAATTGACTATTGTTATAGCTGATATCATCATAATCTGTATACACTGTTCTCATTTCCCCCTCAGTTGGTAAACTGTTGTCTGTACCTAGCTAAACTCCAGTGAAATATCTTTGTCTAACCAGAGTGCACTTTTCACTTTGTAAGCTTCTGCAACATTCTTCTATAGCTAACTTAACTCCAGTGAACTGTCTTCCCCTAGCCAGACAGTAAACTCTTCTCCACAGAAAACCACAAACATTATCTTGATAATCTCCCTCTCAAGCAATTTTCCTCACATCCACGCAATGGCCCTCCACAGCAAGATTTCATTAGGCCTATACCTCCTCCTCATAGGTCTGATACCAGATATCTTAGCTCTAATTTCTTCAGGCAATTCCATACCTACCTTACATAACAATTGGCGAAAGTGGTCAGGCACCAATCACCACAATGGAAATTGGGACCACCGTTCACACCACCATTATCTATTATACATTCCTCTTCAGCACACTACAAAGTTAAATACAGAAAACTACAATCAACCATGCCCTCTCAAATGTGCCCTCATTAATGCTCGCTCTCTCCGTAAAAAATGGCCAGCTGTCACAGACATAATCACTTCTTATAACCTTGACATACTTATGGTCACCGAAACATGGCTGTCGCCCGAAGATAATATAATTCTCAACCAACTCCTCCCCAACAATTTTGAGGTCTTCACCAGCAGCAGACAAGGCAAAAGAGGCGGAGGGGTACTTATCCTCGCCAAGACTGAACTCCAACTTAAAATGGTCGACTCCTCCAGCAACAACCACCTCGAAACTGTCTCTATCTCTAACACCCTCTACTCTATAAACTTAGTCTACAGAGCGCCATCATCATCCCCAGATGATCTGTCAACTATTATAAACCTTGCCTCCAACTCACAGAATCCAAACAGACCCAACTGGATCTTAGGAGACATTAACCTACCGTCGCTACAAGACAATCATTCTGATGCCTTCATAGACGCTCTGGAAACCCTAGGCTACAAGCAAGTTGTTCAACAACCCACACATTCTAAAGGTAACATCCTTGATCTCATATTTGCCCCACTATCCGCCCTCAAGCAACTTCAAAATATTATACTAGCAATAACAGATGTCCCATGGTCAGATCATAATCTCATTATGTTCCTGATTCCCATTCAAAATAAGCAATACCCTGTTGACAAGAACCTAAACAAATATGCAAATACCACATCCAGAAGCTTCCAACCTTTCAACAGGGAACAGATCCTCAAGGAAACTGACGCACTCTTTAAAGACTCTACCCTAAACCTGGAAGAGATCATCACTTCTTGGAACAACAGACTCAACCGCCTATCATCTCGTCCACCCAGAAACAAGCCCTCAAGAAGAAGAGCTACTGCACCTTGGTTTACCTCAGATCTAAAAGACTCCCTAAAACTTTTGCGAAAACTCGAGAAGAAATGGAGGAGGTCACGCACCAATACCAATCAAACCGCATACATGCATCATCTTGACGCTCACCGTAAAGCCATTTCAGAAAAAATGAGACTATATCATACAGACACCCTGAAACGTGCTATAAACAAACCCCATGATCTATTTACCCTTGTCAAGAAATTAGCCAAGGAACCTTCACAAGAACACCAGTGCGAAATCAACCCACAAGAATATGCCCTTTACATACAATCTAAGATGTGCTGTACAAATAAAATTACAATACCCCCTATCCCGAATATTCATGGGCTCCCAGCTCCCTTAGCCTCATTCTCCACCCCTTCGCTGAAGCTAATTGAAGATATAATCTCATCTCTTAACTTATCCACAGCACACACTGATCCGTGTCCAGCCTTTTGGATAAAGGACCTCCGCAAAGAGCTTGCTCCAATAATATCCAGGATCATAAGCCAATCTTTTGACACCGGCTCATTCCCCTCTGCCCTCAAACAGACTTCTATCAGACCTCTTCTAAAAAACCTCAAGTTAGATCCACAAAAGACGGACTCTTACCGACCCATTTCCAGCATACCTACTCTTGCCAAAATAATCGAAAAAATAGCCTACAGACAACTGCAAGACCATATCGACACTGAAGCGCCTTTGGATAATTGCCAACATGGATTCAGGGAATCCCACGGGGTCGAAACCCTCCTCACCTCACTTCTCAACAGCCTAAACCTTGGTATCGATAACATCAAACAGGGCTTTGTTCTCATCTTTTTAGATATTGCGGCTGCTTTTGACTCGGTTTGTCACGAGCTTCTCATTATCTGCCTAAGAGAGAAGGGCATTTGTGGAAAGGCTCTCGATTGGTGCATCTCATACCTCTCTGAGAGATCGCAGCAGGTTCGCTCAAATGGTGAAACATCTGAGCCGTTTCACCAAGGTCAAGGAGTCCCGCAAGGTTCCTCTTTGTCATCACTTTTATTCAACATCTACATGCAACCCTTATGCAACATCATCAGGTCCTTCAGTGTCAACTATATGATTTATGCTGATGACGTGCTACTATATATTCCGTTCTCCATAGATAAGATGAACCTTACCCCCATAACCAACTGTTTTAACGCCATCTCAAATTGGCTACTGACCCAAAACCTCAGAATCCAGAACAAAAAAACAGAGGTCCTTTTTATCTCAAGGAACTCTAAATTCACACCACCCACATTCCTTGAAGTTCAAGATGCCAAGCTGCAAGTAAAATCCCACATCCGATACCTTGGAGTGACCCTGGATCAAAATCTACATATGAAGTCCCACATAGCCAATACTGTAAGGTCAGTTTATTTCAAGATCCGCTCCCTCAGACACCTCCGCCGACTGATTGATCCAGATGACTTCCGTACAGTCTACCAGGCCCTAATTATCCCACACTTTGACTTCGCAAACTGTATACAACAGGGGCTCCCCCAATCCACCCTTAACCCGCTTCAACTAGCATTAAACAGCGCAGCAAGAGTGCTTTTCGGGGTACCAAAAAGAGAACATGTAACACCTCTCCTGAAACAATTACACTGGCTCCCTATCCAAGCGAGAATCACCTTCAAGACCCTCCTACTAGCCTTCAAAGCTCAAAAAGGACTTGCTCCCTCTTCACTATCAGATTTGATCCAACCAATCCCTTCCAATAGGCTTCGAAGAACCACGGAACTAAACATGCTAAAAGTTCCAAAAGAGTCCTTAAGATATATCTCCGCAACTGTAAACCGAGCCTTCAGTTTATGCGCTCCAAAAATGTGGAACACCCTCCCACCACACATTAGGGTCATCGCTGATCTCCCCCAGTTTAAAAAGGCCTTGAAGCACCACCTGTTCATCAAATACTTCCCAGTGAACACAGTAACACAAGCTCACTCAAATAGCACCAATCCTATTCTTAACACGCAACCCCTGCTAACCCATTAACACTTCATACCCTGCTCATACTACAAAGCTCTTTTCATGTACTACTCCGTCCATATGTATATAGTTCAATGACTAGTACTCATTGTAAATAATTACCCCGGTTACCCAAGTTTTTGTTCCTGTTCCATGTAAAAAAACAGATAATATGTATCTTATCTGATGTTTTATTGTTCTTTGTAAACCGCGCTGATTATAAATAGTGCGGTATATAAGAGATGTTAAATAAAATAAATAAATAAAATATAACCATAAACGTGATTTGGCTTCATTTAGGGGGATGCAAATGGTGGTTGACATATTTTTATATTCATTATGGTTATCTTTAAGAAAATAAATAAAAATACTACAGTTGCGGTCAACATTATTGGCACCCTTGCAGTTTAACCTCTTAATGTCCAATATCGCCTTAAAAAAATATGGCCAGTGAAATGGCTTTGGACTATATATGTACACATATTTCACACATAAAAGAATCAAAACAAGACCAATTAAAGGAAATAGTAAGAAACAGTATAAAAACCTAGACATTGCCAGGATATGATTATTTAACAAAAAATCCCCCAAGGAGCCAAAAAGACCAAAAAGAAAAAACAAAACCCCAAACTAGGCCTAAAAAAAGAAAATAAACAACATGTGAGAAAAATAGAAAAAATCCAACCAATTTGGAATTAATACAAAAAAAGATATATAAAAATATATAGAGGGAAAAAGACCTCAGCCAACCCCCTGCCAATATTAGTAAGGAGGCAGAGCCAGTCAATGGACAAAAATGCCACAACAATCGAACCAGACTCAAAAAGACATCAGTGGTCAAAAAAGCCTCTATACAAAAAGCCAAATTGGTTGAAACAATCACAAGGAAACACCAACCACAGTCTCAAAAAAAACTTATGAGCACAGCATGAAACACAGCGTGGCAGCATTAGAAAAACCGCAACTCTGCAGACACAAATTGCGTCTAGAAAACTTATCTGAAGATCAGCAGGCTGCTAGACAGTGCATAAGCCGCAATCAGAAGCACCATCTGGAGTCCTGACACCAGGTGTTTCGCCCGACGGCTTCTTCAGGGAGCTCTGAAAAATAACATTGCTGTTCATGAGGCAGAAATGAAAAGTAATGCTGCTGGTCCTAAAACACAAAAACAAAATCAAAAAATCTCACATGGAAAATAAAATGACAAATCCAAAATAGAAAACAGTAGAATATGCAAGGAACCAATAACTTGCACGATGCAGAGAAATATATGAAAGAAGCACCACAACAGTGCTGCAAACACAGCCGGCTTGGAAATAAAAAAAAAAACGCCAAGGAAGAACACACCAGGCATGCACGATTAAAAAGGCATGTCTGATGACATCAGAGGAAACCTCCGAACTCTTGGTGAACACTGAAGGCTAATCAAAGAGCACTCAGAAAAAAACAGATGAAAAAGCCCCGTGCCCAATAAAAACTACAAGCACAGAGACTAACACAAAAACTGAGTGCTCAAACCAGCTAGCAGTTCGATCACTGAAAAACGTACAAATCCTGTGCTACAAAAGAAAAAACAAAAAAATCAGAAAATACAGAAAATAACCACCCAGCCCACCCAAAAAACAAAAATGTCAAAGTTTCAAAAATCAAAAACGGATCTTCCACTCAATAGTCATTAAGACCTCCTGGTGCCACTGTATTCAAACGGAAGATCCAGCTTTGCTCCAAGCGGGTAAGAGTCTTATTCCAGTCTCCGCCATATGCAAAAGGTAAACATTGTGCAATCACCAAGCACCTCACATCTTCAAACCGATGATAAAAGGATTGACAGTGTTGAACCAAAGGTGCACCCTCAATCATGTGGCAAAGACGACTCCTATGTTCCACGAGACATATCTGCAGGGTCTTCCCGACATACCCCAGACCACAGGGACATCGAAGTAGATATACCACCTCCACACTATCAAAGGTAGTGGAGTGACGCAATTCATAGGTCCGATGATTATATTGGAATGAATGACAAGTTTCCATCACGAAACATACTGAACAGTTCCCACAGGAACGATAGCCTGGTATGATGGGAGGTGTAGGCTCCACACTGGTGAAAGCTTAAAGACACAAAATATCGCTCAAATTGGAATTCTTGGTATAGACGGATCTTATCCGTTTTTGATTGAGACCTGGAATCAAATGAATAATATGAGAATGGCGATGAACAAAGGATTAAACTGAGAAACAAAATGAACATACCCAGCATCTGAAGACACAGAATAATCACAAGGGGTAAGTAACTAAGTCCGATCGTTGTAATGTGCATGTGTCCGAGCTTGACAGACCAAATAAAATGGATAACTGAGCGGATCCCGAAAGCTTGTAGTGAAACTATCTTCTCGGGTATTGACACCTTTACAGATGGAAGTTTTGGAGAATGGTCTTTCCTTTGTTCTACGTACTCATTATGATGGGTTTCAGGTACTTTTGGAATTTGAGCAATTATTACGTAAATTGCATTTGAAAGCCTTTTTTGCAAGATATTCAAATTTTTCTGATACACCCACTGGGGCTCCTTCTGGTGATCTGTCCGATGTCATCCGACTTCCAATATGTTCCACATGGACTCCGCCAGGTCTGTTACCTCCTATGTTACAAGTGTTTCGTGAGTTTGTTTTGAAGGACATTTCTCAGTTGGAAGTACCTCTCATCGTAGAACATATCACAGCTTATCGCTTCCTGAACAACTATCATCGGATTTACGGATTTTTCAGGACATTATTATACAGAGGGCCTATAAAGGTGGAGCAGTGGTTGTGTTGGATATCTCTCAATACACGACAGAGGTCAATCGCCAACTTGCAGATACCTCCACTTATATGCGGTTACCTGCTGACCCCACTTTTGATCTTCAAGTTATCATCAAGGAACACGTCGCTTTGACTTTGGAACAACAATTGGTGACTAAGAGGGAAGCATCGTTTCTTTGTGCTTTGCATCAATGCATTCCTCATTTTTACATTCTTCCAAAAATTCATAAGGATTTGCATCATCCTCCAGGTAGGCCCATTGTTTTTTTGAGGGGTCAAAACAAGATGGTTCCTTTAACAATTTTTGTACCTGATCTAATGAAAAAGTCAGTCTCTTGCCAAATAGGAGGAGCAGATTCCATAGTAACACTATATAACAAAAATCCCCCAAGGAGCCAAAAAGACCAAAAAGAAAAATCAAAACCCCAAACTAGGCATAAAAAAAGAAAAGAAAAGAAACCATTTGAGAACAACAGAAAAAAATAGAATATTCAGATGATACTGCTCTTTCTGACCAGCCAGCCTCCGGTCCTGAAGATTTTTTGGAATGAGGCAAGGGCACTCACAAGGGCAAAGGCCGAGGCTGTGGACGGAGCAAGCAGAACGACAATCAGGTATCATCTTACTGCCTGTGGACCAGATCACAACCTGCAGCGTATCCCGAAGGCTTGTAGTGAACCGATCTTCTCGGGTATTGACACCTTTACAGATGGAAGTTTTGGAGAAGGGTCTTTCCTTTGTTCCACGTACTCATTGTGATGGGTTTCAGATATGTTTGGAATTTGAGCAATTATTACGTAAATTGCATTTGAAAGCCTTTTTTGCGGGATGTTCAAATTTTTCTGATATACCCACAGGGGCTTTTTCTAGTGATCTGTCTGTCATCTGACTTCCAATATGTTCCACATGGACTCCGCTGGGTCCGTTACCTCCTACGTTACAGGTATTTCGTGAGCTTGTTTTTGAAGGACATTTCTCAGTTGGAAGTAACCTCTCGTCATAGAACATATCACAGCTTATCGCTTCCTGAACAACAAGCATTATCAGATTTGCAGCGTTTTCAAGACATTATTATACGGAGGGCCGATAAAGGAAGAACAATGGTTGTGTTGGATATCTCTCAATACACGACAGAAGTCCATCGCCAACTTACAGATGCCTCCACTTATATGCGGTTATCTGCTGACCCCACTTTGATCTTCAAGTTATCAAGGAACACGTTGCTTTGGCTTTGGAACAACAATTGATGACTAAGAGGGAAGCATCATTTCTTTGTGCTTTCCATCCACGCATTCCTCATTTTTACATTCTTCCGAAAATTCATAAGGATTTACATCATCCTCCAGGTAGGCCCATTGTTTCTTTGAGGGGCTCACTGTTGGAACCACTCTCTATATTTGTGGATTCCATTTTACGCCCACTGGTTTTTCATATACCATCTTATTTACGGGATACAATGCACTTTTTGCAATTATTGGCCAGAGGTTATGACACAGATCTACCGAATGGATTACTAATGGTAACGATGGATGTTTCCTCCTTGTACACCAGCATTCCACAACATGAGGCCTTGGAGGTTGGTTGTGCAGTTCTTCTAGCTCGTCAAGATCTGAGTGTGTCTAAGGTGGATTTTATTGTTCAGCTCATGACATTGGCGATGACTAAGAACGTATTTTGTTTTGATGGGTTTTTTTTATCAGCAAATCAAAGTGGTGGCCATGGGGGCCACCATGGCCCCATCTATTGCCAGTCTTTACATGGCGCATTTTGAGAGTTGGTGGATGGTCCTTTTCAATCTCACATTCGTTTGTGGGTCCGATATATTGATGCTTTTCCTCCTGTGGACAGGCACAGAAGAACGACTGTTGTCTTTTCATCAGTGGCTCAACCACTGTGATGAGAATCTTTCTTTTTCCATGGAATACAGCACAACATCCATTTCTTTTTTAGATGTCTCTTTGATACGTCAAGAGGATCGCCTGGTTGCCACGGTGTATTCCAAACCTACCCATCGCATGCCTTTATTCACCTTACCAGCGCACATCCTCAACGTCTTAAAAACAGTCTGCCTCTAGCTCAGTTTCTCCGTTATCGTCGGAATTGCTCCACGGTATCCGATTACAAACTGCATTCAGAGAGCTTGGAAGAATCTTTTTTAGCTCAGTTATCCATTTCATTTGGTCTGTCATGCTCGGACACATGCACATTACAACGATTGGACTTGGTTACTTACCCCTCGTGATTGTTCTGTGTCTTCAGATGCTGGGTATTGTGACGTAGAAGCCTCTCAAGAAGCTATAGAAACAGGTAGTGATCCGGTGGAGAGAACCGGTACTGCAAAAGAATGCAGGATTTTCTCTTCAGAGAGGAAAAAACACAGAGCTAATCAGGAACCACACCTCACCTCAGGGGAGGAGAGAAGCCAAGTCCCTGATTGGGCACGCCCAAGCAGGAGGCGGGCAGTGCAGTACACAGGCAGCTTGTTAAGCACTCAGAAACAGAGAGAGTCAGATTCGGATTTGAAAGAAGACGACGAGGAGGAAGAGTTGGAGAGAGAGCAATTAGGCAGCTGTGATCCATTAAGGAGAAGACTGGACTCAGGAAGCAAGTACCTGGGAGACTCAGGGGCAGGGAGAATCTTCTGTGACCAGAAGGATTCAGGAGCACTGAGGTACCCAAGGCTACAGCACAGGCTTCTAGAGGACCAAGCAGAATCTTGGAACCGAAGGCAGAGGGACAGAGAATTACCCTGGAGAAAGCCACAGCACAAGGTACACAGTGGGTTTGAAGCAGCTAGCAAATTTAACATTGGGAAGCCAGAAAGAGTAAAGGCTAACGTTAAAAGCCAAGACAAAGTCAGACAACATGGTAACAATTGGTTGCAGTCTGAAAAGCATGTAAGCAGCCTAGGCTATTCTCACAAGCCAGCAGAAACCTATAGTAAGGGAACAGCTGAGTCTTATTACAGAGATGTGTGCCAAGAGAAGCCTGACCGTTCTACTTTTAACACACTGTTGAGAAACTCTCCACTCACAGCTGAAGTTTTAAACCCAGCACTTACGTTTAGTGATAAGTGGGGGAAGGATAATTCAAACACGCAGAACTTGTTGTCCTAGTAAAAGCAGCATTGATAATTATCAAGTGATAAGCAGTTTAAACAAACAGTTACCTGAAGGAGGAAGACATTATCAGCTTAGCCCAGGAAGAACGCAGGCTGAATTGCTTCTTAAAGATTTCAGAGAGTTCCTTGAAAGCAGGGCAGTTTCTTCCTCTAATGTAGCACAGCCCCCAAACAGCTGTGAAGAGGAAATGCCTTTAGTCTCTTCTCTACCGTTCACAGAGCCAGACATGCCAATGGACTGTTCAGCTTGTGTCATTGAGAAGGACGTTTAATTGAAATGCTGTACAAAGTTATATGAAGCAATATAACAGAAGTTGCTGTATTGATTCCTATGCTGAAGAACTTATCAGAAGGGAATAAGTTAAAGCATAATTGTCTGCATACCAGGAGCATTGCTGTTTGCCAAAGTTTGTTTCTTCCGTTAGTGAAAAGGGTCACATGACAGCTGAATGTGATCACAGAAGATAATGGACATTTAGCCTAGCAGTGCAATACCTTGTTTTGGTTTCTCACTCTTGTTTTGTGCTATTATACTTTATTTGCATCTGTTTGCACTTGAACTGCAATGCGGAAATAAACCTCATCAAAGAAATTTTCTTTGCCTGCCTTACTACTTGAGCACACACAACTACAATTCTCAACCCTGAAGGGCATCAAAGGCCACCCCCTCCTGAAACCCTCAAGGTCCAGGGAGCGGGTGAGTGGCAGTATGTTCATTTTGTTTCTCAGTTTAATGCTTTGAGTCATCAACTATCTAATATTGTTCATCGCCATTCTCATATTATTTGTTTGATTCTAGGTCTCAGTCAACAATGATAAGATCCGTCTATACCAAGAGTTCCAATTTGAGCGATATTTTGTGTTCTTCAGCTTTCACCAGTGTGGAGTCTACACCTCCCATCATACCAGGCCATCGCTCCTGTGGGAACTCTTCAGTATGTTTTGTGATGGAAACTTGTCATTCATTCCAATATAATCATCAGACCTATGAATTGCGCCACTCCACTACCTGTGATAGTATGGGGGTGGTATATCTACTTCGATGTCCCTCTGGTCTGGGGTATGTTGGGAAGACCCTGCAGATACATCTCGTGGAACATAGGAGGAGTCTCTGCCACATGATTGAGGGTGCACCTTTGGTTCAACACTATCAATCCTTTGTCATCGGTTTGAAGATTTGAGGTGCTTGGTGATGGCACAATGTTTACCTTCTGCATATGATGGAGATTGGAATAAGACTCTTACCCGCTTGGAGCAACTCTGGATCTTCTGTTTGAATACAGTGGCACCGGGGAGGTCTTAATGACTCTATTGAGTGGAAGATATGTTTTTGATTTTTGAAGCTTTGACATTTTTGTTTTTTGGGTGGGCTGGGTGGTTATTTTCTGTATTTTCTGATTTTTCTGTTTTTTCTTTTGAAGCACAGGATTTGTAAGTTTTTCAGTGATCGCACTGCTAGCTGGTTTGAGCGCTCAGTTTTTGTTAGTCTCTTTGCTTGTAGTTTTTATTGGGCATGGGGCTTTTTCATCTGGTTTTTCTGAGTGCTCTTTGATAAGCCTTCAGTGTTCACCGAAAGTTCGGAGGTTTCCTCTGACTTCATCAGACATGCCTTTTTAATTGCACATGCCTGGTGTGTTCTTCCTTGGCGTTTTTTTTTTATTTCCAAGCCGGCTGTGTTTGCAGCACTGTTACGGTGCTTCTTTCATATATTTCTCTGCATTGTGTGAGTTATTGGTTCCTTGCATATTCTACTGTTTTCTATTTTGGATTTGTCATTTTATTTTCCATGTGAGATTTTTTTTTATTTTGTTTTTGTGTTTTCGGACCAGCAGCGTTACTTTTCATTTCTGCCTCATGAACAGCAACGTTATTTTTCCGAGCTCCCTGAAGAAGCCGTCGGGTGAAACACCTGGTGTCAGGGCTCCAGATGGTGATTCTGATTGCAGCTTATGCACTGTCTAGCAGCCTGCTGATCTTCAGATAAGTTTTCTAGACACATTTTGTGTCTGCAGAGTTGCGGTTTTTCTAATGCTGCCACGCTGTGTTTCGTGCTGTTCTCAAGGTTTTTTTTGAGACTCTGGTTGTTGTTACCTTGTATTGTTTCAACCAATTTGGCTTTTTGTACAGAGGTTTTTTTGACCATTGATGTCTTTTTGAGTCTGGTTCGGTTTTTGTCCATCAACTGTCTCTTCCTCCTTACTAATATTGGCAGGGGTTTGGCTGAGGTCTTTTTTTCTTCTATATATTTTTATATATCTTTTTTTGTATTCCAAATTGGTTGGATTTTTTTCTGTTTTTCTAACATGGTGTTTATTTTCTTTTTCTTTTTTTATGCCTAGTTTGGGGTTTTGATTTTTTCTTTTAGGATATGATTATTGGCATTCTTATAAACAATTAAAATCAGTTTGAGCAGAAGAACCACATTCCATTGCAGGAGTAAAATTAGACACGCCTGTGATCAATTGTCAGTGCTCACATGACTTGAATTAACCAATGAATGATGGCTCTAATATTTTAAATGGCCACATTCACTCCCTGTTCCATTTTCATGATGGTGACAACAACAGAGTTACCTGAGACTTTCAGAAAAGCCTTTATCAGCAAAGATCAAATTTCAGAGGAGTACAAGGCCATCTCCAAAGACCTTGGGATTCCTTTGTCTACAGTTTGCAGTGTTATTAAGACGTTCTCTAGGAACGAACAGGAAGCCAGTCCTCACATATGGGGTGATGGCGCTGACGGAGCCCACATGGTGCATTTCCCCAGCTTTCAAAGAAAGCATTTTGGACATGCTACCACCCGTGCGTTGTCCCTTCCTGCCCAAGGGTGCCATCTTGCTCAGTCTCCTTTTATCCGTGGAGCCCAATGGGTGTCTGTCCTGTTTCCCCAGAAAAATCCTTGCTAATTATCCTTAAAAAAAAAAAAAAAGTTAGTTTCCCAGTTTGAGTACCGGTTCCTCTTCCCTCCTCGAGCCGGAGCCGGCACCAGCGCTGTTCTCGGCTCTTTTTGTCTCTTTTGATTGAGGCTCTCTGTGGCCAGCGTTCGCGCCCTTTTTCACCCAGGGGTCATCGACCCGGTCTGATGTTAACCCACCATGTCCCCCGGTGGCTTAATTAATTAATTAATTATTTTATTTATTTATTTATTAACATTTTTTATAAACCGCACTATTCATTATCAGCGCGGTTTACATGGAACAAGAAAACTTCAGACAAGTTACATTTATCTGGTTATTACATAAAACAGGAAAATTAACTTGGATAACAGGAGCAACTATTTACAACAAAACAACAACAAGATCAACTATTTACATACAAGTGTCATATTGTCTGAAAAGTGTACTATTAATCTGGTAAAGTAGTGTAAAGTGTTGTTGAGTCAGGGAAGATTATGTGGTCGGAAGGTAATTATTGCTATTTGGGTGTAACTGTATTTCTTTGTTCTCTGGGAAGTATTTGAGGAAAAGGTGATGTTTCAGGGCCTTCTTGAACTGGATGAGATCAGAGATGGCCCTAATGTGTGCTGGAAGGGTGTTCCAAAGTCAAACCATGTCAGTCACCGATACCCATGACTGCTGCCTGCGCTGCCTGTGTCCGGACCATGACAGCACCTCCTGCGATATGTGCCAGGCCATGATGCCGAAGACCAATAAAAAGGGATCGGAGTTGCAGGAAAAACTGTTCTCCAGGGGGTGACTCTGCACTGGCCTCCCTGACGCTGAGCTCCAAGCACAGCACTTCCCGTGAGGTCAGAGTGTCCTCGGAGTCCTGCGACGGCGGCTCCTCCAAGAAGACCCTGGACCCCGACAGAAAGAAGAAAAAAATCCTTTAAGTCCATAGAGGTTGCATCAGAGAAACCCGGTAAAACTGCCCAGAGGCACTCTAGTGGCTCCAAGAAGTGCCCTTCCAAGGTCCTCAAGAAGGATTCCTCGGCTGGTGGAGACCATGCCAGGTTCCTCGATACCCATAATCCTAGTCAAGGAGGCACTCGCGAGAGTGCTGGCACCGGTTCTGAGACCCTCTGAAAGCTGCAGAGCCTCACTGAAAGCTGCAGAGCCCTCTGGCTTGGAAACCAGAATGGCAGCCCTGGAGCAGAACTTCACTGCTATCCTGGCCCTGCAGCAGACAACGATGGCTGGTTCATCCACATCATCTGCCCTGATGACTGGGCCCCAGTTGCGGGGGAGTCCCTGGTCATTGAGCCAAGTGCCATTAGCCTCGGGTAAGCCCTCAGTGCCGGTCGAGGTCTTGGTCCCATTCTTTGGGCATCTGATCCTTCCCGGCCAGTTTCCATGACTCGGATCCCAGGTCCTCCGAGGCCGCCGGCTCCTCTGTGCCAGCCTTGACATAATGAGTCACAGAGCCTCTGACTCGTCGTCACCTCTCGATTCAGACTCAGAGACCGACGACGAGGTATCCCTGGAAACCAAACGGCACCGAGATAGACCAGTCTTCCCCGGCACCATTCTCCTCTGGAGGATGTGGCCTTCACGACTTTGTCAAGGATAAAACCAGAGCCCCCTCTGTGAAAACAGAGGTGGAGGAAGATCCACGCACTTAAGAACTAAAGATTCTCCAGTACAAGTCTCCACCCAAGGAAACTCTCACAGTACCCGTGTAGCCGATCCTCGAGCAGCTACTGCTCAGAATGTGGGAGATGCCGGTGGTGAGCTGGTGCCTCAACACCATGTACCATGTCCGGAAGGGCCCGGGGTTCCACATACTCCAGCTCCCACATAACTCCATGGTTGTTAAGTTGACCATGCAGAAACTTAGAGTCAGAAAGCCCACTCCTCTGTTGCCTCTAGAAGGGACGCTAGAGCCCTTGACGCCCTCGGGCGCAAGTGTTACCAGGGCTGTATGTTGGGTTGCTGGATCCAAGCCTATGAATTGTACATAGGCATGTACCTGAGGGCCCTAACCCAGGAGTTGTCGTGGTTTTCAGTGGGCTTGCCGGGGAACTCCTCAAACGGTTCCAATCTCTGACCTCCAGGATCAAGGACTGCTCTAAGTTCCCCTCCCGGGCGGCCTAGGGTGGCTTCGAGTCAGCAGCTCGAGTAGCAGTGGCTGGCACTGGTGCACAATGCCAAGCCTGGCTACAGTCTTCTGACCTCGAGCAATGGGTCCAAGACAAGCTGCTCAACGTCCCCTGCACCGGGGGGAACTTGTTCGGCAAGCCTATGGCCGACAAGGCGGCCGAGATTGAGGCCGACATGGTGACTCATCAGAGGCTCTCCAAAAGGTCCTCATCCTTTCCCTGTAAGAAACCATTGGGGGAAAAGACCCCTGTTCCTGAGGAAAAAGGGGCCCTTTCAACATAGTCACCACTACCAGCCCTTCTCCAGCCAGCAGCAGGGTTCTCACTCTAAAAGACAAGGCCATGGAGCTCAGAGGTCCCAGCTCCCACCCAACCCAGGAGGAGCTTTTGACTCCCAGGGCAAGGCCTCCCTTCCCCCGGGTGACCTTCACCAGCCCACACCTGGCACTCCTCACCCACAGGTGGGCCAATGTCACCTCGGAACAGTGGGTACTGCGGGTGGTGAGGGAGGAATACCTCCTCCACCTAGAGCAGGTACCACCCAGGTTCTTCCCAGGAGAGCAGGTGCGATCTCTCCTTCACCAGACCCGTCTGCTCAGGGACAACACAATAGAGCCTGTACCCAAGCACCTATGGGGAAAAAGCTTCTAATCCAGATACTTTCTTGTCCCAAAGAGAACGGGGGGCCTCAAGCCCATACTAGACCTGAGAAACTTAAACAAGTTTCTGGTGAGGGAGAAGTTCAAGATGCTGTTCTTTGGAACACTGCTGCCTTGCCTCCATCAGGGAGATTGGCTGTGCTCCTTGGACCTAAAGGATGTATACACACACATCCTGATCCACCCCTCCCACAGGCAGTACCTATGATTCATGGTGGGGGGAGGGCACTACCAGTACAGGGTGCTACCCTTCGGCCTGGACTTCTCGCCAAGGGTTATTACCAAATGCCTGGTGGTGGTGGTAGCTGCCTACCTGCGCCTACAAAGGGCTTTCGTCTTCCCCTATCTAGATGACTGGCTAATCAGGGGTGGTATGGCCTCAGAGGTCAGTCAGACCACAGAGCGTGCAACCCTCCTTCTGCAGCACCTGGAGTTTATCAACTACCCCAAATTCCACCTCTCTCCAGCCCAACGCCTGGAGTTCATAGGTGCTCAGTTAGACACATTAAAGTTCAAGGCCGTCTTCCCAAGAGAAAGGGCAGAATGCCTCAGGCAACTGCAGGAGAGATATATCGCCGGTCAGTGCTGGCTCGTCTTCTCTGCCTGCTAAGCCATATGGCCTTGACGGTCCATGTCATGCCCTCAGCCCACTTGTACATGCAGACAGCCCAGTGATGCTTCTGCTTGCAGTTGACTTAAGCCACGGGCAGGCTATGGGACAGTGTCAGGGTTATCTGCCAACTGGCAGAGTCCCTCAACTGGGTGGCAAAACGTGCCACCTCCATGTGGGAATGCCCTTCCAGGCACCCGCACCTCAGAGGACTCTGACCACAGACGCCTGCCTCCTGGGTTAAGGGGCGCATTGTGGGGACCTCCACACACAGGGCAGCTGGTCTCAAGAGGAGTCACTCTTACAGATCAATCTCCTTGAGCTCAGGGCAATCTCTTTGGCCCTACAGGCATTCTGCCACCACCTGTGACACTGGCTCGTATTGATCCAGACGGACAACTGGGTCGCCATGTTTTATATCAACAAGCAGGGTGTCACTGGTTCATTCTCCCTCTGCCAGGAGGCAATGGCCCTCCTGTCCTTCATAGCATGCAACAGCATGCTCTTGCGAACGGTGTACCTCCTGGGCCAGGATAACTGTCTAGTGGACCAGCTGAGCAGACTCCTTCATCCATGCAAGTGGCAGTTGAACCCCAGGGTGATGAAGCAGCTCTTCCACCTCTGGGACAGGTCTGTGATGGACCTGTTCACCTCCCGGACAACACACAGCTGCTCCACTTCTGCTCATGTCAGCCGCACCCAGAGAGAGTGGCGGCAGATGCCTTCCTGATCTCATGGTCTGAGGACCTACTCTATGCAGATTGCCCCTAGGTAGTCCAGACAGCCTTGGTTCCCTCTGTTGCTTTCCCTGTCGTGGCACTTCAGTCCCACTGGGCCGAGCCCCGGACCTCCTTTCCCAGGAGGAGGGCTCCCTCCTGCACCCCAGTCTGGGGTCGCTAACGCTAACAGCATGGCTGCTGAAAGGGTAGCATTGGCCCTTTTCAATTTTTCGGGAGAAGTTGAGGAGATCCTACTGGCCCCCCGAAAACCCTCCACCAGACAGGCTTATCCCTTTAAGTGGAGAAGGTTCTCTGTCTAGTGTGCGGAAAGGGAGGAGAACCCCTTCTCCTGCCATGTGCAACTAGTACTCCAGTACCTACTGCACCTGTCACACACCGGGCTGAAATCTAACTCTGTGAGGGTACATCTGAGCGCCATAGCCGCTCAACACCACTCTATCAAGGGAAAACCTCCTCTCAAGCCAGCCCCTGGTCTCCAGGTTACTCCAGGGCCTCCTGTTATCCAAGCCCCCTCCGCCCTCAGGCAGTGAAGTGGAACTCAATGTGGTGCTCTCCCAGCTCACTAAACCACCATTTGAGCCCCTAGTCACTTGCCACCTGCGGTACCTGTCCTGGAAAGTGGCCTTTCTGTTGGCACTCATGTCCACTCGAAGAGTGAGCAAAAATGGGAAAATGTTCTGTGGACAGATGAAACCAAACTCGAGCTCTTTGGCAGTATAAACCAACAATACATTTACAGGTGAAGAAATGAAGCTTTTAAGGAAAAGAACACCCTTCCTACAGTTAAATATGGTAGCAGTTCCATAATGTTGTGGAGCTGTTTTGCTTCCTCCAGACCTGGAGGCCTTGTATTAAAGGAATCATGGACTACCAAGGTATTTTGGAGTGAAATGTGCTACCTAGTGTCAGAAAGCTAGGTCTGGCTTGAAGATCATGGGTCCTCCAGCAGGACAATGACCCAAAACATACATCCAAATGTTCAGGAGAATGGTTAAAAAGGAAAAGATGGACTGTTTTAAACTAGCTAGTAATGAGTCCTGATCTCAATCCAGTCGAGAATCTTTGGAAAGAGCTGAAGTCTGCCATTGTTAAAAAGAATCCTGGAAACCTGCATGAGCTGGAGCAAATCACAGTTGAAGAGTGGGAGAAACTACCAGCAGACCATGTATGAAACTTATAGATGACTACAAGAAATGTTTGGAGGCTGTCATAATTACCAAGGGTTGTGCAACCAAACATTAGTGAAAGATGCCACTAATCCTGCCCAGGTCAAAGTTTTTTTTTGTTGTTTTGTTTTCTTCTCAGAAATTACTACATCTAAGTTGCACAGACATCTCTTTTTTGTATGCCTTTTAACATACTATGCAAATATTATAATGATTTTCAGTTGGAATGTTTCCAATTATTTCTCAAGAGATATTGTACACAACATACCTAAAATTCAAGGGTGCCATTGTTGACCACAATTGTAGATGGATAGGAAATCAGTATATTAAACAGGCAAGGGATGAATTGGCACCCACAAGATACTCTGAGGTAGCAGCGGTTCTCATTCAGTGGCATTGCCTTAAAGGAAAGGAACATATTCCCATACTATATAATTAAAATGCAGCAAAAATTGTAGCTGTTTATTTTAACCTGGCACTCTTATATTAAAAAAAATACTGACACCTGTAAATAATACATCTCCTCTGTTTTTTGGAGATTAAGGTGCTCAGGTACTCACACGCCAAGGAACAAAGAGAAAAGAGAACCACAGCACAGTTTCTAATTAATACTAATTTGGTGTTAGAAACTGCTATAGTTCTCTTTTTTTTTCTTTTTGAACATCTATTTTGCGTCCAACAAAACTCCTCCTCCAGCAGTAGGTGCAGAACAGAACTAGGACATTCCACCATAGAACCCAACATAATGAAAAAAAGAATGTGATTACAGTGTCATCTCAACAATCTCTTCGGTACCAGGCAGATTGTAAAAAAACACAAAACCCTACAAAAGTGACTGACTGAAAACCTATAATTCAAATCTACCATTTCTCCAGGAATAAGCTGGAAGTCAGTCCTCACATATGGATGACGTCGGCACTGACTGAGCCCGCGCGGAGCATTTCCTCAGCTTTCAAAGAAAGCCTTTGGGAATGCCACCACGCATATGTGGTCCCCTTCCCTCCCAAGGGTGCTATCTTAGTCAATCTCCGATTTTCCACAGAGCCCTTCAGACATGTGTCTCGTTCCCGGAAAAAGATTTTTCTCCTTTCCAACCGGTTTATGCTCTACCGGCCCTTGCCGGTCCTCTTCCCGCCTCCCAAATACCTCTGCTTTGGCCATGGTCTTGTTTTTTATTTTCTTTTTTTCTTTTTTCTGTTTTTACTGCGCTTCGTGGCCTTTTTAACCACTGGCCACATTGAGGATCTTTGACCTCACAGGGGTCCTTTTTGCCCCAATGGCCTCCTGTTTTAAGAAATGTGATAGATGCTCCAAAAACATGTCGCTCAAGGACACTCATGACAGGGTTTCTAGGGGCCGACCATGACCCAGAGCAATATTCCCTCTTTAAGAAGATGTCCTCTAAGGTCATGCAGAGTCGTAAGCAGAAGCTGGATGATCTCTTCTGTAAGGCAGCCCCGGTATCTCTGGTAGCCTCCCGCTCTTCGGCCCCGCCAGCTCTGGAGTCTCCCAAGGCTCCTCCCCAGGCCCAGCAACATTCTAACCAGAGGTCGCCTGAACGCAAGCGGAAGAAGGCCTCGAGGACTCTGTTGGGGGTGCCAGACAAGCGTGAGAAGTCACGCGGCTGGTCTCTCAGCTCCCCTTGACAGTCTCTAGAGTTGGAGAGGGAGCAGCATAGTAAAGTGCCTCAAAACTATACGGATGCCTCTGTCAAAGGGGCTCAATCTCCTGAGGGTCGTCCTGGCGAGGACCCCCTTTCCTCCTCGACACCCGACCCGGTTACCACGGCGTCTGTCGCAGGGCCCCACTCCCGAATGGGAGGCCCGGATGCTGGCCTTTGAATGTAGCGTTTGTGCGTTCCTCACTGCCCAGCAGGTTCTGCTAGCCTGCCCTGCCGGCATGCACCTCGAGACCACAAGGACCTCGACCTCAGACTCCCTGGACTGCCATTGTGACCTCCAAGAGCCAGAAGCCTCATGAGGATCCTCCGCGTGGGTCTCAATCTCTGTTCCATTCCTCTGGCGCAAGATCCTTGTGGGTGAGTGCTTCCGGCTCCAGGCAAGTTTTTCCCTCTGAGATATGGCGTGGGTTGCCGACCCTTCTGAAGCAGCCCGACCTCAAGTCCTCTATGGACTACTCTGATTGGGAGTAGGGGATACCTCCCATCTGACCTCTCCCCTCCCCAGAGGTGGCGATCACCTCCCAAGGACACGTCCTTCATGGAGTTCATCCGGGATATGGGGCAGGCCATAGTGCTTGCCACTGAGTCGGAGGAGGAGCCCCGCGCTGAGGAGCTCAATATTTTGCAATATGAAGCTCCTCTGAGGGAAGCTCTCTCTGTGCCACTTCCTCCTATTCTGAACAGTCTCCTGCTCTGCATGTGAGACCCCTGACCTCTGTTCCGATCATGAGCAAGTGCCTGGATGCTATGTACAAGGTCCCGGGTTTCGGAAAACCCAACTTCCCCCACACCTCGATGTTGGTCGAATCAGCCATGCAGAAGCTAAAGAGCCCAAAGACTCATTGGTCAGTCCCGTCAGGCAGAGAGTCTCGTACCCTCGATGCCCTGGGGTACAAGTCTTACCAGGGCTCCATGCTGTCATACGCATCCAATGTTACCAATTTTACATTGGTATGTTCCTCTGTGATCCCACTAAGGAGCTCGGAGGCTTCACGGCTGGCCTCGACTTAGATCATCTCCGATGTTTTCAGGCCCTCTCAAAGTCCGTCAGGGAGTGCTCAAAGTACCTCTTGTGAGCAGTGTACGACTGCTTCGAGTCTTCCGTCTGGGTGGAGGCAGCTGGCATTGGAGCCTGCTGGCAGGCTTGTCTCCATTTTTTGGACCTGGAACAGTGGGTCCAGGAGAAGCTGCTGGATGTCCCTTGCCTCGGGGAGCAGCTCATTGGCAAGCCCATGGAGGACAAGGCCGCGGAGATTGAGACAGAGTATGTGACTCGTACTCACCTCTCCCGGAAAATTTCCTCCCTCCCCAAGAAGAATCAGCAGAGCTGGAAGGGGCTCCCATACAGGGGCTACCCGGCCTACCCGCTGGTGTCGATCCCCTTTCAGGGTGGCCAGGGCAAGTCTACAGTCCACGGCCCTCGCAAGCAGAAGGGCCTTAAGAACCAACCCCCAGCTCCAGCTCAACCAGCTTTGGGGTTTTGACGCCATCAGCGTAGCCTCTCATCCTCTGGCAGGACAGCTATCAATCAGGGGCTTCTGGCCCATTTCTCCCACAGGTGGGAGTCCATCTCCACCGATGCCTGGGTTCTCCAGGTCGTTTGGGAGGGCTATTGCTTCCATCTGGACTAGGCCCCTCCTCCGTACTTTCCTGGGGAACCACGATGGCTTCCCCAGCACCAGGCCCTCCTGAGTCAGGAACTCGCAGGCCTCTTCGAGTCCGCTGCGGAAGAACCAGTCCCGCTGCAACTCCGAGGACAGGGGTTCTACTTCCGATACTTCCTCATCCCGCAGCAGACAGGGGGCCTTCAGCCCATCCTCGACCTGTGGAACCTCAACAAGTTCCTGGTGCGGGAGAAGTTCAAGATGCTCTCCCTTGGAACCTTGCTGCCCTACCTCCAGCAGGGTGATTTGGCTATGCTCCTTGGACTTAAAGGATGCCTATGTTCACATCCTCGTCCATCCCAAGCACATAAAGTACCTCCGCTTAATGGTTCAGGGAAACCATTACCAGTACAGGGTACTCCCCTTTGTCCTCACATCCGCCCTGTGGGTCTTCACAAGGTGCCTGGTGATGGCTGCAGCCCATCTGCGGCTGCAGGGGGTCTTTGTCTACCCGTATCTCGATGACTGGCTCGTAACCGGAAGCACGGCCTCCAAAGCCAGACAGGCCACGGACCGTACCATTTGCCTCCTGGAGCATCCGGGCTTCCTGATCAATTACCCAGAGTCCCACCTCACTCCATTCCAGTCCCTGGAGTTCATCAGGGCTCACTTGGACACCCTTCGGGCCATGGTTTTTCTCCCTCAGGACAGAGCAGATTGCCTCGTGTCCCTGGCATTCGAAGTACAGTGCTGCAACATTGTCCTGTCCCGGACGATGCTTTGCCGCCTTGGCCACATGGCCTCCACGGTCCATGTCGTGCCCAACATCCATCTCAACATTCTGGCGATGCAGTGGTGCCTCAGAGCGCAGTGGACGCAGTTGGCCTGCTGCCTCTGGGACCCTGTCTCCCCCGGCATGGTGGAGTCTCTGGCTTGGTGGCAGGAGCTTCGGAACCTGCTTTGCGGTATGCCCTGCCAAGCCCTGGTGCATCAGGTGGTCTTGACCACAGACACCTCCCTGATGGGCTGGGGAGCCCACTGCAAGGGCCGGCATACCCAGAAGTCCTCCCCCAAGGAGTCCCGGCAGCAGATCAACTTGCTGGTGATCCGGGCAATTCGCTGTGCTCCAGGTTTTCAAAGTCTGCTTCCAGCGCCAGGCAGTGCTTGATCCAAACGGACAACCAGGTCACAATGTTTTATGTGGACAAACGGGGGGGGGGGCCACTGGCTCCGGCTCCAGCTCCAGCTCCTTCAGCCTCTGCTCAGAGGCGATAGCCCTGTGCTCCTTTGCAGTGAGCCCAGGACATGACCGTCCTGGCCACTTACCTCCCAGGTCAGGACAATGCATTGGCAGACTGTCTCAGCAGGCTCCTCTGGCCGCACGAGTGGCACCTGTGTCCCCGAATGGCACAGTGCTTCTTCCAGCATTGGGGGACCCCGAACCTGGACCTCTTTGCCAGCCCGGTGAACTTGCAGCTTCCTCGGTTCTGCGGTCCCCTCCCGAACCCCGGCAGGGTGGCCCCTAATTCCTTCCTTCATCCCATGTGACACGGGGTTGCTATATGCCTTCCCCCCCCCCCCCATTCCCCTCATTGCCTGGACCCTTCTCAAGATCCAACGGGACAGGGCTTCGATGATTCTCATCACCCCGAGGTGGCCCAGGCTGCCTTGGTTCCCGCTGCTGCTCTGCCTCTTGACGGAGTCCCCGGTCTTGCTCAGGTGCTCACCAGCGCTGCTGATGCTGGAGGAGGTTCTGCTTCTTCATCCCAATCTGAGGTCTCTCTCCCTTACAGCTTTTTGGCTGAGTGGGTCGTTCTAGCCTTCTACCATCTCCCCATGGAGATCAAGGACATTCACCTAGCCTTGTGGAAGGACTCTACCAGATGGGCTTACGTCTTCAAGTGGCGTCTGTTCTCGGTGTGGTGCTCAGAGCGCCAAGCAGACCCATTTTCATGTCCTACCAGTTTGGTCTTGCAGTACTTGTTCCACCTCTCACAGTCTGGGTTGTTGTCTAACTTGGTCAGGGTTCACCTGAGTGCCATCTTAGCGAACCACCAGCCCATTGAGGACAAACCTCTTTTGGGGCTACCGCTTGTCTCTCACCGTATGGGGCCTGCTTCTTTTGAAGCCCCTCATCCACCCTCCTCCAGCAGAATGGGACCTCAATGTGGTCCTCACGCAGCTGACCAAGCCACCTTGTGAGCCCATGTCTACCTGCCCTCTACGGCACCTGTTGTGGAAGATGGCCTTCTTGATAGCTTTCACCTCTGCCCAGAAAATCATTGAACTCCAGGTGCTGATGGCCAAGGCACCATACACGAGGTTTTATAAGAACAGGGTGATCCTGCGAACTCCTCCCAAGTTCCTCCTGAAGGTTGTCTCGGATTTCCATGTCAATCAAGAGATAGTGCTGCCCACCTTCTTCCGAAAGTCCCACGCCAACTGGGCGTCAGCATTTCTCCACACCCTGGACTGTAAGAGGGCTCTTTCTACCTGCAGTGGACTCACGCCCACTGCAGGTCTGGGCAGC
This sequence comes from Ichthyophis bannanicus, assembly GCA_033557465.1. Taxonomy (NCBI): domain Eukaryota; kingdom Metazoa; phylum Chordata; class Amphibia; order Gymnophiona; family Ichthyophiidae; genus Ichthyophis; species Ichthyophis bannanicus. The sequence continues at coordinate 212,685,344 of CM066034.1, forward strand.
TTTTTGTCTCTTCAACCCCAGCCACTTGGGGCTGGCGGTCACCAAGTGTACCTTATCCATCTGGGTGGCGGACTGCATTGCCTTTGCCTAGGCCCAAGCCGGGTTTCCTTTGGAACGCTGCGTCATGGCTCACAATGTCCGAGTGATAGCTATGTCTGTCGCTAGCCTGTGCTCTGTGCCACTGACAGACATCTACCGGGCCACCACCTGGTCTTCCACTCACATCTTCATGGTGAATTACTGCCTGGAGAGGGAGTCGCGTCTGGATGCTGCCTTCAACCAGGCTGTACTCCATAATCTGTTTGGGATTTAGGCAACTCGTGCCCTCCGATCCCCCCTTGTTCCGTCTACTGGGAGTATGACTATCCATGGACCCGGGGTCCTCCGGGCTGCCTTTGCTTTAACTGGCAACTGCTTACGGCGATGCCGTGCCTTTTTCTACAGATCCTCGGTAGCCTGTAGCTAAGGAGTCCCATATGTGAGGACTGACTTCCTGCTTGTTCCTGGAGAAAGCATAGTTACTCACATGTAACAGGTGATCTCCAGGAACAAGCAGGAGTGAGTCTTCACATATGGGTACGTCGGTACCGACGGAGCCTGCGCGGGAACGCTCCCCAGCGTCCAATCAGAAAGCTTTTGGGAGCATCCCTCAGCGCCTGCGTGCTGCCTTTCCAACTGTCTCTCCTCAGTTTTCGTTTTTCCGCGGAGCTGGCAGGACGTCCTCCTGTCACCGCAGAAAATTCTTCTTTTAATTCTTTTGTTTCTTGTGGTCGCGGCTGTCTCCCCGACTCCACCGGTACCGCCGGTGTTTCTTTTTTCTTTTTCTGTAAATTTTTCCCTTCAGGGTATATTTTTTCTTCTGCCTTAAATTTTTAGGCCTTCTAGGCTTGTCCATGTCCCTCATGGAACCGCCAGCCTCTTTCTCTACAGAAATGTTTAAGCTGTGGCGGTACAGCTTTATTCTTAGACTCCAAAAGCTGGTGTTTAACTTGTTTGGGTCCTGACCATTTTCCTCTGGTGCCCTCGGGCTACACTTTTGTGCGAAGAGATTTTCAACGTCGAGTTTCCCTCGATACTAGGTTCCTTTCCAGTGTCAGGGCACCGAACATTTCTTCTTCTACACGGGATCAGGTAACCCACAAACAGTCTGTTAAGACTAGCCAACCCTCGAGTGGTAGGTCTCATGCACAGCATGAAGACGGCTCCGGCCTTGTCCTCGAGGGTCCATTGGCTTCAAAACCCTGGCGGGAGTCTTTGGCCTCTAAAGCCTATGAGGGGTTTCAGGTTGTTCCTGGGCTCACCCATCACAGAACATACCTGAGCCATGCTCGGTGGTGGCATCCGCTTCAAGCGGTACTGATACCCCGGCATCGGCACTGGTGTTGGACGTAACACTCCTCACCAGGGATCGTCATCTGGCTTCCTCGGTACTTTCAGGACCGCTGGATACGCTCCAGATTGACTTTCCAGTATCGGCATCAACACCGATACTACCACCGACGTCGGTACCCTCTAGACATGCATCGATAGACTCGCTCCCCTCGATGCCGAGGCTGGAATCGATCTCTAGTCTGGAAGACTGGGTACCGACACGTCTCAGTACCGACACCTATCGGTACCGGACGCTAGGTACCGAGGATCATTACCGAAGGCGTTCGGTTACCTCGATACCGATTGAGCTGCCACCGATGACTGCTCCGGTGTCGGTGTCGCCTTTGATTCCGACAGCGCTACCGGTATCGGCTTCAGTACCGGTATCCGCAGTAGCATTGGTGCCGTCTCCTTCCAGGCTTCCTTCACCAGGGTCGCTCCTTTATATCCCAAGTCTGGAATCGATACCTGGCATAGACGATGTAGTACTGACTATCACAGGTCCTGACCTCCAGTACCAACATCCATCCCTTAAGGATCCTTTTTTGCACCGTGCAGGATCTTATCTTCCTATATACTCAGGTAGATCCTCCGGTGCCCAGGCTAGTTCTTCAGATCTAGCCTGTCCTGGGAAGGTTCTCTTTGGAGATCCTTCTTTTCAGGATTTCCTCTTGGATATGGCAAGATCCCTTACCATTCCTATCCCTGGCCATGATCCCACACAAGGCTGTGTTTCTACTGGAGCAAAGAAGAACATAATGCTTCCTTTGCATCATTCCTTGCGGGATCTTCTTCTAAGAATGTGGGAAGCACCTTTAAGGGTACCCCCACCTTCTAGAGCAACTGATCTTCTGTATCAGGTGCCCCCCTCTCCAGGGTTTCAAAAGACTCAACTTCCTCATCATTCCATTGTAGTGGAATCAGCAATGAGGAAGGTGAAAAGTAAGAAAAAGCACTCTTCTTACCCACCAGGTCGTGAGTCTAGGACACTAGATGCCTTTGGACGTCAAACCTTCCAGACATCCATGCTGTCAGCAAGAATTCTCTCATATATTTTTTATGAGTCTATCTCTTCAGGAGCTCACAAAGAAATTATATCTTTTGGCTCCTTTTCTTTCAGAGCCCAAGACTGCAGACTATTCCTTACTACTTAGTCATCTTCAAAACATCTCTTGGTTTCTTACTCGTGCTTCCCTAGACTCATTTGAGTCGATTAGCAGAACTTCTGCTATAGCCATAGGGGCACGACGTAGAGCCTGGCTCCAAGCTTCAGACTTAGACAAATGGGCACAACAAAGACTGGGTAATACTCCTTGCACTGGAGAAAATCTCTTCAATAAGGATTCTTTACATCAGGTTGCTCAGTGGTCCACTGACTTCCCTGTTTCTGAAGGCTTTCCTAAGCCTTCTCCTTCCCCAGTAGGTAGGAAATGCCCTACCAAACCTTCTTTCCCTAGGAGAAGGTTTTATTCTTCTCCTGCCCATCATACAGATGTTCCCAAGCAGGGGAGGCATCGTCCTGGTCTGAAGAATCCAAACTCTCACCAGGCTAAACAAACCCAGCAACCATAGGGTTTCTGATTAATCATTTTTCTGCCTCTTGGGGTTTACAACCTACAGTTGACTTCTTCTCAGCAGAAGTTTTTCACTGTTTTTTCATTCAAAACTCTACACATGGATTTCTTTTCTCAGGACATCCAGTTGCTCCTAGATATGCTGAGCTGTCAGGATATTCATGTCTATGGGTTACAGATTTTTCCTCTTCTTCCTGCCAAGAAGAGAGGTTTAACAACTATCACATGATAGTTTTCTGTACCAACATGAATTTTTTTCCTTCCACCCTTCAGCTCTTGTTTCTCTACCCTCTTATCCAGGTTTCCACTGTAAGAGTGGTACCATACCACTGGAGGGCTTCTTTAGCCTTTCTGGTCTTTCTTTCCATTCCAGTGTGGAGTTTTTTCTCTTGAGTAAACTCCCTCCTTTTGCCTGGGCAGCTCATCAGACAGGGACAAGGATTTCTTACTCTTGTTCTGTCTGTTCTTTCTGTTTTATACAGAGAGATTCTCTCTGTTCTCTTATTCAGCAGCTGCCCATGCAGGAGTTCTAGTGATTGGACTACTGGTACTTTTCCACAAGTTCAGTCTTGTCCTCCACTACTTTCTGTCTGACCTTAGTAGTGATTTCAAGACAATGCATACATCTTTCTTGGATAATCCTTCTCACTACAGGCTTATCACACTATCTTCTATTCTTGCCATCTCCAATTCCTTTGGGTTTGGCAGCATAGTTGATGTGGCTGCTGGGTTTCCAACAGCCAGTTCTATCTCCCAATTCTCCTGCATAATGCTCTCTTCAATTCTACAGAGAAGCTTTCCACTATGGGCCCTTGCTAGAGAGCATGGGGGTTTTCTCTAATGACTATCCTACATGGTTGAAAAAGGCTTCCTCAGTCATGCCCCATGACTGTGAGGGTTCTTCACACCCTACCATCTCCTTTTATGTTGAAAGCTTTTTTATTATTAACCCCACACAGCAAACATCACAATGTATCAATACAGTAACATCAGTATAGTAACATAGCAAGATAAAATGAACAATAGCTTACACCAAACCAGTCCATAGTCATACAGATGAAAAGTTGGAACATAAAGACTACAGAAGCAGTGCAAGGTAATCACACAGAACCAACAGCAGGTACTACTGAACAACCTCACTCACCATAGTACCCATGTAACAATGCAACCTCTTGACAACAAACAGCCCCGTCCAACCCTCAGCCCCCCCCCCCCCCAGGTACAAGCACACAAGTGCTGCCCAGTACATCCAACAAGGAACAGTACGAGGAGCTTGGACGAGCCCAGGGTGGTTTCTGCTCCCAGGCCCGTCCCCATCTAAGCAGCAATCCCCAAGGGTCCCATTCGTTTCCCCCCCCCCAGTCCTACCCCACACCCCACTTCCACCCCCCCTTTAGGCCTAAACCCTCCCCTGTTTCCCTCCCCCCCCCCCCACAACTACCAAGCTGTTGCACCTTCAGGGCTTGCCACTGCCTACAAGCAGACACAGCCGTCCAAGAGAAAAGAAAGAAAATAAAAAAACAGACAAAAGACAAGAGAAGAGTGAAGTTGAGGGGACCCAAGAGTCGAATGAAGAGGAAAGGAAAGAAAAGAGAAGAAAGGAAAGAAAAGAAAAGAAAAAGAAGAAGAAAACGGGGCCCTCAAGGCATACTCAGAATCCTGCTACGCTCCCGCCAGGGTAAGGAGTGCAAATGAGGTCCCCAACTGTCCAAGAAACACTGCCAACGGCGTGCCGCCCTGCGAGCACGCAACATTTCCAGAAGCAGGAGCCTATGAAGATGTATCCTCCACAGGCCATACGTTGGTCCCCTGGCCTCCAGCCACTGCTGCAATACAGTCTGACTAGCAGACACCAACACTAGTCGTAACCAGCGCAAAGCCTCTGGCCCCAGATCGCCCCCCCACGAATCCTCCCAGACATCCAAAACAGCGTTCCCCACGGACAAAGCTACAGGGCGCTGGAGACAAACCGTCAAATAACCCAGTATGCGCCCCCAAAAGACCCGAATCCGTGGGCAACTCCAGAACATATGACCCAGTGACGCTCTAGGCTCTGTGCAACGTGGGCAACGGTGAGTGATCCCCACTCCTGCACGCCAAGCCCTCAGAGGGGCGAAATACAAGCGACGTAAAATTTTGTATTGGGTGTCTCTATGTAGCACCAACAGACTCAGGGAGGTAATACCAGCCATACTACGGAGCAGCCCATCCCCCCTGACCTCCTCCCCCAACTCCGCTGTCCACGCCTCAGCCAAAGGATCCACGCCAAGGGGCGAGGCCGCCTCCCACAACATTTTGTGTAGCCAGGACACCCGCGTCCCGGTCTCTCCCCCCAATAACACCAACTCGGTCGCCGAGCAAATCTCCGTCCTCAAAGTTACCGCGGGGATCTGGCGGACAAAGCTACGAAGTTGGGCATAAAGGAAAAGATCGCGATCCCCTAAGGAGTAATGTTGACAAAGCACGGGGAAACCCACCATCTCGCCTGCTGGGGTGACCACGTGTTCGAGATTCACTATCCCCAAGCGCTCCCACCTTGTAAACTGCGACCCTCCCATGCCCGGCGCGAAATCAGGTTTACCCCTAATGGGAAGATAAGGAGAAGAACTCGCGGAGATCCCCCGTCCCTGGCAAAAATACCTCCACGCTTTTTGCACAGGAGCAAGCACCACCTTCAAGAAATTGCCCTCGAGCCCTTTAGCCGGTGTAGCATGTAAAAGATACCGCAAATGAAAGGGGTGCGCTGCACCCCGGAGCATCACCAGGGGGGAATAATCCTCCAGATCCCACAACCAGTCGCGGGCAAAGCGTAGCAGACAAGCGATGTTGTATTTCCTGATATCCGGGAAGCCCATCCCGCCCAAACTGCGAGGCTGGCTGAGGATTTCAAGGTGGACCCTCGGTCTACGCCCCTGCCACAAAAACCTATTCAGCAGACGATCCAAGCGTCGAAGATCGAGGCGCTGAAGAAGCAGCGGGAGAGTCTGAAGCATATAGAGAATCTTGGGGAAGATGACCATTTTACACAGGGCCACCCGCCCCCCCAGGGAAAGCAGCAGATCGCGCCATTTGTCGACACAAGTCTCCACCGCCTGCAATACCTTAGAGACATTCAAGCGATAAAGGTCCCCCGTGCTCCCCGGCAGATAGATACCTAAGTACTTAAAATGGCCACTCGCCCACTTCAAAGGAAATGCACCCAACCACCCCTGTTGCCCGCCCTCTCCTATCAACATAGCTTCGGACTTGTCAAGATTAAGGCGGAACCCCGAGGGAACCCCATAGTCCCGAATAAGCTGTAGCAGATTGGGAAGTCCAGTGTGGGGGTCGCCCAGATGAACCAATAGATCGTCCGCGAAGGCCGCCACTCAAAATTCCTCCCTCCCCACTGAAACACCGTGAAACTGTGCAGCAGAACGAATTCGAATTAGAAGCGGCTCCAAAGTCAAAACAAAAAGAAGGGGCGACAACAGACAGCCCTGACGAGTCCCTTTCTGAATCGCAAAGTCGGCAGTCATCACTCCATTAATCATAAGGGCTCCGAGCGGGTTAGCATACAAGAGTCGGACCACGTCAACAAAGAATCCCGTAAAACCCATTGCGTCCAAGACTTGATACATAAAACCCCAATTTACTCTATCGAACGCTTTTTCAGCGTCAAAACTGATGAGTAGGGAGCTCTGCCCTGCCATTTGTCCGGCACAGAGAGAGAGAAAGATTCGCTGGAGACTATATGCCGCATGGCGGCCGCAAACAAAACCCACCTGATCGCGGTGTATCAGCGTCGGTAAGAAATTGGCTAACCGATCCACCATTATTTTAGCGAGGAGCTTTATATCAACATTTAGGAGCGAAATAGGGCGGTACGAGCCCGGAAGAAGAGGATCCCACCCCGGTTTGGGTAAAATAGTAACCACGGCCTTATTCGGCTCATAAGGGAAGGCCCCTCTCTGCACCAGATCATCAAAGTAGCCCACCAGGGGGGCCACCACGGCATCCCCCAGAATTTTATAGAACTCACCCCTATAGCCGTCCACTCCAGGAGCCCTTCCATTCTTGAGATTCCTAATCCCCACCTGTACCTCCCGTCCTGAGATGGGCTGATTGAGAGCCTGTAAATGCTCCGCACTGAGTCTCGGCAGATCACAGCCATCCAAAAACATGCGTCCCTCTTGTTCTCCATCTCCCTCACTTGCATACAGTTGTTGGAAAAAATCATGAAAGACACGCTCAATGTCCTCCGCGGCTCTGCGAAGGGTCCCATCCACATGTCTAATAGTCCCAATATGCCTGGGTCCCCCCGCAGGCCGCACCAGAGAGGACATCAACTTCCCCGTCTTGTTGCCATGCTGGTACAGCTGATATCGATAATATAGCATCGATTTTTGGGCCCTTCTGTGGAGAAGCGTTTCCAACTCAGTCTGAACCTCCCGCAGATGTCGATGGTTCGCAGCCGTCTTATGCCCAGCCACCACCCTCCGTGCTCTACCCAAATCACGTTCAAGTTGCAGGATCCGCTGCTGCAACCGCTTACGTTTCTGGCAATGAAAGCTAATGATCTCCCCGCAGAGAACCGCCTTCCCCGCCTCCCAAAAAAGAGCAGGAGAGACATCCGGTCGATCATTGATATCCACATACTCCTTCCAACGCGCGCGAAGATGTGCCTCAAAGAGCGCATCCCCACTAAGATCCAACGGGTACCTCCAGAGACGATTGCGGCAAGGACTATTACCCCGGAGCTCCAAGAGTACCATCGCATGGTCCGACAAAACAGAGGACCCAATCTCCGCCCGTGAGACCCAGCTGAATAACGAGTCCGAAATCAAAAAGAAATCGATGCAGGACCACGTGCCATGAGCGCGGGACATATGGGTATAGTCCCGATCCCCCGGGAGCAGGACTCTCCAAATATCCAGGAGCTTATGCGCTTCACAGAGCCCCCACAGTCGCCTCCGAGCTCTCCGACTACCGCCCCCCGCCAAGCCAGATCGATCCATCTCGACCTCCAACACTTCGTTGAAATCCCCTCCCAGTATGACCTGATAGCCACTGGTATCAGCCAGGAAGCGGGTAAGCGCAAAGTAAAAGCTGGATTCGTACACATTCGGGCCATAGGCTGAACACATGGCGACTTTTACACCGTTTAACAATCCCCATACACAAACATACCGACCCTCTGAGTCCACTACAATCCGCTCTTCAACCCAACTCACAGACTTGGTAATTAAAATAGCTACCCCCCTCTTCCTCCCCACTGCCGAAGCCCCATACAAATGAGCGATTGGACCCTTGCGCAGCTTCGCATGCTCTGCTCCTGACTGATGTGTCTCCTGCAACATTATTACGCTCAATCGCTGGCGCTTGAGATACTGAAAAACTTTATAATGTTTCATGGGGGAACCCAGCCCACAGACGTTCCAAGAGGCTATTCTAGTAGTGTCACCCAGGATCCTGAGTCCAGTGGATCTCCCAGAAAACACTAGACCAACCTACAACAAGGTGGAAACCCCCCCAGCCTAGGGCCCCCACCCTCCAGGGCAGCACACCCAACCCAGACAGCCATGCCCACACAACCACAATCCAACAGCCAACCAACACCCTAAGCAAACCCCTCTGATAGCATTTAGAACCCCCCCTCCCCGTGCCCTTGATCCCCACCAACATTAGCCTCTTAACCTTACTAACCCTACGAACCCCTCCCCCCACCCTCTCCCTCAACACCCCCATCTTTCTCCACCCGCCAGGCTATCAGCTCTGGCTCCACCGTGACTTCCTAAGCATGAGGAGCCCTCCCTCTCCTTCCCCAGCCATACAGTCCGCCCCCCATCCCTGGTCCCTCCCCCCCCCTCGTCACAGACAGGTCAGGGCCCGCATAGCCACCAATAATCAGAGAATCTAGCGTGAGCTTGCTCCCCCCATGCACAAAATCTTATCATTTTATCATTACCCAACCCGGGGTCGCAGAACAGAGATGTCCCAGGGAAGGTCCCTCCCCCCCACCCCCGCTGGGCCGCAGCCCACATTCCCGCAGTCAAATTGCAAACTCAGTGGGCGGACGCCAATATGACATCCCAGGCTCACTGTGGCTGCAGCCCACAGGGTAACAAGGACAGGGTCACACTGCTCGCACAACAACCATACATCAACGGCCACTGCAAAGCAGGCTCAATACGGAGACCCCCCGCCACGCCCCAGCAGGCAATGGCTGGGGAGCACTCCGCCGTGGTGTCACCCAGCCAGGGCCGATCAGGGACCACCCTCCCAAGGCCACAAGTATTAAGAAGACAATGAGCAATGAAACAAGGAGGGGGTTAGGGGCAGGGAGTGAGGAAAAAAAATGAACATCCATCTCCTTTTAAAACAAAGGACATAAGCCTTCTCTACGTGAAAGTCTAAAGAGTTGTCCAATTCCTACAGGGAATATGCTCTTTTTTCCTTGCAGCTTGTCCTCATGGTATCATAATCCTTCCTGGACAGCACATATTTAACTAAAAAACGCATGATACCCCTTTTGTCCCTCAGGTGGGTCAACCTGGTATCTCATTCTATGCATTTTTCTGTCCATTTACCATGCTAGAGTTCTACAGGACTCAGGGCTTGCTGTTTACAGACTGATATTATCCTCTGTTTTTTCACATACCCATCCTGGTTATTTCACTGAATAGCATTCCTGCACCATCATAATCAGGAGGAATAGATTCTCTATATATCTTCTCAAGTAGGTTCCACCTTCTTGTTATTAGATGAATCTTTCCTCTTCACATCTCCCATGTGAATGTTCTTATAGGCATATCTCTGTCTGCTTAATTGCAGACATTTATCTTAGACATATATATATATACATATATATGTGTATATATATATATACACACACACAGATATATATATATATATATACACACACACAGATATATATATACACACACACACAGATAGATATATAGATATATACACACACACAGATATATATATATATATATATGTGTGTGTATATATATATATATACATCTCTCTCTCTCTCTCTCTCTCTCTCTATATATATATATATATATATATATATATATATATATATATATATATATATATAGATATATATATATATATATATATATATATATATATATATATATATCTATATATATATATATCTATACACACACACACACATACATACACACACCTCTATAGATATATGTCTGTCAGCTGCGTGTGCATATGTTATGCCCTTCTAGATCTCACTATAGATATACATATATACCCATATATATATCTATACATATGTGTATCTGTCGAACGACTTTGTTATAGGTAGATATGTATTACATACTTATCTCTCTAACTGTCTATGCTCATAAAGGTTTTTACCTTCCTATATGTTTCAGACAGTGGGCTTTGCCCATGTTCATGCTGTTCCACAGTATGTTTGGGGTATTATGCACACAACCACTGCTGTGGTACTGACAGCTCATACCATAACCCTAGGTTTAGGTATCCCTGAAGCTCCATGCTCCAATATCTTCCTACCTCTCACCAGTTAGGAAAGACATGGTGGATCTTCAGTAGATCTGAGGTTTCAACTCCTCAGACACCTGTCCTTTCTTGGGAATACGGGGTTTTTCCCATACCCCTTCTTCCCTCAAGAACTAGGCCATTTTGTCCAAATCGGTCAGTCTTCCTCTTTTGCTCCTAACTGTGAATAACTCTGTAGCCAAAAGAGTTTTCAGCTTTTTCCATAAAGCTTCCCACTAAAGACCTACCGTTTTTGTACTACCCCAGTTGAATCCTGGGGTCACGTGTCACTTCCAGATTTTGACCTTCACCTTCACTTCAGTGAGGTCACCTTGAAGATTCCTCTACTGGATCTCCAGTAGACTCCATCAGCCTCTCTACTTCCTGCAGTCCAGTAGGTGAGGTCCATATTGCAATTGTTCATTTTAATATATTTCATGATAATTATCATACATACAAGGACTCCTTGCCTGTAGTCCTGTCCTAGGTTAGCTGTTTTCTACAGCTCCTCTCTTTTTCAACTCCTACCCTCCATCCTCAGGATGCCTGGCCATATGAGGTGTAGCATGTTTCCATCTCCAACATGCTAGGGCTCCAGGCATCTTAGCTTGGGAGTCCCCATATGTGAAGATTCATTCCTGCTTGTTCCTGGAGATAGCACAGATCTCCAGGAACAAGCAGGAATAAGTCATCACATATGGGGTACGTCGGTACCGACGGAGCCCGCGCGGGAAAGCTCCCCAGCTTTTCAGATTAAAAGCTTTTGGGGCCTCCCACTGCACATGCGCGCTGCCTTCCCGCCTTCCTGACCAGCTCTCGTCAGTTTCTTTTTTTCCGCGGAGCCAGCAGGTCGTGTTCCTGTCACCGCTGAAGAAATTGTTAATTTTATTGTTTTCTTTAGACCGCGTACCTGCCTTCCCCATTCTGAAACCAGTACTGCCGGTCTCTCTTTCTTTCTTTTGAAAAAAAAAAAATATTTTTCTTCAGCACAGCTTGGTACTTTGTTAGGCCTTCAGGCCTACACAAATTCTCCTCATGGAGAAGCCAGTTCCTGGTTTTAAAAAGTGTACCAAGTGCAGTGCTGTCATTCCTCTTACAGACACCCATGAATGGTGTCTTAAATGTTTAGGACCTGACCATTCCATACCGGACTGCCCATCCTGCTCCCAGATGTTGAAACGTGGATTGCAGAACCGGGCCAACAAGTTCCATGTGCTGTTTCCTTCAGAAGCATCACAGTCATCCAGGTCTTCCTCTCCAGATGGATCTCAGGTAACCAAAACTCCAGTGGGCAAATCCTCTAAAAGCAAATCTCTTTCTAAAGATCGAGAGGCTCTCAATTCTGAGTTCGAGGATTCTGCCCAGGCCAAAAAACCCCGGCGGGAGGCTCCGGCCTCCAAAGCAATCATGGGGTCACAGGTTGACATCGATGGCGCGGCCTCGACAGATCACCTGTTGTACTGCTCTGGGGTACCGGCCCATACCGGTACCGACATCCAGGCAGCAGTGGCGTCTATGGGCAATACTGTCCAACTCATGCAGCAGGCCATTCTGGCTTTTATTAATGCTGCTACGCCCTCGGTACCGCAGCCAGCGGTACCGGGTCCGGTTCCGGTAATGGCTTCCATACCGGAACCGAGGCCATCGTCTTCCAAACGCAGATCGGTTCCGCATGCCGGATCCGGGCTTTTGACCGGTACCGATCCCATACCCGGTACGCCCGATGTCGATACTGAACGGTATGCGTTTCGTGCGTTGGAAGCACATAGAGGATACTCTGCTTCTTCAGAGGATTTTAACTCCTCTGATGATTCTGATGAGTTCTCCCTTGATCTTCCTGAGGAGCCTTCTTCTCCTAAAAGGAGAATGTCTCCACCAGAGGATTTGTCCTTTCAGGACTTCATCATAGAAATGACTAAAGGTCTTTCTATTGCTTCATCCTCTGAAAAGGAACCCAGATCAAAGAAACTGGATATTTTAGGATACTCTAAGTCTCCTAAAGAGGCAGTTACCCTGCCTATCCATGAAATCCTTCAAGAACACTTGATGGACTTATGGGAGGCTCCTCTAACATTGTCTCCTTCTTCTCGCAGGTTGGACACCATGTACCGTGTCCCCCCTTCTCCTGGTTTCCAAAAAACTCAGTTGCCTCACCATTCTATTGTGGTGAAGTCTGCAATGAAGAAGATAAAGAGTACCAAAAGGCACTCTTCTACTCCTCCAGGGCGAGAATGTAAGACTCTAGACTCTTTTGGCAGGAAAATTTTCCAGGCTACTATGCTTATAGCCAGGATTAATTCCTATAGTCTTTACATGGGCATGTTTCTCAGTGAAATCGCTCTAAAAGTTCGGCATTTTGCCCCCTTTATCCCTGAGGATAAGAGGGAGCAGTTCATTTCCTTAGTGAAACACCTTTTGGATATTTCAAAGTTCTCCAACAGGGCAGCTTTTGATTCCTTTGAGGGTGCTGGTAGGGCTTCGGGCATTGCTATAGCAGCCCGACGTCTTGCTTGGCTCCAGGCTTCTGATCTAGAACCTTGGGTCCTAGATGGCTTACGAAATCTGTCCTGTACAGGTGAGAACTTATTTGGTGAGGAGTGGCAAATTAAGGCCACTCAAATGGATGCAGAAAATGCCACCTTAGATAGACTTTCTAAGTCTACCTCCACTCCTGCCAAGAAGAAGTCTTTTAAGAGGCCTTATTACAAGAAGTCCAGATTTTCCACAAATACTGGCCAACAATCCTCTCAGCCTCGTTTTGCTGCTAAACGTCAGCAACCTAAACAGGCAAGGTCAAAGCCTGCGGCGTCTGCTACGCCTCAGCAGGCTCCACCCCCTCGGGTTTTGACTTGCCCCTAGAGAACTTAACTTTTCTGGCTCTAGAACAACCAGAGCCCCTCACCATACCCGGAAGGTTAGCTCACTTTGCTCCCAGATGGGAGCAAATTACATCAGAGCAATGGACCCTCTCTATCATCAGAGAGGGTTACAAACTCCATTTTTCCGACCTTCCTCCTTATACTATGGTGAGGCAGTTCAATTCTCCCCCATCTCTCCTGGCCCTCTTGGGTCAGGAAGTCTCCTCCCTCCTTGCCCAGGGGCAATAGAGGAGGTCCCTCTTCTTCAACAGGGGACGGGATTCTACTCCCCTTATTTTCTAATACCAAAGAAGACAGAGGGCTTCAGACCAATTCTGGATCTGAGAGAATTGAACAAATTTCTTTTCAAGGAGAAATTCAAAATGCTTTCTCTGGGCATTCTCCTTCCATACCTTCAGAGTCAGGATTGGCTTTGTTCTCTAGACCTAAAGGATGCGTATACACACATACTCATCCACCCATCCCACAGAAAATACCTTCGATTTCTGTTTCAGGGAAAACATTTCCAGTACAGAGTACTCCCCTTCGGTCTAGCCTCTGCTCCAAGAGTGTTCACCAAATGCATGGCAGTCGTAGCTGCCTTTCTAAGAGGCCTGGGAATTTTCATATTCCCATACCTGGACGACTGGCTCATCCGAGCTCCCTCTCAGTCCCAGGCCCAAATTTCCCTGGACCGCACAAGGCGTCTTCTGCAGTATCTAGGACTGGTAGTAAACCTTCCCAAGTCTCAACTAATCCCTACTCAGTCTCTCGAGTTCATAGGGGCCCAGTTAGACACCATCACTGCAAGGGCCTACCTGCCTCAGGTCAGGGCCCAACGCCTGCTGAGTTTGGCCTCCCAAGCTCAGTCCAGCAGTCATTTGACAGCCCGGGAAATGCTGCGACTTCTGGGCCACATGGCCTCCACGGTACATGTGGTGCCCTACACTCGTCTGCATATGAGAGCAGCTCAATGGACCTTGGCCACCCAGTGGACTCAAGCATCTGGAGCGCTCTCCGACCAAATACTCACCTCAAGCCGTCTATTTTGGTCCCTCCAATGGTGGACATCCACCAAGAATCTGTTGTTGGGGGCCCCCTTCCAACCTTTGTTGCCCCAAGCAACCCTCACAACAGATGCCTCCCAGACAGGGTGGGGAGCTCATCTTCAGAACCTCTCCACTCAGGGCACTTGGTCTCCACAGGAGGCCACCCTTCATATCAACCTCCTGGAACTGCGAGCAATTTACCTTGCCCTCAAGGTCTTCTATACCCTCCTTGTCAACCTGACTGTCCTAGTTCAGACAGACAATCAGGTAGCCATGTTCTATATAAACAAACAAGGAGGGACAGGCTCTCTGTCGCTTTGCAACGAAGCTCTCAGATTATGGGCCTTCGCCAGAGAGCATCAAATTCACCTTCTTGCAGTGTATCTTCCAGGAGTTCAAAACTCTCGTGCAGACAGACTCAGTCGAGTTCTGCTTCCACACGAATGGTCCCTACATATGGACCAGATACGCAGAATCTTTCAGGAATGGGGGACCCCGGACATAGACCTCTTTGCAAGTCCGTGGAATGCCAAACTTCCCCGGTTCTGTTCCAGAACTCATTGTCAGGGAGCTCAGGCCCACGATGCCTTCCTCCTGCATTGGGGTCAGGAATTCCTCTATGCCTTTCCACCCATTCCTCTAATATCCAAGACTCTGTTCAAGCTCCAGAGGGATCACGGGACTATGATCCTCATAGCTCCCCGCTGGCCACGCCAGGTGTGGTTCCCTCTACTTCTGCATCTCTCCCAGGGATCCTCCCTGGACCTGGGAACTGCGCCAGACCTTCTGTCTCAGGAGGAGGGGACTTTGTGGCACCCAAACCCCAAATCCCTACATCTCAGAGCTTGGTTACTGAAGGCCTAAGTCTTCAAGACTTTAATCTTTCTCAACCTGTGACAGATATCCTTTATGCCTCTAGGAAACCTTCCACGAGGCGTTCTTATGCTTTCAAATGGAAACGTTTTTCCATTTGGTGTGCTCAGCAGGGTCTTGACCCTCTAGCACTTCCTTTGAATTCCCTCTTGGACTATCTCCTGCATCTTTCAAATGCAGGCCTTAAGACGAATTCAGTAAGGGTCCATTTGAGTGCTATTGCGGCATCCTTAAAACCTATAAATGGACAACCTGTCTCCTCTCATCCTCTTGTTGCACGTTTCATGAGAGGCCTGACTCTAACTAAACCTCCCATCCGACCTCCTCCGGTAGCATGGGATTTGAACCTAGTTCTAGGTCAGCTTATGAAGCCACCTTTTGAGCCTTTGGACTCTACCTCCTTCAAATTTCTTTCCTGGAAGGTTGTTTTCCTTATTGCAGTCACTTCGGCTCGCTGCATCAGTGAACTGCAGGCTTTAGTGGCTCATCCACCTTATACTAGGTTTCATCATGATAAGGTGGTCCTTAGGACGAATCCCCACTTTATGCCCAAAGTGGTCTCGCCTTTTCATCTTAATCAAGAGGTATATCTACCTGTCTTTTTCCCGGCTCCTCATGCATCCAGTGCAGAGAGGAACCTTCATACTCTGGATTGTAAAAGAGCTCTTGCCTTTTACCTCAACAGGACTCAACCACATCGAAAGTCTTCCCAACTTTTCGTGGCTTTTGATCCTTCTCATTTGGGACTTCCAGTCACCAAGCGTACACTTTCCAATTGGATCGCTCAGTGTATTTCTTTTGCTTACCAGAGTAAGAGCATTTCTCTGGAGGGCCATGTCACAGCTCACAATGTGAGAGCCATGGCCACTTCTATGGCTCATCTTCACTCTGTGTCCATAGATCAGATCTGTCGAGCAGCCACTTGGGCCTCGGTTCATACCTTCACAGCCCATTACTGCTTGGACAAGGACTCCCGCCGGGATGCCTTGTTTGGTCAGGCTGTCCTCAAACACCTGTTCCATACTTAAACAACTCCTGCCCACCTTCCCTGGATGGATGCCTGAGATCCATGCGAAGATGGTTTACCCTTGGAGGGGGATCTCCCAGGCATCTTAGCTAGGGAGTCCCCATATGTGATGACTTATTCCTGCTTGTTCCTGGAGATAGCACAGTTACTTACCTGTAACAGGTGATCTCTGGGAACAGCAGGAATTAGTCATCACAACCCACCCACCTCCCCTAGGAGTTGTATCTCTATCTATCTATCTTCCTGTCCTCTCTCTCTATTGTCTCAGCTTTAAACTCGAACTGACGAGAGCTGGTCAGGAAGGCGGGAAGGCAGCGCGCATGTGCAGTGGGAGGCCCCAAAAGCTTTTAATCTGAAAAGCTGGGGAGCTTTCCCGCGCGGGCTCCGTCGGTACCGACGTACCCCATATGTGATGACTAATTCCTGCTGTTCCCAGAGATCACCTGTTACAGGTAAGTAACTGTAACAGGTGATCTCTGGGAACAGCAGGAATAAGTCTTCACAACCCACACACCTCCCCTAGGAGTTGTATCTCTCTATCTATCTTTCCTTTCCTCTCTCTCTCTCTCTTTGTCTCAGCTGTAAAACTCAACTGAGGAGAGACAGTTGGAAAGGGGGGAAGGCAGCACGCAGGCGCTGAGGGATGCTCCCAAAAGCTTTCTGATTGGACGCTGGGGAGCGTTCCCGCGCAGGCTCCGTTGGTACCGACGTACCCATATGTGAAGACTTATTCCTGCTGTTCCCAGAGATCACCTGTTACAGGTAAGTAACTGTGCTTTCTCCAGGGACAGCAGGAATCAGTCCTCACAACCCTCCCTCCTCCCCTTGGAGCTGCTGTATATTTTTGCCATCTTCATGAAGGGGCTATAGCTATGGCACCCTCACTAAGATGGCACCCTTGAGCAGGAATGGAATCACGCATGCATGGTAGCATTCTCAAAGGCTTCCTTTGAAAGCTGGGGAAGTACTCCGCATGGGCTCTGGTGCCGACGTCACCCATATGCTACACCAGCTTCTAAAATGAACACAATAAGGAGCCTACCCAAAAAAGAGCAGCACCATAAATATTGCAGTGGCCATCTTAAGAGCCAGTGCTTGTGACCTCCTGAGGCCCCCCCCCCAATTGTCTCTCATGCTGATCTCATGTTCTCGTCTCATGAGACAAGTGCCGGATTTCCTATACTATGTGGCATTATTAGATAAGAATACATATAAGTCATAGCTTCTGATATTAAGTGTCTGTGTGGTACAATGTTGGTGTGCCTGTTTGTGGGTGGGATGTGGCGGTAGGTACCTCTGTGAGGGTGAGCTGTGGGGCTGCAGTGTGTTTGTCTGTGGGGGGGGTGCTACAGAGCTGGGGAAGCTCTCTGGTATGGAGATGAGGTGTCTTTGTGTGCATCTGACATGTGGAAGTAGGGTGCCGTTGTGGTGTGGGGGAGGGGAATGCACGTTTCTGTCAACACCTTGCACTCTTCCTCCCCTTCCAACCCCTCTCCTGCTGGCTGCCCTCTGTTACCCTTGAGACTCTCTCCCCTTCACTAACCATCCTAGCACTCCCATCCCCTGCCCTAAAATCCCCTCCGTCCATCCTCCTTTTCTAAATGGTTTGCTGCCCCTTTAAATTGTCCCTGCCTTTGCCTCACTCCCCCCCCCCCCCCAACACCTCTCCCTTTCTTTCTCTACACTCAGGCCCTTGGTGCACTCATCTCCTCCCATGGTTTTCAGTACCATCACTACACTAATGACTCCCAGATCTAGCTCTTTGCACCTGAAATCTCTCTGGATATCCAGGATCGAATCTCTGCCTGCTTATCTGATATTAATGCCTGGATGTCTCACCACCATCTGAAATTGAACATGTCCAAAACTGAGCTCCTTAATGTTCCCCCTAAGCCCACCTCCCCCCATTCCTCCCTTCTCTATTTCGGTGGATACACTACTCCTTTTTTTTTTCTCGTCTCGCAACCTTAGGGTCATCTTTGACTCCTCCCTCTCCTACACACACATCCACCAGATAGATAGCTTAAACCTGTCTCTTCTTTCTCTATAACAATGGTAAAATTCATCCCTTCCTTTCTGAAGACACTAGTAAGACCCTCATCCATTCTCTTGTCACCTCTCGTCTAGACTATTGTAACCTCCTCTTCACTTGTCTTCCTCTGAATTCTCTCCCCACTTCAATCTCTTCAAAACCCAGTTGCACGGCTAATCTTCAACCAGTGGCGCTCTGCTCATGTCACCCCTCTTCTCTAGCCACTTCATTCACTCCCTATCCGTTTCCGCATCCAGTTCCAAATTCTACTACTGACCTATAAGTGCCTCCATTTAGCTGCTGCTTACTTAACTTTCCTCTTATCTTTCCCTCCACCCCTACACAGGAACTCTGCTTATCAGGCAGATCCCTTCTATCTGTTCCCTTCTCTTCCACTGCCAACTCCAATTTTTCTGCCATGCTACTTCTTGTGCCTGAAGTGAGCTACCTGAGTCTGTACATGGGGCTCCATCTGTGGCCCTTTACAGATTCAGGCTAAAAAACTCACCTTTAGACTGCCTTTGGATTCTGATCCACCTCCTAAATGTTCACCTCCTAATTGTTTCCTTACCATTCCCCTAGATAGACAACACAAGTAGGGATTAGAATATATCTTGATTAGACTGTAAGTTCTTATGAACAGGGACTGTCTCTTACATGTCTCATGCAGTGCTGCGTACACCTTGAAGTGCTATACAAATTAGTAGTAGTAGTAATACTGCTGCTGGCCAGACCGTGACCTCCCTTTTCTTATCTGCCTGCCTGGATCCGATCTCCTGTGGGCAGATAGAGGATATTTTTTTCTGTCCTGCTTGCAGGGATTGGATCCCCACAGGCAGAAAGTTTGCATCTGGACCATGATTGCGGCCTCTCTACTCTTCTGCCTGCAGGGGATGGGATCCCTGTGGGGGATGGGATCCCCAGAGGCAAGCTGTCTGCCCATGGGGATCCCATCCCCCACAGGGAGAAGAGAAGAGTTCCCTTTCTGCCTGCGGAAGATCAGATTCCTGCAGGCAGACAAAGGGTCACAGCCATTGGGGTAACTTGTATGGGGGAGCAATTCCCCCTCCAAACTACACCCATGCATATAACCCCTTTTCTGCCCCCTGAGTCCTCACTGGGCGTATCTTTAATGAATTCTGGTGGTCTAGTAGGACCTAGACAGGAGCAATCCGTACTCTCTCCCATTTGGTTCAGCTCTGGGTTCCAAATGGTGCTCACTACTCCCTAGAGGTATATTCGCACTACCGCTGCTGGGAACCAAGGCTATAGTCAGAGGAGAAGGATGTTACCAGTGGTGTGCCCCAGGAATCTGTCCTTGGTCCGATTCTTTTTAACATCTTTGTTAGTGATATAGCGGAAGGGCTGTCGGGTAAGGTTTGCCTCTTTGCGGATGATACCAAAATCTGCAATAGAGTAGACACCCAGGAAGGTGTAAGATAACATGAGGAGGGATCTAGCTAAGCTTGAAGAATGGTCTAGAATTTGGCAGCTGGGATTTAATGTTAAAAAATGTAAGGTCATGCATTTGGGCTGCAGCAATCCAAGGGAGCAATACAGTATAGGAGGTGAAGTACTTTTGTCCACTAAAGAAGAGCGGGACCTAGGCGTGGTTGTGTCTGATGATCTTAAAGTAGCTAAACAGGTAGAAAAGGCGATGGCAAAAGCTAGAAGGATGCTTGGGTGCATACGGAGAGGAATGGCTAGCAGAAAAAGGAGGTGATAATGCCTCTGTATAAGTCTTTGGTGCGACCTCATTTGGAGTATAGTGTGCAATTCTGGAGACCGCACCTTCAGAAGGATGTGAACAGGATGGAGTCGGTGCAGAGGGTGGCTACTAAAATGATTAGTGGGCTTCACTATAAAGCATATGAGGACAGACTTAAGGATCTTAATATGTACACCTTAGAGGAAAGGCGGGATAGAGGTGATATGATTTTTAAATACCTCCGTGGCATAAATGTTCAGGGAGAGAGCCTCTTTCAATTGAAAGCAAGTTCTGCTACGAGGGGACATGGGATGAGGGTGAAGGGAGATAGAGTCAGGCGTGATATGCGGAAATATTTCTTTACAGAAAGAGTAGTGGATCCATGGAATAGTCTCCCAGTGGAGGTGGTAGAGATGAGGACAGTAACTGAATTCAAAAAAGCATGGGACCAACACAGAGGATCTCTAAAGGTAAAAAGTGGACTGTTGTAGTTGTTGATATGGAAGGACAGACTAGATAGGCCATGTGGTCTTTTTCTGTCATCATGTTTCTATGTTTCTATGTTATTTTTCCATGACCCTGTTATAATAGTATGGTTTGTGTATAGAATTCAGAATTGTGCACTGTAAATAGCAGAGTCCCACATGTATATCTCTCTAAAGTAGCTGATACATAAAATGTCCCAGCAATATGATATGGGAGAGCCAGATGAATTGCAGTAAGTCAGAACACTGTTGGAAAGTGGATGAAAATCTGAAAGTGTAAAGATTTCCTGTTTTTTGTGAAGGCTATTTGCATCTCCATTTAAAGCGCCACTTTCTACCACATTGCCCATTAAATATGCACTGTTTGGAGCTACTGAACAGCTTTAATAGTTTATTGTTCTCTTTAGGTTTTTTCTGTGGAAGTCTCGTCAGTGTCCCATTGCCTCATGGAAAAGGTGAGTGGTAATTTCAGTTTAATATAAAAAAACAAAACAAAAAAAACTTCTTAGCTAGTGCATCAGAAAATCTGTTAGATAGAGGTACATAGACAAGACCTACAGGGATATAGTCCTGAAGTCCCACCTCCAGTCTGGCAGCATCCAGTTGCTGTGGAGGAGAGAGATCACATGATGGGAGAGCATCACCCTGATGTGGCAGGAAGTGATCCGATAGCTAGGACCTGTCCTCCAGGTGATGTAAAACCCTCTCGCACCCAGGAAGTTTCTCCAGGGCCATGTACCCATGAGGGAAGGGTTAGGACAGCCATTATAGTTGGTGATTCAATCATTAGGCATGTAGATAGCTGGCTGGTGGACATGAGGATCGCCTGGTAACATGCCTGCCTGGTGCGAAGGTAGCAGACCTCATGCTCCACCTAGACAAGGTCTTAGTGCTGAGGAGGAGTCTGCTGTCTTGGTACATTTCGTTAACAATGACATAGGATAATGTGGTAGGGAGGTTCTGGAGGCTAAATTTAGGCTTTTAGGTAGGAAGTTGAAATCCAGAACTTCCAGGGTAGCGTTCTCCGAAATGCTTCCCGTTCCACGCACAGGACCCAAAAGGCAGGCAGAGCTCTGGAGTCTCAATGCGTGGATGAGACGATGGTGCAAGGATGAGGGGTTTGGATTTGTTAAGAACTAGGGAACATTCTGGGGAAAGGAGGGGCTCTTCCGAAGTGATGGGCTTCACCTTAACCGGGATGGAACCAGGCTGCTGGCATTAACCTTTAAAAAGGAGATAGAGCAGCTTTTAAACTAGATAATAGGGGAGAGCCAACAGTTGCTCAAGAGTGCATAGTTCAGAATAATGTATTCTTGAAGGATACTACCAAAAAGATGAAGTTAGGGCACATCAGCAGAGCGGTTCCAATAAAGACAAAGGTAGTCCAAATGCCCTTGAGTTCGGAGCAGACAGAGCTTAAACATGCCAAATTACCCCCTGCCTACTGATAACTATATTAATATGAATATAATACAGTCTCTAAAATGTATGTATGCAAGTGCTAGCAGTCTAAAAAATAAGGTGGGAGAGTTAGAATATATATAGCACAAAATGAGAAGTTAGATATGATTGGTAGCTCAGACATGGTAGGAGGACGACAACCATTGGGACACTGTGATACCTGGATACAAACTATATCGTAATGATAGAGCTGATCAAATTGGTGGAGGGGTTGCGCTCTATTAGAGAGGGCATTGAGTCACAAAGGATTAAAGTTTTGCAGGAAACAAAATTCGCTGTAGAATCTCTATGGATTGAAATTTCATGTAAAAAAGGGGAAGACCATGGCAGTGGGGTTGTACTAACGACCGCCTGGCCAGAATGAACAAATGGATGATGAAATGCTCAAAGAAATCGGGGATGCTAACAAAAGTTACAGAACAGTAATAATAATGGGTGATTTCAATTACCCCGATATTGACTGGGTCAGTGTCATGGCAGGACAGGCTAGGGAGATAATGTTCGTAGATGAAATAAATGACTGCTTCTTGGAGCAGCTGGTTCATGAACCAACCAGAGGGGAAGCCATTTGGGACTTAGTCCTTAGTGTAACACCAGATCTGGTGCAAGAGATAAGGGTGTTGGAGCCACTTGGCAATACTGATCATAACATGATCGCGTTTGATTTAATTAATGGAGGAGGGATGGTAAGGAAATCCACAGCACAACCTTTTAACTTTCAAAAGGGAGACTATGATAAAATGCGGAAAATAGTTGAGAAAAAACTAAAAGGAGCAGTTGCAAAGGTTAAAGACTTACATCAAGCTTGGGTGTTTAAAAATTCTATCTTGGAAGCCCAGACCAGCTGTATTCCACTCTTTAAGAAAAGTGGACGGAAGTTCAAAAAACTGCCAGCATGGTTTAACACTAGAAGCCCCAAAAAGGCATTATTTCCAGGAACAAGCAGGTATGTAGTCTTCACATATGGGTATCGTCGGTACCGACGGAGCCTGTGTGGGAACGCTCCCCAGCGTCCAATAGGAATGCTTTTGGGAGCATCCATCAGCACATGCGCGCACTGCCTTCCAACTGTCCCTCTTCAGTTCTTCGTTTTCCGCAGAAACGACAGGACACATACCCTGTCACCGCAGAAAATTTCTTCTTTAATCTTGTTTTCTTGTGGTCGTGTTTGTCTCCGCACAACGCCTACCGGTACCACCGGTTCTTTTCTTTTTTTCTTTTAAAAAAAAAAATAAAAAATTCTGAATTGTTTCTCTTCAGAAACTTTTATTTTTCGGTGCTAGGCGCTATTTTGGGCATTACGCCCCATTTTTCCTTAAAGATGGAAAAACCAGCTAATGGTTTTAAAAAATGCACTAAGTATGGGCGGTATCATCTCCGTCACAGACACCCATGGCTGGTGTCTTAAATGGTTAGGTCCTGACCATTCTCCTTTGGAGTGTCTCTCTTGTATGGGGATGACTAAAAGAGGAAGACAGAACCAGGCTGCAAAGCTCGGTACCCTCTTTTCTTCGGATGCCAGGTCCATTGCATCGACATTTTCAAGAGCCTCTTCTTCCTCCCATAGATCTCAGGTAACTAAACATAAAAGCCGGTCCTCAAAGGGTAGCTCTCCTGCAAAGCATCGAGAGGCCATTGGCATTGCCCTTGAGGGAACCACACCAGCAAAACAGCCCCAGTGGGAGGCTTCAGCCTCCAAAGCATCAACGGGGTTCCAGGATGTTCTCGAGGCCTCGGCCTCGACAGAACTACTAGTGCCATGCTCAGGGGTCCCGGCCGCCTTCACTGGTACCGATATGCAGGCATCGGCAGCGTCGATAGACCAGAGATTCCTGGCTATCGAGCGCAGTATTGCAGCTCTCCTTCCAGCTGCAGTACCGTTGACACCGATGGTTCAACGGGCACCGGTACCGGCCCCGTCCCCGGTGGAAATTCTTCCCATGCCGTCTTTGGCTGGCATCGAGATATCGGTACCGGATCAACTCGGTACTGACTTTGATCGATACCGGGACCGTGCCTTGCATGAACATCGTGATCAGAGATACTTTGAATCCTCCGATTTGGATGACTCTGATAATTCTGCTGGTACCAGAGTGTTTCTCCCGGAAGACTCTTCTTCTCCCCAACGCTGAATGTTGCCTCCGGAGGACATGTCTTTTCAGGATTTTATTCGTGATGTTGCCAAAGGCCTTTCAATCACAGTAGCTCCTGAAAAAGAACCTAGGGCAAAGGAATTGGAAATTCTCCAATATCCTAAGGCTCCAAAGGAGGCAGCCACTCTGCCCATTCATGAAATTCTTCATGATTTGATGCTCAGAATGTGGGAGACACTTTTGACCACATCTCCTCATTCTAGGAGACTTGATACCATGTATCGACTTCCACCATGTCCTGAATTTCAAGAGACTCAGCTGCCACACCATTCAATGGTAGTGGAGTCAGCCATGCATAGGATGAAAAGTGCAAAGAGACATGCATCCAATCCTCCAGGTCGTGAATGCAGGACTCTTGATGCTTTTAGGCATTGAACTTTTCAGGCTTCCACACTTTCGGCTAGGATCATCTCATATATTTTATATATGGGAATGTTCCTCAAAGAGGTCACAGGAGATTTGGAGCTTATGAGCCCACTTCTCCCAGATGATAGACGACAAGACTTCCTTACTCTTATCAGGCATGCTCAAGATGTTTCTAAGTTTTTGTAAATCGTGCAGCCTTTGACCGCTTTGAATGCATCAGCAAAACCTCTGCTATTGCCATGGTGCACGATTGATTGCCTGGCTTCAGGCATCAGACTTGGAGTACAGGATAAATTGGGCAACATCCCTTGCACAGGAGAAAACTTCTTTGGCAAGAATTGGCAAGAAAAGGCTAATGGGATAGATGCCGACAATATCACCTTAGATAGATTGTCAAAATCTACAGCCACTCCAGCCAAAAAGAAACCCTATAAAAAACCCTCTTTCAGCAAAAAGAGGACATTTTATCCATCCTATACCCAGCAAAGCCGCCAGGCTCATGCTCAAGTTGCCCAAAGGGGACAACAACAGCAATTCAAACAGCAGAAGAAGCCAAAAGGCCCAAGAGCTCCGCAGGTTCAGCCCCCTCAAGGGCTTTGACTCCTTCCTAGAGAGCTTAACCTTCCTGCCTCTGAGGGGTCCGGAACCCCTAAATATTCCAGGCAGGCTGTGTCATTTTGCCAACAGATGGCACCAAATAACAGAAAATTGGACTCTGTCCATTGTGGGAGAGGGGTACAAGCTTCATTTTCACAACATGCCCCCTCCTACAATCCTAAGGCAGTTCAATTACCAGACCTCTGCAGACAATCCGCTGGATCATGAGGTCTCATCACTTCTTGCCCAAGGGGCAATAGAGGAAGTACCCATACTCCAGCAGGGTACAGGGTTCTACTCCCCCTATTTTCTTCTTCCAAAGAAAACAGGGGGACACAGACCCATTCTAGACCTCAGAGAATTGAACAAATACCTGTTCCGAGAGACGTTCAAAATGATTTCTCTAGGAACTCCTGCCATACCTTCAAAGTCAGGATTAGCTTTGCTCTCTAGACTTAAAGGATGCATATACTCACATTCTCATCCATCCAGATCACAGGAAATTCTTATGATTCCTTTTCAAGGGAAAACACTTCCAATACAGGGTTCTTCCCTTTGGTCTGGCTTCCGCACCAAGAGTATTCACAAAATGCATGGCAGTAGTAGCTGCATTCCTGCGAACCCTAGGGATATTCGTCTTCCCTTACTTGGACGACTGGCTCATTTGAGCCACCATGGTTGCAGAAGCCAGCTCTGCACTGTCTCGCACAGTGCAAATCCTCCAATATTTGGGATTGGTAATAAACTTCCCTAAATCCCAACTTGTTCCTTCCCAGTCTCTGGAGTTCATAGGAGCCTGTTTAGATACCAGACAGTCAAGGGCTTTCCTTCCACAGACCTGGTGTCTTCGCATAGTGCAACTAGCTTCTCAAACAGCGGGAAAATCCTCCCTAACTGCTCGAGAACTGCTACAGTTACTGGGACACATGGCATCCACAGTTCATGTAGTTCCCCTATGCTCGCCTCCACATGCAAGCAGCCCAGTGGACGCTATCCACACAGTGGACACAGGCCACAGGGCGTCTGTCAGACAAGATATCAAACTCTCATCGACTGATCTTGTCCCTCCAATGGTGGCAATCACTGGAGAATCTTTTAGTGGGGTCTCCTTTCCAACAACCCCTATTCCAGGCCACCCTAACAGATGCATCACAGGTGGGTTGGGGAGCACACCTGCATGATCTCTCTACCCGGGGCACCTGGACTCCACAGGAGGCTTGTCTTCACATAAACCTAGAATTAAGAGCAATCTATCTAGCTCTTCGAGTATTCCATGCCCAGCTCAGCTACAAGACAGTCCTAGTCCAAACGGACAATCAAGTAGCCATGTTCTATGTGAACAAGCAGGGCGGAACAAGCTCTGTCGTTATGCAACGAAGCTTTACGACTATGGGCCCTCGCCAGAGAGCATCAAATTCACCTTCTCGTGGTATATCTTCCAGGCATTCAAAACCTTTGGGCAGACAAACTCAGCCGAGTACTGCTGCCTCACGAATGTTCTCTCTACCTAGACCAGGTGACAAAGATATTTCATATCTGGGGGACTCCAGACATAGACCTCTTTGCAAGTCCACTGAATGTCAAACTTCCCCGGTTCTGTTCCAGGATTCCGGCTCACAATTGCCAGGCAAGGGACACCTTCCTCTTTCACTGGAGTCAGGACTTCCTCTATGCCTTCCCACCCATTCCCCTCATCCCCAAAACACTCTTCAAGCTTCAGAGAGACAGATGTCGTATGATCCTCATAGCACTACGGTGGCCAAACGTGGTATTCCCTGCTTCTACATCTCTCTCAAGCTGCACCTCTAGAGTTAGGGTGCGCTCCAGATCTCCTTTCCCAAGAGAGCGGGACTCTATGGCACCCGCATCCCCAGTCCCTGTATCTCATGGCCTGTTTGCTGAGAGCTTAAATCTTCAGGATCTCAACCTTTCCCAACAGGTAAAGGATATCCTTCAGGCTTCTAGAAAATCTTCCACAAGATGATCTTACGCCTTCAAGTGGAAACGTTTCACTATATGATGTTTCCAGAAGGGGTAAAATCCCCTGGTGATATCTTTGGAATCAATACTAGAGTGTCTACTTCATTTATCAAATTCTGGTCTGAAGACCAATTCAGTAGGAGTCCATCTTAACGCAATTACAGCTTCTTCTAAGCCTCTAAATGGACAACCAATTTCCTCTCATCCTCTCATATCCAGATTTATGAGAGGTCTTCTGTTAACAAAACCTCCCATCAGACCACCACTGGTAGCATGGGATTCAAATCTAGTTCTCAGGCAGCTCATGAAACCACCTTTTGAACCTTTAGCCACTACTACCCTGAGGTTTTTGTCCTGGAAGGTCATCTTCCTAATTGCAATTACCTCGGCATGCCACATTAGTGAATTGCAAGCGTTAGTGGCTAGTCCTCCTTACTCTAGGTTTCACCATGATAAGGTTGTCCTCAGAACTCATCCACACTTTATGCCAAAGGTGGTTTCGCCTTTTCATGTAAATCAATCAATTTATCTTCCTGTATTCTTTCCGAGGCCCCATGCCTCTAATGCAGAGAAGAACCTTCACACTTTGGACTGTAAAAGAACCTTAGCTTTTTACCTACAAAGAACACAGCAACATGGAAAGTCTTCTCAACTTTTTATTGCTTTTTATTCTAGTCATTTGGGACTTCCAGTCTTCAAGAGAACTTTATCCAAATGGATTTCACAATGCATATCCTTTGCTTATGAGAGTAAGGGTCTTCCTCTTCAAAGCCATGTCACAGCTCATAACGTGAGAGCCATGTCAGCCTCTATGTCTAACCTTCACTCTGTGTCTATTGATGACATTTGTCGAGCAGCCACCTGGGCTATAGTACACAACTTTACAGCCCACTACTGCCTAGATAAAGCCTCCCGTCAGGATGCCTTCTTTGTCCAGGCTGTTCTTCAAAATCTCTTTCAGACTTAATGCAACTCCTACCCATCAACCCTGATAGGATGCTAGAAATCCATGGGAGGAAGCATGGCCACCTCATTATAGGTGGCAGCTTCCTGGGGTCATCTCCCTGGCATCTTCAGCTAAGGAGTCCCCATATGTGAAGACTACATTCCTGCTTGTTCCTGGAGATAGCATAGTTACTCACCTGTAACAGGTGATCTCCAGGAACAGCAGGAATTTAGTCTTCTCAACCCACCCACTTCCCCTAGGAGTTGTCTCTATCTCTGCCTCTTTCCTCTCTCCCTCTATCCTTTCACTCAGCTACAAACTTAACTGAAGAGAGACAGTTGGAAAGGCGGGAAGGCAGCGCGCATATGCTGAGGGATGCTCCCAAAAGCGTTCCTATTGGACGCTGGGTAGCGTTCCCGCACAGGCTCAGTCGGTACCGACGATACCCATATGTGAAGACTAAATTCCTGCTGTTCCCGGAGATCACCTTTTGCAGGTGAGTAACTACGCTTTACCTAGAAATCCAAAAGTACATTAATTGACGCATTATCATGACGACTGCGTTGAGCATAAAATGCAAATGTGAATTAATTTGAAGTTACCTATTTGCTTACTACGTGCAGTATGTGACATCATCACATAACTGACATGGTTCTAGCAGTGGCACTGGTATAAACCTTCGAAGATGCATTTGCATCAATTGACGCACTTTAGGGCTTCTAGTGTTAAAGGTGCGGTCAGATAGGCTGTTGCCAAAAAAGCATCTTTCAGGAAATAGAAAAAAGAGCCAAATGACAAAAACGGGAAACAGCACAAGCACTGGCAAGTTAAATGCAAGGCATTGATAAGGCAGGCAAAGAGAGAGTTTGAGAAGAAACTTGCTGTGGAATGCAAAAATGCATAATAAAGACTTTTTTTCAAGTACATTCGTAGCAAAAATCCTGTGAGAGAGTCAGTTGGACCATTAGATGATAGAGGGGTAAAAGGGGCAGTAAGAGGGGACAAGGCTATAGCGGAGAGACTGAATGAATTCTTTGCTTCGGTCTTTACTGAGCAAGATGTAGGGATGTTACTCATGACTGAAGTGGTATTTAAAGGTAATCTCCAGGAACAAGCAGGAATGTAGTCTTCACATATGGGTATCGTCGGTACAGATGGAGCCTGCGCAGGAACGCTCCCCAGCATCCAATAGGAAAGCTTTTGGGAGCATCCCACAGTGCCTGTGTGCTGCTTTCCCACCTTTCCC
The DNA here is from genome assembly GCA_033557465.1 of Ichthyophis bannanicus. Taxonomy (NCBI): domain Eukaryota; kingdom Metazoa; phylum Chordata; class Amphibia; order Gymnophiona; family Ichthyophiidae; genus Ichthyophis; species Ichthyophis bannanicus. Next base: position 212,714,579 of record CM066034.1, read on the forward strand.
AACTGTCCCTTTCCACTTCTTCATTTTCTGCGGAGCCGACAGGTCGCACATCCTGTCACCGCAGAAAATATTCCCTTTTATTCTTCTTTTTTGTGGTTGCGTCTGCCTTCCCTCGACGCTACACCGGTACCACCGGTGGTTCTGTCCTTTTTTCTTAAAAGAAAAAGAAAAAAACAAACCTTTCTTCTGGAGTCTTTTCCAGCTATTTTCTCCTCAGGTGCCACGCACCATTTTGGGCACTAGGCCCAACTTTTCCTTTAAAATGGAAAAACCTGCTTCGGGTTTTAAAAAGTGTTCCAAGTGTGGTGGTACCATCTCTGTCACCGACACCCATGAGTGGTGCCTCAAATGTTTAGGTCCTAACCACTCTATTTCGGAGTTTGTTGCCTGTGGGATGATGTCGAAGAGGGGCCGGCAGAACCGAGCTGCTAAACTTAGCACCCTTTTTCCCTCCGATGCAGCCTCTGTGGCATTGACGTCTTCCTCCAGGGCTTCATCTTCCTCCCATGGATCTCAGGTAACTAAACATAAATCTAGCCGGTCCTCAAAGGGTAGATCTCCTTCTAAGCATCGAGATGCCTCTGGCGTTGCCCTTGAGGGACTTGTACCGTCAATTGCCCGAGCGGGAGACTTCGGCTTCCAAAGCATTAACGGGGCTCCAAGATGTTCTCGAGGCCCCAACCTCGGCAGAACTACTGGTGCCATGCTCTGGGGTACCGGCTGCTTCCTCCGGTACCGATACCCAAGCATCGGCAGCGTCGATAGACCAGAGAATTTTGGCTATTGAACGCAGTCTGGCAGCTCTTCTCATGGCCTCGATGCCCTTGAAACCACTTCAGACAATTCAACCGGTACCGGCACTGACCTCGGTACCGGTACCAACTGCATCGACATCGGCAGATATTCTACCGGGACCAAGTCATGCTTATCCATCCGGTATTGACAAGTCGGTACCAGACCCCTCTGATGCCGACTTCGATCGGTATCGATACAGTGCCTTGCACGATCACCCGGATCGGAGATACTTTGAATCCTCAGATGAGTCTGAAGACTCTGAAAGCTCTGCCGATATCAGAGTACTTCTTCCTGAGGATTCTTCTTTTCCTCAGCGTAGGATGTCTCCTCCAGAGGATATGTCCTTTCAGGATTTTATCCGAGATGTTGCTTGAGGTCTTTCCATCACAGTGGCTCCTGAAAAAGAGCCTAGGGCAAAGGAATTGGAAATCCTGCAATACCCTAAAGCTCCCAAGGAGGCAGCTACCTTACCTATTCATGAGATCTTGCATGATCTCATGTTAAGGATGTGGGAAACACCTCTAACCACTTCTCCTCACTCTCGAAGGCTCAACACCATGTATCGAGTTCCTCCTTGTCCTGGGTTTCAGAAGACTCAGAATCCACACCATTCCATGGTGGTGGAATCGGCTATGAGAAGGATCAAGCATGCAAAAAGACATGCATCTAATCCTCCAGGACGTGAGTGTAGGACTCTTGACGCCTTTGGATGTCGAACCTTCCAGGCTTCCATGCTTTCTGCTAGGATCAGTTCCTATATATTATATATGGGAATGTTCCTTAAGGAGGTCACGGGAGATTTAGAGCTTATGAGCCCTCTCCTTCCTGACAAGAGACAGGATTACCTTGCCCTTGTCAAACATGCTCAGGATGTTTCCAGGTTTGTAAATTGTGCAGCCTTTGACTGCTTTGAGTGCATAAGCAGAACTTCTGCTGTTGCCATAGGTGCACGTAGGATCGCCTGGCTCCAGGCATCTGACTTGGAACTTTGGGTACAGGATAAACTGGGGAACATTCCTTGCACAGGAGAGAATCTCTTTGGCAGGAAAAAGCTAATGAAATAGATGCTGACAATATCACCTTGGATAGTTTGTCTAAATCTACAGCTGATCCTGCAAGGAAAAAATCCTACAAGAAACCATTCTTCAGTAAGAAGTTTTAGCCCTCCTATACCCAGCAGGGGCATCGTTTAGGTCAGTCTGCCCAAAAGGGACAGCAGCAACAACCTAGGCAAAAAAAACAAAAGCTGCTAAGACTCAGCTTCCACATGCATCTAATCCTCCAGGACGTGAGTGTAGGACTCTTGATGCCTTTGGATGTCGAACCTTCCAGGCTTCCATGCTTTCTGCTAGGATCAGTTCTTATATCTTGTATATGGGAATGTTCCTTAAAGAGGTCACAGGAGATTTAGAGCTTATGAGCCCTCTCCTTCCTGATGATAAAGGGCAATTCTCCTGTCCGGAGGCTCCTGCCCAATCGGGGCAGTGGGAGGCTCCTGCCCAATCGGGGCAGTGGGAGGCGGAGCAGAACCAGCTTGAAAAAGCCGGCTCCGCCCGGTGTTCCCACGCCTGAGGGCCTCACCAGAGCGCCCTTTGGCGTGGCACAAAGGCGTATAGAGCAAAAGAGACAACCGCACCGCAAAACCCCACGAAAGCAGCAAAAACCCAGCAAGCAGCCAGGAGAGAAGAGCAACAACCGTAAGTGCAAACCACAAGACTGAACAAAAACATGCACACAAATCTGATTTTCCCCCTCGGCCTCATATTCACACTACTCATCCCACCTCACGCATGCTACCACCACCACACACGGACCCCATGGCCCCCACCAACTACATGGACATACATAGACCAACAGCACACCCTCAAGGACTCTCACGGTTCACCCACAAAAAAGAGACAAGCTAAACACAAGCCCAACAGCCACGCCAAAACAAGGGAACCTCACAAGACACACACCACCCCAAGACCAATAACAATTGAGCTCATAAATGCCAGGTCAGTATGCAACAAGATCTATACCCTAGTTGACCACATAGACGACCAACAACCCGACATACTCTGTATCACTGAAACATGGCTCAGCCCCACTGACAATGTTCTACTCAATCAATTGGTGCCCGACACATACACAGCATACAACTGCCCGCGCACCCACAGGCGAGGAGGAGGGGCCCTCATAATAGCAAAGAGCAGCCTAAAATTCAAATCAAGAAGTAACACGGACACCCAACACTCTAACACCATATCGATTGATAACAAATACATGGCCATATGTCTCACCTACAGAGCACCCCATGCTCCACCTGAAGAACTAGCATCAACTCTAGAGGCAGTCTGCGCAGTGAACTCCAGCCACAAACCTACAATACTCCTAGGAGACTTCAATCTCAAGTCCACCAACAAAAAATATGCAGAAGCTTTTCTCCAAGCAATGAGTTCGCTCCAATTCACGCAAATAATCAACACCCCGACACACAGACATGGCTCCTCACCAGACCTTATCTTTGCACCCAACTACCTAACATCAAGAGACCTAATATCAACACCCATCATAACTCCAGTACCAAGGTCGGACCATCACGTAATTGAAGTAAGCATTACGTCCCATGAGGAGAAACTAAACAAATACCCAGACAACACACCCACACAAAGAATATTTAAATGCTTTGACAGAGACCAGTTCCTGCTGGACACAATACAAAACCTAAACGATGATACTGAGGACCTAGAATCACTAATCACCAACTGGAACACCACCATATACAACGCTGCCAAAGCAACAGAATATAGACACAGGACACCTCGCTGCAACAAACTACAACACAAACCATGGTACTCTAAAACCATAAGAAACGAAAAGAGGAACCTCAGAAAGTTAGAACGGAGATGGAGACAGAACAAGTCACCCGAGAACCAGGAACTATACCTAACAAAGCAAAAACAAAAACAATACAACAAATGCATCAACCAAACAAAAAGGGAATACCACACAATAGCATACTCAACTCCAACAACAAACCCAGAGAACTATTTGAAATCGTAAAAGCCCTCACCAAAGACCAGGAGACCGAAGACAAAGTGCAACTGGACCCACAAAAATTCACGGACCACATCCAAGAAAAGTTCCACTCAGCAGACCAAACAAGACCCAGCCAAACCTCAAAGGCTGTCACACCCTTGAACACCTGGGGAACGTTCAACATCCCATCCACGGAGCAACTCTCCCACATCATCTCAGCAATTAAGACAAGCACAGCCCCCATGGATCCCTGCCCAGTGCCCTGGATCAAGGCCACCAAATCAAACTTCATCCAAACCATCCACAAGATAGTACACTCCTCACTAACCCAAGGGTATATGCCAAATCAATTGAAGCTCGCGACAATAAGACCCATCCCGAAGAAATCCACTCTTGACAAGAACAATCCAGCAGCATACAGACCCATCTCCAGCATACCACTCCTAGCAAAAATAATAGAAAAAATTGTACAGCACCAACTACAAGAACACATAGACAACCACGCTCCCCTGGACATCAATCAACACGGGTTCCAACCCAACCATGGGGTAGAAACACTCTTGATATACCTTTTCGACAGCGTCCTCCGCACCATATACAACAACAAGAAAGGCATACTAATCATATTCATTGACATCTCATCTGCGTTTGACACAGTTAACCACAAGACTCTATTGGATAGACTGCAGAACATCGGGCTACACAGTGCCACCCTGAATTGGTTCCAGTCATACCTAACCGACAGACAAATACAGGTCAAGGTAGGACACAACACATCTTGACCCATAAGTGTCAAACAAGGAGTGCCACAGGGATCGGCCCTTTCAGCTCTACTATTCAACCTATACATCCAGCCAATATGTGTCATCGTGAAAGAGCACCACATACATTATACAATCTACGCAGATGACATCATGATCTACACACCCATCTCAGTCGACAACCCGGACTACTCCAACATAATAAACTGCCTCATACAAATGGCAGACTGGCTCCAGGAAAACTACCTATCAATCAACTACAGCAAGACGGAGGCAATGATCATCATGCGAAACCCGGCCTTTATCCCCCCACCCGACATCAAGATAAAAGATGCAATCATACCCATAAAATCAGAAGTAAAGTACCTCGGAGTCACCCTGGACAAAGAACTGAACCTTCAAGCACACATTGGCAGAACAACTAAAAGCACATACCAAAGAATGCGACTCATCAGAAGACTCAAACCCCTCCTCGACCCAGAGCACTTTCGCACCGTCTGCCAGGCTCTAATAACCCCTCTACTAGACTTCTGCAATCCAATATACACCGGGCTTCCAAAGCAAACCCTCAGACCACTACAACTGGCCCAAAACACAGCTGCCCGCATTATAGCCAGTACTACAAAACATGATCACATCATGCCCATACTGAAAGAACTTCACTGGCTCCCAATCATCTCACGCATCAAATACAAGACTATCATAAACATATTCAAGATCAGACAACACTCTTCTGCCATAATCCTACACACACTCATACAACCCGACACAAGCGCAAGACCAAGAAGAAGAGGCACCTCCAACCGGGTTAACACCCCAAATGACTTCATCAAGACCCGCAAAGACACCGCACAACGAGCAATCTCCCTGGCTGCCCCATCCATCTGGAACTCTCTTCCAGATGATCTGAGACTAACCACAGAAATAAAGGACTTCCGAAAACAACTGAAGACAACCCTTTTCCTCGAATACTATGGACATATACCCCCTGAACCAACATCCAATTCAGATCATCTGCCCCCCCCCCACCACCCAGAGACTGTACATAAGACTGTATAATAGCTCATGATATATTATAGCGCACCATGTATTTAATCCAACCCTAATCTCTTCTCCGCCAACACACACTGTCGCCCGCTCACCCTCCCAGCGGCCACGGGCGTGAATAGAGTGAGCGAGGTAAAGTTCCTTGATAACTGTGGAATATTATAATGAGGCTTAGCAGAGCCTTCTGGGTACTGTAGTTCCACAGCCAGTAGAAATAAGTAGTTGCAGTCAGAGGGATAAGGTCAAATAGGATTTATTTCCCTTCCCAGGGTTGGATTCTTAAACCATGAAAACAAAGTAACACAAAGACCATGCGTCTGGAACTACAAACAAAGAATTAACTTGAACTCAGGCAATGCTTATCTTCAGCCAAAAAGAAATGAAAATGCAGAGAAAACAGTTTTTCCCAAAACTCCTTTTGTCTGTTTTCTCCTGTGAAACAGCCCTTGTAGCACTTTAACACAAAGATTGTATGCTGTCAGAAAAAGTATATGTACAATCCATAAATACCTCAGTGTCCGGGTCCTCATAAAAATCACACTGCATGTGTTCAATGTCTTGACCAGTTTCCCGTGGGCTGAAACCTTTATCTTTCCTGCCGAGTTCCTCTCTATAGCCTAAGGTATTTCCTTCCCCCAACAGCTTAGAGGAGTATGGGTATTTACCGTAATTGCTGCTGTTTCTCTCAACTGAGTCACAGAGTTCCTGGTAAGTGCAGGGAATTTGGCTATACTCTTCTTTCCTGCTATTAGGGAGAATACTCCTACCTTCTAACAAGTTTCTTCCAAGCTTCCTCCCTTGAGCACAACTTTGCACGGGGAAAAACTCTTCCCTTCGTGTTTGCTAAAAGGGACAGCAGCAACAACCTAGGCAACAAAGGAAACCAAAAGCAGCTAAGCTTCAACCGGCTCAGCAGACTCAGCCTCCACAGGGGCTTTGACTCCTAGCTAGAGAACTTTGCCTTCCTGGCCCTGAATGGCCCAGAGCCTTCCACCATTCCAGGAAGGTTATGTCATTTTGCCCCCATTTGGGGTCAGATAACAGCAGAAAATTGGACTCTGTCCATTGTTAGAGAGGGGTACAAGCTTCATTTCCTCAGCATGCCCCCTCCTACAGTGATAAGACAGTTCAATTCTCAGACCTCTCTCAATGCCCAGTTAAGTCAAGAGGTCACTCCGCTTCTTGCCCAGGGGGCAATAGAAGAGGTACCCATTCTACAACAGGGTACAGGGTTCTACTCTCCCTATGTCCTTATTCCAAACAAAACAGGAGGACACAGACCCATTTGGACCTCAGAGAATTGAACAAATTCCTGTTCAAAGAGAAGTTCAAAATGATTTCTCTAGGAACTCTGCTGCCATACCTTCAGAGTCAGGATTGGCTTTGTTCTCTAGATCTCATGGATGCGTACACTCATGTTCTCATCCATCCAACTCATCGAACGTTCCTTCGCTTTCTATTTCAAGGGAAGCACTACCAATACAGGGTTCTTCCTTTTGGCCTGGCCTCGGCACCAAGGGTGTTCACAAAATGCATGGCTGTGGTGGCAGCATTTCTTCGCACCCTAGGAATATTCGTCTTCCCTTACTTAAACGACTGGCTCATTTGAGTCCCTTCAGAGCCAGAGGCCAGGATTTCTCTCTCTCGCACAATGCGCGGCCTTCAGTATTTGGGACTTGTCATAAACTTCCCAAAATCCAACCTTGCTCCCACTCAGTCTCTAGAGTTTATAGGAGCTCTGCTGGATACCAGACAGACAAGGGCCTATCTTCCACAGCCCCGCTGCCTTCGCATTGTGCAGTTAGCTTCCCAAGCAGTGCTAAAGGCTCACCTCACTGCTCGGGGAATGTTTCAATTGCTAGGCCACATGGCATCCACCGTGCATGTGGTTCCTTATGCTCGCCTCCATATGAGGGCAGCCCAGTGGACTTTATCCACTCAATGGACTCAGGCATCAGGTTGCCTGTCAGACAAAATAACAAACTCAGATCGTCTTATTTTGTCCCTCCAATGGTGGCAGTCACCCCAAAACCTTTTGGTGGGGTCCCCTTTCCAGCAACCCCCACCCCAAGCCACTCTGACAACAGAGGCCTCACAAGAGGTTTGGGGAGCCCACCTGCAAGGCCTCTCTACCCAGGGTACCTGGACTCCACAGGAGACCTAGCTACACATCAGTCTCCTGGAATTCAGAGCAATCTTCCTTGCTCTTGGAGCATTCCACACCCAGCTCAGCTACAAGACAGTCCTAGTTCAAACAGACAGTCAGGTAGCCATGTTCTATGTGAACAAGCACGGTTTTGCGACTATGGGCCCTCGCCAGAGAGCATCAGATTCATCTCCTTGCGGTGTATCTTCCAGGCATTCAAAACTCTTGGGCAGACGGACTCGGTCGAGTTCTGCTTCCACACGAATGGTCTCTCCATGCAGACCAAGTGGCCAAAAGTTTTCAAATTTGGGGAACCCCGGACATAGACCTCTTTGCAAGTCCGCTGAATGCCAAACTTCCCCGGTTCTGTTCCAGATTTCCGGCTCAAGGTTGTCAGGCCAGGGATGCTTTCCTCCTCCATTGGGGCCAGGACTTCCTGTATGCCTTTCCACCCATTCCCCTAATTCCCAAAACCCTGTTCAAGCTTCAGAGAGACAGAGGTCATATGATTCTCATAGCTCCACATTGGCCATGACAAATGTGGTACCCTCTGCTCCTACATCTCTCTCAAGCTCCGCCTCTGGCGTTAGGATCTGCTCCAGATCTCCTTTCTCAGGAGGACGGGATGCTGTGGCATCCCAATCCCCAGTCTCTCCATCTCAGGGCCTGGTTGCTGAAAGCCTAGAACTTCATGGTCTTAATCTTTCTCAGCAGGTAAAGGATATCCTTTATGCTTCCAGGAAACCTTCCACAAGACGCTCTTATGCTTTCAAGTGGAAAAGTTTTACCATATGGTGCTCGCAGAAGGGTCTTGACCCTCTCGCGATACCTCTGGAATCATTACTGGAGTATCTCCTTCATTTGTCTAATACAGGGCTTAAGACCAATTCAGTGAGAGTTCATTTGAGTGCTATTGCAGCTTCTTTCAAGCCTCTAAATCAGGGGTTCTCAACCCTGTCCTCGGGACCCACCTAGCCAGTCGGGTTTTCAGGATAACCACAATGAATATGTATGAGAGAGATTTGCATACACTGCCTCCATTATATGCAAATCTCTCCCATGCATATTCATTGTGGTTATCCTGACAACTCGACTGGCTAGGTGGGTCCTGAGGACAGGGTTGAGAACCCCTGCTCTAAATGGACAATCTATTTCCTCTGATCCTCTCATAGCGAGATTTATGAGAGGCCTTCTTTTAACTAAGCCTCCCATTAAGCCACCACCAGTTGCATGGGACTTAAATCTGGTTCTTGGGCAGCTCATGAAGCCGCCTTTTGAACCATTAGCTACTACCTCTTTGAAGTTCCTTTCCTGGAAGGTCATCTTTCCTATTGCAATCACATCAGCACATTGCATCAGTGAATTGCAAGCGTTGGTGGCTGATCCTCCTTATACAAGGTTCCATCATGATAAGGTAGTCCTTAGGACTCGTCCACACTTTATGCCAAAGGTGGTATCACCTTTTCATTTAAACCAAACAGTTTACGCCTCAAATGCAGAAAGGAATCTTCATAATTTGGACTGTAAAAAGGTTTTGGCCTTTTACTTGCAAAGGACACAGCAACATAGAAAGTCCTCTCAACTCTTTGTTGCTTTTGATCCTGGTCATTTGGGACTTCCAGTCTCCAAAAGAACACTGTCCAGCCGGATTGCACAGTGTATTTCTTTTGCCTATGAGAGTAAGAACCTTCTTCTTGAAAACTATGTCACAGCTCACAATGTGAGAGCCATGGCAACCTCTTTGGCTCATCTTCACTCTGTGTCTATCGACGGCAGCTGTCGAGCAGCTAATTGGGCCTCGGTTCATATCTTCACAGCCCATTACTGCTTAGGCGAGGACTCCTGCCGGGATGCCTTGTTTGGTCAGGCTGTACTTCAACACCTGTTCCATACTTAATCAACTCCTACCCACCATCCCTGGTAGGATGCCAGAGATCCACGGGGGGAAGTGGAGCCCTTTCACAGGGGCACACAACTTCTGGGGCCTTCTCCCTGGCATCTGCAGCTAGGGAGTCCCCATATGTGAAGACTACATTCCTGCTTGTTCCTGGAGATAGCATAGTTACTCACCTGTAACAGCTGATCTCCGGGAACAGCAGGAATTTAGTCTTCACAACCCGCCCATCTCCCCTAGGAGTTGTATCTCTCTCTTTTCCTCTCTCTTTTATTTATTTATTTATTTACATTTCTTATATACCGCACTATTTGCGATCAGCGCGGTTTACATAAAACTAAAAGTATCCGACAATGAACAAGAGTCAGGTCATTACAATGAACAGGAGCAATAAACTTGGATAACAGGGGAAACTATTTACATGTGTGGAACATTGAAATAGGTAACTGTATGAATGTAGGGTAGAGTTATTGTGTGTTGGTCATACATGGTGACTGTGGTTCGGGGGAGTCTATGAGGTATTTGATAAAGAGGAGGTGTTTTAAGGCCTTCCTGAACTGGCTCAAGTTGGGGATAGCTCTGATGTGAGGTGGGAGGGAGTTTCAGAGGCTTGGGGCGCTCAGACTGAAGGCTCTATTTGAAGTTGCTATGGAGCATCTTGTCATGGCTTTTGGTATTGCTAGCATGTTGGTTGAAGCGGTTCTTCTTATCCTGTTGGGTGTGGGTGGTTGTATGAGGTCACATATTGAGGAGGCGGATAGCCCGTTGATGGCCTTGAATGTCATCACTAAAGTCTTGAAGCTAATCCTGGCTTGAATAGGGAGCCAGTGCAGCTGCACCAGTAGGGGTGTAATATGCTCTTTCTTTGGTGCTCCGAAGAGGATTCGCGCTGCACTGTTCATTGCGAGTTGTAAGGGATGTAAGGTTGCTTGAGGGAGTCCTTGTAGGATGGCGTTTGAATAATCAAAATGAGGGATGATGAGAGCCTGGTAAATGGTGCGGAAGTCGCTCAGTTCGAGTAAGGGGCGTATGTGTCTAAGGGATCTGATCTTGAAGTAGATCGCTCTTACTGTTTTAGCTATATGCTGCTTCATGTTGAGGTTTTGATCCAATGTGACTCCGAGATACCGTATGGCTGATTTTACTTGCAGCTTGGCGTTGTCTACTTCCAGATGGTTTGGTGGTGTGAACTCAGGATTTCTAGAGATGAACATGACCTCTGTTTTCTTATGTTGGATGCGCAGATTTTGGGAGAGGAGCCATTCGGATATTGCGTTGAAACACCTAGTTAGTGGGGTGAGATCCGGGCATTCCAGAGATATTGGCAGGTACATTAGGACATCGTCTGCGTAAATCATGCAACTCACGTTGAACGATCTAATGATGTTACAGATGGGTTGTATATAGATGTTAAACATAAGTGATGATAGTGAGGATCCTTGAGGGACTCCTTGGCTTTGTATGAATGGCTCGGATGTAGTTCCATTTACTCGAACATGTTGCCATCTTCCAGACAGGTAAGACCTGCACCACTCCAGGGCTGTTCCGGTGATGCCTTTCTCCCTTAGCCGAATCAGGAGAATCTCGTGGCAGACTGAGTCGAAGGCTGCGGCAATATCTAAGAAGATGAGTGCGAAGCCTGTACGTGAATTGTCAATGACGGAAATTACGGTGTTGAAGAGAGTAGTGAGTAGTGTTTCTACTCCGTGTGATTCTCTGAATCCGTGTTGCGATGGATCTAGAGGTGCGTTGGTGTCCACATGATCTTGTAGCTGCCTGTAGACTAATTTTTCTACGATTTTAGCGAGCATCGGGATACTGGAGATAGGTCTGTAGGACTCGACCTTTTGAGGGTCTAATTTAATGTCCTTGAGCAGCGGTCTAACGGAGGTCTGTTTGAGCGTGGATGGGAACGACCCTGTGCTAAATGATAGACCTATCATTTTGGCTAAGACTGGGGCAAGGTCGGATCGCAGGTCCTTTATCCAGAATGCTGGACATGGGTCTGAATATGAAGTGGAAGTATTTAGGGTTGCGATGGTGTCTTCGATAGTTCTCTTGGAAGGTGTGGTAAAGGTGGATAGATATGTTGCGCCTGCTTGAGCATCAGGGGGGTCCGGTATAACCATCTTGTCAGTTTTGCATAATTTTGATTGCATAAAGACGGCATACTCCTGTGGGTGTATAGATCCTGTGCGCTCCGGAGTCGGTTCTTTGGCAAGAGATTTGACCAGGTTGAAGAGGTCATGCGGCTTATTTAATGAACGTTTCAGAGTATCTATGTGATGTTGTTTCATCTTGTCTGTGACAGCCCTGCGATGTGTGTGTAGGAGTTGGATGTATGCTGTTTGGTCACTGCTGGTACGTGATTTCCTCCAGCGCTTTTCCAGTCTTCGCAGAAGGGTTAGTGACGCCTTTAGGTCAGCTGTGAACCATGGTGCGGATGGTCTTTTCTTTGGGGCTTTAGTTGTGGGGGGACGGATTGCGATCGCGCTGAGTTTGCTGTTCCACGTGGAAATTAGGACGTCTAGGTCTTGTGAGGTCTTGTCAAGGAGAGAGTTTGTTTCAGCAAGGATGCGTTCTTTGTTAAACGGTTGAAATCTGGCATTTGGGATTGTGTTTGTTTGTGAGTTCGTGATAGGCCTTTGTGACTTAATGGGGGTTGGAATTTGGAAGGCGATAAGCTTATGATCCGACCATGGAACTGCTGTTAGTGATAACGTGATGTTTTGTGATGTTTGTGGGGCGAATATAAGGTCGAGAATATTGCCCTTTGTGTGCGTAGGTTCTTGTACCAATTGGGTATATCCCAGGATATCTAGGGCCTCTATGAAGGCTGCTGCCTGATTGTCCTGTAGGGATGGCAAGTTAAAATCACCTAATATCCAATTTGGTCTATGTGGAACATAGGTATTAGATGCTAGGTTTATGATATTGGAGAGGTTGTCTGGATCAGGAGATGGCGCTCTATAAATAAGGTTTATGGAGCAAAGGTGGTTGGATATAGATACTGTTTCGAGCGTATTGATGTTGCTGGCTTCTACCATTTCGAATTGAAGGTCAGATCTGGTGATGACGGCAACTCCTCCACCCCTTTTGTTTTGCCTGTGGCTGGTGAAAGTAACGAAGTTGGGTGGTAGAAGTTGATTGAGGATGGTATTGTCTTCCGGTGAGAGCCAGGTCTCGGTGATCATGATGATATCTAGGTTAAGATGAGTTATTGTTTCAGTGATTGCTGGCCATTTTTTGCGAAGTGATCGAGAGTTAATGAGTGCGCATTTCAGGCTGTTGGTGTGTGGGCGTTTATTTTGCTTGGGTTTTGAGGGGTTTTGTAGAGGGATATAAATTAGGTGGGGGCGGCGTGGATAGCTCGCTCCGTGATAAGTGTTGTTGGAGTCATCGGGCCATTTTCTTCCACCGGTTGAGAGCTTTGGGATGTGGTTTTGTGCTGCCGTTAGTGCTAGTGAGCTGGATGGCAAAGTAGTGAGTAGAAGGTAAAGACTCATAAGGGTGAGGGTTATGTGCTTCATTTTGCCTGAGTGAGGGTCGAATTACTGTCAACAGTAGAGGGTACCACAGTAGAGTTAGAGTGGAATGAGAGGAGCTATTGGCAACTGTACATACAGATAACAGTAATTACGGTATAATGAGGTAGATACTGGCAACAGTAAATACAGGTAGATACTGGCAACAGTAAATACAGGTAAATAGAGTAAATATAGTAAATACAGGTAGATACCGGCAACAGTAAATACAGGCAATAATAGATACAGCAAATGAGAGATGATACTGGCAACAGTAAACAATGGCAACCGGCAGAATTAATAATACTTGCAGTTCCTGATGTAGGTGTGACTGTGATTGAGGGTGGTGTGGACCGCGTTGGGAGCTCAATCCTTCCTAGGAGAGCTTGGGTCACACTCACTTGAAAAGAACTGTAGACAGTTGGGGTCCTTCCGAAAGAAGATTCTCTACATGTGAGTAAGTTTTTTCAATATCTGTTGCTTGGTGATGAAATGGAGCTTCGTTTGGAGATTATTTGCTTGGGTTGACGTTTTTTTCCCGCCTGTCGTGCCCCGCCTAAGGGCCACGCCAAAGGACCCTCTTGCGAGGCCCTCAGGCGCGGGCCCGCAAGACGCGGGCGCGCCTGCCGGCGGCAGCTTTTTGAACGGGCCGCTGGGACCTCCCACAACCCCGATTGGGTTGGAGTGCAGGAGCGGGAACTTGCTCTGTGCTCTACCCCGACCGGGGAGCCGACGAAGATGGAAGCTGTGCTTAGTGATGCTTTCTCCTGCCGGCGGCAGCTTTTTGAACGGGCCGCTGGGACCTCCCACAACCCCGATTGGGTTGGAGTGCAGGAGCGGGAACTTGCTCTGTGCTCTACCCCGACCGGGGAGCCGACGAAGATGGAAGCTGTGCTTAGTGATGCTTTCTCCTGCCGGCGGCAGCTTTTTGAACGGGCCGCTGGGACCTCCCACAACCCCGATTGGGTTGGAGTGCAGGAGCGGGAACTTGCTCTGTGCTCTACCCCGACCGGGGAGCCGACGAAGATGGAAGCTGTGCTTAGTGATGCTTTCTCCTGCCGGCGGCAGCTTTTTGAACGGGCCGCTGGGACCTCCCACAACCCCGATTGGGTTGGAGTGCAGGAGCGGGAACTTGTCTCAGCTTTAAACTCAACTGGAGAGGGACAGTTGGGAAAAGCGGGAAGGCAGCATGTAGGCGCTGTGGGATGCTCCCAAAAGCTTTCCTATTGGACGCAGAGGAGAGTTCCCGCACAGGCTCCATCGGTACCGACGATACCCATATGTGAAGACTAAATTCCTGCTGTTCCTGGAGATCACCTGTTACAGGTGAGTAACTATGCTATACTGTGGAAGAATTGAAAGAAATATCGATACACCGGGAAGATGTATTACAACTATTTGATAAACTAAACAGTAGCATATCACCTGGACCAGATGGTATACATCCAAGGGTGTTGAAAGAACTGAAATATGAGATTGCAGGCCTGCTATTAGTAATCTGTGAACTAGCATTAAAATTATCTGTAATACCTGAAGATTGGAGGACCGCCAATGTAACGCCTATTTTAAAAAAACGGTGTTCCGGGGTGATCCGGGAAACTACAGACCGGTGAGCCTGACGTCAGTACCGGGAAAAATGGTAGAAATCATCATAAAGAACAAAATTATTGAACATGTAGATAATCATGGCTTAATGGGAGACAGCCAACATGGCTTAGACAAGGAAGATCTTGTCTTAAAAATCTGTTATGTTTTTTTGAAGGTGTGAATAAACAGGTAGACAAAGGTGAGTCGGTTGATATAGTGTATCTGGACTTTCCGAAAGTCTTTGACAAGGTCCCTCATTAGAGATTTTTGGCAAAACTAAAAAGTCATGGGATAGGAGGCAGTGTACTATTGTGGATCAGGAACTGGTTAAAAGATAGAAAACAAGAGGGTAGGGCTAAATGGCCAATTTTCCCAATGGAAAAAGGTGAATAGTGGAGTACCCCAGGGATCTGTACTGGGTCTGCTGCTTTTTGATATATTCATAAATGACCTGGAAAAGAGAATAAAGAGTGAGGTTATCAAATTTGCAGATGACACAAAACTATTTAAAGTTGTTAAAACCCAAGAGGATTGTGGTAAATTGCAAGAGGATCTTGATAAATTGGAAGACTGGGCATCCAATTGGCAGATAACGTTTAATGTGGACAAGTGCAAAGTTATGCACCTAGGAAAGAACAACCCAAACTATGGTTACACGATGCAAGGTTCCACATTGGGAACCACCACCCAGGAAAAAGATTTAGGCGTCATTGTGGATAACATGTTAAAACCCTCTGCCCAGTGTGCAGCGGTGGCCAAGAGAGCAAATAGAATGCTAGGTATCATAAGGAAAGGAATGGAAAATAAAACAAAGGATATTAAATTGCTTCTGTATCATTCCATGGTGTAACCGCACCTTGAATATTGTGTGCAATTCTGGTCGCCGTATCTTAAAAAGGATATAACATTATTAGAAAAGGTTCAGAGAAGAGCCACCAAAATGGTAAAGGGGATGGAAGGATATTCATATTAAGAGAGGCTAAAAAGGTTATGGCTCTTCAACCTGTAAAAGAGACGACTGAAGGGAGATATGATTGAGGTCTATAAATTAATGAATGGAATGGAACGGGTAAACGTAGCTTGATTTGTTTGTCATCAGAATTTAAAAAGACTAGGACATGCAATGAAGCTATTTAAGACTAATAAGAGAAAATATTTTTTCACTCAACATGTAATCAAACTCTGGAATGTGTTACCAGAGGATGTAGTAAAAGCTGTTAGTGTAGCTGGGTTTAAAAAAGATTTGGACAAGTTCCTTTGAGGAAAGGTCCATAAACCAAAAGGGGTCCAGGATATCGCTGCTTGACCTGATTCAAGCATTGAGGAACCTGTGTCTTGGGGAAACTGCTATGTACTTATGATCTAGATTGGCCACTGTTGGAAACAGGATACTGGGCTTGATGGACCTTGATCTGACCCAGTATGGCATATTTTATGTTTGAATGGATATGTGCATATTTTGTAACTCATGCACAAAACTTAAAACTCTACCCAAGTTCTGCCCCGAGGAACCCTTGAATGCATAAAAGTAAATGCTATGCATTAGCACTTACTTTTATGCCTATACAATTTTATGGGCACCTATTTTAACTCATAAAATGCTTTTTTATCCTTACAAAATGAAAATTCTACTTTTTCAGCTGTTTCATGACTTTACTCAGCCTTTCTAAAGGACGTTGTGTTGAAAGAAATTGTATTAATGATGATCTGACCTTTTTGATCTTGGCTCTTGCTAAATGGCTATTATTTGAAATCATTATGACGTTTGCACTAGTAATACCCCACAGTGTTGTATGTTTACTATACCGGGCTAACAGTTACCTCGGGCTATCTGCAACTAGGTCCCATTGAAAAACATGGAATTCTAGTTGCAGATAATCTCCAGGAACAAGCAGGAATGTAGTCCTCACATATAGGTATCATCGGTACCGACAGAGCCTGTGCAGCAACGCTCCCCAGCGTCCAATAAGAACGCTTTTGGGAGCATCCCTCAGCACATGCACGCTGCCTTCCCACCTTTCCAACTGTCCCTCTTCAGTTCTTTGTTTTCCGCGGAGCCGACAGAACCTATTCCCTGTCACCGCAGAAAATTACATCTTTAAACTTCTTTCTGTGGTCGCATTTGCCTACCGCACGACGCCTACCAGTACCGCCAGTTCTTTTCTTTTCTTCTTTTAAAAAAACCCCAAAACTTTCAGTGTTTCTTTTAGAAACTTTCCTTTTTGGGTGCTAGGCGCCATTTTCATAAATCATGGAAAAGCCAACTAGTGGCTTTAAAAAATGTACTAAGTGTGGCAGTACCATTTCCGTCACTGAGACCCATGATTGGTGTCTGAAATGTTTAGAACCTGATCATTCTCCAACTGAATGTCTCTCCTGCATGGGGATGACCAAAAGAGGAAGACAGAACCGGGCCGCAAAACTCGGTACCCTTTTTTCTTCGGATGCCAGATCCATTGCATAGACATCGTCGAGGGCCTCTTCTTCCTCCCATGGATCTCAGGTAACTAAACATAAGAGCCGGTCCTCAAATGGTAGCTCTCCTGCTAAGCATCGAGAGACCATTGGCATTGCCCTTGAGGGAACCACACCGGCAAAACAGCCCCGGCGGGAGGCTTCGGCTTCCAAAGCATCGATGGGGCTTCAGGATGTTCTCGAGGCCTCAAACTCGCAAGAACTACCTATTCCATGCTCAGGGGTTCCGGCCGTCCTTACCGGTACCGACACCCAGGCATCGGCAGCGTCGATAGACCAGAGGTTCCTCGCTATTGAGTGCAGTATCGCAGCTCTTCTCTCGGCTACGGTTACCGGTGGTCCCAAGAGCACCAGTGCCGACAACACCAATGCCGGTACAGACACTGGTACCGACACAGGTACAGACACCGGTGATGCTGGTACCGACCATGCCGGTCCCTGTGGGAACTCTTCCTATGCCATTTCTAGCTGGAAGGGACAAAGCGGTACCGGCTCACCACAGTACAGACTTCGATCGGTACCGGGATCGTGCTTTGCAAGAGCATCGGAGTCAGGAATACTTTGATTCCTCTGACAATTCTGCTGTCACTAGAGGGTTTCTTCTAGAAGATCCCTCTTCTCCCCAACGCAGAATGTCACCTCCAGAGGACATGTCTTTTCAGGATTTCATCCATGATATGGCCAAAGGTCTTTCAATCACAGTAGCTCCTGAAGAAGAACCCAGAGCAAAGGAATTGGAAATCCTCCAATATCCTAAAGCTCCTAAGGAGGCAGCTACTCTGCCTATCCATGAAATTATGCATAGCTTGATGCTCAGAATGTGGGAGACACCTCTGACCACTTCTCCTCACTCTAGGAGACTTGATACTATGTATCGAGTTCCACCATGTCCTTGTTTTCAGAAAGCCCAGCTGCCTCACCATTCAGTTGTAGTGGAATCAGGCATGCGTAGGATGAAACGTGCAAAGAGACATGCATCCAATCCGCCAGGTCGTGAATGCAGGACTCTGTATGCTTTTGGACGCAGAACTTTTCAAGCTTCCATGCTTTCAGCTACCGGTAGAATCAGTTCATACATCCTATATATGAGAATGTTCCTTAAGGAAGTCACAGGAGACTTGGAACTTATGAGCCCTTTTCTCCCAGATGATAAGAGACAAGATTTTCTTGCTCTAGTTAAGCATGCTCAAAATGTCTCCAAGTTTGTCAATTGTGCAGCTTTTGACTGCTTTGAATGCATCAACAGAACTTCTGCTATTGCCATTGGTGCACGACGGATTGCCTGGCTACAGGCATCAGACTTGGAGACTTGGGTACAGGACAAATTAGGCAACATTCCTTGCACAGGGGAGAATCTCTTCAACAAGAACTGGCAGGAAAAGGCTAATGAGTTAGATGCTGAAAATTCTACCTTAGATAGATTGTCAAAGTCTACAGTCACTCCAGCCAAAAGGAAGCCTTAAAAAAAACCCCTCTTTTAGCAAAAAGAGGAAGTTTTATCCTTCCTATACCCAGCAGACTTCAGGTCAGGTAGCTCAAAAGGGACAACCTAGACAACAAAAGAAACCAAAAGGACCGAGAGCCCAACCAGCTCTCCAGGTTCAGCCCCCTCAAGGGCTTTGACGCCTTCCCAGAGAGCTTCGCCTTCCTGCCTTTGAGGGGTCCCCAACCCCCCAATATTCCGGGCAGGTTATGCCACTTTATCAACAGATGGCACCAAATAACAGCAGAAGATTTGACTTTGTCCATTGTAGGAGAGGGGTACAAACTTCATTTTCACAGCATACCCCCTCCTACAATTCTAAAGCAGTTCAATTCACAAACCTCTGTAGACAATCTGCTAGATTGCGAGGTCTCCACACTTCTTGCCCAAGAGGCAATAGAAGAAGTACCCATTTTTCAACAGGGAACAGGGTTCTACTCCCCCTATTTTCTTATCCCAAAGAAAACAGGGGGACACAGACCCATTCTAGACCTCGGAGAACTGAACAAATATCTGTTTCAAGAGAAATTCAAAATGATTTCTCTAGGAACTCTTCTGCCATACCTTCAAGGCCAGGACTGGCTTTGCTCTCTAGACTTAAAGGATGCATGCACACACATTCTCATCCATCCAGATCACAGGAAATTCTTAAGTTTCCTTTTCAGGGGAAGGCATTTCCAGTACAGGGTTCTTCCTTTTGGTCTGGCTTCAGCAAATGCATGGCAGTTCGCAAAATGCATGGCAGTAGTAGCAGCATTTCTACGAACCCTGGGGATTTTTGTCTTCCCCTTCTTAGACGACTGGCTCATTCGAGCCTCCACAGTTGCAGAGGCCACCACTGCACTGTCTCGTACAATGCGAATCCTCCAATACTTGGAATTGGAAATCAACTTTCCGAAGTCTCAACTAGTTCCTTCCCAATGCCTAGAATTCATACGAGCCTGCCTGGTATCCACAAGCCCGGTGTCTTCGCATTATGCAGCTAGCTTCTCAAGCAGCAGGAAAATCCTCTCTCATGACTCGGGAACTACTACAGCTACTGGGATACATGGCATCCACAGTTCATGTAGTCCCATATGCTCGCCTCCACATGCGAGCAGCTCAGTGGACTCTCTCCACACAGTGGACACAGGCCACGGGCAATTTGTCGGACAAAATAACAGTCTCTCAAAGACTAATTTTGTCCCTCCAATGGTGGCAATCACTAGAAAATCTGATAGTGGGGTCTCCTTTCCATCAACCCCTCTTTCAGGCCACCCTAACAGATATTTATATTTATATTTATTGAATTTGATATACCGCTCAGACCCAAAGGCATAGAGCAGTTTACAATATTACATCATTTAGGGAAAACAAAGAAAAGAACGCCATTTATAAGATAGGACAGAGTAGAGGACAGAGACAGTCAAACAGATAAGAAGAAGAGAAGGACATGGCACAACATGTTACCCTGATACATAGGTAGGGCACACCTGGATCATCTCTCTACCCAGGGCACCTGGACTCCACAGGAGGTAGGTTTACACATAAACCTCCTGGAATTAAGAGCAATTTATTTAGCTCTTCGAGTGTTCCATGCCCAGCTCAGCTACAAGACAGTCCTAGTCCAGACAGACAATCAGGTAGCCATGTTCTTTGTGAACAAGCAGGGGGGAACCGGCTCTGTCGTTATGCAGCGAAGCTTTATGACTATGGGCCCTTGCCAGAGAACACCAAATTCACCTTCTAGTGGTATATCTTCCAGGCATTCAAAACTTTTGGGCAGACAAACTCAGTCGAGTACTGCTGCCTCACGAGTGGTCCCTCCACCTAGACCATGTGGCAAAGATATTTCATCTCTGGGGTACTCCAGACATAGACCTCTTTGCAAGTCCAGTGAATGCCAAACATCCCCGGTTCTGTTCCAGGATACCGGCACACCATTGTCAGGCAAGGGATGCTTTCCTCCTTCACCGTGGTCAGGACTTCCTTTATGCTTTCCCACCCATTCCCCTCATTCCCAAAACACTCTTCAAGCTTCAGAGAGACAGAGGTCGCATGATTCTCATTGCACCACGATGGCCACGCCAGGCGTGGTATTCCCTGCTTCTGCATCTATCTCAAGCGGCACCTCTGGAGTTAGGGCACGCTCCAGATCTCCTTTCTCAGGAGAACGGGATGCTATGGCACCCGAATCCCCAGTCCCTGCACCTCACAGCCTGGTTGCTGAAGGCTTAGACCTCCAGGATCTCAACCTGTCTCAGCAGGTAAAAGAGATCCTTTGAGCTTCTAGGAAACTTTCGACAAGAAGATCTTATGCCTTCAAGTGGAAACGTTTTACTATATGGTGCTCCAGGAGGGGATTAAACCCCCTGATCGTACCCTTAGAATCAATACTGGAGTATCTTCTTCACTTATCAAATTCTGGGTTAAAGACCAATTCGGTAAGAGTCCATCTTAGTGCAATTGCAGCTTCTTATAAGCCTCTGAATGGACAACCAATTTCCTCTCATCCACTAATATCAAGATTTATGAGAGGCCTTCTATTAACCAAACCTCCCATCAAGCCACCACCGGTGGCATGGGATCTAAATCTAGTTCTCGGGCAGCTCATGTAGCCGCATTTTGAGCCTTTAGCCACTGCAGCCCTTAAGTTTTTGACTTGGAAGGTCATCTTCCTAATTGCAATCACCTCTGCCTGTTGCATCAGTGAATTGCAAGCTTTAGTGGCTGATCCTCCTTATACTAGGTTTCATCATGATAAGGTTGTTCTTCGAACTCACCCTCATTTTATGCCAAAGGTGGTTTCGCCTTTTCATTTAAATCAATCAATTTACCTTCCTGTATTTTTTCCAGGCCTCACGCCTCTAATGCAGAAAGAAACCTTCATATTTTGGATTGCAAAAGGGCCCTAGCCTTTTACATACAAAGAACACAGCAACATGGTGTGATAGGACTGAAGCCACTGAAAGCAAGAATTTAGAAAAAAAACGCTGTTCCTTACAAAGCAGCTAACGTGCAGAAGATGCAGTTCCCTTGCAGAGCAGCTAGAGGGAGCAGGCATGAACCTACAGAGGCTGAGCTAACACACCTTGGGTACTGATTGTGCAGGAGCTAATCAGCTCCACCTGAGGGGTAGCCCGGGAAACTCAAAAGTAAAAGGCCTTTATAAGCAGAGGGCCAACTCAGAAGAGGAGAGAGAGGAAGGAACCTCGGAAGGGAGCTCAGAGGAGAGCTCAGAAAGAGAGAGAGAGAGAGAAAGGAGCAGACCCAAAAGAGCCGGAGTGAGAGAGAGACCTGGGAGAGACAGACCGGAAAGAGATCCGCTTGGAAGAAATCCCAAAGGCAGAGAGCTCAGAAGAAGAGAGCCCAGCCGGGAGAGAGGCCTCTGCTCACCAGGAGGGTCTGAAACAGGATTAAAAGGTACTGGGAGAAAAAGTCCTGACAGGAGATTGACTTATACTAAGAAGCCAAGAAGCCTGGATTCTTTACAGGGTCTTCCCAAGCTGCAGAGAGGACAGACAGTATCCAGGAGGCTTCCAGAGGGAGTCTGCAAAGGAGACCATTGCCAGAAAGCGGTGCCTGAGTGGGCAAGTAAGAGACGCCCTGACTTCACGAAGCCAAGGTACGGTGACAATTTTTTCCCAAAGAAAGGCCCAGCTCCTAGAATGTCTTTAAAACCAGATAACCAGTCTGAGAGAAAAAGAAACGGGCAGGAATTCTTTAAGCCATCACATAGGGGCATAGGGACAAACCCTGCTATTTACCTGAAAGCCCTAGAACAGCCTAGCTGGAAGCTAGGGAGAAGTACTGACTTTCAAACCACAGCAGCCAGGGAAAGATCAAGTACAGAGGGAGGCACAAATGAACCAGAGCCCATGCAGGTAGAGCCTGTGGACTCAGTTACATTGTCCCGGGAAGAAGTAATGGACTGCTCGGTTTGTGTCGCAGGGAGTTTTGAGTCACTCCCCGAGCTGTAACTTATTTAGACAAGCTCTGATATTGTTTTTGTTCATGTTGAGCGAAAGAGAAAAAGCTCACTAATTTTACTTTGCTCCGAAGTTTGGAAAATCCTGTGTTTTTGCAAGAAGCTGTGAAGTATGTAACAGTTCACTTGTTTAACTATGCTTTGGTAAAAACCCTGACAAAGAAGGAGAACACCTTATTTTCTGTTACCTAGCGAACCTCAGTGCTTGAAAGGGGAAATAAAAGCCTTATTTACCCTCCATTCTGGTCTACACAACTTATTCCTATAAGGATCAGGACTACCAAGACCAGGGTGCACCTGGCCTCCAAAAGTCTTTTACCTCCACAAATAATAAATATGCTCAACCTGCCCTTGCAGCCACTGGCCACCAGGGGGGGGGGTTGATGACAATAGAAAGTCTTCACAACTTTTTATAGCTTTTGACCCTAGTCATTTGGGACTTCCAGTCTTCAAAAGAACTTCATCTAAATGGATTGCCCAATGCATATCCTTTACTGATGAAAGTAAGGGTCTTCCTCTTCAGGACCATGTCACAGCTCATAATGTCAGGGCCATGGCAGCTTCTATGGCTAATCTCCACGCTGTGTCTATCGATGACATTTGTCGAGCAGCCACCTGGGCTTCAGTACACACCTTCACAGCCCACTACTTCCTAGATAAAGCCTTCCGTCGGGATGCCTTCTTTGGCCAAGCTGTTCTTCAAAACCTTTTTCAAACATAAACCAACTCCTACCCACCAACCCTGGTGGGATGCCAGAGATCCATGGGAGGAAGGATCTTCACCCTTGACGGTGGCACCTTCCTGGGGCTATCTCCCTGGCATCTTCAGCTAGGGAGTTCCCATATGTGAGGACTACATTCCTGCTTGTTCCTGGAGATAGCGTAGTTACTCACCTGTAACAGGTGATCTCCAGGAACAAGCAGGAATGAGTCTTCACATATGCGTATCATCGGTACAGATGGAGCCTGCGCGGGAACGCTCCCCAGCGTCCAATCAGAAAGCTTTTTCCTTAACATGGAAAAACCTGCCTCAGGATTTAAGATGTGCACAAAATGTGGCGGTACAATTTCCGTCACCGACACCCATGACTGGTGTCTAAAATGTTTAGGTCCTGACCATTCCATCACAGATTGTATGTCCTGTTCTACGATGTCTAAAAGAGGTCGGCAGAACCAAGCTGCCAAGCTCAGTACCCTGTTTCCCTCTGATGCGGCTTTGGTGGCATCGACGTCCTCCAGGGCTGCTTCTTCCTCACATGGATCTCAGGTAACTAAACATAAATCCAGCCGGTCCTCGAAGGGTAGATCTCCTTCTAAGCATCGAGATGCCTCTGGCGTTGCCCTCGAGGATTCTGCACCAGCAAAATTACCCCGGCGGGAGGCTTCGGCCTCTAAAGCATCATCATCGGGGTTCCAGGATGATCTCGATGGCGTGACCTCGACAGATCTCCTGGTGCCATGCTCTGGGGTACCGGTGGCTTCCACCGGTACCGACTTCCAAGCATTGGCGGCGTCGATGGATCAGTGGATTCTGTCCATAGAACGCAGTCTGGTGGCTTTCCTTGTGGCATCGATGCCCGTGGTACTGCAACAGACTACCCCACTGGTACAGGCTATAGCATCGCCATCGGTACCGATCCCGGTACCGGTGGCATCGACATCGGCATCAGTGTCCGCTATGCCGCTACTCTGTCCTCTGAAGCCCTCCAGTACCGATACCCCAGTACCGGTTATTCCCGATGCCGATCCCAGTCGGTACGGGTATCGGGCTTTGCAAGAGCATCCGGACAGACGATACTTCGATTCCTCTGAGGACTCTGAGGATTCTGAAGAGTCGGTCGATGCAGTGATGCTTCTTCCACAGGAGGACTCCTCTCCTAAACGAAGGATGTCTCCTCCAGAGGACTTGTCTTTTCAAGACTTCATCAGGGAGGTGGCTTGGGGCCTTTCTATTATGGTGGCCCCTGAGACAGAACCCAGAGCCAAGGAGTTAGATATTTTACAATATCCTAAAACTCCTAAGGAGGCAGCTACCTTGCCTGTTCATGAGATTTTGTATGATCTCATGTTAAGGATGTGGGAAGCACCTCTGACCACCTCCCCTCATTCTCGCAGGTTGGATATCATGTATCGTGTCCCTCCTTGTCCTGGTTTCCATAAAACTCAACTTCCTCACCACTCTATTGTGGTTGAGTCTGCTATGAGAGAGATTAGAAGTGCCAAAAGACATGCCTCTAATCCTCCAGGACGTGAATGTAGAACCCTGGATGCTTTTGGAAGAAGAGTCTTCCAAGCTTCCATGCTTGCTGCGAGAATTAATTCCTATAGTCTTTACATGGGAATGTACTTAAAAGAAGTCACTGATCATTTGCAGGCTTTAAGTCCTTTCATTTCTGAAGATAAAAGACAGGACTTTCTCACTTGGCTCAAACATGCCCAAGATATCTCCAAATTCTCCAACCGTGCAGCTTTCGACTCCTTTGAATGTGTCAGCAGAGCCTCAGCTATTGCCATAGGTTCACGTAGAATTGCTTGGCTTCAAGCATCTGATTTGGAGATCTGGGTTGAAGATGAATTGGGAAATATCCCTTGTACAGGTGAGAACCTGTTTGGTAAAGATTGGCAAGCAAAAGCCAATCAGATGGATGCTGAAAACTCTGCCTTGGATAGACTATCCAAATCCACAGCTGCTCCTGCTAAGAAAAGGTTGTTCAAGAAAGCACCTTTTTCTAAAAAGGGAAGATTCTATCCTGCTTATGGTCAGCGAGCATCTTCTGCAGCTCAGTTCCCTACCAAAACGTCAGCAATCATCCAGAGCAAAGCAAAGGCTGCTAGGCCTGCACTGACCCAGCAACCTCAGCCCCCTCAGGGCCTTTGACTTTCTAACAGAGAACTTAACCTTCCTGGGATGGTGGAGGGCTCTGGTCCTTCCAGAGCCAGGAAGGCTATGTCATTTTGCTCCCAGATAGGAGCAAATTACAGCAGAGCATTGGACACTCTCCATCATAAGAGAGGGGTACAAACTTCATTTTTCAAGCTTGCCCCCTCATACAAGAGTGCACCAGTTCAATTCTCCAACCTCCCTCCTCAGCCTGTTGGGGCAGGAGGTTGCCACCCTTCTCACCCAGGGGGCAATAGAGGAAGTGCCTCTTCAACAACAGAGCACAGGTTTCTACTCCCCCTATTTTCTTATTCCAAAGAAAACGGGGCTACAGACCCATCTTAGATCTCAGAGAATTGAACAGATTCCTAGTCAAGGAAAAATTCAAAATGATTTCTCTGGGAACTCTGCTGCCATACCTTCAGAGTCAGGATTGGCTTTGTTCTCTAGATCTCAAGGATGCGTACACCCATGTTCTCATCCATCCAACTCACAGAAGGTTCCTTTGGTTCCTTTTTCAAGAGAAGCACTATCAATACAGAGTGCTCCCTTTTGGTCTGGCCTCTGCACCAAGGGTGTTCACAAAATGCATGGCAGTGGTAGCTGCATTTCTGCGCACTCTGGGAATATTCGTCTTCCCTTATTTGGACGACTGGCTCATCCGAGCTCCCACTCATTCAAAGGCCAAGAGTTCTCTAGCCTGCACAATGAGTATCCTTCAGTATTTAGGGCTGATAATAAACATTCCAAAATCCAATTTAACCCCTACTCAGTCCCTGGAGTTTATAGGGGCGTTGCTGGATACCACAAAGGCATGGGCCTATCTCCCCCAGGCACGTTGCCTTCGCTTGGTGCAGTTAGCTTCTCAAGCAGAGTTGAAGCATCACTTAACTGCTCGAGAGATGTTACAGTTACTAGGCCACATGGCATCCACCGTGCATGTGGTCCCATATGCTCGCCTTCACATGAGAGCAGCTCAGTGGACTTTATCCACCCAGTGGACCCAGGCATTAGACTGCCTGTCAGACAAAATAGCAAACACAAGTCGCCTCATTTTGTCTCTCCAGTGGTGGAAGTCCCCTCAAAACCTGTTGCTGGGGTACCCCTTTCAGCAGTCTCTACCCCAAGCAACCCTCACAACAGATGCTTCTCCAGTGGGGTGGGGAGCTCATCTACAAGACCTCTCCACCCAGGGCATCTGGTGCCCACAGGAGACTTGTCTACATATCAATCTCTTGGAACTCAAAGCAATCTTTCTTGCTCTGCGAGTGTTCCACACCCTGCTCAGCAGCAAGACAGTCCTTATCCACACGGACAATCAGGTAGCCATGTTCTATGTGAACAAGCAGGGCGGAACTGGCTCTCTGTCGCTTTGCAACGAAGCTTTGCGACTGTGGGCCCTCGCCAGAGAGAATCAAATTCATCTTCTGGCAGTTTATCTTCCAGGCGTTCAAAACTCTTGGGCAGACAGGCTCAGTCGAGTTCTGCTTCCACACGAGTGGTCCCAACATGTGGACCAGCTGACCAGGATTTTTCAGATTTGGGGAACCCCGGACATAGACCTCTTTGCAAGTCCATGGAATGCCAAACTTCCCCGGTTCTGTTCCAGAACTCCGGCTCAGGGGGCTCAGGCAAGGGATGCTTTCCTCCTTCACTGGGTTCAAGACTTCCTGTATGCCTTTCCACTCATTCCCCTAATTCCCAAAACCCTGTTCAAGCTTCAGAGAGACAGAGGCCACATGATTCTCATAGCTCCATATTGACCACGGCAAGTGTGGTACCCTCTGCTTCTACATCTCTCTCAAGCTCCCTCCCTCGAGTTAGGGTCTGCTCCAGATCTCCTATCTCAAGAGGACGGGAAGTTATGGCATCCCAATCCCCAGTCTCTGCATCTCAGGGCTTGGTTGCTGAAGGCCTAGATCTCCAAGATCTTCATCTTTCTCAACTGGTGAAAGATGTTCTTTATGCTTCCAGAAAACCTTCCACTAGACGTTCTTATGCTTTCAAGAGGAAGAGGTTTACTATCTGGTGCGCTGGGAAGTGTCTTAACCCCCTTGCCATACCCCTGGAATCTTTGCTGGAGTATCTCCTCCATCTGTTTAATGCAGGCCTTAAAACTAATTCAGTAAGGGTCCATTTGAGTGCTATTGCAGCTTCCCTTAAGCCTCTGAATGGACAACCTGTTTCCTCTCATCCTCTTGTAGCAAGGTTCATGAGAGGCCTCCTTTTAACAAAGCCTCCCATTAGACCGCCTCCGGTAGCATGGAACTTGAACCTGGTTGTTGGTCAGCTTATGAAGCCGCCTCTTGAACCTTTGGCTACCACCTTCTTGAAATACCTTTCTTGGAAAGTTATCTTTCTCATTGCAATCACATCAGCACGTCATATTAGTGAATTGCAAGCATTCGTAGCTAATCCACCTTATACAAGGTTCCATCATGACAAGGTAGTCCTTAGGACTCATCCACATTTTATGCCTAAGGTGGTCTCGCTCTTTCACCTCAACCAGGAGGTCTACCTACCTGTCTATTTTCCAGGGCCTCATGCATCAAGTGCAGAGAGGAATCTTCATACCCTGGACTGTAAAAGAGCTCTGGCATTTTATTTACAAAGGACACAGCAACATAGAAAGTCCTCTCAGCTCTTTGTTCGCCTTTGATCCTTCTCATTTGGGACTACCAGTCTCCAAGAGAACTCTATCTAACTGGATTGCCCAGTGTATTTCTTTCGCCTATCAGAGTAAGAACCTTTCTCTGGAGGGCCATGTCACAGCTCACAATGTGAGAGCCATGGCAGCCTCAATGGCTCATTGAACTCTGTGTCTATTGACGACATCTGTCGAGCAGCCACTTGGGCCTCGGTTCATACCTTCACAGCCCATTACTGCTTGGACAAGGACTCCCACCGGGATGCCTTGTTTGGTCAGGCTGTTCTCAAACACCTGTTCAACTCCTACCCACCATCCCTGGTAGGATGCCAGAGATCCATGGGAGGAAGTGGAGCCCTGTCCCAGGTACACACAACTTCTAGGGTCTCTCCCTGGCATCTAAAGCTAGGGAGTCCCCATATGTGAAGACTCATTCCTGCTTGTTCCTGGAGATAGCACAGTTACTTACCTGTAACAGGTGATCTCTGGGAACAGCAGGAATAAGTCTTCACAATCCACCCACCTCCCCTAGGAGTTGTATCTCTCTATCTATCTTTCCTTTCCCTCTCTCTCTCTCTCTCTTTGTCTCAGCTTTAAAACCTAACTGAGGAGAGACAGTTGGGAAAGGCGGGAAGGCAGCACGCAGGCGCTGTGGGATGCTCCCAAAAGCTTTCTGATTGGACACTGGGGAGCGTTCCTGCGCAGGCTCCGTCGGTACCGACGATACCCATATGTGAAGACTTATTCCTGCTGTTCCCAGAGATCACCTGTTACAGGTAAGTAACTGTGCTATCTCCAGGAACAGCAGGAATTTAGTCCTCACAACCCACCCACCTCCTCTAGGAGTTGTGTGTGTGTGTCTCTCTCTCTCTCTCTTTGTCTCTTTCCTCTCTCCCTCTATCCTTTCACTCAGCTACAAACTTAACTGAAGAGGGACAGTTGGAAAGGCGGGAAGGCAGCGCTCATGTGCTGGGGGATGCTTCCAAAAGCGTTCTTATTGGATGTTGGGGAGCGTTCCCGCGCAGGCTCCGTCGGTACCAACGATATCCATATGTGAGGACTAAATTCCTGCTGTTCCCGGAGATCACCTGTTACAGGTGAGTAGCTACGCTGTCTGAGTTAACAGTTAGGGTATGTTTACTAAACCGGGCTGTCTTAGAGTTTTATATAGGGAAATTTAAATACTAAACTTTAGAGTTCGGCTTTCTCCTATTGCCTACTTCTGTACACTAATATGAACTCTTCAACAACTTAAAAATAACTAGCCATCAGGTATTAAAAAAAGGCTCAAAAGATCTGCCTATAAGATCAGACAAACTGTTAGAGCTGTAAAAAGATGGCATAGTTAGGAAACTGAAGTTTCAAATGCATGTTAAAACAATGATCTTAAGTTATGCATTAGTCAAAATTTAGGGCACTTTGTTTTTCCATTTGAAAAATGCATTAAGACATTTTTGCTGGTTTGCTGGATTAATGGGATTGAGGTGGGAAATTTAAATTTGAATTTTGGCAGGAAATTTAAATTTGAAATTTGGCGGGAAAGTGTTTTAGAAGGCTGGAGACCTCTTTCTGCCTCGATTCCACCAATCCGGTTTGAGGATTACCATCTAAAAGAACAGATATTCACTGCTTAACCACTTTCACCTGAAGAAAGCGGCAGTATGGTGGCTGAAAGATCAGTTCTCCGACAACAAGCAGGAAGTTAGCCCTCACATATATGGGTGACGTTGACGCAGACGGAGCCCACGCAGATCCAATCCCCCCAGCTTTCGAAAAAAGCCTTTGGGTGCTACGCTGCACATGCACGGTCACCTTCCCACCCAAAGGTGCCATCTTACCTCAGTCGTCTTTTTTTTTCCCCCCCCACAAAGCTCTGCAGATGCGCACCCCGGATAGAGCTGATTTTTTTTTCACCATTCATCACTAACTTTCTTGCTTTCTTCGATATCGATCACCTCCTGCCGCCCAAGTCCAACGCCTTAGCGTTGTGTTTTTCGCTTAGGTACTTCTTTTTTTTCTTTACTTTTTGGTCCATGGTTTTTTTGCTCACAGCCTAGTGAGTCATGTTTAATCTTGAGGGGCTCGTTTTTCCTGCTATGTCTTTGACTAGCATATTTAAGCAGTGAGCAAGTGCAACTGCACTATGTCCCACATGAACAGCCACAGTACCTGCATTAAATGCTGTGGGGCGGACCATGATGTGTCTTCCTGCCCACTCTGTCTTTTGATGTCGGCCAAGACCCATCAGGAATGTGAAAGGTGGCAGGGGGAGCTGTTTGGTAAAATCGATCTCTAGTCTGGATGATTGGGTACCGACTCGTCTCGGTACCGACTTCAAACGGTACCGAAGACATTCTACCGATGATCAAGGTCTTCCACATTCGGTTACCTCAGTACCGATAGTGCTATCACAGACTGATCTTCATATATCGGTGTCAACGAAGGTACCGGTATCGACATCAACATCGGTGTCGGTACCTCCCATGCTCCTTTCAGCCGGCTCGCTTCCTTCCATACCGAGATTGGAATCGATCCCTAGCATGGACGATTTGCTACCAACGAGTTGCGGTACCGGTTTCCAGCGGTACCGACAACTATCTTTCAAAGATAATCCGATGCTCCACCCCTCCAGATCTTCTATTCTACAGAATCTGAATGAAGCGGTGGGTGCTAGAGCTAGTTCTTCAACAGATCTAGTTCTTCCTCCTCTTCCTCGAGGACTCCCCTCTGGGGAGATTTCTTTTCAAGCTTTTCTGCTTGATATGGCAAAGTTACTTGCCATTTCTATACCTGGTCAAGACCCTGCACCAGGGGAGCCACAACCTCTACAGATCCCCTGCAATCCAAAGGAAGTCATTATGTTTCCTTTGCATCAGACCTTGCAGGATCTCCTATTTAGAACGTGGGAAACTCCTTTAACGGTATCCCCACCTTCTAGGGCAACTGATCTTCTATACAAGGTGCCCCCTTCTCCAGGTTTTCAAAAGCCTCAGCTCCCTCATCATTCTCTTGTTGTAGAATCAGCAAAGAGGCGTGTTAAGAGTACTAAGAAGCACTCTTCTTATCCGCCAGGTCGTGAGGCTAAGACTTTAGATGCCTTTGGACGTCAAACTTTCCAGGCATCCATGTTTTCAGCAAGAATCCTTTCATATATTTTCTATATGGGATTATCTCTTGAGGAGGTCACAAAAGATTTACTACTTTTGACCCCTTTTCTCCAAGAGCCTAAAAGAGCAGATTTTTCTATACTAGTCAATCATGCTCAAAATATTTCTAGGTTCCTTACTCGTGCTTCCCTGGACTCTTTTGAGTCTGTTAGCAGAACTTCTGCTATAGCCATAGGGGCACGACGTAGAGCCTGGCTCCAAGCTTCAGACTTGGACAAATGCATATAAGATAGACTGGGAAATACTCCTTGCACTGGAGAGAATCTCTTTAATAAAGAGACTTTACTCCAGGCTGCTCAGTTAACCACTGACACTATTGCTTTCAGAGGCTTCTCTACGCCTTCCTCTATCCCAGTTTGTAGAAAATCTACTAATAAGCTTTGTTCCCTTAATGGGAGAAGGTTTTATTCATCTTCTACCCATCATACAGATGCTCCCAGACAGGGGAGACAACCAACCAGGCTCAGGAAACCACAACCTCAACGGGTTCAGCAAACCCAGCAGTCGCAGGGTTGCTGATAGACTCTTTACTGAATCCTTTTTCCTGTTTGAGGTTTAGATCCTGTAGTTTGCTTCTTCCCATTACAAGCATCTACATTGGTTCCATCCTAAAATTTACACGTCTCTCTTAAAGAGACATCCTGACTATTAACTCAAGGAGCTTCTTAAGATGATTATGCTTTACAGGTAGTAAGGTTACTCCTCGTCCTCTGAAGTACACAGAGGAGTAACAGCTGTCAATAAGGTTGCTATGCCTTTTCCTTTGACTTTTTCTCCTGTATCAGCCTCTCTCATATTACTTTTTCAAAGATTTACTCCACTGTAAGTCTTTCTTTTCAACTCTGTCCCTCTTACTAAGACATTTGGTCTGTAAGAGTGATGCCACTTTACTGAGGGCTTTTCCTTAAGCCCCTAAGTTTTCTTTCAGAGTTGTCTCCCCCTTGCATTCTTAGTTTTTCTGGCAGCTTCTCAGACAATAACGGAGTCTTACCACTCCTACTTATGTCTGGATGTCTTTCCCAATCTTGGGACCTAAGATTTCTTCTGCTGCCCTATCAATAGTTAGAACTGCAGGGGCTCTTACTGGTTAGACCACTGACTTGCTGACCAAGCAACCAGGGCTTGTTCCCCAATTTCAATTATTTCTGGCCTTACTACTAAGTCCCAGACGGGTTAAGAACCTTTTCTGGCTATTGTTGCAGACACATAACCTTACCTTCTATCCTTAGCCTTCCCCAATCCTTGGGCTTGGCGGTGTAGTTCCAGATACCTACTGGCTCTTAAACACCAGTTTTTTCTTCTAATTAACCTGCAACATGCTCTCTGCATCTCTACGGAGCAGCTCTACACTGTGGGGCCTTGTTAGAGAGCACATAATTCCAGATGGTTAGGAAGGGCTTTACCTAGTCATGCCTACTGGGTTCTCCCTGCCCTTACCATTTCCATTAAAGTCTTCTTAAATAAAGGACACAGGCCTTTAATTAAGTGAAGACCTAAAGAATTATCCAATTCCCTGGATTGCTTCACATCTCCAGGGGACCCCTTCACCAGGGATGTTTTTTCTTTCAGTATAGACAGTCCTTGTCTTGTACTTTCCTTCCATCCTCAATTCTTCAGGGCGTAATCCATATTGAGCACAAGAATGCACCATACCCATTCTACCCTCATAAGGGGTAAATATGGTGTTTTTATTTCATTGCATCTTTTTCTCCAGCTACCTGCTGGAGTTATGGAATGATTCAGACTTACTGTCTGCAGATTAAAAACATCCTCTGCATTTTTCAGGTAGGTCTCCATTCCTGGTTATTAAGGGGCTAGAGTTCTTAGAGGACTCTAGACTTCTCCTTGCCAGTGAGAGAACTCCCTTGGCTTTCCTACTCATAACCAGGGAGTAGGGATTCTCTAAATATCTTCTCAAGCAGGTACCTCCCTTCTTGTTATTAGATGAATCTTTCCCTCTCCACATACCCTATGTGCGGACATGGGTATGTATACATATATATATATATATGTATATAATTACATGTATATGGACATCTGCATGTCTGTGCCCATATATATATATACATATATAATGGATATATCTGTATTTACCTATCTATATATATGTATTGCAATATATGATAGTGGGTAGATATATGTCTATATACTATTTCTGTCTGCCTGCCTATACATATACATACATATATATATATATATATATTCCCCTACGGACCCGACAGATAGTCTCTATCCCTTTCCATGCTGTCCCAGCATACTTAGGATTCTCCATAATCAACCACTTCCTGTGGTAGTTGAGGGGTTTTTGTACCATGACCTTCAGTTTAGGTACACCTGAAGCCCTCCATATACTTTCTTTTTCCTACGTGATTTCAATTAGGAAGGACTTTCTGAATCTTCAGAAAATGTGAGGCTACAATGCCTCATGCTCCTATCCTTCTTTGTTATCGGATATAGGGATCTTCGAAGCTCCCTTCTCCTATAAGAACTATGTCTCTTTAAAGTCAAAAGAGCTTCAGTCTTATCTAATAGGGACTTCCGCGTTTCCCGCAAAGTCCTGCCTCATTGAACTACCCCAGTTCCACTAGGATTGTTTCTTCTCACCCTAAGGGTTCTAACCTCAGCCTGTTTTTTGCACAGTCATTTACCTCTCCTTACATTGAGGTACTCCCTGGGGATATGCTGTTGGTTCATATTAACAAATCCACATGAACCTCCATATACCTTTTTACAATACCACCAGGTGAGGTTCATATTGGTTTATTGCTTTTCAATATTACCACTAAGTATCACCTGCACAGAGACTCCTATCTAGGCGTCCTGTTTGGTCCAGCTGTTCCACAGCACATCTTTTTAGTTCAACTCCTACCCTCCATCCCTAGGATGCCTGGGGTTCGGTACAATAGCATGGCTCTCAGATTCGCAACATGCTGGGACTCCTCCAGGCATCTTAGTTTGGGAGTCCCCATATGTGAAGACTCATTCCTGCTTGTTCCTGGAGATAGCACAGTTACTTACCTGTAACAGGTGATCTCTGGGAACAGCAGGAATAAGTCTTCACAACCCACCCACCTCCCCTAGGAGTTGCATTTCTCTATCTCTATCTCTATCTTTCCCTTTCTCTCTCTCTTTGTCTCAGCTTTAAAACTTAACTGAGGAGAGGCAGTTGGGAAAGGCGGGAAGGCAGCATGCAGGCGTGTTGGGATGCTTCCAAAAGCGTTCTGATTAGACGCTGGGGAGCGTTCCCGCGCAGACTCCGTCGGTACTGACGTACCCATATGTGAAGACTTATTCCTGCTGTTACCAGAGATCACCTGTTACAGGTAAGTAACTGTGCTTTCCTCTGCCATGACAGACACACAACCGCACACATACATGTGCATGCACTCCCAACACCCCCATACAGGCACTTACACCAGCTTTGGAGGTGGTGTACGTGCCCACATCTAGAGATTTAGATATGTGCATAAATTATCAAATTTTATAGTCTGTAAATAGTTGAACACTGTGCTCATGCTTCACCCAGACTGTCAACCGTACATACCTACCAGCAAAGTACACCCCATTATGTCAAAGCATGTATTTTTAGATACCCACATATGCAACAAAATGACTTTATAAAATTACCAATAGAAAAAAGGCTTCAGTGACATCAAGCTAGAATCTACCAATAATAATTACTAAAAAAAAAAAAAAGACCCTTCTCAATCACAACCTCTGTTTAACAAACCAAAACTGAACATGTATGGAAGGGGGAGACCTCAGAGTGCATCCTCAAGGTTCTCAACCATATAATGCCATGTTTCTAGCAATCAGCCGGTTACAGGGACTCCATAATGTATGCCATCACTGCCTCATGCCTTGTAGAATATCAATTGTAGACAGTCTTGTATATCTCTTTTGTACTGGTCTTGTTTTTGATTCAGTGGATCTACATGTTAGAGGCACACAGCATAATTTGTTAATAATTCTATGAAATTCAGCAGGAGCTGCATAGCCTGTGGTGGTGGTGTCATGAAACAGCCTGAAAAATTAGTATGTATGCAATGAAGAATTTTTCCTGCTGAGGTTATAGCTGTGTAAGCCTGTATTCATCAGTAGCTTATAAAAGAATATTCAAATAATGCAGACCCACATGGTATAAATTTATTATCATCAATTTCTTTTCTTAGATTTTTAGGGCCAACCAGCTAGAGGATAAAATTAAAGTGATAGAAAAGAGGCCGGAATTATTGACGCCTGAGGATTTGAAGAACAAGAAGGTAACTTGAATTCTTTAGCTCCCAAGGAAGCCCATCTTTTATTGTTCAGTGTAGCAAATGCCTGGATTTCAGGATAACTAGAATACCTAAATGAGCCCGAAACTAGAACCATGTAAATAGATTTTATGAATAGCCTTTGTGAATTGCCTGAAAACCAGACCTCTCTTTTGCAGCATTGGAAGATGAGAGATTGATATACCTGCTTTATTCTCAATGGACCTGAGGTTTTGAAAGGGTTCTTTCCATTCAGTTTCTCATTAATCTTTTAAACTGGAACTTGTTGCTCATATGAGAAAAAAAATCACATTTGTCAAGTTAACTTTATTTCTGGTCATCTGACATTTTTTCTTGATACTCTTGCGCAGGAAATTACCTATTTTTTCTCTTGAGAATATCCAGTGATAATGTATATAAAACGCTACTAACAAGGTTCTTAACCTTTGTAGCTGCCCCTTTTAGCTTTTTTAACTATTTTCCTGATTTTGTCGTAGTTGCCCTTTTGAAAGTCAGATGCTAATACAGTAGATTTCCTTAATGTTTTCATTGTAGTTATTAACTCAAATTTGATCATATTATGATCACTATTGTGAAGTAGCCCCAACACCATTACCTTTTGCACCAAGTCTTGCATTCCACTAATGACTAGATCTAAAATATCTCCCCTTCTTGCCTTTTCCTGAACCAGCTACTCCTTGTAGCAGTCATTTAATTCATCTGGAAATGTTACCTCCCTAGTATTTCTTGAAATGACATTATCCAGTCAGTGTTAGGATAATAGAGGGTTGCCAGTGATGTCAGCTTCTCTAAGTTTGGGTCACCTTTCATCTGTTCATTCTGGCTAGGCGAACAGTAGTATACCCTAGTCACTATTCTCTTTCCCTTCACGCATGGACTTTTTATCCACAAAGATTCCACTGTGCATTCTGTTTCTGCAGAATTTGTATTCTGTTTGATTCAGTGCCCTCTTTTACATATAGCACCACCCTGCCTTCATTTGGTCCACCCTGTCATTGTCATTTAATTTGTACCCTAATATCACAATGTCCTACTGGTTAATCTCCTTTTACCAGTCTGAGATTCCTTTTATATCTAGGTCTTCGTTTAGTGCTATTATGGCTTAACTTTTTTAAGCTTCTAGCATTTGTATACAGACATTTCAAAAAAATATGTTTGATTTATATCTACAACCTGCTTAGCAGTTGACAGGAATTTGCAGTCTTTCTTCCCTGCTCATCATTTAAAGGCTCCTGGCCTATTTTTGCCTTTCGGCATTCCAACAGAGAGGTTGCAATAAACGTCCCTGGTTTGATAGTATCCTTCAAGGATACCTTACTCTGAATCATGCACTCCTGAGTGACTGTCAGCTTTCCCCAGGTTATAATTTAAAAATTGCTCCATCTCCACCTCTGTCACTGTGGTACCTCAGGGTCCGCTCTTTAGAATTCTTTGCCTATGGCTGTTCGTACAGTTCCTTCTTACTTATCCTTTTGTAAAGTGTTAAAATCTTTTTTTTTTTTTAACTTTTACTATGTGAATTTTATTTTTGTTTATCTGTTTTGTGTATTGTAGTATTTACTGTTTATAACTACTTAGAAGAATTTATGACAGGTGGATTATAAATAAGGTAAATGACTAAATAATCATCATCTCCTTTTAGTAAATGTTAGCACCAGCAGTCTGGTTCCACCTCTGTTAAGGTGGAGCCCAAATTTATGGAATAGGCTCCTCCTCCTCCAGAATATTGTCCAGTGTCTAACAAATCTAAATCTCCTCCTTGATGTATTGGAACTCCAGAGCTCTGCCAGTTTTTTGGGTCCTGCACGTGGAATGGGGAACACTTCAGAAGGTTCTGGATTTCAACTTTCTACCTAAGAGCCTAAATTTGCATTCCAGAACCTCCCTTCCACACTTTCCTATGTCATTGGTATCCACGTGTACCATGACAGTATACTCCTCCCCATCACTTCTAAAATCCTATCTAGGTGGCAGGTGAGGTCCCTACTGTCTGCACCAGGTAGGCAAATTACCAGCTGTCTACAGAGCCAATTATGAAATCCTCAACTAAAGCGGCTGTCCAAACCTTTCCCTCCTGGGCAGAAGCCCTTGAAGACTCATCCATGATACATATGACACTAAACATACCCTATCCTTCAAGTTACAGAGAATAAAAATAGAAACCCATAAAACTGTAGGCAAAATATTTTAGGTTGAGAAAATAGAAGATGAAATGCTAAGAAAAAAGCCCTTTCCCTAATAAAGTTCTAAATGACTACATTTCTCCTGGCTCAAGATCTTTCTCAGATCATCATGGATTCTACTTTTAAATTACCACTGATGCTTAGGAGCTGAAAAATGTACGACCACCTGATGCAGTAACCTAATGGCATACAGATTACTACAATGGACTAATACAAAAATGTGCGCAGAAACATGGGTTTTGTACACCAAACTGAAGTCCTGCTAAACAGAAATAAAATGAAAAAGCACTTCTATTTGGGGCAGACATTTATAATGGCAGAATTGTCACCATTGTGTAGTGTTTGCTGTTGTGTAGCTCTGTTAGTGTGTAAGGCCCACAGTTCCTCCGTCACTCTGATGTCATACAGTTCCTGCCTGACCAACAAGTGTGCTGTCGGTTTTCCTAGGTTTTAGGCACCAATAAATAATACAAATCCAAAGAATCACAAGGTGACAGTGATATACAAATGAACATAGAGCAAGCATTGCACAGTAGTGACCTTTTTTCTGGAAGTGACACCTGTCTCAAAAATTTACATAAAATAGACAGTAGCACATACAACAGTTCTGCATGTCTGGCTTGGGGGTTCCAGATATGAGTAACCCACTGTTTAGTTCTTTTATTTTTCATACATGGAATGTTAATTGTAACGGCTAGGGGTAGTCTATATGCTCTGCTAGTTATATGCATGGACCTGGGTTTTCCATGTATAGTGTCCATCTCGGACCCAGAAGACCCAAGTCCAGGACCCCTGAGAACTCTAGGTCTTGAACCACAGTAAGAACATCATATGCTAACACTAGCTCCAGAAATATGAATTAACTTTATTCCACCTCCAACCCAATGGTTAAATCTTTCTCACATTTATATATGGATTTTTTAAATACTAAAATCTTATTAAACCATGTTTGCACTTTGCTTAGCACACTTTATTACATCTGCCTCTCTGTGTGCTGCGTTAGGGTAGCTCCTCATGACTCAATTTGCACAAGAATGTAAACTATCTGAGCAGTGAGGAATTACTATTTTATTTATTTAAAAAAACCTTATATACCCGAAACATGTCATACATTCTATGTGGTTTACATAATACTAAAAATTCACAAATTCATCATAAACAAAAAGACCAGAAAGATTGTGGCTCCATCCAATTCCTGCCTCAGCCAAAGGGGTAGTTGCTTAAATGCACACCCGCTTCATTTCTGCTGTCGTACTTCCCGGTGGCCCGGAACCACCAATAAACTAGCCTGACTGGATCTTAAAGCTTGGCCAGCATTTTGTTAATAAAATAATAAGAGATGTAATTTTTTTAAAGATTTTATTTCTTTCAAATGTTTGTGGATGGTCTAAACGATCCCTTAAATAATTGGGATTTTTTTATGTGAACTTATTCAGTTGTGAAGTTGGAGATGAATATTTGCTTTACTGGAAGTGTGAGCGGCAACATTTATAAGTTATAATAGTGTTTTAAAAACAGGTCATGGAAACACTGCAAAATCCAAGCTGACCTAGAAAAGTGTCATTTGCTACTTAGCACTATATTACAGGAAAATGTTACACCAGTAGGTGTTTTCAGCAACAGTCAAATGTGTGTGTTGGGGGTGGGGATGGCTGGATAGAAAAACAGATTACAAAACATTTTAAAATAAGTAGTCAAAATGGTTAAATGCTAAATTTAGGAGTGCTTAAGGAGTGTGTGTTTTGTTTATTTTTGTTTTTTTATTCGGGCCTTTTGGATAGACATTTTCTGTTGTTGTTGTTGTTGTTAAGTGCCGTCGAGTCGGAGTCGACTCATGGCGACCCTCTGGATAGCTATCCTAAATTGTGTTCGGTCTTCAGTCAGGCGGCTCATTGTTGACAGACTGGTACCCGTAGCTGCTGTTATTGTATCGATCCATCTCATTGCTGGCCTTCCTCTTTTGCGTTGACCTTCTATCTTGCCAAGCATGATGTCTTTCTCTAATGATCTCTCTCTCCGCATGATGTGTCCAAAGTATGAAAGTCGAAGTCTTGTCATCTGAGCTTCTAAAGAAAGCTTAGGTTTGATCTCCACTAGTACAGACTGGTTTGTTCTTCGGGCAGTCCATGGTATACACAGTATTCGCCGCCAGCACCATAATTCAAAGGCATCAATTTTCTTCCTGTCTATCTTTTTCACTGTCCAGCTTTCACATCCATATGATGTTATTGAAAATACCATGGCTTGAACAAGTCAAATCTTTGTATGGAGAGAGACATCTCTGCTCTTCAGAATCTTATCTAGGTCTTTCATATCCATTCTGCCAAGAGCAATGCGTCGTCTGATTTCTTGACTGCTTGTTGCTTCTTTATTGATAGTTGATCCAAGTAGGTTAAAGTTATTCACGATTTCAATTTCTTCTCCTTTGACGATGAACCTGTTGATTATGCCAGTTGTCATGATCTTTGTCTTCTTTACATTAAGGTGCAGGCCCATTTTGAGACTATGTTCTTTGATTGTGAGAAGCAAATGTTTCAGATCATCTTCACTTTCCGCCAGTAATGTGGTATCATCAGCATAGCGAAGGTTGTTGATGAGTCTTCCACCAGTCTTCACACCTCTGTTGTCTTCATACAATCCTGCTTCTCTGATGATTTGTTCTGCATATAAATTAAACAGGTAGGGGGAAAGTATGCAGCCTTGTCTTACACCTTTGCTTATTTTAAACCATTCTGTTTCTCCTTGTTCCGTTCGAACTGCTGCTTCTTGATCAATGTACAGATTGTGCAAGAGAACGATCAGGTGTTCTGGTATACCCATGCTTCTTAATGTGGCCCAGAGTTTCTCATGGTTTACACAGTCAAAAGCTTTGCTATAGTCGATAAAGCACAAATAGATATCCTTTTGGTATTCTTTAGTCTTTTCAAGGATCCATCTCACATCCGCAATGATGTCTCTCGTTCCTCGCCCTTTTCTGAACCCTGCTTGCACTTCAGGTAGTTCTTGTTCCAGGTATGATTGTAGTCTCTTTTGAATAATCTTCAGTAGAATCTTGCTGGCATGTGGGATCAGAGTGATTGTGCGATAATTTCCACAGTCAGTTGGATCACCTTTCTTTAGTATTGGTATAAACACAGATCTTTTCCAGTCAGTTGGCCATGATGCTGTCTTCCATATTTCTTGGCAGAGCCTTGTAAGTACGGTAACAGCTGCAACAGATTGCTGTAATACTTCTATGGGAATGCAATCAATGCCTGGTACTTTGTTCTTTGATAAGGCTTTCAATGCTGCTTCAACTTCTTCTTTCATCACCAATGGTTCCAGATCATAAGGTACAGGTTGAAACGGCTGTTGGTCCACTTGATCTTTATCATATAAAAACTCTGTATATTCCTTCCATCTTTTCTTGATCTTCTCAGCATCATTCAACATAGAACCTTGAGCATCTTGTAACATTCCAGTTCGAGGCTGGAACTTTTTCTTTAACTCTCGTAGCTTTAGGAAAGCTGATCTTGTTCTCTAATAGTTTCTGCTTCTATTTCCTTGCATGCGTCATTGTAGTACTTTTCCTTGTCCTGTCTTGCTGCATGTTGGAAATCTCTGTTGAGTTCTGTGATTGTCTTTCTTTCTCCTCTGGCTTTAGCTTCTCTACGTTTCTGGGCAATTTTCAGAGTTTCTTCCGTCATCCATTTTGGCCGTTTTTTCTTTTTTACCTTTTGTAGAGACTTCTCGCTTTCTTCCAACATAACCTTCTTGATGTCATTCCATAACTCTTCTGGAACTCTGTCATTTGTATCTAAAGCAGCAAATCGATTTTGCAGGCAGTCTTTAAATTCCAGTGGTATATTCTCAAGGTCATGTTTTGCTGCATTCATGAGTGGTTTGCTCTTTTTCAGCTTTAGCTTGAGTTTGCATACTAGTAGTTGATGATCTGTACCACAGTCAGCTCCAGGTTTTGTCTTTGTTGATGTTATAGAGCTTTTCCATTGTTGACTTCCACAGATGTAGTCAATTTGATTTTTATACAATCCATTGGGTGAAGTCCATGTGTACAGTCGCCGCTTGTGTTGCTGGAAGAAGGTGTTCGAAATGAATAGATCGTTGGTCTTGCAGAATTCTATCAGTCTTTCTCCAGCTTCATTTCTGTTGCCAAGTCCATATTTTCCAACTACTTTGTCTTCTTCTTTGTTGCCAACCTTTGCGTTCCAATCACCCATGACTATCAGGATATCCTGTTTGCATGTTCTGTCAATTTCATCTTGTACTTGTTCATAGAACTCTTCAATTTCATTCTCTTCTGCAGCTGTTGTTGGGGTATATACTTGAATTATAGTTGTGTTGATAGGCATTCCTCGTAGACGAACAGAGATTAAGCGTTCGCTGACTGCATTGTATTTCATTACAGTTCTTGCAAGTTTCTTCTTTATTATAAATGCAACACCATTTCTTCTTTGTCTTTCATTTCCAGCATAGTAGACCATGTGATCTTCTGATGCAAAGTGACCGATGCCAGTCCATTTCAGTTCGCTGACACCCAACAGATCAAGTTGTACACGTTCCATTTCATTCTTGACCACCTCCAACTTCCCTTGGTTCATGCTTCGTACGTTCCATGTTCCAATGTGTAAGACATCTTTACAGCTTCTGACTCTCACTTCATGCGCAGCTACATCAGCAGTCAGACGTCCCGAGGGCTTTGATCCAACCACATCATAAATGCTGGCTTTACTCTGAAAAGTCTTCAGCTCTTCCCCAGTAGCTAGTTGAGTGCCTTCCAACCTGGGGGTCTCATCTTCCAGCACTACAGCACAATTTGTTTTGTTGTAACTGTCCATTGGGTTTTCATGGCAAGATACAGAAGTAGATTGCCGGGCCTTTCTTCCGCGCAGTTTAAGTTTGGTGGTGTTGCCGTTGTCACAGAAATGTGATCCTCCGCCGTCAACACTATCCCATTCTGCTGCTGCCCAGATGGGTGGTTTGTCTTGGTCTGGCATCTCAGCTGAGACCTGTCCATCTTGGGAGACCCTGCCAGTAGTTAAACTACCGATAGTTTAGCTCTCAGCATCACTGATGCACACAAGCCCTCACAGCACGACAAGCTGCAAACCAAGTGTAATATGTAGACATTTTCTACATATTACAAATAGTCCTTAGAGGATCATTGTGTGTTCGGAAGCAAATGTTTTTTTTCATGGTAAATCTGTGGCCTGCACTAGTGCCTCAAAGAGAAGCTATTTGTATCTAAAGCCAGTGATTAGTGTTCCTTCATTAGCCATCATGAAGCTGAACTCATTATTACCCTTATTTTCCTTCTCCCCATA
Organism: Ichthyophis bannanicus; assembly: GCA_033557465.1. NCBI lineage: Eukaryota > Metazoa > Chordata > Amphibia > Gymnophiona > Ichthyophiidae > Ichthyophis > Ichthyophis bannanicus. The sequence continues at coordinate 212,757,755 of CM066034.1, forward strand.
AATCAGGAATAATGTCTCCTGTGGCATATCAAAGCTTCTCTCATATGTGAATTAAAATTGTTGAGGTGGCTCCTGGCTTCAGATGAAAATCCAGAAAAGCTGCCAAAATGGCCTTCAAAAGAATAAAAAAAAAAAAAAAAAAAGGAACAGTCTGCTAATCCAGTCATTAGTGAACTGCATTTTATTTATTTTATTTATCCAGATTTGTATACCACTTTCTCTTTCAATCAAAGTGGTTGTTTACACAGGTTGGGACAACATTAACGGGCAACAGGACATACATAGAGACTATAGTGGTTGGGCTATCGTAGATAGTGGTTGGTGTCATTGTACATTCCGTCTAGTGAAGGGGTCTTCAGGATGTTTGGTCAGAGCATTCCGTAAATAGGTAGGTTTTAAGGGATTTACGGAAGTCCTTGAGGTCCTTTATTTCCCGCAGTCCGTCTGGGAGGGAATTCCAGAGGGCTGGTGCCGAGAGGGATATGGCTCTGTTGGAGGTCACTTGCCTTGTTTTGTGGGATCCAGCGGATACGCGGAGTCTATTGCTGCTATTGGTTCTCCTGGGTCTGTTGATTGTGTCCCTGGTGATTAAAGTGTGAAGGACGTCTGCCATGTATAGGTGTATGATCTTGAATATGTTTACTGTTGTCTTGTATCTTGCCCGTGCAGATATTGGTAGCCAGTGTAGTTGTTGAAGTACAGGTGTAATGTGCTCGTGTTTGGCTGTGCCAGTTATGATTCAGGCTGCAGTGTTCTCTACTAGCTGGAGTGGATGGGTGGCCTGCTTGGGAAGTCCTTGGAATAAGGAATTTCTGTAGTCCAATATTGAGGTGATGACTGTCTGGCTACAGTGCGGAAATGGTCCTGACTGAGGATTGGTTTGAGTATTCGGATGAGCATCATTCGTTGGTATGCCTTTGCAGCAGTTTTGCTTATATGTGTCTGAAGATTTAAATTACTGTCCAGGGTGACACCTAAGTATTTCACCTCGTCCTTTATTGGTATTGTTCGGTTGAGGATGCTGATGGATGTAGATGGATTAAAATTGGGATTCCTGGTTGTGATCATTGCTTCCATTTTGTCAAAGTTGACTCTCAGGTTGTTCTCAGTGAGCCAGTTGTTCATGTCTTTGAGGCAGTGAGTCATAGGGGCCATTTCCGGGTTTAGTGTGTCTATTGGGGCATACACCATAATGTCATTGGCATAGATGTGATATTGTAACGTGGCGCTTGATAATGTCACAGATCGGTTGGATGTAGATGTTGAATAAGATGGATGAGAGTGCTGATTCTTGTGGTATTCCTTGGTTGATAGGGAACTGTGATGATTTTCCCTGGGTACATTTAACCTGCTGCATTCTGTTGCTTAGATAGGATGTGAACCATTTTATTGCATTGCTGCATAGCCCGATCTCTCGTAATCGGTTTAACATTATTGTGTGGGAGACTGTGTCGAATGACGCTGAAATGTCTATGAATACCAGCAAAAATCCATTTTTTATTTTGTCTGTTCCCTTCAGCAGATTGTCAAAAAGGGATGTGAGTAGTGTTTCCACATTGTGCTGTGGTTTGAAGCCATGCTGCTGCGGGTCTAACGGGGCTTGCAGATCATTGTAGTCCTGAAGTTGCCTCTGTGCTACCTTTTCAATAACCTTTACTATGAAGGGTAGGCTGGATATGGGGCGGTAAGATTTTGGGTCCGTGGGGCTCAGCCTTGTGCCTTTAAAGATTGGTCATATCATGGCTTGTTTAAGTGCCTGTGGCATGTGTCCTTGTTGTAAGGACTCCAATACGATTTTGTGGATGTGTTTGTGTTCCTTGGAATTCTTGATCCATTCCACTGGGCATGGATCTGATGGGGACATGGTTGTGTTCAGGGCTTTCACGATGTCTTCTATGTACTGTACTGTTGGTAAAGTGAAATCTTTCCAGGTTTGCTGGTTTTCGGTCCAGTTTTGACTGTGTCACCTTATCGCTATCTGCGGCTTACTCGGTATTCTTGCTCATTAGGTAGTCTGCATATTGTTCAGGATCGATATAATGAGTGCTGTGCCCATTATCTTTAGTAAGTTTTTTTTACAATGCTAGAGAGCTCTCTTGGCTTGTTGGCTGCTCTCATAATGAGGTTGGTATGGTGTTGCTGTTTGTGTTCATTGATCAGATTGTTGTAATTTTGCTGTTCAGTTCTGTACTGTTGCAGGGTGTCTGTCAATTTGTTCCGTCTCCATTTCCTTTCCAGTTTTCTGAGGGAGTGTTTTGCTTCTCTGATTGTGTTGGAGTACCAGAGGGCATTGTATCTCTTGCGGGTAGTAGGGTTATCCTTGCTTGGTGAGTAGGAGGTCAGAGTTCACCTGCTGGACCCGAGTATGATTGTTGTAGTAATTGCTGTGCATAAATATATGGTGGGTGGAGCTATGGAAAACAAAGGGGGCAATCACTGGAAACTGCATGATCTCAATCACGTCAGAACTATAGGGGAGGCTAAAAGGAGGAATGATCTTATGAAGGAAGATAAAGAGAAAAAAAAACCAAAAGAATTTCTCAGGTCCACATAGTGAACAATAGGGAGTGCTTATAAAGATACTTTTTAAAATTAGTTCAGGATTAAACAGATCCAAAAATCAACTTTTCACATTAGAACATAGTCAACAAGATGGTCTAATAAAGCATAGTTACTCAACTGTAACAGGTATTCTCTAGGGACAACAGGAATCAGCCCTCACATATGGGTGATGATGCTGACAGTCCTCGCAGAAACATCTCCCAAGTTTCCCCTCTCCCCCCCCCCTCCAAGAGTGCCATCTTGCTCAGTCAGATGACATAGCTAGAGCCAACAAAAGAAGATGGCCAAAACTGTACAGCAACTCTAAGGGGAGGAGGGAGGGTTGTGAGGACTGATTCCTGCTATCCCTGGAGAACACCTGTTACAGGTGAGTAACTACGCTTTCTTCAGAAACAAGCAGGAAGTCAGCCCTCACATATGGGGCTCCCTAGCTACAGGCTAACAAGAACCTGTAGAAAAATCTCAGCCCAGCCGTGAGCAGCCACAGGTGAATCAGTGGACAGCCTCTGAGGACCCCAGTGTCCAGGGAGAACCATAGCTCCGATAGTCTGAACAAGAAGGGTCGGAGGGCAGGAGTTGCCTAAACCCTGAACAGATTATGACGTATGGCGTGGCCGAAGGTACTGTCCCATTGGGACTCCAGGTAGTAATGTGCTGTAAAGGTGTGGACTGAGGACCAGGCGGTGGCCTGGCATATGCCCGCCATAGGGATAGAGCAGAGATTCACAGCCTGACGTTGTGCACCATGACCTAACTCTCCATTGATAGCTAGCCCAATTGTGGGCAAAGGCAATGCAGTCTGCCATACAGGTGGACAGGGTCCGCTTGGTGACATCCTCCCTCAGTCGACTGGGATCATATGAAATGAACAGCTGCAAGGCTTTGTGGTGGCCCTGAGTATGCTGCAGGTAGAAGGACGGGGCCCTTTTGCAGTAAGTAAGGAGAACAGCTGCTGCCTTGTCGATGTGGGGCCATGGAAAGAAGGGAGGGAGCACCATTTCCTGATTGAGGTGGCAGGCAGATACCACCTTCAGCAGGAATTTTAGGTGGATGCGAAGCATGACCCTGTTCTCGTAGAACCTGGTTTAGGGTGGGTTGGCTACCAAGGCCTGAAGCTCGCTGACTCTGTGGGCAGAGATGAGCGCCACCAGAAAGGCAATCTTCCAAGATAGGTAACACAGAAGGCAGGTAGCCAAAGACTTGAAGGGCAGCTTGGTAAACTGCGTCAGAACCACGTTGAGATCCTATTCCACCGGGGGTGGCCGGATGGATGACTTAGAGAGCAGCAAGCCCCTGATGAATCGGGTAATGAGGGGCTGCACAGAAAGAGGCTTGTCCTCTATGATGTGGTGGTGCACAGAAAGTGCTCTCAGGTGTATCCTGATGGAGTTGGACTTGAGTCCGACCTGTGAGAGGTGGAGTGAGTATTGCAGCACCATGTGTACCTAGCAGGAGAACGGGTCAACCTGTTGCTCCGCACACCATACTGAGAATCTGCGCCACTTGAAAGCGTAGGTTCATCACATAGAGCTCTTACGAGAGGCCAGGAGGACTTCTTCCACATCCCTGAGGAGGTTGAAGGACACTAAGGTGACTCGTTCAGCAGCCATGTTGCTAGCAACAGGGGTCCCATGTTGGGGTGGAGAAGCGAGCCCTCCTCCAGGGTCAGGACTCCCCACAGGGACTAGGAGCTCTGTCGATAGGCAGAGCAACGGGGAAAATCAAGGCTTTTTGGACCACCAGGATCATGGAAGCGTTGTCCCACTGGACCTTGAAGAGGGTCCGTGCAATTAGTGGCATGGGAGGGAAGGCATATAGAAGGCTCTCCGACCACGAAATGAGGAAGGCGTCCGCCGCTACCCAGAACGGGTGCAGTTGGGGACAACAGTAGCGGGGCAGCTGAGCATTGGCTGGGATGGCAAAGAGGTCCAAACGAGATTCTCCATAGTCAGAAGTGCCACTGCGCCACCCTGGGGTCTAGGCACCACTCATGCAGCTGGAGGACCCTTCTCAGCCTGTCTGCCAGGGCATTGTCTTGGCCCGGAAGGTATACTGTCTTGAGCATTCCCTGACTGATTGCATATGAGCATAAGGCTACTGCTTCCTGGTAGAGGCGGTAAGACCATTTGCCCCCTTGCTTGTTCAAATATAACATCACAACCTGGTTGTCAGTTTGGACCAGCACTGACTGATGCTGCAGGCAGTGTTGGAAGGCCCTGATTGCCAGGAAAATGGCTCGGAGTTCCAACAGGTTGATCTGCCGCTAGCTGTCCTCGAGAGACCAGTTGCCCTGCATGTGCAGTTCCTCACAGTGGGTCCCCCAGCCCAATAGGGAGGCGTCCGTAGTGAGGACCCTCTGGGGGTTTGGGTGTTGAAAGGGCATGCCCGTCTACAGGTGCTGTGCGTCCTGCCAATTGAGTGACTGCTTGTCGACAGGACACACAGATCCTGTCCCTGAGACCACTGTGAGCAGAAGCACTACTGAGTTTGCCTGCATGTGGAGGTGGGCGTTGGGGACTAAATGGACTGTGGAAGCCATATGGCTAAGCAGGCGGAGCATGAACCATGCAGACACAGCATGATGATGCTGCACCTTGGCTGCCAGGGCCCTGAGGCGATCCGTCCTGTCCAGGGGGAGGAAGGCCCTGGCTTGGAGGGTGTCCAGGCGAGCCCCAAAGAGCTCCAGGTCCTGTGTTGGAGTGAGATGGGATTTGGGATGGTTTATCACGAATCCCAGATGATGTAGGACCCTGATGGTGTGGGCTGTGACCTGTTGCACCTGTGAGGCAGTGTCTCCTTTTACTAGCCAGTCATCCAGGTATGGGAAAACTAAGGCCCCGTGGAGACTGAGGTAGGCAACCACCACTGCCAGGCATTTGGTGAAGACTCTTGGGGCGGAGGCCAGGCCGAAGGGTAGTATCCTGTAGTGTAGCGGTCGCCCCCGACCATGAACCTTAAGTACTGCCTGTGGTTGGAGTGGATCAGGATGTGGATATAAGTATCCTTTAGGTCCAAGGAGCATAGCCAATCTCCCTGCTGGAGGAAGGGCAGAAATATTCCAAGGGAGAGCATTTTGAACTTCTCCCACACCAAGAACTTGTTCAGGTTTCTCAAGTCCAGGATGGGCCTTAGAACTCCTGTTCTTTTTGGGACCAAATAGTACCTGGAGTAGAACACCTTTCCTTTTAGGTGGTGTGGTATGGGCTCCACACCCCTGTCCCTGAGAAGGCCTGCCTGTAATAGCAGGGTCTGGTGCAGAGGTCCATGGAGGCTCTCTGGGAAAGAAAGGGGGAGGCGTCTGGTCCAGGTGAAGGAGGTAACCTTCCCTGACCACCTGAAGTGCCCAGGAGTCAGTGGTGATGGCAGCACACCTCTGGACAAAATGAATTGGGTATCCCCCTATTGGCAGCGGATCCCCCATGGGTAGAGAGGCTATGCTTTTGGAATCAAAACCCTGACCAGTCTGGGCTGCATTTGGTGTCTGGGGTTTTGGGCCATTAGGCTTATGTGGGCCCTGGCGTACTCCCTTGCCCTGATGACCCTGCTGTGGGGTCTGGGTGGCCTGGTATGGGGTGTAGCCTCAAGGCTGGCCTTTCTGGTGGAAGGGAGGCCTTTTCCCTGATGGTTTCTTCTTGGGAAGAGTGGAGGTCTTCCTCGAGAGTCAAGTCCTGGTGACATACTCTATCTCGATCTCTGCCACCTTGTCCTCCATCAGCTTGCTGAAAAGGTTTTCACCGAGGCAAAGGGCATCTAGGAGTTTTTCCTGGACCCATTGCTCGAGGTCCGATGTCTGGAGCCAGGCCTGGTATCGAGCACTGATGCCTGTGGCAGCCACCCTTGCATTAGATTTGAAACCGTCATAGGCCGCTCAAGACAAATACTTAGAGCACTCTCTGACAGACTTCAAGAGGGTCTGGAAGCATTGGATGTGGTCCCTGCTGAGACTCGCCGAGAAACCCCCAAGCTCCTTGGTTAGTTCTTGAAGGTACATGCCAATATACAGCTGATAAGCTTGTATGTGGCAGGCCAGCATTGAGCCCTGGTAACATTTCCGCCCGAGGGCATCAAGGGCTCGGGACTCCCTGCCCGGGGGCACTGAAGAGCGCGATTTCAGGCTTTTTTGTCGACGCATGGCCAACTCAATCACCATGGAGGTGTGAGGGAGTTGGCTTCCTGAAGCCAGGCCCTCGCTGGACCTGGTACATAGCATTCAGGCATCTGCTAACAACTGGCACTGATGCTGGTGTTTCCCACATTTGGAGAAGAAGACACCAGAGGATGGAGGGGACAGAGACCATAAGGGCCTCTTTGGGTGTGACCTCGTATTGGAAGATTTAGAGTTCCTCCATACAAGAGTCCTCCTCAGACGTCGTGGTGATGGACAGCGCCTTCGCCATATCTCTGACAAATTTGAGGAACGAGGTGTTTTCTGGTAGGGACTGGCACCTTGATGGGACTGGTCCAAAGGTGATCACCGGGGAAGTCTCGACATCTGACTCCCAGTCCGAGTAGTCCATCAAAGACTCGATGCCCAATGGCTCCAACAGCGCAATTGTATCAGGCCTTTGATGAACCGCAGCTGAGGCTTGGCCGGAGCCAGAGGTGCCAGCAGGGGAGGATCTCATTCCCAAGGACTTGGGAGCGGGATCGAGATGCTCGCCGTGGGTCAGCTCGAGGCATGAAGGATCTCTTCGATGGCCCAGGGAGTCCTCGACATTGAGGTCCATGCAGTTTCAGCACGTGCACCAGTGGGGCTGGGCATCGACGCTTGTTGCGCGGCGAGGCATGCAGAAACACTGTGTTCTAACGCCAACATCCTGGCTTCCCACGCGGTGGTTGCAGTCTTCGATACAAACGCTGGGGGGTGATTGGGTCGGGTGTCATGGAGGAGAGGGAGTCCTTGATGGGACGGGCCTCGGGGGGGGGGGGGTCCAAGATCCATCGCGGAGGCCTTGGCATCTGTCCTGGGTATCTACGCTGGCTGCTCAGACTCCTCTGATACCCTCTGGGGGCTGAGGTATCGTGCACAGGATTTTCCATGTGTCCATTTCCCAGGAAGAGGTCCTCGAATTTCTTTTTCTTGTGCTCTCACTCCGGGGAACCCTGGTCAGAGTGTCCACCTGCCTGATCGAGCACCACGAGGGCTTTACACGACTCCGAGGATCCATAAGGGGCCTTAGAGTGCACGGCTAACGGAGATATCAAGGCTGAGTAACCTGTGGAAGATGTCCACCTGTTTCTGCCAGCGACTCTGGATGGCCTTATCGGACATCTTTTTACATAGGGAACACGCCTCTGGGTCATGGTCGGTACCTAAACACCTGAGGCAACAGTCATGTGTGTTGGTTAGGGACATGTTCTTAGAGCACTGATCACACTTCTTGAACCCGGTGGCCATTGGGACAAAAAGGGCCCCAGTGAAGTCGAAGACCTATGATGTGGCCAGTGTTTAAAAAGGGTGCAAGCCCGTGCTGGATGGGAAAAAACCTAACTAAGAGGTTCTGAATCCCGGGGCGACAGGACTCGGAGGCAGGAAAAGGACCGGTGCTAACCAGAGAATGCACAGAGGTGCATGAGGAAATCAACTTTTTTCCCAGAGAAGAAAGACAAAGGTATGTAGGGCTCCAGGGAAAAAGGGAGACTGAGCAAGATGGCACCCTTGGGCAGGAAAGGGACCACGCATGCATGGTGGCATCTCCCAAAGGCTTTCCTTGAAAACTGGGGAGATGTTTCCACGAGGGCTCCGTTGGCATCAATGTCACCCATATGTGAGGATTGACTTCCTGCTTGTTCCTGGAGAATCCAGCTTTTAACAATACATTTTTGTTCTACAATGAACAAGTTTTTATATGGATAGCAGACAGTGCTGTTCCCATTATAACTTTCAGAGTGATGTTCTGACGTATCAGCCATCAATTTGTACTATTAACTAAGATCTGCTGAAAGTCCTGTATTATAAGCAGCAGTCAGAGAAAATCATTTATAGCCAAATCACTTGGCTGTTTAAAATTGTCATCTTTTTTTTAAATTCTGGATTTTATTTCAATCCCAAGGAGCAATAAGTGTCCCATCATTATGAATCTACTTTAATCGAAGTATTGCTGTGCTGACTCCTATCCGTACCCCTCACCGACAGATGGACAAAATAAATACAGTTTTATATAGCGTGAATTCAGTGAAGGAGAATTTGTAAAACAAGGCAGGGAGGAGGAATCATCATAGGTTGCTCTTCTTTAAGCAAAAAAACCTTAAATGTGTAAGAAAAGAGCATTGGAATAAAACATGAAATAACCAAGCCAGAGACAAGTTAATATTTTGAAATATGGAACTTATGTTGCTTCTGTTTTAAATGCTTGATCCTTTGATTCCTTCATGAATCTTTTCCTCCCTCACTCCTCAAGGTATCTGCTTTCATTGGAGAACCCTTTTTCACCACCAGTCTTTTGCCATGGCATAACCTGTACTTTTGGTATGCCAGAACTGCAGTGGATGACCACCTGACCAACAATGTCACCATTTTGCCCCAGTCTGCCTCTCTCTACATAATGGTGGTGGAGTTCAAGGTAAGGCACTTGGCACTGCAGAGGCACCTCTCCCTCCTCTGCTGTAATTTACATTTCATGCTTATCTTGTTGAAGAACCACAGGGTTTCTTGCAGGCTGAAGTCGCGCTTTTTAACAATAGAAGCAAACCAGAGTAATTTAACATCTGAAATTGAAAGGGCAGAAGCTTGTTATTTCACAGATGTGCCTTATTGGGGCTTAACTTTTAATTTAAAATCAAAATCAGATTGTAGTCCTGGCTTTGTGTGCTTTGTTATGGGTATACAAAGTTCTTTTCTCCTCAACCAAAACAGGTAGAAAGCTTTAATTTTCTTTTTTTGCTCCCTGTTGCATATATGCTAGAATACAGTCTTTAGAAATGAAGAAAAAAATTGTCTAAAAAGGATTTAAAAATTGGAAGCTACTGTGATGAAAATCTGTTAACACTGATTGGATTTCAGTTTCAAAGACTTTGATTTTCTAAATTGGAGTAAAAAATATTTTATGAGACGAATGTAATCTGTCGCTGTGCAAAGGCATTGGACACTTAGGAAAATCCTTAGCTTTGTCTCCCTCCCCTTCCCCCGCCCCCCCCCCCCGAGATTTTGATAAGTAAACCTAACAATTGTGATCATCAAAACACCATCCTTTTCGCAACAGTCCTGTAAAAATGCAAAAATTGGACACCATACTTTGAAATATTAAACTTTGCTTTATATGTATGTGTGTGCCCACTCTCCCTGCATTTAAAATCAAATGTGCTGTTGGATCTTTGAGCTTGTGTAGCTGCCAAGATCTGTTTTGCTTTGCTGTTGCTGCTCTTTACTGCTCCTTGGAAACTGCTGCCCGAGGCCACAGTCTAGTCTTGTTTAATGGTTGGACCAGCCCTGAATGTAGTGAAATTGTAAAATATTACAGTAGCTGTATTTGATCTTGAACACTGTAATCTCCAGGAACAAGCAGGAATGTAGTCTTCACACATGGGTATCGTCGGTACCGACAGAGCCTGCGCGGGAACGTTCCCCAGCGTCCATTAGGAAAGCTGCCTGCCTGCGTCGCTGCCTTTCCAACTCTCCCTCTTCAGTTTTTTGTTTTCCGCGGAGCCAAAAGGCAGCAAACCCTGTCACCGCAGAAAATTTTCTTTTGTGGTCGCGTCTGCCTTAATCGTTGACGCCTATACCGGTACCACCGGTCTTTTCTTCATTTTCTTATTTCTTTTCTTAAAAAAAACAAAAACAGGAAAAAATAATTCTTCTTTTTGGAAGGTCTGTCCCCTCTAGATGCCGGGCGCCATTTTGGGCACTAGGCCCTCTTTTCTTCTAAAATGGAGAAACCAACTAGTGGTTTCAAAAAATGTTCAAAGTGTAGCAGTACCATTTCTGCTACCGACACCCATGACCCGGTGTCTTAAATGTTTAGGTCCTGACCATGTACCATCGGAGTGTCTCCTTTGCAGAAAGATGACCAAGAGAGGCCTGCAGAACAGAGCTGCAAAATTCGGTACCCTCTTTGCTGCAGATGCGATGTCCGTTGCATCAATGTCTTCCAGGGGCTCATCTTCCTCCCATGGATTTCAGGTAACTAAACCCAGGTCTTCCAAGACCGGCCGGTCCTCAAAGGGTAGATCTCCTTCAAAGCATTGAGATGCTACTAGCGTTGCCCTTAAGGAAAACATACCTGCAAAACAGCCCCAGCAGGAGGATCCGACCTCCAAAGCACTAATGGAGCTCCAGGATGTTCCAGGATGCTCCAGGATGCAAAGGCTTCCACCTCGGGAGAACTCCTGGTGCCATGTTCTGTTGTCATAGCCGCTTCCTCCGGTACCGACTTCCAGGCATCAGCAGGGGTTATGGATCAACGAATCCTAGCCATCGAGCACAGTCTAGCGGCCCTCTTAGCAGCCTCGGTACAGCTAAGACTGCTCCGGACGGTTCTGCAGTCGTCGGTGTCGGTACCAGCCGTACCTGCTTTAACCGTTGTGCTTCCCCCCATCCCGGCTCTTGAATCAATATCCGGTCTCGAGGGCCCGGTATCGAGACAGTCCGACGCCGACTTCGATCAATACCGGCGTCAAGCAATGCAGGAACATCCGGCGTGGAGATATTTCGAGTCCTCCGATTCCGATGATTCAGATGACTCTACCGATACCGGGGTGATTCTTCTGGAGGATCCATCTCCTTCTCCTCAACGTAGGATGTCTCCTCCAGAGGATATGTCCTTTCAGGATTTCCTGCGTGATGTACCCGGCAGCTCCTAAAGAAGCTGCTACCCTTCCCATTCACCGGATCTTGCATGACCTCATGCTAAGGATGTGGGAAGCTCCTTTAACGGTGTCTCCACACTCTCGGAGACTCGATACCATGTACCAAGTTCCACAATGCCCTGGTTTTCAGAAGGCACAACTACCACACCATTCAATGGTAGTGGAATCGGCGATGCGTAGGATTAACAGTGCTAAAACACATTCTTCCAATCCTCCAGGCCGTGAAGCGAGGACACTCGATGCCTTTGGGCGTCTGCTTTCAGTCCTCAATGTTATCAGCCAGGGTCAGCTCTTACATTCTCTACATGGGAATGTTTCTCAAGGAGGTGACAAGGGATCTAGAGCTTATGGCTCCACTTCTCCCTGATAATAAAAGGACAGATTTCCTCACCCTGGTCAAACATGCCCAGAATGTGTCTAAGTTCATGAATCATGCAACCTTTGACTGCTTTGAGTGCATTAGCAGAACCTCTGCCATTTCCATCAGTGCACGTCTCATTGCCTGGCTTCAGGCATCAACTTTAGAACAATGGGTGCAGGATAAGCTGGGGAACATTCCTTGCACAGGAGAAAGTCTCTTTGGCAAGGATTGGCAAGACAAGGTTAATCAGATTGAATCTGAAAATACAACCTTGAACAGATTATCAAAGGTTACAGCCAACCCAGCAAAGAAAAAGATAATTAAGAAACCCTTTTTCAACAAGAAAAAGAAATAATACCCATCCTACACCCAGGCTGTCCACTGTCCAGTTCATGCTCCCCAGAAGGGGCAACAACAGCCCAGACAGCAAAGGAAGGCACAAGTCCCAAGAGCTCAACCAGCTCAGCCGCCTCAGGGGCTTTGACTCCTTCCTAGAGAACTTAGTCATCCTGCCTCTAAAAGGTCCAAAACCTCTCACCATTCCCGGCAGACTCTGTCATTTTTCCAGAAAATGGCAGCAAATAACATCAGACAACTGGACTCTTTCCATTGTACAAGAGGGGTAAAAACTCCATTTTCACAGTATGCCCCCTCCCACCATCACAAGACAGTTCAATTCTCAGGGCCCTACCACTACTCTCGTGTGTCAGAAGGTCACCGCTCTACTTGCTCAAGGAGCAATAGAACAGGTACCCATATCCCAACAAGGCATGGGCTTCTACTCCCCCTACTTCCTTATCCCAAAGAAAACAGGGAGATACAAGCCCATACTGGACCTCATATAGTTGAACAAGTATCTGTTCCGAGTAAAATTCAAGATGATCTCCCTTGGAACACTTCTTCCCTACATTCAAAGTCAGGATTGGCTATCTTCTCTAGATCTAAAGGATGCATACATGCATATTCTCATCCATTCAGATCACAGGAGGTTTCTCTGATTCCTTTTTCAAGGAAGACATTATCAGTACAAGGTTCTTCCCTTTGGACTGGCTTCTGCCCCAAGAGTCTTCACAAAATGCATGGCAGTAGTAGTAGCATTTCTGAGAACTCTGGGGATATTCGTCTTCCCTTACTTAGACGACTGGCTCATCTGAGCATCAACAGCTCCAGAAGCCAGCTTCGCTCTCTCCCGCACGATACAAATCCTGCAGTACTTGGGACTGGTCATAAACCTCCCAAAATCTCATCTCACCCCATCTCAGTCTCTAGAGTTCATAGGGGCTCGTCTCGACACAAGGCAGTCAAAAGCTTTCCTGCCACAGCCACGTTGTCTTCAAATACTCCAACTGGCTTCTCAAGCAGCTATGAAAACTTTCCTAACTGCTCGAAAGATGATTCAGCTGCTGGGGCATATGGCATCCACTGTCCATGTGGTTCGCTATGCTCGCCTTCACATGCAGGCAGCTCAGTGGACCTTATCCTCTCAGTGGACACAGACCTCGGGTCGCCTATCGGACAAAGTTAGAAACTCGACACGTCTCATTTCGTCCCTACAGTGGTGGCAATCGCTGGAAAACCTTCTCGTAGGCTCTCCCTTCCAGCAGCCACTACATCAAGCCACCTTGACAACAGATGCGTCCAAGTCAGGCTGGGGGACTCACTTGGACCATCTCTCCACCCAGGGTTTATGGACCCAGCAAGAGGATTGTCTTCACATAAACCTCCTGGAACTCAGAGCCATCTTTTATGCTCTTCAAGTGTTCTATAACCACCTCAGCTACAAGACAGATCTCCAGGAACAAGCAGGAATGTAGTCTTCACATATGGGTATCGTCGGTACCAACAAAGCCTGCACTGGAACGCTCTCCAGCGTCCAATTAGAAAGCTTTTGGGAGCATCCCACAACACCTGCGTGCTGCCTTCCCGCCTTTCCCAACTGCCTCTCTCCAGTTCTTTGTTTTCCGCGGAGCCAGCAGGTCGTTGTTCCTGTCACCGCAGAAAAGTTTTACTTATTCTCCTTCTTTTTGTGGTCACGTCTGCCTTCCTCGACGCTATACCGGTACCGCCGGTGGTTCTTTTTCTTTAAAAAAAAAAAAATATATATATATATATATATATAGTATTTTTTTCCAAACTTTTCTTTTTCAGGTGCATGCGCCATTTTGGGCCTTAGGCCCAAAATTTCCTCCACTATGGAAAAACCCGCTTCGGGTTTCAAAAAGTGCACAAAGTGTGGCAGTACCATCTCCGTCACCGACACCCATGAGTGGTGTCTCAAATGTTTAGGTCCTGACCACTCCATCTCGGAGTGTATGGCTTGTGCGATGATGTCCAAGAGGGGTCGACAAAACCGAGCTGCTAAGCTCAGCACCCTTTTTCCCTCTGATGCAGCTTCTGTGGCATCAACGTCTTCCAGGGCTTTGTCTTCCTCCCATGGATCTCAGGTAACTAAACATAAGTCTGGCCGGTCCTCAAAGGCATCGAGATGCCTCTGGCGTTGCCCTTGAGGGTTCTGTACCGGCAAAATTGCCCCGGCGGGAGGCTTCGGCTTCCAAATCATTATCGGGGCTCCAGGATGTTCTCGAGGCCTCACCCTCAGCAGAACTACTGGTGCCATGCTCTGGGGTACCGGCTCTTTTCTCCGGTACCGATACCCAGGCATCGGCAGCGTCGATTAGACCAGAGGTTCCTGGCTATTGAACGCAGTCTGGCGGCTCTCCTTGCGGCATCGACACCCTCGGAACCGCTTCAGACACTTCAACCGGTACCGGCACCAGTATCAGTACCGGTACCAACGGCATCGGCATCGACATCTGCTTTGCCGGCACCCAGTCATGCTATGCCTGCTATGCCTTCCGGTACCGATACACCAGTACCGATTCCCCCCGGTACCGACTTCGGTCGGTACGGGTATCGTGCTCTACAAGAGCATCCGGACAGAAGGTACTTTGAATCCTCTGAGGAGTCTGAGGTTTCTGACAGCTCTGTCGGTACCGGAATACTTCTCCCGGAGGAGCCTTCCTCTCCTAAACGTAGGATGTCTCCTCCAGAAGATATTTCCTTTCAGGATTTTATCAGGGAGGTGGCTCGAGATCTTTCCATTACTGTGGCTCCCGAAACAGAGCCCAGGGCAAAGCAGTTGAAGATTTTACAATATCCCAAGGCTCCTAAAGAGGCAGCTACTTTGCCTATCCATGAGATCTTACATGATCTCATGCTAAGAATATGGGAAACACCTCTTACCATCTCTCCTCACTCTCGTAGACTGGATACCATGTATCGAGTCCCCCTTTGTCCTGGTTTCCAGAAGACTCAACTTCCTCACCACTCTATTGTAGTGGAATCAGCTATGAGAAGGATCAGGAGTGCAAAGAGGCATGCCTCTAATCCTCCAGGATGTGAGTGCAGAACTTTGGATGCCTTTGGACGCCGCACTTTCCAGGCGTCCATGCTTTCTGCCAGGATCAGTTCCTATATTTTATATATGGGAATGTTCCTTAAAGAAGTCACAGGAGACTTGGAGATTTTAAGCCCTCTCCTTCCTGATGACAAGAGGCAGGATTTTCTCACACTGGTTAAACATGCCCAGGATGTTTCTAAGTTTGTCAATCGTGCAGCTTTTGACTGGGGTCATCACAAGGGTCATCACACGAACAAGCATCACTCAACACATCACACCTATATTGATCGAGCTACATTGGCTACCAGTTGCGGCCAGGATACAGTATAAAACCTTGGTAACCATATTCAAGCTCATACATGACATAGCACCCTCATTCCTCTCAACACTGGTCAGCAAGCAACCAGCCAACAGAGACAGGAGAACTATCAACTCTGACGCACTACAAGTTCCTAATAATATCAGATCAGTAAAAGCAAGTACCAGCAACAAAGCGTTGTCATTCTCAGCACCGATAACCTGGAATCATCTACCACATGAACTGCAAGCTATAAAAGACATAAATGACTTCAGAAAGAAAATAAAAACCCATCTTTTCAAATGTCACTATAACCTGATGTAAACAAAAGTGGAACCATGAAGCCGACCTGTGTAAATGTAATTATTATAGAACTGTAAATATGTAAATATGTAAACCTAACCTTGAAGTGTCTAACCCTGCATGTGTGTGCCTAGCCCTAAATCTGTGTATATATGATCCAATTTTCCTGTCCTGATTTGACATCTCCCAAATTTGTAATCAAACCGCTGCTGATCGCTGGAAGTAGCGGTATATAAGTGTAAACTAAATAAATAAAATAAAAAAAATAAAATGTTTTGAGTGCATAAGCAGAACCTCTGCCATTGCCATAGGTACCGTAGAATTGCCTGGCTCCAGGCATCCGATTTGGAGCTCTGGGTGCAGGACAAACTGGGCAATATCCCTTGTACAGGTGAGAATCTATTCGGGAAAAATTGGCAAGAGAAAGCCAATGAATTAGATGCTGACAATTCCACTTTGGATAGATTATCCAAAGCCACAGCTGATCCTGCAAGAAAGAAATCTTTCAAGAAACCATTCTTCTCCAAGAAGAAGAGGTTTTATCCCTCTTATTCCCAGCAGGGACGTTCTGCAGGTCAATCTGCCCGAAAGACTCAGCAACCACCTAAACATAGGAAAGCAAAGATTGCTAAGCCTCATCCGTCTCAGCAATCTCAGCCTCCACAAGGCCTTTGACTTCCATCTAGAGAACTTAGCCTTCCTGGCTGTCAATGGACCAGAGCCTTCAAACATTCCAGGAAGGTTGTGTCACTTTGCCCCCAGATGGGGGCAGATAACAGCAGAACATTGGACACTCTCCATTATAAAAGAGGGGTACAAGCTTCAATTTCTGTACATGCCCCCTCCCACAATGGTAAGACAGTTCAATTCTCAGACCTCTCTCATCAACCTGTTAGATCAAGAGGTCACTATGCTTCTTGCCCAAGGGGCAATAGAAGAAGTACCCATTCATCAGCAGGGTACAGGGTTTTACTCCCCCTATTTCCTTATCCCAAAGAAAACAGGGGGACACAGACCTATTTTGGACCTCAGAGAATTGAACAAATTCCTGTTCAAAGAGAAATTCAAGATGATTTCTCTGGGAACTCTGCTGCCATACCTTCAGAGTCAGGATTGGCTTTGTTCTCTAGATCTCAAGGATGCGTACACTCATGTTCTCGTCCATCCAACTCACAGAAAGTTCCTTCGGTTCCTTTTTCAAGAAAAGCACTACCAGTACAGGGTGCTTCCCTTCGGCCTGGCCTCTGCACCAAGGGTGTTTACGAAATGCATGGCTGTGGTAGCAGCATTTCTTTGCACTCTAGGAATATTCGTCTTCCCCTACTTAGACGACTGGCTCATTCGAGCCCCATCAGAGTCAGAGGCCAGGATTTCTCTATCCTGCACAATGCGTATCCTTCAGTATTTGGGTCTGGTCATAAACATCCCAAAATCCAGGCTAACTCCCACTCAGTCTCTAGAGTTCATAGGAGCTTTGCTGGATACCAGAAAAGTAAGGGCCTATCTTCCTCAGACCCGTTGCCTTCGCATGGTGCAGTTAGCTTCTCAGGCGGTGCTAAAGCCTCATCTCACTGCTTGAGAAATGTTACAACTACTAGGCCACATGGCATCTACCGTGCATGTGGTTCCTTATGCTCGCCTCCATATGAGAGCAGCCCAGTGGACTTTATCCACTCAATGGACCCAGGCATCATGGTGCCTGTCCGACAAAATAGCAAACACAAATCGCCTTATTTTGTCCCTCCAATGGTGGCAGTCCACTCAAAACCTGTTGCTGGGGTCCCCTTTTCAACAACCTTTACCCCAGGCAACTCTCACAACAGATGCTTCACCAATGGGTTGGGGAGCTCATCTGCAAGACCTTTCCACCCAAGGCACTTGGACTCCACAGGAGACTCATCTACATATCAATCTCTTAGAGCTCAGAGCAATTTTCCTTGCTCTTCGAGTGTTCCACACTCTGCCCAGCTACAAGACAGTCCTCATTCATACGGACAATCAGGTAGCCATGTTCTACGTGAACAAGCAGGGAGGAACAGGTTCTCTGTTGCTTTGCAATGAAGTTGATTTTTTTTTCTTCTGAGTTTTATACTTGCCTCTGATATTGCACCGGTACTCTTCCCACCTGCCAACCTCGTTACCTTGGCGTTGAGTCGGCCCATTTTTGTAGTTTTCGTTCTCTCTTTTCCATGGTGCCTTGACACCTTTTTTCCCCACTGGCAGCCTGGAGAGTCTTCGACCTCACAGGGGTACTTTTTTCCCCCATGGCTACCAGCAGCTTTAAGAAGTGTGATTGGTGCTCCAAAATTGTCTTTGACCGTCACACACGACTGCCATCTCCGCTGCCTGGGGCCAGATCACGACCCGGCAGCCTGTGGTCTCTGCAAGATGATGTCCAGTAAGGCCCTCACAAGCTGCCAGCAGCAGCATGATAAGTTTTTCCCCGAGTCCCCAGTGCCTCCAATCTCGGGCGGAGCCTTCCAAACCTGAGCCTTGTCGTGCGTCCTCGGAAAGGGCGTCTCCCTCGAGGGAACCCAGGAAGAAGAAGAAGCCCTCAAATGCGGTGTCCTTGGATGACTCTGACTACCCGAGTGCCCCCTGTGCCTGGTCCCGCAGTCCAAGATGCTCGTCCGAGGTGTCAGAGAAGGAGCGGTCTGCGAAGGTCCCCCGAAAGGATCGAACCACGGACTGGCCTCTGTCCCCAGATACTATCCTTGTCAAGGATTCCCCTTCAGGGGAGCTGGTGTCTGGCCCAAGTCTCTGGGCTGGGGTCCAGAATGGCGGTCATGGAGCGCAGTTTGTCTGCCTTAATGGACAAGCAGCGAGTGCTGTTGTCCGGCAGGTCCGGTTCATCCGCCCTGACCACCGGGCCCTCAACATCCAAGACTTCCCCAGAGGCTGAGCCGATCCTCAAGGTCCTCTGGCCTCAAGTCGATCCTTGGCCAAGGTCGCGATTCGAGTCTCACTCGATGGGACTGTGGTCATCCCCTGCAAGTCTGCCGGGCACAGGCCGCACAGCATTGGAAGCCCTGAGGCCCACGGAGGAGCCCTCCTACGAGTCCTCCACAGACTACTCAGAGTAGGAGATGGAGGATGAGGAATCCCCTGATACCTGTTGCCAACGCGACATCCCATCTAGCTCCCCCATCTCGGAGCTTCGACAGCAGTCTCTGCCCGAGGATATAGGCTTCCTTGATTTTGTCAAGGACATTTCCAAGGCCCTGGCATTCCTGATGAAGTCTGAGGAGGATCCTCAGGCAGATGAAAATCCTCCTGTATGAGGCCCCTCTGCGGGAATCGCTCATGGTGCCTATCCCTCCCATCCTGGAATGGGTGATGCTCTGAATGTGAGAGAGACAGGCTTCGGTTCAGGTGGTGAGCAAACGGCTCGACTTGATGTATTGCGTCTGCCACATAACTCCATGGTGGTAGTCAGCCATGCGTCGACTGAAAAGCCTGAAGATGCACTCCTCAGTGCCCCCGGGCAGGAGGCCTACACCCTGAACGCCCTCGGCAGAAAGTGCTACCAGGGCTCAATGCTCATCGGCCGCATCCAGGCCTACTAGCTGTACATGGGCATGTACCTGAGAGACCTGGTGAAGGAACTCGCTGGGTTCTCGGCTGGTCTCTCCGAGGAACCTTTGCAGCGGTTCAAGAATCTGGTCAAAGCAGTCCATGAATGCTCTGAATTCATGTCTTGGGTGGCCTATGACGGGTTTGAGTCAGTGGCTTGAGTAGCAGCAGCTTGCATCTGTGCATGCCATCAAGCTTGGCTACAGTGATCCGACCTCGAGCAGTGGGTTCAGGACAAATTGGTTGATGTCCCCAGTAAGGAGAGAACCTCTTTGGCAAACCCATGACCAACAAGGCTGACGATCTGGAGACCGCGTTCATGATGAGGACCAGGCTCTCTAAAAAGCCCACTGCCCCTCCCCGACGGAAGGACTCTGGTAAAAAGCATTTCTACCCGAGGAAGGGAGCTGCTTACTGAAAGTACCCACCTTATCAGGCCTCCCCAGCTCCCCAACAGGGTCAGCAGGCCAAGGGACAAGGGCATGGTCCACATAAGTAGAAGGCTCTGAAACCCTAGATACCAACTCTGGCCCAGACATGGGGGAGTTTTTGACTCCTTGAGCATAGCCTCTCTACCCCAAGGAGATCAGCAACCCACAGGGGGACATCTGGCCCTCTAAGCCCATAGGTGGGTGACCATCACCCACTGATTCCTGGGAACTAAGGGTAATCAGGGAGGGTTACCATCTCCACATGACTCAGACACCTCCCCCTTATTTACCGGCAGAGCTCCTCGGGTCTCCCCTCCACCGGGACCTTTTTCTGAAGCAGTTGGCAGGTCTTCTCGAGGACAAAGTGGTGGAACCAGTGCCCCACCACCGCAAGAGCAAGGAGTTCTACTCTCGGTACTTCCTCATGCCAAAAAGGACATGGGGGCCTAAGGCCCATCTTCAACCTGCGCAACCTCAACAAGTTCCTGGGGAGGGATAAGTTCAAAATGTTCTCCCTTGGAACATTGCTGCCATACCTCCATCAGGGCGACTGGCTATGCTTCTTAGACCTCATGGATGCTTATACCCACATCCTCATCCACCCCAACCACAGGCAGTACCTACAGTTTGTGGTGGGAGGCAGGCATATTCATTACAGGGTTCACAAAATGCCTGGCAGTTGTGGCCATCTTCCTCCAGCTCCAGGGGGTCTTCGTCTTTCCCTACCTAGATGACTGGCTCATAAAGGGTGGCACAGCCTCAGAGTTGCAGCAAGCCACTGCATGCACCATCCAGGTTCTGCAACACTTGGCTTTGTCATAAACTACCCCAAGTCTCGCCTCCTCCCAACACAGTGTCTGGAGTTCACTGGGGCAAAGATCGACACTCTCCAGTCGAAACTTTCTTGTCCTTGGGACTGAGCCGATCGTCTCAGGTCTCCAGCTCGGGACATACAGTACTGTCCCTTGGTGCCCGTCTGGCTTCTCCAAAGCCTCCTCAGGCACCTGGCCTCCACGGTTCACGTCACCCCAGACGCTCGCCTCCACATGAGGGTGGTGCAGTGGTGTCTCCGGGATCAGTGGTCTCAGGCCACGGGCTGCCTCCGCGACAAAGTCTCGGTGACCCAGCAACTGGCAGACTCCCTGGTCTGATTGCAATCTCTCCAGCATCTCGAGGCGGGCATGCCTTTTCAGGCCCCAAGCACCTCGAGGGTCCTCACCACGGACTCCTCCCTGTTCGGCTGGGGAGCCCACTGTGGAGATCTCCGCAGTCAGGGCCGCTAGTCACCAGACGAGAGCATCCAGCAGATCAACCTCCTGAAGCTCCGAGCCATATACAAAGCCCTGAGGGTCTTCTGTCACCACCTGCATCACCAGCCAGTGCTGGTCCAGACGGACAACCAGGTGGCAATGTTCTATGTGAACAAATGGGGGCACGGGTTCTCGTGCCCTCTGTCAAGAGGCACTGGTCCTCTGCTCGCACGCAATCCAACAGGATATCCTCCTGCAGACAGTGTACCTGCCAGGCCAGGACAACCTACTGGCCATCAGACTCAGCAGAATTCCCCAGCCACACAAGTGGCAGCTGGACCCCAGGATTGCCGGTCGGCTTTCCCAGCTCTGGGGGGAACCCGTGATGAACTTGTTCGCCAGCCCGGACAAATTTCAGTTACCCTACTTCTGCTCCCGGCAGCCCCATGCCTCTAGGGTGGCAGCGGATGCATTCCTAATCTCATGTTCAGGAGGCCTTATGTACACCTTCCCTCCAACACCGCTGTTCAGGACCCTCCACGACAGGGCCTTGCTGATCCTGATAGCTCCTCAGTTGCCCAGCCAACCATAGTTCCTGCCACTTTTACAGCTGATGGTGGAGGCCCCCATCCCCCTGTGGACTTCCCTGGGACTCCTGCCTCAGGAGAGGGGCTCCCTACTGCACTCCAATCTGGGGTTCTTGTCGCTGACAGCGTGGCTGCTGTGAGGATGACTGTGACCCCTTTCAACTTTCCGTTCGAGGTGGAGGACATTCTGCTGGCCTCTCGCAAGGCTTCTACTAGGAAGGCTTACGCCCTCAAATGGCGCAGGTTCTCTGTTTGGTGCGCCGAACACAAGGCTGATCCTTTTTCCTACCTGGTAGCTCTGATATTACAGAACCTTTTCCACATCTCTCAGTCCAGGCTGAAGTGTAACTCCGTCCGAGTGCATTTTAGTGCCCTGGTGGCACATCACCAACCGGTGGATGGTAAGCCCCTCTCGGTCCAGCCGTTAGTGACCCATTTCTTTTGGGGCCTGCTCTTATCGAAGCCCCGCAGTTCACCCTCCGGCAACCAAATGGAACCTCAACGTAGTGTTGGGGTAACTTACTCGCCCACCCTTCGAGCCTCTGGCTACCTGCCACCTTCGCTACCTCCCTTGGAAGGTGGCTTTCCTGCTTGCGCTCACCTCCGCTCACAGAGTTAGCAAGCTTCAGGCTCTTCTGGCAGAGGCGCCTTATACTAGGTTTTACATGAACAGAGTGGTGCTTCGCATGCACCCAAAATTCCTGCTGAAGGTAGTGTCACCTTTCTATCTCAACCAGGAAGAGGTGCTCCCTACCTTCTTTTCAAGACCTCACTCTAGTCGGGCGGAGACGACAGTCCTTCACACCTTGGACTGTAAGAGGACTTTGTCCTTCTACATCCAATGCACTCAGGGCCACCGCAAAGCTTCTCAGTTTTCGTCTCCTGGGGGAGGTGGTGACCACAAGCGTATGCTGTCCACATGGGTGGCAGGCTGTATCGTCCTCGCTTACGAACAAGCGAAGCTCCCGCTGGAAGGCCACGTCACAGCGCACCGTGTCAGGGCCATGGCGGCCTCTGTGGCAAACTTGCGCTCTGTCCCCATGGTGGACATCTGTCAGGCCGCCACCTGGTCTTCAGTCCATACCTTTGCAGCCCATTACTGCCTGGAAAGGGAGTCCTGACAGGACAGTGCCTTCAGACTAGCTGTTCTCCATAACCTTTTCGAGGTTTAGGAAACTCCTACCCTCCGACCCTTCGGTGTTCAGGCTACCGAGTGCTGGTTTCATCGGACACAGGGGTCCTACCGTGCTCTGTAGACCTGGACTTATTTGCTGCTGCTTGCGGCTCCCATGAGGGAGCCCGTTTTTGCTATGGGCTTTCGGTAGTAGCCTGTAGCTGGGGTGTCCCATATGTGAGGACTGACTTCTTGCTTGTTCCCGGAGAAAGCGTAGTTACTCACCTGTAACAGGTGTTCTCTGGAGACAGCAGGAATCAGTCCTCACAATCCTCCCTCCTTCCCTTGGAGTTGCTCCTTTACCATCTTGTATTTTTGCTGTGTTTTATCTATGTCATCTGACTGAGCAAGATGGCACCCTTGGGCAGGAAGTGGACCACGTATATGTGGTGGCATCTCCCAAAGGCTTTCTTTGAAAGCTGGGGGCATGCTTCCGTGAGGGATCTGTCGTGCCAAACGTCACCCATATGTGAGGACTGATTCCTGCTGTCCCCAGAGAACACCTGTAACTATGCTTTTAGGATGCACATGCCAAATAGGCCATTTGTCCATGGATCAAAAAAAATCACAGCAGTCCTTAAATTGTTGTTTGAAAGATAGTCAGTCAGTAATCTGACATTATATTTGGGGTATATTTTGTTTACGATTACAATTAATGTTCATTAATAGTTTTCTTCTAACAATTTCATTCATTAAAACCAAATATTAACTTTATGAAAACATATAATTTAAAAACGTTTATATACTACCATTATGATTCAGCATTCAAAGCAGTTCACAGCTTTAAAAACAAAACTATCATAAAACCATTAAAAATAATATACAAAAATAAACTAGCATTTACAATAACTGTACTGCCTCTTCTACCCAAAGAGATCAAATCCTCTCCCCACTTAGCTACTTCCTTAAAAAAAGCAGGAATGTCTTCAGCTTCTACCAAACACTTTCTAATGCTGTTTCTGCTCTAGCTCCAAAAGGAGCGTATTCCACAAAATTGGCATCGCCATCACAAGCTTCCTACTACGCTGTTTCTGCAGCCACATTTGTCCAAGATTTGGAATACACATGTGATCCTTACTAGAAAGCAAGGCCTTAGCAGGCTGGTACCACTCCAACAATCCACACAAACCAGCACTTGTGCAGCACTTGAAAAAAACAACAAACAAACAAACGTCAATAATAACTTAAAAATGCTGGTCTCCTATACTGGGACCCAGTTTAGATTTCTCAGCTCCCACCTTCCCCACCTGGAAAACTTCCTTGTAGTGGCATTTTTGGACTGCTTGAAATCTCCACCCTCTCTGAGCAAGAACTTTCAGAGCAGCTTGCATTCAACCATGCAAAATAGCAAACAATGTGCAATAAAACAAAATAAGCAAATTTTGTTAGATGCAAAATGCTGTACTGAGAGGTGATACAAATGAGAATTTCTTTTTATTTTATAGTATTGGTCTCCATTCTGATATGTCCAGAAAACAAAGTGCGTAACAAACTATCTCCAGGAACAAGCAGGAATGAGTCTTCGCATATGGGTACGTCGGTACCGACGGAGTCCGCGCGGGAACGCTTCCCAGCATCCAATCAGAAAGCTTTTGAAAGCATCCCAACACGCCTGTGCGCTGCCTTCCCCTCCTTCCCAACTGCCTCTCCTCAGTTTTCGTTTTTCCGCGGAGCCGGCAGGACGTTCTCCTGTCACCGCAGAAAATTCTTCTTTTATTTTTTTGTTTTCTTGTGGTCGCGGCTGCCTTCCCCGACGCCACCGGTACCGCCGGTGTTTCTTTCTTATTTTCTTTAAAATTTTCCTTAAGGAATATAAAATTTCTTCTTAGTGTTCACGGTTCTCAGGCCTTCTAGGCCTCTCCATTTTCCTCATGGAACCGCCAGACATTCTCCCCAGGAAATGCTCAAACTGTGGCGGTACAACTTTATTTTTAGACACTCACAATTGGTGTCTAACCTGCTTGGGTCCTGACCATTGTCCTCCGGAGCCTTCGGGCACCAGTGCTGTGAGAAGCAGTTTTCAACATCGCGTTTCCCTCGACACACGGTCCCCTTCCAACTTCAGGGCACCGACTATATCTTCTTCTACACAGGATCAGGTAACCCAAAAAACAGTCTATTAAGACTAGCCAGTCCTCGAGCGGCAGTTCTCATGCACAGCATAGAGATGCCTCCGGCCTTGCCCTCGAGAATCCACTGGTTTCAAAACCCCGGTGGGAGTCTTCGGCCTCCAAAGCCTGTGTGGGGTTTCAGGTTGTTCCTGAGGTTCACCCCCTCACAGAACATACCTGAGTCATGTCTGGTGGTGGCATCCGCTTTGAGCGGTACCGATACCCCGGCATCGGCACCGGTGTTGAATGGAATATTCCTCACCGAGGATCGTCGTCTGGTATCTCCGGTACCTACAGGTCCAGTGGATACGCTTCAGATCGATTTCACAGTATCGGTATCGACACCGATACGAGTTCCGAAGTCGGTACCCTCCAGACGTGCATCGATAGACTCGCTTCCTTCGATGCCGAGTCTAGAATCGATCTCCAGTCTGGAGGACTGGGTACCGACTCGCCTTGGTACCGACTCCCGTCGGTACCGAAGGCTCGGTTCCGATTCCTCGGATCCGCAACCCTCGGTTCCACCGATACCGTTAGAGTTGCCACCGGCTGGTTTTCTTCCTCCGGCATCAGCTTCGGTACCGAGATCGGTACCAACATCCACAGTACCTTTACAGTCGGTACCTTCCATGCTTCACTCATCAGGGTCGCTTCCCTCGATGCCGAGTCTGGAATCGATTCCAAGCATGGACGATATGTTACCGACTGTTGCTGGTTCTGTCCTCCAGTACTAGCGACTACTTTCTAAGGATCCCGTTCTGCACCATTCAGGATCTTCTATTCCTATATACTGGAATAGATCCCTTGGTGCCAATGCTAGTTCTTCATCAGATCTAGTCTATCCAGGGGGAATTCCCTCCAGGGATTTTTCTTTCCAGACTTTCTTCCTGGATATGGCAAAATCACTTGCCATTCCTGTCCCTGGACAAGATCCTACACAAGGGAGTACAGAATACCTCTCTGTTCCTAACGAATCAAAGGAAAATATAATGCTTCCTTTGCATCATTCTTTGCAGGATCTCCTTCTACGAATGTGGAAATCTCCTTTAAAGGTACCCCCACTTTCCAGAGCAACTGATCTCCTATATCAGGTGCCCCCCTCTCCAGGGTTTCAAAGGGCTCAACTTCCTCATCATTCCATTGTAGTGGAATCAGCATTGAGGCGAGTGAAGAGTACTAAAAAGCACTCTTCTTGTCCGCCAGGTCGTGAGTCTAAGACACTAGATGCCTTTGGACGTCAAACCTTCCAGACTTCCATGCTTTCAGCAAGGATTCTCTCATATATATTTTTTATGGGTCTATCTCTTGAGGAGATCACAAAGCAATTACATCTTTTGACTCCTTTTCTTCAGGAGCCCAGATGTACAGACTATTCCTCAATAGTTAGTTTTATTCAGAATATCTCTAAGTTCCTTACTCGTGCTAACCTAGACTCCTTTGAGTCTGTTAGCAGGACTTCTGCTATAGCTATAGGGGCACGACGTAGAGCCTGGCTTCAGGCCTCAGACTTGGACAAATGGGCACAGGAAAGACTGGGAAATACTCCTTGTACTGGAGAGAATCTCTTCAACAGGGAGTCTTTACTTCAGGTTACTCAGTTCTCCACTGACTTTCCTTTTTCCAGAGACTGCTCTGCGCCTTCTTCTTTCCCAGTAGGTAGGAAATGTCCTACCAAACTTTCAACCCCTAAGGGTGTTGTAGCTGATAAGCATGCAATAAATAATACCCGGAGTCAGGCAAAGATTCAAGCCGGTTTAATGTGCACAGACTCAGATTGCAGTAGCATTCAAAATGGTCTGAGCCCAGAGCTCAGAAAAATGACAGTTTATATACTTTTCTTCTCCAGTCTAATACAGGCAAAACTCCTCATTGGCCACAGTGGCCCACTTACTCTCATCCAATAGACATCTCTGACCGGGCCCAGGACTCGCTCCCCCTGCTTGGGTCACACTAGCCACGGGTCAGCAATTAGACATAACATTAAACATAATACTTTCGCTAAAGTATACAGTATATTTCGCTATTCTTGCAAGGTCAGTTAGCCACAAAGATAGTGGAAAGCATATCAGAAGCATTCTTAACAAAAGCAAAACAAAGCGAGGCCAAACATAGCAAGGCTAAAATGTATCTCTAGCCTTGGCTCAAAACACTAAACAATCTTCATAATGCTAGACAAAATATTCTTACACTGTTCAGTTTCTCTGCTATATTTTCATCCTAATTACGAGGTCAGTGCACAATCTGCAAAGATACAGTGGCGCGGCATTCTACTGAAAGAGACATCTGACTTCTAAACAATAAACAGTACCAAGGTTTAATTCTCTTATCTCCAAGAGAGCAGAACATGTTATCAAACCAGAATAGAACAGTATTTCTTTCTAACAGCTAACAGCATTCTGCAATTTTCCAAAATCAGCAATAACATTTTAAAATAGGAAAAAAGGGCTTCAGACCTAGCTCTGCTACATACTAGGCCATCGCCTATCACAAGGGGAGAAGGTTTTACCCATTATCTGCCCATCATTCAGATGTCCCTAAACAGGGGAAACATCGTTCTAGTCTGAGCAATCCACAACCTCAACAGGGTCAACAAACCCAGCAGTTGCAGGGTTTTAAATAGATCATTGCCCCTTTGTTTGGGGGGTTGGGATAGCAGTCTGCTTCTTTTCACTTGAAGTATCTGCACTAATTTTATCCTAACCTACTTAGATATCTCTTCATGAGACATCTTTTCTTAAGAATCTTCATGATGATCATGCCCATACTTAACAGATTTTCCTCTTCCTCTTCGAGGAGAGGGAGAGGTAACAACTATCAATAGACAGTTGTTTCCATCTACTGGCATGTATCATCTCACCTGTCGGAGATTTCCTCCATAGTTGGTCTCCTGCAACTCTATCTTACCTCCCTCTTACTACAACATTTGCTTTGTAAGAGTGACTTTTTATACGGGTAAGCCCCTATGGTCCTCTACCTCTTAAGAACATAACATAAGAACATAGGATATGCCATACTGGGTCAGACCAAGGTCCATCAAGCCCAGTATTCTGTTTCCAACAGTGGCCAATCTAGGTCATATGTACCTAGCAGTTTCCCCAAGAGACACAAGTTCCACAATGCTTGTACTGGGTCAAGCATTGATATCTTCGGTCACTTCTTAATAATGGTTAATGGACCTTTCCTCCAGGAACTTGTCCAAACCTTTTTTAAGCCCAGCTACACTAACAGCCTTTACTACATCCTCCGGTAACAAATTCCAGAGTTTGATTACACGTTGAGTAAAAAAATATTTTCTTTTATTAGTCTTAAATAGTTTACCCTGTAGCTTCATTGCATGTCCCCTAGTCTTTCTATATTCTGATAAGGTAAACATAGTAACATAGTAGTTGACGGCAGATAAAGACCAGCATGGTCCATCCAGTCTGCCCAGCGAGATGGCAAGAGTAGGTGCACCTGTCGCTCTGCGCAGGCCACCCCTCTCCATATCCTTGTTCAGGGGTAAACCCACCACTCCATATAGGACACCCCTATTTGTTGAGACGTTATATGGTTCGGAAGTTAGATGGTACCGTTTATTTTGTTTTTTCCTATTTCTGTAAAGGGATCCTCTGTGTTTGTCCCATGCCTTTTTGAATTCCGTCACCGTGTTCGCCCCTACCACTTCCATCGGGAGGGCATTCCAAGCATCCACCACCCTTTCAGTGAAAAAATATTTCCTGACATTGCCTTTCAATTTACCCCCTTGCAGTTTCATGTTATGCCCTCTAGTTTTACAGGTTCCCCGTCTTTGGAAGAGGTTTGTTTGTTCATCATTTCTCTTTAAGTATTTAAAGGTCTGAATCATATCTCCCCTGTGCCTCCTTTCCTCCAAGGTATACATATTTAGGTCTTCAAGTCTCTCCTCATAAGGCTTCCGACGCAGGCTCCAAATCATTTTGGTCGCCTTCCTCTGAACAGTCTCCAGTCTTTTTACATCCTTTGCAAGATATGGTCTCCAAAACTGAACGCAGTATTCCAATCGATCTACGTTTACCCGTTCCACTCCGTTCATTAATTTATAGACTTCTATCATATCTCCCCTCAGCCGTCCCTTTTCCAGGTTAAAGAGCCCTAACCTTTTTAGCCTTTCTTCATAGGAGTATCCTTCCATCCCCTTTACCATTTTGGTGGCTCTTCTCTGTACCTTTTCTAAAATCGCTATATCCTTTTTAAGATACTGCGACCAGAATTGCACACAATATTCAAGGTGCGGTCTCACCATGGAACGATATAGAGGCATTATAATATCTTTTGTTTTATTTTCCATT
This sequence comes from Ichthyophis bannanicus, assembly GCA_033557465.1. Lineage (NCBI taxonomy): Eukaryota > Metazoa > Chordata > Amphibia > Gymnophiona > Ichthyophiidae > Ichthyophis > Ichthyophis bannanicus. Next base: position 212,786,917 of record CM066034.1, read on the forward strand.
CCTTTCCTTATCATACCTAGCATTCTATTTGCTCTCTTGGCCGCCGCTGCACACTGGGCTGAGGGTTTTAACATGGTATCCACAATGACGCCTAAATCTTTTTCCTGGGTGGTGGTTCCTAATGTGGAACCTTGCATCGTGTAACCATAGTTTGGGTTGTTCTTCCCTAGGTGCATAACCTTGCACTTGTCCACATTAAATTTCATCTGCCATTTTGATGCCCAGTCTTCCAATTTATCAAGATCCTCTTGCAAGGTTTCACAATCCTCTTGGGTTTTAACAACTTTAAATAGTTTTGTGTCATCTGCAAATTTGATAACCTCACTCGTTATTCCACTTTCCAGGTCATTTATGAATATGTCAAAAAGCAGCGGACCCAGCACAGATCCCTGGTGTACACCACTATTCACCTTTCTCCATTGGAAAAATTGGCCATTTAACCCTACCCTCTGCTTTCTATCTTTTAACCAGTTCCTGATCCACAATAATACACTGCCTCCTATCCCATGACTCTTTAGTTTTGTCAAAAGTCTCTGATGAGGGACCTTGTCAAAGGCTTTCTGAAAGTCCAGATACACAATATCAACCGACTCACCTTTGTCCACCTGTTTATTCACTCCTTCAAAAAAACATAACAGATTAGTAAGACAAGATCTTCCTTGTCTAAAGCCATGTTGGCTGTCTCCCATTAGGTTGTGACTATATACATGCTGAGTAATTTTATTCTTTATGATGGTTTCTACCATTTTTCCCGGTACTGACGTCAGGCTCACCGGTCTGTAGTTTCCCGGATCACCCCTGGAACCCTTTTTAAAAATTGGTGTTACATTGGCGATCCTCCAATCTTCAGGTATTAGAGATGATTTTAATGATAGTTCACAGATTACTGATAGCAGTTCTGCAATCTCATATTTCAGTTCTTTCAACACCCTTGGATGTATACCATCCGGCCCAAGTGATTTGCTACTCTTCAATTTATCTAATAGTTGTAAGACATCTTCCCGATGTATCGATATTTCCTTCAATTCTTCCGCACCTTTAAGTACCACTTCAGTCATGGGTAACATCCCTACATCTTCCTCAGTAAAGACCGAAGCAAAGAATTCATTCAGTCTCTCCGCTATCGCCTTGTCGCCTCTTAGTGCTCCTTTAACCCCTTTATCATCTAATGGACCAACTGACTCTCTCACAGGTTTTTTGCTACGAATGTACTTGAAAAGGTCTTTATTTCGCGTTTTTGCTTCCGCAGCAAGCTTCTTCTCAAATTCTCTCTTTGCCTGCCTTATCAATGCCTTGCATTTGACTTGCCAGTGCTTGTGCTGTTTCCAGGTTTCGTCGTTTGGCTCTTTTTTCCATTTCCTGAAAGATGCTTTTTTGGCAACAGCCTCTCTGACCTCACCTTTAAAGCATGCTGGCAGTTTTTTGGACTTCCTTCCACTTTTCTTAAAGCGTGGAATACAGCTGGTCTGGGCTTCCAAGATAGTATTTTTCAACAACACCCAAGCTTGATGTACGTCTTTAATCTTTGCAACTGCTCCTTTTAGTTTTTTCTTAACTGTTTTCCTCATTTTATCATAGTCTCCCTTTCGAAAGTTAAAAGGTAGTACTGTGAATTTCCTTACTATCCCTCCTCCACTAATTAAATCAAAGGCGATCATGCTATGATCACTATTGCCAAGTGGCCCCAACACCCTTATCTCTTGCACTAGATCTCGTGTTCCACTAAGGACTAGGTCTAATATGGCTTCCCCTCTGGTCGGTTCATGAACCAGCTGCTCCAAGAAGCAGTCATTTATTTCATCTAGGAACTTTATCTCCCTAGTATGTCCTGACGTGACACTGACCCAGTCGATACCGGGGTAATTGAAATCACCCATTATTATTACTGCGCTGTAAATTTTGTTAGCTTCCTTGATTTCTTTGAGCATTTCATCATCCATTTGGTCATTCTGGCCAGGTGCTCGATAGTACACCCCCACTGCCATTGCCTTCCCCCTTTTATATGGAATTTCAATCCATATAGATTCTACAGCAGATTTTGTTTCCTGCAAAACTTTTATCCTTTCTGAGTCAATGCCCTCTCTAACATAGAGCGCAACCCCTCCACCAATTTGATCAGCTCTATCATTACGATATAGTTTGTACCCAGGTATCACAGTGTCCCACTGGTTGTCCTCCTTCCACCATGTCTCTGATATTCCAATCATATCTAACCTTTCATTTAGTGCTATATATTCTAACTCTCCCATCTTATTCTTTAGACTTCTAGCATTTGCATACAAGCATTTTAGAGAATGTATTTTATTCATGTTAATTTGGCTATTGTTAGACATGGGTAAATTGGGATCTTTAAGCTCTGTCTGCTCCATACTTGAGGGCATTTGGGCTACTTTACTTTTTTGTGGAACCTCTCTGCTTTTGGTAGTATCCTTCAAGGATACATTCTTCCGAACCATCCGCTCTTGGGCGACTGTCGGCTTTCCCCTAATATCTAGTTTAAAAGCTGCTCTATCTCCTTTTTAAAGGTTAATGCCAGCAGCCTGGTTCCATCCCGGTTAAGGTGAAGCCCATCCCTTCGGAAGAGCCCCTCCTTTCCCGAGAATGTTCCCCAGTTCCTAACAAATCCAAAACCCTCATCTCTGCACCATTGTCTCATCCACGCATTGAGACTCCAGAGCTCTGCCTGCCTTTTGGGTCCTGCGCGTGGAACAGGAAGCATTTCAGAGAATGCTACCCTGGAAGTTCTGGATTTCAACTTCCTACCTAAAAGCCTAAATTTTGCCTCCAGAACCTCCCTACCACATTTTCCTATGTCATTGGTACCGACATGTACCAAGACAGCAGACTCCTCCCCAGCACTTTCTAAGACCTTATCTAGGTGGCGCGTGAGGTCCGCTACCTTCGCACCAGGCAGGCATGTTACCAGGCGATCCTCACGTCCACCAGCCACCCAGCTGTCTACATGCCTAATGATCGAATCACCAACTATAACGGCTGTCCTAACCCTTCCCTCATGGGCACATGGCCCTGGAGAAACTTCCTCGGTGCGAGAGGGTTTTACATCACCTGGAGGACAGGTCCTAGTTACAGGATCACTTCCTGCCACACCAGGGTGATGCTCTCCTGTCACGTGACCTCTCTCCTCCATGGCAACAGGGGTGCTGCCAGACTGGAGGTGGGACTTCAGGACTATATCCCTGTAGGTGTCGTCTATGTACCTCTCTGTCTGTCTTATGTTTTCCAAGTCTGCTACTTTAGCCTCTAGAGACCGGGGCCTTCTCCCTTCTGGAGTTGTCTCCCCCTTGTTACCTTAGGGCAGCTCCTCAGACAATAGGAAGTCCTACCATGTCTGTTGGTTTTTCCCTTTTTCCCAATCTACAGAGTAGGGGAAAGAAATTCTCTATGCTGCCCTCATAGTTGCTGCAGGTGCGAAAATGTCTAGTGGTTACGCCACAGGTTTTTGTTCACCACACAACTAGGGCTTCCTCTCCACTAGCAATCCTCCTAACCTCAGTACTAAGTCCCAAACAGGTTATCAACCTCGTTGGGAAACCTTGTTTCACAATTTGGTTAGGTTATCTTCTATTCTTTGCCCTTTGTCCTTGGCAGAATAGTTGGTTACCTGCTGGTTGTCCACATTCCTCACCAGGTATCGTCCACAGCCAGTTTTTCTTCTGACCAACCTGCAGCATGCTCTCTGCAACTCTACAGCGTAGCTTTGCACTATGGGCCCTTGCTAGAGAGCATCAGTATCTTGCCTAGCAGATAACTCCAGATGGTTTAAAAGGGCTTCCCCCAGTCATATTCATGCCTGGCAGGTATTCTACCCTTTCCATCTTCTCTTAAATCTCTGTTAAGGCATAAGCCTCAGGCTTTTCATTTCCTGAAAGCCTAAAAGAGGGGCTAACTCCCTGGCTTGGTCCATATTGCCTTGGATTTTTCCCATCAGGGATAAATTTTTTCTGGCAACTAGAGGACCTCTAATACCCATCTTGCCCTCATAGGCGGATCGCTAGGGTATCTTCCTCTAGTAGCCTCCTCTATCCAATCTCCACAATTCTGGAGATATCTGGACTTCTGCTCTGCAGACTAATGTTATCCTCTGCCATCTTCAGGTAGGCCCTCCTGGTTATTCAACAGCTCAAATTCTACAAAGAATTAAGCCACCCCTTTGTCAAGGACAACCTTCCTCTGACTATAACTGTCATAACCAGGAGGAGAGGATTTTTTCCTGTTTATCTACTCAAGTAGGTGTCAACCTTCTTGTTGTCAGAAGAATCTCCCTCTCTCCCTATAAGGGTGATGGGGATCTTTGAACATCTCTCCATCCATATACCTGGAGACATGTCTCCCTATGCTGACCTATTCTTCTGGGTATCTATATATCTATCTATCTAGATAGATAGATACAGATTTATACTATCTATATCTGTGTGTCTTCTGCCCATATATATATATCTCTTATATGCTGTGTGTGTATATATTATATATATATATATATATATATATATATATATAATATAAGCATATGAGATAGTTTTAGATAGATCTGTATCCATCTACTTATCTATCTATCTGTTAGGTTCGGATATCCTTACATCCTATATAATCCTGACAGATGGGCACTACCCCTATCAATGCTGTTCCGGCATATTTAGGGGGCTACACCTATAACCACTTCCTGTGGTAATTAATAATCCTTTTCTTTACCTTACCCTTTTCGGTTTAGGTACTCCTGAAGCTCTCCATGTATCTTCTCTTTCCTAAGTGACCCCATTTAGGAAAGACATTGCGGAGCTTCAGTTGCTCTAAAGCTTAACGCTTCTGAGACTGTTCTTACTTTCTTATCAGATACAAGGGTCTCCATACCCTTTCTCCCTATATGGACTGATCCAACCCCAGTCCAATTAGGTCAGACTCATTTTTTCTCTTAAACCAAAACGGCTTAAGATTTAATTCAGTAGTACCTTCTGCGTCTCTGCTGAAGCTCTACTTTTTATATTACCCCAGTTTATTCCCCTGGGGCTATTTTTTCTAACCCTGAAGGGTTCTGGCCTCCACTTGTTTTTGGTCTACTTTGTTATCTCTACTTTACAGTGAGGTACCCCTTGAGCATATTCACTGGCTCTTTTATCAGATCCATATGGAGCTCAGTGCACCTGTGCAATGCCAACAAGGGAGGTCCAGATCACAATATTTTACTACTAAATACCCTCGATACAGGGTCTTCCCTTTTGAAGCCCTGTTCTAGCCAGCTGTTCTACAGCTCCTTTTTCTATATTCAACTCCTGTCCTCCATCCCCAGGATGCCTGAGGTCCTGAGGTATAGCATGGCTCGTTCTAGACTTGCAACATGCTAGGACTCCCTCCGGGCATATGAGCTGGGGAGTCCCCATATGTGAAGACTCATTCCTGCTTGTTCCTGGAGATAGCACAGTTACTTACCTGTAACAGGTGATCTCTGGGAACAGCAGGAATAAGTCTTCACAACCCACCCACCTCCCCTAGGAGTTGCTTTTCTCTATCTCTATCTTTCCCTTCCTTGCTTCGCTCTCTTTCTTTGTCTCAGATGTAAAACTTAACTGAGGAGAGGCAGTTGGGAAGGCGGGAAGGCAGCGCGCAGGCGTGTTGGGATGCTTCCAAAAGCTTTCTGATTGGACGCTGGGAAGCGTTCCCGCGCGGACTCCGTCGGTACCGACGTACCCATATGTGAAGACTTATTCCTGCTGTTCCCAGAGATCACCTATTACAGGTAAGTAACTGTGCTTTATCATTTTAAAAGAAATTAAAATTCTGCTGCTGAGCTTATGGGGGCCCCATGCTCTGGCTGCTCCCTACTTTCCTGAGCATTTTTTTTCAGTAGTTATTTATTTTATTTATTTAACATTTTTATATACCGCACTATTTATTATCAGCGCGGTTTACATAGAACTACAAAACATCAGATAAGATAAGATACATATATATATATATTGGTAAGATGCAGCTCTTCCATTTGGCTAACAGAAAAGCCCCCAATAAATTAGAAAAAAAATGATAAAATGGCTGTTCCTGTAATTTGCTGTAGATATATTTTGTTGGGATATGAGAGAGGATCTAAAAATAAATAAATTAAAAGCAATTCAACCACTCTTTTTCCCTCATCTTACATCCTATGTGGTTTGGAAATGACAGTGTGCTCTTTAGTAGAGGGTTAAGGTTTACTTTTAAGATCTCTCAGGTTTTTTTTGTTTGTTTGTTTTAGATTTACAAATATTTAATGTGTAATATGTAGTATGCTCTTTGGTTGTCACACATTCATATCTTTCCTGTTAACCAAAACAATTTTCAGCTATTGTGGAACCACTGCTTTATTGACAGATACTTTAACAGCTTAAAATGTTAAGGTGATCAATGGCTTTTCTCAGGCTGTGGCTACTTCTGTTCCTAGCTTTCAGACCAATATCTGCAAGGGGTTTTCAGGTACTTTTTTTTTTTAAAACTTTGCTTCAACAGGACAGATCAGCCGATCATTTTTTTTCCTGTTGTTGGCAACCCAGTCGACAGGTAAGGGAATGCACTAGCACATCATTTTGCTTAAAAAAACAAACATTTCTTGGGACTATGTTAATAAATAATCTTATTCTGACAAGTACTGGATCACTGCAAGTACTATCACAGTATTTCTACTGTTAGGACAGAGGATTAGCCCGCAAAGTTTAGAGATGATTTTTATCATGAAAGGTTACATTCTCCAGGAACAAGCAGGAAGTCAGTCCTCACATATGGGTGACATCGGCACCGATGGAGCCCTCGCGGAAGCATCTCCCCAGCTTTCAAAGAAAACCTTTGGAAGATGCTACCATGCATGTGTGGAACCCTTCCCGCCCAAGGGATGCCATCTTGCTCAGTCTCCTTTTTTCTGCGGAGCCCTTCAGACGTCCGTTTGGCTTGTCCCCAGAAAAAGTTGATTTTTATGCCTGAGTTTCATACTTGCTTCCGGTACTGTACCAGTACTCTTCCCCCCACTTGACCTTGCTGTCTCAGCATCAAGTTCGGCTCCCTTTTTGGCGAACTTGATGCCTAGTTTTACATTTCTGGGTCTTGATGCCTTTTTTTTCCAATTGGCAGCCCGGCGGATCTTCTACCTCGTTGGGGTACTATTTTCCCCCATGGCTGCCAGTGGCTTCAAGAAGTGTGATCATTGTACTAAAATTATATCCTTGACAGACACACATGACTGCTGCCTTGAGCCGAACCACGACCCCACAGCATGTGGTCTCTTAAAAAAGATGTCCAACAAGATCCTCGAGCAGCCAGCAGCAGCACGATAAGTTTTTCCGAGTCCCTGGTACCTCCGAAGGCCAGGGCCTCATCTGAAGCCACAGCATCTCAGGGGGGCCCTACTGAATCCGAGAAGTGGTGTGGTTCTTCAGAGAGGGGGTCTCCCTTGAGGGAACCCAAGAAGATTTCGAAGGTGGCGTCCCTGGATGGATCCAACAGGCTGGGTATGTCCCGAGCCAGGTCCTGCCATCTGAGACACTCGTCTGAGGGATTAGAGAGGGAGCGGCCTGCAAAGGTCCCTCGGAAGAACTCAACCTCAGACCGGCCTCGGTCACCAGACACCATCCTCGTCGAGGATGTCCCCTCGTGGGAACCAGCATCTAGTCAGATTCCCTCGGTGCCCACGCCGATGGCTGTGGAACCTTTTGGCCTGGAGTCCAGAATGGCAGCCCTGGAGCATAGTTTGTCTACCTCCATGGACCAGAAGTTTATTTATTTTATTTAACTGTGCTTATATACCGCTTTTCACCTGGTCAAAGCGGTTTACAATTTAACAAAGTTATTTACAACAAATAGTAGGGTGCGATATCATTTTTAAGGTATGGGGGTCCAATACTCTGGGGGAGGGTGGGAGTAAGCACTCAAATCATAGTGGATTTACATATCTAACATTTTTACAATCTTTTGTGTTCCGTTTTGTTCAGTTCTTTTATACCTGGTCTTCATTTACAGTGGGTTATGATGGACTCTGGTCCTAGATGTTCCTTGAACAGGTGGGTTTTCAGTTGTTTTCTGAATGTGGAGAGCTCCGTGGTGCATCGTATCTTTATAGGCAGAGAGTTCCATAGGGAAGGTGCATATAGGTTGAATGCTCGGTTGCAGATTTGCTTGCTGAATTTGGTTCTTTCACATGGTACAATCAGGGTGGTGTTTGCGAGTTGTTGGGTGTTTCTTTCTGTGTGTGATTTTGTCAGGAGTGTGTGTAGCTGCGGTGGTTATTGTTGAAAAAGTGCTTTGTGGATCAGTACCAATGATTTGTATTTGATCCGAGCCTCTATTGGGAGGATATGAAGATTTTATTTATTTAAACAGATTTGTATACCACCTTATCCTTCAATCAAAGTGGTCACATCACAATTGGAGGGTTACATTTAACATGAGGGTACTTGCTTCTCTTAGGACTGGGGTGATGTGGTCAAATTTCTTCACTTTTTGGATGATTCTGGCTGTTGTGTTGAGTGCAGTTTGGAGTGGGTAGAGAGTGGTGGTTGGGAGGCCATGGTATATCGAGTTACAGTAGTCCAGATGCGGGAGAGTCATCGCCTGCATTACTGATCTGAAGTCTTCAGGGTCTAGGAGAGGTCAGTCATCGTATTAGTCTGGCTTTGAAAAATACTGTTTTTGCAATTCTTGCAATCTGCTGTTTGAATGACAGTGCTTGGTCCAGGATGATTCCCAGATATTTTATTTGCGGTTGGACTCTGATTTGGATAGTTCCTAGTGCTAGGTGTGTAGGTGAGACAAATTCATGATCTCTTGTCACAAACAGTGCTTACGTCTTTTTGAGGTTTATTGTGATGCTTTCTTGAAGCCATCTTGATATGTTATTGAAGCAAGTTATTAACGGTGGGTTGGTTGGATTTGATGTGGTTATGGGTCCATAGATCATGATGTCGCCTGCATATACATGGAAGTTGACGTTGTGGGATCATATCATAGAGTGGTTGGAGGTAGATGTTGAATAGCATGGCTGATAGGGTGGACCCTTGTGGGACTCCTTGGGTTTGCTGATAAGATGAGGAGGTGGGTGCAGTGGATGCTGTTGTCCAGCACGTCCGGTTCATCTGCCCCAACCACCGGGCCCTCGATGTCAAAGACATCCCCAGAGGTTGAGGCGATCCTTCAGACCCTTCAGCTTCGAGCCTATCCTTGAGCAAGGTCTTGATCCGTTTCCCTCTCGACGATGTCACGATTGTCCTCAGCCAATGTGCTCGGCACCAGCCATGGGCCTCGGATGGCTGCAGGCTGGGATCAGCCCCAGGACCTGCGGACCATCCTTCTTTCGAGTCCTCGATGGATTACTCTGAGTGGGAGACAGAGGATGAGGAGTCGCCCGACACCCGTCACCACCATGACGTTCCCTTGGACTCTCCTACTTCAGAGCCCCGGTGGTGGACATGGGCATCATGCTTGGCAAGATAGAAGGTTAACGCAAAAGAGGAAGGCCAGCAATGAGATGGATTGATACAATAACAGCAGCTACGGGTATCAGTCTGTCAACAATGAGCCGCCTGACTGAAGACCGAACACAATTTAGGATAGCTATCCATAGGGTTGCCATGAGTCGACTCCGACTCGACGGCACTTAACAACAACAACATCCAAGGCCCTAGCTTTCCTGATGGAGGAGGAACCTCGGGCGGATGAGTTAGAAATCCTACATTACAAGGTCCCTCCGAGGTAATCGCTTATGGTGCTCATCTCTTCCATCCTGGAATGACTGATCCTCCATATGTAGGAGGCACTGGCTTTGGTGCCTTTGGTGAGCAAGTGGCTCAACGCGAGGTATCGAGTCCGCTGGAGCCCGGGCTTCCAGAAATCACAGCTGCCGCACAACTCCATGGTAGTGGAGTTGGCCATGTGTCGACTGAAGAGTCAGAAGACGCACTCCTCAGTGCCCCCCAGCAGGGAGGTACGCACCCTGGATGCCCTCAGCAGAAAGTGTTACCAGGTCTCAGTGCTCATCGGCCACATCCAGGCCTACCAGTTCTACATGGGCATGTACCTGAGAGACCTGGCGAAGGAACTCATCAGGTTCTCAGCTGGTCTGTCCGAGGAACACCTGCAGTGGTTCAAGAACCTGGCCAAGGCTGTCTGTGAGTGCTCCAAGTTTGTCTTGGGCAGCCTATGACTCCTTTGAGTCGGTGGCTTGAGTAGCAGCAATGAGCATCTGTACCCGACTTCAGGCTTGGCTACAGTTCGACCTCAAGCAGTGGTTTCAGGACAAATTGGTCGATGTCCCATGCCAAGGAGAGAACCTCTTTGGCAAGCCCATGACCAACAAAGCTGCCGAGCTGGAGACTGAGTTCATGACTAGGACCAGGCTCTCTAAAAAGACCACTACCCCCTCCTGATGGAAGGGCTCGGGTAAAAAGCCCTTCTACCCGAGAAAAGGGGCTGCTTACAGAAACTACCCTCCTTTTCAGGCCTCCCCAGCAGGGTCAGCAGGTCAAGGGACATGCGCATGGCCCTCATAAGCAGAAGGCTCCCAAACCCCAGGCATCTGCCCTGGCCCAGCCAGGGGGGAGCTTCTGACTCCTTGGGCATAGCCTCTCTACCCCAAGGAGGTCAGCAGCCCACAGGGGGATGTCTGGTCCACTTTGGCTAAAGGTGGCTAACCATCACCACCGATTCCTGGGCACTTAGATGAGGTAGCCCTCCTTGATCACCCTATCTGACTCAGAAACCTCCCTCTTATTTTCCGGGAGAGCCCTTCAGATCTCCCCTTCACCGGGACCTTCTACTGAGGGAGCTTGCAGGTCTTCTCAAGGACAAAGCGATGGGACTAGTGCCCCATTATCTCAGGTGAAGGGGTTCTACTCCAGGTACCTTCTCATACCAAAAAGGACAGGAGACCTAAGGCCCATCCTCGACCTGCGCAGCTTCAAGTTCTTGGTGAGGGAGAAGTTCAAGATGTTCTCCCTTGGAACATTGCTGCCATACCTCAAGCAGAGAGATTGGCTATGCTCCTTGTATCTGAAGGATGCCTATACCCACATCCTCATTCACCCCAACCACAGGTAGTACCTGCGGTTCATGGTGTGGGGCAGACACTACCAGTACAGGGTGCTGTTTTTTGGCTTGGCCTCCACCCCAAGGATCTTCACAAAATGCTTAGCAGTCATAGCCACCTTCCTCTGCCTCCAGGGGGTCTTTGTCTTTCCCTACCAGGACGACTGGCTCATAAAGGGAGGCATGGCCTCAGAGGTGCAGCAGGCAACTGCATGCACTATCCGGGTCCTGCAGCACTTGGAGTTTGTGATAAACTATCCCAAGTCCCACCTCCTTCCAACACAATCTCGGGAGTTCCTGCACACCCTACAGGCAAAGGCCTTCCTACCCGGAGACCAAACCTACCATCTCAGGTCCCTGGCTCTGGACATACAGCATCGCCCCTCAGTACCTGCTTGGTCCCTCCTGCGCCTACTCGGGCATAAGGCCTCCACGGTCCACGTCACCCCAGACTTCTCATGCCACACTTTGACTAAATGGATCCCAGATTCAGCCAGGCGAGAGAGATATCTCAGTCGGGAGACTTCCAGGCAGCGCACGTGTTCACTCCATGGATGGGACCCCTTTCCCTATTCTCCAGCTGAAAAAGACACCCATTTTATCCTGTTGCAAGAGCAACCAGTAATTTTCCATCAGGTGACATACACACAGAAATAGGATCAGCTGTCCATTAAACATAATCAAGACACTGGCCGAATGCCTGAGAATGCTCAAGGGAGGGGCATCTCCCATCCCATGGTTCAGAAGTTCAGAACTCTGGTAGATGACCTTCATTTTATTTTGTATGTATTTGCCAGGTGCAAAGTTCTTTTTATCATGTATACATGTATCTCTCTATACTAAGACTCCCTATTAGTAGTTTCACATGGTTCTATCAAAACAGATATGCAAAAAGATGATTTTCACAAAATTGTACAGGAATCTCTCTCTCCCATAAAACTGAGGTTTAATTAACTCACTGCTGATGCATAATCAGTAGTCAACTTTAATTCATTTTCACTACACCTCCCAAACCCACTAATGCATCTCATAAATTTCAGTCTACTAACATATCCTTCTCTTCCTCCAAATCCACTAAGGCAACTCTGTACCCATTCTACTAATGTATATTACTAACCTTACTAATATACCCATTGACCTGCAACCCACTACCTTATCCTTTTTTATTTCCCAAAGCCATTAATTCATTACATTGAATTTATCAAGTCAATAACTTGCTCCCTTGATGGTCCCAAACCCACTTGCACCCCACTGAGCCTCAAACCCACTACCATTCTCCCCCCCCCCCCCCAAAAAAAAAGAGGAGGATTGAGATGAGTGGGCTAACATTTTATTTTCACCAGAGCCAAATTGTGTAACTGTTGTCTTCTACAGAGGCTAAGCAGGTATGTCCCATTCTCTGGAGAAGAATTTCTTCAGGAAGGTCCCCTTTACCAAAATACAGCATAATTATGACCCTTTCCTGGCTTCTCTAATTTTTATCTCTCTGATAGCCCCTACCCTACATAATCTTCCCATTCCCCCTCTCTCACAACCCCTGCAATCCCTTTATAACCTAAATAGCCCTCTTCCTACAGCCCTTTGTCGCATAGTCCACCTAGCCCTTTTCATACAGCTCTTTCCCCAGATGTGTTAGGTGCAAGCAAATGATTGTGCATACTTACATATCTCTGTGGTCTGAGCACAACTTGGGGCTGCCGCTCCAGGCTGAAATCTGATGTAAATAATGAGGAGGAAGTGCACATCTTGATCTCTGGCCTCATACACCTCTTTCTGCCTGAGTCCCAAATAAGGTTTTGAATCATGTGGGGCACTGGACAGCTATGCAGATAAAAACAATAGGCAGAAGAAGATGCCTCCTGAAGATCTGCCACGGTCCTCCTTCCTTCTGGTTCCTAATCAGTGTGAGAAGGAAATGAGAGAATTGGAGGTGCAAATAATGAAAACCGCCAGTGCTTGAGCTGCAGGAGGAGCCATGGAGCGCATTGAGCCCTACTGCTGCTGCCTGAAACATCCTCTTTCCTCTACTGCCATCATTTTCTGCCTTTCAGACATCTGTGAAGCTGGTGAAAACAAAGTTAAGCCATCATTTTACTAGCAGACCTGGAGGTTTGAATTCCCAGAGTATTTTCCAAAAGGATCTTCTGAACATGGGGCCTTTAGTAAAATACCTAGAAATACGCAGGAGTATGCATCTATTTACTACCATTCCATCGGGGCAGCAATTTTACAAAACATTGTAAAATAGCACAAATCTGTTTTGTTGCTGCAGCCAAGAACATTGCAGAGTCCTTATTACAGGAACACAGATAGCAAATGCCAAGTTGGGCCCACTGTCTCAAAAGGAGCTGGTGGGTGGAATAGGTAAGCTACAAACCCCCTGAGCAGTTTTCCACCACACCAAGCAACTCCCTCCCCCCCCCCCCCAGTGTCTGCTGGCAGGGCAGGAGATGTCCCTAATTGCTCGCAGGCTCAGAATGGCATCTCTCACCCCCAGCAGAAATCTCACAATACAGCTTGATCCCTAGTGGTAGTATCATGCGACTCCCACTAGGGGTTAGAAGTGCCAGTTTGAATCCGAGTAGCTAACTGGGCAGGAATGATTCAGGATCACTCCTGTCCTGCCATTAGACACCAGGGTAACCCCCTGGTAAGAGCCATGGGGGGGATTTCAGGGTGGTTATGGGGGATTGGCTTTGAGTTGGGGTGGAGGGGGGCTCTGTCAGTCTTTGCACCTGCCATTTCCAGCTGGCACTTGTGCATGCCTCGGGGTATGTGCAAAAGCTGATGTTGATATGTTTTTATTTTTTTTTATAAATCATTTTTATTAAACAAGGCATCAAAGGCACAAAGAACAACCAGCATCACCAAATAGGTACAAGTTAACAGCCCATGACATAACCGGTACCCGGGTGGGGCTGTATCTTCTCCTCCACCCGGTTCTGCTAGCCAGAAGTAAAAGACTTCCATCCAGACCACAGTTTTCCATTATCCTCCCTAGCCATCCCCCCCCCCGCCCCCCACCCCAACCCCCCCCCCGTCGCAGCCCCCGCTCCACCTCTCCCTACAACCAGTCCCCCTTTCCATCCGTCCCTGCCCCACCTAGGCCAATCCCTACACTGCACCTTCTAATAGGCCTGGAGCACTTCATTGCGAATAGCAGGGCGTAAAGTGTGGATATAGGGCTCCCAGGTCAGCAGGAAGGATGCCCAACGCTTAGGCCTACCCCTCGCCCCTTGTTTCTCCAATTGCATCAACTGGTGAAAACTGTTACGCCACTCCCAGAAGGAGGGAGGAGCCTCCTCCCGCCATCTACGGAGCAGCGGACCCTTCCCCACCAGGCAAGCCTTCCTGAGCAATAGGCGCTCCCAGCGACCCTTAGGATGGAGTGGACCCAGCTGATCCAATGCCACAAGAGACCCCGTCCAGCTAATCCGTTGTCGCAATACTCCGCTCAAATAATCCCGAATCTGCATCCAGTATCGGCGAACTTTCGGGCAACCCCACCACATATATGCCCTAGGTCAGCCAATAGTAATCGACACTTCGGGCAGCTCCCGTCCACTGTAAGATGGCTGCGGAGTGCTCGTCTCGGGGAGAAATGGGCTCGGAGGACACACTTAAACTGTATCTCTTTCCAGCGAGCCCCTTCGACCAGTTCCCTGATATTTCTCAAGGCCCGATGAACCGAGCCTGGCTCCACCGCCACCCCCAATTCTCTTGCCCACAGGCGCTCTTCCCCTGAATAATCGATCGGGGGCACCCAATTGTCGATACGTCGCTTCAGCCCCGCAATAGTGGGCGGTGAGTCCGCTCCGAGATCAAAGAACGCAAGAATCCGCGTTGCACGCGTAGCCACAAGCCCCCTCCTAGGTAAGGAAGCTACATAGTGGGATATCTGGGCGTATGCAAAAATATGTCGATAATCCAGCTCATATTCCCCCCGTAGTAGTGCAAAGGATTTGCACTTCCCTTCCTGGTCCACAAGATGTCCCAGATGCCAAATCCCCTTCTGTTCCCAGAGTCTAAACATAGTCGTGTCTGTTCCTGGGGTAAAGCGAACGTTCCCTTGCAGGGGCAACCAGCTGTAAACCTCCGAAGATTCCCCCCACCATGTATTGAACTGCTGCCAGAAACACCGGGCCGGCCATATTAACGCACTCCGAGTTACCCAACCCGGCAAACTCGAACTAGCCAGGTGTAAAGCCGCCAGCAATGTCTGTGGAGCTATTAGGGCCGACTCCAGCGCTCTAGGAGTGTAGACTTCAGTTTCCCCCAACCAATCCCCAATATGTCGTGCTTGACAGGCCAAGGCATATAGCCGTAGGTCAGGGATCCCTATCCCTCCATTTCTCCAGCGTCGCTGTAGACGATACAACGGAATACGGGCCCGTGCCCCTCTCCATAGAAAACTTCGGAAGACCCGTTCGAACTCTCGTATATCACCTTTCCGCAGCCAGACTGGCAGTGTCTGCAACCAGTACAGTATACGGGGGAAAATCACCATACTTAGGGCCGCCGCTCGGCCCAGTAGGGACAAAGGAAGGGGTGCCCACGCCTGCAACTGCAGTCGAGTCTTAGCTAGAATCCGGCGGACATTCACTTGGTATAGATGCTTGGGATCTCTAGTCAGCGAGATCCCGAGATAGATAAAAGATTCCTCTGCCCACCGAAGGGGAAAGGAGTCACCCCAGTCGGCTCGAAGGGTACCCCCCACATCTAACGCTTCGGACTTGCCCATGTTAATGCGCAGTCCCGCAAAGCTCCTGAAATGCGTAAACTCCTCTAATAGCCGCGAAAGGGAGGTCCTCGAGGCCGTCAAATGTACAAGCAGGTCATCAGCAAAGGCCGCTATCTTGAACCCAAGGTGACCCATCTGCACCCCTGTAATCCCCTTCGATGCTTCAATCTTACGTATCAGTGGGTCGAGGGACAGAACGAAAAGCAGGGGGGATAGCGGACATCCTTGCCGGGTGCCCCTCTCCAGTGCAAACGTATCCGACAAGGTTCCATTACACAGTACGCTTGCCATGGAGTTGGCATACAGGAGCCCCACCATACGGCAAAAAGACTCCCCAAGCCCATAATGCAGCAGCAGGAACTTCAAATACGACCAACCCACCCGGTCAAAAGCTTTCTCGGCATCGAAGCTGATCAGGAGCGAGGGGGTACCACGGCGGCGCACCCATTCCAAGGACGCCAAGATCTTGCGCAGATTACGTACCGCATAGCGGCCTTTCATGAATCCAACCTGGGACTCGTGAGCCAAGTCCCCAAGCACCCAGGCAAGCCGGGTCGCTAGAACTTTTGCCAATATCTTCAAATCAAAGTTAAGTAAGGAAATAGGCCTGTAAGACTCTGCATGCGTGTGATCTTTGCCAGGCTTAGGGAATAAGATAATATGGGCATGATTCCCCCCCCCAAGTAAACGTCCCCTGTGCAATCCGGTGTTGGTAAACCACCACCAGCGTGGATGGCAACAGATCTCCCAGCATTTTATAAAACTCGGCCCCTAAGCCGTCCGGCCCCGGGGCTTTGCAATAACTCGCCTGTTGAATCACCGAAGCAACATCCTCCATCGTGACCGGCACCTCCAAACTCGCCCGCTGTTCCGCATCTAATTGGGGGAGCGACACTTCCCTCAAGTACTCCTCCATAGCAGCACCCGGATCAGCCCCCCGTGAGTACAGCTGTTGATAAAACCGACGAAAGATCTGAACGATCTCCCGACTCTCTGCTTGTAGCTTACCCTGAGCATCGCGCAAAGCCGCCACTATGCGGGTCTTCCCCGAAGGCACCGGGCCAGCAATTTCCCAGATTTATCCCAGAAGCGGTAGAGTTGGTATTTATAATATAAAAAGGACTTCTTGGCCCTCTGATGGATTAGTTCATTAAGAGCCAATTGGGACTCCCATAGTAGCTTCTTATTTGCCACTGACGGGCTAACAGCCTGACGACGCCTGGCTCGGCAGACCTGTGCTTCGAGGCGAATAATCTGCTTCGCCACCAGTTTGCACTTACGTGCCACATATCCTATGATATCTCCCCGCAAGACCACTTTAGCCGTCTCCCAGAAGAGTTTGGGATTGTCGCGATGCTGCTCATTGTGAGTTGCGAAATCGTGCCATCTCTGCTTGAGAAACGAAGAGAACTCGACGTCCCTAGTTAGGTCAACAGGGAACCGCCAGATACGAGTTGGTGGGGCCGCGTCCCGCCACTCCAGATCTACCCAGATTAAAGTGTGATCGGAAATTTCCAGGGGGCCAATCTGTGCATCAAGGACATAAGTAAAAAGTCTTTCCGAGACTAGCACATAATCAATTCTAGCGCTAGTACCATGCGCTCTGGACAGGTGAGTAAAATCACGCTCCCCGGGATGGAGAAGTCGCCACGGATCCACCAGTTGTAATCTGCGCCGCATATGTTGTAAAGCCCTAGTGCCCTGCCACCGGGCCCCCCCACCCCCATCCCTGGATACATCTAACTCCAAATCGAATACGCCATTAAAGTCACCGGCTAAAATCAACGGGGCGTCAGGCAGCTGTTCCACCCCGGAGCCCAAGCGGGCATACAAGTCCCGATCCACTACATTTGGGCTGTATAGGTTGCCCAAAATCACAGGTTGCCCTTCCAACTTTCCGGATACCACAATATATCGACCATCTGGGTCAACATGGACCTCTTCCTTAGTGAACCGGAGTCTCTTGTGGATCAGAATAACCACCCCGCCCTTCCTACCCAGCGCAGGGGCCCCCCAAACTTGATGCCTTTGAATTATGGTGATGGCAGCGAATACTGTGTATATCATGGACTGCTTGAACAAATCAGTCAGTACTAGAGAAGATCAAACCTAAGCTTTCTTTAGAAGCTCAGATGACAAGACTTTGACATTCATACTTTGGATGACACATGCGAAGAGAGAGATCATTAGAGAAAGACATGCTTGGCAAAAGAGGAAGGCCAGCAATGAGATGGATCGATACAATAATAGCAGCTATGGGTGCCACTCTGTCAACAATGAGCCGCCTGACTGAAGATGGAACACAGTTTAGGACAACTGTCTAGAGGGTTGCTATGAGTCGACACGATTCAATGGCACTTAACAACAAAGAAAACTGAAATAAAGGGGGCAGAAGGTGCTAAAATTAATACAGTGTTGGAAGGTGTCTTGTTGGTTGCCATTGCAGGGCAACGCCCAATTTACTCCAGGGACCGAGACTGCGGTGTTTCGGGACTGGGGGATACGTGGCATCCGGATGGTAGGGCATTTAGTGGACCAAGCGGGAAGCTGTAAATCATTTCGAACGCTCAGTCGGGAATATGACATCCCCGATACGCATTGTTTTGCCTATATCCAAGTCTCCCACTATGTGGCTGCACTGCTGCGCGATGCGTTGCAGGCTGAGCGCTCAGCCCGTATTTTGGAATATTTTCAGCTGGGAGAGGAGCGCACGCCATCAATTTCCAGTTTGAAACGTAGTTTGGAGCGCTACCGCCCCCTCCCTGATTACAGTGGGGTCGAACGAGCTTGGGCGACCGAATTGGGAGAAGACGTACAGCCAGGATTAGTACTGACGGCATTGAAACGGATCGGACGACTGGTACAAGGAATGCGTTGGCGTGAGATCCAATTTAAATGCGTGACTAGGGCTCATTTCTCGCCGCGACGAGCACTGCGCAGTCGTCTGGACACTGATGGCGCCTGCCCACGCTGTTCGGAGCCCCTGGCTACTCTCCTACATATGTGGTGGGGTTGTCGGGGAATACGGGCATATTGGGCACGGATATGCAGCTTCCTCTGCACACTGCTTCAGCGAAGGCTCCGTTGGACGGGTCTATTTGTAACACTGGATCAATTGCCGACCCCTGGCCCTGTTAAAGTTGGTGAGAGTTTGCTTGTGCGGAAGGCCTGTCTGGTGGGTAAAGGGCCGATTCTTCGATTATGGAGAGAGAACGCCAACCGCCCACTTTTAGTGAATGGCGGAATAATTTTCATCAATTAATGCTAACGGAGCGTTGGATGGCGAGGGGCAGTGCCAAGCGTTGGACAGTCTTTCTGTCAATCTGGGAACCCTATATTCAGCAGTTGGGACCCCACAGCCGTAATGCAACCCTCCAAGGGGGGAGCTGACTGAATGTGGGCTTGAGGAGTGGGTAGGAGACAGCTGCCTTACCGTTTTAGGTGATATTTGATGTAAGAAGCTGGTAATGGAGTGAGGGTGGGTTGGTGGGCGAGGGGAGAGGGGTGGGAGAAGGGGGGTTGGGATATAATATAAAATGACCACCTATTGTATTATTTTTCTGTTGGCTCCCGGGGGGGAGAAGAGCAAACCTCCCCCGTGGTGCCGTCTGTTGATGTGTTTGATTTTTATGGTGGACTTAAAGTTTTAAAAAAAAAATTAATACAGTGTTCATAGATTCATAATTCAGTGTTTTAAAAGTAGATTAATCCATTTTTATTGTTAAATATAGCATTGTCTCCTGGAAGGCAGTCATTGCTCTTAGCTCCTACACCAAGAACATGTGAATGTAACATGGCCTATCAGACTGCCTGATACCACAAAAAAAGGACTAAAAAACCACAGTCATGTTAGTAGTGAATTAGTGATGGAGAAGTCCTGCAACTCTGTTATATAAGGAATTTGTGACAAAGCTGAGGCTGAAGTTCAGAAGTCTAAATTTTCATCTGAGAATTAAATCTCGGCCTTGAATGCCTACTCCAGGTAACATAAACAGAGCATCTCTGCGGCAGAATCTATTAGCCTTGGCAGAAACAGGGATTTTGCCAGATAGTTTCTATGGTTGACAGCAAGACTTGAGAGCAAATTATATCCTCTGCAATGCAGTGCTGTCCAGTTGAATATACTTCATATTTAGCAAAAATATTGAACTGTCTTAAAACACCCTTCCACATGCTCCTTTGAATTTCCCAGTAGGCTAGAACAAGTATTTGAATGAAAGGCTTTAACTTCCTCATCCTTTCAATAAGAGTGGAAATGATGATGGGAAATGTGAGAACTGACGCACCTTCTCCCACATGTCTGTATTGTCAGCTTTGCATTTCTGAATGAAATTGATGGCTGATCTAATGTGATTCTCTACTGCCCCTCAGGACTTGTGGCGGATCCGCAGTCCATGTGGTACCTGCGAAGGCTTTGATGTTAGTACAATGGATGATATGATTAAGGTAAGAGTTTCCACATTTTTACAACTGAAATGTTTAGAAAATTCAGAGCTCAGATATTCAGAGTCATTTAATGGCGAGTGCCTAAATCAAGTCTTCTAGGTTAGGCTTCTAAATTTGTGCTGTATTTTCAGCCATTTAGGATCCTAAGTTTTTTCAGCTGAAAATTCTTCTCAATTTAGGAGCCTAACAGTTATGCTTTTTTTAAAAACGTATTAGTACTTACTTCATACTTATAAATTTAGGCTTGCCATTCATTTGCCTAGATTTATGAACCTAATTTGAGCCTAGTGCTGGAAATCAGTTCTAAGTGAACATTTATCAATGTTCTCTAGCAAATCTTTCACAATCCTCTTGTGTTTTAACAACTTTGAATCATTTTGTTTCATCTGCAAACTTTATCATCTCACTCGTTATTCCCATTTCCACATCATGTATGAATATGTTAAAAAGCATCAGGCCCAGCACAGATCCTCAGGGTACTCTACCATTCATCTTTCTCCATTGAGAAAATTGTCCATTTAGCCCTATTCTCTGCTGTCTTTCTTTTTACCAGTTCCTGATCCACAATAGTACACTGCCTCCAATCCCATGACTTTTTAGTTTTGCCAAGACTCGCTCATGAGGCTTTCTGAAAACCCAGATACACTATATCGACCTTTGTCTACCTGTTTATTCACACCTTCAAAAAAATATATAACAGATTAGTAAAAAAAAAAGACTTTCCATGGCTAAATTGATGTTGGCTTTCTCCCATTAAACCATGATTATCTAAATGTTCAGTAATTTTATTCTTTATAATGGTTTCTACCGTTTTGCCCGTTACTGACATCAGGCTCACTGGTCTGTAGTTTCCCAGATCACCCCTGGAACCCTTTTTAAAAATTGGTGTTACATTGGCCATTCTCTGATCTTCCGGTACTACAGATGATTTTAATGATGGTTCATAGATTACTAATAGTAGTTCTGCAATCTCATGTTTCAGTTCTTTCAACACCCTTGGATGTATGCCATCTGGTCCAGGGGATTTGCGACTCTTCAGTTTATCAAATAATTGTAATACATCTTCCTGGTTTACTGATATTTCTTTCATTCTCCAGGAACAAGCAGGAAATCAGTCCTCATATATGGGTGACGTTGGCACCGACGGAGCCCTCGCGGAAGCATCCCCCCAGCTTTCAAAGAAAGCCTTTGGCATGGTCCCCTTCCCGCCCAAGGGTGCCATCTTGCTCAGTCTCATTTTTTTCTATGGAGCCCTTCAGACGTCTGTTGGCTTGTCCCCGGAAAAAGTTGATTTTTCTCTCTGAGTTTTCATACTTGCCCCTGGAATCGCACCAGTACTCTTCCTGCCACCCAACCTCGTTGCCTCGGCGTCGAGTTCGGGTCTGTTTTTGTAGTTTTCGTTCTTTTTTTTTCGTCTTCACGCCGTTTTTCCAACTGGCAACCCAGAGATTCTTCAACCTCAACCTCATACGGATACTTTTTTCCCCCATGACTACCAGTAGCTTTAAGAAGTGTGATCAGTGCTCTAAAATTGTCTTTGACCAACATGCATGACTGTCTCCACTGTCTCGGGCCAGACCATGACCCGGCAGCCTGCGGACTCTGCAAAAGGATGCCCAGCAAGACCCTCAAAAGCCGCCAGCAGCAGCACGTTAAGTTTCTCCCCGAGTCTCCGGTGCCTCTGAAGGCCAGGGCCTCGTCTGAGGCCTCGATGCCTCGGGCGGAACCCTCTGAACCCGAGCCCCATCGTGGGTCCTCAGAAAGGGGTCTCCCTCAAGGGAACCGAAGAAGAAGAAGAAACCCTCTAAGGCGGCGTCTTTGGATGGTCTGACCGGCTGGGTGCTCCCCAGGCCCGGTCCCGCAGTCCGAGACGCTCTTCCGAGGCTTCGGAGAAGAAGCGGCCTGCTAAGGTCCCCCCAGTAGAACTCTAGCTCAGATTGGCTTCTGTCCCCAGACACCATCATCGTTGAGGATTCTCCTTTGAGGGAGCTGGCGTCAGGCCTGAATCCCTTGGTGCCTGCGCCAAAGGCTGCAGAGCCTTATGGCTTGGAATCCAGAGTGGCGGGCCTGCAGCACAGTTTGTCTCCTTCATGGACCAGCAGCGGGCGCTGTTGTCTGGCACGACCGGTTCATCCGCCCAACCACAGGCACCCGACGTCCAAGACATTCCCCAAGCCGATCCTTGAGGTCCTTTGGAAAGTCAATCCTTGGCTGAGGTCATGATCAGAGTTCCGCTCGAATGGACCGCAGTCATCCCTGGCAAGTGTGCCAGGCACTGATCTCGGAGCATCAGGGGCCCCGAAGCCCGTGGAGCAGCCCTCCTACAAGTTCTCGATGAACTACTCCAAGTGGGAGACGGAAGATGAGTCGTCCCCTGACACCCGTCGCCACTGCCATCTGTCTTAGAGCCCTGATGGTGGTCCATGCTGGAGGATATGGGCTTCCTTGATTTTGTCAAGGATATGTCAAACTCCCTGGCGTTCCCTACTGAGTCGGAGGAGGACCCTAGGGAAGATGAGTTGGAAATCCTCCAGTATGAGGCTCCTTCGTGGGAATCACTCACGGTGCCAATTCCTCCATCCTGGAACAACTGATGCTCCGGATGTGGGAGACATGGGCGTCAGTACCGGTGGTGAACAAACGGCTCGACTCAATGCATCGAGTCTGCTGGAGCTTGGTCTTCTAAAATTCACAGCTGCCACATAACTCCATGGTGGTAGAGTCAGCCATGTGTCAGCTGAAAAGCCAGAAGAAAGACACTCCTTGGTACCCCCCAACAGGGAAACTCGCACCCTGGATGCCCTCAGCAGAAAGTGTTCTCCAGGACCAAGCAGGAAGTCAATCCTCACATATGGGGTGATGTCGCTTCCGACGGAGCCCCCGTGCGGAGCATTTCCCCAGCTTTCATAGAAAGCCTTTGGGAATGCAGCGCGCATGCGCAGTCCCCTTCCCGCCCAAGGGTGCCATCTTGCTCAGTCTTCTTTTTTCCGCGGAGCCCGACAGATGTATATTCGTTTCACCCGAGGAAGAAGTTGATTTTTCTCTGCGTTAACCTGTTTTCTTCGGTTCGACGCCGGTTTCCCTTTCCCGCCTGGGCCCGATACGTCGGTATCGAGCCTGGATCTCTTTTTCGTTTTTTGTCCTTATTGACTAGCGTTCGCGCCATTTTTTCTTTTTTCACTGGCAGCCCTGTCGTTTGACCTTGCAGGGGCCCTTTTTCCCCCGATGGCTGCCAGTGGGTTTAAAAAGTGTGATCAGTGCAAGAAACTTATGTCTGTCACCGACACACATGACTGCTGCCTCCGGTGCCTCGGACCCGATCATGACCCGATGATCTGTGGTCCATGTGGGAAAATGTCCTCTAAGGCATTACGGAGTCGGCAGCACCAAAAGGAAAGAATCTTCTCTGACTCCGCATCCGGTCGGGCCCGGACCTCGTCAGAGGCCTCGACATCTCGGGACTCCGGCCCCGAGCAGCGTCGAGGCTCCTCTGAAAGGGGGTCTCCCTCGCGGGAGCATCGTAAGAAGAAGAAACCCGCAAGGGTGGCGTCGGTGGATGCACTTAGCTCCTCGAGGGCCAAGTCGCATAGCCCCGAGCGCCATCCCGGGTCTTCGGAGTCGGAGAAGCCTGCAAAACAACCTCATGTGGAGATGGAGTCCCCGGGTCACGTGAGTACTGTAGTCCTCATGGACTCACCTCCAGGGGTGCCGCCGCCGGGGCCCGAGTCGGGGGCTGCTGAGTCTCCTGAGCTCGGACTCAGGTTGACGGCCTTGGAGAGCAGCTTGGCTGCCTTCATGGAACAGCAGCGGGCACTGATCGCCGGTCTCACCGGTACATCTGCCCCGACCACCAGGACATCGATGTCCAAGTCGACCCCGGAGGCCGAGCCGATCCTCGAGTCCATGCGAGCTCGAGTCGGTCCTCGGCCAAAGTCCCCCTCGGCCTCCCGTTCGGGACCGAGGTCGTCGACGCCGGTACCCTCGGCGTCGGGGCGGATGGCATCGATGCCTGCTCGACCAGAGCTGCTCGATTCCTCCTCCGAGGAGTCCGGCTGGGAGACGGACGATGAGGAGTCGCCCGACACCTTTCGGACTCGGTGCGTTCCTTCGGACTCGCCTGAGTCCGAGCCTCGGAGAAGGTCCTCCCTCCCCCCCCCTGGAGGATACCCGGTTCTCAGATTTCGTGCGGGACATAGCCAAGGCTTTGGCATTCCCCGCGGATCCCGAGGAGGAGCCTCGAGCCGAGGAGCTCGAGGCCCTACAGTATGACTCTCCTCCGAAGGAGGCCTTTACTGTTCCAGTTCCTCCGATGCTGGAATGGTTGCTCTTCCGCATGTGGCAGGCGCCGGCCTCGACGCCGGTTTTGAGCAAGCGGGTCGATTCCATCTATCGAGTCCGCAAGAGCCCCGGGTTCCAAAAGGCACAATTACCGCACCACTCCATGGTTGTGGAATCGGCCATGCATCGTCTGAAGAGTCAGAAGATGCACTCCTCTGTGCCTCCCGGCCGGGAGGCCCGGAACCTGGATGCCCTCGGTAAGAAGTGCTTCCAGGGCTCTGCTTGCTTGCCAGACCTACCAGCTGTACATGGGCATGTACCTTCGAGACCTGGCAAAGGAGATTGCCGGGTTCTCTGCTGGTCTCTCCGAGGAACCTTTGCAGAGGTTCAATGCTCTGTCCTTGGGTATTCGTGAGTGCTCGAAGTTTATATCTCGAGCAGCCTATGATGGCTTTGAGGCTTCGGCCCGAGTAGCCGCGGCCACCATTGGTGCACGCCGTCAGGCTT
Source organism: Ichthyophis bannanicus (assembly GCA_033557465.1). Classification (NCBI taxonomy): domain Eukaryota; kingdom Metazoa; phylum Chordata; class Amphibia; order Gymnophiona; family Ichthyophiidae; genus Ichthyophis; species Ichthyophis bannanicus. The sequence continues at coordinate 212,811,944 of CM066034.1, forward strand.
GGCTACAGTCATCGGACCTCGAGCCATGGGTGCAGGACATGTTGGTCGATGTCCCCTGCCGAGGTGAAAACCTCTTTGGCAAGCCCATGGCTGACAAGGCTGCCGAACTCGAGACCGAGACTCTTACCCGGACAAGGCTGTCCAAAAAAACCTCTGCCCCTTCTCAGAAGAAGAAGGGCTCAGGGAAAAAGTCCTTTTACCCGAGGAAGTCATCTGCCTATAAACAGTACCCTCATTATCAGGCCTCTGTAGCTCCCCAACAGGGTCAGCAGGCCAAGGGGCAGGGTCATGGACCCCGTAGGCAGAAGGCCCCCAAGCCTCCTACTCCGGCTCCTGCTCAGCAGGGAGGGGGATTTTGACTGCATTGGCATAGCCTCTCCTCCTCAGCTGGTTCCCATCAGCACTGGAGGCAGGCTGGCCCTGTTCGCCCACAGGTGGTCAGTCGTCACAAGGGATACCTGGGTTCTAAGTATAGTCCAGAAGGGCTATCTCCTCCACTTCCACCAGGTGCCCCCTCCTATTTTCCAGGGGAGCCTCCCAGACTCCCTCTGCACAAGGACTTACTCCTGCAGGAGTTGGCAGGTCTTCTAAATGATCAGGCAGTGGAAGCCCCACCACCTGCAAGGTCACGGCTTCTATTCCAGGTACTTCCTGGTACCAAAGAGAACAGGAGGCCTCAGACCCATCCTAGACTTGCAAAACCTGAACAAGTTCTTGGAGAGGGAAAAGTTCAAGATGCTTACCCTTGGAATCCTGCTGCCCTACCTCCAGCAGGGAGATTGACTATGCTCCTTAGATCTAAAGGATGCTTATACTCACATCCTTATTCATCCAGACCACAGACAATATCTCAGATTTGTAGTGGGAGGAAACCATTATCAGTACAGAATACTGCCTTTTGGCCTTACATCCGCCCCCAGGGTATTCACCAAGTGCCTGGCGGTGGTAGCAGCCTACCTCAGGGTTCAAGGCCTCTTTGTCTTTCCATACCTGGACGATCGGCTCATCAGGGGTCAGTCCCCGCAAGAGGCCGATCAAGCCACCCTTCACACTGTCGCTCTGCTTCAGCACCTGGGGTTTGTCAAACTTTGCAAAGTCCAGTTTGCATCCCTCCCGGAACATGGAGTTCATAGGATCTCGACTGGACACCTTTCAGGCAAAGGCCTTTCTACCAGTGAACAGGGCTCACAGATTGATGGCTCTAACCAGGCTATTCCACAGCAATTCTCTAGTCTCTGCCAGACAATTCCTGGGGCTCTTAGGCCACATGGCAGCCACGGTCCATGTGACTCCAAATGCCCGTCTACACATGAGACCAGCTCAGTGGGGCCTCAGGACTCAGTGGCACCAGGCCACAGGAAGCCTCGCGGACAAAGTGAGTGTGTCCAGCCTACTACAGTCTTCTCTGCAATGGTTGCTTCATCTTTCGAATCTAGTGCAAGGGGTGCCTTTTCAGGCACCTCCCCACTCTCAGGTGCTGACAACCGATGCTTCTCTACAAGGTTGGGGTGCACATTGCCAAGGGGCATGTACTCAAGGCCTGTGGACTCCTTGGGAGGCTGCACAGCAGATCAATCTCTTAGAACTGAGAGCTATCCGCTTAGCCCTGAGAATTTTCTCTCATCTCATCTCTCACCAGTCCGTCTTAGTTCAGACAGACAATCAAGTGGCTATGTTCTATGTGAACAAACAAGGGGGCACAGGGTCCCGCCTTCTATGTCAGGAAACGCAGAAACTGTGCATGGCATTCTTCAATCATGGCATTCTTCTCAAAGCAGTCTACCTCCCAGGTCAGGAGAATTACCTGGCGGACAGATTGAGCAGGATTCTGCAGCCACACGAATGGCAGTTGAACCCTTTAGTGGTTCAACAGATCTTTCTGAGATGGTGTCTTCCAACCATAGATCTCTTTGCCAGTCCTCTGAACCGTCAACTTCCCAGGTTCTGCTCCAGACAACCGCATCCTCTCAGAGTAGCAGCGGATGGATTTCTCATTCCATGGTCTACAGGCCTCCTATATGCGTTTCCTCCCACACCTCTAGTGTCCAAGACACTATTCAGGGTGATCCGGGACAAGGCCTCAGTGATTCTGGTGGCCCCCAGGTGGCCAAGGCAACCCTGGTTCCCACTACTGTTGCAACTAGTGGTGGACACTCCTCTTCCTCTGGGGATGCAACCCGATCTCCTGTCTCAGGAGCAGGGATCTCTTGCACCCCAATCTCCAGTCCCTCAATTTGATGGCCTGGCTGCTGAAAGGGTAGTCTTAGTGCCTTTACTACTGCCTAGGGAAGTGGAGGACGTAGTCTTGGCCTCTAGGAGGCAGTCCACCAGAAAGTCTTATGCCCTTAAGTGGCGTAGATTCTTTTTCTGGTGTACTCAACACAACGAGAATCCCTTCTCATGCCTGGTACCAGTGGTGCTGCAGTATTTGCTTCACCTGTCCAACCTAGGCCTTAAATCCAATTCTGTTAGAGTTCATCTTAGTGTTCTTTCCGCACACCACTCACAGGTGGAGGGTCAGTCTCTCTCCAGCCATCCTTTGGTGGCTCGCTTCCTCAGAGGCCTGCTTTTGCTTAAGCCTTCAGTGTGTCCACCTGCCCCTGACTGGGATTTAAATGTGGTCTTGCAACGCCTTACTTGCCCACCATTTGAACCTATGGCTACTTGCCCTCTGCGTTTCCTGTCTTGGAAAACGCTGTATCTCCAGGAACAAGCAGGAATGAGTCCTCACATATGGGTACGTCGGAACCGACGGAGCCTGCGCGGGAAAGCTCCCCAGCTTCCCAGAAAGGAAGCTTTTGGGGCCTCCCACAGCGCATGCGCGCTGCCTTCCTGACCAACTCTCTTCAGTTCTTCTTTTTCCGCGGAGCCAGCAGGTCGTGTTCCTGTCACCGCTGAAGAAATTGTTATTTTAATTTGTTTCTTTGACCGCGTGTCTGCCTTCCCCGATTCCAGACCGGTACTGCTGGTCCTTTTTTCGTTTATTTAAAAAAAAAATAATAATAATAATAATTACTTTTTCTACACTTGGTGTATTTTTTCTGTGAGGCCTCTAGGCCTTCTCAGGTCTCCCTCATGGAAAAACCAGCTTCTGGTTTTAAAAAATGCACTAAGTGTACCGGTACTATTTCAGTTACAGACACCCATGAGTGGTGTCTTAAATGTTTGGGGCCTGACCATTCCATTTCGGATTGTCCATCCTGCTCTCTAATGTCCAAAAGGGGCTTACAGAACAGAGCAGCTAAATTTCATATGCTGTTTTCTACCGATACTCCAGCATCAACATCCTCCAGGTCTTCTTCTCCTGATGGATCTCAGGTAACCAAACATTCTTCGGGCAAGTCCTCAAAAGGCAAATCTCCCTCTAAGCAGTGAGAAGCCCTTGCAATTGACCCTGAGGACCCTGCCCCAGCCAAACAACCCCGGCGGGAAGCTCCGGCTTCCAAAGCTCCTCCTATGGGGTTACAGGTAGACATCGATGGCACGGCCTCGACCGATCTCCTGTTAGACTGCTCTGGGGTACCAGCTAACACCGGTACCGACTTCCAGGCAGTTGTGGCGGCTATGTGTACTACGGTACAATCCATGCAGCAGGCCTTACTGACTTTCATTAATGCTGCACCGCCATCGGTACCGCGACAATCGGTTCCGATTCCGGTACCGCAACCGATACCGGTACCCAGAGCATCTACTTCCAGTAGCATGCCAGTTCCGGTCTCCGGTTCCGGGGCTTTCTTCGATACCGCTCCGATTCCCGGTACGCCCAATGTCGGTACCGATCGGTACGCGTATCGGTCTCTGGAAGCAAATAGACGATACTTTGAATCCTCTGAAGATTCTGATACATCAGATGATTCTGCTGACGTCTCTTTTACTCTTCCTGAGGAGCCCTCTTCTCCAAAAAGGAGAATGTCTCCTCCAGAGGATTTGTCCTTTCAAGACTTCATTATTGAAGTAGCTAAAGGACTCTCCATATCTGTATCCTCTGAAAAGGAACCTAGAGCAAAAAAATTAGATATTTTAGGATACTCTAAGGTTCCCAAAGAGGCAGCCACCTTACCCATACATGAAATTCTTCAAGAACACATGATGGATTTGTGGGAGGCTCCTCTCACCCTATCTCCACATTCTCGACGTTTGGACACCATGTATCGGGTTCCTCCTTCTCCTGGTTTTCAAAAAACTCAGCTTCCTCACCACTCTATTGTGGTGAAGTCTGCTATGAAAAAGATAAAGAGTACCAAAAGACACTCTTCTACCCCTCCAGGAAGAGAATGTAGGACTCTGGATGCTTTTGGGAGAAAAATCTTCCAAGCTAGCATGCTTATTGCCAGAATCAATTCATACAGCCTCTATATGGGCATGTTTTTGAAAGAGATTGCATTAAAGATACGTCAGTTTCTCCCCTTTATCCCAGAGGATAAACAAGAGGAATTCCTTCTTTTGCTAAAGCACACTCAAGATGTTTCAAAGTTCTCCAACAGAGCAGCCTTTGACTCTTTTGAGGGGGCAAGCAGAGCCTCTGGCATTGCCATAGCTGCTCGCAGACTTGCTTGGCTCCAGGCCTCTGATTTGGAACCCTGGGTACAAGAAGGCTTGGGCAACCTGCCCTGTACAGGTGAAAATCTGTTTGGCAAAGAGTGGCAAATCAAAGCCACTCAAATGGATGCAGAGAATGCTGCTTTAGATAGACTTTCTAAGTCTACCTCTACCCCTGCCAAGAAAAAACATTTTAAGAAAACTTTCTATAAAAAGACCAGATTTTCCACAAATACTGGCCAGCAATCTTCCCAAGTTCGCTTTGCTCCTAAGCGTCAGCAAACTAAACAGGCCAGAACAAAGTCTACAGGGGCTGCTACAATCCAGCAGTCCCAACCTCCTCAGGGTTTTTGACTTGATTCTAGAGAACTTAACCTTTCTAGCTCTGCAACAGCCAGAACCTCTCACCATTCCAGGAAGGTTAGCTCATTTTGCTCCCAGATGGGAACAAATCACATCAGAACCGTGGACCCTCTCTATCATCAGAGAGGGCTACAAACTACATTTCTCCAGCCTTCCTCCCCATACCATGGTGAGACAATTCAATTCTCCCCCATCTCCCCTGTACCTGTTGGGCCAGGAGGTGACCAATCTTCTCGCCCAAAACACAATAGAAGAGGTTCCTCTTCCTCAACAAGGGTCAGGTTTCTACTCCCCTTATTTTCTCATTCCCAAGAAAACAGGGGGGTACAGACCCATTCTGGATCTCAGAGAATTGAACAAATTCCTATACAAAGAGAAATTCAAAATGCTTTCTCTAGGTACTCTCCTTCCATACCTACAGAGTCAGGACTGGCTTTGTTCTCTAGATCTCAAGGATGCGTACACACATATACTCATCCATCCATCCCACAGAAAATTCCTACGGTTTCTGTTCCAGGGAAAACATTTCCAATACAGAGTACTCCCCTTCGGTCTAGCCTCTGCTCCAAGGGAATTTACCAAATGCATGGCAATAGTAGCTGCATTTCTACGCACTCTGGGGATCTCTGTCTTCCCATACCTGGACGACTGGCTCATCCGAGCTCCATCTCAGTCCGAGGCTCAGACTTCCCTGGGCCACACCGGACGCATACTGCAGTATCTGGGACTTGTCATCAATCTGCCAAAGTCTCAACTCACCCCTACTCAGTCCCTAGAATTCATAGGGGCCTGGCTAGATACTACCACTGCAAGGACCTATCTTCCTCAGGCCCGTTGCCACCGTCTAGTGCACTTGGCCTCTCAAATTCAGTCCAGAAGCCACTTGACTGCCAGAGAGATGCTACAACTGCTAGGCCACATGGCATCCACAGTTCATGTGGTGCCTTATGCTCGCCTACATATGAGAGCAGCTCAATGGACCTTGTCCACCCAGTGGACCCAAGCATCAGGAGCCCTCTCAGACCAAATAGCAACCTCAAAACGTCTTTTTTGGTCTCTCCAATGGTGGATATCCACTCAAAATCTGTTGTTGGGGGCCCCCTTCCAACCTTTGTTACCCCAAGCAACTCTCACTACATATCAACCTTTTGGAGCTGCGAGCAATTTTCCTTGCTCTCAAGGTCTTTCATACCCTCCTCATCAACATGACAGTCTTTGTTCATACCGACAATCAAGTAGCCATGTTCTACATAAACAAACAAGGAGGGACTGGCTCTCTGTCGCTTTGCAAAGAAGCTCTAAAACTGTGGGCCTTCGCCAGAGAGCATCGGATCCATCTCCTTGCAGTGTACCTCCCCGGAATCCAAAACTCTTGGGCAGACAGACTCAGTCGAGTTCTGCTTCCACACGAATGGTCCCTGCACATGAATCAGGTACTCAGAATCTTTCAGGAATGGGGGACCCCGGACATAGACCTCTTTGCAAGTCCGTACAATGCCAAACTTCCCCGGTTCTGTTCCAGGATTCCGTGTCAGGAAGCTCAGGCCAGGGATGCCTTCCTCCTTCATTGGGGTCAGGCCTTCCTATATGCCTTTCCACCCATTCCCTTGATTCCCAAGACTCTATTCAAACTTCAGAGGGATCCATGATCCTCATAGCTCCACGCTGGCCACGCCAAGTGTGGTACCCTCTACTTCTGCATCTCTCCCAGACACCCTCCCTGGATCTGGGAGCTGCTCCAGACCTTCTGTCTCAAGAGGAGGGGACTTTGTGGCACCCAAACCCCAAGTCCCTTCACCTCAGAGCTTGGTTACTGAAGGCCTAGACCTTCAAGACTTGAATCTTTCTCAACAGGTGAAGGATGTCCTCCATGCATCGAGGAAACCTTCCACCAGGCGTGCTTATGCTTTTAAATGGAAAAGATTTTCAATTTGGTGTGCAGACAAAGGTCTTAACCCTCTAGCACTACCTTTAAATTCCTTACTCGAATATCTCCTGCATCTTTCCAATGTTGGACTTAAAACCAATTCTGTAAGGGTCCATTTGAGTGCTATTGCAGCATCTCTTCAGCCTATCAATGGACAATCTGTTTCCTCTCATCCTCTTATTGCAAGATTCATGAGAGGTCTAACTTTAACTAAACCTCCCATTCGGCCTCCTCCGGTGGCATGGGACTTAAACGTAGTTCTTGGTCAGCTTATGAAGCCACCCTTTGAACCCTTAGCCACTACCTCCTTAAAATTCCTTTCCTGGAAAGTCATTTTCCTTATTGCAATCACTTCGGCTCGCCGCATCAGTGAACTGCAGGCTTTAGTGGCTAATCCACCTTATACAAGGTTCCATCATGATAAGGTAGTCCTTAGGACAAATCCCCACTTTATGCCTAAAGTGGTCTCACCTTTTCATCTTAATCAAGAGGTATATTTACCTGTCTTTTTTCCAGCTCCTCATGCATCATATGCAGAGAGGAACCTTCATACTCTAGACTGTAAAAGAGCTCTTGCCTTTTACCTCCACAGGACACAGCAACATCGAAAGTCTTCTCAACTTTTTGTTGCTTTTGATCCTTCTCATTTAGGACTTCCAGTCTCAAAAAGAACACTGTCCAATTGGATTGCTCAGTGTATTTCTTTTGCTTATCAGAGTAAGAACCTTTCTCTGGAAGGCCATGTCACAGCTCACAATGTGAGAGCCATGGCCACATCTATGGCTCATCTTCATTCTGTATCCATTGATCAGATCTGTCGAGCAGCCATCTGGGCCTCGGTTCATACCTTCACAGCCCATTACTGCTTGGACAAGGACTCCCGCCGGGATGCCTTGTTTGGTCAGGCTGTCCTCAGACACCTGTTCCATTCTTAAACAACTCCTGCCCACCTTCCCTGAATGGATGCCTGAGATCCATAGGAAGATGAGAAACTCTTGGGGGGGGATCTCCCCGGCATCTTAGCTAGGGAGTCCCCATATGTGAGGACTCATTCCTGCTTGTTCCTGGAGATAGCACAGTTACTTACCTGTAACAGGTGATCTCTGGGAACAGCAGGAATTAGTCCTCACAACCCACCCACCTCCCCTAGGAGTTACATCTCTCTCTCTCTTTCTCTTTCCTTTCCTCTCTCTATTGTCTCAGCTTTAAACTCGAACTGAAGAGAGTTGGTCAGGAAGGCGGGAAGGCAGTGCGCATGCGCTGTGGGAGGCCCCAAAAGCTTCCTTTCTGGGAAGCTGGGGAGCTTTCCCGCGCAGGCTCCGTCGGTTCCGACGTACCCATATGTGAGGACTAATTCCTGCTGTTCCAAGAGATCACCTGTTACAGGTAAGTAACTGTGCTTTCTGGTAGCCCTTACCTCAGCTAGGCGAGTGAGTGAGCTTCAGGCCCTAGTCTCAGAAGCACCTTATACTAGGTTCTATAGGAACAGGGTAGTCTTACGGACTCACCCTAAGTTCCTCCCAAAGGTTGTCTCCTCCTTCCACCTCAGTCAGGAGGTGGTTCTTCCGACTTTCTTTCCCAGGCCTCATTCTAGCCGGGCTGAGATGGTCTTGCATATCCTGGACTATAGGAGGGCGTTGTCCTTCTACCTTGACCATACGTGGGAGCACCGGAGGGCTGTTCAGCTCTTCGTCTCTTATGACCCCAATAAGTTGGGGTTGGCTGTCTCCAAGCGTACTTTGTCCATATGGATAGCTGACTGCATCGCCTGGGCTTACGGGGCAGCCGGCCTCTCGTTGCAGGGTCGAGTTACGGCTCATCGTGTCAGGGTGAAGGCTGCGTCAGTGGCTCATCTCTCCTCTGTTCCGTTGGCAGACATCTGCCGGGCCGCTACTTGGTCTTCAAGCCAGACTTTTGCGGCCCACTACTGCTTTGAGAGGGGGTCCCGCAGGGACAGTGTTTTCGGGTAGGCGGTACTCCATAATCTCTTTGGGGTCTAGGCAACTCCTACCCTCTGGCCTTGATGTTGGGCTACCTGTCGGGGGCGTTATCAGAGAAGATTCTGTTCTTGCATGCTGAGGCTCTAGAGGGAGCTCATTTTTCAGTTTGGGGCCTCTGGTAGGCCTAAGCTAGGGAGTCCCATATGTGAGGACTGACTTCCTGCTTGGTCCTGGAGAAAGAGTAGTTACTCACGTGTTCTCCAGGAGCAGCAGCAATCAGTCCTCCCCACCCTCCCTCCTCCCCTTGGAGTTGCAGTCATATGATTTTATTTTGCTATTTTTGCTGTCTTTTAGCTATGTCATCAGACTGAGCAAGATGGCACCCTTGGGTGGGAAGGGGACCGCGCTGCATTCCCAAAGGCTTTCTATGAAAGCTGGGGAAATGTTCCGCACGGGGGCTCCGTCGGTGCCGACGTTGCCCCATATGTGAGGACTGATTCCTGCTGCTCCTGGAGAACACCTGTTACAGGTGAGTAACTACTCTTTACCAGGGCTCAATGCTCATCGGTTGCATACAGGCCTAACAGCTGTACATGGGCATATACCTGAAAGGCCTAGCGAAGGAACTCGCTGGGTTCTCAGCTGGTCTCTCTGAGGAACCCTTGTAGCAGTTCAAGAACCTGACTAAGGCAGTCCGTGAGTGCTCCAGATTCATGTCTTGAGCGGCCTATAACAGGTTTGAGTTGATGGCTCGAGTAGCGGTGGCGGGTATCTGTGCACAGCACCAAGCTTGGCTACAGTCGTCCGACCTCAAGCAGTGGGTTCAGAACAAATTGGTCAATGTCCCATGCCAAGGAGAGAACCTCTTTGGCAAACCCACGACCGATAAGGCTGCCAAGCTGGAGACAGAGTTCATGATGAGGATCAGGCTCTCAAAGACCTCTGCCCCCTCCCTGATGGAAGGGCTTGGGGGGAAAAAAGTCCTTCTACCCAAGGAAAGAGGCTGTTTACAGAAAATACCCACCTTTTCAGGCCTCCTCAGCTCCCCAACAGGGTAAGCAGAAGGTTCCAAAATCCCAGGCACCGGCTCCAGCCCAGCCAGGGGAGTAGTTTTTGACTCCTTGCGCATAGCCTATCTACTCCAAAGAGATCAGCAGCCCACAGGGGGATGTCTGGCCCACTTTGCCTCCTGGGCACTTCGGGTGGTCAGGGAGGGTTACCTGCTCCACCTGACTCAGACACCTCCCTCTTATTTCTTGGGACAGCCCCTCTGGTCTCCCCTCCAACGGGACCTTCTACTGAAGGAGTTGGCAGGTCTTCACGAGGGCAAAGAGGTGGAACCGGTGCCCCACCATCTTGAGGGCAAGGGGTTCCTTGTACCAAAAAGGACAGGGGGCCTAAGGCCCATCCTCAGCCTGCGCAACCTAAACAAATTTCTGGTGAGGGAGAAGTTCAAGATGCTCTCCCTTGGAACATTGCTGCCCTACCTCTTGCAGTGAGATTGGCTATGTTCCTTACACCTCAAGGATGCTTATACCCACATCCTCATTCACTGCAACCACAGGCAGTACCTGTAGTTCATGGTGGGGGGCAGACATTTTCAGTACAGAGTGCTCCCTTTCGGCTTGGCCTCTGCCCCAAGAGTCTTTACAAAATACCTGGCAGTTGTGGCCGCCTTCCTCTGTCTGCAGGGGGTCTTTGTCTTCCCCTACCTGGACAACTGGCTCATAAAGGGAGGCACTGCCTTAGAGGTGCAGCAGGCCACCGCACATACCATCCAGGTTCTGCAGCACTTCGGTTTTGTCATAAACATAAGAACATAAGAACATAAGATATGCCATACTGGGTCAGACCAAGGTCCATCAAGCCCAGTATTCTGTTTCCAACAGTGGCCAAACTAGGTCATATGTACCTAGCAGTTTCCCCAAGAGACACAAGTTCCACAATGCTAGTACTGGGTCAAGCATTGATATCTTCGGTCACTTCTTAATAATGGTTTATGGACCTTTCCTCCAGGAACTTGTCCAAACCTTTTTTAAACCCAGCTACACTAACAGCCTTTACTACATCCTTACTACATCCAAACTACCCCAGGTCTCACCTCCTCCTGGCATAGCGTCTGGAATTCATTGAGGCAAAGCTTGACATTCTGCAGTCGAAGGCTTTCTTGCCCAGGGACCGAGCCAACCCTCTCAGGACTCTGGCACTGAACATACATTACCATCCCTCAGTGCCCTCCTTGCGTCTTCTGCGCTTCCTCAGGCACATGGTGTCCACGTCACCCCAGATGCTCTCCTCCCCATAAGGGCAGCGCAGTGGTGTCTCTGGGACCAGTGGCCTCAGGCCACGGGACACCTCCGAGACAGTCTCTGTAACCTGTCAACTGGAAAAGTCCATGGTCTGGTGGCAATCTCTCCAGTATCTTGAGGCGGGCATGCCTTTTCAGGCCACATTACCTCAAGGGTCCTCACCACAGACGCCTCCATGCTTGGCTGGGGAGCCCACTGCGGGGAGCTCCGCATCCAGGGCAACAGTTCACCAGACGAGAGCACCCAACAGATCAACCTCCTGGAGCTGCGGGCCATATACTTAGCCCTGCGAGTCATCTGCTACCACCTGCATCACCATCCGGTGCTGGTCCAGACGGACAACCAAGTGGTGATGTTCTGTGTGAACAAGCAGAGGGGTACAGGGTCTCATGCCCTCTGTCGGGAGACATTGGTCCTCTGCTTGTATGCAATCCAATATGGTATCCTCCTGCGGGCAGTGCACTTACCAGGCCAGGACAACCTTCTGGCCAACAGGCTAAGCAGAGTCCTCGAGCCGCATGAGTTGCAGCTGGACCCCAGAGTAGCCAGTCAGCTTTTCCAGATCTGGGGGGAACCCATGATGGACCTGTTCTGCCCACCCGGACAACTTCCAGTTGCCCCACTAATGTTCCCGGCAGGCTCACCCCTCCAGAGTGGCAGTGGACACGTTCCTTGTCTCATGGTCGAAAGGCCTTATGTACGCTTTCCTTCCGATGCCGCTGATTGCCAAAATCCTGTTCAGGACCCTCCGCGATAGGGCCTTGCTCATCCTGATAGCCCCTCGGTGGCCCAGGCAACCATGGGTCCCATTGTTCCTCCAGTTGACGGTAGAGACCCCCATCCCCGTGGGGACTTTCCCAAGACTCCTGTCTCAGGAGGGGTGCTCTCTTCTGCACCCCAACTTGGGGTCCCTGTTGCTGACAGCATGGCTGCTGAGAGGGTGACTCTGGCCCTTTTCATCCTTTCAGTTGAGGTGGAAGAGATTCTACTGGCCTCTCGCAAGGCCTCTACTAGGAAGGCTTATGCCCTCAAATGGCACAGGTTTTTGGCTTGGTGTGCCGAGCACGGAGCTGACCCGTTCTCCTGCCCGGTGGGACTGGTGTTACAGTACCTTCTCCACCTCTCACAATTTGGGCTCAAGTCTAACTCCGTCTGCATGCACCTTAGTATCCTGGCAGCACACTACCCACCCAGTGGATGGCAAGCCCCTCTCGATCCAGCCTTTGGTGACCTGTTTTCTTTGGGGCCTGTTCCTATTGAAGCCCCCGGTTCACCCTCTGGCAACCAAATGGGACCTCAATGTAGTGTTGGAGCAGCTCACTCGCCCACCCTTCGAACCTTTGGCTACCTGCCACTTTCTCTACCTCTTATGAAAAGTGGTGTTCTGGTTGCGCTCACCTCCGCTTGTGAGCTTCAGGCCCTAGTGGCAGAGACGCCTTATACCAGGTTCTACAAGAACAGAGTGGTGCTTCGCACGCACTCCAAATTTCTTCTGAAGGTAGTATCGCCCTTCCATCTAAACCAGGAAGTAGTGCTCCCTACCTTCTTCTCAAGACCTCACCCCAGTCGGGCGGAGACACTCCTTCATACCTTGGACTGTAAGAGGACTTTGTCCTTCTATATCCAACGCACTCAGGGCCACTGCAAGGCTTCTCAGCTTTTCATCTCCTACGACCCCAGTAAGCTAGGGGAGGCGATGACCAAGCGTACACTGTCCACCTGTATGGCAGACTGTATCACCCTCGCCTATGAGCAGGCGGGGCTCGCACTGGAAGGCCGCATCATGACACACCGTGTCAGTCAGGGCAGCCTCTGTGGCAAACTTGCACTCTATCCCAATCATGGACATCTGCCGGGCCACCACCTGGTCTTCAGTCCATACCTTCACAGCCCATTACTGCCTGGAAAGAATCCTGATGGGACAGTGCCTTTGACCAGGCTGTGCTCCATACCTTTTTGGGGTTTAGGCAACTCCTGCCCTCTGACCCTTCTGTGTTCAGGCTATCGGCGTGCTGGTTTTCATCGGACACAGGAGTCCTACTCTGGTCTGTGGGCACAGACTCAATTACTGCTGCTTGCGGCTCCCCTTGAGTGAGCCCTGTTTTTGCTATGAGCTTTCGGTAGTCTGTAGCTGTGGAGTCCCATATGTGAGGACTGACTTCCTGCTTGTTCCTGGAGAAAAGTGTAGTTACTCGCCTGTAACAGTTGTTCTCCGGGGACAGCAGGAATCGGTCCTCACAACCCTCCCTCCTCCCCTTGGAGTTTCTCCTTTACTGTATTTTATTTTAGCCATCTTTTAGCTATGTCATCTGACTGATAAAGATGGCACCCTTGGGCGGGAAGGGGACCACGCATGCGTGGTGGCATCTCCCAAAGACTTTCTTTGAAAGCTGGGTGGATGCTTCTGAGAGGGCTCTGTCGGTGCAGACGTCATCCAGATGTGAGGACTGATTCCTGCTGTCCTCGGAGAACACCTGTTACAGGTGAGTAACTGCACTATTCTTCCAATATATCACCTTTAAACACCATTTCAGGCATGGGTAACTTCCCTACATCATCTTTAGTAAAGACTGAAGCAAAGAATTCATTCAATCTTTCCGCTATGACCTTATCACCCCTTTTACCCCTCTAATGGTCCAACTGACTCTCTCACTGGTTTTCTGCTACGAATGTACTTGGAAAAAGGTTTTATTAGGCATTTATGCTTCCTCGGCAAGTTTTTTTTTTTTTTCAGATTCTCTTTGCTGGCCTTATCAATGCCTTCATCTAACTTGCCAATGCTTATGTTTTTCAGTTTTTCATCATTTGGTTCCTTTTTCCATTTCCTGAAAGATGCCTTTTTTGGCAACAACAGCCTCTTTGACCTTGCCTTTAAACCTTCTGGCAGTTTTTTGGCCTTCCTTCCACTTTTCTTAAAGCTTGGAATACATCTGTTTTGGGCTTCCAAGATAGTATTTTTAAACAGCGTCCATTCTTAATATAAATTTTTAACCTTTGCAGCTGCTTCTTTTAGTTTTTTCTTAACTATTTTTCTCATTTTATCATAGTATTTCCTTGCCGTCCTTCTTCCATTTATTAAATCAAATGTGATCATGCTATGATCACTATTGCCAAGTGGCCCCCAACAGCCTTATCTCTTGCACAAGATTCTGTCTTCCACTAAGGATTAGGCCAAAAAAGCTTCCCCTCTTGACGGTTCATGAACCAGCTGCTCCAAGAAGCAGTCATTAATTTAATCTAGAAACTTTATCTTCCTAGCATGACCTGCTGTGACATTGACTGTCAATACCGGGGTAATTTAAATTACCCATTATTACTTTATTTTAACTTTTGTTATTTTCCTGATTTTAGCATTTCATCATCCATCTGTTCGATCTGGCCAGGCGGTATACCACCACTGCCATTGCCTTCTGCTTTTTACATGGAATTTCTATCCATAGAGATTCTACAGTGTTTTTTTGTTTCCTGCAAAAATATTATGCTGTGTGACTCTGTGCCCTCTGTAACAGAGCGCAACCCCTCCACCATTTTGATCTACCCTATCATTGCAATATTGTTTGTACCCAGATATCAGTGTCCCATTGGTTGTCCTCCTTCCATCAGGTCTCTGAGATGCCAATCATATCTAACCTTTCATTTATTGCTATATTTTCTAGCTCTCCCATCTCATTTTTTAGACTTCTAGTATTTGCATAGAGGCATTTTAGATGTTGTATTTTTTTCATATTGATCTGGTTATCAGTTGATAGGGGTAATTTGGAATCTTTCAGCTCTGTTTGCTCTGTATTAAGGCCATTTGGGGCCCGATGCCAGGCATGGCTCCAGTCTTCGGACTTGGAGCAGTGGGTCCAAGAGAAGCTCCTGGACGTCCCTTGCCTGGGCAAGCAACTGTTCAGTAAACCGATGGAGGATAAAGCCGGTGAGATAGAGACTGAGTTCATGACTCGGACTCGTCTCTCGCGCAAAACCTCCTCCCTCCCTAGGAAGAAGCAGCAGACCAAGAAGCTGTTCTTCCAAAGGACGGGGCTTCCTTACCGGGGTTACCCACATTTCCCGGCTACCTCTGCACCGACGACCCTCCCCCCCCCCCAGCATGCAGGGGAAGGGAGGTGCATACAGCCACCGCAAGCCTAAATGGTCTAAGGCCTAATCCCTGGCACCACCCTAGTTAGCACAAGGGTTTTTATGCCATCGGCATAGCCTCTCACCCCCGGCAGCTCCTCCGCCGGTGGGGGGACGCCTATCCCTTTTTGCCCCAGAGTGGGCGTCAATCACATTGGATGCCTGGATCCTCTGGGTGATCCGAGATGGATACCGTCTCTGCCTGGACAGGCGCCTTCCTTCTTTCTCCCCAGCGGAGCCTGCTTGGCTCCTCGCACACCAGACCTTCTTGCAGCGGGAACTGTCCAACCTCTTTGCCCAACAGGCGGTCGAGAAGGTACCGCGGCATCTTCGGGGTCAGGGGTTCTACTCCTGCTACTTTTTCGTTCTGAAAAAGATGGGAGGCCTCCACCCCATCCTCGACCGCAGAAACCTCAAGTTCCTGCTGCAGGAGAAGTTCAAAATGTTATCGCTTGGCGTCTTGCGGCCCTTCCTTCAGCAGGGCGATTGGCTATGCTCTTTGGACCTCAAGGACGCTTACACCCACATCCTGGTTCACCCGCAGCACAGGCAGTATCTGCGCTTCAGGGTGCAGGGGGAACACTAGCAGTACAGAGTGTTCCCCTTTGGGCTCACAACCGTACCGCGTGTCTTCACAAAGTGCCTCTCCATGGCCACCACCTCACTCAGGCGGCAGGGCGTACCAGTTTTCCCATACCTTGATGACTGGCTCATCACGGGGTCCTTGATCGGCAAAGTTTGCCTGGCAGCAGCGCGCATGATCCTTCTCCTTGAGCATCTCTGCTTCCTGATCAACTACCCCAAGTCCCACCTTGAGCAGACTCTGGAGTTCATCGGCGCACGCCTCGACAAGGTACAGGCGACCACCTTCCTTCCCACGGACCAAGCAGACCGCCTTTAGGCCGAGGCGTTCCAGGTCCAAAACAAGGCTTGGGTTACTGTGTGGGCATGCTGCGCCGCCTCGGACCACATGGCCTCCACCGTTCATGTCGTCCCTCACGCCTGCATGCACATGCGGACAGCCCAGTGGTGCCTCCGGGCACAGTGGAGCCAGGCCTCCAGCCACCTCAGGGACCCTATCTGGGTCTCCCACAATCTCTACGACTCCCTGAGTTTGGTGGGGGGACGCCCGAACCTCAGCACGAGCTCGATGTAATGATGGATGCTTCCCTGCTGGGGTGGGGAGCCCACAGCGGCGCATTGTGCACCCAGGGGCAGTGGTCGCCCAAGGAGTCTTGGCAGCAGATCAACCTGCTCAAACTTCGGGCAGTCCAATGGACCCTACATGCCTTCGAGGGCTATCTGAGGGGGAAGTCTGTGCTTGTGCAGACCGACAACAGGGTAGCCAAGTTTTACATCAACAAGGAGGGGGGAAACGGGATCACGCCTTCTCTGCTGAGAGGCGATCCTCCTATGCGTCTCACCGAGGGATTACCCTGTGAGTGGTCTACCTTGCAGGCCAGGAGAATGTCCATGCAGACAAACTCAGCAGGATCCTCCACCCACACGAGTGGCGCTTGGATCCGGAGGTCACCGGCATCTTGTTCCATTGGTGGGGGGACCCCATCCATGGACCTGTTTGCCAGCCCGGCGAATGCACAGCTTTCCTGCTTCTGCGGCCCGGTACTGCACCCGAGCAGGGTGGCCCCTGATGTGTTCCTCTTGAGCTGGACCTCCGGCCTTCTTTATGCAATCCCTCCCACTCCTCTTATTGCGAGGACTCCCCACAAGACTCAGCAGGACCGAGCTTCGATGATCCTCATGCCCTCTCGAAGCCTCGACAGCCTTGGTTCCCGCTTCTGCTTTGGCTCACGTCCGAGCCCCCAGTCCCCTGGGCTGCGCCCCGGGCCTGTTGACGCAGGAGGAGGGTCAGGTACTCTACCCAAACCTGGCCTCGCAGCCTGGCAGCTGAACAGGTTGCCTTACCTCCACTGCGTCTCCCAGAGGACGTCGAGGAGATCCTCCTCGCATCAAGGAAGGACTCAATATGACGGGTGTATGCCTTTAAGTGGCGACGTTTCTCGACCTCATGCTCCGAGCATCAGATTGACCCGTTCTCCTGCTCTACCCAGTGGATCCTCCAGTACCTCTTCCACCTCTCGAAGGCAGGGTTGAAGTCCAATTCGGTCAGGGTATTGCCTCGCCACAATATTAAATTCAAGATCAATTAACCACACATGCATAGTATTTAAGAATCTATTTAATATGACAAGTAGCTAGACAATATAACAATATTACAAAGACAACACATAGAACAATCAATTCATCACCAGAACTTTCTGACATCATCACATCCCTTTACCATCAGCTGGGAGAGCACAGCGAAGGCTGGAGAAAAAGTCTGGGATTCCTCACGCGTTGGCATGCGCCCAGCCAAGCGGATATCAGCTCGCTCTCTCTTCTGGATTTTCTATCTCCCTTTATAGGCTGTAACAAATGTGTTGCAGCTGGACCTCCATGACTCCTCACATGAGCTAGTCTCCACCCCATACACCTTTGCTAAACTGGAATTCTGACCAGTCCTTCTCCAGCCTTTAATTTAATTTAATTAGCAAGTTTTTATATACCGCACCTTCCATTGATCAGTTGCGGTTTACATGGAACAACAGTAAACAAGGCAATGCTGTTTTTACAGATAACAATGTGAAACTACAAGATATTCAATCTTACAATTAGCAGTTGTAAACTATATACAAAGAACAGGATTAGAACTATGTACAAGGTATGTATGTTTTCAAAAACATCTGTTTGGGGTTTTAGTACTTATTCCAGTTCAGAGTTGGATTATGATAGCTGGTGAAACTATCCTTTTTCTTGTTGAAAAGGTGAATTCGACAAGGATCCGTAGTATGTTGAGAATAAATGTGTTTTGAGTTTTTTCCTGAACTCCATGATTTGAGGTAAGGATCTTAATTCCGATGGAATGTTGTTCCAAATTATAGGGGCAACATGGGAGAATGCTTTCGTGTTTGTTGATTTTTTGGCCTTTATAAATTCCTTTGGTGTTCTTAGTTTATTTAGTTGGTCTCGCCTTTGAAGATTATGATTGGGTTCTTTATTGATAAGGTTGTTTAAAGTAAGAGGTGCTGTATTATTTAGGGCTTTGTATGTAGTTAAAAGAGTTTTATAATGTATCCGACATTGAATCGGGAGCCAGTGTAAATACTCTAAAATAGGTGTTATATGTTGGAATGGAGGAGCATTCATGATAGTCCTGGCTGCTGCATTTTGTGCTAGTTGAAGTTTTTTTAAATTATGTTTTGTTACGCCTAGTAGGGTTAAGTTCGCAAAGTCGAAATGGGGAGTTATTATAGCTTGTATTATACGTTGAAAATCCTGTAGGTGCAATAGGGGGCGGAGTTGTTTTAATACTTTAAGTTTAAAATAAACTTTTTTTGTTATATTCCTTATATGTGTGTCCATACTGAGGTGTTTGTCTAGTATTACGCCTAGGTAACGTATTTCAGTTTTTATTTTGATATCATTATTTTGCAATGTAATGTGTGATGGGGGGATGAAAGTTGTATTTTTAGTTACTATTAGGGCTTCTGTTTTTGCGTGATTAATGTATAAGTTGTTTTCAATTAGCCAATTGTTTATTTCATTGAGGCAGGTATTAATAAGAAGTGTGGGAATATTAGGAATTGTGAATGGGACATACATCATTATGTCGTCCGCATAAAGGTGATAGTAAACATTGAATTTTTTAAATATTTGACAGAT
The DNA here is from genome assembly GCA_033557465.1 of Ichthyophis bannanicus. NCBI lineage: Eukaryota > Metazoa > Chordata > Amphibia > Gymnophiona > Ichthyophiidae > Ichthyophis > Ichthyophis bannanicus. Next base: position 212,830,867 of record CM066034.1, read on the forward strand.
GTGTTTTAAGTAAATATTAAATAGCAGCGCTGACAGTGCAGAGCCCTGGGGGAGACCTAGTTCGTGATTGTAAGTTTTTGAAGTGAGGTTACCAATTCGTACCGTTTGAGTTCGGTCACTTAGGTAAGAGGAAAACCAGTTAAGAACCGTGGATTTTATTCCTATTTGTCTTAGTTTACTAATCATTGTTGAGTGGTGAACACTGTCAAAGGCTGCAGAGATGTCAATGAATATGAGTAGGAATGCCTGTTTTGAATTATCAATACCTCTTACAAGGGTATCAATTAGAACTGTTAGTAGTGACTCCATCCCATGATGAGGGCGAAACCCATACTGTTGATCATCAAGGGGGGCTGAACTATCAATGTATTCTTGGGTCTGAATTTGTACTGCTTTTTCGATTAATTTAGCCATAAACGGGATGCTTGATATGGGTCTGTAGGATTTAGGTGATGATTTGTCAAGGGTGGAGTTTTTTAAGATTGGGCGAATCTGTGCATGTTTTAGTGAAGGGGGTAAGTACCCATTTTTTTTAGCGAAAGATTTATTATGGGGAGGATGAATTGTGAGAGGATAGGTAGAGAGTTCTTTATCCATGTTACTGGACAAGGGTCAAGGAGTGAGGTTGTTGTATTAATGTTTGTTATGATGTTCTTGAGTGCAACGTTAGATAGAGGTTGGAAGTCAGTCCATTCATCTGCATAATGGGTTTGAGATAGGTGTTTAGATTTTGGTAAATGGGGGTGGGACATGAATTTGTTCATGTAGTAGTTTGCCAGGTTCAGTGGGGTGATTTCTGCAATTTCATTGCTGGAGTTGTGGGTGTTGTTCGTTAGCTTTTGGGCTATTGAGAATAGTTCTCTAGGTCTGTTTATTGCATTGTTTAGTATGGAAGCATGGTAATTTTTCTTGGCATTGTTAATTGCATCTTTATATGAGTTAAGGAGAGTGATATATGAATCTTTATTAATGGGGTTTTTATTTTTTCTCCGTTTACATTCAGCTTTCCTTAGATTTCTTTTTATTAGGTTTAGTGTGTTATTGTACCAGGGGGCTTGATCAGCTTTAGAATGAGTGTTTTTCTTAGAGGCTTGCTTATTAGCAGCTGCATTGTTAATGATTTCGTGCCAGTTATTTACTGCTACATCAAGATTTTGTGGTGAAATAGATAATTTGGGAATTATCATGTCTAGGAACTCCTCTTCGTTATATTTTTTAAATCTGTAGGGTGGAACATTAGTTGGGATTCGTTTAACTGTTGTGTTATTGATTGCAATTTTAAAGTTAATGAGATGATGGTCTGACCAAGGGGTTGAGGTACATTTGAGGGAGTTGGGGTTATAAAATCTGTAAAGTACATCTGGCAGTAGGACCAAGTCAAGTATATTACCTTTACTGTGTGTGCTGGCATTTACTATTTGGTGAAAATCCATATCTGTGGTGGATTCTAAAAAGAGGGAGGCATATGATGTTGGTAAGGAGGGGAGGTTAAAGTCACCAAGCATTAGTATTGGATTTTGGTCATTGGAGGAGCTTAGGAATTCAATTAAGGGGTCCAGGTTTTCTGATTGTTGGTCTGGTGGTCTATAAATTAGACAGATTTTTATGTTGCTAATTTTCATAATGATTGTGTCAATGTTTGTGGGTAAGTGTGATTGTAGTTTTTTTGCTTTTAGTTCTTTTTTTAACATTATTAGAACTCCACCACCTTTTTTGTGAGTTCTATGTGTATAAAAGGTGTCATAATCATTATTGCTTAGTTGGTTTAAGTATACGTTATCTAAGTCTGTTAACCATGTCTCTGTTACACATAATATGTCTGGTGTTTGGTTGTCTAGTATATCTGTGAATATAGGCAACTTATTTTTCATTGATCTGGCATTAATTAGAATTATTGATAAAGAATCTGGGCTTTTACATGGATTAAGGTTTTTAGGCTGCGGGGGTGAAGTGTAGTTTATATGAATTAATCTATGGTGGTTTACTTTGGGATAGTGTTCTATGTAGGGTTGCCATGCTGAGAGACTGTTTCTTGTTGGTCTGTGTATGATCGGGATGTTTTTAAAGTTATTATTATTTAGGCTGTGGGCAAGAATAGTTAGGATAGAAATAGTGAAGCAAATTAATGGTATTCTAGATTTGGAAGAGTTAAGTAATGACATTTTGGCTGGAGTAATGTAGAAATAGGCTACTGTCTGCGGTAACGGAGTAAGGGTAATGTAGGGGAAAGCTACTGACAACAGTAATTAGATGTGTTACTGACAACAGTATACAGTATACATGAAAATAAAGACCTTAAAACATCTCCGACCGCTACTCGACTTCAGCGACTACCGATCGATCTATCAGGCATTAATATTACCTCATTTCGACTATGCCAACGTAATTCTACATGGTCTCCCTCAAGCAACGTTAGCTCCTCTCCAGCTTGCAATGAACACTGCTGCAAGAGTACTAACAGGGGCTTCACGGAGAGAGCACATAACGCCAGTACTGATGAACCTCCATTGGTTACCGGTTCAAGCAAGAACCCTCCACAAAGTTCTAACCTTAACTTTCAAAGCCTCAAACACTCTGACCCCCACAGCCCTCAGCAAGATGATACATAAAGTACCACAGAACAGAAACAGAAGAACCATGATGCAAAACACCCTAGAGGTCCCAAAAGTAATGACAAAATGCACAAGAACAACAACAAATAGGGCCTTTACGATTTACGCTCCCAGAGCATGGAATGCTCTCCCTACCTCTATTCGAAATATCACTTACCTAACCCACTTCAGGAAGGCAATAAAGCAGCACCTGTTCACTACATACTACCCTGAATCTAGCCTTAGTAACCATACATATGGCCCCCCAGACAATCTCTCATTACAAGTAAACAATCAGACTCAGCATGAAAAAGGATAATCAACTGATCGCTCAGAATGTACCCCAGTGTAAATAAGATGTAGATATGTTCTGCCTGAAATCAGGTAACAGTGTGATACAATGTATAGAGTTAAGAATTGTACATAGTTTCCCCCAGTTACTTCCAAGTTGATCTCCCTGTTTATTGTAAATACAACTCAGAGTTCCTTGTGTTGTATAGTTGATGTTAAATGTAAACCGCTCTGATCTAAAATAGAGCGGTATAGAAGAACTGTTAAATAAATAAATAAATAAATAAACAGTAACAGAATCAGGCTGGGTGTTGTGAATCAGGGCTATTGGCAGGTGTGTAGAAAATGAGCAGAGTAAAGTGTGAGATGGTCACTGGCAGTAGTTTTAAATTAGGCAGAGAAATTTTGAAATGGCTAAACACGTTAATTCTGACTACAGTAATGTATTCCTTTAAGGTGTAAAAGCGAAACAGTAAAACATTCCTATAAGATGTGGTACTGACAACAGTAGTGATGTATTGATGATATCAACTATTACAACAGTCAATTGTAGTTACTGACGACAGTATGATCAATGAGATTGATTTGCTAAGAGAATACTCTGAGCTAGGATAATTATGGTAATTAGACTTGGTGGCGAAATGGATTGTAATGTCTAAAATAGACAGACAATTTGGCTGTTTCAGGCAAAACTATTTGAAAAAAGCTTAACCCAGAGGGAGTTCAGCTGTATTAATTTTAGTAATATCAGGCAGGTTAGTTTGATGAGTCTATATGCATTGATACTTTTGATAGTGTTAATATAGTTGTGTAACTGGTAACAGTATGGTATTTCTTTAGAATATATTACTGGCAACGGTAGCGATATAATATGGAATACAGTACAATGGTTAGTGGTTAAATGCAATCACAATTGTAGAATACTGGCAACAGTATATCATTAATGCACAGTGAGTTGTATTTGTTAGGTTTGTGATCTGAGCTAATGTAATGGAGTTAAACAATTTAAGGCACATAGTTCAGTTGTTGGAGTAAAGTCTGTTTAAATGTTTGTAGTAGTTATACTTGCGGTTGAGGAGTTGCAGTGAAGATGTGGTACGCGAGCTCGACCCTAGGGGAGCTCAGCTGTACCCTGTGGCAGTTGTTGGTATCGGCGTGGATTTTTCTGAGTTTGTTTGTTTGTTCTGAGTCAACAAACAATTCAGGTCTGTCATTCCCTACACCTTTGGTCTCTGGGCCAGTAAACAGCTGGCTCAGCATCATTTCTCACATACGGGATGGTCCAAAGGTTCAATATTCCTTGCTGATTCAAATAAATCTTTAATTTAGTAATACATTCCACCCATGGATCAGTAAGGATATTGTACATAAGCACTGGCTGAATTGCCCTTGTAGCTCATTTGGAAATACAATAAGGTTAAGCCAATCAATATAATTATTATTATTATTATTATTAACATTATCATGGGATGAAAATTGCCAAAACCGAATTGCTTGTAGATCTCAGTTACTCTTATCAGTTCTCCATACAGTGGGGACTCATTTCGCCTGCATATTCAGGGTTTTTTCTACTGTATATCTGCCCTATGGATTTCAATCAACTAGTTACATGTAGAGGGTAGTTACATGTAGAGGGTAGATGAGGGACTAACAACCTCAATCATATACCTTCAGCAACTAGTACTCCCTCCACCAGCTACGAATCTGGTCTTGGATATTTTACCCAAACGTTTGCACTATTTGGCCACCCATAGATCCAAAAGCAGTATGAGCAGGAGAAAGAGAAGCCACAGCAATAACTAAGATCTGGGGAACAGGTAAAACGAGAAGTTGAAGCGGCGTGCTTCATCGGAGGAGCAGAGCACGCCGCCGCCATCGGAGACATCAAAGGACAGTGGCCCTTTAAAAGCGGCATGCTCCATCGGGTGCGCCCGTGCCTGAGGGCCTTGCCAGAGGGCCCTTTGGCGTGGGCCCGGGAGCGCTCTGGTGTGAGCTGTGAACCCTGCTCCTCCTAATCATCACAGCCGCCTGCAGCCGGCCCTGGATCCGGGTAGGCACGATCGCTCCTCCACAATTCTCAACCATCTCGCCAGCACCACCTTCCTTCAAGCAACTTTCCTTGACTTGCTGCCCACTGCTGACATTGACCTTTCCTTCCATTACCCGTCTTGTACTTGCTACCCATTGTCTGCTTAGTACTGTTACCTACTGCCTGCCTAGAGCTGCTAACCACTGTTTGCACTGAACTGCTACCCACTGTTTGCTTAGACCTGTTGCCCACTGCCTGCACTGAACTGCTACCCAGTACTTGCACAGAACTGCTGCTCACTGCCTGCACCCCAACAGAACTGCTACCCAGTACTACTCTCAACTGCTACCCGTTGCTGTGCAGACCTGCTACCCAGTGTTGCATAGACCTGCTACCCAGTGTTGCCTAGACCTGCTACCCATTATTGCCTAGACCTGCTACCCAGTGTTGCATAGAACTGCTTCCCAGTGTTGCTTAGAAATGCTATCTATTGTTGCCTAGAACTGCTCCCAGTATTGCACAGAACTGCTACCTATTGTTGCTTATAACTGCTACCCAGTGTTGCTTAAGACTGCTACCTATTGTTGCGTAGAACTGCTACCCGTTGTTTGCTCAGACCCTGCTGCCCACCCCCACGGCCCCACATCTCATTGTCCTTCTCTCCCTCACCCTCCCCTCCTATCAACACCCTCCCTCCTCTCCCCCTACCCTCCTCACTTCTCCCTACACTCTTTCCCCTAACCTAGCATCTACCTTCCTCACTTCTCCTTCCACTCTCCCCCCCCAGCCTAGCATCTGCTTTCGAACCTCTCCACACTATCCCCCGCACTTACCCAGCCCCCCTCTCCACCTTCCTCACTTCTCCCTCCATTCTGCCCCCTACCCTAGTACCTGCTCTTGAGCTTCTCCACACTATCCCCCGCATTCAACCTGCCCCCCTCTCTTTAAGGCAACCCCACCCTCACTTCTGCCGTACTATCTCCACTTTACCTCGCTCTCTAATACTCATTCTCCTTCTCTCATCAGGTAATATCAACCCTAACCCTGGTCCTCCCCCGATTTCTCTCCCACTCTAAAGATAGTTCCTCACGTACCCTATCTAATCTCATCCACATCCCACTCCTCCCTCCTTCCACCCCCTCCCAGTCATCCCACAATCACTCACCCATAAATATCAACTCCATCTCCCTCACCATTGTCCCTTCCATCACACATATCCTCGACCTTTCACTCTCCACTGCAACTGTCCCCGCTGACTTCAAACACGCTGTTGTCACACCCCTCTTCAAGAAACCATCACTTGATCCCACATGCCCTTCTAACTACCGACCCATCTCCCTCCTTCCCTTCATATCCATACTATTAGAACGAGTAGTCCACCGTCGCTGCCTTGACTTCCTCACTTCCCAGGCCCTCCTGGACCCACTTCAATCCGACTTCTGCCCCCTACATTCCACTGAAACGGCACTCACTAAAGTCACAAACGACCTGTTCCTGGCTAAATCCAAGGGCCTCTACTCTATCCTCATCCTTCTTGACCTTTCTGCTGCCTTTAACCACGACCTTCTCCTCATCACCCTCTCCTCGCTTGGCTTCAAGGATTCCGTACTATCCTGGTTCTCCTCCTACCTCTCCCATTGCTCATTCAGTGTAAGCTCTGGTGGCTCCTCCTCCTCCCCTACCCCACTCCATGGATTTGTCTTGGGCCCCCTCCTCTTCTCTCTCTATACCCAAGGCCTTGGCGTGCTCATCTCCTCCCATGGCTTTCAATACCATCTCTATGCCGATGACTCCCAAATCTACCTCTCTACACCTGATATTTCCCTGGCAACCCAGTCCAAGATCTCTGCCTGTCTTTCGGACATCGCTGCCTGGATGTCTCATCGCCGATTAAAATTGAACATGGCCAAGACTGAACTCCTTGTCTTTCCACCTAACTCCTCCCCTCCACTTCCCCCTCTCTCGATCCATGTGGATGGATCTACTATCCTTCCTGTTCCCTCTGCCCGCAATCTGGGGGTTACCTTTGACACCTCTCTCTCCTTTTCTGCTCATATCCAGCTTGTAGCCAAGACCTGCCACTTCTTTCTCTACAACATCAGCAAAATCCGCCCCTTCCTCTCTGAACACACTACCAAAGCGCTTATCCACTCCTTAATCTCCTCTCGCCTTGATTACTGCAACCTACTCCTCACTGGTCTTCCTGCTAGCCACCTCCTTCCCCTCCAATCTATACAAAATCACGCTGCTCGACTAATCTTCTGCCAACCTCGCCATTCCCACGTTACTCCTCTTCTCAGGTCGCTTCACTGGCTCCCTGTCCAATCCCGCATCCAATTCAAGCTTCTCCTGCTAACCTATAAGTGCATCCACTCTATGGCCCCTAACTACCTCTTATCTCTTATCTCTCCCTACATCCCCTCTCAAAATCTGCACTCCGCTAACAAATTACTTCTATCAATGCCTTTCACACGCACTGCGAACTCCCGACTGCGCTCCTTTCACCTTGCTGCACCTTACGCCTGGAACAGCCTACCTGCGTCTGTGCACCTGGCATCCTCCTTGGCCCTCTTCCAGATTAAAGACCCACCTCTTCACTGTTGCATTCAGATCCTGACTCCTTCCTCATCTCACCCTAACCCCCGTCATCATTTATGATCAAACTACTGACCAAATCGTACCTTGCGTAGAACTGACTAATGCTCTATACTGTTCTAACTTATGGTTTGTTCTAACTAGATTGTAAGCTCCGATGAGCTTGACTCTGACGGGCAGGGACTGTCTCTTGTATGTTGGCTACCTCTTGTAGGTCAGCTGTGCAGTGCTGTGTGCGTGGTGCTTTACAAGTGCTGAATAGTAGTAGTAGTAGTAGTAAGTTGGGCACATGATGTTCAGCAGAAAAAATCTGAGATAGAATTAGTTAGTTTCCAAGGAAACAATAATAAAAGGATAACAATACATAAGACAAAAAATCATTCACGAAAGCCCCCAATCAGTCTAATAGTCCTTTTCCTATTTTCAGATAATTTAGTCCTGCTTCTCAGCAGTTCTTTGGGACTTCGTAGTGTGCTTCACCTTTCTTTGAAGTTTGTTTGGTTTCTCCCAAAAGTTGTACCTCTCATTCTCATAGGCGGATATCTTGAGCCCTTTTTCAATGTGACGCATGGATCCAGGTACATACATTGCTGCGGTGTATAGTTAGTTCTTGGGATGGTCTGTTCCATCTGGATTCTGGTCAATTCCCTGTGCTGGAATCTCTGGATTGCAGTTGGTGACATGGCTCCAGGCCTCATTCAGAAGAGCAGCAACCAATATTAAATCTAACACCAATACTGACTACAAGCACCGAAATCAATAACAATTGGACAACTTTCCACACAATTGACCGAAAGCATCTCATTAAAATCATAACAATGATCAATACTACAACCTCCCCACTCGATCCTTGCCCTGTGTCTTGGATTAAATGTACAAAGGAAGAACTTGCTGAAAACATTCAATACATGGTGAACCTGTCCCTTTCTCAGGGCATCATGCCTGATGCTCTAAAGCTCACAACGCTTCGCCCAATAATAAAAAACAACAAACTTGACTCAAAAGACCCCAATTCATACAGACCGATAGCTAGCATTCCTTTTATCGCTAAAATAATAGAAAAATCAATTCAATTACAATTACAAGAGCATATTGATGAACATAAACCCCTTGACTCACACCAATTCGGTTTTCGCCCTTTCCACGGAGTGGAAACCCTCTTGATTACACTGATTGACTACCTCATCAAAGGCACAGATGTCAACAATCAAGGTTTCCTACTACTCTTTATTGATATCTCGGCCGCCTTCGATAACATCAACCACCCTACCCTGATCAACAGACTAGAAAACTTAGGAATAGGTGGTACTGTTCTCAAATGGTTCAAGTCATACATCACACATAGACTAATACATGTCCAAATAGATCAAGAAGCATCAGAAACCTTCCCCCAAGGACAAGGTACACCTCAGGGATCAGCCCTTTCTGCCCTCTTATTCAACTTATACCTGAAACCTATCACAAACATATTTAGAAAACACAAGATTAATCGCTTTATATATGCTGACGATATCATGCTCGCTATCCCCATAACCACAAAAAAACACACTTACGACAACCTAGCTGAGTGCATGGCTGAGACCACCTCTTGGATGGAAACCAATTACCTCAGCATTAACCTCAAAAAAACGGAAGCAATGTTCGTTACAAGAACACCTGTGACTGAGGACACTTTTCCAACAACAATCTCAATCAATAATACCTCTATACCCGTTAAAAAAGAGGTAAAATACTTGGGTGTAATAATAGATCATACTCTCACCATGCTACCTCACATAAAGAAGACAGTAAGAACCATATTCCTTAAACTCAAAACCATACAACACCTAAGGCCCCTCTTGGATACACATGACTTTAGATCGGTTGTCAATACACTCATCACATCCCATTTTGATTATTGCAACAGTCTCCTGATTGGCCTACCACAGAAAAACACATACCTATTACAAAGAGCCCAGAACATCTGTGCAAAAGTAACTACCAAAGCTCGTCTAACAGACCATGTGACCCCTATACTCCTAGAACTACACTGGCTCCCCATAAACAGCCGTATCAGATACAAAATTCTCCTAACAACATTCAAGCTCCTAAATGACATCGCCCCATCACATCTATCAACATTACTACAGACCCCATCTGAATCAAGAGCTCGCAGACAAAATGCAGCCCACTCACTTGATATACCAAAATCATTCAAGAAGACTAAAAAATCCACAAGTGACAGAGCCTTCACGTTCACTGCCCCCATGCTCTGGAATGATCTCCCACTAGACCTCCGCACCATAAAAGACCTCGCCCAATTTCGGAAGGAACTCAAAACTTACCTATTCTCCGAACATTTCCAAATCCCCTACCCCCCAAGCTCTGTCCCACAACATCCACAAACACACCAACTCAGAACTCCCTAAACCACAACTAGACAACCCCACACAGCCCCCTCACACACACACAAAATTCTTGATAAAAAATGGAAATAAATTCCACCACCTACACATGATGCACGATTATTCTGAAAACCCCTGTATAGAATCACTTGTAAATAACCTATGTAAATAGTTTGGACAGTTTTTTACATCTGTCATTATTTGTAAAAAGTTAGAAAGTTTCTCTGTTTCAATGTAATGTATATCTATTCCATGTAAAAAGTTAGAGTTCTCTGTTCAATGTAAAGTATACAGAAGTATACATAATTTGTTAATTTGTTCCATGTAAACCGCCCTTGATCACTGGAAGGGGCGGTATAGAAGAAATAAGTAAATAAATAAATAAAGACTAAATATTCTAGATTATTTATTTATTTAGCTGTATTTATATCCCGCTTTTCACCGGGTCAAAGCGGTCAATTGGGAGATACATTTAACACGAGGGGATATGACACACATACGCTAATACTTACAGGGAACATGGGCAATGGAGGGTTAAGTGGCTTGCCCAAGACCACAATGAGACAAACTGAATTTCATTCATAGTTATTAAGATCATATCCTTTAAATATTGCTTTATAAACTTTCACTGGTCTACCAGGAACTATCTCATATGGTGTCAACCCTGTCTTGCAGTTTGATAAACTCCTTGTCTCTCTATCACTGGAGATTCATTTGCTGGTAGGAAATACTCCATTGTGCCCTTCACTGATCTTTACATGTTTAACCCCCTTTGCACCGTTTACAGATCAGACAAGTTGCACACACGTCTTCTGCAATTTTGGCAAGTTTAGAATTATACTAATATTGTGAGAATTTGTGCATCAAATCATACTCCTTTGCCCGTGCATGCATGGCTAGGACATACAGAGGCAAAATGAGGCAAAAAGCATCTGGAAGTACCACATGGCCAGTGTGGGTTTTCCAAAGCTCATCAGGGTGCAAGGTGCACCTAGCCTGTCTCCAGGTGTCTATTTCCAATTGTTGAGTATGTGTTGGGGCTTAGATGACTTCCTGAATTGAAGGTACTGGAGACGGCATAGTTGAATGAAGTGCTCATCATTTTTTTGTTTACATATTCATTAGGCAAATACATCACTTCACATCATTAAATTACCTTCATCAGTTTACTGTCCATCAGAGTCCTTCCTCTTAATATCCCACTTCACCCCTCACAACACTTCATCACTTGCATCATTCCATCAACTGCATACTGTCACCAGCTCTCCTTGAACCCCCGTATATAAGTGGGTAGAGGTTAAGTGAGTGGGTCTTCCCCACTGAAGCAGCTACTTTACAAATCCTGAAGCTGGGCTTTTTGGGAAATGTAGTCCCTTCACCGAATCAATGAGGAGCAGTTGTGGAAAAGTGGTTTAAGCAACCAAAGGATTTTATTTCCCCTCCCGGGGTGGATTTCACCATGAACAAAGTAACACAAACCAGGTATTTACTGGCATAAGGACAAAACAAAGGTTCTTTAACAGGAAAGGCTTACTTCAGCAATAAACAGGTTGATATCTAGCATTCCAACATAACAACACTGTTTCTTCACAGCTCTCTGCTTCCCAATGCTAGTAGTGCTGTACTTTCTCTTTCAAAACATGCCTTCAGCGTAATGAGATTATTTCATTAGCAAGCGATATCGTACAGTCCATGATATCTTCATCAATATTCACACACTCAGGTTCAAAGTCCATTAACTCTTCCTGGCTAAAAGGAAATGTTTGTAACGGCACTCCTGATGCCACGCCCTTTCTAACTGCTTCAGGTTTCACCTGATATTCCTGAGTTAAATACTGGCTTTCACAAACGTTATCAGCACAGGTATTCTCTTCCCAGCTCCAACCCTCTGGGTAAATACAGTCACTGTAACTATTTTTATACCAGCCTTTTGGCTTACCTTTTAGCCTAGCTGGTGGAGGTTTTCTTTGTGGCTTTGGACTGGCTGTAGGTTCCCAACCTAAGCCTTGCACAGAAGATTTCACTTGCCTTCCTGGCTTCCTTTCACTTCTGTGTTCCCCTGGATACTGCAGGTAATCCACTCTGCCCTTATTATATCTTTCCCTTGGGGTTTCTTTTCTTTTCCTGAAGAAAGACTCTGTCTCACCCTTCCACAGAGACTCTGGCTTTTTCCTGGCACTGCTGTCTTCACCGTAGCTCTCATTAGCTTCCTTATCCAGCACACATGCTTCATCCACTTCTCCTTCTTCTTCTCCAAACCCTTCTTCTCCTTCTTCTAACTCCATAAGCTCAACTGAACTCTCTTTATCATGGTAAATTCTAGGGCAATGCTCAACTCCACCCCTTAGCAGGTGTCCTGCATTAGCTCGTGACTCATTCCCTGAATGGTAGCACGGGCGTTTCTCTTGCCTCTGTGCTTGGTTTCTAAGGTAACCAGGAGCCATGTGCTTTTGTTTACAACTCAGCCCTACTCCTGTTCCTGGCTTTTTAGCCTCATCTAACGGGCTGGAAGGACCCACTATGTCACAATACATAGGTCCTTTTCATGGTTTTTATACCATACTAATGTATCCTTATTTGGCAAGGCTGCTAAGAACATTAAACAATTGTTAAAAATGTAGTATTGTTGTAAACAAATGGTAGGTAGAAAATATAAATTTTAGATTCTTCTCAATAAGCATAACAGTATGAGTAAACAGTGCCCCTTTCCCAGTAACTTAATTGGTCCAGTACTAAGTGGACATGTGCTTATTCTAATTAGCAACTGTTTAAACAATATAGGTAAAGTCCTCACAATATAAAACTATTACTTCACTGCATTTTGTAACATCAATCCCAATAGGAAGAAGTATGGCTTCTAACAAAACGGCCATATATCTCTCAGGTGTCACTAGAGTCTATCGTATACATTATTCCCAGTGAGAGTGCTGTAGGAAACTCAAAATATTTGAAGACTGATCTTGTAACTGCAGTGTCCACAAGATTTGTGTAAGCTACTCATTAATTATGGTGTCAAGAGATCCTTTTGAGGTGAGAGGCCTAAGAAGGTAAAAGGCATTTGTGGTTGGGCCTCATGGTGATTCTTCCTCGGGTTCTTCTTGGCCTACTCTCCCCTGCCTATTCATGTCACTGCAGAGGCATAAATATACAAGGTTCATGTTCTTCAGGCCTTGTGGGTCCTCGAGGAGTCTTAGAGCAATCAGAATTCCGGTGGCCCAGATCATCACACTCGAAGCAGCACATTTATTGCCTTTTCCTGGGCTGTGGCCTCACCTTCTGCCTCTCTCTTTCTGATTCTTTTTCCCAAACCTCTCCTGGATCATTGCTGACGAGCAAGATTTTGTTTTGTCCAATCAACTCAAGTTAATGTTGTTTTATTTGTAAATAACTTTACGAATATTCTCATATTTTCTGGGAACTCTGTTCCATCGTTCCACTAAATGTGCTTTATATGCTTGGGAACAAAACAATTTCAGATTAGCCTCTATCCAGAATTCCAGAAAACGTAAGGGTGATGCAAGTTCAAAAGAAACAGTAATGTTTACTCATCTTGTAATTGCTGAGTGTGTACTGGACCTCTACATAAGCTACAAGTATATTTGGTAACATAAGTGCAAGTGTATAAACTAAAGAAAATAGTATCTCACAGTGCTACAATATACCTGTATATCTGTTTTCTCAGGAACTGTACTTCTGAAGCTGAAATTAAAAAGCTTTCAAAACAAAGTACACTTTTTCTCTGGACACCAACACCTAAAATTTAAATACAGAAAAACAGGTGAATTTATACTAAAATCCAGTATTGTAACAAATAAAACTGGAAAGATCAGTGTAGTTAGCACCTATGGTGTTACTGTCCTGTTCATCAGTCATCAGCACTGAACTTAACAATGCAAAGTAATTAATTTAAATCTTACAGTTCAGGAAATTAAAACCTTATACATAATACCTGAGACTGGTATTAAACTGATCTGACACAATGAAGTTATTTTAAAGTAAATTACTCAGGGTTACAACCAACCTTGATGTTATCTTAAACACAGATAGCAAAGTAAATAGTAGGTCTGTCTTCTGTCCTTCAAGGCAACTGCAGATTACTATGTCGAAATATTTTTCAGCTGAACAAGAGGGAGGAGTCGTAAACGTTAGAAGTTGCTTGAGAATTGTAACTGTGATTACTATTAAATTCCTTACAGCTCTTTGTGTTTCTGTAATATATGAACATTAATTATGCCCTCTATGAGGTGCTTCCCACAATATATAAAAATCCCCTTTTAACTGTTTAAGTTTGCTCGATAGCATACACAGTCAAAGACAAAGAAGAGACACATAACATATACCAGAGATAAGACTCAAGCAGGATTACCTTCCTATTCACTCAGGATTTAAATTCATTTTCAAGTTGCAGTCTCGTAACTACTGGCTCAGGATGCCCCATTGTCCTGACAGGGCTCTCAACCCCTACTTTGAAGGTCAAAGGAAAACAGAAGCAGTTTCCTTAATTTTCTATCTTTTTGTTTGTTTCGTTCAGCTTTAGTAAAGAGCTCTAGTCAGTTCAGCATCCAGGGACCATGAAACCTACTTGAGCAGCCAGCAATGAAAGAAAAAACCCCCAGAAAATATAAATTACTGTAGATGAAAACATACATTGCAGAGGTTCTGATTTAAACATAAGACAAATCAAAGCTTACAAGTGCTTTATGCTTAGGCATCTATTAGTCTTTAAGTATAGCAGCCTATCTGATCAGAATAAGGAGGTTTTCTTGAGAAATTTCACCCTGCATACTGAACTAGACCCTCCCCCCTGGGTAGTTCTGAAAAGCAACATGCCTTAACAGCTTGGAAAACCAGGGACCTTGGAAAAAAAACAAGTAATAATCTTCGCTTCTTCATAATCTTATAAGGATTTTCTCCAACAATTAATACTAGCTCTACAGGAAAAAGCACTGAACTAAACATATTTGCATCCCAAGATTACATATATTCCTAAACAGTTTTTTAATTTTTAGAGCTCTTTTCCTCGGCTGCAGAATCCAGCCGCAGTCATTTCCCTTATCAATTTGATCTTGAATTTAATCCCATCCTCGTCGCCATTTGTATTGCCTCGCCACAATGTTAAATTCAAGATCAAAGGCTAACACACTGTGTAATAAAGACAAGCAGTTTATTTATAAAACAAAGAAAGGATAACTTGAAAGCAAGTAATTCACTTATTTACCTATGATTAGTTAGAAAAGATAACCAGAAAGCAAGTAATTACAGGAGAATAATACATCACCGATAGAGTTATGAACTTCATCTCATGCCACACTTCAACTAAATGGATCCCTGATTCAGCCAGGCAAGAGAGACTTCTCAGTCGGGAGATTTTCCAGGCAACGCATGTGTCTGCTCCATGGAAGAGATCCCTTCATTCCCCTGTTCTGGATTTTCTATCTCTTTTTATAGGCTGTAACAAATGTGTCGCAGTTGGACCTCATGACTCCTCACATGAGCTTTTTCCCTACAGATATTCTCCACCCCATGCACCTTTGCTAAACAGTAATTTCGACCAGTCCTTCTCCAGCCTTTGTTTGTTCTCAGAGTTAATAAACAATTCTGGTCAGTCATTCCCTACAGCTTTGGTCTCCGGGCTAGTAAACAGCTGGTTCAGCATAATTTCTCACATACGGGATGGTTCAACAGTTCAATATTCCTTACTGATTCAAATAAATCTTTAATTAGTAATACATGGTCTACCCCAGGAAATCTTGTAGGGTTACCTTTTCAGATGCCTCCACATCAGTGCATCCTGACAATGGATGCCTCCAAACTGGGCTGGGGTGCCTATTTGGACTCTCTCTCCACTCAGGGCTGCTGGACGGAGCAGGAGTCGCAGCTCCAAATAAATTTACTGGAGCTTCGTGCTATCTTTATTGCCCTCAAAGTATGTTCTACTTGAACAAGCAGGGGGGAACGGGCTCTTGGGCCCTTTGCAGGGAGGCTCTCCATCTTTGGTCCTTTGCCATTGCTAATCGAATACACCTCCAAGTGTATCTGCCAGGACAGCAAAATGTCTTAGCAGACTGAGTCGGATCCTCCTCCTGCACGAATGGTCCCTCCATCAGAAAACAATTTCTTGCATCTTTCAAACCTGGGGAACTCTGAAGATAGGCCTTTTTGCCACTATGCAAAATGCCAATCTACCTCATTTTTGTACCAGAACCCTGATGTACAGCCTTCCACAGGTGGATGCTTTCCACCTTCACGGGGGTCAGGATTTCCTGTATGCCTTTCCTCCCATACCCCTGATTCCCAAAACGCTGTTCAAGCTTCAAGCAGACAGAGGCAAAATGATTCTCATAGCCCCTCTCTGGCCATGTCAACCATGGTTTCCTCTCTTGCTATGCCTGTCCCAGACTTGCCCCCTGAATCTCGGGTCAGCTCCCGATCTCCTCTCCCAGGAGGAAGGGACACTACTGCATCCCAATCCGCAGTCTCTCCATCTCATGGCTTGGCTGCACGATCTTAACCTTCCTCAAGAAGTAAAGCAGATCTTGCTAGCCTCAAGGAAACCATCCACCAGACATTCCTATGACTTCAAGGAGGGTAGGTTCTCCTCTTGGTGTTTCCAGAAGGATCTTAATCCCTTCTCAGCTCCTGTGGAAGTTCTCCTTCAGTATTTCCTCCATCTTTTGTCTTCTCATCTTAAGACTAACTCTGTGAGGGTAAACCTTGGTGCAATTGCTGCTTCTCACCATCCCTTGGATGGGCAGCCTATTTCCTCACAACCGCTTGTATCATGTTTCATGAGAGGGCTGTTATTGACCAAGCCTCCCATCAGGCCACTACCAGTGGTATGGGATCTTAATGTCATCTTAAGACAGTTCCTTAAGCTGCCTTTTGAACCTTTAGCCACCAGCTCCCTAACATTTCTCTCTTGACAGGTCATTTTCCTTGTTGCTGTCACTTCAGCTAGACACATCAGTGAACATCAGGTGTTGGTGGCAGACTTACCCCCATTTCATGCCTAAGGTGATGTCTCCTTTACATCTGAATCAATTTGTTTACCTTCCTGTCTTTTTCCCTAGACCGTATTCCTCTAGGGCAGAGGCAACCCTCCATACCCCTGACTGTAAATGGGCCTTAGCTTTCTATCTTCAAAGGACTGCTGAGCACCATAAAAGCTCTATTATTCATCTCCTTTGATCCCAGTCACTTGGGGTTGCCAGTATCCAAATGTACCCTTTCTAAATGGATAGCAGATTAAATTTCATTTGCTTATGATAAGACAGGACTATCCCTTGAAGGTCATGTCACTGCCCATAATTTTCGTGCCATGGCTGCATCCATGGCAAACCTATGTTCTGTTGCTATTGATGAAATTTGAAAAGCAGCCACATAGTCTTCGGTGCATACCTTTACGTCTCATTACTGTCTTGACAAGCACTCCCGTTGGGATGCCATGTTTGGTCAGGCAGTACTCCAAACCTCTTTCAGACTTAGGGCAACTCCTACCTTCCATCCTGGAATTTTTCGATGCCAGACATCCATGAAGAATCCCTGCCTTTTGAGGCCTGCTCTGAGACAAATCCACCAATTCTGGGGGCATTTTTCTGGCATCTGGGAGCAAGGGACTTCCATATGTGACGACTACATTCCTGCTTGTTCCTGGAGATAGCGTAGTTACTTACCTGTAACAGGTGACCTCCGGGAACAGCAGGAATGTAGTCTTCACAGCCCACCCTCCTCTCCTAGGAGTTGTAGGGTTTCTCTCTCTCTTTAGTCTCTCCTTTTATCTTGGCTACAAACTCAACTGAGGAGGGAGAGTCACAAGGGTGGAAAGGCAGCAGTGCAGACGCAGTGGGATGCTCCCAAAAGCTTTCCTATTGGACACTGGGGAGTGTTCCTGTATGGGCTCCATTGGTACTGACGTCCCCCATATGTGAAAACTAAAATCCTGCTGTTCCTGGAGATCACCTGTTACAGGTGAGTAACTACGTTTTTTTACAACCCTAAACAAAAGCATTGGGGGGAAGGTTACCTAAATGGAGTGGTAGTTACAACCCTAAACAAAACTATAGGGAGTGAGTAATCTACACAAAGCAGCAACTGCAATGGTAAACAGAGGTATTGGGGGGGGGGGTGGTATAAGCTGCATGGAGTGGCTGTTACAACCCTAAACAAAGGTAGGGGGAATAACCTGCACAGAGCAGCAGTTACAACCCCAAACAAAGATATGGATGCATGGAATAGCCTCCCAGTGAATGTGGTAGACATGTTCACTGTAAATGAATTCAGAAATCATGGGACAAGTGGTTTCTAATGGAAAGGAGGGGGATGTAGAGCTTAGTAGTTGGTATGGATGGGCAGACTGGAGGTTGTATGGTCTTTATCTGCTGTCATTTTTCTGTTCCTTTGGGGGATATCCTGCAAAGAGCAGCAGTTAGAACCCTAAACAAAGGCATGAGAGGGTAGTCTGCACATATCAGCAGTAGCAACCCTAATCAAAAGTATGGAGGTATAACTTGCATAGAACAGTTACAGCCATAAACAAATGTATGGGGAATAGCTAACTTACGTGGCACAGAAGTTACAAACCTAAACTAAGGCACTGGGAGTAAACTGCATAGAACAGTAGTTACAACCCTGACCACTTCTGTGAACAGATTGGATGGACGATGCTGGCCTTTATCTGCCATCATTTATTATATTACTGTTACTATGGGGGGCAGGGGGCGTTTTGTATTTTAGTTTATTTTTTAAATGTTTTTAAAATTCCTTTTGTGGTTAAAGCTCTGTCAGGACCCTAAGCGACTAATTGTTAGCTCTGTATTGTTCCCAGGGTTTAGGTCATGGGAGCAAAGTAAAGTTCCCTTAGAAAATGATTGGGTAGAAGTTATGGCTACACTTTGAAAAACCTATTCCCTCCTCCGTTGGCAGTTATCATTGTGTCTCTTCTATTAGGTTTCTCATTTTTGCTGTAACAAATATAACTACCACCTTGCAGGCATCTCAGGAGAACTAGTGCTTTTAAAGAATGTGATGCTTGGGAAAGGTAATTGAATAAGCTTATACCTTTTCGCATGGGCTCAAGGAGGAGTTACATTCAGGTACATTAAATATTTCTCTATCCCCAGAGGGCTTACAATCTAAGTATGTACCTGAGGCAATGAAGCGTTTAAGTGACTTGTCTAAGGTCTCAAGGAAAAGCAGTGAGATTTGAACCCTGGATTCCCTGGTTCAAGCCCACTGCTCTAACCTTTAGGCTACTTCTCCACTGAAAATCTGATGCGTGAGGCAATAGGGAGCCAGTGCAGTTGACTCAGGAGGGGAGTGACATGCTTGTGTTTTGCTGAACCGGTGATGATATGAGCAGCAGTGGTTTGTGCCAACTGTAGGGGTCAAATTGTTTGGGTAGACCATGGTATAGCGTGTTGCAGTAGGTCCAATATGGACGTGATGATGATTTGACAGACAGTTCGGAAGTGGTCTTGGTTAAGGAGGGGTTTGAGCCTTCTTATGATGGCCATCTTGTGGAATGCACTCCTGGAGGTCCTGTTGATGCGAGATTGGAGGTTCAAGTTACGGTCCAAGGTGACCATAACTTACATTCACAGTAGTAGTTTCTTGTGGTTGAAAAAGCTAACAACCTTAGAGAGATGGGGAGAGAAAGGGAGCACAGGAAGGGAGATGATAAGGACAGAAGGGAGTCACCAGGAGGGGAGACTGGATAGAAAGGAACTATGGAGCTGGAGTAGATCGACACAGAATTACCTGGCAGGAAAAGGAGCATATTTGGGGTCAGGGGACTGGGGGAGACACAGAAGGGGGGGGCATACGTCTCAAGAAGAGGGGGAGAGAGGTAGAGGGAAGGCATGGGATAGAAGAGCCATGGAAAGAGAGAAGAGAATGGTACAAGAAGCTTGGGAATGGCTAGGAACCACAAGACAGTGGTTGGGGGGGGGAGGGGGTGAAAGAGAAATGGAAGGGGGTACAAGAGAAGGAAGAGGAGAGAACCAAAGGGGGAGAGATGGAGGGGGTTAATAGAATGTAGGAAGATGAAGGGCTAAGGTAAAGATGACCGATTAGGCATGAGAGATGGGAAAGAGAGGGCTGGATTGGGCATACTGGAGGAATAAGATGGGGATAGAATAAAAGGTAAAACAGATGCATTGCAAAAGAATAAGAGGCGTGAAGTGGTGATGGATGGGAGAAAAGCAGAGAGGAAAGATGGGAAATATCAACTGGAAGGGAAGAAAGGGGTAGAGAAAGGAGAAGAATCCGGGGAAAGGAGTCGGGTAAAGCCAAGATAGAAACAGCAGAAAACAGCATGATGTGGGTGGGGGAAGTAAAATGTTAATTTAAATATCTGTGATTTTTGGGAAAACTAACTTAAAATATGTAAATATTTGTTTTTAAATTCTGGCTGTAATAACTTGGTGGTGATCTTCTTTTGTTTGCTGTATATCTCCAGGAACAAGCAGGAATGCAGTCTTCACATATGGGTGATTTGTCACTGATGGAGCCCATGTGGGAATGCTCCTCAGCATCCATTAGGAAAACCTTTGGAAGCACTGTCCCTGCCTTCCCACCTTCCCAATTCCTCTCCTCAGTTCTTCATTTTCCATGGAGCCAGTAGGATATATCATCCTGTCACCACAGGAAAAAACTTCTCTTTTTTTTTGTGCCCTTCGGGGTATATCATACTTCTGCCTTCCCATCGACACTAGTTTACATCGAATCAGTTTGGGTCCTGAACATGAACCCACTTATCCTTTGTGCCAACAAATGACAAAGAGAGGCCTCAAGAACTGAGCCAGACAGTTTGGATCATTGTTTGCCTTGGACTCTGTTTCAGTGGCTTCCATTTCAAGGACAGAGACTTCTTTTCATTGGCCTCAGGCTTCTTCAGATACCAAAAGTAAGTCGGTCTTTGGCAGTTTCCAAATCTTCGGCATCGAAGACCAATTTCAGTGCCAGGGAGAAGTCCCAGCATAAGCATTGTGACTCCCCCTAGAGGTACTTCCGATGCAGACCGGCCAGTCAAACAGCCCTGATGGGAAGATCTGTCCTCCAAAGCTCATGTGGGGCTTTGGGATATTCCCGAGGCATTGACCTCCAGAGAGCTACCGGTTCCATGTTCTGGGACGGTCACTTAGAGCCCCATATGTGATTCTACCCAGACATTGGCATATATCACTAGATCTGTGCATGCTGGCTCTCAAGAGGAGTTTAGCGGCATTCCTGGTGGCCTTGGTACTGATAACATAAAGAGCTTCAGGAGTGCAGGCTTCGGCACTGAGCCTACAGCCAGACATATCAGGCCTGATGCTGGTCCTTGAACGGCATCGTTGGAGCTCCAGATGCTGATTCCTACATTGGAACTGGTCGACTCCCCCAGTATCCAACAGACTCAGACTGCCATTGCTTTCTGTTCTGATACCTGAGTATCGGTATCTGCATCGACCGTCAACTTCCATGAAGCATCAAGGACAAAATCAAGACCGCCAATACTTTGATTTCTTATTGGACTCTCATTCAACTTCTTCAGAATCTGACGGGGATCACTTAATTCACAAGAGTGTCCCGACATCCCTTCGGACCCTTCACCGCCTCAGGAACAGCGTTTGTACCCACCAGAAGATATGTCCTTCCAGGACTTCATACGTAACATGGCAGCAGGGCTGTCTATCCAGTAGTGTTGGAAAAGGAATCAAGGGTGGAGGAAATGGAGATACTCCAGTACCCTCCCATGTCCAAGGAGGCTGCTAGCTTACTGGTGCATCGTATCATGCAGGATCTTATGCTCTGCATGTGGGATGCCCGCTTGCGGTTCCGCCTGTCAGCAAGAAACTCAATATCATGTATAAAGTACCAGAATGCCTAGGCCCCCATAAACCTCAGCTCCCCCACTACTGTACTCAGTAATGGTAGAATCTGCGATGAGCTGAATAAAGAGCTCAAAGAACCATTCTTCCATGCCTCCTGGCAGAGACTCCAGAACACTTGATGCCTTCGGGCGTCTATCTTTCCAGGCATGCATGTTGGCTTCCAGAATCAACTCTTACATGCTATACATGGGCATGTTTCTGAAGGATTTCTCCAGTGATCTGGAGACTTCCTGAGGATAAGCAGAGTGCATTCCAGACACTCATCAAGCAAGGCCAGAACACTTAAGTTTCTTACCAGCGTCTCTTTTGATGCTTTTGAATCCACAAGCAGAGCTTCAGCAGTCCGCATTGGGGCTCGCAGAATGACCTGGTTACAGGCATTGGACCTTGACCAATGGGTCCAGGATAAACTAGCCAATATCACATGTACTGGAGAAAAATTTTTTGGCAAAGATTGGAGGGAAAAATCAGGGGAGATTGAAACAGATGATCTCACCCTAAAACGCCTTTCTAGGAAAAGAGCTGACCATCCAAAAGGAAGGTTCTTCCCAAGAAATTATTTTTATTTTAAGAAGAGATACTATCCTTCTTACCTGCCTTCTGCTGCCTATCAGCCTCAGCATCCTTAGCAGAAGCAACAGGGTCTTCACCAACCTAAGAAACCCAAAGCTCCTAAGCCTCAACCAGCTGCACAGGCACAGCCTGCACCTGTTTTTTGACTCCTTCCTAGAGAGCATTGCCAATCTGTCCCTGGAGAGCCCCCAGCCCCTTCACATAGCACGCAGACTTTGTCACTATGCCCACAGGTCAAACGCAATTGGTCACCTTCTCAGAGTGGATATAGATATGAGAAAAAAGAACTCACTCCATCAAAACCATATGTGCTTCTCATAAACATGTATTTGATGTTTAAAGAACAAAATTTACACCAGGGTCTCAGCAAACACGGGCATACGGTGAAAGCACGGCCAGAGATCAATCTGTGCCACATACACCAACAGAAAGCCCATTAACATCAGTGACCCGGTAAATAGCAGCTAGCAATGCCCACACCCCTGCATTTGAATGGAAAAATAGCAGGCACTTAGCTTTGAAAAAAGGAGCATGGGAATGCAACAGATGCCAGCCACCTTCCCCGACGTTACCACAGAAGAGCCCTCAAACGTTTCACAGGACAAACCCGCTGCCTCAGGGGAATCTAAAAAGACAAACAGACACAAACATCCCTATTTTACATCGTTTTTATTTTACTACAAGAAACACACCTAAAACCAACTTTAAAAAATTAAAAACCACAACCCGGCCGACATGCTCTTACCTGCCAGCTACTTAAACAACGCTGTGCAGAAAAACGCCGCCCATGCGCAGTCAAACCCACTGTCTCATTTTAAGGGAAGAAAACCCCCCCTACGTAACACCAAAGCTCCACCTCCAAATTACAAACACACCGCCCAGTCAATTCGAAGATTTAAACCCTCCGGGGCCACAGTATTAAGCCGATAGATCCAATTTTGCTCACGCAGCAAAAGGGTTTGTTCCCTACTCTTACCATCACGTCCAGCAGTAACTTTAGGCTCCATCCTTATGGTGCTCAGTTTGTTTAAGTTGCCTGTGCGGAACGGTGTCAAAGGCTTTACTGAAATCTAAATACACCACGATTTCCGGTCAAGATGATGACAGTAAGAAGCAAGGAGTTGATCTCTTGCTTGACCTTGCACAGCTAAGGGCTAATCTCACCAAACAAAACCCCGAAATCGG
Organism: Ichthyophis bannanicus; assembly: GCA_033557465.1. Lineage (NCBI taxonomy): Eukaryota > Metazoa > Chordata > Amphibia > Gymnophiona > Ichthyophiidae > Ichthyophis > Ichthyophis bannanicus. The sequence goes on from CM066034.1 coordinate 212,854,388, forward strand.
TAAAAAAAACAAACAAACCTGTAGTAATGCCGAAAATAGTGAAACCCACTCTCTAAAACTATCAGCAAATTATATGTTGCTAAGGCAACGATTGCCGGACAGAATTCTGCCGAGATACCGGATCTGCTTGTCAGTAGCGAGTGAGACAGAGGCCACGATAGAGAAAAACTACGAAATACTGCAAACAGTAATACAGGAAATCCAGAAATCTAAAATAGAAGTTGTGGAATCTGTCCTCACCAAGATAGAAGAAATGTTTGTCATCTGGGAATGCCAAGAACGACTAGAAAAATAGTCGGGGCCGTGGAAGATACACAGCAGGAATTAGCAGGAGACGTAACTAACCTGAAGGCACAATATAATTCTGCATAAGGAGAGGAAACCAGCAGAAGAGTGCAGTAGTTATAAGACTGATAGCACTCATAAACATAGATGCTAAATTGTTTGCTAAAATCCTGGCAGAAGAGAAGAGAATTGAAAATATATTCCCTAAACTGATACACCCAGATCAAGCTGGCTTCTTAAAGGGCAGAGTGATCACTGATAACATTAGAAGGGCAATTAACCTTCTGAGCTTTATTAAGGGAAAAAAGGATTCCCGTTCTTTGCATTTCCCTTGATGCAGAGAAAGTATTTGACCATGTAAAATAGAATTTTCTGTTTGAAGTGTTGAAAACCTTTAATTTTGGAGAGGGGTTCATGCATGGAATCCAGGCATTTTATCAAAATCCGACAGTGAAAATACTGGTGAATGGATATAAGTCAGAGGTTTTTACCCTCGGAAGGGGCACGAGGCAGGGGTGTCCATGTTCCCTCATGCTATTTGCCAATTTGCCATGATAACTGAGTCCTTTGCAGCAAGAATAAGAGGGAACCCAGGAAAAAAACTTTTTAAATTTATAAGGGGGGGGGGGGGGTAAACGAGCCAGGATTGGCATTGAAAGGCTATCCCAGGGAAGGGAACAGGGCAGAGTGTGATTCCCAAGCTTAAAGATTTACTACCAATCAGCCATATTGAAGGCCCTAAAACACATTATGACCAGCCCTGGGAAGCAATATGGGTGGATATGGAGAGACATTGGTTAACTCTGCTTTCTATATTTGAGTGACTAGAACCAAGAGGGAGAAGGGGAATAGGTGCGGATGGGAGGGCGATTCTCATCCACCCATTTATTGGACCCTTAATCAGGGAAGGATGTAAGGGCCTTCGGGCAGAAACAGTTTTCAGAAGAAATATCCAAATGGTCTCGTCTTAGAGACTATATCCCCTTTTCTGGTTCAGAATACACAGTTTTACTGAACTTCATGCAGGAAAAAAAGATCCAGAGATTTTGAGTTGCTGAGAGAAGAGAAGTGTCTCGTTCAAAGTGAGCTTGAGTCTCAGGTTGGGGAACGTATCCCCTTTACCAATTCTTTCAGTTATGGTTCTTGGTGCAAATAAAGGGAATAGGGCAGCAACTTACCTTCGCTTTGATAGTCCCCCCAGTAAAGGAGTAGGGCAGCAACTTACCTTCGCTTTGATAGTCCCTGGTAAATTTTGAGAAGAGTCTTGTCCCCGACTTCCCTTAATAAAGAAGGAGATCTTCCAGCCAGGGAAACCAACCTGGCTCGAAGATCTCCTTCTTTATTAAGGGAAGACTCTTCTCAAAAATTTACCAGGGACTATCAAAGCGAAGGTACAACACCCACCCATCCCATCTGCAGGGATGGAATTGATGGTTGGGAGGAGAATTTATGGAAAATGAATAGGAAGAGGTATACAATAGACTATACAAATGGACCCTGGTCACAAACTGGAGACCGATCCAATTGCAGCTGCTCCATTGGTCATATATGACCCTGCTGCAGTTAAATAGGAAAAATAACAGGGGAGAGGGACTTTTGTTGGAGGGGCTGTGGTCAGAGGGGCACATTTTTCTACATGTGATGGGAGTGTCCCAACATCCGGGGATACTGGGCTTAGGTAGCTAAAAGCATTGGCATGGCCCTAGGAACCACACTGAGAGAAGAGCCAAGGGAGATGCTGCTGGGCTTTGGGAGACCATGTGGAAAGCACCAACTCAGACATGTTACTTCTTGCTAAATTACTATTAATGGCAAGAGTGACATTAGCATGGCGATGGAAAACCCCACTCGGACCTCAGATATCTGATCGGGAACAAAAGATAAATGAAGCATGCCTCTTTGATATCACTACATATGCACTTCAGGGGAGAAAGGAAAGGGGGGGGAAGGTGTAGGAAAAATGAGTAACACGGATGTCCAGTTTGAAAGACTCCTCAAGGAATAAAGATACTCCACTGAGCAAACCATGAGCTAAGATTTAAAATTTGAAGTTTATGTTTTGGAAAAATAGGACAATCAATGCACTGGGATATTTATAGATACAAAATGGAATACAGATTGAAGAAGGCCGAAGGACCAGAACAGGGGGAGAAACACAAAGAGGGACAAGGACATAAGAAGAATAAAAAGAGGAGCTGAATAATGGGACAAAGAGAAATTGTATGGGAGGTATGAAGGAGGATGTGGAAGAGATCATGTTAACAAGCAATGAACAGGTTCCCAAGTGTCTCCTATTGTATAGGATGCACAATCAAGCCTTGTAAAAGGGTTGTAAGATTATTAATGTATCTGTACCTCTTCAAGTAGGTGAAATATAATTTAAAAAAATACACCACATCTACGCCCTCTGCCTTGGCCCAACTCCCTGGTCACCTAGTCAAAAAAATTAATCATATTTGTCTGACAAGACCTGCCTCTGTGAATTCCTGCTGCCTCACATCTGGTAATCCGTTGGACTCCAGAGACCTCACTATTTTCTTTTTCAACAACACTTCCAATAATTTACTCACCACTGAGGTTAAACTAACCAGCCTGTAGTTTTCAACCACATCCTTACTTCTGCTTTTGTGTAAAGGGTCCACCTGTACTTCTCTCTAGTCCTCTGGCACCACTCTAGACTCCAAAGAGGCATTGAAAAGGTCAGTCGGTGGAGCTGCTAGAATGTTCCCAAGTTCCCTCAGTATTCTCAGACATATCCCATTCAGTCCCATCGTTTTGTCTACTTTTAGATTAGCTAGTTCTTCACAAACAGCCTTCTGAAAATCGTTCAAGATGCCCCTCACTTCTATTCCTGTTTGTGGGTGTTTTCTGATGTTCTGTTCCTAGTCCTGCATCTGTGAACACAGAACAGAAATATTTGTTAAGCAATTCCACTTTCTCTAGGAACAAGCAAGAAGTCAGACCTCACATATGGGTGACGCAGTGCCAACGGAGCCCTCGTGCGGAGCAATTCCCCAGCTTTCAAAGAAAGCCTTTGGGAATGCATCGTGCATGTGCAGTCCCCTTCCCGCCCAACGGTGCCATCTTGCTCAGTCTTATTTTTTCCACGGAGCCCAATGGACGTGGTCCTGTTTCCACCATGGAAAAAAGTTGATTATTCTTTTTTTTTCAGCTTCCCGATCGACACCGGTTCCCCTTCCCACCCTGGCTCGGTACACCGGTATCGATTCCGGTCCTATTTTTTGTTTTTGTCCTTCGTGGCTAGCGTTCGCGCTCTTTTTAGTTTTCACTGGCAGCCCGGTTGTTTGACCTCGCAGGGGCCCTTTTTCCCCCGATGGCTGCCAGCGGGTTTAAAAAATGTGATCGGTGTAAGAAACTGATGTCTCTCACCGACACACACGACTGCTGCCTCCGATGCCTCGGCCCTGACCATGACCTGGTGGTCTGTGGGCCGTGTGGTAAGATGTCTTCGAAGTCTTTGAGGAGTAGGCAGCAGCAGTGTGACAGGATTTTTTCCGCCTCTGGCCGGGCCCAGACCTCGTCAGAAGCCTCAATATCTCGGGAATCGGAGCCCGAGCACCATCGTGGATCTTCTGAGCGAGGGTCTCCCTCCAGGGAACACCGGAGGAAGAAGAAACTTGTGAGGGTGGCGTCGCTGGACGCCTCTGATCGGCCTGGGCCCTTGGATTCCAAGCCGCGGAGCCCGGACCATCGCCCCAGATCCTCGGAGTCGGAACAGCTGGCTAAACTACCTCGCAGGGAGCCGGAGGTGTCGGACAAGGTAACTTCTGTTGTCCTCGTGGACTCTCCGGGAGAGCCGACGTCGGGGCCTGACAACTTCGGGGCCCGAGCCGGGAGCTTCGGAGCCTTCTGAGCTTGGTCTCAGGTTGGCGGCCCTGGAGAGCAGCATGGCTGCCTTCATGGTGCAGCAGCGAGCACTGATGGCTGGTCTCGGCGGTTCATCCGCCAGACCACCGGGACGTCGACATCGAGCCAAGGAGCTTGATGCGCTCCAGTATGGCTCTCCCCCAAAAGAGACCCTTACTGTACCAGTGCCTCTGATGTTGGAACAGCTGATGCTCCGCATGTGGGAGTCCCTTGGCCTCGATGCTGGTGCTCAGAAAGCGGGTCGATTCCATCTATCTAGTCCGCAAGAGTCCTGGGTTCCAGAAGGTGCAGCTGCCGCACAACTCCATGGTTGTGGAATCGGCCATGCACCGGCTGAAAAGCCAAAAAACGCACTCCTTGGTGCCTCCCGGCCGGGAGGCCCGAAACCTGGACGCCATTGGTAGAAAGTGCTACCAGGGCTCGATGCTGTCATGCCGTGTCCAGACTTACCAGCTGTACATGGGCATGTACTTGCGGGACCTGGCAAAGGAGATTGCCGGGTTCTCGGCTGGCCTGTCCAAGGAACCCTTGCAGCGCTTCAAGGCCTTGTCCACAGGGATCAGAGACTGCTCGAAGTTCATGTCTCGAGCAGCTTATGATGGCTTTGAGACTTCGGCTCGAGTAGCCGCGGCAGGCATTGGTGCATGCCATCAGGCCTGGCTCATGTCGTTGGACCTAGAGCCATGGGTTCAGGACAAGTTCTTCGATGTCCCATGCCAAGGAGACAACCTCTTCAGCAAACCCATGACTGAGAAAGCTGCAGAACTCGAGTCAGAGTACTTGACCCGGACAAGGTTGTCGAAGAAGACATCTGCCCCTTCTCACAAGAAGAAGGCCTCAGGGAAAAAGCCCTTTTTCTCTGAGGAAGGGTACAGCTTACAGAAACTACCCCACTTACCAGGCCACCCCAGCTCCCCAACAGGGGCAGCAGACCAAGGGACAGGGTCATGGCCCACATAAGCTGAAGACCCCCAAGCCTCCAGCTCCAGCTGCTACCCAGCCGGGAGGGGGTTTTTGACTCCCAGTGCATAGCTCCTCTCCCATCAGTGTTTTGGCCCCTGCACAGGAGGATGGTTGGCCCTGTATGCTCACAGGTGGCCAGCCATTACCACCGACGTCTGGGTTCTGCAGGTAGTCCAACAGGGCTACTTGCTTCACTTCCACTAGGTGCTCACCTCCTTTTTCCCAGGAGAGCCTCTAAGACCCCCTCTTCACAGGAACTTCCTCCTGCAGGAGTTGGCAGGTCTGCTAAAGGATCAGGCGGTGGAACCGGTGCCCCACCACCTGCAGGGGCAAGGCTTCTACTCCAGGTATTTCCTTATACCAAAACGAAAAGGAGGCCTACGCCCCATCCTGGACTTGCAAAATCTAAACAAGTTCCTGATGAGGGAAAAGTTCAAGATGCTTTCCCTTGGGATCCTACGGCCTTACCTCCCCCAGGGAGATTGGCTATGCTCCTTAGATCCCAGACCACAGACAATACCTCAGGTTTGTGGTCGGAGGAAACCACTTCCAGTACAAGGTGCTTCCCTTTGGCCTAGCATCCGCTCTCAGGGTATTTACCAAATGCCTAGCTGTGGTGGCGGCCTTCCTCAGAAGCCAGGGTGTCTTCGTCTTTCCATACCTGGACGACTGGCTCATCAGGGGCCAGTCGGCACAGGAGACACAGCAGGCCACTGCTCGCACAGTCGCCCTGCTCCAGCACCTAGGGTTTGTTATAAATCACGAAAAGTCTGCTTTACTCCCCACTCAGAACCTAGAGTTCATAGGGGCCAGACTGGACACACTTCAGGCAAAAGCTTACCTACCGCTGGACAGGAGAAGGAGGTTGCTGGACTTGGTACAGCAGGTCCAGCACAATCCTCAAGTCTCCGCAAGAGTCTTCTTACGCCTCCTGGGCCACATGGCCTCCACGGTGCATGTGACTCCATATGCTTGTTTCCAAATGCGCACAGCTCAATGGAGCCTCAGAGACCAGTGGACACAAGCCACTGGCTGCCTCAGCGACAGAGTAGCGATTTCCAAGCTACTGATGACAGCCTTGCAATGGTGGCTTCACCCCTCCCCCCAACTTGCCCACTACTGCCTGAAGAGAGAGTCCTGGCGGGACAGTGTGTTCGGTCAGGCGGTAATCCGTAACCTATTCGAGGTTTAGGCAACTCCTACCCTCTGACCTTTTGGTGTCAGGCTACTGTAGGGGTTGTGTTCTTGGAGAAAAATCCTATCATTGCTGCTGCGGCTCTTCTAGAGGGAGCCATTTTCAGCTATGGGTTCTCGGTAGCCTATAGCTAGGGAGTCCCATATGTGAGGACTGACTTCCTGCTTGTTCCGGGAGAAAGCGTAGTTACTCACCTGTAACAGGTGTTCTCCAGGGACAGCAGGAATCAGTCCTCATGACCCTCTCTCCTCCCCTGGAGTTGCAATCCCTGATTAATTTTTTCTCATTTTTGCTGTCTTTTTAGCTATGTCATCTGACTGAGCAAGATGGCACCCTTGGGCGGGAAGGGGACCACGCATGCGCGATGCATTCCCAAAGGCTTTCTTTGAAAGCTGGGGAATTGCTCCACACGAGGGCTCCATTGGCGCCGACGTCACCCATATGTGAGGATTGATTCCTGCTGTCCCTGGAGAACACCTGTTACAGGTGAGTAACTATGCTTTATCTTCATCAGCTTCTACATATTCCTCCCCTTCACCCTTGAGTCTGACTAAACCACTTTTGCCTTTCCTCCTCTCACTAACATATCTGAAAGATTTCTTCTCCCTTCCCCCCACACCCATTTTATTGCATTGGTTATTTCCTCCTCTTTTTGAATCTTTGCTTTCTTGACGACATTGCCAGCCTCTCTTAAGATTTTCCTAATATAGATGCATGTCTTCCTCTCTGTGATCTCTTGTATTTCATGAAGGCCTCCCTCTCTTTCTTCACTTTTTCAGCTGCTACATTTGAGAATCATAGTAGCCTCCTTGACTGGGGGGATGTATTTGATAGACTTTATATTTTGATATGACATAGGCATTCTGAGTGGTTTTATATGGTTTTGTTGATATTTAGATGCATATAAATTTGCCGTAATGTGGGGGATGAAGTCTTCACTTGGTGGCTCCTGACGTCTTCACTTGGTGGCTCCTGACGTCATCTGATTGTAGGGTTTTTAAAGAATGGTATGGTTGGTTAGTTTGCATGCGCGGCATTTTTTGAAGATCATTCGGCTATGTTGAAGCTAAGCCGGTGTAGGTTGTGTTAAGCGATGCACTGCTGGTGAGTGTCACTTGAAAATATTGATGTATAGATTTCTTTCTCTTGATTGGTTGTTTGTTGTTGAGATGGATGTATTTTTAATGATATGTTTATGTTTCTTTGAATGCAGTTGGCAATTTCCCCTGATGAAACCTGTGAAAGGCTTGATGAGTGCTTGATTAGGGCATCGGGATACCAGAATGATCGCAACAGTTTAAAAAGATTGCTGAAGCTAAGTTTCTGTTGGTGCAATTTTTCTGTGCATTGTTTGTACCGTAACGGTTGGTCATTGATGCAAAAGGGCGATTGTTTTACAGAGATTTATGTAAATCATTCAACAACCCGGGAGTTCTGAGACCCCTTTACTGGTTTTCTATAGAGAAACTTTGGTATATGAGAGTTTTTTCCATTGTTTCATTATTATATACCAGTCTTGTTTTTGGTGGAGTGTTTTTGAATTTTGTGACATATTATCACTCTGGAAGTTGACCATTTTTTTGCTTGCATCAGGAGATGGCTGCTGAGATCTTCCAAATCTGGAGAACCCCACTCATAGATCTTTTTGCCACGCCGAAAAACACACAGTTTCTGCTCTTCTGCTCCAGGGTCCGTCACTGCACAGACAGGTCCAGGACACCTTCCTTCTCCACTGGGGACAGGGACTGCTCTACGCATTCCCTCCCATTCCCTTGATACCCAAAATGCTGTTCAAGCTAGAGGCTGACAGCGGCTCGATGATTCTCATAACCTCCTTTTGGCCACTTCAACCATGGTTTCCTCTGCTTCTTCGCCTTGCACAGACTCAGCCACTCAACTGGGATGTGCACCCGATCTCCTCTCTCAGGACCACAGGACGCTCCTCCATCCCAGTCTTCACTGCCTACGCCTGATAGCATAGCTGCTGAAGGGCTAGTTCTCGCTGACCTCGACCTACCATAGGCAGTCAAGGATGTCCTCCTTGCATCTTGTAATGATTCCACCAGGCGATCTTATGCCTTTAAATGGTGTAGATTTGCCCTTTGGTGCTCCCCAAAGGACCTTGACCCCTTTTATTGCCTGGTGGAGTCACTTCTACAATATTTCCTCCACTTGTCATTGACAGGTCTTCAGACTAACTCAGTGAGAGTTCACCTTAATGCCATTGCTGCCTCTCACAGACCAGTGGATGAACAGCCTATCTCCTCACACTCCTTAGTAGCACGCTTCATATGGGGTCTCCTGCTGTCCAAGCAACCCATTAAGCCACCACTGGTGGCCTGGAATCTGAATGTGGTTCTGGTGCAACTTCTAAAGCCTCCTTTCAAACCTTTAGCCACCACTTCACTGAAGTTTCTATCTTGGAAGGCCATCTTTCTTATTGCCCTCACTTCAGCTCGCCACATCAGCAAGCTGCAGGCACTAGTGGCGAATCCCCCTATACTCTGTTCCACCATGGCAAGGTGGTTCTGCATACCCATCCACATTTGCTCCAGAAGGTGGGTTCCTCCTTCCATCAAAACCAGTCGGTAATCCTCCTGTTTTTCTTCCCGACACCACATGCATCTCAGGCTGAAGCAGCACTACACGCTTTAGACTGCAAGCGAGCGCTGGCTTACTACTTGGATAGAACTAATGTTCACAGAACATCCTCTCAATTATTCATTTCCTTTGTTACTCTATCTAGATGGATAGCAGATAGCATTTCTTTTGCTTATGCATAAGCAGGACTCTCATTGGAGGGTCATGTCACCATCCATAATGTGCAGGCAGTGGCAACATCCGTAGCTTATCTTCGTTCAGTGGCTATTGAAGACATTTGCCAGGCAGCTACCTCCATTCATACTTTTACTGCACACTACTGTTTGGACAGAGACTCCCGTCGGTACGCTGTCTTTGGCCAAGCTGTACTCCAGCAATTCTTTGGGACTTAAAACTCAACTCCTACCCTCTGTCCCGGACTTCTACAAGATAACAGACTATTGTTGGGGGAGCATCGCCTCCTGGAATTGAGTCCAATGGCCTACAACTCTTGCAGACTCTTCGACTGCACATTTTTTTTGCCTCAGGGATTGCACTATTCTCCCATATGTGAAGACTGCATTCCTGCTTGTTCCTGGCGGTAGTGTAGTTTCTCCAGGAACAAGCAGGAAGTCAGTCCTCACATATGGGTGATGGCGTCACCGGAGCCCTCATGGAAGCATCCCCCCAGCTTTCAAAGGAAGCCTTTGGGAGATGCCACCACGGATGTGTGGTCTCCTTCCCGCCCAAGGGTGCCATCATGCTCAGTCTCCTTTTTCTACAGAGCCCTTCAGACATCGTCTGGCTTATCCGCGGACCGAGCCCTTTCTCTGGCTGCACCAGCAATTTGGAATGCCCTTCCAGATGACCTACGATTAACAGACATCAAAGACTTTCGGAAGCAGCTTAAGACAACACTATTCATTGAATACTATGGGGATGTCACATGATCTACCCGCCAGTCAAGACTGCAGACCAACCCCCTTCCCCATGTTCATAGGAATGTATAATAGCGCACACTGTAAGTAGCTCAACATGAATCTACTGTACACCACCACACACACACGCACTGTATCACTTGTCTCAACGCCGCCCTAGTGGCAAAGAAGCGTCACCGTAGAGAGGGTGGACACAAAAATATTTGTAACTGAGTTTGGCTAAAAGACAGGGCCCAGGTTTTCTTTGTAGTCCTAGTAGCCTTCTGGTAACCAAATGCTCAAAGAAACATAATAGTCCGAGTGAAGGGAGAATAAAGGCTTTTATTTCCCCGATTGCAAAAAGGTTCAAAAGCTCAGATCTTTACAGCAACAGAAATTGTCCTTATCTCAGGTTGAAAGAAAACAAACAAAAACTGTATTAAACCTGTTAACTTCACAGTAATAATATGAGAAAACAAAGATTCACACATTCCCCAGGCTACAGCTCTATTCCTTGTCTAAAGGGTCAAAGCCTTCCGCCTGGCAGTAGCTGCAATCCATTTCAGGGTCCGAAAGGTCGTCAGCTATGTCCACCTGCATTGGTTCAAGGTCATCAATATCTGGTAGCTTGCATTCAGGCTTTTTATACAACGTTTGCACGATGTCCCAATGCTCTGTGTTCAAAGGTAAGCCCTGGTTTTGTGTACCTCTAGACTGAGAACAGTCTCTCTTGCACACGACTCTTTTACTAGAGAGTCTCTTATTTGATATAGGTTTGTATCCTGAGGCATAAACAGTACTAGTAGGACAGCGTTCCTCTATTCCCTGTTCCTCCTGTGTCACAGCGTTCAGGAAATTATAATCAGAAAAACAGTGATTACCTTTCTTTCTTGGCTTCTCCTGGCAAGGTGAGGATTGAGGCCAGTTCCTGCTGGGGTTTGGCCTTACTTGCACAAGGGTAGGCTTTTGGTTCTCCCGTAGGCCTTCTGCTGGGGTTAAACCACATTCACAGCACAGCTTCCCTCTCTCTGGGCCAAGAATGTTACCTTTTAAAGAAGGTCTTTCCTCTTTTTCTTGGTTACTCCATGTTATATCCTTCAATGGCTGCTGGCCTCTGCCAGACTCAGGTCCAGGACTTTCCAGCACAGTCCTCCTCCTTCCAGGGGTAGCTTCCTTTCTGTATCTCTCCCTCTTGGAAGGCGTGTCCTCTCCACTCTTGGGATACTTGAGGCGAACTCCTTCACCTGGCTCTGCTGAGTCTGCTGGGCCTGTTCCTTCCACCAGGACTCCTATTTCCTGGTCCTTCTCTCCCTCTTGGAAAGCTTCTCCTCTCCAGTCATCTGGGCTTTTTTTTAAAGGAACTCTTCCCTCTCTGGATTGGATGCAGGCCGGTATTGCATCACTGGCTCTGGGGCGTGGCTCTTCAGTCCTTCAGAGGTCCCACTTGCTCCCCCTATATGGCTCCTTGTAATGCTGCAGCCGGTGTCTGCCTCTTTTTTCTAAGCTTAAAGCATTTTCTCTTGTCTGCAGAGGGTCTGCAGTACCACACAATGCATGAACACACATAACCCATTCTTGTTGATTGTTTGCTGTGTAGACCACCTTGATTGAAGGACAAGGCGGTATAGAAATCCTTTTAAATAAAATAAATAAATAAATATCCCCGGAAAAAGTTGATTATTTTGTTCCTCACATTTTCAACTCGCCTCCGGTATTGCACCAGTACTCTTCCTGCCTACTGACCTCTGTGCCTCGGCGTTGGGTTTGGTTCAGTTTTTTGTAATTTTCGTTCTTTTTTTTTTTTTTTCTGGCACCTTTGTGCCTTTTTACTCCCTCTGGCAGCCCGGAGGACCTTTGACCTCACAGGGTTACTTTTTCCCCCATGGCTACCAGTGGTTTTAAAAAGAACGATCGGTGCTCTAAAATCATGTCTTTGACCGACATGCACAACTGCTGTCTTCATTGCCTTGGATCAGACCATGACCCAGCGGCCTGCGGTCTCTTCAAGAGGATGTCTAGCAAGGTCCTCAAGAGCTGCCAGCAGCAGCACAACAAGTTTTTCCCAGAGTCCCCGATACCTCCCAAAGCCAGGGCCTCGTCTGAGGCCCCAACATGTCAGGCAGAGGTTTCCGAGCCCGAGCCTCGTCATTTGTCCTCAGAAAGGGAGGGAACCCAGGAAGAAGAAGAAACTCTCAAAGGCAGCGTCCTTGGATGGTTCCGACCGGCCAGGAGCTTCCCGGGCCTGGTCCCATAGTCTGAGGCATCGGAGAAAGAGTGCCTGCAAAGGTCCCCTGGAAGGATCTGGCCACGGACCGGCCTTGGTCACCAAACACCATCCTTGTCAAGGATTCCCCTTCGGGAGAGCCGGCATCAGGCCCGAGTCCCTCAGTGCCCACAACGAAGGCTGCGGAGCATTCTGGGCTGGAGTCCAGAATGGCAGCCCTGGAGCACAGTTTGTCTGCCTTCATGGACCCACAGTGGGCACTGTTGTCCAGTTTGACCGGTTCATCTGCCCCGACCACCGGGCCGTCGACATCCAAGATGTCCCCGGAGGCCAAGCTGATCCTCAAAGTCCTTCGGCCTTGAGTTGATCTTCGGCAGAGGTCACGCTCTGAGTCCTGCTAGTCGGGACTGTGGTCATCCCCGGAAAGTCTACAGGGTGCTGGCAGTGGAGCATCGGGGCCCTCGAGGCCTGTGGAGCAGCCCTCGGGTGAGTCCTCCATGGACTACTCTGAGTGGGAAATGGAGGATGAGGAGTCCCCCCGATACCTGTCACCACCGCAACGACCCTTCCGATTCCCCTATGTCGGAACCTCGGTGGCAGTCCTTGCCTGAGGATGTGGGTTTCTTGAAATTTGTCAAGGACATGTCCAAGGCCCTGGTATTCCTGATCGAGTCGGAGGAGGACCCTCAGGCGGATGAGTTAGAGATCCTCCAGTTCAAGGCCCCCCCGCGGGAATCGCTAATGGTACCCATCCCTCCCATCCTGGATTGGCTCATGCTCCGCATGTAGGAGACACCAGCCTCAGTACCAATGGTGAGCAGATGGCTCGACTCGATGTATCTGGTCCACCGGAGCCTGGGCTTCCAGAAGTAACAACTGCCGCAAAACTCCATGGTGGTGGAGTCATCCATGTGTTGGCTGAAAACCCAGAAGACGCACTCCTTAGTGCTCCCCAGCAGGGAGGCCCACACCTTGGATGCCCTCGGCAGAAAGTGCTACCAGGGCTCGATGTTCCTCTACCGCATCCAGGCCTACTAGCTGTTCATGGGTATGTACTTGAGACCTGGCGAAGGAACTCGCTGGGTTCTCAACTGGTCTCTCCGAGGAACCCTTGCAGCGTTTTAAGAATCACCCTTGAGTGCTCCAAATTTATGTCTCGAGTGGCCTATGACTGGTTTGAGTCGATGGCTCAGGTAGCTGCGGCAGGCATCAGTGCACGCCGCCAAGCTTGGCTTCAGTTGTCCGATCTCAGGCAGTGGGTTCAGGACAAACTGGTCGCTGTCCCATGCCAAGGGGAGAAACTCTTTGGCAAACCCATGACCATCAAGGCTGTCGAGCTGGATACAGAGTTCATGACGAGGACCAGGCTCTCTAAGAAGACCACTGCCCCTCCCCGATGGAAGGGCTTGGAGTGGAGGAGTGGCCTAGTGGTTGGAGCAAGGTACTTCAGGCCGGAAGGTCGGGGTTCAAATCCTACTAGAGGACAGCAACCTTGGGCCGGAAGGACTGGGGTGTCTAGTCCCACAGGTGCTCCTTGTGGTCTTGGGCAAGCCACTTAACCCTCCATAGCCCATGTTCCCTGTAAAATAGTTATCTCCAAGTTATAATGCCCTGTTCAATGTAATTTCAGTTTGTTCAATGTAAACCGCACTGATGCAAAATAGCACGGTATATAAAATAATGTAAATAAATAAATAGCCCTTTTACCCAAAGAAGGGAGCTGCTTATTGAAACTACCCACCCTATCAGGCCTCCCTGACTCTCCAACAGGGTCAGCAGGTCAAGGGACCTGGGCATGGCCCACGTAAGCAGAAAGCTCCAAAACCATAGGCACCGGCCCCAGCCCAGCCATGGGGGATCTTTTGACTCCTTTAGCATAGCCTCTACCCCAAGGAGGTCAGTAGCCCACAGGGGTACGCCTGGCCCTCTATGCCCAGAGATGGATGGCTATCACCACCAATTCCTGGGCACTGAGGGTAGTCGGGGAGGGTTATCTCCTCCATCTAGCTCAGACACTTCCTCTTATTTTGCAGGAGAGCCCCTCAGGTCTCCCCTACACTGGGACCTTTTCCTGAAGGAGTTGGCAGGTCTTCGAGAGGACAAGGTGGTGGAACCGGTGCCCCACCACTTCAGGGGCAGGGGTTTCTACTCTGGATACTTCCTTGTCCAAAAGACGACAGGGGGTCTAAGGCCCATCCTCAACCTGTGCAGCCTCAACAAATTCCTGGTGAGGAAGAAGTTCAAGATGCTCTCCCTTGGAACATTGCTGCCATACCTCCAGCAGGGAGACTGGCTATGCTCCTTAGATCTCAAGGATGTTTATACTCACATCCTCATACACCCCAACCACAGGCAGTACCTGCAGTTCATAGTAGGGGACAGGCATTTTCAATACAGGGTACTCCCCTTTGGCCTAGCCTCTGCCCCAAGGATCTTCACAAAATGCCTGGCAGTCGTGGCTGCCTTCCTCTGGCTCCAAGGGATCTTAGTTTTTCCCTGCCTGGATGACTAGCTCATAAGAAGAGGCACAGCAAGTAACTGCTCGCACCATCCAGGTTTTGCAACACTTGGGCTTTGTTATAAACTACCCCAAGTCTCACCTCCTCCCGACACAGTTCCTGGAGTTCATCGGAGCAAAGCTAGACACCCTCCAGTCGAGGGCTTTCCTGCCCAAAGACCGAGCCGATCGGCTCTGGTTCCTTGCTCGGGACATACAGCACCATCCCTTGGTGCCTGCCTGGCTTCTTCTGTGCCTCCTTGGGCACATGGCCTCCATGGTCCACATCACCCCAGACGGGCAGTGGTGTCTCCGGGATCAAGTCTCTGTGACCTGCCTGTTGGCAGACTCCCTGGACTAGTGGCAGTCACCCTGGCATCTCGAAGTGGGCATGCCATTTCAGGCCCCAAGTCACTTGAGGGTCCTCACCACGGATTCCTTCTTGCTTGGCTGGGGAGCCCACTGTGGAGATCTCTGCACTCAGGGCAACTGGTCACCAGATGAGAGCACCCAGCAGATCAACCTCTTAGAGCTCCAGGCCATACAGCTTGCCCTTAGGGTCTTCTGTCACCACCTACGTCACCAGTCGGTGCTGGTCCAGACAGGCAACCAGGTGGCGATGATCTATGTGAACAAACAGGGAGGCATGGGGTCTCGTGCCCTTTGTCAGGAGGCTCTGGTCCTCTGCTTGTACGCAGTCCACCAGGGCATCCTCCTGCTGGCAGTGTTCCTGCCAGGCCAGGACAAACTGGACCCCAGGGTAACCAGTCTGCCTTTCCATCTCTGGGGGGAACCCGTGATAGACCTGTTCGCCAGTCTGGGCAACTTTCAGTTATTCCGCTTCTGCTCCCAGCAGACCCACCCCTCCATGGTGGCAGCGGACACCTTCCTAGTCTCATGGTCGGAGGGCCTAATGTACTCCTTCCCTCCAACGTCGCTGATTGCCAAGACCCTGTTCAGGATGCTCCGTGACAGGGCCTCGCTTATCCTTATAGCTCCTCAGTGGCCTAGGCAGCCTGGTTCCCGCTGCTTCTGAGGTTGGTGGTGGAGGTCCCCATCCCCCTGGAGACTGACCTGGGTCTTCTATCCCAGGAGGGGGGCTCTCTTCTGCATCCAACCTTGGGTCCCTCTCGCTGACAGCATGGCTGATGAGAGGGTAACTCTGGCCCCTCTCAACCTTCCAGTTGATGTGGAAAACATTCTGCTTGCCTCTTGCAAGGCCTCTACTAGGAAGGCTTACGCCCTCAAATAGCACAGGTTCTCAGTTTGGTGCGCCCAACAGGGGGCTGATCCTTTCTTCAGCCCGATGCCTCTGGTGTTACAGTACCTTCTCCACCTTTCTCAGTCCAGGGTCAAGTCTAACTCTGTTCAGGTGCACCTTAGTGCCCTGGCGGTGCATTCGGTGGATGGTAAGCCCCTCTCGATCCAACCGTTGGTGACCCGTTTCCTTTGGGGCCTTCTCCTATCGAAGCCCCTGGTTCACCCTCCGGCAAATGAATGGGACCTTAACATTGTGTTGGGGTAGCTCACTCGCCCACCCTTTGAGCCTCTGGCTACCTGCCACCTTCACTACCTCTTGTGGAAGGTGGTTTTCCTGCTTGCACTCGCCTCCACTCATAGAGTTAGCGAGCTCCAAGCCCTTGTTGCAGAGGCGCCTTATACCAGGTTCTACAAGAACAGAGTGGTGCTTCGCAAGCACCCCAAATTCCTGCAAAAGGTAGTGTCGCCCTTCCATCTTAACCAGAAAGTGGTGCTCCCCACCTTCTTTCCAAGACCTCATTCCAGTAGGGCGGAGACAGTCCTTCACACCTTGGACTGTAAGAGGGCTTTGTCATTCTATATCCAATGCACTCAGGGCCACTGCAAAGCTCTTCAGCTTTTCGTCTCCTACGACCCCAGTAGGCTGGGGGAGGCGGTGACCAAGTGTACGCTGTCCACCTAGGTGATGGACTGTATAGCCCTCACTTATGAGATGGCGTGGCTCCCACTAGAGGGCCGCATCACGGTGCACTGTGTCAGGGCCATGGCGGCTTCGGTAGCAATCTTGCACTCTGTTCTGACGGTGGACATCTGCCGGGCTGCCACCTGGTCTTCAGTCCATACCTACGCAGCCCGTTACTGCCTGGAAAGAGAGTATCGATGGGACAGTGGAGTGGAGGAGTGGCCTAGTGGTTGGGGCAAGGTACTTCAGGCCGGAAGGTCGGGGGTTCAAATCCCACTAGAGGACAGCAACCTTGGGCCAGAAAGACTGGGGTTTCTAGTCCCACAGGTGCTCCTTGTGGTCTTGGGCAAGCCACTTAACCCTCCATAGCCCATGTTCCCTGTAAAATAGTTATCTCCAAGTTATAATGCCCTGTTCAATGTAATTTCAGTTTGTTCAATGTAAACCGCACTGATGCATAATAGCGCGGTATATAAGAGAATGTAAATAAATAAATAAATAAAATAAAACAGTGCCTTCGGCCAGGCTGTGCTCCGTAGCCTTTTTGGGGTCCAGGCCACTCCTACCATCTGACCCTTCTGTGTTCAAGCTACTGGAGTGCTGGTTCATTGGACATGGGGGTCCTACTGTGGTCTGTGGACACGGACTAAATTGTTGCTGCTTGCGGCTCCTCTCAGGGGAGTCCTATTCTTGCTATGTGCTCTCGGTAGCCTGTAGCTGGAGAGTCCCATATGTGAGGACTGACTTCCTGCTTGTTCCTGGAGAAAGCATAGTTACTCACCTGTAACAGGTGTTCTCCGGGGACAGCAGGAATCGGTCCTCACAACCCTCCCTCCTACCCTTGGAGTTGCTTTCTGTTTTTTCTGTCTTTTAGCTATGTCGTCTGACTGAGCAAGATGGCATCCTTGGGCAGGAAGGGGACCACGCATGCATGGTGGCATCTGCCAAAAGCTTTCTTTGAAAGCTGGGGGGATGCTTCTGTGAGGGCTTAGTTGGTGCTGACGTCACCCATATGTGAGGACTGATTCCTGCTGTCCCCAGAGAACACCTGTTACAAGTGAGTTACTATGCTTACTCATTTGTAACAAGTGATCTTCGAGAACACCAATAATCAGTCTTCACAACCCGCCCTCTTCCCGTGGGAGTTGTAGGGTTCTTTTATTTTCTTCTTCTTTTCAGCTACAAACTCAGCTGAGGAGAGGCGTTGGGAAGGCAGGCACGCAGGCACAGTGGAGTGCTCCCAAAGGCTTTCCTATTGGATGCTGGGGAGTGTTGCCGCATACGCTCCATTTGTGACCTTCACCCATATGTGAAGACTGATTCCTATTGTTTCTGGAGATCACCTGCTACAGGTGAGTAACTACACTATCTGTAATTTCAGTTAATAGTTGCTGGGTGTACTGCACTTTGCTTCTTTTCTATGCACCTTCTACTTCTATTTCTGTAAAGTCCATAATCCAAACTTGGATTGTCTGAATGTGTATTATAGAGATTTTTCTGAGGGCCATTGCAACCCATGGGGCCAGCTGCAAGTGATTTCTTTCTCTTCTGTTGCCATCTTGGCATTCTCTGTTCCTTACTTTTAAAGTACACAACCCACTGTCCCCTCCAAGTTTCTCACTGCTGCACTCTTCTGTTCCTTACTTTCAAACTGATTTTATTTAACAACTCTTTTATACCGCTGTATCTACTGGTCACAGCGGTTTACATAGAACTGATTGGAAGGTTACATGGAACAGTTCTTAGCATAGTAAACTGATACAATTAAACTATAGAACATTTGACAAGGCAGCAGAGTAAGAGTAGTTACTCACTTGCAACAGGTGTTCTCCAGGAACAGCAGGAATCGGTCCTCACATATGGGTGACATCGGCGCCGACGGAGCCCTCGCAGAGCAATTTCCCCAGCTTTCAAAGAAAGCCTTTGGGAATTGCAGCGCGCATGCGCGGTCCCCTTCCCGCCCAAGGGTGCCATCTTGCTCAGTCTGATGACATAGCTAAAAGACAGCAAAAAATTAGCAAAAACGAAATGATAGGACTGCAACTCCAAGGGGAGGAGGGAGGGTTGTGAGGACTGATTCCTGCTGCTCCTGGAGAACACCTGTTACAGGTGAGTAACTACTCTTTCTCCAGGACCAAGCAGGAAGTCAGTCCTCACATATGGGACTCCCAAGCTTAAGGCTACCGGAGGCCTCAAGCGGAAAAATGAGCTCCCTCTAGCTCAGAAGCACAGAAGGAAGGAATCTTCTCTGAAAACGCCCCCGACCGGTAGCCCAACACCAGGGCCGGAGGGTAGGAGTTGCCTAAACCTCAAAGAGATTATGGAGGACTGCCTGTCCGAAAGCACTGTCCTTGCAGGACTCCCTCTCCAGGCAGTAATGGGCCGCAAAAGTCTGGCTTGAAGACCAAGTAGCGGCCCGGCAGATGTCAGCCAACGGAACAGAGCGGAGATGAGCCACTGACGCAGCCTTCGCCCTAACACGATGAGCCGTGACTCAACCCTCCAACGAGAGGCCGGCTGCCCCATAAGCCCAGGCGATACAGTCAGCTACCCAAATGGACAAAGCACGCTTGGAGACAGGTAGCCCCAATTTATTGGGGTCAAAAAAAACGAAGAGCTGAACAGCCCTCCGATGCTCTCGCGTACGGTCAAGGTAAAAGGACAAGGCCCTCCTACAGTCCAGGGTATGCAGGACCATCTCAGCCCGACTAGCGTGCTGCCTGGGAAAGAAGGTCGGAAGAACCACCTCCTGGTTGAGATGAAAAGGAGAAACCACCTTTGGAAGAAACTTAGGGTGAGTCCGTAAGACTACCCTATTCCTGTAGAACCTAGTGTAAGGAGGATCAGACACTAGGGCTTGCAGTTCACTAACGCGCCTAGCAGAGGTAAGGGCTACCAAGAACAAGGTTTTCCAAGAAAGAAAACGAAGAGGGCAGGTAGCCATAGGTTCAAAGGGCGGACAGGTAATCCGCTGCAAGACCACATTCAGATCCCATTCAGGGGCTGGTGGGTGTAAAGGAGGCTTAAGGAGAAGAAGGCCTCGGAGAAAACGAGCCACCAAAGGGTGGTGGGAAAGAGGCCTGCCATCCACCGGTGCATGATGTGCAGAGAGAGCACTGAGGTGGACTCTGACAGAGTTGGACTTAAGGCCCAGATTAGAGAGGTAAAGCAAGTATTGCAAGACCACTGCTACCAAGCAGGAGAAGGGATTCTCAGACTGCTGAGCACACCAAATGGAGAACCGACGCCACTTAAGAGCGTAGGACTTCCGGGTGGAAGGCCTCCTCGAGGCCAAGACAACCTCTTCCACCTCCCGAGGCAGCTGGAGGGGAGCAAGGACTACCCTTTCAGCAGCCAGGCCATCAGATGAAGGGACCGGAGGTTGGGGTGTAGGAGAGACCCGTGATCCTGTGTCAGGAGATCGGGCTGAAACCCCAGAGGAAGAGGAGTGTCCACCGCCAGCTGCATTAGAAGCGGGAACCAAGGTTGTCTCGGCCACCGGGGAGCCACTAGGATCAGCGAGGCTTTGTCTCTGAGAACTTTGAAGAGTGTTCGAGACACCAGCGGCATGGGAGGAAAGGCATACAAGAGGCCTGTGGACCATGGAATCAGAAAAGCATCCACCGCTACTCGGAGAGGATGCGGTTGTCGAGAGCAGAATCTGGGAAGTTGCCGGTTCAGAGGACTGGCAAACGGATCCATGGTGGGGAGTCCCCACCTGAGAAAGATCCGCTGAACCACTAATGGATCCAATCTCCACTCGTGTGGTTGGAGGATCCTGCTTAGCTTGTCTGCCAGGCAATTTTCCTGACCTGGGAGATAGACCGCTTTGAGGAGGATGCCGTGGTGGATGGCCCAAGAGCACAGTCTTCGTGCCTCCTGGCAGAGAAGGAAGGAGCCTGTGCCTCCTTGTTTGTTCACGTAGAACATTGCAACTTGATTGTCCGTCTGGACCAGCACAGACTGGTGAGAAGTGAGGTGGGAGAAGGCTCTCAGAGCTAGGCGGATGGCTCTGAGCTCCAGGAAGTTTATCTGCTGCGCAGACTCCCAAGGAGTCCAGAGGCCTCGAGTACATGTCCCTTGGCAATGTGCTCCCCAACCCAGGAGAGGAGCATCGGTTGTTAGTACCTGAGAAGGTGGAGGAGATTGAAAATCCACTCCCAGTAGCAGGTTTGGCAGATGAAGCCACCACCGCAGAGAAGAGACCAGCAGGTCGGAGACCTGTACTGAGTCCCGTGGCCTGATGCCATTGAGTGCGAAGGCACCACTGAGCAGGTCGCATGTTCAGGCGGGCATTGGGGGTCACATGGACCGTGGAAGCCATATGGCCGAGCAGTCTCAGAAAGTGCCTGGCAGAGACCAGGGAATTGCTGTGAAAGTGGCTGGCGAGATCCATGAGCCTGTGTGCTCTGTCTAGAGGCAGGAAGGCCCACGCCTGAAGTGTGCTTAACCTTGCGCCGATGAATTCGAGATCTTGAGAGGAGAGCAAAGTGGACTTTGCGAAGTTTATGACAAAGCCCAAGTGCTGGAGCAGAGACACAGTGCGATGAGTGGTCTGAGTGGCCTCTTGGGAAGACTGGGCCCTGATGAGCCAGTCGTCCAGGTATGGAAACACAAAAAGGCCTTGAAGTCTTAGATAGGCCGCCACCACTGCTAGGCATTTGGTGAACACCCTGGGGGCGGAGGATAGGCGAAAGGGCAGTACTCTGTATTGGTAATGATTTCCTCCCACAACAAACCTGAGATATTGTCTGTGGTCTGGATGAATAAGGATGTGAGTATAGGCATCCTTGAGATCTAAGGAGCATAGCCAGTCTCCCTGCTGGAGGTAGGGCAGCAGGATTCCAAGGGTAAGCATCTTGAACTTTTCCCTTGCCAGGAACTTGTTGAGGTTTCGCAAGTCCAGGATGGGTCTGAGGCCTCCTGTTCTTTTTGGTATCAGAAAGTACCTGGAATAAAAGCCGTGACCTCTCAGGTGGTGGGGTTCCACAGCCTGTTCCTGAAGAAGACCTGCTAACTCCTGAAGGAGTAAGTCCCTGTGCAGAGGGAGTCTTGGAGGCTCCCCTGGAAAGTAGGAGGGAGGTACCTGGTGAAAGTGTAGAAGATAGCCTTTCTGAACTATATGAAGCACCCAGGTATCTGAGGTGATGGCTGACCACCTGTGGGCAAAGTGGACCAGCCGGCCTCCTGTGCTGAGAGAAACCAGCTGAGGGGAAGAGGCTATGCGGATGGAGTCAAAAACCCCCACCCTGCTGAGCAGGGGCCGGTGTTGTGGGCTTGGGGGCCTGCTGCCTACGGGACCCATTACCCCGTCCCTTGGCCTGCTGACCCTTTTGGGGAGCTGCTGAGGCCTGATACTGAGGGTAGTGTTTATAGGCAGCCGCCTCCCTCGGGTAAAAGGGCTTTTTCCCCGAGCCCTTCTTCTTCTGAGAAGGGGCAGAGGTTTTTCTGGACAGCCTAGTTCTGGTCAGAGTCTCGTTCTCGATTTGTGCAGCCTTTCAGCCATGGGTTTGCCAAAGAGGTTTTCACCTCTGCAGGGGACATTGACCAACTTGTCCTGGACCCATGGCTCGAGGTCGGATGACTGAAGCCAAGCCTGTTGGTGGGCACCGATGCCGGCCCTGGCTACTCGAGCCGATGCTTCAAAGCCATTGTAGGCTGCTCGAGAGATATACTTCGAGCACTCTCGAATACCAGTGGACAAGGCTTGGAACCTCTGCAAAGGTTCCTCGGAGAGACCAGCAGAGAACCCAGCAATTTCTTTTGCCAGATCTCGGAGATACATGCCCATATAGAGCTGGTAGGTCTGGACTCGACAAGCAAGCATAGAGCCCTGGAAGCACTTTCTACCGAGGGCATCCAGGCTCCGGGCCTCCCAGCCGGGAGGCACCGAGGAGTGCATCTTCTGACTCTTGAGTCGATGCATGGCCGATTCCACCACCATGGAATGGTGCGGTAGTTGTGCCTTTTGGAACCCGGGGCTCTTGCGGACTCGATAAATGGAATCGACCCGCTTGCTTAACACCGGCGCCGACGCCGGGCTCTCCCACATGCGGAAGAGAAGTCGTTCCAGCATCGGAGGAACCGGTACAGTAAAGGCCTCCTTCGGGGGAGAGTCATATTGGAGGGCATCGAGCTCTTCGGCTCGAGGCTCCTCCTCGGGATTCGCGGGGAATGCCAAGGCCTTGGCCATATCCCGCACGAAGTCCGAGAACCGGGTGTCCTCCGGGGGGGACCGTCTCCGAGGTTCGGACTCGAGTGAGTCCGATGGGACACACCGAGTCCGAAAAGTACCAGGTGACTCTTCGTCCTCCGTTTCCCAGTCTGACTCCTCGGAGGAGGAATCGAGCGGCTCCGGTCGGGCGGGCACCGATGCCCTCTGCCCCGACGCCGAGGGTGTCGGCGTCGACGACCTCGGTCCCGAACGGGAGGCCGAGGGAGACTGCGACCGAGGATCGACTCGAGCTCGCATGGACTCGAGGATCGGCTCGGTCTCCAGGGTCGACTTGGATGTCGACGTCCCGGTGGCCGGGGCAGATGCATTGGCGAGGCCAGCGATCAATGCCCGCTGCTGGTCCATGAAGGCAACCAAACTGCTCTCCAAGGCTGTCAACCTGAGTCCAAGCTCAGGAGACCCAGCAGCCCCCGACTCTGGCCCCGACGGCGGCTCTTTCGGAGGCGAGTCCACGAGGACTACAGTACTCACATGTCCAGGCGACTCCATTTCGAGACGAGGATGTTTCGAAGGCCTCTCCGACTCCGAGGACCCGGGACGGCTATCAGGGCTATGCGACCTGGCCCTCGAGGAACCAGGAGCGTCCACCAACGCCGCCCTCGCGGGTTTTTTCTTCCTGTGATGTTCCCGGGTAGGAGACCCCCGCTCAGAGGAACTCCGACGATGCTCAGGACCGGAGTCCCGGGACGTCGAAGCCTCTGACGAGGTCTGGGCCCGGCCGGATGCAGAGTCAGAGAAGATTCATTCCCTTTGATGCTGCCGACTCCTCAACGCTTTTGAAGACATCTTGCTACACGGACCACAGATCATCGGGTCATGATCAGGTCCGAGGCAGCGGAGGCAGCAGTCATGTGTGTCGGTAAGAGACATAAGTTTCTTACACCGATCACACTTTTTAAACCCGCTGGCAGCCATCGAGGGAAAAAGGGCCCCTGCGAGGTCAAAAGACAGGGCTACCAGTGAAAAATAAATAAAAAATAAAATAAAGAAATAAGAAAGAAAATCAACTTTTTCTGCGGCGATTACAAACAGCGTCTGTAAGGCTCCGCGGAAAAAAGAAGACTGAGCAAGATGGCACCCTTGGGCGGAAAGGGGACCGCGCATGCATGCTGCAATTCCCAAAGGCTTTCTTTGAAAGCTGGGGAAATTGCTCCGCGAGGGCTCCGTCGGCGCCGACGTCACCCATATGTGAGGACTGACTTCCTGCTTGGTCCTGGAGAAATAATAAAACACAAACCTTGGAACCTTTGGTAACAAAGCTAACTGTATAAAGTAATATTCAAAATAGGGGACAGCAGGGAAGGAGATGGGGTTGCTGTGTGGACTATATGGGTGTTCTGTGTGGCTAAGTGTCATTTGCCAAGGACTATGCTTGCAATCTCTATAACATCATATCTCCACTTCCTCCTCATGCTCCTCCTAAAGTGAGGGGAGGAGGCAGGGCCACCTCAGCATGAGAGACCTAAGCAGTGCGATGGCTCAGTTTCTGTATTTTGGTACTTCAATGACAAGTTAGTGCACATTCAAGGAGCTAGGCAGATGCAGTGTGCTCCTCAGCCTGTGCCATTGCTAGCAGTGACAAGAACCTGGTTGCAAGCTCAATCAACAGAGGGGAGTGGGAGGATGGCATCAGTCATGTTGGCTGGAATGAGGAGGAATGGGGGGAATAGAACCATATTTTGAAGTCTCCTAAGGCA
Organism: Ichthyophis bannanicus; assembly: GCA_033557465.1. Taxonomy (NCBI): domain Eukaryota; kingdom Metazoa; phylum Chordata; class Amphibia; order Gymnophiona; family Ichthyophiidae; genus Ichthyophis; species Ichthyophis bannanicus. Next base: position 212,878,811 of record CM066034.1, read on the forward strand.
GCTGGAAACCTTGCACTAGTTCTGGCCAGTAGTAAGCTCAAAGTATTATCCAGAGGTTAGAGCAGAGGCTGACATTCGGCAGGGCAGTCTTCCCATGAAGACGAACAGGTGACTTACCTTATCTTTATGCAGAATTTAAGTCAGATTATCTATTAAAGTAGGACCGCATTTCCTCCTGACTGGTGACAGGTACCTAACAGAAGTTTTTTTATTGGGGATAACAATGCCCTATTCTGTCAGTATATGCTACCCAGCAAAAACAGCATAAAGTGTGGCAATGGAGTAATTCAACAAAATGGCATAAAAATTAGATTGGTCTTCAGAATGATCTTGTGATTCCATCTCAGAAAAGTATAAGCAGCAAAAATGAGTTTCTCACAAAAAGAAAAAATATGATGCTAAATAACGCGCTATAAGTTGCATGCAATCAGCCCAAATTATATACAATCTCTATTGCATTTTAAGTACGCTGGTTTTGCTGATGGGTAGTTTTCCTTTTACTTTTTTTTTCTCGTTTCCCTTTTCCCTTTATAGCTTTCCTTGAACTTTCGAGAGTCCCAGGAAGCAGAGCCTCAACCATTATGGGAATATCCTTGCAGATCACTGTCGGGCCCTAAAAAGGTTATGACTTTTGACTTCAGACAGGTTGTGCCGAAACAAGCACTTAGCACTGAGGGATCATTGAGACTGATTAGGTAAGTGGAGTCTTTCTTAATACATTGCTAATTCAGTATTTGTATTTATATGTAGATACTAGCTATATACTAAAATAATATCTGAAAGGGACTTAGTTACTCTTAAAGTAAACCATCAAGCAGAGCTAGATGTATATTATGCCTTTCTGAAGACCTAAGATGTGCTGTTTTTCATCTTTCCTTGTACCATTTGGAGAATAGGTTGATAAGGTAAGGTTTTATATTGTATATCTACAGGAGTGGCTTACCATTAGGCAAGAACAGGAAATCGCATGGGATGGCAGCTCCAATCAGTGCAAAATAGTAGGCCCTTACAGTTGCACTGACGCAAACAATCAGAATGTACTTCTACCTGCAGTAAGGGTGGCAGCTTTCAAATAGCAATTTACCAGGCAAACAATTTTTGAAAATTGCTCACATTATGTATATGTATGCATGTTTTATATAAGCATATATACATACATATGGGTGTATATGTATATTGGGATTATAAGGGGGCGTCTAGTTTGGCAAGCTGGTGTCTATTTAGGCATTATTAAAACACACAGGTGCCTATGTCTGTTTATAAAATGCTCGCATAAGCAGCAGAAATTGCATCTACATTGCAGGCATGGACATTTTATGCCAGTTAGAATTTTATAACAGGCCATTTATGCATGAAAATGATTTTATAAAATTATCCCCAGGTCATGCATTTTTATTTTATTAATCTGGCACAGGTGGTATTGGAATGATCATGACTGAGTTTAATTATCAAAATCTAGTTGAGGCAAGGAGCTTGTAAATTAATTGGGGGGGAAAGGGAATGCAAGGTTTAAGGTTTGCCTTGGGCTTTGTACCAGCCATGTATAACCTTGTATCAGCCATGTATATCCAAGAATGATTTAACGAAAACCATTTATTTTAAATATTTGAACAAGGATACTTGTTTCTAATCAATATATTAGGATTACAGAGAACTGTATAAAGCTAGGTTTAAATAGTAATTAGTCTGTTGCTATATTCAGAAAACCCATGTTATCACTCAGATTTCCTACTAGAAACGTAGACTCATATCTACCCATCTTACTGGCTCTTTGTTGTATATATATATATATATATATATATATATATATATAAATATAAAGAATCCTCACGCCTGTATGGTCTACTTAATTACATTTGGACCTTCACTCATTATTCTTGCCTGAGATCTACCCACTTCTCAGAAGAATATAAGATATACCATGCTTAGATCAGAGGTCTATCAAGACTAGTATCCTTTCTACCATAGCAGCCATTCGAGTCACTAGGAAGTACCTGGCAGATCCCAGAGAATAGACTCTTCTTATAGCTCCCTCCCAAGGATGAATAGATTTTGGAGTTTTACTTGGCTAATAATAGTTTATGGGTGTCTCCTCTAGGAATTTATCCAAACGCCTTTTAAATCGCCTATGCTGGCAGCCTTCATCACAACAATTTCCACAGTTTGATTGTTTAAGTAAAATAAAATATTTTCTTCAGTTTATTTTAAATTGGCTACTTATTAGTTTCATGATGGTTTGAAGGCATAAATATCCATTTTTTATTTCATGATTTTATAAACCTCTCTTGTATCTCCTTCAGTCATCTCTTATTCAAGTTGTTCAGCCTCACTTAGGGTTTGCCCAACCATTAGGCAAGACTAGGCGATCACCTACAGAAACAGTTTCTGAGGGGCAGCAAGGGACAGCAAAGGGCAGCAGCAGTCAAAGCAAAACAGATCCAATTCAACAATCAGCAGGGAGAGTGGGCTCATACACACATACAAAGCAGAGTTTTATATTTTAAAAGTATTATGTCCAATTCTGCATTTGAATGGGAGAGGTGGTAGTGGGATGATCACAATTGCTGAGTTTAATTATCAAAATCTTTGGGTGGGGGAGCCTATGGCTGAAGGTTCACCCAGGCGCCCCAGTATCCTTGCACTAGCTCTGGCCTTACATCACAAGAGTTATTCTATCCACTTTATCATTTTTATTGTTTTTTTATTCTTTCCAACCCAACGGAACTTGGAAAGAATTATGTAAAAGTGGCCGTGAATATCTGTCTATATGGGGGCAGAATAACACACTGAAAATTTGATGGAATGTGGTGAAATTTCACATGTGGGAAAAACTGCTAGAAAGAGAACTAGTTTGAAAATAGATCAAACAGGACTATGGGTTCCAAAAAATAGTCCAGTGTATTCCTATAGGAGAAGCTGTTTCAGCTTCTGTAGCTTAGAAACCTACATACAGTGAAACATAGCAATTAGGGATGGGGACTGCTCCTTTCAAACACCTTCTTTCTGTTCTCTGTTCTCCAACCCTCTCCAAAATGTCCCTTCACCAAAAACTGCCCCTTTCAAATTGCTCCACTTCCATGCACATTGCCACACCCCAAATAATACTCCCCATAGCTGCCTCACTAACATATTAACAGCCCCACCACCCTAAAATACACCCCCATAATTGATCTGCTCCTCCGCAAACCACGCCACTCCTAAACCCCACCCACCCACAGTGAGTCTGCACCACAAAAATTCCCCCACCAAGAAAACCTCACCCCTCTCGCAACTGCCCCACTGAACTGCAAACAGCCCGAGCCCCAGAAAGAACCCCCTGCAACTACCTCACCATCCTGCAAACTGCCCCATTGGGAAAGCCTTGCCCCTCTTGCAACTGCCCTACTACCTTTTCAACTATATCCACCCACAAAATCTACCCTGCTGCAACTGCCCCACTGCCCTGCAATGACCCCCAGCCCAACTGCAATAATTCAAAAAAAGAAAATCAGCTCCCCTGCTCATGCCCACAAACTAAAATAGCCTCCAAAAACTACTCTGCCCCAGCTGCCCCTTATCTCTACAAACTATCCCACCCCAATAAATACCCCATCCCAAAAACTACCCTGCAATTTCTCACTCCCCAAACTGTGACCCTAAAACCTACCCCCTGCAACTGCCCACTGTCCCACAAACTACGCCACCCCCAAAAAAACTACTTCCTACAGTTGCCCCCACAACTACAATAAATCCTTGCTATCCACGCATTCCGTTTCTGCAGATTCACTTATCTGCTTCTATAAAGGTGTAATTCATTTCACGACACTTGCAGTCTACTTGTGTCTATCCATGGCCATGAGAGGCTTTTCACACAGAAGCAACACAAGTTTCAGCAAGGGAAGCTGCAGTCTTCGTCTCACATCTTCTATTGTATTAAGTCTCCATGTTGTTCTGTGTCAGTGTGTTACGCTCTTATGGAAATCACGGCAAAAAACACTGACACATTTCAAGTTAAGATTACATTTTGGTGTTAATGCTGTATTCATTTTATAAAATACATACTGTATTAGGATCCACTGGAACTTAATCCCATTTTTCCCCATAGGATCAATGATTCAGTATCAGCAGTTTTCAGTTTCCATGTTTTTTTTCAGGAATGTAACCCCTACGGGTAACAAGAAATCTCCAGGAACAAGCAGGAATGTAGTCTTCACATATATGGGTATCATCGGTACCGACGGAGCCTGTGCGGGAACGCTCCCCAGCGTCCAATAGGAACGTTTTTGGGAGCATCCCTCAGCACATGCGCGCTGCCTTCCCAACTGTCCCTATTCAGTTCTTCGTTTTCTGCGGAGCCGACAGGATCCATACCCTGTCACCGCAGAAAATTCCGTCTTGAAAATTGTTTTCTTGTGGTCGCGTTTGCCTGCCGCACGACACTTACCGGTACCGCCGGTTCTTTTCCTTTCCTTTCCAAAAAAAAAAACACAAAACTTATACTTTGAACTGTTTCTCTTCAGAAACCTTTCTTTCTTCGTGCTAGGTGCCATTTTGGGCACTAGGCCCCATATTCCTAAAACATGGAAAAACCAACTAGTGGTTTTAAAAAAATGTACTAAGCGTGACAGTACCATTTCCGTCACTGACACCCATGATTGGTGTCTTAAATGTTTAGGGCCTGAACATTCTCCATCTGAATGTCTCTCTTGTATGGGGATGACTAAAAGGGGAAGACAGAACTGGGCTGCAAAGTTTGGTACCCTCTTTTCTTCAAATGCCAGATCCATTGCATCGACATCTTCAAGGTCCTCCTCTTCCTCCCATGGATCTCAGGTAACTAAACATAAAAGCCGGTCCTCAAAGGGTAGCTGTCCTGCTAAGCATCGAGAGGCCATCGGCATTGCTCTTGAGGGAACCACACCGGCAAAGCAGCCCCGGTGGGAGGCTTCGGCTTCCAAAGCATCAATGGGGCTCCAGGATGTTCTCGAGGCCTCAACCTCGCAAGAACTACCCTGTGCCATGTTCAGGGGTCCCGGCCGTTTTCACCGGTACCGACACCCAGGCATCGATAGACCAGAGGTTCCTCGCTATTGAACGCAGCATTGCAGCTCTTCTCTCAGCTGCTGTACCGTTGGTCCAACGGGCATCGACATCGACACACATGATGGTACCTACACCAGTACAGACACTGGTTCCGGTACCGACGATACCGGTACCAATGGCACAGGCCCTGTTGGGAATTCTTCCCATGCCATCTTTGGCTGGAATCGACAGATCGGTACCGGATCAACTCGGTACCGACTTCGATCGATACCGGGACCGTGCTTTGCATGAGCATCGTGGTCAGGAATACTTTGAATCCTCCGATTCCGAAGACTGACAATTCTACTGGTACTAGAGGGTTTCTCCCAGAAGATCCCTCTTCTCCCCAACGCAGAATGTCACCTCCAGAGGACATGTCTTTTCAGGATTTTATTTGTGATATGGCCAAGGGCCTTTCAATCACGGTGGCTCCTGAAGAGGAACCCAGAGCAAAGGAATTCGAAATTCTCCAATATCCTAAAGCTCCAAAGGAGGCAGCCACTCTGCCCATCCATGAAATTCTGCATAACTTGATTCTCAGAATGTGGGAGACACCTCTGACTACATCTCCTCACTCTAGGAGGCTTGATACTATGTATTGAGTTCCGCCATGTCCTGGATTTCAAAAGACTCAGCTGCCACACCATTCAATAGTGGTGGAGTCAGCCATGCGTAGGATGAAAAGTGCAAAGAGGCATGCATCCAATACTCCAGGTCGTGAATGCAGGACTCTGGACGCTTTTGGGCACTAAACTTTTCAGGCTTCCATGCTTTCAGCTAGGATCAGTTCATATATACTATATATGGGAATGTTCCTCAAGGAAGTTACAGGAGACTTGGAGCTTATGAGCCCATTTCTCCCAGAAGACAAGAGACAAGACTTTCTTGCTTTTGTTAAGCATGCTCAAGATGTCTCCAAGTTTGTAAATCGTGCAGCCTTTGACTGCTTTGAATGCATCAGCAGAACCTCTGCTATTGCCATTGGCGCACGACGGATTGCCTGGCTTCAGGCATCAGACTTGGAGACTTCGGTACAGGACAAGTTAGGCAACATTCCTTGCACGGGAGAGAACCTCTTCGGCAAGAACTGGCAGGAAAAGGCTAACGAGTTAGATGCTGACAATACTACTCTAGATAGATTGTCGAAATCTACATCCACTCCAGCCAAAAAAGTCTTATTAAAAACCCCCTCTTTCAGCAAAAAGAGGAAATTTTATCTTTCCTATACCCAGCAGAGTCAAACTCAGTCAGGTTGCCCAAAAGGGACAAACTAGACAACAAAAGAAGCCGAAAGGCCCGAGAGCCCAACCAGCTCTGCAGGTTCAGCCCCCTCAAGGGCTTTGACTCCTTCCTAGAGAGCTTAGCTTTCCTGCCTCTGAGGGGTCCCCAATCCCCCAATATCCCAGGTAGGTTATGCCACTTTGCCAACAGGTGGCATCAGATAACAGCAGAAGATTGGACTTTGTCCATTGTAGGAGAAGGGTACAAGCTTCATTTTCACAGCATGCCCTCTCCTACAATTCTAAAGCAATTCAATCCTCAAACCTCCGCAGACAATCTGCTAGATCACGAGGTCTCAACACTTCTTGCCCAAGGGGCAATAGGGGAGGTACCTATTCTTCAGCGGGGTGCAGGGTTCTACTCCCCCTATTTTCTTATTCCAAAGAAAACAGGAGGACACAGACCCATTTTAGACCTCAGAGAATTGAACAAATGATTTCTCTAGGAACTCTTCTGCCATACCTTCAAAGCCAGGTTTGGCTTTGCTCTCTAGACTTAAAGGATGCATACACTCACATTCTGATCCATCCAGATCACAGGAAATTCTTACGATTCCTTTTCAGGGGAAAACATTTCCAGTACAGGGTTCTTCCCTTTGGTCTGGCTTCAGCACCAAGGGTTTTCATGAAATGCATGGCAGTAGTAGCTGCATTTCTACGAACCCTGGGGATATTCGTCTTTCCTTACTTAGACGACTGGCTCATTCAAGCCCCTACAGTTGCAGAGGCCAGCACTGCACTGTCTCGCACACTGCAAATCCTCCAATACTTGGGCTTGGTAATAAACTTCCCAAAATCCCAACTTGTTCCTTTCCAATGCCTGGAATTCATAGGGGCCTTTCTAGATACCAGACAGGCAAAGGCTTTCCTTCCACAAGCCCGGTGTCTTCGCATAATGCAACTAGCTTCTCAAGCAGCAGGGAAATCCTCCCTAACTGCTCGAGAGCTACTACAGTTGCTGGAACATATGGCATCCACAGTTCATGTAGTCCCATATGCTCGCCTCCACATGCGAACAGCTCAGTGGACCCTATCCACACAGTGGACACAGGCCACAGTTCATTTATCAAACAAAATAATGAACTCTCAATGACTAATTTTGTCCCTCCATTGGTGGCAGTCACTAGAGAATCTGACAGTGGGGTCTCCTTGTCATCAACCCCTTTTTCAGGCCACCCTAACAGATGCATCACAGGTAGGTTGGGGAGCACACCTGAATCATCTCTCTACCCAGGGAACCTGGACTCCACAGGAGGCTGCTCTGCACATAAACCTCCTGGAATTAAGAGCAATCTATTTAGCTCTTCGAATATTCCACGCCCAGCTCAGCTACAAGTCAGTCCTAGTCCAGACAGACAATTAAGTAGCCATGTTCTGTGTGAACAAGCAGGGGGGGACAGGCTCTCTGTCGTTATACAATGAAGCTTTACGACTGTGGGCCCTCGCCAGAGAGTATCAAATTCAACTTCTAGTGGTATATCTTCCAGGCATTCAAAACCTTTGGGCAGAAAAACTCAGTCGAGTACTGCTGCCTCACGAGTGGTCCCTCCACTAGACCAGGTGGCAAAGTTATTTCATCTCTGGGGCACTCCAAACATAAACCTCTTTGCAAGTCCACCGAATGCCATACATCCCCGGTTCTGTTCCAGGATTCCGGCTCACAATTGTCAGGCAAGGGATGCCTTCCTCCTTCATTGGGGTTAGGACTTCCTTTATGCCTTCCCACTGTCACAAGCACAACGCCCGAAGCCACTTGCCTCTAGTGGTCGAGGGGTGTGGTGGTTGAGGATTCCTTCTTCTATCAGCTCCTAGCAGCCTATTTCTTCGTTTTGGCTTCTGGGAAGTGTAGTACTGCTAAAAATATGTTGGTGCTTTACGTAGAAGGTTTGTAGTTGAGGTAACCGAGGGTAAGGCTTGTAACAGAAAGTTTATTTCCATAACACAAAACACAGCAGGTTCAAGGTATCATTTACAGGATTATAACTGTAGGATTTGCTTAAGGTACAGCAGATAATGGCAAGCAAACCAAAAGAACTCAGAAATGGCTTTTTAAAGTCCTCTTACTTGCAGAAGCAATTGCCTTTAGAAACTAGGCTGCCACTTTCCTTTTTAGTCCTTGTTAATCAGAGCATAAAGAAAAATTCAGGCTTAATTCTTCCACAGCAGTTTAGTCTCTGCCAGCCTCAAAAACCTCTCTAGGCTGCATTTATTTATTTATTTATTTAGCTGTATTTATATCCCGCTTTTCACCGGGTCAAAGCGATCAATTGGGGGATACATTTAACATGAGGGGATATGAGACACATACGCTAATACTTACAGGGAACATGGGCAATGGAGGGTTAAGTGGCTTGCCCAAGACCACAAGGAGTGCCTATAGGACTAGAAATCCCAGTCCCTCCGGCCTGAGATTGCTGTCCCCAGGTGGGACTTGAACCCCCCTGGCCCTCCGGCCTGAAGTACCTTGTCCTAACTACTAGACCACTCCTCCCACCAAACGTGAAACCAAACTTAGAACAAAACAAACATTCCAAGCTGTTATCAAAACTTTTAGCAGGCTTTTCATATAGGAGAGGAGCAAGCAAAACCTCTTATAACAGCTAACTTGGCTTTTCTTGCCGTTGCACAGTTCAAACACAGGTGCCAAACGAGCATGAATCAGAGCTTTCTGATCAGGCTTACGTTGCAGTAAATTTCCCTTTTAAAACAGACAGGAATTTACCTCCACACTGCTTCTGCCATATGGTTAACTTCCAAGGAGAATTACTTCTTTCAGGGCTAGCTTTTCCTCAAGACCTCCTGTCTAGAGCTTGGCATAGAGAGCAATCCATAAAGCAATCTTCTTCCCCCAACTCTGACACTGGTTCTCCCAACTGCATGGGTTCTGACTCACCGACCTGGTCAGACTGCTCAACTGACAACCTTTCTGATGGTCTGAAAGCTTCTCCACTTCATGGTCCCCACCTCTGTTGCCAACCTGTTGCAGGGAATTCAGCTCTCTCAGCTCTGGATAGCTCAGCTCTTCTCCAAGAATCCACTCCTTCTCTCTGCTTCTGTCTCAGCTGCTCTCCTTCTCATCTCTCTCTCTCTCTGCATAATCTAACCCAGGCTTATACCTCCAGGGTCTTAACCCCACCTCTTTCTTTCCCAGGTGTTGGTAATCCCCCTGCCTTCTGATATTAGAATAATCAGTGCACTTGTTAAAGTAAGGGCTTTGGTCCTCGTGCTTGCAATCCCTCTTTCTTACTTTATCAGTCATTGGCTGAAACCTGTTCCAGCTGGGGTTTTTCTGTCTTTGAAACCTGGCTGTGGCTTTCTCTCCCTGCACTCCTAGAAGGGGACCCTTAACTAGGGTGAATTCGTTATGCTTCTCAGCAACCCCACTCTCAGGATAGCTGACTTTGCCACACCACCCATTCCCCTCATCCCCAAAACACTCTTCAAGCTTCAGAGAGACAGGGGTCGCATGATTCTTATAGCGCCACGTTGGCCACGCCAAACGTGGAATCTCCTGCTTCTACATCTCTCTCAAGCTGCACCTCTGGAGTTAGGGCATGCTCCAGATCTCCCTTCCCAAGAGGACGGGACGCTATGGCACCCGAATCCCCAGTCCCTGCATCTCACGGCCTGGTTGCTGAAGGCGACAGGGGCGCGCACCGCCGTGCTCCTTAGGTGCGCTCCTTGGGGCCGCTCCGGAAGCGGAGGAAAATCTCTCAACTTTACTTTGCACTTTTGTCTCCTCTCAGCCCTTTTCTTCACAACCATAAGTGGACTTGGATCTGCCGTCTCCCCACCAATTGTTCCTGTCGTCACTGCCTGCCACTACTTACAGGTACTCAACTTCTCCTCTCCACTATCTTCTCTTGCCTTTTCCACCTCCCCCTCTGCCCCCCCTTTCATGACTCACATACCGGTTCATTGGGGCCGCCGCCCCTCCAGAGCCCCTCGCCACCGTCCATGCGGCTATTTCAATCTCCATCCCTGCGTTCTCTCTGCCCCCACCCCCACCCCCCCTGCATACTCCTATTACTCCTGCACCTTCTCTCATGCCACTCAATCTTGGTCTTCTTAATTGCCGTTCAATACGATCCAAATCTCTCCTTATTCAGGATCTCATTTTGCAGAAGTCCTTTGACCTTACCCTCCTCACGGAAACGTGGCTAAGGGAAGGGGAGGACGCCCTTCTTGCTCGATGCCTCCCTGCCGGTTTCTCGGCAGTTTCCGTTCCCCGCATTGCCCGCTCCGGTGGCGGTGTGGCAGCTATCCTCGCCCCCTCTCTCCCTTTCACCCAGCTCTCTCCCCCTTCCCTCTCCTATCCTGAGGCCCTCCTTCTTCATCTCCACACCTCCCCTCCGACCCATGTGCTCTTAATCTACGCACCTCCTGCCCTCCGCCCTGATCTTTGGGACTCTCTTCTTCACTCTCTCTCTGACCTCTCCCTACTGTTTCCTCACCTTCTCATCGCCGGAGACTTCAATCTCCACCTCGACTCTCCTTCATCTCCCAGAGATCATGCCTTCCTCACTCTCATTCAGGACTTGTCTCTTCACCAGCATGTTTCATTCCCCTCTCACTCTGCCGGTCACACCCTCGACCTTTTCCTAACGCTTTCTTCCTCCACCCTCTCACTCCACAATTTGTCTTCCCATCCTCTCCCCTGGACCGACCACCTCTGCCTAGCGGTCTCTTGCTCCCACCCTCAAGCCTTAACTTCAACCTCCCTCCCAGAGTCTCCACCTGTTCCACGCCGCTCACGATTTATCACCCCTTCCACAGCACAGCATTTTCCCCCGGCAGCAGAACTGCTCCCTTCTGATTTCTCTTCTCTATCTCCCAGCGCTCAGGCGTCTACTTGGTTCTCCTCCCTCTCATCTGCCCTCTACCACGTCGCCCCTCTTCGTTCACGCCCCACTTCCCGTCGCACATCACACCCCTGGTATCATCCCGGTCTTCTTCTGCTCCGGTCCCAGCTCCGAAGAGCTGAAAGACGCTGGCGTAAATCCCCTTCCTCCTCAACTTTATCTTTCTTCAAAGCACAGCACTCTTACTATCGGTCCCAAGTCCACCTTGCCAAATCCACTTACTTTTCCTCTGCCATCGCTAACGCCCCTAACCAGACCCGTCACCTTTACTCAACCCTACGTTTTCTCACTTCCCTACAACCTTCCTCCACCTCTTCCACCTCTCACCCTGTCCCTGCGCCCTCACTTTTAGCTTCAGCTTTCAGTAACAAAATTACCACCCTGAGAGCCTCCCTGCCCTCTCATCCCCCACCTATTCTTTCACCACCCCCAGTTCCTTCCCCTCCCCCTATCTCCCAGCTCACCCACACCTGGTCTTCCTTCTCTTTGACCACTACCAGTGAACTCCACCACCTCATCTCCTCTTCCAATAAGACCTACTGTTCTCTCGACCCTATTCCCTCTGCCTGGCTACTCATTCCCTCTCTATCCCTCCTTCCTCACCTTCAAAAAATGCTGAACTCTAGTCTTTCCACAGGCACTTTTCCTTCTCCCTGGAAACACGCCCTCATTCGTCCGATTCTTAAGAAACCTTCTCTCGATCCTCTAGACCCCAACAACTATCGCCCAGTTTCCAACCTTTCCTTTCTCTCTAAGCTCCTTGAAAAAGTCGTCTTTGCCCAACTCTCTCACCACCTGGATTCTATCAACCTCCTTCACCCCCGTCAATCAGGTTTTCGGACAGGGCACAGCGTTGAAACCATTCTTCTCGCCTTCACCAACTCCTTGCATGTGGCTCACGATCGTGGTGACATTTCGGTGGCGGTAGCTCTTGATCTCTCTGCCGCCTTCGACTTGGTTGATCACTCCCTTCTCCTTTCTCAACTTCGCGCCGCCGGTCTCTGTAGCACTGTATTTCGATGGTTTCACTCCTTTCTCTCCTCCTCTCGCTCTGGCACTGTCCTCTCATCATCTCCATCTGTTCCCTCCTCTGATTCCTTTCCTCTCACCTGTGGGGTTCCCCAGGGTTCAGTTCTTGCCCCCCTGCTCTTTAATCTCTTCCTGACCCCTCTCACACTGCTAATTCAACAATTTGGGATTTCGGCATTTTATTACGCAGATGATATTCTCCTCCTATATCACACCTCCCCTCTGTGTCCTGATCTTGCCCCACTTGATTCCTGTCTTGCAGCTATCTCCAAATGGATGACTCAGAACTGCTTACAACTCAATCTGTCAAAAACTACCGCAATTTGGTTCCCTCACGGCCATCCTTCCCCAGCTCTGACACCCTCTTTCTCAGGTACACCCATCTCCCTCGTCTCTACCTTTCGGTATCTTGGGGTGCTTTTTGATTCGGATCTCTCCTTCTCTGCCCACATCTCCCATGTCTCGAAGACTTCATTCTACTATCTCCGCCAGATCCGCGCCATTCGTCCCTTTCTCTCTCCCTCCGCTCTTGCTACCCTCTTACTATCACTCGTCATTTCTCGGATTGATTTCTCCAACTCTGTCCTCTCAGGCATCACCAAATCCCAACTTACACGATTGCAAAGAATTCAAAACACCGCTGCCCGACTTGTATCCCACTCTTCCCCCAGAGATCACGTCACCCCCCTGCTGTTCCGACTTCACTGGCTTCCTATTTCCTACCGCATTCAGTTCAAACTCCTTACACTCGTCCACAAGGTTCTTCACACCACCACCCCTCAATATCTTGCTGACCTCATACACTTTCATACCCCCCGTCACACCCCTCGGTCTTTTCATTTAAACCGCCTTACATTACCTCCCCCCTCACAGGCTCACCTTCACTCCACCCGCTCATCAGCCTTCTTTTTTGTAGGTCCCGCACTATGGAACTCTCTCCCCACTGCCCTCCGTCTCGAACCACACCACCCCACTTTCAAACATGCCTTAAAAACCCACCTATTTACCCTTGCCTTTGACCTTCCCTCCTCTTACCCCTAACCTCTTCCCTAAGTCTGTTGTTCTCTCTCTACACACCTCTTTCTGTCCTATCACCAAATTGTAACTTCTTTTCCTTTTCTGGCCTGTGGGCCTTGCTGTAATGATGCTTTTTATTGTACACCGCTCTGTTTACCCTGAAGGGCGGTTAAGCAAATAATAAACTTCAAACCTCCAGGATTTCAACCTGTCCCAACAGGTAAAGGATATCCTTCAGGCTTCTAGGAAACTTTCCACAAGAAGATCTTATGCCTTCAAGTGGAAACGTTTTACTATATGGTGCTCCAAGAAGGGATTAAACCCCCTTGTCATACCTTCTGGAGTAAAAAAAGTAAAAAAAAGTTCCGACGATGCGGCCCGCGGGTTACTTTACAAGTCCTCATTTCTCCCTCAAAGCAATTTGAGTTTGAGACCCCTGATTTAAATCAATCAATTTATCTTCCTGTATTTTTCCCGAGGCATCATGCCTCTAATGCAGAAAGAAACCTTCATACTTTAGATTGTAAAAGAGCCTTAGCCTTTTACTTACAGAGAACACAGCAACATAGAAAGTCCTCACAACTTTTTATAGCTTTTGACCCTAGTCATTTGGGACTTCCAGTCTCCAAAAGAACTTTATCTAAATGGATTGCCCAGTGCATATCCTTTGCTTATGAGAGTAAGGGTCTTCCTCTTCAGGACCATGTCACAGCTCATAACGTGAGCCATGGCAACTTCCATGGCTAGTCTCCACTCTGTGTCTATCGATGACGTTTGTCAAGCAGCCACCTGGGCTTCGGTACATACCTTCACAGCCCACTACTGCCTGGATAAAGCCTCCCGTCGGGATGCCTTCTTTGGCCAAGCTGTTCTTCAAAATCTCTTTCAGACCTAATTCAACTCCTGCCCACCAACCCTGGTGGAATGCCAGAGATCCATGGGAGGAAGGATTCCCACCTTTCTAGGGTGGCACCTTCCTGTCTCCCTGGCATCTTCAACTAGGGAGTCCCCATATGTGAAGTGTGGTGATGAGAGTGATCAGGAAAGAATGGAAATAGAGGAAAATGGTACTGGTGCCTTTAAAACTACTGACAGCCGAGCTTTGCACAGAGGTAGAAAGACTACTTTGAAAAAAAGTCAAGCCAAGCCACGCCCTAGCTCTGACGAGGAGGCATGCTTGCTTACTGATTACGAGCACACGTGCAAAGAGGAAGGTGTGGCAGGAAAGAAACAGGTTTTTAAACCCGTCTCCAAACAGAGCAGGTGGGAGAAGAAGAGGGAGAGCACACGGAGCCTACAGAGTTCACAGAGGAGTTCTTAGCGTGCACGGAGGAGTTCCCAGGAGGAAGAGAGTTCCCAAGGGGAAGAAAGTTCCCAGGAGGAAGGAGCTCAGAGAGTTAGGAGAGCTGAGAGCCACGAGGAGGCTGCCTTCCAGTTGCTGAAGGCTGAAAGCAGAGAAGGAAGCACTCCATATCTGAGAAAAACTCCCAGACCTAAAGCCAGCAGACGTTTAGTTGGAAAGGCTACAAACCACCTGGAACAGGTACCTCTCTCCAATATTCAGGACCCTATGCTGAAAGGTCCAACTGCTAGAAGGTGGGTGGATACATTCATGTGGGTAAAGTGTGATAGGCTATGGCCTAGAATAGCCTGTAAAAGTATGTTATGTAGCAGAGGCCTGTATGTTAGGCCTGAGTCCCCAACCCCCACTGCAGAATATTATAGCTGAGCAGAGCAAAATGCCAGTAGAAGTTAGAAAACCTGCTTTAAACTGCTTTGATAAGAATGCAAGACTTTTCCATTGAGCTTGTTATGTTATTCACAGATGTACTTCAGTATTTTGATTTCACACAGTTTCTGTGCTGCGGAGTGACCTTGCAAGCAGAATGTAAGGCAGAGTGTATTATGTCTAGAAACTGAGCCATGGCTAGAAAGGCCTGAGCAGGGGGAGAACAGGTGGCCGGTCAGAGATCTCCATTGGATGGGGGTGAGGGGGGCCACCGGGACCAATGAGGAGTTTGTCTGTGTAGAGCTGAGGAAGAAAGATATAAATGCTGTTGTTTTGCTGAACTCCATGCTCAGACCATTTTGAATGTGACAAGTGCCTGAGACTGTGCACAAATAAACTAGTTTGAATCCTAGTAAATAGACTCCTGGTTTTATTCGTTGCTGGCACTTCGCTACCACATATTCCTTGGTTCCCTGACCGGGAAGGTGGGGTACGTGAATGGTGCGCAAGTGAATACTACCACGTATTACCGCCTCCAGGTTTGGTCCGGCTGGAACCGCGGCCGACCGACAGCGGAGAGGACCCCAGGCGCCACCGGTCCCCTTGCATCGGAGGGTTCCGCCCTGCCTCGGCGGCCTGCTGGGTCCGGCCGGCCAACACCTCGAACCCTGAGGGGAGTCCAGGATTCAACCCAAGGTGGAACTGGTTGCGCAGCGCATTAGCTACCGGATCCGGTGAGTAATGATTTTTCTGGTTCTTAGTCAGTTAGCTCTGGGAAAGTCTCGAGACTAATATGGTATGGTAACAGGTAAAGGGAGTCTGATCAACTTCCAGGGCGGTCCTAGTAACCCTGCATGAGTATGCGCGGGGCGAAGCCACTGACCCTTTTGGTTTGGTACATTTTGGTTTAGTCAGTTAGCCCGGGAATTTGGAATTTGGGAAATGCTAGCATGTTTGGTTGTGTGAAGTGTGCTTGAGAGGTCTTGCAATACAGACCAAGCGAGAGCGGACTCCTAAGTAGCGCAGTTCCTGGCCGGGTGATCGCACCCAGGTCGCGAAAAGGAGGAAGCGTCAGGTGTTCTCCGGGAATAGCGGGAATAAGTCCTCACATATGGAAGTCATTCCTTACATGTGGGTGACATCGTCATAGATGGAGCCCACGTGGTAACCACTCCCCAGCTTTCATAGAAAACCATTCGGCATTCTACCATGCATGCATGGTCACCTTCCCGCCCAAGGGTGCCATCTTACATCAATATGATAACATAGCTTAATCAATCCAGCAAAAGAAAAACTCCTCCACATGGAGGGAGGGTAGTGTGGACTAATTCCTGCAGTTCCCAGAGAACACCTGCTTTCAGGTAAGTAACTATGCTTTCTCTGGAAACAAGCAGGAAGTCAGCCCTTACATATGGGACTGTAAAAACCCCAGGTGACCGAAAAAATGGACCGTGAATGACACCGAAGAGCTCTGTGAGGCCAGAAGGTCAGGATGCAGCCCCAGCATCAACCAGAGAATCAATTCTTCAGTAGCCCGGACAAACAGAAGGGCCAGAGGGAGGAGATGCATCAATCTCCAAAAAATACCACAGCATAGTCTGTCCGAAGGTGCTGTCACAATGGGAATCCTCATCAAGGCAATAGTGAGCTGCGAAGGTGTTGGTCTAAGACCAGGTAGCAGTCTGGCAGATCTCCAAAAGTGGGAGAGAGAGCGCAGATACACCACAGAGGTGGCCATGTCATGGACAGTATGGGCTGTCGCATGACATTCCAGAGAGAAACCAGCATGCTGGTAGGCAAAGAAAATAGTCTGCCACCCAGGTAGAAAAAGGGTGTGCTTAGAGACTGCAACACTGAACCTGTTTGGGTCATAAGAGATGGATAGCTGAGAGGAGCAGCAGTGAACCTTTGCTTGCTCAATGTAGAAAACCAAAGCTCTTTTACAATCTAGAGTGGGAAGAGAGGCCTCAGCTCTGTTCGCATGAAGCCTTGGAAAATAGGTGGGAAGAACCACCTCCTGGTTGAGATGAAAGGAGACCACCTTAGGGAGAAATTTAGGATATATATGAAGGACCCCACCCTATTATGATGGAACCTGGTGTAAGGGGCATGAGCCACTAACCCTGCCAGGTGAGATACTAGAGATAACAAGAGGCAAGCGGCTTGAAGGGAGGAACAGTGAGCTTCCCAAGAACCACATTCAAGTCCCACGCCACTGTAGGTGGGCGGGTAGGAGGCTGTGAAAGCAGCAGTCCTCTCATGAAGCAGCCAACGAGTGTGAGCAAACAGGAACTGACAGTCAACCAGATGATGGTAAGCCATGAGGGCACTGAAGTGTACCCGTACAGAACCAGTACTGGAGAGATGGAAGAGGGCCTGCAGGACCTCCTGCACCAGGTAGGAGAAAGGACTGATATCCCTATCTACACACCAGACCACAAACCTACACCATTTGAAGGCGTATGACCATCTGGTGGAATCTTTGTGGGACATGAGGAGGACATCCTCAACATCCTGGGCAGGTGAAACTGAGCCAGGGCTATCCTCTCAACAGCCATGCCATCAGAGCTAGGGACTGGAGGTTGGGGTGCAGGAGGAATCGTCCCCCTGCGAGAGCAGATCCGGGGGGGAGGCAGCCCAGGGGAACTTGGGGGTACCTTAGAGACAAAATAGCAAGGGGAACCATGGCTGTCTGGGCCAGCGAGGGGCCACAAGAATGACCATGGCCTGGTCTGTCTGTATTTTGAAGAGGGCCTTGGCTACCAGGGGGGTTGGAGGTTATGCATACAGGAGACCCTCACCCCAAGGCAAGAGAAATGTGTCTGCCGCTATCTGAGCAGGGGATGGAAGTCTGGAGCAGAAATGAGGCAACTGGGTGTCCTCGGGGCTGGCAAAAAGGTTCATCTGGGTGCCTCACTTGCTGAAGATGCGCCGGAGAACCCACAGATTGAGCTGTTACTCATGGGGCTAGAGCACCTGACTGAGCCTGTCCACTGAGGCACTGTCCTGCCCCAGGAGGTACACCACCCTGAGAAGCATACCCCAGCTGATGATGACGTTCCAGAGGCGGATTCCCTCCTGACAGAGGGGATACGAACCCGTTCCACCCTGCTTGTTGAGGTAGAAGATTGTTGCTTGATTGTCTGTCTGTACCAGGATGATCTGGTGGCTAGGAAGGTTTCAAACACCTGCAGGGCCTTTGCAATCGCCCTGAGCTCGAGAAGGTTGATGTGCAGTTGATTCTTGTTCTGTGACCAGATGTCCTGGGTCTGGAAGCTGTTCCAAAGGACCCCCCATCCAACCATGGAGACATCCATGGTGAGTATGTGCTGATGTGGGGGCACCTGAAAGGGAAGCCCCCCAGGAGAGTCAGCGGCTGCTGTCACCAGACAAGGGAGTCAGCGAGTGACAGGGTCACCTGGATCTTGTCCTCCAGGTGCCCCATTGCCTGTGTCCACTGAATGGAGAGGCACCACTGGGTCTGCTGCAGTCAGAGGCAATCATATGGGGTAAGATGAACCGTGGAAGCCATGTTCCCCAGGAGGCGTAACATGAGGCAAGCAGAGACTGAGGTTCTGGCTCTTACCACCTGGGTGAGATTCCAGTCTTCAGGCCCTGTCAGTTGGAAGGAACACACTGCCTTGAGCAGTGTCAAGGAAGGAGCCGATGAACCAGCACTACTGCGTGGGCTGCAGGTGGGACTTGGGATAGTTGATGGCAAACCCAAAGTGTTAGAGTATGAGGATAGTGCGGTGCACCGCATGAGAGACCACGTCGAGTGTGCTCCCTCGGATGAGCCAGTCGTCTAGATATGGGAAGATGAACACGCCTTGCATCCTCAGGAAGGCGACAACCACTGCTAAGCACTTTGTGAATACCCTGGGAGTGGACGCCAGTCTGAAGGGCAGGACTCTGCATTAGTAGTGGCAGCCTCCAACGATGAATTGGAGGTATTGCTAGTGCACAGGGTGGATCAGGATGTGGGTATAAGTATCTTTGGCTATGCTCCTTGGATCTAAATCTCCCTGCTGGAGATAGGGCAGCAACGTTCCAAAGGAAACCATATTGAACTTCTCTTTCACTAGGAAGCAGTTGAGGTTTCACAGATCTAGGATGGGTCGAAATCTTCCAGTCTTCTTGGAGACCAGGAAGTAACAGGAGTATAATCCCTCTCCTATCTGAGACCAGGGGACAAACTCTACCACCTCGTCAAGGAGGAGACTGGTGAGTTCCCTCTGAAGGAATTCTTGATGTGTGGGGGGGGGGAGGGTGTTCATTGGGAACTCCCCTGGATAGAAGGGTGGTGGCACCTGCTCGAACTGGAGGAGGCGGTACCTGTCCTTCACGACCTATAAAGCCCAGGCATTGTTGGTGATGCTGGGCCACCGGTGAGCAAAGAACACCAGATGCCCCCATGTGGAGTGGATGCTGACCCTCCTATGGAATAATGGCTATGTTCAAGGAGTCAAAAGTCTCCACCAGGTTGTGGCTGAGGCACTCTGCTGCCCCTGTTGGGGGGGGAGCCTGATAGGCCGGATACTTGGGGTATTGTTCGTAAGCCGCCGCCTTTGGGTAGAAGGACATTTTCTCCGAAGCCTTCAGCCAGGAAGGATCAGCAGTCTTCCCTGAGAGCCTGGTCCTGGTCAGCAACTCAGTCTTCAGCTTGGTGGCCTTGTACATCATGGGCTTGCCAAAGAGGTTCTCTCCCCGGCATGGGACATCGACCAGTTTGTCCTGGACCCATTGCTCCAAATCAGAGGACTGGCAGTGGCACTAATGCCCACGGCAGCCACAATAGCCACGGACTCGAAGTTGTCGTAGGCTGCCTGAGTGACATGGAGCAGTCCTTGGCCTCTGCCACCAGGCTCTTGAAACGCAGGAGGTAATCGGAGAGACCAGCTGAGAACACAGCAAGCTCCTTTGCCAAGTCTCTCAGGTACATGCTCATGTACAGCTGTATGCCTGGATACTGGTGACTAGCATCGAGCCCTGAAAGCACAGTCTACCAAAGCCATCCATGCTGCGAGCCTCCCTACTCGGGGGCACTGAGGAGTGCATCTTTTGACTTTTGATTCAGCGCATGGCTGACTCCACCATGGAATTGTGTGGTAGCTGTGTCTTTTGAAAACCTGGGCTTTTGCGGACTAGATACGTGGAATTGAGCCGTTTGCTCACAATGAGAACCATAACCAGGGCTTTCCACATCCTGAACAGGAGCTGTTCCAAAACAGGGAGAACCGGCACTATGAGAGCTGCCTCGGGGGGGAATCATACTGGAGGATCTTGAGGTCTTCCACCCAAGGTTCCTCCTCAGATTCCATCATGAAAGCCAGGGTCTTAAACATGTCCCGGACAAAGTCCAGGAAGGTGTGCCCCTCGGATGGGGACCGCTGGTGCTCCTGTGGAGAAGGAGGGTCTGAAGGAACATTGCGGTGCTGAATGGTCTCGAGGGATTTATCCTCGGTCTCCCATTCGTAATCGGATTCCGAGAGGAGTTAGAACCGCCAATGGGCATTGCGCTGATGCCCAGTTGAGGTAGCCAGGGGCAGAGGCCCTCGGAACCAGACGCACTTGGCATGGAAGAATGATGAGCAGACCATGAACAGGATAGAGCCCTGGTATCGGAATTCAACCCGAACTGCTCCAACACCAGCTGTACTTCTGCCGGCGATGCCCTGCGATAGAAGGACCGGTGACTGGACCCGAGGTACAGGAGGTGGCGGGCATAGAGACAGTACACTTCTGGAGGAAAGCCACCAGGGTATGCTCAAGGAAGTCAACCTGGCCTTGAGGGCTGAGGGCTCCGCAGCCACCGATGCAAGTTCTGATGGTTGCTGGCCTGACACTGGTAGGGACTCGCCAATGGTGATGTCCTTTGTGGGCTTCTTGCAGCCCTCAGAGGAAGAGGGAGTCTCCTCCTGCTGGGGCAGCTTCAATGTCCACTCCCAGCCATCGCCCTCGGAAGCATGCCGGTGACTGTTGGTCCTACCCACAGTGCCGATACTGCTCTTTGACTCAGGTGGAGCATAGTCCTCCTGGGGACAGTCTTCTGTGGCTGGTTCCTGGTCCAATGCTCTACGAACCCAGGGCTCAGAGTGGACATGGTCATCGTAAAAGGGCGGTGCCTCCACAGCAGCCCCTTAGGGCATCGATTTCCATGGTCAAAGCTGGTGCTGAAGACGAGACCTTGAGTCCAAACCGTGCCTCCTGCTGCCTTTCACTATTCTTCCAACCCTTGCTCATCATCTGGAGACAGAGTGGGTAAGTGGCATTGTGGTCGGCCCTGAGGCATTGAAGGCAGCAGTTGTGCCGGTCCGTTATGGACATAGTGTGGGCACTTCTTAAAATTGCTGACCGAGGACACAGCAGGAAAAAGGACACTTGTGAGATCAAACTCCAAGGTCCTGGTCAGGGAAGGGCGCGAGAAAAAAACCGCGCACAGAGTGAAGAGAAAAGGAGGGAACCAGAGAAAAATGAGACGTCACGGAAGCAACAATTCTGTGTATCAGAAGGTAACGGTACACGACCGAGCAAAGAATTGCACAGAGAAAACAAAAAATAAGCAAAGGAAATGTCAAGTTTTTCCTGAGGTACAGACAAAGCATCTGATGGACTCTATGGAAAAACAAAGACTGAGGTAAGATTTATTTATTTATTTATTACAATTTCTTATATACCGCACTATTCGGTATCAGCGCGGTTTACATTATAACACAATGACCATAACAACAAGCTGTTTGGTTTTACATAGAACAGGAGTACAAACTTGGATAACAAGATGGCAGCCTTGGGCAGGAAGGTGGCCACACATGTGTGGTAGAACTCCCAAAAGCTTTCTATGAAAGCTGGGGAGTGGTTACTGCATGGGTCATTCATTGCTGACATCACCTATATGTGAGGACTAACTTCCATATGTGAGGACTGACTTCCTGCTTGTTCCTGGAGAATTATGGTTTATGGTTTCTGTGAAACCACCCTACAAACTACCCCCATGCTCAAAACTATGTAGCACCGGAACCCACTGAATATCCCTCTAAGTGGCGTTTACATGGTTTACAGATATGTAGACTGTATTAATGCCTTTGAATATTGGACCCTGTATTTTTTAGTTGGCAACCTGGAAAAATTCACAAGGGTAGGAAGCCATTTTTACAAAGTACTGTATGTCAATCTGTTTGTCTTATTGACATGCTTATTTAAATTAATAAGGCACAACCTCCTTTTTTTAATTCCATGTTGACTCTTCCCCATTAAGCTATGTTTATCCATAGAACTAGTGATTTTGTTCTGGATAATAACTTCCGCCATTTTACTCAGCACTGACATTAGGTTCACTGTGCTATAGCCATTATGATAATTTCTGAAGGCCAGTCGTGTACACCACCTACTAATGAAAAACTTCTTTATTTTTGTTTGTATATCTTGAATCACTTAAGTAAGCTGTAAGGAGAATGGATAGTCTGTGTTTGTACAGCATTGCCTGTGTCTGGTAGCACTATACAGAATGTACATTCTGCACAAAAAAATAATTTTGTGCACAACATTTTAAAATTCTGCATAATATGTTTATCAAAATAATCCAATATAACACTATCTGCATAATAATTTAAAAGTCAAGTGTATAGTGTGTATTTTCCTTAGTAATGCAGTAATAATGCACCTTAGCTAGGGCTTCTGGCTTTCAGCAATTTTTATTTCAGCAAACCATCAAGTCTAAGGGGAGCTCTGTGTTACAGGCAGTGCTGACTTCTTGCAGTAACAGAGTGGTCATAGTTACTACAGATGTCAGCAATTGAAAATAAATGTGTGGCCTGCAATTCCTTTTGAGCTCTGCAGAATGTCAAATGAAAATAGAGGAAATCCAGAAGCCCTAGTCCTGAGGCAGTAGATCACCTCTACATACACACAGTGTCCCCCTCCTTGGGTTCATTCACCCCCTTCAGCACTGTCTCCTCCCACAACTCAGTCCCCCTTGGACATTCTCTCTCTCAGCTACCTCCCACGCACACTTAGCTCCCCCAGTTGTTCTTCATCCCCGCAACCACCATATGTCCTCTCACCCACTCTCGTCCACATCATCTTCCTCTACCCTATCTCCCACAGCTCATTTTCTGTCCCATACTTATCCTCTTATTCTCTGTTGCCAGCTATTTCTCCCACCCTCTCCTACACACACATCCCCTAGGCCCGGTCTCCTCCTGCTCATCTCCCATTTCATACATATCCCATTATTTATTACCTCTTCCCCCCATGTCCCTTTAGCCCCTCGTCTCCCTCAGTAAATCCCTTCCCCAGCTGCTGTTCTCGAACTTCATCTCTGCAGCCTACCTCCTGGCACTGTCATTGCACTGAATGGCTAAGTGTGCAGCTACGGTCAAATGCAATTCGTGTAATGGCTTTCTTGCAGAATGCAGTTTGTGTAGTGTTTGAAATCTTGTGCTGTTCTTAAAATCTCTCGAAAATAGCACAGGATTTCAGAACCATGCAGACAGTGCTCCGCAAGAGCTGTAGCACCAGATGCATTTTAGTCACGCCTCCATCTCCCACACGCTTGAGGTAAATTCTGCGCCCTGGGGGAATTATGCACGAAATTCTACAATGCCCAGTTATAAGTAGGGCACACTTTACTGCTCAATTTAGTTTAATCTACCCAGTCCCTGCACATTTTTCAAGTGAGAATAATAATGTGGTTTCTCTTTTGCCTATTTCTTCTTGCCTTTCTGCATGGCACTATTGTGGGCTTAACTACATTCTTTTTTTTCCTCTGGTTATATTTTAAAGTTTACAAATCAAATGCAAGAAAGATAAATAGTCAGGGGCATATGCTGAGGTTGTGGATCATCAGCTTTCTCTGTGATGCAGAGTAGGGATTTTTCTGCTGTCAGGGAATATGGATTTTTTACAGAGATTGCCTGCAGATAGATAATCCTGATGGAAGCTCAACATTCTGATTCCACAGCTGTTCTGTCTTTAATGTCCATTCAATGGCTTTTATTAACATAAGGTTGTTTTAGATAGAAATTTATTACAAAGAAGTCAGAGTTCTTAACAGTAGTTGCTGTGCTAATGTTAATATATGAATCAAACCTTTTAGCCTAGATAGAAAAATGTTAGGTTTTAGAACTCAAACAGGATTTGAATTCCCACCCATAATTGGCACAGCAGTGCAAAGGCCAAAGAAGCTGCTAGTCAATTTGTTGAATGCTTAAAAAAAATATTAAGTCTACAATCGTGAGACGGCTTGAGAGAGAATTTAACAGATGCCTTCCCCTAAGATTGTTTTAGCTACTGTTTGTACGGACGTGTCAGAATGCTGTTAGCACAGCTTTCTGATACCATCCCAATGTAACTAAAAATGTGCTATCACATACGTGTTTTGTTTTGCAGCTTCCTCTCCCTTGGGTCTCTACAGCCAAGTATACTAGGTTCATACTTCAGGACATTACAAAACAGCTTAGTGAAGGTGAATGGGGCAAAACATGGGAAGGTTTTCTGTGACAGTCCTTTGCTGCCTGCCACAACTGCCCTTCTCATTATAGCCCTACTCTAGGTGCAGGGCCAGCCCATCCATTGTGTGGGAATGTTGCTCGCACATGGCCCCGCATCTTGGGGGGGGGGGCCCTGTGCCTGACTGGTTGCAGAGGGAGCCGGGAAGGCCCAAAGCCCTGGCTGACCTCTGAACAGCCGCGGGAGTAAAGAGCAGCATTTGCCTTCTCTCCCGTGGCTGTGATAAAAAGTAGCCCGCCAGTGTGGTGAGTGCTGGGAGGTCATTTACTCCCAGCACTCAGTGCACCGGCTGGCTCCTGAGAGTTAGCAGAAGACACGAAGAAAGCGACTGGGACAATTGCAACTGAAAAATAAAATACCCAAACAAAAGGTAGAAAAAAAATTATTTTGAATTTATTAACTGGGATGTGTTGAAGCAGCGAAGTGCAGACAATGAATAAATCCAGGAGTCAATTTACAGGGTCCAAGCCAGTTTATTGTGCACAAGGCCCAGTTAGTCAAAGCTTCACAGAAAAAGAACTGAGCAACATTCTTACAGACTAATAAAAGAAAATATTTTTTCATTCAACGTGTAATCAAACTCTGGAATTTGTTACCTGAGGATGTAGTAAAGGCTGTTAGTGTAGCTGGGTTTAAAAAAGGTTTGGACAAGTTCCTGGAAGAAAGGTCCATAAACCATTATTAAGAAGGGACCCAGGATATCAATGCTTGACCCAGTACAAGTATTGCGGAACCTGTGTCTTTTGGGGAAACTGCTAGGTACGTACGACCTAGATTGGCCACTGTTGGAAACAGGATACTGGGCTTGATGGACCTTGGTCTGACCCAGTATGGCATATCTTATGTTCTTATGTTAGAGACATACTCATTTATACCTTTTCTTCAGTTTGATACATGCAAACTTTCTATTGGTTCCAACGCCCCCTGCACCTGTCCAATCAGAGATCCCTCCTGGGCCTAGCACCCAGCTCCCTCCTCTAGGACTGTTCTAACAATGTTGCAGTTTCTAGGTTTGGATACTTCTCTACTGCAAGGTCGTCCTTGGCTCTAAGAATGCAAGTATTGAAACTTTTCTATTTTCGCAGCACAAGAGAATAATGAAAGATTTATGCATTCATGAAAACTTCTTATTAAGCAGTTTAAACAGTTTTCTCAAACTTTTACAGACTTTGGTTCTTTACTGAGATGGAGGTTGGAATCAGGGCCTAACCTACAGGCCTTTCACATTTGCAGACTATTATAGGCCATAGCCTGCCACATTCCCCCCTTTGATTATTCTCACCCGCTAGTGAGAAAGGGCGAGAATTAAATCACCTATTAAACTTGCGTATCTGCCTCATCTTGGGGTATTGGAGAGTATTGCCACATAGCTAGTATCTTCGTAGCTGTTCTACAGTGCTATCTATAACTGAGGTTATCATGCGTAAGCAAAGGGGTAGGAGACATGGGAGAAACAAGCAAACAGCCAATATGAGTAATACAATGAGCACAAGGGTCTTCATACCTCCTAACCATGAAAATGCTGAACCAAACCACCTATCAAGCTTGAGGCCATGCCAGGTTTGAACAGGCACAAATGTTTGCTTTCTCATCTGGATGGCTATATCTTCAACAACATGTCCATTATTATCAATCTGCAAACAGCATTGCTTAAATTCAATTTTCCACATACTCCACCCTCAGCTGCTAACAAATAATCTAGAGCTAAACGATTCTGATAGATAGCTGTACACATCTGTGTACTTTGCTTAGCTAAAAGAGTTAGTGCTTTACTGGTTTCATTAGTTATTATTTCAACAACAGCTTGTAAATTTATAATACGATTTATCATATACACAGGAGTACGATATCCCCATGTACCATCTTGCTCCCATGTAGCAGGTCCATAGTATGAGATAATTCGCTCAGGTGGCCACTCCTCCTCCCCCCATTTGTCCCATTGGCCTATTTTCAAGGCCTCTCGTTTCTGTCGACTTCTGTACACCGGATAACCCAGTTGCTCTCCATGGGATGTAGGCAAAAGGAAGAAGGAAGGTTGTATGGTTCCCAATGCACATGCTCCTCCCCAATGGTGAGGAAGCCTAGCATATGCTCTGGTTCCACAAATCCAGTACAGTCCAGGTGGTGCTTGCCAGGAATTATAAGCTGCTAGATCAGTCCAGATGCTGGCAAGATTGGGGAAATGAACTAGAGGATTGGAGGGCTCTGAAGCGTTGACTCCTGACCACCAAGACGTCTTCTTAGTGGTACTGTTGTAGAACGTTTGGTTGAGACAGACCAGCTGTCCAACCTCCATGTTAAACTGTGGTCCTGAACGAGCAAAACATAGATTACCAACAATGGGGTGGGCCAGTACCCACTCACTAGTGGTGTTATGTAAGTCAGTCTGGTTGTAAGGAATAGAATAGTTCACTTCTTGCGCCTCCCAGGGCCATTGGTCTCCCATCTTAGTCCCTCCACAGAAAAGGCAGTCTGAAATGTGGAGGCTAGATGCTACTGCTCCGGCAAGTTCAAGGAACAAATTTTGGGAGGTGTGAGGAACCTCAAATTCTGCTTTCATGGACTCATAAAAAGAATGATGTATTTGGTAGGGCGCGGACTTATGAGTCTTAGTATTCAACCGTATATGTATGATAGTTCCTGGATCTACGCCTCCTCCTGCTATACGCAATCCAAATCTGTATCCTTGCTTCTACTGGCTAGGGTCGAATATGAGGAGTTGTAGAGGATTGCAGGCACCCTTCTTGCATCTCTCGGGCTCAGGTAATCTGACCCTTGTCAGGCTACCTTTTCGATTATCTCCATCCCGCCCCATAGGTGGATTAGTTCAAGTAGCAAAAAATACACATTCCCATTTTGGACAGAAGTAGGCATCTTTAGATGCTGTGCTGTAGACGGTGGTTGGGGAATTCTTTCCAGTACACCGTCCCCACCCATAGGCTCCTTCTGGACACATATATTTATTATCGTGATAGTAGGCTTTTTCCCATGATCCACACTTGTAGTGGGCATTTCTGTTTATCACATTGCAGGCATCAAAGTCCAAGACAACATGTTTTGTGGCGTCTGTAATTGGGCCCGTGGCATTTATGAGGGCCCCATCCTCATCATTCCAGCGTAACTCAAGTACATAATAGGAGGTGTTCTGTCGAGGGTTGTAACAAGTCTTACTTTTCCCCTTCGTACAGATATTTAACTCTGTGCCATTATAGATACACCGACTAACTATGCCAGTGCAAGTATAGTAGGAATGATAAAGTAAAGTCTGAGTGACCCTTTGTCCAGTTCGGGTGGTAGTTATGCAAGCTGCACAAGGGGGTAGGGCAAAAGTCTTTTCCAGAAATCCCAGGACCACCACTCCCACAAGGCAATAGTGGAAGATCATTGTGATTACAGTCTTTGGAGGTCAACTGGAATATTGGGTACGTTGAGCTTGTAGAGTCTTTTCTTCTTCTCCGCTTCGACTGTCACTCTTGCGTGACAGGGGTGAGATTGTAGATTATGAAGATTTTTACAATACTGGTTGTCTCCGCAATGTGAGTCACAATGGAGTCTCTGGATCATTTACTGAAGTCCATTGACCAGGTTCAGGAGCAGCAGTTGGCTTCACTCGACTGTGGTGGATCCAGGGTTCGAGTTCTGCGACTTTTACTGCGGTTAGAGTTGACAAGAGGACAACATAAGGTCCCTTCCAATGCGGCGCCAGCGGGGTCTTTCTCCACTCTTTGATCCACACTGACACTCCTGGCTTGAAGGGATGCAAAGGTTCAGTCAGATTGATGGGCAATCGATCTTGTACCCAGGCATGAAGACTCTGCAAAACAGAACCTAAAGCCAATAGTTCTTGTCTAGTTATTTCAGATCCTATTTGTTTCATATCTCCTTTAATTCCCTGTACAGTGGGCGGGGGTCGCCCATACAAAATCTCAAAAAGGGAAACTCCCAAAGACTTGGTTGGGGCAGAACGTATCCTAAATAGGGCTATAGGGAGAACCTGAAGCCACTTTAGGTGTGTTTCTTGACATAGCTTGGACAACTGAGATTTCAGGGTTCTATTCATACGTTCTACCTTCCCTGAGCTCTGGGGTCTATAGGCAGTGTGCAACTTCCATTGTCTCTGTAGAGCTCGAGCTAACTATTGAGTCACTTGGGACACAAATGAGGGTCCATTGTCTGACCCTATAGTTAATGGTATTCCAAATCGAGGAATAATCTCATGGAGCAGTATCTTTGTGACTTTTCGTGCCTTCTCTGTTCGAGTGGGACGGGCTTCTACCCACCCGGAAAATGTGCAAACCAGAACCAACAGGTAGCGATATCCGTTTGCTCGTGGCATTTCAGTAAAATCTACTTGAATATCACTCATGGGGGCCACCCCTACCGACTGAACTCTTGGGGGTGGAACGGGACCTTGCCTCAGATTGTTCTTGGCACATGTCAAACACTGCTGTTCCACTGAAGTGGACAGGGGTCCTAGTAGTGGAATACAAAAATGGGGTCTTAGGGCTCTTTCCATGGCCGACTTCCCATAGTGCGTGGCCTGATGGAAAGCATGAACAAAAGCTGGTCCTAGTGCTTCAGGAATGACTGTAGGACCTGGAGGGGTGCTGCCCTCTGGAGGTGGCAGCACTATCCAACCTTTTTCTGTTAGGACCCCTCCCTCCTTTTCACAGAAATAATCCAACTCTTTTGTAGTGTATCGGGGAGCCCATGAGCTAAGGGGCACGGGGAACATGGCTGCTTGCACTGGAATGTCCTGGGTCAAAACTCGTCCAGTTGTGGCTGCTTTTCGGGCAGTGGCATCAGCAAACCTATTACCTCGGGTAACTTCTCCTACTCCTGTCTGGTGACCTCGACAGTGCATGACTGCAACTTGCTTAGGGGCCCATACAGCATCTAATAGTATCAATATCTTGGGCCCATACCTAATGGACTTGCCTCCCGAGGTGATCAACCCTCGCTCTTTATACAAGGCTCCATGTGCGTGTAAAGTGGTAAAGGCATACTTGGAACCTGTGTACACATTTAAACGGAGTCCTTCTCCTAATATTAGCGCTCTAGTGAGAGCTATCAATTCTGCCTTCTGCGCTGAAGTTCCTGGGGCCAAAGCTGAGGACTCAACTACCAGATCAAGGGTCACCACTGCATATCCAGCACAACGACGTCCATTGATGACGAGACTGCTTCCATCCACAAAGAAAGTCTGTTCAGGATCCTCCAAAGGAACATCAGTTAAATCTGGGCGACTTGAAAATACAGTGTCCATTGTTTCTATACAATCATGATCAGGGGGCCCAGGACCAATTGGAAACAATGTAGCAGGATTCAGAGCTTGACTAACTTTTAACTGTATCTGGGGGTTTTCGCACAACATGCTCTGATATTTCAACATTCGTGAGTTCATTAGCCAGAAACTTCCTTTGTGCTCCATGAGGGTGAGGACAGAATGGGGCACAGTCACTTGAAGAGTTTGTCCTAGAGTGAGTTTATCTGCTTCGTTCACCAAGAGGGCTGTTGCTGCTATAGCTCTCAAACAAGGGGGCCAACCTCTTGCTACCACATCAAGCTGTTTTGACAGATAGGCTACTGGCCGCTGTCAAGATCCAAGAGATTGGGTTAGCACCCCTAAAGCATTTCCTTGTGACTCATGGACATAGAGATGGAAAGGTTTATGGACATCTGGGAGTCCCAGAGCTGGTGATGACATCAGAGCACTTTTCAGAGATCGGAATGCTGCATCCTGTTCCGGTCCCCACTCCAGTGGAGACTTTTCCATTCCTTTGGTAACTTAGTACAGTGGTTTTGCTAGCAGCGCAAAATTGGGGATCCATATGCGACAGTATCCTGCGGCCCCCAGGAAGGCTCTCACTTGCCTCCTAGTGGTTGGAGTGGGAATACTGCATACAGCTTCTTTGCGTTCAGGTCCCAAGCGTCGAATTCCGCTGGACAACTGGAACCCTAGGTATTTGACTTCGGTTTGACATAGTTGCGCCTTGGTTCGTGAGACTTTGTATCCAGCCTCATTCAAGAGGTACAGAAGTTCACTAGTGGCTTGTAGACATTCACTTTCTGAATTGGTGGCTATGAGCGGGTCATCCACATACTGAAGGAGAACCCTTTGTCCTGGGTTCACTGAGTAACTTGAAAGATCTTGATTCAGGGCAGCACTGAAGAGAGTAGGTGAGTTCTTGAATCCTTGAGCTAACCGGGTCCAGGTAAGTTGGCCCAGCCTTCCTGTTGTGGGGTCTTGCCATTCAAAAGCAAATAACAGTTGACTAGTGGGGGCCAGGCGTACACAGAAAAAGGCATCTTTGAGGTCCAGGGTGGTGAAATGAGTAGCTTCAGCGGGAATCAGTCCCAAGAGAGTATAAGGATTTGGTACTACTGGGTGTATAGTTTCAACTGCATCATTTACCCGCCTTAGATCTTGTACTGGGCGGTAATCCCCTGTCCCAGGTTTCTTGACTGGGAGAAGAGGGGTATTCCAAGGTGACTGGCATTCCTTGAGTAGTCCATACTTCAGCAGTTTCATCAGATGGCAGTGGATTCCTTCAATGGCTGGTCGGGGAAGAGGATACTGCTTCACATGCACTGGTTCCGCTCCTGGCTTGAGGGTGACAATGACAGGGGCTATGTTCTTCGCTAGGCCAGGTGGATTATCTTCTGCCCATACTTCAGATGGGGCTACGAGGCTGATGGGTATTGTAAACGGGGGTGCTTGTTGTGCAAGTTCCACAATCTTGGCAAAGTCAGGAATTTACTTGACTTGCAAAGGATTGTGGGTGTTGTAGTTCAATCACACAAAACCAGCCGTTTAACAAGAATAAAGAATTGTAGTTGCTCGAGTGTAATGCAGAAATCAGATTTATGGGGAGTTATTCCCTCGCACAGATATGCTTGGTAACATCAACAGGATAATCTCTTCAGGAATTGTATTCAGGAAACAAAACAAATAAGGCAACTAAATTACGTATGCAACAACTTAGTAAAGACCTTGATGGAACAGAAAAGGTCTTTCTTCTAGCCCCTGCTAATAAACTTTCTTAGCAGTGCTGGAATAAAAAAAATAAACCCAACAGGAAAATTCTCTTTATAAAAAAAAAACAATTTTCTTCCTTTCACACAGTGAAGAAGTTTTCTTTCCAAAGTCCCACGTGCACTTGTGCCTTGCTCTAATCACAGGTGCTTAACCAGCTGCAAACCATTGCTGGTCCACTCTCCACGTGGCTCCAACTTTCCCCAAAGCTTTCTCTCAAAGAAACTTTTCTGGGAAGCTGAGATCACGTTGTCATTAGGTTTCCTCTCTGGGTATTTTGGCCAGTAGGTAGCAAAGCTTCTGTGCCCAGCTCTCCAGTCAGAATCTCTGGACTTTAGGTCTCTTTTCCCATACCTCCTTAAATAGGTATTAGAGCTCCTTCCTTCTGTAGATGCAGCCGTCTCCTTTACAGGTGCTGTCCGAGGGTTCCTGGCTGTATATCTCCAAGCCTCTGGTTTCTTCCAGTCCAATGAAGAATGCTTGCCCCAGGAATCTCTCCCAACATAAGTACTGCCTTGGACTCCTTTCTTAGACCTCCTGGACGTCTTGCTGTTGTTCCTTCTGTTCAGGCTCCGTCTCTCCTTCTCTTGCCGTCTTTGCCACCATTGCTCTCGCCATTGCTGTTCTCTTTGCTGTCTTTTCTGTTGCTGTCTGTCTGAAGAATTTCTTCTTCCTTTAAAGTGCCTAGATGGACACTCCACCCTAGCACAGTCCAGGTGTTCTGAATCAAGCCCTGCCCTAGGAGATGGGTGATTAGGGATTACATCATTGCTTCCCTGATTAGGCACACGTTTCCCTATTTCAGCTCTCCTAGAGGCTTTCTGTAAACCAGTGCATTCTGGGTCTGGTAGTGTTTTAGGTAAACACTCTGTTACCAGCCAGCACAGGTTGCTTATTCAGAGCCAATTCACCTCTTGTATTATTTCTTCCTGAACTATGATAAGCTTCCTTATCACAGTATATAGGAACTGTTTGACTTAACTGGAGGTGTACTATAGAACCGCCACTCTTCTTCTCAGGGAACAGTTAGCACCATTAATCCAGCAGGCTTTTGGGTTCACAGTCATTTTCATTTCTCCCCCTTCAGCAAAGGATATTTGTGCCTGAAGCTTTGCAAGCATATCTCGGCCCAGAAGTGGAATAGGGCATTCAGGCATATACAAGAACTGGTGCGTTATCTTCTGTAAACCTAGTTCACACATGCGGTTCTGCAGGAATGGTTTGGTGGCCCTGTTCCCAGTGGCCCCAACAATGGTGACAGATCGAGAGGAAAGAGGAGCCACTGGCTTTGCCACCACTGAATGTTCTGCTCCTGTATCTACCATAAAGTCCATATATTCGTCCCCTATCTTTAAACTGACCATAGGCCCCTGGGGACCCAGGGTGAACTTGGAGCCCGGTCTGGCCTAGTCTTCATCCATGTCATAGCCCGTTGCTACTGCCACTCCCTCAATGGCTTCTTCTCTCTCGCGCTGGAACTGTGCTCGGTTCGTTCCTCCACGATTTTGAAATCGGCCTCCTGTTCTCCAGGGGCTCCCTCCTCCCCTCCTGGGGGTGGAGTCAAGATGCGGGCATTCATTTCTCCAATGTCCTCCTTCTCTGCAATGGGCGCACTGATTCGCACCCAAAGGAGGCCTGCTACTTCCGCGGCCTCTTCCACGTTCTCTGGTCCTTCGGTTAGGAAAACCTCCTCCACGTTCACTTAAAGCGGCAGCAAGAAGATCTGCTTTCTTCTTCATTTTTCGTTCACTTTTTCTGTCACGTTCATTTTCACGATTCACAAATACTTTCTGGGCGACTTCCATTAACTGTGCTGTATTCATACCCGCAAATCCATCCAGCTTCTGCAATTTTCGTTTTATGTCTCTCTGGGACTGACTGACAAAGGCCGCATTTACCATGCGCAAATTTTCCTGGGCGGCGGGATCATATGGGGTATATAGTCTATAAGCTTCTGACAGCCGCTCATAAAAGGCTGCTGGGCTCTCATCTGAACCCTGGATAACTTCTGATACCTTTTCAGGCCTTGGCGAAATCACATTAGGGACGCTGCCCCCCTGTCATCATTCGGGTCCCATCTAGGATCTTCATTCGGGAAAGCTGCGGCGGCTGCTTGTGGGAGATTCAGATCCCCCCCCCCCCCTTCTATGGGATTTTCTTCTAACCAGCGGACGGCTGCTTGCACAATCCGCCCTCGCTCCTCAGTAGTAAAGAGAGTGGACAGGAGCTGGCGACAGTCGGCCCAGGTAGGCTGATGAGTTTGCATTATACTAGACATTAATTCTGTCAACTCCTGGGGCTTTGCTGTATAGGATGCATAATGCATTTTCCAGTTTAATAAATCAGTAGTGGAGAAAGGTACGTAGACTAGACTAGTTGGTCCTGGTGCCATCTGGCCCTGTTCATTTAGGATAGGTACACCAGGCACTTGACGCAATGGCATTAGGCGCCCTGCTTTCTCCTTCTTCTTTGGGGTTATACTTCTTAAATCATACCGCTCCCGGGTATAGGCTTCCTTGGTTGGTGACCCTGATCTGGCAGGAGAGCCTCCGCTTTCTATCTCGTCGGAGGACCCTGGTTCCCCCGACGTACTTGGGCCAGACTCGGGGCTATCACTCGGGGAGCTGGGCTTCTTTTGCTGCTGCAGCGGTAATTGCTGAGGTTCCTCATCAGGTTCCGCCTCAGGTAGCAGAGCTGGAGGAACTAACCTATGTGGGTACTGGGGTAAACGGACCAGGATTTCTGGGGACTCTGGGGCAGAAAACACAGGTGGTGTCTTCTTCTCCACCTTTCGGGTCCCCCTAGTGGTTGCTACTAATATTCTGCACTGGTCCTCATAGCAGCGCTTTACCCAAGAGGGCTGCCTTTCGCAAACACTTAACCAGGAATCTATGTAAGGGAACTGATCAGGGTGTGCTTTTTGTACAAGCTGATGGATACGAGAAACTATTTCTACATCAAAGGTGCCCCCACGGGGCCATGAAGTAGCTAACACAGGCCACTCCCTATCACATAATACTCTTAATCTAGACGGAGACAATTTTTTGCCGTAGTCTCCTGAAAATCCTTTACGGAAATTCGTGATCATACATTCCAGCGGAGTTTGCGTGGACTCCGTTCCTCCCATAATCGTAATGGTGCACACGTAATGACATAGAAGACGACAAACAGTAAGGGTAGGTAGTATGGCTGTAGGTAAGGGGTCCGTACAGCCCACAAAACACTGAGGGGAACAAACACCACATGCTTCCTCCTTTTCGCGACCTGGGCGCGGTCGCCCGGCCAGGAACTGCGCTACTCAGGAGTCCGCTCTCGCTCGGTCTGTATTTCAAGACCTCTCAATCACACAAAGAATCATACCAGCACAAGAAATCATTTTTCAAAATGCCCAAGGTTTTCTGACTAACTGACTATTCCCAACCAAAGGGTCGGTGGCTTCGGCGTCCGCTAACCCTTATGCGGAGCGTGCTAGGACCGCCCTTGAGAGGTGATCAAGCTCTCTTGTCTCGCGCACCCATGCGAGATTCTTCCAGTTAGTCTATACCAAATTAGTCTCGCGCACACATGCAAGACTCTGTTCCCCAGGCTTCACTGACTTTTAAACAAGAAAATGTCTACTCACCAGATCCGGTTCCCGATACCAAACCAGCTCCTGGATTGGATCCTGGACTCCCCTCGGGTTCGGAGGTGTTGGCCGGCCGGACCCAGTGGCCCGCCGAGGCAAGGCGGAACCCTCTCCGATACAAAGGGATCGGCGGCGCCTGAGGTTTCCCCTGCGGTTGGACAGACACGGTCCCAACCGTGCCAAACCTAGAGGCGAATTGCGTGGAGTATTCGCTTGACCACCATTCACTATCCGCACATTCCCAGCCAATGCACCAAGAATATGAAGCAGCGAAGTGCAGACAATGAATAAATCCAGGAGTCAATTTACAGGGTCCAAGCCAGTTTATTGTGCACAAGGCCCAGTTAGTCAAAGCTTCACAGAAAAAGAACTGAGCAACATTCTTACAGAGACATACTCATTTCTACCTTTTCTTCAGTTTGATACATGCAAACTTTCTATTGGTTCCAACGCCCCCTGCACCTGGCCGATCAGAGATCCCTCCTGGGCCTAGCACCCAGCTCCCTCCTCTAGGACTGTTCTAACAATGGTGCAGTTTCTAGGTTTGGATACTTCTCTACCGCAAGGTCGTCCTTGGCTCTAAGAATGCAAGTATTGAAACATTTCTATTTTCGCAGCACAAGAGAATAATGAAAGATTTATGCATTCCTGAAAACTTCTTATTAAGCAGTTTAAACAGTTTTCTCAAACTTTTACAGACTTTGGTTCTTTACTGAGATGGGGGTTGGAATCAGGGCCTAACCTACAGGCCTTTCACATTTGCAGACTATTATAGGCCATAGCCTGCCACAGTGTCAGCTTTGGGAAATATGCATTTCTAACGTTTTATGTTTTGTTTAGTACAAGAGGAAATTAATTTTTAGTTGTATTTCTCCAGTGTTTAAACATTCCAAGTTTAGCTTTTGGGGTTCTCATTTTAATTATTGTCTTCATAATTCTAAATTGTGATCCCTTGTTCTGTGTTTGGTGACACTGTTTTGCATGTGTAACCGAGCTGCAGTATTCTGTTCATGTAGTTTCTATGCGACAGTCCCACTCATTCTCTTTCCTCAGTAGGAGATGTATTGGTTTAATATATGCAGTGTTGCCTTTTGATAGAGGTAGGATTTGGTGCTTTGTGAGTCCTGGTAGTGCTATTATGATACGGCGGGTTTGCTATGGGTTCTAAATGGGCGGTGTTTGTAGTACTTCCTAATGTGCCTGGCAGTTGACACTGCAGTATAGTAATGTAGAAATCTGCCCATGCAAATAGTATTGAGACACTCATTAAGAGGCATATTTACTAAAAGTTAATGTGCATTCACAAATGTTAATGTGCGCTAAGTGCAGCAGCACCCATTTATTTCTATTGGCGCAGTGGCACTTAATGCACATAAATATTTAGTAAACATGTCATTGCCAGGACAAAAAAGAGGCTTGTGAAGGGCTCCTTTGAAAGCCACCTAAAATTTTAAATGGGCAGCATATAAATTTTAAAATAAAATAAATTAAATTTATGCAAATGAGGACCAGTGGCTGTGAAAATGAGGCCCTGCAATGAGTCTCCGCACATGGCCCCACATCACCCTTGTGCCACCCCTGCCTAGGTGGCAAGAGCAGTGGTGCTTAATATAGTGTCAGTTTAGTCTCCTGCATGGTACCTCTCTCATGATATTGGGGGAGACTTGTGGGGAATGCAGGGCGCATATATAGAGTATCATAGTGGGGCCAGGACTGGACGTGCCCTCCACACAGTACTTCCCTAATTCTGAGTCTCTGGCTATTGTCCCTCTTTTTCCAACCAATACTTATTAATCCCAGAGTTCCAGATCTTTTGTCTTTCACTTCTCTCCTCCATGGTACTGCCCAGGAGTAGAGGATGCAGTTAGTTCTAGTAATTTCTTATTCTTTTTTGTAGCACTTGCTAGTACTTCTCCTATGCATTTCCTCCTTCAAGTATTGCCAAATAGTTCCAAAATCTCCAGCAAAGTGCTTGCTAAAAACTAATTCAAAATAGTGACCCCCTTTAGCCATACTCCCCAATACCAGCAGGCGATGTTATGGCTGTCTGTAACATAGGCATGCCCTTGAGTGATGTCATGGGGCACTCAAGAAGGAAGGAGAGGTTACAACCAATGTTCCCTCTAATTTTCTGTAGCCTGTGTGCGCATAAAATATCAGCTGTGCAGCTTTTGAAGGAAGGTTAAATTTTTGTGCGCCACATAATGACATTCAGAGTTATAGACTTTAAAATTTGACTACACATCAGAATACAGTATGTACACCACATTGATTGCACTAGAAAACATTGTAGAACTTGTGAAAACCATAAATACATAACAACTTTTAAATTTTAAGATGTCTGTGTTGTTTTCTATCAGAATAAGAACCGTAATTTTTGTGCGCTCTGTTGTAAAGTATGTGCGCTCGCTCAGCGAGGTGTGTGCACGCGCACACGCGCACAGCTTAGAGGGAACAGTGGTTACAACCTGTCCTGCTGCATCTCATTGGCCAGCACTATGACCTGAGTAGCAAAATGGTGGCTCCCCCAAGGCCCCTAGATGTAGATTTTATACATTCCCACATCTTGCAGAGCACGCATGGATGGATTCTTCATCCTGACCAGTAAGATGCAGCCAAGGGCTGCCATCATCATGCTGTGATGCACAGAGGGGCTGAAAGACACCGGTACATCAGAGTGTGACCATTTTTCTGTGCTATATTCCCCCACCTTTCCTGCTTAAAATGGTATGGGCAATAGCCCAAAAAGCTACAACCATGACCTGCAAAATTTTCTCACAACCCTGGCAAAAAGGTTGCTCAATTGGGTGAGAACTACAGAAATTGCACCGCACTGAACTGTATGGGAAGTGATTGTACACACTACAGAAAGAAGTTAGAAGTGTCAGGAGTCCAGTGGCAGAGGGGGTTGAGCTCCTGGCAGAGTGGAGCTGTGTGAAGGGAACACTCCCACTCATACATAGGGCTGGCCTTGCACAGTATGAACCATAAGGATCCTCATAGGTCAGTGCTTCTCAACTGGTATGTCGCCGTGAACTTTCTAGTGTGTTGCAAGAGCCAGCCTCTGCCTCATCTCATTGTCCTGCTCTATTGGATACAGGTGCAGTAACAGGTTGGTTAACATAAGAACATAAGATATGCCATACTGGGTCAGACCATGGTCCATCAAGCCCAGTATCCTGTTTCCAACAGTGGCCAATCTAGGTCACAAGTGCCTAGCAGTTTCCCAAAAGGACACAGGTTCCACAATGCTTGTATTGGGGCAAGCAGTGGATTTCCCGGGTCCCCTTTAATAATGGTTTATGGACCTTTCCTCCAGGAACTTGTCCAAACCTTTTTTTAAAACCGTCTACACTAACAGCTTTTACTACATCCTCCGGTAATGAATTCCAGAGTTTGATTACATGTTGAGTGAAAAAATATTTTCTCTTATTTATCTTAAATAGGTTACACTGTAGCTTCATTGCATGTCCCCTAGTATTTCTATATTTTGATGGCGTAAACAATTGATCTACATCTACCCATTCCATTCATTAATTTGTAGACCTATATCATACCTCCCCTCAGATGTCTTTTTTCCAGCTTGAAGAGCTCTAACCTTTTTAGCCTGTCTTCATAGGGGTATCCTTCCATCCCCTTTACCGTTTTGGTGGCTCTTCTCTGTACCTTTTCTAATAATGCTATTTCCAAGTCATCCTGCTAGACCAGTCCAGACAAATGGGATAAGTCCTCCTGCCAGCAGATGTTGGAGACAGAGAAAAACTACCAGAAGCTTGATTGGTTGAGCCCTGGTAGACATATAGCTGTATCCCTAGAGGTCACCCTCTGTATTTTCTGTCTCCAGCAGATGCTGGTGTTCTTCTGTTTTTCTCTTCAGGTTTTCTTTTACGTTATTAATTTCAGCTGGATGTTTTCAGGGTGCACAGGAGGTGCCCCTCTGAAATTTCCCAGCTCATTGCCTTAGGGATCTGGTTGAGCTCCTTGTCAAGAGGACTAGTCTAGCTCCCATTATGCGAGGAGAAGGCCGCCTCCTGATCACGAGGACCTGGTAGGCCGGAAGCAGTGGGAGCCTTCATTGCTCTTATAGAGCTTAGCTACAGCAGCAGTTTGTCAGCCTTCTTGCAGCGTCTGCCTTGGGAGCTTAGCTACAGCAGCAGTTTTTGGTCAGCCTTTTTGCAGGGTCTGCCTTGGCTCCCCTGCTCTACTACTCCTGCGATCGCATGGGCACAGTGAGTAAGTTTCTCCTCCCCCCTCCCCCTCCCCCCCCGGGTCTGCCGCTCTTCTTTACCTTCTGGGATATGGAGGCTCTGGGCGCTTGTACAGCGGGGGTTCCAGCAGGCCGGCAGCAAGGAGAGCCTTTTTATTTTTGCTAAGCACTGAGTCAGTCTCTTGCTTCTCCAGGAGGACACAGGGAGTTTGAATTCCCCCCCCCCCCCACACACCTCCGTTTTGAGTGCTGGGTTGCGCTGCCAGTATCGCAGAGACACTGATTTTTTTTTTTCTTCAAGACTGCTTTCTGCACTGCTTTGTTTGTTTTTCTGCTTCCCGCCTTTTTTGTTTGGACTGATCCGGCATGTGCGGCAGCCATTTCCTCAGCCATGGGGGGATGCAGTGTCCTTTTTTTTTTTTTTTTTCAGAAAAACAAAATACAAAAATGATTACATGAATCATAACCACAAGTCCACATCAAGGAGGAGCTTCATACAAACAATAAACCCTGAGGAAAATATACAATATAAGCTCATTTTTACAAAATCAAGAGAACCATAGTATGCCTAAAGAAAATAAAACTATATTAGTCAAGACTCTCCTTCTCCTTCAGAAACTTCACCAATTGATCTACCTCAGAAAACAAATAACGTTTAGCTTGAAAAGAAATTTGACATTTACAGGGAAATTTAAGGTAAAACAGTGCTCCAATGGCTAACACACGGGGACGCAACTCTAGAAAAGCTTTACGTCGTTCCTGAGTGGCCTTAGCCACATCCGGAAAAATCTGAATGGATTGACCACAACGTTTTTCCGTCTTCTTCTGAAAATATACCCGCAAGATCTTATCCTTGTCCATCCCACGAACAAAGGAGACTAACAAAGTAGCCCTGGTAGGGATATCATCAGAAGAGGACTCAAGGAAACCAGAGAGATTCAATGTTGAAGACACTAACTGATCATATTGAACTCCCCCTGAGGCACATTCATCCCTAACCACTTTTCCTGTAGGTAAATAATATAAATTAGAGACCAATATATCTGAAATATCAGTAAATAGTACCTCCTTTAAATATTTCTGTAATAACAATAAAGGGGAAAGATAATGAGTCTTAGGGAAGTTCAAAAAACGCAGATTTTTTGATCGCAAAATATTCTCCCTAAACTCATCTTGGCGATGTAAACATGCCAAATCTTTAAGAATTGTAGTGGTAACACCCTGTTGGGAGGAGATCAACTTCTCATTAGATATCACAGATCTCTCTACAGATAATAAACGATCATCATGCTCAGACAGTTTAACGGCCGTCTCCTTAGAGAAAGCGGAAACCTTCTGCAAGGACGCAGAAAGTACCGCTTCCATCCCAGAAACAACAAGCCAAACATCCTTCAGGGAGACATTTTCAGGAGGAGGCGTCGTGCAACAGTAGACGAGAAGGAAAATACAGAGGGAAGAGGACATGGCAAAGGCACAAAAGAAGAGTCAATTTGCAAAAAGGAATCCGGAAGTGGAGCTTCGACGCAGTCCACGTGTTTCACTTCCGAAGGGGAGGGAACCAAAGAACTAACAGAGTCAAACTCTTGATTGGGTTGAGCTACACCCTTAGTGGTGGCAGAGGCGGTGGGGGAGATAGTACTCACAGTTGATAAGTCCGTTGAGTCAGATGAAATAGATCCCAACACGGCCGGAGGCTGGTTTGGAGCGGGAAAGTTAGCTGTGCAACCTGCGAGAGCCGCAGCGTTTTTTTTCTTTCTCCTTTTGTGTAACATTATTTCGAGGGAACGTTTTTATTTACAGTGCCCTCCTCCTTCAGAGGTGTACTGTCTACAGCTACAAGCGGAAATACTTAACATCACAGGGGGTGTTTGGCCTGTTCTGCTTACCCGGGTGAGTCGTCTTGTACAGTCAGTAGGCAGCGATGAGGGGTCCCGCTGCTCTGTCACCCCCTAGTGGTCTCCAGGGTTACTCATCCCTGCCTCCTCCCTCAGCCAGCTGATCCTCCGGTTCAGACACTGCTGCCTCAAAACCCATCTCAGTCTTCTCAGAACCAAGATTCACAACCATTTCTAGTGCTCCTTAGGCTTGGACCCTTGGCACGTGGACCCTGTCATCTCTGGCTTGGAGGCCTGTTCAGTCCACAGAACCTCACTAGACTCCTTGTTGGGGTCCCGGAAGTGTTCTCAGAAGGAGTGAGTTCTTAGGAACACGGGGCATCCTCTCAAGGAACTTTTCTTGGGCTGCAGCTGACTGTGCACCTGATTTCCCAGATGAAGAAGCCTTGTCAGCTGAGGATAGCCTGGGTGCCTCTTACTGGGAGGATGGTGAGCTGACGAGCAAGACAGCACACAGGATTTCCACCTGTTCCACAAGAATGAACTCCCTGCTCTGATGGTTCAAGTAGTGGACGGCTTACACCTCACTGATCCTCTAGAGCACAGTCAG
This sequence comes from Ichthyophis bannanicus, assembly GCA_033557465.1. Taxonomy (NCBI): domain Eukaryota; kingdom Metazoa; phylum Chordata; class Amphibia; order Gymnophiona; family Ichthyophiidae; genus Ichthyophis; species Ichthyophis bannanicus. The sequence goes on from CM066034.1 coordinate 212,920,609, forward strand.
CCTCAGGCGCTCTCTCAGGCCGATCTGATCCTGCAGGGCATTCAAAAGCCTTTTCCCACCAGAGCTCTCCTGCGGGGCAGTCAAAAGCCCACCAGGGCCTTCCCTTTCCCACCGGAGTCCTAGCAGATGGTATCTCAGAAGTGCGATTCGCCTGATGCATACGGCTCACCATCTGGGACAGCACTACCTTAGGGACAGTGCTATCTTTGGTCTCCAGCAGATCTAGACAGGTGCTTTGCATATCCGAAAGTGACTGCCGTCAATAAGCACATTGTTATTCCGGTTGAAGGGAGGTGCGGCCCTTTCAGAAAATTAGGATAGGAAACTCCACTCAGGCATCAGGTTGTAGAGGTCTGGCAGCCTACGCCCTCCTACATTGCTCTAGCTTTGTCAATGGTCGACTGATCCAGCCTTTAAGGCGTGCCTCTCTAAGCTCCCCTTCCAAGACAAGTGGCTCCTTGGTGAAGACCTTGACAAGCTTGTCAAGGACCTGGGGAAGTCAAGCCACAGCAGCTATTGGAAGGCAAGCCGCAGTCCTTTACACGCTGCGGAAAGGCCTTTGCTATGACCTCATGCCAGTCAAAGGTCAGTCCTTTGGGGAGTCAGGAAAGGACAGGATGCCTATGTCACCGCCAATACGAGGAGGGTGGATGCCTTTTCCCAGCAGGGAGCCCATATGGCCTTTGATCAATGGGTCCTCAACATCGTCATCCAAGAAGCCTTCTTAGTTTCGCCCAGTGGAGCGTCCCGAAAGAGGGCAGACATACAATCCACCCTCCAACGTCTGCAGTTTCTTTGAGCCATTTGACCGGTCCAACTCACAAAGAGGGACTCGGCTCGTTATTCCATTTACTTTGTGGTATCAAGTAAGGAGGGGTCCTTTCAGCAGAATCTGGGTCTCAAGGAGGTTCATTGGGCCCTTCATATACCAGTTTTTCATATGAAAATGATATGTCCTATAATTCAGGCAGCCCTTATGGGATAATTCCTTGCCTCGTCCAGCCTAGTGGAAGCATATTTACATAGTCTTCTCTGGGAGGATCACCGGCGTTTTCTGTGCTTCACCACTCTCGGGCAGCATTTTCAGTTTTGCGTTCTGCCATTTGGCCTGATGACTGCAAAGTCATTGTGGTGGCTGCGGCAGCCTTGTCCAGACAGCACATTCAAGTCCTCCCATACTTGGACGACTGGCTCATTCACGCAAGTTCCATGTCGGAAGCCAGTCAGACGGTCTCCTGGCAGGTCACCTCGGAGAGCCTTGGTTGAGTGGTCAGTTGTTCCAAGGGTTGCTTCTGGCCACCCCAAACTGGAGTTTCTTGGAGCACTAGTCGATAACTGGCTGGGCAAGGTATCCCCGGCACAAGAACATTTTCTTAAGCACTCTGCACACTTTCAACTCTTTCTCCTACAGAGCTGTGCGTTCGTGTGTGTGTCTATCTTCAGACCCTAAGGTCCATGGTGGCCACTATCATTTATCCCATGGACCAGAGCCCACATGTGGAGCTTTCAACACTCCTGTCCGTCCCGCTGTCCCTGGTTTCCATGGTCTGTCGCCTCTCCCCCTTACGCTACGTGATGCAGTCTTCTATGGTGGCATTCAGCGGCCCATCTGCTTTGGGGCATTCTCTTGCAGGCTGTTTGCTGGATTCTAGTAAACACTCACGCCAGTCTCTCGGGCAGCGGAGCACTTTGTCAGTCCCAGATGGCTCAGAGGAGCTGGTCACCTCAGGAGGCATGCTGGACGATCAACTGCTTAAAAGCCTGGGTGGTCCACCTTGCCTTGCTGCACTTCTGCCTCTCCTTCGATCCCAGGCAGTCTACTTTCTTTTCAACAATGCTATGACGGTGTCCTATTTAAACCGACAGTGCGGAACAAACGGTCTGCGAATGGCCAGGAAGATGGCTCTTCCCTGAATGGAGTGTCATGGACAAGTTGGCACAACACATTGTGGGGATGGACAGCGTACAAGCAGTTTACGTCAGCTGTCACATTGTAGATCCCAACAATTGGGAACTAGTCTCTTTTTAAGATACGGCGGCCAGAATTGCACACAATATTAAAGATGCGGTCGCACCATGAAACGATACAGAGGCATTATAATATCTTTGTTTTATTCTCCATTCCTTTCCTTATGATTCCTAGCATTCTATTTGCTTTCTTGGTCGCCTCTGCACACTGGGCGGAGGATTTCAACATGTTATCCACGTTGACACCTAAATCATTTCCTGGGTGGTGGTTCCTAATGCGGAACCTTGCATCGTGTAACCACAATTTGGGTTCTTTCCTAGGTGCATAACTTTGCACTTGTCCGCATTAAATTTCATCTGCCATTTGGATGCACGGTCTTCCAATTTATCAAGGTCCTCTTGCAGTTTTTCACAATCCTCATGGGTTTTAACAACTTTGAATAATTTTGTGTCATCTGCAAATTTGATTACCTCACTCATTATTCCCATTTCTAGGTTATTTATGAATATGTTAAAAAGCAGCAGACCCAGCACAAGATCTCTGAGGTACTCCACTATTCATCTTTCTCTATTGGGAAAATTGGCCTTTTAGCCCTACCCTCTGCTTTCTTTTAACCAGTTCCTGATCCACAATAGTACACTGCCTCCTATCCCATGACTTTTTAATTTTGCCAAGAGTCTCTCATGAGAGACTCACCTTTGTCTACATGTTTATTCACACCTTCAAAAAAACATAACAGAGGGCATAACATGAAGCTGCAAGGGGGTAAACTGAAAGGCAATGTCGGGAAATACTTTTTCACTGAAAGGGTGGTGGATGCTTGGAATGCCCTCCCGATGTAAGTGGTGGGGGCAAACTCAGTAACAGAATTCAAAATGGCATGGGGCAGAGATAGTGGATCCCTTTATAGCAATGGGATAAAATCAAAATAAGCATAATTATCTCTTATAAGTGAACAAATAGGGGTGACCTACACGGAGCGGTGGGTACACCCCTAAACAAAGGCATGGGGAGAAGTGACCTGCATGGAGCGGCAAGTACACCTACTCTTGCCGCCTTGCTGGGCAGACGAGATGGACCATACTGGTCTATCTCCAGGAACAAGCAGGAATGAGTCTTCACATATGGGTATCGTCGGTACCGACGGAGCCTGCGCGGGAATGCTCCCCAGCATCCAGTAAGAAAGCTTTTGGGAGCATCCCACAACACCTGCGCGCTGCCTTCCCGCCTTTCCCAACCGCCTCTCTCCAGTTCTTCTTTTCCGCGGAGCCAGCAGGTCGTGTTCCTGTCACCGCAGAAGAATTCTTTATTTTTTTCTTTATTTTTCTGTGTCGCGTCTGCCTTCTTCGACGACGGACCGGTACCGCCGGTCTTTTCTTTTCTTTCTTATACAAAAAAAAACAAAAAAACTTTTCTTTCTTCAACTGTGCATTTGCGGTTTGGGCCTTAGGCCTGAACATTTTTCTCCTCATGGAGAAGCCCGCTTCCGGGTTTAAAAAGTGCACGAAGTGTGGCGGTACTATTTCTGTCACCGACACCCATGATTGGTGTCTAAAATGTTTGGGTCTTGACCATTCCATCACGGATTGTGTGTCCTGTACCATGATGTCTAAAAGAGGTCGGCAGAACCGAGCAGCCAAGCTCAGTACCCTGTTTCCCTCTGATGCAGCCTCGGTGGCATCGACGTCTTCCAGGGCTTCTTCCTCCCATGGACCTCAGGTAACCAAACATAAATCTAGCCGGTCCTCGAAGGGCAAATCTCCCTCTAAGCATCGAGATGCCTCCGGGCTTGTCCTCGAGGATTCCGCACCGGCAAAATCACCCCGGCGGGAAGTTCCGGCTTCCAAAGCATTGTCTATGGGGTCACAGGTTGACATCGATGGCTCGGCCTCGACCGATCACCTGTTGCCGTGTTCTGGGGTACCGGTGGAGGCCACCGGTACCGACATCCAGACTCTGGTGGCGTCGATGGATCAGAAGATTCTGTCTATGCAGCGCACCCTAACGGCGTTTATGCAGGCTTCGATGCCTTCGGTACCGCAACAATCTCCGTTGCCGGTACCGACTCCGGCACCAGCATCGTTTCCGGTGCCGGTACCGATTGCATCGACATCAGCTTCGGTGTCGACGGCAACGGTACCCTGTCCTATGATGCCTATCGGTACCGAACCGGTACCGCTTACTCCCGATGTCGATCCCACTCGGTACGCGTATCGGGCTTTACAGGAGCATCCAGACAGGCGATACTTCGATTCCTCCGAAGACTCTGATGAGTCGGAGGCTTCTGTCGAGGCACCGGTACTTCTTCCTCAGGAGTCTGATTCTCCAAAACGAAGAATGTCTCCTCCAGAAGACTTGTCTTTTCAAGACTTCATTAGGGAAGTGGCTAGGGGCCTCTCCATTACAGTGGCCCCTGAGTCAGAGCCTAGAGCCAAGCAATTAGATATTTTGCAATACCCTAAGGCTCCTAAAGATGCAGCCACCTTACCTATTCATGAGATTCTTTATGATCTCATGTTGAGCATGTGGGAGACTCCTCTTACTACCTCTCCTCATTCTCGTAGGTTAGACACCATGTACCGTGTCCCTCCTTTTCCTTGCTTTCATAAGTCTCAGCTTCCTCACCACTCTGTTGTGGTAGAGTCTGCCATGAGGAAAATAAAGAGTGCAAAGAGACACTCATCTAATCCTCCAGGACGTGAATGCAGAACCCTTGATGCTTTTGGCAGAAGGGTTTTCCAAGCTAATATGCTTGCTGCCCGAATCAACTCCTATAGTCTCTATATGGGGATGTTTCTAAAAGAAGTCACAGATCATCTGCAGACTTTAGCCCCTTTTATTTCAGAAGATAAAAGGCAGGAATTTCTCACTTGGCTTAAACATGCCCAAGATGTTTCCAAATTTTCCAACCGTGCAGCCTTTGACTCTTTTGAGTGTGTAAGTAGAGCCTCGGCTATTGCCATAGGTGCACGCAGAATTGCTTGGTTACAAGCATCTGATTTGGAACTCTGGGTCCAAGATGAACTGGGAAATCTTCCTTGTACAGGTGAAAACCTTTTTGGCAGGGATTGGAAAGCAAAGGCCACTCAGATGGATGCTGAGAACTCTGCTTTGGATCGACTTTCAAAGTCTACCTCTGCTCCTGCTAAGAAAAGATTGTTCAAAAAGACACCTTTTTCTAAAAAGGGAAAATACTATCCTGCTTATGGTCAGCAGGCCTCTTCTGCAGGTCGATTTGCTGCAAAGCGTCAGCAACCACCTAAACAGGCCAAGTCAAAGGCTGCCAGGCCTCCCACGGCCCAGCAGCCTCAGCCTCCTCAGGGCCTTTGACTTGCAACTAGAGAACTTAGCCTTTCTGGCTCTGGAAGAACCAGAGCCCCTCACCATTCCAGGAAGGTTAGCTTACTTTGCTCCCAGATGGGAGCAAATCACAGCAGAGCAATGGACCCTCTCCATCATAAAGGAAGGGTACAAGCTTCATTTCTTAAACCTTCCTCCCCACACCATGGTGAAACAGTTCAATTCTCCAACATCTCTCCTCAACCTTCTGGGTCAGGAGATTGCTACCCTTCTTGCCCAGGGGGCAATAGAAGAAGTACCCCTTCTTCAACAGGGCTCAGGGTTCTATTCCCCTTATTTTCTTATTCCAAAGAAAACAGGGGGCCACAGACCCATTTTAGATCTCAGAGAATTGAACAAGTTTCTATTCAAAGAGAAATTCAAGATGATTTCTCTCGGTACTCTGCTGCCATACCTTCAGAGTCAGGATTGGCTTTGTTCTCTAGATCTCAAGGATGCGTACACCCATGTCCTCATCCATCCAACACACAGAAGGTTCCTTCGGTTCCTTTTTCAAGGAAAGCACTACCAATACAGGGTGCTTCCTTTCGGTCTGGCCTCTGCACCAAGGATGTTCACAAAATGCATGGCAGTAGTAGCTGCATTTCTACGCACTCTAGGAATATTCGTTTTCCCATATCTGGAAGACTGACTCATTCGAGTTCCATCCCAGTCAGAGGCCAGATTTGTCTAACCTGCATAATGCGTATCCTTCAGTATTTGGGACTGGTAATAAACATCCCAAAATCCCATCTCACCCTTACTCAGTCCCTGGAGTTTATAGGGGCCTTGCTGGATACCACAACTGCAAGGGCCTATCTTCCTCAGGCCCGTTGCCTACGCTTGGTGCAGTTAGCCTCCCAGATTCAGTTAAAATCCCATTTAACTGCTCGAGAGATGTTGCAACTATTAGGCCACATGGCATCCACCGTGCATGTGGTTCCATATGCTCGCCTTCACATGAGGGCAGCTCAATGGACTTTGTCCACCCAATGGACTCAGGCATCAGGTTGCCTGTCAGACAAAATAGCAAACTTCAGTCGCCTATTTTGGTCTCTCCAGTGGTGGAAGTCCCCTTCAAATCTGTTGCTGGGGTCCCCTTTTCAGCAGTCGCTAACCCAAGCAACTCTGACAACAGATGCTTCTCCAATGGGTTGGGGAGCTCATCTGCAGGATCTCTCCACCCAAGGCATCTGGTCTGCACAGGAGACTTCTCTGCATATCAATCTCTTGGAACTCAGAGCAATATTCTTAGCTCTCAGAGTATTCCATTCCCTGCTCAGCTACAGGACAGTCCTCATCCATACGGACAACCAAGTAGCCATGTTCTATGTAAACAAGCAGGGCGGGACTGGCTCTCTGTCGCTTTGCAACGAAGCTTTGCGACTGTGGGCCTTCGCCAGAGAGCATCACATCCATCTTCTGGCAGTATATCTTCCAGGCATTCAAAACTCTTGGGCGGACAGACTCAGTCGAGTTCTGCTCCCACACGAGTGGTCCCTCCACATGGACCAGGTAGCCAGGATTTTTCGAATTTGGGGAACCCCGGACATAGACCTCTTTGCAAGTCCGTGGAATGCCAAACTTCCCCAGTTCTGTTCCAGAATTCCGTGTCAGGGAGTTCAGGCCAAGGATGCCTGCCTTCTTCACTGGGGTCAAGACTTCCTTTTTGCCTTTCCACCAATTCCCCTAATTCCCAAAACACTATTCAAGCTTCAGAGAGATCAAGGGACCATGATCCTCATAGCTCCACATTGGCCACGCCAAGTGTGGTACCCTCTACATCTGCATCTCTCTCAAGCTCCTTCCCTGGACTTGGGCTCTGCACCAGACCTTCTGTCCCAGGAAGGGGGAACATTGTGGCAGCCAAACCCCCAGTCGCTCCATCTCAGGGCTTGGGTGCTGAGGGCCTAGACCTTCAAGATTGTCATCTCTCTCAGCAAGTCAGAGATGTTGTTCATGCCTCTAAAAAGCCTTCTACTAGGCGTTCCTATGCTTTCAAATGGAAAAGATTTACCATTTGGTGTTCAGAGAAGGGTCTAAACCCTCTTGCAATACCTCTGAATTCTCTACTAGAGTATCTCCTGCATCTATCCCATGCAGGCCTGAAAACGAATTCAGTAAGAGTCCATTTGAGTGCTATTGCTGCGTCCCTCAAGCCTCTCAATGGACAACCTATTTCCTCTCACCCTCTTATAGCAAGATTCATGAGAGGCCTTCTTTTAACTAAACCTCCCATTAGACCACCTCCAGTGGCATGGGACTTAAACCTGGTTCTTGGCCAGCTTATGAAGCCACCCTTTGAACCTTTAGCCACCACCTCCTTGAAATTTCTTTCTTGAAAAGTTGTTTTTCTCATTGCAGTCACCTCAGCACGCCACATCAGTGAGTTGCAAGCTTTGGTGGCTAATCCACCTTATACAAGTTTCCATCATGATAAGGTAGTCCTCTGGACCAATCCACACTTTATGCCTAAAGTGGTCTCGCCTTTTCATCAGAACCAAGAGGTATATTTACCTGTCTTTTTTCCAGGACCTCATGCATCAAATGCAGAGAGGAATCTTCATACCTTGGATTGTAAGAGAGCTCTCGCTTTTTACTTACAAAGAACACAGCAACATAGAAAGTCTTCTCAACTCTTTGTTGCTTTTGATCCTTCTTATTTAGCACTTCCAGTCTCTAAGAGAACACTGTCCAACTGGATTGCTCAGTGTATTTCTTTCGCCTACCAGAGTAGGAACATTTCTCTGGAGGGCCATGTCACAGCTCACAATGCGAGAGCCATGGCAGCCTCAATGGCTCATCTAAACTCTGTGTCCATCGACCAAATCTGTCAAGCGGCCACCTGGGCCTCGGTTCATACCTTCACAGCCCATTACTGTTTTGACAAGGACTCCCGCCGGGATGCCTCATTTGGTCAGGCTGTTCTCAAACACCTGTTCCATTCCTAATCAACTCCTACCCACCTACCCTGGTTGGATGCCAGAGATCCATGGAGGGAGGTAGAGTCCTTTTCAAGGACACACAACTTGGGGTCTTCCCCTGGCATCTGCAGCTAGGGAGTCCCCATATGTGAAGACTCATTCCTGCTTGTTCCTGGAGATGGCACAGTTACTTACCTGTAACAGGTGATCTCTGGGAACAACAGGAATAAGTCTTCACAACCCACCCACCTCCCCTAGGAGTTGTATCTCTCTATCTATCTTTCCTTTCCTCTCTCTCTCTTTGTCTCAGCTTTAAAACTCGAACTGGAGAGAGGCGGTTGGGAAAGGCGTGAAGGCAGCGTGCAGGCGCTGTGGGATGCTCCCAAAAGCTTTCTTACTGGACGCTGGGGAGCGTTCCCGCGCAGGCTCCGTCGGTACCGACGATACCCATATGTGAAGACTTATTCCTGCTGTTCCCAGAGATCACCTGTTACAGGTAAGTAACTGTGCTTTATCTGCCTTCATATACTATGTTATGATGCTTTTTTGAAAACAAAAGCCTCTCTGACCTCACCTTTAAACCATGTGGTAGTTTTCAGGACTTCCTTCCACTTTTCTTAAAGCATGGAATACAGCTGGTCTGGGCTTCCAAGATAGTATTTTTAAACACCCATGCTTGTTGTAGATATTTAACCTTTGCAACTGCACCTTTGCGTTTTTTCTTAACTGTTTTCCTCACTTTATCATAGTCTCCCTTGTGCTGGGAAGCAGTCTGTTCAGCGCCATTGCAGAGTCGCTTCTGACATGGACTGTCTTGATCTCCCTTGCCACTACTATGTTGATTTAGTGAGGTTTGCCACTCCCGTCCGCCACCGCTGCTGACACCAACCCTACCTCCATTATTACTGTGGCTGACAGGGTTGCCATGGGAAAGTAAGAGCCTCTTCTACCATTGCAGCAAACTGAGATCCTCTTCCAACGCTATTTCTGAGATACTGCAGGTCTCTTTCACCACTGCCGAGTGATGGTGATGGCTCTCTTCACTGCTGCTGCTCATTCGCACTGCCAGCCAACTCTTCCCCCACCTACTGACTACTGCAACCAATAGCCGCCACCAGTGATGCCTCTGGGGATAGGGGGTGCAGAGATAAAAAAAGGTGCTCTTAGTAAGGCCAAATAGGTAAAAATGGTGCTTCTTTTGAGGTAAGGGATGGTGAAGAAACTAAATGTCCAGTGGATGGGTGAAAAAAGAATCCTCTATCTAGAAGTTGTGTGTGTGTGTGTGTGTGTGTGCTTTAAAAAAACAAAAGGTATCAAGGGAAATGGAGGATTTTTTTTATTTTATAATTTTTATATACTGTATACTGTGACTTTGTTTACAGTAAACCACTCAAGTGTGTGTGCATGTTTTGGGACAGAGAAAAGGACAGGTTGGCAGTGTGCATTTGATGGAGGGCACTCTACTGTGCACACTGAAGGGGGACAGAGACAGATGTGTTATGGTGTGTATTGGGAGGGAGGGGCAGGGAGAGAGGACAGGCTGGCTGTGTGTCCCCAGCTCTTGTGTTGTCTATTTTGACTAGATTGTAAGCTCTTATGATCAGTAGCTGTCTTGTACTGGTGCTGCATATGCCTTGTAATGCTATACAAATGATCAGTAGTGTAGTAGTTGTAGTAGAGAGGGACATAATTGTCATATGCAGGGGAGGCAACAGAGAGAGAGAAAGGAATCTACTGCAGTGTAGGGGAGACAGAAAAAGGGATAGGCTGACCACATGCTGGGGGGAGGAAAGGCGGAAGGCTGGCTGTGCGCATTGGGGGGGGGCAGAGTGAGGAGCAGCCTACTATATGTGTTGGGGGGGACAGTGGAGGACAGACTAGCAATTGGTTTGGTGTGCCATGAGGCTCAAGCAAGCTTGAACATGTGACCTGAAACAAAAAAGGATGAGAAGCACTGCCATAAGTCTTTTGTTCACATCAAAAAATTGGACCCATACGGTTGAAGAATTGCCGTTTCTCCTGCCAGCAAAGATGGGTGAAGGATTACGAGAAAAGATCAGACCTGGGGTTTGTTTCACTGGGACTTGCTGGTTCCATTTGCCAGTTCAGTTTAATAAAGAATATTCACGATGACGACAAGCAGTTTTAGCTAAAATGCATGAATTGATCTGATGGCTTGAGCCATTAGCATCATGGGAACATAATGTGGAGAGTGTTCCAGAAAAGGCTTTTAAGCATGTGTGAGAAGTAGGGTTACCAACTTTTTCACCGAGAAAAACCCGACACCTGTGGCTCGCCATGCTCCACCCATTCTCCGCCCCTAGTCCCACCCCTGCCCCGCCCCCAGCCCCACCCACAAAAATTACTGAGGATACGTGTAGGCCAACTTCCTTGGTCAGATTAAACTGGGAACCCCAAAATCCAAACATGAAATGTACAACACTGGAGAAATAAAACTATAAAGTAATTTCCTCTTGCACTAAACAAAAACGCAAAGATGTTATCAATACACACTTCCCAGACCAGACATATTCCAGCTAATAAATTCAAAATAAAAAATATTTTTCTACCTTCTGTTTGGGCGTTTTATTTTTCAGTTGCAATTGCTCCAGTCACTTTCTTCTGGTTTCTTCGTGTCTTCTGCGAGCTATCCATTTGTCCTTTCTTCTCTTTTAGATGTTTTCCATTCTCTCTCTATTTCTGCTTTAACATACTGATTGTTTCCCTTTTGCACTTTCCCCCAATTCTTTCCTTATTCCTTTATCATCCGTTTACATTTCACCCTTCCATTCTCAAGCCCCTCTTACTCTCCCAATACCCAGCCCATCATAGACTTTTCTTCCACACAAAATATTTTTCCCCTCTCCATTCTCATTCCCCATCTATTCTAGTCGTCCCCCAAAATCAGTTCCCTTATAGTTCTAGACCCCCCCCAGCATCCACTCCCTTCTAATCCCATTCTCCCATGCCCCACATCAGCCCATTTCCAGTCCTATTCCAGCTCTTCATCAGCCCATTTCCAGTGCTAGCCCTCACATCACAGACCATTTCCAGTCCTAGCCCCCCCCAATCACAGCCCATTTCCAGTCCAAGTCCCCCATCACATCCCATTTGCAGTCCGAGTCCCCCCGCACCATCACAGCCCGTTTGCAGTCCTAGCCCCCCCCCACCATCACAGTCCATTTGCAGTCCTAGCCCCCCTAATCACAGCCTATGTCCAGTCCAAGTTCCCCCTCCCTCCACCACAGCCCATTTCCAGTCCAAGTCCCCCCCCCCCCCATAGCCCTTTTCCAGTCCAGGTCCCCCTCCCCATCAAAACCCATTTCCAGTCCATGTCCACCCCCCCCCCCCCATAGCCCTTTTCCAGTCCAGGTCCCCCTCCCCATCAAAACCCATTTCCAGTCCAAGTCCCCCCCCCCCCACATATCCCTTTTAAAGTCCAGGTCCCCCTCCCCATCACAGCCCATTTCTTTCCAGTCCAATGCCCCCCATAGCCCTTTTCCAGTCCAGGTCCCCCCCCCCCCTTCTCAACCCATTTCCAGTCCAAGTCCCCCTAATCACAGCCTATTTCCAGTCCAAGTTCCCCCTCCCTCCACCATAGCCCATTTCCAGTCCAGGTCCCCCTCCCCATCACAACCCATTTCCAGTCCATGTCCCCTCCCCCCCCAGCCGTTTTCCTGTCCTTTTCCCCCCCCCCCAGCCCTTTTCCAGTCCAGGTCCCCCTCCACATCAAAACCCATTTCCAGTCCATGTCCCCTCCCCCCCATAGCCCATTTACAGTCCAGGTCCCCCCCCCATTACAGCCCATTTCTTTCCAGTCCAAGTCCCCCCCCCCCCAATAGCCCTTTTCCGGTACAGGTCCCCCCCCCCCCCCATCACAAACCATTTCCAGTCAAATTCCCCCCTCCTAGCCCTTTTCCAGACCAGTTCCCCTCCCCCCCACACAGCCCAGTCCGTCCTTGGCCTCCCCCCCCCAAAACCGCGGCGGTCTGAGGCTTTAGAGGGAGCCGGGAAAGCCCGCGCGAGGCCCCGGCTCCCTCTGTACAGCCGCCAGCGTGAAGAGCCTTTTCCTTCACGCTGGCGGCTGTTCCTGTGAAGCCGCGAATGCTGGGAAAGGTTAAAGGGCATTGCCTTTAACCTTTCCCACCAATCGCGGCTTCACAGTAGCCGGGGCCTCGCGCGGGCTTCCGCGGCTCCCTCTGAAGCCCTCCGGGTTGGGAGAAAAGCCGGTTTTTTTGCTCTGGCCGCTTCCGATCTTGCGGCCAGAGCAAAAAAACTGGCTTTTCAAGGGCCGGTTTTGCCTCTGCGCCGGCAGCCGGCCTGGCCATAGAAAAACCGGCCAGGCTGGCTGAAAACCGGCCAGTTGGCAACCCTAGTGAGAAGGGACCTGTATGACAATGGACCAACTGCCACTTAGTTAGTTTCTCTCTTGCTTTCACTTTAGGAAGAGGATTATGTATTTTGTGCAGTGGATTTCACTAGGAAGGGGTCTCCTGTGATCATTTGGGAAGACCCTTCTGATGTAGTCAACTTGGTTCCTGCTTTTCCAAGTTCTCATTCACACACACAGTTCCTTAGTTCATGCTCAGTGTTTTCGCTACCCCCCCCCCCCCCTCTTATACATTCCCTGAGTCCCCTTTCTCACCTCTACACTTGAGGCATTTCTGTCTCTCGCATTTTCCTAGTCCCAATTTTTGCTGTTTCCCACTCGAATCTTTGCTCTACCTCCCCAGGCCCCTTCCCCCCTCCTCAAATCCCCCACTTAATGCTACAGTTTTTGTTCTTACCTTACTACAGTATTGTCTGCTTAATGTTTGGGAAGTGATATTTTAAATGGTTTTGCATGGTGTATAGGAAAGACATTTCCTTAATATTAGAGTTTGTCTGGTGTTCGATTTTATTAATCAGGTTAGCTTACAAAACTGTTTTATAGCCTGAATAGAGCCCTCCTTCCAACTAGCGCTGCTGCTGTGACCTTCTTAATCTGCCTCAGCCAGATCAGCAGGAAAAGTACAAATGGTGGCAGACTGCTTTAGGGGAAAAATGATTGTGGAGGGAGAAAATGAAGACTGGCTGTGGGGGAGGGGACCAAGAGAAAAAAAGTGCTACCTGTGGAGAGAAAAAAAGTTAATGCAAGCCTATGGGTGGGTCCAGAGAAAAAGTGCTGCTTGGGTAGGGATGGAGATAAGGAAAAAGTGCAGAAGGACATGTATTCTGATTTCTCCATTGCACTCTATAAGAAAAGCAAGACTAGAATCCCTGCATGTCATGGGTAAACTCAGGACTGGATCAAGCCTGTCTGGCACATCTGGAGCCAGTTGGCAACCCTAAGACTAGATAGGCCATATGGACTTTCTGCTGTCATGTTTCTATGTAATTCTGCCATGCTTCAGAGCAGTTTACTGTAAACAGTGTTGACTGGGGAAAGGAAAGAGTTGGCTGTGTGTGTAAGGGGGGAGGGGTGGAACAGAGACCGACAAACTGGCCATATGGGGGGGGGGGGAGAGGGATAGGCTGGCTGTGCACATCAGAGCAGGGCAGAAAATAGAGAGAGAGAGAGAGAGAGAGACTGGCTGTGCACATTATGGGGAGCAGAGAGAGGGGGCAGGCTGGCTGTATGCATATGTGCTCGGCAGAGAGAGGGGCATGTTGCTCTGTGTGTGGTGGAGCAGGGAGAGGGACAGGCTGTTGCATTGGGTGGGGCAGAGAGAGATGGAGGACAGGGGATATGATGACTGTGTGTGTTAGGGAAATGGATGGATATGCTGGATGTATGTGTTGGGGGAGGTAGAGAGAGATATGCTGACTGCGATCAGAGAGGGCAGACTGAGGAGGGAAAAAGAAAAAGAGAGGGAAATGCTGGCCTTGTATGTCGGGAGGACAGAAAAGGACATGCTGGCTGGGTGTGAAGGTGGCAGAGAGAGTGTCATGAGTGTATGTGTGTGTGTGGAGGGAGGCAGAAAGGGACAAGTTGGCTGCATGTGTGTGGGAAGAACAGAGAGGAACCTTTTGGCTGAATATTTTCTTGAATGTTTTGAAAGATTTTTAAATTTTATTATTTATTCAGGGCTCAACAAATTGCAAGTGCCAGATCGTCATGATGAGTTGAAATTTCCATCTGGCACCTGGACTTTTCATTCCCTGTTGCCACAGCTGCCTGAAATGCCGCCATCGGAGCAGGAGTAGGGGAGGCCAGTTACTGGCAGAGCCAAAAACCAGACAATATAAATGCCATCTTGCTGTCAACTTCTGTCCCCCCTCCACCATCTCCAGCTATCACTGCAGCAGTCCTTTCTCACTCACCTCAGAAGCAGCCCTTCTCTGTCAGAAATAGAAAATGCAAAGAGAGCTCGGGGCCTGCCTGTAGCACATGCGCTGGCTGAGGCGGCTCTGACACATTCCACCCCCCCTCGGACTTTGCAATTTTTGGTTTGATGTGCCACAAGGCTCAAGCAAATCTGGTGCGCCCTGAAATGCAAAAGGTTGAGACGCACTGACTTAGCAGAATCTGTTTCAGAGAGTTTTAAATCATCAGTCAAAATACAATTAAACTGTTTAAATTTGTTGCTGGAGAATGTGAGCAAGTGCAATTGATGCACATAGGGAAACATAATCCATATTGAAGGTACACAGTAATGGGCTTCTTATTAGGAGTTACTATCCATAACAATGATCTTGATGTCAATGTGGAAAATACATTGAAGCCCTCAGCTCACTGTGTGGTGGCAGTCAAAATTACTTTCCTCTCTAATATTTGTTGTTCCATTGCAGCCTTCAGTAGAATCACACAGTAGAATCACTTAACTCTTCATTGCCTCAGAAAATTCCAAGTTATCAATATCCCTGTTTAATGTACATTACCAAGTTTAAGTTACAATGTAAGGAGAAATTAGACCTTACCTGCTAATTGTCTTTCCTTGAGTTCTCTCCAGGCCAGTCCAGGTTACAGTTGGGTAGTCAATCCCTTCCAGCAGCTGAGGACTGAATGCTGAAACTTTTACTGGCAGGTGCTATAGCTCCCCCTTGCTTCAAGAAACCAGTAACCTATTGTCAAAGCAGCAGATCAAAATAACAAAACCATGAACTATTGGAACCAAACTGAGCAGTCCCGCCAAACAACAAAACTGTGGAGTATGCCCTACACTGTGAAGAAGCGTACCCCGCGACCCATGGAATGCTTTCTACTGTCCTTTATATTTATTGCTATAATTCTTTTCCTTTTCTTTTTTTTATTTTTTTTTATTTTACTGTCCCGTATTCTTCACATCTGGACCCTGTTTATCCCGCTATGGTCCCAGAACTCCTAATATCCTCTTCCAGCCACAAAGGCCCTAGCATAAAACGCGAACCTGAGCCACGGAAAGACGTGAAGTTATCGAAAATACTGAGGTGCTTGCAGACGAAATGGGAGGGACCTGGACTGGCCCGGAGAGAACTCAAGGAAAGACAATTAGCAGGTAAGGTCTAATTTCTCCTTCCTCTTTGTCTCTCCGGGCCAGTCCAGGTTACAGTTGGGCAGTACCAAAGCAGTACCTAAACTGGGGAGGGTCCTGCAAGCCCTGCCAAAATAGCCGAGGCCCTCACCTTAGCATTCGCGCGAGCCTGCACATCTAACCTGTAGTGCCTCGTGAAAGTATGGAGAGATGACCAGGACGCCGCCCGACAGATATCGGCGGGCGGAATCAATGCAAACTCGGCCCAAGAGGTAGCTTGAGCCCTCGTCGAATGGGCTCGAAGCTCCTTAGGAGGAACCTTGCCCTTGGTCTCATAAGCCGCCACAATCGCCCGTTTCACCCAACGAGCGATAGACCCTTGTTAGCCGCCTGACCCTTACGCGGACCACCAAACAGAACGAACAAGCGATCAGACTTCCGAAAGGAGTGCGTCTTGCGAAGATACTTCCGCAAGACCCGTCCTAAATCTAAGCTGCGAAGGGCGGGATCCACCTTCCCGCCCCCTCGGGAGCGAAAAGTAGGAAGAGAAACCGACTGATTCAGGTGAAAATCGGAAACCACCTTCGGCAAAAAAGAGGGAACCGGCCGCAGAACTACCTTTTCCTCCGAAAAGTGCAGGTACGGCTCCCTGCAAGACAGTGCCTGCAAATCCGAAACCCTACGAGCCGAACACAAGGCCACCAGGAAGGCCGTTTTCCACGAAAGCTCCCGGAGACTGTCATTATCAGCCAACTCAAAGGGTGGACCGGTCAAGGCCCCCAGAACCAGATTCAAGTCCCATGGAGGCACCACGAGACGTAAGGGCGGACGGATATTCCTAGCCGCCCTGAGAAAGCGTTGAACATCCGGGTGCGAAGAGAGGGAAGCCCCATTCACCCGACCTCTGAAACAGGTGAGAGCCGCGAGATGAACCTTAAGCGTACTGAGGGCTAGACCCCGTTCGAGCCCCCCCTGAAGAAAGGCCAAAATCTCCGGTAAGCCTGCCACGCCGGGCCACAAACCCCGATCTCTAGACCAGGCCTCAAAAATGCGCCATACGCGAACATATGCCAGCGACGTCGAAGGCCGCCGAGACTTCAACATAGTAGAGATTACAGCCGCCGAGTATCCTCTCTGCCGCAATCGCTCCCTCTCAAGAGCCAAGCCGTAAGCAAGAACCGATCCACCTGCGGCATCAAGATTGGACCTTGACTCAAGAGGTTGACCCTCGAAGGCAACCTCCAGGGCGGAGCTACGAGAAGGCGAACTAGATCTGCATACCAGGGTCGACGTGGCCAATCCGGAGCAATGAGAATCACCGTGCCTCTGAAAACCGAAATCCTCCGAATGACCCGACCTATCAACGGCCACGGAGGAAACACATAAAGAAGTTTCCCCGCTGGCCAGGGCTGCACCAGACCGTCGAGACCTTCCGACATGTGCTCCCTCCGTCGGCTGAAAAACCGCGACGCCTTGGCATTGGCCAGGGTTGCCATGATATCCAGGACTGGCTGACCCCACTGCACAGTAATGGCGTGAAACACCGCCCGGTTCAGCTCCCACTCTCCGGGATCCAGGCGATGCCGGCTGAGATAATCGTCCTGAACGTTGTCCTTTCCTGCCACGTGAGCCGCCGAAAGAGCCACAAGATGCAACTCCGCCCACTGAAACAACAGCTGACTCTCCTGCAGCAAGGACGCACTGCCCGTGTCCCCCTGCTTGTTGATGTAGGACACCGCTACCAAATTGTCGGAAAACACTCGGACAGCTTGACCCTCGAGGAGATCCGAGAAACGCAGAAGCGCGAAACACACTGCTCGCAGCTCCAACAGATTGATTGACTAAGAGCTCTCCTCCTCCGACCAGCTGCCCTGCGCCACCCGAGACCGACAATGAGCTCCCCAACTGGACAGGCTGGCATCCGTAGTGACCAAATTCCACTCCGGATCCTTCAGCGGAACCCCCGCCTGAAGGTGCGCAGAAAGGCGCCACCACTGTAGACTGAGCTGGACATCTTCCGGGCACCGAAGTTTCTGCGACAGGGGATGCACCTGCGGAGACCACCTCGAGATCAAGGCGTGTTGCAGCGGCCGCATGTGAGCTCTGGCCCAAGTTACCAGATCCAAGGCCGCGGCCATCGAACCCAGCAACTGCAAGTACCTCCACGCTGTTGGAGTCGCCAACCCCCTGAAGGCGTCGACCTGGGCTACCAGTTTCCATATCCTGTCCGGCGGAAGAAGAACCACGCCGATCCGCGTGTCGAACAAGGCCCCGAGGTAAACCAAACGCTGAACCGGAGGCAATTGACTCTTTGCCTGGTTGACGACCCAACCGAGGTGTTCCAGGAAGTGCACTACTCGGGCCGTTGCTGCGACGGATTCCTGCCGAGACCCTGCCCGTATAAGCCAATCGTCCAGGTAGGGATGTACCTGAATCCCCTCCTTGCGAAGAGCTGCCGCTACCACCACCATCACCTTGGTGAAGACACGAGGCGCGGTTGCCAGACCAAAGGGTAGCGCCCGAAACTGAAAATGATCCTGAGGAACTGCAAAGCGAAGAAACCTTTGGTGATCCGGACGTATGGGAATATGCAAATAGGCTTCCGTCAAATCTATGGAGGAGAGCCACTCTCCTGGCTGTACCGCCCGAATGACAGACCGCAGCGTCTCCATACGAAAATGCGGAACTCTCAGGGACCAGTTCACTCGCTTGAGATCCAAAATAGGTCGAAACGAGCCCTCCTTTTTGGGCACCACGAAATAAATCGAGTACCGACCTACGCCGCACTGGTCTAAAGGCACGGGTACCACGGCCCGTAGCCGCAACAACCGCTGAAGAGTGTCGTTGATCGCTTGAGTTTTCCAGAGCGGACCGCAGGGGGACAACACAAAGGCATCCGCCAGAGGAGAGGCAAACTCCAGAGCATAGCTGTCGCGGATGATCTCGAGCACCCAGAGATCGAAAGTTATGTTGGCCCAGACGGAGAGAAACTCCTGCAAACGTCCCCCGACGGGAACCTCCGCCTGGACCAGCATCCCTTCATTGAGACTTCTTGGAGGAGGCTTGCTGGATGTTGAAAAACCCCCTGCCAAATCCTCTGGCTCCACGAAAGGAGTGCCCCCTGGAGGGAAAGCGACCCCTCTGATAAGGGACAAAGCGGGAGCCGCGGAACCTACGAACATCCCTGCTGAGCACCCTTTGCGTCGAAGTAGATTTAGCTGGCCTGGGCTGATCCTCCGGAAGACGGCCGCCCTTAGAATCGCCCAAATCTTTCACAATCTTTTCCAAGGCTTCCCCAAAAAGCAGCTTGCCCTTATATGGAAGCTTACTGAGGCGCGACTTAGAAGGCACGTCCGCCGCCCAGTTCCGCAACCACAGAAACCTCCTAGCCGCAATCAGTGACGCCATGGATTTCGCCGTTATCCGAACCAAATCATAGAAGGCGTCCGCGAGATTAGCCGCCGCCGATTCAAGCTTCGCCCCCTCCGGAGACGGATCCTCTAACTTTACGCCGACTGCTCTCCTTGAATCCAACGGATAGAGGCTCGGGATATATACGCTCCGCAAACCGAAGCTTGCAAGGCCAGAGCGCTAGCGTCAAAAGCTTGTTTTAACAGCACTTCCAATTTACGATCCTGAAGATCCTTAAGGGCCGCCCCCCCTTCGACGGGGATCGTGGTCTTCTTAGTGACCGCCGACACTAGCGCATCCACCTTAGGCATCCTCAGTAACTCTTTCTCCTCCTGCGGAACCGGGTAAAGTCGGGCAATGGAACGCCCACCTCGCAAGCTAGCTTCTGGGCATTCCCATTCTGACTCAATCATTTGTTTAATCACCCTGTGCATAGGGAAACACCGCTGCTCAGGTTTAAATCCTTGTAATAAAGGATCCTCCAAAGGCTCCTGCTGCAGCGCAGGAGGCACAATATTTAAAGCAGCCAGGGACTGAAGAATCAAAGCCCCCAGCTCCTCCTTACGAAAGACCCTGAAAACATTGGGGTCCTCCCCAGGCCCCAGCTCCCCCTCCTCCAAGTCCAAGGGCCAGGAATCCAACCCCCCTTCAGACAAAGTTTCGCCGCCATCCGGCAAAAGCGGATCGGGGAGCTGAGGGACCGAAGTCCCTGAAGAGAAATCTCCCCCTGGGCCCTGTGCTGAGGTCCCCTCCCCCGGATCTGAGAGGATAGGATCCCCGCAAGGAAAATTTGCAGGAGGCTTAGGCAACTGGCTTTAAGCAGGTTGAGACATTTTTATCAGATATGCTTTATGCATGGCTAGAATAAAATCAGAAGAAAAAAGAGAATCCAAGAAACCGGGAGCTCCAGCAGCCGGAGCCTTGTCTATCTCCTGTACTACCGAAGCCTTGGAGGACTTAGATTTCTTCTTGCCAGAACGTGGCAACGCCGCGGGAGAGGCCGCAGCCTCTGCAGACATTATGGCAGCCCTTCCCGCCTTAATCAGAGACCCCGGAGGCTTCTCTCCAGCCCCATCCCCCGAGCCAGAGCTCTCCATATGGGCCAAATGACAGAGAAACCGCAAACCAACCACAAATCGTAAAATTCAGCAAAATCCACGAAGAGCTAGCAAGAGAAAAACGGAAACGCCGTAGCCCCCGCCGAAAACACCACGCAAAATTAAAGAAATGGCGCATGCGGCTTTCCCGCCGGCGAAAACGCTACAGGCAACAAAAACTGACCGGCGAGAAGAAGAACACCAACCATGCAAAAATTCCTCCGAAACAAAGAAATCAAATACCTGAACGCAGGAGAGTGAACCGACGACTCTAGGAACTCGCTGCTAGCAAGACTGAGAGACGTGGTAATTTGCAGCGGGAAGAGGATACCGGGGCTCCCGGCGCCAAAGCCCCCCGCTGAAGAACGGATCCTGCGGAAGACAGGCTCTGCCCCCGAAACGGCTATAAATCACAAGTATAGCCGAGGATCAATGTTCTAAGGCTGACAGTGTGCCATTAACGGAGTTCCCCGAGTAAGGGAGTCCCGCTCGCTGAAGATCCTGCTAGGACTAGCGAATAAGCCTCTCCCCTGAAAAAAACAATCAGTCTGCCTCCAGTAGTCTGTGAAAAATAAATTAATAGCCGCTCTATATCGATGCAAGCACTAACACAGCTGTAAAATGCAAGTAATCTGGGAGCCTGCCAGAGAAACGTCCTTTCCAGCTGCTGAGGACTGAAGACTGGGTTCTTGAAGCAAGGGGGAGCTATAGCACCTGCCAGTAAAAGTTTCAGCATTCAGTCCTCAGCTGCTGGAAGGGATTGACTACCCAACTGTAACCTGGACTGGCCCGGAGAGACGAAGAGGAAACTGCTTTGACTGAAATGATAAAGCCCGTATAAAAGACCTGTTAGATAATTTGTTTATCTTTCTTCATTTTAGGAAGTTGCTCTTTATTCTTTTCTGTCTTTACTAATCTTTAAATTGAATAGTAGTTCTAGCGTCCTGACATCTCTGAATTTGCAAGCTGTTTTTCAAGAAAGCTATGCAGACATTTCTCCAATGATACAGCGTGGCACAAGTCATGTGACTTAATAGATGAGACTCCATGGAGCCATTGTAATCTGAACAAATGCAGTCAAGTAATTTCCTTTCGAATGTCCAGTAGTAACTGAATCAGTGAGACAATCAAGTAGTAATTTATGGATACAAAACGTAAATCACTTATTACTTCTGTAGAGCCGTCAAGCTAGTATCTGACTTGACCAAAATATTAAATGGATGGCTACTTTAATTTATCTATTTAATTATTGTATATGCTTTGTTCATTTATTTGCTCATGCTGCCCCAGGATGTCTGTTTAAGAGATCAAACTCCCAAGGTTTTTGTTTTATTTCAAGATCAATCCTAATGATGATATGTTGCCAAATGGAAGGGCAGATTGGATAGGCCGCATCCATTTTTCTCTGTTTCTGTGTAATGGTTTGATAATGATTCTTCTTTCCTTTGACAGAAAGTTCCAAGGTTACCTTACAGCCTCTGTTCACCAGCTACAACAGTAATAAAGAATTATTCCCTGCATGTTTTTGATCATAGACAGCCGAATGGGGTGGTGGCTCTAACAGCTTTTTATCCTATGCAGCCTCAGCGACTAGGGAGATAGAGGTGGGGTGAGTGGTTAGATCATTTACTATCCCCAACTAAAAAGGTATTCTGCTCCAGCAGAGTATTTTTCTATAGGGGAAAAAAACAGGTTGAAGGACAGGTGATTATATGATAGGACATTGGAACAGGGCTGCTTTTACCTATGGGCAAAAGGGGCAGCTACCCTGGGCCCCCTGCACAATGGTTGCCCTGCTGCCCATAAGTAAAAGCAGCCCTGATCATGGGCAGACAGCTGTCACCTGGTCTGCGATCACTGCCATGCCCTCTTCTGCCCACGGGGATCCCCTCTCCCGCAGACAGAACAGAAGGGGATGGTCACAATTGCTGCAAGGATCCCTTGCCCACGGGAGATGGGATCCCTGTAGGCAGACAGCATGCATCTGGACAACAATCATGGCAATGCCCTTCTCTTCTGCTGCTGAGGGGGGGGGGGGGGGTAGGGTGGCCATTCTCCAAAGTTTGCACAGGTACCATAAAGGATTGAAGCAGTCCTGCATTGGAAGGAAGGCAGACTTAAAAGGAAATTATTTTTTCTCCGAGAAACTAATGGGTTTCTGCATTAGCCTATCAGCAAATGTGATAGAACAATGACAGAACTATCTGGGAGAGAAATATAGGGTGGTGATAATAAGAATGGGATGAATGGAGATCAGTTTAGGGTCTGTTTTGGCACAGTAGGCAGGGCAACTGGCAGACTAGCAGGGGGGGTTAGTAGGTTCTTGTCTTCCTACTACTACTGCAGTACTGTGCTATGGATGCAGATATCAGTGAACTAAAATACATTGGTTCTGTTTATTTTGGCAGAACAGAACTCTTGTACCACCAAAATAAACTCTAGCTGACTAGTGCTAATGCTTTTTTTCAGAGATGGTAATTGCCATGGAGCTGTTCTTTGGATGGAGTACCATTTAACAGATGAGATATCAGTGAGCACAGGTCTTCTTCAGATTTTAAATGAAAAGGTATTTTCCAAGTTTTATCTTCATAATATTTTCATTTGTAAAGCTTTCATAGAAACCTTTTTGCCCTCTGCATTGCTCTGGTTTGCTTTTCTAATTGGGACCTTAAAATTGGAACTGGCAGTAATGTGGCTCCAAATCAAGTAACCTGTCCTTGTGCTGAGGAGCAGCTTTGCTAGCCAAGCTGGTATGAGGTTTTTGTTACCTTGCTGTATGTTTAGTCGTGTTTCTCTCAAGGGATACCACATATTTGAGAGGTTTCATCTGTCCATCCATCAGTCTGTTCAACTCTGTATATGGGTTTGTATAATTTCCACAAATAAATCCCTGCATTCCTGTGGAGACAAAGAACCATTGCAGCATCGATTGGCAGGTACCCAACCCCTGCTGGCGTAAAATGTGGAAAGCTACCACCAAAGCCCAGAATGCTGCATCAGTTGGCAGGGTTGGATAGTAGGGAACTCCAGAAGAGAAGTTACACTCCCTCCTCTACAGATAGCTTCCTACACCCTCTTACTCGCACATCCTCCCACCACCTTCACCTTACCCCCCATCCCCCTACACACAAAACCCTCAGACACACACACTCTTACTCACAGTGACACTCTGTATACCCTCTCCTTGCAGGCACCCCTCACTCCCATCTCTGTGACACACACACACACACTCGCACACACTATGCCTCCCTTACGCTACCCATCTCAGAGACCTATTCATTAATCCCATTCCTCTCACACCAATTCCTACTCCCATCCCTATGCCCATCTCCAGCCCTTTTGCACAGTTTCAGATAACTGTTGGCATGACAATTTTACATGTGTTGCCAAAGCAATGGGCCCGACTTTGAAAGGCCTTTATACGGGTAACTTCCCTAGTTACCCATGTAAAGGCCTTATTCGGGATTTTTGAAGGGCACCTACATGGGTAGTACCCTTCGAAACTCCTGGACAAGTCCCTAATGCGCCTGGATGCAATGTGGGTAGCATCAGGGAGTGTTAGGGGCGGAGGAAAGGGTTACACGGGTAGCAGCGATTTTCGATGCTAACCATATCGCCCTCTGTGCCTTTAAGGCGCAGAGGCTATGTGGGCAGCATCAAAAATCGCTGCTACCCGGGTAGCCTCAGCAAACTGCTGGGGAATCCGGGTTAACCTGGATTTTCACGTCTACTGCCACAGAAGTTAAATGCCAGGTTAAGGGGGTCAGCGCATAGCCTGTCTAACTCAATATCGGGCCCAATATGTCTAGTCGAGGAAGGAAAAGACAAAAGGTGATAATTTACAAAGTAATGATAGCAATAGTAAAATAAATAATGATCTTGGAGTCATTGTGGATATTGGGGGTAATCTTTTATACCAGACAACATAAGCCTTTATAAATTAGGTCAAGCCCCAAAGTCAAGCCCCAATAGCACACAAATGCGAATGCACAAATTCACACCTCCTCCAAAGAAAGTGTAAATTTGTCTGCACTCTGTGTGTACACATGTATTTTCTATAAAATACATACATACATCACAACTCTGCATCTGCTCCACCTAAACTAAGCCTCTGGAACACCTAGACATAGATCACATAAAAGTAGGCACGCACTTTCCCTGCATATACTTTTTATATATGTATGTGATCATGCAATTTTATAAAAGTCCTTTTCTCTGTGCAAAACTGGCTTCCATATCGTCCTGCTAGACCAGTGCAGGTTGTGTGTTCCCTACCAGCAGATTGGAGATAAAGAACCAATGAAAAGCCCAGGTTTCAATGCCTCTATTTGCCTCGGCCACCAGAGGTCCCTTCAGTATTTATTTGTCTCCAGCAGATGGTGGATGGATTTTCTCCTGTCTGAAAAGAATTCTGAGGATTTGAGAGGAAAAGGATTATTTTAAAGCTCTTGTGAAAGATAGCCTATGGGTTGATCTGTCACTAGAGTGTGACATGGGAGGCTCCATTAGACTGCAGACTTTTCAGTAGCCATTGGAAGAGGGAAAATTGGTTTAGCTCCACGCTGTTACCCTGGATAAGGGCCTGTTGAGCAGCCAGAAATTGGAAGTATTTGGAAGGATCTGGAAGAGTACGACTGCCTCACACATTCTCAATGCCCCCTCCCTTCTCTGGCTCCCCTGCTCTCTATGAAGATTGCAGAAGGCTCTCAGAGGAATCTCTCTGCCAGCCACCTTACACACAGTGCTGCAAAGCCAGCCAAATAGTTCCAGGGAAGTAGAACTGAGCCCTGCACAGATCCTCTGCTTGGGGCTCTCACGGGATGAGTAGCAAGACTTGACCTCATCATTGTTCTTGTTGAGGGCTTCCGATTCCATCAGTGAGGATGCAATTTGGGGTAGACCGCTGGTGACCTTTGGTGCTGAGTGAGTGTTTCCTGTCATTTTTTGCATGCATTAATAGTGTTTTCTCTTATTTTGCATCTGGTGATCATGCAGTCCTTGTGCATGTTCTTCTCAAGCAGTTCCAACATATGCTCCTACCCTGGTGCCTGTAATGTGCGCTGTAGTAAAAGCACAGTTAATGCACATCCTTTGGGCCACTGCGATCTTAGCGCATGCTGTTGTGCACTTGCCTTAGCTCGTATATCTTCTTCCAGATGACATTTAGCCTGTGGCAAGTGTGGTGCCTCATCTCCGGCTTCTAGATTCTGCTTCTGAATTGTCCCTTGAGGGCCTTTTCCCCCTTTCTCAGCCGTGGGATGCTGTTAGCCCAACCTTGCCTGTCTCGGGGCAGGAAGTTGTAGATGGCGTTTTGGGTAAGGCTATTCAGCTGGCCGGAGGATCCAGCATCCATGCTGTGGGCCTCTCCCCGTCCTCTAGGGAATCAATGGTGACTATGCCCCTAAGTGTAGTGGGGTCATTTCCATGAGGAGAGCTTCTGGAGTCCAGACTGTCTTCCCTGGAATTCTTTCCCATTGCAGCAGACCTGGCCACTCTGGGGTGGACATGGAGACCCTCTGGTCTTTTGTTTCCCCCAAGCGCAGATTCATGGGGGCAGGCTGAGAGTGGAAACCACCTTCAGTTGATGGCAAAGCATCCACAGCAGGGATCAGCCCCCCCCCCCTCCCCCCTTCTCAGGGATGGAGTCAGCTGTGGCTTAGATTAGGATTTTTGATATGGATGAAGAAGTACTCTTGCTTTCAGAGGATTGTGAGGAGGCACAGGCTATTTTCCTGTTCCAGAAGTAGGAACTGGAGGTGTTGATCCCACGGTCTTATTCACTTCAACCTTTGCAGAGGCCCCGGTCATGGAGCAGGAACCAAAGAAGCTCCTGCAAGGGGTTTGGAAATCCACTACTGTCTTCCTGGAGGTGCTCAAGGGCCTGTTCCTGCTGGAGTGGGATTACCCCAACTCCCTGTCTAAGTGGCTAAAGGTGTATATAACATCCATGCTTTCCTGAAGAGGGGGAGTGCATTGTATGGTTGACATTTCTAAGGTGGATATGCAGGTCACAGCAGTTACCAGTTGGACCACCATTCCTGTGGAAGGCGGATTGTCTAAAAGGATACTCTGGACCAAAAGGTGGGTTAGTGTTGAAGAACTAGTTTGCCGAGGTAGCTGCTATTCAGTGCAGCCTGATGTCTCGAGCCCTGCTCCATTGGATTCAGTCTCTTCCACTGGATGTTTCTACCCCTCTTGGAGTCAGCTGTGGCCTTAATTTTTGATGCCATGAATGACCTGGTAATTTTGGTGGCCAGGGATGGTGCCCTGATGACTGTGTTATGGCATTGGATTTGACTCTGGCACTGGGCAGTGGATGCATCTTCTAAAGTCCGGTTGGTCCACCTGGCTTTTAAGGTGAAGGTTCTTTTGGAGCCAATTTCTAGAAGCTGGTGAAGGACCTGGGCGCGACAAAAATCTTACTGCCTTCTGGAAGACAGGTCCAAAGGGCCTGTGAAGCTGGCTGTGGCCCTTCTCTCATCAGTCTCTGCCTGTCAACCGAGGGCACCCTGACTGGATCCCTGGAGGTCTCGGGATTCTTGTTGTAACCGACCCTGGAGGGGGGGGAGGAGACAACCTTTCTTCCCCTCTGCTTCTGGGCTTTGGATTTGTTCTCAGTCCTTTCATGGAGCACGTGGGCCCAGGAACTCTGCCCCACCCAGAGGAGGACCCTCCTGGGCTGTGCATTGAAGGTTTGGGTGCCCCAGGCTGCGCAATGAAGTCTTGGGGGCTCTTTCCCCAGTTCCTCTGGTTGGAAGCAGGCTTCACCTTTTCTTTCAGGTTTCCAAGGATCGTTGGGTGCTAGACACCATTCTGTTAAGCTATGTCCTTGGATGCAAGGAGCCGATTCCGGATGCCTTCATCATTTCCCCTTGTTGGTCTGCTATCAAAAGTGCCAAATGAGTGGGGCAAGGACAGTTACTCCATCTATCTTATGGTGCCAAAAAAGACTGTTCCTTCGGCCCATTCTGGACTTCAAGGGGTAGCAAAGATTCAAAAAGAAGAAATAACCAATACAATAAAATTGGGGAACAAGATATTTTTCAGACATGTTAGAGAGAATGCAAAGGTGGTATTTTCAGACTCAAGGGGGAAGATGAGGAATATGTAGAAGCTGATGAGGATAAAGCAGAATTGCTTAACAAATATTCTCCAGGAACAAGCAGGAAGTCAGTCCTCACATATGGGTGACGTCGGCACCGACTGAACCCTCGCGCAGAGCAATTCCCCAGCTTTCAAAAAAAGCCTTTGGGATTGAATCACGCATGCGCAGTCCCCTTCCCGCCCAAGGGTGCCATCTTGCTCAGTCTCCCTTTTTCTGCGGAGCTCAACAGATGTAGTCCAACTTCCCTCGTGGAAAAAGTGCTTCAAAACTACTGAAGATTCTCTTCTTCAGCCCGGTTCGACGCCGGTTCCCCTTCCCGCCTCGGTTTGGTACACTGGTATCGAGTCCGGTCACTCTTTTTCGGTTTTTGCCCTTAGTGGCTAGCGTTCGCGCTCTTTTTTCTTTTTCACTGGCAGCCCGGTCATTTGACCTCGCAGGGGCCCTTTTTCCCCCGATGGCTGCCAGCAGGTTTAAAAAGTGTGATCGGTGTAAAAGATTAATTTTATTTTTATTTATTTATTTATTTATACAGTTTTGTATACCGCCTTATCCTTCAATCAAAGCGGTCACAACACAATTGGGGGATACATTTTAACACACGGGGATATGAGACACATTCACTAATACTTACAGGGAACATGGGCAATGGAGGGTTAAGTGGCTTGCCCAAGACCACAAGGAGCATCTGTGGGACTAGAAACCCCAGTCCTTCCGGCCCAAGGTTGCTGTCCTCTAGTGGGATTTGAACCCCCGACCTTCCGGCCTGAAGTACCGTGCCCCAACCACTAGGCTACTCCTCCCTTAATGTCTCTCACCGACACACACGACTGCTGTATCCGCTGCCTCGGGCCCGACCATGACCCGAAGGTCTGTGGCCCGTGTGGCAAGATGTCTTCCAAGGCACTTAGAAGTAGGCGGCAGCAGCAGCGTGAAAGGATTTTCTCCGAGTCCGCATCCACCCGGGTCTGGACCTCTTTAGAAGCCTCGATGTCTCGGGAGCTATCTGACTCTGAGCATCGTCGGGGGTCTTCTGAGCGGGGGTCTCCCTCGCAGGAACACCGGAGGAAGAAGAAACCTGTGAGGGCGGCGTCATTGGATGCCTCTGATCGGCCTTGATCCTCGTGGGCCAGGTTGCGGAGTTCTGACCGCCGCCCCGGGTCCTCGGAGTCAGAGCGGCCTGCAAAGGTGCCTCGCATGGAGCCGGAGACGCCGTAGAAGGTAACTGCTGTTGTCCTCGTTGACTCTCCTCCAGGAGAACCGGCATCGGGCCCAATGGCGTTGGGACCCGACTCGGAGGCTGCGGAGCCTTCTGAGCTCGGTCTCAGGATGGCGGCCCTGGCGAGCAGCATGTCTGCCTTCATGGAGCAGCAGCGGGCGCTGATGGCTGGTCTCACCGGTCCATCTGCCCCCACCAGGATCTTGACGTGGAAGTCTACCCCAGAGGCCGAGGTCTCCCTTGACCCTCCCGTTCGGGACCGAGGTCGTTCACGCCGGTGCCCTCGGCATCGGGGCGTTCGAGACCAAAGCCCTCACAGCCGGAGCCCATCGATTCCTCCTCAGAGGACTCGGCAAGGGAAATGGAAGATGAGGAGTCCCTGGACACCCACCGGACCCGGTATGTCCCATCGGACTCACCGGGTTCCGAGCCTCGGAGAAGGTCGCCCCCCCCCCGGAGGATACCTGGTTCTCGGACTTCGTCAGGGACATGGCCAAGACTTTGGCATTCCTGGCAGACTCCATGGAGGAGCCTCGAGCCGTGGAGCTCGAAGCCCTCCAGTATTACTTTCCCCTTCGGAAAGCCCTTACGGTACTGGCTATTCCGATGTTGGAACGGCTGATGCTCTGCTTGTGGGAGCCACCGGCCTCGATGCCGGTTCTCAGCAAGTGGGTCGATTCCATCTATCGAGTCCGCAAGAACCCTGGGTTCCAGAAAGCACAGCTGCCGCACAACTCCATGGTTGTGGAATCGGCCATGCACAGGCTGAAGAGCCAAAAAACGCACTCCTCTGTGCCTCCTGGCAGGGAAGCCCGGAACCTGGACGCCCTCGGCAGAAAGTGCTACCAGGGCTCGATGCCGTCATGCCAAGTCCAAACATACCAGCTGTACATGGGCATGTACTTGCGGGACCTGGCAGAGGAGATTGCCAGGTTCTCAGCTGGCCTCTCCGAGGAACCCTTGCAGTGCTTCAAGAGCTTGTCCACTGGGATTCGGGAGTGCTCGAAGTTTGTCTCGAGCAGCCTATGACGACTTTGAGGCCTTGGCCCGAGTAGCGACAGCCGGCATCGGTGCCCGCCGCCAGGCGTGGCTAAGGTCGTCAGACCTGGAGCCATGGGTTCGATGTCCCTTGCCGGGGTGACAACCTCTTTGGCAAACCCATGACTGAGAAAGCTGCTGAAATCGAGTCCGAGTACTTGACCCGGACAAGACTATCCAAGAAGATTTCTGCCCCTTCTAAAAAGAATGGCTCGGGTAAAAAGCCCTTTTTCCCGAGAAAGGGTGCTGCTTACCGCAACTACCCCACTCACCAGGCCTCCCCAGCATGCCCACAGGGGCAGCAGGCCAAGGGACAGGGGCATGGCCTGTGTAAACAGAAGTCCCCCAAGCTCAGGCCCCGGCTCCGACTCCGACTCAGCCAGGAGGATTTTTTTGACTTCCAAAGCATAGTCTCTCTTCAACCAGGGGTAAGGTCCTGCACAGGAGGAAGGCTGAGCCTGTATGCCCACAGGTGGCCAACAATCACCACAGATACCTGGGTCCTTCAAATAGTCCAAAGGGGCTATTTGCTCCACTTCAACCAGGTACCTCCCTCCTTCTTTCCAGGAGAGCCTCTCAGACCCCCTCTACACAGGGACCTCCTCTTGCAGGAGTTAGCAGGTCTTCTAGAGGATCAGGCTGTGGAACCAGTGCACCACCACCTGCAGGGACAAGGCTTCTACTCCAGGTATTTTCTGATACCAAAGAGAACAGGGGACCTCAGACCCATCCTCAGCCTGCAAAACTTAAACAAGTTCCTGGTGAGGGAAAAGTTCAAGATGCTTTCCCTTGGAATATTGCTGCCTTACCTCCACCAGGGAGATTGGCTATGCTCCTTAGACCTGAAGGATGCCTGCACGCACATCCTCATACATCCAGACCACAGACAATATCTCAGATTTGTAGTGGGAGGAAACCATTTTCAGTGCAGAGTACTACCATTTGGCCTAGCTTCTGCTCCCAGAGTGTTTACAAAATGCCTGGCGGTAGTGGCAGCCTTCCTCAGGAACCAAGAGATTTTTGTCTTCCCTTACCTGGCAGACCGGCTCATCGGAGCCCAGTCGCCTCAGGAGGCCCAACAGGCCACAGCTCGCACTCTCAACAGGCTACAGCATTTAGGCTTTGTCATAGATCAAGCAAAGTCCACTTTACTCCCCACTCAAAACTTAAAGTTCATAGGAGCAAGACTAGACACCCTTCGGGCAAGGGCTTACCTTCCAGAGGACAGGGCACGGAGGCTTCTGGCACTGGTGCACCAAGTCAGCAACAAGTCTCAGATCTCAGCGAGACACTTTCTACGCCTCCTCGGCCACATGGCCTCCACGGTACATGTGACCCCAAATGCCCGTCTCCACATGAGGACAGCTCAGTGGTGCCGCAGAGATCAGTAGACACAAGCCACAGGACAACTCCGAGACAGGATCAGAGTATCCAAACGACTGATGAAGTCATTGGCGTGGTGGCTTCAGCCACCCAACCTGCTCGAGGGAGTGCCTTTTCAGCCTCCCTCGCACACAAGAGTGCTGACAACAGATGCTGAGCTGGGGAGCCCATTGGCAGAGATTATGCACTCAGGGGTTGTGGTCTCCTCAGGAGAGTACACACCAGATCAACCTCTTAGAGCTTCGGGCGATTCGCCTAGCTCTTCAAACCTTCTCTCATGTTCTCTCACATCAGTCTGTCTTGGTGCAGACCGACAATCAGGTAGCAATGTTCTACGTGAACAATCAGGGAGGTACGGGGTCCTGTCTCCTATGTCAGGAAACACTTGACCTCTGCTCCTTTGCAATCAGGCAGGGTATGAATCTCAAAGCAGTTTACCTGCCAGGTCAGGAGAACTTCCTGGCAGACAAGCTAAGCAGGATTCTTCAGCCTCACGAATGGCAACTGAATCCGGAAGTGGCCCAGCAGATCTTCCACTGTTGGGGGTATCCGTCCATAGATCTCTTTACCAGTCCACAAAATCACCAGTTGCCCAGTTTTTGCTCCAGACAGCCACATCCTCAGAGGGTGGCTGCAGATGCTTTTCTGATCTCCTGGTTAGTGGACCTCATGTATGCGTTTCCTCCCACGCCTCTGGTGGCCTGGACTCTGTTCAAAATCCTTCGGGACAAGGCATCTGTCATTCTCCAGGACCAAGCAGGAAGTCAGTCCTCACATATGGGTGTCATCGACGCCAATGAAGCCCTAGCGGAGCATTTCCCCAGCTTTCCATGAAAGCCTTTGGGAATGCAGGCACGCATGCGCGGTTCCCTTCCCGCCTAAAGGTGCCATCTTATCTCAGTCTCTCTTTTTCCGAGAAGCCCACAGGACGTGTGTCCTGTCATCCCGGATAAAAGTTTGACTTTTTTGGCGATTCTCGCTACTTTTCTTCTCCGGTTTGACGCCGGTTCCCCTCCCGCCGGGTTCGGTACACCGTTATCGAGCCCGTTTTTCTTTTTCGGTTTTTGCCCTTCGTGGTTGGCGTTCGCGCCCTTTTTTTCTTTTTCCCTGGAAGGCCAGGCCTTTGATCTCGCGGGGACTCTTTTTTTCCCCGATGGCTTCCAGCGGTTTTAAAAAGTGTGATCGGTGTAAGAAGTTGATGTCTCTCACCGACACATACGACTGCTGCCTTCGGTGCCTCGGTCCTGATCACGACCCTAAGACGTGTGGACCATGTGGGAAGATGTCTTCCAAGGCACTATGAAGTCGCCAGCAGCAGAAAGAAAGGCTTTTTTCTGACTCAGCCTCCGGCCGGGCCCGGACCTCGTCTGAGACCTCGACATCTCGGGATTCGGATCCCGAGCACCGTCGTGGCTCTTCGGACAGGGGGTTCCCCCACCGGGAACGCAAGAGGAAGAAGCGTCTCGTGAGGGCGTCATCGGAAGAGGTCCCTGGCTCCTCGAGGGCCAGGTCTAAGACCCCCGACCGTCGCCCCGGGCCCGTGGAACAAGAGAAGCCTGCCAAAGTTCCTCGCATGGAGCCGGAGTCTGCTGGACACGTAAGTCCTGTAGTCCTCGAGGACTCTCCTCCCAGAGAGCTGACGTCGGGCCCGGCGCCACCGGGGCCCGAGTCGATGGCTGCTGCGTCTCCCGAGCTGAGTCTCAGGATGACAGCCTTGGAGTGCAGACTGTCTGCCTTCATGGAGCAGCAGCGGGCGCTGATGGCCAGCCTGTCTGGCGCATCTGCCCCGACCACCGGGACATCAACATCGAAGTCGACCCCAGAGACCGAGCCGATACTCGAGACCATGAAGGCTCGAGGTCGACCTCGGTCGCGGTCTCCCTCGACCTCCCTTTCGGGACCGAGGGCGTCAATGCCGGTACCTCCGGCGTCGGGGCAGGTGCTCCCGGGCCCCGCAGGGTCGGACCCTGACTCCTCGTCGGACGAGTCCACCTGGGAGATGGAGGATGAGGAGTCCCCCGACACATTCAAGACTCGGTGCATCCCGTCGGACTCACCGCAGTCTGAACCCCGGAGTAGATCCCCTCCGGAGGATACCCGGTTCTCGGAGTTTGTCCGGGATATGGCCACCGCGTTGGCTATCCCGGCGGACCCCGAGGAAGAGCCTTGAGCCGAGGAGCTCGAGGCCCTGCAGTACGACTCTCCTCCGAAGGAGGCCTTTTCTGTCCCGGTTCCTCCGATGCTGGAACGGCTCCTCTTCCGGATGTGGGAGGCACCGGCCTCGGCGCCGGTTCTAAGCAAGCGGGTCGATTCGGTTTATCGACTCTGGAAGAGCCCTGGCTTTCAGAAGGCGCAACTACCACACCATTCCATGGTGGTGGAATCGGCCATGCATCGCCTGAAAAGTCAGAAGATGCACTCCGCGGTGCCTCCTGGCAGGGAGGCCCGAAACCTCGATGGTTTTGGTAGAAAGTGCTTCCAGGGCTCGATGCTTGCTTGCCGTGTCCAGTCTTACCAGCTGTACATGGGCATGTACTTGCGGGACCTGGCCAAGGAGTTGGTCGGGTTCTCTGCTGGTCTCTCCTGGGAACCCTTGCAGAGATTCAAGTCCTTGTCCTCGGGGATTCGGGAATGCTCCAAGTTTATGTCCCGCGCCGCCTACGATGGCTTCGGCCCGAGTTGCGGCAGCCGGCATCGCGGCTCGACGCCAGGCATGGCTGCAGTCATCGGACCTCGAGCCATGGGTTCAGGACAAGTTGGTCGATGTCCCTTGCCGAGGTGAGAACCTTTTTGGCAAGCCCATGGCCGAGAAGGCCCCACAGCTCGAGACAGAGCACCTTACAAGGACAAGGCTGTAGAAAGACCTCTGCCCCTTCTCACAAGAAGAAGGGCTCGGGTAAAAAGCCCTTTTACCTGAGGAAGGGCACTGCCTACAAACAGTACCCTCAGTATCAGGCTGCCCAAGCTGCACCCCAGGGTCAGCAAGCCAAGGGGCAGGGTAATGGGCCCCGTAGGCAGAGGACCCCCAAGCCTCCGGCCCCTGCTCCCACTCAGCAGGGTGGGGGGTTTTGACTCCTTCAGCATAGCCTCTCCATCCCTGCTCTCCCAACCCTGCACAGGAGGTCACCTCGCCCTCTTTGCCCACCAGTGGCCCCGCATCACTGGGGACAGTTGGGTGTTAAACATAGTCCACAGGGGCTATGTACTACACTTTCACCAACTGCCTCCTCCATATTTTCCAGGAGAGCCTCCAAGGCCTCCCCTGCACACAGATCTTCTCCTCCAGGAGCTCCAAGGTCTGTTGGTGGACAGGGCGGTGCAGCCTGTGCCCCTTCAAATGCACGGTCGAGGGTTCTATTCCAGATATTTCCTGGTACCCAAAAGAACCGGTGGCCTTCGACCTATCCTGGACCTCAGGAATCTCAACAAGTTCCTAGAGAAAGAAAAGTTCAAGATGCTTACTCTTGGAACACTTCTGCCCTACCTCCAGCAGGGAGATTGGCTATGCTCCTTAGATCTAAAGGATGCGTACACTCACATCCTCATTCATCCAGACCACAGAAAGTACCTCAGGTTCATTGTGGGAGGAAACCGTTATCAGTACAGAGTACTGCCTTTTGGCCTAACCTCCACCCCCAGAGTCTTTACCAAATGCCTGGCAGTGGTGGCAGCCTACCTGAGAAATCAAGGCATCTTTGTCTTTCCCTATCTGGACGACTGGCTCATAAGAGGTCAGACGTGCCAGGAGGCCCGACAGGCCACCCTCAGAACTACTGCTCTTCTTCAAAGCTTGGAGTTCGTCATCAACTTCGCAAAGTCCACTTTGCTCCCCTCCCAGAACTTGGAGTTCATAGGGGCAAGGTTGGACACTCTGCTTGCAAAGGCATTCTTGCCAGAAGACAGAGCCCAAAGACTGATCAACTTAGCAAACCAGTTTCTCAGCAGGTCCTTGGTCTCCGCCAGACTCTGCCTGAAGCTTCTGGGCCACATGGCTTCGACAGTACATGTGACTCCCAATGCCAGGCTACATATGAGGCCTGCACAGTGGTGCCTTCGGAGTCAGTGGTCACAGGCCACAGGCAGCCTCAGAGACAGGATAAGGGTGTCCAAACCTGTTCTGGACTCCCTCAACTGGTGGCTGCACCCACCCAGTCTACTGAAAGGGGTGCCTTTTCAAATTCCTGGGTACACAGTGGTGCTGACCACAGACGCCTCCCTGCAAGGCTGGGGGGCTCATTGTCTGAACAAGTGCACCCAGGGCCTGTGGTCTCCCTGAGAAGCCGGACAGCAGATCAATCTCCTAGAACTCAGGGCTATTCGATTAGCACTCAAAACTTTCTCTCCTGCCCTGGCTCATCAATCTGTCCTGGTTCAGACAGACAACCAGGTAGCCATGTTTTATGTGAACAAGCAAGGCGGGACTGGGTCCAGGCTCCTTTATCAGGAGGCACAGGACCTTTGCTCATTTGCCCTCAAGCACAACGTGCTCCTCAAGGTTGTGTACCTCCCAGGCCAGGAAAACTACCTGGCTGACAGGTTGAGCAGAATTCTGCAGCCCCACGAGTGGCAGCTGCATCCTTTGGTAGTTCAGAAGATCTTCCTGAAATGGGGTCTTCCTTTGATAGATCTGTTTGCCAGTCCACTGAACAAACAGCTGCCTCGGTTCTGCTCCAGACAGCCGCATCCTCTGCGGGTAGCAGCAGATGCTTTTCTGATACCATGGTCTAAGGGCCTCCTGTATGCGTTTCCTCCCACGCCTTTGGTGGCCCGAACTCTGTTCAAGATTCTTCAGGACAAGGCCTCAGTCCTGCTAGTGGCTCCCCGGTGGCCGAGACAGCCTTGGTTTCCACTTCTGCTTCAACTGGCAGTGGATCCCCCACTGCCTCTGGGGTTGCAACCCGACCTTCTCTCCCAGGATCAGGGTTCCCTTCTACACCCCAATCTCAAAGCTCTCAGTTTGATGGCCTGGAGGCTGCAAGGGTAGTTTTGGCTCCCTGGGGCCTACCTCAGGAAGTTGAGGAGGTTGTCCTAGCCTCTAGGAGACAGTCCACTAGGAAAACCTATGCTCTCAAATGGAAAAGGTTTTCTGTGTGGTGTCAGCTACGTACAGAGGATCCTTTCTCCTGTACTGTACCAGTAGTGCTTCAGTACTTACTGCACTTATCCAATCAGGGACTTAAGTCCAATTCTGTTCGGGTCCATCTCTCAGCTCTAGCAGCTCACCACTCACTGGTGGAAGGACATTCTCTCTCGGTTCACGCCTTGGTGTCCCGGTTCCTCAGAGGCTTGCTTTTGCTCAAGCCTCCACTCCGTCCTCCTGCTCTTGAGTGGGAGTTGAATGTGGTCTTGCAGCAACTGACTTGCCCACCTTTTGAGCCGATGGCTACTTTCCCTCTACGCTTCCTGTCCTGGAAGACACTCTTCTTGGTAGCCCTAACCTCGGCCAGGCGAGTGAGTGAGCTTCAAGCCCTGGTCTGTGACAGGCCTTACACTCACTTCTATAGGAACAGGGTAGTCCTTAGGACTCATCCAAAGTTCCTCCCTAAAGTTGTCTCCTCCTTCCACCTTAACCAAGAGGTGGTTCTTCCAACATTCTTCCCTAGGCCTCATGCAAGCCAGGCTGAAGCAGTTCTGCATACCCTGGACTGTAGGAGGGCCTTATCTTCTACCTTGATCGTACACAGGGGCATAGAAGGGCTACTCAGCTCTTCGTATCTTTTGACCCTAATAAGTTGGGGTTGGCTGTGTCC
This sequence comes from Ichthyophis bannanicus, assembly GCA_033557465.1. Taxonomy (NCBI): domain Eukaryota; kingdom Metazoa; phylum Chordata; class Amphibia; order Gymnophiona; family Ichthyophiidae; genus Ichthyophis; species Ichthyophis bannanicus. The sequence goes on from CM066034.1 coordinate 212,957,274, forward strand.
AAGCGTACCTTGTCCATCTGGGTGGCTGACTGTATCACCTGGGCTTACAAGGCGGCTGACCTTCCTTTGCAGGGTCGGATCACGGCCCACCGTGTCAGGGCAATGGCTGCCTCAGTGGCTCATCTCCGCTCTGTACCGTTGGTAGACATCTGCAGGGCTGCAACTTGGTCTTCAAGCCAGACTTTCGCAGCCCACTACTGTCTGGAGAGGGAGTCCCGTAGGGACAGTGCTTTTGGCCAGGCAGTACTCCGGAATCTCTTTGAGGTTTAGGCAACTCCTGCCCTCCTGCCCTCTGTTGGGCTACCGGTGGAGGTTGTGTCAGTGAAAAGCCTTTCTTTGATGCTGGGACTAGAGGGAGTTCTCTTGTTCACCTGGGTTCCTCGGTAGCCCAGAGCTAGGGAGTCACCCATATGTGAGGACTGACTTCCTGCTTGGTCCTGGAGAAAGAGTAGTTACTCACCTGTAACAGGTGTTCTCCAGGAGCAGCAGGAATCAGTTCTCACAACTCTCCCTCCTCCCCAGGGAGTTGCAGTTGTACCTAGTTTGTTTTTTCATTTTTGTGTGCTGTTCTTAGCTATGTCATTTGACTGAGGTAAGATGGCACCTTTAGGCGGGAAGGGAACCACGCATGCATGCCTGCATTCCCAAAGGCTTTCATGGAAAGCTGGGGAAATGCTCCGCTAGGGCTTCATCTGCGTCGATGACACCCATATGTGAGGACTGATTCCTGCTGCTCCTGGAGAACACCTGTTACAGGTGAGTAACTACTCTTTCTGGTAGCCCCCAGATGGCCAAGACAGCCTTGGTTTCCGCTTCTCCTCCAGCTAGCAGTGGAGGCCCCACTCCCTGTGGGGACGCAGCCTGACCTCCTGTCCCAAGAGCAGGGCTCGCTCTTACATCCCAACCTCAGGTCCCTCAACCTGATGGCATGGCTGCTGAAAGGGTAGTGCTGGCTCCTCTCCTCCTACCTAAGAATGTTGAAGAAGTGTTACTGGCCTCAAGGAGACAGTCCACTAGGAAAACCTATGCCTTCAACTGGCGCAGGTTTGAGGTGTGGTGTACCCAGCACAATGAAAACCTTTTCTCTTGCCTTGTACCAGTGGTGCTGCAGTACCTGCTTCACCTCTCAGAATTAGGTCTTAGGTCTAACTCTATCAGGGTCCACCTGAGTGCTTTGTCAGCACACCACTCTCCAGTGGAAGGACAACCTCTTTCGGCTCACCCCTTGGTGTCCAGATTCCTTAGAGGTCTACTTCTACTAAAACCCCCGGTTCGTCCCCCAGCAACCGAGTGGGATTTGAATGTGGTCTTGGAGCAGCTTACTCACCCACCTTTTGAGCCGATGTCTACTTGCCATCTGCGCTTCCTCTCCTGGAAGGTGCTCTTCCTGGTGGCATTTACATTTATTTATTTATTTATTTAACATTTCTTATATACCGCCTTTCATGATAGCAAGGCGGTTTACATTGAACAAACTGAAATTACATTGAACAGGGCATTATAACTTGGAGATAACTATTTTACAGGGAACATGGGCATTACATCTGCCAGACTAGTGAGTGAGCTGCAAGCTCTTGTTTTGGATAGACCGTACACAAGGTTTTACAGGATGGTCCTTCACACCCACCCCAACTTCCTTCTGAAAGTGGTCTCTTCATTTCACCTCAACCAAGAGGTGGTTCTTCCAACCTTCTTTCCCAGAACGCATGCCAGCCGGGCAGAGGCGGTCCTGCATACCCTCAATTGTAAGAGGGCGTTGGCCTTCTACCTGGAGCGTAGGTGGGGACATCGAAGGGCTACTCAGCTCTTCGTCTCTTATGACCCCAGTAGGCTGGGGCTACCTGTCTCCAAGCGCACATTGTCCACCTGGGTAGCAGACTGCATTGCCTGGGCATACAGGACGGCCGACCTTCCCTTGCAGGGTCGAATCACAGCCAACCGTGTCAGGGCTAAGGCCGCATCAGTGGCTCACTTCTGCTCTGTTCTGCTGGCAGACATCTGCAGGGCCACCACCTGGTTTTTGGGCCAGACGTTTGCAGCCCATTACTGCTTGGATAGGGAGTCCCGACAGGACAGTGCTTTCGGCCAGACGGTACTCCGTAACTTATTTGAGGTACAGGCAACTCCTACCCTCCGGCCCTTTGGTGTCAGGCTACCGGAGGTGTTGAGTTCTCTCCTGAATTCCTATTACAGCTGCTGCGGCTCTTCTAGAGGGAGCCATTTTTCAGCTATGGGTTCTCAGTAGCCTATAGCTAGGGAGTTCCATATGTGAGGACTGACTTCCTGCTTGTTCCTGGAGAAAGCGTAGTTACTCACCTGTAACAGGTGTTCTCCAGGGACAGCAGGAATCAGTCCTCACGACCCTCCCTCCTCCCCTGGAGTTGCATTCTTATTATCTTTTGTTCATTTTGCCGTCTCTTTAGCTATGTCATTTGACTGAGCAAGATGGCACCCTTGGGCAGGAAGAGGACCGCGCATGCGTGATGCAATCCCAAAGGCTTTCTTTGAAAGCTGGGGAATTGCTCTGCACGAGGGCTTCGTCGGCACCAACTTCACCCATATGTGAGGACTGATTTCTGCTGTCCCTGGAGAACACCTGTTACAGGTGAGTAACTACACTTTTTTGTTCTGTGTTCACAGATGAAGGGCCAGGAGCAGGACCTCAAACACCTACAAATAGGTGCAGAAGGGAAAGGGGATCTTAGAAGACTGTGTTCGTGAGGAACTAGCTAAACTAAAAGTAGACGAAGCAATGGAGCCAGATGAGATACATCCAAGAATATTGAAGGAACTTTGGAGTGTTCTAGCAGCTCCACTGACTGACCTTTTCAACGCTTCTTTAGAGTCTGGAGTGGTCCCAGAAGACTGGAGAAAGGCATGTGTGATCCCTTTACACAAAAGCAGAAGTAAGGATGAAGTTGAGAACTACAGGCCAGTTAATCTGACTTCTGTGGTGATTAAATTAATGGAAATGCTGCTAAAACAGAGGATAGTGAGGTTTCTGGAATCCAATGGCTTGCAGGATCCGAGGCAGTATGGTTTTACCAGAGGCAAGTCTTGTCAGACAAATCTGATTGATTTCTTTGACTGGGTGACCAGTGAGTTGGACAGAGGGGGAGAGCCCTAGATGTGGTGTACTTGGATTTCAGTAAAGTCTTTGACACCATTTCACACAGGCAACTTATTAATAACTGAGCATCCTAGGGATGGACCCTAAAGCGACTGACTTAGTAAGAAATTGGTTGAGTGGGAGGCAACAAAGTGTACAAGTAAATGGAGCTCACTCTGAGGAGAAGGATGTTACCAGTGGTGTGCCGCAGGGATCTGTCCTTGGTTTAATTCTTTTTAACATCTTTGTTAGTGATATTGCGGAAGGGCTGTCGAGTAAGGTTTTCCTCTTTTTGGATGATACCAAAATCTGCAATAGACTCCCAGGAAGGAGTAGATAACATGAGGAGGGATCCAGCTAAGCTTGAAGAATGGTCATGAATTTGGCAGCTGAGAATCAGTGCTAAAAAAAAATGTAGGATCATGCATTTGGGCTGCAAAAATCCAAGGGAGCAGTACAGTGTAGTGTGCGAAGTACTGTACTTCTGTCCACTAAAGAAGAGCAGGACCTGGGTGTGATTTGTTTCTTATGATCGTGAAGTGGCTAAACAGGTAGAAAAGGCAACTGCAAAAGCCAGGAAGATGCTTGGGTGCATAGGGAGAGGAATGGCTTGCAGAAAAAAGGTAGTGATAGTGCCTCTGTATAGGTCTCTGGTGTGACCTCATCTGGAGTATTGTGTGCAATTCTGGAGTCCACATCTTCCAAAGAATATAAACAGTATGGAGTCTGTGCAGAGGATGGCTACTAAAATGGTTAGTGATCTTCATTATAAGCCATATGAGGACAGACTTAAAGATCTTAATATGTATATGTTAGAGGAAAGGCAAGAGAGGAGATATGATAGAAACATTTAATTACTTCCATGGCATAAATGTACAAGAGGAGACCCTCTTTCAATTGCAAGTAAGCTCTGCAATGAGGGGGCATAGGAGGAAGGTGAAAGGGCATAGGAGTAATATTTGGAAATATTTCTTTACAGAAAGTGGTAGATGCATGGAATGGTCTCCCATTAGAGGTAGTAGACAGTATCTGAATTCAAGAAAGCATGAGACAAACACATTTTCCTCTAAAGGAAAAAAAATGGGGGACTATAGTATTTGATTATGGAAGGGCAGACTAGATAGCCTATATGGTCTTTCTGCTGACAAGTTTTTTTTTTAATATATATATATATTTCAACGAACACGTGTGTCCTATGCTTTTGGATGGAAACCTTGCACCTTATGATTCAAGTAGTAACTGGGGGGGGGGGGGGGAGGTACTTGGCTTCTCCGGACCTAGCCAAGCTGTATTTTCATATCCCAATCTGGGCAGATCAGTTAAGTATCTAGGCTTTGCCCTGCTTGGCTCTCACTGTTAGTTCGCCACCCTCCCTGTCAGGCTCTTCACTGCTCTGAGGATGTTCTCCAAGGTCATAATGGTAGCAGCTGCAGCCCTGAGAGATCTGTGTCCATCCCTATCTGGATGACTGGCTCATCCAGGCCAGTTCCCTTTTGGAGGCACCTCGGGTGGCATCCTGAGTGGGGTCCTTTTAGGAAAACCTTGGTTGGATGATCAATCAGGGCAAGAGCTAGCTGTTGCCTTCCCGGTCCCTTGAGTTTCTGGGAACACATTTTGGCTCTTGAGTGGGAAGAGTTTTCTTGCTAGAGTAGAGAGTCCAACAGTTTGGTGCTGTTCTGTGTGCAGTGGGCTCCCAGAGTTTGGGATTATCTTCAGCTTCTTGGATTACATAAGAACATAAGATATGCCATACTGGGTCAGACCAAGGTCCATCAAGCCCAGTATTCTGTTTCCAACAGTGGCCAATCTAGGTCATATGTACCTAGCAGATTCCCCAAGAGACACAAGTTCCACAATGCTTGTACTCACCTTTGATTGATGGCAGTTATTGTAGAGATCGTTCTGTGGGCGCATCTTCACATGCGACTACTTCGGTAGTCCTTGCTAGCTTAGTAGTCACCGAGATCTCAAGTTCGCGTGCTGGCTCCCGATCCCTTTGATGGTGAAATCCAGCCTGTGGTGGTAGCAGCAACCCTGTCATCTGAGGAAGGGCGTGTCGCTGGATGATTTTCTCCTGGAACCTCCTGACCACAGATGCCAGTCTCTCGGGCTGGGGAGCCCATTTCCAAGACCATATGGCCCAGGGCTGTTGAAACCAGATGCCCATATAGCAAACCCCACACCCCTGGGACACATATCCTTATGCTTCATTGAGAGGGGAACCAGTAACCATCCAAACAATCAGAAGAAACGCTCCAAAGGTGGCAGCATTTATAATAAGACAGCCCATACCTCCCGAAATTTCTCTGGCTAACCTCAAAGGGACCAAATTAATTTGTCATAGTTCATGAGTTCATCCAGGTTGCTGTCCATCCTAGACTGATTTGGAAGTTTCTAGTTCCTAATCCTTGCCATCTTGCAGCTAACAATACCAACCAAACAAGATGTAGTTTGTTCTTGTCCAAGAAAACCTTGGGATGGTACAGCTAACAAAAACAGCCTAAGATCTAGAGGGGAAAGCTTGACATCCACATGTCTTTCAATTGAGTCATTCACCTGAGATCAAACTTCAGTATATCCGCATAGTCCTACCACATATATACATGGGAGCTGGAATGACCACAACCTCTCTAGCATAAGTTAACTCCTTGTGCAGCCAGCTTAGTCCTCCTCCTGAGGGTTCAATAGAGTCTGCAAGTGAGCTTATATTGCATTTGCCTATAATTGGTGGCAGAACATTTGGGAACATAAAGATGCACATGCCTCCACCCCTCCTTATTCAGTAGAGGCTTCAGCCCAGCATTCCAAGCTCTCACCTGGACAGCTGGGAAGCAAAAAAAAAAATTATTTGCATTGCCCCAGATATACCTGAAATGAGTTCTCAACAGAATTCTTTCTGAAAACAAGTTAAACTCTGAAGGATCTCTAAATAGGTTCATCTTAGCATCTGGTTCCATCAACAGATGCTGCAATAGAAAATATTGGAGGAAAAAGGCATTTTTCTATTCAAAAGCCCTTCTACTTAACTCATGGGCCGTCAAACATGATAAGAGGGGTTTTTTCTATTCAATTCTAATGGCTGCTAGCCCTTCCTGCAAGTCTTCATAATAAGAGGATGAAAACAGGAGACAATCTCTTAACAAGCCCTAAGGAAAATAGACTGAGACCCCCATTCCTACTTTAATTATCTTCTTCCACTTTGTCACAACAGGAGGTATAAACAGCGAAACCCTTTTTCCCCAACATCAAATATGAAGTAAGCACACACATTTGCTATCTCCATACTTCTGTAATATCCTATCTCCAGGAACAAGCAGGAATGAGTCTTCACATATGGGTACGTCGGTACCGATGGAGTCTGCGCGGGAATGCTCCCCAGCGTCCAATCAGAACGCTTTTGGAAGCATCCCAACATGCCTGTGTGCTGCCTTCCCGCCTTTCCCAACTGCCTCTCCTCAGTTTTCGTTTTTCCGCGGAGCCGGCAGGACGTCCTTCTGTCACCGCAGAAAATTCTTGTTTTATTTTTTATTTTTCTTGTGGTCGCGGCTGCCTTCCCCGACGCCACCAGTACCACCGATGTTTCTTTTCTTTTTTCTTCTACATATTCCTTTATAAGGAATACTTTTTCCTTCTTAGTGCCTGACGGGTTTTTTTTCGGCCTGCTAGGCCTACCCTTTTTCCTCATGGAAGCGCCAGCCACTATCCCTAAGAAATGTTCAAACTGTGGCGGTACAAAATTTATTTTAGACACTCATAATTGGTGTCAACCCTGCTTGGGTCCTGACCACTTTCCTCTGGAGTGTCCCTCCTGTAACAGTATAGTTGGAAGAAGTCTTCAGCATCGAGTTCCCCTCGATACGCGGTCCCCATTCAACTTCAGGGCACCGACCACCCTTTCTTCTTCACAGGATCAGGTAACCCAAAAACAGTCTGTTAAGACTAGCCAGTCCTCGAGTGGTAGATCTCATGCACAGCATAGAGATGCCTCTGGCCTTGCCCTCGAGAACACACTGGCTTTAAAACCCCGGTGGGAGTCTTCGGCCTCCAAATCCTTAGTGGGGTTTCAGGTTGTTCCTGAGGTTCACCCCTCTCCGAACATACCTGAGCCATGCTCGGTGGTGGCATCCGCTTCGAGCAGTACCGATACCCTGGCATTGGCAATGGTGTTGGATGAAACATTCCTCACCAAGGATCGTAGTCTGGCGTCCTCGGTACCTGCGGGCCCGTTGGATACGCTGTAGACCGATCTTCCAGTATCGGTATCGATCCCGGTACCGGTACTGGTACCGATGTCGGTAACCTCCAGATATGCATCGATAGACTCGCTTCCTTCGATGCCGAGTCTAGAATCGATCTCCAGTCTGGATGACTGGGTACCGACTCGCCTTGGTACCGACACCGGACGGTTCCGAAGGCACGGTTCCGATGATCCATGTCCGGCACTCTCGGTTTCTTCGATACCGTTAGAGCTGTCACCGGCTGGCCTTCTTTTACCGGTATTGGATATGGTACCGGAGTCGGTACCGGTATCCACATTACCATTGCTGTCGGTACCTTCCATGCTTCTTTCATCAGGCTCGCTTCCCTCGGTACCGAGTTTGGAATCGATCCCTAGCATGGACCATGCGCTACCGACTGTTGCTGGTCCCGACCTCCTGCGGTACCGGTGACCATCCTCTAAGGATCCGATACTCCACCCTTTAGGGCAGGGGTCTCAAACACGCGGCCCGCGGGCCGCATGCGACCCGCGAGAGCATCTTGTGCGGCCCGCGAAGCACTTACCGGGGTGTAAAAAAAAAAATCCAAACTTGCCGCCGCTGCAGTATTAAGCGTCCCGCGGGCCCCTCTGCCTGGCAGAGTCCTCTCCTCCCTGCAGCATCAGCTCCAAAAGCGGCGGTTTTCAGAGCCGCGAAGAGAGAGAGTTTCTCTCGCGGTTCTGAAGAGCAGCGAGAGAGTCTTCAGAACTGCGCGAGAGAAACTCTCTCTCTTCGCGGCTCTGAAAGCCGCCGCTTTTGGAGCTGATGCTGCAGGGAGGAGAGGACTCTGCCAGGCAGAGGGGCCCGCGGGACGCTTAATACTGCGGCAGCAGCAGCAAATATACATTTTTTTAAAATCTACCTTGGCTGATAGTGGGAGGGGGGTTAGGACTGGTAATGGGCTATGGGGGGGGGGTTAGGACTGGTAATGGCCTATGAGGGGGGTAACTGAAAATGGGGTGATGGGGGTAACACTGAAAATGGGGTGATGGGGGGTTAGGACTGGTAATGGGCTATGAGGGGTAAGACTGGAAGTGGGCTATGGGGGGTTAGGACTGGTAATGGGCTATGGGGGGGCTAGGACTGATAATGGGCTGGGGGTCTGCTAGGACTGGAAATGGGCTGAGTGGAAGGGGGGCTTGAACTGCAAATGACTGATGGGGAGGGGGGCTTGGAATGGAAATGGGCTGTGAGGGGAGGGAGCTAGCACTGGAAATGGGCTGATGGGGGGGAGCTACGATTGGAAATGGGCTGATGGGTGGCTAGGACTGGAAATGGGCTGATGCAGGGACTAGAAGGGAATGGATGCTGGGTGAGGCTGGAACTAGAAGGGAGCTGATGTTGGGGGAGGATTAGAATGGGATGGAGCTGGGAGAGTGAAATGGAGAGGGGAAAAATATTTTGTGTGGGAGGGAAGACAAATCTACAATTGGCCAGGTGTTGGGAGAGTAAGGGGGGATTGAGGATGGAGGGGTAAAATTTGAGTGGATGAAATAGGAATGAGGAAAGAGCAAAAGGAGAAAGATTAATATGTTAAAGCAGATGTAGAGGGAGAATGGAAAAAGCTAGAAGAGAGAAGAAAGGACAAATGGACAGCAGACGATGGAGAGTTAGCAGAAGGCACAAAGAAACCAGAAGAAAGTGGCTGGAACAATTGCAACTGAAAAAAATGCACAAAAGGTAGAAAAATATCTTTATTTTGAATTTATTAACTGGAATATGTCAGTTCTGGGAAATGTGCATCAATAACGTCTGCGCTTTGTTTAGTACAAGAGGAAATTAATTTATAGTTTTATTTCTACAGTGTTGTTGTACATTCCAAGTTTGGCTTTTGGGGGGTCCCAGTTTAATTGTCTTGTTTCTAAATTTTGATTCCTTGTTTGGTGATGGTGTATTCTGCATGTGTAACTGAGCTGAGGTATTCTGTTTATGTAATTCCTATTTGACATTGCTACTTGTTCTCTGTCCCCAGTAGGTCATGTATTGTTATTCTCTGAAATGTATTGATTTAATATTTGCAGCGTTGCCTTTTGATAGGTAGGGTATGGTGCTTTGTGAGTCCTGGTAGTGCTGTTAGGATATGGCGAGTTTGCTATGGGTTCTAAATGGGCAGTGTTTGTTTGTAGTAGTTCCTAATGTGCCTGGCGGTTGGCACTGGATTATAGTAATGTAGAAATCTTTTAGTCTTTCTTTATTCATGCACTCATTAAGAGGCATGTTTACTAAAAGTTAGGGTATGGTAACATTATGCAAATATTTATGCAAATGAGGTCCCTTATGCAAATGAGGTCCCACGTCTCATGCGGCCCCCGGGTTATTTTACAAGTCCTCATTTGGCCCTCAAAGCAATTTGAGTTTGAGACCCCTGCTTTAGGGTCTTCTACTCCTCTAAATTTGGATAGATCCCTGGGTGCCAATGCTAGTTCTTCAACAGATCTAGCCTGTCCTCCTCTTTCTAGAGGATTTTCCTCTGGGGATTTTTCTTTTCAAGCATTTCTGCTTGATATGACAAAGTCACTTGCCATTTCTATACCTGGGCAGGATCCTGCACCAGGGAATACAGAATCCCTGTATATTCCCGAGAGTCCAAAGGAGAACATCATGCTTCCTTTGCATCAGACCTTGCAGGATCTCCTCTTACGAATGTGGGAAGCTCCTTTAACGGTACCCCCACCTTCTAGGGCAACTGATCTTCTATATAAGGTGCCCCCCTCTCCAGGTTTTCAAAAGACTCAACTTCCTCATCATTCCATTGTTGTGGAATCAGCAATGAGGCGTATTAAGAGTACTAAAAAGCACTCTTCTTATCCGCCAGGTCGTGAGTCTAAGACTTTAGATGCCTTTGGACGCCAAACCTTGCAGGCATCCATGCTTTCAGCAAGAATTCTCTCATATATTTTCTATATGGGATTATCTCTTGAAGAAGTCACAAAGAAATTACTACTTTTGACTCCTTTTCTTCAAGAGCCCAAAAGAGCAGACTATTCCTTACTGGTTAGTCATGCTAAAAATATCTCTAGGTTCCTTACTCGTGCTTCCCTAGACTTCTTTGAGTCTGTTAGCAGAACCTCTGCTATAGCTATAGGGGCACAACGTAAAACCTGGCTCCAAGTTTCAGATTTGGACAAATGGGCACAAGAAAGACTGGGAAATACTCCTTGCACTGGAGAAAATCTTTTTAACAAGGAGTCTTTACTCCAAGTTGCTCAGTTAACCACTGACATTGCTGTTTCCAGAGGCTGTTCTACGCCTTCCTCTTTCCCAGTTGGTAGGAAATTTCCTAACAAACTTTGTTCCCCTAAAGGGAAATAGTTTTATCCATCTTCTACCCATCATACAGATGTTCCCAAACAGGGGAAACATCGTACTGGTCCAAAGAAACCACAACCTCAACAGGTTCAGCAAACACAGCAGTCGCAGGGTTTCAGATAGATTATCATTATATCTCCTGTTTGGTGGTTAGAGTTTGCTTCTTTTCACTTGAAGCATCTACACTAATTTCATCGTAAATTCTCATGGATCTCTCTTCACGAGACATCCTTTCTTTTTGCTTTAAGAGTCTTTATGATGATCATGCCTATAGTTAACAGGTTTCTCTTCCTCCTTCTGGGAGAAAGAGATGTGACAACTATCAAAAAGACAGTTTTTCCCCTGTACTAGTGTTGTAACTGATAAGAATGCAATAAATAATACCCGGAGTCAGGCAAAGATTCAAGCCGGTTTAATGTGCACAGACTCAGATTGCAGTAGCATTCAAAATAGTCTGAGCCCAGAGCTCAGAAAAATGACAGTTTATATACTTATCTCCAGGAACAAGCAGGAATAAGTCCTCACATATGGGTACGTCGGTACCGACGGAGCCTGCGCGGGAAAGCTCCCCAGCTTCCTAGAATGGAAGCTTTTGGGACCTCCCACTGCACATGCGCACTGCCTTCCCGCCTTCCTGAACAGCTCTCCTCAGTTTCTCTTTTTCCGCGGAGCCAGCAGGTCGTGTATCCTGTCACCGCTGAAGAAATTGTAGTTTTTTGTTTTGTTTCTTTAGACCGCGTACCTGCCTTCCCATACCGATACCGGTATCGCCGGTCTTCCTTTTTCTTTCTTAAAAAAAAAAAAAAATTATTTTCTTTTATTATTTTTTCAGCACTTGGTCACTTCAGTTAGGCCTTCAGGCCTACTTTAATTCTCCACATGGAGAAGCCAGCCCCTGGATTTAAGAAGTGTACCAAGTGTACTGCTGTAATATCAGTCACAGACACCCATGAATGGTGTCTTAAATGTTTGGGGCCTGACCACTCCATTCCGGACTGCCCTTCCTGCTCCCAAATGTCTAAGCGTGGGCTGCAGAACCGGGCCAACAAATTCCATGTGCTGTTTGCTTCAGAGAATCCAACATCACAGTCATCCAGGTCATCATCCCCGGATGGATCTCAGGTAACCAAACCTTCTGTGGGCAAGTCCTCAAAGAGCAAATCTCCTTCAAAGCATCGAGAGGCTCTTAGTTTTGAGGACCCTGCCCCAGCCAAACAGCCCCGGCGGGAAGCCCTACCTTCCAAAACGCCAATACAGGGGCTACAGGTTGACATCGATGGCACGGCCTCGACAGATCACCTGTTGGACTGCTCTGGGGTACCGGCCCATACCGGTACCGACATCCAGGCAGCCGTGGCGTCTATGGGCAATACTGTCCAATCCATGCAGCAGGCCGTCATGGCTTTCATTAAAGCTGCAACGCCATCGGTACCGCTTCCAGCGGTTCCGGGCCCGGTTCCGGTATCGTCCGCCATGCCGGAACCCAGGCCTTCCTCTTCTAAACGCAAATCGGTACCGTATGGGCTTTCGCTCCATACCGCTTCCATACCCGGTACGCCCGATGTCGATACCGATCGGTATGCGTATCGTGCGTTGGAGGAAACTAGAGAATACACCGATTCCTCTGAGGATTTTGTCTCCTCTGATGAGTCTGCAGAGCTCTCCCTTGACCTTCCTGAGGAACCTTCTTCTCCAAAAAGGAGAATGTCTCCTCCAGAGGATTTGTCCTTTCAGGACTTTATTTTAGAAATGGCTAAAGGCCTTTCTATCACTACCTCCTCTGAAAGGGAACCAAGGTCAAAAAGATTGGATATTTTAGGATACTCTAAGTCTCCTAAAGAAGCAGTTACTCTGCCTATCCATGAAATCCTTCAGGAACAATTGATGGATTTCTGGGAGAACCCTTTAACTCTGTCTCCTTATTCCCGTAGGTTGGACACCATGTATCGGGTCCCTCCTTCTCCTGGTTTTCAGAAAACTCAATTGCCTCACCACTCCATTGTGGTAAAGTCTGCAATGAAAAAGATCAAGAGTACTAAAAGGCACTCTTCTACACCTCCAGGAAGGGAATGTAAGACACTAGACTCTTTTGGTAGGAAAATCTTCCAGGCTAGTATGCTTATAGCCAGGATTAATTCCTACAGCCTCTATATGGGCATGTTCCTAGGGGAACTTGCCAAGAAAGTACGGCATTTTGCCTCCCTTATCCCTGAGGATAAACAGGAGGACTTCCTTTCTGTTGTGAAACAACTTTTAGATGTTTCTAAGTTCTCCAACAGAGCTGCCTTTGATTCCTTCGAAGGAGCCAGCAGAGCTTCTGGCATTGCTATCGCAGCCAGACGTCTGGCCTGGCTCCAGGCTTCTGATCTGGAACCCTGGGTTCTAGATGGCTTACGGAATCTGCCCTGTACAGGTGAGAACTTATTCGGTGCAGAGTGGCAGGTTAAGGCCACTCAAATGGACGCTGAAAATGCCACCTTAGAGAGACTTTCTAAGTCCACTTCTACTCCCACTAAGAAGAAGTCTTTCAAGAGGCCTTATTATAAGAAGGCCAGATATGCTTCCAATACTGGCCAGCAATCTTCTCAACCTCGTTTTGCGGCTAAACGTCAGCAAACGAAACAAGCAAGAGCAAAGCCTGCAGCAGCTACTGCAGCTCAACAGGCTCCACCCCCTCAGGGGTTTTGACTTGCCCCTAGAGAACTTGCCATTCCTGGTTCTGGACCAACCAGAACCTCTCACCATACCTGGAAGGTTAGCTCACTTTGCTCCCAGATGGGAACAGATCACAACAGAGCAATGGACCCTCTCTATCATCCGAGAGGGTTACAAACTTCATTTCTCCAGCCTTCCTCCTCATCACATGGTGAGACCCTTCAATTCTCCATCTCCTCTCCTAGCCCTGTTGCATCAGGAGATCTCTTCTCTGCTTGCCCAAGGGGCCATAGAAGAGGTTCCTCTTCATCAACAGGGGTCAGGTTTCTACTCCCCCTATTTTCTCATTCCAAAGAAGACAGGGGGATTCAGACCAATCCTAGATCTGAGAGAATTGAACAAATTTCTGTACAAGGAGAAATTCAAAATGCTCTCTTTGGGCATTCTCCTTCCATACCTTCAGAGTCAGGACTGGCTTTGTTCTCTAGACCTGCAGGATGCGTATACACATCTACTCATCCATCCCTCCCACAGAAAATATCTTCGCTTTCTGTTCAGGGGAAGTCATTACCAATACAGAGTACTTCCCTTCGGTCTCGCCTCTGCCCCAAGAATCTTTACCAAATGCATGGCCGTCGTAGCCGCATTTCTCAGAAGCATGGGGATTTTCGTATTCCCATATCTGGACGACTGGCTCATTCGAGCTCCAACTCAGTCGCAGGCCCAGATTTCCCTAGACCGCACAAGGAACCTTCTGCAGTATCTGGGACTGGTGGTAAACCTTCCCAAGTCTCAACTCAGCCCTACTCAGTCTCTAGAATTCATAGGGGCCCGGTTGGACACCACCACTGCAAGAGCCTACCTTCCACTGGTTCGGGGTCAGCGTCTGCTGAGCTTGGCCTCCCAAGCCCAGTCCAGTACTCACTTGACAGCCAGGGAAATGCTACGCCTCCTGGGCCATATGGCCTCCACAGTACATGTGGTGCCCTATGCTCGTCTTCATATGAGAGCAGCTCAATGGACCCTGGCCACCCAGTGGACTCAGGCGTCGGGAGCACTCTCAGACCAAATACAAACCTCAAACCGTCTGTCTTGGTCCCTCCATTGGTGGATATCCACCAAGAATCTGTTGTTGGGGGCTCCCTTTCAGCCCTTGCTACCCCAAGCAACCCTCACAACAGATGCCTCCCAATTGGGGTGGGGAGCCCATCTGCTAACTCTCTCCACTCAGGGCACTTGGTCTCCACAGGAGGCCACCCTTCATATCAACCTCCTGGAACTGCGAGCAATTTACCTTGCCCTCAAGGTCTTCCATACCCTCCTTGCCAACCTGACTGTCCTGGTTCAGACAGACAATCAGGTGGCCATGTTTTACATAAACAAACAAGGAGGAACGGGCTCTCTGTCGCTTTGCAACGAAGCTCTCAGATTATGGGCCTTCGCCAGAGAGCACCAAATTCATCTGCTAGCAGTGTACCTTCCAGGAGTTCAAAACTCTCGAGCAGACAGGCTCAGTCGAGTTCTGCTGCCACACGAGTGGTCCCTACACGTGGACCAGATAACCAGAATCTTTCAGGAATGGGGGACCCCGGACATAGACCTCTTTGCAAGTCCGTGGAATGCCAAACTTCCCCGGTTCTGTTCCAGGACTCCATGTCAGGAAGCTCAGGCCACGGACGCCTTTCTCCTCCATTGGGGTCAGGCGTTCCTATATGCCTTTCCACCCATTCCACTGATTCCCAAGACTCTGTTCAAACTCCAGAGAGATCACGGCTCTATGATCCTCATAGCTCCACGCTGGCCACGCCAAGTGTGGTTCCCTCTGCTTCTACAGCTCTCCCAGGGATCCTCCCTGGACTTAGGAGCTGCACCAGACCTTCTGTCTCAGGAGGACGGGACTTTGTGGCACCCAAACCCCAAATCCCTACATCTCCGAGCTTGGTTACTGAAGGCTTAAGTCTTCAAGACTTTAATCTTTCTCAACCTGTGAAAGATATCCTTCATGCCTCTAGGAAACCTTCCACGAGGCGGTCTTATGCTTTCAAATGGAAACGTTTTTCCATTTGGTGTGCTCAGCAGGGCCTTGACCCTCTGGCACTTCCTTTGAATTCCCTCTTAGACTATCTCCTGCATCTTTCCAATGCAGGCCTTAAGACGAATTCTGTAAGAGTCCATTTAAGTGCTATTTCAGCATCCCTGAAACCTGTAAATGGACAACCTATCTCCTCTCATCCTCTTGTTGCAAGATTCATGAGAGGCCTGACCCTCACTAAACCTCCCATCAGACCCCCCCCCGGTCGCATGGGATTTGAATCTAGTGCTTGGTCAGCTTATGAAGCCACCTTTTGAGCCGTTATTTTCTACCTCCTTGAAATTCCTTTCCTGGAAGGTATTATTCCTAATTGCAGTCACTTCCGCTCGTCGCATCAGCGAACTGCAGGCTCTAGTGGCTAATCCACCTTATACAAGATTTCATCATGACAAGGTGGTCCTTAGGACGAATCCCCACTTTATGCCTAAAGTGGTCTCGCCTTTTCATCTTAATCAAGAGGTATATCTACCTGTATTTTTTCCGGCTCCTCATGCCTCCAGTGCAGAGAGGAACCTTCATACTCTGGATTGTAAAAGAGCTCTAGCCTTTTACCTTAATAGGACTCAGCCACATCGAAAGTCTTCTCAACTTTTCGTGGCTTTTGATCCTTCACATTTGGGACTTCCAGTCTCCAAGCGTACACTTTCCAATTGGATTGCTCAGTGTATTTCCTTTGCTTACCAGAGTAAAAACATTTCTCTGGAAGGCCATGTCACAACTCACAATGTGAGAGCCATGGCAACTTCTATGGCTCATCTGCACTCTGTTTCCATTGATCAGATCTGTCGAGCCGCTACCTGGGCCTCGGTTCATACCTTCACAGCCCATTACTGTTTGGACAAAGACTCCCGCCGGGATGCCTTGTTTGGCCAGGCTGTCCTCAAACACCTGTTCCATTCTTAGACAACTCCTGCCCACCTTCCCAGGATGGATGCCTGAGATCCATACGAAGATGGCGAACCTTGACAGGGGATCCCACGCATCTAAGCTAGGGAGTCCCCATATGTGAGGACTTATTCCTGCTTGTTCCTGGAGATAGCACAGTTACTTACCTGTAACAGGTGATCTCTGGGAACAGCAGGAATTAGTCCTCACAACCCACCCACCTCCCCTAGGAGTTGTATCTTTTATCTATCTATCTTCCTGTCCTCTCTCTATTGACTCAGCTATAAACTCGAAACTGAGGAGAGCTGTTCAGGAAGGCGGGAAGGCAGTGCGCATGTGCAGTGGGAGGTCCCAAAAGCTTCCATTCTAGGAAGCTGGGGAGCTTTCCCGCGCAGGCTCCGTCGGTACCGACGTACCCATATGTGAGGACTAATTCCTGCTGTTCCCAGAGATCACCTGTTACAGGTAAGTAACTGTGCTTTCTTCTCCAGTCTAATACAGGCAAAACTCCTCATTGGCCACAGTGGCCCACTTACTCTCATCCAATAGACATCTCTGACCGGGCCCAGGACTCGCTCCCCCTGCTTGGGTCACACTAGCCATGGGTCAGCAATTAGACATAACATTAAACATAATACTTTCGCTAAAGTATACAGTATATTTCGCTATTCTTGCAAGGTCAGTTAGCCACAAAGATAGTGGAAAGCATATCAGAAGCATTCTTAACAAAAGCAAAACAAAGCGAGGCCAAACATAGCAAGGCTAAAATGTATCTCTAGCCTTGGCTCAAAACACTAAACAATCTTCATAATGCTAGACAAAATATTCTTACACTGTTCAGTTTCTCTGCTATATTTTCATCCTAATTACGAGGTCAGTGCACAATCAGCAAAGATACAGTGGCGCGGCATTCTACTGAAAGAGACATCTGACTTCTAAACAATAAACAGTACCAAGTTTTAATTCTCTTATCTCCAAGAGAGCAAAACATGTTATCAAACCAGAATAGAACAGTATTTCTTTCTAACAGCTAACAGCATTCTGCAATTTTCCAAAATCAGCAATAACATTTTAAAATAGGAAAAAAGGGCTTCAGACCTAGCTCTGCTACATACTAGGCCATCGCCTATCACACTAGCATGTATCATCTTACCTTTCAGAGACTTACTACATAGTCAGTCTTTTTCAATTCTGTCTTACACCCCTCTTACTACAACATTCGGTTTGTAAGAGGGGCTCTATTACACTGGTAAGCCCCTATGGTTCTCTACCTATTCCACAAAGGGGTTTTCCCTTCCAGAGTTGTCTCCCCCCTTTTTTCATATTCTTATTTTAGGGCAGCTTATCAGACAATAAGGAAGTCTTACCACTCCTGCTTATGTCTGTTACTTCTTTTTCCAATCTAAAAAAAGGGAAAAGAAATTTTTTTCTGCTGCCCTGGTAGTAGCTGCAAATGCAGCAATTCCTAGTGGTTAAGCCACTGGTTCTGTTCTCCATACAACCAGGGTTTGTCCTCCACTAGCAGTCCTTCTGGCCTCACTGCTAGACCCAAAACAGGTTATCAACCTTTTTGGAAAACCCTATCATCACAGACTTGTTGGTTGACTTCTATTCTTCGCCATCTCCAATTCCCTTGTTTTTGGCAGAATAGTTTAAGTAACCTACTGGCTTTGAGCAGCCAGTTTTTTCTTCTAACCAACCTCTAACATGCTCTCTGCAACTCTACAGAGTAGCTTTGCACTATGGGCCCTTGCTAGAGAGCATTAGTATCTTGTCTAGCAGATAAGCCTAGATGATTAGAAGGGGTTCACCCAGTCATGTTCCCATGACTGGTAGGGTTTCCCTACCCTTACCATCTCATCTAAAATCTCTTTTCGAGACAAGACACAGGCCTTTCATCACGTGAAAACCTAAGGAATGGCCAATTCCCTGGCTTGGTCCATATCTCCTTTGGACTTCCCGCCAGGGATAGTTTTCTTTCAGTTGCAGCTCAGGGACACCTGATACCCATCTTGCCCTCATAGGCGGGTCAATATGGTATCTTATTCCAGTGGCGTCCTCTATCTATTCACCATACTGCAGTTCTAGAGAGATCTGGACTTGCTGCCTGCAGACTGAAGTTATCCTCTGCATTTTTCACGTAGGCCATCCTGGTTATTCAAGAGCTCGAATTCTTAAAGGAATCTAGACTCCTCTTTGTCAGGGAGACCATTCCTCTGACTCTGTCAATTATAACCAGGGAAAGAAGATTCTCTATACATCTATTCAAGCAGGTATCTCCCTTCTTGCTATTAGATGAATCTTCTCTCTATTCCCATATCCCTATGGGGATCTAGTTATATAGCCATGTCTCCATCTACCCACATGGAGACCTGTGTCTATATGTCTACAGATTTATATATATATGTATGTATATATATATATATGTGTGTGTGTGTGTGTGTATCTCTGTATCTTCCGCCCAGATATATATAGGTATATATATATATATATACACACTCCTGTTGAGATATATCTTCTAGGTAGATATGCATCTACGTACTTATCTATCTCTCTGTCTTGGTTCATATATCCATATATTCCTATATGACTCTGACAGATGTGCACTACCCCTATCAATGCTGTGCCAGCATGCTTAGGGTTCTACACATATAACCACTCCCTGTGGTAATTAACAAAATTTTTGTTTCTCTTACCATAACCTTTCAGGTTTAGGTACCTCTGAAGCTTTCCATGACCTTTTCTTTCCTAATTGACCTCATTTGGAAAGACATAGCGAATTTTCACTTAATCTAAAGCTGTAACACTTCATAAGTCTGTCCTTACTTTGTGATTGGATATAGGGGTCTCCATACCCCTTCTCTCCCACAGGGACTATTTCTTTTGTCAGTCCAAATCGGTCAGACTTATTTTCCTTTTGGTCCTAGCATTGTACTGTTCTTTGACCAAAAGGGCTTAAGCTTTGTCTAACAGTACCTTCTGCGTTTCCCGCTGAAGCCCTACCTCATTGTACTACCCCAGTTTCCCCTGGGGCTATTTTTCACCCTGATGGGTTCTGACCTCCACTTGTTTTTCCTAAAGTTCATTACCTCCACTTCACAGTGAGGTACTCCTTGAGAATCTTCTACTGGCTCTTCTAACAGATCCATGTGAACCTCAATAGACTTTTACAATACCACCAAGGGAGGTCCATATTAGAATATTGCATTCAATATTTTACTACTAAAGGTCATCTATACAGGATCTTCCTCCATAGAAGTCCTGTTCTAGTCCAGCTGTTCCACAGCACCTTTTCTATAATTCAACTCCTACCCTCCATCCCCAAGATGCCTGAGGTTCTGAGGAGTAGCATGGCTCCTTCCACATTCGCTACATGCCAGGACTCCCTCTAGGCATCTTAGCTTGGGGAGTCCCCATATGTGAAGACTCATTCCTGCTTGTTCCTGGAGATAGCACAGTTACTTACCTGTAACAGGTGATCTCTGGGAACAGCAGGAATAAGTCTTCACAACCCACCCACCTCCTCTAGGAGTTGCTATTTCTCTATCTCCATCTTTCCCTTTCTTGCTCTCTCTCTCTCTTTGCCTCAGCTTTAAAACTTAACTGAGGAGAGGCAGTTGGGAAAGGCGGGAAGGCAGCACGCAGGTGTGATGGGATGCTTCCAAAAGTGTTCTGATTGGACGCTGGGGAGCGTTCCCGTGCAGACTCCGTCGGTACCGACGTACCCATATGTGAAGACTTATTCCTGCTGTTCCCAGAGATCACCTGTTACAGGTAAGTAACTGTGCTTTTTAAGGCCTTAATCGCAGCTGTTCTGTAATAACACTTAAGACTGGGAACTCCTACCATCTTCCCTCTCCATGGAGAGTTGCGATCTAGGTAGGTTGACACTGGGTTACTTCACACCCCATATAAAGTGGGAAATCGTTTTATCCCATCTTTTAAAATACTCTCCTGGAATATATATGGGCACTGTGATGTTCCATCCTGCCCACATGTATTGGTAAAATAGGTTGGTTAACTCTGATGTGCCCCACAAAGCATTCTATTGCCAATGCAAACAGAAGAGGTGAGAGTGGACAATTCTGACAGGTCCCTCTTAAAAGCCTAAATTCCTCTGAAGTGCAGCCATTTGACAAGAATCCAGCTGCAGGGATACTGGTATAGCACTTGTACTTGCATCAGGAAATTTTCTTCCAAGTTGAGATACTGCAAAACGTTAAGTAAGAAAGCCTTCAACAAAGTGGAGTGGGATTTCTTGGCATCCAATGTGGCACAGAGCACCTTTTCCCCCCTAGCTTTCAGGGAGTAAATTATATTAAGAGCCCTTCTAATGTTACCTATCTGTCACCATTTAGCAAAGCTGGTCTGATCTGGCCAGAATAACCGGAGTATGCAGTACATTTATCTAATTTATTGGCTAGAAGTTTAGCAAAAATTTTCATATCGTAGTTCAACAATGCAATAACTGCTGTAACAATCCTCAGGTATCCCCTCTTTGCAAAGGACTACCATATTCTTATAAAACATATCAGGAAGATTTTGCTTTTCTAACAAATCCATTAAAAGACCAGGTCTGCCGTCACCAATGGAAATGGCGGTGTAACGGCACCACTCCGGCAAACCCTGCCGAATAAAATACAAAAAACAGACCCTCCGGCAGCAGACAACTAAACCGAGCACAGGGGAGCGCTTCGCGAGTGCCGGTGAGGGGGGAAGCCGACCCCTGAAATGCGAGAGGCAGAGGAGAGTGCAGGCGCAAAGAGCGGAGGAGGGGGAGAGAGAGCCGGGAGCTGCAATGGCAGGAGCTGCGGGTTCGGCGGAGTAGTGGACGTTCGGAGGCACAGCAGCCAAACTGGAGAGGTGATGGATTGAGCGGAGGAGAAGAGAAACAAGGAGCAGCAGCAGACGGAAATGTGGAGGTGAGCGGAAAGATCGGGAGAGAGTGTGGGAAGCTGTGCAGCTGGACAGAGGAGAGCAGCAAGAGCCGGGTAGCATGGCAGCCACATGGCAGCAAAGATGGCTGATTGAGAAGGTATTTGGGGAACAGAGCCGGATCAAGACAGCAAAAGCAGCAGAGAAGACTGGAGAAAGTGGTTAATGGGAGGGAGAGCATTGAAGGAGGAATGCAGAAGTGAGAATAGTGGCATCTGTGTGATGGTTCAACAGGAGGAAGGAGACTAACAGCAACGGAGGAGAGAAGCATTACAGTGGACAAAAGGAAAGGTGCAAGAGGACAAACGAAAGGCATATAAAGTGCTTGGAGGGGGAGAACAGAAAAAGAGGAAACAAAAAAAAAATCCATCTGGGGCCGTCAGAGGCTTGAAGAGCAGAGACGAAGGGGGGAGGAGGAGGGTGAGCTCAGCAGTTTATCATGGCTATGCGGAGGAAAACTATGGACTTGAGAGAATATGTGTTTCAAAGCGGAGGGGGGGGGGGCGCCAGTGATCCAACTGCTTTTGAGAATAAGAGTAAAAAAGCAGATCAAATGGAAGCAGGGGAGGGGTCAACAAATAAAAGTACTGGGGAACAAGGAAAAGATACCCTTACAGAGGTATCCTGAACAGAATTAAAAGAGTGGTTTATGGAAATAAAGAAAAGTGCAAGCGGTTAACACAGAGCTCAGTGAACTTATGGGACTTTGAAGGATGAGATCTTGGAATTGACACACACAGCAGGTGAGCATGAAAATATGCTGCAAAGTTTAGAGCAGCAACAAGAGGAACACCAGCAGGAGGTCAAGGAACTCCACAATAGACATAAGGAGCTGCAGTATAAATTGAAGGACTTGGAAAATAGGTCGCGTAGTGTCAGACGGCTGCCTAGGGTGAGAACTTACACAATCTTGACGATGCATATATTCATATGATTCTTGCAAGGTATTGTGGGTATTGTAGTTCATTCACTCCCAAACACAGCTGATGACAATAATTTGAGTTGTGAAACCAAGTGGTAAGATCAATAAAATACTTCTTTTATTGATGGGGTTTAATTCACCCAGCCGCTGCACCGCTAGCACCCGACCACCACCAAACTCCACTCCTGTCCAATCGGGACAGTGGGAGCTGCTCCCGCCCAATCCGGGCGGTGGGAGAGGAGCCGAGAAGGGCCATAAGAAGCGGCGTCCCTACCCCGAGGGAGCCGCTGCACCGCTAGCACCCGACCACCACCAAACTCCACTCCTGTCCAATCGGGACAGTGGGAGCTGCTCCCGCCCAATCCGGGCGGTGGGAGAGGAGCCGAGAAGGGCCATAAGAAGCGGCGTCCCTACCCCGAGGGAGCCGCTGCACTGCTAGCACCCGACCACCACCAAACTCCACTCCTGTCCAATCGGGACAGTGGGAGCTGCTCCCGCCCAATCCGGGCGGTGGGAGAGGAGCCGAGAAGGGCCATAAGAAGCGGCGTCCCTACCCCGAGGGAGCCGCTGCACCCGCTAGCACCCGACCACCACCAAACTCCACTCCTGTCCAATCGGGACAGTGGGAGCTGCTCCCGCCCAATCCGGGCGGTGGGAGAGGAGCCGAGAAGGGCCATAAGAAGCGGCGTCCCTACCCCGAGGGAGCCGCTGCACCGCTAGCACCCGACCACCACCAAACTCCACTCCTGTCCAATCGGGACAGTGGGAGCTGCTCCCGCCCAATCCGGGGCGGTGGGAGAGGAGCCGAGAAGGGCCATAAGAAGCGGCGTCCCTACCCCGAGGGAGCCGCTGCACCGCTAGCACCCGACCACCACCAAACTCCACTCCTGTCCAATCGGGACAGTGGGAGCTGCTCCCGCCCAATCCGGGCGGTGGGAGAGGAGCCGAGAAGGGCCATAAGAAGCGGCGTCCCTACCCCGAGGGAGCCACTGCACCGCTAGCACCCGACCACCACCAAACTCCACTCCTGTCCAATCGGGACAGTGGGAGCTGCTCCCGCCCAATCCGGGCGGTGGGACAGGAGCCGAGAAGGGCCATAAGAAGCGGCGTCCCTACCCCGAGGGAGCCGCTGCACCGCTAGCACCCGACCACCACCAAACTCCACTCCTGTCCAATCGGGACAGTGGGAGCTGCTCCCGCCCAATCCGGGCGGTGGGAGAGGAGCCGAAAAGGGCCATAAGAAGCGGCGTCCCTACGGGCGCGCGCCCGCGCCTGAGGGCCTCGCCAGAGGGCCCTTTGGCGTGGCCCTTAGGCGGTGGCCATTACCGTGGCCCGAAAAATCTCCACAACGGGCAAGGCTCGAGCTCCCCTGACCGGGTCTGAGCTCGCCAAGAAAAAATAGCAACACCACCAAACTGCAACAGCCTCAACACCCGACAACCATCTCTGATAAAGAAGGGACTCATCGCAGCAAACAGCACAACAGGGCAAATACCGGATATCCAAACGCTCCAGCAAACCGGCGAGAAAGAGACTACACTGCTTCAAAACCCCAGGTACTCTTTCACAACATGCCGCCCTTCCTAACACCCATCTACCTTCTCACTCCTCTGCTAACACTGTACCCCCACCCAAACACACTCAGCAATCCTCTCTACGCAAACACACTGACAGGCACAACCCCTTCCGCACGTAAACTGTACTCCCGCCCCACCACACCTACTGACCTTCCATACACAGGAACCACAGGACTGCAACCCACAAGCATCTACAACACCACGAACAACCCGACTCACACACACCACACGCCACCCAAAAACACCAATCACATCAATCACCTACACCTCTCCATCACACTCATAAACGCACGCTCCACCAGGAACAAATATCACATGCTCCAAGACCTGATCATATCTGAGAAGACCGACATCCTATGCATAACAGAAACCTGGCTAACAGAAACGGACACAGTAATAATGAACCAACTGACACCAACAGGATACACCTTTCATCACTGCTCCCGAACGCACGCACGCAAAAGGCGGAGGAGTAGCCATCATCGCAAAAAACAACCTCCACCTGCGCACCCTCACCTCTGAAACCTCCGACGAAGCAGACATCCTCACCCTCACCAACAAAAATCTCACAATATGCCTGGTCTACAGGACACCCGCTGCAAACCCTGACTTACCAAGGATACTGCACCTGATCTCGGAAAGCATCGACCCGTCAAAGGAACCAATTATACTAGGAGACTTCAATCTCCCATCCCTCCAAGAAGCACAAACAGAAACATTCCTTAACGCCATGACAGCAATGAACCTATCGCAGATCATAAATGAACCAACACACGAAAAAGGAAACACACTGGACCTCATATTCCTAAACTCCCAGGCATCCACCTCATACAGCAGTCCGATAATCTCACCAGTCCCATGGTCAGACCATTACATCATCCACCTCTCCCACGCATATCAACCAAATACAAACAGAGGATACACCCAACACACACGAAGATTCAAAGCATTCAACAAAGAAGACTTCCTGACGCTGACCCTACCTAATCTACTTACGAACTCAAATAACCTTGATGACCTCATGGACAACTGGAACACCACAATCTCCTCAGCATCCAGAGTAACCGTAAACAAGACCAGCAACAAGCCCATCTCCTCAAAGGCCCGCTGGTTCACCCCTGACCTCCGGAAACTGAAAACAAATCTTAGAAGAACAGAAAGAAAATGGAGAAAAAACAAAACTGACAAAGACAAAAAGCAATACCTATATGAACTTGATGCCTACCACACAGAAACCGACAATGCAAAGAGAAACTACCACACCAAAACCATCATGACCGCTGCAAACAAACCTCGAGAACTCTTCCAAATCGCTAAAAAAACTGACAAAGACACCATCCACTTCCGATCAACCTCCAGATATCCCCTCGGATCTCTTGGCCCGACAATACAAACAATTTCACCAACCTCAACAACCTTACCGCTGCGCTACAGCCACAAGAACATACCCAGGAATCACCATAAACGCCAACTGGACTACATTCAATGACACCTCAAAGGAAGAAATATCCTCCACCATCTCCTGCCTGAACACCACTACCTCCCCACTGGACCCCTGCCCTACTGAATGGATAAAGAAAACCAAGCAAGACCTAAGTACCCCACTAACCCACATCGTAAATGAATCCTTTAAACAAGGATACATGCCAGATGCCCTCAAAACATCAATCATCCGACCAACCATAAAGAAGAACAACCTGGACCCCAAGGACCCCACATCCTACAGACCAGTAGCAAGCCTCCCCCTCGCCACCAAGATAATAGAAAAGATAGTCCAACACCAGCTCCAAGATCATCTAGACACCAACGACATACTTGACCCACAGCAACACGGTTTCCGACCACTACATGGAGTTGAGACCCTCATGACCATCCTAATGAACACACTCATCATCGGAACACAAGAAAAAAATTCAGGGTACATCCTGATCTTCCTAGACATATCAGCGGCCTTCGACACAATCTCACACGAAATCCTCATACACAGACTACAAACAATCGGAATCAAGGACACTGTACTCCAATGGTTCAGATCCTACTTAACTAACAGACAGCAACGGATTCGCACCCTCTCCACAACCTCGCCCCCCTACAAACAACTTCAAGGAGTACCACAAGGATCCACCCTATCAGCCATGTTGTTTAACATATACCTACGTCCACTATGCTCGATCATACGCACCCATAACATCAACTTCCACATCTACGCGGACGACATAATGCTCTACGCACCAACTACAACCAACAACCCAAAAAACGAACAGCTATCAGCCTGCTTCAACGACGTAACCAACTGGCTACAGGAGAACAATCTATCCATCAACATAAAGAAAACCGAAGCCCTAATAGTAACAAAAGAACCTGACTTCAAACCACCTACCCACCTCAACATGGGAACCACACAAATACAAATCCAGCCGCAAATAAGATATCTAGGCGTCATCATTGATCAAGCTCTCACCTTCAAACAACAAATCAACAAAACCGCTGGGATAATATTCCACAAAGCTAAAACTATCCAACGACTCAGGCCCCTCCTAGAACCACACGACTTTAGGACAGTGATGCAAGCTGTGACACTCCCTCATCTAGATTTCTGCAACATAATCTATCATGGACTTCCTGCCTCGCACACCAACCCACTCCGTACTGCCTTAAACACCACAGCAAGGATTATTCAAAATACAAAAAAACGGGAGCACATCACCCCAATCCTAAGAGACCTTCACCTCCTTCCACTGCAAGCAAGAATCAAGTACAAAGCCATCTTACTCATCCACAAATCTATCCACCAAACACGGAACACCTCACTACACTCATTACTACCTCGACCATCCCACAACAGACCAACCAGACATTCCTCCAATAACTCTATCGTTGTCCCCCACAAAAGAACCAAATCTACACAACGGACCTGCAACAGAGCATTCGAACTTTATGCTCCATCTCTCTGGAACTCTCTACCAAACCACATCAAGAACAACAACGACATCACATCATTTAAGAAACAGCTAAAGACAATCCTATTCCGTGAACATCTTTCAACGGAAACGCCACCATGACCTCACACTTAGATTTTAGAAGTAAATCATGTCCATGTCCTCCCATAATCATTTAATTGTTGACCCTGGTGATGGCCCCATCCTAAAAGAAATTACCCCTCCCTATGTTACATGTTACACCGCTTTGACCCGGTGAAAAGCGGGATATAAATGCAGTTAAATAAATAAATAAATAATAAATGTATGCTTGATAGCACTATAAATGAGGTTACTTGCTTGCAGTGTTTAAAAATGGCTAACAAAAAGTCACAAAGTAAACCAGAAAACAACCTTCAGCTTGTCAGGCAATTAGCTAATGTTTTCTTAGCAAATAATTACCAAATACAAAGGCACAAAGTAAAGAATAAACTTTGCTGGTTAGGTTAACTTCTGCTTATTTTCCACGCCGATCTCAGCAGGGATTCTCCCTTGCTCACACACACAATCAGGTGCAGCCCTAATTACTATCAATGGACCAGCTGAAAGCCTTTAGCTGGCTGGCTGCTACTGTGTGAGCCCAAATCCTGCTTTAAGAGCTGTTTGCAGTGGAAATAAAGAACAAAGTTAGGTTTCTTTGTGATGGCTGATGTGTTTGCTCAGAGAAAACTAGTAATAGCATTTAGATAGAGAACAGTCCATATAAACTGTATTTTCATCTGCTGTATCAATCAGCATATGGTCACTATCATACATTGGCACAGACGAGTCTTTCATTAAGGCACTATCATGAGAATGCTCATTCCCTTGCTGCCACTCTCTATTATAGATAGGGTCTGGATCAGTGTTCATACCTGAGCCTCTCCTGCTATCATTATTCCTCTCTGTATAGCCTGGCCAATATGTAATCCAATTCTGTATAGCCTTCCAATCTTGATCCCTGGACACTGGATCTTCTCTCACATACCTTCTGGCCTTGGTCTGAAAGTCCCTTCCACATGCAGTCTTCTCTCTTCCAGGTAGCCACTGGTGATTCCTATCTCTGCCACTCCATTCCTCTGGCTGAATCCAGTCCAATGGACTCTGCTGGCTTTTGGAATACCTCCCAGTATGAGTACTGCCTTGGAATCTCCCAGACCTTCCAATGGCCTTTCTTCTCTTCCTTCCAGAGAGTTTCCTTCTCTCTCTATCCGCTTGGCTTGGCTTCTGTTTCTCCAGGTGATACTGGTGCTTGAGCTTGTAGCCGTTGCTGTCTCTGTATCTCTTCCTCCCTCTGTAGCTTTTGCTGAAGCTCTCCCTGAAGCTGTTATCTGAAGAATAAGCTCTATTCTTATCCTGTTCTAATGTGTGCTGCTCCCTAACACAGCGCAGCTGTGTTGAATCAGGCCCTGCCCTTTGAGATGAGTGCTTAGGGATTACCTCATAGCTCTCTTGATTGCACACACATTCTCTCACTTCAGCCCCTCTCATGGCTGCTGGAAACCTGGTGCATTCTGGGACTGGTAGTCTTTTATGTGAAAACTCTGTTTTCTTGCTTCTACCAGAACTGACAGGTTGCTTGTTCAGAGTCACATCATCTTTTCTATAGCTCTTACCTGAGCTATGATAAGCTTCCTTATCACATACCCCCCTGCTTAAGTTATTACGGACTGGTTTTACTGGTGAAACTGCTTCTCTACAGTCCGTAATACCTACGAGAGTGTTATCTTCTTGAAGCTCACTTACTTCCTGACTGGGTTCAAGGTCATTATCTACAGGCCTCTCCCTCCAAGACTTAAGTACATTAATATGGTAGGTCTGCCTACGCCCTCTAGCATTTTCTACCATATAAGACACTGGGCTTACTTGTTTAACAACCTCCCATGGCCCTTTCCACTGTACCTCAAATTTTGGAGCAGTTCCTGCTACTTGAACCAAAACCTTTTCACCAATGCTTAATTGGCGGCTTTTGGCCTTTCTATCATACCACCCTTTCTGGCGAACTTGACTGTCCTGCAGGTTCCTCTCAGCAACCTGCGACGTACTTTTCAAACGTGCTCTCAAGTCACGCAGAAACAGTGGCACCTCCTGACTTCCTGGTTCAGGATCAATCCATTGTTCCCTCAAAATATCCAACAAACCCCGGGGAGCCCTACCATACATCAACTCATAAGGAGTTACACCTAGGGACACTTGAATTCTTTCCCTGCAGGCATATAAGGCAAAGGGTAATAACATATCCCATTCTTTTACCTCTCCTGCTAACCCCCTTCTCAACATTTGTTTGAGAGTTTGGTTGAATCTCTCCACCAAACCATTTGATTGTGGATGGTAGGCTGAGGTTTTCACGTGACGAATGCCAAAGGCATCCCAGACCTGGGCCAAATATTTGGATACAAAATTGGACCCTCGGTCAGTCAACACCTCTCTTGGGAATCCCACTTCACAAAACAATTTTACTAGCTCTAAAGCTATTGTTTTTGCAGAAACATTCCTCAATGGTATGGCCCAGGGAAACCTTGTTGCCTGATCTACCATAACTAGGATGTATTGGAAACCTTGGGGCGTTTTAACTAATGGGCCTACAATATCCATGGCAATGCGACCAATTGGGTCTGTGATGATTGGCATGGGGATCAATGGCAACACCGGTGGGTGAGCCGCTGTAACTCGCTGACATGCTGGACATGCAGCACAAAACTGGGCAGTTTCTTTGAATATACCTGGCCAGTAAAAACGCACAAGTATTTGATCCAGCGTTCCTTGCATACCTTTATGACCTCCCACTGGATGATCATGTGCTAGTCTAAGTACTAGCCCTTTGAAAGTTGTGGGTACCACCAATTGTTTACGTATGGCACCATTTCTGGGGTCCTGACTCTCTCTATATAATATGTCATTATCTAGTCTGAATCTGGGCAACTCCTCCCTGACCTCCTGAGCATACTTAAAAGCTCGGGTGAGAGCTTGATCAGCTCGCTGCTCTTGTGGAAAGTTAGGAAACTTTGCCACCAACTCAGCTGGCACCCAGGGTAAACTTTGACCAGCTAACATCTCAGCCCTACCCTGTGCTCTGCAAAGTCTCTCACGCCTCTTTTGTGCTTTCAACTTTCTTACTTTACCAGATGATGGGGTTATTAAATCATCATGAGAGGGTAAATCTCCTAATAACTCTGCCTGCTCCCCCTCCTCCTTCTGCTGGCTCTCTAACTTAGCCTGCGAGCGGGGGATACAAGGCCCCTCTTATTACCCATAGTTTGGCCTTCTGGAAGCTTAACCATCTTTTTAGCTAGGGACTGAGGACTTCCAAAGAAAGGCCCGGGAGCTATTTCCATTATTAAACCTTCTCCCTCCTTCTTTCCTAGCCCTTTCACTAGTTCCTGCTTAAATCTTGGCCAGTCCTTTCCTAGAACCAAATCAAAGGGTAGCCTAGGCACCACTGCTAATAGGACTTCCTCTTGTTCCCCCAGGCACTTAACCTTAAACCTATAGGTGGGATATGATGTTGCAGCACCATGAATGCATCTGATGTGAACTTGGCTTTCAGGGGTTCTAGGCACAAATCTTTCTTGGGCCTCTATCCTCTTCCAAAGCCTTTTTGACATCATACTCTGGTCTGCCCCAGAGTCTAATAATGCATTTGTGGTAATTCCCTGCACATCAACCATCAAAAGAAATCCTTCCTTGGGCCGTTTTAAATCCAGACCCATTAAACTAGTGTGTGTCTGGCATCTCTTCTCTAAGTGTCCCACTTTTCCACACTTGAAACATTTCTTTCTATTCCACTGTGTCATCTGGTTTGATACAGTACATTCATTTTTAGAAACATTCCTAATTATTCCTTTTTCTGATACAGCACATCTAGCCTCAGCATCCATCTTTAGAGGGCCACCCATTCTATGGCAAGCCCACGTGGCTTCCAAGAATCTCTCTGCTAGCATGGTTGCCTCTCCAAGATTTTGGCAATTTTGCTGTATAAGAAAAACATTCAAATCTTTAGGTACCCCAAGCATAAACTGTTCCAGCATTATAATATCTAATAACATTTCTACTGTCTTTTGCTCAGGCTCCAACCATTTTACAGCTAAACTTCTGATTCTCTGACTCAGAGCCCTGGGTGTCTCACCCACTTTCAATGTAACAGCTCTAAACATTCGCCTATACTCTGAAATTGACAACCCTAGGCGATCTCTAATAGCTGCCTTTACATCCTTATAAATCAAAGCCTGGGCTGCTGGCATTGCTCTGTAAGCTGCTAGTGCCTCACCAGTTAATGAGGCTGCCAGCCTTACTGCCCACTGGGTCTCTGGCCATGCTAAAGCCTGTGCCACTCTTTCAAAAGACTCTAGAAAATCATCAACATTATCTTCTGGAGTTAATTTCCCAAAATTAAATGCCCCAATCCCTTGATTGAGTCCCACAGTGTCCACATGTGGTGCACCAGTACTAACTGCTGGTCTTGCATCTGTTCCACTTTGGCTCTGCAGCTGAACTAGAGCTTGCACCAGATCAAGCACTGGTTTCTGCTGTTCGATTAAGGCCTTCATAGCAGTGTCTTGGGCCTGCTGTGATAGCTCCTGCTGCTTGCAAAATTGGGCTGCCATCCACTGAGCCATCTCCCTCGGATCCATCTTGACCCCTGCAAGAAAAGAGAGAAAAAAAAAAAACCAAAGAGCAGCACCTTCCAACCAGGTGTGGTTTTTTTTTTTTTTTTTTCAACTTTTTTTTTTTTTTCAATTACCCCCTGTGCTTACACACATCCACCACTAGACATGCCCAGGTACATATTACCTTGTCTCAGTGATGAATCCAGCTTTGCACAGGGTCTTTTCCTCTGGGACAGCTTCCTGGAACAACCACTTTTCCTCCAAAGTGCAGACGAGGGAAAAAATCTTCTTACAGCTTTAAACTTGACTTTTATTTGTAATCCACAACAAGTAAATCCTCTTGGTGCAAGAGCAATCCGAAAAACTACGCCATTTGTCAGACGGCTGCCTAGGGTGAGAACTTACACAATCTTGACGATGCATATATTCATATGATTCTTGCAAGGTATTGTGGGTATTGTAGTTCATTCACTCCCAAACACTTATGTTGACTATAATTTGAGTTGTGAAACCAAGTGGTAAGATCAATAAAATACTTCTTTTATTGATGGGGTTTAATTCACCCAGCACATGTATGCTTGATAGCACTATAAATGAGGTTACTTGCTTGCAGTGTTTAAAAATGGATAACAAAAAGTCACAAAGTAAACCAGAAAACAACCTTCAGCTTGTCAGGCAATTAGCTAATGTTTTCTTAGCAAATAATTACCAAATACAAAGGCACAAAGTAAAGAATAAACTTTGCTGGTTAGGTTAACTTCTGCTTATTTTCCACGCCGATCTCAGCAGGGATTCTCCCTTGCTCACACACACAATCAGGTGCAGCCCTAATTACTATCAGTGGACCAGCTGAAAGCCTTTAGCTGGCTGGCTGCTACTGTGTGAGCCCAAATCCTGCTTTAAGAGCTGTTTGCAGTGGAAATAAAGAACAAAGTTAGGTTTCTTTGTGATGGCTGATGTGTTTGCTCAGAGAAAACTAGTAATAGCATTTAGATAGAGAACAGTCCATATAAACTGTATTTTCATCTGCTGTATCAATCAGCATATGGTCACTATCATACATTGGCACAGACGAGTCTTTCATTAAGGCACTATCATGAGAATGCTCATTCCCTTGCTGCCACTCTCTATTATAGATAGGGTCTGGATCAGTGTTCATACCTGAGCCTCTCCTGCTATCATTATTCCTCTCCGTATAGCCTGGCCAATATGTAATCCAATTCTGATGTCCAGCCTTCCAATCTTGATCCCTGGACACTGGATCTTCTCTCACATACCTTCTGGCCTTGGTCTGAAAGTCCCTTCCACATGCAGTCTTCTCTCTTCCAGGTAGCCACTGGTGATTCCTATCTCTGCCACTCCATTCCTCTGGCTGAATCCAGTCCAATGGACTCTGCTGGCTTTTGGAATACCTCCCAGTATGAGTACTGCCTTGGAATCTCCCAGACCTTCCAATGGCCTTTCTTCTCTTCCTTCCAGAGAGTTTCCTTCTCTCTCTATCCGCTTGGCTTGGCTTCTGTTTCTCCAGGTGATACTGGTGCTTGAGCTTGTAGCCGTTGCTGTCTCTGTATCTCTTCCTCCCTCTGTAGCTTTTGCTGAAGCTCTCCCTGAAGCTGTTATCTGAAGAATAAGCTCTATTCTTATCCTGTTCTAATGTGTGCTGCTCCCTAACACAGCGCAGCTGTGTTGAATCAGGCCCTGCCCTTTGAGATGAGTGCTTAGGGATTACCTCATAGCTCTCTTGATTGCACACACATTCTCTCACTTCAGCCCCTCTCATGGCTGCTGGAAACCTGGTGCATTCTGGGACTGGTAGTCTTTTATGTGAAAACTCTGTTTTCTTGCTTCTACCAGAACTGACAGGTTGCTTGTTCAGAGTCACATCATCTTTTCTATAGCTCCTACCTGAGCTATGATAAGCTTCCTTATCACAGTAGGAACAATTTGCGAATCAGAGGAGTGCCGGAGGAAATTGAATTCCAAAACAGCGCGAAGGTAGCGGCCTCCATCTGTTCAGAGATACTCAGAAAGGGTGGAGAAGATGTGGGCCCTGAGGAGATCGCTTTGTACAGAGCACATAGAGAGCTGGGAGTGGCGAGAGTTAATAGGCCCAGAGATATCATCTTATGCTTTACTGAATACAGAATGAAAGAAAGGGTGGTAACAATAATGAGCCAGGGAGCCTTAACTTACCAGGGTTATCCTGTCTCGAGATATGAGGATTTGTCCACTGGAACATTGCAAAGACGGAGAGCTATGCAACCTGTGACAGACTTTGCGAAACAGCGCAGTTCGGTACAGGTGGTTGCAGCCTTTTGGGCTGTCCTTTACAGCAAAAGGGAAAACGTGGAAAGTACAAATGGTGGAGGAGGCGAAAGCAGCACTGCAAGAAGCGGGGATGAGGACTGAGCAAAATAAAGATGGTCTGAGATGTGATCAAACAGGTCTTGAGGTGGAAAAGCACTTAAATGGGGACGAACGGTTAGAACTGCGGAAGGGTCAGAGTAAAGACAGCCAAGAAAGAGCTAAAAGATGATTGGACAAGGTCATGGAGAGCATGTGAAAGGACATGGGGGAAAAGAGGAGATGGACATGTGGTAATGATAATGGCCAAATAAGGGGGGAAGTTCAATGTATCGTAATGGTTGAAGTTGCATTTATAGTAAATGTATTGTCTGCTAATTGTTTAATAGGAATTGATGAGATGTTTAAAATGTTGATATGTGGTAATTGGGTTGGTGGGTGAGGGGGAAGGGGGAGAGAAAGGGGACGCACTGAAAATATCAGGGGCATGGTGCAGAGGGGGGTGGAGGGGTGGAAAGGGTAGGGAGGTTGGGCAGGTGAGGGGAGCAGGGGACCCACTACTCTCAACACTCCTGGTTAAGGAGGGAGGGTTGGGGGGGAGGAGAGGGAGGAAAAGAGCGAGGTTGGAGGGGAGGAGGTAGGAAGGGGGGAAGGAGGGGGGAGCAGGAGAGGAACGGGAGGAGGGGTGAGAGGGGGAGGGGGTAGAGGGAGGGAGGTTAGAGGGTTGGGAGATGGTGGTACGGTTCAACAAATGGGAGTAATGATTATTAATGTGAAAGGATTGCGGATGTGGCAGAAAAGAAGGATGTTGGAGCGGGAAGGCAGAAGGGGGAATGCTGATATTGTATGTGTTCAAGAGACTCATCTAAGAGTGGGACAGGAGTATTTGTTGCAATCAAAAATGTACCCCAGGGTGGTGGTGGCGGGGCAGAGGGCAAACCCTCGAAGGGGGGGGGGTAGGGATTCTGGTAGGGGAAACATATAAACCGTGTATAGTGGAGAAGAGGAGAGGGAAAGATGGAAGATGGGTAGGAGTGAATTTGAGAATATGAGAAGAGGATGTGTGGGTGATTAGTGTATATGGTCCGAATGAGGGGCAGGGGGAAGTATTTGGTAAAATGACGCAGGAATTAGAGGAGCTAGGAGAGGTTCAGGTAATATTGGGGGGTGGTGGTGGATTTTAACTTAACAAGTAATCCCCAGTTGGACAATAGTGGGGGCAAGGGAGTGGAGGGAAGGAGGACAGAGCAAGCTTGAAACAGATGCAGGAGAGACTAGGAGTCATAGACTTGTGGAGGGCTAGGCACCCTGGGAAGCGTAAATACACATTTTATTCCCAGGTGCACAGCACATATAGTAGATTGGACATGATTTGGGGAGGAGGTAAGTGGGTGGCGAAAGTAGAGGAGGTTGTAATTGGGGAAATTACGTGGACAGATCATGCCCCTGTGAATGTGATATTCAATCTCAGGGTAGAGGAGGAAGGCCTTAAATTCTGGAAACTAAGTGATCCCTGCTGGATGATGAGGGTAATGTTGGGGAGATAAGAGCAAATATTAAGGAGTACCTGGTGTTCAATGACACAGGAGAGTTCCAATTGAAAACTGTCTGGGATGGTTTGAAGGCAGTCGTTCGGGGGAAATTAATAAGTATAGCAGCAAGGCGTAAGAAGGAGAAGCAGAGAGTGGAAGGGGAATTGTTAGGGCAACTACAACAATTGGAGGCTCAGCATCAAAAGACTATGGCTGTTGGAGTAATGGCTAAACTAATAAAAGTGAGAGCAGAACTTAGTCAGTTGAGGGGACAAGAAATAGCATTTCAGCTTAGTGTATTAAAACAAAAATATTTTGAAGGCGGGAATAAAGCGGGGAGGTTATCGGCAAGCAGGATGAGGGCACATAGGCACACAGCTTATATCAATGGAATTCGGGATTGCAAGGGGAAGATGGTACACGGGACGAAAGAGATTAGTCAGGTGTTTCGAGAATACTACAGGAAGTTATATCAAAGTGAGCTGCAACAGGGAACGGAGGCCATAAAGAAGTATTTGCAGGAGTGTGGGTTGGGTAAGGTCGATCCAGAAGACAGAGAAAAAAATAGGAGAAGAGATAACGGAAGGAGAGCTGCAGGCCGCCATTCAGTCTTTGAAGGTGGGAAAGGCCCTGGGATTAGATGGGTACACAGCACAGTTTTATAAGAAAATGATGGATCAGATCACACCACTCCTGACAAGGGTACTAAATAGGGTGTTGGAGGGAGAAGGGATCCCGCAGACGATGGGGGAAGCTGGAATTACAGTGCTGCCAAAACCTGGTAAGGATAAAGGAGTGTGTGGTTCCTATAGGCCTTTTTCATTGATAAATTTAGATGCTAAAATCTTCGCGAAGGTATTGGCTAATCGGATCCAGGGGATCCTACCTAAGCTCATTCATAGAGATCAGACAGGGTTCGTAAAAGGGAGGCAAGGATGCAATAATATCAGGAAGGTGATGAATATAGCATGGCACCAAAGAACAGATACCAAGACTGGCAGTGACTTCAGGTTTAAAAACCCCTTTTATTGTCCCCTATGCGTTTTGGCCACCTGGCCTTCTTCAGGGGGATATACTGAGGGAGCAAACCTTTTCTGTAAAAAGCCTTCAATCAAATGAAAGGCATATGTCACGAGTTCCGTTACAATGTGTGCACAGCAGTATTAAAAGTGGCCAGGTGGCCGAAACGCGTAGGGGACAATAAAAGGGGTTTTTAAACCTGAAATCATTGCCAGTCTTGGTATCTGTTCTTTTGTGT
Organism: Ichthyophis bannanicus; assembly: GCA_033557465.1. Classification (NCBI taxonomy): domain Eukaryota; kingdom Metazoa; phylum Chordata; class Amphibia; order Gymnophiona; family Ichthyophiidae; genus Ichthyophis; species Ichthyophis bannanicus. The sequence goes on from CM066034.1 coordinate 212,993,672, forward strand.
CTTCGTATCCTACAGATACTTTGGTTGCTTTTTCCAGTTATAGCATGGCACCTTCAGGATCATGGTGAGCAGGCGGTGCTAGTAACGGTGGACGCGGAGAAAGCGTTTGATCGAGTTGAATGGGCGTATATGTTTCAGGTCCTGGAGGAGATGGGCTTTGGGGAAAATTACATAGCATGGATAAAGGTGTTATATGAGCAACCGAGGGTGCGGATCTGAATTAATGGGGGATATTCCAAGCAGTTTAATTTGGGAGGGGGATGAGACAAGGGTGTCCCCTATCACCACTCCTGTTTGCCTTAGCAATTGAGCCTTTGGCAGAAGTGGTTCGGAAGGAAAGGGATGTCAAGGGGGTAGTTGTAGGGGGGAGGAAGGAGAAAATAGTGCTGTTTGCGGATGATGTGATTTTCTCACTAACTCAGCCCCTAACTACATTGCCAGTACTGATGAGAATTATAAAGAGGTTTAGCGGGGTAGTGGGGTATAAAATTAATTCTAATAAAACCGAAGTCCTAGGGTGTAATTTAGAAGGGGACCTAGAGGAAAGATGTAAGGCGCATTTTAATTTTAAGCGGGTACGGCAGCAGTTCCGGTATTTGGGGATACAACTCGGGAAACCACTAACTCAGATTAAGCAGTGGAACTATTGGGTGTTGACAGAATCCATTAGGGCGGACTTGGGGAGGTGGGGGGGTTAAGGTTGTCCTGGTTGGGCTGTATAGCGGCAGTGAAAATGAATGTCCTGCCAAGACTGTTCGTTTACATCCTTACCATGTAGGATATCCAAGAAGGAGATAGGGAAGTTGCAGAATATGATTATGCAGTTTATATGGGAAGGGAAGCACCCCAAGGTGGCAAGGGAGGCGTTGTATCAAGTGAGGGAAGGAGGAGGGTTGGGGGTGCCATGTTTGCTGAAATATTTCAAAGCAGCACAAATGAGGGCACTGTTCGCATGGCAAGAGGGGGCGGATGTTTTAAGCTGGGTACAAATTGAGGCAGGGGGGGGAGAGCTGAAAGAGCGGAAGATTTGGGATCCGGGTGGGTGGACAGACGGTGTGGGGTAGGAAAATCCCTTTAGGGAGCTTATGTTTCAGGTGTGGAAAAAATGGAAATGGATCCAGGGGATCCTGCCTAAGCTCATTCATAGAGATCGGACAGGGTTCGTAAAAGGGAGGCAAGGATGCAATAATATCAGGAAGGTGATGAATATAGCATGGCACCAAAGAACAGATACCAAGACTGGCAGTGATTTCAGGTTTAAAAACCCCTTTTATTGTCACCTATGCGTTTTGGCCACCTGGCCTTCTTCAGGGGGATATACTGAGGGAGCAAACCTTTTCTGTAAAAAGTCTTCAATCAAATGAAAGGCATATGTCACGAGTTCCGTAACAATGTGTGCACAGCAGTATTAAAAGTGGCCAGGTGGCCGAAACGCGTAGGGGACAATAAAAGGGTTTTTAAAACCTGAAATCACTGCCAGTCCTGGTATCTGTTCTTTTGTGTCTTCGTATCCTACAGATACTTTGGTTGCTTTTTCCAGTTACAGCATGGCACCTTCAGGATCATGGTGAGCAGGCGGTGCTAGTAACGGTGGACCCGGAGAAAGCGTTTGATCGAGTTGAATGGGCGTATATGTTTCAGGTCCTGGAGGAGATGGGCTTTGGGGAAAATTACATAGCATACAGATGGTGTGGGGCAGGGAAATCCCTTTAGGGAGCTTATGTTTCAGGTGTGGAAAAAATGGAAAGGGTTTCTTTTGGTGGGAGGGAAAAGTATTCGAGGTTTACACTTCTTAGTGCGTTGGGGGAGAAAGAGTTAGGGGTGGATGCTAGGGTGTTAAAGTGGTGGCGCGGGAAAGGGTTAGAGAGGTTAGGTCAATGGATGAGAAAGGGGGGAGGAATTAGGACATTTGAGGAGTTAAGGCATGAATATCAGTTGGAGAAAAAGGACGAATATGCATATATACAAATGTGGTATTTCGTGAACACAAGGGAGGTGAAATCGGATATGGAATGCGAACCCACGAAATTTGAGGAGATGATGGGGAAACCGTGGTCACAGAAAGGGGTAATTTCAAAGCTGTATAAATTACTTCTACAAAAGGGGAGGGAGAAGGAGAGGTGGAAGAAGTGCTGGGAAGAGGATATCCCAGGCGTGTGGGATGTCGGACGATGGGAGGATATTTATGTGCGAACATATCAGTTGGCTAGGGGTACTCCAATGCTAGAAAATAGCTTAAAGTTGAGGTATAGGGTGTATTGGACGCCAGTGAAGATCCAGGCAATATTTCCGGATAGTTCGAGTGAGTGTTGGAGGAAGTGTGCATATGGTGTGGAAGTGCCCAAAAGTGCAGGAATATTGGGGGAAGGTAGGAAGGTTATCTGAGGAAATCACGGGAGTACCAACGGAACTAAAGCCCGCAATGGTACTGCTCAATGAGGAGGTGATAGAGAGGGAAGGAGATCGGGGAACGTTTATAGGGTATAGTACAGTATCTTGGCAGCACGTATGAGTCTTTTACGATGGTAGAAGAATGTGGAGGTCCCTTTGATGAGGGTGGTGGTGAGTAAGTTGGAGCAGCTTTTGGGATTATGTGCGATTGAAGAGCATCGAAGACATAAGGTCAGTAAACATAAACAGGTGTGGCAGTGGTATGAATTATGGAGAGGGAAGGGAGTGGAGCAAGTATGGGGGAAGTAGAAGGGGAAGAAGGGAAAGAATGAGGGGTAGAGAGTGGGGAGGGCGGGTATGGGGGGAGGGGGAGGGAGGAGGGGGGTGGTTGAATGAGGGGGAAGGGAGAAGTGGGTGGGGGGAGTAATTTGGGTGTAAGGGAATAGGAGGGCAAAAAGTGGGTAATTGCTTATGAGTGATAAAAAGATGGGGAACAGGGAATATACCTGAAATATAACTAGGGTGGGGGGAAGTAGGGAGGAGGGTTAAGGTTGATGTTGATGTTGTGGTTTAGATTTAAAAGGGGATAGGTGGTTGGAGAGGGAGTGAGTATATATCTGTTAAAAGTGAACTAGTGGCATGTACCAGTTGTACTATTGGAGTGTAAAAGTTGGATCATAATAAAAACTATAAATTAAAAAAAAAAAAGACCAGGTGAGAACTGGAGCCACTTCCCCCAACCATGATGTTATTATAATTGGCAAGGAAGCTATCTTCCCCTGTGTTTTTTTTTGGCAGGAAGTGATTTGATAACACATTTGATTTGCAGTAGTGAAATGGGCTTCCCCCAATTCCTGACTTTCTACCTTAGTGAAACTGGTGCGTTGGACCTGATCTAGATACAGCTAGGCTTGCTCAAAGTCAGGCTGACATTCCAAGGAGTACAGTCCCTCATAGAATCTTTTGAATTTTTGCTGTGACTTCCTTATTTGATTTTGCTAGGGTCTGATTCCTCTTCACTATCTCAGTTACATAAGAACATAAGATATGCCATACTGGGTCAGACCAAGGTCCATCTAGCCCAGTATCCTGTTTCCAACAGTGGCCAATTTAGGTCATAAGTACCTAGCAGTCTCCCCAAAAGACACAGGATCCTCAACGCTTGAATAGGGTCAAGCAGTGATATCCTGGGTCCCTCCAAGTGCTCTCGCCTTTTCTTTTTCAGCCGCCAAGCCTGAAGCTTCCCCATTTTATTACCATGTTTTCTTTGCGAGACACATTAAAAATTCAGACTTGTCAGACCTGGCTCAAATCCAAGATGGCGCTTGGGAGGTGTGCTACGCCAGATACCTGAGCCTACTTCTGGTGCAGGTGTGCAAGTGGACTCTTTGCTCATCTGAGAGATGGGCAAGAGGAAGGGGAAGTCGGTGTATGTTCCTGGAGGCACTAGCTCTGCTCCCGCAATGCCAGGCTACCTTGGAATGCTTCAGAGTTTTGTCAGGCTCTGCTGTTCTTCCGCCTGTTGATTCGCCCGTCAGGCACTCTATGGGCAGCAGTGAAAGGGTGTCATTAAGCCCCACTGCGAATGCCTCCTCCCAACCCTGGAAGCATGGGTACAGCTGGAGGATTGGAATCGCCTCTTCCCGTCAGGGGAGATGGTGTGTTCCAGCCAGGAGGATCTCCGGCAGCAGTATCAACTCCCTGGGCAGATGGGATAGAAAGATTATTTCCCAAGCCTTCAAAATCAACACAAGATGTTGTGCTTGACCTGGGTGAGCTTGTTTCCAGACATAAAGTTGGAGAAGTTACTAGACCAATGGCTGCGACTATGGATTCTTTATGGGATGCCATTCAGGGTCTCTCAACTTCTTTGCACTTTTTTTCAAAGAAACTTGTGGGTGATTTTGTAGTGATAGCTCAGATGGTTGTCGACCAAGCTCAGGCTATTGATTCTGTTAAAATGAAGATGGACGCTGTTAACCACAGAACTAGTAGTGTTGAGGTTATAGGGGACACTTTGGTGAAGGATAGTTACCATCAATTCTTGTCGACTGGAGCGCCTGGAAAATAAAGTGCTCCAAAATAACCTTAGGTTTTTAGAGAAAATCATTTTTATTATTTTTAGTATAACAATAGAGAACAAGAAAGAACAGCCACACACCCCGCAAACAGACAGCGAGGGCAGAACAGCCTCAAGCATAGCAATACAACAGAACGACATTATGGGTGCTATACAAAAGAGCAAGCGTACCCCCCCTCCTCACCCTCCCCACTCCCCCCCCCTCCACCCCCCTCCCTCCCCCCCACCCCCCTCCAGGACAAACACCTCACCCACCTACGTACCACCAAACACTGCACTAAGGGGCCCCACTAGGAAGCAGCCTGCCCACCCTCCCCTCCTAGAGGTACCCCAGGATCCCCCTGCAAAGGCTCCCAAATAGAGAGGTGCCTCGCCCAGGCCTTCCCCCCAAGCAGTTTAGCCGTTTTCCTTTCCATGAGCAGAACTGCCCGTAATTGATTTTCCCACTCCCCTTAGGTTTTTAAACTTTCCCAGGTCTCCCCTTATAACATCAGTTGATATGGTGAAGAAATATTTGGTTGACATATTGGGGATGAACTCTGTCTCTTCCTCCTATTGTTAGGGCTCAGTATATCATCCCCAGTCAAGAGATTGCTCGGCTGGGAGACCCCCTGGGAGCTGATCTTACGGGGTTTTTGGAGTCCTCTTTGGAGGTTGTTACGCAGAGGTCCACATTGATTGGGGGGGTTTTTGCCTTTTAGTATGATCATAATGCTATCTGTGACACGGAAGATCTGCCCTGTGCCTTTAAAACACAGAAATCTGCTAGGTTTAGCTCAGATTCTGACAGGCAGGGAGATCAAAAGCTTCCCTGTTACCATAGGCAACCAAAACAGGCTGAGACACGAGGTCTGAAGGCACGCCTAGTTAGCAAACACTCCCCATTTAATCAGGAAAACAGTTTTCACATGGGCAAGAAAACGCCCCTAAAACTGTACAAAGAATGTCCAAAGCAGACAGAGTTAGACCAGAGAGAGCAGAGAGATCAGGGAGATCTCGGAGAGCAGGAAGTTCACGAGGAACAGGAAGCTGCAGAAGCTTGGCAAGTACGAGGAAACTTGCAGGCCTCAGACGGAGGGTCAGAATACTCCTATACTGACTTTGAATTACCTGAGCCTTGGAGCAGAAAGCCAAGGAGGAATTTGCAAAGGGAGACAAAACTACCTGCAACAAGAGGGATTAGTTACAGGAAATACTCACCTCTGATGCAGTGTGATTTTCCCAAGCACAGAGCTCAGTGAAAGGAACGTGAGGCAGCTGGTAAGAAGCCATATATAATTGAAAAGCAGAGCTGCTTGAAATTCTTACAACCCTGTGAGAGGGAAAGTAATTCGGTTGAAGACATTTGTATGAGTGATGAGGATGAATGTATGTCTCTAAAACCCTGCAGAAGACTTCCAAGAGAAAAGTCTGTCAGGACCAGAACAGGACAGTGTTATGAGCTAATGCCAGGCACAAGAGGTAGGAGATTGAAAAGCTACAAAGAGAAAGCAGGTGTAAACAGAGCTGTTTCTCCGTCCTGCTTTTACAAGCTGTCTGATAACTACCTGCCTTATTGTGGAGAGGGCTGTGATGAGAGTTCAGAGACTGATTTGAGGAGGTTTCAAACTTTCTGCCCTGGAGAAAATAATGTGGTTGAAGAGCCAATGATTACAGAACCAAACAGCCTAAATCCCTGTATTGAGGACATGGATTGCTCTTTGTTAATGGCTGATATAAGTTCTCTGCGCTAGCTAAAGACAAGAGTGCCTTGTAGAGAGCTGAATGAGCACAGAAGAGACTGTCAGCATTTCATCTGGTTTCTGTTCAATATTATTCCTGTTTTTGTTCAAGCGAGAGGCTGTATTTTATTTTCACCTTCAGTTTGCCAGAAGCATGGCGGTATTTTGAGTTCCTGTGTTTTGTACTGTTTTTGAAAATCCAAACCCCGGGAGGGAAATAAAAATCCTTCTTAAACCTGACCACTCAGTCTCAACTACTCCTTTTCATAAAGAAAGGTCAGGCCCAGCAGTGTGACTGGCTGCCTACGCCTCAGTCCAGCCACTGCTGGTGACATATCTTAAAGCTTTATTTCCACTTCATGGATAAATGGTTCTTTGGCTCAAAGATAAGAATTTTTCCTGATATCGCCTGGTTCACCCAGAGGTGTCGCCAGGAATTCTGCTGTTATGCTCCAGAGTGATAACTCTGGTTTTTTTCTTTGTGTTGAGATTTCCATGTGTATGTATGTATTTAATGTAATGGTAAATCTGTGGTTTACTTTGAACCAAGTCAATTATTGAGTTTTCTTGTGGTCAAAGAGGAGAAGATACAGATGGTTGTTCCTTAATGCCCCACTGAGATCTCTTGGTTGGGGGGCTGGGGGCTGTGCGCTCTAGTATTGTATGATATTTCTTTTCTTTGATTATGTACTTATTGTGTTCCTTGGATCTATTGTGCTTTGTTTTGTGGGCTGTGTAGTATATTAGGTATTTGTTAAGATATGGGAGGTTTTCCCTTGTATTTCCTTTCTTCACTTATGGTGGACGTAAAATTGCATTAAATTAAAAAAAAACTTTCATTAAATTTAAAAAAAAATCAGACTTCTCTATTTCTAGAGTATCAATCTTTTGTCGAATATATATCTCATGCCAAATCTTGCTAGAACATGAAGCTTATGTTGCCTTTTTTTCCCCTGCCAAGTCCTCCTATAATCTTTTCAGCTCTGGTTCCTTAGACCTTTTAGTATAGAGAACAGTTTTAATAAGCACCTCTCTTCTGAAGGCCTTTCAGTCTTCCCACACTGAAGCTACATGCAGATCGTCTTCCTTATTATCAAAAAGGTACTTATTGCATTTTGCCTGAATTGTCTCCTGCAACAACATTCATTCTCCACTTTCCAGAGCAGATGATAGCTCTTGTTAACAAAGTTGACCTCCACAGTTACCATTGCATGATCAGAAACCTGTCAGTAGGATGCCATCCTCTCAAACATAATTCAACTTGGATTCCTCCACCAAAAAATAATCAGTTCTCAAGTATCGAAAGGCTTAAGCAAGTTGGATTATATTGGCACCACATTATGGTGGTTTCAATCCTACCCTTCGGACAAATCCCAGCAGGTTAAAATAGGACAACAAACATCAAAGTCATTCTCACAGAAACAAGGGATACCTCAAGGTTCCAAGCTTTCGACACTGTTATTTAATATATACTTGCAATCTATCTGCAACATTATTCAAGGATTCAAAATCAGATATTCCATCTACACAGTCTCCCCTTTGATATAGCACAGCCTAATTTTACTAGCATCACCTCTTGCTTTACCAAAGTTTTACAATGGTTAAATGACTATAACCTCAAAATCAATTATAAGAAAACTGAGGCCCTATTTATAACAAGAAACCAAAATTGTACCCCACCACCAAACCTAAAGGTTGAGGATGTGTCACTAACAATAAAGAATGAGGTAAAATACCTGGGTGTGATCCTAGATGGATCTCTAAACTTAAAAATGCAATGTGTGCCTTCGAGTCAGTCCTGACTCCTGGCGACCCAGAAGCTCCTGGGTTTTCTTGGCAGTGTCACCGGAAGTAGATTGCCAGGCCTTTCTTCCGAGGCAATGGAGGGTTAAGTGACTTGCCCAAGGCCACAAGGAGTGCTAGTGGGAATTGAACCCTGGTTGCTTGGTTACCAAGCCAGTGTTCTAACCACTAGGCTGCTCCTCTAAACTTAACCCATCTGAAAATTACAGCTGGTATAATCTATAACAAATTAAGGCTTCTTAAACGCTTGAGACCCCTACTACCACATCACGACTTTAGATCCATACTCCAAGCTATGGTATTCCCCCATATTGACTTCTGTAATAGCATCCTTCAGCGGCTCCCGAGACTAGCTGTAAATCAGTTTAGGATAGCTCAAAATGTTGCTGCTAGGATTGTCAAAGCAAACCCATCAGAACACATTACACTTATTCTATATAGACTACATTGGTTGACAATACATAGCAGGATCAAGTATAAAATACTAATGACCACATTCAAACTAATAAAGGACTTGTCACTATCATACCTAACCGAACGCTTAAAAAAAATCCCTCAAATAACAGACTGAAAAAGGAATGTAATCAAAACACACTTCTCGTACCATCATTTTATTGAATTTTATCAGGGCGACGACCAACAGAGCCTTTAGTTTTACGGCACCAATGATATGGAATTCCCTCCCAGACAAACTTAGATCCACTACTGATCTAATAAGTTTCAGGAAAGAGCTTAAGATGCATCTGTTCATAGAACATTTTGGCACAGATGAACCAATGCAAAACCTCTTCCCTACATAATACTGACTTCCCAATCCATCACGTATACCCCCTGCCCTATTCCCTCCCTTCCCCCTCCACCTTACTCTCTACACCTATGGTAAAGTATTTAAGCAGAGGTCAGATCTTTCATTTTAATAGAATTATTTCTTACATATACATGTGATTATCCTTGTAAATAAATCTACATGTACATATGTTTATACTTGTAAATAAGTTATATATTTTTTCATTACACAGTTCAGTTGCAAATTTCCTAATTTATTCTCTTCTTTCTATGCTGTAAGCTGTTTGAAATTTGTTTTAATGTAATGGTTCATTACTAGTTAACTGTAAACCGCTTTGATTTTCCTGAAAGGCAGTATATAAAACTTTTTGATAAATAAATAAAAAAGTAGGTTATATTGAAGAGAATCAAGTGTTATAATCCTGAGAACCTTTGTTTTTCTCTCTCCAAACATTTTATATTCTAATCTTGCAGCTACGTGCAGCTCCTGGCTTTCAGGACTCCCTCCCATCCTGTTTCCTCTCAGATCAGTCCAAAGGACCCTTTGCACAATTGAAATCATTGCAAGTCACCTGAAACCTTTTAGCTGCAGCATCCAATCACGGGAAAACTTTTTTTCAGAGAAACGTGGGTGATTTAGTAGTGGTAGCTCAGACAGATGTCAACCAAGCTCAGGCTATTGATTCTGTTAAAATGAAGATGGGCGTCGCTAACCACAGAACTAGTGTTCAGTTTATAGGGGACACTTTGAAGGATAGTACCATCAGTTCCCGTTGACTGGAGCGCCTGGAAAATAAAGTGCACCAAAATAACCTTAGGTTTTTAAACTTTCCCAGGTCTCCCCTTATAACATTAGTTGACATGATGAAGAAATATTTGATTGACATATTGGGGATGGACTCTGTCTCTTTCTCCTGTTAGGGCTCAGTATATCGTCCCCAGCCAAGCGGTTGCTCGGCTGGGAGACCCCCTGGGAGCTGTCTCCCTTAACCCCATTAGGAACATAAGGGTTTAATATAGAAATTTCATGTTGGTCTTTCCTCCCCACCACCAAACCAACCTCTCCATAGCATCCTTCCCCATTTGATACTCATTAGAGGGGATTCTCTTAGTTATTGAAATAGCTCCCCTTAGAGTTAAAAGCAGAAGAGCAGACTTTGGCTCAGTTTTAGGATCTCATTTCCATCAATTTTGTCTCCTAGAGTAGGGCAATGTCCACATTATCCCTTAAATACCTGAGAATTTGTTTATTCCTTACGGGGCTAGTTATACCTCTCCACATTCCAGGAGGCAATTTTAAGAGAGATGGCACCAGGCCCCATTATATGTTTAAAAAACAAAAACAAACCAATATTCTATCCACAACCTAACATCCTACCCAGTCCCCCACCCTGGAAGGTAAGCCAGACTTCTCTCTCATGAACACCCTTGAGTGTCCTCACCATACCCCAACATTATAGCTCAAGTTAACCAGCGCATTAGAATCCTAACCCACAAATGTTCTCTATACAGCCACTCACACCCTCTAGATGCTCCTCAAAAGATCCATAAACATATGCTCCCACAGCTAAGAGCAGCAGCACCTACACTCCCTGTCATGCTACTGGATCCAGAACGTCCACAAGTCATAGCACTAAAATGATGACTCCAACTTCATGAGTGAACGCCCATACTGCACCGAACATGAATTTCTATTGCTGTGCTCATCCTGTCTGCTAGAGTTGCTCTTCAGAACCTGCAGCATCCTTTTGAAGGGAGGCAGGGCTGGCTCCCAGTGCAGTGGTTCCTGGACTGCAACTTCATCTGATGATGCAGAAATCAAAGCAGCTTTATCAGCCTGGGAAGACCTGGCATCCAATGCAGGGAATGTTGCCCCTGCAGATGAAGAAAAGATCTGAACTGCACATCAGAAGTAGATCATTGTGCCTGAGTTACCAAAGTTGTGCCCTTTCATGACGTTTTTGGTCTGGGAGTTTCTGCTCATGCTGCCAGAATGCGCTCGGACAGTTTTCTATGGCCTCTGGGCTCTGCAGAAACCACCTCACTCTTTTCTCCACAAGGTCTAGACAGACAGGGTACCAGATGCCCACTTGAAACAAATGTTTCTATAGAATGTCTCCATATTTAAGTAGGACACACCTCTTGCATACCGTCACTATACTCAAATAAGGGAAAATCCTAACTTTGTTGGTTGAATAACACGTCTCAATTTCCTAGACTTAGGACATATTTCACCTCCTCATATCATAATAGTTTTGCAATAATAGCTTTAGGTGGGCTGTGCAAACAGGTTTCAGATATGTCTCTCTTTACACCTGATTGATTTCATAGTTTTCCAATGGTGAATCAGGAAAGCAATCCATCAGCAGCCTCTGCACATATTTATAGCATCCAAGAGGGGGAAGAAGGAAGGGTGTTTGGAAAGTCTGATGTTTGATCTCTGACTTCTATTCTCTTGATCCTTTACTTTTTCTCTAAAAGACCCAAATTGTTGCAGCAAGTGATGATCAAAGTGCTCTCTCTTGTGGTCCTCTAAGTCACTAATGCGTTGCTCAGCCTTCACCAGCACCATGAAACTCTGTTCAGACTTCCCCATCACATTTTGCATTATTTTGAGCTTAGATTCTACTACTACTACTTCTGATCATTTATATAACACTACAAGGCATATGCAGCACTGTACAGGCACATGTAAAAGATTGGCCCTGCTCATCAGAGCTTACAGTCTAGTCAAGACAGACAACACAGCAGATGAGGACAAGGATCCATCTAGTGAAATGGTAAGGAAACACACGGGAGACTAAGAAGCCCAGGATTCAAAAGTGGCCTCGAAGAGGTGAGTTTTCAGCCTGGATTTGAAAAGAGCCAGAGATGAAGCCTGACGTACAGACTCAGGTAATTTGTTCCAGGCATAAGGAGCAGCAAGGTGAAAGGATCAAACTCTGGAGTTGGCAGTAGAAGAGAAGGGCACAGATAGAAGCGATCTGCCAGAAGAGTGGAGTTCCTGAGAAGAGGAAAGGTAGTGAAGAATAGCAGAATGAATGCATATATAAGTCAGTAGGAGAAGTTTGAACTGGATACAGAAATGGAAAAGAAGCCAATGAAGCGACTTGAGAAGAGGGGTTATATGAGCATATCGAGGATGGTGGAAGATTAGCTGTGTTTTGAACAGGTTGAAGGGAAGAGAGGTGATTGAGGGAGACCAGCAAAGGGGGATGTTGCAATAGTCTAGACCAGTGGTTCTCAACCTTTTTTGTACCGTGACCCCTTTTACCATTGGTCAACCTGTGGTGACCCCCAATGATAAAATCAAATGTGTCTCTCTTCGTTTACCGTTAACGCATTGTCTCTGTAATCATTTGTTGAATTATTAATATATTATAGGCCTTTGCAATATGTTTTTATTTATAAAATTTCATATTTAAACCACAATAATTAATCACAATAACAAGTAACAATATTTGATTTCAAAATTATGATGATTTTGTAGTCAAATCACTAATATGAAATAAAATTATTTTTCTACCTTTGTTGTCTGACCAATTTATTCTCTGATCATGCTGGTCCCGATCTGAGGCTTCTGCTTTCCTGTCTTTTCTTAGCTCTCTTTCTGTGGTCTATGGTCCATCTGCCATTTCTTATCTCTTCTTTCGTTTTCTTCACGTCTTTCCATCAGCCTATTTCCAGTCCCAGTAACCCTCCCCAGTATCAGCCCCTTTCCAGTCCTCACTCTCAGTACCTTCCAATGTCAACTTGCATTCCCATGACTGCCACTGGTGTCCATTCCCTTCCAGTCCCCCTCCTTCCTCACTGACCAGTCCCTTTTTAGTACAAATACCATGGCAGCCCCTCTCAGATCCACTCCCTTCCAGTTCCATTTTCCCATCCCCTCGTATCAGCCCATTTGTAGCCTTAGCCCCCAGTTTTTTTCCAGGGCCAGAAGCTCTATCCTCCCCTCCCCACAATCAGCTCATTCCCAGTCGAAGCCCCCCAATCAGCTCGCTTCCACTGCTAGTCCCCCCTCAACCCAATTATGAGTGCTAGCCTCCCCTAATCAGCCCAATACCAGTCCTACCCCCCATCAGCTCATTACCAGTCCTAGCCTCCTCTATTCAGCCCATTTCCAGTCCTAACCTCCACGATCAGCTCATTTCCAATGCTAGCCCCCCCATCAGTCCATTACCAGTCCTACTCCCCTATCAGCACATTACCAGTCCCAACCCCCCATGATCAGACCATTCTCAGTCCAAGCCGACCCGAATAAACCCATTACCAGTCCTAGCGCACTCCCCATCTTCCCATTATAATCCTAACCTGCACTCTCTCCCCCCTCTGTCCAGCATTTATCCCCTATCTGTCCAGTATGTCCCCCTATCTCTTCCCTTTGTCCATGTCAGCCCCCTCCCTCCCTCCATGTCAGCCCCGCCTCCCTCCATGTCAACCCCCTCCCTCCCTCCCTCCATGTCAGCCCCCCTGTCCATGTCAGCCCCCTCCCTTCATCCATCCATCCATCAATGTCAGCCCCCTCCCTCCCTCCCTCCATGTCAGCCCCCCTCTGTCCATGTCAGCCCCCTCCCTCCCTCCCTCCATCCATCCATCCATCCATCCATCAATGTCAGCCCTCCCCTCCCTCCATCAGTGTCAGCCCCCCTCCCTCCATCCATCAGTGTCAGCCCCCCTCCCTCCATGTCAGCCCCCCTCCCTTCCTCCCTCCCTCCATGTCAGCCCTGTTGCAGGTTCCCTGCCCCTTCCTCCCCTCTCCCTGTCTGTCTGCTGCTGCCCTGCTGTTCTTCTACAGCTGCGGCTCCCTGTCTCTTAGGGAACCGCGGCTATGCCTGTAAAACCGTTGTGGAGCCTTCCTGTCTCTCAACGGGCTCTGTGCAGCATTGTCCCGCCTCCAAAGGAAGTGGTATACAACTTCCTTTGCAGGCGGGACAATGCTGCACGGAGCCCGTCAAGAGACAGGAAGGCTCTGCAACGGTTTTACTGGCATAGCCGCGGTTCCCTAAGAGGCAGGGAGCCGCGGCTGTATTATAAGGGACTGGGAGGCGGTGAGTTTGCCGTTGCCAAGAAGCGGACTCGGCAGCGGCAGCAACATGTGTGCTTTTTTTTTTTTTTTAACGGCGGAGTGAGGCGACCCCTGGTAAATCCTGTGGCGACCCCCATGGGGGTCGCGACCCACAGGTTGAGAACCGCTGGTCTAGACGGTAGGTGACTAGAGTGGATAAGTGTCTTAGCAGTATGTTCAGAAAGGAAGGGTAAAATTTTGCTGATATAGAAAAAGAAATAACAGGTTTTAGCTATCAGTTGGATGTTTGTGGAGAAGGAGGAGGGGAGTCAGACACCCAGGTTGCAAGCCCAGGAAACAGGGAATAGTAGAGTATTATCCACAGAGATTGAGAAAGGAGGAAGGGGAAGGTGGGTTTAGAGTGAAAAATACGAAGCTCTGTTTTGGCCATGTTCAATTTGAAAAGGCAGTGAGACCTCCAGGCAACAATGTCAGATAGGCAAGCAGAGATCCAGATCTGGATTGCCGGAGAGATTTCAGGTGTAGAGAGGTAGATCTAACAGTCATCAGCATAATGATGGTACTGAAAACCATGGGAGGAAATGAGTGCACCAGAAGACTGGGTTATAGAGAGGGAAAAGGAGTGGGTCCAAAACAGACCCTTGGGGTACACCAACTTAGAGGAGGATCCACCAGCAAAAACACTAAAAGTGTGATGGGAGAGAGGAGAGAGAAGAGAGACAAGGATAGCACAGAGCCCTTAAAACCGAGCAAGGACAAGGTATCGAGGAAAAGGTACTGAACAGTGTCAAAAGCAGCGGGAGGATCAAGTAAAGGCCCTTGGATTTTGCCTGGAACAGGTTGCTGGAGACTTTGGCAAGAGCCATTTCAGTAGAATGTAAAGGACAAAAGCCAGATAGCAGTGGATCCAGAAGGGCTTGAGAGGTTAGAAAGTCAAGGCAATGGAGGTGAACTGTATGTTCAAGTAGTTTAGATATGAAGAGGAGGAAGGAGATGGGTTGATTAATTCGAAGGATAGGTAGGGTCTAGCGAGGGTTTCTTGAGGAGCGGTGTGACCCCATCATGCTTGAAGGCTGCAGGAACCATTGCAATGGAGTGCGATAAGTTGAGAATATGAGAGATGGAAGGGATGACAATGGAGGAGACCGGTGGGAATAGGATCAGAGGAGCAGGTAGTGAGTTTGGAGGAGGAAAGATGTGTGGTTTCCTCATCAGAGATATTAGAGAAGGAAGAAAGGGTGGCAGAGGTTGAGGGGAAGAGTTGGGAGTGAAGAGGGGGGGAGGAGGGAATGGAGCTGACTTCATGGGGAATTGGTGTGTAATCTTGTGGACTTTTTCATGGAAATAGTTGGCCAAGCAGAAAGAGAAGGAGTCTGAGGTGGAGACACCTTGCAGAGAGAGTTGTAAAGAGACAGTGAGGGTCAGAGGCAAGAGAGTCAGTTGGATATAATAATCTTGTTTGACAAGTGCTATGGTTGACTGGAAAGAGACAAGCATGAATTTTGAAATGTAGAAAGTCCGCAAGGGTGTGGGATTTGAGCCAAATGTGCCCAGCTGAGTGGGCACAAACGCAGATAGCGGGAGGTCGAAGACAACCAGGGCTGAGGTACAGTACACTTCACAGGACGTGACATGGGTGGAGCAAGAGCATCCAGAGCAGAGGAGAGTGCAGTGTTATAGGAAACTACTCCCTCATCAACAGACTCTGATGACATGGTGGAGGAAAGGTGATGAGACAGTAGTGGAGAGAGACAATGGGTCAATAGCATGAAGATTTCTAAAGAGGATGGAAGAGAATGGGTGAGATTGAGGCAGGAGGTGGTGAAGAGTGAAGCTTAGATGATCAGATAAGGGAAGAACTGAGGTACAAAGGTTTTAGGGTAAGCAATTAGAGAAGACAAGGTTAAGGCAGTGGTCATGCTGGTGAGTGGGGCTAGTAGAGCAAAGCTGGAGGTTGAATGAGGAGGTAAGGGAAAAGGAGCTTTAAAGTATAAGGGTCAGAGGGGTTATCGACATGAATGTTAAAATCCCTGAGAATAAGTGAAGGGGAAGATGAATCCACAAAGAAGGGAAGCCATGAGTCAGTCAGTGAGAAAGGTAGAAGTGGATTTTTCAGCGGGTCAATAAATAACAGCTATCCGGAGAGGTGGTGGAGTAAAAATGCCGATGGGGTGGACTTCAAAGGAGGGAAAGGAGTGAGACTGAGGCAGAAAGAAGGGTTGAAATTGGCAGGAATGAGAGAGTAGAAACCCAACACCACTGCCACAGCCAGTGGGATGAGGCATGTGGGAGAATTGGTAGATGGCATAGCAGAGGGCAGTGACTGAAGCTGAGTCTTCTGAGAGGAGTCATTTCTCAGTTAGAGCTTTCCCTATGCTGTCCTACTATTGGTTGCTGTTTGCTTATGTTCTGACCTGCCTCTGCTGTTTCTTTAGGTTGCTGCCTTTCACAAACGTAAGCCCTGCCTCCCAGGAAGTGACGCAGCCGCGTTCTACCTGGTAAGCACAGCTATTTAAAAGACTCTTCTGTGGCGGTTCGCGCTGCGGGCGAGCTCCTTGGGGTGACTCTGGCGAACTAGGTGACCATCGCTGTCCCTCCACTGCAATTAGCCTGCTCGGGCCATCATCTGTTTTTATGAAACTCCGCCTCTATTTCTTCGTTCTTCTCAGGATTGCACTCCCTGCCTTTCTCCTAACTATGTCCCTAATTCCAATCCACTGGAGCGTTTCCGCATCTGATTCCCTCCTGGTTTTCCCAGCTTCAGCAGAACCTTATTCCATGCCCACTTGCTCCTGCTTCTCGTCCTCTTCGACCCCTCCCCTTCACAGTTGCTGCTGTGCCTAGCCCTAGTGAACTGCCGTTCACTCCATGCCAAGACCCTTCTAGTCCATGATCTGTTAGTTTGCGATTCCTTGGACATGTTCCTCACTGAAACATGGCTTAAGGAAGGGAATGACCTGTTCCTTACTTGTTGTTTGCCCCCAGGCCACCCTGGTGGGGGGTAGCGATCTTATATTGCTCCTCCCTTCCAATCAGTCAACTCCATTCTTCTGCCCTTCACTATCCAGAATCCCTGCCTCCACTTTTCTCCCCCCCCCTCTGTATTTCCTTCTCATATATTTCCCTCCCTCTATTCACCCATCTCTTTGGGAAGCCCTCCTTCTTACTATTTCCAAGGTTTTGGTTCATTATCCGTGCTTAGTCTTGCTTGGTGATTTTAACATTCATTTTAACGCTCCCTCCTCCACTTGAAATAGGTCCTTTCTCCTCTTGATCTATGACCTTGCTCTTATGCAGCATGTCTGTTTTCCAACCCATGCCGCCAGCCATACTTTGGACCTTTTTTTGACCCCCTCCAGTTCCTCTTTCACTCCTTCCTCTATCTCTTCCTCCTCCCTCCCCTGGACTGACCATGTCTGTATCTCCTTTTCCTTCTCAGTCTCCCTTCAGTGCCCTGTTCCTCCATTACCGGACACTTGGATTCCTCCCTGGCTTTCCTGCTGTATTACTGCCACCACCCTGGCAAACTTTCCACCTTCAGATCACTTGCTCCTCTCAGATCAGTTGTTCCCCTCAGATTTTTCCACATGCTCTGTTAATGACCAGATGCAGATCTGGAATGACTCTGTCTGATGCCCTTGACCACCTAGCTCCTCTTCGCCCTCTCCCCTGTCTCGCAGCCTTTCCAAACACCCATGGTTTCATTCTGGCTTGTTTCTACACCATGTCTACCTGCAACGTGCTGAACGCCGCAAGCATAAACACTCCTCCCCCATTTCTCTTCAACATTTCCGTCTCTATCACCAAGACTATCGACACCTTATACAAGAAGCTAAACGTCTTTATTATTCTCGGCTTATTTCTACATCTGCCAACTCCTCACGTCAACTGTTTCTGGCTATGAAGTCACTTTCCACTATTCAGCCCACATCTGCCCCCTCTAATCCCACAGCACACCCTCCTCCCAGTCCTTCCCAATTGGCTACCTTCTTTTCTGGGAAGGTCTTGGCTTTCCGCTCATCCTTCCCTGATTGCCTGCTCCTCTCTCCCTTACTCCTCCCCCTTTTCCTCCTCACCGCTCTCTGGTCTACATTCACATCTATTTCCCAAAATTGCTCTGTCAAAATCCCTCTCCATGGCTAGGAAAACTACACGCCGCTCGAACCCTATTCCCCCATCCTGGCTCTTAGAGCCCTCACTGGCGCTCCTACCACTTATACAGTTCATCCTCAATCCCAGCTTCATCTCCGGGTTTTTCCCTCACTCTCTGGTCTGTCCCTTGCCAAAAAAGCCCTCTCTTGATCCCTGTCTCCAACCTTCCCTTTCTGTCTAAGTTATTAGAGCAATCTGTCTTAACAAACTGAATCTAGGTGCTAAGTTGAGTAATCTACATCCCTGTCAATCTGGTTTCAGACCTGGTCACTCCACTGAATTGATTCTCTTGGCACTTCTTAATGAGCATCACATTTCACGCGATAGGGGTGATATATCTTTTGCCGTCTCTCTCTTGATTTATTCTTGACCTTTGACCTTGTTGATCATTTCACTCTTCTCTCTCTCATCTCCATGCAGCAGATATATCTGGGACAGTTCTACACTGGTTTCATTCTTTTCTCTCTTCTTGGTTCTTTTCGGTATTCTCAGGTTCTGCCTCCTTAGCTCCACTCCTTCTGACCTGTGGTGTCCCCAAGGGTCAGTGCTTGCTCCTCTCCTCTTCATTGTCTTTCTAGCGCCTCTCACCCTTCAGATTCAACAGGCATATTATTATGATGACATCATTATTCTTTATCACACTTAGCCAGTAGCTCCCAATCTCATCCCACAGAACTCTTGTCTATCTCTGGTCACCTGTAGGCTTTCCTTTAACTTCCTGCACCTTAACACTACAAAGACTTCTGCCATCTGGTTCACTTTTAGTGGCCCCATTCCTGCCCTTATCCCCTCTCTCTCTGGGTCTCTGGTCTCCATGCTCACTTTTCTTCACTACCTTGGGGTTACTCTAGATTCAGCCCTTTCCTTTCGTGAACATGCTTCCTTCCTAATGCGCCAATCCTCACTGAGACAGATAAGAGCTCTGTGCCCTTTCCTAGACATCCTCTCTCTCACTACTTTGCTTCTTTTGCTGGTAATGTTATGCTTTGACTACTGCAACTCGGCTCTTGCTGGTCTCCCATTGTCCTAGCTTCACCGATTTACAACTTATTCAGAATACTGCTGCTAGGCTTCTGACACATACCACCTGTTTTGATCATAGTACACCCATACTTATCAGTCTTCACTGGCTTCCTGTCCTACGCCGAATACATTATAAGAAACTCATTTCTGTGTACAAGGCTATATACACGCAAACCCCACAGTACTTCTCTGACCTGCTTCAATTTCATAATCCAGTTCAGTCTCTGCTCTGCCCACATCAACTGTTTGCAATTACCATCCCTGAACAATGCCAACCTTGAATCTACCTGCCATTCTGCCTTTTTCTTCCTGGGTCCTTCCCTCTCGAATTCTCTCCCATCTGCCCTTCGCCTTGAGCCCTCCTTTCCCTGATTTAAAGCTCTCCTGAAAACTCACCTATTCTGTACCGCCTTTGACCTTCCCTCCTCTACTTCTTAATCTCCTCCCTCTGCTCCTATACCTTCTCTGATTGTTGTGAATGTCTCTCCTCTGTCCTGTCACCAATTGTAGTTTTTTCCTTTCTGGCCATCGGCCCTCTTGTTTTGATTTTGTAAACCACTTTGCTGTAATTAAGAGCGGTATATAAAATGTTTGAATAAAGATGAAGAGCATCAGAGATAAAGAGATCATGAGTAGAGGCAAGCTTATTTGAGATGGAGTGTGCATTCCACAAGGTGCAAGAGAAAGGGAGAGAGGAGGGTGAAAGGAGAGGAATAGGAATATGAATAAGATTTGAGCTGCTGTGTGAGGCTCTGTACTGGGAGTGTGACAAAAGTCTAGGGGGGCCAGGGGTGGGATTGATATCTCCAGATGACAGAAGGAGCAGAAGAGGGCGGGGCAGAGAGGAGACGGCATGACCAAGGCTATTCCAAAAGTTTCTACTGCTCTAGGCAGAAGCCCCGGCCCCCCACCACCCGCGCATTGAGCCGCACTCCTGCCATGCGGTGGGGATAAGTGGGGGCTTGGCTCAGCTTGGCAGCAGCCCATGTGTGCTGAAGCATATGGCCTGCTGCTGAGCCTAGCTGTCACCCCCCTGCTGCCGGAATCAGTGGTAGCAGTGGCATGGCAGCATGGGGGGGGGGGGAGAATGGCAGGACATTTATGCCAAAGCACTCTGTTTGTCCACGGAGTTCTGCCTCCCTAGTTTGATTGACTAGTTCACCTAATGGATGGGCTGGCCCTGGAATGGCGGTAATGAAAGGGGGGACTCTTTCAGAGAGAGAAGAGATGGCTGAATGAGAGGAAGAAAATGGTGAAGCTCAAGAGCTGATGATAGGATAGATGACAAGGTGGTGGGAGATAAGGATGGTAAAGAGGGGATGAAATGGAGGGGGGTCATGAAGTTCAGTAAGAGGGGAGAAGATTAGGGCGTGCCAGCAATAGGAACAGAAAGTGATGTGGAGCCATAAAGATGGAGAGGAAAGCAGACATCAGAAGAAATATATGAAGGATAGACAGGACAAAGATCTCTACTACTACTCCTACTCCTAATCATTCGTATAGTGTACAAGGCATACATAGTGCTGTACAGAGACACGTAAGACACGGTCCCTGCTCGTCAGAGCTTAGATTCCCAAATTTCTTTCAAAAGGAGCTGTACCCCTTCCCCTGGAGACAAAGGCAGTTATCTCCGTTGATCCCCATATTAGACTTTGGCGACACTGGCGCTTCCGTGGGGTAAGCTTTTACTCATATCCTGGTTTTAGCAGCATAAAGATCTTTAATGTTTTTATGTACTTTCGTTTGGCAGGTTTAGGCATTTTTGCCTGTGTTAAGGTATACTAAATGACCCCATCTGGAGGCAAATACAAGTGGGGGAAGTAGGGAAGGATAGGAGCACCACTCGCACATCTCTGCCTGGAAGTCTGTTTTCTACAAATTTAATCACCTCACTCATCCTCTTTTCCAGATCCTTTATAAATATTTTCAAAAGCACCAATCCCGATACACATCAGAGCAGAATTAATGCAAGCTTGAGAATATCAGTGTACAGTTAAGGTTTATCATTTGTTTCTAGGGATGTAGTCAAAGCTTATAACATAGCTGAGCATAAAAAAAGGTTTGGACTAGTTTTTGGAGAGCCAAGTCTATTAACACTTATTAGCTAGGCAGACATGGGATCTGATAATGAGCAGTATTTTATTATTGCGAAGTGAGAAGAAATACAAATATCATACCACTTGTCAGTAAATGGGGCAAATGAATTCACTTCACTGGTAGAAATTCCGCTCAGACAACCCTTGCAATGCAGGGAGTCCCGGACAGAAAAGAAGCCCACATGGCAGCAGCACAGCAAACTTATTTTATCAACTCTGCTGCACTGCTCTGCTGTTGTAAGTTCATAGTAGGCTCTGCAGCTGTTCCTCACCAGGCCAAATTCTCACAATAACATCCACAGCACAAGACTTTGGCCCAGTGAAAAACAGCCGCAGGGTCCACGATGAACTTACAAGAGCGGAGCAGCGCGGCAGACATGATAAGGTAAGTTTGATGCGCTGCTGCTGCTGCATGAAGGGTGAGCCTATATAGGGGAGTGCTACTGCTGTGACAGTGGGAGCCTCTCAGCAAAATTTTGCCTGGGTGCCTCTCATTGTAACTTACGCCACTGGTTCACTTACAAAAAGCTTGGTGTTAGAGTAATAAAAATGGTCACTTTCCTCTTGCTTGATTTGATGACAGTCACTACAGTGATGTAAGGACACAAGAACATAAGATATGCCATACTGGATCAGTCCAAAAATCCATCAAGCCCAATATCCTGTTTCCAACAGTGGCCAATCCAGATCACAGGTACAGTACCTATCGGGTTACAAGAAGGTACATAGGTTCCATGCTGCTTGTCCAATGGGTAAGCAGTGAATTTCCCGGTCCTATGTAATAATGGTTTATGGACTTTTCCTCCAGAAACTTGTCTGAACGTGTTTTAAATCCAACAGCTTTTACTACATCTTCTAGTAACAAATTCCAGAGTTTGATTATGCGTTAAGTGAAAAAATATTTTTTCTTATTAGTCTTAAATGTACTTCATTGTAACTTCATTGTAACTCCCCCTGGTCTTTCTACTTTTTGAAGGGATAAACAACCGATCTACATTTACCGGTTCTACTCCATTATTTTATAGACCTCTATCATATCTCTCCTCAGATGTCTCTTTTCCAAGTTGAAGAGCCCTAACCTTTAAGCCTTTCCTTGTAGGGATATCCTTGCATCCCCTTTACCATTTTTGTCTCTTCTCTGTACCTTTTCTAATTCTGCTATTCTCCATTCCTTTCTTTGATTCCTAGAATTCTATTTGTTTTCTTGGCTGCTGCTGCACACTGGGCAAAGGGTTTCAACATATTATCCGTGATGACCCCTAAATCCTTGTCCTGCATGGTGATTCCTAATGTTTAACCTTGCATCATGTAACTGTAGTTTGGGTTGTTCTCTAAGTGCATAACTTTGCACTTGTCCACATTAAGTCATCTGTCATTTGGACACCTAGTCTCCCAATCAAGGTCCTTGTGCAATTTTTTACAATCCTCTTGTGTATTAACAACTTTGAATAATTTGGTATCATCTCCAATTGTGATCAGCTCACTCATTCCCTTTTCCAGGTTATTTATAAATATGTTAAAAAGCAGTGGGCCCAGCACAAATCCCTGTAGTACTCCACTTTTCACCTTTCTCTATTGAAAAAATTAGCCATTTAGCCCTACTCTGTTTTCTATCTGTCAACCAGTTCCTGATCCACAATAGTACAGTATATTGCCTTCTATCCTATGGCTTTTTAATTTCCCTGTCTTTCATGAGGGACTTTGGCAAAGGCTTTCTGAAAATCGAGATACACTATATCAACTGTCTCACCTTTATCTACCTGTTTGTTCACACCTTCGAAAAGATATAAGACAAGACTTTCCTTGGCTAAATCCATGTTGGCTTTCTGCCATGACCCTCTTAAGGCCTTGGGTAATTTCCAAATGAAAGTACATGCATATGTTTACTTTGCAGGATTTTCATTGTCCACTGAGTGAAAAGTATCAAAATAGACCGTTATAAAAAATATCTCTCTCTGTGTCTTATATGTAACAGTACTGAGTTTTTGCTTGATGTCAGAGTTTACACATGAAGATACACTTCCATTTAGGGAGAAAGCTCACATCTGTCTGCTTCTTTGCAGGAATGAAAATTTGACAGACAAAAATTTGGCATCTGTTATGCTCATGTATAGCAGGAGTTCCTGCTATGGTGGTTGGGACAACACAAAAGAGAAGCTGAGGGGCAGGATAGAGGCTGTCCAGGGTGAACACTAAAGAGGAAAATTAAAGCAAAAATAAATATCCACAAAAGATAGAGTAAGAAAAAATATATGCAAAAAATTATAAGAGGAAACATTTTTCCTGTTTCCTGAACATGTCTGGTTTTGTAAATATTTTTCCACCATTGTCTATAAATAGTTTTCAAGTCTGAGGCCTCTGCAGTAGTGTGTCTGAGGGGGGTTTTCTGTCACTTTTGTGTGAAGCACAGAAATACTTGAAGTGAACACCTTCATCTTGTTCCCCTTTCAATTAGTAATCATTTACCAGGTAACATAACTTTTCTAATATTGTACTGGTACTGGTTGAGACCCTCCTCTTCCATTAAGAACAGTTTGTGCCCTTTTTCTTGAGACCTGGAAGCATGCAGAGGGGATCACGTTTAAAAGCATAAGATGAACTCACCCTGTGTCTTTGTTTTTATTTGTTGCAGTCTATAAAAAGCAATTAGGGCGGTAACTGCTAGATTTTGACTTGTGAAGAAACTGAAGGCTCTTGCAGTGCAATGTGTACCTTCAAGTCAATGCTGACTTCTGGCAACCCAGCAATTCCTGGGTTTTCTTGGCAGTGTGACCAGAAGTAGATTGCCTTGGAAGAAAGACCTGGCAATGGAGGGTTAAGTGACTTGCCCAAGGCCACAAGGAGTGCTAGTGGGAATCAAAACCTGGTCTCTTGATTACCAAGACAGTGCTCTAACCATTAGGCTACTCTTCCACTCCAAGGCTCTTGTGTGCAGGATAATAAAGGCATCTTATTAATTAATTGATCTCTCTATTATGCTATATTAAAATGAAAACAAAATAGGTTTTGCATGAAATTGAAGGCTCACCGAGGATTGGCACTGCAACTTATGTCTATGTGCAGTTGTTGAACACTGCAGTTTGCATCAGTTTTTTGCCAATTGTTTCCTCATGCTCCTTTTGAATTTCCACTTGAGACCAGCCTATATTAAACCTGCAGTGTTAGCCTTTATTTGTAACTACCTCTTGTTTATTCTCTTCCCTTCCCCCCTCCCGCAGCCCCCCTGTTTTCACAGTTTTATGTAATGCTTGTATGTTGTAATGCAGTTCTTGACTTCATTGTAAATCGCTTTGATTTAGGAAAGGCGGTATATAAGTGCACATAAATAAAATAAATAATCCTATTTACATCATTCAGTAGGCAACAGTCCTCAATCAGAGGCCTTTGGAATCCAGTATTGCATGCACAATGAGTCTGGGTGCTTGATTCCATTGTACAAAGGCTAAAACTATAAAGGCAAATATGGTGCACATGCTAACCAGAAAGAAGAAAAAGATCAAAGATAAATCACTAACACTTATTTATTTAAAAATATTTTTAACCTACCTATCAGCAGTATTTCTAGGCAGGGTGCAGAAAAACATCAGACAACAGCGAATTCACAAACAAAATCCAGTAGAATATATTTTTTCTGCCGTTAATTAAATATTTAATAAGAACATAAGATATGCCATATTGGGTCAGACCAAGGTCCATCAAGCCCAGTATCCTGTTTCCAACAGTGGCCAATCTACGTCATAAGTACCTAGCAGTCTCCCCAAAAGACACAGGATCCTCAATGCTTGTATTGGGTCAAGCAGTGATCTCCAGGAACAAGCAGGAATGAGTCTTCACATATGGGTACGTCGGTACCGACGGAGTCTGCGTGGGAACGCTTCCCAGCTTCCAATCAGAAAGCTTTTGGAAGCATCCCACCACGCCTGCATGCTGCCTTCCCGCCCTTCCCAACTGTTTCTCCTCAGTTTTCGTTTTTCCGCGGAGCCAGCAGGACGTCCTCCTGTCACCGCAGAAAATTTTTTCTTTAATTCTTTTGTTTTCTTGTGGTCGCGGCTGTCTCCCCAACTCCACCGGTACCGCCGGTGTTTTTCTTTTTCTTAAATCCAGGGAATTTTTTCCCTCAGTTTTTTGTCTTAAATTTTTTGGGCCTTCTAGGCCTTTCCATCATGGAGCCGCCAACCTCTTTTCCTAAGAAATGTCTAAGCTGTGGCGGTACAGTTTTATTTTTAGACTCCAAGAACTGGTGTCTAACCTGTTTGGGTCCTGACCGTTTTCCTCCGGAGCCATTAGGCTACAGTATTGTGAGAAGAGATTTTCCATTTCGAGTTTCCCTCGATACCGGGTTCCTTTCCAGTGTCAGGGCACCAACCATTTCTTCTTCTCCACAGGATCAGGTAACCCACAAACAGTCTGTTAAGACTAGCCAACCCTTGAGTGGTAGGTCTCATGCTCAGCATGATGACGGCTCTGGCCTTGCCCTCGAGGGTCCATTGGCTTCAAAACCCCGGCGGGAGTCTTCGGCCTCCAAAGCCTATGAGGGGTTTCAGGTTGTTCCTGGGGCTCACCCCTCACAGAACATACCTGAGCCATGCTTGGTGGTGGCATCCGCTTCGAGCGGTACCGATACCCCGGCATCGGCACTGGTGTTGGACGATACACTCCTCACCAGGGATCGTCATCTGGCTTTCTCAGTACCTTCGGGACCGGTGGATACGCTCCAGATTGACTTTCCAGTATCGGCATCAACGCCGATACTACCACCGACGTCGGTACCCTCTAGACATGCATCGATAGACTCGCTTCCTTCGATGCCGAGTCTGGAATCGATCTCTAGTCTTGAAGACTGGGTACCGATACTTACCGGTACCGGATGCTCGGTACCGAGGGTGATTACCAAAGGCCTTCGGTTACCTCGGTACCGATTGAGCAGCCACCGATGACTGCTCCGATGTCGGTGTCGCCTTCGATTCCGACAGTGCTACCGGTATCGCTATCGGTACCGGTATCCGCAGTAGCATCGGGGCCAGCTCCTTCCCCAGGGTCGCTCCTTTCTATACCAAGTCTGGAATCGATACCTGGCATGGACGATGTAGTACTGACTGTCACAGGTCCTGACCTCCAGTACCAGCATCCATCCCTTAAGGATCCTTTTTTGCACCGTACAGGATCTTATATTCCTATATACTCAAGTAGATCCTCCGGTGCCCAGGCTAGCTCTTCAGGTCTAGCCTGTCCAGGGAAGGTTCTCTTTGGAGATCCTTCTTTTCAGGATTTCCTCCTGGATATGGCAAGATCTCTTGCCATTCCTATCCCTGGCCATGATCCTACACAAGGCTCTGTTTCTACTGCAGCAAAGGAAAACATAATGCTTCCTTTGCATCATTCCTTGCGGGATCTTCTTCTAAGAATGTGGGAAGCACCTTTAAGGGTACCCTCACCTTCTAGAGCAACTGATCTTCTGTATCAGGTGCCCCCTCTCCAGGGTTTCAAAAGACTCAACTTCCTCATCATTCCATTGTGGTGGAATCAGCAATGAGGAAGGTGAAAAGTAAGAAAAAGCACTCTTCTTACCCACCAGGTCGTGAGTCTAGGACACTAGATGCCTTTGGACGTCAAACCTTCCAGACATCCATGCTGTCATCAAGGATTCTCTCATATATTTTTTTATATGAGTCTATCTCTTCAGGAGGTCACAAAGAAATTATATCTTTTGACTCCTTTTCTTTCAGAGCCCAAGACTGCAGACTATTCCTTACTACTTAGTCATATTCAAAGTATCTCTTGGTTTCTTACTCGTGCTTCCCTAGACTCTTTTGAGTCTGTTAGCAGAACTTCTGCTATAGCCATAGGGGCACGACATAGAGCCTGGCTCCAAGCTTCAGACTTAAACCAATGGGCACAACAAAGACTGGGTAATACTCCTTGCACTGGAGAAAATCTCTTCAATAAGGAGTCTTTACATCAGGTTGCTCAGTGGTCCACTGACTTCCCTGTTTCTGAAGGCTATCCTAAGCCTTCTCCTTCCCCAGTAGGTAGGAAATGCCCTGCCAAACCTTCTTTCCCTAGGAGGAGAAGGTTTTACTCTTCTCCTGCCCATCATACAGATGTTCCCAAGCAGGGGAAACATCGCCCTGGTCTGAAGAATCCAAACTCTCGCCAGGCTAAACAAACCCAGCAACCATAGGGTTCTGATTAATCTTTTTTCTGCCTCTTGGAGTTTAGAACCTACAGTTAACTTCTTCTCAACAGAAGTTTTTCACTGTTTTCATTCTAAACTTTACACATGGCATCCAGTTCTCCTAGATATACTGAGCTGTCAGGATATTCATGTCTATGGGTCACAGCTTTCTCCTCTTCTTCCTGCTAAGAAGAGGGGTTTAACAACTATCACATGATAGTTTTCTGTACCAACATGAATTCTTTCCTTCTACAGAATTACCACATGGTAAGTCACTTTTCAGCTCTTGTTCCTCTACCCTCTTATCCAGTTTTTCCCCTGTAAGAGTGGTACCTTTGCACTGGACCGCTTCTTCTTCAGCCTTTCTAGTCTTTCCATTCCAGTGTGGAGTCTTTTCTCTCGAATAAACTCCCTTCTTTTTGCTTGGGCAGCTCATCAGACAGGGACAGAGATTTCTAACTCTTGTTCTGTCTGTTCTTTCTGTTTTATACAGAAAGATTCTCTCTGCTGTCTTTTCAGCAGCTGCCCATGCAGGAGCTTTAGTGATTGGACCACTGGTACTTTTCCACAAGTATACACAGTTGTCCTCCACCACTTTCTGTCTGGCCTAAGTAGTGATTCCAAGACAGTGCATACATCTTTCTTGGACAATCCTTATCACTACAGGCTTATCACACTATCTTCTATTCTCGCCATCTCCAATTCCTTTGGGTTTGGCAGCATAGTTGACGTGGCTGCTGGCTTTTCCAACAGCCAGTTCTATCTCCCACTTCTCCTGCATAATGCTCTCTGCAATTTTACAGAGAAGCTTTCCACTATGGGCCCTTGCTAGAGAGCATGGGTTTTTTTCTCTAATGACTATCCTACATGGTTGAAAAAAGGCTTCCTCAGTCATGCCCCCCATGACTGTGAGGGTTCTTTATACCCTACTATTTCCTTTTAAAACAAAGGACATAAGCCTTCTCTACGTGAAAGCCTAAAGAGTGGTCAATTCCTACAGGGAATATTCTCTTTTTTCCTTGCAGCTTGTCCTCATGGTATCCTAATCCTTCAGGGACAGCACATATTTAACTAAAGAACGCATGATACCCTTTTTGTCCCTCAAGTGGGTCAGCCTGGTATCTCATTCTTATGCATTCTCTGTCCCTTTACCATGCTAGAGTTCTACAAGACTCAGGACTTGCTGCTTACTGACTGTTTTTTCACGTAACCATCCTGCTTATTTCACTGGATAGCATTCCCATCATAACCAGGGGGAATAGATTCTCTTTATATCTTCTCAAGTAGGTTCTTCCTTCTTGTTATCAGATGAATCTTTCCTCTTCACATCTCTCATGTGAATGTACTTATAGGCATATCTCTGTCTGCTTAACTGCAGACATTTATCTTTCGACATATATATATATATATATATATATATATATATATATATATATATATATATATATATATATATATATATATATATACACATCTCTATAGATATATATTTTATTTATTTAGTATACATTTGTATACCGCTACTTCCAGCGATCAGCAGCGGTTTGATTACAGATTGGAAATTGTCAAATCATGACAGGAAATTTTTGAGGTATAAACACATTGATTAGACAGGAAAGCACAGCACACAGAACTATTTTACAGGGAACATGGGCTATGGAGGGTTAAGTGGCTTGCCCAAGACCACAAGGAGCACCTGTGGGACTAGAAACCCCAGTCCTTCCGGCCCAAGGTTGCTGTCTTCTAGTGGGATTTGAACCCCCGACCTTCCGGCCCGAAGTACCTTGCCCCAACCACTAGGCCACTCCTCCACTCCATATGTCTGTCAGCTGTGTGTGCATATGTTATGCCCTTCTAGATCTCACTATAGATATATATATCCTGTATATATATCTATATGTATATAGATATATATATCCTGTATATCTATCTATATGTATATACATATATATATATATATATACATATATATACATGTGTGTGTGTGTGTATCTGCCGAGATACTTTATCATAGGTAGATATGTATTTACATACTTATCTATCTGTCTATGTTCATATAGGTTTTACCTTCCTATATGTTCCGAACAGTGGGCTTTACCCATGTCCATGCTGTTCCACAGCATGTTTGGGGTGCTACACACACAACCACTCCTGTGGTACTGACAGCTCCTATCATAACCCTAAGGGTTAGGTATCCCTGAAGCTCCATGCTCCAATATATTTCCTACCTTTCACCAGTTTGGAAAGACATGGCGGATCTTCAGTAGATCTGAGGTTCCAAATCCTCAGACACCTATCCTTTCTTTGGGAATACGGGGTATTTTCCATACCCCTTCTTCCCTCAAGGACTAGGCCAGTTTGTCCAAATCAGTTAGTCTTCCTCTTTTGCTCCTAAGTGCGAATAACTCTGCAGCCAAAAGAGTTTACAGCTTTTTCCATAAAGCTTCCCACTGAAGGCCTACCGTTTTTGTACTACCCCAGTCGAATCCTGGGGTCACCTTTCTCTTCCAGATTTTGACCTTCACCTTCACTCAGTGAAGTCACCTTGGAGATTCCTCTACTGGATCCCCAGTAGATTCCATGAGCCTCTCTACTTCCTGCAATCCAGTAGGTGAGGTCCATATTGCAATTGTTCATTTCAATATAATATTCATGATAATTATCATACATACAAGGACTCCTTGCCTGTAGTCCTGTTTTAGGTTAGCTGTTTTTTACAGCTGCTTTCTCTTTCAACTCCTACCCTCCATCCTCAGGATGTCTGGCCATATGAGGAGTAGCATGTTTTCAATTCCCAACATGCTAGGGCCCCAGGTATCTTAGCTTGGGAGTCCCCATATGTGAAGACTCATTCCTGCTTGTTCCTGGAGATAGCACAGTTACTTACCTGTAACAGGTAATCTCTGGGAACAGCAGGAATAAGTCTTCACAACCCACCCACCTCCCCTAGGAGTTATATCTCTCTATTTATCTTTCCTTTCCTCTCTCTCTCTTTGTCTCAGCTTTAAAACTTAACTGAGGAGAGACAGTTGCGAAGGGCGGGAAGGCAGCATGCAGGCATGGTGGGATGCTTCCAAAAGCTTTCTGATTGGAAGCTGGGAAGCGTTCCCGCGCAGACTCCGTCGGTACCGACGTACCCATATGTGAAGACTTATTCCTGCTGTTCCCAGAGATCACCTGTTACAGGTAAGTAACTGTGCTATATCCTGGGTCCCTTTTAATAATGGTTTAGGGACCTTTCCTCCAGGAACTTGTCCAAACCTTTTTTAAACCCAGTTACACTAACAGCTTTTACTACATCCTCCGGTAACAAATTCCAGAGTTTGATTACACATTGAGTGAAAAAATATTTTCTCTTATTAGTCTTAAATAGCTTCATTGCATGTCCCCTAGTCTTTTTATATTCTGATGATGTAAACAATCAATCTACGTTTACCCGTTCCACTCCATTCATTAATTTATAGACTTCTATCATATCTCCCCTCAGCCGTCTCTTTTCCAAGCTGAAGAGCCCTAAACCTTTTAACCTCTCTTCATAGGGGTTTCCTTCCATCCCCTTTACCATTTTGGTGGCTCTTCTCTGTACCTTTTCTAGTAGCGCTATATCCATTTTAAGATACAATGATCAGAATTGCACACAATATTCAAGGTGCGGTTGCACCATGGAACGATACAGAGGCATTATAATATCCTTTGTTTTATTTTCCATTCCTTTCCTTATGATACCTAGCATTCTATTTGCGCTCTCGGTCGCTGCTGCACACTGGGCGGAGGGTTTTAACATATTATCCATGATGACGCCTAAATCTTTTTCCTGGGTGGTGGTTCCCAATGTGGAACCTTGCATCGTGTAACCATAGTTTGGGTTGTTCTTTCCTAGGTGCATAACTTTGCACTTGTCCACACTAAATTTCAGATGCCATTTGGATGCCCAGTCTTCCAATTTATCAAGATCCTCTTGCAATTTTCCCCACTCTTGGGTTTTAACAACTTTACATCTGCAAATTTGATAACCTAACTTGTTATTCCCTTTTCCAGGTCATTTATGTATATGTCAAAAAGCAGCAGACCCAGCTCAGATCCCTGTGATACTCCACTATTCACCTTTCTCTATTGGGAAAATTGGTCATTTAGCCCTACCCTCTGCTTTCTATCTTTTAACCAGTTCCTGATCCACAATAGTACACTGCCTCCTATCCCATGACTTTTTAGTTTTGCCAAAAGTCTCTAATGAGGGACCTTGTCAAAGGCTTTCTGAAAGTCCAGATACACTATATCAACCAACTCACCTTTGTCTACCTGCTTATTCACACCTTCAAAAAAACATAACAGATTAGTAAAACAAGATCTTCCTTGTCTAAAGCCATGTTGGCTGTCTCCCATTAAGCCATAACTATCTACATGTTGAGTAATTTTGTTCTTTATGATGGTTTCTACCATTTTTCCCAGTACTTGACGCCAGGCTCACGGGTCTGTAGTTTCCCGGATCACCCCTGGAATCCTTTCTAAAAATTGGCGTTACATTGGTGATCCTCCAATCTTCAGGTATTATAGATAATTTTAATGATATTTCACAGATTACTAATAGCAGGTCTGCAATCTCATATTTCAGTTTTCAACACCCTTGGATATATACCATCTTGACCATTCTGAAATTTAAAAAAAATCAGTGTCTAGCCTGAGTTCCAGCAATACATTACTCCATAAAAACAGTCTGGCAACAGAGAAGACATACACTGAATACATAACCTTCACTGTTGAGATTATTGCACGGGTGGAGGGAATTAAACTGTAATGTGGTTTTGTAATGCCTCTCTGTCAAAGATGAAAAAATGGAATATGGACCTTGTACAGATAAGTGCATTAATTGGTACCCTTCACTCAATTATCAATCCAACCCAGTCTCTCAATATTTTCTTAATTTTAATACTCTTGTCAAGTGAACTTGGACTTCTAAGCCAATGTCTGGGTTGGTTTGTTTGTTTTGTTTTGTTTTGTTTTTTAATTACTTACCTACAAATCTCGATAAACCTGAAATATAAGAACATAAGATATGCCATACTGGGTCAGACCAAGGTCCATCAAGCCCAGTATTCTGTTTCCAACAGTGGCCAATCTAGGTCATACGTACCTAGCAGTTTCCCCAAGGGACACAGGTTCCACAATGCTTGTATTGGTTCAAGCATTGATATCCTGGGTCCCTTCTTAATAATGGTTTATGGCCCTTTCCTCCAGGAACTTGTCCAAACCTTTTTTAAACCCAGCTACACTAACTGCCTTTACTACATCCTCCGGTAACAAATTCCAGAGTTTGATTACACGTTGAGTGAAAAAATATTTTCTTTTATTAGTCTTAAATAGTTTACCCTGTAGCTTCATTGCATGTCCCCTAGTCTTTCTATATTCTGATAAGGTAAACAATCGATCTACGTTTACCCGTTCCACTCCGTTCATTAATTTATAGACTTCTATCATATCTCCCTCAGCCGTCTCTTTTCCAGGTTAAAGAGCCCCAACCTTTTTAGCCTTTTTAGCATTTGATAAAGAGTAGCAAATGACCTGGACTGGATGGTATACATCCTAGGGTGCTGAAAGAACTAAAAAATGAGATTGCAGAACTACTATTGGTAATCTGTGAACTATAATTAAAATAATCTATAGCAGGGATGGCCAACTCTAGTCCTAGTGCACCACAATCCAGCCTGATTTGCAGGATGTCCTAATGAATATTCATGAGAACATAAGAGATACCATACTGGGTGGGACCAAGATCCATCAAGCCCAGTATCCTGTTTCCAAAAGTGGTCAATCTAGGTCATAAGTACCTAGCAGTTTCCCCAAAAGATACATGTTCCACAATGCTTGTATTGAGATATATTTGCATCCACTGCCTCCCATTGTATGCAGATATCTCATGAATATTCATTAATGACATCCTGAAAACCAGGTTGGATTGTAGTGCACTAGAACTGGAGTTGGCCACCCCTGGTCTGTAGCATCTGAAGTTTGGAGAGTAGCCAACATAACACCAAGTTTTAGGGTTCCAGGGATGATCCGGAAAACTATAGGTCAGTGAGCCTGATATCTGGACTGAGCAACAGGCTAGTAATTTTGTTCTTTATAATGGTTTCTGAACACATACAGTAGATGGACCTGGTTTAATGAGACAAATTCAATATGGATTTAGTCAAGGGAAGTCTTGCCTAACCAGTCTATGCTATTTTTTTAAAGGTGTAAATAAACAGGTAGATAAAGGTGAGCCAATGGATATAATGTATCTGGATTTTCAGAAAGCCTTTGACAACATTTCTCATGAGACTCGTGAGAAAATTAAAAAGTCATGAGATAGGAGGCAGTGTACTATTGTGGAGTGTGAACTGGTTGGCGATAGAAAATGGAGACTAAGGCTAAATGGCTAGCTTTCTCAATGGAGAAAGATGACTAGACTAGGACCTAGGGGATCTCTGCTGAGTCCACTGCTTTGTATCATATTCACAAATATCCTGGAAATGGCAACAATGTGTGATCAAATTTGCACCTGACACAAAATTATTCATTGAGGATTGTGAAAAAATGCATGAGGACCTTGAGAAATTGGGAAACTGGGCATTCAAATGGCAGATGAAATTAATGTGGACAAGTGCAAAGTTGTGCACTTAAGGAAGAAGAATCCAAACAGTTACACAAGCCAAGATTTCACATTAGGAATCACCACCCAGGAAAATGATCTAGGTATCATGGATAATACATTGAAACTCTCTGCCCAGTGTGCAACAGTGGCCAACAAAGCAATTAGAACGCTAGGAATCATAAGGAAAGGAATGGCAAATAAAATCAAGGTTATTATAATGCCTCTATATCATTCCTTGGTGCGACCTCACATTGAATATTGTATGCAATTCTGGTCACATTATCTAAAAAAGGATATAGCAGAATTGGAAAAGGTACAGAGAAGAGCAACCAAATGATAAAGGGGAGGGAAGGATACCCCTATGACAAAAAACTTAAATGGTTAGTACTCTTCAGCTTGGGAAAGAGATTGCTGAAAAGAGATATAATAGTTCTATAAAATATTGAGTGGTTTATGGTTTATTCAATTTACTATATACCACTGTAGTATGCTGCAAACGGGCAGGACACAACCCCCCACGGAGCCAGGCAGAGGATTAAAGGAAAAATGCTATCTCCAGGAACAAGCAAGAATGTAGTCTTCACATATGGGTATCGTCAGTACCGACGGAGCCTGCACGAGAACACTCCCAGCGTCCAATTAGAAAGCTTTTGGGAGCATCCCACAGTGCCTGCGTGCTGCCTTCCTGCCTTTCCCAACTGCCTCTCTCCAGTTCTTTGTTTTCCGCGGAGCCAGCAGGTCGTCGTTCCTGTCACCGCAGAAAAGTTTGTCCTTATTCCTTCTTTTTTGTGGTCGCGTCTGCCTTCTTCGACGCTATACCAGTACCGCCGGTTCTCTTTTCTTTTCTTTTGTTTAAAAAAAAATATATATATATATTCTATTTTTTTTCCAAACTTTTCTTCCCAGGTGCACGCACCTTAGGCCCAAAATTTCCTCCAGTATGGAAAAACCCGTTTCGGGTTTCAAAAAGTGCACCAAGTGTGGCGGTACCATCTCCGTCACCGACACCCATGAGTGGTGTCTCAAATGTTTAAGTCCTGACCACTCCATCTCCGAGTGTATGGCTTGTGCCATGATGTCCAAGAGGGGTCGACAAAACCGAGCTGCTAAGCTCAGCGCTCTTTTTCCCTCCGATGCAGCTTCTGTGGTATCAACGTCTTCCAGGGCTTTGTCTTCCTCCCATGGATCTCAGGTAACCAAACATAAGTCCAGCCGGTCCTCAAAGGGTAGATCTCCTTCCAAGCATCGAGATGCCTCTGGCGTTGCCCTTGAGGGTTCTGTACCGGCAAAATTGCCCCGGCAGGAGGCTTTGGCTTCGAATGCATTATCAGGGCTCCAGGATGTTCTCGAGGCCTTGACCTCGGCAGAGCTACTGGTGCCATGCTCTGGGGTACCGGC
Source organism: Ichthyophis bannanicus (assembly GCA_033557465.1). Taxonomy (NCBI): domain Eukaryota; kingdom Metazoa; phylum Chordata; class Amphibia; order Gymnophiona; family Ichthyophiidae; genus Ichthyophis; species Ichthyophis bannanicus. Next base: position 213,028,957 of record CM066034.1, read on the forward strand.
TGCTTCTGGTACCAATACCCAGGCATTGGCAGTGTCTATAGACCAGAGGTTCCTGGCTATTGAACGCAGTCTGGCGGCTCTCCTTGCGGCATCAACACCCTCAGAACCGCGTCAGACAGTTCAACCGGTACTGACGCCGGTACCAGTACCGATAGCATCAACATCGACATCGATGTCTGCTTTGCCGGCACCCAGTCATGCGATGCCTTCCGGTGCCGATACACTGGTACTGATGCCCCCCGGTACCGACTTCGGCCGGTACAGGTATCGGGCTCTTCAAGAGCATCTGGACAGGAGGTACTTCGAATCCTCGGAGGACTCCGAGGATTCTGACAGCTCTGCCGGTACTGGGATACTTCTCCCGGAGGAGCCTTCCTCCCCTAAACGTAGGATGTCTCCTCCAGAAGATATCTCCTTTCAGGATTTTATCAAGGAGGTGGCTCAAGGTCTGTCCATTACTGTGGTTCCTGAAACAGAGCCCAGAGCTAAGGAGTTGGAGATTTTGCAGTATCCCAAAGCTCCTAAGGAGGCAGCTACTCTGCCTATCCATGAGATCTTACATGATCTCATGTTGAGAATGTGGGAGACACCTCTTACCACCTCTCCTCACTCTCGCAGACTGGATACCATGTATAGAGTCCCTCCTTGTCCTGGTTTCCAGAAAACTCAGCTTCCTCACCACTCTATTGTAGTGGAATCAGCTATGTGAAGGATTAGGAGTGCAAAGAGGCATGCCTCTAATCCTCCAGGACGTGAGTGTAGAACCTTGGATGCCTTTGGATGTCGTACTTTCCAGGCTTCCATGCTTTCTGCCAGGATCAGTTCCTATATTTTATGTATGGGAATGTTCCTTAAAGAAGTCACAGGAGACTTGGAGATTTTAAGCCCTCTCCTTCCTGATGACAAGAGGCAGGATTTTCTCACACTGGTTAAACATGCCCAGGATGTTTCTAAGTTTGTCAATCGTGCAGCTTTTGACTGTTTTGAGTGCATAACCAGAACCTCTGCCATTGCCATAGGTGCACGTAGAATTGCCTGGCTTCAAGCATACGATTTGGAGCTCTGGGTGCAGGACAAACTGGGCAATATCCCTTGTACAGGTGAGAATCTATTTGGCAAAAATTGGCAAGAGAAAGCCAATGAGTTGGATGCTGACAACTCCACTTTGGATAGGTTATCCAAAGCCACAGCTGATCCTGCAAGAAAGAAATTTTTCAAGAAACCATTCTTCTCAAAAAAGAAGAGGATTTATCCCTCTTATTCCCAGCAGGGATATTCTGCAGGTCAGCCTGCCCGAAAGAGTCAGCAACCACCTAAACAAAGGAAAGCAAAGACTGCTAAGCCTCAACCGTCTCAGCAGTCTCAGCCTCCACAAGGCCTTTGACTTTCATTTGGAGAACTTAGCCTTCCTGGCCCTCAATGGACCAGAGCCTTCCACCATTCCAGGAAGGTTGTGTCACTTTGCCCCCAGATGGGGGCAGATAACAGCAGAGCATTGGACACTCTCCATTATAAAAGAGGGGTACAAGCTTCAATTTTTGTGCATGCCCCCTCCCACAATGGTAAGAGAGTTCAATTCTCAGACCTCTCTCATCAACCTGTTAGGTCAAGAGGTCACAATGCTTCTTGCCCAAGGGGCAATAGAGGAAGTACCCACTCATCAACAGGGTACAGGGTTTTACTCCCCCTATTTCCTTATCCCAAAGAAAACAGGGGGACACAGACCTATTGTAGACCTCAGAGAATTGAACAAATTCCTGTTCAAAGAGAAATTCAAAATGGTTTCTCTGGGAACTCTGCTGCCATACCTTCAGAGTCAGGATTGGCTTTGTTCTCTAGATCTCAAGGATGCGTACACTCATGTTCTCATCCATCGAACTCACAGAAAGTTCCTTTGGTTCCTTTTTCAAGGAAAGCACTACCAATACAGGGTGCTTCCTTTCGGCCTGGCCTCAGCACCAAGAGTGTTTATGAAGTGCATGGCTGTGGTAGCAGCATTTCTCCGCACTCTAGGAATATTCGTCTTCCCCTACTTAGACGACTGGCTCATTAGAGCCCCATCAGAGTCAGAGGCCAGGATTTCTCTATCTTGCACAATGCGTAAACTCCAGTATTTGGGTCTGGTCATAAAATCCCCAAATCCAGTCTAACTCCCACTCAGTCTCTGGAGTTCATAGGAGCTTTGCTGGATACCAGAAAAGCAAGGGCCTATCTTCCTCAGGGCCGTTGCCTTCTCATGGTGCAGTTAGCTGTCCGAGAAATGTTACTACGCCACATGGCATTGACAGTGCATGTGGTTCCTTATGCTCGCCTCCATATGAGAGCAGCCCAGTGGACTTTATCCACTCAATGGACCCAGGCTTCAGGGTGCATGTCAGACAAAATAGCAAACACAAATCGCCTTATTTTGTCTCTCCAATGGTGGCAGTCCACTCAGAACCTGTTGCTGGGGTCCCCATTTCAACAATCTTTACCCCAGGCAACTCTCACAACAGATGCTTCACCAATAGATTGGGGAGCTCATCTGCAAGACCTCTCCACCCAAGGCACTTGGACTCCACAGGAGACTCATCTACATATCAATCTCTTAGAGCTCAGAGCAATCTTCTTTGCTCTTCGAGTGTTCCACACCCTGCTCAGCTACAAGACAGTCCTCATTCATATGGACAATCAAGTAGCCATGTTCTACGTGAACAAGCAGGGCAGAACAGGCTCTCTGTCGCTTTGCAACAAAGCTTTGCGACTATGGGCTCTCGCCAGAGAGCATCAGATTCATCTCCTGGCAGTGTATCTTCCAGGCATACAAAACTCTTGGGCAGACAGACTCAGTCGAGTTCTGCTTCCACACAAATGGTCTGTACATGCAGACCAGGTGGCCAAGATTTTTCAAATGTGGGGAACCCCGGACACAGACCTCTTTGCAAGTCCGTTGAATGCCAAACTTCCCCGCTTCTGTTCCAGAATTCCGGCTCAGGGCTCTCAGGCCAGGGATGCTTTCCTCCTTCACTGGGGGCAAGACTTCCTTTATGCCTTTCCACCCATTCCCCTAATTCCCAAAACCCTGTTCAAGCTTCAGAGAGACAGAGGGCGTATGATTCTCATAGCTCCACATTGGCCATGGCAAGTGTGTTACCCTCTGCTTCTACATCTCTCTCAAGCCCCCTCCCTGGAGTTAGGATCTGCTCCAGATCTCCTGTCACAGGAGAACGAAATGTTATGGCATCCCAATCCCCAGTCTCTGCATCTCAGAGCTTGGTGGCTGAAGGCCTAGATCTTCCTGATCTTAACCTCTCTCAGCAAGTAAAGGATGTCCTTCATGCTTCCAGGAAACCTTCCACAAGACGCTCTTATGCTATTAAGTGGAAGAGGTTTACCATATGGTGCTCGCAGAAGAGTCTTAACCCCCTTGTGATACCCCTGGAATCATTACTGGAGTATCTCCTTCATTTATCCAATGCAGGACTTAAGACTAACTCAGTAAGAGTCCATTTGAGTGCTATTACAGCTTCTTTCAAGCCTCTAAATGGACAACCTATTTCCAACCATCCTCTTATAGCAAGATTTATGAGGGGCCTTCTTCTTACTATCCCTCCCATTAGGCCCGGTGGCATAGGACTTAAACCTGGTTCTTGGTCAGCTCATGAAGCCACCTTTCGAACCCTTAGCTACTACCTCTTTGAAATTCCTTTCTTGGAAAGTTATCTTTCTCACTGCAATCAGATCAGCACGTCGCATCAGTGAATTGCAAGCACTAGTGGGTGATCCACCTTATACAAGGTTCCATCATGACAAGGTACTCCTTAGGACTCATCCACACTTTATGCCAAAGGTGGTCTCGCCTTTTCATCTTAACCAAGCAGTCTACCTGCCTGTGTTCTTTCCAAGGCCTCATGCATCAAATGCAGAAAGGAATCTTCATACTTTGGACTGTAAAAGAGCTTTAGCCTTTTACTTGCAAAGAACACAGCAACATAGAAAGTCCTCTCAGCTCTTTGTTGCTTTTGATCCTTCTCACTTGGGACTTCCAGTCTCCAAGAGAACACTGTCTAGCTGGATTGCACAGTGTATTTCCTTTGCCTATCAGAGTAAGAACCTTCCTTTGGAGGGCCATGTCACAGCTCACAATGTGAGAGCCATGGCAGCCTCAATGGCTCATCTGCACTCTGTGTCTATTGACGACATCTGTCGAGCAGCCACTTGGGCCTCGGTTCATACCTTCACAGCCCATTACTGCTTGGGCAAGGACTCCCGCTGGGATGCCTTGTTTGGTCAGGCTGTTCTCCAACACCTGTTCCATACCTAATCAACTCCTACCCGCCATCCCTGGTTGAATGCCAGAGATCCATGGTGGGAAGTGGAGCCCTTTCACAGGGACACACAACTTCTGGGGTCTCTCCCTGGCATCTAAAGCTAGGGAGTCCCCATATGTGAAGACTACATTCCTGCGTGTTCCTGGAGATAGCATAGATCTCCAGGAACAAGCAGGAATGAGTCTTCACATATGGGTACGTCGGTACCGACGGAGCCTGCGCGGGAACGCTCCCTAGCATACAATCAGAAAGCTTTTGGGAGCATCCCACAGTGCCTGCGTGCTGCCTTCCCGCCTTTCCAACTGTCTCTCCTCAGTTGTTCTTTTTCCGCGGAGCCAGCAGGTCGTGTTCCTGTCACCGCAGAAGAATTTCCTTATTTTTTCTTTATTTCTTTTCTGTACGCGTCTGCCTTCCTCGACGCTATACCGGTACCGTTGGTTCTTATTCTTTTCTTTAAAAAAAAAAAAAAAAACCTTCTATTTTTTCTTCAGGTGTACTTCAGTTTTGGGCCTTAGGCCCAAAACCTTTTTCCTTAAATATGGAAAAACCTGCCTCAGGTTTTAAGAAGTGCACAAAATGTGGTGGTACTATATCCGTCACCAACACCCATGACTGGTGTCTCAAATGTTTAGGCCCTGACCATTCTATTAAAGATTGTGTGTCCTGTTCCATGATGTCTAAGAGAGGTCGACAGAACCGAGCTGCCAAGCTCAGTACCCTGTTTCCCTCTGATGCGGCTTCGGTGGCATCGACGTCTTCCAGGGCTTCTTCTTCCTCACATGGATGTCAGGTAACTAAACATAAATCCAGCCGGTCCTTGAAGGGCAAATCTCCTTCTAAGCATCGAGATGCCTCTGGCCTTGCCCTCGAGGATTCTGCACCGGCAAAATTTCTCTGGCGGGAGGCTTCGGCTTCTAAAGTATCATCATCGGGGTTCCAGGACGATCTAGATGGCGTGGCCTCAACAGATCTCCTGGTGCCATGCTCTGGGGTACCGGTGGCCTCCACCGGTACCGACTTCCAGGCATTGGCAGCGTCGATGGATCAGAGGATTCTGTCCATGGAACGCAGTCTGGCGGCTTTCCTTGTGGCTTCGACGCCTGTGGTACCGCAACAGACTACTCCACAGGCACCGGCTCCGGTATCGCCATCGGTACTGATTCCGGTACCTGTGGCATTGGCATCGGTGTCAGCCATGCCGGTACCCTGCCCTCTGCAGCCTTCCGGTACCGATACCCCAGTACCGATGATTCCCGATACCGACCCCGGTCGGTACGGGTATCGGGCTTTGCAAGAGCATCCCGACAGACGATACTTCGATTCCTCTGATGACTCTGAGGATTCTGAAGAGTCTGTCGATGCAGCGATGCTTCTTCCACAGGAGTCCTCTCCTAAACGAAGGATGTCTCCTCCAGAGGACTTGTCTTTATCAGAGAGGTGGCTCGGGGTCTCTCTATTACAGTAGCCCCAGAGTCAGAGCCTAGAGCTAAGGAGTTAGATATTCTACAATATCCTAAAACTCCTAAAGAGGCAGCTACCTTGCCTATTCATGAGATTCTGTTTGATCTCATGTTAAGGATGTGGGGAAGCACCTCTAACCACCTCTCCTCATTCTCGCAAGTTGGACACCATGTATCGTGTCCCTCCTTGTCCTGGTTTCCATAAAACTCAGCTTCCTCACCACTCTATTGTGGTTGAGTCTGCAATGAGAAAGATTAGAAGTGCCAAGAGACATGCCTCTAATTTTCCAGGACGTGAATGTAGAACCCTGGATGCTTTTGGTAGAAGAGTCTTCCAAGCTTCCATGCTTGCTGCGAGAATTAATTCTTATAGTCTCTACATGGGAATGTTCTTAAAAGAAGTCACTGACCATTTGCAGACTTTAAGTCATTTTATGTCTGACAATAAAAGGCAAGAATTTCTCTCTGGGCTCAAACATGCCCAGGATATCTCCAAATTCTCCAACCGTGCAGCTTTCGATTCCTTTTAATGCGTAAGCAGAGCCTCAGCTATAGCTATAGGTGCACGTAGGATTGCTTGGCTTCAAGCATCTGATTTGGAGACCTGGGTCCAAGATGAATTGGGAAATATCCCTTGTACAGGTGAAAATCTGTTTGGTAAGGATTGGCAAGCAAAAGCCAATCAGATGGATGCTGAAAATTCTGCTTTGGATAGACTATCCAAATCTACAGCTGCTCCTGCTAAGAAAAGGTTGTTCAAGAAAACACCTTTTTCTAAAAAGGGAAGATCCTATCCTGCTTATAGTCAGAGAGCATCTTCTGCAGCTCAGTTCCCTTCCAAACGTCAGCAGTCCTCCAAACAGACCAAGGCAAAGGCTGCGAGGCCTGCTCCAGCCCAACGTACCCATATGTGAAGACTTATTCCTGCTGTTCCCAGAGATCACCTGTTACAGGTAAGTAACTGTGCTTTACTCACCTGTAACAGGTGATCTCCAGGAGCAGCAGGAATTTAGTCTTCACAACCCCCCCACCTCCTCTAGGACTTGTATCTCTCTATCTATCTCTTTCCCTCTCTCTTTGTCTCAGCGTTAAACTCAACTGGAGAGAGGCAGTTGGGAAAGGCGGGAAGGCAGCACGCAGGCGCTGTGGGATGCTCCCAAAAGCTTTCTAATTGGACACTGGGGAGCGTTCCCATGCAGGCTCCGTCGGTACTGACGATACCCATATGTGAAGACTAAATTCCTGCTGTTCCCGGAGATTACCTGTTACAGGTGAGTAACTATGCTTTATTTACAGGGAGTTCACAGCATTAGCAGAGAAACAGTTCTCTCCTCCCCCAAAGTTCCTTCACTCTGGGTTTCACAGCATTAGCAGAGAAAACGGAGTTACTTTCCTGTAACAGGAGTTCTCTGTGGACAGCAGGATAAGTCAGCCACACTTGGTGACGTCATCCGGCTCCGAGATGGAAGTACTCGCCATAGCTGAGAAGGGCTTTTCGCCCTTCTGAGCATGGGCAACTGGCCCCACCCCACTGCCTGCCCCTAGCTTGCCAGTACATCACTAGCTGAGCCTTTGCCGCTAGGAGGCGGGCACTAGAAATGGAGGCCGACTCCTTCCCAGGGGAGGTGGGCGGGTATCTGTGGCTGACTTATCCTGCTGTCCACGGAGAACTCCTGTTACAGGTAAGTAACTCCGCTTTCTCCTAGGACAAGCAGGATGAGTCAGCCACACTTGGTGCCTCCCAAGCTGCCATGCGCTGTGGTGGACGGGGAAAGGCCGAGACACTTCCTCAGGGCTAGCATACGCCCTTGCAGTACAGCAGCATGTTGCAACGAGAACATGGAGGCCTGTGGTGGCGATGCACGCATGTGCCGTAGCACGCACACATGTGCCATAGCAGCATTGTGAGAGGGTGCAGTTACAAGGCAAGGTACGATGGCTTGCATGGATGTGCAGATGTGCAGAGCATGCATGTGCAGAGGGTGTAGCTACCGGGCACACCTGTGCGGTAACGGAAACATAGGTACATCGATCAGTAGTTATACGGGGGTCACCGCAGTGAAGAAGCGACAGTCTCAATATCGCTGTCCAGGATATTGCTGTCCACGAGAGTGGTGCGAAATGGAGAATTAATACCTCACTAATAAAAGAGGCCCTTTTTTTTTTTGGTCCACTCTGGAACCTGTTACCAGACCTGGAAATCGATCGCTGCCTGACTCAATAGAAGCACTGGGGACCTGTCATTGGGGAGACATGCCCTAGACTGGTCAATGTAGGAAAGAATACTGGGCTTGATGGCCTCGCTCTAACCCAGTATGGCCTATCTTACGTTCTTTATCAGTCAGTGATCGCTGAGAGCAGGGGAGCCTCGGGGGTGCTGCAAGAGTGGTACGAGGTTGATTCTATATATGAGGTTGATTCTTAAGCCCGCAGTGTCCGGAAGTCAATTTCGCCACCAGGCGGTATGCGGAGGTGGCAGTCCAGATTGTTGGGGCTGCCAGGTTGACAAGACTCACGACCTTATACTTCTCGACACGACACGGCTACTGCATGAGGTGCACAAATTATCGCTTGTGCGTGCATAGTGTGCGTGCCCCTGGCCTGAGCCCTTGCTTGTATCCAGGCAGGTGGAGATGAAGGCAGAGTCCCCTAGGGATGTAGGCCGTTGGGACTGGGCAGCCAGGCTTGTGCACTGTTCCGTGTATGTCCTGGGCATACAGTTGCGCGGGGCTGTGGAGCTTTTCAGAGTGACTATGCGACATATCTTTCCTGGGGATCTATTGCAGAGCATTATGTCATGGGTTGAACTCCTATATGATTCAAGGGGAAAGGACTGCCTGGAGCATCCGCTTCCTCACCGTCCAGGCACTGGAGTACAGAGCCGCATTGCTGCACCTTGGTGATGCGTCCTAGTTTCCCATGACTTGACCTGTGACCCACTGACCTGTGACCGCTAGTGGGATATACTCGCCTTTGAGCAGGCAGAGTCAGAGTGCTTCCCTTGAGTTAATATAAGGAAGATCCAGACTGGAGATCCCAGGCTGGCCACGAGCCTGTTACTTTACTGTGACTTTAGGTTAGGTGCCACAGAGCTTACTGGGGCAGGGTGCTCTTTGTAGGACAGAGAAGATGACCGCGAAGGGGATGATGAAGGTGTTTCTCCCAGTTACAGGAAGATTGCCTGGAGGATTGCCTGAGTATCGGGCAGCTCACTAGATGACTCAAGGGTAACAGGCGGGTATGGTTTGCTACACAGGGCCCCCGAGATGGCAAGGCAGAGGTGTGGGCAGTGGCGGCTCGTGTACAAGGTGAGAGAAGATCAATACCTTTTCCACAGAGGTGAGCTGTCACCAGATGTTGTTGGCCTGTCCGCCCAGATGGAGTCTGGAAGGGTGTGGATCCCGTGAGTTGTTCCTCTGCAGGTTAGTCAGCAAGGTATATGGGAGGCGACGCCTCAGATGTAGGATCTACAATGCGCATCAAGCGGATGTTCCAGGGCTGGCAGCTCAAGGGTTCTTGAGGTCGTGCGGGTGATGGGGTGCATCCCCTGGATGTCCCGGCGATGGGGTGCATCCTCTGGATGTCCCTGTGGGAACCATAGGCCACGAAGTACCTCCTCTGTGCCCGAGTTCTGGATGTCTCTCTGGGAACAGTAGGCTCTGAGGTACGCCCCTCTGTGTCCTAGGGGTTGTGAATGTCGTCCTTCACACTCCCAGATGCAGATGGAGCTCACAGATGCAGGTGATGCTCAGAGGGTAGCTGGGCATGAATGGTCATGCCTGAAGTCAGTACAGGTTCTTAATCTCCCTGGCTGAAAGTTGGGACATGCACTGCAGGATCCACAGCTGTGATCTGAACTGTGACCTTCTGCTCGAGGACACATTGACTATGTATACTGCACCACCCTATTGCCACTGCAACCGGTGGTGGATTTTCAGGGCTTCCTTTGGGGTCATGAGGAGTGCGTCTCATGCATGTCTGGTGGGTTGCCGAGTATTCCATTGTTGGCCGTTCTTTAGTCCTTGGACAATTCTTCGGGCAGGCACCCAAAGGGCTACCTTTAACATAGCAACCTGTGCATTCTTGTTACTGACGTGAAGGACAATGGGCATGTTGGACTGTGGCCTGACAAGTTGTGCAGTTGCCCCATACTCCCCTTCCGTGGGTTCCTGGAGCAGGGTCAAGTCGGCTGGGTTTGAAATAGCCGAGCCGAGGGATTCTTTAGAGGTAAGCCAGATCCATAGCCGAGCCGTGGGGTTCTTTAGGAGTAAGCCAGATCCAGAGGGGAAGGTCAGGCCTTTCAGTAGTTTGTGCTACGACTGGGAGGTGGTTTTTTTTTGTTTTGTTTTGTTTTTTATGGCCCACCATGTTACTACAGGGACATAGTTAAGACACCTGTCTCATTGGCTGGACATGAATTCACACTTCATTTTTATAGCAACTGTACAGGGTATACTGTGCTGCCACTTCCGGGGAAAAAACGACCTGCCCAAGGTCAAAGGAGACCCAGGTGGATTTAACGCAGATCTCCTGGGTGCTAGGAGATGTCCCAACAACTAGGCTACTCCTCCACTTGGGTTTATGGAGGAAAATGTCCTACTGCTGGGGGGGGAACCATGATTTGCTTCTAGTCACGGGCATAGGATGACGTGCTCGATCACTGGAGGTCGACCACTGGAGGGGCAGTGACCTGTTCATGGTCTACCGCTCCAGCTGGCATTCCCGATCCTAGGTGTAGGGGGTTCTAGTGCCCCAAGGTGGAATGAGGGAATCAAACCGGTACACTAAAAAGCCCAAACACAGCTCACTGACACCCATACCAAACCACTGAGCCATCTGCCCACTGACTCAGGCCCTGGACCTTGCCTATGGAGGCCTTGCACCAACTAACACACGCAGGAGGGAAGGCCACGAACCAGAGATTTCTGGATTAGAAGGTGGGACCGTGCATGACGAGCCATTACTCAGGCTCAGAGTTTTGGTGTAGGGCTTCGCTTAATAGATTCAGGAGTTGGGTCGGTGACCGGCTTTCAGGCAGTACCCGACCGCACAGTGAGTCCTTGGCAGGAGTTATAGGGATTAGCTCATCCTGAGCCAGGCCTTCTATGCCGTGGATCGTGCCTGAAAGTGCTGTGTCACCTAGAGCCCCTGGGCTACATGCCAACGGGGTCACATCTCTCAGTTGGCGCGGTAGGTGTGCTGTACTCAGTGGTGAGGTCGGCAGGTGATGACGCTGTTGCTTTTCATGACATCCTTTGTCTGGTAATAGCTCTATCTGAGCTATGGAGAGTACTTCCGTCTCAGCGCCGTCGGATGATGTCACCAAGTGTGGTTGACTCATCCTGCTTGTCCTAGGAGAAACATTTCTCCCCTCTTCCAAAGTTCTTTCACTCTGGATTTCACAGCAGTAGCAGAGAAACAGTTCTCCGTCCCCCAAAGTTTCTTCACTCTGGGTTTCACAGCAGTACTACCACAAGCCTGCAGACCAACGTGGAAACACCCCAGCTCCTAACTTCCTGTAGTGTCTCCTTAGAGGTAGGTATTCTGGAACACATTTGGGCTCTTCTCTCTCTTCTCTCCCAGTTAAAAGGGTCATCCCTGGCCACACCCTTCCAGGTATATTCAAGTCTGGTTCCTTAAAGGGGCCTGGCTTCTGGTGCTTAAAGGGGTATGTCACTAGTCTGGCTGGAGGTATATTAGTACGGGGGATGGGAAGCTTCTCATACACCCCATCACAACCACCTTTTCAGGCTACCAATTTCAATAAAGTAGTAGGGTGAAAGGAACTCCAATTAATAGATGGGACAGAGGAAAAATCGGAGGATAAGCGCAAAGCAACCATATAAGTGGAGAAACGCACATTCTAGTGGGTCAAGCAAACATTCTAGTGGAACAAGCATACAAGTATAATTTTCCAGGCTGTGTCACTATAACCACACCTCCTTGGTGTGCTAGGCTTGTCTGATTAGTCAGGAAACTCAAACACTCATTTAAATATGTCTCAAGTGTTGCCTTAAAACAGGCAAACTTATATTGGTTGTTTGCTCCTTCACAAAGTTAAAAGGTTAGAAGACATGCAATGCAGCTATATTGCAGCACATTTAAGACTAATTGGGGAAAAAATATTTTCTTACTGAACGCATAGTCAAATTCTGAAATTTGTTGCCGAAGGATGTAGTAAAAGCTGTTAGTGTAGCTGTGTTCAAAAGAGGTTTAGACAAGTTCCTGGAGGAAAAATTCATAAACCAGTATTAAAGTAGGCTGGTGAAATCCACTGCTTACTTCTGGAATAAGCAGCATGGAATTAGTCTACCTTTTGGGAACCTGACAGGTTGGAAATAGGATACTTGTCTTAATGGATCTTTTGTCTGATCTAGTATGGCATATCTTATGTTCTTAACTCATTTTTTTTATTTATTTAACTATTTTCCTATACTGCTTTTCACCAGGTCAAAGCGGTTCACAGGGAACATTTTTACATTTCCAGTTATATGTTACAGGAGACTGTAGGCATGCTTACATTGGCAAACAGAACTAGTAACAATGGTTGTTATTTGGGGAACACATTTAGTTTTTTCCCCACAAACAAAGCATCTTTACACTTAAAGAAAAGTTTTTAATAATGTTTACATTTGACAGCTTCTGAACTAAATATAACCAACAAGGTGTTAATGCTTATTGATCACATCAGAAGAATCCTCAAGAAACTTAGATTTTCTACAGTAGCGCAAAAGAGAATCAAATGACCTTTCATCAACAGCGGCTACCTGAACCCTAAGGGGAGCACAGTATGCTTGTGTAATATCTGCAGGATCAGACAACTTAAGACTCTCAACAGAATTTCAGGGGAGAGCAGATGATTTTGTGGAAAATTCAGGAACCTCCAGTCTGGCATATGTAACCAAAGAATTAATATATGAAATATTAACAGCACTGGCAGCTTGTACATGAGTATCCATGCCACGGAATTCTCCAGCCTCTTAACTTTAGTGTCCAAATCACTTAATTTTGCCATTGTTTCCTGGGTACAGTTACATAAAGAAACCACCGCAGAGGGGTGAACACATCAGTGTTCTTGATAGCCCCAGATACGTTTCTTAAAGTTATTTCTCCATCAGGGGAGACTTCTGGAGGCACAATTGCAGACAAAGAATTATCCAGCACTGGAGCAGGAACAGTAACCAAAGGCTTAATCTCACCAGATGAAGAAGGAAACGAACCATTCAATATCGTAGAGGAAAGCAAGGGGCAATGGGCAGGGTTGATATTAACATTTTGGAGGGGGGAGTAATAAGGCAGCGCACTCAGAATTTATGTGAAAACAGTCGAGCATTGTGAAAAGCAGATGTCTTTTTTTTCATAAATAAATTCTACCACATATGCATATCCAAAAATTAGATCAATGTAGTACCACTCTATAGTTTCCAAGTAAGATGGTAACAAACTTTCAAAAGGTACTGAAGAGACTCTATGGAGCATGTTTGCTAAGCGCTGCGCCAGTAATGTGCTAGTGTGGGGCTCTGCACTAACTGCAGGGGACATGTACAGCTGTCTCCCTTCAGTAACCACAGGTCGTCCTGGTAAACCAGCTGTGGGAGCAACTAACATAGAAACATAGAAATATGACAACAGAAAAAGACCACATGGCCTATCTAGTCTGTCCTTCCATATCAACAAGTACAACAGTCCCCTTTTTTCCTTTAGAGATCCTCTGTGTTTGTCCCATGCTTTTTTGAATTCAGTTACTGTCCTTATCTCTACCACCTCCACTGGGAGACTATTCCACGGATCCACTACTCTTTCCGTAAAGAAATATTTCCGCATATCACTCCTGAATCTATCTCCCTTCACCCTGATCCCATGTCCCCTCGTAGCAGAACTTGCTTTCAATTGAAAGAGGCTCTCTCCCTGAACATTTATGCCACGGAGGTATTTAAACATCTCAATCATATCACCTCTATCCCGCCTTTCCTCTAAGGTGTACATATTAAGATCCTTCAGTCTGTCCTCATATGCTTTATAATGAAGACCACTAATCATTTTAGTAGCCACCCTCTGCACCGACTCCATCCTGTTCACATCCTTTTGAAGGTGCAGTCTCCAGAATTGCACACTATACTCCAAATGAGGTTGCACCAAAGACTTATACAGAGGCATTATCACCTCCTTTTTTCTGCTAGCCATTCCTCTCCGTATGCACCCAAGCATCCTTCTAGCTTTTGCCATCGCCTCTTCTACCTGTTTAGCTACTTTAAGATCATCAGACACAACCACGCCTAGGTCCCGCTCTTCTTTAGTGGACAAAAGTACTTCACCCCCTATACTATATTGCTCCCTTGGATTGCTGCAGCCCAAATGCATGACCTTACATTTTTTAACATTAAATCCCAGCTGCCAAATTCTAGACCATTCTTCAAGCTTAGCTAGATCCCTCCTCATGTTATCTACCCCTTCCTGGGTGTCTACTCTATTGCAGATTTTGGTATCATCCGCAAAGAGGCAAACCTTACCTGAAAGCCCTTCCGCTATATCACTAACAAAGATGTTAAAAAGAATCGGACCAAGGACAGATCCCTGGGGCACACCACTGATAACATCCTTCTCCTCAGAGTGAGCTCCATTTACTTGTATTCTTTGTCGCCTCCCACCCAACCAGTTTCTAACCCAAGCAGTAACTTTAGGGTCCATCCCTAGGGTGCTCAGTTTGTTTATAAGTCGCCTGTGAGGAACAGTGTCAAAGGCTTTACTGAAATCTAAATACACCACATCTAGGGCTCTCCCTCGGTCCAACTCCCTGGTCACCCAGTCAAAGAAATCAATCAGATTTGTCTGACAAGACCTGCCTCTGGTGAATCCATGCTGCCTTGGATCCTGTAATCCGCTGGACTCCAGAAACCTCACTATTTTCTCTTTCAGCAGCGTTTCCAATAATTTACTCACCACCGAAGTTAAACTAATCGGCCTGTAGTTTTCAACCACATCCTTACTTCCGCTTTTGTGTAAAGGCACCACATGAGCCTCTCTCCAGTCCTTTGGCACCACTCCCGACTCCAACGAGGCATTGAAAAGGTCAGTCAGTGGAGCTGCTCGAACGTCCCCAAGTTCCCTCAGTATTCTCGGGTGTATCCCATCCGGTCCCATCGCTTTGTCTACTTTAAGTTCAGATAGTTTCTCACGAACACAGTCTTTTGAAAATTGTTCAAGATGTCCTTTGCTTCTGTTCCTATTTGTGGGTGTTTTCTGAGGTCCTGCTCCTGGTTCTTCATCTGTGAACACAGAACAAAAATATTTGTTAAGCAATTCTGCTTTATCCTTATCAGCTTCTACATATTCCTCCCCTGCACCCTTGAGTCTGACAATACCACTCTTGCCCTTCCTCTTCCTCTTCTCACTAATATATCTGAAAAATGTCTTATCCCCCAATTTATTGCATTGGCTATTTCCTCCTCCTTTTGAATCTGTGCCTTCTTGACTAATTTGCTAGCTTCTCTAAGTTTTTCCAAATACAGATGCCTGTCTTCCTCTCTCTGTGATCTCTTGTATTTCATGAAGGCCTCCCTCTTTTTCTTCACTTTTTCAGCTACTTCTTTCAAAAACCATAGCGGGCTCCTTTTCCTTTTACCTTTATTTACCATTTTAACAAAAAGGATGGTTGCCCTTAAAATATCCCCTTTCAGTTTTTCCCACTGTTTTTCTACATCCCTCAGCTGTTCCCATCCAACTAACGACTCCCTGAGGTATTGGCCCATCTTCGCAAAGTTAGTCTTCCTAAAGTCTAAGATCCTCGCCTTTGAATGGATTCCAACAGCCCTAGTCCTAATACTGAACCACACCATCTGGTGATCACTGGATACAAAATGATCTCCCACTACAACATCAGAAACACTTTCACCATTGGTAAGCACCAAGTCCAGTATGGCCCCTTCACGTGTGGGGTCTGTTACCAATTGCCTGAATAGCTCTCCCTGTAGAGAATCCAGGATCTCCTTACTTCTAGATGATACTGCAGCAGGAATGTGCCAATCAACATCTGGCATATTGAAATCTCCTATCAGTAGCACTTCCCCTTTCCTAGCTTCCTCTTGTGAGGGAGGTCTGTATATCACACCAATGTAAATAGATTTCTCTTTCCCTCTTTCTAGTTTAACCCACAATGCCTCCCCTCTCCCTTTTAAGCTCTGTAATTACAAAGCTTTAATAGTAGTTTTTACATAAAGTGCCACTCCTCCTCCCCTACTTCCTACCCTGTCCTTTCTGAATAAAGTATAGCCAGGTATAGTTACATCCCAATCATGGTTTTCTGTGACCCATGTTTCTGTAACTGCCACTAAATCCAAGTCAGCCACTCCCACCAAAGCTTCAACATCAGGGATCTTATTTTCCATGCTACGGGCATTTATACACACTGCTTTCCATATGTTACCCCTGTTACCCATTTCCATAAAGTTATTTAATGTATCACCTACCTGGGGGCTTTCACTTACCTGGGGGCTTTCTTCACCCATCCCCAACAAATCTAGTTTAAAGCCCTCTTCAGTAGATTAGCCAGTCTACTACTGAAGACGCGTTGACCTTTCTTGGACAGATGGATGCCATCTCTGCTCTGCAACCCTTGGAACAGCATCCCATGGTCTAGGAAACCAAAATGCTCTCGATGACACCATCCACGCAGCCATGCATTCATCTCCAGGATGCGAGCCTCTCTGCCTTGGCCTTTACCCTCAACAAGGAGGATTGAAGAGAACACCACCTGTGCACCTAACTGCTTCACCCTCTGTCCCAGAGCCATGAAGTCACTTTTGATACATTCCGAGGTATACCTGGCAGTATCATTTGTTCCAACATGGATTAGCAACATTGGGTAATAGTCAGTGGGCTTGATGAGTCTCGGCAAACTCTCCATAACATCTTGGATTTTGGCACCAGGCAGACAGCATACCTCTCTGGACATCAAGTCTGGTCGGCAGATGGACGCCTCAGTACCCCTCAGAAGAGAGTCTCCAACCACCACTACCCTTTGTTTCCTTCTGGTCACTGATTCTGCAACTTTGGGGTACTTCAGCTCTGGTTCTTCCCTTTCCAGGGATGCTTTCACCTCCTCCACTTCCAGGGCTGCATAATGGTTCTTCAATTCAAGGACTGGAGAAGTTGGATTGGTGATTTTGCAGGCCCTGGTGACTTGTGTCCAACCATCGACATTCTGTTGGCACCCATCTTCTCCTCTGCTGGAGAGCTTGGTTGCTGCAAGAAGCATCTCATCAATGTACTTCTCACTGTCTTGAATGCTCCTCAGCCTCGCCACCTCCTCTCTGAGTTCCTCCACTTGTTTCCTCAGAGCTTCAGCATGCAGGCACCCTGCACATGGAACTGGTCCTTCAACTGGCATTAGGACCTCTGTCAGGACCGAGGCAGAAGCTGTAACAGGGGCAACAGCTTTAGCGATACGATTTTTCACAGCCATTGTTCTGTTCGTGGAGCTTAGTTATCTGTTAAAGCAAAAGAGAGAGATCTACCAAGTACCAGCCGGTTTCCCAGCTGTCCTTTCAGAGAAAAAGCAGTTAAATCTCCTTAATTATATTCAAAATGTGCTGGTCCAATTCTCTGTGCTTTGTCAAATGAGGAGGTGCCCTATATAGCAAGACTACTTGCTAGGGGTGGGTGGGAGTCGGGGTGGGTAGGGAGGGAACTAACACCTGATTAGGTGTTAGCAGTTCCCAAAGCTGAGGAGGTTACTGGAGTTCAACCACCTACTGTGCTTAAGGAAAGTCCGACTAAAGCACCAAAAAGAAAGTAACCTTGCTTTAAAAATGTACAAAAAACCCTTTTAAGAGCTCCCAGTCAGAGAGCTAACATCATCCATAGAGGTGGCGTTAGTTGCACATATATTACCTGCGCTTGGTGCAAGTAGCATAGGCTACAAATGCCCATGCTAGATACCCCATGACAAAAATGTCCCTGTTCCACCCAGTCTCTGTCTAGATGTGCACTACTAAAGTAGCATGGGATTTTTAGAATGGGAGTCTATGCTACTTTTAGAGGAAGGAAGTGACATCACCATCCTGAATGGCTGGGTAGATCGTGGGCTCCGGTCTATGCCCCATTAAAAGCGCAAAATAAAGCCTCCCGGAGTAACGAGAGGAGAGGTGAGCGGGTGAATAGGGGAAGCAGGCTGGCTGGAGACTAGGGGGATGACAACAAGGAAGAAAGCAGCAGATTTAAGTGAGTTTGCTTACCAAGGAGCAATGGGGGTGAAGTGCAGTGGAGAGAAAATGGCGGCGGTAGGAGCGAAGAGCATGGAGTGCACGATGAAGGATAAGAAAAGCCAGAAGACAGTGACGGAGGAGGGAAGCAATCTCCAAATTCATCAGATCTCAAAGAGTGAGTTGAAGAGCTGGTTTGCAGAACTAAAGTCTGAGATACTGACAGTTAAGATTGAAGTGGAGAGCATGCTGGGCGAGATGAAGGAAGAGCTCAGTGATTTGGTGCAGCGAGTGGAGGAGCAAGAGCAGAATGTATTGCAGATGCAAGGCAAACAAGGGAAGATGGAGAGTCAGCTCAAAGGTTTGGAGAAGTGGAAGAAGCAAGTTGAATATAAGATGGAGGATCTGGAAAACAGATCAAGGAGGCACAATCTCAGAATAAGGGGCATACCGGAGGACTCTGAGTTTAAAGACTGTAAGAAAGTAGCTGAAGCAGTATGCATTGAAGTTTTGCGGCAGGGGGTGACACCAACATACCAAAGAATATTTCTCTGGACAGAGCTCATCGAGCATTGGGCCCTGCAGTTAAGAACAGGCCGGGGACATTATTATTTGCGTAACCAACTATGGGATTAAAACCAGAATTACGTAGCAAATGCAAAGTTTGGGACTGTTTGAATGGCAGGGCTGTAATGTCGCAATCTTTGCAGATTTGGCAGCTGGAACTCTGCAGAGAAGGAGAGAAATGCAGCCCATAACTAAAATGTTGCGGGACAGTGGAATACAGTATAGATGGTTGTTCCCATTTGGGCTGTTTTTTCAGAAAAATGCTAAAACATGGCGAGTAAAGACACTGGAAGAAGCGAAGGAAGCACTTTCGGCGATAGGTCTGATGCAAAGTATGAGGATGGAGACGGCTGAACATGGACAGAGTTTGCGTGGCAGTTCCAGAAGAGGCATGGACTCTGGAGGATTTGGAACACAGGCAAATGTGGACATTTGTGATTGAAAGGGTACACAAGTCTGTATATGTGGGAGACAGGACTTTGGCTCAGAGTGTCGATGTAAAAAGAGCAGAGGGGAATTGGGGGTGTTCGAAGGGGTGTTATTACGCTTAGAAGATGGCAATGTATAAGTTATGTTAACAGTATATAAGTTTGGTGTGATTATTATGGGGAATGGGTATGTCCCGAGGAGGGGGGTGGTTAGAAAGGAGGGGGGAGGGTAAAAGGCAGTAGAGACTTAATGGTTGGGAAGGGGGGAAGGGGAAAGGAAGGGTGGACCTGTGGTACATTTGGGTTCGGGAGGGGATCACTACTCCAGGAAAGGCCCCAGAAGGAGGGGGAAGTGGGAGGGGAAGGGTAGGGAAGGGGGAAGGGGTGACGGGATGGGTAGGAATGGGGGAGGGGAGGGGTGGGGGAGGGATGGAAATACAACAATTGAAATAAGAACAAACCCTCAAACTTACTTCCATAAATGTGAAGGGCCTCTGCACGTGGCAAAAGAGAAGGCTATTGGAGAAAGAAGGTGTAAGTCAGCAGGCTGACATTTTGTGCATACAGGAGACGCACTTAAGAGTGGGGCAAGAAATGTTATTGCAAACAAAGTAGTACCCATATGTAGTATTGGGGGGAAACAGAACAGAGCCAAAGAAGGAAGGAGTAGGTATTATGTTGGGAGAGAAGGTCAAAGATCAGGTGGTGGGAGTAGGTAGAGATAAAAAAGGGAGATGGGTAGGGGTGCGCATGCAGGTGGGGAAGGAAGAGATATGGGTAATAAGTGTGTATGGACCCAATGAAGAGCAAAAATAATTTTATGAAACTTTGATGTCTGAGTTGGAAAAGCTGGGTAATGCCCCAATACTATTAGGGGGGGGACTATAATCTCAAGTAAATCCATGCTTAGACTCCACTGGAGGGGGGAGATTGGGGGGGGCAGTCAACGAGGAAGAGCCTTTGGCGTATGAAGGAAAGGGTTGGATTCATTGATGTCTGGAGGTGTAAGAACCCAGGGCGGCGGGGATACACTTTTTTTTCAAAACCACATGGAACATACAGTAGGATAGATATGGTATGGGTGAATGGTGGATGGATTGCGAAGGTGAAAGAAGTGGAGCATGGGTCCATGACCTGGACAGATCATGCTCCGGTGTTGGTAGTTTTCGGCTTGGGGGTGAGGGAAGAAGGTCTTAAATTCTGGCAGCTTAATGATTCGTTATTGGAGGATAAAGATAATGTTGAAAGTCTCAGGGAGAACATAAGAGAATATATTCAATTCAATAATCAAGGGGAAGTGGCTACAAGAACTGTATGGGATGGGTTTAAAGCAGTTGTGAGAGGACATCTGATAGGATTGGCGGTAAAAGCAAAAAGAGCGAGGGAGAAGGTAGAGCAGGAATTATTAAAGGAAATAAGGGAATTGGAACTGAGTCATCAGAGTGACAGGAATCCGGTAGTGATGGGGGCCCTGACTAAATTGAGAGTGGAATTGGGCGGTTGCGGGCTAGTGCAATAGCGCATGAATTGAATGTGCTGAAACAGACATACATGGAAGGTGGGAGCAAGGCAGGGAAAGTATTGGCTAGTAGGCTTAAGGCAAGAAAGCAGCAGGGTTTAATAAGCTGTATAAGGAATAAAAAAGGGGAGTTGGAGTATGATGTGGCAAAGATAAAGGAAATCTTTAGAGAGTATTATAGGTCCCTTTATAGCAGTGAGGGGGAGGAAAAAAGCGTCCATTATTTGAAGAAGTGCAGATTGAAGAAAATCTGTAGTGAGGAGGTGGGAAGGTTGGATAAACTGATAAGTGGAGACGAAATTATCAGTTATTAGGGGGCTCAAAGTGGGGAAAACTTCCGGGCTGGATGGATTAACAGCTAAATTCTATAAGGTCTTCCAGGCCCAGGTGCAACCCTTATTGGTGGAAGTTTTTAATGACATATTAATAGAGAAAAAGATTCAGAGTTCTATGGAAGAAACGGGGATCGCTATCTTGCTGAAGCCGGGAAAGGATACCTACAGTATGCGGGTCATATAGGCCGATTTTCCTTGATCAATGTGGATGCAAAACTTTTGGCAAAAATATTGGCCAACAGAATGCAGGAGATATTGCCAAATTTGATTCACAGAGATCAAACTGGCTTTGTGAAGGGTAGGTTGGGTGGAGATAATATAAGGAAGATTGTTAATCTTATATGGCATACACAGAGGGAGAGTAGGTTGGCTGTTATGGTCATGGTGGATGCAGAAAAGGCATTTGATAGGGTGGAGTGGCCTTTTATATATAAGGTATTAGAGGAGATGGGGATAGGCCCAAGTTTTAGAGATTGGATTAAAGTGCTATATGCACATCCAAAAGCCCGTATAAGAGTGAATGGGAGCTACTCAGAAACTATAGAGTTAGAGGGGTACTAGGCAGGGGTGCCCCTTGTCACCCCTGTTATTTGCACTAGTGATAGAGCCTCTGGCAGAGATAATTCGGATGCAAGGAGATAAGAGGGGTGCCGATGGGGGGGACGGAATCAAAGATAGCGCTATTCGCTGATGTTATATTCACGGTCACAGAACCATTTACCTCTTTGCCAGTGCTTATGAAAGAAATTAAACAGTATAGTGAAGCATCGGGGTATAAGATTAATATCGCAAATGGGGGTTAATCTTCCGGAGGAGTTGGAAAGGAGGCTGCAAGACTCATTTCCCTTTAAATGGGTGTAGCAAAACTTTCGGTATTTGGGCATTCAATTGGGATGTGCAGTAGAACGGTTAGTGGAGTGGAATTATGTACCATTAATTAAGGCGATTAGTCAGGACCTACAAAAATGGAAGAGGCTGAATTTAATGTGGGTGGGGTGTATAGCTGCGATTAAGATGAATGTCCTGCCTAGGGTGTTGTTTTTGTTGGCCTCCTTGCCTTGCAGTGTCCCAAGGGGGATGTTAAAAAAAAGATTCAGAATCAGATATTTCAATTTATTTGGGGAGGGAAAATGCCCAAAATATCTCGGAAGGTGATGTTTATGGCAAAGGAAGATGGGGGGTTGGAGGTGCCACATATAGTAAATTACTATTAGGCTGCACAATTAAGAGCTTTGGTGGTGAGCAGCAGTACAGGTGAGGTGCAAATGGAGCAGGAGGGTAAGGACAGGTTGGAGTAGTGGATATGGAACCCCCAACTAGGTAAAGAAAGAGGAGAGGATGGAAATCCATTTAAATTAGTAATGAAGGATACATGGAGGGAGGTAAGAAATAAACTTATGGGCAACAGGAAATATTTTAGGGGTACCTACATAACTGGACTGCTGGAATTCCCGTCAGGGTTAGAGGGAGGAGTATTTCAGGATTGGGGGAAAAGGAGATTGAAACAATTGGGGCAGTTCGTAGACGAGGACAACATAGTGTTGACCTTTGAGGCATTGCGTAGAAGATATAAGGTAGGGAATAAGGATTATTATGGGTAAGCACAAGTATAATATTATCTGCAAAAGCCTGGATTAAGACAGGAGTTGATGCAGTCGGAGGTAGGAATGGAGCAGTTGATGATGGAGGGGGAGGTGCCTAAACGGTTGATTTCTAGGTTATACAGGGAGTTGAAGGCAAAAGGGACGGAGATTAGAAGCCACCAACAATGGGAACAAGAGCTGCTGGGAGAATGGGACCAGAAGAGATGGCAAGAAATAGCGAGGAGAGCTAGGAGGCTGGCCCCGTGAGCAATTTATCTAGAAAGCACCATTAAGGTGCTGCTGCTGCAAATGTACTAGACTCCAGTGAAGATAAAGATTGGGTAATTACAACAAAGCAACTTATGCTGGAAGGGATGTGGAAGACCAGGAGATTTATTTATTTATTTATTTATTTATTTTGCTGCATTTATATCCCGCTTTTCACCGGGTCAAAGCGGTTGGGGGATACATTTAACACGAGGGGATATGAGACACATACACTAATACAGGGAACATGGGCAATGGAGGGTTAAGTGGCTTGCCCAAGACCACAAGGAGCACCTGTGGGACTAGAAACCCCAGTCCTTCCGGCCCAAGGTTGCTGTCCTCTAGTGGGATTTGAACCACTGACCTTCCGGCCTGTAGTACCTTGCCCCAACCACTAGGCCACTGCTCCCTCCCAGATTTGATGCACTTATTGTGGGGGTGCCCAAAGGTACAGCAAATGTGGGATGGTGTGAAGGAGTTATACTATGAAATCACTAAGGTGGGGGGTTGAGATTAATCAAAATATAGCAGTTTTAACAGAAATACGAGAAGAAAGTGATAAACATTTAGACCAATGTTTGGGGTACTGTATTAATGCGGGATGAATGGAGTTATTGGTTAAATGGAAGGACCTTACAGTGCATACCAAAAGTGAGATAATGAGGAGGCTTGAAAGAATGTGGTGTGTGTATGAAATTGAAGCCTATAAAAATCATAATAAGAAGTACTTGGATCGCACTTGGAAGTGGTATAAAGAATGGAGGGGGATAAAGGAAGGGGATGGGAAAGGGGTGAAGATGGGGGTAAGAGGGATGAGGAGGAGGGAGCAGTGGCCTAGTGGTTGGGGCAAGTTACCTCAGGCCGGAAGGTCAGGGGTTCAAATCCCACTAGAGGACAGCAACCTTGGGCCAGAAGGACTGGGGTGTCCAGTCCCACAGGTGCTCCTCGTGGTCTTAGGCAAGCCACTTAACCCTCCATTGCCCATGTTCCCTGTAAAATAGTTATCTCCAAGTTATAATGCCCTGTTCAATGTAACTTCAGTTTGTTCAATGTAAACCGCCTTGATATCATGAAAGGCGGTATATAAGAAATGTTAAATAAATAAAATAATAAAATAGGGGGAAGGGAGGGGAGGAGTGAAGATAGGGGACCTAGGACCTCGGGGGAGGGGAAGATTGATGGTTTATTGTAACCTGAACCAATGTAAGCAAGGGGGTTTTGGGGTGGGGGTAAGGAAAAGGGAAATAAGAAGATGATGTGGAATGTAATTGATGGATGTATATTGTTCAAATACAAATAAAAATAAAATTACAAAAAAAATGGGAGTCCATGCTACTTTTAGCACAACACCCAAACTGCATGCTGAATCCAGCGCTACCAGATACCGGCCTTTAGTAAACATGCCCTTGAATGCTTTGGCTGGTAAAAGGTAGTATCCTCTCTTCTAAAATTCACCTAATGTTTTCCAAGCACAATGGTAATAGTGTGAGAAGAAGGATTTTGTTCTTGGTGTGTGTTTTGTTTTTTTTTTTCTTTTCATTTATGATTTTAGTTCCCTTATCTGTAATTTGTATTTGGAAAGGATTTGTTTCTTGCGGTAGTGTGTTTTTTTTTCAATCCATTCACAAATTTATATATCCATGATGAATTACTTTGGAGCTAGTTCGTTGATGTTGGTGACCTTGCTTGTTTGAGTTGTCGACATTCATTTTTGTACATAGTAACACAAGGGCTAATATTCAGAACCCTGAGCCCGGATGGTCAACAGGAGGCTGTCTGGATAACAATGCTGACTGAGATATTCAGCAGCACTATCCAGATAGTACTACTGAATAACTCCACACTGCTCCGGCACTATCCAGTTTATGGTCCATCCAAGAAAGTGGTTAGGGTTGAAACTTCCTTGGTAGAAGTTAGCTCCCCATACTTTTTACAAAATGCAACATTTTTGCTTTGGGTGGAAATGCTTCACACTTGGATGTCATCTTATTGCAATTTAGGGATCCTCTGTGTTTCTCCTACATTTTTGAATTCCATCATCATTCTTGTCTTCACCACCTCCACTGGAAGGACATTCCAGATATCTACTGTGCCTTCTGTGGAACAAATATTTCTTGATGTCTCTTTCAAGCTTACCTTCTTGCAGCTTCATTTCATTTCCTCACGTTAACACTTTGCAATTATTTAAATAAATGTATCGTATCTTCCTTGTCCCTCTAAGTGTGTTCTCATACATTTTGGCCCCAATTCCATAAGACAGTAGGGCAGCGCGTCCCGCTGGGACATGCTACCCTGCTATCCGCTTTGCCAATATTCCGCTTCTGTTCCCCGCTGCATGCACAGAGCTGCTGTGTGTGCTGCAGGGGACAGGGGGGCAGAGAGTGGGTGGGACCGATCCCCGGATATACAGGGCTGATTCCAGGACGGCTCTGTACGTCTGGGGATTGTCAGGGGGATGCCCTGCTTATTCCACCTCTAAGGTGTATTATTCCTCTAAGGTGGAATAATAGTGGGGCACCTCTTCAAACCCTTCCGGCAGCCCACCTCCTCTTCCCCTCCCCCCCCCCTCCGGAGACCAGGAGCCCTCCCACCGGATCATTGGGACACTGAGGGGTGAGTCCCTGCTGCCTGATCTAGGCTCCAGTGGCCCCCATCAGGGTTGGGCGGCAGGGAGTTGGGGGTCTGAGGCTGCAGGCAGATTGAGCTGTGGAGAGGAGGTCCTCGTGACTGTGGGAGGGGCACACCGAGCCATCCTCTGGCCCAATTCTGACAGCCACGGGAATATTTTGCTCCCGCGTTTCAGAATCTGATCCAAACAGGCCCGTCCTGCATGGAGCCATCCAGACGGCCCGGATGTGCCCCTTCCGGAATCAGGCTGTATGTCTGTTTTGGTGCAGATCCTGTACCATTTTGATCTAGGCTGCTTCCAGTATATTATTTTCTTTGTTTGTTTTGTTTTAATCTTATTGATTTTCCATTTTAACAACTTTCCCAAAACACTTCCATGAGGAACATATTCATATACAATACCAACATAAGAACATAAGATATGCCATACTGTGTCAGACCAAGGTCCATCAAGCCCAGTATCCTGTTTCCAACAGTAGCCAATCTAGGTCATACGTACCTAGCAGTATCCCCAAGAGACACAGGTTCCACAATGCTTGTGTTGGGTCAAGCATTGATATCCTGGGTCCCTTTTTAATAATGGTTTATGGACCTTTCCTCCAGGAACTTGTCCAAACCTTTTTTAAACCCAGCTACACTAACAGCCCTTATTACATACTCCGGTAACAAATTCCAGAGTTTGATTACACGTTAAGTGAAAAAATATTTTCTCTTATTTGTCTTAAATAGTTTACTCTGTAGCTTCATTACATGTCCCCTAGTGTTTCTATATTCTGATAGCATAAACAATCGATATACGTTTACCCGTTCCACTCCATTCATTAATTTATAGACCTCTATCATATCTCCCCTCAGCTGTCTCTTTTCCAGGTTGAGGAGCCCTAACCTTTGTAGCCTCTCTTTATAGTAGCCTTCCATCCCCTTTACCATTTTGGTGGCTCTTCTCTGTACCTTTTCTAATAACGCTATATCCTTTTTAAGATACGGCGACCAGAATTGCACACAATATTCAAGGTGCGGTCGTATCTTGGAATGATACAGAGGCATTATAATATCCTTTGTTTTATTTTCCATTCCTTTCCTTATGATAGCTAGCATTCTATTTGCTTTCTTGGCCGCTGCTACACACTGGGCGGAGGGTCTTAACATGTTATCCACGATGACTCCTAAATCTTTTTACTGGGTGGTGGTTCCCAATGTGGAACCTTGCCTTGTGTAACCATAGTGTGGGTTGTTCTTTCCTAGGTGCATAACTTTGCACTTGTCCACATTAAATTTCATCTGCCATTTGGATGTCCAGTCTTCCAATTTATCCAGATCCTCCTGCAGTTTTCCACAATCCTCTTGGGTTTTAACAACTTTAAACAATTTTGTGTCATCTGCAAATTTGATAACCTCACTAGTTATTCCCTTTTCCAGGTCATTTATGAATATGTCAAAAAGTAGAGTACCCAGTACGGATCCCTGGGGTTCTCCACTATTCACCTTTTTCCATTGGGAAAATTGGCCATTTAGCCCTATCCTCTGCTTTCTATCTTTTAACCAGTTCCCGATCCACAATAGTACACTGCCTCCTATCCCATGACTTTTTAGTTTTGCCAAAAGTCTCTGATGAGGGACCTTGTCAAAGACTTTCTGAAAGTCCAGATACAGTATATCAACTGACTCACCTTTGTCTACCTGTTTATTCACACCTTCAAAAAAACATATCAGATTAGTAAGACAAGATCTTCCTTGTCTAAAGCCATGTTGGCTGTCTCCCATTAGGCCATGACTATCTACATGCTGTGTAATTTTGTTCTTTATGATAGTTTCTATCATTTTCCCCGGTACTGACGTCGGGCTCACCGGTCTGTAGTTTCCCGGATCACCCCTGGAACCCTTTTTAAAAACTGGCGTTACATTGGCGATCCTCCAGTCTTCAGGTATTACAGATGATTTTAATGAAAGTTCACAGATTACTAATAGCAGGTCTGCAATCTCATATTTCAGTTCTTTCAACGCTCTTGGATGTATACCATCTGGTCCAGGTGATTTGCTACTATTCAGTTTATCAAATAGTTGTAATACATCTTCCCGGTGTAGCAATATTTCTCTCAATTCCTCTGCAGTATCACCTTTAAATACCACTTCAGTCTTGGGTAACATCCCTACATCTTCCTCAGTAAAGACCGAAGCAAAGAATTCATTCAGTCTCTCCGCTATAGCCTTTTCTCCTCTTACTGCCCTTTTTACCCCTCTATCATCTAATGGTCCAATTGATTCACTCATAGGCCTTTTGCTACGAATCCAAATCCAACATGAATCCAAAACCTCAATACACCAATACACATATTAGAGGCCCCTTTGCCATATGTCTGTCTGTCTTACTGTTTAGGTCGCCTCCTCCAAACTATATATAGGTATCTGAAACTAGTAAACACTTAATAAATATCCTATAATCTCCCCTCCCCCGCCTCGTCAGTGTTGGCATTACTCCCCAGTAGTGCCACTACCCCTTCCCCCTCCCTTCCCATGCTGCTTGAGGGTCACGGTTCTGAAACTGGACCCATATCTATCTGTAACACATCCATTTAGGAAATGTGTGGTTGGCATAGACTTGTTGCTCTGCAGAGGCTATCACATGCATCACCACTAGCCAGTGATTGAAGGAGGGGACCATCTCCACCACTCAGTGTTGCAGGATGATTTTCTTAACCACCCCTATCCCAATCATAATAAATCTTCCCTCCACCTGTCAGATCTTCTGCTTACTCAGTGGGTTCTCCTCCCCCAACAGGAGCATCCTATATGTCCACTGAACCTGTTTCTGGACCACTTGTGTTAAGCACTGCAATACAGGGTCCCACAGCTCCGTTAACATGGGACATTCCAGGAATACGTGTCGAAATGTCTGTTTGACATTTGCATTTGTCACATTGGGTCTGCACCCAAATGTCTAGTCATGCCCCTCGTGCTCTTGTGAGGTATCCCCAATGTATGATCTGGAACTGCACCTTCTGGTAGCATGCAATGGGAATAACCTTTTTGGATCTTGTCACACCCCAGCCCCCTGGCAACGTGCCTAAAGAGCTAGGGTGGACATTATGTCCTTCATAAACTGGTTGAAAACTATCTTCAGCACTGAAGCATGTTGGGAGTTGTAGTTTCCCTTTTAAAAGTATAGCCGTGACAAACCAGTATGAAGGTAAATGATAAAGATTTTATTTCCCCAATGTCACAAGGTTCAACATAAAGCATCAGGATATTCTCTCCAGTTAGTATTTCCAAAGATATTTACAAAACTCAGTTTGAATGTGTTTCACAGTCACTACTTCTCTTCGGGGTTTTTAATCCAAAAATATAGCAGATGAAACAAAACACAAGCTTCTTCATTCAGTGTAGTAAAAATGTTTTCTTTTATCCTTTCCTTCTTTAGTAACACCAAGCACAGGTGCTAGGCAATATTCCTTTGGTTAAACAAGCTCTTACCTTCAACAAGGTCAGACTTCTTTACTCTGTTACCCCAAAAGCGCACCTCCTGAAAGCTATTCTTCAGTTAAGGACTCCATGCTTCCAGCCAAACATAATGTGCAATCCATGGGAAACTCAGGCAGTAAGGAATCCTGTTTGCTAGGCTCTATCTGCATTTCTTCCTGCTCTGAAGAAACATCAACTTGCTCTGAGCTTTCCCCGTATCTCCCAGGATATACTTTCTCGGGGGATCTCTGTAATTCCCTCCAGCAGTGGTCTACCTGGTATGGAAGACAGGTATCAGGGGTTTGAGCTATCTCTTTCTGGCTAGGTTCACAAACCTCTCTCCAGCTGCGGTTTAACAGTTCCTGGCCTCCTTGCTTAAGTTCCTCTCTTGTGTTAATCGATGGCTCCCTGTTCCAGGCTGGGTTCTTCTGCCTCCTAGCTTGAGCCCTGGGCACCCACCTCTGAACACCTTGAGACTTCCAGTCCAGCATAGACGTGGGAAGACTTTTATGCTCTCTCTCCCTGAGCTGTGCCTTCCTGGTACCTCTCCTGACGGCTTCTCCTTGGAGCTCTCCACCTTGGAACTGCTGGCCTCTTTGGAACTTTCTCTTATCCTGCAACAACAGCCCCTCCGGCTGCCTTTCTTGGTGTTGCTTCGTCGCCTTCTCCCTCTTCTTCTTTCTCTCTCCTTCTAAGCAATGCTTATAAAGCTGCTTCCCTGTCAGGGTCTCTCTCACTCCCCTCAGGTGTGTGTGATCATCCCCTAAGTTTGTAACTATCTCAGGATAGCTTGGGTGTGGCAACCTAACTTCAGACTCTCTGTGCTTACTCCCTCTAGCTGCACTCTGCAGTGTGTGTATTGCAGACCTGTCACGTTCTTTAAAAGGAAAAACTAGTGAATGTACCATCTCCATAGGCTCACTAGCATCCTCTTCATCACAATCTACACAAAGCAACGCTCCAATTGTTCCTCTCCTATGTCCTCCTCCAACTCTTCAGTCCACTACTGTGCCACCTCTTGGAGATGGGCGGCAGGCAGAATGTCCCTCAGCGTGTGATAACAGTTCCTTAGCCTATTCCAGTAAGGGATTAAGTTACGGAAATCTCTATCTATTACTAGTACCACTATTACTGAACATTTGTATAGCATTACAAGACGTATACAGCACTGCACAGGCACACGTAAAAGACTGTCCCTGCTCATCAGAGGTTACAATCTAGTCAAGACAGATGGCACAGTAACTGTGGACATGGGATACAGCTAGAGAAAATGGTAAGGAAAGACAGAGGAGATCAGGTAAGTCAATATCAGAAAGCAGCAGCAAACAAGTGAGTTTTCAGCCTGGATTTGAAAAGGTTCAGAGAAGGCACCTGACATAGACTCAGGTAGTGTGTTCCAGACATAAGGAGCAGCAAGGTGAAAGGAGCAAAGTCTGGAGTTAGCAATAGGAGAGAGGCACAGATAGAAGCAATTTGCCAGAACAGCGTAGTTCCCGAGTAGGGGTATAGGGAGCGATAAGAGAGGAAAGGTAATGAGGAGCTGCAGAGTTGAATGCATATACAGGTCAGCAGGAGAATTTTGAACTGGATGTGGAAATGGATAGGGAGCCAATATGAAGTGACTTGAGAAGAGGGGTAAATATGAG
The DNA here is from genome assembly GCA_033557465.1 of Ichthyophis bannanicus. Lineage (NCBI taxonomy): Eukaryota > Metazoa > Chordata > Amphibia > Gymnophiona > Ichthyophiidae > Ichthyophis > Ichthyophis bannanicus. The sequence continues at coordinate 213,059,359 of CM066034.1, forward strand.
CATGACGAGGCTGGCGGAGGATTAGCCGCGCAGCAGAGTGTTGAACAGAGATCCTCGCCCAGATTGCCGGAGAAATCTCAGGTGTATAGGTAGATATGGGAGTCATCTGCGTAAAGATGGTACTGAAAGCCATGGGAAGAGAGAGAAAAGGAGTGGACCCAAGAGAGATCCTTGGGGTACCCCAACTGAGAGCAGGATAGCAGTAGATGAGGATCCACCAGAGTAAACACTAAAAGACCAATGGGAGAGGTAAGAAGAGAACCAGGATAGCACAGGGCCCTTAAAACCAAGCCACGGACAAGGTATCAAGCAGATGGTTGTGGTCAACAGTGTCAAAAGCAGCAGAAAGGAAGGAGAGGATTGAGTAAAGGTCCTTGGATTTTGCCAGGAACAGGTCACTGGAGACTTTGGCGAGAGACATTTTGATAGAATGTAAAGGATGAAAGCCACATTGTAGAGGATCCAGAAGGGCTTGAGAGGAGAGAAAGTCGAAGCAACTGCAGTGAACTGCTCGTTCAAGTAGTTTAGAATCTAAGGGGAGGAGGGAGATGGATCGATAGTGAAAAGGGCAGGATGATTTCTTGAGAAGAGAAGTGACCACAGCATGCTTGAAGGTTTCAGGGAAAGTTGCAGTGGAGTGTGATGGGTTGAGAATGAGAGATGGAAGGGACTACAGTGGAGGAGATGGAGCTAAGGAGACTGGTGGGAATAGGTTCAGAGGAGCAGATAGTCAGTTTGGATGAGGAAAGAAGGTGAGTGGTTTCCTCCCCAGAGATCAGAGAAAAGGAAGAAATGGTAGCGGGGGGGGGGGGGGGGAATAGCTGACCTCGTAGGGAATAGGAGGGTAATCTTGTGGATTTTGTCATGGACATAGTCAGCCAGAGTTTGTGCAGAAAGTGAAGGAGGGGTTGGAGGCAGAGGCATCTTGAGGAGAGAGTTGAGAATTGTAAAGAGTCGATGAGGGTCAGAAGCCAGAGAATTAGATGGACATAATAGTCTTGTTAGGCGAATGCTATTGCCGACCGGAAAGAGACAAGCATGAATTTGAAGCGTAAAAAGTCTGCAAGGGTGCAGGATTTGAGCCAAGCTCGCTCAGCTGAGCGGGCGCAGGAATGTAGATAGTGGGGAAGACAGCGAGGGTTGAGGTACAATATGCCTCATAGGATGTGGCATGGGCAGAGCAAGAACATCCTGAGTAGAGGAGAGTGCAGTGTTATAGGAAGCTACTGCCTAATCAACAGACTCAGATGACATAGTGGAGGAAAGAGGTGATGAGACAGTAGAGGAGAGAGCCAGCGGGTCAATTTATTTTATTTATTTATTTTAGCTGTATTTATATCCCGCTTTTCACCGGGTCAAAGCGGTCAATTGGGAGATACATTTAACATGAGGGGATATGACACACATACGCTAATACTTACAGGGAACATGGGCAATGGAGAGTTAGCATAAAGATGTCTGAAGAGGTTGGAGGAGACAGGGTGAGGGATGAAGAGTGAAGCTTAGCAGGTGATGGTCCGATAAGGGAAGAAGTGAGGTACAGAAGTTTGAGGTTAAGCAATTAGAGAAGAATACAAGGTCAAGGCAGTGAGTGGCCTTTCTGGGGAGTAGGGGCAGTTGAGCAAAGCTGGAGGTTGAATGATAGAGGTAAGGGAGAGGAGCTTTAAAGCCTAAGGGTCAGAGGGGTTATCAACATGAATGTTAAAATCCCCAAGAATAAGGGAGGGGGAGATTAATCCAGAAAGAAGGAAATCCATGAGTCAAAGTCAGAGAGAAAGGTAGAGGTGGTTTTGTCAGGGGGTCGATAATTAACCGCCAGTCAGAGAAGTAGTAGAGTAAAAAGCCAGATGGAAGACTGGGATGGACTACAAAGGAGGGAAAGTAGTGAGACTGAGGCAGAAGGAGGGGTTGAAATTGACAGACAGGCGATAGAAGAAGCCCAACGGGATGAGGCGTGTGGGAGAATTGATAGCAACCATGACAGAGAGCAGTGACTGAAGCAGAGTCCTCAGGGAGGAGCCAGGTCTCAGTTAGAGCAAGGAGATGGGAGAGCATTAGAGATAGAGATCATAAGTAAAGGCAAGTTTATTTGAGATGGAGTGTGCATTCCACACGCACATGAGAAAGGAAGAGAGGAGAGGGCAAGGAGAGGGATATGAATAAGATTTGAGCTGTTGCGTGAGCATTTGTTCTGGGAGTGTGACAAAGGTCTAGGTGGGGCCAGGGTTGGGATTGATATCTCCAGAAGAGAGAAGGAGAATGAGTAGAAGAGTGCAGGGCAGAGAGGAAACGGCACAGCGGTAAGGAGGGTGAAGTTGCTTCAGAGAGAGAGAGAGGAGATGGCTCAATGAGAGGGAGAAAGTGGTGAAGCTCAAGAGCTGATGACAGGATAGATGACAAGATGGTGGGGGAAGCGAAGATGGCAAAGGGGGGGGGAGATAAGCGGGAGGGGCTTGAAGGTACTGGTAGGAGGGGAGACAATTAGGGAGTATGACCAGTAGGAAGAGAAAGTGTTGAGCAGCCATAAATAGAGAGATGGAGAGGAGCACAGAAGTCAGACTAAGTAAAAGAATAGGTGGTAGAGATTGCAGGGGATAAGGTGCACCTGTGAATGATCATGGTAATGAGCACAGGGCGGCTGTAAGACTGTAAGCCAGGGGCAGGTGGATTGTGGGAAGGGAGGGTGGGATAATAAGGAAGAGGAGAGAGACACAGCTGAAAACAGGCAGAGCTGAACAAATGCTGAATGCAGGCAAGTGAAAGGAGGCAGAGTCTACAGGAAGTGCCTTAGTAAAAAATCAGGCAAGGTGAAAAACTGAAGACTTTAAATATCTTTGAGAGGCAAAGACAAACCAGAAATATATAGAGAGCAATAAATAAATAAACAAGCTAGATTCTGAACAAGCACAGGAAAATACCTGAAAAGAGTATACATAGTTAGATGAAGCTTGCAATGAGGTGTTCACCCAAGCTGATGGCTCAGCGGCCCATGTGCTCAGAGAAAAGCTTCTGAACAAAGCTGCAGCAGGGGGAGAGGCGGGGCAAGTGCTGAATGCAAGCAAGTTAAAGCAGGCAGAGTCCACAGGAAGTGCCCTAGTAAAACTCAGGTAATGTAAAAGACTGAAGACTTTACATACATATAAGAGAGGCCTTGTAGAGGAATAGGGAAAAGGAGAGAAAAAAGCACACCTAAATGTGCAGTCGGATAGTACTAGTTAGAGAACAGAGGCAATAAAGTGAGAAAGAATACACAGCACCGTAGAGGACAGGAGCTGGGTATTGGACAGACAGAGGATAGGACACACACTGACAAAACAAATATATACAAAACAAACTACCTCTAGCAGAGCCATTTCACTATCAGTGCTGAGCCTCTGGAACTCTCTCCCGGATGAATTGCGGGCCATAAAAGACCTAAAGTATTTCTGCAAATCCCTTAAGACCTTCTTATTCATGGAATTCTATGACCAAGCAGCTTATGAATGCCATTAATTAAGCATGAATGTAGGGTTGCCAACTTTTTCACCGAGAAAAACCCGACACCTGTGGCTTGCCATGCTCCACCCATTCTCCGCCCCTAGTCCCACCCCTGCCCCGCCCCCAGCCCCACCCACAAAAATTACCGAGGATACGTGTAGGCTAACTTCCTTGGTCAGATAATAATTAAACTGGGAACCCCAAAATCCAAACATGAAATGTACAACACTGGAGAAATAAAACTATAAAGTAATTTCCTCTTGCACTAAACAAAAACGCAAAGATGTTAGCAATACACACTTCCCAGACCAGACATATTCCAGTTAATAAATTCAAAATAAAAAGTATTTTTCTGCCTTCTGTTTGGATGTTTTATTTTTCAGTTGCAATTGCTCCAGTCACTTTCTTCTGGTTTCTTCGTGTCTTCTGCGAGCTATCCATTTGTCCTTTCTTCTCTTTTAGATGTTTTCCATTCTCTCTCTATTTCTGCTTTAACATACTGATTGTTTCCCTTTTGCTCTTTCCCCCAATTCTTTCCTTATTCCTTTATCATCCGTTTAAATTTCACCCTTCCATTCTCAAGCCCCTCTTACTCTCCCAATACCGGCCCATCATAGACTTTTCTTCCACACAAAATATTTTTTCCCCTCTCCATTCTCATTCCCCATCCATTCTAGTCCTCCCCCAAATCAATTCCCTTATAGTTCTAGGCCCACCCAGCATCCACTCCCTTCTAGTCCCATTCTCCCATGCCCCACATCAGCCCATTTCCAGTCCTATTCCAGCTCTTCATCAGCCCATTTCCAGTGCTAGCCCTCACATCACAGGCCATTTCCAGTCCTAGCTCCCCCCCCCCCCCAATCACAGCCCATTTCCAGTCCAAGTCCCCCATCACAGCCTATTTCCAGTCCTAGGCCCCCCCCCCACCATCACAGCCCATTTGCAGTCCGAGTCCCCCCGCACAATCACAGCCCATTTGCAGTCCGAGTCCCCCCGCACCATCACAGCCCATTTGCAGTCCTAGCCCCCCTAATCACAGCCTATTTCCAGTCCAAGATCCCCCTTCCTCCACCATAGCCCTTTTCTGGTCCAGGTCCCCTCCACCCCATCCCAACCCATGTCCAGGCCATGTCCTCCCCCCTCCCCCTTTTACATTCCAGGTCCCCCCCCCCATCACAGCCTATTTCCAGTCCAAGTCCCCCCCCCCCTTAGCCCTTTTCCAGTCCAAGTCCCCCCCCTTAGCCCTTTTCCAGTCCAAGTCCCCCCACCCCCTTAGCCCTTTTCCAGTCCAAGTCCCCCCCCCTTAGCCCTTTTCCAGTCCAGGTCCCCCCCCCCCCTTAGCCCTTATCCAGTCCAAGTCCCCCCCTTAGCCCTTTTCCAGTCCAAGTCCCACCCCCTTAGCCCTTTTCCAGTCCAAGTCCCCCCCCCTTAGCCCTTTTCCAGTCCAAGTCCCCCCCTTAGCCCTTTTCCAGTCCAAGTCCCCCCCCTGAGCCCTTGTCCAGGCCACGTCCCCCCCCTTAGCCGTTGTCCCGTCCAAGTCCCCCCACCCCCCTAGCCCTTTTCCAGTCCAAGTCCCCCCCCCTTAGCCCTTTTCCAGTCCAGGTCCCCCCCCCCTTAGCCCTTATCCAGTCCAAGTCCCCCCCTTAGCCCTTTTCCAGTCCAAGTCCCACCCCCTTAGCCCTTTTCCAGTCCAAGTCCCCCCCCCTTAGCCCTTTTCCAGTCCAAGTCCCCCCCTTAGCCCTTTCCAGTCCAAGTCCCCCCCCTTAGCCCTTTTCCAGTCCAAGTCCCCCCCCTTAGCCCTTTTCCAGTCCACGTCCCCCCACCCCCTTAGCCCTTTTCCAGTCCAAGTCCCCCCCCCTTAGCCCTTTTCCAGTCCAGGTCCCCCCCCCCTTAGCCCTTATCCAGTCCAAGTCCCCCCCTTAGCCCTTTTCCAGTCCAAGTCCCCTCCCCTTAGCCCTTTTCCAGTCCAAGTCCCCTCCCCTTAGCCCTTTTCCAGTCCAAGTCCCCCCCTTAGCCCTTTTCCAGTCCGAGTCCCCCCCCCCCTTAGCCCTTTTCCAGTCCAAGTCCCCCACCCCCTTAGCCCTTTTCCAGTCCAAGTCCCCCCCCCCCTTAGCCCTTTTCCAGTCCAGGTCCCCCCCCCCTTAGCCCTTTTCCAGTCCAGGTCCCCCCCCCCTTAGCCCTTTTCCAGTCCAAGTCCCCCCACCCCCTTAGCCCTTTTCCAGTCCAAGTCCCCCCCCCCTTAGCCCTTATCCAGTCCAAGATCCCCCTCCCCCCTAGCCCTTTTCCAGTCCAGGTCCCCCCCTCACAGCCCAGGCAGTCCTTGCCCCCCGACCAGCATCGCGGCTGTCTGAGGCTTCAGAGGGAGCCGGGGAAGCTCGCGCGAGGCCCCGGCTCCCTCTGAACAGCCACCAGCGTGAAGAGCCTTTTCCTTCACGCTGACGGCTGTTCCTGTGAAGCCGCGAATGCTGGGAAAGGTTAAAGGGCAACCTTTAATCTTTCCCAGCATTCGCGGCTTCACAGGAACAGCCGCCAGCGTGAAGGTAAAGGCTCTTCACGCTGGTGGCTGTTCAGAGGGAGCCGGGGCCTCGCGCGGGCTTACCCGGCTCCCTCTGAAGCGGAGAAAAGCCGTTTTTTTTGCTCTGGCCGCTCCCGATCTTGCGGCCAGAGCAAAAAAAACAGCTTTTAAAGGGCCGGTTTTGCCTCTGCGCCGGCAGCCGGCCTGGCCGTGGAAAAACCGGCCAGGCCGGCTGAAAACCGGCCAGTTGGCAACCCTACATGAATGTATAGATAGCACAACCAGGCATCAATGTAATACTTTATCCCTTTGTAAGTTAGGTCATCCCTTATTCAATGTAAACCCATTTTGTGTAACCCACCACTTTGATTGAAGGAGAAAGTGGTATACAAATCTGAATAAATAAATAAATACAGAACAATAAATAAATAAACAAACTAGATTCTGAAGAGGCACAGGAAAATACCTGAACAGAGCATACAAAGTTAGTTGGAACTTACAATGAGGGTGTTCCCTCAAGCAGGAACCACCAGCAAATGGATCAGCAGCCCATTTTATTTATTTATTTATTTACATTCTCTTATATACCGCGCTATTCTGCATCAGTGCGGTTTACATTGAACAAACTGAAATTACATTGAACAGGGCATTATAACTTGGAGATTACTATTTTACAGGGAACATGGGCTATGGAGGGTTAAGTGGCTTGCCCAAGACCACAAGGAGCACCTGTGGGACTAGAAACCCCAGTCCTTCCGGCCCAAGGTTGCTGTCCTCTAGTGGGATTTGAACCCCCGGCCTGAAGTACCTTGCCCCAACCACTAGGCCACTCCTCCACTCCCCCATGTGCTCCACTCCACTCCTCCACTCCCCCATGTGCTCACCCTCCTTTATCTCCACCTCGCCTGGGTTTGAAGCACATACCGACTGCCAGTAGTACCGTAGTTGCAGATATGGAAAAAAAAATGACATCTAGCACATTGGAGTTCCTGCTGAACTCTTGAATGTGGGAAACCCCCCTCCCCCCAACCCTCCAAGTGCCCCAGGTCGAGACTTAGTCCGGACTACCATCAACTAAAGCAGATATGCCGTTGTCCAGATCGATAACCTGGGTTGTCTGTAACTTACAGAAAGGGAGTTGCTTGCTAACTATGGTTGTGTTTCCCCACCCACCATTTCCATGCCTTTCGTAGGGTCCACACCCACGCCACAAATTCCGGAAATGTGAGCTCCACCTTATTGTAGTGAAGGGTGCTAAGCAGCTTATAGGGATGGCTCCAGGTTTCCAGCAAGCCCTCTGGGGTGTAACAGGTTGCCCCTGTAAAGGTCTCATGGATCCACTGGAGGAGTGCTGCCACATTATACATCCTAAGATTGGGGAGACCCTTCTCCCCTCTTCTCCAGAATCATCTTTGCATAACTAATACACACCCGCTTGCCTCGCCAGAGGAAGACCCAGATCACACTTTTGAAAAAGGTCTCATCTGCCCGACTCCTCCACAGAGGCAATATTATCTGAATTTTGGGTATCAAGACCATACAAACAGCCACCCTCCCATAAAGGGACAGCGGCAAATCCTCCTCCCCCTACCGTTTGTATAGAGTCTTAATTTGTCGCAATTTCTAATGGATGTTGAGCTGGTATACTGTTTTCGGATCAGGGTATAGAAAGATGCCTAAATACTTCATGGGGCCTGTGGTCCATTTAAACTCCTTGCTTTCTCCCCCCAACAATCCACCCTTTCCCAGAAAAGTGCACTTCAAATTTTCCCATGTTAATTTTCAACCCAAAGAATTGCCCAAACTGCCTCAGTAGTGCAGTCAATGCGGCCCAGCCTTCCCTCGTGTGATGCATGCTGATCATTATGTCATCAGTAAATAGACTGATTCTGCTTTCTGTTTGCCCCACCTGGACCCTGTGGATGGTGGTGTCGGTGTGCACTTTGATGGCCAAGGGTTCCAAGGACAGAATGAATAGCAGCGGGGATAGTGGGCAGCCCTGCTGTGTGCCACACATAAGGGTAAATGGCACCCCCAGTCCCCCATTCACCAGCACTTGTGCACTGGGCTTACTGTAGCACAAGTGCTGGCACCCAGCAAAGAAAATATTCTCCGATCCCAAACTTTTGCAGCACCCAAAAAAGATAATCCCAGCCACTCTGTCAAAAGCCTTCTTGGCATCCAGACTCACCATGACTACCAGGGACTCCCTCGATTGACCCTGCTGAAACAGCATATTAAGGCTTGCAAGATAGCACCCGCTACACTGCAGCCCTTCCTGCCTGATTCTAGTGAATTATGTCCGGCAGGACAACATTCTACCTCCTTGCCAGAGCTGTAGTAATAGTCTTAGTCTTGATTCAGAAGCGAAATGGGTCTGTAAAAGTCCTCCTTCTCTGGATCCCGCCCCAGTTTGGGCAGCAGGACAACCACTGCCCTGGAGGCCTGGACCCTCAGCCATCTCATGGCAACTGCTGCCTCCCCCATGGCCACAAAGGGGCCAGCCACCAGGTCCTCCAGGATTTTATAGAATTCTGGCCCAAGACCATCCTGGCCTCATACCATGTATATCCTCCCGTAGTTCAAGGGTCGATCAAGCAGCTGTTTTTGCATGTCACTCAGTTGAGGGATATGCAGATCAGTAAAAACACAAAAAAAGGCATCTTGCTCTCCCAGCGCTCCAGACTCAGCCCTTTTTAATCCCTTGAAGAAAGCCGCAAGTCTCTGCTCAATCTCCACTTTCTGTGTTGCTATCGTACCATCCACTCTCTGTAAGCGTGTCAGTGGTCTTGGTTTTGGCCAGCCTAAGCAGATTAACTAAGAGTTTACTGGTTTTATCCCCCATTTGTATAGTTTATACTTACAAAGCTGGATGCTGCGAATGGCATGCTGTTGCAAAAGCGCACAAACTTTGTTCCTGCCTTCTTGCAATTGCCATTGTGTGCCATCCGTCCCTTCTCACAGGTACTTTGCTCTCAGTGCTTGTAGATTCTGCAAGCCTTGCTGTAGCGCAGCACCCTGCTGATGCTGCTGGGCCACAGTGTACCTCAATATCTGCTCCCTTAGAACCACGTCCCAGCAGATCACGGGACCCTCATTTTCCACCCGATTTTCTATCTCTTAATCGAGCCAAGCTTTCCTAACAAAGTTTTGGAACTCAGCTCACTCTCCAAACTGGATTCAAATGCCAAAACTGGTCTCCCTCCTTCTCCCCCCAGCTCAATTTAATTTGCACCATTACATGATCAGAAACCACCTGGGGGTGTATATCTGAACCCCACATCTTAGTATACAACCGCTCCAAAAGGAGTACATATACGATTGACTCTGTGTGGCCATAAATGTGTAAATTCAACGTCAAGAGGATTCAACGTGTGCCATCCATCAATGAGCTCCAACTCCTTACACAAAAGGTTAATCCCCCTATATTCTGCACCCTTAAGGGCCGTTCATGATGGCTGGCAGTCTACTATGATGTCCGCCACCAAGTTAAAATCCCATCCTAAGATTACATGATATTCAGAATGGTCAGCCAGGTGGGTTATCAGAACTAAAAAAAACAACCTGGTGTTGGTATGTATTGGGGGCATATATGCTGTTTATAAGCACCTTTCTTCTCTGCAATTCCCCCCCAAGCTAATATATAGCATCCCTCTGGATCTCTAACCACCTTGTGAACTTCCCAAGAAGCCCTCTTTCCCACCAATATGCCTACTTCCCGTTGTCATGATTTGTAGTGTGCTGAGATGACTTCCCCCACCCACCTACATTTAAGTTTCAGAGGTTCCACGGCATTCAAATGTGTTTTCTGATTAAGGCCACTGTGGTACCTAGCATGTGCAAGTATGTGCGGGCCCGGTCACGCTTCACTGGAGAGTGGAGCCCCCCCCCCCCCACACACACACACACACACACACACACATTCAATGTGGTAACATTAATTTTCTCCACTCTCCTTTAGTATCCTAGTATATCTAGACCAGGCATTCATGTGTGTAGCACTCTAGAGGTCTCCCAGCTGAACCCCTGCAGGGACATCCCCCAGCAATGAAACTTTTCTGGGTCCCATCTCCAGTGTCTCAGTGTGTTGATTCACCCCCAGGCAGTCCCCACATTCCCTTAAATCCCCATAACAGGCCCCTCCCAATTGTTTTCCCCACCACTGTACCCCACTCATTCCCCTTCCCCTTATCCCTGACCCCCTCCATTCATCTGCACTCACACACCATTCATCCCATACCCCAAGCTCCTATTCCTCCCATGCAGTCGAGCCTGCTGACCCCAGACGTCTTATACTGGATCTTTGTCCTGCCCAATTCTGGTCCCCATGTCTGACTATATAACCCCTTTACTCCCGTCTTTGTATGTGATTAATTGTACCCACCACTCCCTAGTCACCCCTCCTCCTAGTTTTGGATACCCACCTATGGTCCCCGATGCCATGAGTATCCCCCCTAAGGGAAGAGGTGGGTGTGCTAGCCCCAGGCTTGCATTGTTCTTGGTTTGAAGCCCTAGAGGGGGTCAAAAGGTCTCTGCTGCCCTCTGGCTCAGCAACCCCTTGTGCCATTCCCGGGCCAGGCCATAAGTTCGATGCTGTCGCTGGGCAAACAAGATATGAAGCAGCTGTTTTTCCAGGTCAAGTTAGTGCTCCATTAAGCAAACCTGTTAAAAAAAAAAAAAAAGCATTAGGGTAATCCCCAAGTCTGTCCAGGTTGCTGAACTGCCAGAGTCCTCTCTCCACTGAACTTTATCGCTGCTCGCCAGTGTTAGCTGTTCCACAAATGTGCAGCCCTCCATAGGGGTGTTGAAGTAGAAAGTCTTCCCCTCATGTTGCACCCGCAGCTTGTAAGGGTAAAGTAAGGCAAAATGCACGCCTTACCCAAAAAGGCTGACGCAGACAGGTACAAATTCCTGCCTTTTAGCTGCCACTTTGGAAGAATAATCATTAAAGTGCTAACGAACACCTTAGCCCCTATATTTTGACCATAGTACAATCCTCCCTTTACACTGGGATAATGCCAGCCCCCCTGAAGAAGAGCTCAATTTGTCCTGTCTTAAAGGGAAACAAGCTAGACAACACCACTCCTACATCCTACAGACCAATCTCAATTATCCCTCTGTTAGCAAAGATAACAAAAAAGATTGTAGAAAACCAGCTACAGAATTTCATGGATGACCATGTCCCTCTCGACCCTCTTCCAAAATGGATTTAAACAAAACCATGGAGTTGAAACCTTGCTCACATCACTCCTAAACTCAGTCATTACCTACACACAAACCTCTACCTAAGGCTGCCTGCTAATCTTCCTTGATTTATCCTCCGCATTTGATTCCCTTCCACATCACCAACTACTTGACAGGCTTTATGACATCGGCCTTAGAGGTACCACCCTTAACTGGTTCCTCTCCTATCTTGACCATAGGACCCAACAAGTGAGAATTGGTGATAAAACCTCCCAACCATTCAAACAGCAACAAGGTGTGCCACAAGGCTACAGCTTATCTGCACTCCTTTTCAACATCTTTCTCCAATCTATATTCAGAATCTTCCAGGATCACAAGATCCATTACTAACTCTATGCGGACATTATGTTCTTCACCCCTTTCAACATTGCAGCACCCAACTTCACCAATATCAGCAAATGCTTTACCAAGGTTAGACAATGGCTCCAACAAGACAATCTCATCATTAACCAAGGCAAGACAGAGGCCTTGCACCTATTCTCTGATGCATCTTATTCCCCTCCACCATCACTCGACCTCAGCGACTTCACCATGAATGTGAAGAGTGAAGTTAAATACCTAGGTATAATACTCAACCATAACCTCACCTTTCAAGAACAAATACGAAAAACAACCAAATCTTATCTACTGCAAAATAAGTACCCTGAAGAACTTCTGCCCCTTACTAAGTCCCGACTCTTTCCGAACAGTCTGCCAAACCTTAACTACCCCTACCCTTGACTACTGTAACCTCATATATCACGGCTTCCCGAAACAAAGTCTTCACCCTCTCCAAATGGCCCAAAACACCATGTTTAATCAACAGAACATCCAGGCAAACCCACATTACCTCTGTCCTTCAACACCTTTACCGGCTCCCTCTCCATGCTAGAATAAAATATGAAGCACTCGCATTGATCCACAAAGTCATTAACAATGATTCAGCACCCTGTCTTCTTTCCCTCCTCTCCAGACAAAATAGCGACAGACTCCGTAGATCCAACTCCGTAAACCTCCTCAATATCCCAACACAAATAAAACAAAGCAAACAAGCCACATTCACGCATTCTCCCTCTTCGCCCCCACTGTATGGAATGCCCTCACACCTGACCTGTGAGGTTGTTCTGACCACTCGGATTTCCAAAAAAAACCTCAAAGCTTTCCTCTTCCATGAATACCTTAACATATCCCCTCCACGCCACCAGCGATCTAGTGTAACCTAGACCTCACAATCATTAACCGTGCCAGGTGCCTCCGTTCCATACCATTCAATTAACCGGAAATCCCCCACGAGCGATTCCCTGTCCTCCCCTTCTAACAAGTTCTCTCTTAGCCCTCATCCCCCTCCCCCTTTTGTATATAGTTGCCAACCCTGGCATTGCTCTTAAATTGTTGAATGTTATTAATATTGCAAGTTCTTGTTCTCTGTACAACAGCTGTATCTTACACTGTTAAACGTTTTGTTTCATGTAAACCATCTTGAATCGTAGAACGACAGTATATAAAAAAGTTTAAATAAATAAGTAAAGAGCATGTCTCTGTTTTTGATATTCCAAAGTCTTTAACTTATAGAACTCATGCAATATTTGTTCCTTCTCGGCACTGTTCCCTCTAAGCTGTGCGCATGAGCGCGCGCACACACCTCGCCGAGCGAGCGAACATACTTTACAACAGAACGCACAAAAATTACGGTTCTGATTCTGATAGAAAATACAGACGTCTTAAAATTGAAAAGTTGTGTATTTCCAGTTTTCACAAGTTCTACAACATTTTCTAGTGCAATCAATGTGGTGTACATACTGTATTCTGACGTGTAGTCAAATTTTAAAGTATATAACTCCGAAGAGTCGTTATGTGTCGCACAAAAATGTAACCTTCCTTCAAAAGCTGCACAGCTGATATTTTATGCACACACAGCCTACAGAAAATTAGAGGGAACATTGCTTCTCAGACCAAATCAGGTAACGGCTAAAGGCAGCGTGGGGTCAGCAGTTATTTTCCACTTTAGGGCCAATTCTGTGCACCCTCTCGCAGCGCCAGGCTTCTGCTGATGCCAGTAGGCCCAGCTGTTTGAGCAGCCAGACTTGGAAAATGTTATATAGCTTTGTGTCTAGTACTGTCTCTGGCAGTCCCACCACCCTGAGATTTTCTTCTAGCGCTGTTCTCGTATTGCTCCTGTCTTTCTAACATCTGTGCCTGGTCTCGGGTGAGGTGAGCTATGGTTGCTTCCAACCTGCCCACCAAATATTCCTGGGCTGCTCATCTTGTTTCTACCTCAGCAATCTGGTGCAGCTGTGTCTGAAGGCTCTCTTTTATGTCGTTCATTGTTGACTGAAGTTTATTTAGCTGGTCTTCCAATGCAGTGGTCACTACCCGAGAAATCTCAGCTACCAGATCTCCTGCTCCTGACTGCACCGGCCTCTGCACATTTGTGGCCATTTTGTGCTCTGTTCTAGCTCTTCCTGTGTAACTTTTTTTTTTTTTTTTTAGTTTTTGGGGCATCCCCATCTCACGATGTCAGACTTACTGCCCTACTGTGTCCCAGAGTCACGGATCACTGTGCCATGCGGGGTGGGACCAGGTTGCTGGTAATTTTGCTGCTTATTGAGGCCTGGGACCAAAGCAGGAGCTTCACGCTTCAGTCACCCAGCTGCACATAGCCAGAAGTCTGCTTCCAATATCTTTACATTCTTAGTGAGATATGGCTTCCAAAACTAAACAGAGTACTCTAACTGAGGCCTCACCAGCACATATACAGGGACATCATCATCATCTTTCTGCTGTTTATGCCCTTCTTTATGCAGCCTGGCAATATTCAGGCTTTAGCCACCAACTTGTCACACTGACAATATCAACCTGAGGTCGGTCTGTCTCTTGGTTACATACACATCAGCCTGTTGCCTCATTTCACCATACAGCTCCTTTGGATTTCTGCACCCAAAAAGCATCTCCTCACTTCTTCACATTAAAACTTAACTGACAAGCATTAGACCATTCTTATAATTTGTATATGTTATATCTCATGTTACCTACTCTCTCTGGGCTGTTCATTCTGTTGCAAACATTTCCTTCCAACCCACAAAGATATTGAACAGAGAGTAGATGCATCCAAAGGGGAGAGCTTTGGGATGAAAAAGCATAGGGATAGGCTTAGACATTGTGGTATGTTCAACATTTGTGAAATGAGGAGAGTTTATTCATCCTTTGGAGAGAGACTGTTTTATTCAAGGGTACGTGATTTTTATGCAAAAGCAAAAGCTAAAAAAGATTGGAGTTGCAAGGGCAAATCAGAAGTTTGGAACAGACTTAAGAGCGGGCGAGAGGAAGTAAATTTATTAAGTGGATTTGGGAAAGCGAGAGAAACTCTTATGGAACTGTAATTGGAAGATTTTAATTTTGCAATGATTAAAATGAAGCAAGTAGTTTATGAATATGGTGACAAAGCAAATAGGTTTATGGCTAGGAATGTTAAAAAAATAAAAATAAAAAAACCTTAAAACAATAATATCATGAAAATCAAGAGTGCCCAAAGGGTGGATTTGATCTCTAGGCCTGATATTAGACAGCTGTTTGCATAATTTTATAAGGAATTGTATACAGCAAAGTGGGAGCCAATGGGAGAGGACATACAGAATTATTTAAGGGAGGTGAGACTGCCCTATCAAAGACTTGATGAGAAGACCTATATCAGCCCAAGAGATATTGAAGACAGTTAAATCTCTCCCCTCCAGAAAGGCAGCAGGGATGGATGGTTTCACCACTAAATTGTATAAGGTTTATCATTAATGATTGGTGGGGCCATTGGCGAAACTTTATAATGCTGTTATGGAAGTTCAGGAATAGTCCAGACCTAGGAGGACAGTAGGGGTCACATTAATCCTGAAGGAGGGTAAGGATCCTGTGGCTTGTGGGTCACACTGCCTTATATCATTGTTGGTGGTCATTTATAAGTTCTAAATGAAGTTCTTGGCTAATAGGCTGTTGATGCACTTATCAAGATGGTCTATATGAACCAATCTAGGAGACAGTCATCTAATAGCATCTGGAGGACGCTTAACTTTGTTTGGCACACCCAAACGCAAAAATCACCCAGTATACTCCTGGCTATAGATGCATTAAAAGCCTTTGAGAGGATGCTTTGGCCCTTTGTTTGATGTTCTAGAAAGAATGGGGATTAATGGAAAACTGTGCAGGGGATTAAGGCCTTATAGAGCTCACCAGAAACGTTTTTAAAAATGTTACCGGGTGTTGTATGGAGAAATTTGAATTAAGGAGAGAGACCCGGCAGGGATGCCTTCCCCCACCCCACCCCCCCCCCCCCACCCCCCTCCAATACTATTTGTTTTGGCAGTGGAACCTCTGGCTTGTCGGATTAGAGAACCAGAAAAATTAGGAGGTTTCCATTGGGAATAAGCAGTGTAAAGTCTCTGCAGACATTTTGTTTACTCTGACAAAGCCTATAGGATCGAGTAATGGAAGAGTTGGATAAATTTGGGGGGGGGGGGTCTCAGGACGTAGGGCTAATATGGGAAAAATTGGAACCACAAAATATTAACTTGGAGGATATGTTTGTAAGGAATATACAGCAACAGTTCCCCTTCCAATGGGCGAGAAGGGTGATAAAATATTTAGGTGCAGCAGGTGCAATAGTCTTTCTATATAGGAGGTGACTGGAGAGTGGATAAGGGTTTTAGTAGCATGTTCAGAAAGCAAGGGATGAATTTTTACTGATGTTATAGAGAAAGCTAGAGCCTGTTGTTTCTATCTGTTGGATATGTGTAGAGAAGGAGAGAGTAGTCTGTTTGCAAGCTGAGGAAACAAGAAGTAGTAGTATGTTATCCACAGAGAGAAAGGAGGGAGGTGGCTTTAGGGGGAAAGATAAAGAGCTCAGTTTTAGCCATGTTTAATTTCAGATGATGGTGGAATATCCAGGCAACAACATCAGATAAGCAGGCTGAGATACGGCCTGGATTCCCAGGAAAGAAAAAAAAACAGGCTAGAACAGGTTCCCTAAAACCAAGGGAGAACAAGGTATCAAGGATAGAAATGACAGGTTTTAGCTTTTTCTACAACCTCAGTAAAACTTGTGCCTTCCTTTCTGAATATGCTACTAAGACCCTTATCCACTCACTAGTCACCTTCTGTATAGACCAGGGGTGTCCAACCCTGTCCTGGAGGGCCGCAATCCTAGCAGGGTTTTTGGATAGCCCTAATGAATATGCATGTCTATCAGACAACTTTTTGGTGGTGGTGGGAATCGAGGAAGAATGTGACAAATTCTATCTACCCTTTTGATGTCTAGGACATCTGTACCTAGCCCACTCACAATCTTAAATGACAGAGGTGTAAGGCAGGGGTCTCCAAATCCAGTCCTGGAAGGCCACAAACCAGTCAGGTTGGCAGGATATCTCTAATGCATATATATCTCATGCATATTCATTAGATGCTATCCCAAAAACCTGTCAGGATTGTGGCCCTCCAGGACAGGGTTGGACACCCCTGGTATAGACTATTGCAACCTGTTGCTTTCAAGTGTCCCTCAGAATCATCTCTCTCCTCTTCAATTTGTTCAAAACTCAGCTGCATAGCTAATCTTTCGCCAATCTCACTATGCTCACTTAACTCCTCTTCTCAAGTCACTTCACTAGCTCCCTATCCATTTCCGCATTCAATTCAAACTTCTCCTACTGACTTATAAGTGTATTCATACTGCAGCAACTCATTACCTTTCCTCTTATCTCTCCCTACACCCCTCCTCAGGAACTCCACTCCTCTGGCAGATCCCTTATCGCCAGGAGCAAGCAGGAATGTAGTCTTCACATATGGATATCGTCGGTACCGACAGAGCCTGCGCAGGAACGCTCCCCAGCGTCCAATAGAAAAGCGCCTGCGTGCTGCCTTCCCGCCTTTCCCAACTGTCCTCTCCAGTTCTTCGTTTTACGCGGAGCCGACAGGTCGCACATCCTGTCACCGCAGAAAATTTCCCTTCTTATTCTTCTTTTTTGTGGGCACGTCTGCCTTCCCTTGACACTATACCGGTACCGCTGGTGGTTGTTTTCTGTTTTCTAAAAAAAAAAAAAAAAAATACCTCTCTTTCTGGAGTCTTTCTCCAGTAATTTTCTTTTCGGGTGCCACGCACCATTTTGGGCACTAGGTCCAATTTTTTTTTTTCTTTTCAAAATGGAAAAACCCGCTTCGGGTTTTGAAAAGTGTTCTAAGTGTGGCGGTACCATCTCTGTCACCGACACCCATGAGTGGTGCCTCAAATGTTTAGGTCCTGACCACTCTATTTCAGAGTATGTTGCCTGTGGGATGATGTCGAAAAGGGGCCGTCAAAACCGAGCTGCTAAACTTAGCACCCTTTTTCCCTCCAATGCAGCCTCCGTGGCATCAACATCTTCCAGGGCTTCATCTTCCTCCCATGGATCTCAGGTAACTAAACATAAATCTAGCAGGTCCTCAAATGGTAGATCTCCTTCTAAACATCGAGATGCCTCTGGCGTTGCCCTTCAGGGACTTTCACCGGCAAAATTGCCCCGGCGGGAGGCTTCGGCTTCCAAAGCACTAACGGGGCTCCAGGATGTTCGAGGCTTCAACCTCGGCAGAACTACTGGTGCCATGCTCTGGGGTTCCGGCCGCTTCATCCAGCACCGATACCCAAGCGGCAGCTTCGATAGACCAGAGATTCTTGGCTATTGAACGCAGTCTGGCAGCTCTTCTCATGGCCTCGATGCCCCTGAAACTGCTTCAGAAAATTCAACCGGTACCGGCACTGACTGCATCAACATCGGCAGGTATTCTACCGGGACTGAGTCATGCGTCTCTATCCGGCATCGACAAGTCTGTACCGGACCACTCCGATGCCAACTTTGATCGGTACCGGTACCGTGCCTTGCACGATCACCCGGATCGGAGATACTTCAAATCCTCGGATGAGTCTGAAGACTCTGAAAGCTCTGCCGATACCAGAGTACTTCTTCCTGAAGATTCTTCTTTTCCTCAGTGTAGGATGTCTCCTCCAGAGGATATGTCCTTTCATGATTTTATCCAAGATGCTGCTTGAGGTCTTTCCATCACAGTGGCTCCTGAAAAAGAGCCTAGGGCAAAGGAATTGGAAATCCTGCAATAACCTAAAGCTCCCAAGGAGGCAGCTACCTTACCTATTCATGAGATCTTGCATGATCTTATGTTAAGGATGTGGGAAACACCTCTGACCACATCTCCTCACTCTTGAAGACTCGACACCATGTATCGAGTTCCTCCTCGTCCTGGGTTTCAGAAGACTCAATTACCACACCATTCCATGGTGGTGGAATCGGCCATGAGACGGATAAAGAGTGCAAAAAGGCATGCATATAATCCTCCAGGACGTGAGTGTAGGACTCTTGACACCTTTGGATGTAGATCCTTCCAGGCTTCCATGCTTTCTGCTAGGATCATTTCCTATATCTTGTATATAGGAATATTCCTTAAGGAGGTCACAGGAGACTTAGAGCTTATGAGCCCTCTCCTTGCTGATGATAAAAGGCAAGATTATCTTGCTCTTGTTAAACATGCTCAGGATGTTTCCAAGTTTGTGAATCGTGCAGCCTTTGACTGCTTTGAATGCATAAGCAGAACCTCTGCTATTGCCGTAGGTGCAAATAGAATTGCCTGGCTCCAGGCATCTGACTTTTGGAAATTTGGGTACAGGATAAACTGGGGAATATACCTTGCACAGGAGAGAATCTCTTTGGCAAGAATTGGCAGGAAAAAGCTAATGAGATAGATGCTGACAATATCACTTTGGATAGATTGTCTAAATCTACAGCTGATCCTGCGAGGAAAAGATCCTCTAAGAAACCATTCTTCAGCAAGAAGAAAAAGTTTTATCCCTCCTATACCCAGCAGGGACATCGTTTAGGTCAGTCTGCCCAGTCAGCAACAACCTAGGCAACAAAGGAACCCAAAAGCAGCTAAGCCTCAACCGGCTCAGCAGACTCAGCCTCCACAGGGGCTTTGACTCCTGTCTAGAGAACTTTGCCTTCCTGGCCCAGAACCCTCCACCACCCCAGGAAGGTTATGTCATTTTGCCCCCAGATGGGGTCAGATAACAGCAGAAAATTGAACTCTGTCTATTGTAAGAGAGGGGTACAAGCTTCATTTCCTCAGCATGCCCTCTCCTACAATGGTAAGACAGTTCAATTCTCAGACCTCTCTCAACGACCGGTTAGGTCAAGAAGTCACTATGCTCCTTGCTCAAGGGGCAATAGAAGAGGTACCCATTCCCCAACGGGGTACAGGGTTTTACTCCCTCTATTTCCTTATTCCAAAGAAAACAGGAGGACACAGACCCATACTAGACCTCAGAGAATTGAACAAATTCCTGTTCAGAGAGAAGTTCAAAATGATTTCTCTAGGAACTCTGCTGTCATACCTTCAGAGTCAGGATTGGCTTTGTTCTCTAGATCTCAAGGATGCGTACACTCATGTTCTCATCCATCCAACTCACCAAAAGTTCCTTCGATTCTTGTTTCAAGGGAAGCACTACCAATACACGGTTCTTCCTTTTGGCCTGGCCTCTACACCAAGGGCGTTCACAAAATGCATGGCTGTGGTAGCAGCATTTCTTCGCACCCTGGGAATATTCGTCTTCCCTTACTTAGATGACTGGCTCATTCAAGCCCCTTCAGAGCCAGAGGCCAGGGTTGCTCTGTCTCGCACAATGCGCATCCTTCAGTATTTGGGACTTGTCATAAACTTCCCAAAGTCCAACCTTGCTCCCACTCAATCCCTAGAGTTTATAGGAGCTCTTCTGGATACCAGACAGACAAGGGCCTACCTTCCACAGCCCCGCTGCCTTCGCATTGTGCAGTTAGCTTCCCAAGCAGTGCTAAAACCTCACCTCACTGCTCAGGAAATGTTACAGTTGCTAGGCCACATGGCATCCACCGTGCATGTGGTTCCCTATGCTCGCCTCCATATGAGGGCAGCCCAGTGGACCTTATCCACTCAATGGACTCAGGCGTCAGGTTGCCTGTCAGACAAAATAGCAAACTCAGATCGCCTTATTTTGTCCCTCCAAAGGTGGCAGTCACCCAAAAACCTGAAAGCAACGTCTTGAAAGAATTACGTTCTCGAGATGACCTTGTGGTTCGGCGAGCCGACAAAGGTGGAGCAATCGTGATCATGACTAAACATAGCTATCTCGGTGAAGCGCAACTCCAACTTACTGATGCCAACACTTATGAGATTTTATCATCAGATCCTACGAAGGAGTTGGCCACACACATCAAGAATATCACAACATCAGCATTGAAAGATAAATGGATATCGAATAAAGAGTGGAGATTTTTAAATCCTACTAATACTACGTTGGCACGATTTTACTTGGTTCCTAAGATCCATAAGAGGCTTATCAACCCGCCTGGTAGACCCATTGTGTCTACCCGGGGAACTGTTTTGGAACCACTTTCGGTCTATCTAGACTCATTTTTAAGACCATTAATACCGCAGATCTCTTCCTATGTAAGAGATACGATGCATTTTTTGCAGCTGTTGGAAACATATTCTTTAACAACCATTGAACCTGATCTGTGGTTAGCAACATTAGACGTGAACGCTCTTTATACCAATATACCTCAAGAGCGAGCTCACGTTGAAGTGATGGCCTTGCTTAACACCAGATTAGACTTAACTCCGGGGCACATATCTTTTTTGGATCAGGTTACCAAGCTAGTGCTATTTCATAATCACTTTCAATTCGGAGATACCATTTATCATCAAAAAACGGGGGTGGCGATGGGCGCTACATGCGCCCCCTCTATCGCCAACATTTATATGGGGGCTTTTGAAACCCAATGGTTGAAACAATCGGAATGGTCCAGTCATCTTCGGCTCTGGTGCCGCTACATTGATGGCATCTTTGTCATATGGGTGGGCCCCGTTGAGACATTACAAGAATTTGTCAGATGGCTCAACACCAGAGAAACTTCCATTCAATTCACCAGCACATGTAGCCAATCCCATATTTCTTTTCTGGATGTTGAAGTGTATATTGAGGACACAGGGTGGGCAACTAAAGTCTATCGTAAACCCACGGATCGCAACGCTCTATTACACTATGACAGTCTTCACCCCAGAAAATTGAAGGATAGCCTCCCACTTTCACAGTTCCTCCGATATCGTAGGAACTGTTCTAACATACAAGAATTTAAACACCAAGCTGGAAATTTGAAACAACATTTTTTACAACGAGGATACCCCAAGGGCATTGTAGATAAGGCTTATAAGAGAGCTCTTTTCAACCATCGCGAACATCTGTTGCAGCCCAAGGCTCCGAAAGAGATGGACTCGTCAATCAACTTAGTTACTCAGTATTCCCCGTATAGTAGTTTGATTCAAAAGACACTTAATAAACATATGAATGTGATACATAGCATTCCAGCATTAAGAAACAAAAATGTTCGATGCGTGTGGACAAGAAACAGAAATTTGAAGGAAATAGTGAGTCCCACTGTTGTACCTATTTCCATGAATACTTTCACTGATATCTCAGTAGGACATTCTAGTTGTGGACAATGTGCATTTTGTGAAGTTAATTTAACAATTCAATCTTTTGAGCATGCAGGTAAACGATACTCTCTGCAGCATTCTACTAACTGTCAAACTTCACAAGTAGTATATGCGATCCGTTGCCCCTGCTCATTGATGTACATCGGGAAGACTATGCGTTCATTCAGAATTCGTTTAGGAGAACATCGTAGCAGACTTAAATGTAAAACTCTCACTGCTCCCATGGTAGCTCATTGTTTGGCTTACCACCATACATTTACTGACCTTCGTTGCTTCTGTGTTGAAAAAGTTAATAAGGCAATGGGAGACAAAACTTTGGATCAAACTCTCATCTATAAGGAACAACGCTGGATCTTTAAATTGCAGACAGTCATCCCTGGTGGGCTTAACACCCAGATTGATTGGACTCTTTGCATCTGATGTCAGCTATGACTTCATTGTTAAACAACAAGGCCACTCATGCTATATATAGACACTCCTCTGGTTTTCATGACCGCATGCGCGGCGTTTTTCTGACTCTTTGCAACAGTTGCATTCAGGGCGCATGAACGAGGTAAGCGGGGTCTTTACATGTCCAAGCATAGTCCGCTTGTTTGCTGAATGAAAACAAATGCTGATTGGAATGTTGGCATATTTTTATTGCTCTTTTATTCCAGATAGTCGAACAACACAAAGAATAGGCTTATTTGGCCCCTGAAGAAGGGACAAACCACATTTTAAGATAAGCCTAACTTCTGTTTCATATTATGCATCTTGGATAAGTTATTTCAAAACGCTTGAAAAAAAATACACGTTTAAAAAACAAAAAGGGTCGTTGATGTACACCAGGAGCAGTTACTGGCTTTTGTCATTGTCACTGAAAAAGCTCCGTGAGAGTCTGAGACCCGCTGTTCAAAAAACGTGTACATGTTAAAGAATTTTTATAATTCATCATCATTAGCTTTTATCTGGAGACTCAGCAATTTATATTGAGTAAAATATATATTTTTGGCTTAACTGCGATTTTACTCTTGAGTTCAAGACCAAACTAGAGGGGTCTCCTTTTCAGCAACCCCCACCCCAAGCCACTCAACAGATGCTTCACAGGTGGGTTGGGGAGCCCACCTGCAAGGCCTCTCTACCCAGGGTACCTGGACTCCACAGGAGGTCTATCTACATATCAATCTCCTGGAGCTCAGAGCAATCTTCCTTGCTCTTCGAGTATTTCACACCCAGCTCAGCTACAAGACAGTCCTAGTTCAAACGGACAATCAAGTAGCCATGTTCTATGTGAACAAGCAAGGCGGAACAGGCTCTCTGTCGCTCTGCAACGAAGCTTTGCAACTATGGGCCCTCGCCAGAGAGCATCAGATTCATCTCCTTGCGGTGTAACTTCCAGGCATTCAAAACTCTTGGGCAGACAGACTCTGTCGATTTCTGCTTCCACACGAATGGTCTCTCCATGCAGACCAGGTGGCCAAAATTTTTCAAATTTGGGGAAACCCGGACATAGACCTCTTTGCAAGTCTGCTGAATGCCAAAATTCCCTGGTTCTGTTCCAGAATTCCGGCTCGAGGTTTTCAGACCAGGGATGCTTTCCTCTTCCATTGGGGTCAGGACTTCCTGTATGCCTTTCCACCCATTCCCCTAATTCCCAAAACCCTGTTCAAGCTTCAGAGAGACAGAGGTCATATGATCCTCATAGCTCCACGTTGGCCACGGCAAATGTGGTACCCTCTGCTCCTACATCTCTCTCAAGCTCTGCCTCTGGAGTTAGGAGATCTGGAGCAGATCCTTTCTCAAGAGGACGGGATGCTGTGGCATCCCAATCCCCAGTCTCTGCATCTCAGGGCCTGGTTGCTGAAAGCCTAGAACTTCACCATCTTAACCTTTCCCAGCAGGTGAAGGATATCCTTCATGCTTCCAGGAAACCTTTCACAAGACGCTCTTATGCATTCAAGTGGGAAAGGTTTACCATATGGTGCTCGCAGAAGGGTCTTAACCCTCTTGCGATACCTCTGGAATCATTTCTGGAGTACCTCCTTCATTTACCAAATTCAGGGCTTAAGACTAATTCAGTGAGAGTCCATTTGAGTGCTATTGCAGCTTCTTTCAAGTCTCTCAATGGACAACCTATTTCCTCTCATCCTCTCATAGCGAGATTTATGAGAGGCCTTCTTTTAACGAAGCCTCCCATTAAGCCACCACCGGTGGCATGGGACTTGAATGTGGTACTTGGGCAGCTCATGAAACCGCCCTTTGAACCATTAGCCACTACCTCTTTGAAATTCCTTTCCTGGAAGTTATCTTTCTCATTGCAATCACATCAGCGCGTCGCATCAGTGAATTGCAAGCGTTGGTGGCTGATTCTCCTTATACAAGGTTCCATCATGATAAGGTAGTCCTTAGGACTCAGCCACACTTTATGCCAAAGGTGGTTTCGCCTTTTCATTTGAACCAAGCGGTTTACCTTCCTGTATTCTTTCCAAGGCCTCATGCCTCAAATGCAGAAAGGAACCTTCATACTTTGGACTATAAAAGAGCTTTGGCCTTTTACTTGCAAAGGACACAGCAACATAGAAAATCCTCTCAACTCTTTGTTGCTTTTGATCCTAATCATTTGGGACTTCCAGTCTCCAAAAGGACACTGTCCAACTGGATTGCACAGTGTATATCTTTTGCATATGAGAGTAAGAACCTTCCTCTTGAAGGCCATGTTACAGCTCACAATATGAGAGCCATGGCAGCCTCAATGGCTCATCTTCACTCTGTGTCTATCAACGACATCTGTCGAGCAGCTACTTGGGCTTCGGTTCATACCGTCACAGCCCATTACTGCTTAGACAAGGACTCCCGCCGGGATGCCTTGTTTGGTCAGGCTGTTCTTCAACACCTGTTCCAGACTTAATCAACTCCTACCCACCATCCCTGGTAGGATGCCAGAGATCCATGGGGGGAAGTGGAGCCCTTTCACAAGGGCACACAACTTTCTGGGACCATCCCCTGGCATCTGCAGCTAGGGAGTCCCCATATGTGAAGACTACATTCCTGCTTGTTCCTGGAGATAGCATAGTTACTCACCTGTAACAGGTGATCTCCGGGAACAGCAGGAATTTAGTCTTCACAAGCCGCCCACCTCCCCTAGGAGTTGCATCTCTCTCTCTTTCTCTTTCTCTCTCTCTTTCTTTCCCTCTCTCTTTTGTCTCAGCTATAAACTCAACTGGAGAGGGACAGTTGGGAAAGGCGGGACGGCAGCACACAGGCGCTGTGGGATGCTCCCAAAAGCTTTCCTATTGGACACTGGGGAGCGTTCCCGCACAGGCTCCGTCGGTACCGACAATAGCCATATGTGAAAACTAAAATCTCCAGGAACAAGCAGGAATGAGTCTTCACATATGGGTACGTCGGTACCGACGGAGCCTGCGCGGGAACGCTCCCCAGCTTCCCAAAAAGGAAAGCTTTTGGGAGCATCCCACAGCGTCTGCGCGCTGCCTTTCCTAACCGCCTCTCCTCAGTTCTTCTTTGCTGCGGAGCCAGCAGGTCGAGCCCTGTCACCGCTGAAGAAGTTCTTTATTTTATTTTCTTTCTTTGGTCGCGTGTCTGCCTTCCCCGACTCCGGACCGGTACCGCCGGTCTTTTCTTTAAAAAAAAAAAAAAACTATATATTTTTCCCTCACTTAGTGTATTTTTCTCTTTGGGCCTTAGGCCTCACAAGAAATTTTCCTCATGGAAAAACCAGCCTACGGGTTTAAGAAATGCACTAAGTGCAGTGGTACTATTTCTGTTACAGACACCCATGAATGGTGTCTTAAATGTTTGGGTCCTGAACACTCCATTTCGGATTGTCCGTCCTGCTCTCTGATGTCTAAACGGGGTTTACAGAACCGAGCAGCTAAGCTCCATGTGCTGTTTCCCGCTGATGCAGCTTCGGTGGCATCGACGTCTTCCAGGGCTTCTTCTTCCCCCAATGGATCTCAGGTAACCAAACATAAATCCAGCCGGTCCTCGAAGGGTAGATCTCCCTCTAAGCATCGAGATGCCTCTGGGCTTGCCCTCGAGGATCCTGCACCGGCAAAACAACCCCGGCGGGAAGCTCTGGCTTCCAAAGCTCCACCTATGGGGTTACAGGTTGACATCGATGGCATGGCCTCGACCGAACACCTGTTAGAATGCTCTGGGGTACCGGCACAACCTTCCGGTACCGAGTTCCAGGCATTCATGGCGTCGATGGATCAGAATGTTCTGTCCATGCAGCAGGCTATCAGTGCCTTCATCCAAGCTGCGACGCCGTTGATACCACAACAAACTCCGTTGTTGGTATCGACTCGGGTACCGGCACCAGCGCCGATACCGGTACCGACTGCATCGGCATCGACCAGGATACCGACTGCTGCGGTTCCTTGTCCAGGGCTGCTCATCGGTACCGATCCGGTTCCGATGACGCCCGATGTCGATACTGCTCGATACGCGTACCGAGCGTTAGAAGAGCACCCTGACAGACGGTACTTTGATTCCTCTGGTGATTCTGATACATCAGAGGAGTCTGCTGAAGTATCTATAACCCTTCCTGAAGAGCCTTCTTCTCCAAAAAGAAGAATGTCTCCTCCAGAGGACTTGTCCTTTCAAGACTTCATAAGAGAAGTAGCTAAAGGTCTTTCTATTTCAGTATCCTCTGAATCAGAGCCTAGAGCAAAAAAATTAGATATTTTGGGTTATTCTAAGGCTCCTAAAGAGGCATTCACCTTACCAATTCATGAGATTCTTTATGAACACAAGATTGATTTATGGGAGACTCCTCTCACTATCTCTCCTCATTCTCGCAGATTGGACACTATGTATCGTGTCCCTCCCTGTCCTGGTTTTCATAAAACACAGCTTCCTCACCATTCCATTGTGGTGCAGTCAGCTATGAAGAGGATAAAGAGTACAAAGAGACACTCTTCTACTCCTCCAGAAAGAGAATGCAGGACCTTGGATGCTTTTGGTAGAAAAATCTTCCAAGCCAGTATGCTTGTTGCCAGAATCAACTCCTATAGTCTTTACATGGGTATGTTTCTAAAGGAGGTTGCAGATAAACTGCACACTTTCCTCCCTTTTCTGCCAGAAGATAAAAGGGATGAATTCCTCATTTGGCTTAAGCATACTCAAGACATTTCAAAGTTTTCCAACAGGGCAGCCTTTGACTCCTTTGAAGGTGCCAGCAGAGCTTCTGGCATTGCCATAGCTGCTCGCAGAATTGCTTGGCTCCAAGCTTCTGATTTAGAACCCTGGGTCCAAGATGGATTAGGAAATCTTCCCTGTACAGGTGAAAACCTGTTTGGCAAAGAATGGCAAATAAAAGCCACTCAAATGGATGCAGAAAATTCTGCTCTGGATAGACTTTCAAAGTCAACCTCCATTCCTGCCAAGAAAAAACCCTTCAAGAAGTCTTTTTTCAAAAAGGGCAGATTCCCTTCTACTTCTGGCCAACAATCCTCTACAGGTCGCTTTGCTACTAAGCGTCAGCAACCTAAACAGGCCAGGCCTAAGACTACAGGTGCTGCTGCAACTCAGCAGACCCAACCTCCTCAGGGTTTTTGACTTGATGCTAGAGAACTTAGCCTTTCTGGCTTTAAAACAGCCAGAACCTCTCACCATTCCAGGAAGGTTACCTCATTTTGCTCCCAGATGGGAGCAGATTACATCAGAGCAGTGGACCCTCTCCATCATAAGAGAGGGCTACAAACTTCATTTCTCAGACCTTCCTCCCCACACCATGGTGAGACATTTCAATTCTCCCACATCTCTTCTCGACCTTCTAGGTCAAGAGGTGGCTACCCTTCTTGCCCAAGGGGCAATAGAAGAAGTTCCCCTTCTTCAACAAGGGTCAGGATTTTACTCCCCCTATTTTCTCATTCCAAAGAAGACAGGGGGATACAGACCCATATTAGATCTCAGGGAATTGAACAAATTTCTATGCAAGGAGAAGTTCAAGATGCTTTCTCTGGGCACTCTCCTTCCATACCTTCAAAGTCAGGATTGGCTTTGTTCTCTAGATCTCAAGGATGCGTACACACATGTCCTCATCCATGCATCTCACAGAAGATTCCTCCGTTTTCTTTTCCAAGGAAAACATTATCAATACAAGGTGCTTCCGTTTGGTCTGGCCTCTGCCCCAAGAGTGTTCACCAAATGCATGGCAACAGTAGCTGCATTTCTACGCACTCTGGGAATATTTGTATTCCCATACCTGGATGACTGGCTCATCTGTGCTCCATCTCAGTCAGAGGCCCAGACTTCCCTGGACTGCACAAGGCGCATTCTACAGTATCTGGGACTTGTGGTAAACCTCCCAAAGTCCCAGCTCACCCCTACTCAGTCCCTAGAGTTCATAGGGGCCTGGCTAGATACTACCACTGCAAGGGCCTATCTTCCTCAGGCCCGTTGCCTACGCCTAGTGCAGTTAGCCTCTCAGGTTCAGTCAAAGAGCCACTTAACTGCCCAGGAGATGCTACAACTGCTAGGCCACATGGCTTCCACAGTGCATGTGGTACCCTATGCTCGCCTACATATGAGAGCAGCCCAATGGACTTTGTCCACCCAGTGGACTCAAGCATCAGGAGCTCTCTCAGACCAAATAGCAACCTCCAAACGTCTCTTTTGGTCTCTCCAGTGGTGGATGTCCACTCAGAATCTGTTGCTGGGGTCCCCCTTCCAACAGTTGTTGCCCCAAGGAACCCTCACAACAGATGCCTCCCAAACAGGTTGGGGAGCTCATCTACAAGACCTCTCCACTCAAGGCACTTGGTCCCCACAGGAGACCTTTCTTCATATCAATCTCTTGGAGCTTCGAGGAGTCTTTCTAGCTCTCAAGGTCTTTCATACCCTGCTCAGCTACAAGACAGTCCTCATTCATACGGACAATCAAGTAGCCATGTTTTACATAAACAAGCAAGGAGGAACTGGCTCTCTGTCGCTTTGCAATGAAGCTTTAAGATTGTGGGCCTTCGCCAGAGAGCATCAAATCCATCTCCTGCAGTATACCTCCCAGGAATCCAAAACTCTTGGGCAGACAGACTCAGTCGAGTTCTGCTCCCACACGAATGGTCCCTGCACATGGATCAGGTACTCAGAATCTTCCAAGAATGGGGAACCCCGGACATAGACCTCTTTGCAAGTCCGTGGAATGACAAACTTCCCCGGTTCTGTTCCAGAATTCCGTGTCAGGGAGTTCAGGCCAAGGATGCCTTCCTCCTTCACTGGGGTCAGGGTTTCCTGTATGCCTTTCCACCCATTCCCTTGATTCCCAAGACTCTGTTCAAACTCCAGAGGGATCAAGGATCTATGATCCTCATAGCTCCACGCTGGCCACGCCAAGTGTGGTACCCTCTACTTCTGCATCTCTCCCAAGCCCCCTCTCTGGACTTGGGAGCTGCTCCAGACCTTCTCTCCCAGGAGGAGGGGACTTTGTGGCACCCAAACCCCAAGTCCCTTCACCTCAGAGCTTGGTTACTGAAGGCCTAGACCTTCAAAGCTGGAATCTTTCTCAACAAGTGAAGGATATCCTCCATGCTTCCAGAAAACCTTCCACTAGGCGTTCCTATGCTTTTAAATGGAAAAGATTTTCCATTTGGTGTGCTGAAAGGAGTCTCGACCCTCTAGCACTACCTTTGAATTCTCTATTGGAATACCTCCTGCATCTTTCCAATGCAGGCCTTAAGACAAATTCAGTAAGGGTCCATTTGAGTGCTATTGCAGCATCCCTTAAGCCTATCAATGGACAACCTGTTTCCTCTCATCCTCTTATTGCAAGATTCATGAGAGGCCTAACTTTAACTAGATCTCCCATTAGGCCTCCTCCGGTGGCATGGGATTTAAATCTGGTTCTTGGTCAGCTTATGAAGCCTCCTTTTGAACCCTTAGCCACCACCTCCTTGAAATTTCTTTCCTGGAAGGTTATTTTCCTCATTGCAGTCACCTCAGCTCGCCGCATCAGTGAACTGCAGGCCTTAGTGGCTAATCCACCTTATACAAGGTTCCATCATGATAAGGTAGTTCTTAGGACCAATCCACACTTTATGCCTAAAGTGGTCTCACCTTTTCATCTTAATCAAGAGGTATATTTACCTGTCTTTTTTCCAGCTCCTCATGCATCAAGTGCAGAGAAGAATACTCTGGATTGTAAAAGAGCTCTCGCCTTTTACTTACAAAGAACACAGCAACATAGAAAGTCTTCCCAGCTCTTTGTTGCTTTTGATCCCTCTCATTTGGGACTTCCAGTCTCTAAGAGAACACTGTCCAATTGGATTGCTCAGTGTATTTCTTTCGCCTACCAGAGTAAGAACCTTTCTCTGGAGAGCCATGTCACAGCTCATAATGTGAGGGCCATGGCCGCCTCTATGGCTCATCTAAATTCTGTGTCCATCGACCAGATCTGTCGAGCAGCCACCTGGGCCTCGGTTCATACCTTCACAGCCCATTACTGCTTGGACAAGGACTTCTCAAACACCTGTTCCATTCTTAATCAACTCCTACCCTCCATCCCTTGATAGATGCCTGAGATCCATAGGAGGAGGTAGAACTCTTCCCAGGGTCTCATATCCTTGGGGTTCTCCCAGGCATCTTAGCTAGGGAGTCCCCATATGTGAAGACTCATTCCTGCTTGTTCCTGGAGATAGCACAGTTACTTACCTGTAACAGGTGATCTCTGGGAACAGCAGGAATAAGTCTTCACAACCCTCCCACCTCCCCTAGGAGTTGTATCTCTCTATCTGTCTTTCCTTTCGTCTCTCTCTCTTTTGTCTCAGCTTTAAAACTCGAACTGAGGAGAGGCGGTTAGGAAAGGCGGGAAGGCAGCGCGCAGGCACTGTGGGATGCTCCCAAAAGCTTTCCTTTTTGGGAAGCTGGGGAGCGTTCCCGCGCATGCTCCGTCGGTACCGACGTACCCATATGTGAAGACTTATTCCTGCTGTTCCCAGAGATCACCTGTTACAGGTAAGTAACTGTGCTTTCCTGCTGTTCCCGGAGATCACCTGTTACAGGTGAGTAACTATGCTTTATCTGTGCTCTTCTCTGCAACCATGTCAAAAGCAGCAGAATGGTCAAGAAGGATGAGGATCAAGTAAAGACTCTTGGATTTGGCGAAGAACAAGTCATTAGAGACTTTGGTAAGAGCAGTTTCTGTAGGATATAGAGAATGAAAGCCAGATTGCAGTGGGTTCAGAAGGCTTTGAGAGGACAAAGTCCAGCCAACGGTAGGGAGCTACATATTCGAGGAGTGTAGAAACAAATGAGAGGAGTGATATAGGCTGATAACTAGAAGGGATAGATAGGGACTAGTGAAGGTTTTTTGAGGAGGGATGTAACCACAGCATGTTTGAAGGCTGCAGGAATGGTTGCAGTGGAAAGCGATAGGTTAAGGATGTGACAGATAGAAGGGATGACAGTGGAAGAGAGAGAACTTAGTAAATGGGTAGGAATGGGATCAGAGGAATGGTAGTAAGTTTGAAGGAGGAGAGATGAATAGTTTCCTCCTTGGTGATTTTAGAAAAGGAAGAAAGTGTGGCAGAGATTGATGGAAGGATTTGGGAGTGCAGGAGAGTGGAGGAAGGGCAAGATGTATCCAGAATGGACGAGAGCCAGGAGTCAAAGTTAGCGAGAAAGGTAAAGGTGGGTCAGGGGGTCGATAAATGACAGTCAACTGGAGAAGTTGTGGAGTAAATAAGCGGATGGAGTGAACTTCAAAAGAAAAGGAGAGAGACTGAGCCAGAGTGAGGGGTTGAAATTGGCAGGAGTGAGAGAATAGGAGTCCAAGCCCACCACCACTACCACCACCACAGCCAGTGGGCCAAGGAGCATGGGAAAATAGTTAGCATCCATAACAGAGGGCAGCAACTGAAGCAGAGTCTTCAGGAAGAAGCCAAGTTTTATTAAGAAAAGCAGCAAAATTGGCAATTGCGAAAGTATGGAAGCAGATGGATGCACCATTATGAAAAGAGTATTTGGGTGGAATACACTTCTGTCTGATGGCCAAAATCTTTGCAATGAGGTGGGAGTGGTTAGAGCAGTTTGAGGTGTGGGTTTTCTTCGGGCAATGGGAGCAAACTGCTGGAATTAAGGGTAGAAAGGTAAGGACTGGGATAGTAAACATAATGGGAGATGGGATGGAAAGTAGTTGAACATTGTATAATCCCTGAATATTATAGTTGAGGGCACTATGAAGCTTGGATGGTTGATGTGTTAATGACAGGAAGGGAGGGTGTGATGGGGTAAGGAGGTGCTGTACTGTGGGGAGGTGGACACTGGTCATGTATGATGTGATCAATGTAAAGTATTGAGTGACCATGACTTATTTATTTGCTGATGAGTTTAATAAAGAGAAAAAGCCCCCCAAACATTGAACAGAATTGGCCTGAGGGTTAACCTCTTAAGCCCCTCCGCTACTCACGTTTTTCTCTTCTGAGCAAATTAAATTTACCATCATCCTCCGTCTGGCAGCCAGTTTCTAATCCATGGTTCCAGCCTCAGGTTGCTCAGTTTGTTTATGAGCCTCGTATAAGGAATGGTATCAAAGGCTTTGCTGAAATCCAAGTAGACCACATCCAGCACAAGCCCTTGATTTATTTTTTTGGTCACCCAGTCAGAGGAATCAAGCAGATTGGTTTGGCATGCTCTGTCCTTGGTAAAACCATGTTGCCTCAGGTCTTGCAACTCACTGGACTGTAGAAAGTTCACTATTCCTTCAGTAGAGTTTCCATTACATTTCCGACCACTGAGGTCGGCTTATCAGTCTAAAGTTTACATCCCTTTTTGGAAGAGGGATCCCATTGGCCCTTCTCTGATCTTATTGAAACTCCCCCATCTCCAAGATTCCATTAAATGTATTCTTTAGAGCAGTGGTTCTCAAACCTATCCTGGGGGCCACCAGCCACTTGGGTTTTCAGGATATCCACAATGAATATGCATATGTGAGATTTGCATATAATGGAGGTAGTAGGCTTGCAAATGTCTCTCATGCATCATATTCATTGTGGATATCCTGAAAATGTCTAGCTGGTGGTCCCCCTAGGACAGGTTTGAGACCCATTGCTTTAGAAAACTCACCAGAACCTCTTTGAGCTCACTTGGTATTCTGGGGTGTATCTCATTTGGCCCCATGGCTTTGTCCATTTTCTGTTTTGAAAGTTATTCATATACATGTTCTTCCATGACTAGTGTGGTGTCTTCTATATTCCCATACACAACTTTGTTAGTTATCTGTGGTCCTTCTCTGGGATTTTCAAACCTGTGAATCGTACAGAAGATGATGACTCATGAGACATATGTATCTTCCTTCTGTGTTTATATGAGAGTTCCTCTGTGTAGCCACAGCCTAATATTGACTATGGTTCCCTTGAGATGTCCAGCTAATGTTAGAGACCATATATGGACCATAGACCATACTGCTTGTTTTTCTGCATCATCAATTTGAATTCACCTATGTTAATAGTTTGATTCAAATATTTGATTGATAACTACATGGAGGAAGCTACTTATGCTCGTTATAACCTCAGGGAGCCATGAAGAGGAGAGCAGCTTTGATGCAGCTTTTGCAGAATACTGATTGCATCTGTGCCATGGTGCACTCTCTTCTCTTGTTTCCTATTACTTGAACATTATAAAACCTCATTTTTTCCGCAGAGGCGATTGTGGCCCTCAATGTTTTTTTGACATTTTATTATCGTACATGGAAACTACAAAGCATGTTTCAAGACTGCAATGAAACTTTGCTTTTTTTCATCCTAGGTATTTGGAACCTTTATTATCATAGTACTTGCAAACTACAGAGTAATGTTGTATTGGTTTAATTTTTTGGTGTGTGTGTTTGGATTGGATCAGTAATAGAGTGCAGAGTATCAATTAATGCATTTCCCTATCAATCATTACTTTATAGTTTATTATAACTTAAATTGATTAGAGTGCTTTTTACATACAGTGTGTTTGAGACTGCAGCACTGCCATAGTGTCATTGGCCTTCTTGCAGTTTGAATTTTAATATTTTGCAACAAGAAACCACAGTAAAACAGTCTGGTTTTTAAATAGAATAAAGGTCTGATGAGAAACAGTTGGTAGAGAAATGATCAAGTATTCCAAGCTCCAACTTCAGCAAATAAAGGAAAATACTGAGGGAGGGAACAAAACATGCAGAAATTAGATCAATATTCTCACATCACTCCCTCAAAAAATCTGTTCATGAATTTTCGCAGATATATTTTTGCTTTGCATGTATCTACAGCTTGAATGTTTAACTGTGCAGTGCCAAGCATTACAATGGAGAAGTAAAGTGTAAGAGAAAAATGTTTCTTCTGAGCTACAACAGATAGGGAATGCATTCAGTTAAGGAGGAGATGCAAGACTAATGCTATTTATTTGGGTCAAAGGATTAAATGAGAGGATTTGTTAGTGGCATTCAAATCTTGCCATCAAAAAGCCAGTTTGTCAGAGAGCAAAGGTTGAAACATTGGCTTAGCATTTGTTCTTTTAGCTATGATAAAATGAGGAAAATGTTTAAAAAAAAATCTAAATGGAGCTGCTCCACGGTTAAGTTTATATTAGGCATAGGCAATGTTCAAGAATCCAACTTGGACGCTGAGACCAGATATATTGTATGTATTCAAAAAGGTGGAAGGCAGGCCAAATAACCTTCAGTATTGTTAAAAGATATGAAAGAGGGTATTACAGCCAAAACGTTTTTCAAAAAATGGATATAGGATCTGAATGAAGAAAGCAGGAAACTGCATAAGCACTGGCAAGTTTGATGCAAAGCACTGATGAGGAAGGCAAAATGAGAATTTGAAAAACTTGCCATAGAGGCAAGAACTCAGAATCTTTTACAGGTACATTCAAAGAAAGAAGCCTGTGAGGAAGTCTTATGGACCATTAGATGATCATGGATTAAAAGGGTCACCCTAGGAGGGCAAGGTCATAGCAGAGAGACTAAGGAGTATGTTTACTAAAAGGCACACCGATAGTGTGTGTTTGTGGGCCAAAACTAGTGTGGAGGCCCGTGTTAACTTCAGATGGTATGTGTGCCTATCACCTGCTGTTAGTGCATTGCTAACACACTGCACCATGGTAACTAGCATGTGGGTTCACTTATTGCCACTCTTTGAGGTGGCATTAAGTACACCCATGCTAACAGTAACATTTGCAGTTAGCACGTGCCCAAAATGTCCACGCTAACCACAATGTGTCGACATTGCCCACATTATACCCCTAACCCGTGCAATACCTACCCAGTCATGCACTACACAGTTAGTACAGGATTTTTACTATGGGACCTTGCCCTAGCAGTATGGCATATTTACAGTACAAGGTGTTCAACCTCATGCTAATGGTTAGCACACATTAGTGAATGTGCACCTAAATGAATTCTTTGCTTTAGTCTTTACTGAGAAAGATGTAAGGGAGCTACTCATGCCAAAAATAGTATTTAATGATGATGATTTGGAGGAACCGAGAGAAATCTCAGTGAATTGGTAGGATAAAGCAGGTGAAATTGACAAAATAAAGAGCAAAAATCACCTGGACCAGATGATATACACACTAGAGCAGAGGTTCCTAACCAAGTCCTCGAGCCACACCTAGGCATGTCGGGTTTTAGGATTCCCACAAACAATTATGCATGAGATAGATTTGCATGTACTGCTTTCATTGTGTGGAAATCTCTCATGCATAATTCTTTAGTGGCAATCCTGAAAACCCAACTGGCCTAGGTGTGCCACGAGGACTAGGTTATGAACATCTGCCCTAAAGTGCTAAAAGAACTCAAAAATGAAATTGCAGATATACTAATTTGTGACCTTTTATTAAAATAATCTATGGTATCTGAAGATTAGAGGATGGCCAGCATAACATCAGCTTTTAAAAAGGTGTGTTCTGGGAAACTACAGCCTCACATCGGTGCCAGGCAAAATAGTAGAAAATTACTAGCCACAGACGTGGTTTAATTGGACAAAGACTGATTGAATTCTGCAAGACCAACGACCTATTCATCTCAAACACCTTCTTCCATCAACACAAGCGGCGACTGTACACATGGACTTCACCCAATGGATTGTATAAAAATCAAATTGACTACATCTGTGGAAGTCAACGATGGAAAAATTCTATAACATCAACAAAGACAAAACCTGGAGCTGACTGTGGTACAGATCATCAACTACTAGTATGCAAACTCAAGCTAAAGTTGAAAATGAGCAAACCACTCATGAATGCAGCAAAATATGACCTTGAGAATATACCACTGGAATTTAAAGACTGCCTGCAAAATCGATTTGCTGTTTTAGATACAAATGACAGAGCACCAGAAGAGTTATGGAATGACATCAAGAAGGTTGTGTTGGAAGAAAGCGAGAAGTCTCTACAAAAGGTGAAAAAGCAAAAACGGCCAAAATGGATGACGGAAGAAACTCTGAAAATTTCTCAGAAACGCAGAGAAGCTAAAGCCAGAGGAGAAAGACAATAACAGAACTCAGAGATTTCCAACGTGCAGCAAGACAGGACAAGGAAAAGTACTATAACGACACATGCAAGGAAATAGAAGCAGAAACTATTAGAGGAAGAACAAGATCGGCTTTCCTAAAGCTACGAGAGTTAAAGAAAAAGTTCCAGCCTCGAATTGGAATGTTACAAGATGTTCAAGGTTCTATGTTGAATGATGCTGAGAAGATCAAGAAAAGATGGAAGGAATATACAGAGTTTTTATATGATAAAGATCAAGTGGACCAACAGCCATTTCAACCTGTACCTTATGATCGGGAACCATTGGTGATGAAAGAAGAAGTTGAAGCAGCATTGAAAGCCTTATCAAAGAACAAAGCACCAAGCATTGATAGCATTCCCATAGAAGTATTACAGCAATTTGATGCAGCTGTTACCGTACTTACAAGGCTCTGCCAAGAAATATGGAAGACAGCATCATGGCCAACTGACTGGAAAAGATCTGTGTTTATACCAATACTAAAGAAAGGTAATCCAACTGACTGTGGAAATTATCGCACAATCGCTCTGATCCCACATGCCAGCAAGATTCTACTGAAGATTATTCAAAATAGACTACAACCATACCTGGAACAAAAACTACCTGAAGTGCAAGCAGGGTTCAGGAAAGGGCGAGGAACGAGAGACTTCATTGCGGATGTGAGATGGATCCTTGAAAAGACTAAAGAATACCAAAAGGATATCTATTTGTGCTTTATCGACTATAGCAAGGCTTTTGACTGTGAAAACCATGAGAAACTCTGGGCCACATTAAGAAGCATGGGTATACCAGAACACCTGATCGTACTCTTGCACAATCTGTATATTGATCAAGAAGCAACAGTTCGAACGGAACAAGGAGAAACAGAATGGTTTAAAATAAGCAAAGGTGTAAGACAAGGCTGTATACTTTCCCCCTACCTGTTTAATTTATATGCAGAACAAATCATCAGAGAAGCAGGACTGTATGAAGACAACAGAGGTGTGAAGATTGGTGGAAGACTCATCAACAACCTTCGCTATGCTGATGATACCACATTACTGGCTGAAAGTGAAGATGATCTGAAACATTTGCTTCTCACAGTCAAAGAACATAGTCTCAAAATGGGCCTGCACCTTAATGTAAAGAAGACAAAGATCATGACAACTGGCACAATCAACAGGTTCATCGTTGAAGGAGAAGAAATTGAAATCGTGAACAACTTTAACCTACTTGTATCAGCTATCAATAAGGAAGCAACAAGCAGTCAAGAAATCAGACAACGCATTGCTCTTGGCAGAATGGCTATGAAAGACCTAGATAAGATTCTCAAGAGCAGAGATGTCTCTCTCCATACAAAGATTCCACTTGTTCAAGCCATGGTATTTTCAATAACATCATATGGATGTGAAAGCTGGACAGTGAAAAAGATAGACAGGAAGAAAATTGATGCCTTTGAATTATGGTGCTGGCGGCAAAAACTGTGTATACCCTGGACTGCCCGAAGAACAAACCAGTCGGTACTAGAGGAGATCAAACCTAAGCTTTCTTTAGAAGCTCAGATGACAAGACTTCGCCTTTCATACTTTGGACACATCATGCGAAGAGAGAGATCATTAGAGAAAGATATCATGCTTGGCAAGATAGAAGGTCAACGCAAAAGAGGAAGGCCAGCAATGAGATGGATCGAGACAATAACAGCAGCTACGGGTACCAGTCTGTCAACAATGAGCCGCCTGACTCGAGACCGAACACAATTTAGGATAGCTATCCAGAGGGTCGCCATGAGTCGACTCCAACTCGACGGCACTTAACAACAACAACATGGATTTAGTCAAGGTAAGTCTTGCTTAACCAATTTGCTAGGTGTGAATAAACACGGATAAAGGTGAGTCAGTTGATACAATGTATTTGGATTTTCAGAAATCATTTGATAGAATAACGCATGAAAAACTCCTGAGGAAAGTTAAGTCATGAGAGAGGTCATTTCCTCCTATCGTGGATAACAAATTGTTGAGAGAAAACAGAGTAGAGGAGAAAGGTGAATAATGGAGGACCTTTTTAACATATTTATAAATGATCTGGAAATGGGAACAATGAGCAAGGTCATTAGATAGTAACATAGTATATGATGGCAGATAAAGGCCAGCATGGTCCATCTAGTCTACCCAGCAAGGTGGCAAGAGTAGGTGCGCCTGCCGCTCCGTGCAGGGGACGCCTCCCCATGCCTTTGTTTAGGGGTGTACCCACCACTCCGTGCAGATCATCTCTACTTGTTGAGATATAAGAGACAGTTAAGTTTATTTTGATTTTATCCTGTTTCTATAAAGGGATCCACTGTGTCTGTCTCATGCCATTTTGAATTCTGTCACTGTATTTGCTCCCATTACTTTCATCAAGAGAGCATTCTAAGCATCCACTACCCTTTCAGTGAAAATGTATTTCCTGACGTTGCTTTTCAGTTTACTTTCTTGCAGCTTCATGTTATGCCCTCTAGTATTACAGCTACCCCTCTTTGAAAAAGGTTTGTTTGTTCATTAATACTCAAGTATTTAAAGGTCTGTATCATATCTCCCCTGTCCCTCCTCTCCTCTAGAATATGCATATTTATGTCATGGAGTCTCTTTTCACACGTCTTCTGGCGCAGGCTCCAAATCATTTTGGTTGCCTTCCTCTAAACTGTTTTCAGTCTTTTTATATCCTTTGCGAGATATGGTCTCCAAAACAGAATACAATATTCCAAGTGAAGCATCACCAGTGACTTGAACAGTGAAATTAGTACCTCCTCCTTTCTGCTCATAATTTCTCTCTGTATGCAACCCAGCATCCTTCTGCTTTTGGACACTGCCTTGTCATACTGTTTCGCCACTTTGAGATCCTCGGAAATAGTCACTCCAAGGACCTTCTCCTGGTCCGTGCACACTAACCTATTGCTCCCTGTCTCGTACAATTCCCTTGGATTTCTGCCTCCAAAGTGCATTGCACTGCACTTCTTCACATTAAATCTTAACTGCCAGGCATTAGACTATTCTTCCAGCTTTTGCAGAACTTTCCTCATGTTATCCACTCCCTTAGGGGAGCTCAGTCTGTTGCAAATTTTTGTGTCA
The DNA here is from genome assembly GCA_033557465.1 of Ichthyophis bannanicus. Classification (NCBI taxonomy): domain Eukaryota; kingdom Metazoa; phylum Chordata; class Amphibia; order Gymnophiona; family Ichthyophiidae; genus Ichthyophis; species Ichthyophis bannanicus. The sequence goes on from CM066034.1 coordinate 213,098,693, forward strand.
TTGGCAAAAAGACACTTTTCCATTCAATCCTTCAGCAGTATCACCCACAAATACGTTGAACAGTACTGGCCCCAGGACCAATCTCTGGGGCACACCACTAATCAACTTCCTTTCATCCGAGTGAGTTCCATTTACCATCACCCTCTGTCATCTGTCAACCAATTTCTGATCCAGTTCTCCACCTTGGGACCCATCCCCAGGCTGGTCAGTTTATTGATAAGCCGCCTATGAGGAAGAGTATCAAAGGCTTTTCTGAAATCTAGGTAGATCACATCCATCGCATGCCCTTGACCTAATTCTCTGGGCACTCAGTCAAAACTCAATCAGATTTGTTTGGCATGATCATCCTTTGGTAAAACCTTGTTGCCTTGGATCATGCAACCTATTGGTTTCAAGAAAATTCACCATTCTCTTTCAGGAGCACCTCCATTACTTTTCCTGCCACAGAAGTAAGGCTTACTGGCCTGTAGTTTGCCACTTCTTCCCTGTTGCCACCTTTGTGAAGAGGTGCCACATTGGCCCTTTTCCAGTCCTGCGGAATTTCTCCTGTCTCCAAGGATCTATTAAAAACATCCTTTAAAGGCCCTGCAAGAACCTGTCTGAGCTCTTTCAGTATCCTGGGATGTATCTCATCCGGTCCCATGGCTTTGTCTACTTTCAGTTTAACAAGCTGTTCAAACACATCTTCTGTGAATGGTGTAGTATCTACTCCATTTCCATTTGTATATTTGTCAGTCACAGGTGGTCCTTCTCCAGGATTTTCTTTAGTAAAAACAGAACAGAAGTATTTGTTTAGCATTTTTGCTTTTTCACTTTCCACGAATCCGTTCAGAGCACTTTTGAGTCTTGCAATTTCATGTCTGATCTTCCTTTTCTCCCGAATATACCTGAAAAACGTTTTATCAGTATGCTTTAGATCTTTAGCCATTTTTTTCTTCTGCCTTTGATTCTGCTATCCTTATTTCTCTTTTTGTCTCCTTTTAGCTTTATCCTGTATTCTTTTCAGTGTTTCTCTGTTTGTGAACTTCTGAATTTTGTGAAAGCTGTGGTTTTTGCCTTTATTTGTGCAGAGACTCCTTTAGAAAAGCAAATAGGTTTTCTTTTCCTCTTGTTTTTATTTACTTTCCTTAAATATGTATCAGTTGCCCCTTTTATTATCTCCTTTAGTTTAGCCCACTTCAATTCCACTTTCCTTACCTCCTCCCACCCTGCCAACTCCTCCTTCAGGTACTTAGCCATCTTCCTGAAGTCAGCGTTTTTGAAGTCTAGGACTTTGAGCTTGCTGTGAGGGGACTCTGTCTTGGCTTTTATCTTAAACCTCACTGTGATGATCGCTGCTGCTCACATGGGCACCTACCCAGACATTCGACACTTTCTCCATTAGTGAGTACTAAATCAGGCATCAAATTTTCTCTGGTCGGTTTCATCACCATTTGTCTAAGTAACGCATCTTGGAAGACATCCACAATATTTTTACTACTTTCCAGATTTGCAGAAGGAATACTTCAGTCCACTTCTGGTAGATTAAAGTCACCCAATATGATCATTTCCCCCTTCGTGGCTACCTTTGCAATATCAATAATCAAGTCTCTCTCCATTTCTTTGGTTTGACTTGGAGGCCTGCCATCTCCTCTTTCCAACACAATCCACAGCGCTGCTTCTTTTCCCCACATCTCCTGCATTTTAGCAGCTTTAATATCGCTTTTGATATATAGGGCTGCTACTCCTTTTCTGTCTTCTCTATCTCTCCTAAATAAATTATAGCCAACTATGGCTATATCCTATTCATATGACTCATCAAACCATGTTTCTGTAATGGCCACGTTGTCCAAGTCAATTTCTACCATTAGGGCTTTGAGGTCAGTGCGTGCATAAAAAAAATTTAGATTTGGGTCAGTTTTGGACTTGTTTCACAATTTTTGGCCATTTCTTTGGTTTATTTAGTATGGCTAGGCTTCGAGCATTCATGCTTATTGCTTTCCAGCATTTGTTGACTGGCTTTCCTGTATTTTGCATGGATTTTTCTACACACCTCTTCCCACTTGCTATTGATGAGTGATTTAAAAGTATAGCTGTTTCCAATGTTATGCTTTTGCTGGGAGTGAAGTCTTGAACTTCTCCATCAGTCACCCCCTTTCCCTAGTTTAAATGCCTGTCCACATACTGCCTTAATTTTTCACTTAGGATCCTTTTTCCTGCGACAGAGAGAATGTAGTCCATCAGCACAGTATAGTCTCTTGTTGTTCCATGTGTTTCCCCAGTTGCCTATATATCTTTCGTGTTTGCACCAGGTTTGGAGCCAAATAGAAATGTGTGTACAAAAAAATTTAGGTTTGGGTCAGTTGGACTTTTTTCACAGTTTTTGGACATTCTTTGATTTATTTTAGTATGTTCATACTAATTTATTTCTAACGCATGTTAGTTACTAACATGGACTACTGTGTTTAGTGTGTGTGTTATTAGTAACTAGGTCCCATTGCATAAAATGGAACCTGCAGTAAAGGGATACACGTTAGTAATTCTAGCTGTAAATGCTCAAAGTTAAGCATTTGGAAAAAAGGGGCACGGCTAGGCACATTTTTGGACTAAAAAAAAAGCTTATCCATTTAACTGCTGAATATCACACCACAGAAATAACAGATATAAATGCATAACTTGTTCATTTAGTTTCATCCATGTTTTTTTAGTAGTGCCACTTAAATACATAATGCTACTGAGAATCCGTATAAAGGTAAGCAACCATACCTATTTAACTTTATGCAATTGACTCAAGTGGAGGAATAGCCTAGTGGTTAGAGCAACTGCCTAATACCCAGAAGATCAAGGATTCCGTTTCCACTGGTACTCCTTGTGACCTTGGGCAAGTCACTTTACCCTCCATTGCCTCGGAAGAAAAGGCCTGGCAATCTACTTCCAGTGATACATTGCCAAGAAAACCCAGAGGCAGCTGGGTCACCAGGAGTCAGCACTGACTTGACAGCACTAAAATAAAATAAAAAAAGGATATAGCGTTATTAGAAAAGGTTCAGAGAAGAGCCACCAAAATGGTAAAGGGGATGGAAGGATACTCCTATGAAGAAAGGCTAAAAAGGTTAGGGCTCTTTAACTTGGAAAAGAGATGGCTGAGGGGAGATATGATAGAAGTCTATAAATTAATGAACGGAGTGGAACGGGTAAACGTAGATCGATTGTTTACGTTATCAGAATATAGAAAGACTAGGGGACATGCAATGAAAGCTACAAGGTAAACTATTTAAGACTAATAAAAGAAAATGTTTTTTCACTCGATGTATAATCAAACTCTGGAATTTGTTACCGGAGGATGTAGTAAAGGCTGTTAGTGTAGCTGGGTTTAAAAAAGGTTTGGACAAGTTCCTGGAGGAAAGGTCCATAAACCATTATTAAGAAGGGACCCAGGATATCAATGCTTGACCCAGTACAAGCATTGTGGAACCTGTGTCTTAGGGAAACTGCTAGGTACTGTCGTGCACCGCCCTGGTGGCCAGTGGTCGTAAGGGTAGGTGGGACACAAAAATTATTTTATTATGAGAGGAGGGTCTTTTAAGAGCCAGGTGTAACCTGGTCTTAGCAGTTCAGCTCCTAACTAAGAAAAATTGTGAATGCAGAGTAAAGGGTTAACAAGGCATTTATTTCCCTTTACGCATAAGATTCAGCTGGGTTACAACCTAAAGAAAAAGTCCTTAACTTCAGGAATGAAATCAACTCAGGTTAACGGAAAAACTGTTATGCTTCACAGTTGTAACAATGCTTAGTTAAGCTTTCCAGAGTAAAGCAAATGTTTCAGCACTCTTCTTCCATTTAGCAAATGAATAACATTCTGAAGATACCTTTTATATAATCATGTTTGTAATAAGTTATCCTTATGTTACCCAAGTTTATATACCTGTTTGCTGTAAACACGGAATAGCCTGTTATTCTGTTGATGTTGTTGTATGTGAACCGCGCTGATATCAAATAGCACGGTATATAAAAGATTGTAATAAATAAATAAATAAAATAAGATAACATAGATCATTCACAGGTTTAACAGTGACTCTGCACTGCCTGAAATACACAAAGAACAGTCCATCTCTTCCTGAGATAAAAGGCTTGGCTCTACAAATTCCACTTGCATCGGCTCAGAATTATCTCTGTCTGTATCAGTGGTTTCACTGGCTATAATTTCTGACCAGGCCCTAGTCCTGTTCTCTGGATGTTTAAAGAGTTCCTCTAGTGTTTGCCAATGAGCATGGCCTACCCTCTGGCGTTGGCTACTTGGCTTATGAGAGGTAGCTTTGCTTTCCTTTCTCACAGGTTTAGCATTACTTTCAAAAGGCTTTTTATAAGGTAAGGTTTTCTTCATAGAAACAGAGTCAGCATACCTTGGCTTCCAGCAGCATATAGAACTGGGATTTCCTCCTTCTCGCAGTTCTTCAGGAACACAATCCCTGTGCCAGTCTCCTCTCTGAAAGCTTCTGTTACCTTTCGGTTTAGCCCCAGGTTCCTCTGGTACAAGCTTCTTTCTTTCACTCTGCCTTGCCTTCAAAGGTGATTGTTCCTTTGCCCAGCACTAGTTTCCCAAGTGCTTCTTTCTGCTTGGTCCTTGCTTGTGCTGCTTCTCTCTCGTAAACCTTCAGCTTTACCTCCAGCTCCACACCTGCAAGCACTGCTCTGCCCTCTCCAGTCTTCCGTTTATAAAGCTCTCCTGTGTTTGAGCTTTCCGGGCTGACTGTCAGGTGCTCTCGATTAGCTAAGTGTGTCCACTCAGGCTCTGTGAGTGCACGCCTGCTCCCTCTAGCTGTTCTGTGCGGATATTGCATCTTGTGCACATCTTTTTCCTCATGAAAAACAGCTTCTTCTCCTGCATTTTTGCTTTCATCAGCCCCTGCTGCATGACAGTACGTATGACCTAGATTGGCCACTGTTGTAAACAGGATACTGGGCTTGATGGACCTTGGTCTAACCCAGTATGGCATATCTTATGTTCTTATGTTCTCCATGGGCAGCCTGCTACCTCCACACACTGATCACAGCATTTCCCCCTATTCAGATCCCCACAGGCAGACAGAAAGGGTCTTTGCAATGATCATGGCCATCCTCTTCCCTTCTGTCGGCAGGAGATGGGATCCCTGCAGGCAGACAGCTGGCTTCTCAGCTATGATCCCAGGCACCAGATGAAAATTTCTGGTCGCCATCCTGACCTGACACCTGAAATTTGTCAAGCCCCAAGTTGGGACATCAGAGTATGATGGAATGTGTATGCATGTGTTTGGGAGATAGAGGTGTGTGTATTGGGGGATGGGGATGGAGGTGGGGGTAGTTGTCAGGGTGTTTGAGAGGGTGGAGTGTGTATGTGTGGAGGAGGCTGTGTTTGTGTCGGACTGCATGCGTTTATGTGAGGAAGCTGCATGTATCAGGTGTATGGCTGTGGCATGTAGGTTCCTCTATCCCTTACACTATTACCTCTCTCCTGCCCTTCAATATCATCCCTCCTTCTCTTCCATCCAGCTGTGCTCTCTCCCCTTCCCACCCAATATTATCATCTCTCTCCCTTCCCTGCCTTTCATGCTTTCCTGTCTACCCTCTCTTCAGTTTCTCCTCTGCCTTATGCTCTGCCCCTTCTTCTCTCTAGCCTCACCCCTTCCATCAAGTTCCGACCCTTCCCACTCCTCTCTAATCCTACCCTTTACCATGATGCTCCACCCCTCTTTTTTTCCAGCTGCACTCTCTCTTATTGTTGCCTTAAAATACCAGTGGGGCTCTGGGATCCTGCTGACATTTTAAAGCTACAGTTCCTGTTTTCTCGCCTAGGGGTCCCCACCATCTGAGAACGTCTGTTTTGGGTTTTTTTCTCCACAGCTGTGGCCTCAGATCTTTCCTACTGCCGATAGGGGAAAGGGTCCACACTGGCTGACCCTGCACCTTTTGGCCACAGCAGTAGCCTCTGGTCCTTTTTCCCCACTAGTGAGGGATGAGGTCCCTGGAGACAGGTATCACCCGCAACTACCAACAGAAGGTACTTTATTGGTATCCTTAGGTTTGTTTGCATATTCGTACGGACAGACAACTTCAGAAACAGACTGAACCCTCAACAATAGGTGCTACCACTTTAGGAAAACATGCCTAAAATGTATGCATTGAGGACTGACACAAGCAGGAGTTCTCAACCCAGTCCTAAGGCCACACCTAGCCAGTCAGTTAGTTATTTAGGATAACCATAATGAATATGCATGATAGTTGCATGAACTGCCTCCATTGTTTGGAAATCTGTCTCATACATATTCATTGCAGTTATCCTGAAAACATGGCTGGCTTAGATGTGTCCTGAGGACTGGGTTGAGAACCACTGATACAGTACAAAGGAACATTTGGTTAAGAAGGGTCATGGTGTCCTAATGCTCATTTTCTGTATAGTGAAATCTTGCATTTGGAAGAAATTTAGTCTTGTAGCACAGTGTAATGATTAACCTTCGTTCATAGTTTTGCGTGTGTCTGGAGCACAGCAGGAGCTACTGACAGCAGCCACCATTACAGAGGGAGAAGAAATTTTAAAAACACAGTCTTGTGAAGGTGATCTAATCACTGAAAAAAGCCAAGTTAAATGAATTTCATTACTGTGCAAAATATATTACTGTGCACGCTTGGAAGTAAAAATGAAACCGCCTCTTCTGTTTTTCTATCATTTTAGTAAAGATATGCAAATTCAAACAGTATTGGCCAGGCCTATGTAGTCAATTGCTCATGTGCTACAATTGAATGTATTGCTTCAGTTTATATATTTTGTAACTGTACCACAGTTACAAGTAAGTATCAACCATGAATAATCTGAAGATGGCATTGAGATGCTATAATTCTTATTTTGCTTGGATGTGCTTTTATATTGCTTTCTTGTTTTGTTATTTGATACTGTTTATACATTGCTTTGGTGTTGCATAATAGTTGAGTGCATTTATCCTGTGAGTTAAATTGAAACTGTGATTCAAAGCTTAGCTTACACTTATGTGACTGCAAATGGGCTACTACTACCTTTTATATACATTGCCTTGTTCATGACTTTCTGTAATTTTTTTTCTGAGTTCTACCATAAATATTAAATTGAAAATATACTTCCATCATACACAAGCATTTGCAAGTGAAATAATGTATATGAAGTCTATGCAAATTAACTTAGTGAATTTGTTTTCATTTTTTTAATGTTGTTTATCCTTCCCCCAACAGGGTGATTGCCTTTGGAACCCCCACAGAAAACAAGCCATATATTTTTTTAGATCTATTTTGCAACCCGAAGCCATATCCACCTGCCCCAGTGCTGTTGCATATTCGATTGAGTTTAACCCGAAGAAAGGAGAGCTCACCATGGACTATAAATTCCTAAAATAAAACAATTTGACTTTCTTGACATTTTTCTAAATTTAAATCTATATATCAAAATGTTGGCATGATTTTAATTTTGTGTTGCAGGGGATACAGGGTTAGGTTTCTGAGCTAATGAAAATGTAAATCACCTGACCAGATGCCATCTTCGCATAGATTCATATTTTAATTCTTGGACATCTGATTAATAACAGACATTGAATTAATGTTTCTGCTGGTAGGCACATTATTACAGCTTTGTGCAAACTAGTTATGGGCCTGATACTGACTTGAGCAGGCTATGTGTCCCTATGGCGCATGGCCCTGCCTGCTGACCCTTAACCTCGGATATTCAGTGCCAGGGTCATATGCGGCCCCGGCATTGAATATCCAGGGATCGCTGCAGACATCCTTGCCTATCTTTAAGGTGCAAATTGCTAAACCGCCTCTGCTCCACCCTGGTACACCCCCTACATGCCCCAGTGCTAACCAGATATTTATTTATTTATTTATTTAACAGTATTTCTAAACCGCCTTATCTTATTAATCAAGGTGGTATCACAGCAAACAATCGGGTCAAGTGAGTGTGTTATACATGCGGTGAGGGTGAAACTTAGTTGGGTGTATGTTGAATTGTGTGCGAGATTAGTTTGAGCTATGTACAATGTGAGCTATATACAGTGGGGCTATAAAACATTTTCTATACATACAGTGCTAGGAGGTATCATGTGCTGTTATACATTCTCTGAGGTTATGTGATGTGTCCATAGTGTTCTATGAACAGCATGGTCTTCAGCTGTTTTCTAAAGTCTTTGAGGTCTGTAGTTGCCCTTAAATCGTCCGGTAGTTTGTTCCATATTGTTGGAGCAGCCATGGAGAGTGCTCTGTCTGTTGTGTCCTTGCGTGTGTGTTTGTATTCACTTGGGGTGCTGACTCGGTTGTGTGTTTGTTTTCTTCTAGGACGTGTGCTGGTGTCTGGTTGTATGAGGGTGTGCAGGCTGTTGGCTGATGTGTGCTGATTTATCTTAAATAGGTTTATGATAGTTTTGTATCTGATGCGTGCACTGATTGGGAGCCAGTGTAAGTCCTTCAAGGTAGGTGTGATGTGCTCCTGTCTTGCAGTTCCGGATATTATTCGTGCTGCAGTGTTTTGTGCCAGTTGGAGTGGCTTGAGGGCTTGTTTCGGTAGTCCAAGGTATATCGGATTGCAGAAGTCCAGAAGTGGGGTTATCAGTGCTTGACAGACGGTACGGAAGTGTTCAGGGGCGAGGAGTGGTTTCAGTCTCCTGATGATTCGCATCTTGTAGTAGGCTTTTTGGATTGTTTTGTCTATGTGTGGCTTGAGATTGAGTTTATTGTCCAGAGTAACTCCGAGGTATCTCACTTCTGATCTTATCGGTATAGTGGTGCTTTGTATCTTTATATTTGGTGGGTGTATGAAGCTTTGGTTCCGAGTGATGATTAAAGCTTCGGTCTTGCTGTAGTTGATTGCGAGGTTGTTGTTTTGACACCAACTTGTCATTTGGGTAAGGCAGTCTGTTATCTTAGAGAAGTCCGGGTTGTCGATTGATATCGGGGTGTATATCATGATGTCGTCTGCATATATTGTGTATTGAATGTTGTTCTCTTTCATGATGTTGCATATTGGTTGGATGTAGATGTTAAATAGGAGTGCTGAGAGTGCGGATCCTTGAGGTACTCCTTGACGGACATTTATGGGTCGGGAGGTGTTGTGTCCCACCTTGACCTGTAGCTGTCTTTCGGTTAAGTATGAATGGAACCATTTTAATGTGATACCGTGTATACCAGTGTTCTTTAGTCTTTCCAGGAGCGTGTTGTGGTCCACTGTGTCGAAGGCTGAGGAGATGTCGATGAAGATCATTATGATTCCATTCCTGGTGTTGTCAATTATTCTTAGGATGCTGTCGAAGAGGTAGATTAGTAGCGTTTTGACTCCATGGTTGGGACGAAAGCCGTGTTGGTTGTCATCAAGTGTTTCATGTTTGTCGATGTGTTCCTGTAGTTGTAGTTGAACCGTTTTTTTCGATGACTTTTGCCAGGAAGGGTATGCTGGAGATTGGTCGGTATGCTGCTGGATCTTTTTTGTCGAGAGTTGTTTTCTTTGTGATTGGTCTTACTGAGGCGAGCTTTAGTTGCTTTGGCATGAGACCTTGAGTGAGTGAGTTGTGTACCATGTTGTGTATGGTGTGGATGAAGCTTGATTTGGTGGCTTTGACCCATGACACTGGGCACGGGTCTGTAGGAGCAGTGCTTGTGTTGATTGTGGAGATGATGTGGGATAGCTGCTCTGTTGAGGGTGAGTAGAATGTGCCCCAGGTTTTGGTGTGTACGTCTGTCCTGGTGGTCACGCTGGGTGTTGTTCGCTCTGTGGAGTGAAATTTGTCTTTGATGTGGTCGGCGAATTCCTGTGGATCTACTTGTACTTCCCCTTCTGTTGTTTGCTCTTTTGTGAGGATTTTTACGATTTCGAAAAGCTCTCTGGGTTTGTTGATGGAAGGTATTTATCATGTTTGTGTGGAATTCCCTCTTTGATTGGTTGATGTGTTCGTTGTATTGTTTTTGCCTTGTTAGGTAAAGATGCTGGTTGTCTGTTGTTTTGTTTTTCCTCCATCTCCGTTCAATCTTCCTGAGCTCCCTCTTTTCCTGTCGTATTTTTGCTGAGTACCACGGTTTGTTTTGTCTCCTGTTGTGGTGGTGTTTCTCGGGGCCGCCACCAGATGGTTTGGCGGCGTTAGCTAAAATGCTGTTCCAGCTGGAAACTTGTTCCTCCAGGTCGTCTGTAGTGATGGTCAAGTGTTGTATTGTGTCCTGTATGAATTTGTCCCTGTCGAAATTCTTGAATCGTCTTTGTGTGTGTGAGATGTTTGCTCTTTCGTTTGTCTGGTCCTCCTGTAATCGCAGCTTTGTCTCGATTATGTAATGGTCAGACCATGGCACTGGGGTAATGGTGGGCGTTGAAATTAGGTCTCTTGATGTTAGGTAATTGGATGCGAAGATGAGGTCTGGGGATGATCCATGTCTGTGCGTTGGTGCATTGATTATCTGTGTGAATTGAAGTGAGGTCATTGCTTGAAGGAAGGCCTCTGCGTCTTTGGTATTGGTGGACTTGAGGTTGAAGTCTCCAATCAGTAGCGCTGGTTTGTTATTTGTTGTTATAGCACAGGCTTCTTCTAGTGTGAAGGCTAGTTCGTCGGGTGGAGCTCTGGGTGCTCTGTAGGTTAGGCAGATTGCAATGTGTTTGTTCTTGATGCTGATTGTGTTACATTGCTGTGTATCGGTGAAGTTCTGTGCTTTGAACTTTAGTTTTGTCTTTGCTATTATCAGGACTCCTCCTCCACGCTTGCGGGTGCGTGGGCAGTTGTATGCTGAGTAGTTGTCCGGTACTAGTTGGTTGAGTAGTACATTGTCGGTGGGATTGAGCCATGTCTCTGTGATGCATATTATGTCGGGCTGTCGGTCTTGGGATGCATAGGGGAGTTAGGCAGGAATATTCAATGGCACTTAACCGTTGAATATCCCTCCCCATTTAAGGCATTTACCCGGTTTACCATTTGAAATCTAGCTGATGCAAAAAATCGTTGCGCCTGAAATATTGAGGATGTCTAGAGCTTAAGAATAGCACAATACGTTTTTGAAAAGGGGGAAAAAGATCTTTCATATGAATTTTCTCTTTGATCCAAGGATTACTTTATACTTTGTTCATTCTTCCTGTTTGCAGCCTATCTAGGAGTGACCACTAAGGTCCATGGCACTTCTCATAGATTCTGCTGGAGATGGATCAGGGTAGTGTTGGTATGACAAGCTCTGAATTATGATTTAAAAAAAAAAAATCTCGACTTTGGTTTTGAAATGCCATTTATTTGCACTGAAACTTTCAAGGGAGCGTTTCAGACCGGATTTGCGTATCTTTGATTTCCTAGCAGAGGGTCAATGGAATGAGCGCATGCTTTACTCTTTTACTGTACAACATAGCAATTTTACAAAGGTCTTAATGCCACAAAAATGTGTTTAAAATGATAAAAAAGTGAGCTAATTTTGGCAAGTTTTGCCTGAACTAACATGGTAATGAAATACATAAAGCTTTACTAACAATGTGGAGAAATTAGCAAAAAATAAAGTTTCAAATACCTCCAACCCTGAAGTAAAATCAGTCATTAAAATTTTAGCTTTTAGCCTGCCTATCTCAATACATTCCAAGACTGCTCTCTAAAAGAAAAAAAAAGTCAGGGATTGTGGGTGTTCATTCTTAATTTTATTTATTTATTTGGCTTTAGCTCAGGCCTTTTTAGTAGAAGCTCAAGCACATTATATTCAGGTGCAGTCGGTGTTGGGTCTAGGACACTCAGGCCTTGGCGTCCTGCTCTGACAGGATGCCTCATGTCTTGACCTGGACTGCATCAAGATAGGACTGAAACAGTGATTTTATTCCTTAATTGTTACTATATAGATAAAGGTAGCACAGTTTCTATTGCACATTACCATCTAAATAAGTATTTCTGTATAGGCAGATCTCAGGCTTCATATCCCAGACATGGACTGTTCTCCTTAGGCTATATGCTGCCACTTTAAAGCAGGCCTTGAATTGCAGGTACCACTGGCTTCTTTGAGAGCTCCTTTGGCTCCCAACACTCATGATTATTCACCATAGTCTTGTCTGAGTAGTCTTCGCTGGTTGGCACACTGCTTTCCTGGTAGAAGGCATGCTCCCAATTATGTTCTGCTCCTCTGAGAACCGAGATAAAGATGGCAGATAAAAACTATATAGCTTATCCATCCATGAAAACTGTTAAGTTTTACAGTCCCTTCCTTTCCCTCAGAAATTCTCTGTATTTGTCCTATGCTTTCTTGAATAAAAATATAGTTCTCATCTCCACCACCTCCACTGGGTGGTTGTTTCACACGTTAACTACTTTCTATAAAGAAATATTTCCTCAGACTACTACTGAGTCATTCCCCTTTCATTATCATCCTATGAGGTTTTGTTCCAGAGCTTTCTTTCAACTGGAAGAGGGCTACAGTTCCTCCTATGCATTTATGCCATAGCGGAATTTAAATGTTTCTCATATATTATCCCTTTCTTCTAAAGTATGCATATTGATATCTTTAAATCTATCCCCATATGCTTTATGACAAAGACAATGGACCATTTTAATAGCCACCCTCTGGACTGAATCCATCCAGTTTATATCCTTTTGAAGATGCTGTCTCCAGAATTTGTACTCCAAATTAATTTGCACTAGAAACTTATACAAGGCACCATCACCTCCTTTTCCGGCTGGCCTTTCCTCTCCCTGTGCATTCAAACATCCTTCTGGTTTTTGCTATTGTTTATTCTACCTGTTTGATTACTTTAAGATCATCTCCTGCAATCATCCCAGATCCCGCTCTTTTTCCATGCATTGAAGTACTTCACCCCATACTGTTTCCTTGTATTTTTGCAGCCCAAATACATAATCTTGCATTTTTTAGCATTAAATCTTAACTGCCAAATTCTTAAACATTCTTCAACCTTCACTAGATGTCTTCTCATGTTATCCATACCCTCTGCATTCTACCTTGTTGTAGATTTTGCTATTATCCACAAAGAGGCATGCCTTTCCCGCTGAACCTTCTGCACTATCACTTAGAAAATGTCAAAAAAACCAAGACCAAGGCCAAGACTGATCCCTGAGGCATGCCATTGGCAACTCCCCTATCTTCAGCATGAACTATTTATTTATTTAGCACACATTTATATACCGCTCTTTCCCAAGTATCAAGTGCGGTTTACAGTGAACAGAGAAAATTCAAGGTACATGGTTAATCATGTCCTAGTCATATTACAGGGAACAGATTTAACTTTTTACATTTAACAGTATAATTAAGGATATACAAACTGTGATTTCATCCGGTGGTATTGAGTGGATGTAATCAAACGTTTTACATATTTACATTAATTTTATAAAATTTGAATTACATGAAAACCATCTTTTAGTATCAGATTATGCGTTTATTTTGATTAAGTGGGTGTATGCCTTGTAGGGATTATTATCCTGAGTCAACTTGTATGGTTTGGCAGGCCAGAGGTGTATAATGTAAGGTGAATAGATGTGTTTTTAGTTTTTTTCTAAATTCTTTGAGTTCAGTTAGGAGGCGGATATTGTCAGGTAGGTTATTCCAGAGAGACGGTGCACAGTGAGAGAAGGCCCTGTTATTGGTTAGTTTTCTAGCTTTTTTATAATCTTTAGGTAATGATATTGTGTTTGTATTTCTACTTCTTTGAGATCTCTTAATTGGTTCTATGTTGATTAGGTTATTAAGTACGGATGGTGAAAGTTTATTCATCAGTTTGAAGGTGGTAACTAGTATTTTGTAGTGTATCCTTTCGTGAATAGGTAGCCAATGGAGTTTAGCAAGAATTGGTGTAATGTGTTCTTTTGGACTTACTTTCATTATAATTCTAGCCGCAATATTTTGAGTTAATTGGATCTTTTTAATGTTTTGCCGCGTGATTCCCTGGAGAATTAAGTTTGCAAAATCGAAGTGTGGGGTGATGATTGCTTGTATTATTGATATGAAGTCGTGTAAATGAATTAATGGGCGTATTTGTTTCAGGGTCTTAATTTTAAAATGTATAGTTTTTGTAAGGTTTTTTATGTGTGAGTCCATATTAAGTTTATCATCAAGTATTACACCTAGGTATTTTATTTCTTTTTTTGCTTTAATCTCGTGGTTATTTAGGTTGATGGAATTTGGATTACTCCTTCTGCACATCTGGAAAGAAGCAAAAGAATTGTGGATGCTCTCCAAGATGCATTATTTAGACAAATGGTGATGGAACCAACCAGGGAAAGCTCAACGCTGGATGTAGTGCTCACCAACGGTGATAGTGTGTCAAATGTCTGCGTGAGTGCCCCTGTGAGCAACAGCGACCATCACACGGTGTGGTTTGAAATAAAAGCCATGGCACAGGCCAATCATAGCAAGCTCAGAGTCCTAAACTTCAAATACACTAACTTCAATCAAATGGCAGAGTATGTAAAGGAGGAGATGACGGGGTGGGAAGAGATAAAGGAAGTGGAATTGCAATGGGCTAAACTAAAGGAGGCATTGAAAGGAGCAACAGATAAATATGTAAGAAGAGTAAATAAAAGCAAGAGGAGAAGGAAACCTATTTGGTTTTCCAAAGAGGTGGCTGCTCATATAAAGGCAAAAAACACAACTTTTGCAAAATTCAAAAGCTTGCAGACAGAAGAACACAGAAATGAATACAGGATCAAACTCAAAGAGACAAAACGAGAAATAAGGATAGCAAAATCAAAGGCAGAGGAAAAGATGGCTAAAGATGTTAAGGGTGGCAACAAAAATTTCTTCAGGTATATTCGGGAAAGGAAAAAGATCAGAGTTGGAATTGCAGGACTCAGAAGTGCTGGGAAAGGACTCGTGGAAAGTGACACTGAAAAAGCAAAATTGCTAAACAATTACTTCTGCTCTGTGTTTACTAAAGAAGATCCTGGGGATGGACCAGCTGTGACTCCCAAATATAAAAATGGGAATGAAGTAGATACCACACCATTCACAGCAGAAGAGGTGTTAGAACAACTTGCTAAACTGAAAGTGGACAAAGCCATGGGACCGGATGGGATACATCCCAGGATACTGAAAGAGCTCAGAGAGGTTCTTGCAGGACCGTTAAAGGATGTCTTCAACAGATCCTTGGAAACAGGAGAGGTTCCTCAGGACTGGAGAATGGCTGATGTCGTACCTCTACACAAAAGTGGTGACAGGGAAGAAGTGTCAAACTACAGACCCGTGAGCCTTACCTCGGTGGCAGGAAAAGTAATGGAGGCGCTCCTGAAAGAGCGAATAGTGAACTTTCTGAAAACCAACAGCTTGCAAGACCCGAGGCAACATGGTTTTACCGAAGGACGATCTTGCCAGACAAATCTGATCGAGTTCTTTGACTGCGTGACGAGGGAACTAGATCAGGGGCATGCAATGGATGTCATCTACCTGGATTTCAGCAAAGCCTTTGATACTGTTCCTCATAGGAGGCTTATCAACAAACTCAGTAGCTTGGGGATGGGTCCCAAGATGGTAAACTGGATTAGAAATTGGCTGACTGACAGACGACAGAAGGTGATTGTACATGGAGCTCACTCGGATGAGAGGAAGGTGATTAGCGGGGTGCCCCAGGGTTCGGTCCTGGGCCCGGCACTGTTCAATGTATTTGTGAGTGATATTGTTGAAGGACTGAATGGAAAAGTCTGTCTTTTTGCAGACGACACAAAAATTTGCAACAGAGTGGACTCCCCTGAGGGAGTGGTTAACATGAAGAAAGATCTACAAAAGCTGGAAGACTGGTCTAAAGCTTGGCAACTACGATTTAATGCAAAAAAGTGCAGTGTCATGCACTTGGGTAGCAGAAATCCAAGAGAAATGTACAAGATAGGGGGAGAAAGGTTGGTATGCACAGTTCAGGAAAAAGACCTTGGTGTGATTATCTCTGCTGATCTCAAGGTGGCAAAACAGTGCGACAAGGCGGTGGCAAAAGCCAGGAGGATGTTGGGCTGCATACAAAGAGGGATTACCAGCAGAAAAGAAGAGGTACTTATGCCACTGTATAGGTCACTGGTGAGGCCTCACTTGGAATACTGCGTTCAGTTTTGGAGACCATATCTTGCAAAGGATGTAAAAAGACTGGAGACTGTTCAGAGGAAGGCGACCAAAATGATTTGGAGCCTGCGTCAGAAGCCTTATGAGAAGAGACTTGAAGACCTAAATATGTATACCTTGGAGGAAAGGAGGCACAGGGGAGATATGATTCAGACCTTTAAATACTTAAAGAGAAATGATGAACAAACAAACCTCTTCCAAAGACGGGGAACCTGTAAAACTAGAGGGCATAACATGAAACTGCAAGGGGGTAAATTGAAAGGCAATGTCAGGAAATATTTTTTCACTGAAAGGGTGGTGGATGCTTGGAATGCCCTCCCGATGGAAGTGGTAGGGGCGAACACGGTGACGGAATTCAAGAAGGCATGGGACAAACACAGAGGATCCCTTTACAGAAATAGGAAAAAAAACAAAATAAACGGTACCATCTAACTTCCGAATGGAGTGGTGGGTTTACCCCTGAACAAGGATATGGAGAGGGGTGGCCTGCGTGGAGCGACAGGTGCACCTACTCTTGCCATCTCGCTGGGCAGACTGGATGGACCATGCTGGTCTTTATCTGCCGTCAACTACTATGTTACTATGGAGGTGTATATGTTTGGTTTTTTGTGACATAGAGGATATCAGTTTTTGTAAAATTAATGTATAGGTTGTGGTCAATGAGCCAAGATGTTAGGTCATTAAAGCAATCTTTTATTTGTTGTATTGGTGGGTGTGGGATTTTAAATGGTAGGTAAAACATAATATCGTCTGCATAAATGTGGTAATGTACGCCGTGGCGTTTAAAGTTGTTGCAGACTGGTTGGAGGTAAATATTAAATAGAAGTGCTGACAGCGCAGATCCTTGTGGAAGGCCTTGGGTTTGATTAAAGATATTTGATGTTTGATTGTCAATTCTCACTGTTTGGGTTCTGTTTGTTAGGTAAGACTTAAACCAATTATATACTGTGGATGTTATTCCAATATGTTGGAGTCTGCTTAGCATTGTTGCGTGGTTAACACTGTCAAACGCTGCGGAGATGTCTAGAAAAATTAATATAAATGCTTGTTTTGGGTCGTCAATTCCTCTTATTAGTGTGTCAATGAGTACTGTCAGTAGAGTTTCCACTCCGTGATATGGACGGAAGCCATATTGATGTTCATCAAGGAGATCTATTGTATCAATGAATTCTTGTAATTGGGTTTGGACTATTTTTTCAGTGAGTTTGGCCATGAAAGGGATACTTGAAATGGGTCTGTAAGAGGTTGGGGATGTCTTGTCGAGGGTCTTATTTTTGAGAATTGGTCTTATTTGGACGTGCTTTAGGGAAGGGGGTAAATAGCCTTTTTCTAATGAAAAGTTAACTATGGGGAGGATGAAGGATGAGAGTGTAGGGAGAGTCTTCTTTATCCATTTTACTGGGCAGGGATCGAGATGAGAGGTTGTTGTATTTATATTAGATATGATGGTTTTGAGAGTGGTTTTTGTTACTAGGTTGAAGTTTGACCAGGTATCGGAGATGTTAGGGATCAACTCAGTGTATAATTTTGGAGTCGCCATTTGTGGTTTAGTTTTGTTTATATAGTATTGTGCTAGTTCTTGTGAGGAAATGTCAATAGATGTTTCATGTGTGTTATGGCTTTTGTTGGTCAAATTCTGAACTATACTAAACAGTTCTCTTGGACGATTCATAGAATTAACTAGTATGTTAGAGTAATGGTTTCTCTTAACTGTGTCAATTGCTTTTCTGTAATTGTTGAGTGTGTTTAAATATTTTTCATGGCTGGGTGTCGTTTTGGAATTTCTCCATTCGCGTTCGTATTTTCTCAGTTTTCTTTTAATTTGTTTGATTGTGTTATTATACCATGCTGCGTTGCCATTTTTGGTCTTGTTGTTTTTATTATTACGTTGTGTTGCGATTGGTTTGCGTTCTGCTGCCTTAGAGATTATATTGTTCCAGTTATATTTACTATTCTCCAGGACCAAGCAGGAAGTCAGTCCTCACTTATGGGTGACGTCGGCGCCGACGGAGCCCTCGCGGAGCAATTTTCCCCAGCTTTCAAAGAAAGCCTTTGGGAATTGCAGCGCGCATGCGCGGTCCTCTTCCCGCCCAAGGGTGCCATCTTAGCCAGTCTTCTTTTTTCCGCGGAGCCCTACAGACGTACCCGTCGTGTCCCCGCGAAAAAGTTGATTTTTACTCATATTTTCTCTTTTTTCCTTTGGTTCGACGCCGGTCTTTTTCCCGCCCGGACTCGCGACGCCGGTCACGAGTCCTCTTCTTCTTTTTCAGTTTTTCTGACTTAGTCAGTTTCGTTTTCGGTTTTTCCCTGGCAGCCCGGTCCTTTGACCTCGCCGGGGCCCTTTTTCCCCCGATGGCTGCCAGTGGTTTCAAACGGTGTGGTCAGTGTGACCGAAATATGTCACTAACTGACACACACGACAATTGCCTCCGCTGCCTGGGCCCGGATCATGAAGAAATGATCTGTGGGCCCTGCGGCAAAATGTCCTCCAAAGCGTTGAGAAGTCGGCGGCATCAGCGGGATAGGATCTTCGCTGACCCCAGCCATACCCGGACCTCGTCGGAGGCCTCCGCGTCCAGAGGTTCCAGCTCGGACCGTCGCCGGAGTTCCTCCGACAGGGGTTCTCCCTCCGGGGACCATCGACGAAAGGTGAAACCCGCGAGGGCGGCGTCGGTGGACGCTCCTGGCTCCGCGAGGGCCAGGTCGCATAGCCCCGATAGCCGTCCCGGGTCCTTGGAGAAAGAGCACCTCTCGAAGCGACCTCGCCTGGAGTCGGAGCTGCCTGCTCGGGTAAGTCCTGGGGTCCTCCTGGACTCGCCTCCGAGACCGCCGACGTCGGGCCCGACGCTGTCGGTGCCCGAGTCGCGGGCTGCTGGGTCACCTGAGCTCGGACTCAGGTTGACGGCCTTGGAGAGCAGACTGTCTGCCTTCATGGACCAGCAGCGGGCACTGCTCGCTGGCTTCGCTGGCGCCGCTGCCCCGACCGCCGGGACGTCGACGTCTAAGTCGACCCCGGAGACCGAGCCGATCCTCGAGTCGATGCGAACTCGAGTCGATCCTCGGTCGAGGTCACCCTTGGCCTCCCGTTCGGGACCGAGGTCGCCGACGCCGACTCCCTCGGCGTCGGGGCGGCAGGCACCGCGCCCTGCCCGGGCCGACCCCACCGAGTCCTCGTCGGAGTCGGTCTGGGAGTCTGAAGAGGAAGAGTCGCCTGATTCTTTTCGGACTCGGTGTGTCCCCTCGGACTCACCTGAGTCCGAACTTCGGAAGCAGTCCCCCCCGGAGGATGCCCGGTTCTCAGACTTCGTCAGGGATATGGCCAAGGCTTTGGCCTTCCCTGCGGATCCCGAGGAGGAGCCTCGAGCCGAAGAGCTCGACGCCCTCCAGTATGACTCTCCCGCCAGGGAACACTTTACTGTACCGGTTCCTCCCATGCTGGAACGACTACTCTTCCGCATGTGGGAGAGTCCGGCCACCTCGCCGGTCCTGAGCAAGCGGGTCGATTCTATCTATCGAGTCCGCAAGAGCCCTGGCTTCCAAAAAGCACAGTTACCACACCATTCCATGGTAGTGGAATCGGCCATGCATCGTCTTAAGAGCCAGAAGATGCACTCCTCGGTGCCTCCTGGCAGGGAGGCCCGTAACCTGGATGGCCTTGGTAAGAAGTGTTTCCAGGGCTCTATGCTTGCGTGTCGTGTCCAGACCTACCAGCTATACATGGGCATGTATCTCCGAGACCTGGCTAAAGAGCTAGCCGGATTCTCCGCTGGTTTGTCCGAGGAACCCTTGCGGAGGTTCCTGGCCTTGTCCACTGGCATTCGGGAATGCTCAAAATTCATATCCCGAGCAGCCTATGATGGCTTTGAAGCATCGGCTCGAGTGGCCGCAGCCGGCATCGGTGCCCGCCGACAGGCTTGGCTTCAGTCGTCTGACCTTGAGCCCTGGGTGCAGGACAAGTTGGTCGATGTCCCCTGCCGAGGCGAAAACCTCTTTGGCAAGCCCATGGCTGAAAAGGCTGCACAAATTGAGACGGAGACTCTCACCAGGACTAGGCTTTCTAGGAAGACCTCCGCCCCTTCCCAGAAAAAGAAGGGCTCGGGAAAGAAGTCCTTTTACCCGAGGAAGGCGGCTGCCTACAAACAATACCCCCAATATCAGGCCCCTGCAGCTCCCCAACAGGGCCAGCAGGCCAAGGGACGGGGTAACGGGTCCCGTAGGCAGCAAGCCCCCAAGCCTGCACCACCAGCCCCTGCTCAGCAGGGTGGGGGTTTTGACTCCTTAAGCATAGCCTCTCCCCCCCCCCGCTGGTTCCTCCCAGCACCGGAGGCCGGCTGGTTCACTTCGCCCACAGGTGGTCCAGCATCACCTCAGATGCCTGGGTGCTTCAAGTCGTGCGAGAAGGCTATCGTCTCCACTTCCACCAGGTCCCTCCCTCCTATTTTCTGGGAGAACCTCCACGACCCCCTCTGCACAGGGACTTACTCCTTCAGGAGTTAGCAGGTCTTCTACAGGAACAGGCGGTGGAACCGGTGCCCCACCACCTGAAAGGTCAAGGCTTTTATTCCAGGTATTTTCTAGTACCAAAAAGGACAGGAGGCCTCAGACCCATCCTGGACTTGCGCAACCTCAATAAATTCCTCGTGCGGGAAACGTTCAAGATGCTTACCCTTGGAATCCTTCTGCCCTACCTCCAGCAGGGAGATTGGCTATGCTCCTTGGATCTAAAGGATGCCTACACGCACATCCTTATCCACCCAAGCCACCGCCAGTACCTAAGGTTTGTGGTGGCCGGAAATCATTACCAGTACAGAGTACTACCCTTTGGCCTGTCCTCCGCACCGCGCGTCTTCACAAAATGTCTCGCGGTGGTGGCGGCCCATCTCCGGCTTCACGGCCTCTATGTCTTTCCGTACCTCGATGACTGGCTCATCAGGGCAGCGTCCGCTCCGGAGGTCACCAACGCCACACGCCGCACGGTGACTCTTCTGCAGTACTTGGGCTTTGTTATAAACTTCGCAAAGTCCACTTTGCTCCCCTCACAGGATCTCGAGTTCATCGGCGCAAGGCTGCACACTCCTCAGGCACGAGCGTTCCTACCGCTCGACAGAGCTCAACGGCTCATGGACCTAGCCGACCGTTTTCGCAGCCAGCCCCTGGTCTCCGCCAGGCGCTTCCTGAGACTACTCGGCCATATGGCTTCCACCGTCCATGTGACCCCCAATGCCCGCCTGAATATGCGGCCTGCTCAATGGTGTCTCCGCCAGCAGTGGCAACAAGCCACAGGCGGCCTAGCAGACCTAGTGCGCGTCTCCGAGCCGCTGATCTCGTCTCTCCAGTGGTGGCTTCATCGGCCGAACCTGGTACTCGGCATGCCTTTCCAGTCACCTCAGCCGGCCCGGGTGCTGACAACAGATGCATCCCTCCTGGGCTGGGGAGCACATTGCCAAGGGGCACGTACTCAGGGCCTCTGGACCACGTGGGAGTCTGCTCAGCAGATCAACTTCCTGGAGCTCAGAGCGATCCGCCTGGCTCTCAAGGCCTTCTCCCACCTGACCTCTCACCAGTCCGTCCTTGTCCAGACGGACAATCAAGTTGCCATGTTCTACGTGAACAAGCAGGGGGGCACGGGCTCCTTCCCTCTCTGTCGGGAGGCACAGAAGCTCTGCTCTTGGGCCGTCAGTCACGGCGTTCTTCTCAAGGCAGTTTATCTCCCAGGCCAAGAAAATTGCCTGGCGGACAAACTCAGCAGGATCCTCCAGCCGCACGAGTGGCGCCTGGATCCCTTGGTAGTTCAGAAGCTCTTTCTAAAGTGGGGCCTCCCCACGATGGATCTCTTTGCCAGCCCTCTCAACCGGCAACTTCCTCGCTTCTGCTCTCGTCAGCCGCATCCCCTTCGAGTTGCGGCAGACGCTTTTCTACTCTCATGGGCGGAGAGCCTTCTGTATGCTTTTCCTCCCATCCCGCTAGTCTCTCGAACTCTTTTCAAGGTTCTCCGAGACAAAGCTTCCATGATCCTGATCGCTCCTCGCTGGCCCAGACAGCCGTGGTTTCCACTCCTGCTGCAATTAGCGGTGGAGGATCCATTCCCTCTGGGGTTTCAACCGGATCTCCTCACTCAAGATCAGGGGTCTCTGCTACACCCCAACCTCAGATCTCTCAATCTAATGGCCTGGCTGCTGAGAGGGTAGTCCTTGCTCCCCTTCTCCTGCGGGCAGAGGTGGAAGAGGTCATCTTAGCTTCTCGGCGACCTTCTACCCGCAAATGCTACGCCCTTAAATGGCGTCGCTTTTCCGTTTGGTGTACCCAGCAGTCTCAGGATCCCTTCTCCTGCTCGGTGTCGGTGATCTTGCAGTACTTGCTCTACCTCTCTAATCTGGGACTTAAGTCCAACTCCGTCAAAGTTCACCTCAGTGCTCTTTCAGCACATCATGTACCGGTGGACGGCAGACCTCTTTCCAGCGACCCTCTCGTAGCGAGGTTTCTCCGAGGTCTCCTTCTACTTAAACCACCTCTCCGCCCGCCAGCGCCTGACTGGGATCTGAATGTGGTTTTGCAGCGGATCACCTGTCCGCCTTTTGAACCTATGGCTACCTGTTCTCTCCATTTTCTTTCTTGGAAAACATTGTTCTTGATAGCCCTCACTTCCGCTAGACGCGTAAGTGAATTGCAGGCCCTCGTGTCTGATCCCCCTTACACTCGGTTCTACAAAAATAGGGTAGTCCTACGGACGCACCCAAAATTTCTTCCAAAAGTGGTCTCCCCCTTTCACATCAATCAGGAGGTGGTACTTCCGACCTTCTTTCCCAGACCACACTCCAGCCGAGCTGAAACGGTCCTCCATACCCTGGACTGTAGAAGGGCATTGAACTTCTACCTTGACCGTACGCGGGAGCACCGTAAAGCTGCTCAGCTTTTTGTGTCTTTTGACCCCAATAAATTGGGGCTCCCGGTCTCCAAGCGTACTCTGTCCATCTGGGTTGCGGACTGTATCACTTGGGCTTATGGGGCAGCCGGACTCTCCTTGGAAGGTCGAGTCACGGCTCATTGCGTTCGGGCAAAGGCTACAACAGTGGCTTACCTCCGCTCTGTTCCGCTGGCAGACATCTGCCGGGCCGCTACTTGGTCTTCGAGCCAGACCTTTGCGGTCCATTACTGTCTCGAGAGGGAGTCCCGCAGGGACAGTGCTTTCGGACAGGCAGTCCTCCGTAATCTCTTTGAGGTTTGAGCAACTCCTACCCTCCATCCCAGATGTGGGCTACCGGTGGGTAATAATTCAGCGAAGATTCCTTCCTTCTGTGCTGCTGAGCTAGAGGGAGCTCATTTTTGTGCTTAGGGTCTCCGGTAGCCTTAAGCTTGGGAGTCCCATAAGTGAGGACTGACTTCCTGCTTGGTCCTGGAGAAAGCGTAGTTACTCACCTGTAACAGATGTTCTCCAGGAGCAGCAGGAATCAGTCCTCACAACCCTCCCTCCTCCCCTTGGAGTTGCAATCATCTGCTTTAGTTTTTTGCAAATTTTTATGCTGTCTTTTTTAGCTATGTCATCTGACTGGCTAAGATGGCACCCTTGGGCGGGAAGAGGACCGCGCATGCGCGCTGCAATTCCCAAAGGCTTTCTTTGAAAGCTGGGGAAAATTGCTCCGCGAGGGCTCCGTCGGTGCCGACGTCACCCATAAGTGAGGACTGATTCCTGCTGCTCCTGGAGAACACCTGTTACAGGTGAGTAACTACGCTTTATCCTCTGGTGCCCTCCACTCAACCAGTTTCTTTCCCAATCAGTCACTTTAGGGTCCATCCCAAGGGCACTCAGTTTACTTATGTTACCAGTGCGGAATGGTGTCAAAGGCCATTTTGAAATGTAAGTATACCACATCTAGCGTTCACCCCCAATCCAATTCTTTGATCACCCAATCAAAGAAAATCAATCGTTTGTCTGACAAAGCATGGCTTTACTCAAAGTAAGCCATCTCAGATCCTGTAATCCCTCAGGTTCCAGAAACCGCACCATCCTCTGTTTTAGCAGCGTTTCCATTCATTTACTCGCAACAGAGGTCAGATTAACTGGTTTGTAGATACCAGCCTCTTCCTTACTTCCAGTTTTGTGGACAGGAACCACTTTTGTAATCTCCAGCTCACTGGGATAACTCCCAACTCTAAAGAACATTGAAACGGTCAGACAGGGGAGTTGCCAGTTCTTCCCTAAGTTTTTTTTTCAAAATATCCTCTAATGAATCCTGTTTGGCCCCATCACTTTGTCCACTTTTAGTTTAGCTTGCTCCTCAGTTCCATTCCTATTTGTGTTTGTTTTCTGAGGTCTCATTTCTGGCTCTTCATCTGTGAACACAACAAGTATTTGTTAAGCAATTCTGCTTTATCTCTATCAGCCTATACATAGTCTTCCCTTTCACCCTTGAGTCTCACAGTGATACCTTTGAAATTCCTCTTGCCACCAACATGCCTATAAAAGTAGTATTGTCTCATTTTTTTTTTACTGTTGTCTATTTTTTCTTCTATTTACAGCTGTGCTTTCCTGATTACTTTACCAGATGCCTTTAGCTTCTACAGATATTGTTGCTTGTCTTCGTCTTTCTGCGATAGCTACTTTAACTTTTCAGCTGCTATTTTTGAAAACCATGGTGACCTCCTTTTCTTCTTACTTTTATTTACTTTCCTAAGGAAAAAAGGTATCTCCAGGAACAAGCAGGAATGTAGTCATCACATATGGGTATCGTCTGTACCGACGGAGCCTGCGCGGGAACGCTCCCCAGCGTCCAATCAGAAAGCTTTTGGGAGCATCCCACAGCGCCTGCGTGCTGCCTTCCCACCTTTCCCAACTGCCTCTCTCTAGTTCTTCTTTTTCCGTGGAGCCAGCAGGTCGTGTTCCTGTCACCGCAGAAGAATTCCTTTTTTCTTTCTTTCTTTTTGTGGTCGCGTCTGCCTTCTTCGACGCTCTACCGGTACTGCCGGTCTTTCTTTTCTTATTTCTGTAAAAAAAAAAAAATCTTCTTTTTTCCTCTTCTTCGGGTGCACGCGCCTTTTTGGGCCTTAGGCCCAAAAACTTTTTCTTAACATGGAAAAATCTGCCTCAGGTTTTAAAAAGTGCACCAAGTGTGGCGGTACCATCTCCGTCACTGACACCCATGGTGTTTAAAATGTTTAGGTCCTGACCACTCCATCACGGATTGTGTATCCTGTGCCATGATGTCTAAAAGAGGTCTGCAGAACTGAGCTTCCAAGCTCAGTACCCTGTTTCCCTCTAATGCAGCTTCAGTGGCATTGACGTCTTCCAGGGCTGCTGCTTCCTCCCGTGGATCTCAGGTAACTAAACATAAATACAGCCAGTCCTCGAAGGGTAGATCTCCTTCTAAGCATCGAGATGCCTCTGGCGTTGCCCTCAAGGATTCGGCACCGGCAAAATTACCCCGGCGGGAGGCTTCGGCTTCCAAAGCATTATCGGGGTTCCAGGATGTTCTCAATGGCTCGGCCTCGACAGATCTCCTGGTGCCATGCTCTGGGGTACCGGTGGTCTCCATGGGTACCGACATCCAGGCATTGGCGGCGTCGATAGACCAGAGAGTTCTGGCTATGGAACGCAGTCTGGCGGCTTTCCTTGCGGCATCGACGCCCTTGGTACCGTGACAGACAACTCCACTGGTACTGGCACCGGCATCGGTATTGGTACCGGTACCGATAGCATCGACATCGGCATCGGTGTCTGCTCTGCCGGTACCCTGTCCTCCGATGCCCTCCGGTACCGATTCTCCCAGTACCGACCTTGGTCGGTACGAGTATCGGGCTGTGCAAGAGCATCCGGACAGACGATACGTCAAGTCCTCAGAAGAATCTGAGGATTCTGAAAGTTCTGTCGATGCAGCGATGCTTCTTCCAGAGGAGTCCTCCTCCCCTAAACGCAGGATGTTTCCTCCAGAGGATATGTCCTTCCAAGACTTCATCAGGGAGGTGGCTCGGGGCCTGTCCATTACTGTGGCCCCGGAAACAGAGCCAAGGGCCAAGGAGTTGGAAATTCTACAATATCCCAAAACTCCTAAGGAGGCAGCTACCTTACCCATTCATGAGATTTTATATGATCTCATGTTGAGGATGTGGGAAACACCTCTTACCACCTCTCCTCATTCTCGTAGATTGGATACTATGTATCGAGTCCCTCCTTGTCCTGGTTTCCATAAGACTCAGCTTCCTCACCGCTCTATTGTGGTGGAGTCAGCTATGAGAAGGATCAGAAGTGCAAAAAGGCATGCCTCTAATCCTCCAGAACGTGAGTGCAGAACCCTGGATGGTTTTGGACATAGAGTCTTCCAAGCTTCCATGCTTTCTGCCAGAATCAGTTCCTATAGTCTCTACATGGGAATGTTCCTAAAGGAGGTCACAGATAATTTACAGACTTTAAGTCCTTTCATTTCTGAGGATAAAAGACAGACTTTCTCACTTGGGTCAAACATGCCCAAGATGTTTCTAAATTTTCCAACCGTGCAGCCTTTGACTGCTTTGAGTGTATAAGCAGAACCTCGGCTATCGCCATAGGTGCACGTAGAATTGCTTGGCTCCAAGCATCTGATCTAGAGCTCTGGGAGCAAGATAAATTGGGAAATATCCCTTGTACTGGTGAGAACCTGTTTGGTAAAGATTGGCAGGAAAAAGCCAATGAAATGGATGCTGAAAATTCCACCTTGGATAGACTATCCAAGTCCACTGCTGATCCTGTTAGAAAGAAATTGTTCAAGAAAACATCTTTTTCTAAAAAGAAAAGATTTTATCCTGCTTATGTTCAGCAGGCATCTTCTGCAGGTCAGTTTTCAAGCAAACGTCAGCAACCACCCAAACAGAAGAAAGCAAAGGCTGCTAGGCCTCCACCGGCCCAGCAGCCTCAGCCTCCTCAGGGCCTTTGACTTTCAGCTAGAGAACGTAGCCTTTCTGGTTCTGGAGGGACCAGAACCATCCACCATTCCAGGAAGGTTATGTCATTTTGCCCCCAGATGGGGGCAAATAACAGCAGAGCATTGGACACTCTCCATCATAAAGGAGGGGTACAAGCTTCATTTTTCAAGCATGCCCCCTCACACAATAGTGAAGCAGTTCAATTCTCTGACCTCTCTCATCAACCTATTAGGTCAGGAGGTTGCCATCCTTCTTTTCCAAGGGGCAATAGAAGAAGTACCTCTTCATCAACAAGGCACAGGGTTATATTCCTCTTATTTTCTTATTCTAAAGAAAACAGGGGGTTACAGGCCTATCTTAGATCTCAGAGAATTGAACAAATTCCTTGTCAAGGAGAAATTCAAGATGATTTCTCTTGGAGCTCTGCTACCATACCTTCAGAGTCAGGATTGGCTTTGTTCTCTAGATCTCAAGGATGCGTACACCCATGTCCTCATCCATCCAACCCACAGAAGGTTCCTTCAGTTCCTTTTTCAAGGAAAGCACTACCAATACAGGGTGCTTCCTTTTGGTCTGGCCTTGGCACCATGGGTGTTCACGAAATGCATGGCTGTTGTAGTAGCATTTCTCCGCACTCTAGGGATATTTGTCTTCCCTTACTTGGACGACTGGCTCATTCGAGCTCCAACACAGTCAGAGGCCAAGACTTCTGTATCCTGCACAATGCGTATCCTTCAGTATTTAGGGCTGGTAATAAACATCCCAAAATCCAGTCTAACTCCCACTCAGTCTTTAGAGTTCATAGGAGCTTTCCTGGATACCACAAGGGCAAGGACCTATCTCCCCCAGGCCCATTGCTTTCGCTTGGTGCAGTTAGCTTCTCAAAGCAGTGCTAAAGCCTCATCTAACTGCTCGAGAAATGTTGCAATTACTAGGCCACATGGCATCCACCATGCATGTGGTTCCATATGCTCGCCTCCACATGAGGGCAGCTCAGTGGACTTTATCCACCCAATGGACCCGGGCATCAGGGTGCCTGTCACACAAAATAGCAAACACAAGTCACCTCATTTTGTCCCTACAGTGGTGGAAGTCCACTCAAAACCTGTTGCTGGGGTCCCCCTTTCAGCAACCCTTACCCCAAGCAACTCTCACAACAGATGCTTCTCCCATGGGTTGGGGAGCTCATCTGCAAGACCTCTTCACCCAGGGCACCTGGTCTCCACAAAAGAGTTGTCTACATATCAGTCTCTTGGAACTCAGAGCAATCTTTCTTGCTCTGCGAGTGTTCCACTCCCTGCTCAGCTACAAGACAGTCCTCATTCATACGGACAATCAAGTAGCCATGTTCTATGTGAACAAGCAAGGGGGAACGGGCTCTCTGTCGCTTTGCAATGAAGCTTTGCGACTATGGGCCAGAGAGCATCAGATTCATCTTCTGGCAGTGTATCTTCCAGGCATTCAAAACTCTTGGGCAGACAGAATCAGTCGAGTTCTGCTTCCACACAAGTGGTCTCTGCATGCAGACCAGGTGACCAGGATTTTTCAACTTTCGGGAACCACGGACATAGACCTCCTTGCAAGTCTGTGGAATGCCAAACTTCCCCGGTTCTGTTCCAAAACTCCGGCTCAGGGGGCTCAGGCCAGGGATGCTTTCCTCCTTTACTGTGGTCAGGACTTCCTGTATGCCTTTCCACCCATTCCCCTAATTCCCAAAACCCTGTTCAAGCTTCAGAGAGACAGAGGCCGTATGATTCTCATAGCACCACATTGGCCACGGCAAGTGTGGTACCCTCTACTTCTACATCTCTCTCAAGCTCCCTCCCTGGAGTTAGGGTCTGCTCCAGATCTCCTGTCTCAGGAGGATGTAATGTTATGGCATCCCAATCCCCAGTCTCTGCATCTCAGGGCTTGGTTGCTGAAGGCCTAGATCTCCAAGTTCTTAATCTTTCTCAGCAAGTGAAAGATGTTCTTTATGCTTCCAGAAAACCTTCCACTAGACGCTCTTATGCTTTCAAGTGGAAAAGGTTTACTGTTTGGTGTTCGGAAAAGGGTCTTAACCCTCTTGCAATACCTCTGGAATCTTTGCTGGAGTATCTCCTTCATTTATCTAATGCAGGCCTTAAGACAAATTCAGTAAGAGTCCATTTGAGTGCTATTGCAGCTTCCCTTAAGCCTCTAAATGGACAGCCTATTTCCTCTCATCCTCTTATAGCAAGATTTATGAGAGGCCTTCTTCTAACTAAGCCTCCCATTAGGCCACCACCGGTGGCATGGGACTTAAACCTGGTTCTTGGGCAGCTCATGAAGCCACCTTTTGAACCTTTAGCTACCACCTCCTTGAAATTCCTTTCTTGGAAGGTTATCTTTCTCATTGCAATCACATCAGCACGCCGCATTAGTGAGTTGCAAGCGCTAGTAGCTAATCCACCTTATACAAGGTTCCATCATGACAAGGTAGTCCTTAAGGACTCATCCACACTTTATGCCTAAGGTGGTCTCGCCTTTTCATCTGAACCAAGCGGTCTACCTACCTGTGTTTTTTCCAGGGCCTCATGCATCAAATGCAGAGAGGAATCTTCATACCTTGGACTGTAAAAGAGCTCTAGCTGTTTACTTACAAAGAACACAGCAACATAGAAAGTCCTCTCAACTCTTTGTTGCTTTTGATCCTTCTCATTTGGGACTTCCAGTCTCCAAGAGAACACTGTCTAACTGGATTGCTCAGTGTATTTCCTTTGCCTATCAGAGTAAGAACCTTTCTCTGGAGGGCCATGTCACAGCTCACAATGTGAGAGCCATGGCAGCCTCAATGGTTCATCTGCACTCTGTGTCTATCGACGACATCTGTTGAGCAGCCACTTGGGCCTCGGTTCATACCTTTACAGCCCATTACTGCTTGGATAAGGACTCCCGCCGGGATGCCTTTTTTGGTTAGGCTGTTCTCAAACACCTGTTCCATACCTAATCAACTCCTACCCACCATCCCTGGTAGGATGCCAGAGATCTATGGGGGGAAGTGGAGCCCTCTTCAGGGAGACACAACTTCTGGGGTCTCTCCCTGGCACCTAAAGCTAGGGAGTCCCCATATGTGATGACTACATTCCTGCTTGTTCCTGGAGATAGCATAGTTACTCACCTGTAACAGGTGATCTCCGGGAACAGCAGGAATTTAGTCCTCACAACCCACCCACCTCCCCTAGGAGTTGCATCTCTCTATCCCTTTCCTTTCCCTCTCTCTCTCTTTGTCTCAGTTTTAAAACTCAACTGGAGAGAGGCAGTTGGGAAAGGCGGGAAGGCAGCATGCAGGCGCTGTGGGATGCTCCCAAAAGCTTTCTGATTGGATGTTGGGGAGCGTTCCCACGCAGGCTCCGTCGGTACCAATGATACCCATATGTGAGGACTAAATTCCTGCTGTTCCCGGAGATCACCTGTTACAGGTGAGTAACTATGCTTAATTGCCCTTAAAATATCTCCTTTCAGTTTTGCCCACTATTCTACTCCCCCAGATATTTGCATCCAGTTAACATTTCCTTGAGGTACTGACCTTCTTTGCAAAGTTAGTTTTTCTGGAGTGTAGGTCCCTTGCTTTTGAATGAGCCATCTCCACCTGTGTCCTAATGTTGAAGCTTGAGGCTCTTTATTCACAAAAGAAAAAACCCCAACGTGTTTCAGTCAGGAGGCCTTCTTCAGGGGGTGCAAAACCTCGAAAACAACAATAATAACAATCAAATATGAACATCATAAATAGTATTAAAAACATAAATAACATTCATTTATAATGAAATCAAAAATAAGTGTATAAACTAAATTAAAAGCAAAGATAAGATAAAAACAAGTTCCTTTGAACACAAATAAAAAGGCTGACATCGATCAATGTTAGATTATTCACATATATGTATTATAGATGTTTTATGATCATCTGGCTTGAAATGGCAAGCTTCAACATTAGGAAATACTCCCCATTTGTAAGTACCAAGTCTAATATTGCACCCTCTGGCATGGGTTCCATTACCAGTTCCCAGAACAGTTCTCCCTGTAGAGAATTCAAGATCTCCCTACTTCTCAAAGGCACCTCAGAAGGTATATTCTAATCAACATCTGACAAATTGAAATCTCCTACCAAAAGTACTTCCCTTTTAATAGCAACATTGTGAATGCCGCCAATTAAATATCTATTTCTTCTGCCTGCTAGG
Organism: Ichthyophis bannanicus; assembly: GCA_033557465.1. Taxonomy (NCBI): domain Eukaryota; kingdom Metazoa; phylum Chordata; class Amphibia; order Gymnophiona; family Ichthyophiidae; genus Ichthyophis; species Ichthyophis bannanicus. Next base: position 213,129,811 of record CM066034.1, read on the forward strand.
GAGATCTGTATATCGCACCAATATAAATAGACTTTGGATTCCCTCTTTCCGGACTATCCCACAGTGTATCCTTTCTTCATCAGCCCTGCAGTTCTTTGGCTTTATTTATTTTTACATATAACATTCCTCCCCTCCTTTTTCCAACCCTTGCACTGTCTACTTTGCTTTCTCCCTGCACAAACTGGCTGCTGCCACACAATGCTATATCTAATTCTGGATGGCCACCCTCTTTACATCTCTGAAATGTTCCTGGTGGTTAAGTCTCCCTCACCAGTGCTCTTGTTATGCCTGCAGCTAGTCAGACTAGGGGATTCCCTCAAGTCTCTCAGGCTTGGTGACCTGAGGCTGCTGCAGTTGGCCTCAGAAGAGCAGGAAGAGGAGGAGAATGTAGAAGTTTTCTGAACAGCATGCTAGTTGGCAAGATTTTCCCTGCTGATTAATTTTTAGGATTTTCTTTTGTCTTTTTGGTGGCTTTGCAGAGGGAACGTGTCTTTCCATTTTAAGTTCTTTGCTAGCTAGATTCCAATTGCTACTGCCTTTTTTTTTAAGCTACAGCTGTTTTTCTCCTCAGAAGTCCAGCATTTTCCTCCTACTCCAGGATCATCTTGCTCCTAAAGTAACTCCATTTATCTTTTTATTTTAAGGTTTTCTAGGTATACTCTCATTTTTTTCTTTATTGAAATAGTAACTTCACAGGGCACTTGTGATGTTTTTTTTAAAGATCAGGCATGTTTAAACAACCAGAAGAGAGATGCTACTAGGGTTTGTAGTCCTGTAAGGGTGGTGCACAGATGTGCTAAAAGTTGCTCCAGGTGTGGCTAAGAAGAAAAGGTTTGCAATAGAAACAGAAGTCCTGGGAAAGGGTAGAACAGATACTGAGGTAAAAGGACAGGATGAAGCCTTGAGTGTATTTTCTGTAAGATGGTACAGCTGGAGAAGTCAGGACTGGTTGGGAAGGAATGTAATATGACTGGACTACCACTGTAGGTGAGGCAAGGGAGTTTACCTTAGTTGGTACAGTGCCTTGCGAAAGTATTCATCCCCTTGGTTTTTGTCGCATTACGTACAACCTGGAATAAAAATGGAGGTTCATTTGGATTTTAGGTAATGAACTTAATATAGTCCAAATTGGTGAAGTGAAATGACAATAAAATACCTTGTATATATAAAAAAAATCAAGTAAAACTGAAAAGTTGTGAGCACATATGTATTCATCCCTTTTGCTATGAAACCCCTAAATAAGATCTGGTCCAACCAGTTAACCTCAGAAGTCACATAATTAGTTGATTAAGGTCTACCTGTGTGCAATCAGTATCACATGATCTGTCACATGATGCCTGTATAAATATACCTGTTCTGAAAGGCCCCTGACTCTGCAACACCATTAAGTAAGCAATATGAAGACCAAGGAGGACTCCAAACAGGTCAGAGACAAAGGGGTATGTTTACTAAACTGCGGTAAACGTACATAACGTGCGTTATGTAACGTTAATGATCGTTAGCGTGTCATAACGCGCTAACGATCGTAATGCTCCGTGGCGCGGTAAAACACCACAGAAGGTGGAGAGAGGGCAGAGAGAAGGGGTCAATGGGCAGAGAGTGGGCGGGGAGAGGCTCCCCTCACACTAACGCGCTGAATTTCAGGGCTGAATTCCAACGCGATTGAAAACCTGCCGTTAAAGGCACATTACAGGGGAGAGAAACCATTTCAGTGTCAGCAATGTACAGCCCAGGCAGGGAAACCAAAAAACAGTGATAAGTGTGATACATGTGCACAGAACAAAAGGGCACAGAAACACTGAAAATGACCCCAACAGACTGGAAAAAAACAATAACCAAGCTGGCCAATAGTGGTATCAATGAGAAACATCAACCCCTCCCCCCCCGAGTAAGCTCCATAGAACAGATATAAATCGTGGAAGGGTCTATACGCCGTCCCCATACAAGGTGAATGAGCCCACAGTGACATAGCACTGCTCAGGGTTTTCCCCACCATCGGACAGGTGCACATGTCCCGCAACATCAGGGTGGGCATGTCGGAACGGCAACTGGACAGATGCCGGAGAAGGGGATACAGAGGGCCGCAGGCGGCACATGCTGTGGTGGAGCTGGGCCACAGTGCGGACTAGGGTGATGCCTAGGTGGCCCATACGAATGCTGAAACAGCGGAGCAGCCAGACAGCAACTGCTGAAGGTCCAACATGGGCACGAGTGGGTTTCCCAAAGTGTCACAGGGGATAGTACCCAACAGCTACCCCCAAGGGCACGGAACATTGGCAGGCGGAGCTGGGGGGGAGCGTGGACATCTATGCAGGCACCCCTGCCCCAGAACCCGCACCATAGGCAGCCGCCTACCCACACACTGGATGGCCTGAGACTGCGCACCACCAGCAGAAGGGCATGTCAGCATGGTGGCTGAGGGATACTGGTGGTGGAGGGGGCAGTGGCAGCTGCCCAGAGCAGACTGTGGCCTAGCCCTGTGTAGGTGGGTGCCATGCACTGCAACAGACAGGCCCTGTATGACCAACAGTCATGGTATCACCAGGGAATGCACCATCTCTGTGATAACATGGTGGTGCAGTGCACAAAACCAGTGTATTCAGAAGCAGAAGGTCACAGGTTCAAGTCCCAGTTGTGGTTTCCGCCAACCCAGTCCTCATATTTTACCCACTACTATAACGTGCTAATACAGACAGAACATTTCTTGCAGATGACGTAAACATGCCCAAAACACCTACATTTTACCCTACAGAGCACAGACACCATAAACATGCACATTACCTAGAGCAGAGCCTCCCAAATGCAGTCCTGGAGGGCAAAACACCATTCAGGTTCCATGCTGCCTCTGATAAAAATGCCTGTGCTGCATTTCCATGCGCCACCCCCATGGTATGCAGATGTATCTCATGCATATTCATGAGGGACAGCATGAAAACCCGAACAGTGTTTTGCACCGCAGGACTGGAGTTGGGAACCTCTGCCGTAAAGCAGCAGCCAACAGGGGCAGACACACCCGCACCCACAGGCCCCATTATCCAAAGCCTCCTGGAGAGGCAGGACTTTGGGCTCTGCGTGCATCTCCCAATACTAGCACTTGCATACCTTAGTAATGCCACCCTAAACCTGGGAATATGGTACACAGCTATCAAAAGGTTGCTATGATTACTGGCAGATAGCAATTCCTAGGTTAAGTACAATTTTCGGAGTGAGCTGCATCATAGCAACCTTTCTGATGTCTGTGGAGTGTGCTACAGGTCTTGTGTCTGACAGTGTTTACCAATCTGGGGGGTGACTCCTACAGTATTGCATACCATAGCCATGCCTGCACTGTGCCCAGGACTGGTGTGGTGGCCTGGGCTGCCCAACACCTCTATAGTTGCACAATGCTGGCATAGGTGTGGGGAGTGTATGTCTGTCTATCCAGTGTGTGGTGGCTGCCAACACCCTCCACAGCCCACACTGCTAGCACTGTTGCCAGTATTGGCCTGCCAATGTGCATAATGAGGAGCAGGGTACCGTGGGAATAGCCTGGATAGGGTGGCCTGGCCTGGCCGCATCTGCACAGGGCATAGGGCAATGGCCGGACATTGTAGTGCCCGGTACCACCTGCACGGACAGGGTGGCCATAGCATGTTCTGCTGGGAGGTCACTCTCACCCTGACTGAGCAGTGACCATGGCATGGCTAGGTTCCCCCATAGTGCTATATAGTATTTCTCTTATGTGATATTTATGGGTTTCCTTTTGGGGCCCAATCACTGATTTATCTGCTTGGTGTGTATGCTGATATCCCCGTTCTGGGTACATGCATCTCCTCCAGGACCATGCACTATGGACAAGCTGGCGGACTGTCTGCAGCTAGTATGTGTCTTGCTGGAACACCGTGCAGGGTGCAGCGGCTGGAGGCTTGCTGCTGGAGAATGTCAGATAATGGTGGGGGGCAGCTGAGCATTTCCAGACCTGCTGTCTGTCTGCTATTGCGTTATGGATGTGTACTGCTCTGCATTGCCTGCCCTGTAGGGTGTTTGATCCCTAGCAGGACTGGGGTGATGGTCCCCTCTACTGCCACCATTGCAGGGGGGTAGAAAGTGGATCTGTGGGCGGGAGATCCTGTCCCCCACCCTGAGCCCCAGAGGGTGGGTTGGGTGGTGGTATGTAATCTCCCTGGTAACCACAGCAGAATGTGGGTGTGGTGCCGTGCAGTTCTCCTGTAGCCAGCCAGGTGTTTATTGGCAGCTCTAGCCCACTGGTTACTTCACTGCCCATGGAGCCAGAGGTCATGGGTTCACAACCCACAGTGGGGTTCATCGATAGGGCTGTCTTAGGCATTGTCTATTTTTATTATATATTAGTGCTGCCAGCAGAACCACCCTCAGGGTACTGTCACCTTAGGGTGGCTCATAGGGCGCCTTATACGTCGCCCTATAAAGCGTCTTATAAGGTGCCTTATATGCTGTCCTATAGGGGACATTATAGGGTGCCTTAGCAGACAGCGCACTTTAGAATGTGCCCTATGGAGTGCCTTATGTGGCACCTTAGATTACGCCACTGTGAGGGTGTGTTTGCTGGCAGCACTATTACAGTACAACTAAACTTCCTCACAGCCCAATACTTAACCCTTTCCAGGCCAAGTCCAAAACCTTTGGGATCCAAACTTCTGCCTAAATATTCCTATCAAATGGTATATAATACATGACCATGGCAGAGGGAACGTCACTATTGGGATATATTGAATAAGACGGGTACAATTTTCCTGACATATGCAAACATTAACCCGGCTGCAGACTGTGGATTAAAATATTATAGTAGGCTTTCAAAGGGTTACACATGACGCCTCAGCCAGCCTTATTCATTAGGCACACTGGGGAATCGAACCCATGACCCTTGTACCATCGGTCTGTGTAGTAACCATTGTGCTACGGCTCTGTTTCTGTATTTGGGTGTCTGCGCGCCTTCTTACGCTTAACGCGCAGTAACACACCCTGTAACGATCGTTGCTGCGCGGCGCGTTATAACGCGCGTTATCACTAACGATGTACCACCCATGTCCTTTTTTGGCATTTCTTCCACTAACGCGGCTCCTAACGCGAATCACACTAACGCAGTTTAGTAAACATACCCCAAAGTTGTGGAGAAGTATTGATCAGGGTTGTGTTATTAAAAAAAAAAAAATCCCAAATTCTGAATATCCCACAGAGCACCATTAAATCCATTTTAACAAAATAGAAAGAATAATGCACCACTACAAACCTGACAAAGGAAGACTGCCCACCAAAACTCACAGATTGGGCAAGGAGGGCATTAATCAGAGATGCTACAAAGACACCAAGGAAAACACTAAAGGAACTGCAAAGATCCACAGCGGAGATGGGAGTTTCTTCAGGAACAAGTGGGAAGTCAGTCCTCACATATGGGTGACCGTCGGCACCGACGGAGCCCTCACGGAAGCATCCCCCCAGCTTTCAAAGAAAGCTTTTGGGAGATGCTACCACGATGCGTGGTCCCCTTCCCACCCAAGAGTGCCATCTTGCTCAGTCTCCTTTTTTCCGCAAAGCCCTTCAGATGTCCATATGGCTTGTCTCCGGAAAAAGTTGATTTTTCTTCTGAGTTTCATACTCGCCTCTGGTACTGCACCAATACTCTTCCTGCCACCTGACCTCGCTGTCTCAGCATCGAGTATGGGTCCCTTTTTGTAGTTTTTCATTTTTGATGTCTTTGAGCCTTTTTTTCCAACTGGCAGCCTGGCGGTTCTTCGACCTCACTGGGGTACTTTTTTCCCCCCATGGCTGCCAGTGGCTTCAAGAAGTATGATCGGTATACCATAATTTTGTCCTTGACAGACACACACAACTGCTGCCTTCGCTGCCTTGGGCCGGACCATGACCCCACAGAATGCAGTCTCTGCAAAATCATGTCCAGCAAGGCCCTCAAGAGCCATCAGCAGCAGCACGATAAGTTTGTTCCCTGAGTCCTTGGTGCCTCCGAAGGCCAGGGCCTCATCTGAAGCCACAACATCTCGGTTGGGCCCCTCTGAACCCAAGCTGCGCCGTGGTTCTTCAGAAAAGGGATCTCTCTCAAAGGAACCCAAGAAGAAGAAGAAAACCTCATAAGAACATAAGATATGCCATACTGGGTCAAACCAAGGTCCATCAAGCCCAGTATCCTGTTTCCAACAGTGGCCAATCTAGGTCATACATACCTAGCAGTTTCCCCAAAAGACACAGGTTCCACAGCGGCATCCCTAGATGGAACCGAAAGGCCGGGTACGTCCTGAGCCAGGTCCCGCTGTTCGAGACGCTCATCCGAGGGATCAGAGATGGAGTGGTCTGCAAAGATCCCCCGAAAGGAATCGACCTCGGACCGGTCTTGGTCAACAGACACCATCCTCGTCAAGGACTCCTCTTTGGGGAAACCGGGGTTTGGCCCGAGTCCCTCGATGCCCGCGCCATTGACTGTGGAGCCTTCTGGCTTAGAGTCCAGAATGGCAGCCCTGGAGCACAGTTTCTGCCTTCATGGACCAGCAGTGGGCGCTGTCGTCTGGTACTACCGGTTCATCCACCCCGACCACCGGGCCTTCGACGTTGAAGATGTCCCCGGAGACCGAGCTGATCCTCAAGATCCTTCAGCCTCGAATCGATCTTCAGCCACAGTCTCATTCCAGTTCCCGCTTGATGGGCCGTGATCATCCCTAGCCAATGCACTCTGTTACTCTACGGACAACTCCGAGTGGGAGACGGAGGATGAGGAGTCGCCTGACACCCATCACCACCGTGATGTCCCCTCAGACTCTCCTACTTCGGAGCACCAGCGCCAGTCTCTGCCAGAGGACATGGGAGACATTTCGAAGGCCCTAGGGTTCCCAACGGAATCGGAGGAGGACCCTCGGGTGGATGAGTTGGAAATCCTCCAGTACGAGCCCCCTCCAAGGGAATCGCTCATGATGCCCATCCCTCCTATCCTGGAATAGCTGATGCTCCGCATGTGGGGGAAACAGGCATCTGTGCTGGTGGTGAGCAAGCGGCTCACCTCAATGTATCGAGTCCGCCGGAGCCTGGGCTTCCAGAAGTCACAGCTGCCACATAACTCCATGGTGGTGGAGTCGGCCATGTGTCGACTGAAGAGTCAGAAGATGCACTCCTCGGTGCCCCCTGGACTTTGGATGCCCTCGGCAGACAGTGTTACCAGAGCTCGACACTCATCGGCCGCATTCAGGACTACCAGCTGTACATGGGCATGTATCTGAGAGACCTAGTGAAGGAACTTTCTGGGTTCTCAGCTTCTCTGTCCGAGGAACCAATGCAGTGGTTCAGGAACCTGGCCAAGGCTGTCCGTGTATGCTCCAAGTTTGTGTCTCAGGCAGCCTATGATGGCTTTGAGTCAGTGGCTTGAGTAGTGGTGGTGGGTATCGGTGCCTGATACCAGGCTTGGCTACAGTCATCCAACCTTGAGCAATGGGTTCAGGGCAAATTGATCAATGTCCCATGCCAAGGAGAGAACCTCTTTGGCAAGCCCATAACCAACAAAACTGCCGAGCTGGAGACCGAGTTCATGATGAGGACCAATCTCTCTGAAAAGACCACTGTCCCTCCCCGACAGAAGGGCTCAGGTAAAATGCCCTTCTACCCGAGGAAAGGGGCTTTTTACAGAAAGTACCCACCTTTTCAGGCCTTCCCAGCTTCCCAGCAGGGTCAGCAGGCCAAGGGACATGGGCATGACCCTTGTAAACAAGGCTTCCAAACCCCAGGTGCTGGCCCCAGCCCAGCCAGGGGGGAGTTTATGACTCCTTGTGCATAGCCTCTCCATCCCAAGGAGGTCAGCAGCCCACAGGGGGACATCTGATCCACTATGCCCAAAGATGGCTAACCATCACCACCGATTCCTGGGCACTTCGAGTGGTCAAGGAAGGTTACCTCCTCAATCTGACTCAGACCCCCCCCCCTTATTTCCCGGGAGAGCCCCTCAGGTCTCCCCGCCACCGGGACCTTCAACTGAAGGAGCTTGCAGGTCTTCTCGAGGACAAAATGATGGAACCAGTGCCCCACCATCTCAAGGGCAGGGGGTTCTACTCCAGGTACTTCCTCATGCCAAAAAGAACAGAACAGGAGGCCTAAGGCCCATCCTCGACCTGCGCAACCTCACGTTCTTGGTGAGGGAAAAGTTCAAGATGCTCTCCCTTGGAACATTGCTGCCTTACCTCCAGCAGGGGGATTGTCTATTCTCCTTGAATCTGAAGGATGCCTGTACCCACATCCTCATCCCCACCAACCACAGGCAGTACCTATGGTTTATGGTGGGGGGGCGGGCACTACCAGTACAGGGTGCTGCCTTTCGGCTTGGCCTCCACCCCAAGGGTCTTCACAAAATGCCTGGCAGTCGTGTCTGCTTTCCTCCGCCTCCAGGGGGTCTTTGTCTTCCTCTACCTGGACGACTGGCTCATAAAGGGAGGCATGGCCTCAGAGGTGCAGCAGTCGACTGCGCGCACCTTCCAGGTCCTGCAGCACTTGGGGTTTGTGATAAACTACCCTAAGTCTCACCTCCTTCCGACACAATGTCTGGAGTTCATCAGGGCCATACTGGACACCCTCCAGGCAAAGGCCTTCCTGCCCGGGGACTGAGCCGACCACCTCAGGGCCCTGGCACTGGATGTACAGCACCATCCCTTGGTGCCCGCTCGGCTCCTTTTGTGCCTCCTCGAGCACATGGCCTCCATGGTCCACATCACCCCAGATGCCAGCCTCCACATGAGGGCCATGCAGTCGTGCATTCAGGACCAGTGGACACAGGCCAAGGGGCGCCTCTGGGACAAAGTTTCAGTGACCCACCAGTTGGCCTGGTGGCAGACTCCCCAGTGTCTCGAGGCGGGGGATGCCTTTTCAAGCCCCGAGCCCCTTAAAGGTCCTCATCATGTAGCCTCCCTGCTTGGCTGGGGAGCCCACTGTGAGGAGCTGTGCACCCAGGGCAGCTGATTGCAAGACAAAAACATCTAGCAGGTCAACATCCTGGAACTATAGGCAATATACTTAGGCTGAGGCCAAGAGGCAGTGGTCCTGCGCAGTCCAACAGGGTATACTCCTGCGGGCAGTATATCTGGCAGGCCAGAACATCCTACTGGCTGACAAGTTGAGCAGAGTCCTCCAACTGCACAAGTGTCAGCTGGACCCCAGTGTAGCTGACCGACTCATCCAGCTCTGAGGGGAACCCGTGATGGACCTGTCCACCAGCCCAGAGAACTACCAGTTGCCCCGCTTCTGCTCCTGGCAGGCCCATCCCTCCAGAGTAGTGGCAGATGTGTTACTCATCTAGTGGTCGGAGGGCCTCATATATGCCTTCCCTCCCATGCTGCTGATTGCCTAACCTTGTTCAGGACCCTCCGCGACAAGGCCTTGCTCATTCAGATAGCCCCTCGATGGCCCAGGCAACCGTGGTTCCCGCTACTTCTCTGATTATTGGTGGAGATCCCCCCATCCCTTGGGGAACTCTCCAGGGCTCCTGTCTCAGGAGGACTCTCTTCTGCACCCCAACTTGGGGTCCCTGTTACTGACGGTGTGGCTGCTGAAAGAGTGACCCTAGCCCCTTTCAACCTCTCAGGTGAGGTAGAGGAGATCCTTCTGGCCTCTCGTAAGACTTCCACTAGGAAAGCTTACACTCACAAGTGGCGCAAGTTTTCAACTTGGTGTGCCGAGCACGTAATGGACCTGTTTTCCTGCCTGGTGGGATTGGTGTTACAGTACCTTCTCCATCTCCTTCAGGGTGCACCACTACCCGTTGGATAGCAAAACCCTCTCAGTCCAGCCCCTGGTGACGTGCTTCCTAAAGGGTCTGCTCTTATCAAAGCCTCCGGTTCGTCCTCCGGTGACCGAGTGGGACCTCAGTGTGGTATTGGGGCAGCTCACTCGCCTGCCCTTTGAGCCTCTGGCTACCTGCTACCTGCCACCTCCGATACCTCTCGTGTAAGGTGGCATTCCTGGTTGTACTTACCTCCGCTCACAGAGTCAAGGCCTTAGTGTCGGAGGTGCCCTATACCAGGTTCTATAAGAACAGGGTGGTGCTCTGCACGCACCCTAAATTCCTTCCGAAGGTGGCACCATCCTTCTATCTCAACCAGGAAGTGGTACTTCCCACCTTCTTTCCAAGACCTCGCACCAGTAGGGATGAGACAGTCCTTCACACTCTGGACTGTAAGAGGGCCTTGTCCTTCTACATCCAAAGTACTCAGGGCAACTGCAAAGTTGCTCAGCTTTTCGTCTCATACGACCCCAGTCGTCTGGGGGAGGCGGTGACCAAACATACACTGTCTACCTGGGTGGCGGACCTATGAGCAGGCAGGGCTCCTGCTGGAAGGCTGGGTCACGGCGCGCTATGTCAGGGCCATGATGGCCTTGGTGGCAAACCTGTGCTCTATCTCCATGGTGGACATCTGCTAGGCCGCCACCAGGTCTTCAGTCCATACCTTTGCAGCTCATTACTGCCTGAAAAGGGAGTCCCAACAGGACAGTGCCTTCGGCCAGGCTGTGCTCTGCAATCTTTTTGGGGTTTATGCAACTCCTACCCTCCGACCCTTTGTTCAGGCTACCGGAGTACTGGTTTTCACCGGACGAAGGGGTCCTACTGCAGTCTGTAACTACAGACTCAATTGCTGCTGCTCGCAGCTCCCCTTGAGGAAGACCATGTTTTTTCACTATGGGCTTAAGGTAGCCTGTAGCGGGGGAGTCCCACATATCAGTACTGACTTCCTGCTTGTTCCCGGAGAAAGTGTAGTTACTCACCTGTAACAGGTGTTCTCTGGGACAGCAGGAATCAGTCCTCACAACCCTCCCTCCTCCCCTTGGAGTTGCCTCTTTACCATCTTTTATTTTGCCGACTTTTAGCTATGTCATCTGACTGAGCAAGATGGCACCCTTGGGTGGAAGGGGCCACGCATGCATGGTGGCATCTCCCAAAGGCTTTCTTTGAAAGCTGGGGAGATGCTTCTGTGAGGGCTCTGTTGGTGCCGATGTCACCCATATGTGAGGACTGATTTCTGCTGTCCCTGGAGAACACCTGTTACAAGCGAGTAACTATGCTATCTGTTCATAGGCCCACTTTAAGCCATACATGCCACAGGGTGGGGCTTTATGGAACAGTGACCAGAAAAAAGCCATTGCTTAAAGAAAGAAATAAGAAAACACATTTGGAGTATGCACAACAGCATGTGGTGGACCCTCCAAATACATGGAAGAAGGTTTTCTGGTCAGATGAGAAGAAAATTGAACTTTTTCGTCATCATGGGAAATGCCATGTGTGGCACAAACTGAACATTTCCCATCACACCAAGAACACCATTCCCCCAGTGAAACATGGTGGTGGCAGCATCATGCCATGCTGATGTTTTTCATTGGCAGGGACAGGAAAACTGGTCAGAATTGAAGGAACAATGGATGGCACTAAATACAGGACAGTTATTGAGGAAAACCTGTTTGTCTGCCAGAGATTTGAGACTGGGGCGAAGGTTCACCTTCCAACAGGACAATGATCCTAAACATACTGCTAAAGCTGGTTTAAAGGGAAACATTTAAATGTCTTGGAATGGCCTAGTCAAAGCCCAGACCTCAATCCAAATGAGACTCTGTGGCATGACTTGAAGATTGCTGTACACCAACGCAACCCATCTAACTTGAAGGAGTTGGAGCAGTTTTGCCTTTAGAAATGGGTAAAAATCCCAGTGGCTAGATGTGCTAAGCTAATAGAAACATACCCCAAGAGACTTGCAGCTGTAATTGCAGCAAAAGATGGCTCTGCAGGGAATACATATGTACACTCCTGCTTTCAGTTGGGTTTTTTTGTCTACTTGTGATACAAACAATCAATTAAAAGGATATTTTGCACCTTCAAAGTCGTAGGCATGTTGTGTATATCACATGGTGCTAACCCCCAAAACTCCATTTAAATTCTAGGTTCTAATACGACAAACACAGAGGGGATGAATAATTTTGCAGTGCACTGTACATCAAGCTTAATCTCTGATCCTATTCAAATTCAGGCTAAAAGCCTACCTATTTGATGCTGTTTTTGGATGCTGACTCCCTTATTCTACTACTACTGCTAAACATTTGCATAGCGTTACAAGGCATATGTAGTGCTATACAAATATATATGTAAGACACAGTCCCTACACAACAGAGCTTACAATCTAATCAAGACAAAACACATAGTGAATATGGTAAGATACACAAAAGTACTGGACAAGAGAGTGGGGAGCATCAGGATCCAAAAGCGGCTTCAAAGAGGTGGTTTTTTTAGCCTGGATTTGAATAGGGCTAGAGAAAGAGGTCACATGCACAGACTCAGGTGGTTTGCTCCAGGCCTATGGAACAACAAGATGGAATGAGCGAATTCTGGAGTTGGCAGTGGCAGAGAAGAGCACAGATAGACAGTATCTTCCAGAGAAGTCACTCCCCAGGAGGTGTATAGAGTGAGATAAGAGAGGAAAGGTAGTGAGGAGCCACAGAATGAATACACTTGTAAGTCAGTAGGAGAAGTTTGAACTGGATGCGGAAACTGATAAGAAGCCAGAGAAGTGATTTGAGAAGAAGGGTTACATGAGCATAATGACAATGGTGTAAGATAAGCCATGCAGCTGAGTTTCGAACAGATTGAAGGGGAGAGAGATGATTCAGAGGGAGACCAGCAAGGAGCAACCCTTCGCCATCTCTTTCCTCTGCTATGTCCCCTGAGTCTGTTGATGAGGCAGTAGCTTTCTATAACACTGCACTCTCCTCTGCTCTGGATACTCTTGCCCCTCCCATGCCGTGTCCTGTGAGGTGTACTGCATCTCAGCCCTGGCTGTCTTCCACTACCTGCTATCTACGTTCCTGTGCCTGCTCAGCTGAGCGTACTTGGCTCAAATCCTGCACCGTTGCAAACTTTCTACACTTGAAATTCATGCTTGCCTTTTTCCAATCAGCCATAGCACTTGCCAAACAAGATTACTATGTCCATCTGACTAACTCTCTCACCTCTGATCCTCGCCTTATCTTTACAACTCTCTCCTCAAAGCGCCTCCGCCTCTGACCCTTCCTTTCTTTTCTGCCCAAATCTTGGCTGACTATTTCCATGGCAGAGTCCATAAGATCACACTCCAATTCCCCACAAGGTTAGCTCCATCGTCTCTTCCCCCCCCCCCCCTTCATTCACAACCTCAACCTCTCTTACCCTTTCTTCCTTTTCTATGATCTCTGAGGAGGAAACCACACATCTTCTTTCCTCCTTCAAACTCACTACCTGCCCCTCTGATCCTATTCCCCCTCATCTCCTAAACTCCATCTCCTCCACTGTAATCCCTTCCATCTCTCATATTCTCAACCTATCGCTCTCCACTGCAGCTGTTCCTGTAGACTTTGGGCATGCTATTGTCGCACCTCTCCTTAAAAAGCCCTCACTTGATCCTACTTGCCTTAACTATTGACCCGTCTCTCTCTTCCCTTTCATCTCTAAACTACTTGAATGTGCGGTTCACCGCTGTTGCCTTGACTTTATCTCCTCTGAAGCCCTTCTGGATCTTTACAATCTGGCTTTCATCCTTTACATGAAAGGAAGATGATTAGTAGTGTGCCCCAGGGTTCAGTCCTGGGACCGGTACTGTTCAATGTATTTGTGAGTGATATTGCAGAAGGACTGAATGGAAAAGTCTGTCTTTTTGCAGATGACACGAAAATTTGCAATAGAGTAGACTTCCCTGAGTGGGTGAATAACATGAGGAAAGACCTACAAAAGCTGGAAGAATGGTCTAATGCTTACCAGTTAAGATTTAATATGAAGAAGTGTAGCGTCATGCACTTAGGAAGCAGAAATCCAAGAGAATTGTATGCAGTAGGGGGTGAGCGGTTGGTGTGCACCAGGAGAAGGACCTCGGAGTGATTATTTCTCAGGATCTCAAAGTGGCGAAACAGTGCGACAAGACAGTGGCAAAAGCCAGAAGAATTCTGCATTTCATACAGAGAGGACTTATCAGCAGAAAGGAAGAGGTACTGATGCCACTGTACAAATCACTGGTGATGCCTCACTTGGATTATTGTTTTAAGTTTTGGAGACCATATCTCGCAAAGGATTTAAAAGACTGGTAACGGTTCAGAGAAAGGTGACCAAAATGATTTGGAGCCTGCATCAGAAGACTTATGAGGAGAGACTTGAAGACCTAAATATGTACATTCTGGAGGAGAGGAGGGACAGGGTAGATATGATTCAGACCTTTAAATACTTAAAGAATATTAATGAACAAACAAACCTCTTCCAAAGACAGGGAAGCTGTAAAACTAGAGGGCATAACATGAAGTTGCAAGGGGGTAAACTGAAAGGCATTATCAGGAAATACCTTTTCACTGAAAGGGTGGTGGATGCTTGGAATGCCCTCCTGCTGGAAGTGGTGGAGGCAAATACAGTGACAGAATTCAAAATGGCATGTAACAGACACAGTGGATCCCTTTATAGCAATAGGATAAAATCAAAATAAACATAACTATCTCTTACAAGTAGGGGTGACCTACATGGAGCAGTGGGCACACCCCTAAACAAAGGCATGGGGAGGGGTGATTTTCATGGAGTGGCTGGTGCACCTACTCTGCCACCTCACTGGGCAGACTAGAAGGACCATAATGGTCTTTATCTGCCGTCATATACTATGTTACCAAAACAGCTTTTGCCAACGTCTCCAGTGACCTGTTCCTGACATAATCCAAAGGCCTTTACTCAATCCTCATCCTTCTTCATTTTTATGCTGCCTTTGACACTGTTGACCACAACCTTCTCCTTGCTACCTTGTCCTCTCTTGTTTTTAAGGGCTCTGTGCTATCCTGGTTCTCTTCTTATCTCTCCCATCGTTCTTTCAGTATTTATTTTGGTGGATCCTCCTCTACTGCTATCCTGCTTTTAGTTGATTTATCCCAAATATCTCTCTTGGGTCCACTTCTTTTCTTTCTTTATACCCAGTCCCTTAGTGCGCTCATCTCTTCCCATGGCTTTTAGTACCATCTTTACCCTGATGCCTCCCAGATCTACCTCTTCATCTGAAATCTCTCTGGCAGTCCAGGCCAGAATCTCTGTCTGCCTTTCTGACATTGCTGCTTAGATGTCTCACTGCCACTTGAAGTTGAACATGGCCAAAACTGAGCTGCTTATTTTTCTCCCTAAACCCTCCTCTCCCCTTCCTCCTTTCTCAGTCTCTGTGGATAACTCTCTACTTCTCCCTGTCTCCTCAACTCGCAACCTTGGGGTTATCTTTGACTCCTCTCTCTTCTTCTCCACACACATCCATCTGATAGCTAAAACATGTAATTTCTTTCTCTACAACCAACAAAATGTGCCCATTCTTTTCTGAACATGCTACTAAGATACTTATCCACTCTGTAGTCACCTCCCATCTATACTATTGTAACCTACTCCTTGCTGGTCTCCCTCTGAATCATCTCTCTCCCTTTCAATCTGTTCAATACTGCTGCGTGGCTAATCTTCCGCCAGCCTCGTCATGTTCATATTACCTCTCTTCTCAAGTCACTTCATTGGCTCCCTATCCTTTTCCGCATTCAACTCAAACTTTTCCTGCTGATCTATAAGTGCATTCACTCTGCAGCACCTCACTACCTTTCCTCTCTTATCTCTCTCTATACCCCTCCTTTGGAACTCCGCTCTTCTGGCAAATCACTTATATCTGCCCTTCTCTTCTGTTGCTAACTCCAGACTTCGCTCCTTTCACCTTGCTGCTCTTATGCCTGGAACAATCCCTCAGGAAATGAGGAATTGAGAGAAGAGATGGCAAGTCTAAATACCATGTGTGACAAAGAAAGGTACATTGATGGCATGCCTCTAAAGGCATCTAAAATCTTCAGCAGAACAGAAGATGACACTGTATGAAAAGATGAAAGCTGGACACAGATCCCCAGAGCCTGCAAACTCAACACCCCAACTCCACCTTCCCTGGAACTGTGAAACCAGTATATAGGCCTGGAAGTAGAAGAAGCGAAAGCATCCCAGGAGCAAGAGGTATCCGGGCTGAAAAAACCCAAAGCTATAGAACTGAAGGGTAGTTGCAGTTGGTGACTCCTTTCTGAAAGGTACAGAGAAGTCAATCTGCTATTCGGACATGATGTTTTGGGAGGTGTGTTCTCCCTTGTGTAAGACATTGCCAAGAGTTTGCCAAGATTTCTCAAGAACATTAGCCAATGGCACTCATCCATGATGGCACAAATGATACTGCTAGGTTCCCACTTTACTATATCAAAAGTGACATTCTCCAGGAACAAGCAGGAAGTCAGCCCTCACATATGGGTGACATCGGCACCAATGAAGCTTGCCAGAAGCATCTCCCCAGCTTTCAAAGAAAGTCTTTGGGAGATGCACCATGCATATATGGTCTGTCCCCTTCCTGCCAAAGGGTGTCAGCTTGCCTCAATCTCCTTTTTTCCGCAGAGCCCACAGGATGTCTGTCCCGTTTCCCTGGAAAAAGTGGTTGTTTTTTTCCCTTAAAATTATTCTTTCCAATACACATACCCCAAGCCCAAGCCATTTCCCGCCCCCAAGCCAGCTCCCCTCAGTGTTGCTCCTCGGGTTCATTTTCTTGTCTTTTTTTTTTTTTTTTAGGTATCCCTCGACCGGTGCTTTGCACCCTTTTTAGCCAGTAGGCCTTGGACCCTCTCCCAGGTTGAAGACCTTTTTTTCCCCATGGCCTCCAGTGGCTTCAAAAAATATAAGTGCAGTAAGATGATGTCCCTCATCGACCCACATGACTGCTGCCTTCGTTGCTTCGGGCTGGACCATGACAACTCAGGCTGCTACCTTTGCAAGTCCATGTCTGCAAAGCCCATCAAGAGCCGTTAGTTGCAGCAGGAGAAGTTGTTCCATAGATCTGAATCTGTGCTGGACTCTCCAGTGACACCAGAGTCCGTTCCAGTACCTCAGTCTCCTGTGATGCTGGGGCTGCCTTGGAGTCCCACGGCCACAGTTTCTCTGAGAGGAACTCCCCGGAGGTGGAATACAAGAAGCGCTCAAAGACTGCCTCAGAGAATGGGTCGGGAAAAGTAGGTAAATCCCACACCAGGCCCTGCAGTCCCTGGCATGGGTCTGAGGAGTCAGAGCGGGAGTGGCCTCACAAGCTGTCCCAGAAGGAGTCATCATTCGTCAGATGACCAGTCTCGGACCCCCAAGACCATCCTGGTCGAGGACTCCCCCTCAACGGAATAGACACCAGGCCCAAAGCCATCGGTTCCTGCGTCAAAGGTGGCAGAGCCACCTGGCATGGAGACTAGGATGGTGGCCTTGGAGTGCAGTATCACTGCCCTCCTGGCTCAGCAGCAAGCAATGATGTCCAGTTCCTTCGGTTCATCCACCCCAAAAATGGGACCCCCCACCTCGAGGGCTTCCCCAGTCATCAAGCTGATCCTCAAGCGCCACCAGCCTCAAGAGAGTCATTAGCATTGGACGAGGTCCCGGTCCCATTCCTCGGGACCCCAGTCCTCTCCGGCGAGTTCATACGGCTTGGACCGCAGATCCTCCAGGGTCACGGGCCTTTGGGCTTGGGGCCCAACTACAGGAGCTGCAGAGCCTTGGATTCTTCTGATTTCAAGTCAGACTGGGAGACCGAGGATGAGGCATCCCCGGACACCTGGCCTCACTCAAACATGCCATTATGATAAGGTAGTCCTTAGGACTCATCCACACTTTATGCCAAAGGTGGTGTCACCTTTTCATTTAAACCAAGCGGTTTACCTTCCTGTATTCTTTCCAAGGCCTCACGCCTCAAATGCAGAAAGGAATCTTCATTCTTTGGACTGTAACAGAGCTTTGGCCTTTTACCTGCAAAGGACACAGCAACATAGAAAGTCCTCCCAACTCTTTGTTGCTTTTGATCCTAGTCATTTGGGACTTCCAGTCTCCAAAAGAACACTGTCCAGCTGGATTGCACAGTGTATGTCTTTTGCCTATGAGAGTAAAAACCTTCCTCTTGAAGGCCATGTCACAGCTCACAATGTGAGAGCCATGGCAGCCTCCATGGCTTATCTTCACTCTGTGTCTATTGACGACATCTGTCGAGCAGCTACTTGGGCTTCGGTTCATACCTTCATAGCCCATTACTGCTTAGACAAGGACTGCCGCTGGGATGCCTTGTTTGGTCAGGCTGTTCTTCAACACCTGTTCCATACTTAACCAACTCCTACCCACCATCCCTGGTAGGATGCCAGAGATCCATGGGGGGAAGTGGAGCCCTTTCACAAGGGCACACAACTTCTGGGGCCTTCTCCCTGGTATCCGCAGCTAGGGAGTCCCCATATGTGAAGACTACATTCCTGCTTGTTCCTGGAGATAGCATAGTTACTCACCTGTAACAGGTGATCTCTGGAAACAGCAGGAATTTAGTCTTTACAACCCACCCACCTCCCCTAGGAGTTGTATCTCTCTATCTCTCTCTCTTTCCCTCTCTCTTTTGTCTCAGCTTTAAACTCAACTGGAGAGGGACAGTTGGGAAAGGCGGGAAGGCAGCACACAGGCGCTGTGGGATGCTCCCAATAGCTTTCCTATTGGACGCTGGGGAGTGTTCCCATGCAGGCTCCGTCGGTACCGACGATACCCATATGTGAAGACTAAATTCCTGCTGTTCCCAGAGATCACCTTTTACAGGTGAGTAACTATGCTTTATTGTACCTGTATTGGATTATAAAAATGAAAATAAAGTTAGAAAAATGTATAAATGATTTAGAATAGTGGCAAAATATGCTTAATTCTGATGTTAAAGGTATGACAATTGACTTTAAGTGCTGATTTGATACTGATTTGTGTGTGCCAGGATCACTGTTCCCTCTAAGCTGTGCACATGTGCGCGCGCACACACCTTGCCGAGCGAGCGCACATACTCTACAACAGAGCGCACAAAAATTACGGTTCCGATTCTGATAGAAAACAACACAGACGTCTTAAAATTTAAACGTTGTTATTGTAATTATTAGAAATGTTCTGCTTCATTTAGTAATCACCTATTTTCATTTAATTTGATTAAAATCAATGTGGTGTACATACTGTATTCTGACGTGTAGTCAAATTTTAAAGTATATAACTCTGAGTGTCGTTATGTGGCACACAAAAATTTAACCTTCCTTCAAAAGCTGCACAGCTGATATTTTATGCGCACACAGCCTACAGAAAATTAGAGGGAACATTGGCCAGGATATATCTTCCTTCCATCATCCTGTTGCTCATCTGTGCTTCACTAGTGTCATAGAAACATAGAAACATGATGACAGAAAAAGACCACATGGCCTATCTAGTCTGTCCTTCCATAACAACAACTACAACAGTCCACTTTTTACCTTTAGAGATCCTCTGTGTTGGTCCCATGCTTTTTTGAATTCAGTTACTGTCCTCATCTCTACTACCTCCACTGGGAGACTATTCCATGGATCCACTACTCTTTCTGTAAAGAAATATTTCCGCATATCACTCCTGAATCTATCTCCCTTCACCCTCATCCCATGTCCCCTCATAGCAGAACTTGCTTTCAATTGAAAGAGGCTCTCTCCCTGAACATTTATGCCACGGAGGTATTTAAACATCTCAATCATATCACCTTTATCCCGCCTTTCCTCTAAGGTGTACATATTAAGATCCTTAAGTCTGTCCTCATATGCTTTATAATGAAGCCCACTAATCATTTTAGTAGTCACCCTCTGCACCGACTCCATCCTGTTCACATCCTTTTGAAGGTGCGGTCTCCAGAATTGCACACCGTACTCCAAATGAGGTCGCACCAAAGACTTATACAGAGGCATTATCACCTCCTTTTTTCTGCTAGCCATTCCTCTCCGTATGCACCCAAGCATCCTTCTAGCTTTTGCCGTCGCCTTTTCTACCTGTTTAGCTACTTTAAGATCATCAGACACAACCACGCCTAGGTCCCGCTCTTCTTTAGTGGACAAAAGTACTTCACCTCCTATACTGTATTGCTCCCTTGGATTGCTGAAGCCCAAATGCATGACCTTACATTTTTTAACATTAAATCCCAGCTGCCAAATTCTAGACCATTCTTCAAGCTTAGCTAGATCCCTCCTCATGTTATCTACACCTTCCTGGGTGTCTACTCTATTGCAGATTTTGGTATCATCTGCAAAGAGGCAAACCTTACCCGACAGCCCTTCCGCTATATCACTAACAAAGATGTTAAAAAGAATCGGACGAAGGACAGATCCCTGGGGCACACCACTGGTAACATCCTTCTCCTCAGAGTGAGCTCCATTTACTTGTAATCTTTGTCGCCTCCCACCCAACCAATTTCTAACCCAAGCAGTAACTTTAGGGTCCATCCCTAGGGTGTTCAGTTTGTTTATAAGTCGCCTATGAGGAACAGTGTCAAAGGCTTTACTGAAATCTAAATACACCACATCTAGAGCTCTCCCTCGGTCCAACTCCCTGGTCACCCAGTCAAAGAAATCAATCAGATTTGTCTGACAAGACCTGCCTCTGGTGAATCCATGCTGCCTCGGATCCTGTAATCCGCTGGACTCCAGAAACCTCACTATTTTCTCTTTCAGCAGCGTTTCCAATAATTTACTCACCACTGAAGTTAAACTAACCGGCCTGTAGTTTTCAACCACATCCTTAGTTCCGCTTTTGTGTAAAGGCACCACATGAGCCTCTCTCCAGTCCTTTGGCACCACTCCCGACTCCAACGAGGCATTGAAAAGGTCAGTCAGTGGAGTTGCTAGAACGTCCCCAAGTTCCCTCAGTATTCTTGAGTGTATCCCATCCGGTTCCATCGCTTTGTCTACTTTAAGTTGAGCTAGTTTCTCATGAACACAGTCTTCTGAAAATTGTTCAAGATGTCCCTCGCTTCTGTTCTTATTTGTGGGTGTTTTCTGAGGTCCTGCTCCTGGTTCTTCATCTGTGAACACAGAACAAAAATATTTGTTAAGCAATTCCGCTTTATCCTTATCAGCTTCTACATATTCCCCCCCCTGCACCCTTGAGTCTGACAATACCACTTTTGCCCTTCCTCTTCTCACTAATATATCTGAAAAATGTCTTATCCCCCCATTTTATTGCATTGGCTATTTCCTCCTCCTTTTGAATCTTTGCCTTCTTGACTACTTTGCTAGCTTCTCTAAGTTTTTCCAAATACAGATGCCTGTCTTCCTCTCTCTGTGATCTCTTGTATTTCATGAAGGCCTCCCTCTTTTTCTTCACTTTTTCAGCTACTTCCTTCGAAAACCATAGCGGTCTCCTTTTCCTTTTGCCTTTATTTACCATTTTAACAAAAAGGTTGGTTGCCCTTAAAATACCCCCTTTCAGTTTTGCCCACGGTTTTTCTACATCCCCCAGTTGTTCCCATCCCACTAACGACTCCCTGAGATATTGGCCCATCTTCGCAAAGTTAGTCTTCCTAAAGTCTAAGATCCTCACCTTGGAATGGATTCTAACAGCCCTAGTCCTAATACTGAACCACACCATCTGGTGATCACTGGATGCAAAATGATCTCCCACTACAACATCAGAAAGATTAGAATTATGATGGTTTTTGTAAATTGAAAATATAAAATCCATTTTGAACACATTTTTAGCAGTGTTATGTCTGGGAATCTCTGGTTTCTCTTCCAGCAATTAAAGAATTCAGTTTTTCATTGTATTTCTACATGCTATTCAGAATCTGGGCTGTGATTTTGTTTTGTGCAATTCCAGTGCCATATTTAAAGAAGGCTCCTCATAAGCAATGCAGAGATGTTACCTTCCTAGTTTGTGCAATTCAAAAATTTGTATACTGATTTTGAGAGCAGAAGAATCCCAACCAGTTGTGTAATGTGCCTCTGGACCAGTTTGATATTACTTCATCAGTAGTTTGCTAAATGGAGGCAATACCACTATGTCTGTTTCTTTTTCTCCTCCTCCAACATTTATATGAAATTGTTTTCTGTCATCTTTATGGGAGCATATCGGCATGCATTGATCATTTTACAATTAAATTCTCCTTATATGGCTTGGTGAGTGGCAGCAAGATTTATTTTGTACTGATACTTAGTAATAACACTTTTAAAATCTTTTCCAGCTTTCTAATTTGTTGTAAAACTATTTCATTGGTTACAAGAAGTATTAAAAATGTATATTTATGGAGTACTCTGGTTGGTTTAATGCCCAATTGTGGTTTAACTTTATGAAGCCATTTTTTAATGAATGCAATGTAGATATATATTTGCACAATTTTTAATTTTCATTAAAATCATCTGTAATATCTGAAGACTGGAGGATCGCCAATGTAATGCCAATTTTTTAAAAGGGTTCCAGGGGTGATCCGGGAAATTACAGACCGGTGAGTCTCACGTCAGTACCGGGAAAAATGGTAGAAACCATCATAAAGAATAAAATTACTCAGCATGTAGATATTTATGGCCTAATGGGAGACAGCCAACATGGTTTTAGACAAGGAAGATCTTGTCTTACTAATCTATTATGTTTTTTTGAAAGTGTGAATAAACAGGTGGACAAAGGTGAGTCGGTTGATATAGTGTATCTGGACTTTCAGAAAGCCTTTGACAAGGTCCCTCATCAGAGACTTTTGGCAAAACTAAAGAGTCATGGGATAGGAGGCAGTGTACAACTGTGGATCAAGAACTGGTTAAAAGATAGAAAGCAGAGGGTTGGGCTAAATGGCCAGTTTTCCCAATGGAGAAAAGTGAATAGTGGTGTACCCCAGGGATCTGTGCTGGGTCCGCTGCTTTTTGACATATTCATAAATGACCTGGAAAGTGGAATGAGTGAGGTTATCAAATTTGCAGATGACACAAAACTATTTAAAGTTGTTAAAACCCAAGAGGATTGTGGAAAATTGCAAGAGGATCTTGATAAATTGGAAGACTGGGAATCAAAATGGCAGATGAAATTTAATGTGGACAAGTGCAAAGTTATGCACCTAGGGAAGAACAACCCAAACTATGGTTACACGATGCAAGGTTCCACATTAGGAACCACCACCCAGGAAAAAGATTTAGGCGTCATTGTGGATAGCATGTTAAAACCCTCGGGCAAGTGTGCAGCGGCAGTCAAGAGAGCAAATAGAATGCTAGGTATCATAAGGAAAGGAATGGAAAATAAAACAAAAGATATTATAATGCCTCTATATCGTTCCATGGTGAGACCGCACCTTGAATATTGTGTGCAATTCTGGTCGCCGTATCTTAAAAAGGATATAGCGTTATTAGAAAAGGTTCAGAGAAGAGCCACCAAAATGGTAAAGGGGATGGAAGGATACTCCTATGAAGAAAGGCTAAAAAGGTTAGGGCTCTTTAACCTGGAAAAGAGACGGCTGAGGGGAGATATGATAGAAGTCTATAAATTAATGAACGGAGTGGAACGGATAAACGTAGATCAATTGTTTACGTTATCAGAATATAGAAAGACTAGGGGACATGTAATGAAGCTACAGGGTAAACTATTTAAAACTAGTAAAAGAGAATATTTCTTCACTCAACGTGTAATCAAACTCTGGAATTTGTTACCGGAGGATCTAGTAAAGGCTATTAGTGTAGCTGGGTTTAAAAAAGGTTTGGACAAGTTCCTGGAGGAAAGGTCCATAAAACATTATTAAGAAGGGACCCAGGATATCAATGCTTGACCCAGTACAAGCATTGCGGAACCTGTGTCTTTTGGGGAAACTGCTAGGTACGTATGACCTAGATTGGCCACTGTTGGAAACAGGATACTGGGCTTGATGGACCTTGGTTTGACCCAGTATGGCATATCTTATGTTCTTATGACTTTTCTGGATTGCCAGTTCTCCCTTTGGCCTGTAATACGTGATAATTAAATGGATTCTGCTACTGAAGTTTGCATTTTTTTCTGAAGTATTTCTCAGTCTTACAACTTTTTTTTTCACTATTTAATATTTCATTCTCCGGGAACAAGCAGGAAGTCAGTCCTCACATATGGGTGACGTCGGCACCAACGGAGCTATCGCAGAAGTTTCCCTTCAGATTTCAAAGAAAGTCTTTGGGAGATGCCACCATGCATGCGTGGTCCCCTTCCCCTGCCCAAGGGTGCCATCTTGCTCAGTCTCCTTTTTTCCACGAAGCCCTTAAGACGTTTGTCTGGCTTGTTCCTGGAAAAAGTTGATTTTTCACTCCGGGTTTCATTCTCATCTCCAGTATCGCACCGGTACTCTTTCCACCTACCAGCCTCATTGCTTCAGCATCGAGTTCAGTCTATTTTTGTATTTTTCGTTCTTTTCTTTTCCTGGCATCATCGTGCCATTTTTCCCCCACTGGCAGCCCAGAGAGTCTTTGACCTCATAGGGGTACTTTTTTTCCCCATGGCTTGTTGTTGTTAAGTGCCGTCGAGTCGGAGTCGACTCATGGCGACCCTCTGGATAGCTATCCTAAATTGTGTTCGGTCTTCAGTCAGGCGGCTCATTGTTGACAGACTGGTACCCGTGGCTGCTGTTATTGTATCGATCCATCTCATTGCTGGCCTTCCTCTTTTGCGTTGACCTTCTATCTTGCCAAGCATAATGTCTTTCTCTAATGATCTCTCTCTTCGCATAATGTGTCCAAAGTATGAAAGTCGAAGTCTTGTCATCTTAGCTTCTAAAAAAAGCTTAGGTTTGATCTCCTCTAGTACCGACTGGTTTGTTCTTCGGGCAGTCCATGGTATACACAGTATTCGCTGCCAGCACCATAATTCAAAGGCATCAATTTTCTTCCTGTCTATCTTTTTCACTGTCCAGCTTTCACATCCATATGATGTTATTGAAAATATCATGGCTTGAACAAGTGGAATCTTTGTATGGAGAGAGACATCTCTGCTCTTGAGAATCTTATCTAGGTCTTTCATAGCCATTCTGCCAAGAGCAATGCGTCGTCTGATTTCTTGACTGCTTGTTGCTTCTTTATTGATAGTTGATCCAAGTAGGTTAAAGTTGTTCACAATTTCAATTTCTTCTCCTTCAACGATGAACCTGTTGATTATGCCAGTTGTAATGATCTTTGTCTTCTTTACATTAAGGTGCAGGCCCATTTTGAGACTATGTTCTTTGATTGTGAGAAGCAAATGTTTCAGATCATCTTCACTTTTAGCCAGTAATGCTACCAGTGGCTTTAAGAAGTGTGATCGGTGTTCCAAAATTATGTCTTTGATCGACACACACGACTGCTGTCTCCGTTGTCTCGGACCAGACCACGACCCAGCAGCCTTCAGTCTCTGCAAGAGAATGTTCAGTAAGGCTCTCAAGAGCCGTCAGTAGCAACATGATAAGTTTTTCCCTGAGTCCCCGGTGTCTCCAAAAGCCAGGGACTCGTCTGAGGTCCCCACATCTCGGGCAGAGCCTTCCAAACTCGAGCCTCATCTCAGAAAGGGGGTCTCCCTTGAGGAGAACCCAGGAAGAAAACGAAATCCTTGAGGGCAGCGTCCTTGAACGGTTCCAACCAGCCGGATGCTTCCCGGACCTGATCCTGCAGTCCGAGATGTTCATCTGAGGCGTCGGAGAAGGAGCAGCCTGCAAAGGTACCCGGAAAGATCCGACCACGGACCGGCCTCGGTCCCCATACACTATCCTCATTGAGGATTCCCCTTCAGGGGAGCCGGTGTTGGGCCCGAGTCCCTCGGTGCCCCGCCAAAGGCTGCGGCACCTTCTGGTCTGAAGTCCAGAATGGCGGCCCTGGAGCACAGTTTGTCTGCCTTCATGAACCAGCAGCGGGTGCTGTTGTCCGGCACGACCAGTTCATCTGCCCTGACCGCTCAATAGGACCGCGGTGATCCCCATCAAGTTTGCCAGGCACCGGCCACAAGGCACTGGGAGCAACGAAGCCTGCAGAGCGGCTCTCTTATGAGTTTTCGACGGACTACTCCGAGTGGGAGATGGAAGTTGAGAAGTCCCCCAATACCTGTCGCCACCGCAATGTCCATTCTGACTCTCCTATCTCGGAGCCTCAATGGCAGTCGCTGCCCGAGGATATGGACTTCCTTGATTTTGTCAAGGACATGTCTAAGGCCCTGGCATTCCCGAACGAGTCAGAGGAGGACCCGCGGTCAGATGAGTTGGAAATCCTCCAATATGAGGCCCCTCCACGGAAATCGCTCACGGTGCCCATCCCTCCCATCCTGGAATGGCTGATGCTCCGAATGTGGGAGACACTGGCTTCGGTGCCAGTGGTGAGCAAACAGCTCGACTCGATGTATCGAGTCCATTGGAGCCCGGGCTTCCAAAAGTCATAGTTGCCACATAACTCCATGGTGGTGGAGTCGGCTGAAAAGTCAGAAGAGGCACTCCTTGGTGCCCCCCTGGAAGGAAGGCTCGCACCCTGGACACCCTCGGCAGAAAGTGCTACCAGGGCTCATTGGCTGTATCCAGGCCTACCAGCTGTACATGGACATGTACGTGAGAGACTTGGTGAAGGAACTTGCTGGTTTCTCGGCTGGTCTCTCCGAGGAACCTTTGCAGCAGTTCAAGAACCTGGCCAAAGCATTTCATGAATGCTCCAAATTCATGTCTCAAGCAGCCTATGATGGGTTTGAGTTGGCGGCGGCTGGCATCGGTGCATGCCGCTAAGCTTGGCTACAGTCATCTGACCTCGAGCAGTGGGTTCAGGACAAATTCATCGATATCCCCTTTCAAGGAGAGAATCTCTTTGGTAAACCCATGACTGACAAGGCTGCTGAGCTGGAGACAGAGTTCATGATGAGGACCAGATTCTCTAAAAAGACTGCTGCCCCTCCCTGACGGAAGGGCTCGGGTAAAAGGTCCTTCTACCTGAGGAAGGTTGCTGCTTACATAAACTACCTCCACAGCTTCCCATCAGGGTCAGCAGCCCAATGGACATGGGCATGGCCCACGTAAGCAGAAGGCTCCAAAACCGCAGGCACCGGCTCCAGCCCAGCCAGGGGGTGTTTTTGACTCCTTGAGCATAGTCTCTCTACCCAAGGAGATCAGCAGCCCACAGGGGGACATCTGGCTCTCTACGCCCAGAGGTGGGTAACCATTACCACTAATTCCTGGGCACTAAGGGTAGTCGGGGAGTGTTACCTTCTCCACATGATTCAGACACCTCCCCCTTATTTCCCAGGAGATCCCCTCAGGTCTCCCCTCTATCGGGGCTTTCTTCTGAAGGAGTTGGCAGGTCTTCTCGAGGACAATGTGGTGGAACCAGTGCCCCACCATCTCAAGGGCAAGGGGTTCTACTCCAGGTACCTCCTTGTGCAAAAAAGGACAGGAGGCCTAAGGCCCATCCTAGACCTGCGCAATTTCAACAAATTCCTGGTGCGGGAGAAGTTCAAGATGCTCTCCCTTGGAATATTGCTGCCATACCTCCAGCAGAGAGATTGGCTAGGTTCCTTAGACCTCAAGGATGCTTATACCCACATCCTCATCCACCCCAACTACAGGCAGTACCTGTGGTTCGTGGTGGGGGGCAAGTACTTTCATTACAGGATGCTCCCCTTCGACCTAGCCTCTGCCTCAAGAGTTTTCACAAAATGCCTGGTGGTCATGGCTGCCTTCCTCCAGCTCCAGGGGGTCTTCATCTTTCTTTACCTGGATGACTAGCTCATAAAGGGAGGCATGGCCTCAGAGGTGCAGCAGGCCACCGCACACACCATCCAGGTTCTGCAGCACTTGAGTTTTGTCACAAATTACTCCAAGTCTCACCTCCTCCCAACGCAAAATCTGGAGTTCATTGGGGCAAGGTTCAACACTCTCCAGTCTTAGGCTTTCTTGTTCAAGGACCAAGCTGATCATCTCAGGACTCTGGCTCAGGACATACAGTACCGTCCCTTGGTGCCCGCTCGACTTTTCCTGCGCCTCCTCAGGCACATGGCCTCCATGGTCCATGTCAACCCAGACGCTGCCTCCACATGAGGGCAACGCAGTGATGTCTCTGGGACCAGTGGTCTCAGGCCACTGACCACCTCAGAGAGAATTTCTGTGACCCGCCAATTGGCGGACTCCCTGGTTTGGTGGCAGTTGCCCCAGCATCTCAAGGCGGGCATGCCTTTTCAGGCCCCAACGCACTCGAGGGTTCTCTCCACAGACACCTCCCTGCTCGGCTGGGGAGCCCACAGCGGAGATCTCCGCACCCAGGGCAGCTGGTCACCAGACAAGAGCACCCAGCAGATCAACCTCCTGAAACTCCGATCCATACACCTAGCTCTGAGGGTCTTCTGTCACCACCTTTGTCACCAGCTGGTGCTAGTCCAGATGAACAACCAGGTGGCGATGTTCTACATGAACAAACGGGGGTACCGGGGTCTCGTACACTTTGTCGGGAGGCACTGGTCCAGGCTCAGCAGAGTTCTCCAGCTGCACGAGTGGCAGCTGGACCCCAGGGTAGCCAGGCGGCTTTTCCGGCTCTGGAGGAACCCATGATGGACCTGTTTGCCAGCCCAAATGACTTTCAGTTGCCCCACTTCTGCTCCCGACAGGCCCACTCCTCCAGAATGGCAGCGGATGTGTTCCTGGTTTCATTATTAGAAGACCTCATGTATGCCTTCCCTCCTACATGCTGATCGCCAAGACCTTGTTCAGGACCCTCCAACAGGGCCTTGCTCATTCTGATAGCTCCTCGTTGGCCCAGGCAACCGTGGTTCCCGCTGCTTCTACAGTTAATGGTGGAGACCCCCATCCCTTGGGGACTGCCCCAGGACTCCTATCTCAGGAGAGGGGCTCTCTCTTGCACCCCAACCTGGGGTCCCTGACAGCATGGCTGCTGAGAGAGTGACTCTGGCCTCTTTCAACCTTTCATACTGCTGGCCTCTCGCAAGGCCTCTACTAGGAAGGCTTATGCCCTCAAATGGTGCAGATTCTCTGCTTGGTGCACCGAACACGGGGCTGACCCCTTCTCCTGCCAGTGGCTCTGGAGTTACAGTACTTTCTCCACCTCTTTTCAGTCCGGGCTCAAGTCTAACTCCATCTGAGTGCACCTTAGTGCCCTGGTGGCACATCACCATCCGGTGGATAGTAAACCCCTCTGGGTCCATCCGTTGGTGACCTGTTTTCTTCGGGGCCTGCTCTTATCTAAGCCCCCAGTTTGCCCTCCGGCAACCAAATGGGACCACAACGTAGTGTTGGGGCAGTTCATTAGCTCGCCCTTCGAGCCTCTGGCTACCTGCCAGCTTCGCTACCTCTCTTGGAAGATGGCTTTCCTGGTTCCCCTCACCTCCACTCATAGAGTTAGTGAGTTTCAAGCCCTAGTGGCGGAGGTGCCTTATACCAGGGTCTATAAGAACAGGGTGGTGCTTCTCACGCACCCCAAATTTCTGCCAAAGATAGTGTCACCCTTCCATCTCAATCAGGAAGTGGTGCTCCCCACCTTTTTTCCAAGACCTCACTCCAGTCGGGCGCACTCAGGGTCATCGCAAAGCTTCTCAGCTTTTCATCTCTAACGACCCCAGTAGGCTGGGGGAGGCGGTGATCAAGCACACTCTGTCCACATGGGTGGTGGACTGTATCACCCTTGCTTATGACCAGGCGAGGCTCCCGCTGGAAGGCCGCATCACGACACACCGTGTCGGGGCCATGGCGACCTCGGTGGCAAACTTGCTCTCTGTACCGATGGCAGACATCTGCAGGGCCGCCACCTGGTCTTCAGTTCATACCTTCGTAGCCCATTATGGCCAGGCTGTGCTCCGTAACCTTTCTGGGGTCCAGGCAACTCCTACCTTCCGACCCTTCTGTGTTCAGGCTACTGGAGTGCTGGTTCATCAGACACAGGGGTCCTACTGTGGTCTTTGTACACGGACTCATTTGCTGCTGCTTGCGGCTCCCCGTGAGGGAGCCCCTATTTTGCTAATGGGCTTTCAGTAGCTTGTAGCTGGGGAGTCCCATATGTGAAGACTGACTTCCTGCTTGTTCCCGGAGAAAGCGTAGTTACTCACCTGTAACAGGTGTTCTCCGGGGACATCAGGACTCAGTCCTCACAACCCTCTTTCCTCCCCTTGGAGTTGCTACTTTACCATCTTTTATTTTTGCCATCTTTTAGCTATGTCATCTGATTGAGCAATATGGCACCCTTGGGCAGGAAGGGGACCACGCATGCATGGTGGCATCTCCCAAAGGCTTTCTTTGAAAGCTTGGGGGATGCTTCCGCTAGGGCTCCGTCAGTGCTGACATCACCCATATGTAAGGACTGATTCCTGCTGTCCCCGGAGAACACCTGTTACAGGTGAGTAACTATGATTTTTTTGTACATCTCACTAGAAACGTATGCTTCAAGCTTGAGAGAAAATCAGAGTTGTATAAAATTATTAGTGATCTTGCAACCCTTGAAGAAATGATCTAGAATTTGGCATTATAAATTTAATGTTAAAAAATGTATTCAAGCTGTAAAACCCCAAGGAAATACAGTATAAGGATTGAAGTACTTCTGTACATGAAAGAAGAGCAGGACCTAGGGATGATTTTTATCTGATAATATTGAGGTAGCCAAACAGGTAGAAAAGGTGATGGTAAAAGTCAGAAGGATGCTTGGGTGGATAATGAGGAATAGCCAGCAGGAAAAAGGAGGTCGTATCTGTATTTAAGTCTCTAATGAGACCTCATTTGGATTACTGTATACAAGTCAGGAGATAGCACCTTCAAAAGATGAAAGCAAGATGGAATCGGTGCAGAAGATAACTACTAAAATGGTCAATGGTCATATAGGAACAGATATAAAGATCTCAATTATGTATACTTTGGAAGAAAGAAGGGAGAGGGGAGATGCTATATACTGCTGTGGCATAAATGCATAGGAGTTAGGCTTCTTTCAATTGAAAGGAAGCTCTAGATTGAGATGTCAGAAGATGGTGAAAGGGGATAAATTGAGGAGTAATCTAAGGAAATATGTCTTTACAGAAAGGGTGGTGGGTACATGGAACAAGCCTCTTAGTGGAAGTGATGACTAGAACTGTATCTGAATTCAAGAAAGCATGGGACAATCACAGAGGCTCTCTATGGGAGAGGAAACGATTGTACAGCGTAGTAATGATATGGATGTGCAGAGTGGATAAGCTATGTGGTCTTTGCCGTAATTTTCTATGTTGAGACTGTGGTATTATTGCTTTTTTTGGAGTTGAAGAAGAAAGAAAACAGTATGTGATGTAATGTTTTATATACTGAACAAACATTTTAATTTGAACTTTTTTGTAATGCTGTTACATACATTTCACTACATTGCATTACATTTGATAGTACTGTATCTATTAACTTGGTAGGAAGCTTTACCTAGAAGTTACAAAGCTAGAAAGAACAACTCTGCAGCACAAGCTCAGGTTCCCTCTGCTGCTCACCATAGTGGTAATTTTATTACTGAATGCGTGCATAATTATGTGCATATTTGCCTTGTACAGGCACCAGCTAATTTTCAGAAGTATGCCTAAAGAACTTATGCACTTAAGTTTACATGCACTGTTTGTCATGCACACATTTTTTGGGTTATTTAAATATAAACATGTATTTTTGAAAGTGTACATTAATGCAAACTCCTCTCCAAATCTGGCCCTAGACTACCTCTGTTCGATTCAGGTAAATGTACACATGTGCAAGCTGTACATGCATTAATCGTATGTGCCTATCGGGCCCACAATCTTATAAGTAATTATTTCTGCTCATAAAACATACAAATGTGACTTTTAAAATTGTTCCCTAGGAAAAAGTGGGGAGTCAGTCCTCACATATTGATGATGTCGATGCCGACGGAGCCCTGCGCTGAGCATCTCCCCAGCTTTCAAAGAAAGCCTTTGGGAGATGCCACCAGGCATGCGTGGTCCCCTTTCTGCCCAAGGGTGCCATCTTGCTCAGTCTCCTTTTTTCCATGGAGCCCAGCATCTGATTCCCTGGAAAAAGTTGATATTTTCTCTTAAAGTAATTCTCTGTCCAGCTGCAGCCGGTCCCTTTCCTGCCCCCAAGTTCACTTGCCTCGGCACTGTGTCTTCAGGCATGTGAATTTTTCTTTTAGCGGGATTCACACCCTTTTTCCTGCTGGTAGTTCCTCAGGTGTTTGACCTTGCCAGGGCCCTTTTTACCCAGATGGCCAGCAGCTTTAAAAAGTGTGATGGACGTTCCAGTAATTTTTCTTTCACTGACACACACGACTGCTGTTTCCATTGTCTCAGTCCTGACCACGACCTGGAATCTTGTGGGTCCTGCAAGAGGCTAACCCCTAAAACAGTCAAAAGCAGGCAGGAGAAGCACGATTGGATGTTGAGGTCAGACTCTGCCTCAGAAACCCCTTCGAGGATCCAGTCCCAGATCCTGGGATCGCACAGTGACTCCATGGCCACCACTTGGGACCAGAAGTCCTCTGACCGGGTGTCCCCGATCTGGGTCCCGAAGAAGAAAACCTCGTGGGACTCACGAGACTCGGGGAAGGCAAGTAAGTACTGCAACAGATCCCTAAGTCTCCAGAGGAGGACCAAGGTGTCTGAGCAGGAGCAGCCACCAAAACTTCCCCGGATGGACTCTATGGACCTCTGTGATTGGGTCCAGATTGCCGTGGCCATCCCCAACAGGGACTCTCCTCCTCCACCAGCACAGAATCTGATACCCTCGGTGTCCACCAACCTCTGTGACCCCATCCGGGCTGGAAATCAGGATGGAGATTCTGGAGCACAGCTTGTATGCCTTCTTGGCCACTCAGCAGGTAGTGCTGTCCAGCTCTGTTGGTTTATCTGCCAAAAACGCCAGGACCTTGACCTTGAGGATTTCCCCAGCCATCGTGTTGACCCCCTGGAGCTCCCTCACCCAGGCTGATCACTGGCATAGGTCATGTTCACGGTCCCACTCCACAGGACCCAGATCCTCCCCAACCAGCGGCTGCGGCTCTGGCCATGCCACCGAGGCCAATGAGCCTCCAACGACTCTGACTGGGAATCCGAGGATGACATTTCTCTGGACACCTGGAGGCATTGAGACCTTCCATTGGACCCATCGCCACCGGGAGCCCAGCATCAGTCTCTGCCTGAAGACGAGGCCTTCCTCGACTTTGTGCAGGACATGGCCAAAGCTCTAGCCTTCACCACAGAGTCAGTAGACGACCCTTGGTCAGAGGATCTTGAGATCCTCCAATTAGACTCCCTTCCCCCCCCCCCCCCCCAAAGGAGTCCCTATCAGTGCCAGTTCCGGCGATCCGCGAGAGGCTGTTCTTTCGTATGTGGGAGACACTGGCTACAATACTCAGTTAGTCGCTGGCTCGACCTCATGTATAAGGTCTGCCCAAGCCCGGGTTTAAGCTAACTTATCTATTGAAAAATGACATCTATCACAAGTTAAGATATGCAAGAATGTTGTTTTTTTTATTTTAATGTTTAATGCACCACCTACATCTCCCATATGTTTTAATATATCATTCCAATTCAAAGAGATGCACTAATAATGTCTTCAGTGTTCTAAGGGGTTGATGTACTTTATTTATGCCACAGTGAACTACAACTCCATTATAAGTAACGCAAACATTGTACGTATCAGTGTATCTTAATTATTTCAACTTATGTTAGACAAAACAGGTTCTAGTTTCAGATTAGCTGTCCATGTGCTCTTCCAGTTTGAGTAGTTAGTTCTCCAGGAACTAGTGCATGGCTGCAGTCCACCCTGTGGATTTTTATCAGATATCCTCCATCCCTGTCACACCCAATCACATCAACTCATTCACACCCTCTATTACACATCCACTCAATCCCCCTCCCTTCTCATCCCCCAGCTGTATGATCAGGCTTGTCCGCTCCTTTTCTACTATGATGGGTTTTGGGTATTTCTGAGAAAAACTAAACCATATAAACAATTGAAGCCCCAACACACTATACGTATAATTCTCCAGAGTAGACGTAAAGTGGGATTTTAGAAGAGGCATCCAGAAAGAATCTGGAATGTCCAAAAAACTGGGAGAGTGGCAGCAGTGAAGGGAGGCACGTATAAGTGCCTTCTAACATCGCTCCATCTCTGCCCCAGAAAATGAACGTCACAGAACCAGGTAAATGAACATACCAACAACGGAATTTCAGAAGGATGGAGGGGACGACTATGTTATGAGACTTGTCTGTCCCAGCCAGCCATTTCAGATACTCGGACATGTAGCAGCGGGTCTGTAATATGTTTGGGGTTTATATTTACATGCAGGTTTCTTCACTCAGGAAATATTAACAGCGGTGATGAAAGCACATTATGCTCTTCCCCCTGGAAGCATTGCAGCCAAGAAACAAGCAGTTTTGTGCACCTTATTCGTGGTCAGGAGCAGGTATAGACATGGACGCCTCACCAACCAGGGCCAGATGTGCTTTTGCCATTTTGAAATTGCACCACAACATGCATCTCCATTGCTCTGCCCAGACCATGGCTCCTCCACACCCACTTTCTACATGGACATCCTCGTGCTGGGGGATGTCTATATACGTGGTTTCTAAAATGGGTCCAGGGACCTCTCTGTGATTTAAATGTCTGAATGCCCCTTTTCAGATGTCCAAATTACAAATAGAGCTGCTAAAATACCTCCCATAATGTGCTTCTCAGCCACCCAGACCTCAAATAGAGACTCTTCCTCCCCCACTCAATGTTTAAGAATTTTCTTATGAAATAATAGAAGTGCTTTTAAAATAAACATTCATTTTGCATTAGAAAGCCTTGTCCTTCCTCAACTGCTCCACTTCCCTAACATTAACATGCTTATAATGAGTGGAGGAGTGGCCTAGTGGTTGGGGCAAGGTACTTCAGGCCGGAAGGTCGTGGGTTCAAATCCCACTAGAGGACAGCAACCTTGGGCCGGAAGGACTGGGATTTCTAGTTCCACAGGTGCTCCTTGTGGTCTTGGGCAAGCCACTTAACCCTCCATAGCCCATGTTCCCTGTAAACCTAATTGTTTGATGTAAACCATCCCTGATCGCTGGAAGGGGCGGTATATAAAACAGTTCAAATAAATAAATCTTCTTGTATAATTTCTCCTATATACTTAAAGCCTTTCTCCGCTGTCACTGTAGTTTGTGGCATATAAAAAAGAATGAAGGAGGTTTCCCCAAGAGCTGTTATACTTCACAAAAGTCTTTTCTCACCACAACTTCATTCGTACCCGCATGATATACATACTATGTAGCACTTTAAAGTGAACTTCTGCAAGTCTGCACAAGTGATGAGCTTGTATAAATTCTTCCAACTACTTTTTCATAATCCCTACCCTTAATCCCTGAGACCACTTCCCTGCCAACCAGTCTATATGGGTCTCCTGGCAATGGGCATGCCACTGGGCTAACTTATTAAATTTCCTTGGGAGAAGAAACAATTTCTCATCTACCTCCTGCTTTGCTATGCCCATCACACCTTTTTGTTATGGAACCTGAAAATAATGTATCTCTCATGTCTGCTTATTGCAATCAAAAGTCGGGAAATGCTCTTTCAACTGGAGCAAATCTCCCAACCTTTTACACCCCCTAGTAGACCAAAGTTCAAAACGCATCTGTCCCATTTCCAGGGCAAAGTCTTGGTTCCTTTGTAAGGTCATCATCGAGGAGATGTCCACTGGCCCTCCACTATCGTTGCTCTCCAGTGGCGTAAAAAATCCCTCACAACCACTCAACCCTGTCCTCCACCTTATAACTACTACGTAGAATGGTTAAAAAAAATCAGATGATCCGGGTCTAGCCGCTTCTGTCCTATGCAAACAGGAAGTCTGCCTTAGAGAGGCAGAAGCAAGAACAGCACCACAGAGCCCAAAGTTTAGGTAAATGCTGGGGTGCTGATTAAAGCCATTGCCGCCATCGCTGGTCCTGGAGAGGGTTGGCAGTGGCAGCACTAGAGGCAGGAGTGGGAGCACAGCAGGGCACCAGGAATGAGGTTTACCTAGAGTGCCTCTTATCCTTGCACTGCCGCTGCTTGAGCTGATTAATGGCAAAATTTTGTATTATTTGCCCTTAATGCATTTTAATTTACTGCAACATGAGTAAAATAACAAGATGCAAATCACCTCACTATTATGCAATTTTAATATTACAGCTTGTGTTTAACTTTGCAAGCCGTATTATTTTTCCTCCCTGAAGGCATCAGGCTGCTAATATGTAGTCCAGTGTTCTCAGGGACTATCTTAAAGGGGCCAGTGGTATCCTCACTCTCATACCCACACACCTCCAATAAGAGGCCCCCAACAACCCCTGACAGATCCCCCCCAAAGAGGCCCATTAAACCTACCATGGCTATCTCTGTTATCTAGAAATGGGGGGGGGGGGGGGGGCCGGTGTGATCCCCAGTTATTCCTTCCCCATAGGCTGCAAACATGAAAACGTCACTTCTCACCCCTAGCAGTAATCTTGTGGTGCTACCATCAGGGGTATCAAGCTGCCAAATAAGGGTATGTGCTTATTATGTGGCAGCTTGACCCTTAGCACTAGTACTAAGAGATTACCACTAGGGATCAGAGGTGCCATTTTAATGCCGGCAGCCTATGGGGGAAGAGTGACTGGGGATCACTCCTGCCCCCACTTCTAGACACCAGAGATAGCCATATCAGGTCCCAGCAGGGGGGGGGGGTGGTTCTCTGGGGAGTTGGAGTGTCTGTTTCAGGAGGACCAGGGATCTCTTGGGGGAGTACTGAGGGGGACTCTTTTCTGGGGGGCTGTTTGCTTTGGGGTATCAGGAGGTGGGTGCAGGAATTAGGGTACCACCAGCCCTTTCAAAACATAGCAGGCCTGTAAGAACAGGCTGGTGAAATTCAAGTAAATATGGGGTCGAGGGCTGTAAACCCTACTGTGCGGAAGAAAGGCCTAGTAATCTACTTCCAGTCACACCTTGTTAAGAAAATCCAGGGACTGGTTCGCCAGGAGTCAGCATTGACTCAACAGCCACACAGTGTATTGCATAGGCTCTGTATTATATGCCCGTGCTAATGGGGATGGGTAAAGGGGGATGCCCTGGGCCGCCCCAATAAAAGCCTGTTACTACCTAGCAAAGAAAGTTAAAAGGTGGATTTTCTACATTGTGACAACCAATGGGATTTTTCTTTTCTTTATTTTGTTTTTGTTTGTATCAATGGTGGAAGGGTGAGAATTAATCTCTAGATAGTAGTTTGGATAGTAAACGCCTGTAAAATAAAAAATAGGTTTAAAAAGTTTGAGATGTGTTCTGACTGTTGAGTAAATTTTAAAATGGTAAAAGATCAATAAAAACTAAAAAATAAGTAATAACAACAGAAGTGGAGGTAGAGAATGGCCACTCAACGATGCATATACCCAGTGCATCTTTGAGTGACCATTGTCTGCCTCCACTTCTGTTTTTTTCCTTCGCTTTACCTATTGGAGGTTCCCCTCTGCTGTTTCCTGGTTGACTAAAACAATAAGAGCAGGCCGACTTGAGGTCTGCTATCTCCATTACTGCAGCCAGGAAGAGTGATGCTCCCTAATGAAGCAATGTAAATTGATCTTTACTACAGGAGTACTTAATTTTGAATTCCATTTCAATATGCATTTGATTTGTGTTGCGATGGGTCATTCTTATACATATATTCCTTATTTAGTTGTAGGAAGTACCTAATTAAAATGTTATTAATTCTTCTATATATACATAAGGTTCTATGTATCTGTTTGATTTTTGTTGTAATGTAAACCGCTGCTGATCCTTGGAAGCAGCGGTATATAAAAACTCTGCAAATAAATAAATAAATAAATATATATTATAATTTTTTTATAATTTAAAAAATAGATTTACACTTAAGCAAATCAAAGAAAGCATTAACAGCAGAAAATAGACAATCCTACCCCATGGGAATGTGACAAGTGCACAGCTGATTGGAGAGACAGAACATCAACAAGAAGGAAAATAAGGAGAAAAAGATATTAATCCCTCATATCCCATATCTGCTTTTAAAATGAATCACATTTCCATAAGACCAAACAGTAATAGGATAGATTGGAAAAATAACGTTAAACCTGATTTATCATGCAGTGAAATAATGCAGTATAACACTGTGATATTTATTAAGGGCGTCGGCAACCTGTGGTACCCTCAGGTTGATAACTACCAACTGGGTGTCAACAACAGCATTCACACAACCTTTAGAGTCAATCAACACAACCACAAATGAATTCTTTGCTTCAGCTTTACTGAGGAAGATTAAAGAAGCTACCCATGGCAGAAAGGGTATTTAACAATGATGAGTCAGAACAGCTGAATGAAATCTCGGTGAACCTGAAAAGACGTAGAAAACTAAAGAGCATCAAATCACCTGGGCTAGATGGTATTCACCCGAGTGCTGAGAGAACTTAAAGATGAAATTGCAGAGCTATTCATAGGAGTATGTCTACTAAGCTGGGTTAATTGTAACTAGGTCCCACTGAATAAAAAATGCAATGTGTGCCTTTGAGTCAGTCCTGACTCCTGGCGACCCAGGAGCATGGGTCCTAGTTGCAGATAGCCTGGGTTGTTAGCCCAGCATAGTAGACATATCCCTTAGTGATTTTTAACCTGTCATTCAAATCATCAATGTTACCAGAAGACTGGAGAGTGGCCAGTGTAATGCCTCTTTTTTAAAAAGGCTCCAGGGGTGATCCAGGAAGCTACAGACCAATGGGCCTAACATCGGTGCTGGGCAAAATGATGGAAATCGTTATTAAGAACAAAATTATTGGAGACTTAGACAGATATGGTTTAATGGGACAAAGTCAACATGGGTTTAGCCAAGGGAGGTCTTGCTTCACTAACCTGCTCCACTTCTTTGAAGACATAAATAAATATGTGGATAAAGGTGAGCCAGCTGACTTGAAGGTGCATTTTGGAAATGACATCCAGGTGAAAATGTTCCAAAAAAAGGTTGAGCACATCTAAGTTCAGACACAGTTTCAGAAATGTGCACAAAGCCAATATGGACGACGTCTGGGATGGCAACATAGACATCCCCACAATGGTGTTCCAGGCATGGGACATCTTCCAGGCTGCCATTTTGCTTGCGGAGATATATGTGCAGCGTGATAACCATCAAAATAGGTTTCTTGAATATTAATTATCTTTATGGTTGTGGACAGTACTGGGGATATGAGTACCATCTCCTCTAGACCATTCAAATGTTTTACTTGCAAAATGAGCACTTTTCAGAAGCATATCTGTGCCCTGGAGAAGGTATAGACTTGGATCAAGGTCAGATACAGGCTGGTCATTTCTGAAATTGGGCACGCACATCTAAGGTCTTCAGAATGCCCTGGACACACCCGAGCCATGCCCCTGTCTTAGATGGACACCTCTCCGCTGGGGACTTTTATAACCGATTTGTAAAATGGCTCTGGCGGCTTCTCCATGATTTAGAATTTACGTGCCTGTCTTCAGACAATCAAACTCACGAATTAGGGCTTCTAAAATGACCACCATAGTGTTTTCTGAAAGTCAAAATACATTTGACAAAGTCCCACATCAGGCTTAGGAGTGAGGTTCATGACTGTCCCTGGTATGTGCAAAACTAACCCATTTGGAGAAATTGTCCCTGAGAGAACTGAGAAAGTGAAAAAAAATCATGGCATAGAAAAGCAGTGTCTTATTGTGGATTGGAAACAGTTGAGAGAGAGAGAAAACAGAGCAGGGATAAATGGTCAATTTTCTCAATGGAGGAAGGTGAATAGTGGAATACTTCAGGGTTCTGTATTGGGACTGGAGCTTTTTAACATAGTTATAAATGATCTGGAATTAGGAACAACAAGCAAGGTGATTAAATTTTCAGATGACACCAAATTATTCAGAATTTTTAAACTGCATGTGAGAAACTGCAGGAAAACCTTGTGAGACTGGGAGACTGAGCATCCGAATGTGGAGATGAATAGTGATGCATGTAGAGAAAAATAACCAAAACTATAGATACACAATGCTAGGTTCCATATTAAAAATTGCCACCCAAGAAAAGGATCTGGGTATGAGTGGAGATAATACATTGAAATCTGTTCAGTGTGCGGTGCCAGCCAACAAAGCAAACAATGTTAGAAATCATTAGGAAAGAAATGGAGAATAATACAGAGGCATTCTGATATCCTTTGTATCATCACATGGTGCAACCTCACCTCAAGTATCGTGTGCAATTCTGGTCTCTACATCTCAGAAAAGATATGACAGCATTAGAAAATGTACAGAGAAGGGCAACCAAAATGATAAAGGGAATGGAACAAATCTTCTTTAAGGAAAGTCTAAAGAAGTTAGGGCTCTTTGGCCTGGAGATGGTTGAGAGATATGATAGATGTCTATAAAATACGGAGTGGAGTGGAACAGGTAGATGCATATCTATTGTTTACTCTCAAAAACTGCAAGAACTAGGGGACACACCATGAAGTATATTTAAAAGAGAACATTTTTTGTCTCAACATAGAATTGGTCTTTGGAACTCATTGCCCATGGATGTGGTAAAAGCAGATAGTGTAGGTGGGTTTAAAAAAAGGTTTGGACGAATTCCTGGAGGAAAAGTCCATGAAGTAGTATTAAGGTAGTTCAAGAG
Organism: Ichthyophis bannanicus; assembly: GCA_033557465.1. Taxonomy (NCBI): domain Eukaryota; kingdom Metazoa; phylum Chordata; class Amphibia; order Gymnophiona; family Ichthyophiidae; genus Ichthyophis; species Ichthyophis bannanicus. The sequence continues at coordinate 213,170,221 of CM066034.1, forward strand.
AAAACAAATGCTTATCCCTGAAGATAAGTAGCATGGAACTGACTACTTCTGGGAATATCAGTTGCCTGTGTGTATCAGGACACTTGGAAACAGGACAGTGGGTTTGATAAACCTTTGGCCTGACAGAGTATGGCAGTTCTTATGCAAAATTCATAACTAGCACCCCTTTTAAACTTCTCAGTATGTTTTTTCAAAGAATTACAATCAAATTTAGTAGAAAACCCTATACATAGAAATCAGTCGACCTTCTAGTCTTAGTTTCTAAAGAGACTTTGAACTACCCTGACCCACTTCTAAGGCAAGGGGGCTCCAAGCCAAGGTCAGAAGTGTGACCTGATCCTTAACTCTGGCTTGGCATGCTTTTCCTAGGGTTAGGTCAGTCAGAGTAAACCTATGGTCATCCAGGCTGAGGCAGAGCCAGAAGGAGGTTGAAAAGTACTGGACAAGCACAAGCCCTGCCTCTTTCTTTGCTGCCCACCACCAGCATGGTAGGCATTGAAAAAGACACCAGATGGGTCCAGAGAGGTGCTTATCTCCCAGCTGCAAGATATTGGTTGCTCTTCCAGTGACTGTCTAGCACAGTGGTTCTCAAACCTGTCCTTGGGGACCACCAGACAGTCAGGTTTTCAGGATATCCACAATGAATAGGCATGAGAGAGATTTGCATATAATGGAGGTAGTAGGCATGCAAATTTCTCCCATGCTTATTCATTGTGGATATCCTGAAAACCCGAATGGCTGGTGGTCCCCCAGGACAGGCCTGAGAACCAATGGTCTAGCAGAAGCTCCAAGTGGGCAGTAAAAACAGAGTGTTACTCCAAGAACGTTTTGTCGATCAAGAATGGACACATGAATGGTTAAGGAGAGGTGAACTGAAACTAAAGGATGAAAAACTGATAGTTGCAGTCCATGACAGCGGACTATGGATGAGATGGTTTAGCATTGAAAAAACTGGCAAAACAGACACATGCTGATTCTGTAAGAAAGAGCAGGATACAGTGGCTCACCTTATAGCAGGCTGTGAAGTTCTGATGGCGGAACATTTCTATACAGAAAGGCACAACAAACTAGCATGCCTTTTCCACTGGAAACTCTGTAAGCACTACAACATCACTGTCCCTGAAAAGTACTGGGATCATGACCCTAAGAGAATAACAGACAATGAAGAGGCTATAATCACTTAGGCCATCCTCAGGCCTGATTCTGGTTACCGTGGGAAGGTTTTGTTCCCGCGGTCCAGAATCTGGTCCAAACAGGCCCATTTTGCTTGGGACCATCTGGATGGCCCGGGTGTGCCCCTACCTGAATTGGGCACCACGTGTTCAAGGTTACAAAAAATATTGGTGTTTTTCCTGCCACAAGTACTATTGATGTGTACCTTTTCCTGTGAAATCAAATCTGAATATCTTTAACACCAGCCTTTCCTCCAGCTCTTTTCCTTCTCCATGGAAACACGTCCTGATCTGCCCAATTCTCAAAAAATCTTCACTGGATCCTTCTGTCCCTGCACACTGCATCCCATATCTAATCTCCCCTTCCTTTCTAAGCTCTTGGAAAAGCTTGTCTCTCATCTCGATGCTACCCTCACTCTCCACCCCCGTCAATCAGGTTTCTGGTCTGGTCACAGCATAGAATCCATTCTTCTTTCTTTTCTGAACGAACTTCATACTTCACACGATCACAGTCTCATCTCCCTAGCTTTTTCATTGGCTCTATCCTCTGCTTTTGATCTGGTAGACGATCCCATCCTTCTCACCTGTCTCCACGATACTGGGGTCCATGGCACTGTCCTCCACTGGTTCCACTCCTTTCTCATCTCTAGGTCTTTTTCTGTCATCTCTGGTTCAACCTCTTCACCAGCCACCCTTTTACATTGCAGTGTCCCCCAAGGCTCTGTTCTGGCTCCCCTCCTTTTCAATGTCTTCCTGGCCCCCCCCCCCAACTCTTCTCATCCAGCAGCATGGCATTTCAGCCTATTATGCAGATGACATCATTTCCTTACACCACACTATTCCTGTTGCTCCAGATATCACCCCCTTCTACACCTGCCTTTCATGTATTGACTCCTGGATATCTTCCAGTTTCCTCCATATCAATCTCTCACAAAGACCCTAGCTATCTAGTTCACTTTCGGTAGTCCCCGCCCCCCCTCCTCTCACCTTTAGCCCCTGCACTCTCTTCTTCCCACATTCCTCTGGTTTCCACCCTGTGCTACCTCAGCATCACCTAAACTCTGCACTATCTTTCCGTGGGCACTTGTCATCTGTTATACATCGTTCCTACTGTTCCCTGCGACAGATTCATGCTGTCCGCCCTTTTCTTTCCACCTCATCTCTGTCTACTTTGCTGCTCTCGCTTGTAATGACCAAGGTAGATTATTGCAACGTTACCCTCGCCGGCCTTCCCCAATACCAACTACGCAGACTACAAATTTTACAGAACACAGCAGCCCGTATCATTACACATGCCACTCAATCAGACCATATTACACCACTACTCACACATCTCTACTGGCTCCTTGTTGCCTTCCGGATACAATACAAGACCCTTACCTTCATCCATAAAGCAATCCACACTGGTACCACACAATACCTTTCCAACTTTGTCCATCTTCACATCCCTCACTGCTCACTCCAACTCATCCATTTCAATCATTTGTTCCTCCCATCCCTTTCTAAGCACATCTGGAATCCACCCATTGTTCTGCTTTCTTTTTTCTTGGCCCCAAATTATGGAACTCCCTCCTGAACCTCCGTCTGGAACCCTCCTTCAATAATTTAAAATCAATGTTAAAAACTCACCTTTTCTGTACTACCTTTGATCTCCCTTCCTCCCGGACACTCCCCTCCCCACCACATTGATGGCTTTCTGATCCTTTCCTATCCTTGCCATCTTTTCTCTGTGATGTGTCCACTTTACTACCCCTTTCTATTTCCTCTTTCCAGCAGCATGGTTTGATATATTGTAAATGGCTCAGATGCCTATGTGTTGAGCGGTATATTAAAAGCTTGAATAAAGATAAATAATCATTGACTCCAACCTCACAATGAACTTGCAAATCTCATCATATCCAAGAAACTCTTCCTAACCCTGAGATGACTCTGACAAATCCGAGACTACTTCACCACAAACTATTTTCGCAAAATAGTCTAAGCAATCATTCTCCCCGATCCTGACTACTGAAATATAGTCTACCTAGGCTTAACAAAACAACAAATTGTTTGATTGCAAACCTTTCAAAACACAACGGCAAAACTAATTTTCAGAGCCTCTAGATTTGATTTCGCCTCCACATATCTTGAAAATCTCCACTGGCTCTCTATAGCAGGAAGAATCGGATTTTAAACTCATACTATTCATTTTTAAAATTAGAGAAGGTATAACACCAGTCTACATGTCTCACCTCATCCAAAACTACAATCTGCCCATAGAATTACGGTCTTTGAGGCTTGCAAAATCACAGTACCATGTCCCAAGTCACTCTGACTTTGGATTCCTGGAAAAAGACTTTCTCAGCCAACAGCTCCAAAGGCTTGGAATAATCTTCCAACAGCGATAAGAATTATGACCTAAGAACATAAATGACATACTAGGTCAGACCATGGTCCATCAAACCCAGTATCCTGTTTCTAACAGTGGCCAATCCAGGTCACAAGTACCTGGCAGGTTCCCAAAAAAGTACATAGGTTCCACAATGCTTGTCCCAGGGTAAGCAGTGGATTTCCTGGTTCCTCATTAATAATGGTTTATGGACCTTTTCTCCAAGAACTTGTCCAACCCTTTTTTAAGCCCAGCCACACTAACAGCTTTTACTACATCCTCCGGTAATAAATGGCAGAATTTGATTACGCGTTGAGAGAAAAAAAGATTTCTCTTATTAGTCTTAAATGAGTTACATGGTAGCTTCATTGTGTGTCCCCTAGTTTTTCTACTTTTTGATGGAGTAAACAACCAATATACATTTACTCGTTTTACTCCATTCATTAATTTATAGACCTCTATCACATCTTCCCTCAGCCATTGTCTTTTCCAAGTTGAAGAGCCCTAATCTTTCAAGCCTTTCCTCATAGGGGTTTGCTTCCATCCCCTTTACCATTTTGGTCGCTTTTCTCTGCACCTTTTCTAATTCTGTTATATCCTTTTTAAGATATGTTGACCAGAAATGCACACAATATTCAAGGTGTGGTTGCACTATGGAACAATACAGAGGCATTATAATATCCTTGGTTTTATTCTTCATTCCTTTCCTTATGATTCCTAGCATACTATTTGCTTTCTTGGCTGCCGCTGCATACTGGGTGGAGTGTTTCAACGCATTATCCACAATGACGCTTAAATCCTTTTCCTGGGTGGTGGTTCCTAATGTGGAACCTTTCATAGTGTAACTGTAGTTTGGGTTGTTCTTTCCTACGTCCATAACTTTGCACTTGTCCACATTAAATTTAATCTGCCATTTGTATCTCTAGTCTTCCAATTTATCAAGATCCTCTTGCGATTTTTCACAAAGCTCTTGTGTTTTAACAACTTTAAATAATTTTGTGTCATCTGCAAGTTTGATCAGCTCATGCATTATTCCCATTTCCAGAAAATCCCTGAAAACATAGATCTTCCAGAAATTCTTTAAACCCAGTGATTAAACAAACTCTGTTGCCTCTCTTAAAGTTCCTCACGCTTCCCTCTTCTACCCAACCTTATTTTATCACAAGTTTCATAGGCCACTTTTAAAGTCCAAGAAACTCAGTTGCAGCATTATGCTTCTCTCTTTTATTCCTTCTCCTCTTCCCTATTTTAATTTTTCAAACTCTATATTTGTATTCCACTCTGAGCTCTACTCTTATTAGGGTTGAAGCGGAATGTAAGAAATTAAATTGAATTGAATTGAATTAAACTTGTGCCATTTAGGGAGTTAGTGCAGAAAGGGCACAAAAACAGGGTGGAGGATACAAGATAAACCAGGGGAGGGGTGAACGAATACCAGGGAAAGTGGTGTTTTTCTAGTGTTTATCCTATAAACATCTATTTTAAATTTTTTGCATCAAGGGTGTTTTATCAGTTAAAACCTAAAATCAGAAGCCCCTAGTTATAAAATACATGCATATGCAAGCAAATTTAGAACTTTATGCCTGCCTTAGAACAGATGTAGCTTTGTACAAGAGGTTTCAGGGAGACAAAGATGCCTTTATAAAATAGGTACAATATATGTGCCTATGCTCCTTCATAACCTAGGTGCTCTGTGATAAAATTATCCTCCCTATGCACATCCTGTCTCCAGCACTCTGCAGTGAAAGAGTTGACACAATTGAAAATGGAATTGACTATGATTTAAAAAGCCTCCTCTATTATGCAACATCCAGAAAATGTGCACCTATTCCCATAAAGGATCCCCAAAAAACAGGAATAGATGGGCTATAGTAGAGTCTGGAAAGAAAAATGGTGACAAAGAGCTAACCCACTCAAATGATATGCATCCAGAATGAATTTGCAACCTTGGAAACATGATTCTCTAGAAATGCCATCTGATCTGGTATCAAAGCTGGCAAAAGCTATCTATGGTAATGTACATTGAAAACATTTAAAAACAGAAAAATCCTTCTGCTGGCAGACTCTTATCAAAAGCATTAACTTGACAGCACATTTGGAGGGCTTAAAAAGGTTATATGACTACCAGGATGTTCAGCTATCAGAAATCCAAACTAGATTTGTAGCACTTTTGGCAGTGATGCAGATGTTTCCAGCGATATTATCTATTCCTGACAAGAAGGAAGAGTAAGTCATATGGCTAACTTTAAATGTAGCTCAAAACTTGATTCAATACAGGTTTTAGATAAATTTGGTGTTGGGGCCATATATGGAACAATAAAAAAAGACTATACTGTAATGATGTCCTATATTATGGAGGAGTAGCCTAGTGGTTAAAGCAACAGCCTAACACCCAAGAGATCAGCATTCAATTCCCACTAGCACTCCTTGTGACATGGGGCAAATCACTCTACCCTCTATTACCTTGGAAGAAAAGGCCTGACAATCTACTTCTGGTCACTTTGCCAAGAAAGCCCAGGGGTCGCCAGAAGTCAGCATTGACTTGATGGTACTTAAAAAAAAAAAAAAAAAAAATCTTATTTTACTGCACTTGGTATTTGCCAAGGGGGAAAGTGTATCTGATGTTATAGTAGGAAATCATCTCTCATTCAGTGATCACCATATGGTGTGGTTCTGTATTAGGACTAGGGATGATCAAATCCATCCAAAAGTGAGGGCCTTAGACTTTAGGAAACTAACTTTGCCAAGATGGGACAATACCTCAGAGTCTTTAGCGGGATGGAAACAGCTTGGGGATATAGAAGAGCAATGGGCAAAACTGAAAGAGGATATTTTAAGGGCAGCAAACTTTAAACTAAATAAACTAAGGAAAAGGAGGCCACTATGGTTCTCGAACAAAGTAGTTGAAAAGGTGAAGAAAAAGAGGGTGGCCTTCATAAAATACAAGAGATCACAGAGAGGAAGACAAGCATCAATATTCTGAAAAACTTAGAGAAGCTAGGAAAGTAGTCAGGAAAGCAAAGATACAAAAATAAGAAGAAATAGCCAATGCAATAAAACAGGGGAACAAGACATTTTTCAGATATGTTAGTGAGAAGAGGAAGTGCTATTGTCAGACTCAAGGGTGAAGGGGAAGAATATATAGAAGCTGATGAGGATAAAGCTTAACAAATATTTTTGTTCTATGTTTACAGATGAAGGGCCAGGAGCAGGACCTCAGCCTCAAACACCCACAAATAGGAACAGAAGGGAAGGGGATCTGGACCGATTTTCAGAAGACTATGTTGTGAGGAACTAGCTAAATTAAAAGTAGACAAAGCAATGGGACCATATGGGATACATCCAAGAATATTGGAGGAACTTGGGGATGTTCTAGTGGCTCCTCTAACCAACCTTTTTAATGCTTCTTTAGAGTTAGGAGTGGTCCCAGAGGACTAGAAAAAGGCAGATGTGGTCCCTTTACACAAAAGTGTAAGTAACGATGAGGTTGAGAACTACAGGCTGGTTAGCCTGACCTCTGTGGTGAGTAAATTAATGTAAACTGCTAAAACAGAGGATAGTGAGATTTCTGGAGTCCAATGGATTGCAGGATCTGAGGCAACATGAATTTATCAAAGGTAGGACAAATCTGATTGATTTCTTTGACTGGGTGACCAGAGAGGTGGACCAAGGGAGAGCCCTAGATGTGGTGTACTTAGATTTAGTAAAGCCTTTGACACAGTCCACTTATAAATAAATTGAGCACCCTAGGGATGGACCCTAAAGTGACTGTTTGACTGGGTTAGAAATTGGTTGAGTGGAAGGCGACAAAGAGTACAGGTAAATGGAGCTCACTCTGAAGAGAAGGATGTTATCAATGGTGTACAGTAGGGATCTGTCCTTGATGTGATTCTTCTTAACATCTTTGTTAGTGATATTGTGGAAGGGCTGTCGGGTAAGGTTTGCCTCTTTACGGATGATACCAAAACCTGCAATAGAGTAGACACCCAGGAAGGAGTAGATAACATGAGAAGGGATCTAGCTAAGCTTGAAGAATGGTCAAGAATTTGGCAGCTGAGATTTAATGCTAATAAATGCAGGGTCATGCATTTGGACTGCAGAAATCAAAGGGGGTAGTACAGTGTAGGGGGTGAAGTACCTCTGTCCATGAAAGCGTGATTGTTTCTGATGATCATAAAGTGAAGGAGTGGCCTAGTGGTTAAGACATCAGCCTAGAGTCAGAAAGACCAGGGTTCAATTCTCACTGGCACTCCTTTTGGCCTTGGACAAACCACTTAACCCTCCATTGCCTCAGGTATAAACTTAGATTGTGAGCCCTTTGGGAATCAGGAAATGCTTACTGTACTTGAATATAACTTGCCTTGATCTGGAAAGGCATGAACTAAATACTAAAACAGGTTGAAAAGGGAGAGGAATGGCTAACAGAAAAAAAGGAGGTGATAATACCTCTGTATAAGTCTCTGGAGCATTGTGTGCAACTTTGGAGATCACACTTTCAAAAGGATATAAAAAGGATGGAGTCGGTGCAGAGGGAAGCTACTAGAATGGTTAGTGGTCTTCGTTATAAAGCATATAGGGACAGGCTTAAAGATCTTAATATATATATACTTTAGAGGAAAGGTGGAATAGAGGAGATATGATAGAGATGTTTAAATATCTCTGTGGCATAAATGCACAAGATGGGAGAGCCTCTTTCGATTGAAAGCAAGCTCTGCAATGAGGTGACATAGGATGAGGGTGAAAGAGGATAGACTCAGGAGTAATATGCAGAAATATTTCTTTACAGAAAGAGTGGTATATGCGTGGAATAGTCTCCCAGTTGGGGTAGTAGAGACAAGGATGGTATCTAAATTCAAGAAAGCATGGGACAAACACAGAAGGCCTCTAACGGGGAAAAAAGGACTATAGTAGTTGATATGGATGGGCAGACTCAATAGGCCATATGGTCTTTTTTTGCCATCATGTTTCTATTTTTCTGTCAATAGAAAAAAAGATTTTAAGTGAAAAGCTCAGATCATAAATCAATAGGAATTTATTTTTACTCCAAAAAAATAGAGGGGTAACGTGCATGGAGTGGCAGGTACAACTCTAAACAAAAGCATAGAGGGGTTACCTGAATGGAGCAGCAGGTACAACTTTAGCCTCTCTACTGCGCAGACCAAATGCATACTGTATTTGAATTTAACTTGCCTTGATCTTCTCCTGAAAAGGTGTGAGCTAAATACTAAATGGATAATGCTGGTCTTTATCTGCTATCATTTGCTATGTTACTAAGATGAAGTAGACATAAGCCAATGGACTCAGATGGAATCCCTGAAGAACAAAAAATAAATTCCTAGGAGGCAAATGGAAGAGATTTATTTATTTTATTTTATTTAACAGGTTTTCTATACTGCCCTATCGTCCATTCAGGGAGGTTCTCTAGTCTACTAGAGTGACAAGGTAGAAGAGAGTATGCATGAAAGCAGTAGGAGGAGCAGAATGCCAACTCATTCTGTTATATCCATGATGCATTACTGGAATGCCGCTATGTATGCCAACTAGTGGTGTGTATTAGTTAGTGTGCCTTTAAATATTTAGTGCATGTTAAATTGTTTTAATGTGCACTAATTAACTTAGGGAACCTTAATTTGTTGGTTAATTTATGTGTTAAATCAAGTTAACATGCATAAAAATTCCATATTAAACTTAACCAAAAACACCCAAGAATTAGAAAAAAGTTCTGTAAAAAATAAAAACTACAGTAACCACATTTTTCTTGTCTGTGTATATCCCTAATACCAAAATACCTTGTTTTAATTGCATCATATGAGTTTCTGCAATCCAAAATGCAGGCAGGCATGCTTTCTAAGATGTGGTAGTTTACCACATGTGAGGCTGGTGCCAAACCCACATTAACAAATAAAGGTGTGCCTAGCATGTCCCCATGGGTCAGGCTCCACCCCTGCGCTATGCCATTTGCCAAAATTACAGCTATCGCAGTTCCCATCACCTCTTGAGGTGTCAGTAAGAACACCCATGCTAACTGCAAAATGTATGATTAGGGTGTGTGCTACTGATGCCTATGTTAGGCACACTTTGCGGTGAACCCCCCCCCCCCCCCCCACTCTGCCCCTGATGTGCCTAGCCTCAGCCCAAACCCATGCTAACAGCTTTGGACTTTTACCATGGTTGCATTTCTAGCACCTGGTAACAGTTATCGCAGCACACTTAGTTCATGGTAAAACACATGCTTTCCATTAGCACACTTTAGCAAATATGCCCCCATGCAGAAAGATTGATCCACTACTTGACACATGCCCGGCTGAGTGGATAAAAAAATCAAAAGAAGAGCTGAGTACAACACTAGCAAACATGGTAAACGCATCATTGGAACAAGGACAAATGCCTACCAACCTAAAAACTTCCATCATACGTCCATCCCTTAAGAAACCAGAACTTGACCCACTGGATCCCACATCATTCAGAGCAATAGCAAGCCTACCGTTCACCGCAAAGATAATTTAGAAAATTGTCCAACAGCAACTACAAGAACACATAGAAAACAACAACACTCTGGACCCACAGCAACATGGATTCCGCTCTTCACATGGTGTCGAAACCCTCATGGTCACTCTCCTAAACACTATCACCAAAGGGATGCAGACCAAACAGTCTGGCTACGTGCTCATCTTTCTGGATATCTCAGCGGCATTTGACACAGTTGCACACGACATCCTACTATCCAGACTACAAGACATTGGCTTAGAAGGCAAAGTATTACAGTGCTTCCAGTCATATCTAGACAACAGATTTCAACTCATTCGAAACAGCACCACTACCTCTTCCCCCTTCAAACAAACTCCAGGAATACCCCAAGGTTCCTCGCTCTCAGCAACTCTCTTTAACATTTATCTCCAACTCCTCTGTGAAATAATACGATCCCACAATATCAACTACCACCTGTATGCAGATGACATCATGCCGTATGGACCCATTGCAACAACTGATCCAAATAACTCAAAACTAATTGACTGCTTTAATGATGTCTCCAGATGGCTACAAGAAAGCAATCTTACCATAAACCTTAAAAAACCAGAAGCACTGTTTGTAACCAAGGACCAATCCTTTGCTCCCCCTTCATTCCTCAACCTAGGCGCAACTAAAATAACAGTACAACCGCACGTAAAATATCTGGGAATCATCCTTGACAAGACACTATCATTTAAACAGCAAGTTGCAAAAACCGCAAGAGCAGTATACTTCAAAGCAAAGATGGTACAGAGACTCAGACCGCTCATCGACCCAAAAGACTTCCGTACAGTTATGCTGGCAATGACACTACCTCACTTAGACTATTGCAATGCAGTATACCAAGGACTCACCACTGCCACCATCAATCCACTACGAACTTCCCTTAACACCACAGCATGGATCATACAGAGGGCAAAGAAACACGAGCACATAACCCCTGTCCTAAGAGATCTGCACATCCTTCCACTAGAAGCACGCATAAAATATAAAGCACTGATCCTCATACATAAAGCAATCCACCAACAGCCATCATCTCACCTGCAAACCCTGCTATCCCAGATGAACTCTGGAAGGCCTTCACTGCAGACCTCGAACAATACTCTCGTTGTTTCTCATGACAAAACAAAATTTAATCTTCAAACCTGTAACCGTGCATTCGACCTTTCCTGTTCGGTAATCCAGTTTAGTCCTCCACAATCGGGTAGTGCCCCTCCTCCTGCAGCCTGGAGACTGGACCAATCAAGTCTTCTGTAGTATATATGCAGACGGAGCTCCCAGAAGCCCCCAGTGTGTCCAGTCTCCTTGCAGCTTGAGGACTTCTGTGCCCTTTCTGGGCACACTAAGTGACACTTGAAGGAGCAACACTAGTTAGTTAGTTCTTTTGGGGTTTCGTTTTTGGTCCTTTATTTACCATTTATTTACCATTTATTTGCTAGGTAGCTGTATCTTTAAAAAAAAAAAAAAAAAAAAGCATTGCACAGGGGACATCCTGGGGGAAGCCAGACCTGCTTGGGCTCCTGCCTTCCTGCCTGGGAATTTCTGAACCCTGGGTTGAGCTCTCCCCTAGGCTGTACGGGGAAGAGCCATACCTGATTCAGCATTGCCTGTCACTTGGAGAAGTTGGCTGAGTTCCTTGCTGTTTCCTGAGCTGGTAGGAATTTTCCTTGCTTTAACTTTTCAGCTCCCTGTTTGCATTGTCAGAGGCTCTGTCGGCTCCCCTGGCTCCCAAATTGCACTTTTTCCTGATTTTTTTCGCTTGCCCTGTATTAGAGGGTTGTTTTCTTTCTTTTCCATATTATTTGGTTACCTTTGTATTTTCGCGCCCTTTTTTACCGAGGGTGAAAAAGTGCGGCGGCCATTTTGGATTTCTAAAGTGTGCTTTTTAAAGGCACTTTTTAACACTTGTGCACGGGTTCCCCTTGCATTTTTGGGGTTTCTTTTGCTGGCGATTTTGCTCAGGGCACCCCTAGGATTCTGGGGAGTGTTTTGTTGTCTGTAAAACAAAAAAAACAAAAAAAAACGTTTTAAATTTCAGTCTGTACTGTTTTACATAGGGTTGGTCCCTTTGGTGTGGGCTTCCCTGGTTCTGTTCCATTCTTTCCCGCTGAGCGGAGGTTGCCTTAGCATGTATGCCAAACCCCAATATGTGATTTGCGGGTCCCGCAGAGGTGCAGTGACTGACTCTGGCATCTGCAGGGGCTGCACCTCAGTTTCTTCAGACCTGGAATGTCTTTCTCCCACTGTTGTCTGTAGCTCTGTGGTAACTCAATTGATTTTTCTTGATTTTTCAGCGATTTTAGGCATTTCTCTCATGCCTGCAACCCTCCCACCTTCTCCTTTGACGTTTTAAGTTAATTCCTTAGTTTTGGGGGGTTTTAATTCACTCTTTTTGTGTTTTATTTTTGCTGGCGGCCATTTTGAATAGCTAATGAGCCTCGGTTTTGGGCGGGAAGCCAGATTGCTTCTCTGCTGGCTTCTCATAGCTATATTGCTGTTTCAGTTTTTTTCCACAACACTTGCTAGATGTCAGTAGTGCAGAGGTTACTTTTTTCTCTGCCTATGTATGAACAGAAGGGATAAAAAGTACAGAAGGCATGGATAGAGAACAGTATGCAATTCAGAGCCACAGTACAATGCTGACTCACTGACGAAGGGTGCAGGGCTCATGGGTTACATTCCCCACTGTGCCCAACAACGAAGGCTGGCTGAGGCATTACCTATTATGGGGAATATTGTTGAATGCCTGTTCCTGCGGGACGCAGTTATTTGTTTTTAGTTCTCCCTGTGCCTTATTCTGGTTACGCTGCATAGGCTGTCAGAAGAGACACAGGGACCTCATGCATCCGCTCTGCTCTTCCCCCAGCATCTTGCTTCCCAAGATGACCTTGGGAACTCCGGAGCTTGGCTTCAGGGGAGCTCTCCATTGGCTTTACGCTGCACTGAGTCTTTACCACGAGAGTTTGGATACCTCCAGGAAGTTCAGGTATCATTTTTTGTATGAAAACTGTGAGTACTCTGTTTTTGTTTTTTTCTTCCTCGCCTCAGCTGCTCTGGGATGATTTCAGCTGTATCCGGACCGGCTGCCTCTGAGTTTGAAGTTCCTATTTTAAATTTTTAGTCCCCAAACTGCAGCCGGGTTACTTTGTACGTCCTACTGATTATTGTACCTGTCTTATTCAATATACCATTTGGTTGAGGTTTTAAGTCAGTGTTTTGGATCCTGTCTGTTTTGGGCTCGGCCTAATTAAGCATGCTCACTGTAATTTTCCTACGGCTGGATTGCGCTTCTACATCCCTCCCCAGAAACACCTTTCAGCCCTACCTGGAGGTCTGAATGGCAGCGGAGGGATCCCACTCTAATTTCCCTACTTTCAGTCACTGTAATTGCCTTACCCTGACTTGAAAGTTTCTCTATGCCAGCACAGTGAATGACTGCCAGTTCCCTTCTCAGTTCTGTAAATACCTGACAGCTTTTCGGTGCCAGCGGCTGTTTTGTTTTTCTCTTCAGTGTTTCTTTTTAGAGGAAACAGCTCTAAACAGCAGTTTCCACACATTTAATCTTGCTGTGGAGGCACGTGGAGTTTCACAATCCGTTTCTTGAAGAGTCTTGGGTTTCCCTGAGCCTTCCTTGCTTTTTGTTTTCAATGCAAAAAAAAAAAAAAAAAAAACCAAAAGAAATAAATAAACCCCACACAAGAAGAGGAAAGGTGGTTTAAGTCTCTACAATACCCTTTTCTCTGGCTGTATTATAGCTGAAATGTACTCAGCCGAAGGGAACATTAATAGCTTGCTTGTGTTCCACCTGCACGCTGCATCCCGGAGGTTTTCCCCATGCCCACTGCGTTGCTAGCTGGGTCCCTCAGCACCTTATCTCCCCCCTCCTCAGAGCCCCTGCTGCAGGATCTTCCACAGCCGCTGAAGACCACATTACACATTCCCATCCGCCCGTCTCATCAACGGTTTCTCCACTTCGCTCTTCCGTGGGGCCCCTTCCAATTTCCGGCCATGCCGTTTGGTCTCGCCACGGCCCCCCGCACCTTCACAAACGTGATGGTAGTGGTCGCGGCGGCCTTGTGCAAAGAGGGCTTCCTGGTCCATCCGTATCTCGACGACTGGTTGATTCGGGCAAAGTCCAGTCGGGAGTGTGTGCACGTCACGAGCAGGGTGGTGGCTCTGTTGCGGTCCCTCGGCTGGGTGGTGAAAGAATGCAAGAGTTGTCTGTGCCCGACGCAGGATCTCGAGTATCTGGGAGTGCGCCTCGACACAGCACGGGACTTGGTGTGCCTGCCTGAGCGTCGCATTCGGTCTTTGTCCAACTCTTCAAGGGGATGCCCGCTCCGTCTGCATGGTGGTACCTGCAGCTCCTCGGTACGATGGCAGCAACCTTGGAGGTGGTGCCCTGGGCGCGCTTCCACATGCGCCCGCTGCAGAGTGCTCTGCTGCGCCGTTGGTCCAACCAGTTCGACTCGTTGAACAGGAGATTGCCTTGCTCAAAGGCAGTTCGCCGTTCACTCCGGTGGTGGCTCTCCTCCGAGAACCTGACGCGGGGATTCCCTGGAGCCTCCACTTTGGGTTCCGTTCACAACGGATGCCAGCTTAACCGGCTGGGGGGCTCCCTGCGAGACCCGCTTCACTCAAGGGGAATGGTCTCCCCTGGAGACTTCTTGGTCGATCAATCCGCCTCGAATTACGGGCGGTGCGGCTAGCCCTCTTGTCCCTCGAAGCCCTAGTTCTTGACCGGCCGGTGCGAGTCCTCTCGGACAAGGCGACTAGCGTAGCTTACATCAATCGCCAAGGGGGCACTGGCAGCATGGCCCTGGATTCAGAAGCGATGGCCTTGGTCAATTGGGTGCAGTCTCGTCTTCTGGCCATCCCGGCAGCGCATATTGCAGGCGCAGACAATGGTCCGGCCGATTTTCTCAGCAGAGTGCGGGTGGACCCCGGAGGGTGGCAGCTAAGCCCGCAAGTTTACGCGCCAATAGTTCGTCGGTGGGGGCCGCCCATCATGGATCTCATGGCGACATTTCAATTGGCCAGGACAGGATGCTTCTTCAGCAGGCGAAGGGAGCGCATGTCCGAGGGGCTCAATGCTCTCATTCAGCCGTGGCCAATGTCCGGTCTTCTTTATGTCTTTCCTCCGTGGGCTCTGATCGGCCGGGTCGTTCAGCGCATCGAGGGCCATCGGGGTCGAGTATTCCTGGTGGCCCCGGATTGGCCTCGGAGGCCCCGGTATGCCGATCTGGTCCGGTTGCGCGACGGCATTCCTTGGCTCCGGTCCGCGCGGCCAGATCTTCTTCTTCAGGGTCCCTTGCGGATGCCCCACGTGGGTCGATTCTCGCTTACGGTTTGGCCATTGAGAGGGCTCGGCTGAAAAAGATGGGTTACTCCCCCGCGGTGATTTCTACCCTACGGCGGGCGAGGAAAAAGTCCACTTCTCTTACTTACGTTCGGATTTGGGGGATCTTTGAAGACTGGTGCTCCCGGCGTGGAGTCCGGGCGGCGACGGTTTCCGTTTCCGTCATTTTAAGTTTCTTCAGGATGCTTTTGATAAGGGCCTTGCGGCTAGTTTCCTGAAAGTCCAGTTGGCGGCTGTCTCTTGTTATCGAGGCAAAGTTTTAGGCCGTCTCCTCGGTTCTTATCCGGACGTACATCGTTTTGTTACGGCTGTTATTCATTTGCGGCCCTCCCGCAGGATTTTCGTTCCTCCGTGGGACTTGAATCTAGGGCCGCGGGCCCTGGTTCGTGAACCTTTTGAACCCCTGAGTAGGGCGTCTCTGAAAGATCTTACGCTGAAGACGGTTTTTCTTGTAGCCGTCTGTTCGGCACGGCGTATTTCAGATCTACATGCGTTGTCCTGCCGAGAACCTTTTTTGTCTTTTTCCCCGGTCTCTTCCTTTTTGCCAATGGTGGTTTCTCCTATTCATGTGAATCAGGCAGTGTTTCTTCCGGTTCTTTCTTCGCACTCTGTCGGGTCGGCGGACAAAAGTCTTCACCGTCTCGATGTGGGTTGTGCACTTCGTCGTTATTTGAAGGCTACCGAATTTTTTAGGAAGGCTGACCGGCTATTCGTGCTCTTCGGTGGTGCACGTAACGGGGAAGCGGTGGCTAAGGCCTCCATTGCAAGATGGCTCAAGGAAGCGTTCGCGTCTGCGTATCTGTTGCAGCAGCGGTCTATTCCGGAGGGGCTACTGGCTCATTCCACTAGGGCTCAGGCGACCTCTTGGGCGGCGTATAGCCTAGTTCCGCCAGCAGATATCTGTAAGGCGGCCGCTGGTCGTCTCTGCATGCTTTCAGTGAACACTATCGTTTAGATGTGTCAGCGGCTCGGGATTCCTGTTTTGTTCGGCGGTTCGGCACGCCGGATGGTAAGGTCCCGCCCGGTCTTGACTGCTCTGTTACATCCCGATTGTGGAGGACTAAACTGGATTACCGAACAGGAAATGGAAATTACACTAACCTGGTAATTGTAGTTCCTGGAGGGTCCAGTTTAGTCCTCCTTCCCTCCCGACTATCTGATATAATAATGCGGCGCGCTTTCCGAACGGTGGATCATAAGACGGTTCCTCTTGCCGTTCGAACCTTTTTTTTGCAGCCGCGTTTTTGGCTATGGCTCTTTCTTTCTCAGGTGTTCAGTCAGCTCCTGAGATTTCTGATACGGAGCTGTGTTTTGATTTCTGGGGCGTCTGTTCCAGCGCAATACAGTGTTCTGACTTCCTCGTTTGGGGAGAAAGTTGGATATGTTTGTGGGGGGAAACAAATTGTTCCTTAATTATGTCATTTTCATTATGTCATTTTGTATATTAATCTAATGTGTTGCTTCGTTAAGTATGCTTTGTTACTAGTACACTGGGGGCTTCTGGGAGCTCTGTCTGCATATATACTACAGAAGACTTGATTGGTCCAGTCTCCAGGCTGCAGGAGGAGGGGCACTACCCGATTGTGGAGGACTAAACTGGACCCTCCAGGAACTACAATTACCAGGTTAGTGTAATTTCCATTTATGCACCCTCGCTCTGGAACTCCCTCCCAAACCTAATCCGCAACAACAAGGATCTCCCTGCATTTAGAAAGCAGATAAAAACTCTCCTCTTCAGGGAACATCTTGGGACAACACAGAACAAAACTACACAATACAGAATGAGATAACGGAGAGAGCCTGAAAATGTAAATTTTACTGAACTGCAAATAGAAGGACAGTAATGTCAAAGAATGTATATGCCATGTCTCCATACCATGATTTGTGATGAAACAATCTATTATGGTCTTTTGGTTTATGAGTAATATTACAGTTGAGCCAATATATACTTGTATCACTCAAAAAAACACCTCTTAGAACTCCAGAAGTTATTTTGATAAACTAGTAGATTTTGATAAACTAATAAATATCTACATCTGAAACTTTAAGCATTAGTGTTACCAGGGTCTCAGTATATCAAGGAGCAATGGCATGAATTTCTACGCCAGTAATTGCTCCGTTTTCACATCAATGACCCTGTTTTTCATGTTTTCATTTTTTTAAAGCTTTCATAAAAATCCGATGTTTCCAATTATTCCACATAACAAATTTCTAAATCTTCAACTTTTAAATATGTAGAATTAGGCTTATCTTAATATGTGCGGTCCCAACGCCAACATTCAGCGCTGTCGCGTTTCACGAACTAGTGTCCGTTTCTTCAGGGGCTTGTAAGCCTTGTTTTTGTGCTATTCACCTTTCTGGAAAAATAAGGCAAATGTTAAACAGAAGTTTTCAAGAAATTGTTCAACAGAAGACATAGCGGCCAGCACTGTTATTTTTAAAAACCTTGCTTACCACTGGTGTTAACCTTGCATTGTTTATCGCTGGTGTTAACCAAACTGTTCTTTACCGAATCTCAAAAAGACGCCGCGCATGTGGCTTATCAAACCAAAGAGACATTTAAATAGCCAGAGCAGCGGGAAACTATAAGGTGACGTCAACTTATCAATCAAATGCAGGTGATCCAATCAATTTGGGAATTCAGCCCCCCTGGAATAACAGTTTGCAGGTCAAAGATCCAGCGTTGTTCATGATAAGTGAGAGTCTGATCTAGTGATCTGCCCCTTGTAGCCTTAGTGACCCTCTCTATACAGAAACAGCGAAGATCGCTAAAGGTATGATGAAATTCTATGCAGTGGGCCACTAAAGGGGCTGTAAGATACTTGCAATGTAGCCTGCTGCGATGTTCTATCAATCGGGTCTTGAATGAACGTAGCGTTTTTCCAACATATAGCAGTTTGCATGGGCATTGGATGGCATACACCACCTGTGTGGTTTGACAATTAGTAGAATGTTTCAGATTATATCGTTTGCCTCCGTATTCAAAACACTGCATAGTTTGGTTGACTTCACACATCGTGCATTCTCCACAGCGGGAATGACCCGTCGTTTGCGCTGGTAGATGAGTATTTGGAACCGGCAAAACGGTAGGACTAACTAGTTCTTTAAGATTTCTGTTTCTAGTCCATACACAACGGATGGATTTATCATGAAGTTCTGGAACGCTATGAATTACATTCATATGCTTCTTAATTATTTTCTGGATGGCATTACTGAAGGGGGAATATTGTGTGACCAAATTAATCGATGCTTCCTTTTCTTTAGGGGGCTTAGGTTGTAAAAGATGCTCCCGATGATTGTAGGGGCTCTATGGTAAGCCTTATTAATTATTCTAGCTGGATAGCCACGTTGTAAGAACTTCTGTTTTAGCAGCTGGGCTTGATTTTTAAATTCAGTCACATCTGAACAGTTCCTTCGATATCGATATCGAAGGAACTGCGATAGTGGAAGGCTGTCCTTTAAATTCCGCGGGTGCAAACTATCATAATGCAATATCGCATTACGGTCTGTAGGTTTACAGAAAATATTGGTCACCCATCCTGTGTCTCCTCTTCGCACCTCCACATCCAGAAATGAAATATGAGTTTGACTGTAATTACTAGTGAAACGGATGGAAGTCTCACAGGTATTAAGCCATTCCACGAACTGGTGTAATAATTGTATAGATCCTACCCAGATGACAAAAATGTCATCTATGTATCGACACCAAAGATGAATTTGGTTGAACCAATCTGATTGTTGTAACCATTGAGCTTCAAAAGCTCCCATGTAGATGTTTGCAATAGAGGGGGCACACGTGGCACCCATAGCCACCCCTATTTTCTGATGATATATCTTATCTTCAAACTGAAAGTGATTATGGTATAACACCAATTTTGTGAGGTGGTCTAAAAATGTTAAATGACCAGCAACGAGATCTGATCGAGTGCTTAACATAGCCATCACCTCCACATAGGCCTGCTCCTGAGGTATATTAGTATACAATGCATTGACATCTAATGTTACTAGCCACAGGTCTGGTTCTCTCACTACCTGTGTTTGTGTTTCCAACAATTGTAAGAAGTGCATTGTGTCTCTCACACAGGGGCGGCCCAAGGGGGGTGCGGGGCCATGTGCGGAGACTCGGTGCGGGGCCTCATTTGCATAAGGGGCCTCATTTGCATAAATATTTGCATAATGTTACCATACACGAACTTTTAGTAAACATGCCTCTTAATGAGTGTATGAATAAAGAAAGACTAAAAGACTTCTACATTACTATAATCCAATACCAACCGCCAGGCACATTAGGAACTACTACAAACACTGCCCATTTAGAACCCATAGCAAACCCGCCGTATCCTAACAGCACTACCAGGACTCATAAAGCACCATACCCTAACTATCAAAAGGAAACGCTGCAAATATTAAACCAATACATTTCAGAGAACAACAATACATGACCTACTGGGGAAAGAGAACAAGTGGCAATGTCAAATAGGAATTACATAAACAGAATACCTCAGCTCAGTTACACATGCAGAACATAGACCATCACCAAACAAGGAATCACAATTTAGAAACAGGAAGACAATAATTAAACTGGGAATCCCAAAAGCCAAACTTGGAATGTACAACACTGTAGAAATAAAACTATACATTAATTTGCTCTTGTACTAAACAAAGCGCAGACGTTAATGATGCACATTTCCCAGAGCTGACATATTCCAATTAATAAATTCAAAATAAAGAGATATTTTTCTACCTTTTGTGCATTTTTTTTCAGCTGCAATTGCTCCAGCCACTTTCTTCTGGTTTCTTCGTGTCTTCCGCTAATTCTTCATCGTCTGCTGTCCATTTGTCTTTTCTTCTCTCTTCTAGTTTTTTTTCCATTCTCTCTCTACATCTGCTTTAACATACTAATCTTTCTCCTTTTTGCTCTTTCCTCATTCCTATTTCATCCACTCAAATGTTACCCCTCCATCCTCAATCCCCACCTACTCTCCCAATATCCGGACAATTGTAGATTTGTCTTCCCTCCCACACAAAATATTTTTTCCCTCTCCATTTCACTCTCCCAGCTCCATCCCATTCTAATCCTCCCCCAACATCAGCTCCATTCTAGTTCCAGTCCCACCCAGCATCCGCTCCCTTCTAGTCCCCGCATCAGCCCATTTCCAGTCCTAGCCCCCCATAAGCCCATTTCCAGTCCTAGCTCCCCCATCTATTTGCAGTCCCATCCAAGTCCCTCCATCAGCTCATTTCCAATCCCAGCCCCCCATGAGCCCATTTCTAGTCCTTTCCTAGCCCCACCATCAGCCCATGTCAAATCCTAGCTCCCCTCCACTCAGCCCATTTCCAATCCAAGCCCCCCATGAGCCTACTTCCAGTTCTAGCCCCTTCATGAGTCCATTTCAATCCAAACCCCCACCACAGCCCATTTCCAATCTTAGCACCCCCCAACAGCCAATTTCCAGTCCTATTCTAGCCCATCAGCCCATTTCCTGTCCTAGCCCCCCCCCTCACCCATTTCCAGTCCTAGCTCCCTCCCCCTCACAACCCATTTCCATTCCAAGCCCCCGTCCCCATCAGCTATTTGCAGTTCAAGCCCTCCTTCCACTCAGCCCATTTCCAGTCCTAGCCTCCTCATAGCCCATTACTAGTCCTAACCCCCCATCAGCCCATTACGTCCTAACCCCCCATCACCCTATTTCCAGTCCTAGCCCCCCATCAGCCTATTTCCAGTCTTAGCCCCCCTCCCATAGCCAATTACCAGTCCTACCCCCCCCATCAGCCCATTTCCAGTCTTAGCCCCCCATAGCCCATTACCAGTCCTAACCCCCATCACCCTATTTCCAGTCCTAGCCCCCCCATCAGCCTATTTCCAGTCTTAGCCCCCCCCATAGCCAATTACCCGTCCTACCCCCCCCCATCAGCCCACTTCCAGTCTTAGCCTCCCCCCCCATGGCCCATTACCAGTCCTAACCCTCCCCCCCCATCAGCCCATTACCAGTCCTAGCCTCCCCCCCCATGGCCCATTACCAGTCCTAACACCCCCCCCATGGCCCATTACCAGTCCTAACACCCCCCCCCATGGCCCATTACCAGTCCTAACCCCCCCCCGGCCCATTACCAGTCCTAACACCCCCCCCCATCAGCCCACTTCCAGTCTTAGCCCCCCCATAGCCCATTACCAGTCCTAACCCCCCCATCAGCCCATTTCCAGTCCTACCCCCCACTTCCAGCCTTAGCCCCCTCCCCATAGTCAATTACCAGTTCTAACCCCCCCCATCAGCCCATTTCCAGTCCTACCCCCCCACTTCAAGCCTTAGCATCCTCCCCATAGCACATTACCTGTGCACACCCGCCCATAAGCCCTCTTATCCCCCCCATAGCCCATTACCAGTCCTAACCCCCCCATCAGCCCACTTAGCCCCCCCATAGCCCATTACCAGTCCTAACCCCCCCCCATCCGCCCTCTGAGCCCCCCCCATAGCCCATTTCCAGTCCTAACCCCCCCTTCAGCCCACTTAGCCCCCCCCATAGCCCATTACCAGTCCTAAACCCCCCCCATCAGCCCACTTCGCCCCCCCCATAGCCCATTACCAGTCCTAACCCCCCCCCCCCCATCAGCCCACTTCCAGTCTTAGCCTCCCCCCCCCATGGCCCATTACCAGTCCTAACCACCCCACCCCCTGGCCCATTACCAGTCCTCTCCTCCCCCCCCCCCATCAGCCCACTTCCAGTTTAGCCTCCCCCTCCCATCAGCCTACTTCCAGTTTTGCCTCCCCCCCTCCCATAGCCCATTACCAGTCCTAACCACCCCCCCCCCTATCATTCCAAATTAAAATAAAAAAAAAACCCAAACCGGCTGCTTCTGCCGCGGCAGCTTCAAGAGCTCTGCCGCGGCAGCTTCAAGAGCTCTGCCGCGGCAGCATCAAGAGCTCTGCCGCGGGGCCCCCCCCTGCCCGGCAGAGCCTCCGTGCATCTTCAGCTCTTCACGTCCAAAACGCGGGCTTTTTTCAGAGCCGCGAGAGTTTCTTTTCTCGCGGCTCTGTTAATCCCGCCGAGGGTGATGGGAAATCCCATCAGCCCCGCGGGATTAAGAGAGCCGCGAGAAAAGAAACTCTCGCGGCTCTGAAAAAAGCCCGCGTTTTGGACGTGAAGAGCTGAAGATGCACGGAGGCTCTGCCGGGCAGGGGGGGGCCCCGCGGCAGAGCTCTTGAAGCTGCCGCGGCAGAAGCAGCCGGTTTTTTTTTTTTTTTTTTTTTAACTTGGGATGCTTAAGAATGTTTTTTGCGCGGGGCCCCCTGAAACGCGGGGCCCTGTGCAAAAAACATTCTTGCTCAATGGACGGGCCGGCCCTGCTCTCACATAAGATGGAATCCGTGATATTAAAGGCCTTAAAAAGGAATCAAGGTACACTGAAAGGGGTTCTAACAGTGTCCCTTTGGTGGAGACTATGGGTCTACCCGGAGGATTGTGAAGTCATTTGTGAATTTTGGGAACTAAATAAAACCGTGCCAAAACTGGGTTTGAATCATTTAGATATTTCCATTCTTTTTTTGATATCCATTTATTTTTTAACGCTTCTGATGTTAATGCTTTAATCTGTTTGGTCAATTCCACTGTAGGATCTAGCAATAAAATTTCATAAGTGTGGACATCAGTCAGCTGATTGTAAGCTTCTTGAAGATAACTTTGTTTTTCCATAAGCTCAATCGCTCCTCCTTTATCCGCTCTACGGATCACCAGGTCATCCCGAGATTGCAGATCCTTCATAAGACTATGTTCTGTATTTGTGAGGGCATACCTCTTCTTTGGCTTGTCTTGTATAAGGGCTTCCACGTCCTGTAATATCATGGTCCTAAACAGTGACAGAGCTTCTGGTAGCGGTCCTGGAGGTGACCAATTCGAACTTAAAGGTAATTTTATTCGGTCGATAGGAACATCCACTATATTCTGACGCTCTGTCTCTTGTGTTGCAAAGAAGATCTTAAGATGTAATTTCCGTATCAGATGTTCTAAATGAATTCGAAATTGAAACATGTCAAAACTAACTTGAGGCACGAATGAAAGGCCTTTCTCTAAAAACTGAATTGATTCTTTTGGAATGGACAAACCTGAAATATCGATGACTATTGAATTGGGAGTCAATATTGACGGCGTCTGTTGGACGATTTCTGTGTTTCCAATTTTTTGTCTTTCTTTTTGACTGAACCATTTTTGGCACCTTGAAAATCCTGTCGCCGTACATCCCCTTCAGAACTCGATGAGTTCTCTCCCTCAGAACTGGGTAGGATCTATACAATTATTACACCAGTTCATGAAATGGCTTAATACCTGTGAGACTTCCATCCGTTTCACTAGTAATTACAGTCAAACTCATATTTCATTTCTGGATGTGGAGGTGCGAAGAGGAGACACAGGATGGGTGACCAATATTTTCTTTAAACCTACAGACCGTAATGCGATATTGCATTATGATAGTTTGCACCCGCGGAATTTAAAGGACAGCCTTCCACTATCGCAGTTCCTTCGATATCGAAGAAACTGTTCAGATGTGACTGAATTTAAAAATCAAGCCCAGCTGCTAAAACAGAAGTTCTTACAACGTGGCTATCCAGCTAGAATAATTAATAAGGCTTACCATAGAGCCCTCTACAATCATCGGGAGCATCTTTTACAACCTAAGCCCCCTAAAGAAAAGGAAGCATCGATTAATTTGGTCACACAATATTCCCCCTTCTGTAAAGCCATCCAAAAAATAATTAAGAAGCATATGAATGTAATTCATAGCGTTCCAGAACTTCATGATAAATCCATCCGTTGTGTATGGACTAGAAACAGAAATCTTAAAGAACTAGTTAGTCCTACCGTTTTGCCGGTTCCAAATACTCATCTACCAGCGCAAACGACGGGTCATTCCCGCTGTGGAGAATGCACGATGTGTGAAGTCAACCAAACTATGCAGTGTTTTGAATACGGAGGCAAACGATATAATCTAAAACATTCTACTAATTGTCAAACCACACAGGTGGTGTATGCCATCCAATGCCCATGCAAACTGCTATATGTTGGAAAAACGCTACGTTCATTCAAGACCCGATTGATAGAACATCGCAGCAGGCTACATTGCAAGTATCTTACAGCCCCTTTAGTGGCCCACTGCATAGAATTTCATCATACCTTTAGCGATCTTCGCTGTTTCTGTATAGAGAGGGTCACTAAGGCTACAAGGGGCAGATCACTAGATCAGACTCTCACTTATCATGAACAACGCTGGATCTTTGACCTGAAAACTGTTATTCCAGGGGGGCTGAATTCCCAAATTGATTGGATCACCTGCATTTGATTGATAAGTTGATGTCACCTTATAGTTTCCCGCTGCTCTGGCTATTTAAATGTCTCTTTGGTTTGATAAGCCGCATGCGCGGCGTCTTTTTGAGATTCGGTAAAGAACAGTTTGGTTAACATCAGCGACAAACAATGCAAGGTTAACACCAGTGGTAAGCAAGGTTTTTAAAAATAACAGTGCTGGCCGCTATGTCTTCTGTTGAACAATTTCTTGAAAACTTCTGTTTAACATTTGCCTTATTTTTCCAGAAAGGTGAATAGCACAAAACAAAGGCTTACAAGCCCCTGAAGAAACGGACACTAGTTCGTGAAACGCGACAGCGCTGAATGTTGGCGTTGGGACCGTACATATTAAGATAAGCCTAATTCTACATATTTAAAAGTTGAAGATTTAGAAATTTGTTATGTGGAATAATTGGAAACATCGGATTTTTATGAAAGCTTTAAAAAAATGAAAAAATGAAAAACAGGGTCATTGATGTGAAAACGGAGCAATTACTGGCGTAGA
This sequence comes from Ichthyophis bannanicus, assembly GCA_033557465.1. Lineage (NCBI taxonomy): Eukaryota > Metazoa > Chordata > Amphibia > Gymnophiona > Ichthyophiidae > Ichthyophis > Ichthyophis bannanicus. Next base: position 213,195,474 of record CM066034.1, read on the forward strand.
AATTCATGCCATAGCTCCTTGATATACTGAGACCCTGGTAACACTAATGCTTAAAGTTTCAGATGTAGATATTTATTAGTTTATCAAAATCTACTAGTTTATCAAAATAACTTCTGGAGTTCTAAGAGGTGTTTTTTGAGTGATACAAGTATATATTGGCTCATCCATACCATGATAACATTGTAAATATGCTATACCCCCCTCCCGGGTGATGGTATCCCCCTCCCCCTTGTATCTGTTCATTGTATCCCCCCTTGTTTCTTGTAACTGCTTTGACCTGGTGAAAAGCGGTATATAAATATGGCTAAATAAATAAATAAAATAGGGCAAATGAGTCTGTTGAAGGCATATCTGGTTTAGGAAAGTGGCCTATTGACATTTATTTATTTAGGAGGTTTATTCAACCTATTTGTATGCTACTAGAACTTCTGGGATTTACTTTATATGGAAGAATGGGTTTTATTTAATTTCCGCTTGCTTTATCACCTCTCCTGTCGGCTCAAGGCAGTCCACAAAACGTTTGATAAAATACAAACATCAATCACAGTAAATATCCATATAAAAAAAGCAGTTTAGTATTATAATTAACAGAATGTATAAATGAGTAAGAAGACACTACATCAAAAACACATACAAATGAATATAAACTTGATTCAAAATAGCCTACTCAATAATGAACCCCGGGGGGAGGCAACGGGCCAGGAGAGGTTCCTCACTCTCTCTAAGCTACATCTCAGAAAGAAAAAGAATATCTATAGCCTCCTGGATGATGATGTCCCCCGGGGTTTTCAGCCTTTTCGGTTCCCCACATCGGCTGTACTGGAGGTAGGGTTGCGGCTATCTATCGCTCATCACTTTCACTCAAGTCTCCTCCTCATCCCTGCACTATCCCGAGTCACTCCTCCTCTGCCTATACACGTCTCCTACAGTTCATTTTCTGGTCATTTATTCTCCTCCCTCCCTTCGACCACACCTCTGGGATACTCTACTTCTAACCATGTGTCCTTGCAGTTCCCTCACCTAATGCTCCTAGGCAACTTCAATTTGCATCTTAACACACCATCCTCCCCTAAAGAACAATCTTGTGTTACTTTGCTCCGTGACTCTCCCTTATTCAGCCTGTGGGGCTACCCACTCATGTAGCCGGTCAAACGCTGGACCTTGTCATCTCCTCCTCTGGTTCCCCCCTTTGCTACTCCTCTTTCATGACCTCTCTGAACCTATGCTGACTGTTTTCTATCTTGAATGATTGAGTTTTCTTTTCTATCTCATTTGTAGTTCCTTACCTTTTCTTAGGCCTTGGCCTTACCTTATTTGTAAATTGTACACCACCTTGATGTTTGAGGGGGCGGTATATCAAGTGTCGCAATAAACATCAACCACATTTTTCTTGCAATGGAAGAAATTAGCCAATTCCAAGAGTGGGTGCTTTTACCTTTCTGTATCTTAGACTTTGCATTAGCAAAGCCCTGATTAAAATCTTGATTTCCTTCTAGACACAAAGTACTACTACTCCTTATTTGTAAAGTGCTACAAAGTGTGCGCAGAGCTGTACATATAGATGTAAGAGATGGTCCCTGCTCATCAGAGCTTACAATCGAATCAGGTCGAACATCACAAAACTAGGGACTAAAGTATGGTAAGATGCACATAAGTAGTGAACAAGAGAGTGAGGGGCATGAGGATCCATTAGCAATCTCAAAGAGGTGGGTTTTTAGCCTGGATTTGAATAGAGCTAGAGAAGTAGCCTGAGGCTTTCTTTGCCTTTAGACTGCAACATATCCGCTAGGCCATTATAATAGTTTTAAACAAGTAATTTTCTCTTATATTTTTGACACTTCAGCATTATGAGAATGGAGCCTTTATTTACTATTTACTGTATTCAGTTCTGCCTCAGTTATATACTGTATTCAGTTAGCATTCTTTATTATTATTTAACACTTATAAAGCATTAGTAGGCATATGCAGTGCTGTATAAACATAGAAATAGACAGTCCCTGCTTGAAAAGCTTACAATCTAGCAAATAGACAAACAGTACAGCACAAGCAACAGCTAGTGGAAAGGGAGGAATCAGAAGCTGAAAGCAGCCACAAAAAGGTAAGACTTTAGCATAGATTTGAATAGGGAGAGAGAAGAGGCTTGACGCAAGGGTAAAGGAAGATTGTTCCAGGCATAAGTAGCAACAAGATGAAATGAGCAAAGTCTGGTGTTAGCAGAGGCGCAGAAGGGTGATGAGAGTAGACCAGAGGAGGAGAGAAGTTCACAAGAGGATGGGTGTAAGCAGAGAGGAGAGAAGAGAGGTAGTGGGGGGCAGAAGAAAGAATACATCTCTCATTAGCTGGTTATCACTGTCAAAAATTCAGTCTCAGCCTTGTCTCCGGTGACTAGCCAGATGTTCATGCTTATGTGGGGAAAGTGATTTCTCCTCCTTCCTTGGGAAATGTTCATTTTTTCAAACTTTGGGAGGGATATTCAAAGCCATTTGGGCAATTTGCAGAGCAGCAAGCTGCTTAAATGATGCTTAGCAGGATATTCAGCAGGACTAGCATGGTTTGTTCCGCTTCATATTCCTGAGTGCCTCCACTGAGTGCCTCATCTCTAGCTGGCTAGTGTCAGGCCATTCTGGAGGTGGAGCAGAGGTAGCACTGGGAGATAACCAGATATTGCTGATATTCAGCCACTGCTGGTTATCTCAAAGTGGCGAAAGTTAGGCACCTGAAAGGCTCACCTAACTTTTGCCACTTTAGCTGACCAGCCAGTGGCTGAATATCACTGTCGAGTAGAAGCGAACTATCTAGCCAACCTGGATATTCAAGGCCAGTGACAGGATATGGTTCTGGCATTGACTATCCAGGTTCAAAGTTCAGTTTAGCCGCTGCCTATCCCCACTTTATTTTAATTTACATTTTGAATTAATTCAAAGTATAATATTTAGAATATATGATGGTCACCACACTTTTGTAAATGCTGGTTGTGGCATAACCCCCCCCAAACCTCCCCCCCCCCATATATTCAGTGTTGCTATATGGGGAGACATATAGAAGATAATTCTATTCTGTAAGTGTGCATGTAAGTACCATTGCACATACTTTAGGGTATGTAGAGGGATGGAGCTTAGGAAGCGCATAGATAGGGCCTAATTTATGCATGTAAATTGTAGAATATTATACAGCAACTTCCATATGTCAGTATGCCCATATTTTATAAGTAAAGTAAGCGCATATTTCACTTTATAAAATAGGCCCCACATAACTGTGTTGAAGATTATATAATTACCCTCATCCTACACAATTACCTGAATCCTAAAGAAAGTAACAACCCAGAGGAAACATCCCATTTACTATTTGTAGATGATCTGAAATTCTACAGTTCCAGTGACCAACAATTAGCAGAGCAATTTCTCCATGACATCAAGATGACTTTTGGCCTTGACAAATGTGCTAAGGCAACTTTATTTTAGAGGAAAATTGAGCAACATGGAAAACATCTCCCCGGCTGAGGGCTCTGACATAAAGGAACTTGAACAGGAAGACTTATATAAATATCCCAGAGTAGAGGAAGGAACGACATGCAAGCTGAAATTACTGAGAGAAAAAATCAGTAAAGAATACTATAGAAGATTAAAATCATTCTCCAGGACCAAGCAGGAAGTCAGTCCTCACATATGGGTGACATCAGCGCCGACAGAGCCCTCGTGCGGAGCATTTCCCCAGATTTCAAAGAAAGCCTTTGGGACTGCAGCGCGCATGCATGGTCCCCTTCCCGCCCAAGGGTGCCATCTTGCTCAGTCTTTCTTTTTCCGCAGAGCCCAACGGACGTAGTTCGTGTCACCCAGTAAAAAGATGATTTTTCTGCGATTTTTCGCATCCACTTATCCGGTTTGACGCCGGTTCCACATCCCGCCTCGGTACACCGGTATCGAGCCCGGATCTTATTTTTCGTTTTTTGTCCTTTGTGACTAGCGTTCGCGCTTTTTCTCTAATTTTCACTGGCAGCCCTGTCTTATGACCTTGCAGGGGCCCTTTTTCCCCTGATGGCTGCCAGTGGGTTTAAGAAGTGTGATAGGTGTAAGAAACTTATGTCTCTCACCGATACCCACGACTGCTGCCTCCGATGCCTTGGACCCGACCATGACCCGCTGGTCTGTGGCCCGTGCAGCAAGATGTCGTCGAAGGCGCTTCGGAGCCGTCAGCATCAACGTGAAAGAATTCTATCGGAGTCCGCATCCGGCCGGGCCCGGACTTCGTCAGAGGCCTCGACATCTGGGGAGTCTGACCCCGAGCGCCATCGTGGGTCCTCTAAAAGGGGGTCTCCCACCCGGGAGCAAAAAGGAAGAAGAAGCTCGTGAGGGTGGCATCGGTGGAGGCACCTGGATCCTCGAGGGCCAGGTCGCGCAGCTCTGACCACCGTCCCGGGCTCTCAGAGTCGGAGCACCCAACCAAACTGCCTCGCCTGGAGTCGGAGTCCCCGAGTCAGGTAGCATCTGTTGTCCTCGTGGACTCTCCTCCGGGAGAACAGACTTCGGGCCCGACGCCATCGGGGCCGGAGTCGGGGGCTACGGAGTCTCCTGAGCTCGGTCTCAGGTTGATGGCCCTGGAGAGCAGCCTGGCTGCCTTCATGGATCAGCAGCGGGTACTGATCACCAGTCTGACCGGTGCATCTGCCCCGACCACCGGGACTCGACCGTCGGGGCACGAGTCAGGGGCTGCAGAGTCTCCTGAGCTCGGTCTCAGGTTGACGGCCCTGGAAAGCAGCCTGGCTGCCTTCATGGAGCAGCAGCAGGTACTGATCACCAGTCTGACCAGTGTATCTGCCCCGACCACCGGGACCTCAACGTCTAAGTCAACCCCGGAGGCCGAGCCGATCCTTGAGTCAATCAAGTCTTGAGTCGATCCTCAGCGAAGGTCTCCCTTGTCAGAGGCCTCAACATCTGGGGAGTCTGACCCCGAGCGCCATCGTGGGTCCTCTAAAAGGGGTTCTCCCACCCGGGAGCAAAAAGGAAGAAGAAGCTCGTGAGGGCGGCATCGGTGAAGGCACCTGGAAAAGTCAGAAGATGCACTCCTCGGTGCCCCCCAGCCGGGAGGCCCGGAACCTGGATGCCCTCAGTAGAAAGTGCTTCCAGGGCTCTATGCTATCTTGCCGTGTCCAGACCTATCAGCTGTACATGGGCATGTACCTACGGGACCTGTCAAAGGAGATCGCCGGGTTCTCAGCTGGTCTCTCCAAGGAACCCTTGCAGAGATTCAAAGCCTTGTCTACAGGGATCCGAGAGTGCTCGAAGTTTATCTCTCGAGCAGCCTATGATGGCTTTGAGGCTTTGGCCCGGATAGCCGCAGCTGGCATCAGTGCACGCCGTCAGGTCTGGCTACAGTCATCGGACCTGGAGTCATGGGTGAAGGACAAGTTGGTTGATGTCCCCTGCTGAGGTGACAACCTGTTCGGCAAGCCCATGACTGAAAAGGCTGCAGAAATCGAGACTGAGACTCTCACCAGGACAAGGCTGTCCAGAAAGACTTCTGCCCCTTCTCAGAAAAAGAAGGGCTTGGGGAAGAAGCCCTTTTTCCCGAGGAAGGGTGCTGCCTACAAAACCTACCCTCACTATCAAGCCTCTCCAGCTCCCCAACAGGGCCAGCAGGCCAAAGGGCAGGGGCATGGGCCCCGTAGGCAGAAAACCCCCAAGCCGCCAGCTCTGGCTCCTGCACAGCAGGGCGCGGGGTTTTGACTTCCACAGCATAGTCTCTCCTCCACCGGTGGCTCAACTCAACACATGGGGTCGGCTGACCATGTACCAGGTGGCCAGCCATCACAGGGGACACCTGGGTACTGAGCATAGTCCAGAAGGGCTATATGCTCCATTTCCACCAACTACCCCCTTCCTACTATCCAAGGGAGCCTCCTTCAGGAGTTGGCAAGTCTTTTAAAGGAACAGGCGGTGGAACCGGTGCCACACCACCTGGAAGGACAAGGTTTCTACTCCAGGTACTTCCTAGTACCAAAGAGAACAGGAGGCCTCAGACCTATCCTAGACTTGCGAAATCTGAACAAGTTTCTGGAGAGGGAAAAGTTCAAGATGCTTACCCTTGGGATACTGCCTTCCTTACCTCCAGCAGGGAGACTGACTGTGCTCCTTTAGACCTAAAGGATGCTTATACTCACATCCTCATCCATCCAAACCACAGACAATATGTCAGATTCGTGGTGGGAGGAAACCATTTTCAGTACAGGGTACTTCCCTTTGGCCTGACCTCTGCCCCCAGGGTTTTCACCAAATGCCTGGCGGTGGTGGCAGCTTTTCTCAGGAATCGAGGGATTTTTGTCTTCCCGTACCTGGACGACTGACTAATCAGGGGCCAGTCATTCCAGGAGGCCCGACAGGCCACTCTTCGCACTGTCTCTCTTCTTCAACATCTGGGCTTTGTCATAAACTACACAAAGTCCACTTTGCTCCCCTCTCAGAACCTAGAGTTTTTAGGGGCGAGACTAGACACCATTCAGGTAAGAGCTTACTTGCCCGAGGACAGGGCCACAGATTGATGGAGATGGCAAACCAGTTCCAAAGCAATTCTCAGGTTTCCGCCAGGCACTACCTGCAGCTTCTGGGCCACATGGCATCCACTGTACATGTGACCCTGAATGCCTGGCTGCATATGCGGGTGGCTCAGTGGTGCCTCAGAGATCAGTGGGCACAAGCCACCGACGACCTTTGAGACAGAGTAAAGGTGTCCAGATGGCATCTGAACTCCTTACAGTGGTGGCTACATCTACAAAACCTTCTCAAAGGTGTACCTTTTCAGGCTCCAGCACACACCAGGGTGCTGACGACAGATGCATCTTTAAAGGGCTGGGGTGCACATTGCCAGGGCATGTGCACACAAGGCCTGTGGTCCCCTCGGGAGGTCACACAGCAGATCAACCTTTTAGAGCTGTGGGCAATTCGCTTAGCTCTGCAAGCCTTCTGCCATGCTGTCTCTCAACAGTCTGTCCTAGTTCAGACAGACAATCAGGTAGCAATGTTCTACGAGAACAAACAAGGAGGCACAGGGTCCAGGCTCCTATGTCAGGAGGCACGGGACCTTTGCTCCTTTGCAATCAAACAAGGCCTGTTTCTCAAAGCAGTTTATATGCCTGGTCAGGAATACTTCCTAGCAGACAAGCTAAGCAGGATTCTCCAGCCCCACGAATGGCAGTTGAATCCATTGGTGGTCCAGTAGATCTTCCTCCGATGGGGACTTCCATCCATCAATCTCTTTGCAAATCCACTAAACCGTCAGCTGCCCAGGTTTTGCTCCAGACAAACGCATCCCCTGAGGATGGCAGCAGATGCCTTTCTAATCTCTTGGTTTACGGGCCTCCTGTATGCGTTTCCTCCCACGCCCCTGGTGGCCCGAACTCTGTTCAAGATCCTCCGGGACAAGGCCTCAGTGATTCTGGTAGCCCCCAGATGGCCGAGATAGCCGTGATTTCCACTTTTTCTGCAGTTGGCGGTGGAAGCTCTGTTCCCCCTGGGGCTGCAGCATGATCTCCTGTCTCAAGAGCAGGGTTCCCTTCTGCACCCCAATCTCAGGTCCCTCAATCTGATGGCCTGGCTGCTGAAAGGATAGTTCTAGCTCCCTTACTTCTACCTAAGGAGGTGGAGGAGGTGGTTTTGGCCTCTAGGAGGCAGTCCACCAGGAAGTCCTATGCCCTCATGTGGCATAGGTTTACGGTATGGTGTGCTCAGCGCATTGAAGATCCTTTCTCTTGCCTTGTGCCAGTAGTACTGCAGTATCTACTTCACCTTTCAGAACTAGGCCTTAAGTCTAACTCTGTTCGGGTCCACCTCAGTGCTTTGTCAGCACACCACTCACCGGTGGAGGGACAGTCTCTGTCGGTTCACCCCCTGGTTTCCAGATTTCTCAGAGGTCTGCTTCTACTCAAGCAGAGAATGTAAATAAATAAATAAATAAGACTCCGGTTCGTCCATTGGCGACTGAGTGGGATTTGAATGTGGTCTTGCAACAACTTACTCGTCCACCGGTTGAGCCGATGGCTACTTGCCTTTTGCGCTTCCTTTCTTGGAAAGCGCTCTTCCTGGTGGCTCTTACATCGGCCAGATGTGTGAGTGAGCTACCAGCTCTGGTTTCTGATAGACCATACACACGGTTCTATAGGAACAGGGTGGTCCTACGGACCCATCCCAAGTTCCTCCCAAAAGTGGTCTCTTCTTTCCACCTCAATCTGGAGGTGGTCCTTCCGACCTTCTTTCCCAGGCCGCATTCCAACCGGGCTGAGACAGTCTTGAATAGAAACATAGAAACATAGAAACATGATGACAGAAAAAGACCACATGGCCTATCTAGTCTGTCCTTCCATAACAACAACTACAACAGTCCACTTTTTACCTTTAGAGATCCTCTGTGTTGGTCCCATGCTTTTTTGAATTCAGTTACTGTCCTCATCTCTACCACCTCCACTGGGAGACTATTCCATGGATCCACTACTCTTTCTGTAAAGAAATATTTCCGCATATCACTCCTGAATCTATCTCCCTTCACCCTCATCCCATGTCCCCTCGTAGCAGAACTTGCTTTCAATTGAAAGAGGCTCTCTCCCTGAACATTTATGCCATGGAGGTATTTAACATCTCAATCATATCACCTCTATCCCGCCTTTCCTCTAAGGTGTACATATTAAGATCCTTAAGTCTGTCCTCATATGCTTTATAATGAAGCCCATTAATCATTTTAGTAGCAACCCTCTGCACCGACTCCATACCCTGGACTGTAAGAGGGCGTTGTCCTTTTACATAGAACGTACGCGGGAGCATCGAAGGGCTACTCATCCCTTCGTCTCCTTTGACCCTAATAGGATGGGGTTACCTGTCTCCAAGCGTATGTTGTCCACTTGGGTGGCAGATTGCATCGCCTGGGCATACAGGGCAGCTGACCTCCCCTTGCAGGGTTGGGTCACGGCCCACTGTGTCAGGGCGAAGGCTGCGTCAATAGCTCATCTCCACTCTGTTCCGTTGGCAGACATCTGCCGGGCCGCAACTTGGTCTTCAAGCCAGACTTTGGCAGCCCATTACTGCCTGGAGAGAGAGTACCGGTGGGACAGTGTTTTCGGCCAGGCGGTACTCTGTAATCTCTTTGAGGTTTAGGCAACCCCTACCCTCCAGCCCTTGTGTTGGACTACCGTACGGGGTGCGTTCTCAGAGGAAATTCTTATCACGGATGCTGAGGCTCTTGAGAGGGAGCCAGTTTTTCAGCTCTGGGTTCACGGTAGCCTAGAGCTGGGGAGTCCCATATGTGAGGATTGACTTCCTGCTTGGTCCTGGAGAAAGCATAGTTACTCACCTGTAACAGGTGTTCTCCAGGAGCAGCAGGAATCAGTCCTCACGACCCGCCCTCCTCCCCTGGAGTTGCAGTCTTATTCTTTATTTTATTTTAATTTTTTGCTGTCTTTAGCTATGTCATCAGACTGAGTAAGATGGCACCCTTGGGCGGGAAGGGGACCGCACATTCGCGCTGCAGTCCCAAAGGCTTTCTTTGAAAGCTGGGGAAATGCTCCGCACGAGGGTTCCGTCGGCGCCGACATCACCCATATGTGAGGACTGATTCCTGCTGCTCCTGGAGAACACCTGTTACAGTTGAGTAACTACGCTTTATTGAAAAATGCTTTAACATCATAAAATAAGATACAAGCTATCAATCAGCTGGCAATTCCCGAACTCTCATACACTTTTGGGGTTGTAGACTGGCCTCTTAAAGATCTTGAAAATGTGTGAACAAGAAAACTCCTCCATGACCATGAAGTAATTTACAAGAATCAGTGTATGCTGGGACTTCCGGTATGGTAATGAGCTGATCGGACGTGAGAAGATCGGCTCCGGGTATCCGACCCCGCTAACCTGCAACAAATCTAATTAAAGTGTCGGGGAGCACCACTAACTTTGCGGGCGATTGGTGCGGAGCCCCTGTGAGTGTGGAAGAGAGCCGGCACAACTCGAGAAGAGGGCCGATGTCAGTAAAACCTCCACAGAGGGAGAGGACAAGGGTCCCTGAGGTCAAGATGGCGGAGGGAGCATCTAAGAGCCCTAAAGTGGCTGATCCACCTGGCCTGGTCGCGGAGGTGAGCACGGCGGTGGTGAGCGCGCTGGATAGCTGCTTCCAAGAGCTGACAGAGCAGCTGAAAGGTGTTCGCCAAAGCATTACGGAGTTTTCCGGGAGCATAGAACAAGCGGAAACTCGCATCTCCGACGTTGAAGACACACAGCAGTCCCTGCGGACTAAGGTGGAAGCCCTAGAGTCACTGGTGAAACAACAGGGCGACAAAATAGATGATCTCGAGAACCGGGGGTGTCGAAAAAACCTCCGGTTCGTGGGGATCGCGGAGAGTGTGGGAGATGCGGCCCTGATGGATTTTCTGCAAACCTGGATTGCAAAGCTCTTGAGCGGCAAAGGAGACGGCCCGGTGAGGCTGGAGCGCGTCCACAGGCTTGGCCCTAGGCGAGAGCAAGCCCGGAGACCGCGTGCGGTGATAGCGCGGTGCTTGGACTTCTGCCAAAAATAGGAGGTACTGCGGGCTGCTCGGGGCCGTAAGCTGCAAAAAGGAGAGCAGGAACACATCTTGGTGTTTCAGGATTACTCGGCCCTCGTGAGTCAGCAGAGGAGGGCCTTTCTCCGGTCTGCGCCCAACTACTGAACAGAGGAATCCGATTTGCCCTGCTTTACCCGGCCCGGCTTCGGGTGGACATCCAGGGTCAGACCTGCCTTTTGCTGACGCCAGGGGAGGCTCAGAGGCTTCTGGACAGCATGCCGGCTGCAGCGGGCTCTGCTCAATGAGAGAGAGAAGAGAGTTGGCGGTGAGGAGAGTATCAGCGTCCGTTGCTTTGTGTGAATCACTGAGGGAGCTAAGGCCCGGGACAATAGACTGCGCAGTTTAATGCCCCCCCTGAGACTGAGACGAAGGATGGGCCTATTTCAGGCGGGTCGGGGCTGCATGGGGCCTAGATGGACTAAGTGTCTACGTGCCTGCTCCTAGATGAGATTGTGATACTTGGCAGGAGTGAGTTTGTATGGATACAAAGTGTACTGCTAGGTTAACTGTTTACTCTGTTTCGTTTTACTTTGCAACATTTCTGCTGTGTTATTGTTCTTTCTTGTGATGCTGTAACATATTGGTCTGTTCTTTTAAATCGTTGGGGCCTTGTTGTTGGCGTGGGGCCCGGAGAGTGGCCTCCTACGAGTATCTTGGGAGGGGGTGGGGGGGGGGGAGACCTAGGGAAGCTGTATTGGTTTGGAACCAAGGAGGGTTTGAAGGAGCGAGAACATTTATAAAGGACCCCGTTGTCTCGGGGTCAAGAGGAGTAGGTATCACAGAGGTATTGGGAAGGGATAGCTTCTGTTAGGATCTGGTGGGGTGCCCAGGGGAGATAGCGGGGGGGGGGGGGGGGAGAGGGCTTGAGGGGAATGGTGGGGGGGCACCGGTGGAATGACGGGTAGGAGGGCCCGCCTTGGATTTTGTTTACACCGGGACCTCAATAGGAGGGGGGTGGATATATGGAGGACCTAGTTGGATTCTGGGAGATTGCTTGGTGGGGGGAGAGCCAAGGTGGGGGAATGCCAAGGAGCTCCCCATGCCGTGAGTTGCCTTGTTTTTTTTTTTTTTAATTTAAATCCTCTTTATTAAGGAAACAACAAGGAAATACAAAGCAATATACAAAATTCAGTAGTATTTAAACAAATAATAAAAACTCCCAGCCCACAATATGGAGTGCGAAATATACAAACATAAAAAAAAAAAAAAAAAAAAAAGAAGAAAAATATCCCAGAATGGAGCGGAATATTAAACAGACTCCTATTACTTAGCAAGAGCTCCAAAATCGATCAAATCATTTCGAAGCCGACCCCTTCAAAAAGGTCTCCAGTTGTGAAGAATCAAAAAAAATATACGATTTACCTTGGTAAACGACAACACATTTACATGGATATTTCAACATAAAAGTGGCTCCTAACACCAAAATACGAGGTCTAAGTACTACGGCATACTTCTCATTTCGAAATTTAAAATAAGAACGCAATACCAGGACTTTATCTTTCTCCAACGAGAAAGTTACAAGTAGAGTGGCCCGATTGGAAATTTCCTCAGTAGAGGTCTCCAGAAAATTCAGATAGATCTAGACTTGGCTCATTCAACTGCTCCATTTCTCCGTTAACTCCACCACCTGACTCCGAGCCCAACGTACGAAATTCTCTGACACCTACAGGTAGGTAATAAAGTTTTGATAGAATTATAGTATAAGGATCAGATATTTTCAACACATCTTTTAAATATTTAGTAAACAGGATACTCGGAGAGAGGTAGTGGGTTCGGGGGAAATTTAACAGACGAAGATTCTTTGCACGTAGTGCGTTCTCAAACATTTCATCACGACGATGCAATAATAGAGAGTCTTGGAAAGAAGATGCCAAGACTCCCTGCACAGAGGAAATTAAACCTTCCATTTTAATTTTAGAATGTTTCAAACTACTTAATCTATCCTGATAATCAGCTAACACAGTCACAGTTTCATGAGTAAACTTGGAAAGTTTCATTAAGGAAGAGTTCAAGGATAACTCAGTCCGAGAGACAACTTGCCAGATATCTTGCAATGAGACCTCTTTCGGCGGCTTGGGAGCTTCAATAGTAGAAGAAAAATCAAAAGGAGAAGGAAGAGCTGGAACCCCAGAATTTACCTTTAAAAAGGAATCAGGCAACTGAACAGATTCAGGCACAATTCCCTCCTTAACAACACGAGGAGAGCCTGTGCCCTGAAACGGCAACTCAATGCTGGGTGGAGTCAAAACCCTACGCGGGTCGGAAGACAAGTCACCAAGAACCGGACTGGCGGACATAGAGGAATCCGAAGGTGATTGAACAGTAGGGGAGGACACCAAGGATTTAACATGGCTATCCATGGGTCCTACAACCCTAACTGCCTTCCCAGAAGACATAGGTAAGGAAGAGGATTTCTTCTTACGTTTCCCCATAAAACACTGATGTAAAGGTCAAAACGATGAAGGCTTCTAAATGCTCCAAAGTGCTCCGAAGGGGCGCCAAGGGGCGTGACCTGCCCCTTTGGACATGCCCCTTCGGAGCATGTGCCCTCGGGCACGCGCCCGCGGTGCGCGTCCTGCGGTGGGGCCTCAGATCTTATAGCCCGCAGTGCTCACGTGGCCCTCAGTACGCACCGGGAGAGAGCAGCAATCCACTCCAAGCAGGAAACAGGCAAAAGTAAAGCACACACTCCGAGTGCCTTGATAGGGGCTCAGGTCTTATAGCCCGCAGTGCTCACGTGGCCCTCAGTACGCACCGGGATAGAGCAGCAATCCACTCCAAGCAGGAAACAGGCAAAAGTAAAGCACACACTCCCGAGTTGCCTTGTTTGAAGGGATAGGGATGATTAGAGTAGTGAGGGGGGAGGGTCTCATACATTGGCTTGTGGGCTCTTGGGAATCTCGCCAATAGGTGCTCTGTAAAGGAGGGAGAAGCCCAGGAGAGGGGTGAGAGCTAAGGGTAGACCTGTTGGGAGGGTTAACTAACTAGTTAAAGGGTGCTCATGGGAAAGGGGCCGGACCCGATTGCCAGAGGAAGTCGGTCTGGCCAGATGGGCGGACGTAGTGGGTTTGTACTTGGGGGGGAGATGGGGGATGGGTGGGGGGGGGGAGGGGGAGAGAGGGTTGGGGAGGGAAGGGGGGGTTTGTAGGGGGAGGGGTAGAGTACACTCTGGATTTATTTTGTTGGTGAGCAGGAGGGTTCTCAGGCTGGGGGGACCCCTTCTGAGCGACTAGAGTGTGTGGCCTGGGGGACTCTTGACACTGCCCCGCAACTCTGAAGATTATAACGTGGAATGTCTGTGGACTGGGGAACCCAATAAAGCGCTATAAAATTTTGCAGGCGTTAGCCAGGCAGAGGTGTGACATAGCCTTGCTGCAGGAAACTCATCAGTCAACCGAAGAGCACAGTAAACTGCATCGAGATTGGGTGGGACAGGTGTGGGGTTCACCCACCATGGGAAAAAAAGGGGGGTTGCCATCTTGATACATAAACGAGTCCACTTTGAAGTGGCTAAAGCTGTGGGAGATGCCGAGGGGAGGCTCATGTTGTTATATGGCCGGCTGGAGGGGAAACCAGTGATCTTGGGGAATCTGTACGGACCCAACGTGCTGGATTCCAGCTTTTATAGTGGATTAGCCTCCAAGGTGGAACAGCTTCCGGAATGTCCCATTCTCCTGGGGGGAGATTTTAACGGGGTCCTCGATGTGGAGTTAGACACATCAAGGGGAGGGGAGGCGAGAGACCGGGCCTTGTTAGCCCGAATCTTGCAGCGTTTCTGTAAGAGATTGGGCTTGATTGATCCGTGGAGGCTGGTTCACCCCCAGGAGAGAGATTTTATGCATCAGTCTAGAGTGCATGGTACTAGTGCTCGTATTGATTATCTTTTGCTCTCTGGGAGTTTGTTTGTCCACACAGGGGATGTACAGATCGGGCCTCTGGAGATTTCGGATCACACGATGGCCTGGTTGGAGTTGTCAGTGGGGAAGGGATCAAATGCGATCCCAGATTTGGAGATTCCCACTCGAGCTGTATCGGGATAGTAGCTTTCGGCAGTTCCTACAACAGCGCTGGCGGGAGTTTGAAAGTGATCATCAGTGTCATAAGGATGATCCGGAATTAGTGTGGGAGATGGCAAAAGTAGTATTGAGAGGGGATATTATTGGCTTCGCGGCAAGGAAGCGTCGGCTGATAAGGGTCATCGGGGTTCCTCCTTAATAGCAGCGGTCCGTGATGCTAGTGGTGTGCTGCATAGGGAAAGCAATGAGATTGCACGGGTATTTCGTACATTTTTTCAATCCCTATATACAGCAGAGCCTACATCTCTGACGGAGATGCATGACTATCTGAGAGAGGTGGAGCTGCCCCAGTTGACTGTGGATCAGAGAAGGCAATTGGATCAGCCCATATCGGGACAGGAGGTGTGTACTGTAATATCTGCCGCTAGTTGTTATAAAACACCGGCACCAGATGGTCTCGGCGCAGAATTTTATAAAATCCTTATGGAGTATGTAAGTCCTGTGTTGGTAGAGGTCTTTGGTAGGCGAGTGGAACAAGGGAAGTTCAGGTGGGTACGTAATCACGCCCACATTACGTTGATTCCTAAGCCGGGAAAGGACCTGACACTCCCCACTTCTTATCGTCCGATCTCACTCTTAAATTTTGATCTTAAACTATATGCAAAGATACTGGCCATGCGACTGGCAGGCGTTTTGGGAGACTTAGTGCATGAATCTCAGGTCGGATTTGTCAAGGGGCGATATGCAGTTTGGAACATGCATAAGATCTTAGCTTCTTTGGAATGGGTGCATAATCGGCGACTCCCTTCGCTATTGGTTAGTTTTGATGCTGAGAAGGCTTTTGATAGGGTTGATTGGCAATATCTGAGATGTTTGCTTCCCCAGTATGGGTTGGGTAGCTCCTTCTGTAGGATGGTGGCAAGTCTGTATGCACAACCGTCGGCCGGAGTACTGTGTAATGGGTTGCTCTCAGAGGCTTTTCCTCTGGAACGGGGTACTAGGCAGGGCTGCCCTCTTTCGCCTCTTCTGTTTGTCTTATCCTTAGATCCTTTAATACGGTCTATAGAGGCAGCTCGAGAAATACAAGGGGTTCGGATAGGGACCCGGGCGTTTAAGATTGCGGTCTTCGCAGACGATCTTTTGGTGCATTTGCTTTCTCCGGACCGCTCGTTGCCGGGCCTCTTGGCAGAATTCACGAGATTTGGGTGGTTTGCGGGGCTCCGTATTAATACAGACAAATCGGTGGCCTTGGATGTTTCCGGCCGGTTACGAGAGACATGGGTGAGGTTCCCTCTCAAATGGGTAGACAGGGAGTTTATTTATCTAGGTATTGTGTTGACTGGACAACCCCAGGCGTTATACTCATGTAATCTGGAGCGGGTCATGAGAGGATTGCGGATTCAGTTGAAGGCATGGGAATGCCTCCCTCTCTCTTTGGCTGAGAGAGTGGCAGCGGTTACAATGGTAATCCTACCGCAAATTTTGTATTGGTTGCAGACACTACCGGTATGGCTGTTGCGCCGGGATGTGAGACAGTTGGAAGATCTGATTAGGGGGTTCTTGTGGAGGGGGAGTAGGGCATGTATCCCCTGGGCCCGCATGCTGGGGAAATGGCATGAGGGAGGGATGGGACTTCCTGATATCTGGACTTATGCCCTGGCTTGTCAGGCTAGGCATATTGGGGACTGGATGGGAGGCACAGAATCATTTACGCCGAGGGTACTGGAAGAGGGTCTGGTGGCCCCACATACTTTATTGGGAGTGTTACATGAGGCAGATCGGGATCTTCCCCATACTATAGTGCATAGTGTGTTGATTGGCTCCGCCCAAAAAACTTGGAAGCAACTGAAAACGTTTTGGAACACACCGTGGAGTACGTCCAGTTGGTTACCGCTAGAGGGAAATGTACTTTTGGGGAATGGCGCAATTGTTTCCATCAATTTATGCTGATGGACAGATGGATGGCGCGGGGCAGTGTCAAACGTTGGTCGGCCTTTATGCTGATCTGGGAACCCTATATTCAAAGTTTAGGGGCCCGGTGTCGTAATGAGATCCTACAGGTAGGCTCTTGAGGTAGGGCTTCTCAGCGGATAGCGCTTAGCGCGGTAGGGCATACAATTGGGAGGGCTCTGTCGGTTTGCATGGATGCTGGAGTGTGGGAAGGGGGGAGGGTGGGGAAGGAGGGTGGGGGGTGGGGGAGGGGGGTGGAAGAGATATCTTGTTATACTCCACCTGTTTTTTTGTTTGGATGTGGAAGCTCTCCGGGAGGGGATAAGAGTACACCCCCCTTTGGAGAGTATTTTTTCATTATTTCTTGCTGTTCTGTTGGTGGCTGATAAATAAAGTATTTAAAAAAAAAAGAATCAGTGTATGCCAAGATTACATCACTAGAGCTGAAGGAGGGCTAGGCCTCCTAGAGATTGATTATATATACAGAGCTACAATCATAGGCCTCGAGGCCTACTTAACAGCATCATCAGATCCAAATATGCAAAAAGTGCTGAAATATGAAAGTAAATGTCCAGAATTAGTCTCCATCATCAAACTTTGACAAATGTTCCAATGACTAGAAGGAATGAGTGAGAATCCATAAGAACATGCAGGGAGCCAAACAACAGAATTTTCTAAACAAGAGAAAGTAGATCAGCAAACAAGGAAATACAAGTAGCAAATGCACAAATACAAGTACAGTGAGAAATATAAAGTGTTATTCCAGGAACTCTTTGTCAATCAAGAACTGATACATGAATGGTTAAATAGAGCTGAACTGAAACTGAAGGATGAGAGATTGATTGTGGCCCAGGACAGTGGATTATGGATGAGATGGTTTACAGCAAGCATTGAAAAAATTGGCAAAACAGACATATGTCAATTCTGTAAGAAAGACCTGGAAACAGTGACTCATCTCATAGCTGGCTGTGAAGTTCTAGAGGTAGAACATTTCTATACTGAAAGCATAGCAAAGTAGCATGCCTCATCCATTGGAGACTTAGTAAACACTATACTCCTGTCCCCAGGGGCGGCTCAAGGCAATCTGCTGCCTGAGGCAAAGGATGAGATGGCTCCCCACCCCATAGAAGGGGCGGGGCTTTTTCAAAACTCCAATCAGGGACTGAACGAAACCAAAAAGCTGATTAGATATGGAGGAAATGCAAGATGTTTGCACACCAAGGAACTAAAAGAGAGCAAGAACCACAGCACAATTTATAAAAATAAATTATAACTCATTTTTATTTTGTTGTTATAAACTGTGTTATGGTTATTGCTTTTTCTTTTTCAACATATATTTTGCATCCACAGAACCCCTTTCAACAGTGGTTGCAGAGCAGAACCAGGACAATCACCCACAGAATTCAATATCTTAAAAAAAAAATCTGATTCTGATCATCTCACTAACAACAACAAACATTCTCCAGTACTAGGCATATTGTTAATTAATACAAAGCCCTACAACAAAGTCACTGAGTATCTATAAAGCAAATCTACTATACCATACCATATCAGCACCAACTTCCAAAACTCACATAAAGAGCCCACCAAAAAAAACGTCACTATAAATACTACAGTGGGCCCTGGAACATCCATACACCTATTTGAAAAGCTGAACATGTGAAATTATTACAATACAATATAGATCTTTATGTACAAACTCCATGTTAACAGAACACCTGGGCTCAGTCACACACTCAGAACACAGACCCTCACCAAGTACAGAATAAGTAACCACAATCTAAAGTAAAAATAAAAATATGTAGACAACATTTAAACTGAAATCTCAAGAAGCCAGACTCCTCAAGCAGTGCAACATCAGATAAATAAGATATGCAGTTCCCTCATACAGTGCAAAATATAAACATAACACAAAGTCTAATCACTAAAATGAAATAAAATTATTTTTTCTACCTTCGTTGTCTGACCATTTTATTCTCTGATCATGCTGGTCCCGATCTGAGGCTTCTGCTTTCGTGTCTTCTCTTAGCTCTCTTTCTGTGATCTATGGTCCACCTGCCATTTCTTATCTCTTCTTTTGTTTTCTTCACTTCTTTCCATCAGCCTATTTCCAGTCCCAACCCTTCCCAGTATCAGCCCCTTTCCAGTCTTCCTTCCCAGTACCTTCCAATGTCAACTTGCATTCCCATGACTGCCACTGGTGTCCAGTCCCTTCTAGTCCAAATACCATGGCAGCCCCTCTCAGAATCCACTCCCTTCCAGTTCCATTCTCCCATCCCCTCGCATCAGCACATTTGTAGCCCTAGCCCCCAATTTTTTTCCAGGGCCAGCATCTCTATCCTCCCCTCCCCACCATCAGCCCATCCCAATTGAAGCCCCCCAATCAGCTCAGTTCTAGTGCTAGTCCCCCCTCAACCCCATTATGAGTGCTAGTCTCCCCTAATTAGCCCATTACCAGTCCTACCCCCCATCAGCCCATAACCAGTCCTAGCCTCCACTAATCAGTTCATTTCCAGTGCTAGTCCTCCCCTTAGCCCATTTCCAGTCCTAGCCCTCCCAATCAGCTCATTTCCGATGCTAGCCCCCCGTCAGTCCATTACCAGTCCTACCCCACCCGATCAGTCCATTACCAGTCCTAGCCTCCCCTAATCAGTTCATTTCCAGTGCTAGTCCTCCCCTTAGCCCATTACCAGTGCTAGCCTCCCTAATAAGCCCATTACCAGTCCCAGCCCTCTCCCCCTCGATCAGTCCATTCTCAGTCCTAGCCTTCCCTAATCAACCCATTACCAGTTCTAGCCTCCCCTGATCTGCCCATTACCAGTGCTAGCCTCCCCATCAGCCCATTATAATCCTAACCCACACTATCTCTCCCCTTTGTCCAGCATTCATCCCGTCTGTCTAATATGTCCCCCTGTCTCTCCCTCTTGTCCAGCATTTACCCCCGTCTCTCCCCTTTGTCTAGTACTTGTCCCCTTGTCTCTCCCTTTGTCCAGCATTTTCCCCCTGTCTCTCCGCTTTGTCCAGCATTTATCCCTTGTCGGTCCAGTATGTCCCCCTGTCTCTCCCCTTTGTCCAGCATTTGCCCCTGTCTCTCCCCTTTCTCTACTACTTATCCCCTTATCTCCCCCCTTTCTCCAGCATGTCCCCTGTCTCCCCTTTTGTCCAGCATGTTTTCCCTTCTCCCCCTTTGTCCTGCACATCTCCCCCTTTGTCTAGCATGTCCCCTGTCTCCTACTTTGTCCAGCACTTTTCCCCCTGTCTCCCCCTTTGTCCAGCATGTCCCCTGTCTCCCCCTTTGTCCAGCACTTTTCCTCCTGTCTCCCCCTTTGTCCAGCATATCCCCTATCTTCCCCTTTGTCCAGTACTTGTTCCCCTGTCTCCCCCTTTGTCCAGCACTTGTCCGCCTGTCTCCCCCTTTGTCCAGCACTTGTCCGCCTGTCTCCCCCTTTGTCCAGCATGTCCCTGTCTCCCTCTTTGTCCAGCACTTGTCCCCTGTCTCCCCCTTTGTCCCCCCTGTCATTTACCTTTGTTTCTCCTTGTTATCCTCCTCCTGTCCCAATTTCCTCCACCTGCACCTCTCATCCGGTGGTGGCAGGGGCACTCCGGCTGTTTTAATTTTTGACCAAGCCCTAACTCTTAAGCAACAAATCAACAAGACCACGAGAACTGTATTCCACAAGGCAAAAACGGTACAACGCCTCCGACCCCTCCTCGAACCACAAGACTTCAGGACAGTAATGCAAGCTCTAACACTCCCTCATCTGGACTACTGCAACATAATCTACCATGGCCTACCTGCAACACAGACCAATCCCCTCCGAACTGCCCTAAACACCACGGCGAGAATAATTCACAATGCAAGGAAACGAGACCACATCACCCCAATTCTGAGGGACCTTCATATTCTCCCCATCGAAGCAAGAATCAAGTACAAAACTCTTCTACTCACCCACAAAACCATCCACCAAACACAGGGCACCCCACTCCGCGCCCTACTGCCTCGCCCAACCCACAACAGAACAACCAGACAATCCTCCAACAGCTCCGTTGCCATCCCCCACAAAAGAACCAAAGCAACTCA
Organism: Ichthyophis bannanicus; assembly: GCA_033557465.1. Lineage (NCBI taxonomy): Eukaryota > Metazoa > Chordata > Amphibia > Gymnophiona > Ichthyophiidae > Ichthyophis > Ichthyophis bannanicus. The sequence goes on from CM066034.1 coordinate 213,216,097, forward strand.
ACGGACCTGCAACAGAGCCTTTGAACTCTATGCCCCATCCCTCTGGAACTCTCTACCAAACCACATCAGGAACAACGGTGATCTCCCATCATTCAAAAAGCAGCTAAAAACCATCCTATTCCAAGAACATCTCTGAATAGGAACCCCCCCCCCCCATTGCTCTCCAAGATCTCCAAACCAGTAACTATGCTATCTTGTCAGTCTTTATGTTCACCCCAAAAATCATCAATGTTGAACCCCCGGTGATGGCCCCCCCCCACATTTGATTCCCCCCACCCCCTGGTTATATGTCCCACCGCTTTGACCCGGTGAAAAGCGGGATATAAATACAGTTAAATAAATAAATAAAATTTTGCCGCCTCTGACCTGCCTCTGCCTTCCCACCACGTTTTTTCCCTCAAGAAATGCAGCAAAAAAACCAAACAAACTGTGGGAAGTCAGAGGCAGGGCAGAGGTGGCAAAATCTAAAACTACAACAACCGGAGTGCTGCCGCTGCTGCCGCACAAATCAGCCTGATCACTTGCAGTTGCAAACGATCAGGCTGATTTGTCCGATGCCAGGGGCACTCTGGCTCTGTTTTAATTTTAGATTTTACAGCCTCTGCCTTCCCGCGCAGGAAATCAGAGGCAGGCCAGAGGCTGCAAAATCTAAAATTAAAACATATCTGGAGCTCGGCCCCATCAGAGTGCCACCTGAGGTGATCGCCTCAGGTGGCCTAATGGAAGAACCGCCCCTGACTGTCCCTGAAAAGCTCTGGGATCATGACCCTATGAGAATTACAGAGAAAGAAGAAGTTATGATCACCTGGGACATTCCCATTCCAATGGATAAGAAACTGGATGCAAGGAAACCCAACGTAGGGGTAAGGAGAAAAACACCAGAACAGCATTAATAATACAGGTTTTGGTTCCAAGTGATTATTCTGTGAAGCGCATGGAGAAGGAGAAGATCCTGAAGTATCAAGAAATGCAGTCAGAGACCAAGAAAATGTGGTAGAGAGATACAGAAATATTTCACATCATACTGGTAGTCACACGCTTGATAAGGAAGAACGTCTAGTCTCATCTTGACAAACTATCTATACACAGGGGGCCCGATATTCGAAAGGCATTTACACAGTTTACAGCCCAGTAAACCATGTAAATGCCTTAAAATTGGGATATTCATCGGCACTTACATGGTTAGTGTCATTGAATATCCTCTTTTAACCCCGCTACATGCTCTGATTCTATGCGGTTAGCATCAAGGTGTGTCGGGAGCGTTCCAGGGCAGACCGGAGGTGGTGACTCTCTAATTGGGCAGCAGTGATATAGCATGCTGCCTGGTTAGTGATCTACACAACAAAATAGGCAAGGAAAACCCTCGCCTATCTTTAGCTGCAGGAGCTAACCAGGGAGCATGCAATATCGCTGCTGCCCAGTTAGCTTCGGTGGCTTCTAGTGTGTGTGGCAATCCCAGGATGTTCAATGCCATTGCCACTCTTGTTTGTTCTCTGTTCACTATAACATGGTTAGTGCCACTGAATATCCCCAACTAAAGCCACTATACACCCCGATACTAACCGCTTAGCATTGGGGCATGTCGTAGGCGTTCTGGGATGTGTTGTGGGTGGCAACAGTCTCTAACTGGGTAGCAGCAATATTGTACCACTACCCAGTTAGCGATCTGCGAGTCCCAGATCAATATTGGACTCTATGCTCTTGAATTTAGTTCTTCCATTTATTTGCCTAAATTTATTAGTCTGATATAGGTGCCTAGTTCTGAAAATCAGTGCTAAGCTCCTAACTTTTTTCCACACCCTAAATCCGCCCCCATTGCCACCCACTTTTATGTGCCTAAATTTAAGAATTTAGTGAAATTTTAAGTAAGATTTAGGCACTTAGCCCTAGTACATTTTAAAGAGGCCAACCTATTAGTATAACTCTCAAAGTTAGGAGCATAAATCTTTTGACTATAGGTCCCTATGTATTTGCTTTAGGATTGCATTTCAATAGACCTCAAACACATAGGCTTTTCGCCTAGTGGCCAAGTATCTTCACAATACAGATGGTTTTCTGTTCCCACTTGCACTCCACCTTAACTATTCCAGTCACTATACGGATTGTGCTGAAGTGGTTTAGAGTGATTTGTGGCTGGCATTGTCTGTATAATCTTTTGGATATGGTTGGCTGGAAGAGCTGTTTAGAAACATAAATAGAAAAACAATGGTAGATAAAGATCAGATGGTTATTCAGTCTGCCGATCCATGAGAACTTGTAAGTTCTACAATCCCTTCCTCTTCCTCAGAGATCCTCTGCATGTCCCTTGCTTTCTCAAATTCAGATACAGTTCTCTACTCCACCACCTTTATTTGGAGGCTGTTCCACACATCTATCATCCTCTCCATAAATAAATATGTCCTCAGATTATCCCTGAGTCTATCCCCTTTTAATTTTATCCTATAGCCCCTCATTCCAGAGCTTCCTTTCAACTGGAAGAGGACCAGCTCCTGTGCATTTATGCCATGGAGGTATTTAAATGTTCCTATCATATCACCCCTCTCCCATTTTTCCTCTAACTCTATACCCACATGCCCTATGATGAAAACCACTGACCATTTTATTAGCCACCCTCTGGACAACTCCATCCTTTTTATATCCTTTTGAAAGTGTGGTCTCCTGAACTGTTCACAATGCATAGGCAAAGACATTCTCACCTCCTTTTTCCTGCTGACCATTCCTCTGCATCCAAACATCCTTTTGGCTTTTCTCATTGCCTTTTCTATCTGTTTAGCCACTAAGGTCAATGCATGAAAGAAGAGTGTTATCAGATGAAGTATTTCACCCCCTATACCGTACCACTCCTTTGGCTTTTTGCAACACAAATGCATGGCTTTTATTTTTAGCATTAAATCTTAGCTGACAAATTCTCAACCCCTCTTCAAGCTTCGCTAGACACCCTCCTCACGTAATCCACATCTTCCAGTGTGTCTACCCTGTTGCAGGTTTTTGTATCATCTGCAAAGTCCTGGCAGGCCTTCCACAATATCGCTTACAAAAAAGTAAAAAAAAGAAGAGGACCAAGGACTGATCCTTGCAGCATGCCCCTATCTTCAGGGTGAACTCCATTTAATACTACCTTCTGGTGCCTTCCACTCAACCACTTTCTTACCTAGACAATCACTTTATTTTATTTATTTATTTAACAAAGTTTTATATACGCCTCTTCCTGTGATCAGAGGCGGTTTACATCAAACATAAGCACAACTTTTACAGTAAACATTGGAACTATATACATTTCACATGTAACATGGTCAAACTATATACAGAGAACTATGTACAATATCATTGCTGAGGCAGTCTTATGAAAGTTCACTTGTTCAGTCTTTTGTAGTTGCTGTTGGGCTTCTGTGGACTCCTTGCGTTTCTTGGGAATTTATGGGGTTCACTGAGTGCCCGAAGTATTCTATAAACAGATATGTCTTTAGGTCTCTACGAAATTGCATAAGGTCTTTTGTTGCTCTTAGCTGGTCAGGGAGGCAGTTCCACAGTGTTGGGGCCACATATGTGAAGACTCTTGCTGGTGTATTGTTTTGTGTAACGGATGTGTGAAGGAATGATATATGTGTTCTGGGAACAGTTTCTCCTTACTCTATAGTTGTCAGTTGTTGTGAGGAGAGTTGACAAGAGTGATGGATGCCATGTTATAATGATGATCATTTGTATTTCACCCTCGAGGTTATAGGTAGCCAGTGTAGGTCGCTCAGAATTGGTGTAATGTGGTCGGTGCATCTAGAGTTTGTGGCTATGCGAGCTGCCAGGTTTTGGGCAAGCTGGAGCTGGTGTGTGTTTTTTTAGGAAATCCCTGGAGGATACTATTACAGTAATCCAAGAGTGGGGTTATTAGTGATATCAGTACGTTCCTGAAATCGTGGTCTTCCAGGAGTGGTCTAAGGCACTGGATAGTTTTCAGTTTGAAATATATACTTTTTCTGACAGATTTTATGTGGGGGATCATAGTTAAGTTTTTATCTATAAGTAATCCTAAGTATCTTGAATTCTATGACCGTCTCTTGTAGTGTAATTGTTTTAGGTGCAGTAAAGTTTGGGTTTCTTGAGATGTACATTGCCTCAGTTTTCTTGAGGTTCATCTCAAGGGCACTCAGTTTATTATAAGTTGCCGATGCAGAATGGTGGCAAAGGTGTTGCTGAAATCTAAAGTATACCACATCTAACAGTCTCCCCTGATCTAATTATCTGGTCACCCAGTTAATCTGAAGTAAGAAAGCACGGGACAAACACAGAGGACCTCAGGGAAAAAAGAGTCTGTAAAGCTTAGTGGCTGGTATAGAAGGGCAGACTGAATAGGATGTATGGTCTTTATCTGCTGTCATTTTTCTATGTTTCTATCCAATTCATCTGACAAGATTTATCTGTAGTGAAACCATGTTGCCTTGGATCCTGTAATCTTTTGGATTCCAAAAACCACACCATCCTCTGCTTTAGCAGCATTTCAACTATTTATTCTTCACAGAGAGTAGACTAACCAATCTGTAGTTGTCAACCTATTCCTTATGACCGCTTTTGTGGACAAGAACCACATCCATCTATTTCCAGTCCTTCAGAATCACCCCCAACTCTAAAGAAGCATTGAAAATGTCAGACAGTGGAGTCACCATACTTCCATAAGTTCCTCAGATGAATCACCTCGGGCCCCATCACTGTATACACTTTTAGTTTAGCTTTTTCCTCATGAACACAGACTTCTGAAAATAGTTGGATTTCTATTTCACTCTCGGCACCATATAGCCTGCGTTTTGCAAAGCTAGAACCACTGCCAAGTGAGTTTCAAGGGCTTGAAGGTGTTCCTCCAGAACCACCACCTGCAAGAGTGCCGATGCCACAATCGCGGACACTGGCATTGACACCTCAGGCGGGGACTCCACGATAATTGGTACATCGGGAGAATCCGACTACCCTCCTGGGCAATGGGAGTCGACTCCTCCATTCTGGAAGTTGATGCCTCTCACCGGGGAAGCTTGGCTACCTGTTCCCAGCCATTGCTCTCTGCATTGCATCAAGAAGGGCTGCGATGAAGATGCATCTGGACTTTCTCCCGATGCTCACCATTCAATGTCGACAGGATCTCGTCAGAGTCTTCTCTCACTGCTTGGACCCCCCTGGCTCCAGCTGAGCATGGAGCTCCCTCCCTGTGGACCCCTCAGCAGAAACCTTGGAAGGCGTTGACGATGGAGTCGGGCTGAGGATGTTGAATCCAATGAGCTGAAGAGGGCTCCTTCTGTTTTTCTCGACCTTTCAGTCCCTGTCGCGTCATCTGCAGGTACAGATTGCAGGTTGTGGGCTGAAGTAGGAGAGGGGTGATATGTTAGTAACATTTAAACATTTAAGGCATTGTAAGCACCAGTTGTGGTGGTCAGTGACCAAGATGGTCTTGCCACACTTGGTGCATTTTTTGAAGCCACTAGCTGACTTAGATATGTCAAAAAATACCCCCATGATCAAGTTAAATTCAATAGTTGCTGTGGGTGGGGAAAAAAGCCCCAAAGGGGTAAAAATGCCAAAAAGTGAAAGAGGTTATTTTTTTTCTCTCCTTAAGTCAGTTGAGGCCAACTTAGCCAATGACAGGTGGCAAGGAAGGCAGAAAAAAATGGCACACGAGGGCCAAGAAAGAAAATTTTTTTCCAGAATACAGGAACACATTCTAGGGGCTCCACAGAAAAAAGAAAACTGGAGAAGATGGCGCTGCGGCAGGTGGGAAGGGAGGTGCATATGCGCGGTGTACCTCCCAAAAACGTCCTTTGGAAGCTGGGGAGCATTCACTGTGGGGTTCCACTGGTGATGTCGCCCATACTTAAGGACATATTTCCTGCTTGATCATGGAGAATGTAACTGCCTAAAATGAACATGTAAGTCCTTTAAAATAGAGAATTGTGAGTGTAACTTTCCATGTGTCCCTTGTAAAATCAGCCCCTATATGTAGATCTGTCTTCTATGCTCTTGCATCTCACTTATGGACTGTTGTTCCACTGCACAGATTCAAGGCTGGGCTTAAGGCTTATCTCTTTTTTTTCCAAGCCTTTATTTATTTAGCGTGTTTTTATATACCGCTCCTTCCCAAGATCAGGAGCGGTTTACAGTGAACATCAAAGGAACTTTACATTGAAACCTCAATAACGTATGTACATTCAACTTATGAAAACTATTTTACAACAACTATATAATTATATCAGCAGATATCATCTTGATTGCATTAACTATATATAATTTTGCAGTAGGTATAGGCTTGGGAGCAAAATTGTGCTGGGAGAAATTACTTTGGTTGATCTTGGGGTAGGTCCTGGGTGATGCCGTAATAGTCAATGAATAGCTGAGTCTTCAGTTCTTTGCAAAACGGTTGTAAATCTTTTATAGCTCTTAGATTATCAGGCAGAGCCTTCCATAATCCTGGGGCAATGTATGAGAAAGCCCTTGAGCTTGTAGAATGGTTAGTGGTACGGAAGTGATTAGGTATAGCTAAGGTATTTTGGGAGCAGTGCCTTCTTATTCTGGGATATGTGGGGGCCATAAGGAGTAAGGATAGAGGTGTAGTGACTATTTTGTTGTGGTGTTTGAAAACAATCATTAAGTATTTGTTTTATCCTTATTACAATTGGTAACCACTGCGGGTTATAAAGAATAGGAGTAATAGATCGGTTCGTTGTGCCTTGCATACGATACGTGCAGCAAGAGTTTGGGCTAGCTGGAGCTGATGAATTGTTTTCATGGGTAGATCTTGGAAGATACTGTTACAATAATACAATAATCGAAATGTGGGGTTATTAGCACCTGTAGGACTGTTCTGAAGTTTTGTACTTCTAGCAAGGGTTTGAGATGTTGAATCACATGTAATTTAAGTATACGACTTTAGTGACAGCTTTGATCTGTGATTGGGACTGGTCCCAGGAATGAGGTAGTAGTAGTGCAACAGCAGGTCTTTTCCTTCCTCTTCTCATTATCCTGTCTTTCTTTTTTTTCATTTTCCTTACCTGGTATTTTAATTCATATTGTAAATCATTCTGCTGTGTTCTACAGGGCAGAATAGCAAATCTTGTATTAAACTTAAACCCAGTCATAAACATATTAGGAAAGGTATGCTATATCATAGTAGACTTTAAAAGATCATTTTATAAGAATCTGCCTAGATTTAGGTGTGAATGCCGCATACAAATGGGAGTATTTTAGTTTACCAGCATTCTGTAAGTGTGCGTGTAACTGCAATGGCATGTACTTTCACTGAGCATGCATAGAGGCGGGGTTTGGGCAGTGTGTTCGTTAGACATATAGGACCATGGCATTTACATTAGCTCTAGGCTTGGTGTAAGTGATCATCCCTTAAATTAACACACAGTTTTGACTACTTACACTAGTTTTTTAGAAGTTGAGTAGGCATTTAGTATTAGCGCTTAAGTAGGCACCTACATTAGGGCAAAAAGTATGTGCCTCAAAGAGGGTGATTTTATGACTATGTGTACACACACAATAAAAGTAGGTACCATCAGATTAACGCACATACATACATAATTTTTTTTATTTTTATGTGGTCATCTACGTGAGTATGTGGTCACATATGTGTGTAAATGATTTAAATACTGGTATTTATGTGCATTCTCAAAGACTACAAATAAGCACCTTCTTATATATGACCCCTCATTATCTACCACTGGAGAGTCAGAGACTTGAACCTCTGAATTCACTTCCCTAACCGGAATAGGAAAAAGATACAGGAGTTCCCCTTGAACTTAGTAACACCTTTACATGGAAATTCAAAAGAAATGTTACAACCAGAGCAATAGCCTCCGAATTAAATTCAACACCTTTTTTTTTGCTTAATTTGGAAACACTCGAGTCAATATTCACACGTGCTTATCTGGTTAGCAGCACTTGTACACCAGATAAGTGCCACTGAAGGAAACATTCAGCAGCACTATACAGTGGGGCTAATACAATATATTAGTATCACTGAATATTATCTCTGACCACCTTGGCACTATCCAGAGAGTTGGTGGAGTTGGGGTAGAGAGGGAAGTTTTGTATAGGGGTAATTTTCAGCACTACTATATGGATAGCTAAATGGATAACTTATGACAGAAAAGACTGTCCTAAAGGCTGAAAATCTCTGCTAAACAGAAATGCGTGGCTGGGTCGGACAGCGTAGACTGCGCCAGACACTATCCATCTACCAGCACTGAAAATCCAAGTCCTAATATTCGAAAGGCATTTACACGGTTTACAGCCTGTGTCACTCAGTGGGATGTTCTCCCTGATCTTCTCCTCTACATGCCCCCATACTAACCACTTAGCATCGGGTTGTGTCATGGATGTTCTGGGGTGTGTTGTGGGCAGCGACAGTGGCTAACCGGGTAGCAGCAATATTGCACCGTTCCCCAGTTAGCTTCTACAGGTAAAAGATAGGCCAGCTTTTGCAGCGCCTATCTTTGTCCGTAGAAGCTAACCATGCAACGGTGCAATATCGCCGCTACTGGTTAGCCTCTGTGGCTTCCGGGCATGTGCCGCATATGACCCCAGCATTGAATATCTGGGGTTTGAGGATGGCAATGATGGCTGGGTGCTGTACTCACGCCTAGCCGTCTTAAGTCAATATCAGACCCCCAGTTTTTATTTAACTGTGGTATGATTGCATTGAGCCCCCCCAAAAAACACAGAGTGGCAGTTATGACTCTAAGAAGGTTATTTTAGAAGACTTATGTTCCTTTTCCACATGGAAAACTGGCATACACATTTAGGGGTCTGTTTACTAAAAGGCCGGTGGTGTGCGGTCCGCGGTACCGAGCGGGTGCCGTATAAGGAGTGGGCGTTCCGTCGTGAAGAACAGAAGCTGTGATTGACAGATGCGCTAAGGTGCGCGGCGCCCGTGTGGTTAGTGCCCTGTGACATTACGGAGTTTGATCTGTGCACATGGTTCACACTGCTCACGGTTTTTGGGCTTCCACTATTGTGCTGCACATTGCGGACGGAAACGGTTTCTTTTCCCGGCACAGCACCTCTAACGCGAGTGTTTCACTGGCGTTATATTTCTTTGCAGATTCGGGCACGCTCCTGTGCGGCGAGTCTCTCCCCTCCCACATTCCGCCCACTGACCCCGTCTCTCCGCCCCTAGGGGGCCTTCCTCCGCCCTCATTTCGCCTTTGCACGCCTCTTTCGCACATTACCGCCCCGCAAATGTGCGCGTTGTCGGCGCACGCTTGCGGGACCCGTTAATGTGCCGCGCACTCGTACGGGGCGCTTAAGAGCACTTAAATACATCTTTTAGAGCGCTCATGTGCGCCCCGTACAAGTGCGCCGTTTAGTAAACAGACCCCTTAGACTGCATACACATCTAAATGGCGATTTTAGAAAAGTGCAATTTACATGTGGAGATCCACACCATATAAATATTGCAGGGATTGGGGGGGGGGTTGTTTGGACAAGCCAAAAATCTACATGTGTATTCCCCATTTTATAAAGGCAATTCACATATATGGCCCCAAATTTCCATGCCAGGTTTTACACCTGCTCCTAGTCAAGCATAGATCTTTAAAAAGTGCTTGTTTCAACCATGAGGGACTAATGAAGTAATTCTCCTTAATTCCCCACTATTTATTTTCTCCTCTAAATTGAAAGAAACATAAATTTACAGCATAAATTTTAATGGGTGGCACTTCTACATATCAGTTTACCAAATGGCCTGGCTAGACATGGAACTGCCTTTCCACATGGAAACCGGCAAGTTTGTAGGCTCAGTTTTCCAGTTGTGTGTCACTGTGAATCCATGTGCATACCGGCACATTCTCGTATATATTTTAAAAAGGCTTTTCATTTAGCAGAGCCTTTGTAAAATATTGGTAGAATTGTGTACATTTATACTCTTGAGCAGAGTTAGCCATCACTGCAACATATTTTGAGCATACTTGAGAGCTATGCAAGGAAGACTGAGACGTCGGGGAGGGGGTGGTAGTGGTGTAAGATTTTATTTATTTATTTAGCTGTATTTATATCCTGCTTTTCACTAGGTCAAAGTGGTCAATTGGGAGATACGATACACATATGCTAACACTTATGGGGAACAGAGGGTTAAGTGGCTTGCCCAAGACCACAAGGAGTGCCTATAGGACTAGAAATCCCAGTCCCTCCAGCCTGAGATTGCTGTCCCCAGGTGGGACTTGAACCCCCGGCCCTCTGGCCTGAAGTACCTTGTCCTAACCACTAGACCACTCCTCCCTTGGAATTTATATGCACATTCTACCTATAGTAGTTGAAGCTCAGACTGGATGGGACATTTTGGTCTTTTTCTGTTTGCATTTACTACATTATTGTATAAGCCTTCTTTGTATTTCTCGCTATTTTAATTCACCTGCTTCTGATATCAACTTGTTAGGGGAATATCAGTATATTGTATTGACAGTTATTTTTTAAACTTTGCAAAGCTAGCATTTCTTGACATTCTCTTGCAAGGAGCAGATATAGTGTAGATAGAATATTCTATTTTCCAGGCCATCTAGTTACTTCGGATATTCTGTTACTTTCAGTTTTGCTCTTATCTCTGGGAATAAAAGTGCACCTACTAGCTCACTTGAAAGCCTCCAGAAACAGATTTCTTCAGTTTTGTTCAGAATCTTCTTTTCTTTATTGTATTGCACCTTCAGTCTTAAAGGAAGCAGGACCATGTGCCAAAGGTTTTGCCGAGAAGGCTTGGGATAATAATTTTTTTAAATCTTGGCATTCCAGATGTTGTGCTGTTCTGAATGCATTGCAAAAAAAGGAGCAGAAGTAATACACAAAACAATAAATAATATAACAATTAAATTACATAAACTATATTAAAATGGCAAGGGGGAGGCAAGATGGCAGATTGAGAAAACTGCTTATGATGAGCTCTGAGCATTCTGAGAAGTGATTGAGTTACCTTTTCTGCTCCATGCCGAAGTGGAAGGGCAAACACCCGATCCACCCCACAGGATCCAATATGGGAGAATGAAGACAGTTCACCTTGGATAAGCTCTGTGTTCACCCAGTGAAGGAGTCTGTGGCTGCTTTGGACCGCTCCAGTGGTGTTCCTTCGGAACGGAGCACATAGGGGGCATCATTAAGCCCCGAAGAATAGGTTCTTCCCAGGCAACCTGACCTGGAAGTGCTTCATCGGGGGAGGGGGGGAGGCAGATTCTTCAGCCTGCAAGCGTAATTGCTGAGCAGGAGTTGGGAGATTTGCTGGGCTCCTCCCTTGTGTAGTCTTTCTCTGAAGTAGAGGCAAGGGAAAGGACGTAAGCCTGTGGCTGATCTTGGGGAGAACCTGGGAGCTTCTATTGGTGGAAAGGACTCTGCAATTACCCTAGGGGTGCTTTGGGACTTAATTAAAGCTCTGGATGTTTCCCTCAATTCAAACTTGTTGCAGAATGGTACAAAGGTTGATTCCTTGACAGAACTTGTCTCTTCTTAAAAGAGTGAAAGCCTAGCATGCTGCTAAATTGGGGCAGCTGGAAGAGCAGATGGTGGAGTTGAGGGCAGTTAAGGACGCCAATGTTAGACTTTGGAGTGGGGAGGAGTGTTTCCTGCAGCTGTGCTCAGAGGAGGAGGCAGGCTGTGTCCTGGGCTGCCCAGATGTCATCAGGAGCTCTCTTCAGGCTTTTTGTAGTTCCCTATATCTAGGCACATGGCTGTGGCATGATCTCAGGGGCATGATACAAGGGGCAGTTCTGCCCCTTGGGAGCCCCTTGGCGCACTGCCGGAGCACTAAATACCTATGGGGAAACGTAAGAAGAAGGTTTTTGCAGTGACTACTAGTGGGCCCATGGACAAACATTTGATATCTACTTTAGTAGGTACTGGGACTGTCTCTCCTCAAGTTTTGGGGGCTTTTTTAAGTTCACCAGAGTGTCTTCCACCTGCTCCTCCCCATCTGGTACCCCCTGACCTCACCAGTGTTGGCCCTTTGGATTACAGTTCCCCAGTTTCTTCCCTTGTATCTTTGAAACCTGTCGTCTGGTCTCCCCCTCCAATTGAATCCAAGGAGATACCTGAGCCTCAGGTGTCCCTGGGGGATATTTGGAGGGTGGTTACTAGGACTGAGCAGGCTTTGGTCAACACTGTTTCCCAGCTATGCAGCTTCTCACAGGAGTTTGTTGCTCGGCTGGTTAAAGTTGAGAATCAGGTGGTTTCTCTTGCTTCTCAGATTTCTAAATATGATAGCTCTTTTTCTTCTTTGAATGCTTCCTATATTAAGGATAGTTTAGTAATCCATTGGAAATTAGAAATGTTGGAAAATAATTTCAGGAGTAGAAATCTTCGTTGTTTGAAATTTCCTTATTGTCATTTACTGTTTTCTGAAGTCCTATTTCGGAAATACCTTAAGGAAGCTTTGGGTTTACCCACAGCTGACTCAATGTTTTTTTCCAGGTTATTTTACTTGCCAGGTGGTGGGATGTCAGGTGAGTCCTCTGAGGGTTTTGACGTTTTGCAACCGCAGGAAAATTTCAATTTGACTCAGTTCTTAGAGGACTCACAGGACATTATTTCCAGCAGGTCTACTCTTTTTGTTATATTTCTTTCTGAACAGGATAAGACTTCAGTGCTTAGGAGTTACTTCAAAAATAAGGCATTTAATTTATATGGGTCGTGAGTTCAATTGTTTCCTCATGTTTCCCAGGCCACGCAGCTACGCCGGCGGGCCTTTTTGGCTCTAAGGCCTAGGATTTTGGCCGTTGGGGCTTCTTTTTTTTTACGCTATCCCTGTAAGTGCTTGGTCACTTTTCAGGGTGTTAGGTATATTTTCTTAGACTCTCTGCAGTTGGAGGTTTTTCTAGTTGATAAGGAGAAAAAGGCTTCAGAGGGATGAGCTATGGCTGTTAATCATGGGATTTTTGTTTTTTTTCCCTTGTTTCTTGTTGGATTTTCCTCAGTATTTGTCTCCTCTCCATTTTTGTGGGCTACTGGATTGTTATGATTTCTTTTGGTATTTGATATTTCCTTGTATTTGATTTCAATCATGTTTCTTGTATACTTGCTTTGTAAGTATGGTTAAAAATTTTGAAATTAAAAAAATAAAATACTTTGGAGCTCTGGAGAAAACTTGAATATCTCAAGAACCAGTCCCGGAGAAACTATCTTCGGTTCTTGGGATTTTCTCAGTACCATCTGCTTGGCCCTGTGAAACTGGTAAAAAAGTATTTGACTGAAGTTTTGGGCTGGGCATTGGACAATCTTCCTCCTGTAGCTAGGGCTATTACTTGCCCTCTGCTAGTGGAATGCTGGGAGCCCCACTCGTCCCCAGATCAATTGGACCCGACCAATATTCTGGAAGGGTCTTTTGAAATGGTAACAGCCCATTGCAGATTGCTGGTGACTTTCACATTTGAGCAGGACAAAATGTCTGTTCTTCATTTATACTTCCGGCACATGCAGGAGCAGTTTATCTCCAGGACCAACAAGCAGGAATGTAGTCTTCACATATGGGTGATGTTGACACCGACGGAGCCTGCGTGGGAACGCTCCCCAGCATCCTATAGGAAAGGTTTTGGGAGCATCCCACTGTGCCTGCGCTGCTGCCTTCCTGCCTTTCCAACTCTGCCTCCTCAATTTTTCATTTTCTGCGGAGCCGACAGGGAGCAATTCCTGTCACCACAGAAAATTCTTTCTTTTGTGATGCGTCTGCCTCCGGTCGACGCCAGTACCGATATCTTCGGTGTTCTTTTCTTCTATTTTCTTACGTAAAAAAAAAAAAAGTTTTTTTCTTGGAGGGTCTTTGCCCTCTAGGTGCTTAGGCACCATTTGGGGCCTTAGGCCCTTTTGTTCCTCAGAATGGAAAAACCATTTGTGGAGGAGTGGCCTAGTGGAGGAGTGGCCTAGTTGTTGGGGCAAGGTACTTCAGGCCGGAAGGTCAGGGGTTCAAATCCCACTAGAGGACAGCAACCTTGGGTCGGAAGGACTGGGGTTTCTAGTCCCACAGGTGCTCCTTGTGGTCTTGGGCAAGCCACTTAACCCTCCATAGCCCATGTTCCCTGTAAAATAGTTATCTCCAAGTTATAATGCCCTGTTCAATGTAATTTCAGTTTGTTCAATGTAAACCGCACTGATGCAGAATAGCGCGGTATATAAGAGAATGTAAATAAATAAATAAATAAAATAAGCTGGGGAATATTCCTTGCATGGGAGAAAACCTCTTTGGCAAGGATTGGCAAGATAATGTTTCTCAGCTTGGGTCTGAGAATACCACCCTAAAGAGGTTCTCAAGGACCACTGCCAACCCAACTAAGAAAAAGACGGTTAAGAAGCCCTTTTTCAACAACAAGAAGAAGTTTTATCCTTCTTATATCTATGCGATCCACTGTCCGGTCCATGCTTCCCAGAAGGGACAGCAACAACCAAAACAGAGGAATGTTCAGGCCCTCAGAGCTCTACCAGCTCAACAGACCCAGCCTCCACAAAGTCTTTGACTTCCTGCTAGAGAACGTAGCTATCCTACCCCTGGAAATTCCAGAGCCAGTCAACATCCCAGGCAGACTGTGTTATTTTGCCAAAAGATGGCACCAGATAACATCAGAACATTGGACTCTCTCCATAGTGACAGAGGGGTACAAACTTCACTTTCAAAGTATGCCGCCTCCCTCCACTCCAAGAGAGTTCAGCTCCCGGTCCCCTCTTACCACACTCTTGTGCCATGAGGTCACCACCCTTCTCGCTCAGGGTGCGATAGAGGAAGTGCCACTTTCCCAACAAGGTCTGGGCTTCAAGTCCCCTTACTTCCTTATACCAAAGAAAACACGAGGATACAGGCCCATTCTGGACCTTTGAGAATTAAACCAGTATTTGTTCCGAGAGAAATTCAAAATGATCTCTCTCGGAACACTTCTCCCTTACATCAAGAGTCAGGATTGGCTATGTTCTTTAGACCTAAAGGATGCATGTACACACATCCTTATGCACAAGGAACACAGGAGGTTTCTTCAGTTCCTCTTTAAGGGAAGACATAATCAGTACAGGGTTGTACCCTTTGGCCTGGCTTCTGTCCCAAGAATCTTCACAAAATGCATGGCAGTAGAAGCAGAATTTCTAAGAACTCTAGGGATATTTTTCTTCCCTTACTTAGATGACTGGCTCATCTGAGCATCGTCAGTTCTAGAGGTCAGCTCTGCTCTCTCCCGCACAATGCAGGTTCTTCAACATTTGGGGTTTGTAATAAATCTTCCAAAATCCCAACTCACCCCTTCTCAAACATTAGAGTTCATAGGGACTCTTCTAGACATGCAGCTGTCAAGGGCTTTTCTGCCACAGCCACGCTGCGCACAAATAGTTCAACTGGCTTCTCAAGCAGTTATGAAAACCTCCCTAACTGCTTAAGAAATGCTTCAGTTACTCGGTCATATGGCTTCCACTGTACATGTAGTTCCCTATGCTCATCTACACATGCGTGTAGCCCAGTGGACCCTAGCTTCCCAGTGGACTTAAGCATCAGGGCATCTGGGGGACAAAATCAAGAACTCTGCATGCCTCATTTCGTCCCTCCAATGGTGGCAAACACCAAAAAACCTACTCCTGGGGTCACCTTTTCAGAAGCCACCACACCAGTCCGCCGTGATGACGGATGCATCCAAATTGGGTTGGGGAGCTCATCTTGACAATCTCTCCACTCAGGGTCTTTGGACTCAGCAGGATGCTCAGCTTCACATAAACCTGCTAGAACTCAGAGCCATCTTCAATGCTCTCAGAGTGTTCCAGAACTACCTCCACTCCAAAACAGTTCTAGTCCAATCAGGTTGCCATGTTCTATGTGAACAAACAGGGTGGAACAGGTTCTCAGGCGTTGTGCAATGAAGACCTACACATATGGTCCTTTGCCATACGTCTTCAGATACACCTATTAGCGGTGTATCTCCCTGGCAAGCAGGATCTCCTGGCAGACAAACTCAGTAGAGTACTACTGCCACATGAATGGTCACTCCATTCACAGCAAATTGCTCGAATCTTTCAGGTCTGGGGAATCCCAGATATAAATCTGTTTGCAAGTCCTCAGAATGCCAAACTTCCATGCTTCTGTTCCAGAATTCCTGCTCAGAACAGCCAGGCAATGGATGCTTTCCACCTCCACTGGGGTCAGGACTTCCTATATGCCTACTCACCCATTCACCTCATTCCCAAGACTCTGTTCAAGCTTCAGAGAGACAGAGGCCATATGATCCTCATAGCTCCACGCTGGCCACAACAGATGTGGTATCCATTGCTTCTACGTCTCTCTCAAGCCAAACCTCTGGAGTTGGGAAGTGCTCCAGATCTTCAATCCCAGGAGAACAGAACGCTTCTGCACCCGAATCCTCACTCTTTTCACCTGATAGTGTGGCTGCTGAGAGCTTACAACTCCAGGATGTCCACCTCTCTCAACAGGTTAAAGATATCCTTCTGGCCTCTAGGAAACTTCCACAAGTCATACTTACGCTTTTAAATGGCGAAGATTCTCAATTTGGTGCTCAATAAAAGATATCCATTCCAGTAGAGGTGTTACTTGAGTATCTCCTCCACCTTTCATCCTCTGGACTTAAAAGTAATTCAGTAAGAGTTCACCTCAGTCCCATCGCGGTTTTTCACATGCCCTTTGATGGACAACCTATCTCTTCTCAGCCGCTTGTAGCGCATTTTATGAGCGGTCTACTCTTAACTAATCCTCCCATCAAGCCACCATCTGTGGCATGGGATCTCAATCTTGTCCTTGGACAGCTCATGAAGCCGCTCTTTGAACCTCTAGCCACTACATCCCTGAAGTTTCTTTCTTGGAAAGTCATTTTCCTAATTGCCCTCACTTCTGCAAAACGCATCAGTAAGCTCCAAGCTTTAGTGGTTGATCCACCTTATACACGGTTCCACCATAAGGTAGTCTTTAGGACTCATCCCCACTTTATGCCGAAAGTGGTTTCCCCTTTTCATTTGAACCAGTCAGTTTACCTGCCTGTTTTCTTCCCTAGACCTCATGCCTCTAGTGCAGAGAAGAATCTACATACTCTGGATTGCAAGCGTGCTTTGGCCTTTTATCTTCAGAGAACTAGGCAGCACAGAAAGGCTTCACAGCTTTTTGTTGCCTTTGATTCCAGTCACCTCGGTCTACCAGTTTCTAAGAGAACACTTTCCAAGTGGATTGCAGACTGTATCTCTTTTACCTATGACAGTAAAGGACTTTCTCTTGAAGGTCATGTCACAGCACACAATGTGTGAGCAATGGCTGCCTCTATGGCAAATCTATGCTTGGTGGCGATTGATGAGATCTGCAAAGCAGCAACCTGGTCCTCTGACCACACCTTTGTGGCCCATTGTTGCTTGGACAAGGACTTCCGTCGGGATGCCTCGTTTGGCCAGGCTGTTCTCCAGCATCTCTTTCAATACCAGAGATCCTTGAGAGGAAACATGACCCACTCAGCCTGTGTTTCACTGCTCTCCTGGGGTCATCCCCCTGGCATCTCCAAGCTAGGGAGTCCCATATGTGAAGACTGCATTCCTGCTTGTTCCTGGAGATAGCATAGTTACTCACCTGTAACAGGTGATCTCCGGGAACAGCAGGAATTCACAACCCACCCTCCTCCCATAGGAGTTGTATCTCTCTTTCTCTCTCTCCTTCTCTCCTTTTATCTCAGCTACAAACCCAACTGAGGAGGGAGAGTTGGAAAGGTGGAAAGGCAGCAGCGCAGGTGCAGTGGGATGCTCCCAAAAGCTTTCATATAGACACTGGGGAGCGTTCCCGCACGGGCTCCGTCGGTGCCGACGTCACCCATATGTGAAGACTCAATTCCTGCTGTTCCCAGAGATCACCTGTTACAGGTGAGTAACTATGCTTTAGGTTCTGTTATACAAATATTTCCTGATGTTTCTAAACAGACCAAGGTCCAACGAAAGGAATTATTGGCCTTATTGGCTCGTGTCCTTCAGCCTGAGGGAACCTGGCTCTTAAAATTTCCTTCATTGTATTATATTTGTTTTGAGGGCAAAAATTATTACTTTTCTGAGTCCAAACAGCTCCTCGAGCTTATAGTTTCTTTAGAGGAAAACTTGGGGCTAGTGGTGAGGGCTATAATGTGCTTTCTGCTGGTAGTGCATGTTCCGCAATCTTTATATTGTTAGTTGTTTATTTTCTGAAGTCTTATTTTCCTTTCTTGCCTCCATAATTTGTGATCAAATTGAAATGAAGGTGTGTTGTACTTCCATTTGATATTTCTTTGTATTGATAAATTTATATTGACATTGCCTGTATTGATATTGGAAATCTTGAAAATTAAAAAAAAAATGGGAAACTGGTTGGGCAAATTGAAATATTTATTTCCAAAAGGACAATAAACATGAACAAATATGACATAAACATCAAAACAGAAAACCATCAACCAAGCTATATGTCTTTTGATTGTTAAAGTCCTGTGCATGGGTTTGCTCTCATAGGCCTTTATGGGCCTAATATTCGAAACACATTTACACAGTTTACAGCCCAGTGAACCTTGTAAATGCCTTAAACGGGAATATTCATTGGACCTACATGGTTAGTGCTGTTGAATATCCCCTGTCTATGTCCCATATGCGTCCCAAAGTCGTCTGGTTAGCATCAGGGTGTGTTGGGGGCGGAGCGGAAGTGGGGAGTACCGCTAACTGGGTAGTGGTGATATTGGATCGCTACCTAGTTAGCAATTTGCAGCTAAAACTAGACCAGCTTTTGGCTCGCCTAGTTTTAGCCACAGATGCTAACCGGTTAGCGGTCCAATATCGCCACTACCCGGTTAGGCTCTGTGACGGTTTTCTCTTGGCGCCAAAACTGGATATTCAATACCATAACTGTGACATTGAATATCTGGGGTTAAGGGTGAGTGGGCAGGGCTATGCACTGTAGTGGCGCATAGCCTGCCTACTTGAATATCAGACCCTATGCTTATTGTCTTTTTGGACGTAAATATTTTAGTTTACCTTGCCAGTTTTCCATTTTAATATATTTTATGTAATTATTTATTTTTTTACTTTTTGCATGATTTATTGCTTTTTGTATTTCCTGCTCCTTTTTAGGTACTGTATTTTGTAGAAGAGTTTGCCTCTTTTTGTTTGCAAAATCTGCAACCTATTAATAGGTGAGGTTTTTCTGTGTTGCCTTTCTGCAGACTCAGGTGATTTGATATCTCAGGTGGCCACTATTTGAAATGAGATTCACTTCTTTCCATAAGGTCAAAGAGCTCTTTTCTTATAATGTTTCAGGATCCTGAGGGATTCTTTTCCTACGTTCTCTATATTCCTGGGGGCATGTTTACTAAAATGCTGCAAGTAGCAGAGTTTTTACCACAATGGGGGTGTAATGCTGTGGCTGCGGCAGGGAAGTAATGCCACACTAGGCACATTAGTGCTAGAGCCTATGGAAGGCATGCCACAGAGGGTACCTGTGCTCCCAGCATGGAGAGCACTCTGGGGCACCCATAGGATACCCTAAAGGCTCCCAGCTTGGGCAAGACAGCTTTTAGGAAACTGATGGCCCACAAGCCCTTGGCAGAATTGCTAGTTCCAGGAGTGAGATTTTTAGCCAGTTCTGGTTTTAAACTTACATTGCAATGCAGTATGGGATTTGCAGACCCTGATTTTACTCATTAGAAATAGTGCTGCAGGTCCCATAATGCATCAGAATGAGATCGCTAGAAATCCAGGACTGTCTTAAAATCACATGCTTAGAACTGGGTAACTTGGCAATTCTGCCTTGGGAGCCTGAAACAGCTTCTCAGGTATGTGGAACATCTCAACCCCTAGCTACTAGGCCAGGGGAGGGTACACTGACAGGGGAGCTCCAACCAAGCTAGCCCACATTCAATGGTGTAAATGTGGACACATGCTTTGTGCCAGTAAGTCATAGACATGTCCTCCTATGGTCATGGGGAGGGGTGATCTGCCTTCAGAAATACATAACAGATTTGTGATTGGAGCCTGATCTTAGACAATTTAAGATCCAGTTGAAAATCTATTTGTTCAGGCAGACTTTTGGTGGGGGGAGAAGGGTGGATGATTTTTCGAAAGTCATATGTTTTAATGTATCTGATGTGTAATTTTAAAGTCAGAATTGTACATTGTATGTTGTTTTGTTTGACTGTAAACCACTTGGAGCATGATGCAACTATGATGTCATAACTAAATAAACAAATAAATAAGATATGCTATACTCAGGAGCGGCTCTATAACAAAGCAGAGTGAGGCAGTTACCTCAGGTGGCAGACTTTTGGGGGCAGCAAAAAGTGCCCCCAAAACAGCCACCTCACTCCACCTTCAAATTAAAAAAAAAAAAGAAAAGAAAGGGTGGACAAGCTGCTGCCGCTGCTTCTTGGCAGTGGCAGAATCAATCTTCTTCCAGCCCCCACCTTCCCTGCCCTCATGTCAGCTCCCTTACAGCCCCCATCTTCCCCCCCCCTCCTGTCATCTCCCTTCCTGCACCCACCTCCCCCCTGGGTCAGCTCCTTTCCTGCCCCCTCCATCCCCTGGCAGCCGCGGCTGCAATAGCACTAGTAATTTAAAATAAAAGCAAAACTGGTGTGGAGCATTCCAGCCTCTGCTATGGAACCCCTGCTGCTGCATCCCACCCCCAAAAGGAAGTTATGTTAGAGGGGGTGGGATGCAGCAGCAGGGGTTGCATAGCCAGAGGTTGAAAGGCTTCACACCAGTTTTGCTTTTATTTTAAATTACTAGCGCTATTGCAACTGCGGCTGCCAGGGGAAGGAGGGGGTAGGAAAGGAGCTCACAGGAAGGGGGATGGGGTAGGAAGGGAGTTGACAAGGTGGGAAGATGGAGGCTGGAAAGGAGCTGACACAAGGGGGGAAGGTAGGAGCTGGAAGGGAGATGACATGGGGATAATGTCGGGGTTGTAAGGGAGCTGACATGGGGGAAGGAGGGGGATGGAAGGGATGGACACCTGTGGATGGTACTGGAGGGGGACTGGAAGGGAGCTGACACTTGGGGATGGGACTGGTAGGTGGCTGGGTAATGGGGAGGAGGCTGGAAGGGAGGGGGCACTGGGGCTGGAAGGGAGCTGACACATGAGGTTGGCACTGGAAGGGGGGTGGACAGAGGGTAGGATGACTGGAAGGGAGGTGACACTTGGAGATGGGACTGCTAGGTGGCTGGGTAATGGGGAGAAGGCTGGAAGGGAGCTGACATGTGGGAATGGCACTGGAAGGGGGATGGACAGAGGTAGGGTGACTGGATGGGAGCTGAAATGGGGTGGGGTGCCTTTGTGATTGGAAGTGAGTTGATACCTGCGATGGACAGAGGGAAGGGAGCTAACATCTTGGGGTGGGACTGGAGGGAGCTGAAACTTGGAGAAGGGACTGGTAGGTAGCTGGCGAATGAGGAGGAAGCTGGGAATGGAAGGGACACATGGGGATGGCATTGGAAGGGGATAGACAGAGGGTAGGGGAACTGGAAGGGAGCTGACACTTAGGGATGGGACTGGAGGGAGCTGACACTTGGGGGTATGATTGGTAGGTGGCTGGGTAATGAGGAGGAGGCTAGAAGGGAGGGAGCGCTGGGACTGGAAGGGAGCTGACAAGTGGGGATGGCACTGGAAGGGGATGGACAAAGGGTAGGGTGACTGGATGGGAGCTGACGGGGGGGGGGGGGCAGCTCTGGGAGTAGAAGTGAGTTGATACCTGCGATGGTATTTGGACTAGAAGGGGCTGGACAGTGGGGAAGGAAGGAGACTGGAAGGGCATGGATACCGGTGGCAGTCCTGGGAATGCAAGGGGGTTGACATTGGAAGGAACTGGGAGGGGAGGACTAGAAAAGGGGCCGATTCTGGGGAGGGTTACTGGAACTAGAAATAGGCTGATGAAAGGAAGTAAAGAAAACAAAAGAAGAGACAAGAAATGGCAGATGGACCATAGACCATAGAAAAAGAGCTAAGAGAAGACAGGAAAGCAGAAGCCTGAGATCAGGACCAGCATGATCAGAGAATAAAACAGTCAGACAACAAAGGTAGAAAAATAATTTTATTTTCAATTTAGTGATTGGACTTTGTGCTATCTTTATATTTTACACAGTGTGGGGAAATGCATCTCTTATTTATCTAGTATTGCACTGCATGTGGAGTCTGGCATCTTGGGGTTTCAGTTTAATTTTTGTCTACATATTTTTATTTTTACTTTAGGTTGTAATTGCTTACTCTGTACTTGGTGAGGGTCTGTGTTCTGAGTGTGACTGAGGCCAGGTGTTCTGTACTACAGCAATTTTTCACTTGTTCAGCTTTTCAGATAGGTGTATAAATGTTCTAGGGCCCGCTGCAGTATTTATTGTACAGTGCTACTTTTTTCTGGGTAGGTCCCTTGTATAAGTTTTGGAAGTTTATCCTGGTATGGTATGGTAGATTTGGCCTTGTAGATCTTAGGTTTTATATTAGTTTCCAATATGCCAGGTACTGGAGAATGTTAGTAAGAAGATCAGAATCAGATGGTTTTTAAAATATATTGAGTTCTGTGGGTGAATGTCCTACTTCTGCTCTGCACCCATCATTGAGGGAGATGTTTCTGTGGATGCAGAATATCTATTCGAAAAGAAAAAGTGAGAACCATGTATGCTTAGTTCTGTTTGCCTCTCTGTCCTTTAAGAAGAGCAGTGCACCTCCTAAACGCTGTGCTGGAAAGGTGAATTTCACCTCTCATGAGTGAATTTGCTAGCTTTCTGTGAATTCTGTCTCTGACTCTCCGCATATCTATTTATTTATTTGTCATTGTTAGTGTGCTCCCTTATCTCACTGCCTCCTTTATTTTGCACTTTTGTTCAGCTTTTCCCAGCTGAATAACTTATACCTCCCTCCCCTCTACCCAGCCCCCACCCCGTGGCTCGCTGTCTCTTATAGCTGTCATCTGCTTTTTACCTCACTATGCACAGGTGCACCTAATCCCTTTGGGCTCTCTCCCACCATCTATATCCTCTGGCCTTTGTTCACCTCTCTATTCTTCCTTTATGGCTCCTCATCACATTGTCTGCCTTTTCTTCATACTCCCTGTCTCCCCTCCTTCCAGCACCCTCACTCCTCCCCTCCATGTTCCCCCTTTACTATCCTCACGTCCCCTTCCATTCTGTCCTCTACCCTGTCATCAACTCTTGAGCTTCACCACCTTCTCCCTCTAATTCTTCCATCTCCCCTCTCTCTAAGGCAACCTCACCCTCGTTTCCGCCGTACTGTCTCCTCTCTTTTCCGTACTCTGCTACTCCTTTCCTCCAATATGTCATCTAAGTCTGTTGACGAGGCAGTAGCTTCCTATAACGCTGCACTCTCCTCTGCTCTGGATGCTCTCGCTCCGCCCATACCACATCCTGTGAGGCGTTCTGCACCCCAGCCCTGGCTTTCATCCACTACCCGCTATCTACGTTCTTGTGCCCGTTCAGCTGAGCGTGCTTGGCTTAAATCCCGCTCCCTTGCTGACTTTCTACACTTCAAATTCATGCTTGTCTCTTTCCAGTTATCCCTAGCTCTTGCCAAGCAAGACTTTTATGTCCATCTTTTATTTATTTAGCTGCATTTATATCCCGCTTTTCACCGGGTCAAAGCGGTAAATTGGGAGATACATTTAACATGAGGGGATATGACACACATACGCTAATACTTACAGGGAACATGGGCAATGGAGGGTTAAGTGGCTTGCCCAAGACCACAAGGAGTGCCTATAGGACTAGAAATCCCAGTCCCTCCGGCCTGAGATTGCTGTCCCCAGGTGGGACTTGAACCCCCGGCCCCCGGCCATCTGACTAACTCTCTTGCCTCTGACCCTCGCCGTCTCTTTACTACTCTCAGCTTTCTCCTCAAGGTTCCTCCGCCTCCGACCCCTCCCTCCCTTTCTGCCCAAACCCTGGCTATTTCCATGACAAAATCCACAAGATCATCCTCCAATTCCCCACAAAGTCAGCTACTTCCCCTCTTCACTCCCAACTTTCCCCCTCTACCTCTGCTACCCACTCTTCCTTTCCTGTTATCTCTGAAGAGGAAACTGCACACCTTCTTTCTTCCTCAAAACTCACCACCTGCTCCTCTGATCCTATCCCTACCCATCTCCTAAGCCCCATCTCCTCCACTGTCATCCCTTCCATCTCTCATATTCTCAACTTATCGCTCTCCACTGCAACTGTCCCTGCAGCCTTCAAGCATGCTGTAGTTACACCTCTCCTCAAGAAACCCTCACTTGATCCCACCTGTCCTTCTAATTATTGACCCATCTCCCTCCTCCCCTTCATTTCTAAACTACTTGAACACACGGTTCATCGCCGCTGCCTTGACTTCCTCTCCACTCATGCCCTCCTGGATCCTTTACAATCTGTTGTCCTCTACATTCTACTGAAACGGTTCTTGCCAAAGTCTCCAGTGACTTGTTCCTGGCTAAATCCAAGGGCCTTTATTCAGTCCTCATCTTTCTTGACCTCTCTGCTGCTTTTGACACTGTTGACCACAACCTCGATACCCTGTCCTTGCTTGGTTTTAAGGGCTCTGTACTTCCCTGGTTCTCTTCCTATCTCTCCCATCGCTCTTTCATTGTTAGTTCTGGTGGATCCTCCTCTGCTGCTATCCCGCTCTCAGTTGGTGTACCCCAAGGATCTGTCTTGGGTCTGCTCCTTTTCTCTCTCTATACCCAGTCCCTTGCTGTGCTCATCTTTTCCCATGGCTTTCAGTACCATCTTTATGCCGATGATTCCAAGATCTACCACTCTATGCCTGAAATCTCCCCAGCAATCCAGACCCGGATCTCTGCCTGCCTTTCTGACATTGCTGCTTGGATGTCTCACAGCCACTTGAAATTGAGCTTGGCCAAGACTGAGCTTCTTATCTTTCCCCCTAAAACCTCCTCTCCTCTTCCTTTCTTCTCAGTCTCTGTGGACTGAGTCTCTACTCTTTCCTGTTTCCTCGGTTCACAACCTTGGGGTTGTCTTTGACTCCTCTCTCTCCTTCTCCACACACATCCTCTGATAGCTAAGACCTGCCGTTTCTTTCTCTATAACATCGACAAAATCCACCTTTTCCTTTCTGAACACACTACTAAGATGCTTATCCACTCCTTAATCACCTCCCGTCTTGACTACTGCAACCTACTCCTTGCTGGTCTCCCTTTGAATCATTTCTCTCCCCTTCAATCTGTTCAGCACTCTGCTGTGCAGCTAATCGTCCACCAGCCTCGTCATGCCCATATTACCCCTCTTCTCAAGTCACTTCATTGGCTCCCTATCCATTTCCGCATCCAGTTTGAACTTCTCTTGCTGACCTATAA
Organism: Ichthyophis bannanicus; assembly: GCA_033557465.1. NCBI lineage: Eukaryota > Metazoa > Chordata > Amphibia > Gymnophiona > Ichthyophiidae > Ichthyophis > Ichthyophis bannanicus. The sequence continues at coordinate 213,241,371 of CM066034.1, forward strand.
ATGCATTCACTCTGCAGCTCCTCGCTACCTTTCTTCTCTTATCTCTCCTTACAACCCCCTCTCAGGAACGCCTCTCTTCTGGAAATTTGCTTCTATCTGTGCCCTTCTCTTCTATTGCTAACTCCAGACTTCGCTCCTTTCACCCTGCTGCACCTTATGCCTGGAACAAACTACCTGTGTCTGTACGTCAGGCACCTTCTCTGACACTTTTCAAATCCAGGCTGAAAAATCACCTTTTCTCGTCTGCTTTTGGTTCTTGACTCACCTGATCTGCTTGTTTCTTTACCTTCCCCCTTGTTTTATCCCTGTCTGCACCTTCTGTGTTGTCTTTCTTGACTACTGTAGATTGTAAGCTCTGATGAGCAGGGACTGTCTCTTACATGTCTGTGCAACACTGCATATGACTTGTAGCGCTATACAAATGCTCAGTAGTGGTGGTGGTTTATAACAGAATAAAATGAGTTATAATTTGGTTTTATAAACTGTGTTAAGGTTCTCGCTTTTTCTTTTAGTTCCTTGGTGTGTGAGCATCTTGCATTTCCTTTGTTTTTTATGGAATATATATTTACATTAACACCATGTAGGTCCATTGCGCAGTTTCAGGAGTTATGTTGGGGTTGCCAAGCCCTTCTTGGTGTTTATGTTGGAGTGGGAGGTGTGTTGGGGTCACAAAGTCTCTCTTGCTTTTCAGAGGGTTGAAAGTGCTGTGTTGGGGTGCCAAGTCACTCTTGTTTTTGTGGAAGTAGAAGATGCTGCATGGGTGCTGCCGAGCCCTTCTTCTTTGGCATATTTAGCAGCATGTTTCCTAGGTTCTGCACTGGTAACATATGAACATAAAAAATGCCATACTGGGTCAGACAAAGGTCCATCAAGTCCAGTATCTTGTTTCCAATAGTGGCCAATCCAGGTCACAAGTACCTGGCAGGTTCCCAAATGGCACACAGGTTCCACAATGTTTATCCCAGGGCAAGCAGTGGATTTCCCAGGTCCTCTTTAATAATAGTTTATGGACCTTTTCTCCAGGAACTTGTCCAAACTGTTTTTTTAAACCTAGCTACACTAACAGTTTATTGCATCCTCTGGTGACTAATTCTAAAGTCTGATTATCCAGGACCATAGACTAACTTCAGAAAAGCAATTATATCCACCTGCAGTTACCACATTTCAATGTAGCAAAACAGCTGCTAGTGCAACTAAGAGCATCCACTAAGGTGGCATTAGTTGCACTCACGCTACTTGCGCTGAGTCATTATGTTAGTTTCTGCCGACAACGCAGATGCCTTTGTGTGAGAGTTCTTTCTCTTAACTCACTCTGCAGTGAAGTATAATTTTGGGAAAGAAATCCCATAAACCTAACAGTAATGGGTAAAAACATTTTTTTGATTACATATGTCTGTTTTTAGTTTGTACTGATATATTCCTTACTTGGTGAAGATCTATCTCTGTTCATATGTGTGACTGAGGTTACATGTTCTGTTAGCATGGAGTTGCTATGTTGGGAGCTGCAGTAATCTGGCTTGTTCAGTTTTCTGAATAGGAATATAGACGTTCTAGGGCCCACTGCAATATTTATGGTGCTGCCCTTTTCTGGGTATGCTCCATGTTGTGTGACTTTTGGAAGTTAGTGCTGGTATGGAATAGTAGATTTGCTCTATGGATCCTGTACTCTGGGTTCTTGGTAAGGTCAGCTGTTGGTTGGGGGGAGGTACTGGAATATGTAGTGTTTTTAAGATGTGCAGTTTTGCATTCTTTATGCTGCCAGACTGAAATTTAAAATATTTTGTCAGTTCAGATTCAAGGAAATTTCAGTTTAATTTTCTTTAGTAGCCTGATCGCTGCTGAGTTCTGGACTTTTCCAACTCTAGCACAATCCAATTCAGTGCTTGAATTCATGGCTACCTGGATTAGTTTCTCACTTTATATCTTCCCTCCTCATCAATAATCTGGTCACAGCAAAATAAATCTGATGTGCAGATACTTATAATGGTTTGATGGGGGGGGGGAGGGCTGTTAAGCAGCTTTTCATTAATAAAATTTAATGTTTTATTATGTTTGTTTTATTGTAATATCTGTTTTATTAAATTGCATCTGTATGTTTAGAAGCCACCTAGGATGTTAGATGAGTGGCATATACATTTTACAATAAAGTATACTAAATTTATGCAAATGATACCGCAGTGAGTCTCCACACATGGCTCTGCATCACCCTCATGTTGTCCCTGGGGGAAAGTAGACAGGAGGGTGCACTGGGAAATAGAGGAAAGCAGAAACCTCAGATTAGGACCTACATAATCAAAGATTAAAATGTCAAACAACAAAGTTAGAAGAGAATTTTATTTTCAATTTAATGATCGGACTTGTTGCTATCTTTATATTTTATACAGTACATGGAAATGCATCTCTTTCTATTTTTCTGGTAATGCACAGTATGCAGAATCTGGTTTCTTGAGGTTGTAGTTTAATTTTTATCTACATATGTTTATTTTTAGGTTATGGTCACTTATTCTGTATTTGGTGAGGGCCTGTGTTTTGCGTGCGTGACCCAAGATCCGGTGTTCTGTTAACATGGAGTTTGTATGTAGGGATCTGTACTATAGTAATGAATTGTTTAGCTTTACAAATAGGTGATGGATGTTCCAGGGCCCACTGTAGTATTTACAGTGATGCTTTTTTTGGATGGACTCCTTATATGAGATTTTGAAGTTGGTGTTGATATGGTATAGTATGGTAGGTTTGCTCTACAGATCCTCAGTGACTTTGTAGGGTCTTGTATGCCTGGTACTGGAGAATGTTTTTAGTGAGATGATCAGAATCAAATTTTTTAAAAGATATTGAGTTCTGTGGATAAAAGTCTTGTGTTCTGCTCTGCACCCACTGTTGAGAAAGGAGGTTTTATGAATGCAAAATATGGTTCTTGCTTTTTCTTTTTGAACATATAAAGCAGTTTATAACAACAAAATAAAAATGAGTTATAATTTAGTTTTAAAAACTGTGCTGTGGTTCTCGCTCTTTCTTTTAGTTCCTTGGTGTGCAAACATCTTGCATTTCTTCCATATAATCTAAATGGCTTTTTGGTTTGGTTCAGTCCCTGATTGGAGTTTTCAGAAAGCCCCCTGAGGCGCCATTTCATCCCTCGCCTCAGGCAGCAGATTGCTTTGAGCTGCCCCTGGCTATACTGGGTTAGACACCAGCATAGTTCCAAGCAAAAAGGTAGTGATCAGACAACACAATTACAGAGTTGCCAAGTTACCCAGTTTCAGGAATGAGATTTTAAGCCAGTCCTAGATTTCTGATAATCTCATTCTGACGCATTATGGTACTTGTAGCAGTTTAAATGGGTGAAATCAGGGACTCCAAATACCATGCTGCACTGCAATGCAAATTTAAAAGAACTGGAATTGACTTTAAATCTCACTCCTGGAACTATGTAACTTTCAACTATGTGCCAGACCTACAATTTGCCAATAGTTGCATCACCTCATTTGTGTGCCCTGCCTTCAACGCCGTATATCTCAGCATGTCCACCCATGTGCTTCAGGCCCAGGTTTTTGTGGCTGGCAGGCTCTATAGTTCTGTTGTCATGGCTGCCACACAATGCAGCCTCAAAGATTTTGGTGCCCTAGGTGCCCACCTGGATCACCTATGAGCAGTGCCAGCCAATCATCTGGGAGGGTGTACAGTATATGTGCGATTGGTTCTGGGCTTTCAGCTGTGTGGGATTTCTGCCTGTACTGTGCGTTGGCAGTGCCCTGGCAAGATGGGTGCAACTAGCGCCTGAGTGCTAGCAACACCACTAGCGTGGCCCCACCAAGTGCGCACGGTGGCTCCCACTCACTCTCTGCTTTAACCCCACCTAATCATGCTGTACTCGGGTAGTGCGGCATTTTTAGCACAAGAGCCTTATTCCAGTGCACTCCCAGCTACCATGGGGCCATGTGGAATGCTCCCCGCATGCTACACCCCATGCTCCTGGCTATGTGCTTTAATAAACATGCTCCCTGACCATCTGTTTCATCTTCAAGTATTTTATTTAACTGTTCCAGTGTTTTGATGCATTTAAGCAAATTCTGTAGTATCTTCCTGTGTAATTTCAGTCTTGTCTGCTTTTCATATAGTTTAGCCTGTTTCTTCTTTTTATATTCTAGGGATACTTTTATAAGGAACTTGGGTATGTAAAACAGTGTTTTACATATGCATGTAGGCTCTTATAAAATAGCCCAATGTATACACATATAAAAAGTAGGTGCAGAGGAGTCATAACATCTCTTTTACACAATACTGTATATGAATAGGTATTATCAGGGTTGGCATTGGCATTTATTTTATAAAATACACGCATATACATACCTATTCATACTGGCCCATATTAATACACAATTATGTTTGCTTTGTAGCAGATATAAATGTGTGCACCCACTTTCCTTGGGTAAGTTTATAAAGTACATAAAGGTGTATTTTGCCATTATCAAATATGTGCATTATGTACTTATATGCCTTCACAATCTAGGCAAAATCCACGTAGACTAAATTAAAATTCTCACCTGCTGCCAGTTTCTTTGACTAATGTTGCAGAGGGGGCGCCTAGGAGCCAGCGAGATCAGGCTTCAAATCCCATTGACATGCCTTGTGGCCTTGGGCAAGTAACTTAACCCTCCATTGCCTCAGATACAAACTTAGATTGTAAGTCCTCTGGGGACAGGAAAACACCTAATGTACCTGGGTGTAACTTTCCTTGCACTACTACTGGAAAGTTGTAAGCAAATATAATCTAGGAAAAGGTACGTCTGCTTTCTTCAGCTGCATCATTGTGATGCTCCCCGTGGCCATGTATTTTTCATGGACGGTACTATATTCCTTGAATAGCGTCTATTTTAGCAGCCCCTTTGACGTTCTGCTAGTTGGCAGTCATGAACTGGAACTTTCAAATGCTGTCAGGCATGGAGGAAACGTTTAGGTGACTAGAAATATTTCTGTTTTACTAGCTGTTATCCCATACTTTCTTGAAAAGTTACTGACATGACCAAAGATTTAGTCCTTTAATTTCTGATTTTCTTGGATCATGTGTACATACTTTTGGATCACAATACAGGAAACAACTGTGTTACAGGAAGGCCTTTGGCTCATGTTGAAAAATACTGTGATTTTCTGACCAATTTCAGCTGGCACTATACAGTATAATGTGACATCTGTGGTTTGCATTATTGTGCTATATCAGTCCCAGACATTTGCTCTCTTTCTGCCAAGGAACAGTTAAAGTTGTATGTTATGTATTACAGGTGTCAGGGTCCAGAGGCTGCAACGTTTGCTGTTAGAGCTAATAGCGCAGGAGGGTTCTGGAACATTTAAGACAGTGAAGCAGAGTAAGGCCTTTCTACTTTCTGGGATGTACAGGAGACCAAACGAATAGCAAAAGAGGGTAACAGAACATTAGGACTAAATAAACATTAATAAAAAGAGAAAGAAAACACCAAATAATTAAAGACAACTTTTACTACTTTACTTTAATATAACGTAGTTTGAGTCTTAAGCTGTATGTTAAGAAATTTTATTTGTGAACTGGAGTGATGTGACATCACAATGCATCAGACACCATCTCTCCAGAAAGACAAGGTATGGATTTTCAAGAAATGCAATCAGCTTATTAGTAGAAAATTTTCCATTGTAATAGACTCTATATATCTTTAATAAACAAAATATGAATATAGTAAACAGAGCTTATCTCATTCCAGTCTATTAATTTTGAATGTGAGGCCATGTGGCTCGTGTTGAGCACTAACAACCTCTTACTAACCTCTAGTTTGAAATAAGCTGCAATTTTATATAATAAATGCAGTAACATGAATATAATGTTCTACTTCAGATTAGCATAGTTTGATAGTGCTAATGCTGATGGTGAAAATGTGCACACCCTTAAACTTCATGATAATGCCACTGTTGTTTAAGAAAATAATTTTAGGATGGGAGAAACATTAAAGAGGGACAAGTAATAGTGTCTCTAATCCTATCCATTTGAAATCTGCTTGTACTGAGAAAACGCACTACAGTAGATATACTTCATCCAAACTGCACTGAATAATTCATCATTTCCTGGGATGCTGTTCCACTACAGTTGTGCATTAGAAAATAAGTTTTGCTGCTGCTGCTATATATTCAGAGGGCAATTTTCAAGGCTAGTTCTGTGGGTGAAATAATGTTTTACCTGCAGAAACTGCTGTGTGAAAATCTGTACATTACCCTCATTTCGTGGAAGGGGGCAAGGGTAGAGCAGGCATTGAAACAGCACATATATTTTTCTATTTTCAAAAAGCCAAGTGGTGTTGTGGTTGGGTAAAAGTACCCACAGAAAAGGCTGGGGCAATTCTATGCAGGTTCCTTTTGCTTAGACAACCTTCAAACTGAAAGAACAATTCAAGTTGAAAAACCGTGCAAAGTCCAGGCATAAAACATTTCTGTGCATTTTGCAGCTGTGCGGGCAGTATGAAATCCATTCTCTCAGCTTCTAATATCTGGTCTGTTTCTTTGGTCATTACACAGTGTATTTGGAAAAGTCTCTCACCTATTTCTGGGTTGCAATGTTTCTGATATGAACCTTTTAAAAAAGTCCATTCCTGTTTATCTGCCTTTGCTTCTTAAGCGAGGAAAATGACATGTAGTCAGTTTGAACAAGCTCACCCAGTCCAGGTTTGTACCTCATGCACAGAGTTGTAGTCTCGATTGTCCTATTCTTATGAATGCCAACAGAGCAAATCCAGGACTGTATCAGTCTGTCTGGGATGACCTAGAGGAAGTGGCCACTCTACTGACACCCATAGTTGCATGGGGGATTGGACTCGTCCAATATTACTTAAACATCTAAATCCAGTTCAGTGTATGAGGGACACCAGCATGAGCTATTTGCCTGGTTGTTGGGTGTCCTGTGTGATAGGTAGTTATGGCAAAATAATGCATGGCCAGAAGTCATCATCCTTTTTTGAAACAATGATTTCCATTTAACCTAAATATAGTACCACAAAACATCAAAATTCACTTCTTTTCAACAAAGACAAATAATGATGAATTTTATCAATGAACATCAGAATTCAGTACAACCACTGTTTTCTTAAGATCTGCATAGAGAGGGTAATTTTATAAGGAGGCACCTACTTTAGGTATGAAAGCAGACACTTATTTAGGCACTATTTATAAAGAAAAGGTGGTGCCAGAGTAAATGGCAGAACCATGCCTTAAGTTCCGCCATGGCCGTTTGCCAGAGCTGCTGTGAACGTCTGTAAATTGTGGAATTTTATAATGTAGGCTGGGATCTGTGCACTCTGCCCACCCTCTGCTCATATGCACACCAATGGCAATGTTCACGCCCTCAAACAATATGCTTACTTTTACGCTGGTCTGTATTTTATAAGAGGTAAATAACGCATGTATGTGGACACTAAATACACATGAATGACTATAGTTAGGCATGTAATTGGTGCCTAAAAATACACACCACCTTATAAAATTACTCCCCCAGAGTGCAATTCTGTTACAGGATGCCTATGTGCACAATGTGGCCAGGTGCCTGTTTTAAGACCATTTTATAAAGGCAACATAGATGCCTAGTATCTTTACAAAATAGGTTCCTAGATACAGTCTCAACAGCACAAATGCCAACATACAAGTTTACACCGGTTCTGAAGGTGTAAATCTGTGCATGTATTCTATGAGGGTTATTTTATAACAGGCCACCTAGATTGTTGGGAAAATAATGCACATAGATGACCAAAATACCTACATTTATGTACCTAAGTGACATGGTCGTGATTCTCAAGTGCATATGCACTTACTTCCGCATGTACTTTGACTGTACGAATGCAGAGGGATGGAATTTGGGCAGATTGTGGAAAAAGCACAAGATTATACGTGTTCCATAAAGTTCAGCTGTGGACATTTATCATGCCTTCATTTAACAAGCTTTTTTTTGGCCATTTACACTACGATGTGCTTGACCTTATAAAATAGGCATAAAAATGCACATTAACTATGGAGGAGTTAATCTACACATAGGACTACATGGAGGATAATTTGATAGTGTAAAAGGAGGTACATTCTTTTTATATACTTATGTAGTCATGCAATTTTACCAAAGCTGTTTTCTTATGTGACACAGGCTTTATATGCGGAAAAAGCTTTAGAAATTATCCTCCTTGAATGCAGGGAAAGGTGTGTGCGTTCAGCATCCCTGAGGACAGGAGTAGGGCAATGATCGCTACTTGTGTAGTTTTGTATTTCCAAAACTCTAGCGTGCATAGGTGGAAAAAATATCCAGAGAAAAAGCAGATGCAACCTCTGCAGGTACTTTTTCCGTAGATAAGTTTCAAAGTGAAAGTACATGCAGACTTTGAAAAGTGGTGCAAAGACCATGTGTAAAGTATCCATAAGCTTTGTGATAATACCATCACTGTGATTTATTGTAGAGAATGCATTGTGAACAGTAATTTTTGATGGCTAATATCAAAGGTTCTGCTGATACAGATATTAAATGTTAGACTATTAGATAAGAAACTGTAAACAACACAGTTAAGGAAACTGTTGAAAATACTGTCCCTGGGATTAAAGTTTTCTTAACAGTATAAGAGAACTGATCGGCATTTAAAAATGGGTCCATAGATATTAGGTTAAAAAAAAAAAAGCATTATAAGTAATGTTTTGACAACTAGGTCATCTTAGTACGAAACTTAGAAATTTGGCAATTGAACTAGATCTAGGGTACACATCAGTGGTGTAAATTCAAATGAAGACTCCCCAAGCCAAATTTGGCTGAGGAATCCGCTGTGGCAGTGGTGGCTGGGACTCCCCTGCTCTCCCCCTTCCCCTGAAAAGTTAAATAAAGCATGGCAGTCAACAAACATCACTAATTTAAAATAACTATGTTGCACCATCTCTCTCTGCCTTTCTCCGCTAAAAATACTGCTCCCACTGCCAGGCTGCAAAATAACATGACTGCGAGGATGCAATGGAGGGAGGTGGTGTAGCAAAATTGTTTTAAAGTAAGTGATGTTTGCCATGCTCTGCCTCTTTTGCTGCCGGGCAGGGTCACTGGGTTGCCTGGACCCCTCCCACACTGCAGTGGCTACAGAATTTTTTGCCATTGTTATAGATATTTAGATTTCTAAGACTCATCTCGGGCTTATACTGATTCTCCACTATCTTGGTATTCCTTCTCTGGACCACCTCAGGTTTTTTTATATCCTTTCAGAGGTAAGGCCTGCAGAAACAGACACAACACTGTAAGTGATGTCTCATTAAAGACCTGTAAAATACACAATAGCCTAATCACTTCTTTTCTACTAGTTAGATCCACTAGAATCTGCGCCTATGCATCTTTATAAAATACTAGCACAAATCCTACAGAAATTGCGCCTACATTGAAGGTGCAGCCATTTAGGACTACTCCAGACCAGTCGTAAAGCATGTGCTTATGCATACTTTTTATAAAATATGTATGTAAATGGAGACTCCTCCCCTGAGCACTTCTATTCTACAAATATGCACCTTCTTGAACTGTGCAAAAAAGATTCAGAAAATTACCTCTAAAATGCTTAATTGCATTGAGATCTAGCTGACAATTGGTCCACTACTCAAGTTTCCTTAAATTACTTCTCATTCCATTTAGTACATCAGACGCATCCTCCGCATGGCAGATCTTAGTATCATCTGCAAAAAGAAGAATTTTTCCCGCCACAATAACTGAGAAAGAAACTGAACAAGATCAGCCCTAGTGCCAGTCCCTGAAGAACTTCATTAATCATCTTTTTTCCTCGGTTTCTCATTTAGCTCATCAATGTAATACTTCCCTCCAGACTGTTCAAAATATTTATGAGCCTCCTATGAATGACAGTACCAAAGGTATTGTTGAAATTTGAGTAAATGAAATCTAGAGCACAGCCTTATTTTAATTTTCTAGTGACCCATTTGAAGAAATCAATTGGATTGATCTGACATGATCTCCATCTAGCAAATCCACATCACCTGGATCTTGAAAATCTCCAGCCTTAAGATGCTTCACTATTCTTTCTTCAAAGTCACCAATCCCCTGAAAGACAATTATATAAAATAAAAAGACTTCAAATAGTGTGGGCCAATAATACTTCTAGCTCACGCTATTTGAGGTTCTTTTATTTTATATAATTGTCCTTCAGGAGATTGGTGACTTTGAGGATTTTTCAAAACCCTGATTCATTGAGGCTCTATTTGTCACTATTCTTTTCAATAGTAATTGTCCCATCAAACAACAGACCTCAAATTTCCAATCTCCACCCTACGAACACTTTTCTGGAGAGGAGTAACATATTCATTGTCTGACGACCTATGGAGCCATTCCAAAGATCTATTGAACAGGTTAGAGAAGCCAGGGTTCATATCCCACTGGCACTCCTTATCATCAGGTACAAACTTAGATTGTAAGCCCTCCAAGGGATAGGAAAAATACCTACCCTACCTGAATGTAACTTACCTTGAGCTACTCCTGAAGAAGGTGTGAACTAAATTCAAAATCTCTTCCCTTCCCCTTAGGTATTTATTAGCCTGTGTCAATGTTTTGCACTTAACACGCGTGAAGAGCTATAATTTAAGGTGCATTAAGTACAAAATGTCTGTAGTAAACATAAGGGGCGTTCTAAGCACTGGCCACTTCCACATGTTCCATCCACAGCTGCTAATGCAGGATGCAGTTGACTATACCTATGGAGGGCTAATTACATGTCACGTATTATCTGATGCCTTAGTAGCAACATGGGTTGGTACCCACTTTAACTGCAAGTGACCCTTTGACACTACACCGAATATAAATTTCATGTTAGGTGCTTAAAAGCGTATTTTAGAAAAGAAGAAGACATCAGAATTGAGCTGTAGAAAGTACGACATTCGCAATTCTGGTGGTATTTTAGAAATGGCTCTGCTAAATGTGATGCCTTTTCTAAAATACAGAATAAGGAGGTGTACAAGTGCACATGTATGTGACAATACCTGGAGCTGGAAGAGCCATTTTGCAGGAAAGTTCAATGGGGTAAACATGGCCTTCATACACTTGTAAGTGTCGGATTTCAAACTTACACATGTAGGTGCCATCAGTTCCTCTTGCATGACAGCTATTTTGCAATGCAGCCAATTAACAGCAGATGCCTCTATATCTATCTACTTTAACTTTTAAGAGGGACATAAACGAAGAGGATTAAGGAGGATAAACCCTCCTCTAAAGGGCTGGCCAAACTAGACACTTTTGTATAACCTAAATATGCCAGGGAGCTAGGGTAAATCATGACATTTACAATTGTAGTCACATGTGTATTCTCTATATGAAATGGGGAATGCACATGTAGATTTTTTGACCATTCAGGCGTTTCCCTAACCTCTCCCTCTTGCAACTTCGACATAATAAGCGCATTCATGTGTAAATTCAGCCTTTCCTAAAATGACCATTTCAATATCAATGTCATGTCAATGGGTAAATTCCCGATTTTACATATGGAAATTGTGAATATGGCTTCTAAAATAATCCCCTAAGGTGGCACTAATCCAGGGCCGGTCCAAGGGATTATGCCACCCTAGGCAGAAACCCTGGCCTCACTGCCACTATACTGCTTCCCCCAGCTGATGCTGATTCCATCTCGAGAGGGGAAGGTGGGCAGTGGCAGTATTTCAAAAAGTGCCAACTTTTTGCATCCGCTTTCTTGCCCACGACAAGCCATGTGTGCTGAAGGACAAAGCTTGCCGCTGCCACCTCCCCCGCCAAATGGAATCAGTGGCAGCTGGAGGGGGGGGGGATCCTGTTTATCAGTGCTTTTCCCCCACTGGCACAGAACAGAATAAAATATCTTTTGAACCAGGCCTTTGTCTTTATAGTCATAGGAATACTATTCATTTATTTTAATACACATGTTCTCTTTTTGTATTGTAAAATTCAGCACTCATTTCACATAGGAACATGTTTACTAATGAGTGCGCCACTGGCACAGAATCATAGCCCAGAATTAGTGCAATCGCCTGTGCTAACTGTTAGGGCCATGTTTGGCATGTCCCTCAGCAGTTAGCATGTTGCAGTCATGCAGCACTGTGCTAATTTGTATGCGGGCACACTAAGCACCACCCCTTGCAAAGGAGGTAAGTGCACTCATAATAAGGGCAACAATCGTGGTTAGCATGTATCAATGTTGTCTGTGCTGTGATGTGCCAAGACCGCTCACATTGCGTCCCTACCCTGCGCAGTCCCAGCATGGGGTTTTTACCATGGCACCCCATGCTTACAATTAGCATGGTACTCTTGGCACATAGTAAACCCAGAGCTCTTAGCACAGCTTAGTAAAAATGCCCCAAAATGTGTTGGAATGAAAATACTGATTTGTTTACATTTTTCTCACTTCACCTACGTGTTCCCTTCATTAAGGCAGAGCCTATATCTATCGGCATTTTGATATGGATGATGATGCAACACTGGAAAGAAATGTCTGGGGGCCAGTTTTTTAAAGCGCTTACCCAGGCCCATAGAAAATGACAACATTAAATATAGGTTGATTGGAATTGCCCTTCTCAAATACATTGAGGGGGTAAAACTGTAAAGATTTCTTCATGCGTATGTGCCGGTAAAAGGCCTCTTCTAAAATTCCCTCATGCTAGAAAGTACACACGGTGCAACGAGGAACAATACTGTATGCATGTTCAGGGGAGGTGTATGGGCTGAGCCTGGATGGCATCATGATTTACATGCTTATTTTATAAAATATGTGTGTACCTTACATGCTAACATTTACACCTGCTTTTGAGCAGATGTAGATATCGGTGGCTTCAATCTAGCTGTGATTTCTGCCGGTTTACTCCTAGTATTTTATAAAGGTACATAAGTGCCTGCATTCTTTATAAAATAGGTCAAAAATATGCGCCAAAAAAAGTATGCCTCAAGGGTATACACAGGTTTCAGAGCACGCATAGTTTTAGCTGGAAGAAAAAGAAGTATTCTCGTGGCTATGTTTAGGGGAGGTAAGAATACGGCTTAGGTACATCTGATTTCCAAATGTACACATACTGCTTTGGCTCCTCCCCATTACCCACAAAAAGATCAAGTGCAATCTAGTGCATGCACTTTAAACTTATTAATTTTAAAGGGAAACAACATGGATGGTTTCACTTTACAAATGTGAAATCGGTAATTGTAATCCTGTGAGGCAATGGGACTACTTTCACAGGTTCGATGAGGGACACAGGAGAAAGGAGGCTGGGCATCGGGTTCCATGTGGGCATTTGAATGCACCTCTACCCAAAGTGGGCAAATTGCTGCTGGGCAGACTCGATGGGCCATTTTTGGTCTTCATCTTGCATCATTTACTATATTACTGTGTTTGCGCATTAAACTGCCCACACAGTTTTCAACCATGCAGGCCATACAAAAAATGTTATTTGATGCATTGTTAATATTTTTAGGCATACCCATAAATATTTTGGACTAGTTTTCATAAAGGTCGATATTCAAACTCCATGGAGGTCAGCCATGGCGCTTCAATATCGACGGGATATTCAATGGCAGTATCCAGACTGTAGCTGCCACTGAGTTTCTGGGTTGAGCGCCACTACTGGGTAAGTGCTGGCTATGTTTAGAAAGCAGAGCTTTGCCCTTATCCAGACGGTAACCTGGGATAGCTTTTCATGTGGCCTGTTATCCAGAGAAATGCCGCATGAAAACTGCACTATTCGCATAAAGTTGGCACGTATCTGGACAGCGCTGACCCACTAACTGGAGAGTGTCAGGGCAGTCTGTGAAGATATTCGGCGGCATTGTCCGAATAGTTATGCTGAATATTGTGGTCAACGCTCTTATCCAGGTGGCCTCTCACTGGTTGCCCAGCTAAGGGCTTTGAATATTGGCCCATGCATTTTTTAAAATTAAGCAATGGAATTAACTGTGCATTAGATTCCTAGTAAATCTTAACCATATGCAATAAAAACAACATTTGAAAAAGCTGACTTGATCAATATGCTAAATGTAAGTATATAGTGCCAAATTATAGTGAAGTAGCCCTCAAAGGGCTCTAATAACTTGTATAAAAATTACTTCTATGCAGCTTCAAAGCATATTTCCAAGAACTGTTTATCTCATTAGCCTCTAGGCCCCTGATGAGCTTTTCGGACAGAACTGCGTTAACCAATTCCCTATCAAGGGATCCTACCAGCTTTCTGAGTTATTATTATTATTAAAGATTTATAAAGTGCCGCAACATACAAAGCGCTGTACAAACATAGAAGAGAGACAGTCCCTGCTCATCAGAGCTCACAATCTACACAGACAGGTAATAGCTTTTTGAATCTTCCCTCTCTCACGGAGTTTAAAATTTGTTCAGCCAACTCATTCCTTAGACAAAATTTAGCCATGGCTGAAGGTGTGGCACTGGAAGCATTCCATGAGCATGGTTTTGAGTTTAGCTGGACAGTACTAATATTCAGCGATGTTTGGCTAAACTTAGCTAGACAACTCTTGCTGTACCAGATGGTGTCCTAAAGTTAACTGGATATCTTCATCTATGCAATTATATTCAATGGCGTCAGCAGCACTATCCAGAAACAGTTAAAGACATTTGGTTTATTTTAAATCTCACTATGGCACTGAATAGTGGCCTCACTTTGTTGGTGGAAAATATAGCAAGAAGTTTTCAGAAACTTCCAGGAGCCCAGGGATCCCACAATCCTCTCCTAAGGGCTGCAAACCAGTCAGGTTTTCACAGTATCCCTAATGAGTATGCAAGAGAGTGATCTGCATATAGATGAGGCAGTGGGCATGCAAATTTGCCTCATATTTATTCATTATGGATATCCTGAAAATCTGACTGATTATGGCTCTTGACAGGAGTTTGTGACCCTTGCTCCATCTCAGTACTGCTTTGGGAAGAAATATATTTCAGTATGCATCTAGCCTGGAATCAAAGAGGAAATTACTTTATGTTTCCTTTTAATAGCATGCAATGCAAATGCAATGTGTGCCTTTGAGTCAGTCCTGACTCCTAGCGACCCAGAAGCTCCTGTGCTATTTTATGTATGATACATGTTCAAGAAGCATTTTAACTTATCTGACTCTTTAGAGTCATTACTCTATATGCTAAAAATGAGTCCGAAAGAAAAAATGGGTCGGGATTGATATAATAACATGGGTGAAAATCATTTCCTGTAGAAATTAATATCCCATGAGTCCTTCTAATGCCATAACAAAGTGGGGTAGGAAAAACAAATATTAATTTTATGTACTATGGGCCTGATATTGATTTGGACACGCAATGCGCCGCTACGGCGCATATCACTGCTCACTGACTCCTAACCCCTAACCCCCAGATCTTCAATAAAATTATGAAGGCATAGAATATCCGGGATTGGCACACAGAAGACACAGCCGCAGAGCCTAACCGGGTAGCAGCGATACTGCACCGCTACCTGGTTAGCATCCGCAGCCAAAACTAGGTGTGCCAAAAGCTGAACTAGTTTTAGCCGTGGTAGTGGTGCAATATCGCCGTTACCCGGTTAGCGACGGTCTCCGCCTCCGCTCTGCCCCAAAACGCCCCCAACAAGCATTGGGGCAAATAAGAGATTTAGGAGGGGATATTCAATGGCACTAACCATGTAAGTTACCGGCATTTAAGGCATTTACTGGGCTGTAAAGCATAGTTACTCACCTGTAACAGGTGTTCTCCGGGGATAGCAGGAATCAGTCCTCACATATGGGTGATGTCAGTGCCAATGGAGCTCTCGCAGAAGCATCCCTCCAGCTTTCAAAGAAAGCCTTTGGGAAATGCCACTACGCATGCGTGGTGCCCTTCCCGCCCAAGGGTGCCATCTTGTCCAGTCAGATGACATGGCAAAAAAGAAAAGATGATATAAAAGTAGCTCCAAGGAGAGAAGGGAGGAATGTGAGGACTGTTTCCTGCTGTTCCCAGAGAATACCTGTTACAAGTGAGTAACTACGCTTTTGCCGGGAACAAGCATGAAGTCAGTCCTCACAAATAGTACTCTCTAGCTATAGGCTACTGAGAGCCCATAGAAAAGTCCACGGTCACCCTCAAGGGGAGCTGTGAGCAGCAGCAATTTAGTCCGCAGGTACAGACTGCAGTAGGACCCGTGTGTTCAATGGAACCAACACTCTGGTAGCCTGAACACAGAAGGGGGGGGGGGTCGGAGGGTAGGAGTTACCAGTGAACGGAAGCCCTGGATGGCTCTCCTGGGAAGAAAGGAGGAGGTGTCTGAGCCAGATGAAGGAGGTAGCCCTCCTTAACCACCTGGCCTGGCCACCTTTGGGCATAATGAATGAGATGTCCCCCTATGGGCTGCTGACCTCCTTGTGGTGGAGAGGCTATGCCCAAGGAGTCAAAAGCTCTCTCCTGGCTGGGCCAGGGCCAATGCCTGGGGCTTGGGAGCCTTCTGCTTACGAGGGCCTTGCCCATCTGACCCTGCTGGGGAGCCGGGAGGTCTGAAAAGGTGGGGTTTCTGTTTCCTGTAAGCAGGCCCTTTCTTCGGGTAGATGAGTTTTTTACCTGAGCCCTTCCATTGGTCTTTTAAGAGAGCCTGGTTCTTGTCATGAACTCTGTCTTCAGCTTGGCGGCCTTGTTGGTCATGAGTATGCCAAAGAGGTTCTCTCCTTGACATGGGACATCGACCAATTTGTCCTGAACCCATTGCTTGAGGTTGGACGACTGTAGCCAAACCTGGTGTCGGGCACTGATGCCCGCCGCCGCTACTCGAGCCACCAGCTCAAAACAGTCATAGGCTGCCCGAGACATAAATCTGGAGCACTCATGGATGACCTTGGCCAGATTCTTGAACCACTGCAGAGGTTCTTCAGAAAGACTAGCTGAGAACCCGGTGAGTTCCCTCGCCAGGTCTCTCAGGTACATGCCCATGTACAGCTGGTAGGCCTGGATCCGGCCAATGAGCATCGAGCCCTGGTAGCACTTTCTGCCGAGGGCATCCGGGGGGCACTGAGGAGTGCATCTTCTGACTCTGGCTGACGCATGGCCAACTCCACCACCATGGAGTTGTGTGGCAGCTGTGCCTTCTGGAAATCCGTGGTCCAGAAGACTTGGTCCATCGAGTCAAGCCACTTGCTCACCACTGGCACCGATGCCAGTGTCTCCCACATATGGAGCATTAGCCATTCCAGGATAGAAGGGATGGACACTGTAAGCAATTTCCCTGGAGGCGGGGCCTTGTATTGGAGAATTTCTAACTTATCTGTCCAAGGATCCTCCTCCAATTCTTTTGGGAATGCTAGGGCCTTGGACATGTCCCTGATGAAGTTGAGGAACACCATGTCCTCGGGCGGGGACCGACACCAGGGCTCCGAAGGAGGGGAGTCCGAGGGGACATTGCAGTGGTGACAGGGGTCCAGTGACTCCTCATCCTCCGTCTCTCACTCAGAATAGTCTGTCGAGGACTCAAGGGAAGGATGTCTCATGGGCTCCAGGTCTGAGCCCCACTCGCAGCCCTCAGAGGCCCCGTGGCTGGTGCTGAGCACACTAGTCAGGAAAGATCATGGCCCTGTGAAGCGGGAATCGGATCGAGACCTCGGCCAAGGATCGACTCGAGGCCAAGGGTGTCGAGGATAGGCTCGGCCTCCGCGGACATCTTCGATGTCGAGGGTCCAGTGGTCTGGGTGGCGGAACCATTGGTACTGGACAACAGTTCCCGCTGCTGATCCATGGGCCGCCATTCTGGACTTGAGTCCAGAAGGCTCTGCAGCCATCGGCACAGGTACCGGAGGAATCGGGCCCGATGCCGGTTCCCCTGAGGGTGGGGTCCTCAATGAGGATAGTGTCTGGCAACTGAGGCCGATTCAAGGTTGAGTCCTTTTGGGAGACCTTCACAGGCTGCTCCTTCTCAGATCCCTCGGATATGCATCGAGGACTGCGGAACCTGGCTTGGGGCTTACCCGGTCTGTTGGAGTCATCTAGGGACACTGCCTTTGAGGTCTTCTTTTTGAGTTTCTTTGAGGGAGACCCCCTTTCCAAAGAGCTACAATGTTGATTGGGGTCCGTAAGGCTATTCCGATATTCCTCAGCTTCAGAGGAGGCCTTGACCTTCGGAGGTACCGGGGACTCCAGGAAGAACTTATCGTGCTATTGCTGACGGCTTTTGAGGGCCTTAGTGGACATCTTTTTATAGAGGCCACATGCCGTGGAGTTGTGGTCTGGCGCTAGGCAAACGAAGGCAGCAGTCGTGTGTGTCAGTCACACTTTTTAAAGCCACTGGTAGCCATGTGGGGAAAAAAGTACCCTAGTGAGGTCGAAGACCTGCAGTGCTGCCAGTTGGAAAAAAAGATGCCGAAAGGAGAAAAAAAATAAGAACCCCAGACTCGATGCTGGGGCAGCAAGTTCAGGTGGTGGGAAGAGTACTGGTGCACTACCGGAGGGAGTATGATACTTAAGTTGAGAAAATCAACTTTTTCCAGGGCAAGACCAGACAGACGTCTGAAGGGCTCCACAGAAAAAAGGAGAGTGAGCAAGATGGCACCCTTGGGCAGGAAGAGCACCACGCATGCATGGTGGCATCTCCCAAAGGCTTTCTTTGAAAGCTGGGAGGATGCTTCCGCAAGGGCTCAGTTGGCGAAGATGTCACCCATTTGTGAGGACTGACTTCCTGCTTGTTCCCGGAGAAACCGTGTAAATGCCTTTTGAATATCAGGCCCTATATGCTTAGCAATTAATTTAGCTTTTTACAGACCTTTTGGAGTTGGAAACATCACAGCTCCTTTTAACTCAACGTCTAGCAAGACTTGTACAAGCTGGCTATTTTCTCAGTCTAATTTCCAGCCAACAGTAAATGACTCTCCTTTCCAAAATGCTCAGCATTTCATATGCCATGTAAATACATCCATCTGTTATTCAATGTCACTGTGTACATCGGGCAGACATTTTGCATGATAAAGAGAGGGGGCACAGTGATAATATAAAAGAGGTTATAATATTTCCCCATTTCTAAAAATGGCAATCAGATACTATGAATATAATGCCATGATAAGCTTCAAATCCGATTCCTCTAAAATTATCCTAAAACATAGATCTGAGAAGCAATAGAATATTTACTGGACTCTGCAAGTTGCATACGGATTTCAAAATAATAATTAAAAAAATACTTGCAAAGCTGATAGAAAATTGTGGTAGATAATCCTGTTATTTTTCTTCCTGTTTTCTTTTTCTTATGATATTGTAATGGCTATTTTCTTTCAAGTGTGTAACATGCAATCAGGGTGCATGCTCATGATGTAGGCATGCTCCAACAACATTAATAGGCTAAAAAAGTTGAACTTTTCAGAGATATACAAAGAAGTTATGCAAAAAAACATTGAACACTTTTCACCTACTGATTACAAACTAAATTGTGCTATATAGTGGTATAAAAAGATGTCTTCATAAGAATGGCACTGGTTCAAAAGGAATTAGGACTTATCTTGGTTCCTCTCAATCCACGGTGAACATTTCCAAACACAGGCCTTTTCTCATGTCTAGACAGCTCTTACCAGTCCCAGCCATCACATTACTTTTCCTTTCAGGTCCTCCTGTTGTGATGTTTTAGAAAGAACCTGGCTATAGGCTGATGGAAAGCCCAGTGGGTCAGGTCTGTTCTTGTTTATGTGATACCAGTAAGGCTTGCTTTCTCATCTTAAGATAGAGGTCACAAGTTGAAACTCCATCTCTAAGTCTTCTCTAGGACAGAGTTCTGATTCTCTTTATGAATCCTCTTCACCAGTAGAGACCATCAGACGCATAGCGACTGGCACGTGGTCAGTCAGACCTGCTAACTGAGTAATAAAACTGAATTCTTCCACTTCCTGTAGAAAAACAAACGAAGAATCTTATTTCTGGTGCATTGTGATCAAGGATGATACAAATTAATCTGAAGATACTGATAGCAATTTCAATGCTATTTTACCTATGGAAATGTTTTTTTTTAAATTATTGCCAATCCTGGATGTTTCACAAAGCATGCATTTCCCAGGGGGATCTTAAGGAGCATTCTCAGGATGCAATAGGTCTGGGGAGACAAAGACACACATAGGTACTCTTTTGCTAAAGTACATTAAGCACTTAGGGGGGCGAGTGGATAAGGAGGCACTTATTTTTAGGCACCAAGAATGTGCATAAAGCATAGTTACTCACCTGTAACAGGTGTTCTCCAGGAACAGCAGGAATCAGTCCTCACATATGGGTGATGTCGGCGCCGACAGAGCCTGCACAGAAGCATCTCCCCAGCTTTCAAAGAAAGATTTTGGGAGATGCACCAGCATGCGTGGTTCCCTTCCAGCCCAAGGGTGCCATCTTGCCTCAGTCTAATGACATAGCTAAGATGGCAAAAATAAAATACAGTAAAGAGGTAACTCCAAGGGGAGGAGGGAGGGTTGTGAGGACTGATTCCTGCTGTCCCTGGAGAACACCTGTTACAGGTGAGTAACTACGCTTTCTCCGGGAACAAGTCGGAAGTCAGCCCTCACATATGGGACTCCCCAGATATAGGCTACTGAGAACCTGTACAAAAATGCCATGGCAACCAGAGAAGGTGAGCCGTGAGCTGCAGCAGTTGAGTCCCAACTGAGAGACTCTCGCAAGACACAAGTGTCCGGCAGAAAACCAGCATTCCGGTAGCCTGAACACAGAAGAGTGAGAGGGCAGGAGTTGCTTATACCCTGAAGAGATTATGGAGCATGGCCTGGCCGAAGGCGCTGTCCCATTGGGATTCCCTCTCCAGGCAGTAGTGAGCTGGGAAGGTATGGACCGAAGGCCAGGTGGCAGTTTGGCAGATTTTTGTCACGGGTATGGAATGCCAATTTTCTATAAAGATAGCCATGGCTCTGACACTGTGCGCCATGACCCAGTGATCTAGTGAGATTCCAGCCTACTCATAGGCGAGGGCAATGCAGTCCACCACCCAAGTGGACAAAGTTCACTTAGTTACTGGAAGCCCCAGTTGACTGGTCATAGGAGCAAACAGCTGGGGCGCTGTGTGGTGGCCCTGAGTCTGTTGCACATAGAAGGACAGGGCCCTTTTACAATCCAGAGGATAGAGAATGGTCTCCATCTTGCCTGCGTGAGGCCTCAGGAAGAAGGTGGGGAGCCACTATGAACTCCAGTCACAGTGCAGGAGATAGGTGGGACTTGGGGTAGTTGATGATGAACCCCAGATGCTGCAGGATGTGGATGGTGTGCTCGATGACGTGGTGTACCTCTGCAGTTGTGCCTCCCCTTATGAGCCAGTCATTCAGGTAGGGAAAGATGAAGGCTCCTTGGAGATGAAGATGGGCTATGACCACCACTAGGCACTTGATGAAGACCCTTGGCGATGATGCCAGTCTGAAGAATAGCACCCTGTATTGGTAGTGACCTCTCCCCACCACGAACTGGGGTATTGTCGGTGGTTGGGATGGATCAGGATGTGAATCTAAGCCTCCTTCAGATCTAAGGAACATAGCCAGCCCCCCTACTGCAGTTTTTCAAGGGAGAGCATATTAAACCTCTCCCTCACCAGAAATCTGTTCAAGTCCCCTAGGTCCAGGATGGGCTTGAGGCCCCCTGTTCACTTGGGAACAAGGAAATATCTGGAGTAGAAGCCTTTGCCTCCGAGATGTTTGGATACTGGCTCCACTGCCTTGTCCATTAGGAGGCCTGCGAGCTCAGTGAGGAGCAGAGTCTGGTGATGGAGAGGCCTTACAGGTTCTCCTTGGAAGAACGAGGGTGGCATCTGTTGTAGGTGGAGGAGGTATCCCTTCTGGACTACTTGCAACACCCAGGATTTGGTGGTAATGGAGGACCACCTATGGGCTGCTGTGTGCCTCCTAGGGGAGAGGAGGCCATACCCAAGGAGTCAAAAATTCCCTTCAGGCTGGGCTGGGGCCAGTGTCTGGGTCTTAAGCTTATGGGAGCCATGTTTTTCCCCTTGGACTGTTGCCCCTGCTGTGGGGCAGAGAAGGTCTGGTACTATGGCGCATTACCAAACACCCCCTTCTTCCTCAGGAAGAAAGGCTTCTTCGCTGGGGCTTTTTTATGGGGGTGCACTGAGGTCTTTGAGAGTCTGGTCCTGATCAGGAACTCAGTCTCTATCTCAGCAGCCTTGTTTGACATGGGTTTTCTGAAGAGGTTCTCTCTGGTGCAAGGGCCATTAATGAGTTTGTCCTGAACCCACTGCTTGAGGTCAGATGACTGCAGCCATGCCTGGCGTCTGGCCCCGATGCCTGTAGCAGTCACTCTGGCTGAGGATTCGAAGCCATCACATGCTGCTTGAGACAGGAACTTCGGGCACTCCTTGACTGCCGAAGCCAGTCAATGAACTGCTGAAGAGGTTCCTGATTGAGGCCTGCAGAAAAAATGGCTTACTTCCTTGCCAGTTCCTTTAGGTACATGCCAGTGTACAACTGGTAGGACTGGACTCGGCAAAACAATATCGAGCCCTGGTAGCATTTTCAGCTGAGGGCATCCAAGATCTGGGCCTCCCTACTCAGGGGCACCAATGAATGAGTCTTTTGGCTCTTGAGTCACTGCATGGCTGACTCGACGACCATAGAATTGTGAGGGAGCTGGGTTTTCTGGAATCCCAGGCTTCGGCAGACTCGGCACATGGTGTCAAGCCGTCTGCTCACAATGGGCACCGACGCTGGTATTTCCCACATAAGGAGAAGGAGGTGCTCAAGGATCAGAGGGATGGGCACTGTGAGGTCCTCCTTCGGAGGGGCCTCTTACTGCAGGATCTCAAGTTCTTCCATGTTGGGGTCCTCCTCCGCGTTGGTCTCAAATGCAAGTGCCTTTGCCATATCCTGCACAAAGTCAAAGAAGGTAACGTCCTTAGGCGGGGAATGGCACTGGGACACCAGTGGAGATGGGTCCGTGGGCACATCTCAGTGTCGCCAGGTGTCCAGGGATTTCTCATACTTATTTATTAATTTAGCTGTGTTTATATACCGCTTTTCACCAGGTCAAAGCGGTTTACAGATATATGCTAACAGGCACTATTTATTCCCTTGTCCCTGAAGGGCTCACAATCTAAGTGTACCTGAGGCAATGGAGGGTTAAGTGACTTGCCCAAAGCCACAAGTAGTGGCCATGAGACTAGAGACCCCAGCCCCTCCAGCCTGGGGTTACTTGTCCCTACATGGGAATTGAACCCCTGGCCCTCCAGCCTGAGGTAACCTGTCCCAACCACTGAGCCACTCCTCTGTCTCCCAGTCTGATTCGAACTCAGAGGAAGAATTCAAGGCTCAGCGGCTTCCATGGTTGGGTCCCAAGCCCAAAAGCCCACGACTCCCGGGAGAACCAAGGTCCAAGCCATGTGCACTCACCAGAGAGGACTGGTGTCCTGAGGAACGGGACCAGGACCTTATCCGATGATGGTGGGTCTCTCAAGGCGGGTGGCGCTCAAGGATCGGCTCGATGACTGGGAAGCCCTCAAGGTCGAGGGTCCAGTTGTCAGGGCAGATGAACTGGAGGAACTGGGCATCAGCGCCTGCTGCTTTATTTATTTATTTATAGTCTCTTATATACCGCACTATTCAGCATCAGCGCGGTTTACAATAAACAAGGAGTTACACAATTCAACGGTACTTTGTGTTTACAGAAAAAACAGGAAATACAACTCGGATAACAGGGTAATTAATTAATATAACAGCCATGATCTCATCCTGGCTTCAGTATTGTGTATGGGAGGTCTGTGGGGTGTCTGTATTGAATTTGTATGTTTGGAAGGTCTGTGGGTAGGTTGTGTTATCTGGATTGTTTAATGGATAAGACAAGAGGAAGAGGTAGTGTTTCAAAGCTTTTCGAAACTGCAAAAGGTCTGGTATTGATCGGATGTTTTGAGGAAGGCTGTTCCAACACCTTGGTGCACAGAAAAAGAAAGCCCTGTCAGTAGTAGTTTTGGTGTATTGTGTTATTGATTTAGGGACTAACAGAGAATTGAGTGATACTGACCTTCTATCCCTATTGAGGGGTGTTGTTTGGATCATATCTGATAATGATGCAGATGAGAGCTCTTTGATGGCTTTGAATGTAATTAGTAAAGTTTTGAAAGTGAGTCTATTTCGTATCGGGAGCCAATGAAGATGTTTTAGAATAGGTGAAATATGTTCTTTCCGGGATGCTCCATGAAGGACTCTTGCTGTGGCATTCATTGCCAATTGAAGTGGATGTAATGTGGCTTGAGGGAGACCTTGTAATATTGAGTTCGCATAATCAAAATGAGGTATGATTAGCGCCTGATACATGGTTCTAAAATCGTCTGGCTCTAGCAAGGATCGTAGATGTCTAAGGGAACGTATTTTGTGGTATACTGCTCTTACAATATTTCCTATGTGTGCTTTCATATCCAAGTTCTGGTCTAAAGTGACACCAAGGTATCTGATGGTGGTCTTGGTCTGGAGGTTAGCATCCTTTACTTTCAAAAAGGATGGAGCAGTGAAATTTTGGTTCCGTGTAATGAATAACACCTCTGTTTTTTTGTGTTGGATCCTTAGATTTTGAGATTGTAGCCAGTTGGATACTTCATTTATGCAGTTTGTTAAAGGAGTGAGGTCGGGGTTCTCTGTTGTAAAAGGAAAATATAATAGTACATCATCCGCGTATATCATGCAGTTGACTCTAAAGGATCGTATCAGGTTGCATATAGGCTGCATGTATATATTGAACATAAGGGCGGAGAGGGAGGAGCCTTGAGGGACACCTTGTTTTTGATGAAACTGATCTGATGAAGTATCGTTGGATCGTACCTGTTGCCATCTGTCCGAAAGGTAGGATTTACACCACTTGAGTGCTTTATCGGTAATTCCCTTCCCTTTGAGACGTTCTAGGAGGCGTTCATGGCTCACAGAATCGAAAGCGGCTGCGATATCTAGGAAGACAAGGACAAACCCTTGGCGGATGTTATCAATACCTGATAATAAGATGCTGAACAGTGTAGTTAGAAGCGTTTCCACACCGTGGGATTCTCTGAAGCCGTGCTGGCATGGGTCTAGTGGAGCGTTAATTTCAATATGATCCTGAATTTGTTTTTGTACTTCTTTTTCCAATATTTTTGCTAGTAAAGGAATGCTTGCTATTGGTCTATATGATTCTGGTTTAAGAGGGTCGAGCTTGTTGTTTTTTAGTAATGGCCTTATGGATGTTTGCTTAAGGATACGTGGGAAAGTTCCTGTTGTAAATGATTGAATCATGAGTCTGGATATGATGGGACTGAGGTCAGCTCGTAAATCTTTGATCCAGAATGCAGGGCATGGATCAGTATGAGCGGTGGTCATGTTTAAGCTAGCAATGGTGTCCTCGATTTGTCGTTTAGGTGGTATTGAGAAGATAGTAAGTAGAGCTTGATCTACTGGATCTAGAACTATGTTAGGAGCTGAGATATTGTCAGTTTGGCAAATTTTGGATTGTAGATAGTTAGCAAATAATTGAGGGTGGATTTCGTATTTGAGTTGCGAAGCGGGTTCATTTGTCAAACGCTTAACTATGGCAAACAGGTCATGAGGCTTGTTTAGAGATCTTTTTAACGTGACCGCATGGTAATGTCTCATTGAATCAGTAACCGCTGTGCGATGAGATGTGAGATGTAGGATATATGCAGTTCTGTCTACTTCTGAGTGTGAGCGTCGCCATCGTCTCTCAAGTTTCCTTAGGGTTGTGCGAGAGGCTTTCAGCTCAGATGAATACCAGATAGCAGAGTGTCGTTTGCTTTGAGATTTGTTAGTCGATGGACATGTGGCAATTGAACTGAGCGTATTATTCCAATTAGAAACTAAATCATCAAGGCTGCACTCTGGTAAGTTGGTTAGTGGAAGTGTTGTTTTTAGGCTTAAGTCTTTGTCAAATGGCTTAAATCTTCTCAGGGTGGGACTGGTAATGCCATTCACTCCATTTTCTTCCTTTTGGTTACATCTGGCAAGGGGAACCTTGAATATAATTAGTTTGTGATCTGACCATGGAACTGGGTTGATTGATAGATCCAAGATGGATGGTGAGTTGACAGTTGTTTCAGTTGTAAATATTAGGTCTAATATGCCACCTTTAACATGGGTTGGATCTTTAATTAATTGGTTAAACCCTAAAACCTGTAAAGCTTCAAGAAAAGCTGTTACATGGGAGTCTTGGAGAGATGGTAGATTGAAGTCTCCTAGAACCCAA
This sequence comes from Ichthyophis bannanicus, assembly GCA_033557465.1. NCBI lineage: Eukaryota > Metazoa > Chordata > Amphibia > Gymnophiona > Ichthyophiidae > Ichthyophis > Ichthyophis bannanicus. Next base: position 213,267,527 of record CM066034.1, read on the forward strand.
CTTGTTATATGGGGGTTCTGTGAGTTGGAGGCTAAGTCAATTATCATTGATAGTGAATCTGAATTGGATGAAGGAGCGCGGTACAGTAGAGAGAAGGAACAACAATTATTTACTATTGAGATAGTATCTAGGAGTGTTGAACTTGTTGCTTCCTTAAGGTTGAAATGGAGGTCAGATTTGAAGATGGCTAGAACACCACCTCCTCTCTTGCCATTTCTATGACATGTATGTAAGGAGAAATTGGAAGGCAGGAATTGGTTGATTAATACATTGTCATCACAAGAAAGCCAAGTCTCAGTGATTAGGAGTAAGTCAAGGTTGTGTAGTGATATTAAGTCAGAGATGATAGGCCATTTCTTGCGCACAGATCGGGCATTTATCAATGCACATTTCAGATGTTGGGGAATTGGATTTCCTTCTTGTTTCTTTTTTGTGTTGTTTTGTAATGAGATGAGTAGAAGATGATGGTGGGAAGTTTGGGTAGAATCTCTAGATTTGAAGAAGGGTGTATCTGTCCATTTTCTTCTGTAATTGTGGATTGTTGGTATTCTATTGTGGCTAGTGTGTAGGCTGGTAACATTACATATTCCTATAGTGATAAGGTAGAACGTAAATGTTATAATGTAGGGTAAGGCCATAATGTATGTGTGGATGAATAAGAGTGTATTATAATTTAATAATAATAATAATAACAGGTAAACTGGAGCTTACGGATGGATGAGAAGCTATAACACCACTTAACAGTATTTCAGTGAGAGCAGGTTAACTGGAGCTTACAGGATGGATGAGAAGCTATAACACCACTTAACAGTATTTCAACTGCTTTGCCAGGAGAGCAGTGATACTGCGCTCCAAGGCTGACATCCTGGTTTCCATGCCAGATGGCTCTGCAACCTTTGATGTGGGCATCGATGGCTTCGGGCTTGGTGTCTGTTCTGTCGAGGGGGAGTCCCTGACCTGGATGGCCTTGGTGGTCCAAGGCCGGTCGCCCGTCACTGACTCCTTCTTCCGGGGCAGCTTGTGAGGCCACTCTCACTCCGACCCTTCTGACTCATGCTGGGGCCTGGTGTGGGATTTACCCACTTTACCCAACCCGCCTTCCAAGGCGGTCTTCAAGGGCTTCGAGCTCTTGGGAAGTTCCTCTCAGAGAAGCCACGGCCATGAGACTCTGGCAGCCCAGGCATCACGGGGCACTGAGGTACCAGAAGGGGCCCTGGAGCGTGGTGTCACCAGGGACTCCGGTGCAGAGTCAGATCTATTGAAGAACTTGTCTTGTTGCAGTTGGTGGCTCTTGATGGCCTTTGAGGACATGGACTTGCAAAGGTCACGGCCCGAGTTGTCGTGGTTCGGCCCAAGGTAACAGAGGCATCAGTCATGTGGGTCAGTGAGGGACATCATCTTATTTATTTATTTTATTTATTTATTTAGACAGTTTTTGTATACCGCCTTATCCTTCAATCAAAGCGGTCACAACACAAGTGGGGGATACATTTAACACGTGGGGATATGAGACACACACACTAATACTTACAGGGAACATGGGCAATGGAGGGTTAAGTGGCTTGCCCAAGACCACAAGGAGCACCTGTGGGACTAGAAACCCCAGTCCTTCCAGCCCAAGGTTGCTGTCCTCTAGTGGGATTTGAACCCCCGACCTTCCAGCCTGAAGTACCTTGCCCCAACCACTAGGCTACTCCTCCCTCTTACTGCACTGATCTTACTGCACTGATCACGTTTCTTGACACTATTGGAGACCATGGGGAAAAATGGGTCCTTGAACCCAGGTGAGGGTCTGAGGTCTACCGGCCAAAGAGGGTGTGAAACGCCAGTCGAGACACACCTGAAGAAAAAAACAAGGAAAAACAAACCCGAGGAGTGACACCAACGTGAGCTGGCTCAGGGACAGGAAGAGGAACCAGTACGTGTACCGGAAAGGAACATTTTTAAGGCAAAAAAGAGAGACTTTTTCCAGGTAAACAGGACAGAGGTCTGTTGGGCTCTGCAGAAAAAAGGAGGCTGAGGCAAGATGGCACCTTCTGGAGGGAAGGGGACCAGGTATGCGTGGTGCATCTCCCAAAAGCTTTCTTTGAAAGTCAGGGAGATGCTTCCACATGGGCTCCGTCGGCGCCAACATCACCCATATATGAGGACTGACTTCCTGCGTGTTCTCAGAGAAATGCCATTATTTTAGTCATTTATACATGGAAGTGCCTACATATGCATGTAAATGACCTCTTATAACATACTGAGCAGCATAGAGCTGCTTTTTAACATATTCATAAATGACTTGGAAAAGGGAGTAATGAGTGAGGTTATCAAATTTGCAGATGACACAAAACTATTTAAAGTTGTTAAAACCCAAGAGGATTGTGAAAAATGCAAAAGGATCTTGATAAATTGGAAGACTGGGCATCCAAATGGCAGATGAAATTTAATGTGGACAAGTGCAAAGTTATGCACCTAGGAAAGAACAACCCAAACTATGCTTACATGATGCAAGGTTCCACATTGGGAACCACCACCCAGGAAAAAGATTTAGGCGTCATCGTGGATAACATGTTAAAACCCTCTGCCCAGTGTGCAGCGGCGGCCAAGAGAGCAAACAGAATACTAGGTATCATAAGAAAAGGAATAGAAAATAAAACAAAAGATATTATAATGCCTCTCATTCCATGGTGCGACTGCACCTTGAATATTGTGTGCAATTCTGGTTGCCGTATCTTAAAAAAGATATAGCGTTATTAGAAAAAGTACAGAGAAGAGCCACCAAAATGGTAAAGGGGATGGAAGGATACTCCTATGAAGAGATGCTAAAAAGGTTAGGGCTCTTCAACCTGGAAAAGAGAAGGCTGAGGGGAGATATGATAGAGGTCTATAAATTAATGAATGGAGTGGAACGGGTAAAAGACTAGGGGACATGCAATGAAGCTACAGGGTAATCTATTTAAGACTAATAAGCGAAAATATTTTTTCACTCAACGTGTAATCAAACTCTTGAATTTGTTACCGGAGGTGACACTGACCCTGTTGCGTAACCTGCCCGTGTTTGGGTCCACTGGGAGTGGAGGCACCACTGGGCTACCCGCATGTGCAAGTGAACTGGGACATTACGTGAACTGTTGAGGCCATGTGGCCCAGCAACCGGAAGAGGCGGCGAGCCGGTGCCGAATGGCAAGTCTGTACCTCTCTCGCTAGCTGCATGAGGCAAAGTACCCTCTCCTTTGGAAGGAAGGCCTCGACCTGTAACATGTCCAGCTGGGCACCTATGAACTCCAGGTTTTGGGCTGGAGAGAGGTGGGATTTGGGGTAGTTGATGACAAACCCCAGGCACTGCAGGAGGCAGATTATTCGCCCTGCAGCATGGTTGGTCTTGAGGGCTGTGCTGCCTCTAATAAACCAGTCGTCCAGATAGGGGACGACGAAGGCCCCTTGCAAGCGTACGTAGGTGGTCATGACTGCCAAGCACTTTGTATAGACTCTGGGTGAGGAGGCCAAGCCAAATGGAAGTACCCTGTACTGCTAGTGCTCTCCTCCCATAACAAACCTTAGGTACTGTCTATGAGAGGGGTGGATCAGGATGTGGGTATATGCATCCTTCAGGTCTAAGGAGCACAGCCAATCTCCCTGGTGGAGGTAGGGCAGCAAAGCTCAAGGGAGAGCATATTGAATGTCTCCCTCACCAGAAACACCTTCAAGTTTCACGGGTCTGGTATGGGCCTGAGGCCTCCAGTTCTTTTGGGGATAAGGAAATACCTTGAGTAGAAACCTTTTTCTCACAGTTGTCTGGGTACAGGTTCTACCGCCTTATCCCTGAACAATCCCTTGAGCTCTGACAAGAGCAAGGTCTGCTGGAGGAGAGGCTGCACCGACTCTCCTGGGAAGAACCCTGGGGGTGTATGTTGGAACCTAAGGAGATAGCCCTCCCTTACTACTTGTAGGATGCACTGGTCCATGTGACTCTGGCCCACCTGTGGGCAAAAAGTGCCAGGTGGCCCCCTGTGGGCTGGGGAGGGTTTCCCAGGGGAGAGAAGGCCCTGCCCAGAGAGTCAAAAGCTCCCCCAGGCTGGGAGGGAGCAGGTGCCTGGGGTTTCTGGGCCTGTGGATTCCTTGGCCCATGGCCTTGGTTCTTGGGTTGTGGGAAGGGTGGTCTCTTTCCCAATTGCTTCTTCCAGGGAAGGGTCGAGGTTTTCCTCAAGAGCCTTTACCTGGTTACAACCTCGGTCTCTATCTCGGCTGCTTTGTCAGCCATGGACTTGCCAAAAACGTTTTCCTTGGTGCAGGGGACATTGAGCAATGGGTGCAAGAAAAATTGCTGAAAGTCAGAGGTTTGTAACCAGGCCTGTTGCCAGGCCCCGATGCCTGCTGCTGCTGCTACTCTTGCTGCAGATTCAAAGCCATCGTAGGTGGCGCGGGAGAGGAACTTTGAGCAGTCCCGGATCCTGGTGGTCAGGGCGTAGAAACTCTGGAGGGGTTCCCAGGTGAAGCCCGCAGAAAAGCCTGCCAGCTCTTGGATAAGATCCTTGAGGGACATTCATAGGCTTGTACCCGGCAGCCCAACATGGATTCCTGGAAGCACTTGCGCCCAAGGGCATAGAGGATTTGGCTTCTCTGCCCGATGGGGATAGAAGAGTAGTTCTTCTGGCTTTTGAATTTTTGCATCGAGGACTCCATGACCATGGAGTTATGTGGGAGTTGGGACTTTTGGAAACCCGGGCCCTTCTTGACATGGTAAATGGCGTCAAGGTGCCGGGTGGCTACCGGCATCAAGGCCAGATTCTCCCACATCTGCAGGAGCAGGCGCTCGAGGATGGGCTGCACTGGCACCATAAGATTCTCCGTGGTGAGGGCTCATACTGGAGAATCTCCAGTTCTTTGGTGTGAAGGCCGTCCTCTAACTCGGTCGGGACCGTGAGGGCCCGGGACATGTCCCGTATGAAGTCGTGGAAAGCCACGTCCTCGGGGGGGGGGGGGGAGCGGCACCAGAGTTTCAGAGGGGACAGCTCTGTGTTGAGAGGTCTCAGGGGAGGCCTTGACATCGGTCTCCCAGTCTGAGCCCAAGGGCGTCGAGGATTCCGAAGCTCAGGGTTCTTGTGCCTCGAGGATGGCCCCCAAGGAACCGGGGTCCCCCAATGGGTCGCGGGTCAGACTCCAGGAAACTGGCTGGGGAGAACCAGACACCGACCTCAATTGGTGCCGTGGACTCACCCGAGGCTGGTGGCACTCGGGGCCTGGCTCGATGCCGGGGGCACTCCTCCGCAGTTGGGGCCCCGGTTGTCAGGGCAGATGATGTAGGCAAAACTGACATCATCGCATGCTGCAAGGCCAGGATGGCAGAGATATTCTGCTCCAAGGCTGCCATCCTGGACTCGATACCAGGAGGCTCTGCAGCTTTTGGAATGGGCACTGAGGGTCTCGGACACGATGCTGGCACTCTTGCGAGTGTGTCCTCAATGAGGACCATGGCCTCAGGGATCCTCGAATGATCAAAGTCGGCAGAGGACTCCCTCTTAGACCCTAAGGGGGCGCTGCTTGGAGTCGCCCGAGTCCCTTCGCAGGACCTTAACAGGTTTCCCTGGTGGAACCTTGACTGGCTTTGAGAACTTTTTCTTTGAAGGGTCTGGCATCTTTACGGAGGAGCTGCCAACGCGGGACTCCGAAGATGCCCAGGCCTCATGGGATGTGCTCGGCTGGGGGCTCAGCGTCGGAGAAGCCAGTGCTGAGTCGGACCGTGGGAACAGCTTCTCCTGCAACTCTGACCGTTTCCTGTTGGTTCTTGGAGTCATGGCTTGGTAAAGGTCACAGGTGGCACTGTCATGGTCCAGGCCAAGGCAGTGCAAGCAGCAGTCATAGGTGTCTGTGATAGACATGATCTGACCGCAGCGGTCACACTTCTTGAACCTACCAGGAGACATGGTGGGAGACACTCGGTCAACAACCCCTGGGTGAAAAAGTGTGCGAACGCTGGTCGAGACAAGCCTCGTCAAAAAAGAAGGGAAGAGCTGAGGATGGTGCCAGCTCAAGGCGGGAAGAGGAACCGGTACACAAACCGGGAAAAAAACAACTTTTGAGGATAATTTTTAAAGGATTTTTCTGGGGAAACTGGACATATGTCCATTGGGCTCCGTGGAAAAAAGAAGACTGAGCAAGATGGCACCCTTAGGCGGAAAGGGGACCACACATGCATGGTAGTATTCCCAAAGGCTTTCTGTGAAAGCTGGGGAAATGTTCTGCATGGGCTCTTTCGGCTCCAATGTTACCCGTCTGTGAGGACTGACTTCCTGCTTGTTTCTGGGTCCCAATGCATGATGCAACAGCATGGCAGGTCACACCCTATACTAATGCTCATTGTCCCTTTTGTCATACTTGAACTCCTATATAACCCATGCTCTTTGTCCCTGTCCCCTATATCCCAATGTTCCTTCCCTCCCCTGTAATATTTGAAATGATGTACCCCTCCAAGTTCATTGTCCCTGTTATAACGTATGCTTCCTAGTTCAAGTTACAATGTAAACTGCTTTGAATCATCTATGATAAAGCAGTATAGAAAACTCATTAAATAAAGGTAAATATTTAACGACAAACGTTTCCTGCCAAAAGCCTGTTCAAAATAATACTCTTTTGCTTTTTCTCAAAAATAGAGTACATCAGTCAATAACCTAGTATCAACTGATAATTGATTCCAAGCTCTTGGGCCTGTTACTGAGGACATTCTAGTTTCAGTCCCACTTCACAAACATGATGCAGACCTGGAATCTCTATTAATTCCTGAGTCTGAGATCAAAACAATCCTCTGGGATTATAATATTTAGCTGGGACAGATGGTGGAAGGAATGCATCATACACTATGACTTTAAATAATCAAAACTAGGACACATTTTTTTTAGAAAAGTACCCCCCCCAAAAAAGACACAAATTTGTGCAGGTACTTCCTGATGCAATAATAATCAAAGCAAAAATGCTTATATAGTTTTCTTTGATTCCAGCAAATCTCAGGAGTATAAACTATCCACAGGATTTGCCAAAATATAGGCATATTGATTATTTATCTCAAAATACGTAACAGGCAATGAAAACCATTTTTATTATCAACCAAATTCCCATGAATTAATGTGAATTCGTTTTTCATTTTTAGAAAATAAAAAACCCTATTCATAGCCTGTCCTATTCATGACTACCTGTGACTATGCCACAAGATTGCAAATATGCCCACAGCTGTGTTACAGTCAGTGGAGTCAAATACAGGTTGTCCTGGATCTTACAGACTGTCAGAATGCACACAGAGAATTAGAGAGAATAACAGAAAATATACCATAAATTTTGACTTATAAACTTTCTATCATCCCGTATGTGACTGATTAAACTGAAAAAATGTTTGTATCATTCATAAATTCAGGTAGTACAATATTAAACAGAAAGTCTTGGCAGTTCCTCTAGTACTGTTTGATTATTCTTAACTGAATCCTAAAGGTTTATGTTCAAAGGTTCCCTGTGGTAATGGGATAAATTATTTATCTGGTTTTCAACATTTTTCAGAAAGTGTATCTGAAAAATACAGTAATTGTCTTTTTTTAACTGAGTTTATAGGATTTAAGGGCAAATATTAGGGGCCCTTTTATTAAAGTGTGGTATTTTTTGCCCCATCAGTGCGCATTAGATGCTCATCAGGGGCATGGCCAGCATGTGCCAGACAATTACTGTGCAGACAGCCCCTTAGCACACACTGATCCTTGGAAATGACTGTGGGTGCACCTACCGCTACCTACTGAGGTAGTGATGCTAACAGCAATATTGACAATTAGCACACACTACTGACAGCCATGCTAACCTTACAGGCCGATGGAGAAAGACGATACTGAAGTTGCGTGCTAGCAACTCTGTACGTCTCTTTGCACCGATAGCGTGTGACTTCAGCGCCGGCATGCAGATTGGAGCTCATATGAAAATTAGCCATGCATTAAACTTGGCACAAATGACAGCGTTAAACTGGGAGAGAAAGCTAAACACATGCGCACAGATGCAAGAGAAAGAGGGGCACCTTGTAGCTAATTTACATATGTGCCCCGAATGTATGTTGATGGCATCAGGGGCTTTCCGCAATGCCTGGATCACCTGAGGGGAAGTACCAAACTTTCCCTCAAACTATCCAGGCATTGGGGAAAGCCCCCATTACCATCAAAATACTGTTGGGGGTCGGTGCCCCTGACAAAAAGCAAATCCCTGGTGGCACAGCGGCCCCAATCCCCTCACCTGCCTAACTAAAAATAAAACTCTGGTGACCCAGCAGCTCCAATTCCCCCCCACCCACCAACCCAACTAGCGGATGGAGGGGGGGGGGGAATCAGGGCTGCTGGGCCACCAGGGATTTGCTTTTTGTCAGGGGCATGCGTAAAACATTTAAGCCCCCTCAAGACCAGACGTAGAGATATGGCGCAAAGGCTGGTTTTGAAATCCTCAATGTGTTTCTCTGCATCGGGCGCAGACAATATTAGCATGCCATTTTATTATGGCCAGCCCATTTGCCTATTATTTAAATACTCTTGGCGTTAATTTTGAGCTAGTTTTATCTTTGCTGTTTATGGGCTTATCCATCTCTTTTCTGCATTTGGCTGTGGCATTAATTATGCCTAAAAGTGGCATTATCTGTGCTTAAAGGCTGCACTAGTTTTCTGTGTCAGACCAATATGTGCAGTCAACACTCACTCTCTGCCCCGACCCCTCCTACACCCCACCTCATTGCATGATGTGCAGTTAATTTGCATTTCAGTGTGCAGTAATTGTCCTGTCAGTGTGGTACAAATCACCATGGGCTCACGGAAACAGTTAACACATGTTAATTGCATAACACACTTTAGTAAAAAGGCCCTTTAGTGAGTATTATATTTTACTGTGTGCTGCCCCTTGTGCAGTTAGCATGGGCAAACTCACCTTCTCCTCAAGAGGAGGCAAGTGCAGGATGGCTGGTGCAGATACAAAAATTCTATACTCCTCTCAGACACGCCCAACATATTTGAAAAAACTCCCAACCCTTTCCCAAATCCTCCCTTATTTGGCATCTTGACTCAGTGGTAGTACCTCAAGGCTACCACTAGGTGTCAGAGGTGCCATTTTGATCCCAGGCCACCGTGGAGCAGGAGGTGGGACAAGCAGTAACAGGGTAGCAAAGGAATTCCTAACAAATCAGGATTTATAAAAAATGATCCGACAAAGTAAATGTAAAGCAGCCTGATTTGATAAGGGATGTAAAAACGTATGACACATGGTGAGAAAATTCCCTAACTTGAAGCATGGAGAGCCCCTTAGAGAAGATCTATGCAGCACCTATTCTCATAATCTTGAAAAACTAAAAGGGAACCTTGAAATGGAAAAAATAAGAATATATAAAGGAAAAGTTCTGTTAAACTGAAGAGTTTTTCAGAGACAAGCGAAAGGACCTTAAACTGCAAACTAACTCTTCTTCAGAATCCAGAATGGTAACACAGGTACACTAAAAAAAATTTTTTTTAAACTGCCTCTAATGTTTCGATTGATTTTTACGTTTTTTGGTGCGCTGAATCCAAATCTGGTAACCAATTTGCTCCATCACGTACAGAATTTTTGCTACATTGGGTTAGCAGTTTGAGGTGAACGTTTCAGATTGAGTGCGATCGAGATAAATGTTTCTTGGATGAATTCTTTATACTAATTGTTTAGTAGTTATTCAAATAAGAATAAAGAAAATTGTAACAAGGCAGCACATAAGAATAGAGTAATGTCAACAAAACACACTGTTGATGGTAGCAAAATTGTCTGCACTTAAAACAGCCACATACATGTGCACAAACATTGAGCATATAAGAGCGAGGTTAGACACAAAGCAAAGCAAAGAAATGTGCAAAAAATGTTGTACAGGTATGTATGTAAGAATAGAAAACGCAAACCGCACCATTGCAATACATGAAGACAAACACCCGATGGTGTGAAAATAAAATTCTAATAAATGAGATCCGACACTGTGGTAATAACTAGCAAATTTTTATTTCAAAGTTTAGTAAAAACACGATATTTGTCAACACAGTTTAGATTTTAAAGTCATTCTTGGGTCAATCAATCTCCTGGTGGGCCCATTTCTTCTTCCCCCGAATGCTTCTCTTGGTGTGCTGCTTGGCGTATTTTTCATCTGGGGTTTCCCGCAGCAGCAACCAGCAGAAATCAGCCATCATAGTGGTGTTCCATCTTCCTTGGTACCTTCTCTCTGCGTCCTTGATGTCCTGGTGAACCTTTCACCTTGTTCTTCACTGTACGCCCCCAAGTTTTCGGGAAAGTAGTTCACATGGGAGTGCAAGAAATGGACTTTCAGGCTCATGTTACAGCCTTGTTCTTTGAAGGCATTGAGCATCCTGGCAACTATATCCTTATAGTTCTCATCCCGCCTGTTCCCCAAGAATTTGAGAACAACATCCTTGAAGGAATCCCAGGCTTCTTTTTCCTTCTCAGACATCGTTTCAGCGAATGCTCCATCTGAAATGAGTTTCCTTATATCAGGGCCAACAAACACTCCTTCCTTTAGCTTTGCTTCAGAAAGTCGGGGGAACTTTGAGCAAAGGTACCGAAAGCACTCACCATCTTTTGGAAGGGACTTGATGAATTGCTTAATGAGACCCAACTTAATGTGGAGAGGTGGTAATAGAATTTTATCACGAGGTACCAAGCTCTCATGAAGAACATTTTTCTCACCGGGTCTCAAATACTCCCGAATTGGCCAGTCTTTTTTCCCCCAGTGTAGGTCGCGGGCCCGGCTATCCCACAAGCAAAGGAAGCAGGGATATTTGGTGAAACCGGATTGCTGCCCTAATAGCATGGATAGAATTTTAAAGTCTCCACAAATCATCCACTTATGCTCATCATAACGAATCATCTGAAGAATCAGGTCCAAATTCTCGTATTTTTCTTGGAGAATAACAGAGTGAGCAATAGGAACTGAAGCGAATGTGTTGCCATTATGAAGAAGAACACCTTTTATGCTGTCTTTTGACAAATCAATGAACAGCCGCCATTCAGCAGGATCATACTTGAGTTTAAACTTTTCCATCACTCCATATATATCGTTGCAAAATACCAAATCTTCCTCTTTGCTGAAATACTTCAAAAATTGTGTCTCGCGGTTTGCGGTACCAATAAAAAGTTGTTCCTGGTGACAATAGATTTTTCTGTTTAAGCCGAGAACCTAGCAGTTGGGCAGCATCTTTTGTGAGTCCTAAATCCCGGACTAAATCATTCAATTCAGCTTGAGAGAAAAGTTCAGGTTTCGGATCTGGTTCAGTTTCAAACTCGGAAGTACTGGACTCATCGGGAAAAGCCATCTGATGAGTCTCATCATGATCAGAACCGTCCACACAAATATGATCCAAAGATTTTGGTGGTTCAGGCACAGGTACTTCGTTGCTATGAGGCATAGGCCTAATTGCTGAGGGAAGGTTGGGGTAACTTATTACGTTCTTATTTTTTAAGTTGTATCCCTTCACAATGCAAGAGCAAAAACAGCAGTCACTGCTGTGGTCTCTTTGTTCACGCCACATCATAGGTATTCCGAAACGAAATGCTTGTTTTTTACCTTTCATCCATAAGCGTAGATCTTCCTCACATGTCTTGCACACTTTGTGAGGAGCCCACGGTTTGTCTTGATCGCCTAACTTCAAACCGAAATAGGCGAAATACACTTTTTTAATAAATGCAGAAATGTTCCTCTGCCGCTTTTTCACGGTATATTCCCCACAAATAAAACAAAAACTGTCCGGAGAGTTGACGCAACCTCTGGCTCTGTGAGCCATCACAAATACACAGCACTGCAAACTACAACTGTAGTGAACCACTTCGGAATAAAGCTGGATTACGACTGAGCAAACAAAAGGTAATAATGAACTTGCAAGAAACTGAAATTTGACAGGAACGTTCATGTCGCAACCACCGTGTTTGAGCGAGCGCGAACGAGGCGAGGCGAACAGGAAAGAACATGCGCCAGCGCGAGTACTGGATTTAGCCCCCCGCCTCCCAATTGTCCTGTTAATGTATAAAATGAATACAAAACACTCTAAAATATCATGAGGGAGTGTTTCTAGTTAGTTAACCATTACAACCTCTATTTTGGGCCAAGAAAATAAACTGCAGTCGGCTAAAAAGAAATTATGTGAACATTCCTTATATGCGTAAGAAATCTAATTTTGCAAGAAAACGTGACGTGATGGAACATTTTGGCTATTTTTCCTGGATTCAGCACCCCAAAATCTATAGGAATCAGTTGCAAAACTGGAGGCAGTTTTTTGGTAGTGTACCTGTGTAATCTTTAAACAAGCACTTCCATTACCTCTATAAAGAGGTTAAGCCTGATGAATTCATATAAGATCAAACATATACCCAAAAGAAATTAATCTTTCTGAAAAGATAACCAAAGTTTACCAAGCGTCCTCAGACAAACGTATAATGATACAAGAAATCAAGGAATGCCTTTAGTCATGTAAGCTCCAAACAGCACATTGCCTAAGTAGGGTATAAAACAAAATGCTCAAACAGCAGTATGTAAAGTGAGGAGCCACTGGAGTAGAGGAGTAGCCTAGTGGTTAGAGCAGTGACCTGGTGACCAAGAGACAAGGGTTCAATTCCCACTTGCAATTCTTGGGGCCTTGGGCAAGTCTCTTTACCCTCCATTGCCTCAGAAGAAAGGCCAGGGGCTGATGAGTTGCCAGGAATCAGCTTTGACGCCATCTTGATTCTTGTATTCTGGCTTTTTCCCTAAGAAATGGCCAGAAGAGTTAATTACATCAGTCTATAACCATATGGGAGACAATATTCAAAGTCCCATATATTTAAATGCTATGGCAGTCAGCTGTCACGTTTAAATATTCACCATTCAGTGGCATTATCTGGATTTTGTGGCCAAATCAAGATAATCACAGCAGTCATTGGGATAGTGGCGATCTTTAGCCGCTATCCAAATAAATGATCCATTTAGCAATTTAGGCCAGCTTTTTCTGTGGCCCAAACTATCTGGATAACTTAGGTGGATAGTAGTGAAAATTGCCACTATCTGGGTAAGTGCCATGATTATCCAGATATGGAGCACTCCTGCACTAAAAGGATTGTGCACCAAGGCGGTCTGTGGAGATATTCAGCAGCACTTTCTGGACTGTGCCACTGAATATCTGGATAACCCCAGGGCTTAGACCCAACAAAAAAAGCACGATCCCACGTGCGCAAAGGAACCCAGTAAGAGACGTGGAATGCAACAGAAAAGATGTGAAGTAAAAAACTTTTATTTCTTTATTCAACTCCAGCCACCGGCCTGACACTGGCCGTGTTTCGTAAAAAGCTTTCCTCAGGGGCAAATGATGGCTGTATATTGTATAAATTTACTATTGTGTATTGCTCTTCCTCTGAGAGCACAGGAGAGCCTGTGCAACGATTAATAGCTAAAGGTAATTTGTTCTTAATATACCAAGGTGCTAATCATAATAGACCCGCGGGACACCGCGCTATTAGATAATGGAGAAGCGGCACTACCACACTCAAACTCTGAAAACCTGAGAAAGGCTTTTTACGAAACACGGCCAGTGGCTGGAGTTGAATAAAGAAATAAAAGTTTTTTACTTCACGTCTTTTCTGTTGCATTCCACGTCTTTAACCCCAGGGCTTATCCAGATAAGGATGTCTGAAAATTGACCTCATGGAAACCAAGAATCCAAATAATCATAGAGGGATCTATGTCAACAATAACATGAATAAACTATTCTTTAATGTACTCAAATTCCAAATGAAAAGCAAAAGCTTGCACAGAATCAGAATGGGTTTCTTCCAAAGCAACAAAGGCAGAGACTATGGACCTGATATATTCAAAGGCATTTACATGGTTTGCAGACATGCAAACCATGTAAATGACATTAAGTGGGATATTCAGTAGCACTAACATGGTTACCATCACTGTACACCCCGATGCTAACCGGTTAGCATCAGAGCGTTCCGTGGGTGGTACCAGGGGATAACTGGTCACAGCATTATTCAGCCACTATCCGGTTATCCCTTTGCCAATGAAGCTAACTGGGCAGCGGTTGAATGTCGCTGCTGCCTGGTTAGCTTTGCGCTTCAGTGGCTGACCCGTATATTCAATGCCTGTGGCTGGAAATGACCCTGGCGTTGAATATCCAGGTTTAGTGTTCAGCGGCGATGGCTAGCTGCTGTAATCATGCTAGCTGCTGCTACTGAATCGGGTGCTATATTTTTATTTACACTGGTCAATAAGCATTTAAGAAATAGCCCCTTGGGAAGAATATCTATATGTTTTATTGATGTAACAAGTTTTTGATGCTACCAGGAATCTTGGCCTCAAACTTAAACTACTGTAAAGTAGGAATGCTGGAAAATCTTATGATATAATTTACATTCATGTGTTCATCCATCAATTGTGTAGTAAATATAAACAAGTTGCAGACAGACAGCTTCAGGTAGGAATGGCCAATTTATTAAGAGAAAAGAGCAACAAAAATACCTCCGAAAATTAAAGTGGTACTGAGAAGTACTTCAACATAAAAGATAATAAAAGCTATCAATCAACATGCAATCTCCATACTCTCTTACACTTCTAGAATTGCAGACTGGCCCCACAAAGATGCAGAACAGTGAGATGTAAAAACAAGAAAAGTCTTCCATGCCCACCAAGTAATCTATAAGAAACAGTGTATATAAAAGCTGAAGGCCATCATGGGCTTAAAAGAAATTGATAATATACAGTATATAGAGCTGCTAGCTTGGGCCTTCAGGGATACCTAAGAAGATCAACAGATCCAAATACTCAAAAAGTGCTGAAGTACAAAAGTGAACAGCCAAAACTGATTTCCAGTTGAAGCATTTTCTTGACATATAAAGAAAAAAATATAGAGAAAACAATACAATCACATATTAGCTCATAAAAGTGAAAAACATCGACAAGCTGGATTAACAACATAAAGTATAAACTGAGACCCATTCCTACTGAAACAAACACATTAGTCCCCCCCCCCCATCCCTAAAAACCAGCACAGCGGAATCCCAAACAAAACAAACAAACGGAAGCAAACCGCCTATTTGCCAGTATTGGCTTCCATCCTTAAGCTTGGATACGCGTTCTTTCGAATGGAAGTAATGAGTGTGAATCCACTAGTACACAAGAGGAAAAAGGCTATAGAATTTGCAAAGCAAGAAAAAATGTGGTTTGAAAAGCTGAACCAGCGAACAAGGAAACAACTGGTTAAAGCATAAATACAGCAGGAAATATAGAGCTACTTCAGCAACCACAAATATATAAAAACTGACATCTGTATACTCAAAAGGCATAATAAGGGGTAGATTTTATAACTGCTCAGATGGTAAATGACCACTTCTCCCTGGGCATTTACTGGCAGGGCCACAGTGACCCAATAGGCCGTTGCCTAGAGTGCCAACGTTCCCAGGGCACCCAAAAAAGAGAGCGTTCAACCAGCCTTATATCATTTACATTGGCTGCTGATTAGGAATGTGTTCATTTTAAGCTCATAGTAATGGCATTTAAGGTTTTAGGAAACTGATGCCCAGTCTTTTTAATGAAGAAGTTGGCGTTTATGTTTAAATTAGACTTACCTGCTAATTGTGGTTCCTGAAGGAACTCCAGTCTAGTCCCGGAAACTCTGAGTTGTCATCCTCTTCCAGCAGCTTGGAGACTGATACACGTCATTCTTTGATGACACTGGTATAAGGACCCAGGCACCGCCTCCTTCCACTCCAGTAATCTATTGACAAAGCAGACTCACCGGAGCAACAAGTAAGTTAGAACACATACACCTAACACTATTCTCTTATAACCGTAACACTAGAACAAATATAACTGCACCAACTACATTGTCAAATTTGACCCGCCAAGGATCTCACTTCCCTTCCCAGAAGCAAAAAACCGCCCTACATGACCTTACACACCCAATGCAAAACTCGCCCCCTGAGCCGTAAGTTGCACAGTTCCCTTTGTTCTCTTACCTGAGAAGTGCTCTGCTTCAGGCTCAACTCCTTTTAACGGGACGGGATCCGGGACTAGACTGGAGTTCCTTCAGGAACTACAATTAGCAGGTAAGTCTAATTTAAACTTCCTTATCATCCCTCCAGTCTAGTCCCGGAAACTCTGGGGATGTAGCAGAGCAGTAAAAGTATTCAACGGGCGGGAACTGCTACCCCAGCCTGAAGCACCGCTGATCCAAAACAGGTATCCTTATTCGCCTGAACATCCAGACGATAATGCTTGACAAAGGAATTTAAAGATGACCACGTTGCCGCCTTACAAATCGCTATTGCCGGAACAAAGCTGTACTCTGCCCACGAAGTCGCCTGCGCCCTTGTGGAATGCGCTCGTAAACCTTCCGGCACCCGCTTCCCTTTCAAAAGATACGCTGAAGCAATCGCCTCCTTTATCCATCTAGCAATCGACGCTTTGGACGCAGCCTTTCCTTTGCGAGGACCGCCGAACAACACAAACAATCTATCCGAACGTCGGAACTCCGCTGTCCGACCAAGATACCTCTTCAAGGCTCTCCAGACATCTAATCGATGCAACTGCGTGCTAGAAGAAGCAGCTCCCGACGCCGCCTGGAACACTGGCATAGATACGACCTGATTTAGGTGAAAATGGGACACGACCTTCGGGAAAAAGGACGGCACCGGTCTTAGAACTACCTTTGATTCATGAAAGGACAAGAACGGTTCCTTACAAGATAACGCCTGCAATTCCGAAATCCTCCTTGCCGACGCTATGGCCACTAAAAACACTACTTTTAGCGTAAGATCCTTCAAGGTCGCTGTAGTCAAAGGCTCAAACGGTTGTGCACTCAAAGCCGCCAATACCAATTGCAGATCCCAAGAAGGAACGAGCTGCCTGCATGCAGGTCTCAGACTCACCGCTCTCAAAAATCTTTTCACATCCGGATGAGCGCCGAGTGCCTGACCCTTGATCTTCCCTCTATAACAGGAAAGCGCTGCCAAATGCACTCTCAAGGAAGCGGCCGCTAACCCCTTCTGAAAACCATCCTGCAAGAATGCTAGGACCTCTGGCCTCGACGCTCGTAGAGCCTCACATTTCCTGTCCACACACCAAGCCTCAAAAACGCGCCACACACGAACATAAGCCAAGGAAGTAGAACGCTTGCGAGCTCCCAACAAAGTGGCGACCACGGTCTCCGAGTAGCCTCTAGCTTTTAACCTCGCCCTTTCAAGAGCCATGCCGTAAGCGAGAACCGAGCTACTTGGGGCATAACAACGGACCCTGTTGCAACAGATCCCGTCTGACTGGTAGCCTCCACGGCTTCCCCACCACCAGCCTCCTGAGATCTGTGTACCAAGGTCTTCTCGGCCAATCCGGCGCTATCAGAATTACAAGCCCTCTGTGGCGTTTGACTCGCCGCACCACTCGGCCTATTAACACCCAGGGCGGAAACACATACAGAAGCTGATCTATGGGCCATTCCCGGGTAAGCGCATCCAGCCCTTCCAACATCCGTTCTCTGCGTCTGCTGATAAACCAATCTACCTTCACTGAATTGAATGTCGCCATGAGATCCATGACTGGCATTCCCCAATGACGAACGACCTCGTCGTAAACGCCAAGATGAAGCGTCCATTCCCCGGGATCCACCTTTACCCGGCTCAAGAAATCGGCCGCTACATTGTCCACCCCTGTGACATGGGCTGCCGACAGCGCCTGAAGGTTCTGCTCGGCCCAGTGGAACAACTGCTCGGCCTCGGCCACTAAGGGAGCACTGCCGGTGCCCCTTTGCCTGTTGATGTAGGCCACCGCGGTTGCGTTGTCCGAAAGAACTCTGATCGCCGCTCCTGCGAGGCACCGCTGAAACTCCAGCAGCGCTAACCGCACTGCTCGAAGTTCCAACCTGTTGATAGACCAAGTCCTCTCCTGAACCGATCATTGTCCTTGCGCGAATCTCCCCTGAAAGTGTGCTCCCCAACCTAGCAGACTTGCGTCCGTGGTCAGCGGAATCCAGAGCGGCATGTCCAAGGGCATACCCTTTGCCAAGGACTCGGGAAGCAACCACCACTGCAAGGCTTCCCGCGTCTCCTCTGGACAGAGAAGCCTCCGGGATAGTGTCTCGCTTTGATGAGACCATCTCCTGAATAGCGCTCTCTGCAAGGGCCTCATATGGGCCCTCGCCCAGGGTACCAAGTCGATCGTCGCCGCCATCGTTCCGAGGACTTGCAAGTAATGCCACGTTGTTGGTCGAGCCCTGCCCAGGAACCGCCGAAGCAATCTCTGGAGGGCCTCCGCACGATGCAGAGGCAGAAAAACCTTTCCGGCCCTGGTATTGAAATGCGCCCCGAGGTACTCAAGGTTCTGAGAAGACACCAGACTGCTCTTGGCCACATTGACTACCCAACCTAACCTCTGAAGGCAGCTGACCACCTTTGCTGTAGCCTCCTTGCTTTCTATCTTTGACTTTGCTCGAATCAACCAGTCGTCCAGATATGGATGAACCAGAACACCGTTCCTCCTCAGTTCTGCCGCTACGACGACCATGACCTTGGTAAAGGTTCTCGGCACCATCGCCAGCCCAAAGGGCAGTGCTCGAAATTGAAAATGCCCTATCGGAACCGCAAACCTGAGAAACCTCTGATGCTCCGGCCGAATCGGAATGTGCAAGTATGCCTCGGCCAAATCGAGGGAAGTCAGAAATTCCCCAGTTCTGACTGCCATGACCACCGATCTCAGCGTCTCCATATGAAAATGTGAAATCCTGAGACACTTGTTTACTCTCTTTAGGTCCAAAATTGGCCGATAAGTTCCTTCTTTTTTCGGAACCACAAAATAAATGGAGTATCGACCTAAACCGCATTGGTCTCGAGGCACCGGTACTACCGCCTTGAGATCTAGAAGCCTCTTTAAAGTCTGTTGGACCGCCTCGCGCTTGCGATGTGCCTTGCAAGGAGACTGCACGAAAGCGTCGGTCACTGGCTTCTGAAATTCCAATGCGTAACCTTCTCGAATCACCTCTAACACCCACCGATCTGACGTGATGTTGACCCAGGCAGCGTAAAACTCCTGCAAACGGCCGCCTACCGCTACGTCCACCTGGGCCTCCCTGACTTCATTGAGGCTTTTTGATACCCGAAGAGCCGGCAGCAAAGCCCCTGCTAGCCCCCTGGAATCCTCAAAACCCTTGGCTTCTATAGGGAAAACGCCCTCTCTGATTCTGCGTAAACCTGGAGGTGTGAAAGCGACGAAAATCCCGCTGCAGCATCCATGCAAACGGTGGAAACTTTCCTTGCTTCTGCTTATCCTTCGGTAGCCGGCCGCCCTTGGATTCTCCCAGATCCTTAACTATCTTCTCCAAATCCTCGCCAAACAGCAGCCGACCCTTAAAAGGAATCTTACTTAACCTCACCTTTGAGGAACTATCCGCTGCCCAATTCTGCAGCCAGAGATACCTCCTCACTGCCACTGCCGAAGCCATATTGTTTGATAGTCCCCTAATGAGATCATACTGAATATGCCAGATATGCCGTACCGGACTCCAAACGAGTGGCCTCACTAACGACCTCCTCAGTCCGTTCTCCCTGGACTCTCTGTGCCCATCGGAGACAAGCTCTCGCTACCCAAGCCCCACAAATCGAAGCTTGAATGGACAGAGCATTAACCTCAAAAACCTGCCGTAACAACGCATCAAGCTTTCTGTCTTGAGCATCCTTAAGGGCTGCACTTCCTTCCACCGGGATGGTCGTCTTCTTGGTTACGGCCGACACCGCCGCATCCACCTTCGGGGACTTAAAAAACTCCTTATCCTGTTCAACTAATGGATACAACCGAGACATTACCCGAGACCCTTTGAGCGTCAACTCGGGCATATCCCACTCCTCCTGGATCATCTCTTTTATAACTCTATGCATCAGAAAAGCTTTTTGAGTCTTCCTAAAAGCCTGCAAGAGCGGATCCTCTAATGCCGCCTCCTCTGTCGGCGTGGACTGGGGCATATTAAGTGTCTTCAATGTCTCCGAAATCAGAGCCAGCAATTCCTCGCTCCGGAAGATGCGCACTAACCTAGTCTAGTTTTCCTGTTCCGTAATCTCTCCTTCTTCCACCTCCTCGTCCATCTCCGGATCGACATCCGTGCGCAAATCTACCAAAAACTCTGAGAGATCTTGTTTATCTCCGTCCAGCCGAGCTCTTTTCATACCTAAGCCTGAAGGCGCCACTGACATAGGAGTCCTTGGCCTCTTGAGTCCTAAATCACCCCCTATGGGACCTAAAGCCGAGGAAGAAGCTTCTTTAGGCGCACTGCCGAAAGCCCTTTGAATAAGAGTCACGAAGTCCGGCGAAAAAATGGACGTCAAGTCCCCTGTCAAGGGAGGCTGGACTCTGGTAACTTCAGAAGCCGAGGAAGGACCCGGCAGCGGTTCCGCCGGATCCAACAGAGGTGACCGAGACCCCTGAGCAGCTACCTCTCGGTCCTCCTCCAAATCTAATCGTTGCTGTTCCATTGCTGACGCCTGGTTACAGCTCTTAAAAATGCCTGCCTCTGAAACCACAGACCTTTTTACTCCGCAGAGCAAACACAAGGTCTTAGCAGGCATATTAAGTCTGTGACACCCTAGTGCACCCCTAAGCAAATTAATGTACCCCTGAAAACCAAATATGCAGGAGTAACTTTAAAAGTCAAATATCCCTTAAACTTAACGCTCCTTTTTTTTTTTTTTTTTTAAACAACCTAAAACCAAGCAGGAACTCCCCCGAGTTGAATTGCCCTGCTCCTATTCGAAAACGAAGCCTAGTCTCTTCACCCCGCGGGCTTGTTTCCCCAGACTTAATGGCAGCGTTTCCCGCTCAAAACGAGAACACGCTGCGAGGCTGCTGCTCCCCTGGGTCCTAATGTAGACCAATTAACTGCAAGCCTCAGGCCATCGACCTCAGGTGTCCCGAAGAGCTCCTCTTACCTTCGTGCACCGGCTAACACGGAAAACTGCCTGGAAACATCGTGGTAAGCATTTCTGTCTTTAGCACCACACCAACCCCAAGAAACAGAAGCAGAAGGGAACTGTGCTTCGCGGTTCCTGTCTGCCTTCCCCCACAAGCGCATACAGGCAAACTTCTATCTAGCGCTGGGGAAGGGAATCCACCAGGCAGAAAAATTTTCTTTTAGACTCCCCCCCCAGGCTCCGGATTGTCCTGCTCCATTCTGCCCAGGTACGCAGGGAAGTGAGGCCCCCAGCAGCCCCCAATTTAAAGTGATAAGCCCCTGACTATAGAAGCTTTAACAGGTATCCCAATCTAAGGAAAATAAAAGAAAATGAACTCAATACTCAATTTGTAAGGTAAGCTAACCCCCAAAATAAAAGTAACTAAACTCAAAGTCCTTAATTATTACTCCAGCGAGCCAGAAACTCTGGCTCACATCCTCCAACTGCTTGGAGACTGATATAACTGGAGTGGAAGGAGGCGGTGCCTGGCTCCTTATACCAGTGTCATCAAAGAATGACGTGTATCAGTTTCCAAGCTGCTGGAAGAGGATGACAACCCAGAGTTTCCGGGACTAGACTGGAGGGATGATAAGGAAGTTATGTTTATTTAGGACTCTATATTCCGCTTTTCTGTAAAAAAGTAAAGCAGATTACAAATATAAGCATACATAGAGAAAAAGAATGCCATAAATTGAGAGGAAAGAGAATTCAGAAATGCCAGAAGACAGATAAAAGTGGAAGAGGAGAAGGGTGGGGGCAGAGTGGGAGAAAAAATTAGCTTATGTCTCAGACTGCCTAGACTCCATAAGCCCAGGAGAAAAGGTACATTTTGAGTTGGGCCTTAAATGAAGTAAAGGAAGGTTCAAGACGAAGGGAATGGGGCAGAGAATTCCATAAGATGGGCAAGCAGATGTATGTAGATTCTAAGCGGGTTTTATTGGATGGTGGGATGTGTAATCTGTTAGCATGTAGGGAGCAGAGAACCCTAAGCGGAGTATAGAATGTAAGGAAAGAGTACATGTAGGCAGGAGAGACAGTTGAAAGGACTTTGTGTGCAAGGAGTAGCCTAATGGTTAGAGCACTGGCTTGGGAACCAAGAGACTAGGGTTCAATTCTCACTAGCATGCCTTGTCTCCTTGGGCAAGTCACTTAAACCCTCCATTGCCTTAGAAGAATCCATCGATGACCCTGTTTAATATACATTACCGCGTTTAAGCTACAATGTAAACTGCTTTGACTGAAATGATAAAGTGGTATAAAAAACCTGTTAAATAAATAAAATAAAACTTGCATTGGACGTGGGCTGGAATTAGTAGCCAATGATAGTGTTTTAGAAGGTAACACAATTGAATTTTCCTGCAAAAGAATATGAACAGCTGTGTTCTGAACTTCTTGGAGATGCTTTACTGAGGAAAGAGATAAACTGGCATAAATGGAATTACAATAGTCCAAATGGGTGATAACGCAACTTAGTAACAAGGAAGCCAGGCAGAAGAATCAAGAAATGGACGAATGGTACAGTAATGCAAAAAAATAAAAGAACACATTTTTTCACTACTAATTTATATGTTGTGAAAAGGACAAATTTGTGTCCAGTATAATGTCGAGATATTTTAGGGTTGGCGTACTTGAACGGATGAATGATCAATAGATGGCACAAAAGATGGGGGTGGGGAGCAAGATGGCTGATGTTTTCCTGGGATTTAGTTTAAGTTGGTTCGTATAGAACCAGGAGGCGATGAGATTAAGCATGTGATCGATGAACGGAAAATCAGGCCTCAGCAAGTCCAAATGATAAAGGAGTAAAACATCATCAGCATAGTAATAAGCATTGATGTTTAGATCCTGGACTAGAATTGTAAGGAGACTAAGGAAAATACTGAAAAGCATTGGGCTCCTCTCCCCCAGGAGGCCGTCAGCAGTCCACAGTGTCTCCCTGGTTCCTGGCTTCCGTCTCTCTGTTCTGAATTCAGGCAGACTGTAAGAACAGGGCGTGGCAGACACTCTCACCTTAGAGCTGGCTCTAGCAAACTTCCCTTGTGCAGCAGGGTCAGTTTGGGCCTTCTGGCTCCCAACCTTGTGAAGTCTGTTCCCACTCAGGTTCTTCTCAGTCCTCTCTTGATAGCTCTCAGCCTTCTCTTGCTCCTTCTCTAGGTGCCTCTCAGCTCTCTCTCTGTGGCTCTCCGCTTTCTCTCGGTGGCTCTCAGCCTTCTCTCTGTGGCTCTCAGCCTTCTTCTCTGTTCTAGAAGCATTCTGTTCTGATTTATAAAGCAAACTGCTGGGGATGACTTCCGGGTTCCTTTCCAGGTGCAAGTCATCAGAGTTCCTAGGCTCATTAACTCCCGAATGTCTGTTCCTGCTCCCTCTAGCTGTGCCTGGGGGTAATTGCACACCTAGTTCCTTAAAAGAAACAGGATTTCTTTTCAAACATTCATCTTTATTGACACACGCCTCATGACAATATGTAAAAACTACTATTAAAGCTTTGGAATTACAGAGCTTAAAAGGGAGAGAGGAGGCATTGTGGGTTAAACTAGAAAGAGGGAAAGAGAAATCTATTTGCATTGGTGTGATATACAGACCTCCCTCACAAGAGGAAGAGGTGGACAGAGAGTTAATTGAAGACATACGCAGCATTGCTAGGAAAGGGGAAGTGCTACTGCTAGGAGATTTCAATATGCCAGATGTTGACTGGCACATTCCTGCTGCAGTATCATCTAGAAGTAAGGAGATCCTGGATTCTCTACAGGGAGAACTATTCAGGCAATTGGTAACAGACCCCACACATGAAGGGGCCATACTGAAGCCAAGCCTGTCGGCGGGCACCGATGCCCGGCTGCGGCTACTCGAGCCGATGCCTCAAAGCCATCATAGGCTGCTCGAGAGATAAACTTTGAGCACTCTCGAATACCAGTGGACAAGGCCTAGAACCTCCGCAAAGGGTCCTCGGAGAGACCAGCAGAGAATCCGGCTATTTCTTTAGCCAGGTCCCTGAGATACATGCCCATGTAGAGCTGGTAAGTCTGGACCCGACAAGCAAGCATAGAGCCCTGGAAACACTTCTTACCGAGGCCATCCAGGCTGCGGGCTTCCCTGCCGGGAGGCACCGAGGAGTGCATCTTCTGGCTCTTAAGCCTATGCATGGCCGATTCCACCACCATGGAATGGTGCGGCAGCTGTGCTTTTTGGAAGCCAGGGCTCTTGCGGACTCGATATATGGCATCGACCCGCTTGCTTAATACCGGCGACGACGCCGGGCTCGCCCACATGCGGAAGAGAAGTCGTTCCAGCATCGGAGGATCCGGTACAGTAAAGTGCTCCTTTGCAGGAGAGTCATACTGGAGGGCATCGAGCTCTTCGGCTCGAGGCTCCTCCTCGGGATCCGCAGGGAAGGCCAAGGCCTTGGCCATATCCCTCATGAAGTCCGAGAAACGGGCATCCTCCGGAGGGGACTGTCTCCGAGGTTCGGACTCGGGGGAGTCCGAAGGGATACACCGAGTCCGAAAAGAATCAGGTGACTCTTCCACCTCGGATTCCCAGGCGGACTCCTCGGAGAAGGAGTCGAGCGGCTCCGGCCGGGCGGGCACAGACGCCGTACGCCCCGACGACCTCGGCCCCAAACGGGAGGCCGAAGGGGACCTCGACCGAGGATCGGCTCGAGCCCGCATGGACTCGAGGATCGGCTCGGTCTCCGGGGTCGACTTAGACGTCGACGTCCCGGCGGTCAGGGCAGAAGCGCCAGTGAGGCCAGCGATCAATGCCCGCTGCTGGTCCATGAAGGCAGCCAGGCTGCTCTCCAAGGCCGTCAACCTGAGTCCGAACTCAGGAGACCCAGCAGCCCCCGACTCGGGCCCCGACGGCGTCGGGCCCGACGTCGGACCCCTCGGAGGCGAGTCCACGAGGACAACAGGACTTACGTGAGCAGACGAGTCCATCTCCAGACGAGGCTGTTTGGACGGCCGCTCCAGCTCCAAAGACCCGGGACAGCTATCGGGGCTATGCGACCTGGCCCTCGCGGAGCCAGGAGCGTCCACCGACGCCGTCCTCGCGGGTTTCTTCCTCCGATGATGTTCTCGGGTAGGAGACCCCCTCTCAGAGGAGCTCCGACGGTGTTCAGAGCCAGATTCCCTGGACACCGAAGCTTCTGACGAGGTCCGGGTACGGCTGGGGTCAGAGAAGATTCTCTCCCGCTGATGCTGCCGACTCCGCAAAGATTTCGCGGACATCTTGCTACAGGCCCCACAGATCATTTCTTCATGATCTGGGCCCAGGCAACGGAGGCAGCAATCATGTGTGTCAGTAAGAGACATGAGTTTCTTACACTGAACACACACTTTTTAAAACCACTGGCGGCCATCGGGTGAAAAAGGGCCCCTGCGAGGTCAAACGTTCGTGCCGCCAGGGAATAGCGAAAAAAGCGCGAATTTGTCACGAAGGACAGAAAAACCGAAAAGAAGGGGAGGACTCGCAACCGGCGTCGCGAGGCCGGACGGAAAAAGGACCGGCGTCGAACCGAAGAAAATACTAAAATAAAGAAAGAAAATCAACTTTTCAGCGGTGACTTGTAGACAGCGTCTGTAGGGCTCCGCGGAAAAAAGAAGACTGGCCAAGATGGCACCTTTGGGCGGGAAGGGGACCGCGCATGCGCGCTGCAATTCCCAAAGGCTTTCTTTGAAAGCTGGGGAAAATTGCTCCGCGAGGGCTCCGTCGGCGCCGACGTCACCCATATGTGAGGACTGACTTCCTGCTTGGTCCTGGAGAATACAAGAGATCACAGAGAGAGGAAGACAGGCATCTGTATTTGGAAAAACTTAGAGAAGCTAGCAAAGTAGTCAAGAAGGCAAAGATTCAAAAGGAGGAGGAAATAGCCAATGCAATAAAATGGGGGGATAAGACATTTTTCAGATATATTAGTGAGAAGAGGAAGGGCAAAAGTGGTATTGTCAGACTCAAGGGTGCAGGGGGGGGGGAATATGTAGAAGCTGATAAGGATAAAGCGGAATTGCTTAACAAATATTTTTGTTCTGTGTTCACAGATGAAGAAACAGGAGCAGGACCTCAGAAAACACCCACAAATAAGAACAGAAGCGAGGGACATCTTGAACAATTTTCAGAAGACTGTGTTCATGAGAAACTAGCTCAACTTAAAGTAGACAAAGCGATGGGACCGGATGGGATACACTCAAGAATACTGAGGGAACTTGGGGACGTTCTAGCAACTCCACTGACTGACCTTTTTAATGCCTCGTTGGAGTCGGGAGTGGTGCCAAAGGACTGGAGAGAGGCTCATGTGGTGCCTTTACACAAAAGCGGAACTAAGGATGTGGTTGAAAACTACAGGCCGGTTAGTTTAACTTCAGTGGTGAGTAAATTATTGGAAACACTGCTGAAAGAGAAAATAGTGAGGTTTCTGGAGTCCAGCGGATTACAGGATCCGAGGCAGCATGGATTCACCAGAGGCAGGTCTTGTCAGACAAATCTGATTGATTTCTTTGACTGGGTGACCAGGGAGTTGGACCGAGGGAGAGCTCTAGATGTGGTGTATTTAGATTTCAGTAAAGCCTTTGACACTGTTCCTCATAGGCGACTTATAAACAAACTGAACACCCTAGGGATGGACCCTAAAGTTACTGCTTGGGTTAGAAATTGGTTGGGTGGGAGGCGACAAAGAGTACAAGTAGATGGAGCTCACTCTGAGGAGAAGGATGTTACCAGTGGTGTGCCCCAGGGATCTGTCCTTGGTCCGATTCTTTTTAACATCTTTGTTAGTGATATAGCGGAAGGGCTGTCGGGTAAGGTTTGCCTCTTTGTGGATGATACCAAAATCTGCAATAGAGTAGACACCCAGGAAGGTGTAGATAACATGAGGAGGGATCTAGCTAAGCTTGAAGAATGGTCTAGAATTTGGCAGCTGGGATTTAATGTTAAAAAATGTAAGGTCATGCATTTGGGCTGCAGCAATGCAAGGGAGCAAAACAGTATAGGAGGTGAAGTACTTTTGTCCACTAAAGAAGAGCGGGACCTAGGCGTGGTTGTGTCTGATGATCTTAAAGTAGCTAAACAGGTAGAAAAGGCGACGGCAAAAGCTAGAAGGATGCTTGGGTGCATACGGAGAGGAATGGCTAGCAGAAAAAAGGAGGTGATAATGCCTCTTTATAAGTCTTTGGTGCGACCTCATTTGGAGTATGGTGTGCAATTCTGGAGACCGCACCTTCAAAAGGATGTGAACAGGATGGAGTCGGTGCAGAGGGTTGCTACTAAAATGATTAATGGGCTTCATTATAAAGCATATGAGGACAGACTTAAGGATCTTAATATGTACACCTTAGAGGAAAGGCGGGATAGAGGTGATATGATTGAGATGTTTAAATACCTCCGTGGCATAAATGTTCAGGGAGAGAGCCTCTTTCAATTGAAAGCAAGTTCTGCTACGAGGGGACATGGGATGAGGGTGAAGGGAGATAGATTCAGGAGTGATATGCGGAAATATTTCTTTACGGAAAGAGTAGTGGATCCGTGGAATAGTCTCCCAGTGGAGGTGGTAGAGATGAGGACAGTAACTGAATTCAAAAAAGCATGGGACCAACACAGAGGATCTCTAAAGGTAAAAAGTGGACTGTTGTAGTTATGGAAGGACAGACTAGATGGGCCTTGTGGTCTTTTTCTGTCATCATGTTTCTATGTCTCTATGTTTCTTTAACCTGGAAAAGAGACGGCTGAGGGGAGATATGATAGAAGTTTATAAATTAATGAACGGAGTGGAACGGGTAAATGTAGATTGATTGTTTACGTTATCAGAATATATAAAGACTAGAGGACATGCAATGAAGCTATAGGGTAAACTATTTAAGACTAATAAAATAAAATATTTTTTCACTCAATGTGTAATCAAACTCTGGAATTTGTTACCGGAGGATGTAGTAAAGGCTGTTAGTGTAGCTGGGTTTAAAAAAGGTTTGGACAAGTTCCTGGAGGAAAGGTCCATAAACCATTATTAAGAAGGGACCCAGGATATCAATGCTTGACCCAGTACAAGCATTGTGGAACCTGTGCCTTTGTGGAAACTGCTAGGTACGTATGACCTAGATTGGCCACTGTTGGAAACAGGATACTGGGCTTGATGGACCTTGGTCTGACCCATTATGGCATTTCTTATGTTCTTATGTTCTTAATTGTGCATTTTTGCTTTCACAGCAAGCTTTTTTTTTTTTCAAATTCTCTTTTTCTGCCTTATCAATGCCTTGCATCTAACTTGCCAGTGCTTATGTTTTTTCCTGTTTTCATCATTTGGCTCTTTTTCCAATTCCTAAAAGATTCTTTTTTTGTTACAACAGCTTCTCTGACCTCAACTTTAAACCATGCTGGCAGTTTTTTTGGCCTTCCTTCCACCTTTCTTAAAGTGTGGAATACATTTGGTCTGGGCTTCCAAAACAGTATTTTTAAACAACGCTTGATGTAAACCTTTAACCTTTGCAGCTGATCCTTTTATTTTTTCTTAACTATTTTCCTCATTTTATCACAGTCTTCCTTATGAAAGTTAAAATGTAGTACTGTGGATTTCTTTGCCATCCTCTCTCTATTTATTAAATCAAATG
Source organism: Ichthyophis bannanicus (assembly GCA_033557465.1). Taxonomy (NCBI): domain Eukaryota; kingdom Metazoa; phylum Chordata; class Amphibia; order Gymnophiona; family Ichthyophiidae; genus Ichthyophis; species Ichthyophis bannanicus. The sequence continues at coordinate 213,296,107 of CM066034.1, forward strand.
TGATCATGCTATGATCATTATTGCCAAGTGGCCCTAACACTATCTCTTGCATCATATCTTGTGTTCCACTAAGAACTAGGTCCAAAATAGCTTCCTTTCTTGTTGGTTCATGAATCAGCTGCTCCAAGAAGCAGTCAATTATTTCATCGAGAAACTTTATCGCCCCAGCATGTCCTGTTGTGACATTCACCCAGTTGATACCGGGGTAATTGAAATCACCCATTACTTATTTATTTATTTAAGAAGGGTTTTTTTTTATACTACTCTATCCTTCACTCAGAGTGGTTTACATTAAACAATAACTTATACAGACAACAAGGGAGTGTATCACAATGTTGATTGCTACATTGAAACAGTTGATAACATAGCAACATACTTGTAAAAACTTATATAGAATAACTATATAAAATATAGAGAACAGGTATGGGTAAGTAATAATTCAGTTTAGATAACTAATAATGCAGTGTGTGTGTTTGCTTTACAGTTGGCTTTTATTACTGTGTTGAACGTTTGTTAGCTTTCCTGATTTCTTTTAGCATTTCATCGTCCATCTCTTCATTCTGGCCAGGTAGACGGTAGTACACCCCTACTGCCATTGCCTTCCCCTTTTTACATGGTATATCTATCTATAGAGATTCTACAGTGTGTTTTGTTTCATGCAAAACTTTTATCCTGTGTGATTCAACACCCTCTCCTTCACCAATTTGATCTACCCTATCATTGCGCTATAGTTTGTGCCCAAGTATCAGGTATCCCATTGGCTGTCCTCTTTCCATCAGGTCTCTGAGATGCCAATTGCATCTAACCTTTCATTTTCTGCTACATATTCTAGCTCTCACATCTTCTTTGTATTAGACTTCTAGCATTTGCACACAAGCATTTTAGGGGCTGTATTTTATTCATATAAACAATCTGTTTATCAGTTGACAAGGGTAATTTGACATCTTTCAGCTCTGTCTGCTTTGTACTTACAGGCATCTGTGTTTTATCTTTATTGGAACCTCCCTATGAGGATGCCCTAACTTTCCTCTTTTGCTAGTGTCCTTCAAGGATATATCCTTCTGAACCATCTGCTCTTGGGCGACTGTCAGCTTTCCTCTATTATCTAATTTAAAGGCTGCTGTATTTCATTTTTAAGGGTTAATGCCAGCAGCCTGGTTCCACCCTCATTAAGGTGATACTCATCCTTTCAGAAAAGCCTCTCCCTTCCCCAGAATGATCCCCAGTTTCTAACAAATCCAAAACCCTCTTTCTTGCACCATTGTCTCATTCACACATTGGAACTCTGGAGCTCTGTCTGCCTTTTTGGTCCTGCACATGGAACGGGAAGAATTTCTGAGAATGCTACCCTGGAAGTTCTGGATTTCAACTTCCTACCAAAAAGGCTAAATTAAGAATCCAGAACTTTTCTCCCATATTTTTATGGTTTATTTAAAATTTGATATACAGCCCCTCACAGCACTGGTACGGTTCACAAAATTACAATATAAAACAATAAAGTAAAGAAAAGAACGCCAATTAAAACAGAAAGAACCAATGAAGGATAGGTGGGGATGGGGGTTTAAAACGGAAAGTAGACAGAGAGAGGGAAAAGAGGGAGCAGACATTTTCCTATGTCATTGGTACCAACATGTATCAAGGCAGCAGACTCCTTCCTGGCACTATCTAACACCTTGTCTAGGTGGCATGTGAGGTCCGCTCCCTTTGCACCAGGCAGGCATGTTACCAAGTGATCCTCACATCCACCAGCCACTCAGCTATCTACATGACTAATGATCGAATCGCCAACTATAATGACAGTCCTAACCCTTCCCTCATGGGCACATGACCCTGGAGAAACCACCTCGGTGCGAGAGGGTTTTACATCACCTGGAGGACAGGTCCTAGCTACAGGATCACTTTCTGCCACACCAAGGTGATGCTCTCCTTTCATGTGACCTCCCTTCTCCATGGCAACAGAGAGGCTGCCAGACTGGAGGTGAGAGTTCAATACTACATACCTGTAGGTCTTGTCTATGTATCTCTCTGTCTTCCTCAGCTCCTCCAAGTCTGCTACTCTAGCCTCCAGAGTTTGGACTCATTCCCTGAGAACAAAGAGCTCCTTGCACCTAGTGCACATGTAAGACCTCTCACCACCTGGGAAAAAATTGTACATGTGACACTCAGTGCAAAAGACTGGATAGCCCCCATCTCGCTGCCGGACTGCTGTCTGTATCTTAGTTTTAAGGATTTATTTTTTAGATATTTAAGTTGTTTACTTAATTAAAGTTACTAGAGATACTTATACCAATACAACTATGCCTACTAAGTTTAAGGGACTTTGTTCACCTCAAGATTAATTAATTTCAGGGCCTTCATTAATCTATTCCTGGTTAGGATAACCAGGTGAATCTGAAAGTGAATTTGACCACCTCTTTCCCTTTAATAGGTTTAAGAGGCTATACATCTAAGATTATGCCTGGGGGTAGTGAGAGATGGGGTGGGGGGAAGTGGGAGATGGAGTGGGCAGGAGGGGAGAAACACTTGCTTGCTACACAGTACCCTGACTTGTGCTTCTAAAGTAATCTCTTAATTTCCTGGGTGATTCACAGAGCCCTTGGTTTGATTTAGGGAGCATTTAAAATTGCCCCTTTGATCTGTCACTTGGCTTTAACAGCTATTTTAAAATATTTCACAGGTCTCTTGCCTCCTAACTGGAAGACCTCTTTGTAAAGGTCTCTAGACACTATTTCTTTCTACTCAAAGAATATTTACCCTAGTCTACTTTCTATGCTAAGCTATATTCTGATTTTGATTTAAATGAAAAGCTCTCTGGTGGTACTAAGCGCTGACTGACTTTGTTAATTGAGTTTTAATTTGTTCAAGAGCATCCAGTCCGCTGTAGCATTCAATGGATTACCAAAAGGGACTGCTACTGCTGGAAAGAAATCTGCACTTGTAAGTATTTACCTGCTTGGAAATTCTCTAAATCTTGGGGAAAAGGGAATTTTTTGATTTAAAGCTGATAAACCTGTGTATATCTGAATTCAGTGTTTTTGTTAAAATGCACAGATTTATCAGCTTTAGCCCAACGAATTCTCTTTTCCCCAAGATTTAGAGAATTTCCCAGCAGGTAAATACTTACAAGATTTCTTTCCAGCAGTAGCAGTCCCATTGTCTGAATGCTACAGCGGACAGGATGCTCTTGAACATATTAAAGCTCAGTTTGTCTAAAATGAAAGCATTGTGCTATGTGGGAAGAGTATGGATTATTCTATCCTTGTTATTGTGATTGAGAGAAATACTTCAACTATGAGTGATTTGGTCTGCAGTTTAGGGATCAATATTGATGCCGGTCTGACTATGGAGCCACATATCTCAGGATTACTGCAAACTTGTCATTTCTATAACTTTGCAAGTTGCACCTCTTTTTTCAGCAAAAGCATTTTGCAGCTATTATTCGTTCTATCCTCCTATCTTGTTAGTACAGTCAAACCTCGGTTTTCATGATTAATCCGTTCAAAAAAGTCTGACTATAACCGAAATGGACTAAAACCGAAGCAAGATTTCCCATAAGAAATAATGTAAATTCAATTAATCCGTTCCAGACACCCAAAAATTTTGACAAAAAATACATTTTATAGAGAATAACTATCTTTTTACATACAGAAAACAATGAGAAATACATATAAATGACTAATGAAATGGATAAATGAGCATGTAACATCACTTTTACCTTTATTGAAGACTTTTGTTGGCATATGGGACGCACTCCAGCCAGCTCCGGCTGCTCTCCCCTCTGGGGATCGAGCAATCACCACCAGCAGCGGAGGTGGGAACAGCCATCTTGGCCGTCTGCACAATCGGGGCTCCAGCCTGCCTTTTAACTTAGCAGCCATCACACCCAGTTACCAAGCTCACAGTGTCAGGAGAGGTAGTGCCAATGTCAGCAAAAGTAAGGGCACCAGAAAGAGGACAGTGCCCGAAGTCACACCAGCCTGTAGGGCAGCCACTCCTACACAGTGTCGGGAGAGGTGGAGAGGCAGTGTCAGCCAAGCAGCAGGCAGTTGAGAAACAGTGGGACAGAGAGTCTTAGGCTGCCTCCGGCCCCCCTAAGGTAGCAGCCTGACACAGGTGAGAGTCAGAGAACAGCGTGGGGCTGTGCCAGCAGGAGCCTGCAGCTGCAGACTGCAAGGTTTCAAGGAGAGGCCGCGTGTGCAGGCCTGCAGGACACCCAGAATCCAATCGGGAGGGCAGGGGCCCCGGCGGGAGACTGGGCCGCCAAGGAGAAGCAGATTCGGTCACCAGCTCCTGTCCCGGTTCAAGGGATGTGCAGGGGAAGAGGCAGCAGGCAGACGTCAATCGGGGGAGAGTCCGGGGCAGGAAGCAGTTTCGGGCAGGCCACGCTGGAGCGTTGAACTCCTCGGCTCCCCAGAGGTCCCGCAGAATCGCTGGCTCAAGCTCCGTGGGAGATCGCTGGCTCACGCTAATCCATGGCAGGTACGGGGGGGGGGGGGGTAAAATGCTGTACGAAAACCGAGACAACGTACGAAAACCGAAACACAATCTTGATGAAAAAAATCAACGAAAACCGAATCGTACGAAAACCAGGGCATACGAAAACCGAGGTTTGACTGTATTATTGCAATCTACTTTACTTGAGTGCACTGCAAAAGGGTCTGAAAATTTTTCAGATAATTTAGAACGCAGCAACCTGATTACTTAACAGGCATGAATAGAGGGATCACATTTGGCCAGTGCTGTCCAAGTTACATTGGCCTATGTTAAGTTTAAAGTATTACCCCGATCTCTAAAATGAGTCACGTGTCCAATATTTTTGGCTAATAAATTGATTCAGTATGTTCCATGTTGTTCTCTATGGATCCAATATTCAAAAGGAAATATAAGTTTACCAGTGGCCAATAAACATATAAATCCACTTGCCTGGGTTTTTAATAGCACTTTCTTGATAGTGCCAGGTGGAATTAGGGTGGAGCGAGTATGGAATGACTAGCTATACATACAGAGGGTAATCTTTTTCACTCAACGTGTGATGAAACTCTGGAATTTCTTACTGGAGGATGTAGTAAAAGCTGTTAGTGTAGCTGGGTTTAAAAAAGGTTTGGACAAGTTCCTGGAGGAAAGGTCCATAAACTATTATTAAAAGGGACCCAGGATATCATTGCTTGACCCAATACAAGCATTGTGGAAGCTGTGTCTTTTGGGGAAACTTCTAGGGGACTTATGACCTAGATTGGCCACTGTTGGAAACAGGATACTGGGCTTGATGGACCTTGGTCTGACCCAGTATGGCATATCTTATGTTCTTATGTAAATCTAGGCAGCCTGTATAAATCTAGGTATTTTAGTCATTTACACTTGTACGGATATGGCCGTAATTCTATAAATATGTGCATTAGACCGACTGTGTATACTTATATGTGGGCTTGCACAGGGGCAGAGTTTGAGTGGAGCACAAAACTTATGCAAATAAATTATAAACTACTATAATTTACATATCTTATTGAAAAATCTAAGTGTGGACCTTTATACCAGCCATATGGCTTACAGAAGTGCTTGTACCTTTAAATAACATGCTTTTTTGACCACTTATGGCCCTCTTTTATAAAGCACATGTATACTTGACTTTATAAAATAGACGTGAAATATGCATATAACAATGTGTGTTAATTTGGCCATGAATTAGAAAATTATCCTCATAGAGGGGATATTCAGCTGTTATACATACAGCTATGTGGTTTGCTTTAAGCCTGCAAAAAGGAGGATAGTAATTGAATATTGCTGCTATACTTGTAACCGTTGATGGTGTCTGCTTTGTACGTATATTCAGTGCTGCCACCTACCTGTATATCCTCATTTACTAAACTGTTTAAGATTTTGCAGTTACCACACAATAACTTCAAAACCTCTACGTTAATTGTTGGGGATATTCCTAAACATTTGCCATGCTGTTAACACAATGGAAATCTCATTACTGTGTGTTAACTGCAAGACAGATAATGCAGTAAAGTTAACTGTACCTCTTGAGGTGGCATTAACTGCTGTATATTACCTGCCGCATTAACAGTTAATGTGTAGTAATGACCTCTGCGTTAACTGTAGTTTCCACCCATTCCACACCTGCTTTCATGTTAGCTGTTTAATGTGGCAATTTATTTTATGGCTATTGTGTTTAACAGGTACTTGTATAGTAATTGATACCATTGCCATTAGTTACTGATATGGATTACTAGAGCTAAGAGCAATTCTGAATGCTTTCAGAAATCAGTTGGTCAACAAAATTGTCCTAATTGCAACAATCAGCTATCTTCGTGTTCTACATGAACAAGCAGGGAGGAACAACACTGTTATGTCATTTGTCTAGAAGCTGTCAGAACATGGAACTGGGCCAAGGAATGACCTCAAGAGCCATGTATCTTCCAGGTAAGGAGAATGTACTTGTGCCCTAAGCATACCTTCAGCCTTATGCCCCCTTCACAATTAGCTTTTAGATCACCCTCCAAGATATTGATAATTAATCTCAATCATAATCACCTTAATGCCATGCCTTCCAGAAAATCCTATAAAAACGCATATTTGGACATCATACTTTTAGATATTAAATTTTGTTTTGTAAATATATACATAATGAGGGAAATTTCCAACAGCCACTTACAAGTGTAAATGAATTATTTATAAATTGCCCATTCTTTCTGCAGGTAAAAGTACATACTGTGGTCTGGAGGGACCACAGGAGGCACTTGGGACACCTGGGTCTATTAGAAGGGGTAGGGTCAGGCACAGTTGTCGGAGGAAAAGGTCAGGGCCCCTTTAGATTTCAGGCTTCCTTTCCTAGGGAACACCCCTGCTGGTCCCTACAGGCCAGTAGGAGGAGAGAACAGGCTAAAAAGAGGGTGGGGGAGGGTTCCCTGGGCTAAAAAGGCTGAGTTTGCTTCCTCTGTGGTGTCTGGAGAGAGCTACCGGTGCCTGGGCTACAGCTGATAGTGGAAGAAGAAATGAAGGTGGAGCAGATTCCACTGGAGTCCTCTCTTGATGCTAATGAGCCCATGGACTGTTCCTTGGGTATCAAGTGAACTGATATCTCATTACTTTGTGGTAAGGAAGGGAAGTCCTGAAGACTGCTTAAACATATATCCTTCCTTTTATTCAACACCTGGGGAGAGGGGTCAGAAACCGTGGGGGGGGGGGGGTATTTATGTTTGCATAACTGCACTGCTGTGTGAGGGTTAAACTTTGTGGGTGTTTGTGAACTTACCTGTATGTTTGCGGTTCTACAATGGGAGATAAAACCCCCAGTGAAGAAGGGAGAGGGGGAGCTGTCTCTCCCCTGTGCAGAGGCAGAAGAATGTATGGAGCTTCCTGAAGATGCCTGGAAGCTGTGGAGTGGACTAAAGGCAGCCAATTTGTTACCAGTCTGGAAAAGGGAGGTAGGAGCGTGGAACATTATCTCCTTTTGTTACATGGGAACTGAGACTGCTGCTGACTTGTGGCAGGAAAAGACAAGTTGTACAGATGGCTTTAAAGGGCTGCCTTGGGAACAGGAATACATGTGATGAATGCCTGAACTGTGCTATTTGGAACTGCTATCCAGAGGTTTTATGGACCGTGGGGCACTGCTGGGACCAGTGTTATTCAGCACTGAGGACCTACATTAGAGTTTGGCACAACAGTGGTAAAAGGTTTTTGTTTGAACTAATAATCACAGGTACACTAAAAAATTTTTTTTTTAAACTGCCTCTAATGTTTCGATTGATTTTTACGTTTTTTGGTGCGCTGAATCCAAATCTGGTAACCAATTTGCTCCATCACGTACAGATTTTTTGCTACATTGGGTTAGCAGTTTGAGGTGAACGTTTCAGATTGAGTGCGATCGAGATAAAAGTTTCTTGGATGAATTCTTTATACTAATTGTTTAGTAGTTATTCAAATAAGAATAAAGAAAATTGTAACAAGGCAGCACATAAGAATAGAGTAATGTCAACAAAACACACTGTGATGGTAGCAAAATTGTCTGCACTTAAAACAGCCACATACATGTGCACAAACATTGAGCATATAAGAGCGAGGTTAGACACAAAGCAAAGCAAAGAAATGTGCAAAAAATGTTGTACAGGTATGTATGTAAGAATAGAAAACGCAAACCGCACCATTGCAATACATGAAGACAAACACCCGATGGTGTGAAAATAAAATTCTAATAAATGAGATCCGACACTGTGGTAATAACTAGCAAATTTTTATTTCAAAGTTTAGTAAAAACACGATATTTGTCAACACAGTTTAGATTTTAAAGTCATTCTTGGGTCAATCAATCTCCTGGTGGGCCCGTTTTCTTCTTCTTCCCCCGAATGCTTCTCTTGGTGCGCTGCTTGGCGTATTTTTCATCTGGGGTTTCCCGCAGCAGCAACCAGCAGAAATCAGCCATCATAGTGGTGTTCCATCTTCCTTGGTACCTTCTCTCTGCGTCCTTGATGTCCTGGTGAAACCTTTCACCTTGTTCTTCACTGTACGCCCCCAAGTTTTCGGGAAGGTAGTTCACATGGGAGTGCAAGAAATGGACTTTCAGGCTCATGTTACAGCCTTGTTCTTTGAAGGCATTGAGCATCCTGGCAACAATATCCTTATAGTTCTCATCCCGCCTGTTCCCCAAGAATTTGAGGACAACATCCTTGAAGGAATCCCAGGCTTCTTTTTCCTTCTCAGACATCGTTTCAGCGAATGCTCCATCTGAAATGAGTTTCCTTATATCAGGGCCAACACTCCTTCCTTTAGCTTTGCTTCAGAAAGTCGGGGAACTTTGAGCAAAGGTACCGAAAGCACTCACCATCTTTTGGAAGGGACTTGATGAATTGCTTAATGAGACCCAACTTAATGTGGAGAGGTGGTAATAGAATTTTATCACGAGGTACCAAGCTCTCATGAAGAACATTTTTCTCACCGGGTCTCAAATACTCCCGAATTGGCCAGTCTTTTTTCCCCCAGTGTAGGTCGTGGGCCCGGCTATCCCACAAGCAAAGAAAGCAGGGATATTTGGTGAAACCGGATTGCTGCCCTAATAGCATGGATAGAATTTTAAAGTCTCCACAAATCATCCACTTATGCTCATCATAACGAATCTTCTGAAGAATCAGGGCCAAATTCTCGTATTTTTCTTGGAGAATAACAGAGTGAGCAATAGGAACTGAAGCGAATGTGTTGCCATTATGAAGAAGAACACCTTTTATGCTGTCTTTTGACGAATCAATGAACAGCCGCCATTCAGCAGGATCATACTTGAGTTTAAACTTTTCCATCACTCCATATATATCGTTGCAAAATACCAAATCTTCCTCTTTGCTGAAATACTTCAAAAATTGTGTCTCGCGGTTGCGGTACCAATAAAAAGTTGTTCCTGGTGACAATAGATTTTTCTGTTTAAGCCGAGAACCTAGCAGTTGGGCAGCATCTTTTGGGAGTCCTAAATCCCGGACTACATCATTCAATTCAGCTTGAGAGAAAAGTTCAGGTTTCGGATCTGGTTCAGTTTCAAACTCGGAAGTACTGGACTCATCGAGAAAAGCCATCTGATGAGTCTCATCATGCTCAGAACCGTCCACACAAATATGATCCAAAGATTTTGGTGGTTCAGGCACAGGTACTTCGTTGCTATGAGGCATAGGCCTAATTGCTGAGGGAAGGTTGGGGTAACTTATTACATTCTTATTTTTTAAGTTGTATCCCTTCACAATGCAAGAGCAAAAATAGCAGTCACTGCTGTGGTCTCTTTGTTCACGCGCCACATCATAGGTATTCCAAAACGAAATGCTTGTTTTTTACCTTTCATCCATAAGCGTAGATCTTCCTCACATGTCTTGCACACTTTGTGAGGAGCCCACGGTTTGTCTTGATCGCCTAACTTCAAACCGAAATAGGCGAAATATACTTTTTAATAAATGCAGAAATGTTCCTCTGCCGCTTTTTCACGGTATATTCCCCACAAATAAAACAAAAACTGTCCGGAGAGTTGACGCAACCTCTGGCTCTGTGAGCCATCACAAATACACAGCACTGCAAACTACAACTGTAGTGAACCACTTCGGAATAAAGCTGGATTACGACTGAGCAAACAAAAGGTAATAATGAACTTGCAAGAAACTGAAATTTGACAGGAAACGTTCATGTCGCAACCACCGTGTTTGAGCGAGCGAACGAGGCGAGGCGAACAGGAAAGAACATGCGCCAGCGCGAGTACTGGATTTAGCCCCCCGCCTCCCAATTGTCCTGTTAATGTATAAAATGAATACAAAACACTCTAAAATATCATGAGGGAGTGTTTCTAGTTAGTTAACCATTACAACCTCTATTTTGGGCCAAGAAAATAAACTGCAGTCGGCTAAAAAGAAATTATGTGAACATTCCTTATATGGGTAAGAAATCTAATTTTGCAAGAAAACGTGACGTGATGGAACATTTTGGCTATTTTTCCTGGATTCAGCACCCCAAAATCTATAGGAATCAGTTGCAAAACTGGAGGCAGTTTTTTGGTAGTGTACCTGTGTTAACTGAACTGAACTCCTGTGGAATTTATAAGCTGGAACTGCTGGTTAGGACAGTGTTTGCTTGCTAGCCTTACACGGAGTAGAGTCTACAGTGCAGCTGGACTAGAGAGTGTTCCCTGGTGGGGCAGTACTCATGAGTCTTTGCGTTTTGCTTTGACTGTAGCTGCTCTGTGTTGTCCCTCAGAAGCTGCAGCCTTAGGCAACTGCCTAATTTGCTGGGCCTGGGAGAAACCGTAGTTTCTTACCTGTAACAGGTTTTCTCCGGGGACAGCAGGAATCAATTCTCTCATATGGGTGACATCGGAACTGACGGAGCCCGCGCAAAAGCATCTCCCTGCTTTCAAAGAAACCATTTGGGAAATGTACCACACATGCGTGGTCCCCTTCCTGCCCAAGGATGCCATCTTGCCTCAGTCTAATGACATAGATAAGATGGCAAAAATGAAAATACGGTACAGAAGAAACTCCAAGGGGAGGTGGGAGGGTTGTGAGGACTGATTCCTGCTATTCCCGGAGAACACCTGTGAGTAAGTACGCTTTCTCTGGGAACAAGCAGGAAGTCAGTCCTCGCCTATGAGACTCCCTAACTACAGCCTACCAAAAACCTGTATATTTATTTATTTTATTTATTTACATTCTCTTATATACTGCGCTATTCTGCATCAGTGTGGTTTACATTGAACAAACTGAAATTACATTGAACAGGGCATTATAACTTGGAGATAATTATTTTACAGGGAACATGGGCTATGGAGGGTTAAGTGGCTTGCCCAAGACCACAAGGAGCACCTGTGGGACTAGAAACCCCAGTCCTTCCGGCCCAAGGTTGCTGTCATCTAGTGGGATTTGAACCCCCGACCTTCCGGCCCGAAGTACCTTGCCCCAACCACTAGGCCACTCCTCCACTCCATATAATGCCAAGGTGGCTAGAGAAGATCAGGCACAAAAAGAGCAGCAGCTCTTGCAAGCTCGATCAGGAAACACAAGGAGCAAGAGTGGTGATGACACAATAGCTTTATTGATATTCCCCAACGCGTTTCAGCGGAACTCCTTCTTCAGGGGGGTGGAACTACTTACAAACATATAATAAAAACATATATTAAATACATATCAAAAACAGTAAAAAGAATAAATGAAAGAATTATGTTCAAGCTAAACAGGCATCATACTAAAAAGAATAAAAAAATAAAACCATAACTACATCATAGCACTTAAAACAGTTAAATAAATAAATAAATAAATGTATACCATAAAGGAACCATATATAATAATACATGCATCAAATAATGTAACTTGTGTATAGTATAAAATGAAGGTACCAATAAAACCATAAACAGCAATAAAAGACGATAAAAAACAAGAGACGCAGGGCAGAAAATTAAACTAAAAATAGTTGATAAAACTAAAACAAGAATCACTCAAAAGGACATGTACATTGCTTTGACAATCGGTACTCACTACTAGGTGTCACGAAGAAATTTCCTTATGGTGAGATCTAAACGGCAACTGCCGTGAGTCCTGCAGTAGGAGAACCTTGTGAGTATGCAAATGAAGAGAGCTACAAATCAATACAGCAATAAAATCAACATACATTTATTATCGAAGGAGCTGAGCCATCTCAAAATAAAATTTGATATCTAACAAACAAATTCGGGGAGCCCAATATATTACCATTCTAAAATATAGAGGATGCTAAAAAATGTTGAACTGGCACAGAATCGTCGGAGCAGTGTTTAAAAACATATGTGTAAAAGCTGTACGGGGTAAACAAGGGGGTCTTGTATAAAACCAAGTAATTGTGAGACTCAGTTAAGTGATGTTAAGACAGAGAAGCTCTCTTCCCGAAGAGTCAGGAGAGTACTGTGGAGGTGGGGGCTATATTAACTGAAACAGAATGAACTCAAAAGAATTAACACGTCCTTCTAGCTGATTATACAATGCCATGACAAAATATTGACATCAATAAATAATTTAAAAGGCTTAAATATCAACTATATTTAGTGGTAAAATAGAAGTGTTAAAACTTGGGCAAATGACTTGCACTACTAAAACGAGTGAACGGCTCGATTATATTCCCATGGAGAAAGCCAAGGGGAAAAAAACAAGCATACACTCAATGAGATCGTAAAGTGATCTATTTAATAATATGCCCTTGTAAATTAATTTATGTAGGTAAGACCAAAAGACAGGTACGCACTAGGATAATAGAGCATAGGAGTTGCATCCAGAGAGGAATCCCAGATAAGCCACTTGTAACTCACTGGCAAGAGAAGAACCACACTATTAGTGATTTGAAATATTTAGTCCTGAAGACAGTAGTACCGAATTGGAGAGGGAGGGATGTTAATAAATGTTGAAACTAGAACAACGGTATATATATGAGCTAAATAGCTTAGAACCCAATGGACTGAACCAGGAAATAGATTTATCAGTGTTTTTATAAATAACATCTATGCCAACATAATATTTGTTTGCACATTTAATTAAAAGACCCCTTCTCTCATTTGCTAATGTAGTGATACAATATTCTGTTTTACCATATTGATTTTCCAAGAGTAAATCACCTGCAATTTCCCTTTTTTAAAAGCATGTTTTTTGTAACAAAGCACGGTCTTTATGTGTTTATCTTTATTGTCCCTTACTAGATATATTTAAGAAATAGAAGACTTTTTGTAGCCGGTGAAGACATCGTCTAGCTTTTACAGTTTTATTAATTTCACACACACTACTGCTTAGTCTCCTTCACTTCTTTGTAATTTGATACTGACCTTAACCACGCCCCTTGTTTTTTTGGCGCGCTCCTCAGCGTCTACATAACTTTGGTTTCATCATGAACCTGCCTTTTGCACTTTGCATCGGAGTAAATGTTCTCTGAAGCGCACTGAGTTAGGTAATATCAGCATTTCTTAATAATTTCTTTAAAAAAACAGCGCCACAATCCTTTTGAGTTTTTTTAAAGTTGGTAGTTTTAAACATACTCTTCGGCATATGGCCCGGTTTGGAGAAGTAAGCATTTTCCAATCCAATTGCAATTGTGAGCAGCGCTACGATCTCATTGCCTTTTTTATGCTTGGCTTCCTCCCTGGAAATATACTCGAGCCGATTATTCGCTTTAGCAGCGCAAGTTATTTCCTCAAGTTTAACATTTCTATTTTTCCACTAAACATAGTTGATATAAGTCTTATAAATTGTTTTTTCTTTAGATGTCAGTATTTTTTCATGCTGGTGCCACGGCATTGCGAATCCTGCTAGAAGAACACCTAGAGTTCATTCCGTTTCAGTAAGTGTAGTTGTAGCCCTTACAGCACCCTCCTGACTCTTCGGAAAGAGACCCTGTTTTTTAATGTCTTTACTTTACTGTCACTATTTGACTGTGTCTCCAAATTACTTGGTTTTATAACAGCCCCACTTTACAACTAAATCGCAATTGTGAGCAGCGCTACGATCTCATTGAGTGCATGCTTGTTTTTTTCCCCTTGGCTTTCTCCATGGGAATATAATCGAACCGTTCACTCGTTTTAGTAGTGCAAGTCATTTGCCCAAGTTTTAACACTTCTATTTTACCACTAAATATAGTTGATATTTAAGCCTTTTAAATTATTTATTGATGTCAATATTTTGTCATGGCATTGTATAGTCAGCTAGAAGGACGTGTTAATTCTTTTGAGTTCATTCCGTTTCAGTTAATATAGCCCCCACCTTCACAGTACTCTCCTGACTCTTCGGGAAGAGAGCTTCTCTGTCTTAACATCACTTGACTGAGTCTCACAATTACTTGGTTTTATACAAGACCCCCTTGTTTACCCCGTACAGCTTTTACACATATGTTTTTAAACACTGCTCCGACGATTCTGTGCCAGTTCGACATTTTTTAGCACCCTCTATATTTTAGAATGGTAACATATTGGGCTCCCCGAATTTGTTTGTTAGATATCAAATTTTACATTGAGATGGCTCAGCTCCTTCGATAATAAATGTATGTTGATTTTATGGCTGTATTGATTTGTAGCTCTCTTCATTTGCATACTCACAAGGTTCTCCTACTGCAGGACTCACGGCAGTTGCCGTTTAGATCTCACCATAAGGAAATTTCTTCGTGACACCTAGTAGTGAGTACCGATTGTCAAAGCAATGTACATGTCCTTTTGAGTGATTCTTGTTTTAGTTTTATCAACTATTTTTAGTTTACTTTTGAGTGATTCCTGTTTTAGTTTTATCAACTATTTTTAGTTTAATTTTCTGCCCTGCGTCTCTTGTTTTTTATCGTCTTTTATTGCTGTTTATGGTTTTATTGGTACCTTCATTTTAGACTATACACAAGTTACATCATTTGATGCATGTATTATTATATATGGTTCCTTTATGGTATACATTTATTTATTTAACTGTTTTAAGTGTTATGATGTAGTTATGGTTTTAATTTTTTAATTTTTTTATTCTTTTTAGTATGATGCCCGTTTAGCTTGAACATAATTCTTTCATTTATTCTTTTTACTGTTTTTGATATGCATTTAATATATGTTTTTATTATATGTTTGTAAGTAGTTCCACCTCCCTGAAGAAGGCGTTCCGCCGAAACGCATTGGGGAATATCAATAAGGCTAGAGAAGATCAGCCATGAGCTGTAGCAGTTAAGTCCCTACTAAGAGACTCTCGCAAGACCCAAGTGTCTGGTGGAGAACCAGCACTCTGGTAGCCTGAACAATAGAAGGGTTTGAGGGCAGGAGTTGCCTTCACCCCTAAGAGATTATGGAGTACGGCCTGGTCGAAGGTGCTGTCACATTGGGACTCCCTCTCCAGGCAGTAGTGAGCTGTGAACGTATGGACCAAAGACGAGGTGGAGGCCCAGCAAATTTCTGTCACAGGTACGTAATGCAGATTTGCCACGGAAGTAGCCATGGCCCTAACGCAGTGTGCTGTGACCTGCTGGTCTAGTGAGATTCCAGTCTGCTCATAGACGAGGGCAATGCAGTTCACCACCCAAGTGGACAGAGTTCGCTTAGTCACTGGGAGCCCAGTCGACTGGGGTCATAGGAGATGAAAAGCTGAGATGCTGTGCAATGGCCCCGAGTCTGTTGTAGATAGAAGGACAGGACCCTTTTACAATCCAAAGTATAGAGGACAGTCTCTACCTTGCCGGCATGAGGCCTTGGAAAGAAGGTGGGGAGCACCACACCTGGTTGAGGTGGAATGAGAACACCACCTTTGGCAGAAACCTGGGGTGTGTGCAGAGCACCACCCTGTTCTTGTATAACCATGTGTAGGGGGGCTCTGCCATCAGAACCTGGAGCTTGTTGACCCTGCGAGCTGAGCTGAGTGCCACAAGGAAGACAACCTTCCAGGAGAGGAACCGCAATGGCAGGTAGCCAGGGGCTCAAACGGTGGCTTAATAAGCTGCAAAAGCACCATGTTGAGATCCCATTCTGCCACTGGTGGGAAGCTAGGGAGTTTGGATAGCTTGAGGCTGTGTAGAAATGGTGATATAAAGGGATGGGCCGAGAGGGGTTCTCCCTGAACGGTATGGTGATGCGCTGCAATAGCACATATGTGCATTCTGACTGAGTTGGATTTTAGTCCCACCTGCGACAGGTGGAGTAAGTACTGGAGTACCACCTGAACCGAGCAGGAGAATGGGTTCGCTCGCTTCTCGGCACACCAGACCGAGAAACGATGCCACTTGAAGGCATATGACCTTCTCATGGAGGCCTTGCGGAAGGCCAGAAGGACCTCTTCCACGTCCCATAGTAGGTTGAAGGGAGTCAGGGCTACCCTTTCAGCAGCCAAGCTGTAAGAGACAGGGACCCCAAATCGGAGTGCAGGAGAGAGCCCTTCTCCTGAGATAGCAGTCCTGGGACATGGGCCAGGGAAATCGGTGATGCCGCCAACAGATGGAGAAGCAACTGGAACTAAGGTTGCCTGAGCCACTGTGGGGTTATCAGTATCAGTGATGCTGGACCTTGAAGAGGGTCCTCGCGATCAGTGGAGACAGCGGGAAGGCGTAAAGGAGACCTTCTCTCCATGGAATCGGGAACATATCCGATGCCACCTGGGACGGGTGCGGTTGGCAGAAGCAGAAGCTGGGCAACTGTGTGTTGTTTGGGCTGGTGAACAGGTCCATTGGAAGGGTTCCCCAGATTCGAAACAGCTGGGAGGCTACCCTGGGATCTAGGCGCCATTCGTGCGGCTGGAGGACAATGCTCAGCTTGTCTGCCAGGGCACTGTCCTGGCCCAGGAGGTAGACCAACCTTAGGAGCATCCCTTTGCATGTCGCATGTAGGGCACTGAGGTATCATAGGAGACCTGTAGCGTGATGTTACCAAAGACTCTGGTGTAGAGTCGGACTTTGAAAGAACTGTAATTGCTGCAGCTGAAGGCTCTTGATGGCCTTTGTGAGCATGGTCCTGCAGACTTCGCAGAGTCGTCATGCTCCAGCCCAAGGCAGTGGAGGCAGCAGTCATGTGGGTCAGTGCAGGACATCACTGATCACATTTCTTGAAGCCACTGGAGGCCATCAGGAAAAAGGGAGCCCTGCTGCCTTGCAAGGGTCTGAGGTCTATGGCAAAAAAGGCGCAAAGCGCAGATTGACGAATATTTCAATACCCCCCAAAAACCCAAGGAACGAGCCTGAGGAGCGACGCCGAAGCGAGCTGGCTCGGAGGCAGGAAAGGAACTGGTACGTGTACTGGACAGAAAGAGGATAAAAAATCTACACTTTTTCCGGGGAAAACTGGACAGATGTCAGGAGGACTCTGGGGAAAAAAGGAGACTGAGGCAAGATGGCACCCTTGGGCGGGAAGGGGACCACGCATGCATGGTGCATCTCCCAAAGGCTCTCTTTGAAAGCTGGGGAGATGTTTCCATGCAGGCTCCCATATATGAGGACTGACTTCCTGCTTGTTCCTGGAAAACATATTACAGATGAGCAATTTTGCTGAAAGCCTTATAAAACTTTGAAGAAACAAAGCGACTATGGGGGGGGGGGGGCAGATAGTCAGTGGGAACAGCACAGCTGGCCGTCACCACTGAACTGTGAACCCAGATATTCAATGTCTGGGTCATATCTGGCCACTGGCAGTGAATATCCAGGTTGGCTGGATAGTGCCGTAGCTAACTGGGCAGTAGGGATATTCAGCCACTGTGCGGCTAGCTAAAGTGGTGAAAGTGAGGCCAGCATTTCTGGTGTCTAACTCGCCACTTGGGGATAACTGGCTAGCAGCTGAATCCCCGGGCACTGCCTCCGCTCCGCACACGGAACACGCTACCGCTAGCAGGCTAGCATCAGAGTTTAGCTGTAGCACCTGGGAATAGGCAACAGAACTAAGCACATTAGTGCCGCTGAATATCCCAATGAGCACCATTTAGGCGATTGGTAGATCTGCAAACCGCCTAAATGGCTTTGAAAATCCCCCCTCCCCCCCATGATTCTTAATAGACCCCTACTGGCGGAGATAAATTTCAATCAGGGAACGAATCAGCTTAAATAAACTTATGTACATTTAAATATCCTTAAAATTCAAAGCTAAAACTTTTGTAAAGCACTATATATTACCAGCACTGGCTAAAACCAAAACTGTAAGTTTGGTGGTTTATTTTAACTGAAAAGGCATTTTAGAAATAGTTAAATAATTAAATACATAACAATAAATCTTTTTAGGGAAGTAAACTCCTTTTTGCTATTTTCCTCCTATTATTTCCTTAACTACAGCACAGTTACTTACCTGTAACAGGTGATCTCTGGGAACAGCAGGAATAAGTCTTCACATATGGGTATCGTCGGTACTGACGGAGCCTGCGTGGGAACGCTCCCCAGCGTCCAAAAGGAAAGCTTTTGGGAGCATCCCACAGCACCTGCGTGCTGCCTTCCCGCCTTTCCTAACCGCCTCTCTCCAGTTCGAGTTTTAAAGCTGAGACAAAGAGAGAGTGAGGAAAGGAAAGAAAGATAGATAGATACAACTCCTAGGGGAGGTGGGTGGGTTGTGAAGACTTATTCCTGCTGTTCCCAGAGATCACCTGTTACAGGTAAGTAACTGTGCTATCTCCAGGAACAAGCAGGAATGAGTCTTCACATATGGGGACTCCCCAGCTAAAGATGCCTGGGAGATCACCCAGGTTGTGAGTCCCTGGGAAGGGCTTTACCTCCACCCATGAATCTCAGGCATCCAGCCAGGGATGGAGGGTAGGAGTTGGTTAGGTATGGAACAGGTGTTTGAGAACAGCCTGACCAAACAAGGCATCCCGGTGGGAGTCCTTGTCCAAGCAGTAATTTATTTATTTAGCTGTATTTATATCCCGCTTTTCACCGGGTCAAAGCGGTCAATTCGGGGATACATTTAACACGAGGGGATATGAGACACATACACTAATACTTACAGGGAACATGGGCAGTGGAGGGTTAAGTGGCTTGCCCAAGACCTCAAGGAGTGCCTATAGGACTAGAAATCCCAGTCCCTCCGGCATGAGATTGCTGTCCCCAGGTGGGACTTGAACCCCTGGCCCTCCGGCCTGAAGTACCTTGTCCTAACCACTAGACCACTCCTCCCCTCATACCTTCACAGTAATGGGCTGTGAAGGTATGAACCAAGGCCCATGTGGCCGCTCGACAGATCTGGTCGATGGACACAGAATTTAGATGAGCCATAGAGGCTGCCATGGCCCTCACATTGTGAGCTGTGACATGGCCCTCCAGAGAAAGTTTCTTACTCTGGTAGGTTAAAGAAATACACTGAGCAATCCAATTAGACAGAGTTCTCTTAGAGACTGGAAGTCCTAAATGAGAGGGATCAAAAGCAACAAAGAGTTGAGGGGACTTTCTATGTTGCTGTGTCCTTTGTAAGTAAAAAGCAAGAGCTCTTTTACAATCCAGGGTATGAAGATTCTTCTCTGCACTTGAAGCATGAGGTCCTGGAAAAAAGACAGGTAAATAAACCTCCTGGTTCAGATGAAAAGGTGAGACCACTTTAGGCATAAAGTGTGGATTAGTCCTAAGGACTACCTTGTCATGATGGAACCTTGTATAAGGAGGATTAGCCACCAAGGCTTGCAGCTCACTAATGTGGCGAGCTGAGGTGACTGCAATGAGAAAAATAACCTTCCAGGAAAGAAATTTCAAGGAGGTAGTGGCTAAGGGTTCAAAAGGTGGCTGCATAAACTGGCAAAGAACCAGATTCAAGTCCCATGCCACTGGAGGTGGTCTGATGGGAGGTTTAGTCAAAAGAAGGTCTCTCATGAATCTTGCTATAAGAGGATGAGAGGAAATAGGTTGTCCATTGAGAGGTTTAAGGGATGCTGCAATAGCACTCAAATGGACTCTCACTGAATACGTTTTAAGGCCTGCATGGGATAAATGCAGCAAATACTCTAGTAAAGAATTCAGAGGTATTGCAAGAGGGTTAAGACCCTTCTCTGCACACCAAATGGTAAACCTTTTCCATTTAAAAGCATAGGAATGTCTAGTGGAAGGCTTTCTGGAAGCATGAAGGATATCCTTCACTTGCTGAGAAAGATGCAAATCTTAAAGGTCTAGGCCTTCAGCAACCAGGCTCTGAGGTGAAGAGACTGGGGATTTGGGTGCCACAACGTTCCCTCCTCCTGGGACAGGAGGTCTGGAGCAGATCCCAAGTCCAGGGAGGGAGCTTGAGAGAGATGTAGAAGTATAGGGTACCACACTTGGCGTGGCCAATGTGGTGCTATGAGGATCATAGACCCTTTGTCTCTCTGAAGTTTGAAGAGTGTCTTGGGAATTAGGGGAATGGGTGGAAAGGCATAGAGGAAGTCTTTCCCCCAATGGAGGAGGAAGGCATCCCTGGCCTGAACTCCCTGACATGGAATTCTGGAACAGAACCGGGGAAGTTTGGCATTCCACGGACTTGCAAACAAGTCTATGTCTGGGGTTCCCCAAATTCGAAAGATCCTGGCTATCTGGTCCCCATGGAGGGACCATTCGTATGGGAGCAGAACTCGACTGAGTCTGTCTGCCCAAGAGTTTTGAACTCCTGGAAGATACACTGCCATGAGATGAATTTGATGCTCTCTGGCGAAGGCCCACAATCTCAGAGCTTCGTTGCAAAGCGACAGAGAGCCAGTCCCGCCCTGCTTGTTGACGTAGAACATGGCTACTTGGTTGTCCGTGTGGATGAGGACTGTCTTGTAGCTGAGCAGGGTGTGGAAAACTCTGAGAGCTAGAAAGATTGCTCTGAGCTCTAAGAGGTTGATATGAAGAGATGTCTCCTCTAGAGACCAGATGCCTTGAGTGGAGAGATCTTGAAGATGAGCTCCCCAACCTCTTGGAGAGGCATCTGTTGTAAGGGTTGCTTGGGGTAACACCTGTTGAAAGGGGGACCCCAACAACAGATTTTGAGTGGAGGGACCAAAAGAGGCGACTGGAGGTTGCTATTTTGTCTGACAGGCAACCTGATGCCTGGGTCCATTGGGTGGATAGAGTCCACTGAGCTGCCCTCATGTGAAGGCGAGCGTAAGGAACCACATGTACAGAGGATGCCATGTGGCCTAACAGTTGTAACATCTCTCGAGCAGTTAAATGGGATTTTAACTGAACTTGTGAGGCTAACTGCACCAAGCGTAGGCAACGGGCCTGGGGAAGATAGGCCCTTGCAGTTGTGGTATCCAGCAAGGCCCCTATGAACTCTAGAGACTGAGTAGGGGTGAGATGGGATTTTGGGAAGTTTATTACAAGTCCCAGATAATGAAGGATACTCCTTGTGCAGGTTAGAGAAATCTGGGCCTCTGACTGGGATGGAGCTCGGATGAGCCAGTCGTCCAGATATGGGAATACGAATATCCCTAGAGTGCGTAGAAATGCAGCTACTACTGCCATGCATTTTGTGAACAACCTTGGTGCAGAGGCCAGACCGAAGGGAAGCACTCTGTATTGATAGTGCTTCCCTTTATAAAGGAACCTTCTGTGTGATGGATGGATGAGGACATGGATGTACGCATCCTTGAGGTCTAGAGAGCAAAGCCAATCCTGACTCTGAAGGTATGGAAGGAGAGTACCGAGAGAAATCATCTTGAATTTCTCCTTGCATAGAAACTTGTTCAATTCTCTGAGATCTAATATGGGTCTGTAGCCCCCTGTTTTCTTTGGAATAAGAAAGTAGGGGGAGTAGAACCCTGAGCCCTGCTGAAGAAGGCGTACTTCTTCTATTGCCCCTTGGGCAAGAAGGGTAGTGATCTCCTGACCCAGAAGGTCGAGGAGCGATGTTTGAGAATTGAACTGTCTCACCATGGTGTGAGGAGGAAGGTTTAAGAAATGAAGCTTGAACCCCTCCCTTATGATGGAGAGGGTCCATTGCTCTGCTGTGATTTGTTCCCATCTGGGAGCAAAGTAAGCTAACCTTCCTGGAATGGTGAGAGGCTCTGGATGCTTTAGAGCCAGAAAAGCTAAGCTCTCTAGTTGTAAGTCAAAGGCCCTGAGGAGGCTGAGGCTGCTGGGCCGTAGCAGTCCTAGCAGCCTTAGGCTTGGCCTGTTTCGGTTGTTGCTGTCTCTTTGTAGCAAAACGACCTACAGAAGATGACTGCTGACCATAAGCAGAATAATATTTCCCTTTTTTGGGAAAAACACCCTTTTTGAACAACCTTTTCTTAAAAGGAGCAGAAGTAGACTTTGAAAGTCTATCTAAAGTAGAGTTTTCAGCATCCATCTGGGTGGCCTTTGCTTGCCAATCTTTGCCAAAAAGGTTTTCACCTGTACAAGGAAGATTTCCCAGTCCATCTTGAACCCAAGGTTCCAAATCAGAAGCTTGCAACCAAGCAACTCTGCGTGCACCTATGGCAATGGCCGAGGCTCTACTGGCACCTTCAAAAGAGTCAAAGGCTGCACTTTTGGAAAACTTGGAAACATCCTGGGCATGTTTGAGCCAGGTGAGGAATTCTTCCCTTTTATCTTCTTGAATAAAAGGAGATAAAGTTTGCAGATGATCTGTAACTTCTTTTAGAAACATCCCCATATAGAGACTATAGGAGTTGATTCTGGCAACAAGCATACTAGCCTGGAAAACTCTCCTGCCAAAGGCATCTATGGTTCTGCATTCCCTTCCTGGAGGAGCAGAAGAGTGCCTTTTTGTACTCTTTATCTTCTTCATGGCAGACTCCACCACAATGGAGTGGTGAGGAAGCTGAGTTTTATGGAATCCAGGACAAGGAGGAACACGATACATGGTGTCCAACCTGCGAGAATGAGGGGAGGTGGTGAGAGGAGTCTCCCATATGCCCAACATGTGATCATAAAGAATCTCATGTATTGGTAAAGTGGCTGCCTCTTTAGGAACCTTATGATATTGTAAGATATCTAATTTTTTGGCTCTAGGCTCTGTCTTAGGGGCCACTGAAATGGAAAGGCCCCTGGCCACTTCTCTAATGAAGTCTTGAAAAGACAAGTCTTCTGAAGGAGACATTCTCCTTTTTGGAGAAGAGGGCTCCTGAGGATGAATTACCGATGCTTCGACAGAGACCTCTGATTCATCAGAGTCTTCAGAGGAATCGAAGTATCGTCTGTCTGGATGCTCCTGCAGAGCCCGATACGCGTACCGGGTGGTATCGACATCGGGAGTGATCGGTACCGATTCGGTACCGATGAGCATCACAGAACAGTGTACCTCTGCAGTCGACCCCGCAACGGATGTCGATGCAATCGGTACGGGCACCGGAACCGATGTCAGTACCGGTGCTGGAATCGGTACCTGCAACGGAGTTTGTTGCGGTACCGAAGGCGTCACAGCTTGTATGAATGCCGTGATGGCACGCTGCATGGTCAGGATATTCTGATCCATTGACGCAACCAATGTCTGGATGTTGGTACCAGTGGGAACCACCGGTACCCCAGAACATGGCAACAGGTGATCGGTCGAGGCCGAGCCATCGACGTCAACCTGTGACCCCGTAGATAAAGCTTTGGAAGCCGGAGCCTCCCGCCGGGGTAATTTTGCCGGTGCGGATTCCTCGAGGGCAAGCCTGGAGGCATCTCGATACTTGGGGAGATCTACCCTTCGAGGACCGGCTGGATATAAGTTTGGTTACCTGAGATCCATGTGAGGAAGAAGAAGCCCTGGAAGACGTCGATGCAACCGAAGCTGCATCCGAGGGAAACAGGGTACTGAGCTTAGCTGCTCGATTCTGCAGGCCTCTTTTAGACATCATAGAGCAGGACTCACAATCCGCAATGGAATGGTCAGGACCTAAACATTTTAGACACCATTCATGGGTGTCAGTGACAGAAATAGTGCCGCTGCACTTCGTGCATTTTTTAAACCCAGAGGCGGGCTTTTCCATGAGAAAAAAATTTCCTAGGCCTAAGGCCAAAGAACAAAATGCACTGAAGTGAGAAAAACAGTAGGTTGTTTTTTTTTTTTTTAGAATAAAGAAAGAAAAGACCGGCGGTACTGGTCCAGCGTCGAGAAGGCAGACGTGCGACCAAAGAAATAAAATAAAATAAAGAAATTCTTCAGCGGTGACAGGAACACGACCTGCTGGCTCCGCGGAAAAGAAGAACTGGAGAGAGGCGGTTAGGAAAGGTGGGAAGGCAGCGCACAGGCGATGTGGGATGCTCCCAAAAGCTTTCCTTTTGGACGCTGGGGAGCGTTCCCGCGCAGGCTCCGTCGGTATTGACGATACCCATATGTGAAGACTCATTCCTGCTTGTTGCTGGAGATAGTGTGCTACAATTGGATACAGCACAGTTACTTACCTGTAACAGGTGATCTCTGGAAACAGCAGGAATAAGTCTTCACATATGGGTACGTCGGTATCGACGGAGCCTGCGCGGGAATGCTCCTCAGCTTCCCAAAAAGGAAAGCTTTTGGGAGCATCCCACAGCGCCTGCGCGCTGCCTTTCCGCCTTTCCTAACCGCCTCTCTCCAGTTCGAGTTTTAAAGCTGAGACAAAGAGAGAGAGGAAAGGAAAGATAGATAGAGAGATACAACTCCTAGGGGAGGTGGGTGGGTTGTGAAGACTTATTCCTGCTGTTCCCAGAGATCACCTGTTACAGGTAAGTAACTGTGCTATCTCCAGGAACAAGCAGGAATGAGTCTTCACATATTGGGACTCCCCGTCTAGAGATGCCTGGGAGATCCCCAAGGTTGTGAGACCCTGAGAAGGGCTCTACCTCCTCCCATGGATCTCAGGCATCCAACCAGGGATGGAGGGTAGGAGTTGATTAAGCATGGAACAGGTGTTTGAGAACAGCCTGACCAAACAAGGCATCCCGGCGGGAGTCCTTGTCCAAACAGTAATGGGCTGTGAAGGTATGAACCGAGGCCCAGGTGGCCGCTCGACAGATCTGGTCGATGGATACAGAATTTAGATGAGCCATAGAGGTGGCCATGGCCTTCACATTATGAGCTGTGACATGGCCCTCCAGAGAAAGGTTCTTACTCTGGTAGGCGAAAGAAATACACTGAGCAATCCAATTGGACAGTGTCCTCTTAGAGACTGGAAGTCCCAAATGAGAGGGATCAAAAGCAACAAAGAGTTGAGAAGACTTTCTATGTTGCTGTGTCCTTTGTAAGTAAAAAGCAAGAGCTCTCTTACAATCCAGGGTATGAAGATTCCTCTCTGCACTTGATGCATGAGGACCTGGAAGAAAGACAGGTAAATACACCTCTTGATTAAGATGAAAAGGTGAGACCACTTTAGGCATAAAGTGCGGATTGGTCCTAAGGACTACCTTATCATGATGGAACCTTGTATAAGGTGGATTAGCCACTAAGGCCTGCAGTTCACTGATGCGGCGAGCTGAGGTGACTGCAATAAGAAAGATAACCTTCCAGGAAAGAAATTTCAAGGAGGTAGTGGCTAAGGGTTCAAAGGGTGGCTTCATTAGCTGACCAAAAACCAGATTCAAGTCCCATGCCACTGGAGGTGGTCTAATGGGAGGTTTAGTTAAAAGAAGGCCTCTCATGAATCTTGCAATAAGAGGATGAGAGGAGACAGGTTGTCCATTGAGAGGCTTGAGGGATGCTGCAATAGCACTCAAATGGACCCTTACTGAATTTGTTTTGAGGCCTGCATGGGAAAGATGCAGGAGATACTCTAGTAAAGAATTCAAAGGTATTGCTAGAGGGTTAATACCCTTCTCAGCACACCAAATGGTAAATCTTTTCCATTTAAAAGCATAGGAACGTCTAGTAGAAGGCTTTCTGGAAGCATGAAGGATATCCCTTACTTGCTGAGAAAGATGCCAATCTTGAAGGTCTAAGCCTTCAGCAACCAAGCCCTGAGATGGAGAGATTGGGGGTTTGGGTGCCACAACGTTCCCCCCTCCTGAGACAGGAGATCTGGAGCAGACCCCAAGTCCAGGGAGGGAGCTTGAGAGAGATGCAGAAGTAGAGGGTACCACACTTGGCGTGGCCAACGTGGAGCTATGAGAATCATAGTCCCTTGATCTCTCTAAAGCTTGAACAGGGTCTTGGGAATTAGGGGAATGGGTGGAAAGGCGTACAGGAAGTCTTGACCCCAATGAAGGAGGAAGGCATCCCTGGCCTGAACTCCCTGACACGGAATTCTGGAACAGAATCGGGGAAGTTTGGCATTCCACGGACTTGCAAAGAGGTCTATGTCCGGGGTTCCCCAAATTCGAAAGATTCTGACTATGTGGTCCATATGAAGGGACCATTTGTGTGGAAGCAGAAATCGACTGAGTCTGTCTGCCCAAGAGTTTTGAACTCCTGGAAGGTATACTGCCAGAAGATGAATTTAATGCTCTCTGGCGAAGGCCCACAATCTCAGAGCTTCATTGCAAAGCGACAGAGAGCCAGTCCCTCCCTGCTTGTTCACATAGAACGTGGCTACTTGGTTGTCCGTGTGAATGAGGAGTGTCTTGTAGCTGAGCAGGGTATGGAAGACTCTGAGAGCCAAGAAGATTGCTCTGAGCTCTAAGAAGTTGATATGTAGGGAGGTCTCCTGTGGGGACCAAAAGCCCTGGGTGGAGAGGTCTTGAAGATGAGCTCCCCAACCCTTTGGAGAGGCATCTGTTGTAAGGATTGCTTGGGATAACAACTGTTGGAAGGGGGACCCCAGCAACAGATTTTGAGTGGACTTCCACCACTGGAGAGACCAAAAGAGGCGCCTGGAGGTTGCTATTTTGTCTGACAGACTTCCAGATGCCTGGGTCCACTGGGTGGACAAAGTCCATTGAGCTGCCCTCATGTGAAGGCAAGCATAAGGGACCACATGCACCGTGGATGCCATGTGGCCTAGCAGTTGTAACATCTCTCGAGCAGTTAGGTGGGTTTTTAACTGAATCTGAGAGGCTAACTGCACTAAGCGTAGGCAACAGGCCTGGGGAAGATAGGCCCTTGCAGTTGTGGTATCCAGCAAGGCCCCTATGAACTCTAGAGACTGAGTAGGGGTGAATTGGGACTCTGTAATGTTTATAACCAGTCCCAGATACTGCAGGACACGCATTGTGCAGGCTAGGGAAGTCTGGGCCTCTGACTGGGATGGAGCTCGAATGAGCCAGTCGTCCAGATATGGGAATACGAATATTCCTAGAGTGCGTAGAAATGCAGCTATTACTGCCATGCATTTTGTGAACACTCTTGGAGCAGAGGCCAGACCAAAGGGAAGCACCCTGTATTGATAGTGCTTTCCCTGATAAAGGAACCGAAGGAACCTTCTGTGTGCTGGATGGATGAGTATATGGGTATACGCATCCTTGAGATCTAGAGAACAAAGCCAATACTGACTCTGAAGGAATGGAAGGAGAGTACCCAGAGAAATCATCTTGAATTTCTCCTTGCATAGGAATTTGTTCAATTCTCTGAGATCTAATATGGGTCTGTAACCCCCTGTTTTCTTTGGAATTAGAAAGTAGGGGGAGTAGAATCCTGAGCCCTGTTGAAGAAGAGGTACTTCTTCTATTGCCCCTTGTGCAAGAAGGGTAGAAATCTCTTGACCCAGAAGGTCGAGGAGAGATGTTGGAGAATTGAACTGTCTCACCATGGTGTAGGGAGGAAGGTTTAAGAAATGAAGTTTGTACCCTTCCCTTATGATGGTCCACTGCTCTGCTGTGATTTGCTCCCATCTGGGAGCAAAGTGAGCTAACCTTCCTGGAATGGTGAGAGGCTCTGGTTCTTTTAGAGCCAGAAAGGCTAAGTTCTCTAGGTGCAAGTCAAAGGCCCTGAGGAGGCTGAGGCTGGTGGGCTACAGTAGACCTTGCAGCCTTAGACTTGGCCTGTTTAGGTTGTTGACGCTTTGCAGCAAAACGACCTGCAGAAGATGTCTGCTGACCATAAACAGGATAATATCTTCCCTTCTTGGGAAAATATGTCTTTTTGAACAACCTCTTCTGGACAGGATTAGAGGTAGACTTTGAAAGCCTATCCAAAGCAGAATTTTCTGCATCCATCTGAGTGGCCTTTGCTTGCCAATCTTTGCCAAACAGGTTTTCACCTGTACAAGGAAGATTTCCTAATCCATCTTGGACCCAGGGTTCCAAATCAGAAGCTTGTAACCAAGCAATTCTGCGTGCACCTACTGGCAATGGCCGAGGCTCTGCTGGCCCCCTCAAAAGAGTCAAAGGCTGCACGGTTAGAAAATTTGGAAACATCCTGGGCATGCTTAAGCCAGGTAAGAAAGTCTTCCCTTTTATCTTCTGGAAGAAAAGGGAGGAAAGTTTGCAGATGATCTGTAACTTCCTTCAGAAACATCCCCATATAGAGACTATAGGAGTTGATTCTGGCAACAAGCATACTGGCTTGAAAAATTTTCCTGCCAAAAGCATCTAAGGTTCTACATTCTCTTCCTGGAGGAGCAGATGAGTGCCTCTTTGCACTCTTTAACTTTTTCATAGCAGACTCCACCACAATAGAATGGTGAGGAAGCTGAGTTTTATGAAATCCAGGACAAGGAGGGACACGATACATGGTATCCAACCTACGAGAATGAGAAGAGATGGTGAGAGGAGTCTCCCATATGCCTATCATGTGGTCATAAAGGATCTCATGAACTGGCAAAGTGGCTGCTTCTTTAGGAGCCTTGGGATATTGCAAACTATCCAATTTTTTGGCTCTAGGCTCTGTCTCAGGGGCTACTGAGATAGAAAGCCCCTTGGCCACTTCCCTTATGAAGTCTTGAAAAGACAAGTCTTATGGAGGGGACATTCTTCTTTTTGGAGAAGAAGGCTCCTGAGGAAGAAGTACCGATGCTTCGACAGAGGCCTCCGATGCATCAGAGTCTTCGGAGGAATCAAAGTATCGCCTGTCTGGATGCTCTTGTAAAGCCCGATACGCATACCGGGTGGTATCGACATCGGGAGTCATCGGTACCGGATTGGTACCGATAGGCATCATCGGACAGGGTACCGCTGCAGTCGACACCGAAGCCGATGTCGATGCAACTGGTACCGGCACCGGAACCGATATCGGAGCCGGTGTCAGAGCCGGTACCGACAACGAAGCTTGTTGCGGTACCAGCAGCATCGCAGCTTGTATGAATGCCGTAATGGCACGCTGCATGGTCAGAACATTCTGATCCATCGACGCCATGAATGTCTGGAGGTCGGTACCGGCGGATTCCACCGGTACCCCAGAACATTGCAACAGGTGATCGGTCGAGGCCGTGCCATCGATGTCAACCTGTGACCCCGTAGGAGGAGCTTTGGAAGCCGGAGCTTCCCGCCGGGGTACTTTTGCCGGTGCAGGATCCTCGAGGGCAAGCCCGGAGGCATCTCGATGCTTAGAGGGAGATCTACCCTTCGAGGACCGGCTGGACTTATGTTTGGTTACCTGAGATCCATAGGAGGAAGAAGCAGCCCTGGAAGATGTCGATGCCACCGAAGCTGCATCAGAGGGAAACAGTGTACTGAGCTTGGCTGCTCGGTTCTGTAAACCTCTTTTAGACATCATGGAGCAGGACGGACAATCCGTGATGGAATGGTCAGGACCCAAACACTTAAGACACCAGTCATGGGTGTCGGTAACAGAGATGGTACCGCTGCACTTAGTGCATTTTTTAAACCCGGAGGTGGGCTTTTCCATGAGGAATTTTCTGTTAGGCCTAAGGCCCAACGAAGAAAAAATACACTGAAGTGGAATGGAAAGTGTTCTTTTTTTTTTTTTTTAAGAAAAAGAAAGAAAAGACCGGCGGTACCGGTCCGACGTCGAAGAAGGCAGATGCACGACCAAAGAAATAAAATAAAATAAAGAACTTCTTCAGCGGTGACAGGAACACGACCTGCTGGCTCCGCGGAAGAGAAGAACTGGAGAGAGGCAGTTAGGAAAGGCGGGAAGGCAGCGCGCAGGCGCTGTGGGATGCTCCCAAAAGCTTTCCTTTTTGGGAAGCTGGGGAGCGTTCCGCGCAGGCTCCGTCGGTACCGACGTACCCATATGTGAAGACTCATTCCTGCTTGTTCCTGGAGATTAATGCTTCCCTCTTTGTGCCTCGAATCTCCTTCTTAAAGGCTGTCAGATCTTGCCACTTCTGATGTTCATTCTTTGACGTGAGACTCAATACAACCACAATTCAGATCTGGCAGTTTGCATGCAAGATCTATAATGCTTTAGCGTTTACATTTGTATTGTGGATTTGGCGAATCAGTGTTCTGGAATATAGTTTACAGATTTGTATACAGCATGCCCAGGTACTTTATAGTGAAATTATTTCCATTTCATTAACTTACTTGGGACTGGGAAGCAGTTTCTCAGATGATTCATGGCTCATATGTTAATTGACTATGATACCTACCGCTTTCCATTCAGGGCTGAGTCTTTCTTCTGAGTAAAGAATGTAATCGATTCTTCTGCCACTGCCCTTCAATGGCACTTTCCTCCCCTTCTGACTTGGGCAGTGATTCTTGCTGGTAGGATAGACTAAGTATTCTTTCCTGCTCTCTTCATTTTCCAGAACCCTAAGCCAAACAGACAGCCAGTTAAAATAGGTCAGCTGTAGAGTCCAGATTCCCTAGTTTGCGCTTAAACTGTGCACTTTCAGTTCAAAGGCTAAGAGGTACATTTTCAGCTTGATGGCCGCCGCATATTATCCATTTATAGTTATTTATTTATTTAACTTGGTTTACATACCGCTTTTCTACTAGTCAAAGTGGTGTACATTCACATACTGTATATATATTTTTCCCTTGTCCCCGAAGGGCTCATGATCTGTTTTTTTGTACTTGAGGCAACGGAGGGTTAAGTGGCTTGCCCAAGGCCACAAGGAGCACCTGTGGGACTAGTTACGATTTAAAATGGTGCTGGAAAGCCATGAATAACTTTCAATGGATAACGTATTGGTTTAAAGTACTTACAATTGCTAAATGTGCAACATCGCCTGATGAAAAAGTCATTTGTCTGGCAGCTGAATATACATTGAAGCTTCATTTGCGTTTTGCACGTGTATGTACCGGCATATAAACATCAAACTACATCCACGTCCAAGCAGTCATTTTAGATAGGTCCGCATATACACATGTTCATCCCAATCACATCCAAGTTACATGGGGGCATGCTGGGGACATGGTATGAGAAGAACAGAGAGTTACACATGCATCCTCCATTTCATATAAGGGATGTATGGGGAAGACGGAAATTGCCCATGTCTGTATTTACTCCTGTTCCCTGGCATATTTAGATTTTTAAAAAGTGCTTGTTTTTGTGAGCCCTTTCCAGGAGTGATTAAATGGGATATCCCCCAGTGTTTATATCCCCTCTACATTTTAATTGGGTAGACATCAGAGTCCTCTGGGAGTGATTAAGGGTGGCCTCACGTCCCGGTTTGCAAAATGGCCAGCATACACATGTAAGTGCTGACATTTACACATGCACATTCTGACACACCAGCACTTACACATGTAACTTGCCAGAATTCCTGTGCCAATTTTTCCTACATGTATGTTTGTAAAATAGCATCTCCCACTGCATGGAGATGCCCATCTTTGTGCATGCCTGTGTTTCCTTCTTTGGTTTAAAATACACGACCACAGTGAGAGGTGGACATATGTCAATTTTACATCAGACTTACACATGCCCACCCTTTCTTGTAAAATTGAAATAAATTTGTAGTCGTTTTCACATGGATGTCACTGTAACCACATATGCAAAAAGGTTAATCTTTCAGCTCAATTGTAAACTAGGAGTTCTAGATAATGCTCATTAATGCTAAGCCAATACTAAAATACCCACCAATACCCAACAATAGAAGATCCCAGTAACCGGTTACAGAAATATATTTTGGAGTTGACAAATCAAGCACTACAAGTAAAATTGATTTCTAAAAAAGAATGGAGATTTTTAAATCCAGTCAGCTTTTCATTGGCTAAATTTTACCTGGTTCCAAAAGTACATAAACGACTTGACCATCCTCCGGGTAGACCTATAGTGGCCACTAGAGGCTCGTTATTGGAACCCTTGTCGGTGTACCTGGATTCGTTTCTTCGTCCGTTAGTGCCTAAGATGACATCGTACGTGAGAGATTCAACACATTTTTTGCAATTGCTGTCTCAATTAGGGGGTTTAACAAAAATTCAGCAAATCAAGTTAGTGACATTGGATGTCACGGCATTATACACAAGTATCCCACAGCAGTCAGCAAATCTTATTGTTCGACAAGCATTGTCCAATAGAGGCGATTTATCGCAGGCCTTTTTGAAATTTTTGGGGGAACTGACAGACTTGATTTTGTATGAAAATCACTTTGGTTTTGCAGGAAACATTTATCATCAACTTTCCGGAGTGGCGATGGGCGCTACTTGCGCCCCTTCAATCGCAAACCTCTACATGGATCATTTTGAGCATGAATGGATCTTTACGGAGACCCTGATCAACATATTAAATTGTGGAGTCGTTATATTGACGACGTTTTTATGTTTTGGGATGGCCATGAAACAGAATTAGTTTCCTTTGTAGAATGGTTGAATGGATGTGATCCAAACATCATTTTCACTTATGATTGGGATACTATGAATATTAACTATCTAGATGTTACAGTGACCAAAGGGGATGACACCTGGATAACATCAGTCTTTTCTAAGCCCACTGATCGTAATTCCCTGCTACATTATTCAAGTGCTCATCCAGAAACTCTTAAAAATGGGCTCCCATTTTCACAGTTTCTCCGTTATCGCCGAAACTGTTTGGAATTATCGGGGTATAAACGGCAAGCGAAGGGTTTAAAAGATAAATTTTCAGCAAGGGGTTATCCCCATTCCGTAATATCTCAAGCATATAAAAGGGCGTTATATAACCATCGTGAGCTTTTAATTTCGAATCCACAACAACATAGACCAACTGTAGATGATCAACAAATTAATTTTATAACGTCATATTCCCCACTTAGCTACAAAATACAGAACATTTTAAGACGCCATACAAATGTATTACGGCATACTCAAGGATTGGAAAATAAGCATGTTCGTTGTGTCTGGAAAAGACATCGTAATCTTAAAGAAATTCTTAGTCCGACAGAGCTTAGATCTCCTCTCCCTGAAAATATTACAACTGCCTTGGGCCATCGCAAATGTACAGGTTGCAGTATCTGCTCTGTTACTTTAGAGCTTTCTATCTTTAATTATGGAGGAAAAGATTATCGGTTGAAAAGTTCTACTACTTGTCAATCGGTCTATGTGGTCTATGGGATATTCTGCCCCTGTCAGTTATTATATGTTGGCAAAACCATTCGCTCACTACAAATAAGGATGCAAGAACATCGCAGCAGACTGAAATGTCAAAGAAGAGAAGCTCCCATAGTTGAGCACTGCCTTCAAGAGGATCACAATTTTCAAGATCTCCGTTGTTTTATTATTGAACAAGTAAATAGCGGCTTTAGGGGCCGTACAAGAGAGCAACAACTTCTATATCAAGAACAACGGTGGATTTTCCTCTTATCGACAGTATACCCAAAAGGTTTAAATGCTCAGATAGATTGGCACCTGTGCAAGTAAGTTAATGGCCAGGGCCCCTTTAATTGAAATCCTCCTTAATACATTTTCTCTATAAAAGCTGAGGGAAGTGGACAGTCTGCATGCGCGGCGTTTTTTGGTGCCATGAGAATGATAGAAGCGTAAGCTGAGAAAAGTAAGGTAACTGGTTTCTGACAGTTCTTAATAATTTATGAACGTGTATGCAATGGAGTTCAGGAAGCAAAATGCTAGTTTGTCTTTTAATTTCTTTCTAGTCCGCGTAGTTTGAAGAACGTGGTCTGAAGTCTGTATTACAGCTCCCCTGAGGAAACGAACAGTGAAACGTGCAAGCGCTTTTGCTAGACGTTGGGAACCTCTACAGCATGGCGACATCATACAGGCTAATATAAGCTTACAGATTTTGACGAAGTCCACAGATAAGCATTATCTTTCGTAAAGTATTTTCAATAGAGAATAATTAGAAAGTTCACCTTTCTCTATAGTGACGACAAAAGCTGGTGGAAGTTATGAGAATGATCGGGAGATAATATGTTTTGAAGAATCACACAACTATGATTGTTACACATTTCTAGAAAGGAATAGAAAAAAAGAAAAAAGAGAAAAAAAGAAAAAAATATGAAAAAACAAACAATACCATGAGGATGCATGATTAATGAAGGTCGTTGATGCAAAAGAAGGCAACTTTCATTCCAGCAAGCCTGGCTGATTAAATGCCTCATATAAGTCTGAGACCTTGTTGCATCCAGTTGGTGGGTATTTTAGTATTGGCTTAGCATTAATGAGCATTATCTAGAACTCCTAGTTTACAATTGAGCTGAAAGATTAACCTTTTTGCATATTGCTATATAAGCTCAAAGAAGTGACTATCACTTGGACTGTAACCACATAAACAGCCTTTCTAAAATGTGCCTTATAATTTTTGGCAAGCCTTGGAATATCCTTAATTATGCCTATTTTTTAAATGGATACTCTTGGCTGTTGAGCAATTTACACAGCCAAATTTATCGGTTCAAATAGCTAGGATTTTAGAAAGCACTTAAGTGGTCGGCACTGCCATTGGATGCATAAATGCTTTTGAATACTAAGCAGCAAGATACAAATATTCAAAAGCATTTACACAGTTTAGAGACCTGTAATGCCCCTAAACAGTACTAACACAGTTAGTGCCGCTGAATATCCATGGGTCCGCCGCTATACACCCTGTTAGCATTGGAGCATTCCGGGAGAGGTACCTGGAGATAACTGATCAGCGATGATAATTTTGCCGTCCTGCTTCCATGGTTGACCCAGATATTCCATACTGATGTTCAGATATGGCCCTGGCATTGAATATTCGGGTTTAATGTTCAGTGGCGACAACTAGGTGCTATAATCGTGTTAGCTGCCGCAACTGAATGTTGTTGTTAAGTGCCGTCGAGTCGGAGTCGACTCATGGCGACCCTCTGGAGAACTATCCTAAATTGTGTTCGGTCTTGAGTCAGGTGGCTCATTGTTAACAGAATGGTACCCGTAGCTGCTGTTATTGTATCGATCCATCTCATTGCTGGCCTTCCTCTTTTGCGTTGACCTTCTATCTTGCCAAGCATGATGTCTTTCTCTAATGATCTCTCTCTTCGCATGATATGTCCAAAGTATGAAAGTCAAAGTCTTGTCATCTGAGCTTCTAAAGAAAGCTTAGGTTTGATCTCCTCTAGTACCGACTGGTTTGTTCTTCGGGCAGTCCATGGTATACACAGTATTCGCCGCCAGCACCATAATTCAAAGGCATCAATTTTCTTCCTGTCTATCTTTTTCACTGTCCAGCTTTCACATCCATATGATGTTATTGAAAATACCATGGCTTGAATAAGTCGAATCTTTGTATGGAGAGAGACATCTCTGCTCTTGAGAATCTTATCTAGGTCTTTCATAGCCGTTCTGCCAAGAGCAATGCGTCGTCTGATTTCTTGACTGCTTGTTGCTTCTTCATTGATAGTTGATCCAAGTAGGTTAAAGTTGTTCACGATTTCAATTTCTTCTCCTTCAACAATGAACCTGTTGATTATGCCAGTTGTCATGATCTTTGTCTTCTTTACATTAAGGTGCAGGCCCATTTTGAGACTATGTTCTTTGATTGTGAGAAGCAAATGTTTCAGATCATCTTCACTTTCAGCCAGTAATGTGGTATCATCAGCATAGCGAAGGTTGTTGATGAGTCTTCCACCAAGCTTCACACCTCTGTTGTCTTCATACAATCCTGCTTCTCTGATGATTTGTTCTGCATATAAATTAAACAGGTAGGGGGAAAGCATGCAGCCTTGTCTTACAACTTTGCTTATTTTAAACCATTCTGTTTCTCCTTGTTCCGCTCGAACTGTTGCTTCTTGATCAATGTACAGATTGTGCAAGAGTACGATCAGGTGTTCTGGTATACCCATGCTTCTTAATGTGGCCCAGAGTTTCTCATGGTTTACACAGTCAAAAGCCTTACTATAGTCGATAAAGCACAAATAGATATCCTTTTGGTATTCTTTAGTCTTTTCAAGGATCCATCTCACATCTGCAATGATGTCTCTCGTTCCTCACCCTTTCCTGAACCCTGCTTGCACTTCAGGCAGTTCTTGTTCCAGGTATGGTTGTAGTCTCTTTTGAATAATCTTCAGTAGAATCTTGCTGGCATGTGGGATCAGAGTGATTGTGTGATAATTTCCACAGTCAGTTGGATCACCTTTCTTTAGTATTGGTATAAACACAGATCTTTTCCAGTCAGTTGGCCATGATGTTGTCTTCCATATTTCTTGGCAGAGCCTTGTAAGTACAGTAACAGCTGCATCAGATTGCTGTAATACTTCTATGGGAATGCTATCAATGCCTGGTGCTTTGTTCTTTGATAAGGCTTTCAATGCTGCTTCAACTTCTTCTTTCATCACCAATGGTTCCCGATCATAAGGTACAGGTTGAAACGGCTGTTGGTCCACTTGATCTTTATCATATAAAAACTCTGTATATTCCTTCCACCTTTTCTTGATCTTCTCAGCATCATTCAACATAGAACCTTGAGTATCTTGTAACATTCCAATTCGAGGCTGGAACTTTTTATTTAACTCTCATAGCTTTAGGAAAGCCGATCTTGTTCTTCCTCTAATAGTTTCTGCTTCTATTTCCTTGCATGCGTCGTCGTAGTGCTTTTCCTTGTCCTGTCTTGCTGCACGTTGGAAATCTCTGTTGAGTTCTGTTATTGTCTTTCTTTCTCCTCTGGCTTTAGCTTCTCTGCGTTTCTGGGCAATTTTCAGAGTTTCTTCTGTCATCCATTTTGGCCGTTTTTGCTTTTTCACCTTTTGTAGAGACTTCTCGCTTTCTTCCAACACAACCTTCTTGATGTCATTCCATAACTCTTCTGGAGCTCTGTCATTTGTATCTAAAGCAGCAAATCGATTTTGCAGGCAGTCTTTAAATTCCAGTGGTACATTCTCAACGTCATATTTTGCTGCATTCATGAGTGGTTTGCTCTTTTTCAACTTTAGCTTGAGTTTGCATACTAGTAGTTGATGATCTGTACCACAGTCAGCTCCAGGTTTTGTCTTTGTTGATGTTATAGAACTTTTCCATCGTTGACTTCCACAGATGTAGTCAATTTGATTTTTATACAATCCATTGGGTGAAGTCCATGTGTACAGTCGCCGTTTGTGTCGACGGAAGGTGTTTGAGATGAATAGATCATTGGTCTTGCAGAATTCTATCAGTCTTTCTCCAGCTTCATTTGTTGCCAAGTCCATATTTTCCAACTACTTTGCCTTCTTCTTTGTTGCCAACTTTTGCGTTCCAGTCACCTATGACTATCAGGATATCCTGTTTGCATGTTCTGTCAATTTCAGCTTGTACTTGTTCATAGAACTCTTCAATTTCATTCTCTTCTGCAGCTGTTGTTGGGGCATATACTTGAATTATAGTTGTGTTGATAGGTATTCCTCGTAGACGAATAGAGATTAAGCGTTCACTGACTGCATTGTATTTCATTACAGTTCTTGCAAGTTTCTTCTTTATTATAAATGCAACACCATTTCTTCTTTCATTTCCAGCATAGTGGACCATGTGATCATCTGATGCAAAGTGCCCGATGCCAGTCCATTTCAGTTCGTTGACACCCAACAGATCAAGTTGTACATGTTCCATTTCATTCTTGACCACCTCCAACTTCCCTTGGTTCATGCTTCGTACGTTCCATGTTCCAATGCGTAAGACATCTTTACAGCTTCTGACTCTCATTTCATGCGCAGCTACATCAGCAGTCAGACATCCCGAGGGCTTTGATCCAACCACATCATAAATGCTGGCTTTACTCTGAAAAGTCTTCAGCTCTTCCCCAGTAGCTAGTTGAATGCCTTCCAACCTGGGGGTCTCATATTCCAGCACTATAGCACAATTTGTTTTGTTGTAACTATCCATTGGGTTTTCATGGCAAGATACAGAAGTAGATTGCCGGGCCTTTCTTCCACGCAGTTTAAGTTCGGTGTTGTTGCCGTTGTCACAGAAATGTGATCCTCCGCCGTCAACACTATCTCATTCATTCTGCTGCTGCCCAGATGGGTGGTTTGTCTTGGTCTGGCACCTCAACTGAATATTGGGCCCTAAATGTTGAGGGGCAAATATTTAGCTGAGGCAGTTTTTTTTTTTTTTAAATGCCTGCTGTGGCAGTTAAATACATATATTCAGAGCTGCTATCCAGATAGAGACTGCTACTGAATATACATATAGTCCAGGCACTGCTTGTATTATCTGGATAGTGGTGATATCTAGTCCACTATCAGGATAACTGCTGGAACCTCCAAAGCTTCAATCATGGTCTGCTTTGGCACTATACAGATAGTGCCAGGGGCGGTCACTATGATTTGCAGTAGTACTATGCTGATAGTGCTGCTGAAAATTAACACATAGACCCACCCAATGGCACTTATTTGGAGAGCAGATGCTGCTATCCGGATAAGTGCTTCTAAATATCGGGCCCTTACAGTATAGTGCTTCACAGTGCTTGCAGTCCCATGATATTTTGAAAGCAGCAGTTTAATGTACGTTGATATTATTCCAACAGAAAAGCACGAATCCACGTCCAGTGAACAAACCCAGTACAAATCGTGGATTGCAAAGGAAGAAGATATTTTATTTTATTGATCAACTCCAGCCATTGGCCCGACACAGGCCGTGTTTCGTTGAGCCTTCCTCAGGGGCTAAAATGGCTAAAAATGCAAACATAAAAACATACAATAAGAAATAAATAATTAAACACTCAAATGTGAACATCTAGGACCAAGACGCGAACAGCAATAACATGTACTAACATATAAATGGTGTATAAAACTTACACCTACCACATACATGCTTGAAACAGAGAACCAATTAAATATAAATATTAAACAAATAGATAAGTAAAATCATTAAGAATATAGAATACATCAAATCATAATTAAATATAATAAAGATACATAAAACATATTAAAAATATATTGTAAAAAATATATTAGGAAACTAACTCACTCACTAATGGTGTGACAAAAAAACATATGGGACAATCATACCTGTATATGTATATTCAATGTCCGGATAAATCTATATCAACATAAGATGAAAAAAGGGGAAGACAAGAGGAACGGTGAAAAAAGTATACAGAACCAACAAATTGGAGGCAAACGGTGAAGTATGTGGCCACAAATATCTCATAGGAACTAGGATCCAAGGGGAATATTAACATAAAAACAAAAAACGCACTAATTTTAATTTTTAATTAAAAATACTTTTACAACATCACTCCAAAGAAACTTAACTATTGGAGGACCCTCGTTATTGTGGGTCTGAGATATAGTAGGCATGCTTAATTTTAAAAGACGTGCCATGTAATTAGATCATAAAAAATTAATTAATTAAAACCAAACTTCATTTCCCTCATTTAAAAATGTGACTATAGTAAAAAAGTAAAAAATGGAACAAATAAAAATATTTATATGTCTGTGCAAAATGGTACAAATTGCTGTCTTGATGTATGATTCGATCCTAATCCTAAATTATACGGAAAGCACCAACTGCAGTTCTTAGAGTGGTTCAACACTCCGGTCTTCAGAGCCCTTTAAAGCTGCGATTAAATCCCAAAAACCAAAAATTGAGCATACAAGTATCCATAATATATCTGAGAAATAGGAATACATAAAAAGAAGCTAAGAAAATATTGGCGGCCAAATCAATAAAAAAATGATAAGAATATAAATGTAAACATATATATATATGTATGTAATAAAAAAGGAGGGGGGGAATATAATAAAATATATACGCCAAATATCCGACTTCTGAAGGGATTGTATATTGATCGATGCCTGGACTTCTTAGTGAAACAAACCGACATAAAGGAGAAATCTTAGCTGAACTTGTTTGAAACAAATTTTGGTGTGTTAATATCATGAATTATACTCTAATCAGACTAGGCATATTATGAAGTAATAAAAAACTAAAAAAATGTTTTGACCGAGAGGGAAAGAATTATCTATGATCACTTCAGAATAAAATTGATGGATGATGAGACAACCCATCTCTACATGTCACAACGTTGAAAATTTTCACGGCAAAATGGTTCACTGACCCGACTTTCAAATCCACTGACCGCTATATGTGAGCAATGCCGGCTTCTGCGCTATAGAGGACATTTTTGGCGGGAAAATGTGAGCAACGCCAGCTTCTGCGCTATAGAGGAAATATTTGGCGGGAAAATAAACCCCGACGTAAGAACCATGATATGCAAATATATCCTGAAACAAAGTAACTAGGGAGACCAAACTAACCTAACTCAATATATTGAATGCTATCAAAACATTATACTTTAAGTAAAAAAATCCAAAAACCATAAAATTGCCTTGCTCCCTTATTACTTTGGCCTGAGTACACCGCACACTGAAACATGTTCATGATCTATAAAACTACTCATCACCAGAACAAAAATAAGAGTCTAAAATGCAAGCCTATATAACAGGCTTAAACATGATAAATGTTAAACATGATAAATGAATGTAAAAACAAAATAAAAAACCAAACCAAAATAAAAATAAAAATAAAACCTGGCTCTGGGTTAGCTTTGTAGCTAAATTTATTACGTAGCTTTGAAAAAATGTACCAACTAAAGACTGCGTACTATATAAAATAAAAGGGGAGTCTCATGAAAATGTATCTCATAAAAAACACCACGCGCATGTTAAAGAAAAACAGAAAGGTCACGTTCCATATTCAATCCATCCGGATATAAACTATTAAGATTAAAAATGTATCGTTGTTCAAGTCGTAAAATAGTCTTATCTATATTGTCGCCACGCCAATTTAACTTAACTTTTTTAATTACAAAAATCTTTAGATCTGACATCTTATGATTATTTTCTTGCCAATGAGTGACTAAAGGCTTTTCCACCGCTCCTCTTTTGATACAACTTTTATGTTCAATTATTCTGTTGCGTATCGGACGTGTGGTCTTGCCCACATCGAAAAATCATCTATGTTCCTGTAATAAATTATATGTGGGCAAGACCACACATCCGATACGCAACAGAATAATTGAACATAAAAGTTGTATCAAAAGAGGAGCGGTGGAAAAGCCTTTAGTCACTCATTGGCAAGAAAATAATCATAAGATGTTTATATCCTGATGGATTGAATATGGAACATGACCTTTATGTTTTTCTTTAACATGCGCGTGGTGTTTATGAGATACATTTTCACGAGACATATTTTAGTGTCTAAGGTAGTTAATATTTTAACACATAGGTTATCTATTTATTTATTTTTATGTTTTAGATTATTAGGAATTCCCGTATTAATCGCTTTTTATATACAGGTTATTTATGTATTTATTCTCCTGTTCATTTCCATATTATCTTATATCGTTCCTTCTTATATTTTTTTTATATATAGTACACAGTTCTCATTTGGCATTTTTTTAAAGCTATTTTTAAACAATTGCTCCAACACTCCCCTTTTATTTTATATAGTATGCAGTCTTTAGTTGGTACATTTTTTCAAAGCTATGTAATAAATTTATCTGCAAAGCTAACTCAGAGCCAGGTTTTATTTTTATTTTGGTTTGATTTTTGCTTTTGTTTTTACATTCATTTATCATGTTTAAGCCTGTTATATAGGCTTGCATTTTAGACTCTTATTTTTGTTCTGGTGATGAGTAATTTTACAGATCATGAACATGTTTCAGTGTGCGGTGTACTCAGGCCAAAGTAATAAGGGAGCAAGGCAATTTTGTGTTTTTGGATTTTTTACTTAAAGTATAATGTTTTGATAGCATTCAATATATTGAGTTAGGTTAGTTTGGTCTCCCTAGTTACTTTGTTTCAGGATATATTTGCATATCACGGTTCTTACATCGGGGTTTAGTGAGTGAGTTAGTTTCCTAATATATTTTTTACAATATGTTTCTAATGTGCTTTATGTATCTTTATTATATTTAATTATGATTTGATGTATTCTATATTCTTAATGATTTTACTTATCTATTTGTTTAATATTTATATTTAATTGGTTCTCCGTTTCAAGCATGTATGTGGCAGGTGTAAGTTTTATACACCATTTATATGTTAGTACATGTTATTGCTGTTCGCGTCTTGGTCCTAGATGTTCATATTTGAGTGTTTAATTATTTATTTCTTGTATGTTTTTATGTTCGCATTTTCAGCCATTTTAGCCCCTGAGGAAGGCTCAATGAAACACGGCCTGTGTCGGGCCAATGGCTGGAGTTGATCAATAAAATAAAATATATTCTTCCTTTGCAATCCTCGGTTTGTACTGGGTTCAATGATATTTTTCCACCATCTAATATGAACCTGTGAAGCAAACATTCTTAAGGTGGCATCCCCTTTCTCCCTCTTAGATGTTTAATGTGCTGACAAACACGATAGGAGTTCTTACTCCTTTTGCTTTGTCTCATGGGAAGCCACAAGCTCTCTGTCCCATGATTCAGAGGAGCTCAATGGAAACTATGGGGCATTTTAGAAGCCTTATTCACAATTTCCAGTTGGAAAGCCTGGCATTTACATCTGCAAATAGCATGACATCCACATGTAAATGATAGTTTTAGAAAAGACTCTGGATGTCCATAATATGTAGAAATTGCAAGGAGATATGTTGGGGGTGTGGTTTGGGCATGATTTAGGAGGGTCAAAAATCTACATGTGTATGTCCCATTTCATAAAGGGAATGCATGTGTATGGCAAAAATGCCAATGTACGGATTTACAGCAGCTTCTCCCCCTCCCCCCCCATTAACCATTACTAGGAGTAACCTAGTGGTTAGGGTAAGAGCCCGGTAACCAAGAACCCAGGGTTTAGTTCCCACTGGCACTCCTTGTGGTCTTCGGCAAGTCACTTTACCCTCCATTTTCTCAGAATAAAGGCCTGGTGATCTACTGCTGGTCGCACCTTGCCAAATAAACCCAGGAGCTCCTGGGTTGCCAGAACTCAGCATTGACTCATCGGCACACATTGCATTGCTTAAGTCTGCATACAATGCCTGCAAGCCTTTTAGAAAATGACTTCCCAATGCCATACCTGTGAAAGGCTTCAAACAAAAATTCCCAATCAACTTGATCAAATGTCTTTTTGATATCCCAACTGTCAAAGCTTCCAAGGATACTCCATACAATATTCCATTGCTAGTAAGATCTATCTAACATTATATATTGCCCCTTAATGAAACCAAACTGTTCCCTATGGATTAGCCCTGGTATTCCTACAGCCATTTTATCTGCTAGTATTTTTAGATTCATATTTAGAAGGGAAATGGGCCTGTAAGACCACCAGTTTAGCATCTTTCCCAGATTTGGGGAGAACCAAGATTAAAGCTTTATTTGCCCTTCTTGGAAATTTGCTTTGCTCAATCATCTGACTGTCATAATTTTCCAAGGGCCAACAAAGTTGGAGGTTGATCAGTTCACAGAACTCTTCTGTGAAACAGCCAGGCCCTGGTGACTTAAGGGATGGAAGATTTTTGATTACCTGTTGGATTTCTCCCATAGTAATCAGAACATTCAACCCCTCTATCTTGCTTTTATATAGCTGAGGCAAGGTCATTGTATCCATGTACTATATCTTTGTACTACCTGAGTTTTTACTGGCTTGGATGAATATAATTGGTTTTACTAATTCACTAAACTATGAGGGATACGTGAATTAGTGGTGACCTCCCACCCCCCCAACATAGGTACTGTCAATATGCTGGGGCACCAACCATAGTTTAACTATGCACGCTAAGAATCTCCTAGTCCTATTTCCAAAGCAAAAACGCTTATAACAATGGTAAACCAGAACTTTCTTGATCTGTTCATGCAAGAGAGCATTCAAGGCCACTTACACAGCCAAGAATTTCTCCTTGTTAGTCTTAGTGAGAGACCTTTCTAAAACTCTCTTCTCCCGCTTTACTGTTGCTTCAACTGCAGGATATTTTGGCCCATTTCCCTCCTTTTGTGGGCCACATAAGCTATAATATCCTTCTCAGAACAGCCTTAGCATTTCCAAAAAGAGGGGGGCATCATCCATATGGCCTTTATTATTATTATTACAAAAGTCTTGCCACCTAGATAGCAAATACAGGAAAAACAGAGGATCTCAATAGAGGCGTCTAGAGAATACCCATCTCCTTCCTCCTTGCCCCATACCACAGCCCTCCAAATACAGCTAAATCAACGCATGATAGGATACTGCCAATGGGCCAAATTCTACTCTATCTTCCTGAGATAACCACTCCTGGGAGACAAAAATGTAATCTAAATGAGATGCTGCCTTGTGGACTCTAACTAAATGCATATATTCCTTCTCTAAAGGATGTTAACACCCTCC
The DNA here is from genome assembly GCA_033557465.1 of Ichthyophis bannanicus. Taxonomy (NCBI): domain Eukaryota; kingdom Metazoa; phylum Chordata; class Amphibia; order Gymnophiona; family Ichthyophiidae; genus Ichthyophis; species Ichthyophis bannanicus. The sequence continues at coordinate 213,340,359 of CM066034.1, forward strand.
AAGCTTGAACTAGCCCCAAAGTTTTACAAAAATAGGGCAACCCCTGATTACAATCTCTTCTTTTCTCCTTGTGGGGTGCAGACCTGCCCATCAGTGGATCCATAATCATACTGAAGTCTCCAGCTACCATTATGGGCTGATCCTCCATTCCCACACAACGATTAGCCATCTCTTTCAAAATGTCCTGTCCATCTTCTCCTGAAGAATATACATTTAACAAAACTATTTTCATTTCTTGCCAGTTTAAAGACAAAATTACAAAGCAGCCATGTAGATCCATTACCATGCTGTTCATCTCGCAGGTCACATTTTTACTAAGCAGGATTGCCATCCCTGCCTGGAGTTCCCTGGAGGAGGAAAAATAAATTTCCCTTATCCAGATCTGTTGCAGCTTATGATGCTCAGCATCACTGAGCCAAGTTGCCTGTAAGCAAACAATCTGCACTGTGTATTTTTGCAGCATAAGCATGAGTTTGTACCTTTTCACTAAGGATCCTACTCCCACAATGTTTCATGATGCGTTTCTAATCCCTCCCACACTCATACAAGTATCCAACACACACTACTTCAGACACATACCACCAGCTATACCAGGACTGTGGGAGCTCACTTCCTCTGCAAAACAAGGACCTGACTTTTCAAGGATGGTACAAACAGCAGCTAACCTTACTTCTCTTACCATCTCTCCCCACCTCTCCCAGCAAAATTCCTTTCCCCAATTTCCTCGATCCTTATATACAACCCTCATTTAGGAAAATCACACAATCATATTCACTGCCAAATCCAAACCACAAAACCTACTTACTACACATACACTACACTGCCCCCTCCTAACATTTACACTCCTATTCCTCCCAATCAGTTGCATATATCCTCTAACATCTAACATCTCAACTGACTCTTATGGAAATAAAAGACAGCAGCATAAAAGAAAGGGTAAAAGAGGAGAGAGGGTGACACAACAGTATTAGAGAGAACCACAGTCCCCTTCAAACTCCAAATAGAGTGCACCCCCAGTTGTCAATAATACTCATTTTCAATAAATAGTATCAAGGGAATAGTGCTACGTAGCTAGGCTTCTACCACCAAATGTAATTATATTGTGAACCAGTGCCATCCTGTCACCTCACCTGCCCCCCCCCCCCACCCAAAAAAACACAATAATTCAAAAATATTGGCTAATGCTACAATTACATCCTTGTCTGTCGGTTCCTTTAAGGATAGCATTTACTAGAGGTAAGAACTTGGGTGAACTGCTTACTAATTATTATGAATCATCATCAATACATGAGAGCAATCAACGGCAGGGTCATTATCCATGTACTAAATGTAGTTGGTGTTCTTCAGGCCTGATAGGGCCCGGATGGACATATACTGATGGCAATGTATATCAATTGAGATGTAATGCTTCCTGTGATACTGTTGGAGTAATTTATTTAATAACTTGCCCTTGCCTTATGTTGGCTATACTAGTTGGAAGATTCAACAGCGTTTATCAGAGCATAAAAGTCGGATTAATAATAATGTGATTTCTGTTCCATTAGTATTACATTGGCGTAGGCATCAATATTCAGTTCATGACATTCGTTGGCGAGTGCTGGAATGTCTACCTCGGCCAAAAAGGGGGGGGAGGGGTTATTATAAGAAAAGGTTACTTTATCGTGAGCATGTGTGGATGTTTAAATTAAGATCCATTGAACCTTTAGGGTGAAACCAATCGGTGAATTTTTCTCTATTGTGACTCTGACCATGTGACCTTGAAGAGGCTGGTTATTTAAGAAGGAGCTTCTGAGTTTTAGATGTCTCAGCTTGGTAATGTAATTCCCCTGATGCAGATACATGTTTATGCTTATCAAAATGCAATATTGTGTTGGATATTGTATTGATAACTGGATTTTGTATTGTACTAAATGAATGTTAAATATTATTGATACTTGTGAATTACCAAGGCTGTGTGTATGTACCCGACAGGTTTGATAATGATATGTGAGCATTCTAATATAAGCCTTTTGGGGCTATTATGTTAGAAGGTCGCTTTTCGACCTATTATAGCTCGAAATAATTTTGAGAACCTGTTGGTGATTTGTTGTTTAAGATTTTAGTAGCAGTTGCTCCTTTTGAGGTGATATATAAGTGTTTGAATTTAGTACTTTAATTGAGATAAATGTGGGGACTGAGTTGTTTTCTGGTTGTTATTGTACTTTTGTGGTTGGCCTTGTTTGATTTCTCTGCACGATAAAGCAACTTGCAACATAGATCTGCTCAGACACTATGTTTTATTTATTTAACAGGGTTTTTTTTATACCACTTTCTCATTTTCCTGTATATTTACCCAAATTCTAAACTACACTTCATGCATCTGATGAAGAGAGCTCTTGTCCTTGAAATCTAAGGCCTCAATAAACTATTTACGCCTAAGGTGCCAGCAGCCTCTGTCATTTTTGGATGAACAACTTGCTTCAGGTCTTGAGATAACATTTTAATAGGTTTAGATCAGGACTTTGACTTAGCTAATTCAAAACACAAAATCTCTACTTCCTTATCCCTTCAGTGATAGATTTACTTGAATGTTTGGAATCATTATCATACAGCCTTATCAACTTTTAGCTCAGCTGCAGTTCATGAATGGATGGCCCGACATTCTCTTCTAGGATTTTCTGATATAAAACAGAATTAATGGTTCTATCAATGATGGCAAGCCTCCCAGTTTTATTTATTTAGCAGGATTTATATACCGCCTTTCACCGGGTCAAAGTGGTTTACATAGAACAATGGTTTTAAATACATAGAACAAATCAACTTATGTACAATGAACAGGTAGCTTATATACATGAAGACTGAATGTATGTTTGGTTGGTTATTTACATTAGTGGGCTATATACAGGGTGTGCGCAAGAGAAGTTGCGTAGGAGCTTATTCTGTTTTTTGGGGTTTGTGGGTTTGGTGTACGTTTGAAGGGGGTGGTCATGTGATGGCCAAAGTGTTCAATGAACAGGTGTGTTTTCAGGTGCTTTCGAAAGTTATAGAGGTCTGGAAAGGTGTTTCCAGATAGATGGTGTGTATACTGTAGTTCAAATGATCATACATATGTGTGTTGGTTTATTTTTACTTTTGTGTGTGGGATGATAAGAGTGTTTTTTGTTGATTGTCCTCTTGGTTTGTTTTGTTGTGGGGTCTGGAGTAGGGTCTGAAGGTATGAGGTGGTGCAGCAGTGGATCGCCTTGTGGGTGAGAAGGAGAGTCTTGTATCTGATCCAGCTTTTGAGGGGCAGCCAGTGGGTGTGATGTGGTCCTCTAAGTATGCATGCGGTGGTGTGCAGAGCAGTGCATAGGGGGAGTAAGGTGGACTGTGGTAGGCCTTGGTAGATGAAGTTACAGTAAACGAAATGTGGGAGGATCAGGGCATGGAGAGCACAGTGGAAGTCTGTTGGTTTGAGGAGGGGGTGTAGCCATTGTAGGGTCTTGGCTTTGAAGTAGATTGTATTGGCAGTTTTGAGTATCTATGGGATGGAGGAGAGTTGTTGATCCAGGATAATGCTGAGGTATTTGATTTGAGTTTGCACTTTTAATTGTGTGTTGTTTATGGTAAGGGAGGTAGGAGGATTGAAGTTAACATCTTTTGTGATGAATAAGGCTTCTGTTTTTTTCTATAGCTAATTGTTAGATTATTGCTTGTTAGCCATCTTGAGATTTCATCGAAGCATTGTAGGAGGTTTGTGAAGGACGGTTGCTTTGTGTTGAATGGGCTGTATATCATGATGTCATCGGCATAGATATGGAAGTTGATGTTGTGGGATCTGATGATGGTGCAGAGTGGCTGTAGATAGATATTGAAGAGGAGTATAGATAGAGTGGATCCCTGAGGTATGCCTTGAGTTTGCTGGTAGGGGGAGGATGTGGGAGTTCCAATTTTTATTTGTTGGTGTCTTGTCAGTCAGGTAGGAGTGGAACCATTGTAGAATAGTGCTCTGGAGGCCGATGGATCATAGACGCTGGAGTAGAATGTTGTAATCGACTGTATCAAATGCAGTGGATATGTCGAGAAAGAGCATGATGTATCCTTGTTTGGTGTCTTGAATTCCTTTCACTATGGTGTTTGTCAGGGAGACCATCGGTGTCTCCAGTCCATGGAGGGGTTGGAATCTGTGTTGTTGGAGGCCGAGGAGAGTTTTTGTCAATGAAATCCTGGAGGTGAAGTTGGACAGCTTTCTCTATGACCTTGGTTAAGAAAGAGAGGCTTGCTATTGGCCTGTAGGATGCTAGATCAGATGGGTTGAGATCAAGTTTCTTGAGGGTGGGGCATATGGAGGATACTTTCAGGCAGTTGGGCATATGTCCTTGTTGTAGTATTGACTGAGTGATTTTTGCAAGTGTGAGGGTTGATGTCTTGTTTGAGCACTTTGATCCGGCTTACTGGGCATGAATCGAGGGGAAGAGGTGGTTGTGCTGAGGGATGCAATTATGGACTCTATGCTGTCTTTGCTGATGGAGTCAAAGGTGGGCCATGTAGAGGCGGGGGTGCTTTGGGTGGACAGGAGGGTGGGAAGTGGATTGGGGTGGAAGTGGAGTTGCTTGTAATGGCTGGCTAGTAGTTGTGGGCTGATGCTGCTGTCAATGGTGCTATTGGAGAGGAGCATTGTGATTTGCCTGATGATGTTAAATAGTTCTCTGGGACAATTTAAAGAACTATTGAGTAGCTTGGTGTGGTATGTGCGTTTGGCATGGTCAGATGCGGTGTGATAGCTGTTGAGAAGTTTCATGTAGTCAGTTCTATTGGAGTTGAGTGCTGATTTGTGCCATTTGTGTTCGAGCTTTCAGAGCTGAGTTTTTAGTCTTCAGATGTTGGGGGTGTACCAAGGTGTCTTTGGTTATCTGTGTGTCTTTGTTGGACTGATGGTGGTTGTACTTGTGGCTCTGCCGATTAAGGTGTTCCAGTTGATTATGGAGGTGTCAGGATCTGTTGTCTCAATGTCCAGTTGAGGGAGGATGTCACTGATATGTACACTTTGGAGGAGAGGAGGGACAGGGGAGATATGATTCAGACCTTTAAATACTTAAAGAGAAATGATGAACAAACAAACCTCTTCCAAAGACAGGGAAGCTGTAAAACTAGAGGGCATCACATGAAGCTGCAAGGTGGAAAATTGAAAGGCAATGTCAGGAAATATTTTTTCACTGAAAGGGTGGTGGATGCTTGGAATGCCCTCCCAATGGAAGTGGTGGGGGCAAACACGGTGACGGAATTCAAAACGACATGGGACAAGCACAGCGGATCCCTTTACAGCAACAGGATAAAATCAAAATAAACGTAACTATCTAATTTCTCAACAAATAGGGGTGTCCTACATGAAGCGGGGGGTTCACCCCTAAACAAAGACATGGGGAGGGGTGGCCTGCACAGAGCGGCAGGTGCACCTACTCTTGCAGGTAGGTGGTCGCCTAGGGAGCGGGGTCTGGGGTGGTGAGGCATACATCGACATCCTCATTAGCACGGCGTCAGTGTCTGTTAGCCATGATTTTGTGATGCAGGTGGTGGGTTGAGAGGATGTTTTTGTTGATTTGGATCTTGTTCCTTACCGAACATGTGTTTATGAGTGCACATTGGAGGGCTTGGGTGGTTCTGGTAAGTGTTAGTATTGGTTGGGGTGGTTAGTTCTGATGGGTATTGTGATAAGGTGTTGTGAGCTCCGTTGTTTAGTATGATGGTGAGGGAGGTGCGGAGGTTGGATAATGTGTACGGTGGTGGGAAGGCAATGATAGAATGTGTGTGGGTGTACGGTATATAGGTAAAGTGAGCTAAGGCTATTAAAGTACAGGTGAGGAGAATGTAGCAGGTTGCATATAGGGGTAGCATAATTTCATTGAAGGTCTGTGGATCCTGAGTGGTGTAGCAAGATCCTTCATCTGTGTCGTCTGTTGGTCCGTTCCAGTGAGATAGGATGGGGGTGATTTTTGTTCAGGAGCTAGTTGAGGGTGTGCACCGGTTTCAGATCCAGCATGTGCTGTACGTTGTAGTGTTGGTCAAAACAGTTTTTTTAGGTGCTTCTGTGGTCTTGAGGGTTGTCGTGTGTTGTTTGTCATCATGTTGGCTCGCAGTTGTTGAGATCCTTGTCTAAGAGCCATCACCTAAGGGCAGCACCAAAGATTCCTCTGGCGAGACCCTCAGGTGTGGACCCGCCAGGTGCGGGCATGCCTGATGGCAATTTTACTTTTAAAGTTCGGCTGTTCCGGCCCTGATTGGCCTCGGTGGTGGACAGCGGGTGGGGTTTACCTTCCCCGCTCCCTTCTGCAGACACCGATCGGGGTCTCTGGCCAAAGCTAGAATGCTAGGCAGCACACAAAAAGGAATAACCAGTAGGAAGGAGGAGGTATTAGTGCCCCTGTACACGTCATTGGTGAGGCCTCACTTGGACTATTGTGTTCAGTTTTGGAGACCGTATCTTGCAAAGGATATAAAAAGACTTGAAAGAGTTCAGAGGAAGACAACCAAACTGATATGGGACCTACACCAGAAGGCATATGAGAAGAGACTTGAAGACTTAAATATGTATACTTGAGAGGAGGGATAGGGGAGATATGACACAGAGGTTTAAATACTTAAAGGGTATTAATGAACAACCCCTTTTCAAAAACCGGGAAGCAGTAGAATTAGTGGACATGAAAAGAAGCTGCAAGGAGGTAAATTTAAAAGCAACATCAGGAAATACTTTTTTCATGGAAAGGGTGGTGGATGCCTGAAACGCCCTCCCAATGGAGGTGGTGGGAGCAAAAACAGTGGTGGAATTCAAAAAGGCATGGAACAGACACAGAGGATCCTTATATTGCAAGAGGATCTTATCAAAGCAAACTTAAATAACTTCATAAACAGAAGGGATAACCTGCATGGAGCAGCAGCTACAACTCTACAATTCGAGCCACCTTACTGGGCAGACTAGATGGATCATGCTGGTCTTTATCTGCCATCATTAACTATGTCAGTATGATGCAGCAAAACAGCCCCACACCATGATACTTCCATCACCATTCTTGACAGTTGGGATAAGGTTCTTAATTTGTATAGCAGTAATTGTTTTTTGACAAAACCTTTGTTATTGTGACCAAAACATCCAATTTTTGACTCATATGTTCAGACATTATTACTCCAGAAGTCTTGTGAGTCATCCCGATGCTGTTTGGTGAACCTGAGTTGGGCAACAATGTTCTTTTTGGAAAATAGTGGTTTCTTTCTAGCTATCGTTCCAGAACCATCAATCCCATTCAATTTTTCCTGATGGTTAATACATGAACCCTCAAATCAGCCACACAGAGAGAGGCCTGCAGATCTTTAGATGTTTGTCCAGGGTTCTTTGTGGATGATTTATAAATTATGTGTATAAATGGTCAAAAATGTGTGTTAATTTAACATTTTACATCCCTAGGGTTAATGTAAATGCTCCTGCCTAGATTTGAGAGGAATGCACATAAATAATAGCATTTTAGAGTTTATGTGCCTAACCTTGTGCTCTGCCTATGCTCCGGCCAAATGCCACCCCTGTGCACACCCACAGTGTAAGTATGAGCAATCAGATGTGTGCACGTGGCTTACGCCCATTGTTTGCATGTAAATCTAGAAAGCCTGTTATAAAGCTGCCCCCTAAGTGGCAGCAGATTCCATAAGTATTTGTCTAGCCTGTAAAAGCTCATTTAGCTGTTCACGGCTATCTAGCCCCTCTTGGGAGTATCGCCAACAATTGCTTGGAGGATCTAAGATTTCCAGCTAACCAGGATAGGCGCTACCATTAGGCAAAGTAGGTGGTCATCTAGAGTGCCAGCCCTCTGGAGGTGCCCATTACCACTGCTGTTGCCCCTCTCCAGGATCGATAGCAGCGGAAATAGCAACAAACAACCTCATGGAGCTTACCTTCGGGCTTCGGTGCCATGGGGCTGTTTGCTTCCACTGCTCTCCGACTCTCGATGCAGATTTCCTGTTTGCATGGGAAGTCAGCAAAGGGCATTGGAAAGTGATGGAAGCAAACAGCTCTTTGGCGCCAAAGCTTGAAGATAACCGCCACAGGGCTGTTGGTGACTACTTCCGCCGCTGTCGATCCTGGAGAAGGGGTAGCAGTAGTGGCAATGGCTACCATGGAGGGTTGGGGGGCGCAAGAGGTGAGATTTGCCTAGGATGCCTCATTTCCTTGCGCCAACCCTGAAGCTAACACATATGTCAGCAAAAGTAACCATGGGCCCGATTTTGAAGGCATTTACATGCCCTGATGCTATCCAGTTAGTATCTGAGCATGTTGGGGGCATTATGGGGAGCGGAGACAGGGAATGGTGATAACTGGGTAGCAGCGATTTTGGATGCTGCCTGGTTAGCGCTCTGCGCCTTAAGGATAAGCGAGGAAAACCTTTGCCTATCTTTAAGGTGCCGGGGCTAGCAGGGAAGCATCCAAAATCGCTGCTGCCCGGTTAGGCTCGATGGCTTCCTGGCTGTACAGCGAACCCTGGATTTTCACTTCTGTTGCTGTGAAAGTAAAAATCCGGGGTTAAGGGGCTGGCGGGCAGAGCTACGTGACCCCATAGATATAAAAATAGTCCATGAAGATATAAGGACTGAAACACAAGGCAAATGATCTTAAATTGAATATGCAGCCAATGAAGAACTAATAACATAGAGAAGATATGAGCAGATTTCTTATTTGCCAGCAACTGGGCAGCCATTTTCTAGACAAACTGCAGATGTTTTAACTGGTATTTTGGCAGCCTGTAGCATCCACTATTACAATAAACCAACCAACAAAAGCATATATCAAAGCTGCTACATTGTTTACATTCCAGCAGGGGCCTCAGTCAACACAGTACAGAAATTTAAAACTAGTAACAATGCCCTTTACTACAGCTGATATCTGGACAAGAAGCAATAGGAGGCTATTTTTGAAAAGAGGCACCTATTTCATGTCTGAAAGCAGGCATCTCCTTAGGTCTGGGGTCACCAACCTCCAGAGGGCCGCGGGCCGCACAGCCGACTACCGGGAGCCTCGCGGGCCGCACCCCCCTTCTCCTCGCCCCCGCGAAAAAAAACAACAAACGCAAAATTATGAAAACAATGGCTGATCACCTTTATTGAATTTAATGAGATGGCTGATGATTCATGCTAGCAGACAAACGGTTAAAGTCCGGCTTCACAGATGACACTGACAGGAGAAGGGACGCTTGCAGGTGGTCGTCGGTGAGCTGCGAGCGCGTGGATGACTTTATCAATTTCATTCGGCTGAACAGCTGTTCGCAGCAGTAGGTTGAGCCGAAGAGAGCAGCGACCTTGCGTGCGTTGGCGGCCATGGACGGGTGGGTGGCCACCTGTGTCTTCCAAAATGTGACAGGGCCCATAGCCATGAAGCGCGACTTCTGTGCGTCGTCACACTGCAGTTCGATCAAGTCCATTTGAAGGTCAGAGGGCATGTCGGTGGGGTTCATCTCGAAGGGGGCACTGAAGAGGGCAAAGTCTTGCGAGTGCTTGGTGAAGTCTTGGAAACGAGCCGCAAACTCCGTCTTGAGATGACGGATGGTGGATGCGTAACGGCGAGCAGCAGCAGCAGCCGAAGGCGTCAGTGCAGCGAGCTGCGCAAAGTGTGCGAAGTTGCGTGCTTGCAGCTGCTTTTCCCACAGCATTAGCTTCACTTGAAAGGCCTTGACCTTGGCGACCATGTCTGAGACGAGGAGTTCTTTGCCTTGCAGTTGGGTGTTGAGCTGATTCATGTGAGCTGTCAGGTCGACAAGGAACGCTAAATCCTGGCACCACTGAGGATCGTGCAGCTGCGGGAAGTCGAATCCCTTGGCTTCGAGGAAAGACGCCAGCTCCTCTCTCAGCTCGTAGGCACGCTGAAGCATCTTCCCACGGCTGAGCCAACGCACCTCGCAGTAGTACAGCAGATCGCCATACTGTGCGTCAGCCTCTGCAAGCAAGTCCTTGAACTGGCGATGATTCAATGCGTGCGACAGCACCAAGTTCACAGCCTTCACAATGACCGACATGACCTCAGCGATGGTTGCAGACTTGGCACAAAGGGCTTCTTGGTGGACGATGCAGTGCAATGTCTTGATATCCTGTTTGTGGCCGAGGTCGCGCACGTGCTTCACAAGAAGCGAGGCAAAGCCGTTCTTCTTCCCCAACATGGTAGGGGCGCCGTCAGTGGTGACACCACACAGACGCGACAAGTCAAGTTCAAAGTCCTTGATCCAGGAGAGCACAGCTGCCAACACATCAGCGCCAGTGGTGGTTCCGCTCATCGGCACAAGCTGAGCGAACTCCTCGATGACGTCGAAGGAGTCTGTGACGCCACAGAAGTAGATCGCCAGCTGAGCGATATCCTTCACATCTGTCGACTCATCCAAGGCAATCGCGAAGTGCTGACAGTCACAGAAGCGCTGCTTCAAGGTGCCCAAGACGTCGTCCTTCATATCTTCGACGCGGCGAGTGAGGGTCGAAGCAGACAGGCTGACCTTCTCGAAGACCGCCTTCTTCTCAGGGCACACTTCGTCGGCGATGGCGAGTACACAGTCCTTTACGAATTCGCCGTTGGTGAAGGGCTTGAGACGAGTTGCGGCGAGGTAGGCAACGCGGTAGCTAGCTGTGGTGTAGATGGCGGCTGTCACGCTCTTCACAAAGAGAGCGGACTGGCGTTGGAGCGCAGACGACACGCGGGTAAACTCCTGCTTCTTCTTGACTGCATCCATCTTGGCGTACTCTGGGTGGACGGACTCGAAGTGGCGCTTCACACTGTAGTCCTTCAGAACGCCAACGGTCTTCTGAAAGATGACACACAGCGCACGATCCTTGTGCAGCGTGAAGAAGAGCTTGTTCCACTCAGGGTTGAAGCCGCGGTTCTCATCGCTGAGCTTGCGCTTCTTGTTCATGGGGGAAGCCATGGGGAAAAAAGAGAACAGGAATTCTATCGATAGCTGCAAAAACAGAATCAAAGTTTAAGCCTTATTGCTGATTGGTCCTCTAATTTATTCATTTATTTTATTTATTTATTTAATTTATTTAACTGTATTTATATCCCGCTTTTCACCGGGTCAAAGCGGTGTAACACATAACAAGGGAGGGGGGGGTCAAGGGGGGGGGCCATCACCGGTGTCGTGGTCTGTTAGCCAGGTTTCCGTTACACAGAGGATGTCAATCTTATCTGTTGTGATCAGGTCCTGGAGCATGTGATATTTATTCCTAACTGAACGGGCGTTTATGAGTGAAATGGAGAGGTGGTGGTGGTTTGTGGGGTCAGTGGTGCAGGTTGGTGTGCAAGGTGAGTGTGTGTGCTTGTGTGCATGGTTGTGGGTGCTCGTGGGTTGAGCTGTTGTGGTGTCTGGGCAGAGGGGGTTGCAGGGTTTGGCTGAGTGGGGGTGGAGGATTAGGAGGGGTGTTAGGAGATAGATGGGGGCTAGGAGTGGTGGCATGCTGTGTGGGAGTACCTGGGTTCTCCAAGCGGTGTGGTCGTTTTCTTTGCGGGGTGCGCCAACGAGCGGTCGAGATGATCTTTAACCATGAAGGAAGACTGCGCACAACGAGAAGGGAAAAGGGCAGCGCAAGTAACTCACTCAAACCTCCGCCTGTAATGTCAGGAGCGCGGGGCCGCGGGAAGTCGGAGGGAGCCGGTTACTCGCCGGCCGCTGTGAGGCTCCCAGATGCAGGAGGAGAGGGGTGAAATTGAGGGAAGAAAAATCTACCTGCAAACGCTGCTGAAAAGAGCAAAGGGGGGAGGTGTCTTTCAGGCACTGACAACCGCCCACACCAGCGACTTTCCTAATGCAGTGGGGCATTATCCCACGTTCCCCTCTTGCTCCGTCTTCATATCCTTCGTTCCCCACCCTCCGCTACCATCCAGAATGGAGAGGCTGCCAGTTCTAGAGCATCCTGGAAGAATGACCAATCAGAGGGCGCCTGGCGTCAACGAGCCGCCTCCATAGGTCCAATCGGCACGGTTTGCCCCGCCTTTCTCGGTAGCTCTCCACCTGCAGGCAGGTCCTTAAAATAGGTTGGTGCAGCTGGTGGAAAAAAAGTGCAGTGTGTGGCATTGCGGAGATGCTGCAGTTGTGTACTTTTCAAAAATAGGCTATTGGTCGCGTTGTAAAAGTTCCTAAATGCAGATATTTTGTGCACAAAGTGCACTTTTGCAAAGTCACTTCACAGTCATGCCGCGGGCCGCAGATACAATGACGGGAATCCTTGGCGGGCCGCACGTAATGTTAACCGGAGTAGAGCCTCGCGGGCCGCACGAAGGGACCTCGCGGGCCGCAGGTTGGTGACCCCTGCCTTAGGTTCTATTTTATAAAGAAAAGTAGGCACCTACTTTTCTTTATAAAATACTAGGATAAGTGGTCGAAAACGTGCTTTAATTTAAGATGTGATCACTTAGACCAACCCTGGAGTGGGTGTAAATGCCCAGCCCCTAGATTTCTAAAGTGTGCATACATTATAGTATAATTTATGTGTGTAACTTTGCACCCTATCCACACTCTGCTCATCCTCCAACCTGTGCATGCTCACAGTGAAAGTACATGTCATCACATTTACGCGTATTTTTAAAGAATGAGGTGCAGTAGGAGTGCATTCATTTAAGTGCATAAGTGATTGTTTATGCATATAAATGACTATAATACCCACGTAGGTGTGCATTCTTGCCAACTAAATATAAGCAACTCTTTATAAAATTACCCCATATCAATACTAAAAATACTCCCAAATTTTCCATTATCCCTGTACTTTGTAGTGATCTCAGCAAATGTAGCCCAGGGTTCAGAGCAGGGTTAAAGTCAGATGTGACATCAGACATCCATGATGTTTCTGTGAGCAGGCAAGGATGTCCTGATCTCTGTGAATGCCCTGGCCACACCTCCTCTATGCCCCCATTCAGATTCAGACATCCCCACATCCGTCTTCTAAAATAGCCCTGGAAACAGTCTCTGTCCTTTGGACATCCAAAGCATAAATAAAGCTTCTAAAATGAACCCCATAGATTCTCAAACATTCCCTTCCCACATGCCTCTACATCACAATTACCCCCTCTACATATTCACTCCAAAACCCCTCCCCACCAGGGCTGTTCACAGGGGTGAGTAAGATGAGTTCCAGCGATGGTCCTAATCCCCCTAACTTGCACCCAGACCCCTTCCCAAAACATCATCCAAAGGCATCCTCTTACATCTACACACACATGTAGTGGGTAGGGCTCTTGCCGCTGCCCAGTAAGCTTCTGGGTTCTGCAGCAACCCAGATATTCAATGGCAGTGGCCGAATATGGCCCCGGCACTGAATATTCAGGGTCAGAATTCAGGGGCGATGGCTAGCCACTTTACAAGCGCTAGCCTCTGCTGCTGAATATCCCCCCCCCCCCTTAGATTGCAAGCCCTTGGGGGATGGGGAAATGCCTATGTACCTGAATGTAACTCATCTTGAACTACCACTGGAAAGACGTCAACAAAATACTAATAACAGCAATATAGAGTTGATCATGACTGGAGCAATCAAACCTGAAAGCTATTCTGAATGCTTTTCCTTGTGATTTGTTAATAGCCATAGCAAATGCTAAGGAGTGGCTAGGGCAGCAGCCTGGAACCAGAAAGACCAGGGTTTGAATCTCACTGACATTCCTTGTAGCCTTGGGTAAGTCACTTAACCCTCCATTGCCTCAGGTACAAACTCAGAGGTTCGCCTAGGGGGACAGGAAAATACCTACAGTACCTGATTGTAACTCGCCTTGAGCTACTACTGGAAAAGATGTCAGCTAAATACTAATAATAAGTGTTGTGCAGGAAACTGCAGTCTTTTGAAGTAGAATGGCATATTTGTAGGTATCATTGTTACCCTTGGTATTAGTATGTCTTCACCTTTTGCACAGTCTGTCAATATTATTACCTCAATTATGCCACATGAGAAATAGAGCTTTCTGTTTAGAATACTGGCGATACTGATTTCGTAGTTACACACATCCAGTTATTGCAATTGTAAGAACAATGGGCCTGCTATTCAGTGGAGGCGCCCAGCTCTGCACTTGCCTCTTTAATTAAGACCTGGATATTCAATGCTGGGGTCAAGTCCATCCGCTGGCACTGAATATCTGGGTTAGCCAGATAGCGATATTCGGCCGCTGCCCAGTTAGCTAAAGCAGCTAAGGACAGCCTCTAGCCACTTTAAGATGACCGGGCAGAGGCTGAATATCACTGCTGCTTTTTATCTCCGGTGCCAACCCTGGTATGCCCGATGCCAGTGTCTAATGGCATTAGAGGGGGGTATTCTGTGGCACAAACTGGCTATGTGCCGCTGAATATCCCCTTCAGTGCGATTAGCATGGTTAGCGGGTCTGCTGACCATGACAATTCTTTTGAATATGTTCCCAATATTTCCAACAGGAATTATGGTGTTTTCAGCCTATATTGTTGGTAATTTTCTTTTGTATCAAAATTCTAGCCAGTTTTTTAAATATTGATTACAATACCCATTTTTGTGTGATAAAATAAAAGAAAAGCGAGTTTAGAGAAGGCTTGTGGATGATAGCATGGCTGATGGTACGCATTCAGGTGCTCTCTTGGTAATGAGCCCGACTTTGGAATGAACTGCCTTTAGATCTGTGAGAACTGAATTATTTGGGGTTTTGTGAAGCATTAAAAGCTTTTCAAACAAGGGTATTATCATTAGCATTCTGGGCTTAGCCAGTGCTCCCCAAACATTTTTTTGCCTCTAACCTCATTTAATAAAGAAAAACAATCCCACGGCCCCAGCCCTACCTTTTTCTTCTCTCCACACTGACTTCTATTGTCGACAGGCTAAGTTATAGCATCACCGGCCTGTGTGGGCCGATAATATAGGTATTTTTAAAATTTCTTTTGGCTGCTCTAGTAGCAACCTCTAATGAGGATTTTGCAGCTTTGTTCAGGGTCACAATCCATAGTTTGGGAATCATTGATTTACTCATAAATCAATTTTTTCAGAGCCGGTGTATTTTTAGTAAACTGTCTGCCATATATGTGGATGGAAGTGCACAGCCAGGGCTGTTCTGTACATGCTTTTACCCACTGCAGAGGCATTGGAACTAATGTATACATCTGAATTTTCTAAAATATGTACCTTTTTTAACTATGAAAATAGTAGGTGTAACTATATGTGAGTAATTTTCCTGCGATAATTTTACATGCGTACTTTTACTCTGAAAATCTGGCAAAGTCTGCAGAATGAAAAGCATGGGTGTACTTTCCACCCATGTGGGCAGTAACAAAATTTCCCTCCAAATGTGCTGTTTCCAGCAATATTGAATGAGACAGGAGCCCAGTTTCAACTTCACAGATAAAAATGGTTTCACGATAAATAGGTTATAACAGACTACTAAAAGGATTTCTATGGATAGAAGACAGATAGCTTATCAGTATGGCAAAAACAAGATTTGTTAAAACCCGAAAGTAGTTTGATAGAGAGGTTGCTGACCAATGCTTTCAGAATTACCAAGGGCCCTTCCTCAAGTAAAAATTGAAAGGTGGAACTAAGTGGTTTCAAAACATTTGATGGCCAAGAAAAGGTATCATAAATATCAAAACCATTTTGTTGGGTATATTTTCCTTTTAGGAAATTTTAGGGGGGCATATTCAGAGCGGTTTAGCCAATTAGCAGACCTGCTGACTGGCTAAACTGTGCTCAATGGGATATTCAGTGCCATTAAACTATTTAGTGCCTCTAAGTATCCCCTGCTACCCGGTTTGTTCACCCTGACACTAACCGCTTAGCGTTGGAGCATTCTGGGGGTGAAGCGGAGGCTGCACCAGGGGTTAGTCAGTCAGAAGCTATATTCAGCCACTGGCCAGTTAACCTTAACTGACTAAAGTTAGGCCAAAAAAGGCTGGCCTAACTTTAACCAGTTTAACTCAATATTGCTGCTGACCTTATAGCTAATCCTCCATGTGGCCACACCAGCTATTCAATGCCAGTGGTGAGATAGGACCCTGGCATTGAATATCCAGGTCTAAATTAAAGCAGCAAGGGCCAACAGCTTTACTTGGGCTGGCCGCTGCTGCTGAAATTGCCCCATTAGAATTTTGTAGATCTGAGAGTAACAGGTGGGTGCTAGATTTAAGTTTTAAGCACCCACAGGCATGAGGGGATGTGCTCATCCCTCCCCCAAATTTCTGATGTTTAGATCCTCTCCTTAGTCTCCCCTCACCACCTGGTCTGCCATTGCCTTACTCACTACTGCCCTGCAGCAGTAGTAGAGAGCTGAAAATAAAAAATCCAGCTCCCACCCTCTGCATGATAGAGAGAAACTCGTGCAGGAGAAGGCAGGTAGGCCTCATGCTGGATTTTTATTTTCAACTCTCTAGTACTGCCACAGACCAGTGCTGTGAAAGGCAACAGCAGGCCCAAATGGAGGCAAAGCAGCGATTCTCTCTGGAGCCTATCAAAATTTCCAACAGAAACAATTGTCTAGGAGGCCTATCCCTAAATTTGAGTCTGTGTGGGTGCCCCTTGCTGAAACAAGGGAATTTGCTGTGTGCACCTACAAAAATCTGTAAGAGTGGTTTGTACTGTATATCTACACAAACAGTCATGCAGCAGAACTGGGTAGCTGTAAATTCAGGTATGAAGGTTTATATCCATGACAAAATCTGAGCCTTTGTTTTACTAACACACATTAGCAGTAGTCACAGTTGTGACCTTGATAGCACTCCTAGACTGATGACATACTTCTGCAGATTATCTGGATTGCATACTTCTTCATCATATAGTCCTTCGGGGTCTAATAAAGTACCTGTGAATATAATAACAAAAAGAGATCAAAGCAGTTCTTAGGACTTTGCCACTGTCAATTTCTGGAACGCTGCGGTGCTTAGAACTACAGGGTAACAAAACGACACAAGATGAAGAGTTTAAAGCAGTGATTCTCAACTAAGGTAACCAGATTTTATGGAGAATTAAATCTGGGACACCTAGACTGGCCTGAGAGGGGCAGGAGTCCTCCCTTCTCGAGCATCTTATCCCCATATACTTTGAAATGACCAGTCTAGATAGCATTCATTTATTTCAAAAAAGTTAAAAAAGTAGCAGCTCTTTGCATTATCAGCGCATATATATACATACATATATGTATGTATTTTATACATATAAATAAATATTTCTATACATAGCTAAAATTCCTCTCTTTTTTCAAAAAAGAAAGCATAGCTACTCACCTGTAGCAGGTGTTCTCCGGGGACAGCAGGAATCAGTCCTCACATATGGGTGACGTCGGCACCAATGGAGCCCTCGTGGAAGCATCCTCCCAGCTTTCAAAGAAAGCCTTTGGGAGATGCCACCACACATGCCATCTTGCTCAGTCAGATGGCATAGCTAAAAGACGGCAAAAATAAAAGATGGTGAAGGAGCAACTCCAAGGGGAGGAGTGAGAGAGGGCTAAACCCCCGAAAAGGTTACAGAGCACAGCCTGGCCGAAGGCACTGTCCTGTCGGGACTCTCTTTCCCGGTAGTAATGGGCTGCGAAAGTATGGACTGAAGACCAGGTGGCGGCCTGGCAGATTTCCACCATTTGGACGGAGCGCAAGTTTGCCACCGAAGCCTCCATGGTGCACCATGATGTGGCCTTCCAGCGGGAGCCTCGCCTGCTCATAAGCGAGGTCGATACAGTCCACCGCCCATGTGGACAGCATATGCTTGGTCACTACCTCCCCCAGCCTACTGGGGTCATAGGAGATGAAAAGCTGAGAGGCTTTGTGGTGGCCCTGAGTGCGTTGGATGTAGAAGGACAAAGCCCTCTTGCAGTCCAAGGTCTGGAGGCCCGTCTCTACCCGACTGGAGTGAGGTCTTGGAATGAAGGTAGGGAGCACTACTTCCTGGTTGAGATGGAAGGGTGACACCACCTTCGGTAGGAATTCAGGGTGTGTGCAAAGCACCACTCTGCTCCTGTAGAACCTGGTATAGGGCACCTCCACCACCAGGGCCTGAAGCTTGCTAACTCTGCAAGCGGAGGTGAATGCGACCAGGAAAGACGTCTTCCAAGAGAGGTAGCGGAGGTGGCAGGTAGCCAGAGGTTCGAAGGGCAGGCGAATGAGCTGCCCCAACACCATGTTGAGATCCTATTTGGTTGCCGGAGGGTGAACCGGGGGCTTCAATAAGAGTAGGCCCCGAAGAAAATGAGTCACCAACGGTTGGGCTGAGAGGAGCTTACCATCCACCTGAGGGTGGTGCGCCGCCAGGGCACTAAGGTGCACTCAGACGAAGTTAGACTTGAGCCTGGACTGAGAGAGGTGGAGAAGGTACTGTAGCACCAGAGCCACTGGGCAGGAGAAAGGGTTGGCACCGTGTTCGGCGCACCAAACAGAGAACCTGTGCCATTTGAGGGCGTACACCTTGCTAGTAGAGGCCTTGCGAGAGGCCAGCAGAATGTCTTCCACCTCAACCAGAAGGTTGAAAGAGGCCAGAGTCACCCTTTCAGCAGCCAGGATGTCAGCGACAGGGACCTCATGTTGGGGTGCAGGATTGAGCCCCCCTCCTGAGATAGGAATCCCGGGGCGGTCTTCAAGGGAATGGGGGTCTCCACCATCAAATGGAGAAGCAGCGGGAACCACGGTTGCCTGGGCCACCGAGGGGCTATCAGGATGAGTAAAGCCCTGTCGCAAGGGTCCTGAACAAGGTCTTGGCAATCAGTGGCATAGGAGGAAAGGCGTACATGAGGCCTTTCGCACATGAGACCAGAAACGCATCCGCAGCCACCCTGGAGGGATTGGGCGGCTGGGAGCAGAAGTAGGGCAACTGAAAGTTGTCCGGGCTGGCGAACAGGTCCATCACGGGTACCCCCTAGAGCCGGAAAAGACGACTGGCTACTCAAGGATCCAGCTGCCATTCATGAGGCTGGAGGACTCTGCTGAGCCTGTCGGCCAGTAGGTTGTCCTGACCTGGCAGGTACACTGCCTGCAGGAAGATACCCTGTTGGACTGCATACGAGCAGAGGACCAGTGCCTCCTGCAAAGGATACGAGACTCCGCACTCCCCTGTTTGTTCACATAGATCACCACCACCTGGTTGTCCATCTGGACCATCACAGGCTGGTGACGCAGGTGGCGACAAAGAAACCTTCAGGGTTAGGTGTATAGCCCGGAGCTCCAGGTTGATCTGCTGGGTGCTCTCATCTGGTAACCAGTTGCCCTGAGTGTGGAGACCTCCGCAGTGGGATCCCTATCCGAGAAGAGAGGTGTCCATGGTGAGGACCCTTGAGTGGCTTGGGGCTTGAAAAGGCATGCCCGCCTCGAGATGCTGGGGAGACTGCCCCAGACCAGAGAATCCGCCAGTTGGCCGGTCACAGAAACTCTGTCTCAGAGGCGGCTTGTGGTCTGAGACCACTGGTCCCGGAGACACCACTGTGTCGCCCTCATGTGGAGGCGAGTGTTGGGAGTGACGTGGACCGTGGAGGCCATGTACCTGAGGAGGCACAGGAGAAGCCAAGCAGACACCGAGGGGGCGGCACTGTATGCCCCGAGCCAGAGTCCTAAGATGATTGGCTCGGTCCCTGGGCACGAAAGCCTTCGGCGAGAGAGTGCCGATCTTTGCCCCAATGAACTCCTGACACTGTGTTGGGAGGAGGGGAGACTTGGGTAGTTTATGACAAATCCCAAGTGCTGCAGAACCTGGATGGTGCGTGCGGTGGCCTGCTGCACCTCTGAGGACGCTATGAGCTGGTCGTCCAGGTAGGGAAATACGAAGACCCCCCTGGAGCCAGAGGAAGGTGGCCACGACTGCCAGGCATTTTGTGAAAACTCTTGGGGCCAAGGCTAAGCCGAAGGGGAGCACCCTGTACTGAAAATGCCTGCCCCCCACTACGAACCATAGGTACTGCCTGTGTTTGGGGTGGATAAGGATGTGGGTATAAGTATCCTTGAGGTCTAAGGAGCATAGCTAGTCTCCCTGCTGGAGGTAGGGCAGCAATGTTCCAAGGGAGAGCATCTTGAAGTTCTTCCTCACCAGGAATTTGTTGAGGTTGCACAGGTTGAGGATGGGCCTGAGGCCCCCCCCCCCCATCCTTCTTGGCACGAGGAAGTACCTGGAGTAGAACCCCTTGCGCCCTTGGGATGGTGGGGCACCGGTTCCACTGCCTTGTCCTCGAAAAGACCTGCCAACTCCTTCAGAAGAAGGTCCCAGTGGAAGGGAGACCTGAGGGGCTCTCCCAGGAAATAAGGGGGAGGTGTGAGTCAGGTGGAGGAGGTAATCCTCCCTGATTACCCTTAGTGCCCAGGAATCGGTGGTGATGGTCAACCCCTCTGGGCATAGAGGGCCAGACGTCCCCTTGTGGGCTGCTGATCTCCTTGGGGTATGTAGGTTATGCTCAAGGAGTCAAAAACTTCCCCGGGCTGGGCCGGAACTGGTGCCTGGGGTTTTGGAGTCTTCAGCATACGTGGGACATGCCCATGTCCCTTGGCCTGCTGACCCTGTTGGGGAGCTGGGGAGGCCTGATAAGGAGGGTAGTTTCTGTAAGCATCTCCCTTCCTCGGGTAGAAGGACTTTTTACCTGAGTCCTTCCATCGAGAAGGGGCAGCAGTCTTTTTGGGGAGTCTGGTCCTTGTCATGAACACGGTCTCCAGCTCGGCAGCCTTGTCGGTCATGGGTTTGCCAAAGAGGTCCTCTCCCTGGCAGGAGACATCAACCAATTTGTCCTGAACCTACTGCTTGGGGTCGTGCACTGATGTCAGCCGCTGCTACTCGAGCCGCCGACTTGGACCCATCATAGGATGCTCGAGGCATGAATTTGGAGCATTCACGGACAACTTTGGTCTGCAAAGGTTCCTCAGAGAGACCAGTTGAGAACCCGGTGAGTTCCTTTGCCAGGTCTCTCAGGTACATGACCATGTACAGCTGGTAGGCCTGATGTGGCCAATGAGCATTGAGTCCTGGTAGCACTTTCTGCCGAGGGCGTCCACGGTGTGGGCCTCCCTGCCGGAGGGCACCGAGGAGTGCGTCTTCTGGCTTTACAGCTGACGTATGGCTGGGCTCCGGCGGAGTCGATGCATTGAGTCAAGCCATTTGCTCACCACCGGCAAAAAAGTCGGTGTCACCCATATTCGGAGCATCAGCCATTTCAGGATGGGAGGAATAGGCACTGTTAGCGATTCCCACGGAGGGGCCTTGTACTGGAGGATGTCCAACTCATCTGCCCAACAAAATCAAGGAAGCCTATGTCCTTGGGTGGGGAACACTGTCGAGGCTCCGAGATGGGAAAGTCCGATGGAACGTCGCTGTGGCGACAAGTATCGGGGGACTCCTCGTCCTCCGTCTCCCACTCGGAGTAGTCCATTGAGGATTCATAAGAGGGCTGCTCTGCGGGCCTTGGCGCCCCCGATGCCCTGTGACCGGTGCCCAGAAACTTGCCGGGGATGACCGCAGTCGAGCGGGACTCATATTTTTTACATTCTCTTATATACCACGCTATTCTGCATCAGTGCGGTTTACATTGAACAAACTGAAATTACATTGAACAGGGCATTATAACTTGGAGATAACTATTTTACAGGGAACATGGGCTATGGAGGGTTAAGTGGCTTGCCCAAGACCACAAGGAGCACCTGTGGGACTAGAAACCCCAGTCCTTCCGGCCCAAGGTTGCTGTCCTCTAGTGGGATTTGAACCCCCGACCTTCCGGCCTGAAGTACCTTGCCCCAACCACTAGGCCACTCCTCCACTCCTATTGCGACCTCGGCTGAGGATCAACTCGAGGCTGAAGGACCTCGAGGATCGACTTGGCCTCCATGGACACCTTGGATGTCAAAGGCCTGGTGGTCGGGGCGGATGAACCGGTTGTGCCTGACAACAGCTCCCGCTGCTGGTCCATGAAGGCAGACAAATTGTGCACCAGGGCTGCCATTCTGGACTCCAGACCAGAAGGCTCCGCAGCCTTCAGCGCGGGACTCAGGCCCAATGCCGGCTCCCCCAAAGGGGAATCCTCAATGAGAATAATGTCTGGGGACCGAGGCCGGTCCACGGTTGGATCTTTTTGTGGGACCTTCGCAGGCCGCTCCTTCTCTGATGCCTCGGACGAATGCCTCAGATTGCGAGATTGGGCCCGGGGAGCACCCGGCTGGTCAGAACTATCCAAGTATGCCGCCTTTGAGGATTTCTTCTTCTTCCTAAGTTCCCTCGAGGGAGACCACTTTCTGAGGACCCATGATGAGGCTTGGGCTCGGAAGGTTCTGCCTGAGATGTTGGTGCCTGGCCTTCGGAAGCACTGGGGACTTGGGGAAAATCTTATCAAGCTGCTGCTGGTGGCTCTTTAGGGCCTTACAGGACACCCTCTTGCAGAAACCACAGGCCGCTGGGTCATGGTCTGGCCCAAGGCAGTGGAGACAGCAGTCATGTGTGTCCATCAACAATATAATTTTAGAGCACCGATCACACTTCTTAAAGCCACTGGTAGCCATGGGGGGAAAAGGTACCCGTGTGAGGTTGAAGACTCTCCGGGTTGCCAGTGGGGAAAAAAGGCACGAAGACACCAGGAAAAGAAAGAACGAAAGGGGACCAAACTCGACTCCAAGGCAAAGAGGTCAGCAGGTGGGAAGAGTACCGGTGCAATAACGGAGGTGAGTATGAAGCTCGGAGAGAAAAATCAACTTTTTCCAGGGACAAGCCAGACGAGCATCTGAAGGGCTCCATGGAAAAATGAGACTGAGCAAGATGGTATTCTTGGGCGGGAAGGGGACCATGCATGCGTGGTGGCATCTCCCAAAGGCTTTCTTTGAAAGCTGGGGGATGCTTCCGCGAGGGCTCCGTTGGTGCCGACATCACCCATATGTGAAGACTGACTTCCTCCTTGTTCCCGAAGAAGTTAATTTTACATCTCTTCTACCAGGATAAAAAAGATAGCATTAGAGGGGTATTCAGAAGAAGCAGTGTCCTTTGCCCCTGTCCCCACTGAAATCAGGGACAAGAGGTGGTTATAGTCCATGGAATCTGGGACACTACCACAAAATTGGGGACAATCCCTGAAAATCAGGGACATCTAGTAATCTTATTCTCAACCTAGTTCTCACGACACACCTAACCTAGATAACCACAATGAATATGCATGAGAGAGATCACATGTACTACTACCTCCATTATATGCAAATGCAAATCTCTCTCATGCATATTCATAGTGGTTATCCTGAAAATCTGACTGGCTGGGTGTGTTCAGAGGACTCGGTTGACAACCCCTGGTTGAAAGCAGACAGCTTTCAAGTAATGTATGATTGAAATAAGGCTTGTGAGGTTGCCTGAGGGAGTTCCAGAGATCCTGATACTGGAGGGAAGGTAGAAACCATTATCTAGAACAGTGGTTCTCAACCTGTGGGTCGCAACCCCCACGGGGGCGCCACAGGATTTAGCAGGGGTCGCCTCACTCCGCCAAGTTAAAAAAAAAAAAAATCGCACAAGTTGCTGCCACTGCCGAGTCTGCTTCTCGGCAGCGGAAAACTCACCGCTTCCTTTCTTCTGCAGCTGCAGCTCCCTGCCTCTTAGGAAACCGCGGCTGAGCCTGTGAAACAGTTGCGGAGCCCTTCCTGTCTCTCGACAACTTCCTTTGGAGGCGGGACAATGCTGCATGGAGCCCGTCGAGAGACAGAAAGGCTCCGCAACGGCTTCACAGTCACAGCCGCGGTTCCCTAAGAGACAGGGAATCGTGGCTGCAGAACAGAGCAGTAGCAGGCAGACATAGGGAGAGGGGAGGAGGGGGCAGGGAACCTGCAGTCGGGCTGACATGGGGAGGGGGGGAGGGGGCTGACATGGAGGGAGGGAGAGAGGGAGGGAGGGGGCTGACAAGGAGGGAGGGAGGGGACTGACATGGAGGGATGGATGGAGGGAGGGGGGCTGACATGGAGAGAGGGGGCTGACATGGAGGGATGGATGGATGGATGGAGGGAGGGGCTAACATGGACAGAGGAGGGGACTGACATGGATGGATGGAGGGAGGGGGTTGACATGGACAGAGGGGGGCTTATATGGAGGGAGGGAGGGATGGAGGGGGGCTGACATGGAGGGAGCGGGGCTGAATGGATGGTGGGCGGGGGCTGACATGGACAAAGGGGAGAGACAGGGGGACATACTGGATAGAGGGGATAAATGCTGGACAGAGGGGAGAGACAGTGCAGGTTAGGATTATAATGGGCTGATGGGGGGGCTAGCACTGGTAATGGGCAGATCGGGTGGGGAGCTAGGACTGGTAATGGGTTGATTAGGGAAGGCTAGGACTGGGAATGGACTGATCAAAGGGGGGGGGGTTGGGATTGGTAATGGGCTGATAGGGGAGTAGGACTGGTAATGGACTGATGGGGGGCTAGCATTGGAAATGAGCTGATCAGGAAGGTTAGGACTGGAAATAGGCTGATTAGAGGAGGCTAGGACTGGTAATGGACTGATGGGGGTAGGACTAGTAATCGGCTGAATAGGGGAGCCTAGCACTGGTAATGGGGTTGAGGGGGGACTAGCACTGTAAGTGAGCTGATTGGGGGGAGGGCTTCAACTGGAAATGGGCTGATATTGGGGAGGGGAGGATAGAGCTGCTGGCCTTTGAAGAAAACTGGGGGCTAGGGCTACAAATGGGCTGATGCAAGAGGATGGGAGAATGGAACTGGAAGGGAGTGGATGCTGAGAGGGGCTGCCATGGTATTTGGACTAGAAGGGGACTGGAAATAGGCTGATGGAAAGAAGTGAAGAAAACAAAAGAAGAGATAAGAAATGGCAGATGGACCATAGACCACAGAAAGAGAGCTAAGAGAAGACAGGAAAGCAGAAGCCTCAGATCGGGACCAACATGATCACAGAATAAATTGGTCAGACAACAAAGGTAGAAAAAATTATTTTATTTCATATTAGTGATTTGACTACAAAATCATAATAATTTTGAAATCAAATATTGTTACTTGTTATTGTGATTAATTATTGTGGTTTAAATAAGTAAATTGTATAAATAAAAACATATTGCAAAGGCCTATAATATATTAATAATTCAACAAATGATTATAGCGACAATGCGTTAACGGTAAAGGAAGAGAGACGCATTTGATTTTATCATTGGGGGTCACCACAGGTTGACCAATGGTAAAAGGGGTCACGGTACAAAAAAGGTTGAGAACTACTGCTGTAGAAGAAGCCAGCACCACTGCCCTCCTAGAATATTAGTTTTGCAGTGCAGCCATTACCCTGGATAGAGACTGATGCAGTTACCTCGCAGTGCACTAACATTTTCAAATGCAAGCCTAATGCTGAAAGCTAGCTCCCCAATGCTGAAAACAAAAAGCATGCAAATGGGCTGTGTGCAACAAAACCTGCACGTTAACAGGGGAGGACATGCGCAGACACATGTGTGCATGCCAGATGCATGAGCACATGGATCTGCGCTAGCAGCAACAGAAATGGCACCATACGGTGGGACGTTATTCTAGCACATCAGTTTTGCAATACTGTTACTTATTAAGTGCATGCCATCTTAAGTGTGGATATTATGCGCAAGCAACTCCGAAGTGCCACACGCAGTTCAGCATTTGGGATGTACTTGCACAGAACATCCACGCATATGATGGAATGCTATTCTGCACATACATAATAATATTGCAGAACTGCTATGTGCACAATAACATCTTGTCATATGCGCGCAGAAGAAGCAGGCAAAACCTCACTGGTGCTGACCGCAAAATAAAAACAACGAGCTAGTCTTTACTCCTCCCCAGACCCTGCATTAAAATACTGGTATTGTAATTAGCCTTCTGGTGCTCTGTGCACTTCTCTGTATCTCCACTCCATTACCATCCTTTAAATTGATTTAAATGTGTTGCATGCTGCTAGTTTGCTCGAGGCTTTGCATAGTTAACTTGTGCACAAAACTCGTTCTCGCATTAGTAGTGCACAAAAGTGTGCGTTAAAACCGAGATAACCTGTGTGCAAAGCCCAGCAAACTTTTCTGCATCAGCCTCAGAGACTACAAAAGCTATCTGACCACCCTGAACTAAATTGGTTATTTCTCTTCTAGGGGTAGAGGGAACTGAGGAAACATTAGAGTCACAGTAAAAGTTTAATCACAGAAAAGGTGCACATGGAATTTTATTTCTGAGCTATTTCTCCTGTAAACCTTACAAAGGCTGATGTCTCTATTACTGAGGATTGAAGGGAAGTCAGTGTAACACCAATTTCTAAAAAATGGCTGGGGGGGGGGGGGGGAAGAGAACCAGGGCAATATAGACTGGTTATTTTTTAATGCATTTTTGATCCAGTAAAGGTCAATCTGTTTCATATACCTGGTGTTTTATTGCCCCTCTCTACCAAATGAACTGCATGCTTAAAATAAATTCCAGTGTAAGAGACACATGAAATTGATGTTCCTGTGTTATCCTGCAAAGGTTTTCAGCCATTTGTCTCCTTCCTGCTGCCAGCTTGGATGGAAAGAAGCCGGGATGGGCAGGAGGTGATACATCCACTGCAGAACATTTCATTCTTTCTATCTTCTGAATCAGCTTTGTTGCAAGGCTGCTTTAAGTTTATTATGGGTTACGTTTTAGTGTTTCATTCATGTCCTGCAAGAGGCATTTCTGAACCACAGGAATGATGATAGCTAGACATAAAATCTTACCAATTGCCCATGGTTTTTCCTCCCCAGGACCGAGCCGGCACGGATCTTTGTAGTGTGTAAACAGTGAATGCTGTTGCTCAAGCTTCTCTTCTATAACAAAAAGAATAGTCCCAGTGTAAAGTAATTGTTTACAACATCCTACAGTGAGGGCACATTTTAGAACTGGGACATCCAGGCTGCCACATGTACAATTGTGCCGGTGTTTTAGAAACGACTCTGCTAAATGTGGAACCCTTTTTAGAATACAGATACATGTGCAGTGGGAGGAGACATTTCAGAAACATATATTTGGGAAAAATAGACAGGGGAAACCCGGCAATTTATATGTGCATTTCATAATGAACATGTGCAAATGTTGGTACTTAGATGTGCACCTGGGCCATTTGGCAAATCTCAACGTAGAGATGATTAATCACATAGAACTCTCTCTTGACCCTATTTCAGTTCAAAGGGAGACATAAACATTGGGGGATTAAAAGAATATTCCCCTTAATCTCTCCTGTAAAGGGATGGCCAAAAGGTGCACTTTTAAAATGTTTGTTTGCGCCAGGGAGCAAGTGTAAATTTGGACATGGATGATTTAGGGCTTACATGTGTAAACCCTTTATGAAATGGGGGATACATGTGTAGATTTTTATTCCATCTAGGGCACACTCCTGACAGCCCATCTATCTTGGATGTGGCTTGGCCATCCATATGTAAATTTCACCCTAACATGGCCATTTGCATGTTGCTGCGATTTTCACGTGTATATGGCTGCTTATACACATTTAAATTGTGAATAGGGCTTTTAAAATAACTTCCTTAACCTACATGGAGCAAAACGATCCCTGATGTCTCTATTCTCTCATTTAAGGGAATATGACATAAGTTGCATGAAGGGTCACTGCTTACTGATTCTATTTTAAATTTCCTGTACTACCCCTACTATGATTTTTTTCTGCTAACTTGTCATAGAGACAACTATTATTATTATTCTCTTATTGTGTTTCCATGATTGCATAGTACTGTTATGCTAATTGCAATTTTGTTTGTTCTTGAACATGTTCATTAACTTAATATGCATAATTTCTAATGCTGTTTCTGTTGTTCCCTGCTGGAAGCATTTTGTGAGTGATTTAAGAGGTATGTTAACTAAACTGTGTTAGGCTTTTGCAGCTGACACTGTAAAAAAGTGCAGATAATACCATGTTAGCTGCATGGGGGTGTGCACAGCATTACATAGAATGCGGACCAGCAGCACTGTGGATGCAACTACTTATTTTATTTTGCAACACTTATATACTGCTTTTCACCGGGCCAAAGCGATGTACATTCAGGTATTGTGTCCTCAAAGGCTCACAATCTATGTTTTGTACCTGAGGCAATAGAGGGTTAAGTGGCTTGCCCAAGACCACCACAAGGAGTGCCTGTGGAACTAGAAACTCCAGTCCTTCTGGCCTGAGATGGCTGTCCTCCAGTGGGATTTGAACCTGTGGCCCTACTAGCCTGAGGCAATTTGCCCAACCACTAAGCCACTCCTCCCTATTGAGATGACAGTTGCAACCATGCTACCTGCAACTTTGATGGTTACTGTGTGCTGCTGACGCCTGAGGTAACCGTGCATTCAAGACGTGCACTCTGTGCCCCTATCTCGCCCACCTTCAGCATTTAGCGGAGGATCTGCAGACAGCACAGAAAATCACTGCGCTATCTGCATTTCCCCCGTACCATCTATTAATATGACCCAATAGCATGCACAATCTGCAATAATTAACAGCACAGCTTAGTAAACATCCCCTAAAAGAGAAACCAAATAAAATTGTATAGTCATGTGATATGAGGGCATTATTATTGTCCTTTTTTTCTTTTGTCTATCTTTTCTCTGTTGTGTAATTTGTAAATTAATACATTTCCTTAAAATATTATGTAAAAAAAGAAAAAGCTGCAAAAAAATCTGCAAACAAAGGTATGCTTAGAAGGAATACTTTTAGGGGAAGATGAAAAAATGGCAAGGTCTGAAACAAGTGTTGAGGAAATCTAAATTGAAGCATCAAAGCAGATCAGGTAAGTGGCGTGGACTGACAAGGCTGGCAAGACAGGAAAGAATTGCCGAAGGATTGAAAGGAAAAGTTTGTCTTTTTTGCAGATGACACAAAGATTTGCAACCCAGTGGATTCCTTGGAGGGAGTAGACAACATGAGTAAAATAATCTACAAAACTTAGAAGAATGGTTTACTACTTGGCAGTTAAGATTTAATGCAGAGCGATACACTCGGGATGCAGAAATTCAAAGCAGCTGTATGTGATAGGCGGTGAGAGAGTGGTGTGCATAGATGAGGAGAGGGACTTGGGAGTGATAATATCTGAGGATCTCAGGGTGGTGAAACAATGTGGCAAGACGGAAGCCAAAGCTAGGAGGATGGTTGCATACAGAGAGGAATAACCAGCAGAAGGACAGAGGTATCAATTCCACTGTACAAGTCATTGGTGAGGCCTAACTTGGAGCATTGTGTTATTTTCAAGACTATAACGCACAAAGGATATAAAAAACACTTGAAATGGTTCAGAGGAAGGCAACCAAAATAATTTGGAGCCTGCGCCTGAAGACAAATGAGAAGAGATTTGAAGCTTTAAAACATGTAAACTCTAGAGGAGAGGATACAGACATTTAAACACTTAAAGGGTATAAATGAACAAACAAACCTTTTTTAAAGAAGGGGAAACTGTAAAACTAGAGGGCATGAAATGTAGCTACTTGGAGGTAAACTTAAAAATAACCAGTGCCCCTGCTCCACCTGTAGTCCAGCATCTCCCCTTCCCAAACTCACAGAGATGCTCAAAGGCTCGCTGCTGACTGCGGCTTTAAAAAAACTTTCTTCCGTCGTAGCTGAGTTGTGTTGCTACCTAGTTACCTGGTAGAGCCAGCCCTGAAAGCAACATCTGGAAATTCTTTTTCACAGAAAAGGTTGATGGGTGCCTGGAAATCCCTCTTGATGGAGGTGGAAGGGGTAAAAACAGTGACAGAATTCAAAAAGGCATGGGATAGACACAGATGATCCTTATATATAGTAAGAGAATGGAATCAAAGCACACAAATAATTTTTATATGTCAACAAATAGAGGGGGGGGGGGGAACCTGCATGGTTGGTGGGTACAATCCTAAACAAAGTCATTGAGAAGGGTAACCTGCATGGATGGATGGGAGCAACCCTAAACAAGGGCATCAAGGGGGGTGACTTGTATGGAGCAGTGGGTACAACCCTAAACTAAGGCATAGAGGGGGTAACCTGCAAAGAGCAGCAGGCACAACCCTAGCCAGTTTACTGGGCAACCATGCTGGTCTTTATCTTTTGTCTTTTACTATGTTCGATGAAAAGTCCAGGACAGTAAAACAAAGGAGTATTGGGGCCAATATTCAGAATCCTTAGCTGGTTGGCCAATGGAAGACAGGCCAATTAAGGGGGCTGATGGTGATATCCAGGGTTCCAACTAGATAGTGTTGCTAAATATCTCCACAAACCATTCTGGCCCTATCCGGTTAGAGCAAACAGTCTATGGGCAGAGCAAGGGCAGTGTGGGCGTTATCTAGATACGTGATAACTTTATCAGGTTTTTCAGATGGCATTTATCCAAGCGACTTAGGCCGCATGAAAGGCTGTCCTAAGTTATAAGTGCCAAATGAAAATCCCACTAATTAGATAAGTGTTTGCCCCTTATCCTGATAACCTGGCTCAGCCCAGAAATTTAGCGGCAGCTCCTATATGGACACTGATGCTGAACATCCCGCCAAAATTGAAAACTGGGCCCATTATGTATTAACTGAAGTACATCGGTAATTAATTCATTAATCCACTAATTGGATCAGGCCACTGAAAAGTCTCTCTGACTGACCTGTCACTATCATCAATATAGTAATATATCTGGAGGGCATTTGATAAACTCCTTCATAAGAGAGGAGATTAAAAAGTCATGGGACAGGAAACAGTATCCCTTATGTATTTCGAACTGGCTAAAAGATAGGAAATAGACAGTTTTCCGATTGGGAGATGCGAATAGCGAAGAACCCGAGGAATCTGTCTTGGTACCAGTGCTAACATACTCATGAATGATCTACAAAATGAGTTATCAGATTTGCATAGGACACAGTTATTCAATGTAATTAAAGCACAAGATGATTGTGTAAAACTGTAGGAAGAATTTGTGGAAGGGGGACTGGGCATCTAAATGACAGATGAAATTTAATCTGAACAAGTGCAAAGTGATGCAGATAGGGGAAAATACTCCTAACTAGGGCTGTGCATGTGTTAGCATGCATTCAGTTTGTTAGCATGAATGTGCTAAATCGATTTAACGTGCATTAATGTACAGGTTAAAAAGTCTAAGGGGCATTTTCAGCTAACGCACCATTACAGTGCCAATAGCAGTGCCTTAGCTGAAGATGCAGTGTGCTATCTGTTGGGGGCAAGTACAACATTTCCCTAGCTAGTAGATAAAACACTGAACTTGCAAAGAGCGCAGCCCGGCAGCACCGTGGATGCACTGAACGCCACCCACTGAGGGGCATTATCTTCCCTATGCTGTCTGCAGCCTCGACGGTGGCCATGTGGTTTGCATTGCAGACAGGCCCGCTCTCCGCTCCTAGCCTGCCCGCTCTTGCAAGTACCGCACTTTCTGCAACTAGGCAGAAAATCACTGCACTATATGCATTTTGCTTGCACTGTTACGCAGGCCAATAGTGTGCGCTCTCGGCCACGTTAACAGGTAGTGCGGCTTTCAAAACATAACATATGTTAAAAAATGTGTAAATTGAACTGCAAAAACATCAGAAAATTGGGAAAAAATTCCAAAAACTGCTCAAAAACAAACCAAAAAATGTTTTATTTATTTATTTATTTAAACGTATTTCTATACCGCCTTATCCTGCAATCAAGGCGGTCTGAACAGCAAACAATCAATAAGATACAGGGTATAGTGTGCACATGCAGTGAGTAGTGTATGCGCGTGAGTGTGTCTGGAATTTGATTCTTGTGGTGCTATTTACATCGTGCGCTATTTACAATGCAATGGGTATCAGTTCCTTGCTTAATTACAATTATAGTGACATGTGGGGGGAATTGAGGTGTCTGTTGCATGGTTTAAGTAATGTCACCGTAGTGTTCTATGAAGAGGGTTGTCTTCAGTAGTTTCCTGAACTTACATGCACATCCTTGTCCTAATTATATGTGCATAGTGCTGGGTCCCATATTAGGACTTTGGAGCAGGGCTGGCGCTACCATTAGGCAAACTAGGTGATCCTTCCAGTGATGCCCATTGCTACAACTGCTGCCCCTCTCAGGACGTGCAGTAGAGGCAATGACCTTAAACAGCCTCGTGGCACTTTTCTTGAAACTTCGGCGCCACGGGACTGTTTCTGCCCCTTTGAACCGCCTGATGCCGACTTCCTGTTTGCAAAGGGGTAATGTATGCATGTGTATGTGTGTGCATGCCTGGTGTGTGGGAGTGCAGCAGAATGACAGGCATACTTGTATGTGTCTGTGTGTGCAGAGTGGCAGGGATACCTGTGTATGTGAGTGCAGCAGAGAGGTAGGGATATGTGTGTTTGTGTTTAATATGTCTGACTTCAAGGGTACATGTGTGCACGTCTGAGTGCAGCAGAGTGGCAGGAGAACGTATCTGTGTCTAGTGTATGTGATTGCAGCAGAGTGGCAGGGGTACGTGTGTATGTGGGTCTGGGGTGTATCTCTGGTTTGCACCACTCTCTCACTCGGGCCCCCTCCAATATCGCAATCCTGTGGGCCACAAATGCTCCTGACATTGTCTACTCTGCTGCTGCACTTTTCTGCTGGAGAAACAATCCTGGTGGCTACTTTAATTGCGGAGGTAAGCGCTGCCAATTTTAGTGACTTGGGCAGCGCTTACCTCCGCAATTAAAGCAGAGTTCATAAAGCAGAGTTCAACTCACACCCTCACCTGCTGCTGCTGGACTCCTTCCATCACGTGGCTGTAATCGGGGCTCCGGTCTTCCACTAATACTGCTGTAAGTTGGCTTCAGCCAGCAGCTCCACTGGAGCTTCCCACACTGTCCTGGGGGACCCAGGTAATTATTTTGTTGGAACCTCCATTGCTTATGTCTCATCTCTCTGTCCCTCCCTCTGTTCATATATGTTTTTTTACACATGTGCACACGAAGCCATGTGAATGGACAGAGAGACAGATAGATGGACAGGCTCTCTCCAATAGGCACTATTGCTCCTAAAAATTAAGAAATTATTATTTTAGACAATGCCCAGCTCAACTGTGGTATTTGTTGGCAGAGAATAGTTTCAAGTTTAATAGTATAGTTTATATTAAAAAGGGTGTGGGCTGGTTTCTGGAGAACAAGTCCATTAACACACCAGGTAGATTTAGGAATTGCAGCATTTTGGATTTGATGTGTACTTCCAAGTGTCCTGATTTGGCTACTGTCAGAAGCAGCTGTTCTTGATGGGCCAATGGTTTGACCCAACAATATGACACTTCTAATTTCTATAAAAAGCATAGTTCATCTTTCCTTCTGTTTTTCTTCCCTCGATGGTCTCTTCTAAGGTTTACCCTCCCTAGAAACTATACCTAGATGGCACTGGTTTGAGAGCTGGAGGGTCATTCCCTTCAAGATCCATTCTTAGTTGGCAAGATTGGCCACAGTCACGGGCAGCATTCTTACTTCACTCCTCATGCTTCAGCCTCCCAGCTCTGTGGCTTAAACTGCAGGTCTGACTTTCGTATACTATTTAATATACTGTATTTATTAAAAGTAGCAATGACTTCATTGTTTACCTATTTTATGATGACTCTCTGCAGTGCTGATTATATTTTTGTGCAATCTGTCTTTTTTCCTGCCAATGTTCTGTTCTTTTTAATGAATCATTCTATTTAAAATGTATTTAATTTATAATAAAGTAACTTCATTTATTAATTTTAGCTATTTGCAATGCTATTTTTTCGATGTTGCGCACAACTGTAGCATTCAGAAAGTTATATTCTCGCAAACAAGAATTTTCCTAAGAAAATTGATTGTACTGTTTTTATTCAAGACAAAAAGGATGTTTCATAGTTAAAGACACGAACCCCAATTTTGTATAGGTGATCAAGGTCAGAAAAGGTAAGTGCAATTTATAGAGGGTTTTTTACTAACGGGTGCTATCTAGCAGCATGCGCTGAAGGCGCACTGGGACATGCATTGCCAAATAGCAAGGGGCCATGACAGTTAGTGCAGAATGATTCCTGTGCTAACTGTGCAACCCACGTTAAGGTCAGGGGCAGAGAATGAGCATTGTGAGCTTGGCGCAGTTAGCACTGTGTTCACATCACACAATAAATGCATTACTGCGCTAATACAGCACGAGCTATAGGACAGGATGCCGCATTAACTGTCGGGGAAATGCTATTCATGCCCCCAAAGTTGACATGGGGATGTTGCACGAAACACATCATGGTTTCAGTGCTATTGGCATTTTAGGCGTAACAACTTAGCATCCGTTAGTAAAAAACCTACATAGTGTATTTTAGAAAAGACTCACTAAATGCAGGGATAGATTCTGTGGCAAGCATAAGAAAATCCTGCAGCAAATTTTCCAAATTTCTAGGTCATATATTTGCAGAAATATAAATTATTTTATACATTAAATAATGCACATTTATTTTGTATAATAAAAATAGCCTCACTTTCCAACCATACTCTGTGTCTGAATAATTTGTTTTGTTCTCTTGGGAGTTTTATGGGTGGGAAGGCATGAAGAGATCTCATAGATGGGGAAGGGACAGGTCAGGAAAGAGGGAAGGAGGAAAGGAGTGGAGATGGAGGTGAGAAGGTGTGAAGATCAGGGATGAGAAGGAAAAGGAAGGCAGGCTCTGGGATCTTGTGAAAATACGGAGAGGGGAAGAAGTGTTGCAAGGATCTTTGGGAGATACAGAGAGAAGAGAAGCTGTCTTTTCCCTAGGTCCAACCTTGTTCCCTAGCTTCTTCTCACATCGCCGTCTCCTTGCTCACTCTCTCCTTCCCTTGTGCATCTGCAAGAGTTACGCTCCTCCTCTGTCTCTCGTGGAGCCATGTTCTCTCCGTGGCAAGGAGTGTTGAGCTATAAAGAAGAAGATTTAAAAGGACTACTCTCTGAGGACCCCTTCTGCACAGAAGAAGAATCGGTCCCCAATTTAGAAGATGAATGGAGAGAACTGGTTTGGTTGACGCAAAAGTATGTAAGGGAAGAATTGCATGCAGCTTCCCTGCTTGAATACTGCAGAAGGAAGACCATTCCAAGAGGACTTAGGGTGCAGAAGGCACCTGGAATGTTTAAAGAAGACGATGTTTTTATGTCCAATTGGATTAAGATTTTAAATAAATGTTCCTTGGATCTTATGATCCTTTTAATTAATACCTCCAAACGAAGGGCCGAGACACTTAAACCGCAAATAGACTCTAAGATAGATAATCTTAAGAAAAAAGATCCACAGTTCGATTTAGAGAAAAGCAACTTTGATAAAAATAACCTTGAATACAGACAATCTATTAAAGAAGCTAAAATTAACAAACTCAAGAGAGATGATGATGACTATAAACAGAACACTGTATATTACTGGACCTACCGCAAATTGGACCACAAAGATAGGAAAAGCAGTACGTCCTTCAGAAGACCATACAAACCATCTAAACCATATCATACTTCTAGCTCACCCCGTAATAATTCAAAGATTAACATTAAAGATAAATATCCATATAGACGCAGGTCCCCCTCAGCCACTCCAGAAAAAGAAAGGAGTAATAAAAGATTACGTCACCATTCAAATGATCATATAGACACATCAGCTCCCCTTTTCCCTACACAACCACGCTCTCCAGTATCTCATCCCTCCAGGCCCAAATACAAGCGGGATTTTCAAATGGACTCTCTTTGGGCCAAAGGAAGAAGAGACGTTCTTCCAAGATCCCCACCACCACGTCCACCACGAAACAGGTATCAACAGTCCAGACAGTTTTCACCGCAGGAAAGAAGACACAGTCAGGGTATGATGGCAAAAAGGAACCTAGATTGGGATTTATGAACTCAGTTATTAACCTATCTTCACATCCATTAACAGAACTCGAACTTCAGGTTCTCAATAAGGGCTTATCATTCGTTCCTACTAAACGTCATGATAATTTTCTCACACACATAGAACTTTACAAGTTCTTCCGCAAACTTAAAATAATAGATTATTTTGCCAGAAATCCTGCCCTTTCCTTAGATGTTTCCGTTGTTAAAAAACCATCTACTTGGATTCCTCCGTTACCTCCAGATCCCATGATTACGGCATATGAAAACATGGTTCTCACCAGAGTTAAAGCATTATATAAAACCAAACAGAAAAAGTCATATTATAATCTCTCAGCGCCTCTAAAATCCGCATTACACAGTCTTCAATCTAATTCTTCTATAGTAATTAAACCTGCAGATAAAGGTGGTGCCATTGTTGTCCAGGATAGAGTTTCTTATGTTACAGAAGTTAAACGTCAATTGGATGATACTACATTTTACCAAAAAATTTTTGATGATCCCACTAATACATTACAACAAAAAATAGATAATTTGTTATATATTGGAAAGGAAGCTGGCTATCTAACACCTAAGGAAATATCTTTTTTGACTGTCACTCATCCTATCACACCCACAATTTATATGCTTCCAAAAATCCATAAATCCATGCAAAATCCCCCCGGACGTCCAATTGTTTCGGCGAATGGCTCATTGCTCGAACCCCTGTCAAAATTCCTAGATTTGTTTTTACGTCCATTTGTTTCATTAGTTCCGTCCTACGTCAAGGACTCCACCCACATTATCAATATCCTTAAAGATTTTGAAGGATATCACAATGAACTCATCTTACTAACCTTAGATATCAACTCCCTATACACAAACATTCCACAAGAAGCAGCTTTGGAAGTATTAGCAAATACATTGATTCAAAGACCAAAACCAGTTCGCGTCCCCACATTTTTTCTTACCCAGTTGGCCTCTCTTGTTATGCAAGAAAATTTCTTTATTTTTAAAGGCATCTTTTATAAACAGGTTAAAGGGGTAGCCATGGGCTCGCCCATGGCCCCCGATGTGGCTAATCTCTATGTATCAGAGTTTGAAAGCAAGTTCCTAACATTTCATCCGTATAAGAAACATATTCGTCTTTGGAAACGTTACATCGATGACGTCCTTGTCATCTGGGACGGCCCTGAACACACTCTACATTCCTTCCATCTCTGGCTCAATACCTTAGATGTACATTTGCAATTTGAGGGCACTTATAGTTTGGATTCTATACCGTATCTGGACATTATGATTAAGAAGTCCGACAAAGGCTTTATTACTGATTTATATAGAAAACCAACAGACAGGAATACTTTCCTTACTTATGACAGTTGCCACAACACTTCCTTCAAGCAGAACTTACCAGTCAGTCAATTTCTTAGAATCAGACGTATATGCACCAATAACACCGATTTTGAAAAACATGCCACTGATTTATACCAGCGGTTTGAACAGCGTGGATATCCAAATAAATGCATTTATAAAGCATACCAGCGAGCATCCGGCACAAACCGTTCCACACTCTTAAAGAATACAGTACGTCCCCATTTGGACAGAGTGACTTGTCCTCTTACTTTTTCATCACTCTCCAAATCTATCATTGACATATTAAAACAAGAATGGGATTTAATTGCTTCCTTACCAGCCTTTGAATCTAAACAACTCATGGTTTCATATAAACGTGCTCCCAATCTTAGTCATTTTCTGGTTCCCTCTGCCCTGACTGTTCCCAGAACCGCTCCTAAAGTCAGAGGCCACTATAGCTGTGGAAATTGTTCCATTTGCCTTCATGCTATCACAGTAAAAAATAGTTTTACACATAATTCCACTGGTCACAAAATTACCATTAATCATTATTCTAATTGCAAAACTGCCAATGTAATTTATTTAATCCGATGTCCCTGCGATATGATTTACATAGGTAAAACCTTGCGTCAAATTAGAACACGCATTATAGAACATAGGAGCAATATCCAAAGACAACTTACAGATAAACCATTGGTTTCACATTGGGCAGAGAAGGGACATACTGTCAGTGATCTCAAGTTTTTGGTGATCAAAACTGCTATACCACACTGGCGCGGTGGTGATATCAACCTCACTTTACTTAAGTTGGAACAACGGTTTATTTATAATTTTAACAGTTTACATCCATTTGGACTCAATCAGGAGAGTGATCTCTCAGTTTTTTTACATTAATATTTTTCATAATCATTTCCCTCATAATTATATTTTTATAAATATCAATTTTAATAACGTTTTATCTTCAGGGACCTTTGGATTCATACTTGCACTGTTATTTAAGAACCTTTTTGTATTTATTTTATCACAATTTGTTCCATATTTTCTTGTACACAGGATTTAATATGGTTGTCAATTTTTCATTCATCATTTTCTTTGTTTCTTCTTATATTCATATATTCAATCATATATACATTTTTATATTTTTACAGTCTTAAACTTCCAATTTCTTTTCTTTTTTAATGTATATTCAATTACCTTCAGCTTCATCACCAGCTTTACTACTTGCTCAGCTTATCATCTGATGATATTTTTACAATGTTATCTGCATCCAATTTATTGTTCCTAACAGCCTTGACGATTTTATTTTATAGTCCATTTTTACACACACAGCAAAAACTGATACTCTATAACACACACTAGTTGATGATACAATTTCCCAAAAACATACAAAATTTCTTTTTTATATAGTTGTTGCACTAACTTTTTCTAAGCTCCGCCCAATTGTGACGTCTTTCCTAAAAAAGGCGCGAAATTTGGCGTCTATAAAACAACTGTCACACAGTGCTAGCTCCTGATGCTATTGTGTACAAGATTCGACACGTTGGTCTTTTGGAATCTTCCCATTTGGCTATATTCTATGTTCACATTTGCCCGCCTCAACAGTAAGTACGTTACATATTTATATCTTTGGTTTGGTTTAAGTTCGGGTCCTGCTGAGTCAGCTTTTATTTCGCTTATACTATCCTTATCTTTTAGCTCAATGTTTTCACTCCGTCCCGAATACTCCGATTCACTCTGTTATTTATCAGGTCATGTTCTTCACTCATGTGCTTACAATACAAGGTATATCATTCACTGACTATCCACTACCCACGCCAATACTTTTCTTTACATCCATTTGTGAAAATCAGTTTAGCGATTAAATTTTATGCATCAGCATATAGAAGACCTCCATGTGCACATTCCTTTGTTTGCCAATGTATATACCACGGCAATATATGTCATCATGCTAGTTTACTGTTCCAACTTATACTAAACATTTAGCATTTCAATGACATTTTGTATGGTTTAATTATTTCGCAATAATCTCTTCTCCCTCAGGATTTTCCCCTCCGCAGTGAAAGCGCATTGATACCATCTAACTTCCCTTGTCCTTTTACGAATTATAAAGTTGTCGACTCACTACATATTTGCAGTTTATTTCATTATGTTCTGTAGTTTCCCTTGCAGTTTTAATCGACATAATATATGAATGCTTTTTATAGATCGGTTTATTTATAGTTCCCTTTATTTAATATTGTTTTTATTTATTCATTCATTTATTTTTTATTATATTATAGTCCCACTCTAATTTATTATTATATTACATACAACATTTTTACTTAGTTTATTATGAGACTATAATCTTGTAAGGTAGGGATATTCCTCAATAAAGCCTTTTGGTTAAATGTCAACTGCATTTAATAAATACGCGTAAAATCAATTCAACCTATATTGATGTAACTAGCATATAGAACACTTCCTCATGCATACCCTTTAATTCACACAAGCACATACAATAATAGAATATGTCGCTATGGTAATTTACTGCTCTAAACTCATTTCCCACATTCAGCACTTTTACCCTTTTTTTGACAGAATATATCTCCCCTCCGTGCCTCCTTCTCATGGTGATACTTCCATTTTGATCATTGAAATCCTTCCTTCCTCCCTATTGATAACACAAGACTTATATTCACTATATATTCGCAGCTGATTATACCATCATCTTGGTCCTCTTTGCAGGATACATGTTCTGTTTATAGATTCACTCATGTAGAGTTCTTCTCTTCCTTTTCATTTTACATTTAATATTAATATATATATTTATTATTATTTCATTATTTCCCTGTATTCATTGTTGTATATTTTTAATATATATTTTTAATATATTTTTAATATATTATTGTTTTACAAGTATTTTATTTTGGTGGTATGTCTTAAGTTTGTCCAACATCTCACGATTTACAAACTTAGGTGCAAGTATTCCAATATTATCTTATTTATAGATACATTTATTATTATTATCATTATTTTTATTATTATTATTAATTTTATTACCCATTTTATCCATTTTTATGTATTATTTAATTATTTATTATTTTTGGTACATTTGATGTTTTGTTTTTCATGTATTATTTGTTCTAATGAGTGATTATATAGTTTTTTCCTTTTATAGCTATTACATAGTGCTACGACTCAATTGTCCTTAAGAGACAACCTCATCAATTACGGCGCTATCAATACATAGTGCTTTTTTACCCAATTGTCTTTATGAGACATCTCAACCTGTACAACACTGGTATGTCACCATTTATTTTATTATATTTATTTGTATATATATATATATTTTTATATATTTTATATATTCATTTAATTGTTTCATTACTATTATTTTTATTTTTATTTTATATTTATTTGTTCAATACATATTTTTACTTCTGTTATTTATATGTATACATGTACAGAATTGTATTCATGTGGATTATCAACTAGTTTTAATTTAATTTGCTTTTCACAATATCTTAGTCCTCTGTCTCGGCCCTCGTTTATTTAATTTATTTAGTAAGATGTAGTTCATTTGTTTTTAACTCTATTGTTATTATATATTTTGTTTTATTGATTTTTTACCCTCTGTTTGTTCCTCTGGTTGGTTTAAATGTAACATTTTTTTCACACATAATATATTAGTCATTTTATTGTCTTAATATATTTTTTATATACATATTTATTTATTTGTTCTTATTCATACCTCACATTATTTATTGGATTTGTATGTTATATATGTCCATTATTATAACATTGTTTGTTTTATCCATGGTA
The DNA here is from genome assembly GCA_033557465.1 of Ichthyophis bannanicus. NCBI lineage: Eukaryota > Metazoa > Chordata > Amphibia > Gymnophiona > Ichthyophiidae > Ichthyophis > Ichthyophis bannanicus. Next base: position 213,381,138 of record CM066034.1, read on the forward strand.
GCTGTATGTCCCCCGAAGAAGGCGTAAGCCGAAACGCGTAGGGATATTCTTCAATAAAGCAGTCTGGTCCAAACCTACTTTCGTCTCTTGCTCCGTTTGTTCCCTTGTGCATCTGCAAGAGTTACGCTCCTCCTCTGTCTCTCGAAAACAGTTGGAGGGTGCCATGTTGTGTTTGCTTGTGGGTGGTGGAGGTGTGTGGTTGGTGGGAGGAGTTGTGTAACGAGTAAGTAGAGTGGGAGGAGGTATGTGGGGTGCATGTTGGTTTTTTGTGGTGTTCTGTTAAGGTGGTGCTTGTTTTCTTAAGTCTTCGTCTTGTTGGCTGTTTGGAGAGAGCTGTAGATTGTGTGATAGCCTGTCTCATGGAGGGAGAGCCTGGTCTGTGTAGGTTTTCTTGTTGCGTGAGCCTGTCCCTTGGAGGGAGCCTGTCCCGTGGAGGGCGATCCGGATCTGCGTAGGGTGTCTGGGTGCGGGAGCCTGTCCCGTGGAGGGAGCCTGTCCCGTGGCGGGTGGGTCGGATCTGCGTAGGGTGTCCTGGTGCGGGAGCCTGTCCCGTGGAGGGAGCCTGTCCCGTGGCGGGTGGGTCGGATCTGCGTAGGGTGTCCTAGTGCGGGAGCCTGTCCCGTGGAGGGAGCCTGTCCCGTGGCGGGTGGGTCGGATCTGCGTAGGGTGTCCTGGTGCGGGAGCCTGTCCCGTGGAGGGAGCCTGTCCCGTGGAGGAGGCCGGATCTGTTGGGGTGTGTGTAGTGTAAGTGCGAGCTTGGTGATGTGGAATGTGTGATGTACTGTGAGAGTTCTACTTGCGGTTCTGACGTCCTTCGCCTCGGTCTGCTCTTTGCTGTGTTCTCCTGTGATGCCGTCGGCGCTGTTGTTTCTTTTAGTTGTTTCCTGCTGCTTGGCTTCGGGCCTCGCCTGGGGTTCCGGAGTGGTGGGGTTTTTTCCTTGCAGAGTCGTTGTGGTCGTTGATCTTCATTCGGTGGTGGAGGGGTCTGTTGTAGAAAGCGTGTCTTTTCGGGGAGGAGTGGAAGTTAGTTGGTTTTTTTGTGCGCCTCTGTGCCGCGCCTAAGGGCCACGCCAAAGGGCCCTCTGGCGAGGCCCTCAGGCGCGGGCCCGCCAGGCGCGGGCGCGCCCGCGAGGGATGCCGCTTTTATTCCGGTGGGCCGCCTTCTCCCTGCTCTCCCACTGCCCGGAAATATGCAGCTTACCTACTGTATTGTAGGAAGTAGAGAGCATGATGGAGTCTACTGGATAAGCAGTGGCGGAATCTTCAAGGTGACCTCCCAGCAGTGAGAATGAAGGTCCAGACCTGGAGGTAGCAGACGATCCAGGTGTCAACTGGGTAGGATTAGACGTCAGGTCTTCAATGGAAGCTTTATGGGAAAAAGCTGAAAACTCCTTTAGGCATAAAGTCATTAACATTGAAGACTAAAGGAAGAAGACTGACGGAGTTGGAGAACTAGCCCAGTCCTGGCGGGGAGAGGGGGACTGGAAAAAACCCCTATTCCCAAGGAGAACAGCTGTGTACTCAAAGATAAAGATGTACACTAGTTTTCCTAGCTGGCGAGAGGTAGGAAAAATATTGAAGCTTGATGCTTCAAGGACTTAAAGAAAAAATGGAAGATGTTAGCACCACAGTAGTTATAGGTGCATGACAGTTTCTGTATCGTAAGATGATATGCGAAGTAGGGCGACAGACTGTCTAAAACCTCCAGAAGGTAAAACATTTAGTATAGACAGTAAGGGTGATAGTGTGTAAGACATATCAACCCTTAAGAAGCCCCCCAACAGACACATATATAGACAGACATATATATGTGGATGGAATATATATATATATATATATATATATATATATATACACACATATGTCCATATGTGTATATTAGGATATGGGTGGAGAAATGTATCAAAATATACATATATATAGATATGATATACCGAAATATATATACATTTGTGGGGCATGGTTTTGCACCACCAGAGTAATGATATAGGTATGTAGACATATATGGAGATGCTACATACAAGATAACAAGTTGAAGATACATGTCTACCACCCAGCCCCATAATTGTACATGGGGAATATAAAAGAAAAAGATTCTTCGCTCTATAAGAGGGTGAACCCACTTGGGATATGTATAGAGAATCTATTTCCGTGGATTGAGGGATGCAAGAAGGCAATCCAACAAGATAACCGTGATGTTTGCGTGAGAAGAGATGATCATATGAATCTGTAAGGAACAAGGCGGGAGTTCCACAGAACACTGACATGGCAGATGTGCAGAAACGCAGAAAAAGATACCAGAGGGACCAACTGGAGGGACCCAGAAGTAGCATGCGTAAACATCAGCGTTGGATTTTCACGCAGAAGAACTTATATTTCATGTTAACACCCCAGGCCTGAGGGTGTGGAGAACCCTCACAGGCATGGGAAGGGATTATAAGCTTTTCCCTACTAATAGAGAAGCTTTAGAGACAAGGTCAATGCTCTATAGCAAGGCCCTCATAGTAGAAAGCTTCTCTGAAGACTGCAGAGAGCATTGTGCAGGAGAGATATGAGATAAACTGACTGAAGTCAGGTGTGTTGCCATATCCTAGGAGAGGAGATGGATAGAATAATGTGAGAAAGCCTAAAAGAGTAGGAGGATCCAAGATAGCTGACGAGTAACTTGGAATCACTACTGAGGCTAGACAAAATTTTGAACAAGGGACCGGAACTTGTAAAAAGTACCAGTAATACAATCACTGTAACTCCTGCAGGCACAGCTGCTGACGGAAACAGCAGAGAGATTGTCCTGTGCCCAATAAAGAAAAACAGACAAGAAAGGATAGGAGATATCCCTTCTCCCTGTCTGAGGAACGAGCTTGCTAGAGAAGCCTTTCAGTATGGTACCCCTCAGTTAGGGAAAAAGCCCGGTTGAGAGGGTAGAGCAAGTAATTGGAGGGTGACGTACCCATAGGGTAAGTCAACTGAACGAAAAAATGTTCAGTTGGGACAGAACTATCAGGGGATAGTTGCAACTGCTCTTCTAGAGAGTAAGAAGAGGAGAAGTCTGTAGTCCCTGAACAAAAATTTTACGACAGCTTAGTACACTGAAAAAGAAAAGCACAGTGAATAAACTTCTAATGGGTAGAAGTGAACTGTAGAGTATAATTCCCAGCCCCTATGGTTGCTGGGAATGCTGAGACTGGCCAGAGCTGGAGGACTTCAGACTAGGCTGAGGTGTCCCTTGTTTAGGTACAGCCGAATGATGGGCAGGAGATGAATGAAACTTTCTTTTCCTAGGGAAAGAAGGTTTGGTAGGACATTTCCTACCTTTCGAAGAAGGAGGTGGCTTAGAATGGTTCTTAGTGGAAGGAGAGTCAGCGGAGCATTGAGCAACCTGACGTAAAGCCTCCTTATTGAAGAGACCTTCTCCTGTACAAGGAGAATGAGCCAATATAGTTTGTGCCCATCTGCTCAAGTCTGAAGCTTCGAGCCAGGCTCTGCGACGTGCTGCAATGGCAATAGCAGAGGATCTGCTAACAGACTCAAAAGAGTCTATAGAAGCACGAGAAAGGAACCAAGATATATTCCGGCTATGATTGAGTAGCAAGGAATAAGTAGTAGCCTTGGGCTCTGGCATAAAAGGGGTCAAAAGAGACAATCTCTCTGTGACCTCCTGGAGTGTGAGACTCATGTGGAAAATATATGAAAGAATTCTGGAGGCCAGCATAGATGTTTGGAAGGCTTGACGACCAAACGCATCGAGTGTTCTTGAAGAACGACCTGGCGGATAAGAAGAATGCTTCTTCTTGCTCTTAACCTTCATCAGTGCTGATTCCACTACCAGGGAACGATGAGGAAGTTGAGGCTTCTGAAATCCTGGGGAGGGAGGCACCCGGTACCGAACCTCAGTGGCTGTAGAAGGTAGAGGAAGCCGTAAGGGTGATTTCCAGACCCTCAGAAGGAGATCCTGCAGAGCAGGATGTAAAGGAAGCATCATATTTTCCATTTGTGCCGGTGAACCATGAATAGCATCACAACCAGGGATAGAGATATTAAGAAAGGTTGCCATATCCAGGAGAAAAGCCTGATCTCCTATGGGAACCTTCCCTGGTAAGGCTAAAGAAAGAGGCTGAGCACCAGAGGATGTACCGTGGTGTGAGGAGAGAAACCTAGTAGATTGACAAGGATACTGGTATGGTAACTTAGAGGCAGTGAGGACTGCATCAGCAACCCCAGGTATCGGTTCCAAACTAGGCATCGGTGCAAGAACAGGCATCGACATCGATACTGACACAGGGCCAGCAGTTGAAGTTGTCATCGGGAACTGCTGCAATGGTACCGAGATCATGCGAGAGTTATGACTAGGATCCTCGGAACTGCTTATCTGGAAACGACGGGAGTCGGTTCCGGGACGCGTCGGTACCCAGTCCTCGAGACTAGATATCGATTCAAGACTCGGCATCGAAGGAAGCGAGTCTATCGATGCATGTCTCGAGGGTACCGACGTCGGTGGTAGTATCGGCGATGCCGATACCGGTAAAGCAGCCTGGGTTACATCGATCGGTCCCGAAGATGCCCGATGACAACCTCTCGCCAGGAGAACGTTATTCCACACCAGTGCCGATGCCGGGGTATCGGAACCGATCGAAGCCGGTACCGTTCCGGAGCATGGCTGAGATATGTAAAAGTCCATCGGTATCATATCGCCCGGCTCCAAAAGTGCAGAGGATGCTAGAGGACGATTCCTGGTGAAGAGTGAAACACTTGACACCGAAGCCGATGCCGGGGAATCGGTACCGCTCGAAGCGGATACCCGCACCGCACACGGCTGGGATCGAGGGAAGTCAATTCGGAGCGTATCGATCGGTCCCGAAGGTACCGAGGATGCCCGATGACGATCCCTGGTGAAGAGTGGAACACTCGACACCCGTGCCGATGCCGGGGGATCGGTACCGCTCGAAGCGGATGCCACCCCCGGACATGGCTCAGGTATGTTCTGTGAGGGGTGAGTCCCAGGAACAACCTGAAACCCCTTTAAAGCTTTGGAGCCCGCAGACTCCCGCAGGGGTAATGCCAATGGATTCTTGAGGGTAAGGCCGGAGCCGTCACCATGCTGGGCATGGGACATACCACTCAAGCATTGACTAGTCTTAACAGACTGTTTGTGGGTTACCTGATCCTGTGAAGAGGAGAACCCGGGTTCCCTCACTGCCGAATAAAAAACGGTATCGAGGGAAACTCTAAAAACTGAAGGTTTCCTCACAAAAGTATCCCCTGACAAGTCAGGGAAAAAAGGGTCAGGACCCACACAATTGAGACACCAACTATTGGAGTCTAAAAGGAAACAGGTGTTTCCACATCGAATGCACTTCTTAGGAAAAGAAGGCTCCATGAGGAAGAGGCCTGGTAGGCCCAACAAGTTAAGGCAAAAAACTGAAGAAAATGTTTCTCAGAATTTAGTCAAAAATCCACCGGTGGTACCGGTGGCGGCGGGAAATACAGCCGCGACCACAAGAAAACAAAAACTAAAGTAAGTAAAGTAAGTAAAAAGAAAAGTTTCTGCGGTGACAGGAGGACGTCCTGCCTGCTCCGCGGAAAAACGAAAACTGAAGAGAGGCTCTGGAGAAGGCGGGAAGTCAGCGCGCAGGCGCAAGGGATGCTGCCAAAAGCGTGCAGGCTCTGTCGGTACCGACGTACCCATATGTAAAGACTCATTCCTGCTTGTTCCTGGAGATAAGAATGTGCTGATAGCTCTTTGAGTCGTGTTAGGATCTGTCGTTTTGCTCTTGCTTCAGCTGCTCTCTGCTGTCTCAGAAGCTGCTGCTCTAGGCGACCACCTAGTCTTGCCTAATTGAGCCAGCACTGGCCATCCAATGACTGCAGCAGAAGTTACAAATGAGAAGGTGTGAAGATCAGGGATGAGAAGGAAAAGGAAGGCAGGCTCTGGGATCTTGTGAAAATACGGAGAGGGGAAGAAGTGTTGCAAGGATCTTTGGGAGATACAGAGAGAAGCTGTCTTTTCTCTAGGTCCAACCTTGTTCCCTAGCTTCTTCTCACATTGCTGTCTCCTTGCTCACTCTCTCCTTCCCTAGTCCTTACCCCCTCTCGTCCTTTGCCTCACTTTGGTCTGCATTCTCTTCTTTCCCTGCCCCCTGCAACCTACACTTCTCCTTCTGGTCAATGGCCAATATTCCCAATGGAAAAAGGTGAATAGTGGAGTACCCCAGGGATCTGTACTGGGTCCGCTGCTTTTTGACATATTCATAAATGACCTGGAAAAGGGAATAACGAGTGAGGTTATCAAATTTGCAGATGACACAAAACTGTTTAAAGCTGTTAAAACCCAAGAGGATAGTGGAAAACTGCAGGAGGACCTGGATAAATTGGAAGACTGGGCATCCAAATGGCAAATGAAATTTAATGTGGACAAGTGCAAAGTCATGCACCTAGGAAAGAACAACCCACACTATAGTTACTCGATGCAAGGCTCCACATTAGAAGCCACCACCCAGGAAAAAGATTTAGGAGTCATCGTGGATAACATGTTAAAACCCTCCACCCAGTGTGCAGCGGCGGCCAAGAAAGCAAACAGAATGCTAGGTATCATAAGGAAAGGGATGGAGAATAAAACAAAGGATATTATAATGCCTCTGTATCGCTCCATGGTACGACCGCACCTTGAATATTGTGTGCAATTCTGGTCACCGTATCTTAAAAAGGACATAGCGTTATTAGAAAAAGTACAGAGAAGAGCCACCAAATTGGTGAAGGGGATGGAAGGCTACTCCTATGAAGAGAGGCTAAAAAGGTTAGGGCTCTTTAGCCTGGAAAAGAGACGGCTGAGGGGAGATATGATAGAGGTCTATAAATTAATGAATGGAGTGGAACAGATAAACGTGGATCAATTGTTTACGCTATCAGAATATAGAAAGACTAGGGGACATGTAATGAAGCTACAGGGTAACTATTTAAGACAAATAAGAGAAAATATTTTTTCACTCAACGTGTAATCAAACTCTGGAATCTGTTACCGGAGGATGTGGTAAGGGCTGTTAGTATAGCTGGGTTTAAAAAAGGTTTGGACAAGTTCCTGGAGGAAAGGTCCATAAACCACTATTAAAAAGGGACCCAGGATATCAATGCTTGACCCAGTACAAGCATTGTGGAACTTGTGTCTTTTGGGGAAACTGCTAGGTACGTATGACCTAGATTGGCCACTGTTGGAAACAGGATACTGGGCTTGATGGACCTCGGTCTGACCCAGTATGGCATGTCTTATGTTCTTATGGTCCTATTCCAGGATACAAACATGCACTTACACATATCACCCCTCAGTTCCTTTGTTCAAAACCCTACATTCCCGTTCTGCCATAACTAAGGTTACCAGGTTTTTTGCAGGTAAATCTGGGACACTTATCCATAATGTAAGGAGGAGGGAGAAAAGGAACACCTCAGTTCCAGACTTGGGCAACAAGGCACAGACGAGGGAAGAGGAGCCATTATCCTGCCTTCCTGCTGTCTCAGAAGCTGCTGCTCTAGGCGACCACCTAGTCTTGCCTAATTGAGCCAGCACTGGCCATCCAATGACTGCAAAAATAGAGGAACCGGTCTAACCGGAGCGTAAAATAATCCTAATAGTAATTAAAGCGCTCCACTCAAAACATTAACCTTAGTGGTAAAAGATCTCTTCAACTAGACGTTACTTTTCATCTGTGTATATATTCTCTTCAACTAGACGTTACTTTTCTTCTGTGTGTATATTCATAAAGTTTCTTCTATCAACTCGTCCGCAATCACTGCTCTGTCACCAAACACCAAAGGAAACGAAAACCTGGGTTCCAATAAATAACACAGGTACACTAAAAATTTTTTTTTTTAAACTGCCTCTAATGTTTCGATTGATTTTTACGTTTTTTGGTGCGCTGAATCCATATCTGGTAACCAATTTGCTCCATCACGTACAGATTTTTTGCTACATTGGGTTAGCAGTTTGAGGTGAACGTTTCAGATTGAGTGCGATCGAGATAAAAGTTTCTTGGATGAATTCTTTATACTAATTGTTTAGTAGTTATTCAAATAAGAATAAAGAAAATTGTAACAAGGCAGCACATAAGAATAGAGTAATGTCAACAAAACACACTGTGATGGTAGCAAAATTGTCTGCACTTAAAACAGCCACATACATGTGCACAAACATTGAGCATATAAGAGCGAGGTTAGACACAAAGCAAAGCAAAGAAATGTGCAAAAAATGTTGTACAGGTATGTATGTAAGAATAGAAAACGCAAACCGCACCATTGCAATACATGAAGACAAACACCCGATGGTGTGAAAATAAAATTCTAATAAATGAGATCCGACACTGTGGTAATAACTAGCAAATTTTTATTTCAAAGTTTAGTAAAAACACGATATTTGTTAACACAGTTTAGATTTTAAAGTCATTCTTGGGTCAATCAATCTCCTGGTGGGCCCGTTTCTTCTTCCCCCGAATGCTTCTCTTGGTGCGCTGCTTGGCGTATTTTTCATCTGGGGTTTCCCGCAGCAGCAACCAGCAGAAATCAGCCATCATAGTGGTGTTCCATCTTCCTTGGTACCTTCTCTCTGCGTCCTTGATGTCCTGGTGAAACCTTTCACCTTGTTCTTCACTGTACTAGTTCACATGGGAGTGCAAGAAATGGACTTTCAGGCTCATGTTACAGCCTTGTTCTTTGAAGGCATTGAGCATCCTGGCAACAATATCCTTATAGTTCTCATCCCGCCTGTTCCCCAAGAATTTGAGAACAACATCCTTGAAGGAATCCCAGGCTTCTTTTTCCTTCTCAGACATCGTTTCAGCGAATGCTCCATCTGAAATGAGTTTCCTTATATCAGGGCCAACAAACACTCCTTCCTTTAGCTTTGCTTCAGAAAGTCGGGGGAACTTTGAGCAAAGGTACCGAAAGCACTCACCATCTTTTGGAAGGGACTTGATGAATTGCTTAATGAGACCCAACTTAATGTGGAGAGGTGGTAATAGAATTTTATCACGAGGTACCAAGCTCTCATGAAGAACATTTTTCTCACCGGGTCTCAAATACTCCCGAATTGGCCAGTCTTTTTTCCCCCAGTGTAGGTCGCGGGCCCGGCTAGCCCACAAGCAAAGGAAGCAGGGATATTTGGTGAAACCGGATTGCTGTCCTAATAGCATGGATAGAATTTTAAAGTCTCCACAAATCATCCACTTATGCTCATCATAACGAATCTTCTGAAGAATCAGGGCCAAATTCTCGTATTTTTCTTGGAGAATAACAGAGTGAGCAATAGGAACTGAAGCGAATGTGTTGCCATTATGAAGAAGAACACCTTTTATGCTGTCTTTTGACGAATCAATGAACAGCCGCCATTCAGCAGGATCATACTTGAGTTTAAACTTTTCCATCACTCCGTATATATCGTTGCAAAATACCAAATCTTCCTCTTTGCTGAAATACTTCAAAAATTGTGTCTCGCGGTTGCGGTACCAATAAAAAGTTGTTCCTGGTGACAATAGATTTTTCTGTTTAAGCCGAGAACCTAGCAGTTGGGCAGCATCTTTTGGGAGTCCTAAATCCCGGACTAAATCATTCAATTCAGCTTGAGAGAAAAGTTCGGATCTGGTTCAGTTTCAAACTCGGAAGTATTGGACTTATCGGGAAAAGCCATCTGATGAGTCTCATCATGATCAGAACCGTCCACACAAATATGATCCAAAGATTTTGGTGGTTCAGGCACAGGTACTTCGTTACTATGAGGCATAGGCCAAATTGCTGAGGGAAGGTTGGGGTAACTTATTACGTTCTTATTTTTTAAGTTGTATCCCTTCACAATGCAAGAGCAAAAATAGCAGTCACTGCTGTGGTCTCTTTGTTCACGCCACATCATAGGTATTCCGAAACAAAATGCTTGCTTTTTACCTTTCATCCATAAGCGTAGATCTTCCTCACATGTCTTGCACACTTTGTGAGGAGCCCACGGTTTGTCTTGATCGCCTAACTTCAAACCGAAATAGGCGAAATATACTTTTTTAATAAATGCAGAAATGTTCCTCTGCCGCTTTTTCACGGTATATTCCCCACAAATAAAACAAAAACTGTCCGGAGAGTTGACGCAACCTCTGGCTCTGTGAGCCATCACAAATACACAGCACTGCAAACTACAACTGTAGTGAACCACTTCGGAATAAAGCTGGATTACGACTGAGCAAACAAAAGGTAATAATGAACTTGCAAGAAACTGAAATTTGACAGGAACGTTCATGTCGCAACCACCGTGTTTGAGCGAGTGAACGAGGCGAGGCGAACAGGAAAGAACATGCACCAGCGCGAGTACTGGATTTAGCCCCCCGCCTCCCAATTGTCCTGTTAATGTATAAAATGAATACAAAACACTCTAAAATATCATGAGGGAGTGTTTCTAGTTAGTTAACCATTACAACCTCTATTTTGGGCCAAGAAAATAAACTGCAGTCGGCTAAAAAGAAATTATGTGAACATTCCTTATATGGGTAAGAAATCTAATTTTGCAAGAAAACGTGACGTGATGGAACATTTTGGCTATTTTTCCTGGATTCAGCACCCCAAAATCTATAGGAATCAGTTGCAAAACTGGAGGCAGTTTTTTGGTAGTGTACCTGTGATTTAAATAATTTAAATAACCACAACACCAGGAGGTTTCAGACCATATACCGCGCTTGGGCAAATGCTTATTTGGTAAAGCAACAGCGCACTGGTTACATCACCAACCTTCCTGGGTTCGTTCTCATTTTTATATTTTATGTGGTTAATACTCGCACCAGATTTCCACCTCCACCAAAACTTCAAGTGATAGACAAGAATCTTAACTTATATCTTGTGTCTTCTGCGCCTCAACGCTTCCCCCGGTACCTTATTTGCGTTTCACTCCGAGTAGGAGTTTCCTCAGGAGGATCTATAAAAATAGACACAGTGTAACAATGTCCACTAAAAACCATCCACTGTAGTTAACTAAAAAATGTAAGACTCGTTTATAGTTGATTATTATATACATTGTCAGGAGTAGCTTTTTGTATAAATCCCTTGGTTACGCACTAGATAGTTGCTGCCCACGTTGCACTGAGATATCTTGGAGTGACTCAAAAAACGCCGCGCATGTGCATTGATAATATCCGGGTGTGTTTTATACTCGATGCGTCCTATCAGTATTACCTATGAGAAGCCTTCCTGCTATAACCAATCGGTTTTTATAGGCAAACTTGCCAATCAATAGAGGAATTAAGGCCTCTGGGTTGAAGAGTGTTTACTGAAAAAATCCAACGCTGTTCATGATAGAAGAGAGTCTCATCTAAAGTCTTGCCTCTCATGGGATGTTTAATATGGTCAACACAAAAGCACCGCAATTGCTGAAAATCATGACCTGCTTCAAGACAATGTTGAACAATAGGGGCTGTCATTACTTTACAACGTAAGCGACTCTTGTGTTCCAAAATACGAATTTTTAATGTCCGAATAGTTTTCCCTATGTATAATTTTTGGCAAGGACATTTGATGGCATAAATAACTGATGTAGTCTGACAAGACGTAGCATGTTTTAAACGGTAAGTACGTTCTAAGTAAGTGAACTGTGTAATGGTTTCTGACATAGGGCAAATTACACATGAACCACACTTAACATGACCACCTTGGCCCTGGTTTTCTTCTGGGGATCGTAAAACTGCTGGACTCAGTTTGTCTTTGAGATTGGCATTACGTTGCCACACGCAACGGATATATTTCTCCTCTAATCCTGGGACAGTATGTAGAAGATACATATATTTAGACATTATTCTTTGGATGTCATAACTTAAAGGTGAAAATTTAGTAATAAAGTTGATATGATCAGTGTCCACCTTTATGGCTGGCTTAGGTCTTGGTTTTAACAGCCAGTCCCGGTCGTTGAATAATGCTCGTTTGTACGCAGTTTTAATGACTCTTCGGGGATACCCCCGAGCTACAAAGTCTCCTGAGAGTTTGCGCGATTAAATTTTAAAATCAGCCGTGTCTGAACAATTGCGCCTGAAGCGGAAAAATTGAGACAGAGGGAGACTATCCTTTAACTTGAGCGGATGGCCACTAGAATACTGCAAAAATGTATTACGTGCAATCGGTTTCTGGTAAATTGAAGATTTCCAGCCGATGGAGTCTTTTACAACCATTAGATCTAGAAAAGTTATATTTGTATTGGCAACGGTATATGTAAATTGAATCGCCTCGTTGCAACCATTAAGCCAGTGGACAAACCGCAATACTGAGTCTTCAGTTCCTTTCCATAAAAGAAAAATGTCATCTATAAAACGAGCCCAGAATTTTATGTTGGAACAATATGAGGAACTAGTAAGCCACTGATTTTCAAAATCTGCCATGTACAGATTGGCAATAGAGGGAGCACAAGTGGCTCCCATCGCAATCCCAGATTTCTGATGGTAAATAGTGGCCTCAAACATAAAATGATTATGAAAAACTGTGAGGCGGGTTAAATCCATCAGAAAAGATAACTGAGTCATCGTCAAATCCCCTCGTTTGGTCAGCTGAGTTTCCACAGTACGATAAGCTTCATTTTGAGGTATGCTAGTATAAAGTGCAATTATATCAAGAGTAATCAATAATATTTCCGGGTCATGTGCCCATTCATTTTGCTGAGCCAATTTCTCTAAGAAGTGGGCTGAATCTCGAATATAAGATGGTATACCTCAAAATGAAGCTTATCGTACTGTGGAAACTCAGCTGACCAAACTGGACTGGCAATGGAATCAGTCCATGTAGGAGAGAAAGGGTATGGAGACCCTTGCATCTGATAAGAAAGTAAGGACAGACTTAGGAGCGCTAAGCTTTAGATTAACTGCAGCTCCGCAATGTCTTTCCTAAATGGGGTCAATTAGGAAAGAAAAAGATACATGGAGAGCTTCAGGAGTACCTAAACCTGAAAGGTTATGGTAAGGAAAAAATTTGTTAATTACCACAGGAAGTGGTTATAAATGTAGAACCCTAAGTATGCTGGCACAGCATTGATAGGGGTAGTGCCCATCTGTCAGGATCATATAGGAATGTAAGGATATCTGAACCTAAACAAACAGATAGATAGATAAGTATGTGGATACATATCTACCTAAAAAATATATCTCACTAGATCTATAAATATATATATATAGAGACATATATATATACATCTAAATATATACACATATAGGGGATATATGCATATATATATAGAGAGATATGTATGGGCAAAAGACACACAGATGGACAGGTCTCAGCTGAGGTGCCAGACGAAGACAAACCACCCATCTGGGCAGCAGCAGAATGGGATAGTGTTGACGGCGGAGGATCACATTTCTGTGACAACGGCAACAACACCAAACTTAAACTGCGCGGAAGGAAGGCCCGACAATCTACTTCTGTATCTTGCCATGAAAACCCAATGGATAGTTACAACAAAACAAATTGTGCTATGGTGCTGGAAGATGAGACTCCCAGGTCGGAAGGCACTCAACTAGCTACTGGGGAAGAGCTGAAGACTTTTCAGAGTAAAGCCAGCATTTATGATGTGGTTGGATCAAAGCCCTCGGGAAGTCTGACTGCTGATGTAGCTGCGCATGAAATGAGAGTCAGAAGCTGTAAAGATGTCTTACACATTGGAACATGGAACGTACGAAGCATGAACCAAGGGAAGTTGGAGGTGGTCAAGAATGAAATGGAACGTGTACAACTTGATCTGTTGGGTGTCAGCGAACTGAAATGGACTGGCATCGGGCACTTTGCATCAGATGATCACATGGTCTACTATGCTGGAAATGAAAGACAAAGAAGAAATGGTGTTGCATTTATAATAAAGAAGAAACTTGCAAGAACTGTAATGAAATACAATGCAGTTAGCGAACGCTTAATCTCTATTCGTCTACGAGGATTGCCTATCAACACAACTATAATTCAAGTATATGCCCCAACAACAGCTGCAGAAGAGAATGAAATTGAAGAGTTCTATGAACAAGTACAAGCTGAAATTGACAGAACATGCAAACAGGATATCCTGATAGTCATGGGTGACTGGAACGCAAAAGTTGGCAACAAAGAAGAAGGCAAAGTAGTTGGAAAATATGGACTTGGCAACAGAAATGAAGCTGGAGAAAGATTGATAGAATTCTGCAAGACCAATGATCTATTCATCGCAAACACCTTCTTCCAGCAACACAAGCGACGACTGTACACATGGACTTCACCCAATGGATTGTATAAAAATCAAATTGACTACATCTGTGGAAGTCAACGATGGAAAAGCTCTGTAACATCTACAAAGACAAAACCTGGAGCTGACTGTGGTACAGATCATCAACTACTAGTATGCAAACTCAAGCTAAAGTTGAAAAAGAGCAAACCACTCATGAATGCACCAAAATATGACCTTGAGAATATACCACTGGAATTTAAAGACTGCCTGCAAAATCGATTTGCTGCTTTAGATACAAATGACAGAGCTCCGGAAGAGTTATGGAATGACATCAAGAAGGTTGTGCTGGAAGAAAGCGAGAAGTCTCTACAAAAGGTTAAAAAGCAAAAACGGCCAAAATGGATGACGGAAGAAACTCTGAAAATTGCCCAGAAACGCAGAGAAGCTAAAGCCAAAGGAGAAAGAAAGACAATCGCAGAACTCAACAGAGATTTCCAACGTGCAGCAAGACAGGACAAGGAAAAGTACTACAATGACACTTGCAAGGAAATAGAAGCAGAAACTATTAGAGGAAGAACAAGATCGGCTTTCCTAAAGCTGCGAGAGTTAAAGAAAAAGTTCCAGTCTCGAATTGGAATGTTACAAGATGCTCAAGGTTCTATGTTGAATGATGCTGAGAAGATCAAGAAAAGGTGGAAGGAATATACAGAGTTTTTATATGATAAAGATCAAGTGGACCAACAGCCGTTTCAACCTATACCTTATGATCAGGAACCATTGGTGATGAAAGAAGAAGTTGAAGCAGCATTGAAAGCCTTATCAAAGAACAAAGCACCAGGCATTGATAGCATTCCCATAGAAGTATTGCAGCAATCTGATGCAGCTGTTACCGTACTTACAAGGCTCTGCCAAGAAATATGGAAGACAACATCATGGCCAACTGACTGGAAAAGATCTGTGTTTATACCAATACTAAAGAAAGGTGATCCAACTGACTGTGGAAATTATCGCACAATCGCTCTGATCCCACATGCCAGCAAGATTCTACTGAAGATTATTCAAAAGAGACTACAGCCATACCTAGAACAAGAACTACCTGAAGTGCAAGCAGGGTTCAGGAAAGGGCGAGGAACGAGAGACATCATTGCGGATGTGAGATGGATCCTTGAAAAGACTAAAGAATACCAAAAGGATATCTATTTGTGCTTTATCGACTATAGCAAGGCTTTTGACTGTGTAAACCATGAGAAACTCTGGGCCACATTAAGAAGCATGGGTATACCAGAACACCTGATCGTTCTCTTGCGTAATCTGTACATTGATCAAGAAGCAACAGTTCGAACGGAACAAGGAGAAACAGAATGGTTTAAAATAAGCAAAGGTGTAAGACAAGGCTGCATACTTTCCCCCTACCTGTTTAATTTATATGCAGAACAAATCATCAGAGAAGCAGGACTGTATGAAGACAACAGAGGTGTGAAGATTGGTGGAAGACTCATCAACAACCTTCGCTATGCTGATGATACCACATTACTGGCTGAAAGCGAAGATGATCTGAAACATTTGCTTCTCACAATCAAAGAACATAGTCTCAAAATGGGCCTGCACCTTAATGTAAAGAAGACAAAGATCATGACAACTGGCATAATCAACAGGTTCATCGTTGAAGGAGAAGAAATTGAAATTGTGAACAACTTTAACCTACTTGGATCAACTATCAATAAAGAAGCAACAAGCAGTCAAGAAATCAGACGACGCATTGCTCTTGGCAGAATGGCTATGAAAGACCTAGATAAGATTCTCAAGAGCAGAGATGTGTCTCTCCATACAAAGATTCGACTTGTTCAAGCCATGGTATTTTCAATAACATCATATGGATGTGAAAGCTGGACAGTGAAAAAGACAGACAGGAAGAAAATTGATGCCTTTGAATTATGGTGCTGGCGGCGAATACTGTGTATACCATGGACTGCCCGAAGAACAAACCAGTCGGTACTAGAGGAGATCAAACCTAAGCTTTCTTTAGAAGCTCAGATGACAAGACTTCGACTTTCATACTTCGGACACATCATGCGAAGAGAGAGATCATTAGAGAAAGACATCATGCTTGGCAAGATAGAAGGTCAACGCAAAAGAGGAAGGCCAGCAATGAGATGGATCGCTACAATAACAGCAGCTACGGGTACCAGTCTGTCATCAATGAGCCGCCTGACTGAAGACCGAACACAATTTAGGATAGCTATCCAGAGGGTCGCCATGAGTCGACTCCGACTCGACGGCACTTAACAACAACATATATATATATATATATATATATATATATGAATATGTAGGCATATAGACACATGTCTCCAGGTATGTGGATGGAGAGATGTCTATAGAACCAGATCCCCCCTAGGGATATGGGGAGAGAGAAAGATTCATCTGATAGCAAGAAGGTGGATACCTGCTTGAATAGATGCATAGAGAATCCTCTTTTCCTGGTTATGACTGGCAGAGTCAGAGGAATGGTCTCTCTGACAAGAAGGAGTCTAGATTCCTTTCAGAATTTGAGCTCTTGAATAACCAGGATGGCCTACGTGAAAAATGCAGAGGACAACTTCAGTCTGCAGGCAGGAAGTCCAGATCTCTCCAGAACTGCAGTATGGAGAATGGATAGAGGACGCCACTGGAGGAAGATACCATGGTGACCCGCCTATGAGGGCAAGATGGGTATCAGGCGTCCTTTAGCTGCCACTGAAAGAAAATTATCTCTGACGAGAAGACCAAAGGAGATATGGGCCAAAGTAGTGAATTGGCCATTCTTTAGGTTTTCACGTGATGAAAAGCCTGAGCCTTATGTCTCAAAAGAGATTTAAGATGAGATGGAAGGGGTAGGGAATACCTACCAGTCATGGAACATGACTGGGGAAAACCCCTTCTAACCATCTGGGGGTATCTGCGAGGCAAGATACTAATGCTCTCTAGCAAGGGCCCATAGTGCAAAGCTACTCTGTAGAGTTGCAGAGAGCATGCTGCAGGTTGGTTGGAAGAAGAAACTGGCTGTGTAAAGCCAGTAGTTAACAAACTATTCTGCCAAGGACAAGGGGGCGAAGAATAGAAGTGAACCAACCAGACTGTGATAATAGGGTTTCCCAAACAAGGTTGATAACCTGTTTGGGGTTTAGCACTAAGGCTAGAAGGATTGCTAGTGGAGGGGAACCCCTGGTTGTGTAGTGAACAGAACCAGTGGCTTAACCACTAGGAATTGCTGTATGTGCAGCAACTACCAGGGCAGCGGAGGAAAATTCTTTCCCCCCCCTCCCTTTTTTAGATTGGGAAAAAGAAACAGACATAGTAGGATCTCCTATTGTCTGATGAACTGCCCTAAGGTAATAAAGGGGGAGAGAACTCTGGAAGAGAGAATCCCCCTGTGGAACAGGTAGAGGACCATAGGGGCTTACCAGTAGAAAAGAGCCACTCTTACAAACCAAATGTTGTAGTAAGAGGGAGGTAAGACAGAGTTGAAGGAGACTGACTATGCAGGAAGTCTCTGACAGGTAAGATGATACATGCCAGTACAGGGAAAACAACTGTCTTATTGATAGTGGTTACTTCTCTTTTCCCCAAAGAGGAAGAGAAAAACCTGTTAAGTATGGGCATGATCATCATAAGACTCTTAAAGTTAAAGAAAAGATGTCTCATGAAGAGATATCTAGGAAGGTTAGGATAAAATTAGTGCAGATACTTCAAGTGAAAAGAAGCAGAATGGCACTCTAACCACCAACCAAGAGGGTCAATGATGATCTATTGGAAACCCTGCAACTGCTGGGTTTGTTGACCCTGTTGAGGTTGTGGATTCCTCAGACCAGGGTGATGTTTCCTCTGTTTGGGAACATCTGTATGATGGGCAGAAGATGGATAAAACTTTCTCCCCCTAGGGGAAGAAAGTTTGGCAGGATATTTCCTACCAACTGGGAAAGAGGAAGGCGTAGAACAGCCTCTGGAAACAGGAAAGTCAGTGGTTAACTGAGCAACCTGGAGTAAAGACTCCTTGTTAAAGAGATTTTCTCCAGTGCAAGGAGTATTTCCCAGTCTTTCATGTGCCCATTTGTCCAAGTCTGAAGCCTGGAGCCAGGCTTTACGTCGTGCCCCTATAGCTATAGCAGAAGTCCTGCTAACAGACTCAAAGGAGTCTAGGGAAGCACAAGTAAGGAACCTAAAGATATTTTGAGCATGACTAACCAGTAAGGAATAGTCTGCACTTTTGGGCTCTTGAAGAAAAGGAGTCAAAAACAAGTAATTTCTTTGTGACCTCCTCAAGAGATAAACCCATATAGAAGATATATGAGAGAATTCTTGCTGAAAGCATGGATGCCTGGAAGGTTTGGCATCCAAAGGCATCTAAAGTCTTAGACTCACGATCTGGCGGATAAGAAGAGTGCTTTTTAGTACTCTTCACCTGCCTCATTGCTGATTCTACAACAATGGAATGATGAGGAAGTTGAGTCCTTTGAAACCCTGGAGAGGGGGGCACCTGATATAGAAGATCAGTTGCTCTAGAAGGTGGGGGTACCCTTAAAGGAGCTTCCCACATTCGTAGAAGATCCTGCAAGGAATGATGCAAAGGAAGCATGATGTTCTCCTTTGCTCTCCCAGGAATATCCTGTATTCCCCTGTGTAGGATCCTGTCCAGGAACAGAAATGGCAAGTGATTTTGCCATATCCAGGAGAAAAGTTTGAAAAGAAGAATCCCCAGAGAGAAATTCTTTTGGATAGGCTAGATCTGTTGAAGAACTAGCGTTGGCACCGAAGGATCTATCTAACTTTATAGGAATAGAAGATCCTGAATGGTGAAGTATGGGATCCTTAGAGGATGGTCGCCGGTACCGCAGGAGGTCAGCACCAGCGACAGTCGGTATCATATCGTCCATGCTAGGGATCGATTCCAAACTCGGTATCGAGGGAAGCGAGCCTGACGAGAGAAACATGGAAGGTACCGACAGTAATGGTAATGTGGATACCGGTACCGTATCCGATACCGGTGGATGAAAGCCAGCCGGTGACAACTCTAACGGTATCGAAGAAACCGAGAGTGCCGGACCTTGATCATCGGAACCGTGCCTTCGGTACCGTCTGGTGTCGGTACCAAGGCGAGTCAGTACCCAGTCCTCCAGACTGGAGATCGATTCCAGACTCGGCATCGAAGGAAGCGAGTCTATCGATGCACATCTGGAGGGTACCGACGTCAGTACTAGTATCGGTACCGGGATCTATACCGATACTGGAAGGTCGGTCTGTAGCGTATCCAACGGTCCCGTAGGTACCGAGGACGCCAGACTACGATCCTTGGTGAGGAATGTTTCATCCAACACCATTGCCAATGCCGGGGTATCGGTACCGCTCGAAGCGGATGCCACCACCGAGCATGGCTCAGGTATGTTCTGTGAGGGGTGAACCTCAGGAACAACCTGAAACCCCACACGGGCTTTGGAGGCCGAAGTCTCCCATTGGGGTTTTGAAGCCAGTGTGTTCTCGAGGGCAAGGCCAGAGGCATCTCTATGCTGTGCATGAGATTTGCCACTCGAGGACTGGCTAGTCTTAACAGACTGTTTTTGGGTTACCTGATCCTGTGTAGAAGAAGAGATGGTCGGTGCCCTGAAGTTGGATGGGGACCACGTATCGAGGGGAACTCGATGCTGAAAACTTCTTCCCACAATACTATTGCAGGAGGGACACTCCGGAGGAAAATGGTCAGGACCCAAGCAGGTTAGACACCAATTGTGAGTGTCTAAAATTAAGTTTGTACCGCCACAGTTTGTACATTTCTTGAGGATAGTGGCTGGCAGTTCCATGAAGGAAAGTGAATAGGCCTAGCAGGCCTAAAAAACCAAGAGGCACTAAGAAGAAAAAAGTATTCCTTGAAAAGGAAAAAAATTTTACAAGAAAGAGAAAAGAAACACCGGCGGTACCGGTGGCGTCGGGGAAGGCAGCCGCGACCACAATAAAACCAAAAAATAAAAGAAGTATTTTCTGCGGTGACAGGAGGACGTCCTGCCGGCTCTGCAGAAAAATGAAAACTGAGGAGAGGCAGTTGGGAAAGGCAGGAAGGCAGCACGCAGGCGTGTTGGGATGCTTCCAAAAGCGTTCTGATTGGACGCTGGGAAGCGTTCCCGCACAGACTCCGTCGGTACCGACGTACCCATATGTGAAGACTCATTCCTGCTTGTTCCTGGAGATACATTTTTCTCTGGATTGATGCTGGGTTCATTTTTCAATAGCTTACTGCCATGCCTGAAGATTATGTCTAGGCATCTTCAAAACTCCTTGTCGTTGGTTTTTCCATCGAGTCAAGGCTTAATTAATAAAAGAAGGTTTGGGAATACTATTGAGTTTAAAGCAACTGAGTTGTGGGCTAAATTACCTGCAGCAGTAAAGGGGATTTCTTTGATTACTATGTTCCGTAAAAAGCTCAAATCTTGGTTGTTCTCTTAATACCTGACTTAATATCTGACTTCTAGTTGTTTGTAGTATCTTATTGTAAACCACGCTGACCCAATTTCAATTGGGATTTCAGCGATATAGAAATGTTTTATAATAATAATAAAAGAGATAGAGCTTAGTAGATGGGTGGGAATGGAATCAGAGGAGCAGGTAGTGTTTTTGGAGGAAAAAAGAAGATATGCAGTTTCCTCCTCAGTGATTTTAGAAAAGGAACATAGGGTGACAGAAGTTGAGGGAACAATCTGGGACTGAAGAGGATGGAGGTGACCCTGTGGAAAATTCAAGACTAATCTTCTGGACTTTGTCATGGAAATAGTCGGCCCAAGTCTGGGCAGAAGTGAAGAAGGGATTGGGGGAGGAGGCACCTTGAGCAGAGAGATGGCGAGGGTCAGAGGCAAGAGAGTTATTCAGATGGACATAGTACTCTTGATTGGTGAGGGCTATGGCTGACCAGAAAGAGGTTATCATGAATTTGAAATATAGGAAGTCAGCAAGAGTGCATGATTTAAGCCAAAGGCATTCAGCTTAGGCACAGGAATGTAAGTAGTGGGTTGTTGAGGACAGCCAGGGTTGAGGTATGGTACATCTCACAGGGCATGGAATGCGAGGAGCCAGTGCAACCAGAGCAGAAGAGAGTATAGTATTATAGAAAGATACTGCCTCATCAATGGACTCCAATGATACAGTGGAGGAAAGAGGTGATAAGACAGCAGTGGAGAGAACTGAAGGGTTGATAGTGTGAGGATTCCTAAACATGATGGTTGAGATCGAGTGAGAATGAGATGGAGGGTGGTTAAGGGTGAAGGTTAGCAGGTCAGGTAACAGAAGAACTAGGGTAGAGAGATTTGAGGGTGAGAAGTTAAGAGGAGAAGACGAGGTCAAGGCAGTAGCCAGACTTGTACGTAGTAGAACACAGCTGGAGGCTGAATGAGGAAGTAAGGGAAAGGAGCTTTAAGGCATAAGGGTCAGAAGGGTCATCAACGTGAATGTTAAAATCCCCAAGAATAAGGGAAGGGGAAGATGCATCTAGAAAGGAGGAGAGATAAGAGTCAAAGTCCATGAGAAAGGTAGAGGTGGACTTGTCAGGAGGTTGATAAATGACAGCTACCCGGAGAGATAGATAGGTGGATGGCATGGACTTTAAAGGAAGCAAAGGAATCAGATGGAGGTGGAGAGAAGGGGCAGAAACTGGCAGGAATGAAAGAGTGAAAGCCAACACCACCGCCATGACTCGAGGTGTATGGGAGAATAGGTGGCCTCCGTGACAGAGGGCAGCAACTGAAGCAGAGTCTTCAGAGAGAAACCAAGTTTCAGTAAGAGTCAGGAGATGCAGAGTATTAGAGATAAAGAGGTCATGAATGAAGGCAAGTTTACTGGAGACAGAATGTGCATTCCACCCATTCCTGCTACCATTGTCACAATGACTGAGCCTTGGACTAGCTCTTACTTAGTCCAAGTAAAGAAGTATTGTGCTACAGTGATATAAAAGAATCAGTAGAGAATATATTTTGTTCTACAAGGGGGATGAAGTAGAGGACAAAAGAGTCATGATATCCTTCTTTGAGGTTGCAGAACCTGGTGGGGAAAGGTGACAAGAGATTTTTATTTATCAATCCTTTTTCTGCAAGAGCAAAAACTAAAATTCACCAATGCTTCCTCTAATGGAGATGGCTCTCTTTGAAATGGAGCACTAATCCAGAGATGG
This sequence comes from Ichthyophis bannanicus, assembly GCA_033557465.1. Lineage (NCBI taxonomy): Eukaryota > Metazoa > Chordata > Amphibia > Gymnophiona > Ichthyophiidae > Ichthyophis > Ichthyophis bannanicus. The sequence continues at coordinate 213,403,511 of CM066034.1, forward strand.
GATTATAGAGCGTATCACCAAGGTGCTTTCATACACATGCACCAATATTGGAAAACCAAGAGGAGAGGGGAAGTGTGACTCGGAGTGGTGAGATGGTATATTAATGAAGGAAAGAAAAGAGAGAAAGAGACACAACCCAACAGTCAGTATTACAAAGGCTGAGAGGAAGCCAGAAGCTTGTAAATTATTTTGAAGTGTGCAGAATGACAATCATGTATATCGGTCTAACATATACATCTAACCTCCATATCCTTGCCTGCCCATTTAAACAGTCAAGCCTATGCCTCTTGGTGAAAATGTCAGGCATGGACTTTCTTGCATATTCATACTTTCTGTTTTATGTTCTATGGAGATAATTTTATAAAGTCATTCCTGTGCATATGCGACCACATACACCCGCAAATGACCTATGATAAAATATCAATTGGCATTTTGTCAGTGGGTATGCACATGGGCAAAATTTTGGCAGAGTATGAGCAGAGTGTGCGAGTATGCATGTAGATTATAAAATACTATAATTTATATGCATACTTGAAAAATATAGGCACAGACAGCACCAGCTCTAGGGCTGCTGTAAATGTCTGCACCTCCAGTGTGGGTACTTATGCCAGTATTTTATAAAGACAAGTAGGCGCTTACTTATCTTTATAAAATAGACTTTCCATATGCACCTTAAAATATGTCAAATAGCTAACGTGGAAAATGCTATTTTGGGGCATGCACTAAGTGAGGAATGGGAGACTGTGCCTTGAAATGAATGTGGAGGTCATTAAAGCAGGTTAAGTGCTAATGCAGCAGATAACAGGGTTCAATTAACTATACCTTAAGGTGTTGCTAACTGCATCATCTAGGATTCAGGTAACGTGCAGTAGCAAACTTATGTCTATGTTAATTGCATCCAAATGTCGACTATGGTCAGAACTACATAAACTATCCACAATCACAAAGTTCGACTTTAAATGTTCCAAAAATTTGTTTTTACTGATATTTAATTTTTAGTTGGACTGTTTGTCTCGGGAGGAGAAAACCTGTCTCATAACAAACCGTCCATTTTATTCTAGTTACTAAGTAAATAAATGCTCATAAAGATGTGTGAAAATGCCACTTCAGCATATCACACTTAAAACATGATAAAATGTATCTGATGCCGGTAGTATTTCCATCCCCGCATCAATCGTCATTAGCTTCAGCGAAACATCAGTCCACCGGTCACTTCTTTAACTTCTAAGAGACAGGCCAATGATGTAAGTAATCACTATCCAAAATGTGACACAGGTCTGTGTTTCGGACTCCTCAGGTTTTCACAGAGCCCTGTTTCAAGCGATGCTGTTAAGAGAGATTACATTCGCATGTAATGTAGCCTCATACCTCTGAATTGCTCATCTTGTAAGCGGAGAATGGGATCGCTTTTATGATGTAGACCTAACCCACTCATTCCACCTCAATAGCTCCAGCCACTACTGTCGCCTTTTGGATAGTGATTCCTTACATCATTGGCCTGTTCTACTTGGTTACCTGGTCTCCTATAAGCCAAAGAAGTGACCGGTGGACTGATGTTTCGATCAAGCTAATGATGATTGATGCGGGGATGGAAATACTACTGGCATCAGATAAGTTTTATCATGTCTTAAGTGTGATACACTGAAGTGGGGTTTTCATACATCTTTTTGAGCATTTACTTGCTTAGTAACTAGAATAAAGCAGAAGGTTTGTCACGAGAGAGGATTTTTTCCTCCAGAGACAAATAGTCCACAAAAAAATTAAATATACGTATAAAATCTTTTTGGGACATTTAAGGTCGAACTTTGAGATTATGGTATGTTAACTGCATGACAGTCATCCCGAAAATAGTGAGAATATCCCGCACATTTATGGCAGAGGCTTTGTCATTATCATGGGTTAACTTTTGCAATCAGGGGCATGTGTACCAAAATGTGCTAATGGTTAGTGCAGCCCAGTTGGTACCTCTATGGCATGCTAAAAGCAACCAAAATGATAAAAATCCTGCATTACCCACTTTGAGAGTGACAGGGTGGGATCAGAGCGGAACCTGGGTGTGTAGGACACTAACAGCTAGTGCATTCAATGTTGCCACATGCTATCTGTCACGACTGCCGGTAGCAGAGCTGCACTTAATATCACTTCAGTCACTGGCAGTCCAGTAGTGCAGTCACCGACCTTGATAAAATGGATGTGACAGTCCTAGCCCCCCTCCCCCTCAACTGTTCCCCATCACAGGAAACCCTCTGCTTGATCTTAACTCCTAGCTCATTTTACACACACCCTTTGCTCTGATTCCTCCTTGTACAACTGGATTCCTCAGCAAACCCCCCCCCCCTTCGGCACCCCCCCACCAGAAAGCAACTTCCATTTGCTAAGGTTACCCTCCAACCCAACCAGTCCTCCCTCAAGGACCAACCAGGGGATTTCTAGTGGTCTTAGTGGACACTGGGGCAGCGTGTTCCCCCTCCACTCTTGCCCCATCTTGCAGTACTACTACTAGGGGTACCAGTGCCATTTTGGCACCCATGGCAGGCAGAGATGAAGCAGAGAGGGACCACTCCTGTCCCGATGCACATAAGACTTCCAGGTAGCCTCTGGGTAAATCCTGTGGGTGGGGGGCTTGAGGGCAGACCAGTTGGGGTAGGGTTAGCCTTAGCAAATAGAAGTTGCTTTCTGGGGTGAGGGGTGCTGTGGGAGCTTTCCTGAGATGGCCTGTTGTACAAGGTGTGATAGGAGCATGGGGTGTTATTGGGTGGAGGGCAGTGGTGGAATTCAGCCGGTTTGGGTGAACCGGTTCCTGCCGCAGCCCATGTTCGCTGAACCGGGCCGAACATGGCAGTGCAATCCTGGCTCTGGATTGGCAGGAATCCCTCAACCCGACAGTGGTTTGACGGCATTGGGGGGATCGCAGCATCAGGAGCAGCCCTCAATGCCATCAAACTACTGACAGGTGGGGGGGATTGGGCCACAGGGCTACCAGGGAGTTGCTCTCCTGTTGCGGATGGCAGTGGTGGACCGAGTATGCGGCTATTGCGTGCAGGGCTTCTATCCGTGCGTCCCGACTGATGGCGAGATGGACCAAACTAGGTCCCAGTCAGTTCGAATCCCACCACTGGTGGGGGGTTGTGCTTGGAGGGTTGTGCCATGGGGGCAATTGGTTCAGGTCAGGTGTTGGGACATTGCAGCTGTAATCACTTGAGTCAGACTTTTGTGGCACTAGGCTCACATTCCCTGCTTCGACAAGTAGTGCACTTCTTCCAGTGATACCTGCCAATGCAGGGAATGTGGCACCATATGATAAGTATCGTCCCTATGCGCTAAATGCAGGGCAGAAGCCGGGCATCCCCCTACATTTAGCGCACAGAGTTTGCACTTATTGCACCTTAACCTTTAACTTCAAAACCTTAATGCACTTTAGTAAACAGAAGCCTTTTACAGTCTACATTTTATAGCTGTTTATGTTTTTGGAATAATGTCCTAAGGGCAAGTTGTTATTCTTATGTGTAGTTTACCTTTAATAATTAATCCAAACACCGTGAAAAAATAAAAATGCCTACAGGTCGTACTATATACAATCACAGACTACTGCTATGAAACACTAAAAATAATAATATTGTGAAGCTACCTGTTTACAAATGCTATGTCTGGAAAAGGGAAGACAATCAATTAAATAGAATTTATAGGAGGGAAAAAATCTATAGCATTTTACAAGGCAGTTATAAACTGAGGTGTAATTACTAGAAAGAACAACGGTATGAACACAAGCAGCACGTCTGATGAATGCAATGAGTGAGCAGTTTCATTTGCTCTTTGCATAGTAGCACCTCAGGTCCTTGGATGTTATGTGTCTTATTTTTATTTCCTGAAACCTTTTGCAAGAAGAAAAAAACATCTAACCAGAAGAAGAGTTGTCAAAGTTCAGATCACCGCAGATCACATCAAATGCCACCAGCTCCTCTGGATTGGCTGTGCTGGAGGAGGTGGTAGATTTTCGGAAATCAGCCAGCCAGTCCAGAAGCAGATCCAGTTGCTCACATCGAATAGCAGAGTCTCCTTTAGGGAACACAATATGAAAAGAGGTGGTATTATCAGCAATGATAATCACTGACTCTGTGGTTGACCAACTGAAATCATAAATATTCTCAAATTTAAAATACTTGCTGATTGCAAAAAGGCCTACTAATCAACCAAAAACAATTCTAGCACTTTCTCAATCTTATAAATCTGCTGAAAAAAAATATGAACTTACCTGAAGGGACTAAATTTTACGTCCCTGATTATCCTACCTAACCATCAAATGTTAATAGAAGCAAATTGGTTCACTGTGATCAATGGTTTATAATGGAACCAATTGTTGTTTTACTATTTTTATCAAATTGCACCGTACCCGTTCAGAGCATCCTTTATACATTTCCAAAAATTATCACTGTTCATATTCCAAGTCCTCACTGTCTGTCCTTGTGTTGGCTATTTGACTCTTGTGTCTAAAAATCGCTAGATGCCAACGCTACCTTTTTTGCTGCCAGTTGCTTTTCTGCAGCTTTGTTATTTATGCACGCTGGTCTGTTCGATTCCTTACTTGCAATTTGTAACTCACAATCACGGTGTACAATCTTGCCAACCCATTGCCACATGACTTTCACAGAGCGCAATCGTTTCCTTTTGACTTACTACCAATATTCAATGGATCATATTACTGAATGCTACCAGTTCATTAGAATGAATCAGTATATAATAAGATGAAGGATAGTGGGAATGCCCAA